>OV121089.1:13467913-18267913 GCA_921293015.1 Phorcus lineatus
AAGAGAGAGAGAGAGAGAGAGAGAGAGAGAGAGAGAGAGAGAGAGAGAGAGAGAGAGAGAGATGAGAGAGAGAGAGAGAGAGAGAGAGAGAGAGAGAGAGAGAGAGAGAAGAGAGAGAGAGAGAGAGAGAGAGAGAGAGAGAGAGAGAGAGAGAGAGAGAGAGAGAGAGAGAGAGAGAGAGAGAGAGAGAGAGAGAGACTTCGACCATGTCAATAAGAATGACATTCACCCTATCTAATGAGGTATTGTCTTTCATTGGACACGGAAATGATGTAATCGAGCCATAAAATTTGAACTGTTAAAAAAGAGTATGTTCACCCAACACATCTGGTCTTCTCCCCGGGGAACTATGAAAGTGTCAGAAGGTAACCATTTTAACTCCAGCACAGGTTTTTGTAAATTAAGCTATAAATCCTATCAGCAAAAACTTGCTTGTCATGGAGCCAGTAAAATAAAATTACTCTGTATTCGTAAATGTGCTTAGAATGTGAAATGAAATTCTCTTTAAGATGTTACTCTATCATATTATTTACCTACAAGTAAGACGTATTTTTCTTGGTTTTATTGCAGTTGTTAGACACAATGTCTCTCTATTCCCTTGCTGAGGCGAGCAGAGGGATATTGAGAGACAACATAAATTAATAACACCGAAACTAAATGGCAGTTCTATTAAATGAAGGAGTAATCTCCCGTCTCTCCTTATATAACTCAATTCTAATAATTCTTCCTCTTGTGGGATATGTTTTAGTATCAAACTGTCTTCCTTACACATTTGATGCCAATAAATAGTGACACATAGGGTCTCGTAGGAAAACACGACAAAAGTCTGTCACAAACATATAAGAATATTGTGATCATTGAAGTTTTATCATTGGTAAGCAAATTACATAATTTTCGATGGTTTGCATTGTCTCATAATTTACAACATGTTCTTATCCAAAAACGTAATCTGCTTCGCGAAAAACACAAACGCCGCCATCTTGGAACTTGAAATGTACATGCATATGCTTGTACATGCATATGCTTGATATCGTCAGTTAGCTCAGGCCTTTCGTTAGATGAACACGTTAGATAATATTAGAAACATTTAGTTGAATCATATAAGAATAGTCTGTTAGAAACATTTACAAAAGTGACTTAGAAGAGCGTTAGATATGAATGAAATACATTGTGTTAGAAAAGGTTAGCTTTGTCGACAAGAATCTTATTGAACATGTAGAACATTTGTATATAACTATTGTAAGTAAACTTGTCTGTTGGTAACTTCCACACTTTGTTATTCCTACTGAACAATCATATTTGTCGTTATTTCTTTTGACATTCAGTTAGAAATATTATGGTTGAAATCTAGGGATAGTTCACATGTGGGAACTATAGTAATAGGTGATCTTGTGCGGTTGATGATGTTGTAAGCAATTTGTTATTAAGGTAGTAATCACGTGACCTAATGCTAAATGTGCATCCGATTTGCCATCTCCTCATATTTCCGCATGTCCTCTATTCTAAAGAAATAACATAATGATATTTTGCTTTGATAAAGTTATCTAGATAGCTTGCTCAAGCGCACATAAAGATCTGAAAGCTCAAGGTTTGGCAGAGTCTTCAAAAAAGTTCTGAAGGATGGGTAGTCCTGATCGAGGCGTATCTCTTCAGGATCACATGGAAAAGGGAAACAATCCTCTCTGCTGTGTTTTGTATTCGTTGAAGCTTCACAATGAGATTCTTCGGACTGTCAATTAACAAGCTTTTGCACTACTCTTATCTGCTCATAATCATGAAGAGACAAGATCGTACCCTCCCGATGTTTCTCAGATTCAGGTAACACAACTTGCTGATGTAAATGATGTGTTGCCGCATGCGTAGCGCTGATAAAAGATGACACCGAGATTCTCAGCAGACTGACATTTTGGTATATCGGTGTCATCCATGGTAATTGAGTCCACTTCATCACTTCTTCCTCCTGACTGATGGTTGTTTGGACACTTATTTCCAGATTGACATGTAGTAGTTGCAACATTATATCAAAATATAAATGTCACTACCTTAATTTTTCACATTTTGATAGTTTGCCGCATTGGATGCAATCAGCGACGCCGTTTCAAAATTTATCATTCAAATAGCCTGTTATTTCCGTAAGCTTTCCAAAAGCTAAACTTTATTCGAATATGCACCTTGCACTTCGAGTCGTCATTACAGAACACAAACGCCTCAGTTTACGACTGCATCATTGCATAGGCCTATGTCACAACAAATGTGTTATTCATGCATTCGGTGTTTTAATTGGCTGAAATAATGCCAGGTAGTTGCAATACTGCGCCGGTAGAGGAACTGCCTGAAGCCCGAGAAACCTTCGCATTAAGACAAATTTGTCTAGGAATTTATGACGGAGCTACCTCTGTGGGGAGGGAATGAGTTTGCCGATCGTATTTGATTTTCATTATTTTCGTATGACCAACATGTATTGTTTCTTTGAATTTTACTTTAATCACACACTTGTCGAAAAGCTGGATAACGTTATTGATATGTTTTAAAGTATGACGATTTCACACTTCATTTTTTTCTTCACAATTGGAGGTAATCCATCAAAGGATAGCTGTTGGAAACACTGTTAATTAAAAGAGAGAGTTTTACTACCGAAGATAGAAAATGCATACCAAGTATGATACATTATGTGTTCAGAAAGTAACAGTGGCAGGAAGAAGTTGATAAATTTGAATCTTCTGAGATGTCAGTCTGACACACAAGTTAGAGTCAAGTGTCTTTCCAATGATCCAGTTTGTTATGTAACTCGAGTACAACTGAAAGGTTAATTGGTTGAATTGGCTTTCAAACAGATTGTGCAGTACCTATTAAACCAAATATTTCTAATTGTTATATGTTATATTGTCATATACATTGTATTCCGTTGACATAGAGTGAGTTAGTTGGAATTCAACTTGTTTTCAACAATATTTCGGTTAGATGAAATGAAAATCATCCAAAAGATCAGGAAGAACAGGGATCGACGGGAATAGAGAAGGGTTCACTACCTGGAAAGCAACATTTGTGATGTTTAAACCAACAGACCAGGGGATTATACTGGTTGACTGCGTTAAAATCAGCCGATTTCGTTAGGTAGTTCACATTTCTGTATAACCCAACGTTTTAATCCATTAAAACAACATAAGTTGCCTTCGGTGAAACTTCAAAGGTTTTTTACTGTAATAACAAATGTTGCTCTCCAGGTACGACCCCGAGAGAAGAAACGGAATGAAAAGTCATAAAGGTTTCAAACACATGAAGCAGACTTTCAGATGTTTAAGGGGTGCTAAAAAGGTCAATTCTGTTTGTTAAAATTTTGTTGACGTAGCAAGAGGACACATGTTTATTATGCTAGCTAATCCGGATAATCTGGATTATATGCTTGTGTGATCAGATCATTAACATCAGGTATGCCATGTCAACTTTATTAACAAACTGGTACCAAAGTCTTAGATTAAAGCATGCTGAATCTGCATATTCCATTATTTATATATTTATATATTGTTTGAGTGGCCTTTTCTCACAATGATAACCTTTACGGTGTGTGGAGGTGGGTGAGGTGATATGGGGTTTAAATCCACTTTCAAGAGTATTTCACTTATATCGCGGCTGCTAGTATTATTGCAGGGAGAAAGCCCGCAACACATGATTGCGGTGAAACCTGCGAGCGTCGGCTGGAACTAGCGAACAATGGGTGGAACTACACTGAAATTGCACCCAAACCTGACTGCGTGTAGAACAGTTCTCTACTGAAGACGAAGTTGTCGAGCCCCTGGTGGGATGCGAACCACGGACCTATTGTTTCGATGCCGAACGCCCTAACCACTGCGAACGCCCTACATCGATGCTTGTTACATTTATGTGTATTTCAGTTGGTGCAATACCTTGTACTCAACATGGTACGGTACTTTGTACTTGGTGCAACACTGTGTACTTACCTCATCCAAGACTTCTCTTCGTCGGAAAAACGACCTGTGTAATCTAGATTGTGTCGTCTTGTTGTAGGCCGTGATATTGCGATATTTGATATTGCCTCAAATGCATTGAGCGAAATGGGGAGCAAACAACCCTTTGCTGTTGCTGCATTCCTGGCCGCTTTCTGATAGGCCATCTGCTCACAGCTAACAATTGCAAATAACATTTCATTTACTTTCATAAAATGCAATCTTTTAAATGTAATTATTCGATATCTAATGTGTATTACATCCATGATTCATATGCATTCTGTTTCCACTTCCAGTGTTTTAAATGTTCTTACCCGAATTCATTCGGGTGATAGTTGAAAAAACGAGGATCTGGAACATTCGTCGACGCTTGTCTGGCAGGACAGCAAACACCAAAGGGAAACATCTTCCTAGGAACCATGACATGAAGAATGCATATATGGTAAAACATCTTAAGGGCTGGAATAGGAGGGCAGTATGTCACCGACAAAATGTCTGCTGCACATAACTTCTCTAGGTTGTCGTTGATGATAACACTGTTGTCGACACCATCGTCTCTGAGCAAGAACTCTTTTTCAGCTTTCATTGAAAAGTCTTCTGGTATAACAGGATCTTGTCTGCTTGTCTCCTCATTTTGTTAATGTCTTTATCGGAGAGGGAAGGCATCACCTCTAATAGTGACTTGCTAATTCATGTTTTGAAATCTCCTATGTCTGGACCGTTACCATCAACGATATGTTTTAGTTACTTATTGCTTTTTCACGTTTACGTTAAACAGATGTAAGTTGGTGAGACACTTTGCTTGTTTCCATGAACAGGTTGTTCATAGTGTACAGCGCCAAGAAATACAATCTCGTTTAGTCTGTTCATGGATTCTCCTAAACACATATCTTCCTCCTGTAGCAGGTAGAAATACACCTCGTCCAGGTTGGCCATTATTCTCCTAAAATAAGCACGAAGAAGAATTGTGCATAGTTGTATATTTAGCACAATGGTATATATATATATATATATATATACGAACTTGCCTGACATTTACCTCTCAAGTTCAGTCTCAACGAGTCAACTTTGTGTTCATTGACATTTTGATTTCAATACCTCAGTATTTTGATTTCGCTGAAATGTCTGTCTTCTTAACTAAATATATAGATCGGGTGCTTATCTGTGTAATTCAATCATTAAGCAAGTTAATATTATAACCAGCTAGAAGATAATGGATATTTACTCTTTGATGCAACAGTGAAACAAGATTTCTATATATCCTCTTATAATGATATAAAGTAAATCAAAAGTAAGACATTTTGACATATAAAATTCCAAAAAAGTATTCTATTGGGTATCAAGATAAATTAATTTTTTAAAAACTGATCCTATGTTTATCAATATTAAACCTATATTACAGGTATTTAAAACGTTATCCAATCACATGGAATACAAATGTACAGCTGAAAATATGAAATATGATCATCAAACTGGGAACATGTTGCTTTTTAATTATTTTGTTTTATCATCCGTGCAAAAATATCATCATGTGCCCTATACATATACATTCTGAAAAGCGTTTAAAACAGGGGTTTACACACCACACAACTTAAGACCATCAAAAGAATATCGTTCAGTTATGGTCATAATTATGCACATCTATATTGCCTGTTTAAACTTATTCACTTTGTTATTTTTATCTTTGTTGATGACTGAAATACGGCCTTGACTGTGCAATACAATAATTGATTCACTCACTTCAAGATAGTTTACAATTGCCTCCCTGATAGGGATCTGAAGGACACTACCGTTTTACTGCTTTATACATGTGATTTGTGTGTCAAGCGAATGCACTAGAGACTGATTACGTTTAACATTTAGCTCCATTATAGGAAGTGAGAAGCATCAGGAAAAAACACTCATTCTTTCTCTTGATATCCTGTAATTGATCCACATCTCTGTAACCTTATTAATCAACAGTAAACTGTTCACAATATGAGAGGGAACCTATTCTTAAAATATGTCTGATTAACAGCTTTTAATTTTTAAAAAGTATGCAATTCTAATCTCTTGCAACCCTAACCATGCCTTTCACTAGATATCAAAATACACAAAAGCAGGGGAAAGTTACTACACAAATAACATACTTTTCCTCTAAGGGTATGTACTAAAAAAACAACGGTATTTCATTCCAAATTAGTAGGAAAAGGGTAGGGAAAAGTAGTTACCCGACTTTCTTTGGTCAGTAAACAAGAATAATTCAGTTGTGGATGTCTAAGCTAGCTCATCCACTCATAGTCAGCAATGATAGCCACGATCCATTGTTCATGTATTGACATGTTTCTGTGGATTCATACCCTACTGATTGATTAATTTCAAAGTCCGCGTTGAAATTTGTATCAATTGTACTACATAAGGAGCTCCGGGAGTTTATATAATTTCTGGACTCATTCACACATATCATTACTGTCGAGGGAGGGGGCTATCGAGACCAGATATGGATTATAAATTGTGCAATGTAGAAGTTGTAGAGATACATACAAGAGATCCTCAGGGGGTAAGTCGGCCATACCAGTCACGATCCATCCATCACTTGCCTACTTGCCTTTTCTCCTGCACATTTGAAACTGACAGTTGAAATTCAATTGGGTTCTATATTTCTTTTGGTACTGAGCTTTAAATTCCCACTATTCTGTCTTGACCATAACTTTGAAATAAACATTCCCGTAGGACATGTAGAATAAAGATAGTGAAAAGATCAAATGCTTCTTCATTCGGAGACTTGTCGAGTTATGTTTCACCACAAAATGATCGATTCTACACTCTGTTATATAATTTAACAGATGACGCTTATATTAATGCACCACCACTGGACTCAATACCTTATCGTGGTGTGGTGGTTTGCGTGCTTCAGATACCCCGAGAGCTATGCCAGCCGGAGCTTACATGCTCCTGGTAGAAACACTCACGCTGGACAGGTCGAAGGGGTAGAAACCAGACCAAATTTGAGTTGTTCTAAAACAAACCTGTTGTCTATCTCTCACTATGCCTTTCTTTCCGTCTTTTTGCTCGTCCTGTCGATCCCTTTCTCCTTTATCTGCCCACTCTCTTTTGGATGCTTGTCACCCACGGCTTAATAACTAATATTGTTGAAAGCACGTTTAACCCCCAACTCACTCACTCACTCAGTTATCATTATTTGATGATGATGATTATTTTTTGATGAAAAATTAAATCCTATTGAACATTTTTGTTTCTGCATATGCAGAATACAAGTACACTATTTTCGTAATTGTGTGTGCACGTTCCTGACAACTGATTGGCATGTGGATAGTCATTTGTGATGGAAAATCAAAGTGATTACCAAACATTAATGATCGATTGATTCTATTTGACAATTTTACATCAAGTCAACAATAAATGGGTTTTCCTGAATATGATAAATTAGATTTGCTTGGACAGGTTGCAACCAATTTTATTTAATGCATTTCCATCTAAATCACAATATTTGATGTTCATATCACAAAACTGAAAACGTTAAAAAATATTATTCTCGTATGCAGTTTTTTACATCCCAATTATAATCTATAATATGTGATACAATACACATGTTTATGCTTGTTCTGAGTTTGTGTGTGTAAAAAATTCACGTGTTGTGTGGATAGTTGAATAATGAATTAAATGTTTCATAACTATCATTAGCTTATTAGGTTACAACTGGTCAAGTTGCAAAGTTTCTATATGATTTTAAGGCAGTGTTTAATCATGAACAATTTTAGTTGTGTTTTTAATATTTTTTCTGGTTTGTTTATGTTTTAATACTTACCATATTTTTCTTTAAATAATTTAAAGAACAAAATGAATCGATATTAATTTAGAAATGTTATTTCATGACATCATTCAGACATAGGTTATCCCAGATCCAAACCTACAAAAAAAATTATGGGAATAACGTATAACATGTAAAACAGGAAATAGCAAGCTATTTCAGTGTCTGTACTGACTTTTTTAGATTTCATATTATGTTAATATTTCCGGTACAAGCGTCAGAGACATATTTCACAAATCTTTTTTGCCGTAAATTGTTCGTAAATGAGTTTCTTTTCTTTGTCAAACTTGCCCTTAATGATATATATTGTTTATATACTCTTTTAAAAATGATTTCAAGTTTTATAAGCATTTGTAGTTTAATGTTTGTTGCTTATCTTTATATCACAGTTAAGTCAATAACACAGCCAATGTTAGGTCACAATGTCAGTGAGATCCCGGACGGTTGCACAAAAAAATGGGAATATTCTTGCACATGGGCATTTCCTATCTCTTTCAGGGATGTGGGTTGAGCTTTACGACCGGAAATGGCCACCTGCAGCATGTCCCACATTCTCGATAGGGTTAAGGTCCGGCAATAGAGCATACCATCCATACGGATGATTCTCTCCCGCCCTAGGACCTGGTTCACCTCCTAACATGATGGGGAGAGGCGTTATCATCAATTAAGATGAAATCAGGGCCAACAACACCAGCATATGGTCTCGCGTACACAATAAGGACATCATCCCTGCACAGTACCCCTGTCAACCAAGTGACATGCATATTCTTGCTAACTCTTCTCCAGATCTAAACTTATCAGATACCATAACGTTCGCCTTCGCTGAAGAAAGTATCATTACATTTCTCGTGTTCTATTCGCCATACCCATTGTCTCCTGTCAGTAAAGTCCAGGTCACAGCGCGAACGTTTAAGTTGGGTTATATCCAAGGATATGAGAGGGGCGAGAACGTATGCGTTTTACCCTGAGGCAGAATGGTAAAGTCCTAGCAATATCTTCACTCAGTAAGCGAAAAGGAGCCAAATCCTTGTGGTTTAACGTGACACGATCGTGAGGCAAATTCCAGTTAGATAGTGAGTTTTCAACAATCTTTAAGTCGTTCAGCAAGCTGATAGAAATCATTTGAAAAGAGAGGAGGCAGATCGGGGCGAAAGGACGTGTAAAAAACGAAAAGATAGACATGATGAGGGGAACACAGACGGATTTAAGCCGACTCAAATTTTCAATAACCCTTTCTTTAGTGTTTCTGTTTCCCTTAATCCACAATGGAGTGTCGAAGGCAGTACTTTGTATAGTGTAGCACAATCGGCAGGCACACACTTCGTAAGATTCAACAAGAACACGAGACGTAGATTTTCTTGGCTTTTATTTCTTCCAATTACTCTTTGACTGATCTGGCTGTCGATCTTTCTCGCCCGCTTCTCCTGGGCACCCTCACGACGCCTAGCGCGTCCTTTCTCACATGGCTGGTCGTGGCTGTCACCAGCCCATGGCTGAGTCCTGGCTAAGACTCAACTCTCTCTCCAGAACAATGGCTGAGAACGAACTGCTTTTCTTAAGACAAACCTGGGTCTTAAATAACCGCAGACTCAGTTGTCAACACAATGTCACTTGACAACAGCTAATGGCTTATTTCATAGGGATTACTTGGTGATGGGATTAGCAGTTTATAACATACCATTCATAACAACTATTTCACAAGAGCTACCATTGACGACTGCTTAAAATCATGACGGAAATGACTAGACACGTCGATGTTACAATGAATCTCTCTTTCAATTTTGTAAGCAATTTCCTGCATGTTATGGCCAATCGTGGAAGTATCCGAGACGTGTTTTGACGTTGACGTTCACGTCCATCGAGTTTATCGATCCCATTGGTCTCCCATTGAGGTCATGACAAGATATTGACTTATAATTGACAAGGAAGAGGATCGACATGTTTAGTGTATGTGAGGTATTGTCATCACGTTGAGGAACTCTTTCTCTCGATCAATAACTCCTCTGTCAATAATCGAAGCTTGTAAAGTGAAACAGATATAACAATGGAGCATCGACATCAAGGGAAATCTGTTTCAGATCTATTTCATCAGATTTTTAGAATCTTGGAAAGCGAACATATATATTTCTGCATGGATCTATGGTGAATAATGTTTTACCTACCCCTATCAGTTGCTTGATTTTTCACTGTGGTCACTATATATGGCAACGCGCATCTCACCATAGTAATGTGTCAAGGTCGAAGCTGAAAGGCTGTGCTTTTGGTTTACAACGATAGGTGACTCACACTAAACATTGGTTTATATAAAAAAAAATTTAGAACTCGGGTGGTGAAAGATCAACCATTATCGAATAACACGTATTCTTTTATCATGTATTTATCGATAGGAAGTGTCAATTGGCTCGAAAGTTGTTAATGAACGGGATACAATGTCATATCTGTTTACTGTAGAGACATTTGTATCACATTTCGGAGAAAATGTTGTTCCTCTGCTAACTTAAGTGACAGCTTAGATAACTACATCCGCTTCGGTACTAACATATCAAATATTACATCTCTCATCGTGTGGCTAAATCTTTGTCATTGAATGTAACAATTAATGATATAATAAAATACCTTGCGCAACTCTAGAAACATTCTTTATAATCCTGAAGATTTTGGTAGCCGTTCAATATGATCTACGTTTTCAAATGGTTGTCTTCATCGGGAGAAACGCATGAGCCAAATTTCCCTCTCTTAATTCAATGGTTGACATGTTCATTGGTTCATAATTATTGGACGTCGTATACACTGAAGTAGCAGTTGCGTGCCAAGAGTAACACCATTATGACAGGACGTTTGACATAGACTGCTAGTTACCAGCGGGTCAAAGGCGTGAAAATTGACAGGTATAATTAGAGACCATTGAATTAAGAATTGAAATTGAATGCGATGGGATTACAAAATGGGCACCTGTTTGGCATAAAAATGAGACTAGTTTAACCAGTCTGATTGCTGTGACTACACTGGACAGACGTCGTAATTGATATGTATACTCATGAAAGCACTGTCAGTCGCTTAGAACAATACAAATTACTAAAGATATATTAAATATCAAATAATCGAAGGTTGGCGTTGTTTTGATGAGCTTTAGTATGTAAACGTTGGTCAAATTAGCCAGCTTTGCTGTTCTTTTCTAACAAAGAGGTTTTAGGGGCGCTTCCTGTTATGTCACGCGGCAGGACTCACGCGTCATTGACCACGGGCCTTTTCAGCTCTGTTTACTGGTGCTAAGTAGCTGGTGTCTTTTAAACGCCGTATTTACTTTGTTTATGGGACGATTTCAGAAATATAAAGTTAAGCCACTGTCTAATTCGATTGCATTTTAATGACTCACGAAACCATGGGCTATTTTAGTCAATCTTAATGTTGACTCCAACAGCATAGTCTGTGCCTCTTTAAGATAACCGAGATATCGATAACAGGTTGCAAGAGGTTGGCAATGAAAATGAGTTTTTATTTGTCTTTAAGCAACGCCTTCAAGATATTTGTTACCAGGAATGGTCCATGTCAATTAATAATGCAAGGTATCTAGAACACTACTCTTGTCATAAATCTTTGTTAGAACCCGAGTTTTAGATCATGAATTTAGAAGATAAATCTATAAGACGGGCACTATGTAAATTTAGAATTAGTTTACATGATTTTAGAATCAATTCCCTACGACAAACAAATGGTGTATTAATAGATGATAAGATAAGTTTTTGCAGAAGTTGTAACTCGGGCAATACTGAAGATGAATTTCATGTATTGTTTGTATGTTCAATGTATTCCCATTTAAGAAGCAGATATTTATCATTTGTATCACTACCAGTAAGAGATAAACAACTTTTGTCCCATCTGTTAAATTCTAAAAATACTGATGTTATTAAATCTCTTGCAATCTACTTAAAACATGTATTCCTTGTAAGAAATGTCACCGCCACATGTACCACTTAATATTTCAACTGTACTTGTACTACAGGCCTTTAGGCCTGTAATACTGAATAAACAAATCTGAATCTGAATCTGAAAGATATCGATAAGTAACATTTTCCGAGCAGATATCACTACCGTCCTCAAGAGGTATACACCTAAAATGATAAATATTCCAAATTCCATTTCATGTTTGTGATGTTGGACACCTTAAAAGCTTAAGTACAGCCAAGAAACTTCTGCTTTTCATTGGGGTAATTTATGGATAAGAGACACCATATTCAATTACCTCAACAAGTACACCGCGTCTGTTCGACATTTATTCATTGATATGTACATGTAGATGTGCCTTTTTGTGATTCAGTTCTAATTGGCATAATTTATACAACTTTTCTTATTTGTTGCTTCAATTTTTTCCTGTTCATAATTCAGTCCCTTATTTTTGGAAAGTAAAGAAACTTGACAGATGGTAGCACTTAACTGTGTAGGTGTGCCTGTTGAATGTTACAACATGAAATATTACCCCTAACTCTGAACCCCTAAGCCAATACATATTCAACAAGCTTAACATGTTTGCTTCCCTACACGCAACAATATCAACTTTGACCCCTAGGTCGTGACACAATTAGCACAGTTAGCAAGTAATCCCCCCCCCCCCCAAAAAAAAAAGATAGGATAGATGTATGCTTTAATGAAACGGTAGGGGAAAACCTTTCTTTTCAGTTATTAAAAAAAGAAAATTTTTAACTAATGCAAATTGTGTATATGAAGCGTCTGTGACCAATATGAGAAGCTGTACATGTAGTATATGAGTGAGCTGTGCTCTTTTTATGATGATGAAAATAAATGGATTTCATATAGCCCTTAATAGTCAACTTAATCAGGTACCCATTGTAGCTTTTGATAACGGAATAGCGGCAGGTAACTCAGTGTGTGGTCTACAGTGCGTATCACAATTGATGCTGGACGTCTCAACAACGAAACTGACAGTTTGGAGCTTTCTATAAAGTATGACATTTTTTTACTAACCTTTCGGTGGCTTTTATCTTGTCTCTGCGACATTTCTGTAGGGTTTTTCACAAAGAATATTCACTGTATGGGATAAGCGACAGCGACAGCTGTCTTTGAACGAGCAAATTCGTTACGTAAGTTGAACCAGCGTAAAGGTTTTTGAACGGGCGCGACGTAAATTAATGAAGCGGTTTGTTAATCATTTGTTAAATCTTAATTAGATACTCTTTTTCAATAACGTTTCACATGATATGAATGCAATAGGTACAGCGTATTTCAGTATAGTTAGTTATTATGATATAATCTGGTATTATCTGAATCTGAAATCTGAAATTTATTTGTTTTGGCTAAATTATGTTCAAGCAAACTTAATCAAAGTGTTCGATTATTTGGTAAAACGCTTTTTGTGAAATATTTGTTTAAACAACTTTTATAGGCGATTTTTCAACGTTTTTTGAACGTACTGGTAAACAGCACCCTTTGCCATTCGCGTCGCTGCCAGCGTCGTACATGTTGTGCCCATCGAACTCTGGCAAGACGATGTTCACGGGTCAGTGCCATCCCACGAAGAGGTCGGTGGGCTCTGATACCAGCATGACGTAATCGTCTCCTTACTGTATGTCGACTTATCCGACGACCGAGTGCCGTTGCTGCCGATTCCGTCACTGACAGGAACCGATTCCGAAGATGCAAAGTGCGAAGGAAGCGGTCTTGTTTGGTTGTTGTCACACGAGGTCTGCCGCTTCGAGGTGTGTCCCGTGTTGTGCCAGTCTGATGGTACCTTTGGAACAACATTTTGGAACATCCAAGTCCGGCTATTGTTTATTTATTTGCTCCCACCATGCCTCTCTCTGTCTCTCTCTCTCTGTCTCTGTCTCTGTCTCTCTCTTGTGTGCACTGCTCCTACAAGTTACAGACATGGCTTCAAATCCATTTTGGAAATATTCAAAATTTTAATGTCACAAGTTTCTTTTCATCTTCAGTGTAGACGTGCTAAATTTGGCATGTATTCACAGGTAAGACAACAAGATTCATGTAAACAATGACAGTTCACATACAATTAAACCAAGATATATATATTACTAAGATAACTTAACTAACGGTGTCTATGACATTTCACTGTAACTTCAATTTGAAAAACAATATCTACGAAATATTGGTAAACAACCTTTACTTTTATGTTATGTTTAAACCATTAGAATTGAATCGTTACATGTACTTTGGTTAGAGGTTTATGCATAGTAAACAGCATTTGTGACTTGTATTTTACTCAAAGTTGATGTGATTTACACACCATTAACACGTATTACCCTTGTTAGACACGTTCTTGCTATTCTTGTGAACATTTAACTAGTGACTTGATATTGGGATATCTCAAGTATAACCACGGATTCTCAGACATGTATGATCTCATTATAAGAGCAGTTTATTAATAAATAGTCTTATCGATAAGTGTCGGCAAAGATAATGCTGATGTTATACCATTGTTAACATCACATCACATTGGGAGGGTGAAATAGTTTCCTCAAGCATCATGTCTTAAATACCCAGCATATAGATTATGTTTAACAATAGTAATTTAATGATAGAACAAGCATTTGGACAGAACTTAAGTAAATATGATGACTCGTTACATTCATCTTACAAGTTAACATTCGCAAACCGGATAGGATGTTCAACTATAATAATGTTCATACACAAATAACTAAAATAATTTGATAGTCACATTTGACGTCACATACTTGAGTTGGGTTGATATGACTAACAGTATTAATTCAATCTTATATTAAATTTGAGATGTCAGATTTGAGATTTTTCGAAGTGTATGTGCAATTGAACTAATGCAGTGCAGAGCTATATCTTCGCGGAAAGAGAGGAAAGCCAAAATTAGGAAACAACTGGAAAAAGTGAAGCACTTTACCAACAAGGGTGATATGGTGTCATATGATCAATAAAAGTAAATGAAGAACACTTCCAAACCCATTCAATTTCTGTTAACTGTTTCAGAATTCTCAGCGGGAACGTTTCTGGACTCTGAGAAAATGAGTAGCTATTCAGCTATTCCCTTTATATGACATTTGAGAATAAACGCAAAATTTGTTTATCTAAGCCAAATCAATCATTTATTGTTTGACATAAATGTAATAACATATTTAAGTGATTTTCGTCATGTACCTTGTAATCAAAATTCATTTCATCAAGATATTGTTTTACATAAACTTTAAAAATAATAAATTCAGACTTAAAAAAATTACAACTTGATTGATTATGAGTTTTTTCAATGGCGTATAAAGGTTTTTAAAATTCAAGTTAAACAGATGTATAATGGCTCAAGAATTTATACCAGTTTAATTTGCTCTTCCAACCCAATGACATTCAGTGAACAATCTCGTATTATAAAGTATATTAATCTATCAAACATATTTAGTCTAGCAAAAGTACAATTGACAATATTGAAAATAAATAATGATCATACGATTACTTCTTTGTGTTGCTAACATTTCCCTTGGTCATTTAAAATCGGTTCAAGATAGTAAATGTTAAATGCTATTTCAATTAAATCTGCCTTTATCTCTGACAGCATTGCTTTTCTGAATGTTTTCCATCATAACCTCAACAAATCCTTGAATACTCCAATGGTGACACTGAATCATGGCATTCTGTTCCTTGACTTCGACTCATGTGATTTATAGTTTAGATTAACATCTTAGAAAGCTGAACATTCAGTCAATCATTGCCAGAGCTTGACAAAGAACAAAGGCTAGATTATATTTTACACAAGAAGATCATAAAAAAGCACTGTTTAGTACTGTTTATTTGAAAACAAATTATAAAGCTCAAAATTTCACATTGCTTCCAAGACAATATTCAAATTCAAATAAAAAACAATATTACAATCATTTATAAGGATAATTCAGATGATGATAATGATAATAATAATAGCTTTCTTGTACAGCCCATATATCCATGAGAGAGCATGCTCAAAGCGCTCAAATTACATTATTACCCTTAGGAAATAGTACTTTGTACCGTTTAGGTTCATACATTCCCGTGTTCAGGTACCCAATTGTACTTGGTAGACTGAGTGCCTTGTGGATGAAGTGTCATGCCCACGGCCACAGCACAGAACAAGGCTAAGAGATTCACAGTTATCAGGTATCAATAATTGTCAAAGTAAACTGTGACATGTACTGTTCATTTGCGAGATAAAAATAGACTAATGACCACAGCATAGCAATTTAACTTGGCTTTAGTTGTGATGTAGATCCAACGGTTTAAAGATATAAGTATTTTGTATTGACTAACAAAATCCTCATGTCGCTTGGTTAACTTCATTTGTGGGCAGGAAAATGTACCAACTAGAGAATTGGGAACTCAGTTTTTTTATGAGTCTCTTATATATTGAAAGACGTGTAATAATAGATAACTGACCTTTCGTTAACATAGATTAAGTCTCTACGTATGATATTTCACCTTTACATTGTTTTGATAATTATTTCTAACATGACTAGAAAAACCGTCCATCATTTCCTGTAGAATTAAATTCAACCAAGTGGGCATTCACCTTGATCTGTCACTGAAATACTGTAAAGATAAGGTGAAATGTGAAATTCAAACTATAAACAAGGCATGTTCACAAAGAACATCTGGTCTCCTCTTCGGATTACCATCAAAGTGTCAGAAGTTTACAATAATTGCTCGACAACACATTCTATAAACTAAAGTTAAATGTGCTGTCACATGTTCAGTAGTTGATAAATAAATCTTATTCATTAAAACCAAAATTTCTTTCAAACCAAATGACTGTTTAAGAGGTAACATTTTCTGACATATTAACACTAAGAATTCTTATGTCATGAAGCCAGTAAGTTATAATGACTGAATTATCAAATGTGTTTCTACCTAAGGTTAAAGAAATAAAGTACTAGTTCTCCATAATGTATACACCAGTAAGGCGTATTAACCCTGATTATATTGCAGATGCTAGACACGATGTCTCTACTTCCTTGTTGAGGTGACTACACAAGATACATCCATACCACCAACACCTAATGGTAGATGTCGTATTAAGTGAAAAACTAAACTAATCATAATATAACCCGTTTCGTCCACTTAAAGGATATGGTTTAGTATCAAAGCAACATTCCACCTGTATTACACGTGATTTCAACAAATATTTGCCTGAAAGCTCTATTTAGAAACGTAAATATGAGTTAGATTTAAATATATATTTTGCGGTGAGCGTAAAAATAACAAATACGTCATGATCATTATCATATTCAGTTATTATTACTTTTAATTTTCAAATAGTATTCATCATAGCAATATGTACCTCAAACTAATCTCGATATCTAAATAAAAACAGAGAACTTAAATTAAGCGTCAGACTCTTTTATGGATATTTATGAAATAGTTCAAATGAGGACACGATAGTAATTGATGAATTTGACAAACATGTCTGTTTAACCCATGTATTGTTAGCAGATTAATTGCTATTGAGATCACGTGAACTTCAGAGACCCACAGACTTGAAACTTATTTCAGTCAGGAAAGACAAATTTAAGTCGAATCTTATAAAGAACTTTAATGAATAAAACGTTACATGTCAGGTAATATATATCACATGCACTATATCAGGAGCTTCTCATTGAGGAGGACATTCTGTAGGAATTTACTTTCATTGAATCTGCCTACATGTTACACATAACGAGCCATCACTGTACAAATACATCAATGCAGTGTTATGTATCATAATTTCAATCACATAGATCAAGACGGAAAATAAGAATACCGAATTGATCATTCTCTATCATAAGCAAATGGACTCCTCCACAATCTGCTATATGGAGATTGAACATTTAACTTCAGGTACAGTAAAATTAGTCCAGTAACATTCATAGCCTTCTTATACAACCAAATGGATTTAAACCATGCTTAAATGTTAATTTATTTACACGTCAACATTGGCAAGAATCGGAATGGAATGAAGTTGAAGAAACAACTTGGCCCTTGTGTGATATTTTTCAGGATCCATGAGTCGGCAGTTGAGAAGAGTTTAGTACCAAATGTTCTTCTTTGTCACCATTGATGTGAACTTATTATTGTCAGTATCAAGCTGGAGCATATGTACCATGCCATTGGGTTTTTCATGTGTTCCTGATTAGATTATTGTACCATCTTCAAATCAACCGATATGATGTTTATCTGTTTATCTTTGTTAACACCGAAGAGCTTGTTGCATTCTCCAATTAGTCTCAAAGAAGTAAACATCATGTTAGAATATATTATTACGTTTCCTGCTTCAGGATATAGAAATTTTTAACCAAGTGTGTCAGATATCAAGAATAAAATATATGTATTATGCGAGCAGTTCAAACTGTAGTTCTTCAAAGAATGAATTGGATACCATTTGTGTATTTCCGTTCGTTGAAAAGATGTAAATTCATAAAGCTCACTTACATCGAGTAATTGGCAATATGTTGCTTTTCATAAATACGTAAAATGGAAACATCTCAAAAGTAAGACAACAATTTTGAGCTTCAATTCCCATTGCTTACGAATACCACGGGGGAAAATAAAATGAACCAGGGGTAAAACGACAGCAACGTTGAAAAGCTATTAAAATGGCTGTAAGATTTACTAGTATACATGGGAATGTGAGTGTTAACTGACCTGACATTTACCCCTCAAGTTCAGTCTCATCTAGTCAACTTATATGTGCTTACTGACATTTCAATACTGCAGTAATTTTACCTCGCAGTAGTGTCAGTCTTCTTAATGAGGTTTATCGATCTGAAGGTTGGCTATCAACTTCTCTGTGAGATCACGTCGGTAGAGAAACCAGGTAGATGATGGTGGATGTTTATTTTTCAATGATTGATTTATTCAATCCAAAGACATTTATATATATGTTTACAAAGTGAAAAGCGTAAAATCACTCTTTACAAAATTGTCCACAGCTTTTTATCCCCACATTTTTTCTGGGTTTTTCCCCCCAATTTTCTGTTTCATTTGGCGTGACGTGACGTGATATGGGACTTATGGCCGCTTTCAAGAGTACTTCACTAATATTGCGGCTGCTAGTGTTTTTGCAAGGAGAAAGTCCGCAACACCATTGTGGCTATACATTGTAGTGAAGCCTGCAAGCAACAACTGGAACTAGCGAATCATGGGTGGTACTTCACTGAAATTCAGTGTAGCATTGCTCCCAAACCTTACTGCGTGTGGAACAGTTGTCTACTGCAGAACGCGCTAACGACAGCATGAGTCTGGGTAGGACTGATATGTGGTATTAGCAATACAACTTTGGGGCAGTGAATTGGATTAATTCCATTCTAGATATCTAAGCTAGATGTGATATATAGTCTCGATATACTAATAAATAAAAATGAGAAAAATTCACAGAAATATCACATGAACTAATGTATATAGATATTGTACTAGATGAATATTAGATGAATATAATAATATTGAAGTGTATAAATTCTAGGTTTTTGATAGGTTCAAAACATTACAGAACACGGTCACATATAATAGTCGTACATCTTAATAGCAGAGGATACACACACGATATACTCAGGGGATAACTAGAAATAATACTATTGCCTATTTACTATGATAGTTTTAAACGTCCAGGTCCAAAGAGAACCTGACAGTTGTTGTGTATTTGCTCTTGTTTCTCTTTGCCTTCCTGTTATATACTGTTATACGCTATGTTGTATACTTCCTTAATGTTTCTATTGTCAATGCAATAAATGGAACATTATTTCACAACAGAGTTTTCAAATGTTGAACGCTTTTGTAGCTACAAGTGCACCATCTATTAGAATTTTCATGTTTTTCACTTTTGACAGCTGATTGTATGTTGACTAATTAAGGTAAAACGATTGATGACCACCGAATATAATTGGTTGTTTTTTCAGACAGATTTTCAAAATACCTAAAATGTCTTATCAAAAAACAATTATAGTTTCATAGCACTAAACCTGAAAACAAGTCCAGAAAATATCTTTTCACCAAATATTGATTGAGCAGAAGAATCCTAAATGCAATCACTCAGATCTCATTCACAATTAATTATCGTGGATATCCTGATCTTAAATTATGTCTTTTGATACAAATCACGTAGCGACCTTGTCTGTTGAAATATTTCGACGCCGCTGATTCAGATTAGTGAATTATTGCTCCGGCGGCGTTTATCAATTATTCATTCCAACATCTCTTCATAAATAAATCATCTTTCCGTCTTGTAGGTGGTAGATCCTCGATTGATTAAATCAATCTTTGATTTATCTGATGAAGGTTTGAAGCTTAACAGATCACAACAGATATAAACTCTTCAAAAAAGAAACTTGACACTGACTTTCAAAGTTCAATATAAAGACCATAGATGCAAGTTATACATTGAAATGAAAACTAAAACGCTGTTTGAAGATCTCTGTTCAGTAAATTTTATTCAGAATAAGCATGATCTTGAAATGCACTGGTGCACAAGTGTTTCAACATCACAGGGGTGCACAAATGTCAGTATCGGGTATGGCCACCATTGGCATTGATTATTGCTTGGCACCGACGACCCATGGATGCAATCAAGTTGTCAATCACAGCCAGTGGAATGTTCTGCCATTCGTGCTGAAGTGCTGCAAGAAGTCCTGGAAGTGTTTTGGGAGGTGGATTCCTACTGCGCACGCGTCGATCCAGTTCGTCCCAGAGTTGCTCAATTGGTGACAAATCTGGTGACCTGGCTGGCCATGGCAATGTTTGGACATTGTTACGCTGTAAAAAGTCTTGACAAACACGTGCAACATGTGGTCGAGCATTGTCCGGCTGAAAGAGACCACCATGGACGTTGACGTGAGGAATAACGTACGGCTGTAGGATCAAGTCCCTATACCGTACTCCTGTGAGGTTACCCACAACATGCACAAGGGGTGTCCTAACACCGTGACGAATCCCGGCTCACACCATGACACTCCCACCTCCAAATGGGACAACCTCCTGAACACAGTTGACAGCATAACGTTCTCCACGACGTCGGTATACACGTGCTTGTCCATCACTTCGTCGAAGCAGAAAACGGGACTCATCAGTGAAGAGAACGGTTCTCCACCTTGCACGTGCCCCTCTCATCCTCTGTTGACACCACTGGAAACGTTCCGCCAGATGACGTTGCGTTAAAACGCGACGTCAAACTGGTCATCGTGGAAAAAGTCCAGCATCTCTCAGCCTGTTGCGTAAGGTTTGGCCGGAAATTCGACGCAGGCCTGGTAACTGCGTTGTTGTTGACGTTGCTCTCCTGGTGCGTTCCCGAAGGTGGAGCAGTCGGATGTACCGATCTTGGGCCCGAGTAGTCACCCTTGGTCTGCCTGACCTTGGCCTATAATCAATGCTGTTTCGGGTGTTGAAACGGGTCCACAATGAAGAGATGGTGTGTCTGGACACGCCAAAGTGTGTTGCATCATCTCGCTGCGTCGCTCCTGCTTGCAGTCTGCCAATAGCGTTGTTGCGTTGCGCTCTGTTCAGTCTTGGCATTCTTCAGGTCGCTGAACCGATGTTGTGTAGTCTGAATAAACAGCGGCTGATATGGCTTTTTTACACCTAAAGCAGACGTGTCTGCATGTAAACCTTCATGATCCCATGCTGCACGTGCTTTGGCAGAAAATGCATTTGGACGAATCGCTTGTTTTCGACTCTGAACACAACGTAAACTTTTTGGGCCATTGTTTTTGGTAAATTTACACTTTTGAGCAAGCCTTTCTTTAAATTACAGGTATGTATCATGAAAAAAATTGACCCGTTTCGAAAGAATCAATTTCGCATGAATGTCAAGTTTCTTTTTTTGAAGAGTTTATATACGGTAAACATACTGAGCGGGGTTGAACATCACATTTCCACTCAATGGCAGAAATACTTAATTCTTAAGCATAAAATATGTCTTAATTCGTTTTGACCGCCAATGGTGATATCATGAAGTTCTAGAACTTTATGTATTATCAATAAATAGGCTATCTTGGTGGTAGTCTTAAGAATTTGCAAACAGGAATACGAGATACATAACGATCGCATGGAAGTTTGGGTTAATTGAATCCAAAAAGTAATATTCGTTATAGCATTAAAACAAAATGATAGCATCCCGAATCTATCATATTAAATCAAGATAACAACTAACCCAGTGGGCACAACAACGTTGTTTCGACGTTGAAAATTGGTTTGTCGTCAACGTTGAAACTTGGTTGAAAATAGGTTGTATATGAACGTTTTTTAGACGTTGAAATCTGACGTTGTCTCAACGTTTGAAGATAACCTTTTATCAACATTGAGGTTGAAAATATACGTTTTTCAGACGTCTGTATCTGACGTTGAATTTACGTTGAAATTATACCTTACATCAACATTGAAGTTTGAGTGGCCAAGAGCCTGCTAACTTCATCGGGCTGACGAAGTTTTGCTCATTGGTTCTTCTTCGGCCGGACGTCGACAAATGAAATCGGCTGAGCATCGGTCAATCTTTGATTTACTAATTTATCTCCTTCAGTACAGCATTTTTATTAACAAAACTGATACAAAGGTAATACAATTTGACAGTAATTCTTCCAGTTACCTAAATTATTGCTTTCTTGTAATTAGTATTTATTCACAGGTATTGAGCTCGAGCATACCGTAGGCTACAAATAATTACTTTTTATTAGTAAACTGTCACCTCTTTGACATCTTACCCTCTGATTATTTTACACTTGAGTTTGATAATATCAAATTTTAATTCCTGGATGGAATTTTCTGGATTAAAAAACGTATTCATCAAACAAGTACATCATACCGAGA
The DNA here is from genome assembly GCA_921293015.1 of Phorcus lineatus. Lineage (NCBI taxonomy): Eukaryota > Metazoa > Mollusca > Gastropoda > Trochida > Trochidae > Phorcus > Phorcus lineatus. The sequence goes on from OV121089.1 coordinate 13,490,477, forward strand.
CATGCTCAAAAGTCAGAAAAAAAACCTCCTTTAGTACAGCATTTTTATTAACAAAACTGATACACTGATAATTAAATTTGACAGTGAGTCTTCCAGTTTCCTTGAAAAGAATGGTCCCATCGGTCCTAAATAAAGTGTGTTCCTGAAAAAATAAAACATTTAGATAATATTTCATGAAATAAAACAAAATAGTATTAGTTACCTTTACTAAAATCTACAAAACATATGAAGAATTATATTACATAAAGTGATTAAAATCTTATATGATAAATATATTACAACTAGATATTATGAATTTAATTCTTGTAAAAACATACAAATGTATGAAAAACGGAAATTTCATGATTAAAGGTGATACTTACTCATATATTTCTGTGCCGGGCAGTTGTATTCTTGGACCGATAATAGGTAATAGTACTTGTGTAGTCTGATTTAGGATTGCAAAGCAAAACCCCTCCTGAAATTAAAAGTTTCACATACACTTACTTGTAGTTTGATCATTTATCCATTAATTTTATAAAAATCCATTTAATGTCAATTTTTGTGATCTGATTAACTCACACATAATTTTGGTAGCAATTAAGAATATTCTTTTGATTTATTTCATGCAGTTATTATCCCCGGGTTTAGTTTTGTCTACTTTTTCAAGGACCTGAAAGTGTTGCAAAATATTTCATCTAAAAACTGTCTTGTTTATTTCAATATGAATTTGAAAAATTTGCATAGTGACAGTTTGTAATATTTCAACAAGATTTACCTCAACTATAAATTTATAATATATAACAAAGAAAAAGGAAAAAAGTTAGGCCTAGACATATTGTGCGAGTTGACACAATTTTTTTATCAACGTCAGTGAACTTTGACCTCACGCCAATTTAAATTTCACTGTCTTATGAACAGAAACTTTGGGGAAAGAATCCATGTGGCAGTAAATAACATGAAAATCCAGTCATAATAATATTTGTTATCACTCAACCATCAAAACAATTCAGTGATGATCATTTGTTTTGTCTGACCTATAAAACGTTGCCCACCATGGCATATGCCTCAGTTAACGGCCACACATCAATTAAAATATTTTATCAAAATCTTCAAAGCCTAGGTACTGATCGATTACAAATTCTTGAATTCATTTGACTAATTCATTTGTACAATGTGCACCAAGCCAACACACTGACATGATTAGCCTATGAAGGTCAACTTTACCGTAACTCTGAAACAGTAATTTGGTTATGCTAAAACATATACTCATCAACAGAAAACATGAGCAAGAGTAAAGAGTAACCATTGTGTACCAGTCCTGATTTTACTTTACAGACAATGAAAAGATTATCAAGTTTTAAATACTTACTTTTAACTACGTGCAGTTTGAGTAACATCCACTGGAGCGGACGACACTGGGTTATCATCAAAACTTGCAAATTTTAGGGATACGTTGTTTTAAACCTTAAGTGTCCGAGTACTACCACACCCGCTCTAGTTAGTATGCACATCAATGACATGATATGAAATGTTTAAAAAATCACTTCGTATTAATTTATTTAGTAGTTCATGAACACCGTTCCTGCTTTTTAAATTAAAAAGAAAAAGAAAATCATTTCCCTTAAAAAATAAAAAATCAAGACAATCAACACATGAAATGACAGAAAGGTTTTGTAATTTTAACTGTTTTATACCGTTTTAAGGCTAAAACATTAATGACATTGAGTATTGACTCCGCTATCGTTACATTCAAAACCTTTTAAACCAAAGTTAGCTTATCCTTTACAACAAACTGAAAGTATATACAACCTAAATGTAGTATTGAAATGTATGGAATGAGAAATGAGAAAAATTTACAATAGTTCTAATTAGATGATACTTTCATCTAATTAGATCATAGTTTCATCTAATTAGAACTCAATTCGCAATTCGCTTCCATAGAAATGACTGTAAGACGCACTAAAGGTAGCAATGAGAAGGCGATAGTCTACATGTAAGGGGGTGGATGTGAAAAAGGTATTATATAAGAGGACGGGGATTGGAAAGGAATGTTTAAGCAGAAAATGATATAATTTTCCATTAGCTTTCAATGATGTACTTATTTCATTGTTCATTAAATGCTAACTCTGTAACATTAGATATTATTATCAAATGAAAAATGAAAAAATCAACACCTTCAAGTGACTTTTAAAATGGGACATTGAAAAAAATAAAACATAGGAAAAAGTATTAAGTTCCCTGTGAAAAGCATGAATTCTTGAGAAAGGTGATGATGGTAAGAAAATAAAAATTTGATATTGAGGTAATCTCAATCTACTCTTGCTAGATCTTCACGTCCTCCAATTTTTGTTTTATCACGTTCAATAAATGTGTAATGGCCTAGACGTCTTCTTGTTGAAAAACTTAAAAGCAGCTGTTTACATTGTTACACTTATTTATTTACGTTTATTGTTCTTTCAAATAACTAGAAATTTCCTCCAAAGCCATGTGGAAAGTTGATGAACAAAACAAAGAGCTCTATTGTGACTGAGACCTCTGAATATTGAGTTTTTACCTGTTTTAAACATGTGTTTCCATAGTGAGAGAGATGTTGATAAATGTGTCATATCTCTGGAGGTCTTACAGATAAGTCGATCATTTAAAGAACAAATACAAATTATCCAGTGAAAGAAAATACAAATACATACTAAAGGTTTTTATGTGCAACACGGTTATTAAACCTCATTATTTGAATTTTAGGTTGGCAGGTCCTTTCTAAGGAAGCAGTATTAAATGTTACAGAAAAGATTTTGTCTCTTCCCACTTAAGATAAAAATTAATATGTCTGAATCTAATCTTATCAGGCCTTCAATGCCTGATGTGCTTATGGCATTTTATGGCGTCCAACGTGAATGTTCTAAAAGCTCCATACAACTAAAGCTTTTTCAGTGGTAGTATGTTTGGAAAACATGTTTTCATAACGAGTTCAAATTTTGAAGAGCGTGCAGGGTATCGGTGGACAGACTGTCTTGAAGAGATGCACCATGTTACTTGGAGTAGCATCATGAAAACATCAAACACTTGGAAAATGCAATTGTCATCGTCATATTTACATTTTTGTCGATGAGTCAAAATATTTACAACATTTTTGCCTTCTCATATCTTAAAATCAAACTAGAACTCTGTTTATTGTTACCAGATGTCATTAAGTAAATTATATTTGTCATATGCTAAATTCATGTCAAAATCATCCTTAAATGTAAATTTGTTAAAGATGTTATTTGCAATAATCTTTTTCATTTGCAAAACTATTGACATGATTCGTAAAAGTTCAGAAAACTACCAGATTATTAAAGGTGTATAATATTCTTATACAAATTTTGATAACAACGAGGAGGCTCGTTTATGATGCACCTAAGTGTTTTTCTAGCACTAGGTCAGAGGCTTTAAGAAACATTATGTGCCTAATTGTATTCAACATGTTTGACAGCTCCAGCATGTGTTGTGAAAATTTTGAATTAATATTGACAAGAGTAACACTGGGATTCAACTTTTTGTGTACTCACATTTTGATGAATTTAGAAAACTTGATTATCTTTAGCATATTCTAAATGAAGGACGACATTGAATATCAGCTGTTATGTTTCGGATTTACCCATTCAATCTCTCTTAACTCATTAATTTTATTTAAGTTCCAAAGTCCTCCTTTTTCTCCTGAAAATAAATTGGAAACATTCGGTGAAAAGAAATTTATTAATCAGCTTCATTTCAATAGAACTCTTTCGATGTTTGAGTTTGCAGGCAAAATTATTGCAGCTATCCAATGACTGAAAGGGGCAGTAGCACGCTTATAATTGCATGACAAAGTTTTGAATCGGTTTAAGCAGTTGTAAAACGAATTTGTTAAGTTTTATGAATCAGTTTCTCGATCTAAAATGCACACACACAAAATGTCTGCTATAGTGGTTTTGGCTTGATACCAGAACATTTCATCCTCTATTCCGACTACGGATGATCGGGTTAAGTAATAACAATTATTTACCATCTAAAGGTAATTTATTTTGCATAAGATAATGTTTATTGAATAAGGTTTGGGGAATAAAGATGGTGAAATAACTCTTTATAAATAAATACAACATCACAATTTCTATTTTTAGTGATGAAAGATAAACTCTGTAGTCTGCTGCCCATCACTTATATGTTAACACAACTATAATAGTTTGACTATGACATTATTACTATGACATTATCACAGTATTAACAATTTATTCCATGCTCGAACTGTATATAAAGCTGGTAAAATCAACTTTGAGCTCGAGCTACATAACCACGCTGACATAAAACCATCCTCTGACATAAAAGTTATCTCCGTGGGCAGCATATGAGTCATTTTAATGTTCAATTGCGTCTCTTATGATGTGGACTTAAGCTTCCGCGTGATAAAGTTTGTGTTGTAATATTTTTTTTTCAAAAGACCGTGTTTCAAAATTGAATAATCGTGTTTTTCGTCCTTGAAAGACCTATGATACATGTCGATTGTCAAATGAATAAACATTTCATAACAGACTGAAATTTGCTGAGATTAAATCAAACTTTGTCAGATAACAAGGAATCCTGTATTCTAATTTCATCCTACTACACTACAAACGTATATGAAATAGAATTTTCATTTTGTTGTGAAAAGATGTTCTGTCAATTGTCTTAACTGACTTGACTGAGTTGGTTACTTTAGACGTTTTTTACTTTGATTATTTTCTTCAAATATGTCTTTTTTATATAAGTGATAGGCCTTTTTGAAGGAATTTCAGGTAAATTCACACAAAGAAATAAATCTCCGCGTAAATTTGACTTCAATTTAGACCTTTACGCAAAGGCAAGTAATAATGAAGAAAATCAATTTCTTTTGCTTCAAGATACAGCTTAATTTGTTAACACATAATTCGAAGTTTCTCTTATTATCTAAGCTCGTTAATGCTAATTCTGAGCTAAATGATGTCAAATAATTGAACTCTATACATTAAAGATCGACTGAAATGACCCATGGCAACTTTCGTGATTAATAAAATACGTATTCTAATTTGCCAGTAACTTGAGTTTAAATTTTCGAAATCGGCCTATAAACAACTTTAATACGGCTTTTTCAAATCACCAGCTAATTAGCACCAGTGAACAGAACTGAACTGGCCCGTGGTCACTGAGGCGTGTCCAGCCGCGTGACGTGCTAGTCGGCGGAAGTATAACCTCCTTAATGAAAAAACAACAGGAAATCTCACATTCTAAACAACTGTTTAAACATATCTCAAGTCATCCAAGCGACTCAAAACTCCGATGAATTGATGTTAAATATATCTTTAATTATTTGTATTGTTCCAAGCTAAAGACAGTGTTTTAATATGATGCTATGCGCACTATCCCATGACATGTGCACATTAATTACGACGTCTGCCAAATGTTGTCACAACAATCAGACTGGTTTAAATAGTTTTATTTTTTTATGACACACAGGTGGCCGTTATATAATCCTATCGCATTCAATTTCAATTCTTGATTTAATGGTCTCTAATTATACTTTTTGAATTTTAACGCCTTGGACCCACCAAGCGGAATATATGTCCTGTCATAATGGCTTAATCTTGGCATTAGACTGCTACTTAGTTTATTGTCATGGCGTCCAGTCATTTTGAACCAATGAACTTGTAGAATATATATTCAACCAATAAATTAAGAGAAGGAGATGTGGCTCATGCACTTCTACGGACGATGACACACATTTAAAAAAGTACATCGTGAATAACGGGTACCAACATTCTTTTGGATTACATAGGATGTCTTAACGCTTGCGCCAGGTATGTTTTCATGTCATTTATTGTTAAATTCGAAGACAGAGATATTGCAACACGGTGTGAGATGTTATACTAGCTAACAATATAATATATGTTAGTTAAATACAAACGAATCATCCACTAAGTACTAAGTTGTCATAAAGTGAAGTGAAACAAAATTATTTTTTCTACAGTCAACATTAAAAAAGTTTTTACATTCTCTCCCGTTTATTACAAAAACCTTAATTTTTTTCGAGACAGTTTAGAACTTCATATCGATAATAAATGTTGTAACACTACGTGATATCCCATAGTAATGGATCTCTCACCAACCAAGTTCTTAACCTTTTTGACATAAGCCCACCCAAGAAAACCGCGTCCAAGGATTGTCACAGTCCAATCAAAATGGATTTGACGACTAAGAGGGAAAGTTGATATCATGAAGCATTTACATATCGTATATTGGAATTCTTTCGGTCATGCTATTGCCTCTATTTGCTGTTGAATTAGCTTAAAAATACAGAGAAAATCATAGGGCTGGACTTTCAGCTGACGACTAGCACGTCACACACTGGGCGTGGCTTCGAGTCATGCTTCGGTGATTTTGTCTAAGCGTTCGCCAGGCTTATTAGGCGGTTATCCAAAACAGGGGTATAAAAGGTCTCCTTGTAGTCGAATTAAAGCGTATATTTTCTCATTTTTTGGCTCTATTGATTCTTATAAGTGAAGCGACTACAGATAATAATTCATAATAATCCCAATTATGCGTTACGTCTCCTCTTTAAGAATCACAATCAGTAGGTGAGAAAGTTAATGATTGATACTCAGTTATCATTTTGGAACCCTTTAAAAAACATCGAAGCCTTGTTCATATAACAATTTATTGAAGTCTTTTAGGCACACATGCTTAGTGACACTTGTCCTATTTTTATATACATCGAATAACTTACGACGTTTAACGCTACCGAAACAGAGTCTTTGCTGCCATCGCATTCCTGCAAAAATCCATTGAGATAATTCCATGATCAGCAGCGAGCCACTTTTGGGGATTTTTGGAAACCTATCTGACAAAACACTTCGACTGCCACTTTGAATGAGGAATAAACAGAGATCCTCAAAATCATATATGATGATTGGCCCAAGGAACGAGGAAGCGTATGGGATCAGTCATTCGTGCACAGGGAGGTCACACAAAATATCAAAGGAAAGTCAGTACTCGGACTTAATAGATATTATTCTTCGCCCTAGTGAACAAAATGTTTAATCATGTCGACATTTACTATATCGCAGGAAAGCCAATCGTCTGCAATGTTTTTGTATGAAATGAAGTCAATTTATCAAATTGGGGTAGTCTTTAAAAAAGCCATAATATTCCTGATATTTTTCTCTGGGGTTTTGCCCCAACCCTCCATTTTCACCAAAAACATGTTTTAAGAAATTGTAAGAATAAGATATTTACAATATTACTGCTATAGGAGATCAAAGTTTATGGGACAGAAAAACAGGTGTGTTGCTCGATTTATTTCATATACATGTTTCGAATACAATGGTTCTTGGAATTCAGCACAACTTGATTAATGAAGAAATATATCCTAAATATTTAAAAAATCTAAAACAAAGATTAACTAATTGATTTACAATCCATAACAGCTACGTTAACTGCAGTACGTACTCAGAAAATGTAAAAGTGAAAACAAATAATTCAATAGTTAAGTTTTTGTCGGATGTATTATCACAAAATCTTATAAGAAAAAATTGGGAAAATATACATGAAAGATAAATGCTTTTCGTGTCATTAAATCTTTCTAACAAATTTAACAAACACTTTTGGTTGTGTAATTTTTAAGCGTCTATTGCGACTCATTTTGCACTTTGACTGCCGTGTCGAAATAACATTTGTCAACGGTCAGTACATAACTCACATTTCAAAGCCTTCTTATATGTAGGCGTTAGACTTTCATTAAAGTAAGTGTAAAGGTTACCCGTTCTCTTTCTTGGGAGCAACTGCGGTATAGCAGAATAAAGTTCTGTGTTTATATAAATAATCTCGACTAGATGACGTTCTTCGTATTAAATCGAGCTTCAATCGTATATGTGTCTAGTTGAACATATAAGTTCAATACAGCATCTTCATATAAACTGTATTTAAACATTAACAAAGATAATAGTTATATCAGTTGTTTATTATCAAAAAATTGTTAAATTATTTTTTTATATACTTATTCAAGAACAGGTAAATTAAATGTTTTATATACTTATTACAAGTGCTTTTGTAGAAAAAAACTTTTGAATTAGTCTACATGGTAACCTCCCTGAAATAAAATCATCAACAACGACAAGCCACCTTTCTATCAGAACATTCAGAAGGATAATGACCTATAGCTTCGACAAAAAACATAATGTTTGGGATCTTAAGACTAGACTGTCAAGTATAGATCAAAACTGTTCATCCCAAGAATAAATAGCACTGCTTTAGGTCCTATAGGCTAAGTCTGACATTAATAATTGGGCTATTTTGAATTCTTACTCGCTAGAGATATTGTCTTGTTTGATAAGGTGTTTAGTTATATCTAAAATCGGAAGGAAACAAGTGCAAAAAGGAGTTCATAATTATGAAGATAATTAACAAAAAGACAGTAAAGGAAATTCTTACTAATACCATTATCAAATAAGCGTCGTTCCCTAAAAAGAATGATTTGTCTGTATATAGGTTTTATATTACACTCTTAATTGCGGGTTTTACACAGAGTGACAATAATGATCTCTTAGGATTTGAAACACAAATTAATAATCTGTAGTATTTTAAAAGAGTTGATGTGTTAATTAAGATATGACCATACCATTTCTAATACTATGCACTATTATAGTAGAGAATGTAATTAAAATTATGTAACGGAGGCGAAGCATAAAATAATTATAGAGACTTAGATTGAATATTTTCTTAATGTAACACTTAATTTACAACTCAAATAAATCTGTTGACATTTTCTATGATAATATTTTACAGTTTGCTCTCTCCAAATGAGTTTGAACAAAAGCTTTGGTTCTGGTGTTACGCTTCTAAAAATATACTCTCAATATCCATAACAAAGTGAAAACAAATTGAGAACCGTTATATAGTTTAATATCCGAATGCCTTCTATGGGTGTTTCAATCAGGCTTTAACCATCAACCACTGCTAATCGAATGTTTATGTGTTAAACCAGTCTGGCATATTGCGCTAGAATAATCATATCATATACAATTGAGATAGTGTAATGTTACGATTATCTGTTGATGTTATACATATATTTAAATAATATTTTAAGAAACATCCTCAAATCCGCATGATTAAAATTTCTTAAACATTTCGCCCACTGAGTAAATATCGAATATTAAATAACGCGAACAGGAGTTGATCCTTAAAGAGCCACTCCGTGAGTTGTTGGAGTCATATATGCTAAACTTAATCAATGGTGTTATTTGATCGCAAAGTTTCGACTGTCACCAAAAAACCCACATTTTAAGCTTATTGTTTTTTTACAGTTACAATATGAAGGTAGAACGTCGAAATTATGATCGAAAACCGGACAGCGGCGCGCGTCAAATAGTCAAACGTAATTTTGGAGACTTTTCTAAAACAGCCAGGAAGGCTGTTAGGAGTTGATAGTGTTTGTTAAGTTACATAACTATTATCAATGCATTTTGGACGTGATATCTACACCTCTGTGCATTTATAAGGCTGTTTTTAGATTTTCATGGAAAACCAGTATATGTGGTATATATGTCTTTTCGACATGAAAAGTTAAGATGTTTTGACTTTATATCACCACATATGACATTAAGGTTCGTATCAAAGGTAAATAATATGTTATGGAAATCACGGAGTGGCCCTTTGAGCTTGATTGTTTAACTTAGGCAATGTTCATGATTATCTGAACCTCACAAATGAAAATAAACATGTATAGAATAATATTACCTATTTGAATTGGAACATCATCATTCTACCAGTAACATATATGTATACGTTACTGTTAGATTGGCTTTTTATAATCAAATATTACACAAAACACCTCAATTAAAAATTTTGTACATTGAATTTAATTGATATATTCACAATCGAATAAACCTACAAATCGTAGTAAATCAGACTAATTACGGGTAAGACATAACATTAGCATGGTTGATGTACTGATTGACATTACAGACTATCACATTTAACCTCTCAGCAGTCAAGAGGTCGATGGTCATCTGAAATGTCAAGCGTTTTCGATGACGGTTGCACTGAATTAACATCTTCCATTATAAAGAATGGACAATGAATACGTTATGTAACTTTCATACAAATATTATTTATAAGACCTAGTTTTAGCTCCCTTCATGCAATCATGCTTGATTAATGTTAGCCAGATATAAAAATGTCTCCAAATCTGTATCTTATGATATACGCAAGTGATTAAAAGTATCGTTCTTAAAACGTCAAATACATGATGTTCTGCGACCTTTACATTCCCTTACTCGAGCCTACATGAGTAACAATATTGTCTAGTTGATTAAATGTTGATTAAATTTTGATTAAATGCATTCGACAAATTCGGCTCATCGGCAATAATCTGAATTACTAAAGTTTTTACAAGAAGCTTTTCGTGACCTACTGTTCCAACCATTTAAACGTATTATTGCAATGAATGAATGTATCCTTTTTATACCAATCTTTTTGTTTATCCATAATGCGTTTCAACTTCTGATAAAACAGCCAAGACTCAGCTTTTTTTGTTTTATAACATGTATGAACCTTTAAAAGTAACTGTTATGGAAAATATTACTGCAAAAAAGAAGACACCACATATTTAAGTTTAGAAGTCACACGGATATTCTATTTACGTTTGGCTTTGTCACTAAGTTTACAATGTAAGGCAAAATTGACATAACGAAACATGTTTGTCCAGGGAAGGATTTTGTTGCTCTTGTGTAATGTTACTGTAACTGTAGGGAATTTCAAAATCATTATTTTAAATTACTTAAACTAATCTCAGTTTCCTAGTTTAAATGTTCAAGCTCAGTTCACGTTTATATGATATCATCCCTTAGCCTTAATTTGGAAGTAATTAATCAAACAGGAAGAAAAAACCAAGAAAGCTATAGCACGATGAAGACAGCGGCATTTTGATGGACCTTCAACTTTCTGAATGTGTCTGAAAGAGTTTGCCCAACCACAAATACACATTTTACTTACATTGTTAAGGGTTATAGGTTACGAAGCCAAACAAACGTCCACACCATGATAAGGTCACACATGAAGAGTTTGAATTATCTTTCCATGACAAATTGCTGTTAAAATATTTTATAGATATATTTTGTGATACTAAACAAACATGCGGTTAACAACAAAAAGTGAGTGTTAATATAAGACTACACAATCATGAGTATTAACATTTTCCTTCAAAGGATATTTTTGATGGCTGCTGTTCAGATAAGGGAAATAGTTCATAGAAAATTAAATTAGATTAAACAGGAGCAGAACAATGAATATTTACTTATCTACTTCATCTGTTTAAACTTCACTGGCAACCTATTTATGTATCAATTGTCATTATTTTGAACGGACTGCAAGGGATCTGTGAGATTGTGTGAGAAAACATACAAATAATTAGTTGGCGCGCGTTAAACAATAGCATATTTTACAGTTTTCAGAATCTTTTAAGAAGAATTCACTTTTTCAGTACCTTAGTAAACGTTTCTTGTTAAACAGAACAACATAATTGTCTATGATCTATAAACATGCTGCACTTATGGCTGTCAAAATTTTACCAAAACAGTAAATAAAGCTTGACCGACATTCGAGCTGTAAAATTTACCTAGACAACCTATGCTTTTTGCAAAAAAAAATTTAAATCATTTTTCTAGGAAAATAATTCTAAAAGAACTTTTGTGAAAAATCTAGAAAACCACAAATATATTAGAAGTTATGTTTCATGCGATAAGTAATGCAGTTTTGAATATAAATATAAATCTATATGGACCTTTATTATAGGATATGCAACGTTCGGTGCAGTTTCATGTATCCCTCTAAAGACAATAAAAACACTTACAGAAACTCCGTTGATTTTTCAAAATAATTGCTATGGTAAATGATGTGATAGAATCTCATTATAAGAATTTATTTATGGAAATTACTTTAAAATCCACTCTTAGATATCAATTACGATTGACAGAGCTATGAATCGTTATGAATTCTATCCTGACAGTAGTTTTCTCATATATAACATTTTGCTCATTACAAGACGCAAATGTGTTCATCGAGTCATAGGACAGATAACAGTTAAGACAAAAGCAATAACAAAACCGTAAGTGAAAATTCTTATGCATGCTAATAACCAGCACACATGCACACGTATTACGACAGGTAATATATATATGAAACAAATGCTATACATAAATATATATCAAGGCCGTCTGTCACGGCTCTTATGGAGCTCCACCGTGGAGCCGTGGTCAGATCAAGAAACCCAACGAGATATGAGGGACAAGTTTCTCTTTCATTTCAATGAGATTGTCAGAAAATGAAAATAAACGTCCTGGTTTATCTATTCCTAACCACCCCCTTCATTGTACTTTAATCTTAACCAACCACCTCTAAGCTTTACAATTATGTTTCTTAAGTCTTTTATCAATTATGCAAGATATACATTTCTCAGGAACTAAAATTATATATAATATAAAACTATATTCATGATAAGTACAATATCTGGAACTATTTGTCAGAGTGCCAAGATTGGAAAACCATATCAATTGCTACATTTTTAAAAGCCTGGATAAAAGAAGGTAAATCTCCTACAGATTGAAACATCCACACATATCCATTCATACAAGTCATGCGATAATAGAATATTAAGGACATGTGATGCATTAGTAGTGTATACACAGTTCAAATAATATTTTTGCATTTTATATATTTATGTGGAATTCGGTTGTCATGCATTTCTAAAACTCTTAGCTAATACCTTAATGTTTTACACATTGCGTTAATATAAAGGGGATAAATCCCTCATTCACCATTTCGTTCGGCGGTTGAGGACTAACATTCAAAGAGCATTTGCACGCTATTAACTTATATATTCTAATATATCAAAGGTGTGCATACCCCATATCTCTGCACCATACAATAAGAGATCGGCTGTATAAGCGTGTCAAAATCTTTTTAAAAAACGTCATCATTCACAAGTCCAACTTTACTAAGATTAATATTAATCTCCATTAGGGCACGTTAACCAGCATGTTAAAACAGATTCCCATTTTGCCAGTCGCAGAGAATAATACACCAAGGTATTTATAACTGTTTACTACGACAATGTTTTTATCATTTAAAACCATTGCTTTGCTAATCGACCATCCCTTCCAAATGAACGGGTAGTGTATAGGATTATTATAGAAATTATTGACTTTTACAGAAAGTTAAATGTATATCAAAGTGAAATAATTTACTTTTCAGGAGTGATAAAATTATCATTGTCTTTGAAGGCAAAAATGTACTAAATTGTTATCCTTGTTGAGAGTGGGATAGTCGAGATTAAAAATAATGACAAATACATTTAAAATTATTTTTTATGTGACCTGAACCTAACATATCCCTTTGAAGACAAATATATCACAAAAGCTTAGATTCATATAACTAGTTTCAACATTAAGTAAGAGGGACACCCAAAATGAAGGTTTGCTCTAAGTCAAGGGCAGTTACTCTGGACAAATTAATTGGAGTCGGCCCAAATTTGATATGCAGATAACTGATGAAAGTCCAAGACTAGTTCCAAGTATCAGGAACAAAGAAGTTTTTTCGCAAGACATGCAAACTATAAGTCAAACGGCAGGATTATCGGCTCCAAATCAAAGGCCATGAGAACCCTCGATTTTGTTCCAAAAGTAAAAAAGATTGATATTCTTAATTACAACTTTTCGGACCTTATCCCCTTAAAAGAATTAGCGTGTATAGAGGGAATAGTTTCAAGTTAGAAAAGCGCATGGGTCTTACAACATATTCTGTATAAAGGACACCTAAGGACCGGTCAGCGTGCTCACAATCAGACAAAAGGAAAGCATGATAATGGCAAGAGATAGATATAACAATCTGTTGTTTCCAGATTATACTCTTTGTCCTCCCCCCCTTCCTGTAGAAGACGAAATATCGATTTTGCAAGGCGTGTCTGATCTAACGACTGTTTTTCTTCTTCTACTTGATGCAACCAATACAATTCTTTTAAAAGGATTATTTCGTAAATTTGGATTGTTATTTAATCAGTTAATATATTGAAATTAAAAAATGAAATTTTCATGAAAACGCATTATTCAAAGAGACACTGCGCGAGGATTTAAAACTTTTGACAAGCAACATTAATTTTGATACATATTTCAGGTGACCTACGGATACACAGATTAACTTGTATGTTCATCTTTTCTGACATTAAATATTCTTGTTTATTCTCGTTTGTTATCAACGAAGATGTGAAATACATTTACGATTTTCGAAATGACATGAAAAAAGCCTATCATATTCAGTAATTTAATTTTCTCAGAAGAAAACATAGATACGTGCAAAGAATATTAGATTTATAAGGCTTTTGTTCTAGGGAAGAAGACAAAAAGGTTTAAGGGCATCGCGCTCTTAAATATGGTGACACAGTCACCAGACCTATTCACCATTTGCAAATGTGTCTGATTATATTTTTAGTTGTTTCGCCGCAAATAAAGCAGAAGTGTTTTAGGACGGATGAACTGAGCTTAAGAAAGGTTAATTGACATATAAGTATTATAACATTTAATATTGAAAGTGAAGTATCTGAAATGTGAATAACCTTTCACTTCATAAGATTACCACCAACTCTTTGAAAGTCTGATAAATATCGGTACTGAATGTTCTTATCTTTGATGCTTGATATTATAAAATACAAATAGTCTTAAAGCCTTCTACTGCTTTGTAGTAAATTTGTTAAGTAACTTGTGTCATTTGAGATTCTTCTTTAGTTAGTCCTTTTTCATCAAATTGTTTTATTAGATTAAAGTTTCTTTTTTCATAATGTTTGTATCTGTATTGAAGTATTTCTCACCATCATGTAATACATTTTAACAATGTGATTTTAAAATAGATACTGGTTTCGTCAATGTTACGAATATCGACGCTAAAACGTGTTAATCCTACATAGTAAATAATAAGGTGTTTCTGCTTCTGATCAAAACCCTTAATCCTCTTGTCCTATGCCCTTTCATAATCTCAAAAATGCCATCATACAAGTATGTATACTTAACTTAGCGTTTAGATGTTGTAGACGATTTGGTATGTAGAAGATTTGGCATTTTGGGAGATAACCAAAAATATCCTATTTGGAACGCGTCCCCGGTGTACTTAAAACAGTGTACATTTGTTCTTACAAACCCCAGGCGCTTATGGAAAAGGACAATAGTTCAGTCAAACAATGTATATTGAAGAACAACGAACATGTCATGTCAGGAAGCGATAACTAAAAGACTAGTTTGATTTGGGTGGATATTGGTTCGTATAGACACTAACAGATGTCTACTTAAGACGATCCCACTCTTGTATACCAATCAGAACTACTTCCGATAAACAGTTGTCAAAGGGTCAATAACACACTAGCAAAGTACTTCATAACCCAGCCAGTGAACGTCCTGCTCAAATTACCATTTGTTCGGAAGCACGCTTGTAATAACTTGCCACTCTACAATTGCAAATAAATCGTCTCGTCACAAAAGACAAAATCCCCACGTCAGATCAATTTAAGAAGTAAGTGAACCTTTGCTTACAATGCGCCATCTAAACATATTTTATTAAGTCTGGACAATCTTATGAGAAAACTAAAATAAAATGCAATATATAAGCCGCATTTCTTTTCTTTTAAACGTAATTATACCTTCTGACAGAATGGAATAATTCTAAAGATGTTAGTATCATACTGTGATCAAATGAATTATATTTGAATCGTTGTTGACCCATTTGAAATAGACATACTGACTAAGAATCATCAGCGGAATTTAACCATAATTGATACCCACATAAATATTTCATTTGTATTCATGAGTATGTAATAAAGCAAAACTAATTATCGTATATTTCTAGATAGTCAAAACTAATTAATTGGCACACCCTGTGTATTCCTTAACTCATGAATCGTGTTCTCAAACTGAGAAGTATATCTGCTATAGCAAACAAACGTTAGAACACTGACGTATGAATTATACGTTGGTAGTAATCCGTTTTCTAATAAAAGTAGCAATTTCTCACTCTCTTAGCATTAACGACGTGGTTTACTGCTTCATTGGTGATAAACTTGCATTGATGGCAAATAACAGAAATCAAAAATATGTTTGCAAAATACTGTTGCATTCCGGCAAGAGCAAGTTAAAGGAATCACACTCTTCACAATGGTAAATGAGATAAACCGACGTGCTAAAGAAACGTCCAAAACTAGGTATTGTTATTTTTCTCTAAAGTGGTCGTAAAATTTTTGAAAACCTCTAATAAACACAAAAAAAGGGAAAACCTGAAGGTTATGCATGTGTTGCCCATTTAAGACAATAAAAATGACATTTCACATCAAAACTTCCCGTGTGGAAATGTTCCCTTATGAAATACGTGTTTGTGCAGAGCAAATTGTTCCCTGCATACATATATACTTCCATCTTACAGAGAAACATACCCTGATTAAAACCAAGGAAATAGGAGTCACCCACGCTGTCACGATTTGGAATGAAAACAAGGATTCCCAGCTTGAATATATGAAATTTATGCGAAATCAATGAAGAAAGTACATCAAAATCCCCTTCCCTATTTCTATCTCACATACAATCACACCCACATATGACAGGTCTACAGGCGTAGTTGAGAACAGACTTTTAGGTGCTGCATTGGAGAACTGTAAGCTGATTTAGAAGACGCTTAACTGGTTTGGGGTGGCATTGTGGCAACAGAAGTGTTTACAAAATATGTTATTCCTAACTGTTACCATTGGACATTTCCTATCACTGACAAATTAATATTGTTGTTCTGTCTGTGCCAGTTAAATTTGGTTTAAATCTATCATATTTCATCGACATGAAACGGGATTGGCAAACAACCAAATATATGCTTATATTAATAAATTCGATGACATTTTATAATAAAACAAAAGAATATTTCTATAAGGCAAAAGTATGTCCTTAAAAGTTAGTTTAATTCCGATAATCTTCTTAGTATGATAAAATTGTGTACAGATTTCAATACTGCTAGGTTAGCTTCTTGTGATGAGGCCAGGTGAATATATAAAACTGACAAATTATACCCTTTTTGAAAGATATATGAATAAAGTCTTCCGTTATTAACGTTCGTAAAGGTGGGGAAGGAATTAGCGCGTCTTCAGGTACGTTCAGGGCTATTAAAAATAACGCATATATATATATATATAAACTCTTCAGAAAAAGAAACTTGACACTGACTTTCAAAGTTCAATATAAAGACCACAGATGCAAGTTAAACATTGAAATGAAAACTAAAACGCTGTTTGAAGATCTCTGTTCAGTAAATTTTATTCAGAATGATCTTGAAATGCACAGGTGCACAAGTGTTTCGCACAAATGTCAGTATCGGGTATGGCCACCATTGGCATTGATTATTGATTGGCACCGAATACCCATGGATGCAATCAAATTGTCAATCACAGCCTGTTAAATGTTCTGCCATTCGTGCTGAAGTCCGGGAAGTGTTTGGGGTGGTGGATTCCTACTATGCACGCGTCGATCCAGTTCGTCCCAGAGATGCTCAATTGGTGACAAATCTGGTGACCTGGCTGGCCATGGCAATGTCTGGACATTGTTACGCTGTAAAAAGTCTTGACAAACACGTGCAACATGTGGTCGAGCATTGTCCGGCTGAAAGAGACCACCATGGACGTTGACGTGAGGAATAACGTAAGGCTGTAGGATCAAGTCCCTATACCGTACTCCTGTGAGGTTACCCACAACATGCACAAGGGGTGTCCTAACACCGTGACGAATCCCGGCCCACACCATGACACTCCCACCTCCAAATGGGACAACCTCCTGAACACAGTTGGCAGCATAACGTTCTCCACGACGTCGGTATACACGTGCTCGTCCATCAATTCGTCGAAGCAGAAAACGGGACTCATCAGTGAAGAGAACGGTTCTTTACCTTCCACGTGCCCCTCTCATCCTCTGTTGACACCACTGGAGACGTTCCGCCAGATGACGTTGCGTTAAATCGGGACGTCGAACCGGTCGTCGTGGAAAAAGTCCAGCCTCTCTCAGCCTGTTGCGTACCGTTTGGTCGGAAATTCGACGCAGGCCTGGTATCTGCGTTGTTGTTGACGTTGCTGTCCTGGTGCGTTCCCGAAGGTGGAGCAGTCGGATGTACCGATCTTGGGCCCGAGTAGTCACCCTTGGTCTGCCTGACCTTGGCCTATCATCAACGCTGTTTCGGGTGTTGAAACGGGTCCACAATGAAGAGATGGTGTGTCTGGACACGCCAAAGTGTGTTGCAACATCTAGCTGCGTCGCTCCTGCTTGCAGTCTGCCAATAGCGTTGTTGCGTTGAGTCTTGGCATTCTTCAGGTCGCTGTACATGTACCGATGTTGTGTAGTCTGAATGAACAGCGGCTGATATGGCTTTTTATACCCCTAAAGCAGACGTGTTTGCATGTAAACCTTCATGATCCCATGCTGCACGTGCTTTGGCAGAAAATGCATTTGGACGAATCGCTCGTTTTCGTCCCTGAACACAACGTAAACTTTTTGGGCCATTGTTTTTGGTAAATTTACACTTTTGAGCAAGCCTTTCTTTAAATTACAGGTATGTATCATGAAAAAATTGACCCGTTTCGAAAAAATTTAATATTAGTTACAGTTCAATTTAGGGGTATATCCATCAATAAAGAATCGTTCTTTTATTTTCCTCAGCTCTTTATTATCTGTGCGCATTTTGCGCATGTGCGCTCAGGGTATACATCTATAGTTTGGTGTTTTTATCTGTTGTTTAAGCACTCGGACTCTCGCCCTTAATGTATCCCCCGTTTGACCAATATACTCTTCGCAACAACCAGCGCATGTTATTACATATATTAGATTTCTGGAGGCGCAAGACATATTTTCCATTATTTTGAATTTTGAATTATTCCTAAAGGTGAATGAATTTAACTCTAAAATGTGTGTACAAGTGCCGCAATTTCGGCCTATTACATTTTGTGATCCTTCCACCTAATTCAGGTTTTTGATCTTTAAAGCACGCTTTAGATAACAGTTGTTTCAGGTTTTTGCTCTGCCGTTTACTGTTTATCATTTTAGTATCTTTTAGTTTTGGACATGCGTCTAATGCCTGTACATAGTTTTTCACATTTGGATAGATATTTGGATTGCAGGGGTTAAATGTAGTAACAATAGGTAGGGCTGCCGAATTGTTTTCCAGAAAAATTAGGCGCAACCAACCAACAAAAGTTGAAGAAAGACAAAATTCTCGATCAAGATCCCGATCAAGATCAAACTATAGAACAACAGGAAAACTATTCGGCAGCCCTACCTATTGTTTAATATATATATAAACATATTTAGGTATGTGAAGTATGTTATATTTAATCTATATATTTTTATTTATATATATATATATATATATATATATATATATATATATATATATATATATATATATATATATATATATATATATATATATATATATATATATATATATATAGATTAAATATAACATACTTCACATAGTCGTTTGAAGAATAATTTTAATCCGATACTAGTATTTCGTCAATAGTATTGACTCATCAGGGATGAAACGATATGATCGTTAACATCGCATTACAAGCGTTTTTATAACAAAATATACGCACAATGTACAAGGATATATTGTAAATTATGCTAATCAGGTGACATCATGGTTCTTCCTTGTTGGTCTTCTGATTGACACAATCACTCTCTTATGAGTTTATATATATATATATATATATATAGATTAAATATAACATACTTCACATAGTCGTTTGAAGAATCATTTTAATCCGATACTAGTGACATATACATAGACATATTTTCAAAGACAGAGAAGAAAAAGAAGTTACCCAGGCGGCGTCCCAAAAGAAGCAGTCAATCATAAAGTTATGGAAGAGACTAGTATCGGATTAAAATGATTCTTCAAACGACTATGTGAAGTATGTTATATTTAATCTATATGTGACCTTGCGTTTGAACCAATTCAACTTTTCATATATATATATATATATATATATATATATATATATATATATATATATATTAAATATGACATACTTCACATCAGGGATGAAAGCTTAAGGATATCGTTTCATCCCTGATGAGTCAATACTATTGACGAAATACCAGTATTGGATTAAAATGATTCTGCAAACGACTATAAACCAATTCAGTTTTCCATATATATATATATATATGATATAATTGAAAAAATGAAATACTTCAGACGACACTTGCTGTAGATATCATTTTAATGATGACTGGATGCGTCGCATTTCGACTTGTTTACAAGTCTTTTCAAAAGTTATTGCATTTGATAGTTTGTGGCTCGGATATTTTTCTCAACAACTCAGGTCCGATATCACTGCTAAATCAGTGTTAATACACTGTATATAAAGCTCAAGGGTAAGTGACGTCTCAATGAAAAGAAAAGCAAGTATGACTTATTTGAAACGTCTCGACATAAGCAATGCACAGGACAAACGACAAGGCTTATAGCTGACTTATCCAATTCAAAGTACTGGCCTCGGGTTATTGTGGATGCAGCATTTTACTGTCAGATTTAAGTGCAGCATATTAATGGTAACACTTTTGTCATGGTCATATGGATGTGTTAAGATCAGATGATATATAGTAGCTTTTAGACACTGTATCACCCTGGAGCTTGAAGTAACAATAGATAGAAATTATTTTGTCAAGACTTTTACGCCTTCACTCATTTTTGCAAAATCTAACACTAATCTAATAGTTTGAATAGATGTTTTCTCCTTTGGGCATTTCAAGAAACTCTAACCACGTTTCGCTTCTCATAAGAATAAATGTCTCTCTTGCTTGATGGTATTGAAAAGAGAATACAGAATTCACCGATTCAGTTTTATAACGTAACAATCATCTGAGAACAATGTGTTTGAGTACTTATGAAATTAAGTTTTCATACATGGAAATTAACGTAATCTTCTCATCATTTTTGGGCCATTCTCATCAAACCTTTTCGATAAGGTGACATAGCTTTTTAACTCTCATGTAATATACGTGCAAACCAATCTGTCATCAGTGAATAACGTGGAGTAAGATGATGAGGTGGACACAGACTCAGGTGTTCTACATGCTGCCTTTCGTATATCGTAAACCTCATGATTCCCTATGGTTGATTTGATTTAAACGTATTTATTCAAGAGAAAGGATTGGGTACAAGTAATCCAACTTAGTAAAACCCTCTCCTATGTACATTGCTTACATATGGAAATATATAGAGATGAGATATGGTTCATGGGGAATCTGCTATTTTGAATTATTACTCATACGGGTCTGTACGAGCTTGGACTCTGCGGACTCTTTTTATATAAATAATGTTAATTCTGAGTAAATCTACACGAAAACAACATTATACATTGTTCGCAAAAGAAACAAATACTGTAACATACAAGGTTAGTAATTTTGAAGTTAGCCTTTCAACTCGTGTTTAAATATTTAAATTCACTCATTGTTGGATCCTTAATATAGGAAAACATCTTTTATGTTATAAACGTTTTGACATTAAAACAACATGTTGATAATTGATAAATAACCAACTCGTAACGGGAACTTCGAAATTCCTTTCCCTTATTATATCAATGATGTTATTCTCTCATCAAGGATCGAGAATTGTAAAAATATTTGAAGTCCTGAAAGTTGATTTGTCATTCCCAGTCACTCTTTAGTTATTGTCTAAATCTTTACTGAGTATATGCTAAAGTTTATTTTACCAAAGAAGAAATAAATAGATTCGTTTTAAGTACATGGGAATTCATGTATATACGATCTCACACTTTTGATGGATTCTGTTTCTCGTATTTGCAATGGGAGGTAATTTTGAAATAAACATGATGGAAAGATGGTTGACGGTTAAGATTATGCGGTAGTAAGATTATATTTTCTCTAAAGTTGTCATGGTTCTAAATTGTCCACAGGCTGGGACCTAATGGTACAATGGGACATTTTTGTTGTATGAATTATAGAATAAAGATCGTACAAGATGTTTTCTTCTCCTAATGATTCTTGGGAAGCTAATATAGATAAGCCAGTAACTAAACTGCTGGTCTGGAACTGACTTTTTCATCAGAAAGCTCTAACGAAAAACCATCTCACACTTCATAGGGGCATGACATGTTTTCAGAATTCTTTGGGGGTATCTCTGTTTCACATTTACCATAGTTTCTCATTGATGAAGCCATTGAGGAATTGTTTTCAAATGTTATTACTACTGATGTTCAATTTAAAGTCAGAAGAGAAACTCTTAAAATTATTTGTCAAAACAAGTTCAAAGATGAAGAGAATATAGCTTCCGTTTTGCTGACGTTGTACATGTAGGTAACAAGCGTATCTTGCACAGCCTGTTATTGCTAGATGAAATACCCATGGATGTATCGTTTGCGAACAAGCATGCAATCTGCAATATTGTTGACATACAATAAAAAAGGGACAAAGGTCAAATCCCTGAGATACCCAAGTGGATAAAGTTTTTTTTAATTTTAACGCACCATTTAGAAAACCCACCTTTTAGGTCACATTACAATCATTTGAATAATCACCAACTGTACTGATATAGATAAGTGAAAATCAATATGGCACTTTCTGCACTCATCTGCTGCTGAGACCAATTATTTTAATTACGTATTCTAGAAACTCAGACACCCCCGCAACGTACTTTTGCATTCCGAACGCCATGCATTGTACTGAACATGTCTACAGACCTTATCAGGTGCAAGAAGGTATCTGGTGACTACGTGTGGTCCTGACACTTCCTTATTGCTTGGATTTCAGGGTCGAAAAACGCTCTTAAATGCTTAATTGTTGTTTGGTCACTGATTGATTTAAGTTCAATGAAATTGGAAATAATTTTGCTTCATGGTTGTTTCAGAACTACAAATTACTAGTTTGACTTTATGGAACAAATTCCAATTTCAACTTACGCTAAAAGTTTAAACGAATGATAACAGATTGTTATCATCACGCCTTTTCGGTGAACTCCGCACCGCAAAGGCGTGTTCAAAGCGCCACACCACATTATCCCTCTTGTGTAAGGTCAAACATGTCTCCTTTCTCATCAGGCACACAATTGTACTGCTTGGTAAACAAAGGCACATTTAGAAAAAAAGTTTCCTTTGTTCCACCTAGTTTGCCTAAGGTGACACCACAAGTTTCTGAACCTGTGTCTCAGTGTGGCGTCAGGGAATCACAGCTAAATAGAGGATATTATTTGAATGTCCATGACATACTATGTTTACGACACTCGTGCCTTAATATCATTATATCCCTCGCGATTAAGGCACGAGTGTCGTAAATATAGTATGAGAAATAAAAAAAACTAATCAAAATCAACATCCAAGCAAAGACATAGGCGCATTTGGAACATGACGTCAAAGGCGAAAATCACAATGAAAAAGTAATATTTTACCCTAGGGCATCGTATCGAAAATATGAACCCAGATAGTATTGCTCCCGTAGGTAATTAAACTCAGTTATACCAGCAATAAATCGGGTAACCCACATATACGGTGAGCCTGATGTTGCACTGATCTTTACTGATATCATTTAAGTGATCAATGTACAGGACCTCGTGCAACAACACTCGAAAAAGTAATATTAGTCTTAATAAGATAATAACTTGACAAAAATGAAAAGCTATACAATATATGTGTTTGTTTCTTATTTGAGGAACTGATAGACTATATACATAATTTATTTCAAATCAAATTAAATATTAATTAATGCAATAGCAGCTCGCTTTAGTTCTGTTATCTGTTATCATGTCTGGGTCTCCTATTATTCACAATAGTAGAAATTAATGTATATTAATGAATCTTAGTTTTGAATGATTTTCATATTCATCACAGTCGTTGTAATGTGATCAATTGCAGAAAATTAGATTTGAACTAAATTGGATGTATACATGATAAAATAGTATATGCAAATATTCAAGATTTTGTTCCCAGTGTCTTACCTTCTTACATACAATGAATGAAAACTGTATAAAGAAAACCTCATAGATGATTGGGCTGAATAACGAATAACGAAATCGAGACAACTTTCATCTTATCATTTTATCATCACAAATCATTAAATAGATTGAAAATATAATACGTTATTGAAAATGAAGGGAACGTGACTGATGAACGTAGAAGTTATCTAAGTTATGAATTTTGAAGTCCCTTGTCATAAGTCAAACAGAGTAAACTGAAAATTTGAAATGAAGGTCACAAATTACTATTTGAGTGTACTTTTAGGAAGTATATATCACAAAAATCCTAACTCACAAACTCAATTTACAATATGTTTATGTTTATATATGTTTTGGCTGAATTATACCAATCTAAACAATTCAATGGCATTTATTTCCGAACACCAAAATGTAATTTGTTCAACTTACTATACAAATTAAATGAAAATTAGGACACCTTGAATAAGGTGGCGAGAGACAGCTAGTGGTGTGATAGATATCTCATTCAGGAACCCTCCTTCAGCTACTCATTACTAAACCTGTTTACTGGTCGCCTAGGAGGTTAAGTCAGAGGAATTGAGAGAGAACGTCAAAGTCATAGAGATTATCGTATTCCTCGCCTCCGGCCATCATACAAATGTACATTTACAAATTATATATATGATACAAACATGCTAAGCCTGAGCAGATCGATATCTTTATGTGACAATAAGTGATTATAGCACCTGGTATAACGAATGCCCAAATGCCCCAGTGTACAAATTTACACAATGTTGTCAATCTGAGAAGGGATTAACCCTACATATACAAGAAACATATACATGTACATCGTATGTGAGGAACAATATTTGCATTTCAAGAGAGAGGCATGCGGTCAAAATTAGTAAATTTATAATTTGTTATTTCATCAATAAAATATCACTTGAACACATTGTAGACACTTATGTTGTCAAAATAGACACCACTGGTTACTATTAAATAACATACATTAACATACATTTTGCGTTTTTTACACAAAAAAACCCCGACAATTCTATCACATAATCGAGAAAAAATTTACTCACCATAAACTAATAACGAGTATACTGCCAATGTTCCTATGTCAGTAAATCCAGCGGTATGAATCAAGCCTCCGACAGTAAAACATTCCTGCGTGTCTCAATCATCTGCTCACATACCAGCATACTTTTCATATTCCATTAGTGTCAACATAATTTAGAGTTATTCTTTTGAAAACTTTTATTTACGTTTTAACACTTTGTAAGCTTTATAAAAGAACACCCTAACATTAAACTAATTATTTCTGGCATGTGTTAAGAGAGTACATGTTAAGGGTTATGTTAATTTGATATCGCAATAGAAAGCGAGGTTATCAATAGTATGAGGGTATGCGTCACCGCATTGAATGAAATAATTATAACATAATTCACGATATATGTATGTATTCAACATATATTTTTATCTTGATGATAAAGGTTTATTGATTGTCAAATGCTGATTGTTTAGACTCAAATGAAAATAGCGATAATACGACATTCTAAATTTTCCTAGTCAAAATAAACATAATAGTAATACTGTCAACTGTTTCGGGTACCTCATCGATAATTAAAAAGTATAATTTCCTTCCCTCGGTGTGTAATTAAATCTTACCGCAGGGAAATAATCTCCGGCCGTTATTCAGTAATTCCGATCTTTTCCGGTAAAAGACCGGATAACCATTAAATAGAGCGTGGATTAAACTTATTTTTTGGAATAAGCATAACGATTGTTGGTGGATTTAGGATTTTAAACTTTAAATTTAATTTTGGTCTCTTCGAAAGAAACACAATTAGAATTTAATAGAAACATCCGATCGTTTGTATCTCAGTAGTTTGTTATGATACAAGAACTCAAAAGCAATCAGTTTTATTTCAGTGAAACTTTGCATTCTTCTTCCAATTTTTTGGAACTTTTCTTTTTGGTGCCATTTCTAACCTAATCACCTAACGAATGGAACAATGTTTGCAAACCAATTATTATGTGTAGATTTGCCTTTGGGCGCTTTCAACCTCTTCGTACTATTCTTCTCAGGAAATAAAACAGGACATAACAGATAAAACATAAATATTTCCGGGGGAAAGGAATGACTTCGATGTCAGGGTTTCAGTTGTGTTTCTATGAAAAGCACAATAATACAGGTTGTCATTGGTTTGAAGTCTAGTGAAGCTAGCACGAGAGGCTAAGGGAGTCAAAGAAACTATCTCAAAGAATAAAGCATCCGCATACATAATGTAATTAAGGGACTGAATCGTTCAAATGGCACATCTATAAATCACTGTGATTATACATGAAGTTCCTTTACTTTCCAAAAGTAAATGTGTGAGTTACATGTAAGAGCGGGGAAAAAGTGTCACGGATGGACGGTCGAACGGACATGCTGATCGCTATATACCCCGGATTACTTCGTCGCAGGATGTAATTTGGGACTGTAACAGATCATATCTTCACATCAGTAATCAAGTCTCTTTACATTCCAACTATTAGTGTGTGCCTTATGAGCTGAACCAAGTTTGACGGGAAAATTTAAAACATTTGCATGGGTCATGCAAAGCTGCGACTGTAAGATTCAAAAGACACATCTTACATTGGTGATTATATGTGTCAAGTTTCTTTACAATCAAACGTAAGTTTTTGAGTTGGGAGCAAAACAAAATACCACGGAAAATGGATCAAGTGCATAAATTATTCAAATCAGGAACTGGTTTTTGTACATTCCAACGATAAATGAATAAACTATGAGCGAAAATATGTAAAAAATGCAACTCAGCGACTGAAATTAGCCAAAGGCACGCCTTGATTTGATGTCATGTGTCAAATGTTTTAAATAGAATGTATACATATTTGCGGGTATATATATATATAGTATATAACACGCATACACGTCCTCGATTACCCTACCTTAATTAGATGAATATAAATACATAGAGCTCGGTGTATGAAAAATAACAGCAGCCGTTATGTATGGGTTCATATGTCACATGTCACTAACTCACACTAAAATAGATCTTAAAGTTTAATCTTTCAGGTATTTGCCTACAATTCTGAAGGTAGTTAAAAAGGTATTGTCTTATTCTGTCAGAAGATTGAGTATTTGTCCCCTTTTTAGAAATTGTTTTTGTCCTTTCATTTAAATGGTGTAGTAAATGTTACTGGTATTCTTATGTGTTTCAATTGTTTAAAAAAAGTTACTTTCCATCATGATTAAACCTTTGAAACTGACAACAACTCTCTGTCATATTTGTCATGCATTCTATATTCAGTTCTTGTGATCTAGGCACCAAACAACCACTATTACGCATTTACGGACATAAACTTACTAAGATTGATTTTAATCATGCCATCAACCTAAAAAGCGTGCTTTGATATCGCGCCATTTGATACATTTAATGCAGCATTGCATGTTACGGTATTTTATAACTTGAAAATGATATGTTAAAAAACATAAGTTTATTTTAAAAAGAGAAATGCGTCGTAACAAACGAAGAATTATCCTTTTGACTCATACGTGAAATTTGATACGAACAGGTTTCTTTTACGTTAAATGCGCAGCAATTTTATGAATACAATGGTTAAGTATTTGAATCAAAATTTAATTACGAAGAAGATATCAAGAGTATATCAACTGAAATATCAACAGATAGTCAGAGAATAAAATGTATTTGAATAAACGTGTGGCGATGTGCCACTACTTTTCTGTAATAATTCGATGCCTTTCTGATGATCTGCACATTGCAGAAAATAAAGATAGTTAACGTTAACCATTGGGCTCCTTTCGGAAGAACAATCTTGAGCGCCAACTACAGTTCAAAACTGTTACTTCATAAGAGTAAAATGAATGTGATTTGTTATTTTTGCACTTGTCGTTAAGAACGAACATTTGCATAATTAATAAAACGTTGAATAAACATATGCCAATATCCACTATTTTGTCCAATGTATGCTTAAAACTGAAATTATGTCAGAAGAGCTTAAACACTAAGGACTGAAGGACTTAAACACTGAAGCAGCATCTGTTTACTATACTATTTTCCTACTTAAAAAGTCCTACGATTTAGATCTTATGTTTAATCATTAGATGAAATAGTTGCTGACAAAAACAACTGTGAGAAAAAATAGATAAGCAAAGACATATCGTTTGTAGTCAGAATCCAAATAGTATCTAGATACAATCTTACAATAATTTCTGATTTATACGTCTTTAACGGAAAAATTTGATACCAAAAAAGTACCAGCAACCCTAAGACTGATATGCGTTAGCACTGTTTATTTCATTCCTTCTCAATTTGATAAATACTCTCTTGAGAGGCGGTTATTGAGCTGAAATTGAAAATATCTTTCTAATAAAAGAAAACACCTGGAATGATACTTGGCTTGTAAAATGTATTTCAAATTCAATCAGATTAATGGAAGTTTTGGTTGTAACTCCCTGACACAGCAGCCGTAAAAATGGAGAGAACGCAGTTGCTCAATCATCCTCGTGCAGCGCCGGGCACATAGAGAGGGTGTGCAAATCTTGGCTTTAAAAGACAGGTAGCTATAAAACTGATAAATGTGTTCAGCATGCCATAACGTGGACACCGCACGTAGACCCGAAGAAAGAATGAGAGCCATTTGATGGCTAAAGGAAAATGTTTCTAAGCAGGAAGCTGCTCGAAAACTGAACGTCAAACCATTCGCCATATGCAAATTACGGCAGCGCTTCAAACAAGCTAAGACCATGTGATACACCAATGTCAGTTCTTTTGCAGATGAATTTCCATTCTCACTAAAGCATAATGACGGATGTATTCTTGTTTTCAGACGGCTTGTGGAACGTTTACTTTCGTCAATACTCGTGAGCACTATCGTTTTTTTGGTGACAATGTCGTGGTGTTGGCCACATTTTTATTCCATTACGGAACCGAATTTTACGTCATCTAGGTGAATTTGAATGAGCACTGTCTGTCACAGGGACGAGATTCTGTGAACAATGGCGATTCCTTGTTTTCGTCGAATTGGCTCACATACAGCTGTTCACCAGGATGACAATGACTGTGTGCACATAGTCACATACTTCTCGCTAAGAGTGGACAGTATATTCTACTGATATTACACACATTGAACACGTGTGGGATCTGTTAACGAGATGTGTTAGAGAGAGACACCCTACTACCCCACCCTACCACTCGCTACAGTCATTAGTGATCTCAATGAGGCGTCGTTATGTTGCATGCGTTGCTACTAGAAGCTGGCAAAAAGTTTACCAAAGTTACCGAATTTTTGGGTTTTGAAATGCAACTATTCGCAACATTTTTATCGTATGCCTTACATTTTAAAAATCAAATAATGGTTCAACACGAAATAAATTGTTGATACTTTGATTAACACCAGGCGATGAACATTTGTGCATTTCAGAAAATATGAATTGCTTGTGACAGTCAACGACTCTCATATGAAATTGTCCCTCGTTAAGAATTTATTGTGCTTCATTCGCAAAACCAAAACCATATTACTGACACCAAACACAAACTAACAATACCTGTAATGAAACTGTACAATAAGATGCCATTTCTGGTAAACCTCACTCTGTGAAGCATACGAAATAAAAGGCTTCACTGGAACATCAAAGATTTTAAACATAACATTTGGAGAAATATTTGTTTTAATTTTCCAAAAACCTTAACTGAAAACAGTTTTATTCGCTTTATTTACAAAGTTTGGAATACATTTATTCCATGAAAATCTATTTGAAAACAATAAACCCAGATTATTACAGTACGAAGCAGTATTCAACATATGATCACCAGGCTACATACCATTCAAATTCAACACTATTTCTAAACACTAACACCTCCGTTTTATTTTTGTTACCGACAAACCCCTGTGAAAACTTAATACATTGATATTTCGCATCCTTATAGGCTTATGACAGAATTTTAAATCAAACGCAAATCGTTTGCATGAAGTTATGAATACAATTCCATAAACTCTAGATCAATGTTTACGTGTAAATGATCAAGTTATGAAATGTAGTGAATTGTTCTTGATTTTCACCACCTGTATCTTCAATCAATAATGAATTAACCACCCACGTCTCTGGCTTTTGTTTCTGGTAAGTTTTAAGAGTTAATATGATAATGTCCCCTAACTTGTCGTGAGTAGTATAGACAACTACAGTTATTGCAAAAAAAATGGTACAAAACTTTCCCCCTCGTTTTCCCAGATCTCTAACGATTGAATAACTGCATGTTATTCATGGGAGGATAATGTTTCCTGCGTTTTTTAAAAACTTTTATAAACAAAATCGAATTTAATCGGTTTTTTCTCATGGAGCCACATGTATCAGTGAATTGTGAACATATGCAATAACTATAAACGGTGTTTGTTGTCACTGTGTGAGATTGTTGGTTCTTCACGTCTAAAAGACTGGCGGCAGTGACTAAATCATAATTAATAACACTGTCTAACCATCGCTAATCCCCTGACATGTTTCCTCTGATTTGTTCTGTTTCTCCTTTTTTTCTCAATCAAGTACGACCTCTTCATTTTCTCTCTTTTCAAGTCTCTGAACCGATATTTGCGTCAAGGTTTAAAAGTTTTTATTTCTCAACACCCACCGACGATGGTACATGAGTATAATGTACATAAACACATACAAATAAACATATACCAAGATGGCATTTAGAATATGCAGATTTCGGGATTGTAACAACGTGATACATCACATATATGATTTAATACAAAATCGTCAATATAACATAAAACATTGCTTATGTACAATTTCATCCAAGTTTCGGTTGAGTCAAATACATATCCTTATCTATAGTTTTATCTGTTTTTTTGGACATAATATTTTTGAGCTTCCAGACATCGGGCGCGGTGATAACAGATTGGGGAACAAACAGCTGCCACTGGTGGTGAAGGGCTTGACAAGGAGATGATGAGTTAAAATATTTTAGGTGTAATCTTTCAATAGTTATTTGGTTTTCATATCCCATTATCTATTAATCATGAGTGGAACGATGAAAACTACTATAGTATAATCCTTTGGTTCATCGATATTCAGAGGTTGTTTCTATAGGTCATTTTAAAGATTGCACAATAAGGGAGAACTCTTTTATCAGAAGTTACTGCATTAACTTTTGACATTTCCTTGTATTTCATTCAATGAAAAAAGAGATTGATGTCATTCGTAACAACAGATTGTAAATTTCGCTGTTTACTCATACCATTCTCTTCCCACATTGGTAACATGAACAAGAGAAAAATCCTTAAACTAATCAGATAATTGAATACCAGGTAGGTATCTTCAAACTGCTTTATTTATTTTTTATGATGAATGTACTCATATGACGTCACTCTTCTATGTTATTGAACAGAATATGAGCACCACTATAATAAAATCAAACTTTAATCAGTTTGAAAACAATTGCATACGTGAGAACTGCTTACTTTCCGATACAGAAAACAGCATCACAAGGTTGGAACACAATGGAGCGTCGCAGGGAATGCCAGAAAATGCCTCTATGATGCTGAAGGCAGGGATGAGCTTACGACAGGTTGACCTACATTTCATGTCCATCCAAAGTAACATTTCACGTCTCCAATCACGACAGATACACACAGGTACTCATATTATTTAATGTATTGTACTCTGTACTCTATTCTCATACCACCATTGGTGGTCATGACTATAAAAAATCTTAAATCTAGGAACGGTGAAAGACCGCCCACGCAGTGGCAGACCTCGAAAAACTAAGGCACGTCAAGATCGTCATCTTGCGACGTCATCACGTCGGAGCAGGTTTGCCAGTGCACCAGATCGGGCACGAAGTCTTCACAGGACAACAGGAACACCAGTGCATCCTAATCTCATACCTTATCGTCTCCGTTCTGTTCGGCGCAAAGCACGTCGTCCCCTCAAGGCCACATCATGTTCAAGAACGGTTGATATGGACACGTGCCCATAAAAGATGGCGTCTTGGTCAGTGGATGGAAGTCCTTTTAAGTGATGAATCGCGTTTTTGTCTGCAGTTTAGAGATAGCCGGAGCCGTGTTTGACAGTGCAACATTTTCCCTTAATTTTGTAACCCGAAATGATCAAAGTAAAGTTTAAATAATGTAGTCATTATTGTCTTGAGTTATTAATGTTTATTGGAAGTTTCAATTTGGTGTTGCTAAACTTTTGTTACCGAGTATATAAATCCTTTCCTCTGTCTGCACACCTGCATTGAATACATTACATGAACCGAATATTCAACATGTTCATATAATTGAAACCTGTCTAGATTTAGCCTGAGGGGATTCATAGTTACCATTTTTGCATAGAAAAGAGGGCGTAACACTTTCCAAATGTTCCCATCCTTCACACCTGACATCGTCATGCACACTTCAACATGAGAGTCATTTGTGAATGCAAAAATGTGTTCAGGAAGGTTATGTATGAGATACATGTACTTGGTAACACAGACAAATCGGGACGGAGGAACTTATAGTGCTGACTGGCAATCTGCAGAATAGTGTTCGGAAACTGCAGTAAAACTGCCATTTATTTAAATACGTACACTGATTGCCGTTAATTGATTGACAGGCAAGTACACATGCATGATTAAACCTCGAAGAAGGCTGGGATATCTGCGATTTAAAGAATCTGAAATCATTCCTTCCAACAAGTCTGCTATGCCAGTCTTGGAACTGAATATCTTTACAGCGTACCAGGAAAGTCTGCATGAATAAATCATAATTGCCAAAATCCTGCGATATCCAAACATATGAAAATCCTATTGAAAACAATAACATACGAAGTCCTGTTACCCAGTAAACTTTACCATTAGTATCCTGTAACTTAAGCATTTCGTAGCATGCTTTAGGATCCGACTATTTCTACTGTGACCCGTGATGATATGATATATCCTCACCTGCCGGATCTACTTTCATACTATATGATATATCCTCACTTGCCGGATCTACTTTCATACTAAGTATGAAATGTGAGTTATTTTGCTACTTAAGTTATTATAATAACATGATTCAACACAAAATACATTTTTTCCAAAATCTGGTTTATTTTATCTCGTTGATATTTCAAAATATGAAATAGATGAAAAACCTGGTAATTGGCAAACATTATTAAATATCCTCTTATATCACCTTTTATTTGTGAAGTCAATTGACGTGGTGAAAAACTGTCATTGTAAGTCAGTTGTTAAAGCGTCCGCTCACCACCCGGGAGGGCGGATGTCGGATAACTAAATCTAACTTAGTTAGTTAGTTTTGACGATTTTGAACTTATCGAGACACAAGCCGAGACTCATTTTTTCCCAATACTTTCACTGAGAACACCTGCCATAACTGCATATGGTATAAGTCAATCTATTCATATAGCGGATACTGGGTAATATAGAGTACTCATCAAATACTTCTCAAATAGTGCAGACATCCCCTACATGACCAAATAATAAACAAACCTTAATCTCTTTGGACAACATTCATGTAACTCTTATCCTGGAACTTAAACTGGTTAAGTTAAAATATTCGACGGTTTACGTTTTTGCACTTATTATGAGCCCAAAAAGTGCCGATGATGACATATTTTACGGAGAGCACCTGCAACCAATGTGGGCGGGAGGGGACTCGCTCCCCTATGAGCTACAGCAGGGTGGTGGTCGTGTTTACCCGGACGTCTCTGTCTCCTCTGTTTTCTCTTTAACACAGTGACCAGACGGCCTGCGATTTCTTCCTGTTCCACATCCTTGCCCAGACTCATATCAGCTTATTTTGCTCCAACCACCATACTGTTGTCACATAATGGTTTTAGAACTTTTAGAAGATGTATTACTTTCCTTTCAACTTGAAAACTCTGATGCTGTTGGTCAAGAACAATAAATTTTACAGGACAATGATGTAGGCTATTTTATCTATTACAGTACAGATTTTCGATTTAGTTTCTTTCTCGCTTAGGTATAAGTCAAAAGAAGAGTGAAAATGTAGTAGAAAATGAGATAAGAGTCTAATGATATCAGTATATAAGATAATTCATATCACTATATTCGCAAGAATTTGACAAAATGTAAAAAACAAACAGATTTCGATCACTTCGACAATTCATTTGTCGTTTTTAATTCCTCCCATCCTAAACACTGCATACCAGACTTTTTACTGATTACGACTTACATTCAGATTGTTGTTGTAATATGCTGAAAAATAAAAATGATAAGTATGATACCTAATTGGACTTTTTGGTTCAAAACGTCGATATCTTTAGTTTGATTTATAAGCAACTCCTGAAGTGTCCTATCACGAAGATACATTTCAGAAATATTTTCATATCAATCCCAATGTGTCGAAGTTTGCTTAACTGAATTATCCTTCGCTAAGCAATAACTGTCAACAAACTGTCCTGTCTGTCCTGCTCTCATTTCTAGATGCACTTGCCTTGCCAAAGCGGCGATAAAAATGTCCTCATTTCTATAAACACCTATTTTCTTATATTCACTATAAACCCGGAAACACGCTAACCTGGCTTATACTTACACCTTTTGAACATTTCATCAAAGTTGAAATCTATGCAAATGACGCTGCATTAAGAAATGGTTTATTCACACAACGTGGTAGATAACTATTGTCTGTTTTATTGACAACACTGAGGAAAGAAGCCATGCATCTGGTGTTCAAACATCATTCCAAATGCGTTCATTCGCAGATACGAGTTAAATATCCTTAAAGAAAGAAACGCACTCAACAATTTTAATCAAAGATGAATTTTGACACATTCTGTCGTTCATTAACAATAGTTGATTGAGAATGGGTCGAGGGATAGCATGATTACAAAAGAAACATCAGGTTCACTTAAACAACCAAGTATTGATGCTGTCAGGAAAAGTGAGCTTTTCTGTAAAAGATATTACAGTGTTAATTAATCATATTCATTTCACGTTAGCCATGTTACTAATCAGTTAATAGTGACGATCCGGCAACCATGTCAAGTGTATATACTCCTGGAAAGTGGCAGTTATGTTTGAAACAATGAAAAACAGACGCTCAGTAACACGCATACTGCTGCATACCGAAAGTTTTTTCATATACCTGCGTATCCTATAGCTAGCGCAAATATAATGTATCATTGGGGTGTGTTTGATGCATCATAGCATTACGGAAAAAAACCAGACAATGTTGAGTTTTCAACACAGAAGTGAGATTCCATTATACCTTAACGTAAGCGTATATCATACCCAACAGTGAATCGTATAGCAGTTTCGGCAGGTCATTAAAGTGACTAGGGCTCAAAATTCGGAAACACTCATTTTTATATTTCGCTACTAACTTCAGTTGAAGTGATGACAACTTTAAACACAAGTCATGTTTGTAACATTGCACTAAGTTAATGTGATTGTCCTGAATTTTTCCTCAGACATTGGAACTGGAATATTTTAATCGAAAGTTTAGGAAATCAGAATTTCGAAAATAGGACATCTTCTGTCTTCTATATCATGCCAAAATTCGAAATTTTGCACGAAAGACAAGACGATCTAAAAATAAGTTGAAGAATGGTTATTTTACACCTCGACAAAAGTTGATTCATTGGCAGTTTTTCTGAAGTTATGTTATTGTCCTCCAAACAAAACCCAGTGTATATGATATTTGCACTCGGATAGAGTTGTATGTGAACAAACTTTTGGTATGCAGCTGTTGTGTGTTGGGAACCGTAAACCTGTCAGCACGACATTCTAGAGTTGGTTTGTAAAAAGGATAATACAACTAGTGTCAACAAAAGTACCAGTTTTTTGGTTTTGAGCGCATTGAGAATGTACTGCTTTGACGCAGCAACATGACGTTATTTCGCCTCCGCTCCGGTACTTCCACCAATCAGAAAGCTGATGCTGCTGTCACTCGAAATCAGATACCTGCTACATTATCGTCATTGCAAACTCCAGTCTAATGAGTCAGTTTTGAGGTGACATGGATATCCCGCCAATGTGTCAATAAATGTTCAAGAAAACGAAATTAACGAATCCCCCCCCCCTATTAAAAACGCAGCCTGAGAGTAATGTGAGGGGTCCGGATGACGGGGTCTCTAAAACGACTGTAAAATGCAACCTGTTCCTTCAAAAAAGCTCAAATGGGAATTTTCCTATAGCTGAGATCATTATCTATACAATGATATATATCATGCCTTATAGGCAACTGCAATAAATTCTTTAAACCATCTAAATATACGTTTCCATCGAACAGAACAGTCTTGGCTCAACATAATTTGGTTGCAGAGAGAAAATTGATACCTTACCTGACTGTTTATATAAATTATTTACATTTTACTGAAACATCGGAAACTTGCTGAAAGCTACTGAGTTCGGTTTTTGATTATGTCATGTCCCGCTTTGCTGTCGTTTCTGACGTACTAGTTGGAAATTTTCTACTAACCTTGTTTTATCTAACATTTTCTACTGTATAGCATGTCTTGGTAAGTATTTATGACATTCTTTGACCAAATTATTCCCAAAATTCCATTTGTGTTTACAACGTGTCCCCGAGACGAATTCGAATTATTGTCAAATCTCAACACAATTGTCATTGGTTGTAACAGATGCCTCTGATTGCAAACTAATTGTGATAGAAAGTAAACATCAGTAAGTTAGCTTAATGACTAGTTACTCTCTAAAAACGGATCAAAATTAATCGATTGGCTTCAGTATCAAACATTTTCAATGAAATAAGTTCCTTTTTACTTATTCATGATTAATTTTGATCCGTTTTTAGATAGAAACAATTCATTATAAGTTATGATAAGTGTTACGGACCACATGTTATTTAGTCACGCATAGTGTCAAAGGGAACATGTCAAAATGAAACTGTTAATTTTTCGTTTTCTAGTCATATAAGGTACATTTGAAGTCTTCTGCAATCAAATTGATCTGATTGCCCTTTCAAAACATAATTTCATTACCTGTATCCTAATTTTTATTAGCCAAGACATGAAAAATGATGAATATTCGACAAAAATAATTTGGTTGCAGTTGCCTGTAAGGGACTGCAAGCAAACTCTAAAAATGCTGATTTTCCATTTTGCAACGGAACTCCTGGATTCCAAACAATACAACATGTTACATTCAATTATTTCAGCTTTAAGAATATCTTCATTTTCAGGGACTAGGTTGCATTTTACAGACGTTTTAGATACCCCGTCATTCGGACCCCTCAATTACTCTTAGGTAAAAAACCATATCAAACAATGTTTTGCCACTAGCATGGCAATGTTTCCCGACAAACAATGAAACTATTGACTGTTTTTATAATTTGGTACTAAGCATACCATTTTGTTTCTTGAAAATATATGTTGTAACGCGTAATAAAGAGCAACTTTCCAATGAGATGTAGCATAATTATATTTCAAAATGGTGTCAGCGTCTGTGTTTCCAAAGTGAGAATTACCATCAAATTTGAAGATGAGTACTATTGCTCAGGACAGTTCACGTTCAAATGTGGCCAAAATGCCGTGGTGACTTTGATCATAAGCTCCAAACAATTATCAATTGATGTGTACGTAATATCTCAATGTACACTGTCAGTCAACTGTCATCAAAACTGAAGACATTGGATGCAACAGTACCTAATATATCACACTAGCAAGAATATGAAAAGCAAAACGAGATCAAGATCTTCATAATCGATATATGTCTTCACAATAAATGTAAACTGTCACGAAACTGTTGGTCAGTGAAGACTGTCACAAAATTTGAAAAACATAGGGAGCAACAGTACATGAGATATATCTCGTTAACAAGAGTTTCTAAAGTGGTCAGTGATGTGGTGACTATAAATATATGATAAAGGTCACAATAACCGACTGTTGTCTGCCTAATCATCCACTGAAAGCTGTCACCAAATTTGAAGAGTGTAACGGTTCATGAGATAGCAAGTTTACAAATATACACATACGCGTTGAAGCGGGGATATCGAACGATCCAACACATAATCTTCCATAAGTTTTGCAACTTAACGCCCTTTCGCGCTTTTCTATACATGGCTTTAACCAATATTAGTAAATACAAGAGCATATACCCAATATATGAATATGAAACGATCGTTTATTGAAAATACCCTTTGCTGAGCATTGCTTCGAAATCATGACATTTCAATGTGCATTGATACATGAGGGATATCAGTTACTCAGTTGTGTGAGTTTAAAGTTTTGATGCCCGCAGTTAAAACTGCAAACAATCAAGGAGGCAAAAGGTATATGCTTTATGCCTCCAATGCAACTGTTGGGTGTTATGGGATGGATGCTGCACGAGATAGACCATTACTCCTTAATACCAAGCGTGCTCACAAAGTAACTTTATTTATTTAATATATTCTTAAAAATGGACATTTAAACATATAGATTATTTAATCTTACATACAATATGTTAATTATGTTGAATTGTTAAAGGAAAACTTTATCTGTATATAAACTGATTTACAAGGACAGATATGTCCTTTATTGACGTCATGAGAGCGCATTGTCAACACGCTAAATACATCTGTCTTATTCTACTTTGCATTAATTTGTTCGTGTCAAGTAAGAAACTTTGTAAGAGTAAATAAACTTTTTATTAACTTTTTTTCAAAACTGTCGCCCCCTCTTTGCAATGCGGTATATAGAAGCTTAGTGTGAGTTTTGGTGTATTTTCATACACAAGAATGACTTATTGGTGCTAAAATTAATACTATTTACCACTCTATACCCGCATCGTTTTCAATAAAATAAAATAAAAGTAAATATGTAAGTAAACATTATAAATCTGACACTTAATAGCAGTAAAGACTGCTTAACAAAAGCTTGTTTCTTACACACTTATAATGCAATACATGTATCTTTTACAACTTAACAGTTTATAAAATATCTATATTAGGCCACACTTTGAATATGCATGTGATGCATGGGTTTGGTGTGCATTAGAACAAGCAGACAAACTGGAAAAGCAGGAGCTCGAAGCCGCAAGAAGTTGAAGTAGCGTAGATGAAAAAGAAAACTGTGTTTACTTTTTAAAATCTTCGAAAACAAAGCACCAGATTGTCTATATGAAGTATTGCCTGAAAAAGTAGGGAATAATAGCAGCTATTACCTTAGATATTGCGAAAATCTTCAACTTCCCACACCAAGAATTAAGGAATCTTATGAATCGCTCTTCCCTCCCGCAAATCTCTCTCTTGAAATAAGAAATTGTCTATCCATTTCTCAGTTCAGACGTTAGCTCCGAAAGACATCAGATGCAGCGCTTGAGTTTTTTAAGTAGGAAATAGGGTTTTAAAAATTTTACACACAAGACTTAGAAAATTAAACTATGATCTTTTTAAGGTAGGTTTAGTCCACAACCCCAGCTGTTCAAAAATGCTTTTCATTTTATTTTTAATTTTACATTGTTTCAAGTTTACCTATGTAGCCATGTAGATATATTACTTTAAGAAAACGAGACTGTATTCAAACATGTACATGTGTATATTCAAGATACAAAGAATTTCAGATGTGCCTCTTTATCACAGTTCCCTTATTCTCGCTCTGTATTTTCTGTATCTTTTGTATTATTTTGAATTATTCAATCTGACTGTATACATAAAAATGTAAATGTGACATGGCTATCCCCCCAATGTGTCAATAAATGTTCAAGAAAACGAAATTAACGAACCATAAAAAACTCAGCCTGAGAGTAATGTGAGGGGTCCGGATGACGGGGTCTCTAAAACGACTGTAAATTGCAACCTGTTCCTTCAAAAAAGCTCAAATGGGAATGTTCCTATAGCTGAGATCATTATCTATACAATGATATATATCATGCCTTATAGGCAACTGCAATAAATTCTTTAAACCATCTAAATATACGTTTCCATCGAACAGAACAGTCTTGGCTCAACATAATTTGGTTGCAGAGAGAAAATTGGAACCTTACCTGACTGTTTATATAAATTATTTACATTTTAATGAAACATCGGAAACTGCTGAAAGCTACTGAGTTCGGTTTTTGATTATGTCATGTCCCGCTTTGCTGTCGTTTCTGACGTACTAGGTGGAAATTTTCTACTAACCTTGTTTCACCTAACATTTTCTACTGTATAACATGTCTTGGTAAGTATTAATGACATTCTTTGACCACATTATTCCCAAAATTCCATTTGTGTTTACAACGTGTCCCCGAGACGAATTCGAATTATTGTCAAATCTCAACACAATGCTCATTGGCTGTAACAGATGCCTCTGATTGCAAACTAATTTTTATAGAAAATAAACATCAGTAAGGTAGCTTAATGAATAGTTTCATTAAATAGGTTGGACAACTTGTGCCTTACCCATTTTACTTCTGTGAATAAAATATTTTTAAATGAATTAAACAATCAGGTGTTTCGTTATCAAACTGTAAAAATCTCTTATATCTTAATGTAGAAACTATGTCAGTGACTACCCCTGTAAATAAATACAACATGCTAAAAATAGGCTCAAGATGGCGTCACCGTACGGCTGAGTTGCAATGAATGACAAAATAAACGGTAAAACTAATATTATCATGATAATATGATAAAAATATATGTGGACATATTACAGAACAATTGAAAAATATTGTTTCGTCAATGAATAGTTAAAGGGATGATATGCCCTTTGTGTTAGGCTCTTGAAAGAAAATATATCGATTGGAATTGCAAATCGGTTAGCTTTTTATGGGTACACTCTGTAGCTATAAACTCGATAATACTGGGGGAAGAGGTTAAATAGCTACAGTTTTGCAGCTTGGATTATCTGTGCAGACATTCATTTCCTAACAAATATTTGATGATTGCACGCTTTTCAACATCATTCATTTACCAATTCTTTCACCTATATACACTTTGGGACGTGACATCTCAGAAACTACTTTATGGATTGTTGCAATATTTTGTCACTAGCTTGAGAATAGTTTGCTTTCCAGGTATAAAGATAATATGGAAGAAGTGGAGTGTTACATCATGATTATTTTACTTTTTTATTTACCCTCGTACGTACGTACTTACATACATACATACATACATACATACATACATACATACATACATACATACATACATACATACATACATACATACATACATACATACACCCATAAATGCTGTATAGTAAAATAGAAATAGAAATGCATAGTTATCGTATGTACTAAACTTTCATTTACCTAGACGCGACATTCGCTATAATGACTATCTTAAGTTCCGGTGTCCATAGTTCCACTGCAATCCAAATTACCACCGATGATAACTACATTCTGCAACAGGTTAACCTGACATCGAGAGGCCGGAGGGTTTAGTCAACGGTTGCAAGAAGCTTCAATGTCTAAGGGAGAAACATTCCACGTCTGTGGCAAAATTTCAACATTCAACACAATGAGATGTCAATACAGACACAGCTGACTAAGGGAAACATCTTGTACACTGGACGAAAACATTCGGGTGATCTATCTCTAGCACAGATACATAAAATGACGCCTACACAGCAAATAATGGCCCTACTGACGTTCTACTGAACTGATTAGCATTCAAATGAAACAGCAACGGTCACCACTTCTCAATAAAATGACACCTTCATAGTTTGTCCTCAACAACTCGTAGAGTGTCTCTTTGATACATATGTCGAATACGATCCATAGAAGTGTAGTTTGAGTGTTAGCCCTCAATATTAAGTTAAATTTCTTTCCATAGAAATGCGACTCGCAAAGTGGCTCTTTAGGAAATCATTTCTTCTAAATATATCACAATTATATTTCAGCAGGTATCGCAATTTCTTTATACAAAATAGAATTATTAGACTTAGTTACATCGTTTTTCAAAAATCACATGGCATGACCAAGTTTAATTTACAGAGGTAACTAGATACTACGTTATCGAAGTATATCTGTGTATCACAAATAAAAATCAGACATATTAGTTTAAAATTATTATTGAGAAAACATAATATTTCATATTAAAGAGACCTTAAGAAAAACCAGCATACAGATTCGGCTACATCCCCGCCAAGTGGCAAAAGTGTGTAATATATTGGAACAATAGTTATGAAGCTGTAGTATTTGAAAGACTCTTAATAAACCACAATTTTAGTTTAAAACCATTCTAAGCAGTTCAATGGCAATACATTCATCGTGTAAAAGAATACAGAAGTAGAAAACCCGTAAAGGCACCACTAGAGATGATGAAGATCAACATACATCAACATCAAGTTTATATGAGCTGGTTGGTTTTTAGTTCTGGTCTGATTCAAAATTCTAAGTTCCGTTAACTTTCCATGTAAACGGCCGAATAATTATAGGAAGAAGTTTAAAACCCAAATTGCACCACTTCACGTGATGATTGTTTCATATGTCAAGTTTCTGTGAGCTAGGCATTACAGTTTTTGAATTCTGGTCCGGAAACAACATTCTAAGATGCGTTTCCATGGAAAGTATAGGAAGAAGTTGAAAAGGGGGGGGGGGGGGGGGGGGGGGGGGTAATGATGCATATGAAAACATATAATAAACCCCCCTTACCGGTACGGAAAGTTTATATTTGCACCTCTCCAACAGTAAGTGAGGTAGGTGAAGGCGGAGACGACCGGGGACTGCAGGTAACAGATCACAGGGCACCTTTGATGTCACCTATAAATGGAATAGCGGCTAAAACCCACATTACCGCATATATTTGTTTCTCTTTTTCTGGAAGAAAATTGTGTTGACATATTAAAAAGTTTAAAACAGGAAATAATTACAATTACAGGTTTGGCCATAAAGTTCATCATTTTCCAATGGAACTCTGACACAGGGATGTTTGTCGTAAAATAGCTCCAAAACACGACTCTCACCCCCATTTGTTAGGGCTGATATTTCATTCAAATACACTCAACTTTTGAAAAATACAAGTTGGAATTTTAAAAAAATATTTTGAATTTGAGGATCGGACATCCTTAAACCCTTGCATGTTAAGCTCATGTTATGTTTCTTAGTCTTTACTCAGTGGTTTTATTAGAAATTGATGACAAAGATATTTGTTACGAATTATGGGAGTCACCTCCTTATGACTCTTGTTCTTAAAACAACTGCAAATGCAAAAAGTTGATTGACATTTTTATCCCCCGCCCCAACGTAGTTGGCGGGGGATGTTGAAATAGTCTCCGTCCGTCCGTTCGTCCGTCCGTCCGTCCGTCCCGATATTGTTTCCGGAGCACAACTCCAAAACGGTGAGACCTATCTCGACGAAACTTGGTATGTGCAACGGGCATGATGCGGAGATGTGCCTTTTGGGGTTTTCAACTTCTTTGCATTTTTATTTTTACCCGTTTCCATGGAAACGTAACATAGGATTTTGTTTTCGGAGCACAACTCCAAAATGGTGAGACCTATCTCGACGAAACTTGGTATGTGCAACGGGCATCATGCGGAGATGTGCCTTTTGGGGTTTTCAACTTCTTTGCATTTTGATTTTTAACCGTTTCCATGGAAACGTAACATAGGATTTCGTTTCCGGACCACAACTCCAAAACTGTGAGACCTAGCTCGACGAAACTTGGTATGTTCAACGGGCACCATGCGTAGATGTGCCTTTTGGGGTTTTCAACTTCTTTGCATTTTTATTTTTACCCGTTAATGTTTCCGGAGCACAACTCCAAAACGGTGAGACCTAGCTCGACGAAACTTGATATGTGCAACGGGCATCATGCGTAGATGTGCCTTTCGGGGTTTTCAACTTCTTTGCATTTTTTCCGTTCGTCCGTCCGTCCCGATAATGTTTCCGGAGCACAACTCCAAAACGGTGAGACCTAGCTCGACGAAACTTGGTATGTGCAACGGGCATCATGCGGAGATGTGCCTTTTGGGGTTTTCAACTTCTTTGCATTTTCATTTTTACCCGTTTCCATGGAGACGTAACATAGGATTTCTTAAAGGTTGTTTGTAGAAAAACAACATGATCACTGTTCAGTATTCCACAACTAGTATCCTTTCTACCCTTTCCCTTTGGCGGGGGATATAGCTGACTCTGTCTGCTTGTTTTAATTATCAATGATCCATCCGATAATAACATTGGGTAATATTATAAGCAAGAAATCCTTTCTTTGAAGATGCATATTTTCTTTTCTCCAAAATACCATAAGAGCTGAAGTTTTTAAACCATCTCTTTAAGAGTAAAACCTGTTATGTAAAATCAATTTGCATATAAAGAACGGTTTGGAAAGGTTATTCTTAAATGGGCGTTGATTATTTTTGGGTTTGAAAAACGCCCAAATTAGAATTAATGGCCATTCTGGTTTTGCCTTGATGCTTCAGCTTTTTACAAATGATTTCGATACTTCCAATTCTATGCAAAGGTGATTAATAACGATTACATGGCCGACAACACTATATGCCTCAGTAAATAAATTATCTATACAAATAAGTTTCATCTGTACACATCATAGAATCTTATCAAATGACTTCTACATGTAAACAGTTTTTGTGGGTGATTTCAGGTACGGTATTGTTCTATTGCGAAATTGAAGTTAAATGTTTTGGTCAAAAGGTCATATTTTGAACCATTGAGAATTGCACTATATAAAACAGTTCCCACAATGCGAGTCGAGATGTAACGTAATAAACGGCAGTGTGATTCATGTGACATT
Source organism: Phorcus lineatus (assembly GCA_921293015.1). Classification (NCBI taxonomy): domain Eukaryota; kingdom Metazoa; phylum Mollusca; class Gastropoda; order Trochida; family Trochidae; genus Phorcus; species Phorcus lineatus. Next base: position 13,535,136 of record OV121089.1, read on the forward strand.
AGAATGCATTACCACCCTTAATGTACTCTGAAGATCGAATGTGTTTTCCTGTATATATATTTCTTTTGTATGTTGGGCATGGATGCTTTTATAGCTGGAATAACTTTCGAGTATCTCGGTTAACAAATGGGAAGGAACTTTACACATTAGCGTGGAGTTGTATAGTCAGCATTTAAGGACTCATACCGATTTAATGTCTCAGAACCTTTTAACCTTCCTTACAGTTTCCAAGATTGGGATAGATATATGCATATTAAGCTGCTATCTGACGTCTGGTGTGAACCGAGAGTCATAGCTACTGTTGTAATGGTTCCTAAGATTGATTTTCCATCATATATCCTCATATCCATCTTCCTTATAAGGCTATGTCAATTACGCCATAATGGTAAATATTCCAAGCACTTTCTCCGTCCCCTCATGTCAACTTGAATATAACCTTATGAGTGCATTAAGGATGGAATATTCATACCATTTATTTTGGGACCGTTACATATCAAAAAGTCTAATCTTAGATCAAAGAGAACTGAAAATAGACCTATCAGACCGACAGCATTACGATAACTTTGACAATCTTAGTTTACTAGTGTTTATTTCATCTTTATTACCCACATAAACAAATACTCCGTATTTCAAAGACTTTGTTCGTTCTTTTCATTTAATTTCAATTGCGAACGTTTAAACTTTACAACTTTCCTATATTTTTTTATTGATAGAAAAGTACCAAACTTTACTCTACATGACTTTTTTGTTCATTTCATATTGTACCAATGAATAAACGCACAAATAGTCCATTGAAAAACCATGCCTTATGAGGTTTCCTTCGTTATTTCTTTGATCTTCACCCGAAAAAAATCTGCTTTTCAAACGAGATTTAATGGCGACAATACCCAATTAAAACAAAATTGCAACAGAAAAACGAGCTTTCTTCATATTGGTTAAATTTCTAATCTTGGTCATGATCACAGAGAGAGAAAACATTTTAAGAAAATACATGTACCTTTTGGCAAGAAAATCTGAAGACTTTGAGAATGAATGTTATCACTATCTAAATTTACTGTTATGGTCCCCTGTGGAACATTTCTAGTTTTATTGCTGATATCCTTTATGTAGCACGTGTATACATATACATCCGAAAAAAGGAATGAAAAACATCATATGTATAACCCTTCCTTTCCCAAAGTAGTTGTTGACACTCTTGTATTTGTGTATTTATTATATTAGCATCAATCAAGATTTATAATCTTTAATTAATTGAAACCGTTATTTTCTCAGTATTTTTTTTTCTTTTTATATTAATCTGTAAGTCTCAATTTATCCTGATAATTGTTTTGTATTAGTTCTATATAGTCTATATGCATCATTCTGAAGATACGTTGATACGAAAGAGCATCACCTTCGTTCACCATCTATCCAAAATAAAATAGCAGAATTACCAAATGTGGTATTTCCCACCTTGCTATGGTCCAATATTTGGCTTTGAAATATTAGTATTCTAGTTGTGTTCCCACAATGCACTCTACTAAAATAGATATTGATATTCAATTAACTCTCGTGTAGAAAGGAGGTTATTGTACACCTTAATGTCCTTACATCTGGTTGAAATTTGGAATTGTCAGTTCTGATGTCTTCTAGTGTTTGTTTCCTATTTTTTTACTGCGAAACTGTTACTGCCACTTGCCCAGTGCTTTAACAACGTCCATATAGCACACACTTTATACTGAGGAGGTTAAATCAGCGGCAGGTTCCCTATATCAATCACTATGAGTATACATGGCAAGGGACGTAGCTCAACTGTTATAAGACTGAAACCTTATAACAATAAAAAATAATATCATATTATATATCTATCTATATTATTTTAACTACACTTAAGTTGTCGTATAAGATATATCAATATTTTATAATTTTTCAATAAAATCGTTTTTCTTATTTTCTTTAGCACTTCATTTCCAGTGCATATGTTCATATTATGAGTTTAATTTTTAGGCTCTTCTATCAGCTCAGTGCTGTCTATAACATGCGTTATAGTTTATCATATTTGAAATATCGATTACGAAGAGACCAGAATTGTAACCTCATAAGATAATACTTTTATCTTATGGCCTCTTCTTTGATACACATCAGAATAACCGAAAGCAAACTTTTTTCATTAATTTTATCTTTAACTATTTTAATGTTATACTGTTGCTCTTCTTCTTCTTCTAAACATTAGACTGACATTCCTAGTTCTTTCTTGACACGAAATAAATTCACAATCTAATGGTTACCTTTACAGTTAATCAAAAAACCTTTTTGGTTAACATTGTTGAATAATTACCTTAAACCACATCATGTTAATTTTATTATAAGTATATATTGTTCAATTTTTGCTATGTACCATGGAATGTTTGCTTTATATTATTGTTCAGAACATATTCATTTTTGACAAGGACTCATTTGAACTTCTAACACAACTGATGAAAGAAGGACTACATTATTCAGAGAAACTTCGCTGTCATTACAACTGAATAAACCATCAAGGAACAAAATTAAATGTTGATGATAACAAGAGGTCAAAAGCAACGCTTATCGAGTCAATAACATGTATGTGAGCTTCTAGCACGCACTACAGCTTGAACTCGTCTTCTCGTGCTGCCAATGCTGTTGTTGAAGACGGTTCCTTTCCTCCATGAGTGCTATTCCGATTTCCTGTTTGGTACTTGGTTGAACCACACGGTCTAGCAAAGGTTTTTAGAGAAGGCTTCATACATGTACTATTTGGTCAGGCGATCGTCTATTAAGATCAGACGAACGAGGCCACACCATCCGCTCAGTTGTTTCGCTTTGAAGGTACTGTTCCACCACCCTTGCTCTGAACGGGCATTGTCGTCCTCAAAGATGAAGTTATCCAGGATAGCTCCAGCGTAAGGTTTGAATTAGTCATCTAAGATCTCATCAACGAATACCAGTCATGGTGCCATCTCATGAACAATTGCAAGCAGATCAGTCTTTCCAACCCAGTTGATTCCACCCCATACCATGACTGAACCTCCACCACACCATGTTTAACAATGTTACCATCTGCCAAGCGTTGCCCCTATCTTCTCAAATATCTCGCCCGCCTATCAGTAAGGTCGAGACAGACTCACCCGTGAACATCCGTTGACCCCACACATGATTCGAAGATCGGATCTCAGCTTGGTGGCATTTCTGGTGTTTCGTCGCAGATGTTGCAGTAGAAAAAAACGGTCATCACATGGCGTTGTTAATCTTTCACGATCTCCGACATGTCGTTTTTGCAGCAGTACCAAAGTTTTGAAACGATTCTGGCCCTGTTACACCGAGGTCGTCACCAACTTCCATCTATGCAACATTGCAATGTCTCTAGACAATTTGACACGCTGTTCCAGAGTGCCTCCTTTTGCCCGCCTTTCATCAAATATATGTTTTAAAATGTCACCAATTACTGAATATATTGAAAGTATACACTTTATGTATTTTCCATGCATGTACCAATTTTCATCATTAATGTCTTTATTTGCCGACTGTAGCCACTTAAAGGTGTTCAAATGTATTTTTCATGCACTATCTGCCAGCCTCTTTACGTGTAGCAATAATATGTCACTATTTATGCTTTTTATATACTGAGGGGAAAAAGGGATCGCATAATTCTTTGATAATGATACAAAAATGCCTTAACAGTTCCAATGACAGTTATCTTGCTCATCACCGGAAACCTAGCGCCAAAACACACCATGTTCATAAAGGTGGGTTCCTAAAAGTCCTGCAATTCATGTTTTTTCATCATTAGTCAGGTATAAATGGCAACTGCATTAGACTTAAGTAAGTATTGAATATTTTCTTATAATGGCAAGACAGTACTTGACTTTGGCTCAAAAAATGGAAGGCAATAGTTATGGTGAGATCAGGCCACTCTCTGCGAGAAGGTGCAGGACACTTTCAAAAGTCAATCAGTGTCTTAACCTCTACCCTAAGACTGGTGATGTTGCGATGAGGAAAGGTAGGAGACGACCTAAATACGAGGGGTTTTCCCCAAGATTTCCGGCCTGACCATCAAAATCAAAGAAACATTCAAATTTGTATGACCTATTTTTTTTGACAAGATACCCTCGACCTCAAAGCATTTGTTCCAGCACTTTTGTAACATCTGTAACCAATTTGAAAACCAGTTCTTATCACGAGACCCCAAAAACTTCTCTACTGCACCAACGACAGACGTCATCGTCAGTGTCAAACCTTTGGCCACGGAGCTCTGTTTTCAGTCGAGGGAAGAGGAAGAAGTCTGAGGGGACTAGGTCTGGAGAATAAGCAGGGTGAAGAGAATCCTGAACCCATAAGATAACAAATTGATGTTTTACTGATGTGGTGAGTATCAGCTAAGTATCTGATAGTCACTCGCCTGTCATGCATTATTGTGTCAAGATCAGCCTCAATCAGACATCAGATGGACGCCCAGGACGGGGCTCCTGCTTACTCTACCCCGTTTAAATTCAGCACACCGATGTTTAATGGTGCTATATGAAGAAGCCGAGTCACCTAATGTTTATAACATATCCCCATGAATTTCCTTTGGAGTGTATTTTTCAAACTCAGATATTTGATATCAGCCCTATATCTACTTGTCTCCATTTCAGTAAGATGTGAGGGTACAAAACCAAATGATCGGGCGACGTGCCTTGCCTTGTTTGAGTTGGTCCGGCGATATGCTGTTAGACAGCTACGTCATTGGCGATACACCAAGTTCAGTGACGAGTCTAGAATCAATCGGGACTATGCAGACGGCAGAGTACGGGTTTGGCGCCGCCGACATGAAATATATTACGTGAAATGTCCTGCTTCACGTGCTTCCCATGGTGTGCATTATTGATCAGAAAGCACTGAAGGACTTCCATATGCACATTAAAATCAACCTGTTTTGATAAAAAAAAACCTATCATAATATGATCCGCAGCAAAAAAGGAACAGAATATAAATAAAAAGTGTCCTTGTACCTGCACATCACCAATAACATTATCTATAAATACCAACTTAAAGAATCGAAGTAAGGTTTCCGGGTTTTTTTTAAGATGTTGTATGACTAAAGGATATCGTGATTAAGAAATTAGAAAGCTTTATATTTGTGACTCAAATGAAACATAAAAATATGCCTCATTTGCAGCAAAGCTTCAGTACACTTTATCAGGTTCAGTGTAATCGGTATGCATTTGAATTTATTGTTGTTTTCAAGAGAACATAAACTGAAGCACTACATTTAGCTGTATTACATGCACTACATTGAGAAAACATAAACAGAGTTTGGTTTACACATTGTTGTGAAAGCTGCTAGCATCTGAAGGAATCAAACCCTGTCCATCTGATCTGAAGCAGAACCTTTCAACCAATCCCTTCAGGCTTGTCACGACCGGGGCTAGGTAGAATATTTCTAATATGTTCTTCAGTTATCAGCAAGAAATATCCCTCTTTGATCTATTTCTTCAAGACTGTTTATCATATTGAAGGACTTAAGAATCTACCGTTTTCAGGGAATTTTTAAAAATCATAGTCTCAACTTTGTAAGGGAACCAAACTGGGCTAATTATTCTTTGCGAGCAAAAATCCGACCACTTACACCAACATTTCCTGTCGCGTCTGCAAAGATTTTCATTTTTAAGCCCGTTTTAAAGTTTAGGATGACGCTGCTTATTGGCATATGCCGTTTCAGACCGAAGAGTGCAATCCCATCGCGAGAACGAAATATCGGAAATCTAGTACAAACATTTGTAATTGCAGCGCCTATACTTATGAAAGACGCATTCTTCATTGAGTTTATCACCTATTTGTTATTCTGTATTTGAAAAAAAGGTAAGCTATTTGCTGTTTTCATTGGATATTTAGCTGGGAAATGTCATGTATTCCACGTTGTGGCATTAGCGAAATGACGTGGTAAGGACTAACTCTCGCCAAAAGACATAGGGTAAGGTGTTTTGAACTTCATTATTGAGGGCTAGAATGCACTCAGATTTCTGAAAATTGTTGCAAACGTCAGGGGAACGATTTCTGTGAGTGATGAACTATTTGTACGGCGTGCATTACAATTTGCCTTGCAAAATGAGACTATGACTTTAAGTAATGATATATATAACGTTAGAAAACAGATTTAAATCAGTGAATTACTTTGATGAATTTCATCAAAAAGATATCAAGATTGATAGTGTACTTTCACTATATAAGAGTTCCAAAATATTGTGTTGATTTACAGACAATCAGGTCTGACAACATTTTGATAAATTCGAGATCATCGCATCGGATCAAAAACAATATGTATGTGATATTTTTTTTATTTTCTAAAATCATTGATGGAAGTACATTCTAAAAGCAACGATTATTGGAACCACTTAAAACCACTCTAATCGAATTGCCGGTTTGACAATCTTCACAAATATCTTTGAATTTGGTTTACGATTGACTCTATGGTTTTGAAGTGAAGCTGCTTTGATTATTTTTCACTCAATGACAATTTTCAAACTTTAAAGTTGCCTTGTTCTGAAGGTAATTGTAATCAAAAGCACCTCAAGCAAAACGCTTTACAAAATATAAACGTTTTGTATGTTTGATAAAAAATCTATATTTCAAACAGGATGAGAAGTCATAATTGCAGTAGCTTATTTTAGTTAATTTCATCTTAATATTATGTCACCGAATCTTGATGCTGAGATACAAAAAAGTTAATGTTTTGCGTTAAAACATTCAGAACGTCTTACAAAGTTCGCATTCCGTTCACGTTTCGTTGCAGTTTTGCAAAGCTTACTTCCTCGTGCAAGAGAAGGAACTCTCAAGAGTATTGAAAATGTTATTTTTCCTGGATGAGAATGTGTTTATTGTGACTTGTACAAGTAATTCAAGTTAATTTGAATCAGTTGCATTTCTTGATGTCACAAGAAGAGATATGCTCCTATAGAATGGTGGATCCTGGTTGCAAATGGCTGAAATCGGATAGTGTGTCACAATATCGAAAGCGCAAAAATAGGTTTCAATTGATCCTCGATATCGCAAAATTAAATTTAGATCAATGTTCACACCTAGTAGAAAAGCAGTTGTTTGACAAACGCTAATTGGCTCTTGCCATTTTTCGATCAAATAACAAATGCAGAAACATTAAACGTACAGGAGAGGGGAGGTTTCAAGATCGTATTACAGGTAATCTCTACCATGTAGTAAGCATCTTGAAAATACAAAGGATATCTGTCTTTCCTTGACAAATACCATTGTTATTTCATGAGGTAGAAAGTAAGTATTTCAGTAGTGGCCCAGTAATAATGTAAATTTCTAAATGGCAATCAGTCCTCACATATCAGTCAGTCGTAGCTTCTCTTTTAATCAGGTTGAACATTGAATATCAAATGCGTCAACTGGTGATCAACAACCAGTGTTACAAAACTCGATTGTGATTGGTTGGTTTGTCTGATTTACAAGGTATCAATTCACACTCAACTTGCTCGGATACGTTTTTACCATGTCTATAAATAATCCAATATGGCGTTAATTTGACATACAAATCAGACTAGGCATGCAATGAGCAATTCTCTTCCAACAGAGGTAGCTTGAACAATTTCATGATTTAATGACAATTTGAAAATACTATGCAATACAATCATAAATTTCTAAACCACCTCTGTCCTAATTCAAAGGTTTCTTGTGCACGAAATGTTGAACGCTGATTGGATGCAATCAAAGTTAGTTGTGCAATCAGCGACGCCGTTTCAAAAGTTATCATTCAAATCGCTTAAGTTATTTCCGTAACCTTTCCAACAGCTAAACTTTATTCGAACATGCACCTTGCACTTTGAGGCGTCTTTACAGAACACAAACGCCCTATTTTCCGACTGTTTCATTGCACAGGCCTGTGTGACATCAAATATGTTATTTATGCATGCGTTGTTTTCATTGGCTGAAATAGAGCCAGGTAGTTTAATTTTAAGTTGCAACATTGTCCCGTTAGGGGAAAGTGCCGGAAGATCGAGAAACCTTCGAATTAAGACAGAGGTTGCATAGAAATTTATGACGGAGCTATCTCTGTTGGGAGAGAATGGACAAACATTTGCCTTAAAGAAGAATGGATCTGCATATGTGTATAGAAAATTCAATATTGAACGTTTCTTTTTCGCAACGCTACGATACCTCAAAGGCATCTCAAATTAAATGATATTTGCACTAGTATATTCAGGTATGTGAACAAATTTTTGGCATGCAGCTGTATACTAAACAAAATACGCACACTGAAAATGAAGAGCAAAAGATATCAAAGACGTTTTTTAGCCCTACTAAACTGTAACAATTTTCGAACAACATTAACGTGTGTAGATTATATTGATAGGTATGTAACACAAGGACAGACGTCCCTCATCCTTGCAAACACCTCAAGCACTGATCACCATGACAGTGAAACTGTCGGAAATGGTCGCGTATTAAACCTCATCATTATAGAGAGAGTGCAGTATGAACCTTATTATCAATGTCAAGAACTGTGCTCTTGTAAGAGTCAGTTAGAGCCTAACAATGGCAGAATAAACAGCAAGTGCCACAGCACAGTTGACACTGGATGCATAATCAGGGGAGTCTGGTGTACAATAAGCTCATTATAATTGGACAGTTGATTGAATTTCGATATCTATTTATGTTGAGTGCCCTGTCGGAATAGGACATTGCTTGTTGTTTTATGTATCAATGGATCACCATAGTCTAAATAAACCACTATTTCGGAAATTACTCGCCATTATTTTTTTTCAACACATTCCTTATATTCCTTATTCTTTGCTTTATATATACTCACATGCAAAAGAAACGCAAGTCAAATTGCATGTCTACATCATTTTAATGGTCAAAAGCATATACAAGAAAATATTATAGAGTCAAGTGAGCAAACATGAAAGTGGAGTAATGTGAAAGTCTTGACCAATAGATGACGTCATTACATGAGTCCTATGGATACGGGTCAGAGGTCAAGAGTCACTTGCCGATATGCCAGTCAATACCTTGTGCGACCACCATTGGCGTTGATCACTGCCACACATCTACGGTACAAAGAGTGTATAAGATGGTTTGTAAATGCCCTGGGAATCCTTCTGCACACATCCAGAACAAGCCGTCTGCAGTTCAGTGGCAGTTGTTGGAACTGGTCTGACATTATTCAGCCTCCTTTGAACCTCATCCCATAAGGATTCAATTGGATTCAGAGCTGAAGGTAGGCCAGGGTAGAATATAGATGTTATGCTGATGGAGGAAGGTCATGGTAGCTCTAGCAGTATGGGAACGAGCATTATCTTGCTAGCAAATGTGTTGGCGATGTTGTGCAAAAAATGGAGCAACGTGGGGTCTGATGACTTGGTCGATATAACGCTGTTACACCGTCTCCGACCTGCGCCAACATTTTGGAAGCACATTGGTCTCAGTCTCGCATCAAGCCCAATACCGGCCCACATCATGACGCTAGGCCCACCCCATGGATCCCTTTCCACAGCGTTGTTGTCAACAAAACGATCACCTCGAAGACGCCAAATCCTGACTCGTCCATCTGCATGGGCGATACAAAAACGACTTTCGTTAGAGAAAATAATACGTCTCCAATCACGATGACACCAATTTCGATGAGTCGTGCTTGGCGATGTCGTTGCTGCAGAACAGGACGGAGTGCTGGCCGGCGACATTGGAGGCGCCTGATGACAGTGTCTCGGCTAATGCGTCGGTTATGTGTTCCAACAGTGTCCAGGGCAGATTGAGTCGGAGATCGGAATAGATCTCGGTGGTGTAGACGTGTAATACCTCGATCCTGTCGAGGGGTGCTGACCCTTGAACGACCACTTCGAAGACGATCAGCTGTGGTCTGTGTTGCATTGTAACGCTGTTGCAGACGGTATTATGTAATGTCGTAATGTTAACATTAAAATGATGTGCAACATCTTCAACCGACCCTCCAGCTTCCAAACGTCCAACAGCCTGGTTTCTCTTAATCTCAGTTTAACGTGGCATTGTTCAATCGTGAATGATAAACTCAATTTCTAAGGCACAGTTTTATATCCTTGAACACTCGTAACATATCGTGCATATGCAATAGCAGGAGAAACGCGTGCATCATGCCCACATTTCCAATGACGTGTGCGTTTTAGCGAATGCTTTTTGTTTTGGGTAACTATTTAAATCTTACGAAATGCGTCCAAAAAATTATTGATGACAAGTCATCACTACAGATCAATACTTCATATCGATTTAAGATCCAGGGTTTTTTTCAATTTGAATGAAAAACTTGTTTCTTTTGCGTGTGAGCGTATATTAGAAATGTATGTATTGCTTATTTATAACAAGCATTAATCACCAAGGATACTCAAGCTATGATGATATAAGAGGAACGATCGGGTGCAAAGGTTGTATCGTATCAATAACAACGATGGTGTCTCTCTCATACAAGCGACCTCCAATGAGGTGTAAGTTTACATGACAGTAAGCCTAACTGAGATAATAATTATTTAATGTCCAATTATAAATTACATTTGAAATTTGTTCATTTTGCATCAAACGGATCTGACAGCGTTCAGAGAGTTTTGCTGTTGTCAAAAACAATCAAACAACTGAACTGCAAACCTTTGAATTGAATTTTGAAGTGATGTACAACATTGTGTAGATAACAACTTCTTTATTGTGAAGTCGCTCATTGATCCCATCTGATGAGAGAGATAGCATATGCTCCAACGTCTTTAAATTCACAATAAAGAGGTTGTTATCAACAAAATATGATCTTGTCTAGCTTTACTGCCGTTTATTAATCAAAGACACAACCGAATCTAACATTACATTACATGCCATGTTAACTATATATATAATGTATACTAAAATCATATGTGTCACAATTGATTGATACACCTTGAGGCTGGTAGTTCTTATAGCTTTGAAACATGCTTAAAGACACTTCATCAATCTTTATGTCACGTATTTGAACGATCTCTTTGACTCGTCCAATGATGTGTCATAGTTAAAGTATTGCATTTGTCGTAAAGCCAAATTCTGTAAAAATGAAGTCTGGGGTGCAAGCTCGTGCCCGCCGATAAAAAAATCTCCATTTCTACAAGATCTTAAGGTCCACGAAAATAGGTACACATCGTCAGCAGATACACTTACGACAGTACTCATAGAAAATCACACTCCGAAAAATCACACTCCGAAACGTCGTGATATTTACACTAAAAAGACAAATTACAATCCAGAAAAAATCATGCTGTTCTTATGTACAGCACTTCTAAATGCCCTCAGAATATTTCATACCAGGTTCATAAATTAATCTTTGGAGATATATTTAATCAGTTACCTACTGTTTCCTTGAAATATTAGCCAGCTCCTAAGTAAAGCTCCAAATACTTATCCAAGCAACCTCCAACTAAAAACCTAACAACCAAAATTCATCGACATATCGCGTTAAAATGGAGGTTATACCAACCGGTCTGGCAGTGTATCTAAGTATACTACTCAAAAGAAGTTAAGGGTCAACCAATTTTTTTTGTTTGACATTTTATTAGACACAGGGAACATGTAAATCAAAACTTGTAAGCACACATTTGGTCAGAATGAGTTCAATATGTATCAAAGTTGAATCTGTTATGCAAAGCATATGCACAACTATTCTGAGGATCTGATGAAAATTCGCCAGTTTGAGCATAATGAGGTCCAACAAAACTGTCTCAAATTCGATAACTTTGTTAATAACGAGTGAAACTACCACGTGCTCGTAAGCAGTCAACACAACGACGAGGCATGATGTCGATCAGACGTCGACAAAACATCTGGGGAATGGCCTGCCATTACAATCCCAGGAAGCTAGTGATATTACATTTCGAGTAGTACTAATCACGGCATAGCCAAACTAAACAATTAACCTTTTTAAACAGTGTGATATGAAAAATAAAACAATTGGTTATTTGGAATTTCTTTGTTAGTATAATAAAAAGGGACTGTTCGATCTGCGATATGGAATTAAACCCTAATACAGTTTTGTTATACTTTGAAATATGTTCAAAGAATTTATTCTCAAACGCCTCTATAAATGTGAACAGCTTGCACTCTCCGATTATTTAATGGTGTAGTGGAGTAAGACTGACTTTATGTCTAACACAAACCTTCCTCGCGAAAGATAATGATAGGTGGTTAAGGTGTATTGGTTATCTTTCTGGACTATCAACTACTCTTGTTTAATGAAGAATAATAACTGGATTTCTTTTTAATTTTTAGAGTCTCCTAGTGTTCTTTAAGTGAAGTAGAGATACAATAACCGGTGATGTATGTCATTACCAGGTATGTGTATTCAGCATCTTTTTGTAACAGACACTGACACCTCGTGGATAAAAACTATTGAAGTCTCGTCAGTTATGTAGTATTACATAACACCATTCATTTCATTTTAACAGCAAATTCATTAGAAATGACAGTTTTACCGGGGTTCATACACTTCACACTATCTAAAGGAATCACAATAGGTTTTCATAGCATGTAATGCAGGTCAGAGATCTACCAATCTTCATTCAACCTCTGATTATTTCATTTAGAATTAAACATACCTTTACTTCGCAAATTCTTATTCTGGTGGTAGACATATCAATGGAAACAGTTGTTTGGAATGTGTTATAGCAAAGAATAGACATATTTATCAATACATATCTCAGTCCAGTTATAAAACTCAACTAAACATTTCAGACTAGGTCTCTCTGACCATGTGTATATTGATTAATGTAACATTGTCACGAACAAACATGAATATAAACATGGGGCCATAGCACAAAACTATTTGGCTTCCATTGCACAGAACTCAAAAGTTAACATTCAACACTGCGGTAGCCTTAGCGTATTATTAAATATTGGCACTAAGGTTATACGTGGTCGTAATTTTGTTTTGTGCATCGACCCCTTAAAACCTAAGTTTCTTATTCTAACATTATTCTAAGCAAACCTGGGGGAACTACGGTTAACGTACAGCTTTGTGCAATGAGATTTTGATATCTGCGTCAAGCAACGGAGGACATTTTTAAGCGGTCACCGTACACAAAATATGTTATACTAACTAACAAACAAATAACAATGGCTCCGTTAATGACGAATAAGATAACAACGCCATATCAGAGAAATTCATCTGACCTACTGTTCTCGAAGTCCCCATACTTGCAAGTTTGTAAACTAACAACGTGCCATGATATACTCCCGAACAAGTGGAAGCAGTTCTACAGTTTGTAGGTCAAAAACACTATCGTGATAAGGGGTGGTCAGACGTTATAAAAATCAATCAGGAATAAATTTCAACGTATTGAAATTTTTTATTTGATTTTATTTCTATTTCTGTTATGGACTACACCATCGCCACCCATCTATTTCTACTTCCACATCCCATTGTCATCGATAACGAGGGTACAAGATGATAAAAGATTAACCACTGTTTCAAAGGAATAAGACAGACAACCTTGAATCTTACACTAAAACTAAAGTCATGTGTCAGAATGAGTCCTCAGTTATGGCCAATTTTATCTGATTTTTAAAAAATAAGTTATCATTATATTCATATATCACGTTATGCTCACAACTATAGGAATAGCCATATGTCTTAGCCTCGAAAACTTGATACTTTATTCTCTAAATCCCCACACGGTGGTAAATGAGCAATTTCATAGAGAGAAATAAAGATACAAATTGCTGATAATTATGTGAAAATATACATTTGATAAAATGGTACAAGGTGTTTATACATCGGAATTTGTCACTTTTTAAAAGTAGACTGAATTTATAATGATTTTGCTGGTTTGAGTTGAAAAAAATGGTATATTCTGCGCTGTTGTTGTATTTAAAACTTGACATCTGAACATCGTCAGCAGCCACCGGTGAGTCACAGAAAAAAAATCAAAGTAAATAAAAGTAAAGTAAAAGTCACTCAATTTAACTCATAGACAGAAAGTACATATGCCTTCTTATGTTTTACTATTGAAACAAAGGATTTAATTCTAAAACAAAATAAAATATCTAAAATCAAAAATGTATTTTGACCGTCCCATGGTAACGTTTCTGGTATAAAAGTCAAAATGGGTTAGGTCTCTGTGAAAAAAATAGAAAGTTGAACACACAATAATAGCTGAAATATGTGCTAGATATCGTTATAATACAGGATACAAAGTAAGAATGGACAACATCTGACAAGGTTGTAGTGTCTTAATATTTCCGATATAATAGAGAACATATCAACACGAGATGATAAAAGTTGCAAATGTTATAAGCAAGTGTTGGTATATTTGATATCAGGAGACACGAGGGTGAGATTTCATATTTATCATCCAAAACTGTGTTTCACAGGAGATATCGCTTGTGGAAGATCAAGCGATATCTCTAGGAGATATCATTTTGACAGTAGATTTTGAACAATGCCCTGTTACAGTCAAGTTCATGACATCACAATGCTATGAAGTCATAAACATGACGATGTCACAATGCTATGACATCACAGTGCAGTGCAGTGTTCAGAAATATACATTTTCACGGAACCGAAAAGAAAAATGATTTTGGATGAAAAATAGCTTAGAATCAATCAATCAATGTTTATTCATGAATTAGGCCATCCAGCCCATATTACAGAAGTACAATCAATAAAATATATAAGGTCAACAGTAAAATAATTCATACTGTATGTTACACTCTGGTCATTAAGCTTTATAAATCGTTTATACAAAATGATATGTAAACATTCTTTTGATGATGGTTATACATTTTGTTCTATCCATTGTTTTCTAAGTAAGGAGCTAAAAAATAGAATGGAATGGAATGGAATATAGCTTAGAATCTCACCCTCGTGTATTCTGATATCAAATACATCAACATCAAGCGATATCTGCTGTGGCACACAGTTTTGGGGGATAAACATGTAGGTCGCGATCGTGTATTGTCGTGTATTTTGTTGATAGAAATATGAATTAAGACCTTTTTCTTTCTTTAATATTCTTTTTAAAACGATTATACTTATCATTATGTATTAAGTATCAATTTTCACTGTTTATTGGTTATAGTGTAACCGATGTGCAGGCACTAACTGTTCTGTTTAATCATAGTGGACAGATTAAGCCCCCAGTGAGTCCCTGGTTGATGTATTTAATCTAGATGAGATCGTGTTTGGAGTCCGTTTTGACTCAGCCTAGGGACATATTCGAGTTGCATGTGACATTTCATCACAAGTTTCACTCAATCATTTTTGAAGTTTAAAAATAAAAACATTCAGACGATACTGGCTGTAAATATCAATGTTATACTTGATACACGTATTTTACTTACAAAAAGTGTTTTGGATATGTAATTGGTTTGAATATATTCTTACATCATATATACAAAATATTAATGTACAACTGACTTTGATTAATTATTTGTACATGTAAGTGAAAAGTTGTTTTGCTGTTTTTTCAGACGATGCCCAATTCAAAGAGGGTTTTATTATAGTCATTTTCATTCACAGGTTATACACTCTTTGTTGCAATTGAATGAGGAACCTTAATGAAAAAAGGATTGTTATAAAACAGTGCGGGCTAGATGTAATGCAGAAATATAGTAATATAGTAACTTTCTGGAAATGACAAATCCAAACAAACCTAAAACGTTTTTGGAAATAGAGATGGTATTTTTATAGATGAATTAAATGGCAAGAGGAAAAAGAGACTCATCATCTCTATAATATACAGGTATTTCCAAACATTAAAAGATAATGATGACAACATGGAAGAGCTGATGACATGTATTACCCATGACTTAATTCAAAAGACAATTTAAGAGATACGATAACGATGTGATAAGGAAAGAACATAAAACGTTCGAGTTTCTGTTGGTAACTTTAATCTTTTACAGTTTAAACTTAATTTTCAAGAGTTACTTAATACTGAAATATTACCATGTTTTCTTAGTTTACAAGTACTCTTTATAACGTATTTTTAACGATTTCCTTTACATTTACCTTGTTAATATTTAAACAAACGAACTACATTCATGTTCTGTATACATGTCTTTGTTGCATTTATCATCTCAAGAAAGGAAACATTTAAATTGAAACCACTGCACACAAGAGAAATGACACAGATGTGTGGACCAGTTGATAAGCCTGGCCTAGGTCAGAAGCGTGGCCGCGGCAGGTGAATAAGTGAATCACACTCTCCTGATTTCTCTAATCGATCTGGCCTAATTCCAGCGTTTATTATATCGCCATACATTATCCCTTACAATATGATTATTAATAATCAATGAAACAGAAATCTATAGATGTATAACCGCCGGGCGATGTTGTGTGGGATAATTGGTGATTGCAACTTTCCCTCCTTTCTGCAATCATTGGTTAATTTACCTACAGCAAGGTAATGCAATAAGAGAGAGAGGGGGTGAATAAATATAAGGGTTATCGCCATGGTGTATAA
Source organism: Phorcus lineatus (assembly GCA_921293015.1). Lineage (NCBI taxonomy): Eukaryota > Metazoa > Mollusca > Gastropoda > Trochida > Trochidae > Phorcus > Phorcus lineatus. Next base: position 13,551,581 of record OV121089.1, read on the forward strand.
TTAATTAATATGGATTCAAGGCGCAGCATAAATTTATATTCTTTCAAAACTTGGTAAATATTGTCGTTAATTTCTTCATGCAATATCTATTCATATTCAATCTTGTCTCCAGTAACCCCTGGTGGGTTGATGATGGTGTGCAGATTAACAGTTAGTTTTCAAATTCTTTTTATAATCTTCAATGAAGATGATAACAGTAAGTATTGTTTCAGATGGAATATTTAAACTGAACATTGCACACAATATCAGTGAATCAGAATGTCCTAACAATTCGTCTTCTATCACTTATCAATAACTGCGTTATATGCAAAAATGGGACTTTTCAGTACATGAAGTAATGAAATAATGAAACTGAGTAGGTTTGGTTATGAAAGATAAAGAATCTCTCTGATAACAAAAACACTTGTATATTTCCAGCACACTCGAACTATTGAAACAACTGTCATTTCTTTTGACTACTATCTGACAATAGTACATGTACAATCACGCATAGTAAAGTCACATACAGTGAGTTATGGCAATTATTTCTAATAAAGAAACAAAATTGTTCTTGGAATCTTAATATTCATTGACAATGGGTTTTCAATTTTCTTATACAATATCACAAAACAATCAATTTCTTACAAAATGTTACCAAAAGGTAAATTGATAGTAAGTGTGAAAAACATAGGCGTCAAGGCAAGAGGCCGTAGAAAGTTCATCCTTTCTTTTCATGAATTCTGGTAACCATAAGTCTCGTTTTCTGATCGCCACAGATTTCTTTACTTTATATTTACTTTCCCCATCCTACAAAGCTCCAAACGTATTGACTTCTTAAATTTAGCGCTGATAGCTCAAGCATACGCCAGTAAACGCGTGTTCGGCTGTCATTTATATATAAATAAAACCTTTAGCTACCCCCATCTCTGAACATCATCTCGCAAAATCTACCTGCCCCATGTAGAAAGGACATCGCTGTTTAGAAGAGTTTGATACACTTCGCGGTAGATCAAAGGGTTCGAACCCCGCACTGGCTTAGTGACAGGTCCACCGTGTGACGACTGATAAGATCACTTAGTGTCGTTGTTGCTGTTGACGTTGCCGTCACAAAAGGTTTCCACACTTAAATTGATGTGGCGGTCATCAGCGGGCGTCCAAACACTTTATCGACCACGCCTTTGCCTGACTGCTGTATGGGCTGTAGTTCTATGTCGTTGCAACAAGTAAAAAAAAGTTTCTCGCTTGTAGCCCTAGGTGTTTGTAATGTTGTAAGTTCCTTGTTGGGTAGTTCTGACAGCTCTCTTTCTATCAATTGGAGTCAAACATGATATGATTCTCGTATGCTTTTTACTACCGTGCTACTGAGGTGTCGTGAGGCTGTTTTATACCGCCAAATTCACGTGTATTTTGTTTCGTGGAGAGCTTCAAACTTTACATTAAGGTTATAAATTACGTCCAATGTTAACTCGTTTGGACCTGTGTTTGCGGAAAGGACGGATCTTACTTTTGGAACATTGCACTCTCTTTTGAACAACAGTTTAACCTTACGTGGTGTTGAAGTACATAAAAATCATAAATGTTACATTATACAGTCCCAAACGCATGTTTCAACTCATAAATCACCATGGCAACGCACGTGCAAATGGGTCTTCCCAAGTAAAGGGCATTGCACAATTATATTCTTACATACTGTTGAAAACTACCAAATATACATACAAAACGAATACTTAAAACATTTCTTATATATATATATATATATATATATATATATATAAGTTTTATTACACAGTTGAAATAAATTATTTAATAGTGTGTTTTTAATTATAAATACTTGAGTCACGATTAGTGTCACAAAATGAACTTTACAGTGCCCACATTACACCTGCTGAAAACATTGAAAAATCATCGTTAACGATTGTAGATACAACAGTGGTTATGCCACTTGGGAACAGTACGTCATGGGCACAGAAATTGTCAGTTGTAATGATATGTGCAACCGACATATTTCACCTGAAACATTTGAACATTGATTTGTATTGGACAATGTAAAAACTTAAAATTTCCACAATAAAAAGACGGCAGAAGCATCCAGTTGGAATGAGGAAGTTTTCATTAGATATGTAAACCACATACCTCAGTGTCTTTCATTGATATTCATCAGATTGTTTAGAAATTGCCACCGTATCGCTATTATTACCTAGAAACGAGCAGGGGTCCTAATATATCAAGCATTTCACATATGGAAAGAGAGTTTTAGATATTATTCTATCGTAAAGTATATATAGAATGGTAAAATGATGTCTGAGGCAATTGATAATGAAGCATATGTATTTCATTGAATAGACCTTACCCTTTCTACATACTGGATGGATAGAAAATCAAATCTCCGCAAATCAAATATTTCTAGAACAATTCAAACTATCTCTTTTTCAAATATTCAAAATAAGGATAACATATTCAAAAACAATCATGAATATTTGTGTTAGGTTGTTGCAAAAAACACTATTGATATTGTTGTCAAAACCACGAAGGTTACCATAAATCACTATGGTAGCCTTATTGTACTGTAAAATGTTTGCACAAGGGTTAAGTTTAGTGTTAAGGATAGTTTTGCAACGGGGTAGTGGGAATACCCCCGTTCCCAGTAATACATATTAGGTCTATACTAGTACCAGTATTTTTTGGTAGTTTTGAATTTTTGTAGTTCAATGTTAATTAGCATTTGTTAATAAGAATTGAAAACTTTTTAAACATGTTAACAATGCATGGTTTATAGAACAACCATCTTTACACATACCTTGTCGGTATTCAAACAAGATAACTCCAAACATGTAAATGTAACGATATATTTCATTGTTGCATGTTCTGTTGCCAGGAAAGAAATAAAGTATATTTCTGGCTGCTTTTTAAAATGATATAGGTGTGTAAACTAGTTGATAAGTCTGGTGAGTAAGTAGGTCACGAGCATCGCCCCCAGCAGGATGATCACTGAATCATGTTCTGATTTCTTTCATCGATCATTGCCTCATTCAAGCGTTTATTTACTCTACCGTGCGTTATCCCTTTACCATTTAATCATTAATAATCGATGAAACCGAAAAACTACAGATGTATATCCACAGGGAGGTGTTGTTGGTTACAACTATCGATTGCACCATGTCTCCCTTTTAAAAACTGCCTGTCCATTCTCTAACCATTTGTTGGTTACGAACTGCCTGTACATTGTCAAATTATTAGTTGGTTTCCAACTGCCTGTACATTCTCCAACCATTGGTTGGTTACAAACTGCTTGTACATTGTCAAATCATTGATTGGTTACGAACTGCCTGTACATTCTCTTATTACTGGTTGGTCTTGAACTGTCTGTAAATTTCTAATTACTGGTTGGTTGGAACTGCCTGTACATTCCTAAATCATTGGTTGGTAAAAACTGCCTGTACATTCTTAAATCATTGGTTGGTTATGAAGAGCCCATACATTCTCAAATTTTTTGGTTGTAATGAACTGCCTGTATATTCTCTAATTACTGGTTGGTTTTGAACTGTCTGTAAATTCTACAGGCGTTGGTTGGTTATGAATTGCCTGTATATTCTCTAATGAGGTTGGTTCGAACTGCCTATACATTTTAAAATCATTGGTTGGTAAAAACTGCCTATACATTTTAAAATCATTGGTTGGTAAAAACTGCCTGTACATTCTTAAATCATGGGTTGGTTATGAAGAGCCCATACATTCTCAAATTATTGGGTTGTAATGAATTGCCTGTACATTCTCTAATTACTGGTTGGTTGTTAACTGTCTGTACATTCTCTAATTACTGGTTGGTTGTTAACTGTCTGTACATTCTCTAATTACTGGTTGGTTTTGAACTGTCTGTACATTCTCTAATTACTGGTTGGCTGTTAACTGTCTGTACATTCTCTAATTACTGGTTGGTTGTTAACTGTCTGTACATTCTCTAATTACTGGTTGGTTTTGAACTGTCTGTACATTCTCTAATTACTGGTTGGCTGTTAACTGTCTGTACATTCTCTAATTACTGGTTGGCTGTTAACTGTCTGTACATTCTCTAATTACTGGTTGGCTGTTAACTGTCTGTACATTCTCTAATTACTGGTTGGTTGTTAACTGTCTGTACATTCTCTAATTACTGGTTGGTTTTGAACTGTCTGTACATTCTCTAATTACTGGTTGGTTTTGAACTGTCTGTACATTCTCTAATTACTGGTTGGCTGTTAACTGTCTGTACATTCTCTAATTACTAGTTGGTTGTTAACTGTCTGTACATTCTCAAAATCATTAATTGGTGAAGAGCTGCCTGTACATTCTCCAATCGTTGGTTGTTTTTAAACTGCCTGTACATTCTTCAATCATGGGTTAATTTGAACCGCCCATATATTCTTAAATCATTGGTTGGTTATGAACTGGCTGTACATTCTCGAATCAACGTTTGTTTATAAACTGCCTGTACATTCTTAAATCTTGTTTTGTTTTGAAAAGCCTGCACTTCCTTTACATTGTACATGTGTATAAGAGAGGAACATCTCCTGAATCTTAGAAATATTTTTCTAGTGATCAAATTGGACGACATGATATATAAGTAATTAATACAGATAAAAGGCGACAGCGTTCCGCTAGTTTGTATACCATGTACATTAGTTTTACGATTGACGCCATTAATAGCACTTTACAATCCTCACACTAAACCTGCTTCCGTATTCAATATCGACTGAAATTCCTTCATAAATGGTTGCGAACGATTTTAGGGGCTAAATACAAACAAAGTCAGAATTTCAACTGCACGATTAGTGGCTTCCTAATTTTAGTTGCAGCTAACATATACACCTGGATGAAAGTATTGCAACACTAATTTTTACTTTGATTCTTGTTATGTTCTCTTAACTACATGAACACATTAGGCGTTTCCATTTATTATCTGAAGTCTTCTGACAAAAACATTATCAAAAGAAAATGGAACCAACGGTCTCAGAGGCAGATCAGCGTCCTGTTCAGTAAAATATGGGGTAACCATTGTGCTTAATGGGGATGCTTCAAATAATGAATTTCTGTCTTTTCTCTATGTCTTCAGTAATCAGTCGAAGTCAGTAAATGTTGACATCCACCTCTTCTAATAAAACATTTCTGTTACAGCAAAACCTTTTCCCCTTTGAAATTTGGGTGTTTTACAAGGGTTATATTGATGACTATTATAAATGGTCGATTTGGCAATTACTTGATTTTTATATCTTAAGACGTTGTTCAACTTTGTGACAAACACTTTAATTTATTTTTCCTTTATAATAACATTCACGTTAATCGAATGTCAATATTTTGTATGACGATAGTCATTGGAAAAGCAGGTGTTGCAATACTTTTTTCAAGATGTATATTTATCTTTGAGCCATTTGATCATAATTCACTCTCAAAGACATAGAAGCAATGAGATGGATACCATTATCATTTCATGATGCTATGTGTATGATGATCTACAAACCTCAGTTTCTCTCATTATAAGTATCCACTTGATATGTTAAGATTGTTCCATTTTATCGTTACCATTACCTAAAAACCAATAGGGGTTCCAATACACAAAGCATTATACAGAGTTTGGGAATGTATGCAAAGATGATAATATTATACGATTATGCCTGATACATTCCCTTACATATATAGAACTATATTCATTAAATAAATAGGCTGAAGACTGGGTAGTTATATGAGTTGATAAAAATATGAAATCCTGAAGACGCTGGGTGGATCAAAAAGAAAATCTCCAACATGCAAACATCGAGAATGTCATCAAATCATATTGATATCATTATTGTACGTATTACTTGCTTAATGCAATTTTTCATATTGTTTATTAAAATGTACATTACTTGGCGAAATATATCGGATTAGATGTGGAATATAATAATGTATACAAATACTTTTGGACAAGCGTCAAGGCTGGTAAGTGAATAGTGAATTTTATTGTGATGAATATGAATATTGAATGTATGCCAAAGATTTTAGATATTCACTAAAAAGTAGTAAATACACTAAATGATAAACATCATTCACCAAATGTTATAAAGCGTCCAAATGTTACTTGATAATAACAGATGAGCCGTTGAATATCAATAAAAACAAATCATTTTTATGAATTTAACAGTCAGATACAATAACTATTTAGTCAATGTACATGTATATTATCGACTAATTAAGTAACGTGGTCCCTTGTATACCTGGAGATCACTTATCACTTACCCATTGAATATATAGCTGTTGAATAAATCTATAATGTTATTACACATCGTGTAATGATATCACGTGCTGACCGATTGGCGTGACATCATGATCGTTAAGTATCACGCCACAATGTTAGTGGCGAGATTTCAATACTCATAACAGCGTTTATATAATTTAGCGAGTATATAACAGTTTTACGCAACTCGTATAGATATCTAACTCGCGCTCGCTCGCTAAATACCAAACTTGTTTCATAAAAGTGTTATGAAACCGGACGTCACTGAGCATTTTCTCTCTGTCATAGTATGATAATTATCCTTTCCGAGAGTAAACTTTTGCAATAATTGACGAAGTTTATGAATCAGCAAGTAAATTGTTCTTATATTATCGTTCGTAATGTAATGTGGTATCAAATATTTGAATTAATTGCAACAACTAATGATGGGGAGGGGGGATTATTAATATATTAGAAGAAAAAAATACATACACCTGGACAATTAACTTTATCGACTGTAAACTCGTTTAGGAGTGATATCGTAAACAAATAAGCTACGGTTTTTTAAAACTATTTACCTAAATCATTGAAAATGAACCGATGTAATGATGTCACAGACTTGCAAAAGCCATGGTAAAAGTCATTAGAGGTGAAGGAAACAGCGACAATGACCGCTTATTAAACAACATTGCGCTAACAAAATTACAGCATCGGGAACCTTAATCCCGAACATGCGACAACGATACAATAAACCTATAATTGAGATAGATTTTCAACCAACTGTCGTGTCCTAGTGAGAGTATTGTACGCCAAGGGCCCGGATAATTTGATTGGGTCGTGTTTGAATGCAGTGTTGGTTTTTAGGTAAAATATATTGATTCCGTGACTGATGAGCTGCGGTTGCCACTTGATACAGCCCCTGACATATACAGTTGGGTCTTTAAACTAAAGTAGTTACTATCTAATGAACAATTATTTCTATGATTTCTCGCAAGCATTTTACCACGCGACATGCCAAAAGAATTTTACCAAGTCATTCGAAAGTCTTTCCTTTTTGTTCATGTAAATCCATGTACTGTATGTATTGCATCTACCATGTGTAACCAGAAATGCAACAAAATAAAAAGTTATAAAAAATAAAGTCTTTCGAAAGGTCTGTCATAACCGAGGGCACACTTGATGTTGTTTAAAAGTATTTTTAATCTATTCATTCATTTGTTTTTATAGTGCGTAATATCATTATAGAAATTTGAAAATATTAAACATATTCAACCCTACATTTTGGTTGAAGTATATCTACTGACCACAACAATCCTTGTAGAACTCGAAAACACATTACAATCAAAATCAAACAATTTGGTGACAGTTGGAACCACAGTGAAAACATCATTGGATGTTTAAAATCTTTCGGAATTTCTCTTTTAAACCCCCCGTAAAAAGGGAAACCCCACTCCCATTCAGATTTCCTAAATCTGCCACTGACTGACATACAACGTTTTACCTGTTTGGCTTCTAGAACCTACTGTTTTACCTGTTTTACTTCTTAAATCTACTGTTTTACCTCTCTTAAACGTGATTTAAGACTGCATTAAAATAATCGTGATTAGATATTTTAGCTTATATAACTAATTCCTCAATGTATATTCTATATGGTACAATGAAGGTCGAGACGAAAAGTATGTCATGTACTCACTATTTAAACACATTTTTAAATGCTGTAATTACAGAAGAACGTAATTAGAACGGCGAAAATCACCGAAGCGTGACTCGTAGTGCTCTTTGGTTTGGTTTTTCTCTTTGCTCTCCGTAACTCCTTTCGCCATTTCTCACTTGAGTTCAACTTTTACTGACAACTGCAATTTAATCCGTTGAAACAACACGACACATCAAAGGCTTTTTACCATCAACCCCAACTGTCGACAATTCGGGAACCAACCTTTCTCCGTGACGTTAATATACAGAACGCTCAAATCAACAGGTTAACAGTCAAAGCAGTTTGATTTTGTTGTTGTTAACGCTAATAATGACACAGATAGTGATGTCCGAATAACCTAGCTAAGAATATATTTGATCAGTGTTTCGTTAAATTTGATTGATTCAACTGACAAAGGAAACCTCAGAAAATGTTGAATATCTGAACCATTATAACAATTCGATGAGAATATTCACGGAACAGCAGGCTCTTAGGTAAAGATTACTTCAAGTAATGCAGGTTGTGGTCAAACTTGCTTCATGAAGGAATTTCTACCGTTAAACTCGACCAATACTCAGATATGTAAAAATGTAATACCACAAAGAATTTGCTTCTTATATAAACTGAACACCAAAAGAAATGTTACACCTGTTTAAAGTTGAACATCATAAAGCGTCATGTCCTTAGAGGAATTTGTTTTAGTTTTTTGTACTAAAATAACAGACATGATAATTTACTGTTTATTATGTATATATATATATATATATATATATATATATATATATAAGGGAATAGTAGTAAAAAAACGGGTCAGAAAGCATGCATGTTTGTTAAAAACGAAATCAGTTATGTTTTTTATAAGATTTATTCGTTATTTTTTTCAAACAATGTCCAAATTCTGAGATTTGTAAGGTTGCTCTTCTAAACTCAATTCCACAATTCTTAGATAATGCGGATTTAATGCAACGTTGCATTAAATACTTCCGGGTTTTTGGTGTTTTCTAAATCAACTTTATAACCTGAATACGTACATATTTGTTAAATAAGTTACGAGGTAGATTACTTGAGTGATGATCGTTAGTAATATCGAGAGATATGCACGATCTGTGCATTCGTTGTGTATACGAAATAGTTGTGTGCACTAGTGTTAGCAAAGTTATCATCCCACTTCCAAAATAAGACCGTGCTTGACATAACTTACTTACTTCCAGATTTGTTAACAACCATAGGAAGCTTCGTGACCCAAACAGTACTTTTTGAAGCATTAAGAAATAGGGCATAACTTTGACAAATCTTTCTCTAGTTTGTGTTTTTGATGTGAAAAAGACATGGCATAATAGTGTAATCAGTCATGTGGGTAATTTTGGATAAACATAACACATATTGGCAGTTCGGTGAATGGTATGTAAGTGGATCAACTGAAATATCCAAGCTTTTCATTTAAAACGGGAGTAAATCATCGAATGTCCTCTCCAGACTGCTCATCAATTCTATAGTTCTCATAGCTCCTCTCTGTTCCTACTACAACGACTTTACGACTTCCTCGCCAGGACTGATGCCATGTTGAAAGTAGCGTGGATTACCCTTCTCTGAATGAATATTAACTAAAAGTTTTTATAAAAATAAAAGATTGCGTGTTTTCCCCATCAATGCTAGTACCAAAACCATCAAATGATCTAGAATGGCATGCAGTAATAAATTCATACACACCTTCAGAATTTCTGTTCTAGATGAGCTGATGCAAGGAGTATTTGTTGTATCGATTATGTATTTTCAATGTGCACTTCAGCTGACTGACGAGACTTTGAGCTTACTTTATACAACTTAATAACAAGAAGAAACTACAGATGTTCAACGAGTGCTCAACAAGTTCAACAATCAGTGAGTATGTCAGAGCTCGGAGTATTACCTCGCATCACTGCACACGAACTACCAGCTAGTGCTCCTGCGGGGAGACCTACCACAGCTCAGTCTTCTTCTGGGCTCACTCTGAAAAAACACACCATATGTAGTGCGAAAAAATATCCATTACGTAAATTGATTTTTTATTTGTCATAAGATAGAAGCTGCAGAATGATAAGTGAGTTCTTTTGAATTAGAGCCAAAACAGGAAATACTAAATAGGAAATACTGTCTGTCGTTTCTAAGATCCTGTATTCATCTTTGTGCAAAGATAATGCACTTGAATGACACTTCTCAACTCAGATACATACTTTCGACTTTACTTCCAATTCATTTGGAAAAAAACTACAGTTATATCGAGTTACTTACCATCACACCAGAGAAGGATTACGCTAAGTGAGTGTGGAATGGGATTTAAACGTGCCCTCAACAATATTTCATTCCTTAAAACACGTGGATGAAGATCACCTAAAAGACAGTAGATAGGTCGGGAGACTATGGATTGAAAAGTTGTTGGAACAGACATAGAGAAACGAATAATGGTTTAAGAACAACTAAAATTTGGTCTGGCTTACAGATGTAAACCTTGGAATCGAGTGAGTGGGTGGATGAGCAGAGTTGAGCGTGCTGTCACCAGTGTTTTAGCAACTTTTTGCCATCCAAAAGGGAGTAGACAGATCAGTAAGGTTAGAGGAGAGACAGAAACAAAAATAAGAGGTTTTTTTAACGACTTCTTGGAATCAAAACGCTGTCCGTGGTCTCTTGAACGGTGAGATATTAAGTTTTGAAGTTTAACTTTGTATTGAATATTGGTAAGCGTACCGCCATTAATTTTTCACCCGCTCCTCATTTTATATCTAATTTACCATATCTTCACTTCACTGAAATATTTAAACTGTCTTGAAGATTTTACAACAAATAATTGGTAAAGTGTTTCATATCTGGGGTCTCAGGTAGGTTTACAACAGACCTATATATAATTTTCATTTGAACATCAAACATTTCTACCGTCTCCCTGACAATGTATACGTTCACAACCAAACAGGAATATTTGCACAGGGTCTTAACACACACAAATCTGCATCCTGTTGCGCAGAATACGTAGGTTAACTTTGCATGGTATTCCTAGTGAAATGTTAAGTGTTCTAACTAAGGTCTAACTAAGGTTTTGTGAAACGACCCCATGAAATCTAAGTGTCATATTTTCCATTAGGCTAAGGATTCTTCAGAAAGTAAGATATCCTAATGGCTTTTAGACTCCTGGTCACAATGTTAACCCTTGGTATTAATTAAAAATAGGTTAACCTACACAAATCATTTAAATATACTTAACAACCTAATGAGCGAACACGTCGCTTCATAGTTCTTGATAAAAAAATATATATTATATATTGATAACAGGGTTCACCAATCGCATCGAATTATTTGTAGTTCCACCACCACTAGTCAATGACAAATATAAGATGAGCTAAAATTTGCCACTGTTTCAAGGGGAAAAGCAGTAAAACTTGATGACAGTTGGTAGGTTAAAAATGGCAAAGTGGTGTATTATGAATAGTGGAAGTAGAGTATCATTTGCTCATGTGTGACGCGTAACATCTGAATTTGAACGATTCCAAGTCACCGTCGTTTTGTTCAAAACTTCTTGTAGATAACGACATTTGGCATTACATCTTAAACTTTCATTCCCTACGAAGATAAATTTCTCGATTCAGTATTCCTAAAACATATATACATGATGTAGCGTATGTAATATTAAAGAAAATGGAAGACCTATCAATATGCTTACCTCATATGAAATCTAGCACGAAAAAGGTTGTTTCATTTACTTCACTTTAAAAAAGTACACATCCCTTTGTTTTTACCATGGAAACGAAGAATTTCAAGAATTCGTATCAATTGGTACATTCCTTCAATTTAAAAAAAATCATCAAATGTAGATGTGACTTTTTAACTCACTGAGATTTGTATTTAGGCTTTTCCATCAATACGCTTTAGAAATAAGTGATAAAACGGGTCAGGTCAAGATCTTTGAAACTTAGAAAGTGGAACAGAGAATGATAGATGAAATATGTGATTAATATTATCACTATAAAAAGTAAGCTACGCGATAAAAACGATCTACATTAGACATGGTTTATATTCACAACTTGATGTAGACATTGAGATCAATGGTATTGATTTGAATCTAGAAATATTGTAGGTTTTGATATTTTGAATTATTGTATACTTAAACATTACATTTAAAGCTTTAATTTACTATTTCATTTTAGTCTTTCCATGTGTATTTTATGATGACATATCTTAGCCTGGAAGACATTACCTGTATTAGTATTACCGGTGTACAGGCCTACACAGTATTATCTTTAATCACACTGGATTGATCTTCGTTGGATATTCGATCTACATGAGAAAGTGTTTCGAGTCCGTTACGAATTCAACTTCAACATATTCGAACTGCTTATATATGTATACATGTATATTGAAAAATATTAAGTTAAAAGTAGAAACAATCCATTTCAAAATTAAAAGTATATATATTTAAGTATTTGTTGGTAACTTTTAATTTCAATTAGTTTCATTTGAATGTTGATGAGTTATATGTATTCTACGTCATATTAAATTTACCTTCTTTCTTTCCTAACTTTCGAACAGACAAACTACATACATGTAACATAATTTCTCTTTGTTGTGTTCTTGTTACCAAGAAGGAAAACTATTATTTGTGTACGCTTCTCAACCAGGAAAAATGATATGGTTTGAGGACCAGTTGATGTGTCGTGTGTAAGTAGGTCAGGAGCGTGGCCCCCAGCAGGTGGATTAGGGAATCTAATTCTCTTGCTTTCTCTTATCGACCTCGCCACATTCAAGCGTGTATTAACTCACTGTGGGTTGTACCTTACAATATGATTTTATGAAGGACAGTGAAAAGAAAAACTACAGTAGTATATCCTCACAGTGGTGTTGTGTGTTTCAATAACTGTTTGCAACATTTCCTCCTCTCTACAATTAGTGGGTTTTTTTTCATGAATTTCTTTCGTCAGAAGATTCCAATGTTTAACGTGATGGGAGGCAGGTTTCTGCATACCTATCCCAAAAAATTCAGAAACAGTGAATCATGTGCACACAACGCAACTGCTTCCGTACTCAAAACGTTCTTCGAGCGACGACTTCATTACTACAAGAATTAGACCTTTCGGTACACATAAATTGCCACCACTTGACTCAATACCTTATCGTGGTGTGGAGGTTTGCGTGCTTCAGAGACCCTGAGAGCTATGTCAGCCGGAGCGTTCATGCTCCTGGTAGGGTCACCTAAGCTGGACAGGTCGACGGGTAAAAGCCAGACCATATTTGAGTCGTTCTAGAACCTCTTCTCTATCTCTCACTATGCCTTTCTTTCCGTCTTTTCCCTCCTTCGTTCGATCCCTTACTCCCTTATCTGTCAACTCTCTTATTGATGCTTGTCATCCACGTGTTTAATAACTGAAATATTGTTCTAACCACATTAAACCTAAAATCACTCACTCACACACACATAAATTGTCGGGCCACTAAATCACATTGATACGATGTCCAGAAAATCGTGTAGCTTTGATATAAAAAAAACCCACATATATTACAATAGTGTACATTACTGAATTACAGAAGCCATTTCTGGGTTCTAGTTTCTATTTTATTATTGAATCACTAAAGCAGTTGGGGGTGAGTACTTAACAATTGCGTTATGACGCATTTCACATAAAGTACCATTACACTTTTTGATGCTCAAACCTATAATAACAATTTTCTCCTGCTGAAAGTGTTTAAATTTATCACGAAGATAGGAGTTATGCACACGTAACACATCAAAGTGTTTATATTCTCTTTACAATGCATGCGTTACTTGAGTCACGGTTATTGTCGTGAATACCACTTCGTAATGCTCACATTACACCTGCTTCCGTCTTCAATGGCCAACTTCAAACGGTTGATAAATAGACTTGAACGAATGCAGAGTGAACAAACCAACACCAATGTTTGAAACATATGAGAACTTACCATGTCTGTAATAGGGACTCACAGTTGTAGACAACGCATATATGCATCAGTCATTTGATCATTTTCAAGAATAATATTAGCTGGCTACGAGGCTATTCGTACTGGCTAGAGTGACACATTGAACAACAGAATATCAACAGAAATATCTGACATAAAAACACCATAACACAATGTAAAATGCACCAATCAGCAATAGGATTACGTCACAGCGTTAGTCAAGTCAAATCTTTATTGGGGGCGGGATAGCGCAGTGGTTAGCGCGTTCGGCTTCGGATCAGGAGGTCCGTGGTTCGAATCCCGCCAGTGGCTCGGCAACTTTGTCTGCAGTAGAGAACTGTTCTACACGCAGTCAGGTTTGGGTGCAATGCTACACTGAAATTCAGCGCAGTACCACCCATGGTTTGCTAGTTCCAGCCGATGCTCGCAGGTTTCACCGCAATGCATGGCCACAATGGTGTTGCGGGCTTTCTCCCTGCACTAATACTAGCAGCCGCGATATAAGTGAAATAATCTTGAAAGCGGCGTTAAACACCAACTCACCTCACCTCACCTCAAATCTTTATTCAAGTACGAAGGTCTCAGGCCCATATACAATACTATACAATATATATTTATATACAGATATAGATACATATATATTTTATTCATTGACAATTGATAAGTTACAAGTAATGCAATAGGTATACAATAATATAAAATCTAGTAAAATATATGTTAAAGAATAATGAGTAAGAATAATATACTATAAACTTACATTTCTCTCCCTCAATTTATATGTGTTCCATACAAATTGTGAACCCTTGTAATACTAAGACAGCAAATCTAAATCCTATTTAAGACACGTCATGAAATTTCTAATATGTACAGGTTTGTTAATACTGTAACAGTTTATTTTAAATTAAAAGGAGAGACGACTTAACTATCTTGTAAATGTAAGATGTTGAATATAACACTGTGCATTATCATAACTGAGCACGGTAAAGGCTGGTGAGTAAATATTGGTGCATGAAAAAAAGTATGATATAGATACGCATCGATAAATTATAACTGTAATATGCATCGATACACCAAATGGTATTAATCGTTGATATTTCTTTTGTAACAAGGAATAAAACGTTGCATATTCATATAAATAATTGTTTATAACTGTCACCATAACATAATTTCATAGAGTTAATGAGGCGAAATTGGTTCTCGTGAATTTAACGGTTGAAGAAGCAGTAGCAAGTTTTTACGTTTTTAGCAAGGGTTTACGTCTTGTAAGTTTTCCCAATAAACATCACTGTGTGCCAAATGTATTACCTTCAGAGGGTCAAACAGCTCATTACTCAACCTAATCGTCCGTAATCGTAGAGAAAATTACCAAGTACCTAGCAAAAACCACTGTCTGCCATTTTTGTGTGAACATATTTTAATCATTTGAGGCAGGGAAATGGATGTGCATAGTATAAACAATCATAGTACCTTCTTTTTTAAAGTGCTTCTTTTGATTTGAAATATGTCTTGCAATTGGAAACACTTTTTCTTTTTTTGTGAGATCACTATATTTATAAAAAAAACGTGTTACTGTGTTACTGCCCCTTTAAAGAGAAGCTGAAAATATGAATTGTACATGTTAACTGTTGAATGCACCTGTCACTAATTAAGTTAAACAGTTAGAGGCGTTCACGCCAGCGGTTCGAACACTGAATCAAATCCTCTATATTTCTCTGATTGATCCCATCATTTTCAATCTTGGTCAGTCAGTAATTTACCGTATTATTGTTAATAATCGATCAATATAGGAACTATGAATGTAAACCAGCTTGGAGGTGTTTTGTGCTACAACTACTGATTACAACATTACCATATTCCTTAAACCCAGCCGAAACTCGCAGGTTTCACCGCAATGGATAGCCACAATGTTGTTGCGGGCTTTCTCCCTGCAATATTACTAGCGGCCGCGATATATGTGGAATACTCTTGAAAGCGGCGTTAAGCCCCAAGTCACCTCACCTCTCTATTCCTACAACCGTTAAGTAAATTCTTGATTCCGTTCATCATAAGGTAATTAACTAGCTCTTAAACAAACATAATTGGGTCGATATAGCGATGTAACGTGCGTGGCTCAGTTTGACTCTCTAATCAGGAGTTAGAGTGGCTGCAGTGAGTATGGAAAGTAACAAGGTTTGTGTGACTCCATTTTGCTGCCACGATTGAATCCCATAGTTCACCAACATGCCATCATTTATATGAAACGATTAGACAACTACTCGTGAATAGATTTGTTTCTGAAAGAAATCATCCTCATATGTAATGTAAATGCAGGTGTCAGCAACAGAATAATTGAATAGCTTTTAAGTTAAGGTTTGTGTAAACAAAATGTTAATGTGTTTCCATTGGAATTAAAATCGCATTACGTTTAAACATTAATATTTCGTCAGTGGCAACAAACTGTTAACCTTTGAGAACACTTGTCTATCTACTTCAATAGATCCATCGTTGACAATAGAATTCTATCCAATTCGACAAATCCACTGAGGTCTTCCACCATTAACATTTGGAACAGAACCACAACCAAACAAAGAAGGCATCACTATTCTCAAAATGAGTTGCAAAAAGCACACAATAGAAAAGGAAGTCGTCGAACTCGCTTGCACATCTTCAAGTATATTTAAAGACGTCCAATGAATGGTCAGAGTTAATGATATTCCAAGAAGGTGTGACAGGAGCCCAGTAGACTAGAGACCAGGGACCCCCTCCTCCTCTCTCTACACTACATCTGTGAGCCAGCTCCAAGTCTGTCCGACCAACCGAGCGAGAGAGACAGCAGTGTGTTAGAGACGAGCTGTTGAGTATAGTGGAGAGACACACAGTCAGCTGGCAGAGGGAGGGAGGGAGCTGTAGAGAGAGAGAGAGGCCCGGCCTGGCAATATTCTGGTGAGTGACAGTATGTCTAGTGTGTGACATTCACCAGGATATACCAACTACTAGTACATACATGGACGTACCTGGGATTACAGCTGATCAGTGAGTGGAGGTGTACACGTGGTAGGTTGGCTATCTTCACAACATTCGTCTGTACGTCACATATTCAAAGGACGCCTTTACTAATTAATAGATCATTATGTTTATAATAAGCAGTATAGTGTCTGGTCATTATTGTATACAGGGTGAACAGGGAGATTCACTAACTTTCCCATTGACAAAGAACTTGATTCGCGCGTAAAGCATTCACTTTTTGTCAAGTATCAAGTATAGAATTTCATTTTTGTCGCGGTGAGACGTTTGCCCTGCTTTTGAAATACAGGGCCAACGTGCTATGTACATACCATCAGTCTGGTCAGGGTACATGT
Organism: Phorcus lineatus; assembly: GCA_921293015.1. Classification (NCBI taxonomy): domain Eukaryota; kingdom Metazoa; phylum Mollusca; class Gastropoda; order Trochida; family Trochidae; genus Phorcus; species Phorcus lineatus. The sequence goes on from OV121089.1 coordinate 13,568,757, forward strand.
AGCTACACACCTATTAGTCAGTAAATATATATAACAGTTCATGCAGTTCCAGATATATATATGCAGATATATATATCTGTAGATCTATGTTTTTGATTGAATTTATCGAGAAACAATGGCATCGCCAGTTTTATGGTAGAATGTATGGGTATTTGAGAATATCCTACCCATTGTAGGTATATAGATATAGACAGTTTCCTCTACTGTGAGAACGATACCGCTTCACTCATTTCAACTGGAAATACATTTTGTAAATAATAAGATTTAGTATCGTTACTGTACAGGTTGCGGGGGTAAGAAGCGTGTGTGTAGTTATCTGCAGGGAGCACATTGCAGTCTGCACCAGGAGAAAGGGTCAGCCGATAATTGTTGGGTAAGCAGGTGTGGTTATCACCAAGTGTAGAAAGACGAGGTGTTGCTCAGTGTAATCCAGACCTCGATGTTTCCTCTTAATTATTTTGCTACTTGCTGAACGATCTGAAAATGACATGATTTGACCGTTGCTTTGATGGCTTAAAGAAGATTATCCTATTTATAATGTTTGATGTTTGATATTTTATAATTCTTCTTCTATTACTTCACCTCTTACTATGGATAAGTGAAATCAGTGTTAGTTAACCGTAACTGCTGTTTCCGTAATAATATGCATACATAAAATATAACGTGTATCCAATAATACTTTGCATTCTGAATTGCTAGTTGACAATCAAAAATGTAATAAACCTTTTTTAACTACCAGATCTGCCAAGATATGAATACGGGTTATGAAATAGCAATGAAAGTCGCGCTCAGTAGAGTTTCAATGAAGTAGCAATTAGGCACATACGCCTGAATAATGTTTATTCATTGTGTGTATGCACTGGTGCAGCCAATGAGTTAACGCCTAACTTGATACATGTCTACCTTCACAGAGAATCTCCTCAAGTCCTAACTAACAAAGCCTATAATCACCCATGGGGCGGTTGAATCTCATCATGTCCAGCATTCATGTATAATATACTTGTTAGTGCCTTATCTAGATACTGTATTAGTGGAGACCAGGCAATTACTGTTGACGGGAGCCCATGATATTTACAGCCTCCGAGACAAGGATAAAACTGCAGTGGTCTATATGGAACAGATGTTGGACACACAATACTGAAATGTTCCAACACACACAAAACTAAAGAGAAATGACTATGTATTTATTCCTTCACGCTGGGAGCATCACTGCCTGCTTTAGTTTTATATTGTCAAACGATTTCTCTAAGTCTATCAGTAGCTCAACATTTGCTAAACTACTATGATGGTTTCATTCGACTGTTAAATGATCATATACTTGTGGTTATTGATGGATGCGGATAGATATAATAACCAGTATATACTATTAGGAATTTTTATATATACTTTCTTATCAAGTAAATGGCTATTGTATTTAGTTCGTATATTACCACTAGAAAGTCTTCTAAAGGGGATTTAAATTTAGTCTCTACAATTCTCTCCTTCTTCAATAAGATTCCTTTTATGATGCCATTTGATTTCTGAACGATAGACAAATCCTTGATTTCTTAAACAATATAAACTTGCTAAAAGGTGTTAGCCTTTCTTTAATAATATCACTTAGTGAATGACTACGTCCTCAGTGATGACCCACCACCAGTCAGGAGCGGACTAAATGTAGTCCAACACCGAACAGTTCTACACATGATATACATATATATATGGAAAGTTGCCATGTTAATTGAGGTGAATCATTTCTGTGAAATGGTAAATATTCAGAAAATTAATATAAATACTGGCGTCTTGTGCAAAGTCTCTGTTTGGTTAGGGTAGCCAAGCTTAAGCGTACTAAATGGAGGAAAAACATACAAATGCCTCTGTTTCGGGATAAGAAATCAAACATCTTTTTCTGATAATAAGGTATTTGATTTAGCAGCTCTGGTTTAGCGACAAACAGTGTAGTGTGACCCGATACCCTCTATCGCTCTCACAGGAGAGGCAGCTTGTCTGTGTACCCTCTGGATGGAGTGGGGGAAGTCAAGCGGGACATCTCTACGCGCAAGAGAGGGGTCTACGCCTGTTAGCTTACATGCACTTGTCACATCTGAGAAACAGATCTTGCAAACGAGTTTGTGGGAGATGCTGCAAAGCCTGTTCAGGAGATCCAAGTGGATTCTAGTCATTGCTTCATGGCACATCCCGTGTGTAGATTATCATTCAGTTAACATAGGTTTAGTATGGTAACAAGAACTTCAAACACACGAGCATGTAAGACAGAGGGTTAAACCGTCCAGTAATACCATCGGCCCTGGAATCAGCTACTAGAGATACTGTTTACAACCTACATATGCGCGCTGAAATGTGTTGCACCTACTCGTTTCACATATAATCTAATTGGAATGTCTTTGTAAGCCTGAGTTTTAGTTTTTCGCGTCTACATTTATAGCTGAATGTGTTAAAAATGGGCTTTTTATCTTATTGTTAACAACGAGAGCTTTGAGAGTTCCCGAATCAATATTTGGAAAGCTTTGTTTTCATATCCGATCAATGACCAACTATATCATCTCTCGTACATTTGATCGCTGATACACATTTTAACGTTTTTTTATGCAGAAAAATTTATATGAACAGGAAAAATTAAATAACTAGACTGTGAACCTTTAAAGAATAAATGTTTCTGTGAAAAGTGATATGCAAAAGATTAAATATGTCGCCCACTATAGCTCGGTAATGTACCACTTGTTGTAAAATGCAAATGTGATCTAATAGGATTTATTAATTTTCTTGTCACACACCCAAAACATTTTAGGTCAGGTTTATTGATTTAACAGCATACATTGTCATAGTAAATTTCATGCTCTGCAGATTTCGCCTCACTATTTTCTACCTCAAGTCGACAAAATCATTTTGAGATATCGGCATTTTCATGATCGATAATTTAATTTTTATCGTTGATCAAATAAAAAAAAATGATTTTGTCTACAGAGGATATCATTTAAGTGTTTTCTAATGCCAAATATAACAACACAGGTTGATAGAAGTCATAAATATTTTAAGCTTGCCGAGGATATTTTATTGTATTTTATTGACGAATGTTGATATATTTTTTAACAGAAGACACAAAGCTGAGATTCTATCCATATCATTTTTCATTATCTTTTAACACTGCAATATCTTAAGACTTCCAAATGCAGAGATCTAATTTCGTTGTGGCGTCGTCATGTTTACGACGTCATAGTATTGTGATATCATAACTTTACGAGGGCAGGGCATTGTTCTCCTAGGAGATATCGTTTGTACTCTCAAAAGCGATATATCATGTGGAACAAAGTTTAGGTTGATACATAGATAATGTCATCAAAGTGTCTTCTAATATCAAAAACTTAAAACGAGTTGATAAAAGATACAAATATCCGATACTTGATATTAGAAGACATGAGGGTGAGATTCTATTTATTATCCAAAATTATTTTTCATTTAATTTCCAAAACAATGTACATTTCTGAACACTGCACTACCATAAGACTCCAAGTTGGATGATGTCAAAGCATTGTGACTTTGTCATGTTTATGACATCATAACATTGTAATGTCATTACTTGCTGATGTAAAACAATTGTCACATCATGCACTTGACGGATGCAGGGCATTGTTCAAAATCTGCAAGGTATCAAGGTATCAATATAGGAAATTTGCAACAGGTTGCAGTCATTCAACTGATTGAAAAACCTGACATATAAGGATAGCTTGATAAAGCGAAATGGCGACATGTGTATATCGATATTGCATTGTTGTTAGTTTCTCCATGTAAAGCGCAACTTTTGCGTTATCAATCATCTATTAAGTGAAATATATCAGGTATCAACTCTCACATCAGGATGTTAAAATAAGGATACTTGTTCCTGTTCTGTAGGGGCGTCATCACGTATATAGCCATCTGAGGAAGCGATATAGTAACTGGGACAGTCGTCAGTTACCAGAAGATGTGCATTGTGTTCATCTCCTTGTTAAGTTCCCATGCTATCTAGTGTAACCTTGTATAGATTATAAAGAAACAGAACCTAATAGATACGCTCAATACATACACTCCGGATCGGGCTCCAGATGTTACAAACTTTTTAATGAATTTACCAAAGAATTTAAGCATTGAAATAACTTATTCCTTTGCAATTCTGTACTTAATCCTCTTTAACGATTTGTTTGGTAAAAACCTTTATTCATATTTTCCTATATTTAACATTACATTCTTTCAAACTCAAAGCATTTTTCAGCAGTTTCAAGTGTGTATGTGTGGTGACATGTTCAATAATTTCAATGCGACGTTATGTTTGAATGCTGTATACCGAGCTTGTATAATGACAAGCTGGATATGCCCTTCCCACAGAGACTGGTGTATCACGCGTCCCGTGGTGACCTGGCATCGCTCTCTTGTCCCGCTGCAGTAATTGCATAACTATGTGGCCAATTACGCAGCGCATATTCTCTTTCTGACACGCTGCTGGTGATGCTCGCCACGATCAGACGACCAATCTAATCAAGGGATCTGCCTTTCTGAACGCGATGAAACTCTTACACATAATAAAGCCCTGGACTCTAGGTTTTACTGTAGTTCGTAGAGTGCGTACCCGGTGCTATAAATGGATGTTTTAGGGTTTTCTTGGTCCACGTATGAACGAAAGTAAGCCTCCATTTGACGTTACACTTTGGCATAACTACTTAAATATTTGTACCGTAACGTAAATACCTGTACCAAATTGCAATATCTGTACTATATTGATATCTGTAGCATATTGTTATATATTTACCATATTGTAATATCTTTACCATATTGATATCGGTACTATACTTTATCTTAAATCTGTAACATATTATGTCTTATATAAATGTGCAAAAGTTTTGCGAAGGTGATATGACATCCTTCCGGGTATGATCATTTCTATTTTTCTATTCCATTTTAACTGCAAAGGGATATTCAGAAAAAGGTCTGCTTCTCTTGCTACGGCCTCTTACAATAACATCACGAAAAACGGTTTTATGACGTCAAAGACGACGAAATATATCGCTAATCACATTTAACCATATTGGTAACAAAGATGGTATTAAATTATAATAACAGTTACAAAGTGTATATTCTTATTTATCAAGCTGTAGATGTGGATGATCAGGAACATGTAAATGAAGATGAAAACAACTATAACTATTGATGACTTTATAGATAAAGAAACAGGTGCTGTTGCAGATCTGAATGTATAAGTATGTAGCCGTGGATGGCACAGTAATATCTATGTGTATTTTTTATCTAAATCGTACTATTTGTGTCTGTGTTAATGTTGAGGTGGACATTTTATATCTGTTGATTGAGATTTGAATATTGCTATAAATGTAGTCGGATACCGTGGTGATGTTGTTGATCTTGATGTTGGTGTTGTCAATTAATTATGTTTTATAGCCGTTATGTGGAAGTCCCTAGTTATATGGAATAGATAATAACAACATTGTCATGGATGATGAAAAGCACTATGATAGCTGTCAGGGTGTGTTTCTGATAAAAGTAACGTCGAGAATACCTTTCTCCGAAAAACTATTGTTCAATTCATTTATATTTTGTCATTTATGAAATGATATTTAAAAATAACTAATGATCCTTCTATTGATGACGTTAAATGACTATCTTTAGTATCAATTATTTATTCTTAAGACTTCGTGTGATATTTATTGTTGTTGAAATTCAAAACGCTTTGTGTTTATACCAATAAAAACATTATTGAATATTACTTTTTATAATTAATAAGACAGTTTCGCTTGGAATGACCGTTTAATGATGAAATGATAGTCATAATGGCAGTCAAAATGACATTTTATGTTTTAATGATAGTGCATTGACGGCAGTCTTTACGTTCATTATGACGTTAACTGAAATAAAATACGACCTACATATTAATGATGGAGTATTTGGCCATGATTGATGACGTTGCATGTTTTATTGATTGCAGTGACGACATTAATAGAAACAGGATTGCGCATCATATGATTAGCAATACTACTTTCTTTGGAATTTCTATTTGATAATGAGAACCTTAACATTGGCGTGAAATATCCATGATGTATATTTAAGGATGCAAAGTGAAGATTATTATGTATATAGTTATAGCAAGTAAAAAGCACGACGTTACATTGGGGTCTGATAACGGGTTAACTCAACTAATGTGAATTATTTTACTGGCAATCAAATAATAACTCGTTATTTGAATACATCTAAAATGTCATAATATATATTAGCGCTGGCTATTTTCATGACGTCATTGCTTATAATCGATGATTGACATGATTTATCAGCGTATTTTGTACATTCTAAATTACTCAACCGTTTCATAAATACAGTATATGGTATAAAACGGGACGTAGTTAAGCGTTCTCTATTTCTCCTTTTGATACTGTGAAATTAAACATAATGTGCATAATGAATCTGCACAAAACGTTTCCACCAGTGCAGACTAAGGACACTGAATGACGCAGTTATATGGTATTCCGCTAGATAGTGATGTTATCGAAGTAATGTAAACATTACTTGTAAACATTATTGCATGGAATAGTTTACATAACAAACAAACAGTAAATAACCGCACTGTTAGCATATGGTATAATCCAGCGGGCTGACACTGCGTAACAAGGTATTGATGAAATATTACCTGGAGATTCATTCTAGTCAGGACGATGTGAGCTCTAATTGAGACTGTGAAGTCACCACGTATAAATGCTTCATATAAACCAGTAAGATCAATGCTCAATGACACTGTTCACATCCCACCTGTTCACTGGTCAATGGTCAACATAGAAATGTTCATTTCTTTACGTACTCTTAAAGATTAAGAGCGATTAGCCACATGTCAGTGGACCGGATTCCATTGTAGGAGCTGATCGTAGTGAATGGGGCCGGTGTTTGATACAAGCTTTCAGGGAGATCAAGTCTTCTCGTAAATATGTAAGTGTATCAATCTCTTAACAGGTGAATTATCTCATGTTCAAATAAGGAAAAGGTTTGGGGGGTTTAAATTATGTCACATAGCCAGGAGCAACTTTCACAATGAAATGAATTATTGTGAATATTTTCGTTTATATTTCTGATGAAGGACTATTTCAGTTATCAGTTCAGTTAACCTTTTTGTTTCTTTACTCCATGAATGCTGGGAGAGTTTATTGAGCTTATCATATGTTTCATAAAATATCAGTCTGTTTCATATGACATACGTTAGACAGTATATTGTATATGCTAATCGTTATCTGGCACATTCGATATGGTATATATGTTACAGTTAATACCTGAAATTTTCAGGTATTATACATAATACCTGAAATTAGAGCCAACATTTTATACATAATACCTGAAATTGGCAAGTTGATGTTGAATAGCTATTACAACGTAATTGTGTAAGAAAAAAGAACCAAAACTAATATATTTGTTTTAGTGAATCAGGTATTATATATAATACCTGAAAATTTCAGGTATTATACATAATACCTGATTATACGTTTTAACTGTAACATATACTTTAACCAATATACATGTCTAACATATAATAAATGCGATATCAGGAATATTCTATATGATTTACGTTTTACATACATGTATTCTATATGATTTACGTTCTACATACATATATTCTATATGATTTACGTTCTACATACATGTATTCTATATGATTTACTTTCTACATACATGTATTCTGTATGATTTACTTTCTACATACATGCATTCTATATGATTTACGTTCTAAATACATGTATTCTATATGATTTACGTTCTACATACATGCATTCTATATGATTTACGTTCTACATACATGCATTCTATATGATTTACGTTCTAAATACATGTATTCTATATGATTTACGTTCTAAATACATGTATTCTATATGATTTACGTTCTACATACATTTATTCTACATGCTACGCGATGACAGGAATTTTCCAAATGGTTTACGTTCGCCAGTATATCTTTAATGTTCATCTTACAGTATGTTTTAGATATGTGTTATCTCTTCCTATTGATACAAACACTCCAACTGATAAGACCATGTGGTATAGTTATTTGTAGGGAGCCCTGTACCTCGAGTTTATTACACATGTATCAATATTATTGAGGTCACGGTAAAGACAGGGGAATGTGGATAGATATTGCCGTTTGTCGTAGATAAGAAGATTTTTTAAACACAATGGAGACCGAGTTTTATTTACGAGTCAACACATACCTCATTCATACGGTGTTTGGCTTTTTACCTTTTACAACTGTTGTCTAATTGTGAATTTTTTACAATAGGTAACACGAAAAATGTGGACTGAATATATCTCTTTACATAAGCATGCATCTTGTTAAACTTCAAAGTCCTCACTTGGTTATTATTACAAAAAATGGTCTTCGTTATGCGCACCTTATATCCATAACAAAGTATTTTTACATGTACAATGGCATTAGCATTTTGAGTTATTCTTTTCTTATTTTCGTGAGTTAAATGTTCATGTTGAACTATTTTGTGCTCAGGCAAATGTTTGTAGAGCAAGTAAATTTGAAGTTATTTACCATTTCATTTTCTTTATCTTGGTTTCCTTCTGACGAAATATGGGTTGTCATTTCATTTCCATGACTCGGTAATATAAGACTATAATTTATCGTCTCCGGCACCTGTTCTGTAAATTACCTACAGTGTAAAGTCAGTCGGACGTCACTGCATATTGCCTGTAGATGTTGTTGCTTAACTTTCCATGTCGACATGTATAGGTATTTACGCAAGCTTTTTGAAGGTACGCCTTCCTGCATCTTTTGTTAGTGCTCTACGAAGCATGACAACTGGTTGGAATAACGGTAGAATATGCATTGTTGTATGACCGTCTATGTGAATGCATTGAACCAGAAAGGTCACAAGAGAAAAGTAATTAATGTATATTGTTCAAAGAAATATCAACTCACAGCCTTCTCTAAATCGGTGTATCGTATGCTACCAATCTTTTGACTCGGGGAAATAACTTCCATATGAAACATTGTGAATTGTTTTCAACTACCTTTCTTCGAAACGGAGCAGATAATTGCCATATAGGTATGAGGATAATCACAGTGTTGCTTATCAGTGAGTATTACATTCTATCCTTTCCAATGATTCATGAACATTTATAAATGTGGATATAACAGACATGTATAGAAAAGAATACGTATGCTTTATTTGAGAATTTAGTTTCCGGTGTTATACGACATTACCAAAATGACTTTAAATTGTTTCATAGATTTAAGTATATTAACAAACAAAGACCATATTAATTCACATATCTATTTCAATAGAAATAATTGTAATTGAATTACTTTCCGTGGTGGCATCATTCTCCTGAACAGGTGTGTTCAATTTTGTAATGCTTACATGTTCATTAACGTTAATGAATTTCACCTTTAGACTGCCTTTGTCTTCAAAGACATTGGGAATGACAAATTTGAATGTTCACAATGGCGATATTCATGGAACTCTGTCACGCCACACTACTTGTTACGGGGTACATCACAGCATTCTAGCTATCTAAACGTTGTTCCTCGCGCGCATAAATCGATGGTACTTCGTTAGGACATGCAAGATTGCAGCAGAGTTTTGTAACTTGCCTAACGTGCTAATGGAATTAGCAGAGGCCCTTCGGGGCTTGTGTTGAACAGATACTAAACTGCACTTTGTTTGCAACATCCCTCTCCTCTTGTCAATCGACATCAGGGAGACTACGTAGACTATATAGCAAAGCTGTATGAAGTGATTGGTTGTAAACCTGTTATAAAGGCCGTGTTAAATGCTGTTTGAACGAAGGAATAAGTGAGGAGGAAACCATTACTTAGTGTTTCTGGATCAGCTATAGCCTGCCCGAGATTATAAACTTGTTAAGGTGTATCTTTTTAAGATTTTATTCGTTTGAACTTACTCGAAATCTAGGTTTGTATTCCTGAAGATAAGGGGTTGAATTCCATGCATCTGAATGTTATTTATCACAGTTTATTCATTTATTTTTGGATTGTTTATATAAACAACCTTTCACTCCTCTCCAATGTTTGTAAATTATCTCACACCTCACATTAGTGATGCTCTGCCTGTGTGTACAATAACTGTAAAGCTGCAGTTCGCCCATCAATGCTTACTTGCTATCCAGAAAAATGCAGTGAATCAAAGCTCAACAAATGTCTCCGTTGTTCCATACTCCGGTATTGATAATCAGCTAACAGGTTGCTGACGTCAGTGTATTCCTGACGAGTGTGAGATATATCAATGTATATGGGGTTTTTAATGGGTCACAGCAGACATGCATGGTTGCTAACGGTCATTATTTACTATTTTATTTACGTATGTCCCGAGTCATGTTTCAAAGTTGCAAGTAATGATGATTGATTACAACTGCTCGTGATGTATGTTTTCAGTACACTTATTTGAGTCTTCATCAGACTAGCATCGATATCTGTAATCAGCCGAAAATATCTCATATTGAATAACACCTAAACTTGGTGTATTCAAGGCGTGATAAGAACGTTACCACGTCACTGGGATAATAGGGGGAAGCAACCGGCCAGGGATGATCAAATCCTCTAATAATCCATCGTTAGTTAGTTTGGTCGCATAATATCAATAAAGGTCAGGATGAGGTTTGATTTTAATTTCAGGACGTGTAGTAAGAACTGAACAGATGAAGACTATTCTTGTTTCACGTAGAGTTCCTTCTCCTCAATCAGCTCTTCTACAAGCGTATTTTACATTCAATTGTAACATGACTTCGTTGTATTCTCGATTCTGGGTTGATTTGGTTGATTCGGTATTATCGATGTTTGTTACGATGTTTATTTATGTAATTTTGCCCTGAATTCAAATTAGGTTAGACCTTAACACACCTCTTAGAGAAATAGAATAGTGGTAAAGAGTTAGCTCCAGACAGCGAGTATCCGCTCCGTGACGTCACTAATATACGTAGAGGTACTCGAAGGGAAGGCGCCCTGACTTGGAGGTTGAACACAGAGACGAGTTCGTAAAAACAGAGTTCGCTCAGAAACTTCTAACCACTAACGGTTCTGTTACAATATTGATAAATAGTTGCGTTTGTAAAATTTCCGGCATTCATTGTTATTCAACGCCCGCAAATATAAGCATTCTAATGTCTGTGAGACGGGTTTTTTAAAATTATTAATGAAAATTATGTTTTTATTATTTTTCGACTGAGACTGAGCGTTGTATATTTATCTGTCGTGTAGCCTCTGTGATATGCTGAAATCTGCAACTATTGATATACGCCTTAGACTTTGAACATTTGTTCTTCCTTTTACCCTCTATATAAACCAATAATTGTCTTTCTCGCACCGACCACAAGTTATGGATTCTCGAATATTTCTATAGCGTATTACAACATGAATAAACGGTAATATTCTTACATTACGATTGCAATCATTTCCCCAGGGATGAAGTAGTAACTCGCAACGACTGCTGCCAGTCATATCTTCAGTTTACTACAATCATGCCCTATGACTTACATTTGCAATGTCGTAAATGTGAAAGCAACTATAAGATCACTGTCCTATCACGAGGGTACTGCGAATAGAATAATGCTCGATTCACTTTCGTTGTTATCGAAAAGCGACAAAGATTTTTAAGGAATAGTAACGAACTTGATTCTGGATATGTGCACATCGTATTCCATAGAAATATGCCAATTGAATTTTACTTCCACCACATTTTTCATTACTAGTCTTATACTCACGGTATATATAGATACTCCATACTTATTATTTAATCGTACTTATGGACGTGACTTTAAATTCTTAAACATGAAAAAGAAGACATTCCCTATCGAAGTTGATGATCTCACCGATCTCTCTGAAGTATTCGTATCCTTCCGAACAGGACATTATAGATGTCAAGTACAGTTGTAAAAGGTCAGCGAGATCAGCAACTGCATTGCTTCATACGTCCAATTGTAGCAATCGATCTGAAGAATGGCAAATTGTTCCCTTGTCCTACTCATTCGTGCTATCCTAAATGAAAAAAATATGTAGGATTTTCTATTTAAATAGTCGAAGAAATAAATATAGTTAATTATTTCTATCATGATTTGATTCTTCTTCTCGTGTTACACTAGTCTATTCACATTGATCCGGTCTTTGCCTATACATTCCATGCAGCTCTTATATTAAATCACTTTATACAGGTTGGAGGGTTTACATGATGATGACACATATTATAATGCTGTCTACTTCTGTTTCAGCCCGCCAAGGGTCCTGGTGTAATCTGCTTGGAGAAAATGAGCACGGGGAGCAACACAGCCTTGACCTTCATCTAACAGCCATGTTGACGTTATACGCCATACTGGCTGTTCCATTTGCAATGGCGGTGGTTGGTTCTCTGCTGCTCAGTCTGGCGGTGTGTATCCAAGACGTGCTAAAGTCTCGTGGATACTTTCCCAAGCTGCATTACAGGGAGTCCGCCCTAGCTCGCCACCTTCTCAGTAGATGTCGTCTGCGAGAGAGAGTCTTCTCACCCTCAATATGGTTCCGCAATAAGCATGTGCAGACTATTCTCGGAGCTATCTTGCCGACCCTGGATGTCAATTTTGACCGGGAGTATTTGCAGATGAGAGACAAAGGAGTTGTGGCCCTTGACTGGGTCGTAAGTGTGCACCCGAAAATAAAGCGGAAAAGGACTATCATGTTAATCATTCCAACTATGACAGGTAGTGCACTCGGTGTGGCGTCAATTTGTTACTCGGCCACTAAAAGAGGCTTTAAAGCTGTTGTGTTTAATCGCAGAGGTCATGGCGGAAGCGTTTTGACAACAGCTAAGCTTCAAAGTTCAGGAGACCCATCGGACCTACGTCAAGTTGTGAAGTACATCAGGTTGAAGTACCCGCGCTGCAAACTAGCTGCGGTGGCTTATGGGACTGGTTGTGGGCTGTTGATCTCATATCTAGGCGAGTTCGGCTCGTCAGCTTTAATTGCAGTGGGAGCATGTATATCTCCCTGCTATGACGCGTCAGAACGTTTCTCTACAAATATGAAAAGTATTTATGACTACCTATTTTTATTCTTTCTTAAAATAACACTGTGTAGACATTCAAGGGCTCTTTCTGGAGCTGTAAATATAAAAAAGGCTTTGAAAGCTTGGACATTCCATCATTATGAAGAAGAGGTGTATTGTAAGATATACGGCTATGAAAGTATGGATGAGTTCTGGGAACGCAACAACCCTATCCGGGACGTGGATGACATATCAGTGCCAGTTTTGTGCATCAATAGTTTAGATGATCCATTTTATGCTCGCAGTGATATTCCATACGATCTCTTTAAATACTATCCAAATTTTTTCCTGGTAGCTTCAGACAAAGGTGGACATTGTGGTTTCCTCGAAGGTTTCCCTCCGTCGTCTTGGGCCGACAATCTCACCCTGGACTACATAGAGGCTGTCTTTGAGTTTACAACTAAAGGATATGCTATGAACTCCCACGGTGCTGTCAGGTCCACCATCTGATCAGCCCACAGACATTTCTTCCTCATGTCTTATCTTACATTCTTGTAATAATCTTGTATTTTGGATTACACTATCTGCAACTGAACAAATCTTTTGCAGGTTATGAATCAATGCCCGACACTCGCCAGTTCTGACCGTACGAACAGCCTATTAACTCGACCATCTGTACAATTGCAGACGGGGTGATCCGAAATATGACACTGTTGCAATTCTTCACTGTTTAAATGGCATTCATTTGTTTCTACTTACTTCGTTTTATAAAGTACAAACTATGGTAACCGGCAACCTGATTAGGTAGAGATGACTATTGGAGTCTATTCCCATTCCAATCGTGTCATGATTTAGCGCCACAAAATTTACATAAGTTTTTAGATAAAATATTTATGACGATTGATGGAGTTTTCAATATGCTACTTTGAAGTTTAAGATGTTATTGTCTAACGTGTAAACCGTAGACTGAGGAGAAGTTAATGATTCAATAACACTGGCTGTGTCAAGACAACCTGTGCACGACCGTATGTCACAGTTACTTTTTCATAAACGAGTGCTTCAAGTATTCTATCTGACAACCGTGAATAACCATCAACTGTTTAATCTCTTGATAACAAGTGAGGAGATTCGTTTAGAAAAGTACGGTCTCCGTAGAAACCAGTCTTACCAGATTAGATTTGACAATTTGAAAAAAAAAGGTTTTTAAATTCAAAGCAACTAGCAAAAGTAAATCGAGACAATTATTGATACCGAATGATTTTTAAAACCTTTTTGATGTTGAAATAAAAGTAATATTGACATTAATATTAACAAATAGAAATATGAAAGGCAAAGGTTTTTGTTACCTTCAATTGCGAACAATTATATAATAAATGCTTTATCCTTTACCCTTTATTTGAAAGTCAAAAGGAAGGTGCACATTTTCATTATAGTTTTAAAAGAAACAATATGAAAAAAACCCATAAAATGAAGATAAAATGTAGTCCATCTACACAAAAACGGGATGAACAAACATTTTTCCTAACAACTGATAAATGAAAAGAAAAGTTAAAGAAAATGTTACTACCTATAAGTGAACTTGAATATATACACCCAGTCTGTGAAGAAATGGTCATTATTATGTTCATACACTCATCACAAAGGTTTTGTTGGTTATGAATCCTTCAGCAGCGAACTATGTAGTAAAGTGGTTCAAGGTATTTAAATTATCAACTTTGAATTGCTGTTGTTGTTTTTCAAATCAAATCTTCGTTCAATCGAGGATTCAGAAACAGTATCTTTCCTCACACTATTTTCTACTCATGGTATCAAAGCGGCATTGCTAAAAAGGTTTTGAACGGCCTTATGGAACAAAGTCAGCTATGACATTGACCAACGTTATCAAACACTTCTATGTATATGATATGTTAAAAATATCCTGCCTTAAACATATATCCGTTACACAGTCTCAGGTCTATCATTTTCAAGTCTCCTTTTTATAGCTTCAAGATAACACTTGCATACTTTTCATGAATGTTTATATTAAATCTGATTGACATTAAATAAACATTTAAAATATTCTAATGGCGAATAATATTTATTGTGCTATTTGGAATCATGAATAACGCAAAATATTTTTCAAATTCTTTTCTTTTAGCTTTGTTCATCTTTCTGAACGAGCCATACATGTTCATGTTTTGCCGAAGGATAATAAAATATTGTCTTTACGTATCTATACGTAGTCTTAAACACAATTATTTTGCTATTTTCTTGTTGGGAACTCGGTGTATGCCATTATAAGGGTATTCGTGGAGAGTTGAGTAATGCCGTTTTTCTGTTGGTTAGTACACGTTCTCTGTATTTTCTTAAAAATAACTCTCTTTTCACAACTCCTCCAGTGTTTCATCAAGTTTATGGTTTCCTAATATCTTGCTATTCATCGTGTTTTTTTTTATTACTTTGTATTTATTTGTTTGTTATGTGCATGAGAGTAAATAAACATCAGGAATATTCCCGCATGTTTGTTATCGAACGATGCTGAAGCAATGGTATCCCGGTTCAGGAGTCCCTCGACCACTGTCGCACCCATAGGGTACACATTTACACACCTATACACATCCTCACCAATACACATTTACAAACCCGGAACACATCAAACTAGAACACTTTCACACCAGTTCACTTTAACAGCAGAACATACTTAAAAACCAGTACACACCCCCACCAGAACACATTTACATACCTGTACACATCCTCACCAATACACATTTACACACCTGTAATCATCCTCACCAATACACATTCACATACCTGTACACATCATCACCAATACACATTCACATACCTGTACACATCATCACCAGTACATATTTACACACCTGTACACACCCTCACAAATACACATTTACATACCTGTACACATCCTCACCGATACACATTTACATACCTGTACACATCCTCACCAATACACATTTACATACCTGTACACATCCTCACCAATACACATTTACATACCTGTACACATCCTCACCAATACACATTTACACACCTGTACACATCCTCACCAATACAAATTTACAAACCAGTACACATCCTCCGCAGTACCCTTCCCCACTTGTACACATCCTCTCCTTTACACATATTTACACACCAATACACATCCTCTCCCGTACATATCCTCACCAGTACCCTTCCACACCAGTACACATCATCTGCCGTACACATATTCACACACCAGTAAATATCTCTCAAGTACACATAAACACCATTTCGTATCCTAAGAGATGCATACCCATCAATTGCATATAATAGCCTGTCATTCAAAGGTACCCTCACATCTTTTACCGAAATGGATAAAAGTGAATGTAGGGCTGTTATCAAATATCTGAGTTTAAAAAAATACACTCCAAAGGAAATTCATGGGGATATCTTACAAACATTAGGTGACTCTGCTCCTTCATATAGCACCATTAAACATTGGTGTGCTGAATTCAAACGGGGTAGAGTAAGCACTAAAGACGAGGCCCGTCCTGGTCGTCCATCTGATGTCACCACAGGTGAAAACATTGAGGCTGTTCTTGACACAATAATGCAAGACAGGCGAGTGACTATCGGGTGCTTAGCTGATACTCACCACATCAGTAAAACATCAGTTGAACGAATTATACATGAACATTTACATTTGAAAAAGGTATCAGCACGCTTGGTCCCCCGGAATGTTATCTGAGGACCAAAAGCGAAAACGTGTCATGGTCCGTCAACAACTTCTTTACGAGTATCGCGCAGACTCAGAATCAATTTTCGCTCATGTCGTTACTCAAGATGGGTTCATCATTTTGATCCTGAGACAAAAAGCCAAAGCATGAAATGGAAACACAGCACATAACCCAACCCTAAAAAGTTCAAATCTTGTTCCTCCAGTCGGAAGGTCATGGCAACCGTTTTCTAGGACTCTCAGGTGTAAAATGATTGATTATTTAAAGAAAGGTTCTACAATCAATGGCACTTATTACGCAAATGAACTACGACAATTACGAGAAAAAATAAAAGAGAAACGAAGGGGTAAACTGCGCAAAGGTGTGTGGCTGTTGCAAGACAATGCTCCCGTTCACACCGCCCAAATTGCAGTCAGTGCAGCACAGGATTGTCGGTTCAGGAATCTCCCCCACCCTGCCTATTCTCCAGACCTAGCCCCCTCAAACTTCTTCCTCTTCCCTCGACTCAAAACAGAGCTCCGTGGCCAAAGGTTTGAGACTGACGATGACGTCATTGCTGCAGTAGAGGAGTTTTTTCGGGTCTCGTGATAAGAAATGGTTTTCAGATGGGTTGCAGATGTTACAAAAACGCTGGAGTAAATGCATTGAGGTAAAGGGTGATTATGTCGAAAACTAAGTCATACAAATTTGAATGTTTCTTTGATTTTGATGGTCAGGCCGGAACTTTTTGGGACAAATACTCACCAGCAGTACATTTTGGGACCTGGTTTAGAAATGACCGCAGTGTGATAGATACTTATATAGTGCTTTAAACGCGGTGGTCACATACTCGCAAGAAGGAATGATGTTTGACCTTACACCAGCTTAATAATGTGTTTGGCGTTGGAAATAAAGCGAAATATAGGTATCCTCTTTAATTGTATTATAATGAATTATGATTGTTCTTTTTTTTAAATATTTGCTTTTATTATATCGGTTACACTGGCTGTGTCACGTGAAGCAGATCAATTCTTTGAAGTGTGTGTAAAAGGTTGCTAACTGCCTGCGAAGTGATATCAATACAACGTGTCACCGCCTGGATGTTTTTTTCAAGCTAAATGTCAGTGTCACCTGACCTGAACACGTGACTTCATCGACTCTCGAGGAAACATTCATTCATCACTCATCAGATGTTGGCTGTGTGGTCACACTCACTAATACCCAACACACACTGCGACAAAATGTCCCAAGAAACGACACGACTTGATAAATTATAAAATTCGTAGTTGAATCGAAATAAAATTTCCATTACTAAACTCACTGGGGTTTCTTTTCTTAGTTGATTCTTGCAATTCTTGAGCAGTCAGAAAATCGGTGGGAAAGGTTTTGATCTGTTAACAAATGTGCCCATGATTTTTCGGCATCGCACCTGATTCGTATCGATTCTTTAGCATTTGTAAGTATTCTCTACTCATTCGGCCGGGTTTACCATAAAGTAGCTCCGGATCTGACACGAATCCTACGAATAGAAAAAGTGGCAGCTACGAAGCAGGGAAAAAACGATATACGACCTTACGAAAGTGTACAGATTAGCTTTAACATCAGTAACGAACTCATGAAACAACCCCCAATCAGCTATAATAGCAAGTAAAATTGGTATAGACTACATATATGTTTAAAATGGAGGGTCAGTCCGCCAATGAAATTTTTCAATTTAAAGCTGGCAATAAAACTACATGTACGTAACCATATAATGTCCTATAATCATCGACTAGACTCGATCCCAAAACGTATAAGAATTTGCAGTAATGCTGACGGCATGTATCTGAATGCTAAGGATGGGAAAGGATCCTCATTTCCATATCGCAATCTATTGCGATACAGAAAAGCGTATTGCAATATATTGGTACTTTCATATTTTAGTTTTTGCATGTTCCCTTGCCTAAATAACAGCAATTAGAACAGTGATCAATGCTCAACTGGACATTGTTTTGTAAAGAGAGATGATTAGGTGACTGGTTTCCTACTTTTAACATGTCCGTGCTATCCACTTGTCACATTTACACTTTGTTTACAAATTACAGTAAAATTATAGTTGTTTTTTATTATTTTGTTTTGCAATTTTACTCGGAAAGTGTTAATTCTAAAACATCCGATATATTGGATATACCGGTACGTATTGTGGTATTTCTGTATTGCAATATACCGACATACCGATACTACCGCGCGCTTATACTGATTGCATTTATCCTTGGGAGCTGTATAAGTTTACGTCTATGTGAATGCCACGACAGCTTGAATAACGATTGTTCGACCTCGTTTTATTTCGAGGAGAGATAGGCGAGTTGGTTAGCTGCTGGTAAGGTTAGTGCTGGTGGTGTTAGATTACTCTTAGGTTGTGGGTTCGAATCCCGCAATTGACTCGACCGTAACATTTCAGATAATGTTTTCTCAAATAAAACAATGCTACATTTTACATCAAAATGGCATGTTTCTCTGCGGAAAATAAACTCTAAAAAAAAGGAACTTAAAATTTATGCGAAATTGATTTTTTCGAAACTGGTCAATTTTTTTCACGATAAATACCTGTTATTTAAAGAAAGGCTTGCTCAAAAGTGTAAAATTACTAAAAACAATGGCCCAAAAAGTTTACGTTGTGTTCAGCGATTCATCCAAATGCATTTTCTGCCAAAGCACGTGCAGCATGGGATCATGAAGGTTTACATGCAGACACGTCTGATTTAGGGGTATAAAAAGCCATATCAGCCGCTGTTCATTCAGACTACACAACATCGGTACAGCGACCTGAAGAATGCCAAGACTGAACAGAGCGCATCGCAACAACGCTATTGGCAGACTGCAAGCAGGAGCGACGCAGCTAGATGTTGCAACACACTTTGGCGTGTCCAGACAGACCAACTCTTCATTGTGGACCCGTTTCAACACCCGAAACAGCGTTGATGATAGGCAAAGGTCAGGCAGACCAAGGGTGACTACTCGGGCCCAAGATCGGTACATCCGACTGCTCCACGCACCAGGACAGCAACGTCAACAACAATGCAGATACCAGGCCTGCGTCGAATTTCCGACCAAACGGTACGCAACAGGCTGAGAGAGGCTGGACTTTTTCCACGACGACCGGCTCGACGACCCGTCGCAACGTCATCTGGCAGAGCGTCTCCAGTGGTGTCAACAGAGGATGAGATGGGCACGTGCAAGGTGGAGAACCGTTCTCTTCACTGATGAGTACCGACGTCGTGGAGAACGTTATGCTGCCAACTGTGTTCAGGAGGTTGTCCCATTTGGAGATGGGAGTGTCATGGTGTGGGCCGAGGTTCGTCACAGTGTTAGGACACCCCTTGTGCATGTTGTGGGTAACCTCACAGGAGTACGGTATGGGGGCGTGATCCTACAGCCTTACGTTATTCCTCACGTCAACGTCCATGGTGGTCTCTTTCAGCAGGACAATTCTCGACCACATGTTGCACGTGTTTGTCAAAACGTTTTACAGCGTAACAATGTCCAGACATTGTCATGGCCAGCTAGGTCGCCAGATTTGTCACCAATTGAGCATCTCTGCGACGAACTGGATCGACGCGTGCGCAGTAGGAATCCACCACCCCAAACACTTCCAGGATTTCTTGCAGCACTTCAGCACGAATGGCAGGACATTCCACAGGCTGTGATTGACAACTTGATTGCATTCATGGGTCGTCGGTGCCAAGCAATAATCAATGCCAATGGTAGCCATACCCGATACTGACATTTGCACCCCTGTGATGTTGAAACACTTGTGCACCTGTCATTTCAAGATTATGCTTATTCTGAATAAAATTTACTGAACAGAGATCTTCAAACAGCGTTTTAGTTTTCATTTCAATGTTTAACATGCATCTGTGGTCTTTATATTGAACTTTGAAAGTCAGTGTCAAGTTTCTTTTTTTTGAAAAGTTTATGTACATCACTGTGTTCCAAGGGATATTGATTGGCTTTGTTGAATTGGAAGCTTTCAAATGTCTGGTAAAATCAATAATAAAACGAACGTAATGGAAGTGACAATGCCAATGAAAACCCCAGTACTTTGTTGAATCCATTTTTTTAACCTTATTTTGAATAATTTCAATAGACACAATACGTTTTGATCTCCCACGTGTTCCGACAACAATGAGGGATGACTGCAGCATCATAAAAGCATGATTTAAGAAACATGACATTAATACGGAAATATCTCCTTCTTCCAGATAAATGGAAAGAAAACAACGAGAGACGACTGAAACCGTTTTTTTAATGGGTTCAGATGACAGTATTTATTTGACCTCCCTCTGCTCTTTAGTCATGATGTGCCTGTCTCAGATTGTGCGAGTCCACAGTCTCACAGTGCGAGAGAGAATAGCACACGGAAGTGACATGACAAGCATGTAAAGAATGTTAACAGCATCTACATTACAAACACTGGGTACCGATTCACTAGAGCGATTCATTTCGACAATGAGAAGACAGACATCTTGTAGCGACCGATTTACTGGATGTAATTTCAGTTCGACCCAGGGGCGTTAGATTGAGGCTTCGCCAGTCAGTGTTGCGGAAAACACTTAAACAACGGTTTGTCTTTCCTGACAAACAAAAATCGAGGAAGCAAGTGTCGTCATTTAACAATTACCTTCAAATAGAATAATTGACTTTAAACACGTATTTCAGGTTAATGTGATATACATATATAATTACAATAACTTGAGCATAGTCAATAACAGCAGCTCTTCCAAGTGAAGTTGAATGGAGGCGACTCTCGGCATGTTGTAAAGATGTACCCATTCATCATTAACCAGCAGTGTAGTGCTTTCCTAGCAAGATGACCGCCCATGGCTTCAATACCAATTCGAGAAAAAAAACCATGAGAATGAACAACGCCTTTCGTGATAAATGAAAAAGTGTCTACACTTTCCAGCCTACGTTTATTATTCTATTATGTAATTGAATGAATTAATCATTTCTTTTATGAAGAATAAACCTTATGGCCCTAAAAATATGATATCGTAAAAGGGTTAAACCTTAATTGTCTGATTTGTTTATTGTACGTATAAAACCGATCATCAACTTTTACACAATTTTGCAAATTTAGTTTTATTTAATGAAACGTTTAAATAGTATCGTCTGTCAATCGTATTTCATTCTCTGGGTAAAATGCACGTGCTAATGGTAAAATGCTCATCTATGTATAATGACCAAATCTGTATACTGAGAGAAACTGAGAGAAATACGAGTTAACGTGTATTGATATCAATGTATTGGTAAACTTTGTTACCTGTTAGTACGTTGATTTTGCGTTTTTTTCCTACTAAGTGTCTATTGTTTCTATCAAATGTATTGTTTATTCTATTAGAATAGCGAATAGGAATGTTTCCAAGAGGTTTTAAGATATATAGTAAGATCATGTAGTAAGATGGTAACTGATGTCTATAACCAGCATAGATATTAATGAATAATTACCAACCAGCTCTCACTTGGAACCTCTTATTGCAATTGTCATACTTCATTTATTTTTACTCTTTTATTATCAAAGGCATAATGCAAAGATGAAATGTAGTAGTGATGGTCCATGTTCCTTGCCCAACAAGAAATCAAAACCCGTGAAACTTTGTATATGGAACAATTCTTAATTGTAGTGATACCTTTCGGATCTAAGTTCTACCTACATTTTTGGGAGCTGTTTCCATGAAAACGAAACATTTTTCACAAGGCAAAATTTTTTAACCATAACGCCACGACAAGCACATTGAAACCAAAGATGTGAAGCAATTTATCATGGACTGTTGCCTTTTCTGGCTTTCAACTTTTTCCGAATTTTGCATGTAGCTGTTTCCATGGATACACAAGTTGCAATTCTGTTTCCAGGGCAGAACATTTTAAGCCTAATGTTCAGCACAATGTGATTAAGAAATGTTACGTCAAACACAGTTCACACACCACTAGCTGTACGGCCTTTTTGGAACATTGAACAAGAGACGAAAAAAGATGTCATATCACACCAGTCCTCAATAATTTGTAATGTATATCACTGTAATCATAAAATAAATTCTTATAAAAACATCAAGTAGAAATACAGAAAGATACGAATGACAGCTTTTTAGTTCTGCCCTAGAAATGTAGCTATACCAGTAAAGAGTTCAAATTCTATCTGTTTCCATTGAAGCGGGAAAAACATTTCTCAAAATATCAAAAGACAACACATCAGTAAGTGGGTAACATACACCGTAATTTACACCAAGATATGATGAGTGGTTACTGAGTTCTGCTCTGGAAAAGAACTTATCATTGAATAGAATCTGATTTCAAATCGGGCTTTAAAAGGAGGGTCGAGTCAAAATCAAGGACCGAGTTCATAACAAGCGCTGATGCTCCATAACAGCGCCGTGGGTAAAAGTCTGCTGGATGAAAAAACAACGAGACCATTTTCAGAGGAGATAATGTATTTTTCTTGTCAAGGCATCGATGCGGCAAGTTATTCCCATGATAAGTGTTCCCCCTTATGATTTTATCAGATTGTTCTCACATTGCAACGCAGCCTGCAGCAATTGGATTAGTAAATAAGTATTCACCTTTGAAAACATAATATAATGTAATAAAATATCTTATTCATGAGACCAAGTTATTTATCATTTGATGCAATCTGTGCTTTGACAGAATTGTGAGTCAATTTAGATAACACCATGTGAGCCATTTTGATGGGATATAATCAATGACGTTACTGCATTAAAAGAATGCTCTCCGATCAGTCAGACACTTCTGTAATGAACATTGCTATTCATAACAAATGCTGATCACTCCTGTAAAAATCTTCTAAATAAAGGAATACGTACTAATGTAGAAGTGTAGAATCTGTAGATTGATAAGATTGTCGTTAGATTCTATATATCAAATTAGTTTTCTATCACCTATATCTGACTTTGATAATCACAAGGCATCGAATGATATATACATGATAAAATGACGTCAAATAGAGATATTTCCACGATCTTTATGTATTATCAGAGTCGGAGGGCAAGACATAGCAACCTGTACAGATATCATCCTACACAGACATAGCATCCTGCACAGATATTATCCTGCACAGATATAGCATCCTGTACAGATATTGCATCCTGCACAGATATAGCATCCGGCACAGACATAGCATCCTGCACAGATAAAGCATCCTGCACAGATATCATCCTGCACAGATATCATCCTACACAGATATAGCATCCTGTACAGATATAGCATCCGGCACAGACATAGCATTCTGCACAGATATCATCCTGCACAGATATAGCATCCTACACAGATATAGCATCCTGCACAAACATAGCATTCGGCACAGACATAGCATCCCGCACAGATATAGCATCCTGTACAGATTGCATCCTGCACAGATATAGCATCCGGCACAGACATATCATCCTGCACAGATAAAGCATTCTGTAGAGACATAGCATCCTGCACAGATATCATCCTGCACATATATAGCATCCTGTATAGATATAGCATCCTTCACAGATATAGCATCCGGCACGGACAAAGCATCCTGCCAAAACATAGCATCCTGAACAGATTTAGACTCCTACATAGATATCATCCTACACAGATATAGCATCCTGCATAGATATAGCATCCGGCACAGACATAGCATCCTGAACAGACATAGCATCCTACACAGACATAGCACCCTACACGGACATAGCATCCTGTACAGACATAGCATCCGGTACAGACATAGCATCCGGCACAGACTTAACACAGATGCAGTAGAGCGAGTTATTTAAGTTGATAAGTACATAATCCTTGTGTTTTTATGAATCTTTTACGCCTTAGGTCAGACAGGGAATACTTTATGCATTGATGTAACTAAAAAAGATATATTTAGTCCTTATCACACATTTTTTTATATTGCAATATTGCCAACACACACTTTCAGTAAATCCGAATATTACAGTTCATTATCATAATTATGTTTCTAAATCTATACAATAAGACAGTTAATTGTGAATTTATCAATGAGCCTGTTTTCAGGCTTGTAGCTGCGTAAATCGACGACAGAACCAATACATGGACACTTCAGTGATACTCCAATCTGTCAAGGTAACATATAATTCAAGGCAAAAACGGTTCACTGATTTACTCTTAGTATACATTTAAGAGTACTATTTTCCGTGTGTACATACCAAAATTTAACTATTAATGAATCAATTGAAAGAATATTTTTTAAATTATCGAAATACATATAAATTAAGCTTTACATGTGTATACATGAATATAATATATATCAATCCCCGACCGGTATCACACCATTCAGTGATCATCATGGGGTCTATTCAGTGATCACTGAATAGTGTGAAACCGGTCGGGGATTGAAATCATTTCCAGACTTTTGTTTTTTATCTATTTATTACTTGAACTATGAATAAATAATAACACCAAGACTGCCTATTTCTATGGACTTCCCAAAGTTCACAAGAGTAAAGACATTCAAAATGAAATTAATACGCAGAATTCAGAATGTCCAACACAACGTCTCAACAACTTTATTGACATAAACATGTTAAAAGTTATATACGTGATGATCTAGATTTCCTTAACAATATCCCAGAAAGTAAAGATCCTAAAAGTAACTTTGTGAGCTTTGATGTGGTAAATTTTTATAGCAACATTGATCTTCAAGTCGGACTGGAAGCTGTAAGATATTGGATAAGTAACCATAATGATGAACTACAAGGTAGATTCTCGGAAGAATTCATGCTCAAGTCACTGGAACTAGTTATAAGTAATAACATATTCTATTTTGATGGACAATACTATTCTCAACGGAAGGGAGTTGCCATGGGGACAAAAGTAGCACCAACTTACGCAACCCTTGTCTTAGGATATATGGAACTTCAGTTTTATGATAAAATTGAAAATAAATGGGGTATTGACGGCAAGAAATAGAACGAAGCTAGAAACGATATTTAGACGACTGTTTTCTCATACATAAAGGGAGCGAGGAAGATCTCAACATACTTAGAGATATACTTAATTCATTGGATACATCGCTAAAGTTCACCATAGAAATGGATTCGGAAAACTTGAACTTTCTAGATGTCATAATTTTAAAAGATGAAACAGGGAAAATTGAAACTGATCTATATTGTAAACCTACAGATAGTCATCAATATCTTAACTTCAATTCGTTAGCAAATGTGAATGTGAATATGTACCTGATTCTACAATAACATTATTTTTTATATATATATATATATATATATATATGAAAAGTTGAATTGGTTCAAACGCAAGGTCACATATAGATTAAATATAACATACTTCACATAGTCGTTTGAAGAATCATTTTAATCCTTAATTAAATTGATTCTTCAAACGACTATGTGAAGTATGTTATATTTAATCTATATATATATATATATATATATATATATATATATATATATATATATATATATATATTACTACCGTATTGATTGATATCAACATTTTACCTTGGCATGTTCAGTAAATTGAATTCAATTTTGTGAAAATATTCAGTATGAAAAGCTACATTTGTGATATTATAATAGTTGAATATTACACATCGTTATGAATATGTGTTCTTGACCCAAACGTCAAATGTGTTAATAACAAACATTTAAGGTTTTTAATATTCTTGATAATTGAATAGAGATGTAGATGTGTAAGCATGTGCCTGTCATATTATTGGTAAGAAAGGGAAAAAAAGAAGAATTCAACATAGCAGGTTTTAACCCTTCAGGGAATGATCAGTGGTGTGAGTTGATGGATGGGAATGTAAAATTCTAAAGCAAGTATTCACTTCAAACTTCAAAATAGCAGAATAATCCAATCTTTTTTGTTTATTTTTTATAAGTCGAAGTGAAATACCCTTTGGGTTTAGCAGAAACTTCACACATGTTCTTGTGACCTGAACCAATATGATTTATCTTTATTGATTTATTCAAAAAACACAAACCCTCCTTTAACGGAATTACCTGTGAGTCAATCGTCATGCATCCAGTTGTTACAATTCAACTTACCCTCGAGGCACATCTCAAGTGAGCACATCAAATAAACACAGAAATCTAATAACAAATGTACCTTTAGATAGTGGATCATTATCTGTTCACGTTCTGAGATAGAATGCATGCTTAAAAATATTTTCAAAACAACCCATTTTAATAGATCTTGAACGTGATATTCTAATTGCTCGTGTATCAGGTTAATCTCATCTAGATGTGTTTAATATCATTTGTATCTGTATTTGACTATGATAACTTGTTCATGTAGGTCTTTTATAAATCTTGTAAATGAAGACTTTTGATTGAAACTTGAGAAGAAAATGACGTCAATTGAGCATATTCACTCGGAAAGACGATCAAGTGGAGACAGCTGGATACCACATCCTGTATCGTACCTTCAGATATACGTTACTTCTCTCTAGTCTCTGTCTGTCTACATCTCACACTTTACTTGAACGAGCAGTGTACTTCATAAACAGTTATCCAGGCCCATCTCGCATGAACTGTTGGCATTACCAACGCCTGAACCTGTGACAGGGCACGCTGAGAGCTCTTCATATGTAGCAAGACGGGAAATCATAGACTGAAGTGATACTTCTTGAATGTTAACTCTGGCTTCAGAGACGTGTGGTTTGAAAGATGCTTATTACTTTCAGCTTGAATAGATTTATATTTGCAATTCTTTTAAAAATTCCAATATTGTTAAGTATCAAACCTTGAAATCGATTTTCATATTTTCATGATTGATTGATTACCTGCAAATACTCCAACTTACCCATTTTCGAGGATCAAGTTTGAAATATCCTGGACATTCTGAGAAACTTTCTACTCATCCATAGGTTTTATATATTTTTAAAAGATTATTTTGAAAATTTTCCACCCCCTGATTTTCAGTTTTACAACCAAGATTTTAGCAAAACTATATTCTGAACGACCCTAATTTCAATATTGTAATTGATAGAAATCTGGTTGATAAATATGACATTAATACCCTTATGAAATAATCGTCAAGGTGTCTAATGTTTACTTGATTTTCGTTGATGAATTATTTCACATCTTTACTCCTTGGATGTGGTTTACACAGACTCATATGGTCTGGCGTCAGTGTTTGCCTTGTATATGATACATGTGCGTAGTAAGTTGCCAACAAGGCTGGGCGTTACATTTAGTCGACTCAGATGTGTTCAAAACACTTTTTCCTGAAACACCTTCTACCAATTACCACAGACATTCTAAAAATCCAATATCACGTATGAAGAAAGGGGCAACTCAAGAAAACTTTATGGTTAACACCACATATTTTCTCAGCTTATAGTGAAAACCTCATTCTTGATTTGCTGACGGTGGGTACATGTCATCATGATACATGTGCAACCCTGCGACTATCACCGTCACAGTGCATACATTCAGTGTACCCCGGCCCGCTGCCATTGTAACAGCCCCTCGCCATTTGTTTCATCATCAATAATTCCTGAGCATTGAAGTACCTATATTGTGTATCAGAGAGAAAGTATTATTGTGAGATGTATAACTTTGTTGTTACATGGTGTCAAATGCAAAACTGAACATAGTTATCATCCATCGAAATAACCAATAATGTTCACAACCAGCAGTGTGTATTGAGCCACGTAGACCCTGCTACAGAAGCTCGCCTGAGTGATGCATTAACTTAACGCCTGACAGAATAACCTTTGATATGACTAGGTGTAATTTTCACATGTACTTGCAATTATACGCTCAATGGTACAGATTTGAATCTGATAACATACGCATCTTTATTTTCCGGAGAACACCACTGCTGCATAGTGATTAACAACAAGGTCATGCACTTACATCATTAGGTCCCAAAAACTAACATGGTCATTGACTAGGATCATAGACATTGTCTCCGAGCCTTTGGTAGACACCTAAACTAGGAAGTGTGATTTACTGCATCAAAATCATTCACTTAAATCATTTGGTACACAGCTCTGATATTAATTTTCTTTTTAAATCGCACGACCGACATCTTCGAAATCATGGAATCAACTTATCTGCTCGGATATATCATGGCTTTAGTGCTATGACAAATGAGCATTACAATTATAGGCACTGTCTATCATATACCACACGGACCTCGTTGTCAGTGGTTACCATATTGAGAAGAGGTCTGTTGACTATCGGTATCTGAACTCGGTTCATCAAGGAGTCGACTCTTTTGGAAACCTCATTTAAAATCGCCTCAGTACAACCTTTGACAGACAGAGACACCAGCACTTCGCTTAAAATTTGATCAACTAAACCTATGACGCTTGAAGGCCACTTTTAAAACTTGATTAACTGTTACTGTCGGTAGATGCACTTGAAAGAATATAACCAATGTGTAAACATAGCTTACAATATCCCTTTGAACGTGAAAAACTGAAACTATAATATAAGTAAATATTAGAAATTAGTACAATCCATAAAGATATTATTCGAGTTATAGTTTTAAATAAAATTACAACAAATACATATTGTCGATTTTAGGAGTGTTTAGTTACCTATAAATTGAAAGCTGAAAGAACAATCATAGCCGCCATGGTAAGTAAAGTAAAATAAACTGGACAACGACTTTAATGTAAAAACCATGCACCTTACTACTTTACACAGCAAGGATAACACTAGCTCTGTCCATATCATGGGATTTTAGTTTTACCTATTGTAACCTGTATACTATAATTTTATTTCAAGCTGCTTATTTGTTTTACACTGGTAGGTTGTAAAGAAAATGATTCAATGATCTGGTTTGAATACTAAAATACTCAAATCAAGTTTATATTGTCACCCATATCATTTGAACCACTGTTATGACCTGTGCAGCAATTCTAATTAATCGGTAATTCTAAATTTAAATCTTATGTTTCAAGTAAAAGGATAATCACCTTGTCCATAACAAATCTGATTAACAGCAGTGTTTGAAATGACTGAAATACAGCACCAAGGAGTAGCTTTGTTCAATCAACCACGAATAGTTAGTTACGACTATTCATATTGGATAAACATGTAAAACGCTCTTTTATGTCGCCATTGTCTTAACAAATGGTGTGTTTTATTTCGTAAAGGCAGGCCGATGATACAGATATTGTACAAAAGCTTCTTGCAACACAGAGAGCAATAAAATGAAAAACAAATATTTTAAGTGTTTGCAGGCAAATCTAACATGATAAATATGTTACAAAATCATCGTAATGGGATATCTTTGAAGTGATTCTGTCATAACGAATGTTACATGACCTCCCTGACTTAAAACAACATAAGGGATCCAATCAATTAAGATGAAGGCGGTTGTCTATTACTTTCAAGTTCAGAGCGAGCTGGACTTGGAAGAAGTTTGTAAAGAGGTTACCGAGCCTGTTTATCACATACATTAGTGAGAGTATTCCAGCTCTGTTTATCACATACATTAGTGAGAGTATTCCAGCTCTGTTCAACACATACATTAGTGAGAGTATTCCAGCTCTGTTCAACACATACATTAGTGAGAGTATTCCAGCTCTGTTTATCACATACATTAGTGAGAGTATTCCAGCTCTGTTTATCACATACATTAGTGAGAGTATTCCAGCTCTGTTTATCACATACATTAGTGAGAGTATTCCAGCTCTGTTTATCACATACATTAGTGAGAGTATTCCAGCTCTGTTTATCACATACATTAGTGAGAGTATTCCAGCTCTGTTTATCACATACATTAGTGAGAGTATTCCAGCTCTGTTTATCACATACATTAGTGAGAGTATTCCAGCTCTGTTTATCACATACATTAGTGAGAGTATTCCAGCTCTGTTTATCACATACATTAGTGAGAGTATTCCAGCTCTGTTTATCACATACATTAGTGAGAGTATTCCAGCTCTGTTTATCACATACATTAGTGAGAGTATTCCAGCTCTGTTTATCACATACATTAGTGAGAGTATTCCAGCTCTGTTTATCACATACATTAGTGAGAGTATTCCAGCTCTGTTCAACACATACATTAGTGAGAGTATTCCAGCTCTGTTCAACAGTGAAATGGAAATGCGAGCCCAGACAAGAAGCCAATGTGATGTTTACTTTACTTCCTCAACAAGTTTTGTTTGGTCTGTTCATGACACAATAAGCTACGAGAATTTTGAACCTAGGTCGCTTGGTGGTGTCCTTTTGATGAGAGTCTATTCTTCATTCTACACCCTTGGTATCAAGTCATTCTAACTGTCCACGTACATAAAGCTATGAAGAATTTCTTGAGTTCTTCGAGAATATGTTAAAAAGTTTTCAAACAACAAGTTTCGTATATATGTACATCTCAATTTGAATGCCTCATATCAGAAGACCTTGGTCAGATAGCTCATACGGTCCTGGATACTGAAACCGGTTAAGGGTGTTCACCCTTTTGGTAAATAGTCAGACAACATTAGGTTGTGAGCTTTTCAATGAAACCGCATTTGTTGATGAAAGAATCAATAAATGGGCACCTCACCTGTTACGCTTAGATATATGTTTCAAAGAAAAACATTGAACTTAATATATAACTGCAATTATCTAGATTTCTTATATGAATGAATTGAAAGAAAGCATAGTTTGGGTTAGCGTTGCTTAACCTTTTACTCAATAACAAAATCAAGACGCGGAAATGTAAGTTTCAGCACCCTATCGGCAATCATGCTTGATTTAGGTTAGCGAGTAGTAAACAAAATACAAAACTATTTCATTTAGACTCGTGAAGGATTTGGTATCAAACCCGCATTCGCTCGTTTTATACAGAATCGTTAACTCGTTCTATCAAAATAGTATTAACTGGAAGATCGCTTAATAACCTCCATATATCTGGTCTATCGATGAAAGGAAAAGACTAATGATCAGGCCGTTTGAAACAAATTAAATGACAATATTCTTCAGACTGAAGGTCGTAGCATGTGTTATTTTGTCAACTATTGGTGCGTTTGTGTGAGTTCTCACCAGGAAATGTTGCGGATTATTTCACACCACATCACACCTCACGTATACTATTTGAATTTGTTCTAAGAACGAAACTTCAAAATAAAAAAACTTCAAGATGAAAAACATTTACTGGCCAAGTACAAGTTCAGGTAATAACCCTATCGATAACGTCTGGGATGCAATATTTCCTAGAGAAATGAGACCATCAGCATTCACAATATTCAACTCAGGCGGGCCTTTATAAACCAATGGAACAAACCTGCCAGTGAAGATCTTACCTAACCTGAGGCGACGTTATCAAGAAATGGCCAGGCTCGATCCTTGAAGTTAGCCGCAATCTAATATAAAGGGACATATCGTGATTTTCGCAGTATCTTAGTTTGCTTTATACGATTCAAAACACATATAGTATCACATTTACTCAAAACATTACGCATATTAATGTCAACTACGCAACCATTACTAGTTTTCAAAGAAATTTTACCAACATACTTATGTGAGTCAAAGCCGAAATAACACCTAGCTTTTACATGAATATAAGTTATATCAATTTCAAAATACTATTAGCTCACACTTTATCTCCTATCTGCTTTAGATCAGTTCCAACATTTCGTTTTGAAGAATCACGTAACTTATATGAACAT
This sequence comes from Phorcus lineatus, assembly GCA_921293015.1. NCBI lineage: Eukaryota > Metazoa > Mollusca > Gastropoda > Trochida > Trochidae > Phorcus > Phorcus lineatus. The sequence goes on from OV121089.1 coordinate 13,601,054, forward strand.
GTTGTTCATGTTTAGAGATAAATGATTTGGAACGTTATATTCTAATTGCTAGTTTATCAGATTAATTTCATCTAAAAGTGCTTGATATCATTTGTATCTGTAATTTATTACCTAATGCCTCCATGTAGGTCTTAAAAAGCTCTTGTAATTGAAGACATTTAAATGAAACTGGAGAAGAAAATGACGTCAATCGAGCATATTCACTCTTGAAGATAATTAAGTGGAGACAGCTGGATACCACATCCTGTATCGTACCTTCAGATATACTTACTTACATATATACTTCTCTCTAGTCTCTGTCTGTCTACATCTCACACTTTACTGGAACGAGCAGTGTACTTCATGGACAGTTATTCAGGCTCATCTCGTATGAACTGTTGGCGTCACCAACACCTAAACCTGTGACAGGGCACGCTGAGAGCTCTTCATGTGTTGTCAGAATCAGAGAGCAACTCTTAAGAAAATAGGCTGAAGTGATAGTTCTGGAATGTAGCAATGTCATTAGCAACGTGCGGTTGCATAGATCCCACTTACTAATACAACTTCAAGTATTTATAAACTCAATTCGATCATTCGTTTATTATAGTTTTAAAAAATTGTAAATCAATTTCCATGTATCCAGGATTCACTATCTCCAAAAATTAAATAATTTACCATTTTTCGAGGACATAATAAAGCTGAAAATCTATTTGACATTGTATCTGTTGATAGACGTAATCCATATTTTAAAGACTATTTTTGCATTTTTATGTATGTATTTCTGATGGCTGAATCTTTATTGTTATTGGCGTGTTTATTAATTTTTTTTTTTGTGACCAAAATTCCACCAAAACGGATGGAGATATTACATCCACATTCCATATTCAATGTGGTGCAACCTGCGTTAGGAAGCTTTTAGGCCAAATCAGGTGATTCATTAAGGGCTCAGTTCGACCCATAGTTCGGAAAATGTAGGTGGGATTATTTTCAAAATGCACTGAGAGACTTTTTTTTAAAAATATAAACTACAAGCAAAAAAGTAAATTATCGCAAATCCTTAGCACTCATACGTTCAGTGCCATATTGTTTATGTTAACTTTTTTAAATAGTTGGGCCCCATGATCCTTTGAGAGATATTTTTTCAAGATACTTGCACCAAAGTAGTTTCAGAAATTCACGAAAACGAACAAAGTCGGAGTACGTTGATTTTCAAAAATTAACATGGTTTGAAAATTAACATGGGCTAATTTTTCAAAATGCTCTTAGAGACTTATTTTAACTTGTTTTAAAATATGCGTAATAACAAAACAAAAAAGTAATTAGTGATAATAAAACGTAAATAGCATCATATATCTTTTTCTATTATTATCTTGCTCGGGAGATTTTCTATATGATACATACTGCTGTAGGGTAATGCCTAAGCCAATTTTCATGAAATTTTCGGGAATTGTTAACATCACTTCGGGTGAATCCTGAATATTTACCACCAAAGTTTCACCAAAAGTAAACTCACGTGCAACAGAAACGTCACGTAAATAAATGTTCTTATACTTTGTGCTCAAATAGTCTGAAAAAATGTCATATTGCCTTGAGAGCATCTCCCAAACACTCAGTAACATGAGAACTGAAGGTAACGCAAGTCCCACGTTTAAAGATTCGTAGGCTGCCCTAAAAGAACGAGTGTCATATTTGTCACAGGCCTAAAATTATCATGACACAATATGGACCATTCACAGTTGCTTCATTTGAGAAGTCGGTTCCTCACTAGGTCAGTGAGGAGACATCTTAATGCAGATTTAATCTGCACCTACCGACTACCGACACTTGAGAATCAACCACGTGAAAGCAGGTTGCGAATAAAGAGAGCTGATGGTCGGACACTAGTCCTTCTTCATGACTGTGTATATAAAGGAGCCTTTAATACAGTCTAGGTCCACATTCAGCAAGTCTAGATTGATATGAAATAAGGAGCCCCAAAAAAATATTATGGATGAAAGAACATTTAATTTTCAAAATTTTTCGTAGACTAAATTTTGGTCTAGTCGGACACGTGTCTGCAATCGGACATGAAGCCCAATTTCACAGCTGTTGTGATGTCTTTTCTTCGAATGAATCCACTCATCCTGTTTCAATAGGACCAGACTTCTCATTTTACAGCTGTTATCACAACAGACTTATCCAACACATACAGTTTTGGTGTCAACCCCCTGCCAGCTAAATCTCCTGATATGTCCCTTATAAAGCACCTATTGGACCAACTCGGACGTCGTGACAGGAAGAATGGCAAAAGATACCAAATCACGTGACCAGGTTACGTTTCCACTCAATTCATCATGGTATCCAAGCATGCATCACTGTCAGAGATGGACATATGCGATATTAGGCACTTTACTGTTATTTAAAACATTATTGCTGTCAGCAATTTGTGGTCGAGAACCGGAAAAAAATACCCTCCTATGATAATATAGCCTATACATACACATGTTGAGCCAACCCTGGTCGCAGTGGCCGCAGTGGTCCCTTAAAGGAAATCTATATTTGATGTTTGAAGTGTTTTACAATATTAGAAATTAAAAAGTTCTCAATATAGACAAATAATATTATTTACACTGTAAGTAAGTGCGTACAGAGCAGTTCTTCTAAGAATCTTGTAAATTTCTTATCTATAGCGAAAACGAATTAATTACCCTTAAGATTGTTAATTTTACACGATTGATTCAATATCGATACACACAAAACATTCAAAACATTTTATAGGCAGTTTAGGGCGGTTAGTAAGGGAGATAACTCTCCGAATTTAGATTGTTGAAAAATTGAAGGGAATCATGTGTTCAAATTAAGAGAGAGAGTTATGCTTTAGGCTATACGTAGCACGGTCAGAATTAAAACTAAGATAATTATAGCTATGGGTAAGATTGAGTTAGTTGTAAGAAGAATTTGATAGCTAAAATCTTGTGACTGTTAAAAAAAGGCAAATGTTGATTTCATAAAAATAGTGTTAGAGAGTGAACAACGGTTTACATAGTGAACTTCTTGTATAGATATTTATTCTAAATTACAGTTCCAAATGCTTTGTATGTTTTGAATATTAATAAAGAAACTTCCTTTCCAAACATTGAAGCTGTATTGAGAAGCATAATATATATGCAGTGGTTTAGGGACATCACTACCAGTTAAAACCTTCTTTTATGTTAAAAAGAAGTGATATACAGTAAAGAACATCCACATTCATTGATATGATTAAACATTAGCCAGAGTGTAACTGGAAGAATGTGGAAAAATTTTAAACCTGAGTTAAGTAAATAAAAAATTCGCATATGCATTTGGGAGCTTCTCACAGTTTAAACACACTAAGAACATATCAATGGATCTACATTCATATTGTAGATTTAACAAATTGTCATTTGTGACCAGATAATTCAAAAAACTACATTCGCTATACTATTGGCAATACATCAACAAGCAGAATATCTACACCCACTTATTAACTTATCAATTCAGTGTATTACCCGAAGGACTATATCCTATCTCCTTCAGTGATCTTACATAAGTCTCGGCGTCTGTGCGAAAAGTGCCTGCCATTCATGGCAACACATAAAATAATTCATGCAAGTTAATACTGTCTGTTTTGGGTTTACATCAGCGAGCATCTTTGGTCTACTGTTATATCACCAAGGGAGAGTCTATATAACTACTGTCTGTTTTGGGTTTACATCAGCTAGCATCTTTGGTCTACTGTTATATCACCAAGGGAGAGTCTATAAAACTACTGTCTGTTTTCGGTTTACATCAGTGAGCATCTTTGGTCTACTGTTATATCACCAAGGGAGAGTCTATATAACTACTGTCTGTTTTGGGTTTACATCAGCGAGCATCTCTGGTCTACTGTTATATCACCAAGGAAGAGTCTATATAACTACTGTCTGTTTTGGGTTTACATCAGCGAGCATCTTTGGTCTACTGTTATATCCCCAAGGAAGAGTCTATAAAACTACTGTCTGTTTTGGGTTTACATCAGCGAGCATCTTTGGTCTACTGTTATATCACCAAGGGAGAGTCTATATAACTACTGTCTGTTTTGGGTTTACATCATTGAGCATCTTTGGTCTACTGTTATATCCCCAAGGGAGAGTCTATATTACTGTCTGTTTTGGGTTTACATCAGTGAGCATCTTTGGTCTACTGTTATATCACCAAGGGAGAGTCTACAGCTGCATACCGAAAGTTTGTTCACTTACCACTGAATCGTAGTGCAAATATCATGAAATTTAGGTTTCGTTTCAACGTCAACAGAATAACTTCAGCAAAACTGAAAATGGATCACCCAGTTTCCATGTGTGAAATAGCCATTCTTGAACTCATTTTGGGGATCGTCTTGTCTCTGGTGCAAAAATTCAAATTTTGGCATATTGATAAACCCAGGGGAGTCACATTTTCGAAATTTCGATTTCGTTAAATGTCAAATAAAATGTTCCGTATCGACTCTCTGTCATTAAAACCAACATAATCACATTGATTTTGTGCTTAGGTACAAACGTGACGTATCTTTAAAGAAGATGATAATTTTTAAAGGATTTTATAGAGAAAAATAAAAATTTGTGTTTTCGTAATTTTGACCCCTGGTCACTTCAGTGGCCTGCCAAAACTGATACGGGTAATTGTCGGGTATGATCAACATTTACCTTCAAGAAGAATGGATCTGCATATGTGTATTGAAAATTCAATATCATACGTTTATTTTTCGCAACGCTACGATACCTCAAAGGCATCTCAAATTACATGATATTTGCACTAGTATATACAGGTATGTGAACAAACTTTTGGCATGCAGCTGTATATTACTGTCTGTTTTGGGTTTATATCAGACAAACTGCTAACAGTTCGTCCAGAGCTCGTTCTTTTTAAGGGTCTAAGTAATTATTTTGTTGTAATGAATGATTTAAACATGCATTCACTGATAGCATTATACTAAAAACTACAAAAGGATCTCAATCAATTACAATTAAGACGCCTATCTCTTACATATGCAAAGTGAGACAGTGATGGTCTTGGAAGAAACTTTTGTAAAGAGGTTATGGAGACTGTCTAAATTTACCACATGTAGAATGGAGAGTTTTGCAGCGCCATTACACATTGAAGTTGAAATGCTAGACCAGACAAGAAGCCAATATGACTTTTACAAAAGTCTATCTTGCTTTCAACGTCATAATAGCATGAACTACACGAAACCTTTTTCACTTGCCGGTGTCGATTTGAGGAGGTATTTATACACTTATCTCAATATAACTAATTCGGACTGGTGCTAAACACTTCAAACTATACAGAGTGCATGAATCTAGACAGAATTTCTTTATTTCCAAAAACCAACAGACATTCTTTGTTGAAATGATTTATAAGCATGTTATTACAGGTTAAATTGATGTCCTTATGAACTTAAACTGACAAACCTACTATGAGTCTGATTTCCTTTTCATACACGAAATCATTTTAAACACATAGAATGTGTGTTTCTAAAGCATCGCAATGGAAATCACTGCCCTATGGAATTCATTCAAGAGGCTCTTTAGATATTGATAAAATTTCCGTTTGATATTTTTCCAAACTTTTAACATGTCTATCCACACTACATAATAAAAGACCAGCGTTGTCTCAATTCAAGAGTAGCATGTGACTCTTCGCTGGAATACAACATGATCTTGTTAATTTCTTGTTACTTTTGTCACTCAAAACTTTTGTTTTCCATGTCTATATCAATTCGATAAATAAATACTTTCTGAAATTATTTCTGAACAATACTGTTTCAATCAAAACATCGAAATACGAAGTTAAGTTTGTAAAATATTTTCACATTTCAGTTATTTCATTTTAAAACTCGTTTTAACACAGTGTTTCATTTCAACATTTTAGTTATGCCTATTAAGATAAGCCTTTTTTTAGTTCGAAGTACTTTGAAGGATGTTAGACATAACAATTATCATTTGGCGCTTCTCTCTTCAAATCCCATGCAATTCAGTTATTCACTGTCAGACAAATTGAAAATGAGAGAATGATACGGTAAATAACCTTCTGATATCAGTTTTGGGAACCGAAAGGTACCGAGTTATTATGATTTGCAGCAAACGTCAGACAACACAGAATTTTTAAGAAAATACCCACAATTTTTACCCATTTAGAGTAGCCGAAAGTCTATGTAAAATTAACATATATGTTCAAGTGCTTTCAAGCTATATTGTCTTTTGACTGCATTAGATAGTTTCATAAATAATGTTAATGATGTGCACTATCAGCTGTACAAGTCCGGTTTTTAATATAAGAATTATCTGATATCATACTGACCCGATTAGCATAACAATGTTGATTTTCAGCAACAGTCAGTTTTTCTCGATGAAATAGGACGTTTGATGTTCATTATTATGATCATATGACTCCTGTACCACCTGTCTCTCTTTTAGCTTGCAGGTAATTCTTCACACAAATCGTGAAAATATTATCATTTCAATTTCAGAGGGTACATTAATTTTACATTCTCGTGGAAAACCTTTTAACAAAACAACTTTTTTATCCACCTGGAGCAACATGATATCAATACATTCAACATTTCCAAAGAAAATATCAAACCAAATGTAAATCAAGTCAACGTTGAAATTTTCAACTGACCTTTCAGCAGAATGACCCCCAGCAGTAACGCTTGAAACTAAAAAACCCACTTCTAGCATGTTTTTACTTTCATCAAGCTATTCATTTACTATATTTATTTATATACGTTAGATTAATATCACCAATTTGCCAATTTGAGAACTAAAAAGCTGTTACATGATAAAATGATGGCAAATAGAGATCTTTCCACAGAGAAATGATAGGCTGCAGACAGGTGGGTACCTGAACGTGACTGTTTATCTATTCACCCCAGTAGAATCTCCTCATCAAGTAGAAACTGCTGGTGTTACCGACACCAGAACCTATGACAAAGCCCTCGGAGAGATATTCATTTTTTCCCCAGAATCTGAAGAACATGGGTAGAAGTGATACATCTGGAATGTTAACAACTAGATACCATCATACACAATTGCTTTTACATGTATATAGGCCTAACTTAAATGACCTATGAAGCACTATCGAACTAAAAGTGTCGCTGTGTCTGCTGTAAAAACGTTTCCGAAATTACAGTGTCCGGTTTTCGATCGGAAGACTTAAATCTGGTAATTGTCGACAAAAGCATTAAGATGAGGATGTTCAAAGACAACCACTTTTTCTCGATAAAAAAACCCCACCACATATTTGATTCCTGTAACATAATCTGTGCCCCTTTAAATACATATATAGCAAATATCAAACAGATAAAAAGTGTAATCTTTGAATGATGTGTATCCTTGTTCGGGTAATACTATTTATACGACAATTAAGAATTGATTTCCGCGTAGCCACGTTTGACGGACGTCTGATAATTTCATGGCCAATTGCGTCGTGGATTTTCATTAGCTGATGAACGGGTTGTAGGTGGGGCTAAGGATTCGATGACGTTTTGATAGACATTTTGTCGTTTTTATGCTGGTGAGTGTTGAATTCATTCGCGTATATAGTGCCGCTCTATTTGTTGCAAATGTGTACGTTTGAAAACACCAAGTATATATATTTATTTATAAGAATTGACTTCAAAATTTATTAAGTTCATGAAGGTCAGATGTACAAACTGTAAATCCGCACAGACTGAATGTCTGTTACAGTGTACAGCGATCCAGATTGACGAAAAGCTATCTTTTTACATGTTAATGAATATTCATCCGAATGCTGTCATCATCCAAGCTATAAACTATATTAACTTTCAAACTCAGATGCGAGCAGCCATTAAAATAAGTAATGGAAAAACATTAAATAACTTGCTAAACGTCAACCTTGCTGCTTACTTAACTAACCGATGTTTCATGACCTGACGGAAGGTAAGCAGTTTAACTAAAACGATGCAGGACGAATAGCTCACATGTATGCTGTGATTCCCCGTGGCTAGAACAAGGTTGATAATGAGCTTACTAGTCTAACAATTAGACTCTGAAATGAAAAATGCATCAGTTAATCGAAAAATTTAAAAACTTATTATAAATGAAATGAAAAGGAGACTGAAATTTCTTCATTTTCAGAAATCAGGCTTTAAAGTCTTTTTATAGACTTGCTTAGGCTTCTACCTTATTTCAGGGTCTGGCCTACAGACTATGAGCTTACAAGCGCCTATCACAAAGAGGAGATCCATGTATTCCCTGTTGCACATTCAAATAAGTTGTGAACTGGACAAAGATGTACTGTGCTTCGTCTCCGATACAGTCACGATTCCTCAATTGTTTCCCTTTTCGCACGAAATACTCAATTTTCGAAAACGATTATTCATGTCTGTTTTTAAAATGAAAATCAACCATAATGATGTGTTACTTATATATTGTATTAAGTCAGGACCTATCCGAGAAGGTTCCAACAATATAACAGTTTACGTTTAGGAAACCTTTTGGCATTCCATTCCACTATCGTTTGACCACCCCATTTATAAAGGGTTTCTTACAACTTCAACCCGATCTTTGCAAAAGATAATAGCTTCCACTCGTATTGCAGACATTATACAAAAACATGAATAAACATAAGAATACGAAATTTCGAAATGAAATATTATAAGATGATCAAGAATTTTGAGTTTTTGCATTTCGAACCCAGTGGTTCACAAATGCCTGCCAAATGAGTTGCTATGTACAAGGAAATATTGTAATTGCCTCTACTCAAAATCGAAATTTTGGCTTGAAGTACGTTGAATATTTCAAACTTAATCAAACATCTGCTTGCATGATATATGCACCAAGTTTGAAAGTATTCAGAGATAAATATCATGCAGAAATTAATAAGCATGTATCGACAGTAATAATATGAACTAACCGTATTTTAAGAAACAACACATGAAAACATTCAAAAGAGAAAATATTTATTCACGAAGTACGAAAATTTTGTCATAAACAACTTCTATCATAACTTATTTTTCATTGGCATATTTAAAAGCTCATTCATTTTGCAAGATGCCCCAGAAGGGAAAACTTTTAATTAATTTAATTGTTACAAATTAGGATCCCCTACGTGGAAGGTTCATTCCAACAAAATTTCAGCTTTTGGGTGCAGCAAATCTGAAGGAGAAGTTCAGAGTTCAGCTTGACATACCTGCTTTAAATAACAAATAATTCAACTGTATCATCGAAAATGTAATGATTTGTATAGTCATTTTGAAAAACATTATAAATTTGGGTAAAATATAAATTGGGTAAATCTTACAGGCGATTGCTGATATTCATTTTACACAAATAATTGTTATTTTGGTTTGTGGAAAGTCGTGAATTTTCAACACATTCATACACCTTGACAGCCAGACTCATGTGTCAAAATCGATATAACAGATAAACTTCTCCAGACAAGACTTGAGTTCTTGATCTCATCCCTCAGGTGGTTTGATGTGCCCTTGTCGTCCCCATCTGTAGCGTACATGTAAAACATCACAAACTGTATATAGGCAGTTTTCTAAGCCCTTTATGTACTGTTGGTTAACATTCAACTATGAGCTTACTTCTGATTCTCTTTGACAGAATCGTAATTCAAAGCTGATTATTGCAATGACGAATACAATGGAACGTTTTCTAAGATACTAATAATATTATTGTTGTTTTCAATTATTTCATCTTTGTACAATTGAGTTTGTGACCTAATTTGTAACATTTTGAATTAGGAATTAATGTTTTTTACAAAACAATAATTAATACAATAATAGGGAAAATAAGCATTAAGTTAAACGCACTAGTGCACGCCAATATTTCATAAACACAACGAATGCACAGATACTGCATATCTCTCGATATTACTCACTATCCTCACTCAAGTAATCTACCTCGTAAGTTACTAGTATTTAACAAATATTTACGTATTCAGGTAGTAAAGTGGATTTTTAAAGACCAAAAGTATTTAATGTTACGTTACATTAAATCCGCCTGAACTACGATATCAGAAATATTAAAAAATATGAAACGGCAGCCGCTATGGTCAATCTAATAACAATGCTAATACTGTGTTATTTAATGGGTTAATTTACAACATTGCTTTCACAAAACATATTTCATGATTTGTTCTCAGTTCAGAGTTTAGGTAAATTCAATAGCTGCACACAATACTAGTTCAGCCGTCTCCAAGTGTCAATAATTTATCCGTTTTGTGCACAGCTAACCATAGATTTTTATACGTCCAAGCAGACAGCGGCTGTCTTAACGTTTTCATTGTTGATTGCAGGTAAATTGTAAAGAATGTTTAGTATTTCATTGCATCGATAGAAAGCTTAAGTGAATGCATAAGTCCTCGTATACCTTAAAATAGCCAATTTAAACCTTAAAAGCATGCACTAGTGCCTTTAAATAAAGAAATTACACTGTGTCTGGTGATCCAAAACTGCAATAACGTGCATACTTTATACATCTTATTATGTTATCTGGAAAGTTTCGTCTTTGTCGCGATCTCGACGACTTGAGCGAGTAAAAGTGTTACGTTACCGAGTGGTCTGAAATCAGCTGTCAGTACTTGTCAGACAGAGACAGATTAAGACCGTCAGTATATAGAGGATACTAAACGACCTTCCATTTAATACTATTTTTATTAAACGAGTTAATGATTAAGTATAAAACGAGCGAAAGCGAGTTTGATACCAAATCATTAACGAGTTTAATAAAAATAGTATTAAATGGAAGAAAGTTTAGTATTCTGTTTATTACTTGACTTCAGTAATCAAGCATTATTACCGAAAGTGTACTGAACGAAGCATTTCCGCGACTAAGCCGCCATTGAGACGTCGGTGCTAAGATTGTGACGTCACAACCACACAATATTATGACGTCATACGGGGAGCGGTATTACACTAGTTTAATATCGCCGTATAAATATTACACTGCGGTATCTTACACGGGCGAGTAATAAGTATAAGAAATCCACTGGAGCTATCCAGCTTCCGTCTTTAGTATGCTTAAACATTCTCACGATCCATATATCAAAACATAGTTTATCATTTTAAAGCTTTTATCTTTGATTCCAAATTATTAAGAAAATCCTGTTATTTCGTATCACTTTCACTGATGAAAAAATCAATTTCACACTTTCCTAGCCAATTTGAAGCTGAAACAAAACTACATGTACCATTTACATGGAGATCTTTTAAACGCCTAACTTGAATATTAACTTACACCTGCATTAGATACGTTTGCCGAATCTACCTTTGATTAATTGACTAAATTTTGAAACTCTACTGCGCGTTTCTAAATGATACTTTTCAGCATCAGTCAGTAATTCTCGATGAAATGACACTTTTCATCAAGTTTGACAAATGTTGGTCTGATAACTCACGAAATGACTCTTTAAAAGATGAGGTATGGATTTGGATCATGATACAGTTGATGAACAAAGTGACATATGCATGGTAATCGATGGATCAGAACTGTATATTGCATCATTGATCAATTTGCTTAGTCATCAATCTTCCAGTTAATTACACGCATACTTATGTCGTGCTACTGATCTAATTCAACCAAATCAAAATAGTCAAGTTACAAAGTTATATTTTAGGAAAGGAGATGATTTTAAAAGTTGACCACCACTTGACTTAATACCTTATCGTGGTGTGGTGGTTTGCGTGCTTCAGAGACCCCGAGAGCTATGCCAGCCGGAGCTTACATGCTCCTGGTAGGGACACCCAAGCTAGACAGGTCGAACCGGTATATAGAAACCAGACCGAATTTGAGTCGTTCTAAAACCTGTTGTCTATCTCTCACTACGCCTTTCTTTCCGTCTTTTTACTCATCCTGTCGATCCCTTCCTCCCTGATCTGTCCACTCTCTTTTGGATGTCTGTCATCCACGTTAATTGTTAAACCCCCAACTCACTCACTCACTTTGTAAGTTAAAAGGACTTTGAATTACGTTGATTTTATCATATTTTTATCTAGGCGTACATAGATCATTCGGTCACTGTGCTAAAGAGATTAATCCAACGTTCAAATATGTTATTGATTTCTCACCTGTGAATCCTCAGTTGTAGTCTATCGTTACTTGATAGATAGTTATGGATAGATTTTAAACGTTAATGGTTCTATCTCACTGTAAGTATTAGATAAAATGTGATGTCTGAGTTATCGGCTGGGAACACTTTTTTACGGAAAGGATGCCCATGGCCACTACAGACAATGATTAGACTGCTGACGATGTTAGTGTGGCAAAATAGCAGCAAGGTGATCTATAGATAACCACACATCCCCAGCTCCTGGGTGCATTCCAGTCAACCAGCCATTCAACGTGTTAAAAATGGTGAGACATATTGTCTAGCAATTACTGAAATATCTTGAAATAGAAACAATACTCGTACATACTTATGTTTTAGAAGTAAATTATGTTTTCTAATATTAAAGTATTTCAGTTCAAGTATTGAGAAAATGTTTTCACATTACTTGGTTTGATTGGGTTAAGCTAAGGACAGGCCATGTCTTGTCTGCAAGAATAAAGGCTTGTTAAGGATTTGACAAACACTGCCACAATATGGACTTTAAGTAGACGTCCCTGGAATGTGTCATTCTCACTAAACTAACAAAATTTGTACCAGTGAGCCTAAAAGTTTATAGAATTATAGTATTGAAATATTGATGGATCAATGGAAATTATTAATTGATAATTGCTTAGTAGTAGTTGATTTATTTTAAATGGCTTTTAGTTTCACCGTCTCTTGTGTCTCGTGTTTATGTTATATTGTAAGTTGTCTTGTTTGCTTGCAAGTAGAGATATCGACTCATGTCAGGATGTTGTATATCATCATGAGTGTCGTATATCACGTGTTGACACGTGCGTGTGACAGCAAGGCCAATTAAATTGACGGAAATAACAGGTTAAAAAATTATGGTATCTGCAGGGTCTTTGAATATATCTTTTAACTTTTTATAGATTTTCGTTATGAAGATTTGAAGCAGCAGATATTTGTTTAAAGGTAAGTAGACTTCGGCGAGGTAAAGAAAAAGGTTCTATCAAACTGTTTTGATCTTTTTGAAAGTTACACAAAGCTACTATGATGAGGTCAAAGGAGATTTAAAATGAAATCTACCAGAATTTTAAAATTGTTTATATGAGGTGTTTCCTTTGGTCTATGAATCATCATTCAGAGAATTGATTAAACTATTACTTGCTAAAGTGTGTTTCCCATAGACTCCTCCTGCGATCTCTTAGAGTCAATTCATTTTGTCAGCAGGCTGAAAATTGATTGCTAAACTATACGTTAATTTGTTTCCTAGGTTGTCAAGGAAACAAACAATGGGTTGAACAACTGCCCGGAAGAATTTTATGGTTATGCTTGCGATACACATATTATGAGAATTGATTTTCAATGAGACTATTTCATACGCTATCAACATGGCAACATGTCAATTATGTCCACTATAAAACCAGCAAGCAATGTGGCATATTTGCTGCAAACGTTACTGATTTCCATCCCCATGGGGAGGATGTAAGGAGGAAGAAGGTTGAGTTTTCGTATATATGTTAAGTAAGATATGTGAGTAACCTGAAAGCAAATATAGGCTCCAATTTACACAGTACAATATGTTATTTTACTGATTAAATGAATTTATTTAGAGAGACTCAACATGATCGACGTTAGTTGCCGCTTTTTAAATACTCTAGAAGGTTCTCTGTGGTTCTCTCTGAAATGCATGTACTCCGACTGTTCATAAAGCATTATCAAACGTATACACTTATTACAAGGGATTTCACCTTTTCTGGTCCTTGTAACAATATATATAACAATAGATTGAAAGTTTATTTCAGATATAGGATTCTGTTAATGGCTTAATCTTAAATTTTGTAAATATACTCCATAAGTAAAAATGTCTACATCTGATTACAAGGTTTATACTGCACTAATTTGCCGTGGTCGCCATAGTTTTTGCATAAAAACCAGAATTATTTCCTTTTGGTGTAAAATCATTAATATCATTTGGATTGTTAAGTCTGATAAAGTTAAGAGAAATAACTTAATTCTTAGATTTGAGCATCAGCGAATAAAAAACCAAATATCAAAGAACCCGTTGGATCGAGACACTTCAGGAAAAAATGTGGAAAGAATTGCAGTACAATTTTCACGGACGGATTATATAATATAGATGACTGAACTCGCTTGCTTTGCACTGTGCCTTTTAAAAATTCTGCTTATTTTTACAAGGCATCTTGAAAAATTTATACATAGGAAAGAAAACCTAAGGCCAGTTGCAGTAATGCATACCGTTTGCAATGCTTATAAAGTGTAATATAAATGACATCATTGAAAGTGAAAACAATTGAATAGAATCTTTCCAAACTCAGTTCCAATGCATTGCCCTACTTTCTTATCAGAAGAATATTTACAAGGCAAAAATTGTATTCCAACTTCACGGCGATGTCTTTCAAATCTATTTCTCTTCCTTCAAAGATAAAGACTGTATTAGAAAAAAGCACCTGTTGCTTCAGATAGATAGGTCCAGTCACAACAAGCTGGACAAAGTCACCACTGATGTCAGTAGATGTGAACACAGCAGAAGAACTTCCATGAGAACGTCACTGTGTGGTCGTTACCAGTGATGAGCATTGTCAGTGATTTCAATGAAACTCAATCTCTTTATACTTTCTTGAATAAAAGTAAAACTGCAAGTGTTGATTCACAACGTTTATTGTTTTCAACTAAATTTCAATATCATTTTAGCAGGGGCAACTACAACAAAGCAGCAATAAGCGCATGCAAGCGAGGAATATAATGTGTTTCTATCACTGTTTCCTCGGGGAGGTTGTCCTATTGGGAGATTCTTTTCTGAACATTGCTTTACAGATTTAACTTCAAAGGATTTTCAGAAGATATTTACTTAAAGACCTCATCGACAGAGTAAAACCATCCATTTATGTATGCACATTTCATGTGTATATTCATTTTGAAACCATTTCTTATCTTCTAAGGAAGGAAGTAATATCGCTTCATCACCACACCGCGCCTCTTCCGTCATTTTCTATTCTTGCCACATCACGTACTACAAACAGAAGCCCCGGGTGTTGCCCATTCTCATCTGAATCATCTCTTTCTGCGGAATCAGAGAAAACTATCATAATCAAAAATATTCCATTCAAACTAAATTATTTCTTACAAAAACGTTAATTGAGATGCCATGGTGTATTTCGTACATCTCATGCCCTCGGTCCTTTAATCAAAATAAAACCTTTCTTTGATAATCAAAATGATATTTTTTCTTTGATAATCAAAATGAAATGTGTATTTCTCATTCATTTTTATAATTACACTTTGTAAACATTACAGTTCCAATTTAGCATTTTCTTTGTGCAATCTATTATTGCCGTATTATCCAATTATAAATACCATGTATGTAATTGTAACATTTTTAGAATTTCAAAAAAATATATAACTTGCAGATATATATTTCTACGTTTTGTCAAATTCGTTTTTTTAAAGAGGAACTTTGAATATGGTGCCGCTGAAATGTTTTCTACAGTTATTAAGTTCGATAAAAAAAAACAAGATTTATGGAACAATGTGGAGCTCATGTTGGTGTACTGTTTTGAGGTTAAAACGTGTCTGGAGATACGAAAACCAACAAACTCTTCACTAATTACCCAGATTATCTAAATACAGGGACAGAAGTATTCCTTGAAAACAAACAGCCAAATTTTAAAGACGAAAATGTTTAAGTGTAACAGCAATATTCAATCATTAGAAGAGGATGTCGACATTCACCGAAAAAGGGTGATTACTAAAGACACAAACCTATAATAACTAGGGAGTAACAAATAACCAGGGTATCTAATTTTGTAATTATTGAAATTTAAAAATGCATTAAATAATGACCTTGCAACGAAGAGCCCTTAGTTCTGTAAGGAAGGAGACACGGCCCGTTTGTTTTAAGTTTTTTAAAACGGTTTAATTGAGGCTCAGGGTTGCTCCATATCATCAATGATGCGTGTTTCTGTCATTTACAAAACGGTTTAATTGAGGCTCAGCGTTGCTGCATATCATCAATGATGCGTGTTTCTGTCATTTACAAAACGGTTTAATTGAGGCTCAGCGTTGCTCCATGTCATCAATGATGCGTGTTTCTGTCATTTACAAAACGGTTTAATTGAGGCTCAGGGTTGCTCCATGTCATCAAAGATGCGTGTTTCTGTCATTTACAAAACGGTTTAATTAAGGCTCAGGGTTGCTCCATGTCATCAATGATGCGTGTTTCTGCCATTTACAAAACGGTTTAATTGAGGCTCAGGGTTGATCCATGTCATCAAAGATGCGTGTTTCTGTCATTTACAAAACGGTTTAATTGAGGCTCAGGGTTGCTCCATGTCATCAATGATGCGTGTTTCTGCCATTTACAAAACGGTTTAATTAAGGCTCAGGGTTGCTGCATATCATCAATGATGCGTGTTTCTGCCATTTACAAAACGGTTTAATTGAGGCTCAGGGTTGCTCCATGTCATCAATGATGCGTGTTTCTGCCATTTACAAAACGGTTTAATTAAGGCTCAGGGTTGCTGCATATCATCAATGATGCGTGTTTCTGCCATTTACAAAACGGTTTAATTAAGGCTCAGGGTTGCTCCATGTCATCAATGATGCGTGTTTCTGCCATTTACAAAACGGTTTAACTAAGGCTCAGGGTTGCTGCATATCATCAATGATGCGTGTTTCTGTCATTTACAAAACGGTTTAATTGAGGCTCAGGGTTGCTCCATGTCATCAAAGATGCGTGTTTCTGTCATTTACAAAACGGTTTAATTGAGGCTCAGGGTTGCTCCATGTCATCAATGATGCGTGTTTCTGCCACTTACAAAACGGTTTAATTGAGGCTCAGGGTTGCTCCATATCATCAATGATGCGTGTTTCTGTCATTTACAAAACGGTTTAATTGAGGCTCAGCGTTGCTGCATATCATCAATGATGCGTGTTTCTGTCATTTACAAAACGGTTTAATTGAGGCTCAGCGTTGCTCCATGTCATCAATGATGCGTGTTTCTGCCATTTACAAAACGGTTTAATTGAGGCTCAGGGTTGCTCCATGTCATCAAAGATGCGTGTTTCTGTCATTTACAAAACGGTTTAATTGAGGCTCAGGGTTGCTCCATGTCATCAAAGATGCGTGTTTCTGTCATTTACAAAACGGTTTAATTGAGGCTCAGGGTTGATCCATGTCATCAATGATGCGTGTTTCTGCCATTTACAAAACGGTTTAATTGAGGCTCAGGGTTGATCCATGTCATCAAAGATGCGTGTTTCTGTCATTTACAAAACGGTTTAATTGAGGCTCAGGGTTGCTCCATGTCATCAATGATGCGTGTTTCTGCCATTTACAAAACGGTTTAATTAAGGCTCAGGGTTGCTCCATGTCATCAATGATGCGTGTTTCTGCCATTTACAAAACGGTTTAATTGAGGCTCAGGGTTGATCCATGTCATCAAAGATGCGTGTTTCTGTCATTTACAAAACGGTTTAATTGAGGCTCAGGGTTGCTCCATGTCATCAATGATGCGTATTTCTGCCATTTACAAAACGGTTTAATTAAGGCTCAGGGTTGCTCCATGTCATCAAAGATGCGTGTTTCTGTCATTTACAAAACGGTTTAATTGAGGCTCAGGGTTGCTCCATGTCATCAATGATGCGTGTTTCTGCCATTTACAAAACGGTTTAATTGAGGCTCAGGGTTGATCCATGTCATCAAAGATGCGTGTTTCTGTCATTTACAAAACGGTTTAATTGAGGCTCAGCGTTGCTCCATGTCATCAATGATGCGTGTTTCTGCCATTTACAAAACGGTTTAATTAAGGCTCAGGGTTGCTCCATGTCATCAATGATGCGTGTTTCTGCCATTTACAAAACGGTTTAATTGAGGCTCAGGGTTGATCCATGTCATCAAAGATGCGTGTTTCTGTCATTTACAAAACGGTTTAATTGAGGCTCAGGGTTGCTCCATGTCATCAATGATGCGTGTTTCTGCCATTTACAAAACGGTTTAATTAAGGCTCAGGGTTGCTCCATGTCATCAAAGATGCGTGTTTCTGTCATTTACAAAACGGTTTAATTGAGGCTCAGGGTTGCTCCATGTCATCAATGATGCGTGTTTCTGCCATTTACAAAACGGTTTAATTGAGGCTCAGGGTTGCTCCATGTCATCAAAGATGCGTGTTTCTGTCATTTACAAAACGGTTTAATTGAGGCTTAGGGTTGCTCCATGTCATCAATGATGCGTGTTTCTGCCATTTACAAAACGGTTTAATTGAGGCTCAGGGTTGCTCCATGTCATCAATGATGCGTGTTTCTGTCATTTACAAAACGGTTTAATTGAGGCTCAGGGTTGCTCCATGTCATCAATGATGCGTGTTTCTGCCATTTACAAAACGGTTTAATTAAGGCTCAGCGTTGCTCCATGTCATCAAAGATGCGTGTTTCTGTCATTTACAAAACGGTTTAATTGAGGCTCAGGGTTGATCCATGTCATCAAAGATGCGTGTTTCTGTCATTTACAAAACGGTTTAATTGAGGCTCAGCGTTGCTCCATGTCATCAATGATGCGTGTTTCTGTCATTTACAAAACGGTTTAATTGAGGCTCAGGGTTGATCCATGTCATCAATGATGCGTGTTTCTGTCATTTACAAAACGGTTTAATTGAGGCTCAGGGTTGCTCCATGTCATCAATGATGCGTGTTTCTGCCATTTACAAAACGGTTTAATTGAGGCTCAGCGTTGCTCCATGTCATCAAAGATGCGTGTTTCTGTCATTTACAAAACGGTTTAATTGAGGCTCAGCGTTGCTCCATGTCATCAAAGATGCGTGTTTCTGTCATTTACAAAACGGTTTAATTGAGGCTCAGGGTTGCTCCATGTCATCAAAGATGCGTGTTTCTGTCATTTACAAAACGGTTTAATTGAGGCTCAGGGTTGCTCCATGTCATCAATGATGCGTGTTTCTGCCATTTACAAAACGGTTTAATTGAGGCTCAGGGTTGCTCCATGTCATCAAAGATGCGTGTTTCTGTCATTTACAAAACGGTTTAATTGAGGCTCAGGGTTGCTCCATGTCATCAATGATGCGTGTTTCTGCCATTTACAAAACGGTTTAATTGAGGCTCAGGGTTGCTCCATGTCATCAAAGATGCGTGTTTCTGTCATTTACAAAACGGTTTAATTGAGGCTCAGGGTTGCTCCATGTCATCAATGATGCGTGTTTCTGCCATTTACAAAACGGTTTAATTGAGGCTCAGGGTTGATCCATGTCATCAAAGATGCGTGTTTCTGTCATTTACAAAACGGTTTAATTGAGGCTTAGGGTTGCTCCATGTCATCAATGATGCGTGTTTCTGCCATTTACAAAACGGTTTAATTGAGGCTCAGGGTTGCTCCATGTCATCAATGATGCGTGTTTCTGCCATTTACAAAACGGTTTAATTGAGGCTCAGGGTTGCTCCATGTCATCAATGATGCGTGTTTCTGCCATTTACAAAACGGTTTAATTGAGGCTCAGGGTTGCTCCATGTCATCAAAGATGCGTGTTTCTGCCATTTACAAAACGGTTTAATTGAGGCTCAGGGTTGCTCCATGTCATCAATGATGCGTGTTTCTGTGATTTACAACGGTTCTCATTAAGCTTTTCCATAAAGAGGCATTAAAATAAGTCCCTGGCTTTTTCACGAATCATTTTCTGTAACATTGTGAAAGTAATTATTTTAAAAGCCTTTTGATAAATAAAAACCTTTGGCTTTTTATTCTTTATATATTCCACATTATTAATAGGATAAATACGCTTGAGCATGTCTTCATGTAAATGAAGGGATTATGGTCTCATGAAGATATGATAGAAGAATGACATTTAGGAGAAACATTTTCCCTCCGAACAGTTTGTGAGCGTGTCTGTCGTTATCGTCAAATAGTACGGTAAGGACTACCAGCAACAATGGCAGTGTGATGGGAAATGGTAGGGTGTTACGACGTTAATTGTAATAAAACGTGAATTGTAACACTTGCAGCAAATGTACTAACTCTTGGTGTAAATTGTAATAAAAACGTAAATTGCAATAAAACCTGACGTAAATTGTAACACGCAAACTTTAACAAAAATTTACGTAAATTGTTATAATCTCTAATTGCTGTAAAATGTAATAACTTTTTACGTAATTTGTAAAAACTGATTGCATTCCTCAAAATTACAAATTTAAAAGGGATTTATGGTTAATAATTATGAAGGACAGAATAAAACCGTGGGTATGTTCATTAGCGTTTTACTGCAACAAGTCAAGTAGAAAAAGTTGTGACAAAAAAAGATAGAAAAACTGATTCACTTGCAAGTAGACAGAGGGACAGAAACACAGACAAAGAGACTAGCAATGGGAAAGACGAAAAATAATTAAATGTTTTTGTTACGTTTATTTCTTTGTCTTGTTTACGAGTAAAAAATGGACTTACTGAATGATGGCTTAATGAATCATAACCATTGGACAGGACTAGGTTTACAAATTTTTAGCGTATTACATGAAAACAGGATCTTGTGAAAGATGGGATGGATTGTTATAGGTACCTACGTTTTTTCCCTCAAAATATTATTGTTTCATACAAATGTGTTTTAATTTTTCCGACCAAGTGGAAATTATCGATTCTACTCATGTCTTAAAATCGTTTTGCATGAATTGTAATATCTATCACTCCCTAACTAATATGAATAAGAGGAGATCATATATATTATTACGTTCGTAAAGTTCAAATAGGTAGTCGCAGGGTGTACCCTCAAACCTGCTTTGACTGTATATTCCGGGACAAAGTTAAGTTATGAAAATGTTACATTTTTAGGATAAGGAGTAATACATGTAAATATCCCTGTCCTACCTCCAAAACTAAGGACATAGAAGGGTTACATTTTTAGGGTGGTGACCCTGTTAACCCGTTTTTGCACTATGACATAATGAAAAATTAGGGTAATGAACTTTCAAATGAGTCCAATTTCATGTCTGTCGCACGAAACTTAAAAGTTACAGGCATTTCTTCATAATCATCATAAAACTCGAGCTTGAATTTCTTTTCACGCTTGCGGCTAACCATATGTTACATGTATATTGGTTGGCACCAAAGTTGGGTTACGAATTGGATAGAAGATTGGGTTAGAGCAAGGGGGTTGTGTTTGGTATATCGTGTTACAAACCGCTATATATCAATGCTATTTGAACGTTAGTCCTTTAGTGAGAGGGTGTTACTTGAGTTGAATAACACAAGAATTTTAAGACAGTGACAGAAAAAAGAGGTTTCATCCTTAAAAGCTGTTTGTTTACTTTGCTCTTAATATCTAAAAGTTGAACATATTGAAATTGATTGTAGTTACTCTATGCATCCGACTCAGTCTCAATACCAAAAAGCCTACAGTACATTATCATGAAATTAAACGAAATAATGCACCACATTATACGTATGAATTTGTAATTGTCCGATTGTTAATTTGTTGATTGTCTAAAATGGCAACTACATGAACAGTGCTAAATGTTTTTAATGTATGAAGCAATAGGTTTGAAATACAAACCAAGTTATACGGAGCCAACGAGTATTTGTTAGCCATTGAAAGGTCTTTTCGATTAAAGCACGTTTTCCCCATAAATTTCCTTGGGTACAACTCCTTTAATTTTGTTAACTATTTTTGGTTTTCAATGTATGTTATAACGTTCACACATTACCAGTCTTGTAGTGAGACTGTAGTAGTTTGACCTCGACATTACCTTACGAAGCAAGTCTAGGTATACGAAATATTGAATATACAATGCACATGCAATATACCACCCTCATTGACATGCTAATTGTTCTAATGTTGGTTCTTGGACGCCGTGACAGTCTTGGATATGCTCGTTATGCTGAGGACTCTTGTACGCAATTAATACGCGTGTCCACAAATGGTCTTCTTCTGACAGACCTTGCTGAATGAACTTCAAACGAATGTCAACAACAAGAAAATGCATTTTCCTTGTGTGTATATTATTATAATCATACCTATCATGGTAGGTTAAGGGAGGTTTTGTATGAATATCATAAGTACTCTTTGAACATGCAGCCACAGTAACACAGACATCTGTTTTATAGTATATCTTTCTATTTCAGATAAAAGGTGTTCACACAAAAATGGCCGCCAGTAGTTTTTTGTTTATTTCTTATTGTTTCCTCTACGACTACGGAAAATCGGGTTGAGTGATGAGATGTCTTGAACCTCTGAAGAAAATACATCTCGCATAAACAAATGATTAATTGGGAAAATTTCAATAAATACATCTTTTTAAAAACGTGCTATTACCCCTGTTAACCTGTTTCTTGTAGCGATCTTGAGAGGATATTTAATGTTGCGTGCTAATGCTATAATAAAAATATGAAATTTGTGGGGTACTCCAATAAATTAACGCCTGTCTAATGAAATTGGAGAATAAGATTGAACGTACAAGATGTACTTTGACGGACATGACGGGAGTCATATAAGGGTTACATCTACATGCAGCCGTGTCACTGTTTATTTAATCCAGCATTATTAGAAAACATTCATTGTTGAAAAGTATGTTCTTTTGCATTGACTTAGAATTTGGTTACAAATAAAACCTCATGGTTGTGTTTAAACGCACTAGTGCACACAAATATTTCGTAAACACAACGAATGCACAGATACTGCATATCTCTCGATATTATTCAAGATCCTCACTCAAGTAATCTACCTCGTAAGTTATTTAACAAATATTTACGTATTCAGGTAGTAAAGTTGATTTTTAAAGACCGGAAGTATTTAATGCAACGTAACTTTAAATCCGCATGAACTACCATATCGGAAATATTAAGATTTTGCTTATAACCAAAAAAGCGGAAACAGCAGCCGTTATGGTCAATCTAATTGCAATGCTTATGCTATGTTATTAAATCGGTTTATTTACAACATTGCTTTCATTAACATAGTTCATTCTTTGTTCTCAGTTCAGAGTTTAGGTAAATTCAATATCTGCACATAATACTAGTTCAGCCGCGTTCAACTGTCTATAATTTATCCGTTTTGTGCACAGCTAACCATAGATTTTTTATATGTCCAAGCCGACAGCGGCTGTCTAATTTTTTTCATTGTTGATTGCAGGTCAATTGTAAAGAATTCTAAGTATTTCATTGCATCGATAGAAAGCTTAACAGAATGCTAAAGTCCTCTTAAACCTTAAAATAGCCAATTTAAACCGCAAAAGCATGCACTAATTCGTTATCCAGCCAAATACATAGACATAATTGGTTAGCAATTTAGATATAAGTTACTGCCATCATGAAATTAATAGAATAAATAAATGTTAACAAAATATTTTCATTTTATTTTGTTTGAGTGGCAATTGTCTGGGTGGAATACAGATCGTCTGTAACTTAATACGTAGAAGCGCCGACTTTTCTGTCATAATCATCTACTGTCTCCAAAACATCTATCAATGGCTGGAGATATATAATAATAGATAAAATAAAACAATGTATAATAATAGCTGGTCAAATATCCCTTACCCCAGGCCCCACGCAATATATTTTCTTAAATATTCGCTCCATTTCTCTTCTTATCTATGAATTTCTATATATTATAAGCAGGTTCAAGCCCATATTTGGCGTCTGCATTTTCTGTAAAATATATCCGATCAAAACTTGCCTTGGACATTTAGAAGCATACCATATACGGTACAAACCGTTTCCTTCTATGTAGAACGAGAAGCGTATGTAACCCTAAATATGTATATTTTGCGAAAAATGAATCAAGCTGAAACTTCTTGAAGAATATTTCTTGATATGTTAATGTGAAATCTTAGTTCAAGTGAAGGCGATTTTGAGGTAGTTTAATTAAGGTCCTCTTGATAATTCGGTTATTACAATTTACGTAAATATTTATTCCATTTTACCGCATTTTACGTCAGTTTTTATTACCATTTGCGTATTATAATCTAGGTCAAGTTTTATTACGATTTGCGTTTTTATTACAATTTACGTCAAGGGTTATTACATGATTTGCTGCAAGTATTACAATTTACGTTTTTACTACAATTTACGTCGTAACATAGGGCGTATGCAAGCCTTCCCAAACAGTAAGCTGACTGATAGAACTGTCAATTTTCATAATCTGATAAAGCGTTTCGATAAAGTGGACATAATTCACGATAGTGTACAAAGAAACAAACACGTGTTTTTTGTAATATTTCGAAACATTTAATGTTTGGAAAGCACAAAACAGTTTCACGAAAAATACAAAACTGTAAATAACAGTGCTGGAGACATGACTGTACAATTAGTCTAAACTTTGGAATCAGGTTAATGTCGTGTCATTAATATTTAGAGCAATCTATTTCCATTTCTCTCTATTTAAAGACAAGACATTTTCTCCTAAAGTAATCAAATGCCTACAATGGCAGCCAATTTGTCTTAAGTGATGAGTGATACTGAGAGGGGTCGCATAATTCATAGAGATTATTACCCAAGGAAGTGCGTCATTTGACTTTTACGAAACGTTTGGTGAATGTTTGTGTTACCCGAGCGGGATCGAGGGTTTTACATTAATTTGCACGAGTTTTGTAAAAGTCATATGACACGCTTCCGAGTGTACTACTTTGTTTATAACTTATTCAGTTCCATCTAAAACACATTGAAATATTCAGAAAATGGACTGCTTCCCTTGCGACCGCCCGCTACCGTGAGGTCACGAACAATGGTTTTATGACGTCACAGACGATGAAATAGGGCACCTCGCGCTCTCGTTGCTAGGCAAAAGTGATATGTGCATATTTGCTCATATTGAAAATATGTGTCCACTAGGATTTACCATATAGGTAATAAACATGGTTGATGTTATGAAGTGTATTACTTTTGTGAAACATAAAGGTAATGAAATATTTTCTTCTTTTTTAGTGTTATTACATACATTATACATATATTTATATTTGCTATATAATCAATAATTGACATTTTTCTCTATCATTTGGGCCATACTTTATCTTTGGTTTGTCTTTGGCTTGAATAAAAACATTTGGAACATCATAAAGAACCTGCTTCGTATCCGTTTGTTGCGTGTTTAACGTTTTCCATTAAATCAAAATCGTTATGAAAATTGTTGGTTATGAATTTTTTGTAATAATTCCATGATCACTAAATGTCACTATTGGTTGTTTTTATAAAAGTACGTGAAGGCGCTATTTAATAACTATTTGGGACGATTTTTCCGCGCATAACAATTTTGTCCAGAAAATAATATGAAAGTTTTGTGCGCTTACACTAAATAAACCAATCATATCACAGGGTAATGAGCATGATATACTCTATAGGTTGTCTAAAGCTCTTTATGTTTGATGTACTGTAGCTTGCATTTCATTACATGATCACAATGTATGTTCACAAATATTTCACGTAATAGAACTCGTTTACAACCATAAAGCTATATGGAATAAAGAGATGTACCCTGAGTGTGAACGTTTGCCTTGATCATATGTGCATAACTCAAATGAAAATGAGACAGATGTCAGTAAGAATGAGGTATGCATAAGTTTAAATGACAGGTGCAGATACATGGCATCACCTATGACATTTCCTCTCTATGGCATGAATGGCAACCTATAGTTTGTGAACAGGACTTTTCTTGGCTACCATTCCACTATTGTCACCTTATGGAGGTGCAAGGTGGGTGGTTCCAGAAACATTGCTGAATTACCTACAAACTTCTCAATGTCCCATACGTGTCACAGTCTATGGATCGAACCATCTCCATATACTTACGTACTCAATGAAATAGAAATGAAAATAGAATTGCAACGTTATACAGGTAGGAGCATTTGCATGTGCAATGTCCTAGTGCCCGTGCAGTTGACAATAAAAGGCATTAATGTATTCGGGAGAATAGTGATTTGCATCAGATCTTTTCTAAGATATAACATGACACGAATTTTTATATCAAACTCATATTTTTCGGGGAATTTTTTAAAAAGAATTTGTTAGAAATAAAAGGTTTTGATAAAATATTTTTAATTAATATGAACATTCAATCTTCAATTGTGTTCCAAAATAAGAAAAATAATCACCAAAAAGCAGTTTGTCTCCAAATTGTCTGTGGCTATGTGATGATGGTTAACATTGTTTTCTTCTGAAAAACACGATTCAGCAACTGGACAATGACGGAAAACTAGGTTGATAAAGAGAAAACGGTTAATTGGAGAGTAACTTGGCAAATTCGACTCTGAGAACGTGCAGACGAATAAGTGTTGGAGGACCGAAGCTGTTACTTCAAAACTTTCAACAGTACTTACAATTCACCATTGTTTTTTTATTTCAACACAAATGAAGCCTAAACTACAAAATAAATTATTAAGATATTGATTTATGAATCGCCCTTCTTTCAGCTTTACCATACTGGCCGAGTAATAGGTCCTCCGGCTATTGGTTTGTCACAGGATAATTCAACCAGCACGTCTGTACGTTGACGTCAAACTGTGCCAAATTAGGCTATATCACGTCTGTCCACGGTGACTGAGTTCTGTCTCACAGTTGGCGATGAGAGCTAGGTGTGAGTCTGTGGCTGCTGTCCGTGACATCCTGACTGTATGGCACCGACATGTCCAGGGCTGGCTTACATACAGACACTACAGCTGCATCCTGACAGTTTCTTCATATCCTTGCCAATCTTAAGGCAAATGTCATGCAATTTGCAAGGTCTTAAATGCATTGTGGTAGAGCGAAAAAGAAACCAATTATATTTTCAATTTGAATTTAAATTCAAATTTATAACATTCCACCTTTTCTTTTAAAATCTCAAATACGTTGTATGTAACCTCGAAAATAATGCTCTTTATCTCATCATGAAAGTCTTCTACTTGGTCACATTTGATAAGAGAACGATTGGTTGATAATAATAAGAATTCATAAATAATCATTTAAGTCCAGTAAACATCTGAAAGATATCGTTTTACCGCGATCCGTCATGACTTTTATCTAAACATAGGAGGAATGATAGCGATACACCTGGAAACTGTGTGTACAACATATAATAATAGCATTTTTAAAAGCAATATTCAATTTCACATTCCTATAATCTTGGAATTCGGTTAATTATGGAGGGATTACCGTCAGACCGTCGAGAGGAGTGTTAAACCAAGAGTTAATGTGTTACACCTGAGAGAGAACACGATACCTCCACCATAAGATGATTGTATAATGTGCTTGTACTGTTCACTTACTGTCTTCAAACCTACAAGCGAATGGTTCCAGTTTCAAGGCAGGCGCACATAACCCTAGAAAAGTACCCGTGTTCGAGATTTACAGCCTAAAGAAAAATCATTTACTTCGATCACAAATAGCTGCAAATATAGGAACGGGCATGCAGTATACTGCTAAGCGGTTTTGCCGTTACATAAGTCATATTGATACCACCGTTGACTCTTAAGATCAACCGGGAGTGTAGCTCAGCTGGTACAGCGTCTGCTCATCATCCGGAAAGTCGTGGTTCTATACTCGGCCGCGTCATACAAAAGGACTTTAAAAGTTTGGAGATGGATTTAAACCGCAAGATGTTCTCAAACATCGGTTCCACGATACCACGATGCTGTATGACACCATCTATAATAAATTAATTTTTCCTTTATGTTCTGCACCGATTCTGAGGAGTGACAACATCTCTAGAAGAAGAATGTGGCATTTAAGCGCTGGATATCAGACACAATAAAGTTGGTACAAGTAAGTTTAACTGCCAGAATGCATTCATGAACTTTTAAAGGGGCTCTTTATCGTTTTCTTGACACCGTGTTGTTTCCTCGTTTAAACGTCGATTTGCTGCAGTAAAGAACTTGATTATATTTAATCATTGCAATTTCTAAAATACCTCTTCAAATGCTGATGCTTATGCTAAAGAACTTGATTATGTTTAATCATTGCAATTTCTAAAATACCTCTTCAAATGCTGATGCTTATGCTAAAGAACTTGATTATGTTTAATCATTGCAATTTCTAAAATACCTCTTCAAATGCTAATGCTTTACGAACAGGAGCAGAAGACTTATTCTGTATATGTGTATGCGTCAGTTTATAAGTTATTCTTTCTCGGGGAATCCTCCTGTCAGGGATATTTACAACATCCCTGGTATATTCTAAAGAGTGTCCCTGGATCATTCTATAGAATATCCCTAGGAAATTCTAAAGAATGTCCCTTTGGTTATCTATAGTTAGTTTAGTTACCTGTAATACCCCTTTTCAAAAAATATAAATGTATGTCTTAACACGGAAATGTTTACCTTACTGTGAAGATTACTGTCAGTTATGACTAGGTCTTCAGAAAATGACTCCAAATACAAGAACAAAAGTGCAATTTTTTAGACGCAAAATCGACATAACCCCTTCATATTCGCTACTTACGCAAGCTAACGGTCATACCAATGTACTACAAGGGATCAGCTAAATGAGGTGGATTCCGAAAATCCTCTTATATCTAAGCATTACATTATGAATTAAGATGTTAAGGATCCCCTTATGCTTCTTAAAGAAGTCTAGGCATGCCAACTTTATAAAATGAATACCTGTGACTTCCTTCAGTATACTTAACAGATATTGGCCTCTCCCGCCGGCTTTCCCTTAAGGATCAAAATCGACCGCGGCAGATGGAATTTGTAGAGGGCCATAGGAAGAGAGAGGATTTTTATCTTACTTATGAACCGATTAAAGACAATGTTAAGACATAAATTCAATTCGGTGTTCACAGAACTTCGATGATATTTAATGCTGAGAGTTCAGATGTTTTGCGAGGAGAGCACGTCCGCGCTTTTCCTTACTAATGTTTTGGTCTGCAACAGTTCATCCTTCACTTCGGAGGGTAGGTCTTGTCAACTTAATCCGACCAGCACACACAGACATCTTGATGTCATCTCTTCTTCAAGGCTGAAGACGAGAAGTGAGATTTAATTATCAATATTTTTCACCCAAAGTTCGCGATCACCAACAATCTTGCAAAAGCTAAACGGTACACGGTCAGAGATTGCCTTAAAAGCCTTAACATGTTAAGGTACTGCAGGCTGTACGATACGAGAAATATTCTCCGCGGAACTAGTTGCTCCTAAACGATAGATGCTCTTTATTTAAAACATCTGTGTCTGGGAGCTGTGCGGGATGAGTTTCACTGGAAACAATACGGGAGATATGTTGGAAACGTCGATCATATAACAAACTCCTGGGGGTTGGTTGACATCACACCGATCTCCAGGTGCTTCAGTTGCAATATTCCTAATTGGTAAAAAAATATTTTTGTAAACAAATAAATCCATTATCGTACATTTTATATTAGCATGGCATAGGTTGGTTGAAAAAAAGGTCGATAAGTTCAAAATGACTCGAAATGAACTAAAAACCCAGAGATGTTGTCCTGTGATCGACCAGCGTCAAAACACTGAAGGCTGTATATATATTTCCTGTAAATCGTGTTAACAAGTAGCCTTAAAAGGGTTAATAATTGGTTTTTTTAAAACAGTTAAAATGTAAAACTTTATAATTTCGATATATCAAATGAGGTGAGGTGATAAGGGATTTAACGCCGCTTTCAAGAGTATTTCACTTATATCGCAGGTGCTAGTATTATGGCAGTGAGAAAGCCCGCAACACCATTGTGGCTATGCATTGCTAGCGAACCATGGGTGGTACTGCACAGAAATTCAGTGTAGCATTGCACCCAAACCTGACTGCGTGTTACTACAGTTCTTTACTGCAGACAAAGTTGCGATTCGAACCACACACCTCTTGATCAGAAGCCGAACGTGCTGACCACTGCGCTATCCCGCCCCCTATCAAATGAACGTCAAAGTGTTTCTCTACTGTAGTTCCACTGTACTTTAGGCTCAGCAGCGCCAAATTTAGTGGCCAAGGTGAGTATTTTATGAGCTCTTCAATAGCTGCCTGCTGTGACGTGGAAGGAAAAAACATTTGAATGTAGGGATGTTTTGACGGAGTTCATCACTTTGAAATTCCACAAAAATCAACCCAATGTAACTAGGACTGCCGCGGCTACTAGACGTTCGAATCCATGGAAGCTTAATTAATTCTGCTGTGATATCCATCAATAATTTTTTTTAATACATTTGGGAAAAGGGCGCAATTCTGAAATGTAACCCATGTTGTCTTTTTAATGGTCCATTGAATATGGTTCAACACCTCAGACATTTTCTTAGTACTTTCTTGTTCCAAGGAAGAAGTAAGGAAAACGTTATAAGAGTGTGACCTCTGTTGCTTCATAATGATAACAGTTTCACAATTGATCCTAAAAACTGCCTCTAACAACACAGAAGCTCAATCTATTGACGGATTTACTTACTTACACTGGGTATGGCGACACAGCAGGTAAATGCTTGACAATAGTAAGTGATATACGCTTGTCACTACTCCTGTCAGACATTATTTAAGATGCATTTGGAAGGGTATTATTGATTACAGATGAATAAAAGAAAAACGAAATGTAGAGGGATAGGGATTTCTTTCAGAAGGGGGTATATTCTGCCCTAAGAACATTACTCATTTGTAGGGGAGGTGAAGGCAGATTGGAGGGTGCAGTGCAAATGTACAATCTCAAGTAACTAAGATGCTATTCTGAAATATGATCGTCTATTGGCTTTCCATCCTCTGTTTAACCTCATGCTGTAAAACTCATTTCTTCCATATAACTCCTGTTACAAATTGAGGACATATTCTTGAAAGTTCTTTCAAAATCCCCTAACTTTGAAAAAACCACTGTCCTTTTTTAATCCATTCAAATATTGTGTTAGGTCTCTGAGAGCAGTCTCATGGACAGTTAGAAGGATGAGACATGATCAGTTTTTAACAATGTACAGGAATGTGGTCTGGCACCAAGTCAGTTAAGTCAGAGAGATATTTAACTTTTAAACCTCATGTCAGTTGAGATAGACATAGTATTTGTTAAGAGTTGACATTTATTCTATCAATTTTATCATTTCATAAAGTTTAAATGTTGAGGTAGTCACAGCCACAATAATTATGCCAGAATATTGTTTTATGTCACTCTCTTGAACTCTAAAATTTGAATGGTGACAAAATGCTTTTTACCCTACCCAGAGAAAATAACATGTTTTATTACTATTGACTGGTTTATTCCACTAATTGAGTGCATTATACTATAAACAATCATATAATGAATATAACAAATACCAGTAAAGTCTCTATGGCTTCAACATTTGTGTTATAGTTACATAATTTAATGTTTTAAAAACATAAAATAAAGTTAAAAGTGTCAAAAGACTATGTTTTAAATTTTGACAAACAACAAAAAGAACGATAAAGTCAGCACTATTTTATTGATAGATATATGCATAGGGATCTGCCAGTGTGATATGGTACTGCCACTGTCTGTCTACCTTCTACCTGAAGCGGGGAGTGGTCAACAGTCGGCAGCCAAACACTGGGAGCTTCTCAGTCCAAACCAAATCAAGTAATAGTTACTTAAGAGATACTATAAACATAATTGCTAGTAGACCAACTAACCATGATGTAAATCAATATTGCAAAAAATGTAAGCAAAAAATAAATTGCCATTACAACCCAGTAATAAAAATTATTCCATTCTCCATTACTTTTGATGTTGATTTCTCCCGTATGAGAAGATTCTGCAAAGCATATGCCTGGAATACCCTTGCTTGGAGGAAACAACTTGGCTTTGTTTAAGGGCTTATAAAACAAAACATGCACACGTGATTGTCTATTCATCTAATGTATCTGTAAACAAACGTAAAAACTAAATGTAGAACATGAAAAAAACAACTTAAGATACGGACAAATCATTCCTAAAAAATAAACTATTATTCTAAATCAAACAACACAATGACAACTGTGTAACAACCAAAATAAGATAACTAAAAGGTAAAAGTACAAGTACACAAAGTGCTTGAGACAGGTAGATCACAAAACTGGATGAAGCACATGAGGAACTTCACCTGGCTTCATCCTGGAGGATGTAGGCTTCTTGGCTCTGAGTATTACCATCTTTCTTCCATTGGCTCCACAGTCAGTGTATAGAGAAGTGAGCTTTACTCCTGCCCTGTTTATTAACTAAACGTCGTGGCACCTGACACATCACTTGATTCTAAAGAAAAACATCCACTGTCATGTTGCTTGATGCAATTAAACCTGTGGTTAGAGGAAACAGTAACATACTCCTCCTTTTTACTGATGACCAGTCAAGCCTGCAGCCCAGTGGTCATGGAGACTGTAAAGTGGACACTGTCGGTCATCAGCCAAGCACATACGACAACTTGTGCTTTGAATAAGGACCATCAAATAGGTAGAGCACAGGAAACTTTGATTGATTAACATTTTGCAATTTTACCATTACTATTTGAACATAAAACCTTAAGCCTGGCCATTTTCAAGCTGATTTGACACCAACTAAAGCTGTTTCAATAATAATTTGGAAAAAAGGACATATGGTTAAAGAACAAAAAAACATTTGAGCAAATGAAAAACATCAAAACATATTTGTGAACCATAAAATGACTAAACTCACTGCAGGCACCAAAAAAATTTTAATGGCGAAATTTAGACTTTTTTCCAAACAAATGTTATTGATAAAAATAAGATTTATCTATTGCCATACAAAAACAACTGTACACAAAATACAACTAAGATTTGGTTGGAATGTGTTTTGTAGGATTATTTCTCACTTGAGCAATTACTGCCATTTAATCAAAATGTAGCCACATTAAGTCATAGCACATAATTTCAACATAAAACAATTGAAAAATATGAATATAAAAATTTGATAACATTTACATTATCATTGTGGGCATGTACTTGTGACCATATATATTTTAACCTGTTAAAATGATTTTTATATATACATTGGTCCCTTCATTGGTGTGTCCTGTTTAAAAAACTATAACAGAAATAAAGACAAATACAGGTAGTTATTTAATGGTCAGAAGGCTATCACATCATCAGCTAATCTCTGTTTATAGGTGTAAATTGATACTCATACTGGCAATATGGACGAAAACAAATGTTACTACAACAATGTAACTGAATAATAAACCAACTAATGTACTCACAAATAAGAAAGAAAATAATGTAAAAGTGTAAAGAAAGAAATACTGAAGCTACACCCAATACTGCTACTAAAACAGTCTATTTATAGGAAACAGAAAGCAAAATCTGAAGATTTATGAATCTGTTCTCAAGTTTGATTAGTAAAACACCTGAGAATACACACATTGATTGGCATATTAATCACTTTCATCACAGTTTTGATTTTGTTCTATTACATAGAAATGGAGAAAACAGGATGAAACACAATCTCGAAGCTTAGACATGTCTCATCTGAGGTATACAAAACCAATCCACAAACTGCCACTGTGATAGGCCAGCGGTCGAAATACCTGCCTGCCTGCCCGACCACCCAGGACAGGTTGTTTTCAACTCGGACAGTTAAATAAGCGATTACCCCTGTCTAACGGTCGGGTAAAAGTTATATCTTATCAAATTCATCATCTGAAATACTTGAATGTTCTCAATGAAATTATGCACTAGTAAAGATGAATTATAAATATTACCGAAAGGGTATTCGTTTTACAAATTTTACAAAGCGTAAACAGTGAAGTGTATGCACAACGTGCATATGCTACATTCACCCAGTTAATTTCCCCCTCTATGCTCTAGGCTATTTGTATAAACAGGTGATAAACCCAAAGATATGATTTAAACACAAAACGGATGAAAAAAGTTTAAGAAATTCCTTTTATTGTTTTACTACTGTTTTATTCAGTATTCATATTCAGTATTCATATTCAGTTTTGTATTTGATAAAAGTTACAGATAAATACCAAAGTTTAGTGGGCAGGCAGGTTTCGATCAGGGCTGGCAAGTCTTTGAGCTAGCCAGCCCTGTGGTCTGGCTTAAATTTTTGGGAGTTTCATACCCTGGATAAGAAAACCTTTCTACACATCAATTTTGGTCACATAACATGACTGTGTTCGTAAATATCAACATAAAAACAGTGACAAACTACTCTGAACGTGGCTGTAAGGCAGGGCTGTCACATATTATTTTCCTCCATCTTGTTCCACAACCAGGGGAGATAACTGTAAGAGGCAACCATGTGAATGTTCTGCCAAAATAATCATCACAACAACTATCACTGGGATTTCAAATTGATCATAGTTGAGCAAATCAAATTTGTCAGGCAGATAAGTGATTCATAACTGATATACACATAAAGAGACATAAATTCCTAATATTGCTACCAGATGCATAATGTTCAGCACAGTGAAGCAGCATCTTCAAGTGGAGTACAAGATAATATCAGTCTCACAGCATGCATTGCCACACTCTCCTTTAACACTCTCGTAGAGACGGAGATGTGGTCTTAACTAACATGATATGTTGATTTCACCAGACACGAGGAGTGAGCTTATTGCAACCTCGAAGTTCAACTCATTCACACATTTTATGTACATTGGTAAATGTTAACAAAGTAATAAAATAAAACCACAAAGCGTAGAAAAAGGACACCATCAATTCCGATACTGAAATCCATAAAACCAAAAAAAACCATGTATACTCACATTAACATTCCATTATTCAATTTATACATCCAGTAGTTTCTTCAAAATATTTTATTATTAGTAAGTGATTACAGTTAACTAGCAGCGAACTAGGTATCATACTGTACTACTTAAATTTGTTTGTGCCTAGATCTTCATCCTCTCTGAACACTTAGATAGTCGAATAATCTCTAGTGACTATCTTAGAACTAAGAAAGCTTCTAGAATCTGGGCCCAGGATGACAGCAGGGTTACTTTAACAGTTACAGAGCAGCGACCATAATGCCTACACTACAAATTTTCAAATATTAATTTGTAAAAGCATACATAGCTTAAAAATACACAGACAACAAGCGGAATAAAAGCTTTAACGAGGGATTGTTGAACTGTTGCTACAGTTACAGAGCACCATGTTGATGAGCGCTGCACACGCTGGGGTGAGATCTACAGGAGGCTCATTTCGGGATGCCTCTCACTTCTGCCCTATCAGACCAGACTCTGTAACAAACACAATCCATTCTCAACAAAACATTTACACTATACTGAAATCAAACATAGAGCCAAGGGCTCTGAAGCTCAACAGATTCGTATGAATAGATGTTGAAGACAAAAGAATCTCCCAAGTTATTACACTTACTTTAGTCCTCCCTACCACTTGCAGGGCAGGGCAACCGAAACAAGACCTACCTAAGGCTGACCTAATAAACTATCTTAATCAGCATGCACGCAAATGTTTTGAAGTTCAGAGTCACACTGTTAATTGGATACAACGTGAAAAGGTGAAAATTGTTTTAATTATGTTACTATAGGCGCTGTACACATCAAAGTAAAGTTACCCATCTAACTAAGATGATATTCACAAAATTTTAGCATCCTAACATTACTGGTTACCCGAAGAGATATGAAAAAAGTCTAACGGTGAACATCCTGGCACGCCATATTTCAAGGGGTTAAAGACTAAATTTCTAACTAAAAATTCCATATGACAATATGAAAATGTTATCTTCCTCAGTAAAATGGTTTTGGAAAAGCAGCTATTCGAGGGTTTAGGAAAAGTGTCTGCAATGCCCATATTTGAGGGGGTCAGAAATCTAGACAAGGTGTATAAACTTTGAGCACCATCTTGAAATTACCTCTTCGCTAAGAACCTTCAGCTTTGGGTTAGAGCAGTCCTGATGGAAATGTGAAAATTTGCCCTATAGCTAATCAGGCTATCTATAATTATCATACAAATGGTCACAGGGTCACCATATGAGCTGCCAAAGGATCCATTTATCAGAAGCCTCATCAGCTGAGGAATCTGTACACAAGATTTTAGCTTTCTAGGACTTTTGCTTTAAGCATAGGAGATAGAAAAAAAATTTAAGGTGTGGCCTCTTTGGCCCTCTAGTTATAAGGGGTCATAGGAAATTGAAAGGAATCCTTTTCAGCTAAGGAGTCTGTACACAGGGTCAGCATTTCTACCTTTCTTGTGGAGAAGAAGATAAAAATAGTTTTTTAGGGCGTGGTCCCTGTGGCTATTAATAGGAGTCACAATAGGGTCTATAAAGTAGAATCTCCAATGCCTGTTTAGGCTTGTACAAAAAGGAACATTATCTTTCTCAAAGGAGGCCCTACCGATGCTGGATGCAGAGTACCGTCAAACCAAGTTCTAGAAGCCTGACATGGCTTACAACTAAAACTCTCCACGCCAGCTTGTTCCTTTCATCTGCAAAAGGGCTGACCTTAGCACCAACATCATTTTTGAGGAGCATATGAATTTTGATCTAATATTATTTAGTAACATATTTAAACTTTAAAAATGATAGTGTATTTATTTATTGTCCTTTGTATTCAATACTTTTAAATTCAAGATTGATGCAAATTGTTTTTGCATATCAGCATCTTACCAGCAAATAAACAGCTGATCTGGAGCTTTGTTTATGGGGAGATGGATACAAGGGGAGAACCAACTGTGGATTCGAAACTTTATTACCTTAAAGATAATTTAGACAAATTCTGATTGAACAATAGCCAATGCATAAAAAACTGTGTTATCAGACTAGACATGGTGTAGCAACCGTACACCCCATCATTCAGGTGTGAAGAAGTAGATGAGGTGAAGTGATTTGGGGTTTAACACAACCTTTCAGAATATTTCACTTATATCATGGCTTATTTAAGGTCAAAGCCTGCAACACCGTTGTGGTTATGCACAGTCTGATTAAAATCGACCGTGTTCCGAGGAATAAAAGTTTCAAAATATTGACTCTATCGAGATTCGAACTCTATCCGTCTAGGCTATCCTCTCCACTAGGTCTGACCGCACCCTACTGTAGCGCACGTTCTTACTTAAACTCATCTAACCAATCACTATGCGTGCGGCAAAAGCATTTGGTATCAGTAGCTAGGGGCAAGTAACTCCCATTTACCATTCGTTAACCTTGATCGCCGCTATCTTTATTTTAAACGCGATGATGTGATTGGTTCGCTATTGACTAGGTTTTGACTGCGCTAAACTGGGGTCAGCACGTGCGAGCAGTGAGGCTGCCTTCAGACCTAGTGGAGAGGATAGCCTAGACAGATAGAGTTCGAATCTCGATAGAGTCAATATTTTGAAACTTTTATTCCTCGGAACACGGTCGATTTTAATCAGACTGTGGTTATGCATTTCGATGAAACCTGCAAGCATCGGTTGAAAGTAGTGAATCATGGGTGGTAATGAGCTGAAATTCAGTGTAGCATTGCACTCAAACCTTACTGTGTGTAAAACAGTTCTCTACTGCAGACAAAGTTGCAGACCTGGGATTTGAAACACGCATCTAATTGTCTGAAGCTGAACGCGCTTACCTGAATATCCCATAATGTGTTAAATGTACTCACTGGCTAGACGAGCTCGGCGCTGCTCGGCCTGCAGGGCCCACTCCGGCTGTTTGTTGTCCACACTGGCCTTTACCTCTCCTGTAGCAGAAACTAGTCAGTCACTCTCTGCTGTCTCTCCTCTCCTCAACATCATTCCACATTCTTACATTATTATTCATTAAAATCAAAATCTGAAGCATGCTCTCAATAGACTCTCTCTAAAGAGAATGATTGTCTTATTGACAGTTCATTTCAACATTGAATGGTGTCTATAAGCATTCAGTGACTGTCGAGTACCAAGACATAGTAGCTCACCGGGAGAGGAAGTGATCGACCTCCTCTTTTTCTGGGACAGCTGGGTCCGCCAATTGGCTGCCACATCAGGGCTTGGTTCAATTTTTGCTGGAGTCGACATCTGTAACAACAAAAGTAAACACTGACATACATCTCACTCTAATGAAAAAGATAAATTTTTCAAAGTTAAATAAATCATGTCTCTTACGGAATATCTTTTGATATCACACAATATGCCTTGGGATGACTTTAGTTTCTGCTGCATTATCTACTGGCAAGGTTTTCGTGCACTTACTAATCAGCACTATCGCCCACAGTGGCAAATCCAGGATGTTTATCATAATAGTATTGTCAGTTCAATGCTTGTGTTTCTGTCAATCGCTTAGCATCCAAGTTTTGTTCTTTCGTTGCTGTTCTAAATAATGCGGGTGCATATTCAGAAAGTTATGCAGACATTGATAATGTCTATCTTACCAAAAATAAGCATAACAATCACTCAACTGTTCCCAACTCCCCGGTAAATATGTTTTGAGCTCCTTCTGCCCTCCCACATAACCTACCAAGCGGCAAATTTTATTGTTTGCTTAGACTCAAACCATATGCACATCCTCCTATTGCACGCCCTGTGATCTGAACCCTTCGGCGGATAGCAATATGGCTTGGATCATTTGAAAGAGAAGAAAATAGTCTTCAATTCAAAATAAAGTGTGTATCTGTGCCACCTGAAATGAAGATACAGCATGTGCAACAAAAAAAGGTGATTTTCAGTTTTTTGGGTTTTTTACGATTTTCTCACCATATTTCTCACAATCTGCTCAACATATTTTGACAATTTTTATATCACAAGAAAGAGACAAAGATTGTCTTTAATTCCATGAATCATTTGTACACCTATTCAAATCATGTGAACTGGCAATTTAATCATGTTTATTACTTTGGCTCATGTCTTCGCAATAGCTAAGCACATTTAGAAATCAATTAATTATGTTTTTGATTTGATATAAAACCTTGCATAGACACTATATATGAAATAAAGTTAGAGCAAGTGTAACAAAAAGGTGATTTTTTTTATTCTTTAGTTTTTACAATTTTTTTGCACCTTATATCCTTTTTATCCTTCGCACTTTTTAAAATGTTATAAATAATTATTATATCAGAATAATGAAAAAAAGATGGTCTTAACTTCATTTCCGTATATAACTTGCCTATGCGTGCTCAGCCATTAAATGATTTTGTAGTTTGAAATAAAGTCAATGTTTAGATTATTGTAAAAAAATTTGTCAAAACATTTTTTAAATTACTTTATATTCATGTCATGAGGAGCTATTTGTCTTAAACTTTGTATGGATTTTGTGGATTTGTTCTCAGAATTACAGCACCTAAAAAAATATTCTAGAGGTGATCGAAATTTCATGCAATGTTATCACTCATTTGCACTACTAGTTATGTATACAATGACATTTATGTACGGATTTCCCCATGCAAACAGCCAAACACACCATATATTGATAAATATGTCGTGTCTATCTGCGCGGGAAACTTCAGGCACCTGTGCAAAAAACGCAAAACTGGTCAAAATAATATTCAACAACATAACAGTTCAGATTGAATGCAAGCTATACTGTGGGTGAGCCCTTCTGAACTCATTTATTCCAACATAATGACTGAGTGGGTACTCTTATCAGACATTCAGACTCTTTCGCAAAACATTGTGTTCTTGGCCCCCTTTCACAAAGCCTTAAGGTGATCGTAAGTCCTTAAGGTAACCTTAGTGCAATGTTAAAGCATGGGAGTTAAGGTTAACCTTAGCTTAGGTTGCTTTGTGTAAGGAGGCCCTTATATCCAGAAGATGATGGGGAGTCTTGTTGCCTAAGTTCTTTGTGGCATGACACTAAGTGTTGTTCAGAGTCTTTTTATCAAACTTCATATATACAATATCATTAAGTAGAAAATACAGAAATTTTGTTCATGACATTGCAAACATTCTCTCGAAAAGTGATTCAGACATAAAAAAAGATTTTAAAAGAATAGAACAGTTTTTTCTGGAATAAAAAATTCCTCTTTACTAAAACCATTTTAGGATGGAAGAGAAATCATAATTTCAGTATAAGAGCCCTTTACAGGGTCTACTTTTAGTCTTATCTCTACCCACCGTCATTGGATCCTCTTTCCTCTTCTTCTTGCGCTCCGCCAGTTCACGTCTCCAGGAAGGAACAAAAGTTGTTGGGGAAGCTGAGTTTTCCTCTTTCACTCCTAAAGGTGACCGAGTCGGGGCGTCCCCCTTTCCGTTTACATTCAGCGTGGGCTTAGATCCTACACATAACACAACATACTTGTTAGATAGTTCTACACACTCAGGATCCTCCTGAACTTTGTTGTCTTCAAGTGTCCAATTTGTTGAAACTGTCAATGCAACTATGATATAATAACATTCTTATTAAACTATTTATTCAACATCTACCTTTTCAGTCAATTATTTCATCAAAATGAAATAGATATTTAATGAATTGAATACAAATTCAAAATGGAAACAAACCTTCAATCTTTGGCTTTGGTCTATCTACAAGAGGCTTCCGAGGAGTCAGTGGTTTGTTTTCTGAAACACGAGGACTGTCAACATCCCGACTTCGTGGCTGTAGTGCAGGTCTCAAGGTAACTTTCACACTGTCCGCATCACTTTTAGACGAGGTGTCTGCTTTGGAGATGGAGGGGTCAGGAATCTTCCTCGGAGTTGTGCGTAGCTTCATCTCGTTGAGCCAGGTCGGCTTTGATTTCTTGTCCTCCTTGGTCTCATCCAATTCCTTGTTCTTAGCAGGGGACACTCTCCGCAAGGAGTTCTTCCTCTCCGACAGGATGACACTAGTGGCCTCCTCCTCACTGGGGGCCTTGGGCTCTGGGGGCGAGCTGGAACTACGGGTGGAG
The DNA here is from genome assembly GCA_921293015.1 of Phorcus lineatus. NCBI lineage: Eukaryota > Metazoa > Mollusca > Gastropoda > Trochida > Trochidae > Phorcus > Phorcus lineatus. The sequence continues at coordinate 13,641,737 of OV121089.1, forward strand.
CGCAGGGAGACCTTCTCAAGGGTCACTGATGTCACCTTGCTGGGGGAGTCTGACCCAGCCACACTTGGTTTGAGGGGAGGGGAGAAGGCACTGGTCCTTTCTTGCTTATTGTCTCTTTGCAGAGTAGACATCACTACATCAGGCCTCGAGACACTGCTCACAGGCTTATTCTGACCATTGGAGCTGGTCTCCACATCTGAGAGCCTGGTGCTCTTGGGGCGAGGCGAAAGTTGTGGTTTAGTTGGTTTTATAACTGGTTTATGTGACTCTTGTGATTTCCCAGTGTCTGGTTGTAAGGTAGCTGCACTGTTTGTGTCGGTCTCAGGTTTAGATCGGGTTGAAGGACGACTCTTCAGGCCTGCTAGTCCCTTCATTAACTGCAGAAAACATTCCATAGTTAATGTAGGAGATTAAACCATAATGAAGGATGCATCTAAGGTTTTGGCAAAGTGACTGATTTGCTATATAAATATACAGGACAGAAAACGCTGTTATCAAGTGAGACAGCAGCAGGGTACTGACCTGGGACTGGCCAAGCACATCTGGTCCAATCAGCATCTTGCCCCCAACAACCGGGCTCTTCTTCTGGGGGGGTGGGGCTGAACGGTCCTCCTCCACCACCTCATTCACACTGGCAGGGGTGTGTTCAACTTCGTCAGCAGCTCCTGCTGGCTTCTCTTCATCTTCTTTATCCTCATCGTCTTTGTGCTTATCTGCAGCAGACGAAGAGGTTGTATGCAGTTGCTCAACCATGTCACAAGGTTCTCTCACATATATTTCAGTGTTCCCAATTATAGACCGATAAAATTTCACAATGACTGGTAAAATAAATGTCTGCCAGTCCCAGCAGCCGGTTTATGTTTAACTGTTAAAGTCACTTTCTCTACTTTTCAACTGAATAATTTGAAACAGCAATTGAAATACAATCGAGTCTAAAAAAAAAACTCGCATTGTTGTAAAGCGAAACTGAATTTCACCTCAAAGGTATTTTTAGATATGTAATCTCGAACCACTGTTCAATAAAATACGTTTCATTGGTCAAGATAATGATAATGTCAGGGATGATCAGCCAATCAGCAGAGAGCGTACTGAGCGGGATTTCCCGCAGTTCAAGCGTGTTATAGCTGGCCTAGGAACGACGTGTAAAGTTTTGATCCAAGAATATGGAGATAGCTTCCCAGATTATGTAACCCTTGCTAAAATAGCTTTGACCATACCCGTTAGCAGTGTTCCAGCTGAAAGGGGTTTTAGCATCCGGAATCGAATTCACAATTCGAACCGAAATTGCCTCTCGGAAAAGAGGATGAACAATTTGATGGTGCTAAATATGCATTCTAACACAGGCGATGTTGATAGAGCCAAGGGGCTATTTACATCTAAGAAAAAACAAAGATTGTAATGGCCATGGCTAAATGAGAAAAGAATACGACAGGTATGAACTCAGAATGTCTTTTTAAAATATTTTCAATCTAGTACAATCAAGATTCCGGCCTTGTAAATTACGATAGGGACTGGTACTTTTTTATGTCACCGAACACTGTATTTTCTATAACAATACTTGATGATATGAAAACTAATGAGGTCAAATGCCTAAACTACTTCTAAAAATAACAATGGTGTCTTCCATATGATATGTCAAAGGCCTTGAAAAACAAATAGCTTCATTTAAAAACAATTTCTAATTTGCAAACATACGAACCAACTAATTGCAGCTTCGTCACAAATTAGTTACCTAACATAACCAAACCTCTGTGAACAGTTATCTGCACAGATGTGAAATCTCCTAAGAAAGATGATGTGAGCCTCACCTGGTGAGCGATATGTGAAGGCATCATCTCCCTCCTGTATCACCCGTCTCATGCTACTCCGTGTTGGTTTCTTCCTCCGTGCTAGCGAGCCTCGTTTCCGCAGTGAGGACTTGTGACGTGTAACATTTGGATCCAGGAGTGACGTGTCCTGAAAAGAAGCTTTGGTATAAAACTGTACATAAATTATCAAGAGGGCAATACATGCCCTTGCAACATCATAGACAAGAGGCCAAAAAAGCGATATAGAATCCCGAGTTAAAACAAAATCTCTGTTTATAATGTATGAAAACAATAGGAGTTATAAGTTAAGGCAGTTTAGTGAAAGAAGATTGCAGGCCCCCCCCCCCCCCCCCCCCCGAAGAGCAAGAGCCATGTATAGAGGTGTACAGTACCTGTATGACAGAGAAGTCCAGGTCCTCCCCATCACCCAGACTGCTAGTGCTGACCCTCTGCAACACAATAACATCTTCACTCGACTTATCTCATTATCTCACAACATACAACCTCGTTTTTCTATATTTCTCTGCCACATGACCAAACACATTCTCTCAACACAATAAGAGCCATGGGCTCTGTAGCTCATCAGTTTGTAAGATGTATCCTCATTCGGCTGAGGCCACATGGACATGGCCCCTGTTGTGTTTATTAGGGGCCCAAAATTCATTAAAATGTATTAATTAAAACTCACAGTAGCCAAGGAGTCTGTACACAACATTTCAACTTTCTAGACCTTTTGCTTCTGGAGTAGAAGTTGAAAATAGGCTTTTAGCTTGTGGCCCCTTTGGCTATTATGAAATTTATAAATATCACTAGTAAAGGAGTCTGTGTGCAACATTTAGCTTTCTAGGCTTCTTGCTTCTTGAGAAATAGATGAAAGTTTTTAGGGCATGGCCCATGTGGTCCTTATTAGGGGCGACAGGATCATCAAATTTGTGAATTATAATCATCACTAGTTAAGGAATCAGTAAACAAGATTTGAACTTCATAGACATTTTACTTCTAGAGCAGAAGATGAAAAAAGGTATAAGAGAGTGGTAAATCAAAAAATTTACAAACATAATCCCCATTAGTCAATGAGATTTCAGATTCTTAGATTCACTGGTTCTAGAGGGGAAATTAAAAAAGCGAAATGTTATAGGTAGTACGACAGAACAGATGAGCTTAACATCAATCATGAGGTACTTGTTATTTCCATTGCATTTTAAAGGACAAGTCCAGTGGGGTTTTTTAATCAGTCAATTTGACAATTACAAAAAGTTTTGTACTCTACCAATAAACACTGCTGTAGGCCTTGTTAAAAACAAAGGTAAGTCGACATCAGCAAACTTTCATGAAACCAATGAACCATGACTACCTCGCATGTGACAACCTCAAGAGACCTGTAGACATCATTCAATACATAAAAGAAAGTTGGTGGTCATTTCACCTGGGTAAAAAAACAAATTGAAGACTAAACCTAAACATACAGCTTAAGCAAATAAGACGTCAAGAGTAAATAAAGTATAAAAGTTAACTTTTCAATAGTTTGTATGTGAGGCTGAAGCATGCTGCAGCTTGATTTCCTCTTCTCATGACAGAATGTTGCCATTGCAGTCTGTATGTAAAGGCACTTTAGTTGCCATTGCAGTCTGTATGTAAAGGCACTTTAGTTGCCATTGCAGTCTGTATCTGAAGGCACTTTAGTTGCCATTGCAGTCTGTATGTAAAGGCACTTTAGTTGCCATTGCAGTCTGTATGTAAAGGCACTTTAGTTGCCATTGCAGTCTGTATCTAAAGGCACTTTACGTTGCCACTGCAGCAGTGTTTGCGTTAACGCATAAACCTGCGTTTTTCACACATAAAAATCATATAAACACGCAAAATATATTGTAACTGCGTGTTTTGCACGCACATATAATTATACACTTAAGTTTACATTTTTCCATAATGTTAAAACAATCGTTCTAAGCTGATTGTCTGATTACGATGTCCTGAGAAAAATAAATCGAAACCTGGAAATCCCATTGCTAAAAGCCCTGTCATTGGTTACTATACCGATGGCATTCCCCGGAAGTCGTTCATTTTATCCAATCAGAGCAATGTTTACAAGTGATTATTATCAAGTCTCATGCTGTATAATATTACGAAGTTCGGAACGGCAGCTAGTTACTTACACAGGCATGTGGCTGCATGTGTTTTATCATCAAAACTGAACCGTATATGGTAGGTTAAACTTTGATGTCTAAATTTGATGACAATTTATTACCTTTACTAGTAATTATTTTATTGAAATAAAAACTCCATTAACAAAAACGCGAAATATTTGAATTGAAAATTGATTATTTCATTTCTGCACGCACTGTATAAAAACCTACCGCGAACACTGTGCAGTCAATATCTGAAGGCACTTTAGTTGCCATTGCAGTCTGTATGTAAAGGCACTTTAGGTTGCCATTGCAGTCTGTATGTAAAGGCACTTTAGGTTGCCATTGCAGTCTGTATGTAAAGGCACTTTAGTTGCCATTGCAGTCTGTATGTAAAGGCACTTTAGGTTGCCACTGCAGTCAATATCTGAAGGCACTTTTGGTTGCCATTGCACTCAATATCTAAAGGCACCTTAGGTTGCCATTGAAGTCTGTATCTAGAGATACTTTAGTTACCATTGCAGTCAGTATCTGAAGGCACTTTAGGTTGCCATTGCAGTAAGTATCTGAAGGCACTTTAGGTTGCCATTGCAGTAAGTGTTTATAGGCACCTTAGGTTGCCATTGCAGTAAGTGTCTATAGGCACCTTAGGTTGCCATTGCAGTCGGTATCTATATGTACTTTAGGTTGCCATTGCAGTGAGTATCTATACTTTAATTTGCCATTGCAGTCAGTTTGTTAGCTTATTTACTCTTGGCTTCTTATATGCTTAAGCTGTACGTTAAGGTTTGGTCCTCAATGGGGTTTCTACAGGTGAAATGACCACCAACTTTCTTTTAATGTTTTCATCTTTCATCTGATGAGATAGCTGTTTTGTGTTTTGGTCATACACAAAACTGTTTTTGTTCATTCTGAACATTAATAACTAGCATGCATTCTGTGATCCTTAGCAAAAGTTGAACAATATAAAATGCATAGGACAATGTCTTTTAGATTAGAATACCTCCAATGCGAACATTTTCAAAAAAACTAAAATCTCAAATCAAAACAGATTTGACATTGAATCAATAATGATTACATCCGATTGTAGTTAAATTTGTAAACATTGTTATAATAACAAAGAGAACTGTTAAAGTACCTTTGAAGGGTCTTGTACTGTGACCAGGATATCCATTTTGCCATCCACACCATCAGAGGAAGCATCCGCTGCCTTCTCACTCTGTGTGCATTGAGAAGTGCCTGAGAACAGGTCATCAAGGTCAGCCTGGGTACTATTTGCAGTACCACTACTGGCCATACAGTTGGTCTCCTCAGTCCTGCTTGCTACACTTTTATCATTAGTCTCTACAGAATTTATTTGAGATGATTTGACATTGCTGCTGCTTCCCCCAAACAAATCATCTGTGTCTGACTTTGGACTGGAGGCCATCGTTGATGATTCACCAAAAATGTCATCCAGACTCTTTTCAGGTTTCCGTTGAGAACCTTTTCCCAGCCTCTGATTGGGGACTCCAAACAAGTCATCGAGTTCTGCAAGTTGTTTGCTCCCTGTTTCCTCCCCGAATAAGTCCTGGAAGGTGTGTGATGGTGATTGCTTCTTGCTGCTTCTCTCTGTGTCCCGGACCAAGTCTGGCTCTTGCATGGTACTGGAGACCCCCATAGACTTGGTAACAGCTGGGATTCCAAACAGAGCATCAACGTCATCCTTCTCTGTTTTGCTGAGGCTCTCTTCTGGAGCAGAGCTGGCTTGGTTGAGTGCTTCCTCTTCAGAGTCTTCCTTCTCCCTATCAGCTGCGCCTGAATCCAATGTCTTTTTGAACCCAAATAATTCATCTAACTCATCCTCATTGTTTTTAGAGTTGAATATGTCACTTTTCTCAAACTTTCCATGGGAGGAAAATGAACCAAACAAATCTTCATCATTGCTCTTTTTGCTCTCTGACTGTTTATTGCTAACACCCCTAGTCACAGTGCTGGAGCCACTTGACTTAGGATCTGACCCCTCTTTGATTAGGTCCTCAAAAGAGGTGCCCTTCTTGCTACTTTTACTTGACTTGTCTTCTTCAAAGAAATCATCAAAAGTTGCTCCATGACCTGTTGACTTTTTCTGTTTTTTGTCTGAATAGCCCTCCCCAAACAGGTCATCAAAGGTTGATCCATGAACCTTGCTGGTAGCTGTTGAGCCAGAACCACTCGTGCCACTTCCAAATAAGTCATCCTCAGACACTGACTTGAAGTCCTCTTCACCGTCTCCAAGCACCATCCAGCGATCAGTCTGCAGCACACCAACAAAAACATGTGAACACCATATCTTAATAGTTCAAATGTGTGAATACTTGGGGGAACTGGTTGCACCCTACAAGTGCAAAATCACTGAAGGTGTTCCATATCTTACAGCAAATAAACACACATATTGCATTTTACACATAGTAACTGAGTATTTTATCACGCATGGATACTGAATGTTCTATAATCTTGGATGCCTGGATACTGCATTAATAGTGTCAGTGCTGCAGATAATTTTTGGATCTTTTGGGTATTTAATCCTTAATATGATTACCATTGTTTCATATTGCTTGGTTATATTATTGATAGTGCAGGGCTCCAGATAGGATGCGTATCTGCGTAAAATACGCATGGGTAATATATATATGTACGCATTAAAAAGGAAATAAATGAGTGACAGATACGCACAACTTTCCCTAAATAAGAGTCAGATATTTGTTTACAAAAGTGATTGTGATAAAGTTTCATTTATACATGTCTGATTTTTACATCTCAAATAGTAGTCAACTTGATGCCAACCTGTATGAAAACAAAGATTACCAAATTTATATTTTGTTATAAATTTCTCATTTATTTACAGTTCAAACGTGTGGAAAATATAATCAAAGACTATCATCGAAAAAGATGCTAAATTGGAAAGAGGTTCTGAAAACGATAAACCTTGAAATACTCGTAGGTTTTTTTCATGTGGTAACTTTACTCCTGGATTTATTTTGAGGAGTGAAATAACCCTGGGTCCAAATAATTATCTGGAGCCCTTTAGTGTTGGTATTCAAACCATTCATTCTGTAAATATGACAAATGAGAGGTTATATTTGAATACAGAAGGAACATACAATAAGTATTATAGCTAAAAGGGATGGAATTATCATGAATCTGCCCTCTTGTTATCAGAAATGAGCAAATGATAATGGCCCGCGACGTCATTTAAGAATTTCTTTGCAAAATCAAAATCAATATGGCGACAAAATTTGCATAGCGACTTGAAGATTTTGAAGCATAATCTATTTCCTTAACAGAAGGAATTGAGGTATTGCATTAAAATATACTAAATCTGATATATCATTACCGCCGCATTGTAATATTGGCGGTTCTCGCACAAAATTAAGAAGATTATTGGTTCAAATCATTCAGGCAACAAAAGGGACTATTACCACGTTCTTCACTAGTGACATCACAGTGGTTTTCGGCCATAACCCAATGCTGATTTTGTCATTTTTGTCATGGACAAGTTAAAAGTGAAAGAATAAATTTGCTACAATGTATATTTTAGTCAATTAGTGTCAAATAGGCCCAAGATGGCCGGGCGATGTTTTATATATTTGTATGTTTTACTGTCTTTTATACATGTATCGCTTGACACTTAAATAAATTATTTTTCTTCTTTTCTTCTTCTTCTACAATAACAAATTCCACCAATTTTAGCTATAATAACGGTAACGTTTTTCAGGGCATTATCATTTGCAGAGGCCCATGGGGAATTTAAGACCTTGGGCTTCTGCAAATGTTGATGCCCTGAAAAGCAGTGTTACCCTTATAATAACACATGGACTATACTGGAGATGTGATATGTACATCACATGTAATGTATACTAGGGGTTGCTAGGACATCAAATTGATATATATACTGGAAGGGTCATAAAAACACCACATTGATAAAAACTTTTTAAGAGCCACTCCGTGATTTTCATAACCTATTAGTTACCTTTGATACGAACCTAAATGTCATATGTGGTGATATAAAATCAAAACATCTTAACTTTTCATGTCCTAAAGACATGTACTAGTATATGACACATACTGGTTTTCCATGAAAAACTAAAAACAGCCTTATAAATGAACAGAGGTGTAGGTATCACGTCCAATATACATGGATACTAGTTATATAACCTAACAAACAATATCAACTCCTAACTGCCCTCCTGGCTGTTTTAGATAAGTCTCGAAAATTACGTTTGACTATTTGACGCGCGCCACTGTCTGGTTTTCGATCATAATTGCGACGTTCTACCTTCATATTGTCACAGGAAAAAAATCAATAAGCTTTAAAATGTGTCTTTTTGGTAACAGTCGAAACTTTGCGATCAAATGACACCACGGATTAAGTTTGGCATATATGACTCCAACAACTCACGGAGTGGCTCTTTAAGGAGGTTGGATACCTTTGTTTATGCGCATACCGGATAGGACATGTAATAGCGCGAAAAATATCATGGGTTACCCCCCTTTGTCGTACTGTTAATTATACTTCCGTCCGTGCTTCTCTCCCCTGATCAAAATGTCTGCCGCCAAGCTACGATCACCGAAGGGCTATTTAATAAATTGTAAAGTAAAAAAGGCTTGATAAGACAAAATCATCAACGAAACGCTTCCATGACTCCGAAGAAACCTTACTGGCCGAGGAAATCTCGGCTGATGAAGATAAACACGAAAACGATGTCCCTTGATTAGTGAATTTTTACAAGAGTTACCTCCCCTGATCAAATTTTATTTGGGTATGCTCAAAAGATTCTTGATATCTTAAGATAGGGCCTGGTGACATATCTTTTTTATTTGTGAATCTTATAAAGTAATGAAATTACTTTTGAAATAATCATTTATGAAAAATTTCTTAATACGAGAAAATATTTATTTTGTTACATAAAGCAATATTTTTGAAAAAATGGGGTTTTTCTTAGAACAAATTAGTGTCCTAATTACAACAAATTGTTAAAAATTATTTAATTTTCTGTTGTATTTTGAAATAATAGTTAAATATCTATATACAAAAATTAGAAATATACAATAATTTCTATTATTTTGTATTTGAGAGAAATTTTTATAAATACAAGTTTTTCAACAACGGGTCACCACTGGGAGGCCATTTTGTTGAAGAAATACCCTGGTGACATGCCTTTTTATTTACATAATTGTATTCTAGACACATTTTCCTACAAAATGATACCAAATTTAATAATTTCTTAATAGGGGCTCATTTTGTATCCAACCTCCTTAAGGGTGATATGCACACTGGAGGGGTGATATTTACATCACATTGGTAGATACTGGTGGGGTGATATATACATCAATAAGATATATACTGGAGGGGTGATATTTATACCACATGGATATGTACACCACACTGATATATACTAAAGGGGTGATATGTACATCAAGAGAATACATACTAGAAGGGTGATATGTACAACCCATGAACATATTTTGAGGGGTGATATGTACACCACACTGATATATACCAGAGTGGTGATATGTACATCAAGAAAATACATACTGGAAGGGTGATATGTACAACCCATGAACATATTTTGAGGGGTGATATGTACACCACACTGATATATACCAGAGTGGTGGTATGTCCATCAAGAGAATATATACTGGAAGGGTGCTATGTACACATCATAAGTACAAGGATGAAGAGGACCGACCTGTGGGGGTTGTGATGAGGGAAGTGGAGGAGGGCTCTCCTCTCCCAAATCCAGGAGGTCCTCAAAAGGATCTTTTCCAGACATTGCTGTAGTTCTTTATACCTCACAATGTGTCATCCTAAAGACTGGAAGGAAGGTTTACTTTAAAATCACATAACATTACAAATCCTGAAACAATGAACATATAACCTGTATCACAAACAGAGGGATACAGAACCCAGATTTCAACTGTTGTTCAATAGAACTTAATTGCTCAATAACCGCTATATATATGTATAAGCATGAGCATTCATACCATAAGGTTGAATCCATAAAATTGGTCATTCTTTAATTTTTAAGTGATAGGGTTTTTTTCTTTTTTTAAATGAAACTGATAAAACATTGGAGATATACATGATGCAATGTGTACCCCTAGCAATATATTAATTAACAGATAGCATGATCAATAGACACTCCCTTAGGCTGAGGGTGTTCACTGACATTTATTAATTAGCTTGATTCATATGCTTGCATTAACTGTGAAATGTAAAATCTAATTGGTACAAATTTAAACTTATACCATTGCAATATGAAATATTTTTTCAATATGTACAGTTTACTGATTGGATATTTTATCCAGAGAGTATTCATATTTCTCCGTAGCAATGTTTAGTTATAACATAAACGTTTTAACTGTTTACATTACACCTCCTCTCACGTGCAGCTCTGTAAACATGACAATAGATGTGACGTCATTGTTGTTACTTGTCAATATCACACGAGATGTGGAAATGTTTACATTATAGGACCTATAATAGTGATGTCGCAGATAACCTTCTACATTAATAGTAGTACATTATGGTATTCATTGAAAAACGCCTGAAGCTAAGCTTACAAGTATTAATGTTCACCGCCTGCTTGCTTCCTATCAAGAGGTGGCCGATCAAAGTCAAGCTTCCAAAGTCCTCAGTCGAGCAGCCTTGAGTGACACAGACTGTGACATCACGCTAAAATATAGTTCCTGTGTTTTACTTCTTCTTGAGTAATCGAAAATGAATTATTTGAATCTTATGTATGAAATTAAATTATTCTGTCTTCGGCATACCAAAATAAAACAGTTACAGCTAGCCGTTTACTGACAATCTTTTGTCGCCGCAGAACTGTCACTTACCTTCGCCGTACGAGCCGTGTGCTACTTGTGTGACGACACGCTCTATATAGCATACCAAGGCGGAGGCCACAGGCATTATCCACTCCTCTCTCTTATTTATCCAACCAACAATCTTTGGTGAATAACATGTAGGCCCCTATATAGAATGTTATCGTGTATTCATCTCAGATTATGCGCGCACCGTGTGATTACGGGGATTTCCTTTCGACATTTAGATTTATTCTACAGATCAATCGACAAGTCCTGACAAAATTTATAAACCGGGACGGAGGGGTGAAGGTTTGGGGTAGCTTTATCGTTTTAGCCTTTAAAATTGGGATATTCATTGGTCATTTACATAGGAGTCAATGATCGTTGACATGATAAATATGTTTCCCTCTTAATTGAAATGTGTGTAAACGTACATATATATGTTAGCTTATATTTTGGCATCGCAGCGATCTTCTAAAAAAAATTTAAGTTGCGTGTAATAAATATATTGTTATTATGACCGTAGTGGGCCATGGAATACAATACCAAACATAACATTTATTGTGAAATTCACGACGTTACAATATATATATATATATATAGTTAGAAGTAAAAACAATCCATTTTAATGGTTAGCGCTTTCAGCTCAACGAGCCTGAATTTGTATGTATGGCCTGAAGAGGCTCGTTGCGCTGAAGGCGCTAGCAATTAAAATAGATTGTTTTTACTTCTAACTTCATATTTTTCTATATCTAATGACCTGGGAGCTGAACATCAATTTCAAGATTGTGAACTTGTTTCATATATATATAAACTCTTCAAAAAAAAGAAACTTGACATTCATGCGAAATTGATTTTTTCGAAACGGGTCAATTTTTTCATGATACATACCTGTAATTTAAAGAAAGGCTTGCTCAAAAGTGTAAATTTACCCAAAAAAATGGCCCAAAAAGTTTACGTTGTGTTCAGGGACGAAAACGAGTGATTTGTCCAAATGCATTTTCTGCCAAAGCTTTTGCAGCATGGGATCATGAAGGTTTACAAGTAAACATGCAGACACGTCAGGGGTATAAAAAGCCATATCAGCCGCTGTTCATTCAGACTACACAACATCGGTACAGCGACCTAAAGAATGCCAAGACTGAACAGAGCGCAACGCAACAATGCTATTGGCAGACTGCAAGCAGGAGCGACACAGCGAGATGTTGCAACACACTTTGGCGTGTCCAGACAGACCATCTCTTCGTTGTGGACCCGTTTCAACACCCGAAACAGCGTTGATGATAGGCCAAGGTCAGGCAGATCAAGGGTGACTACTCGGGCCCAAGATCGGTACATCCGACTGCTCCACCTTTGGGAACGCACCAGGACAGCAACGTCAACAACAACGCAGATACCAGGCCTGCGTCGAATTTCCGACCAAACGGTACGCAACAGGCTGAGAGAGGCTGGACTTTTTCCACGACGACCGGTTCGACGTCCCGTTTTAACGCAAAGTCATCTGGCGGAACGTCTCCAGTGGTGTCAACAGAGGATGAGATGGGCACGTGCAAGGTGGAGAACCGTTCTCTTGACTGATGAGTCCCGTTTTCTGCTTCGACGAAGTGATGGACGAGCACGTGTAGGCCTATACCGACGTCGTGGAGAACGTTATATGCTGTCAACTGTGTTCAGGAGGTTGTCCCATTTGGAGGTGGGAGTGTCATGGTGTGTGCCGGGATCAGCCGCTGTTCATTCAGACTACACAACATCGGTACAGCGACCTAAAGAATGCCAAGACTGAACAGAGCGCAACGCAACAATGCTATTGGCAGACTGCAAGCAGGAGCGACACAGCGAGATGTTGCAACACACTTTGGCGTGTCCAGACAGACCATCTCTTCGTTGTGGACCCGTTTCAACACCCGAAACAGCGTTGATGATAGGCCAAGGTCAGGCAGATCAAGGGTGACTACTCGGGCCCAAGATCGGTACATCCGACTGCTCCACCTTTGGGAACGCACCAGGACAGCAACGTCAACAACAACGCAGATACCAGGCCTGCGTCGAATTTCCGACCAAACGGTACGCAACAGGCTGAGAGAGGCTGGACTTTTTCCACGACGACCGGTTCGACGTCCCGTTTTAACGCAAAGTCATCTGGCGGAACGTCTCCAGTGGTGTCAACAGAGGATGAGATGGGCACGTGCAAGGTGGAGAACCGTTCTCTTGACTGATGAGTCCCGTTTTCTGCTTCGACGAAGTGATGGACGAGCACGTGTAGGCCTATACCGACGTCGTGGAGAACGTTATATGCTGCCAACTGTGTTCAGGAGGTTGTCCCATTTGGAGGTGGGAGTGTCATGGTGTGTGCCGGGATTCGTCACGGTGTTAGGACACCGGCCTTCTGCATGTTGTGGGTAACCTCACAGGAGTACGGTATATATAGGGACTTGATCCTACAGCCTTACGTTATTCCTCACGTCAACGTCCATGGTGGTCTCTTTCAGCAGGAAAATGCTCGACCACATGTTGCACGTGTTTGTCAAAACTTTTTACAGCGTAACAATGTCCAGACATTGCCATGGCCAGCTAGGTCACCAGATTTGTCACCAATTGAGCATCTCTAGGACGAACTGGGTCGACGCAGTAGGAATCCACCACCCCAAACACTTCCAGGACTTGCAGCACTTCAGCACGAATGGCAGAACATTCCACAGGCTGTGATTGACAACTTGATTGCATCCATGGGTCGTCGGTGCCAAGCAATAATCAATGCCAATGGTGGCCATACCCGATACTGACATTTGTGCACCCCTGTGATGTTGAAACACTTGTGCACCTGTGCATTTTAAGATCATGCTTATTCTGAATTAAATTTACTGAACAGAGATCTTCAAACGGCGTTTTAGTTTTCATTTCAATGTTTAACTTGCATCTGTGGTCTTTATATTGAACTTTGAAAGTCAGTGTCAAGTTTCTTTTTTTGAAGAGTTTATATAACGGGTATATAGGTTAAAATTTACAAAGAAATATATCTTTATCAAGAGACAAATTGACGATTACTGGAATGTTGAAAATAGTTGGAAATTCAACTATTTGTTGATTATAGTACTTGTTCCCACTTTATTTCATGAAGATATTTCTAAAGGACAATTTCCCCTATCTGTTGATTATCCCTCATCACACACTCATGTCGGAGCATATGTTAATGACCATCGTGATGCGAGTAGGCTGTTCTTTTCCCGACAAGAAATCAAAACCCGTAAGGCCTCGCTCATTGAACCTTTGTATATGTGGAACAATCATTAATTGCAGTGATGCCTTTCTAAGTTCCACCTACTTTTTTGGGAGCTGTTTCCATGAAAACGCAACTTTTTTTAGTGGGCAGAACTTAAAATCCATAACACTGAGCACATTGAAACTAAGGACGTTGAACAACTGAATCGTGGAATGTTGTCTTTTCGAGTTTAAATTTTTTTTACATTTTATTTTCAGTTTCATGAATACACAAGTTGCAATTCTGTTTCCAGGGTAGAACTTTGTAACTCTAATGCTGAGCACAATGAGATTTCAAAATGTTAAACAACTAGTACAAAGTGAACGCAGTTCACATTAAACACCATAGCGGTATTTTGATTGCTTTTATGCAAAATTGAACAAGAGACCACATAAGATGTCCATTGATATCCCACTGGTCTTCAATAATTTGTAACGTGTCCATGTAATTATAAACATATCTACTATAAAACAATGGAGCAGAGATACAGTTGGGTGTGATGAGCAGTTTTTGACTTCTGCTCTAGAAATGTAGCTACATCCCTGTAAAGATCACGATTTCTATTTGTTTCCGTGGATGCGAAGACTAATTTCTGAAAATATCAAAAAACATTTGTTTGGGTACATACCAAGATATGATGAGTGGTTATTGAGCTCTGCTATGGAAATGAACCTATCATTAGACTTGTGTATCATGCCCCAAATACCGAGACAATATATCCCCATTCAAGTTTTCCCTGATTACAATGGAAACCAACAAAAAAAGAAATTATTTAAGAATTCCAAATTATTTAAAAGCACCACTTATGTAAATGGGTAATACTCGTGCAAAGTTTCCAACAAATCTGAAGAACGATCGATATCCTTGGATTTTAACCCTTGGCATCCACACCAACGCCACTTAGGTGAGATTCATGCCAAATTTGAAGTTTCCAAAGCAGACACGCAGAGCGAGGATTGATTTAATACCGATTTGCTTACAACCATTATCAACTCTAAATGTGAGTTATTTGGGGTTCTTAAAAGAAAACAGCTTTCATCATTATTGTTCAATAACTAACGGTATGCATACCGGTGTTAATGTATGCACCCTGATACTGCTTCATATACTAATTATATGGAAACTAAACTTACTGATTTGTACTAAATATGAGCAAGTACGAAGTTTTATCAAAAGATCGCAAACAATTATGTATATTATAAGTTATATACTATCCACATTATTGACCGTGTCACATATGTACTCAACGTTGAAATAACCATGTATTGAAACGTATTAATTTTAATTCAATTCATTATTACCTAATTCATTATTACCTGACAAACTTTATCTCTAGAAAAAGCATTGGGTTTGCAAGCTCCGCGCATCGCGGGGCCCTTATGATCGGTGTAAGGAGCTATCTAAGCGCCACCTGTGTCGAAAACGTGGGGTCATCTAAAACAAAACCAACAAGAGCGGATTTGGCATGAATTGACCTACGATCTACGTTATCATTGCCGTGTTTAATATATAATGGGTTACTTTACTTCAAGGTAAATGTTTTATCTTTAGACACATAGTAAGTATTTGCCGCTTTGCCCACCCGTTTGTGAGAAAACTGTAGTAACATAGGTACTAACACTATTTCCCGCCATATTTGTTGAAAAAGGAAATCAGATTTGCATGTAGACATAAAATATCAGGTAAGTTTTGACTACATATCAGGCCGAACTGGATGTCACCAGACATGTATAAGTGTCTAAAAACTTTCTACTGATTAGTTAACATTCGGTACATTTATTATTGTCGATCTGTCTGTTGACGTTGTATATTGGTGCAATTCATTGCAATGCAAATTTCTCTTTTTTCTGCTTCATCATTTTGGGATAATTTGCGGCGGGGAGTAATGAAAAAGTTTGAGAAGTGCACCTGGTAAAATTTTGTCTATCGGACTCTGTCCCCAATTATGTCTAAATCACATCATTGACAATTCTTTGTTTTTTGAAAATTAATGTTGAAAAGTTTGTTTTATGAACAGGAGTGTAACTAGAAAAATCAAATTGTATAAAACATGATGTAAGGTACGGAACACCTTTAGAATCCCTCACGATATAACTCGATATGTTTTTAAAAGCATGCGTCAAAGGCAAGTGTTTGGCAGTTCACTCGCCGATGGTGCTCTAGACATACAAGAAGCTTGTGAAAGTGGGCTGATCAGTGTTAGGAGACATTTTTTACGAAAATAGAGTTCATTTTCGTGTTTACCAGCAAATGTTTAGTTAATTACTGAAAAGACAATAGTTCAAACACGAATTTGAGTATTACTCCCTAACATCCATCCGATCTTTGATCTCCGTTTGGTCAATTTTTACCTCACATGACAAATGTTTCAAATAAGGAATAAGTAACTTAGGAAAAATCTCATGCCAGAAACTTTGATGTTTTTGTTTACGTTTTGTTTTTGTAATTTGAAGTTTATGATGCTGGATATATTGGTTACATGAATGCTTTAACAAAATATCATTGTATCATTAAGGCATATTCTGTGTGTCTATTGTAACAATATTACATAGGTAGCTAATTACGTTAGCACCGGTTAACCGGAAGTAACCATTGCCTGCAACACCGGGCAGTTGTGTACGAGATTTAAAAGTCAAATGACGTCTGTACCACTCCATGCGTTTAGGAATAAACAGATGAAACACAAACGTGTTATTCCAGGGATCACAAGAATGTTAAATCTATGGATGAATAAAACAGCCTAATTGACATCAACATGGCCTAGGCCTAGCTATAAATCTTCAGAGGGAGTCATCAAGATTCCACTGTGTTTGATTGTTTATATTTCATGAAACTTGTTATTTCAAACAATCATGTGAAGTGGTGCCTTTTGGTCATTTTCTTCCTACATTTATTTTTTGCTGTTTCCATGGAGTAAGAAATTCATTGCCGGTCCAGAACTAAAAAACCACAAGGCCTATCTCATTGAAACTTGGTATGTAGAACAATCATTATGTTTCGTGTTACCTTTTTGGTTTATGACCATTTCAGAAATTGTTTTGTTTATGGAAATATAAATAACAATACTGTTTCCAAGGTTGAACTATGTAACCTTAATGCTTAGCATTATAAAACTTAGGTTCTAAAACAATCGTCTTCTGAAAGATAAATGTATTACCAACATTCTGCTTAGGAGAGTTTTCAACTAAGAGTACGAGATATTGAGAGTTTATGGGAGTTAACTATAGTACAATATATTTCATGCATTTGTCACTTGGTGGGGGATATAGCCTTTTGTCTTGTTAAACTTCTGATAAATTTTGTGACCGTTAAATAGTAGTTGTGTGATTGAAGAAATTGTTTTTACTCAAAGAACACTGTAATCTGACGACTGTGACAATAAAATGAAGCAACATTTTACATAGGTCACAATATCCAATTATCTAATAAATGTTTTTTGATTTCAAAGTGTACAGACTCCTAAGCTGATGGGGATTCTAATTATAGATTTGTTGACCCTGTGACCCCCCTAATTAAAACGAATATGAGAATACGGAGGATAGACTGAAGTTGGCACACTTTACAGTCATAAATGCCAAATGTAGGATGATTCATCAGAAATGTTCAGATTTTAAAAACTAGATATTAAAAAGACAAGAATATATTTATTGACTCTTAGTGGACATATAAATTATGTCACTGGTATAATTATTGTATGTAAATGACAGAAATTCAAACTAGTGTAATATGGATATTGAACATTCTGTTAGTGTTTTAAAAAGATTTCATTGCAGGTATATATTATCATCATATAATATTATCATATATTAACTGAAATTTGAACTTTTATTTTTGTTACATCTCTGTTGCATCATTTTCCCTTTTATTCAAATGTGAAAGGAGGCACCCTGATACAACTCTTTAACATAGACTGTATCACAATTTGCATATTGTTGAGTAAGTATCACGATACGAGGCGTACATAAGCAAGTAACCAAATGTAAGAGTACTTCTTTTATCATGACCATGACACTGTTGCATTATTAAATGACAAAAATTGGACTAACATTGCATTCTTTGTCTTTATGTTTGCAGGCATTCTGAGTGAGATCACAAACATTTGTATGATATTGTGTTATCAAGAATACAATAATGAGTGACATTCAAGAATACCCTGATGTTGTGCAAGAATTCAGGGGTCATCTTGTAAGTAGCTGAAATAAATTGGTTAAAAATTATTGGCACCCCAACACAAAAATCATTGTAAAGTGGTAAAAAAAAATTTCTGCAGGCATTTATGTTTGCATTCTTCATCAAGAGTTTGATACCATTATGAAGGGTCCAACAGGGCTACAGATA
This sequence comes from Phorcus lineatus, assembly GCA_921293015.1. Lineage (NCBI taxonomy): Eukaryota > Metazoa > Mollusca > Gastropoda > Trochida > Trochidae > Phorcus > Phorcus lineatus. Next base: position 13,660,096 of record OV121089.1, read on the forward strand.
AGGGTCGTACACACGTAATGTACGTCTATAAAATTACTAAGTACGGCCCTAAAATAAATTCCATGCGTATCATGTACGCACATACATGCCTGTTTACGCTTGGACATTCATTTCCATGCGTATCGTATTTCTAAATTTATCAAGGATGTTCTGATTCATGAATATAATAATTTCATGTTCAGGTTTATTTGACAAACATTTATCGATTGTTGATACCTTGTTAAATGTACTTCTAAAATTATGTACAGCTTCGCTAGTTTCCGTCGGCAATACATTGGCGATTTCATTGGTTGTTACAACACTTTACACCTTCATAAACAACATACAAACGTGCTCACACTTTGCAAGAACTAAAGTAGTGAGTACACCCCCAAAAGTTTCAGTACACCTCCACTTTATATTCAAGGTGTATGTACACTCACACCTAAAAAGTTATCTGTAGCCCTGGTCCAACATAGAATCCTGAAGCTGGCGTCACAAGAACATCTGGTTTTCAGCTTAACAATACTATTCTTCATAAAATCCAAACTTCATTTCAACATTATTGAAGTTAAGTATAGAAATAATCAATTTTTGTAATATGCATTCTCAAGTCCAGTTGTCTTTATTGACACAGGTCTTTGATTTTTTTATGTGAAGTAAATGGGTGTGTTTGTTATACAGTTCCATCATGTAGATAACACAGACTGTAATGGAAGAGAATGGTGAGATGAGCAGAATGGTTGCAGCTGTTCAGTCAATCAGTGAGTGCTGTTTCAGATCCCCGGCAGGCTGAAGCTGCAGAGCAACAGTGTCATCTTCAAGAACAACAAGACTGGGAAGATTGACCAGTACCAGAGTTCAGATATAGCCAAGATTCAGTGGCTGAAGAGAGCACGGGGATACTGTCTCAAGGTCAAGCTTAACAACGACACAATTCACAGATATGATGGCTTTAAAGAAACGGTAATGTTCATCTTTGGTTTACACATGTTTTTAACACATCTAGCCTGAAAGGCCCGATGGGCTCATGGCATGGCATGGCTTCCAGCATCCTTCTGTCCATCTGTTAACTTTTCACTTTTCCATCTTCTCCAGAACCATTGGAAGTCTAGTGTACAGACTCTTGACTAATAAGGTTTCCACTTTATTGATTTGGTGCCCCTGTGGCTGAAAACTGACCTAGAAAACTGAAACTACAGATCATCTGTCAGTTTTGTGTACACCAACCCAAAACTAATGCCCAGCGTCTCAGCTATGTGTTATATGGTCACACATTTGTCAGCAAGCACCATGTTGTGAACAGCATCATCTTCTTGGCCGACCAGACTTGGCATCATCTTCAACACTCTGCCGTCCACGTTTAAATTCAGCTACCCTTTGGCAACTGCAGGGATTGGGAAAGGCAGGGGCGATGGGCCATTTTGCACATTGGATGAAAAAATGGCCCATTCAAATCAGAAATTTTACCATTGCTACTATGGGGAATGGCCAATTCAAAATTCTGGAAATGACTAAAAGCCCTAAAAATGGCCCATTGTCCAGGGTGTCTTTCCCAATCCCTGCAACTGTGTAATATGCAAGGGAATAATCACTCAATGTATCGACCACATCTTCATGGTTTTTCTGAACAAGTACTTTATGACTGCAGGCTTTTCAACATTATTCATTTTTCAAGTTTCTTCACCCCTTTGCCCTTTAGGATGTCACATCTCATGGCTGGTTGTGATATTTTGTCACTAGCTTCAGAAAAGTTTGATTTCCAGATTATTGATAATTTTGAAGTAGTGGATTGTTACATCTTGCTTATTTTATGAACTTTTTTTTATTTACTCACATCTCATCTTCTCCGGAAGCCAAAGGTCTCTTAACCTAAAGTCTTGTCTACATAGTCTAACGAGGACTGAAATTTGATTTGGGAATCCTGTAGCAACTCATATGATGACCCTTCGACCACTTATAAAATAAATTATAGTCTTGTGAGCTACAGAGCTAATGGCTCTATTTTGATTGGCCGCCACATCTTGAACCATCCAAAGCCTAATGAGCTGCAGAGCACTCTCTTCATAGTTGTTCGATAGATTATTATTTCATTATAAATTAGGGTTTGGATATTTCAATGCTCTCACTTAGATTTTCTATATATTTGTGTTCCAGGATTTCGAGAAGCTGTCCAATTTTGTATCAAGTTTCTATGAGAACACTCTGGAGCGAGTGGATGTTTCGTTGAAAGGCTGGAACTGGGGAATTGCTCACTTTCAAGGTAAGATTATTGGACAAAACAGATTGCTTGTCTCGGGGTAAAGTACATATTTTATGTGGGGCAACTTTAACAAATATATCCGCATTTGAATGACCAACTAACTGGTTACTGTAATCATAGTTTATAATTTGAGACCCTTTTTCCAATTAGATCTTAGAAAAAAGTTCATTAATATTGAAATAAGTTAAAATTTTCAGTGCAAGTGCACAAACAAATAACGCAAATGAAACAATGTATACTACTGTATTTGAGGAAATGAACTTTTCAAAACACTTGTACCCATGTACAAATCAGGGAAGTTTGTGTTGTGGTTTATGGATTTATCAAAAGATAAGGAACTAGGTTTAGGACTTTCAAGCACAATTAAGTGACTACTATTGCACCTTTGTTTTGGGCATTATGAGGAGTTAGAGAGCACTTCGGGTATATATCAATATTGGAGCCATAACAAAACTGAGAATGTTGAGAATTTAATGCTGCTTATTGTGTGTGCTCTAGGTAATGCCCTTACATTCGAAGTGGACAAATCGCTGGCATTCGAGGTACCACTTACAAATGTATCACACTCTACAACAGCTAAGAACGAGGTTACTTTGGAGTTCCACTTAAACGATGATGCCGCAGTGTCCCTTACTGAGATGAGATTTCACATTCCTGCTGACACACGTGACACAGAGACTGACCCAGTACAGGTGAGCGGTCAACCTTCGAGTCTCTTCTGTCCTTTACTCTTTCTTCCTGTCAGTGTTAGTAGTAGTCATGGTCAATGAGTGGTCCACTGTCCAGTCTCTATTGTCCTTTAGTATTCCTTCCAGTCAGTTGGAGTGATCATGGTTAGATGTGCTGTCCCACTGAGATACAGGTCAAGCAGCATTATTATGAATCACCATTGTTATACAGGTGTGTGTTATTTTCTTCATGGGTTGTTTGTGCATAAATCATATGTGTATTAATAACTGTATAAATAACACATATGATATATATACATATGAATAACACATATGATATATGAATAACACATGATTTATGCACAAACAACCCATGAAGTAAAAAAACACACACCCGTATAACAATATATATATATATGTATGTCTGTGTGTGAATATGAAGTAACAGCCTGTGTGACGTTTCAGGAGTTCTACAAGAACGTGTTGGAGAGTGCCGACATCATCCAGGCTACCGGGGAGTCCATTGTTACCTTGCAGGAGATCCAGTGTCTCACACCCAGGTACCGCATGTAACACTTTATCGCACTAGTCACATTTCAGGCTAAGAAAATAGACCTTTCCATCTAAAGACATGAGTTTTCACCTAACCATCTCAACTCTTGTATAATGTAAATATGATATCTGTGCTTTTGAATTTTGAAAGAGTTTCAGTGCTATTGTTTCTGTTCCAGAGGTCGGTATGACCTGAAGATGTACCCCACCTTCCTACAGCTGCATGGCAAGACGTTTGACTACAAGATCCCATACACAACCGTGTTGCGTCTCTTCTTGCTGCCCCACAAGGACGGGCGCCAGATGTTCTTTGTGGTATGTGCTTATCAGTCAACTTCCTTTCCCTCTCAGCATCTCATAGTCAGATTGTTGATAGAAGGAATTAATCAGAAAGTAATTGGTTTTTTTGTCGGTGCTCATAAGTTCTTTCCCACAAAGCTAAATTGATAAAATATGGAGATAGAGTAGAACTTGAACCTGTGGAAATGAGAACCTTTAACTTGTTCATTTCCTTTAAAGACACAAGTATTTATGCTAGTCCCTTCAACTTAATAGGACAGGTTTTGCTGTAGCTATATTGACAGACCAAGACCATATGCCAAACATGTTGTGCAAAGTTGTACAAATAGCAATCAAGGAACATGGTCAAGCAGAGTTAATGCCCTTGTACTGAAGTCTGACATTGCTTGCTTCATTACAGTGTTGCTATATACACTGAAACATCAGTCTTTTCAATTAAGAAGTGAACTGTCAAGGGGATTTTACCTTCATCTCTGCAACTCCTTCAAGAAGTTGTTGTCTGATATGAAAGTATTCTTATCAATCTGGGTGTTAGGGAAATGGATGTATATGTGCTTTGAATGGTGTATAGTACAACGATGGCTGTATGTCACCAGGTGAGCCTGGACCCTCCCATCAAGCAAGGACAGACCCGCTACCACTTCCTCATCCTGCTCTTCAACAAGGACGATGAAATGACCGTGGACCTGAACCTCACGGAGTAAGTCAGCCTCTCCATCCCTACCAGTAGGACTTGCAGTACAGACACGGGTAGATTACATTCAGTGTTGCACGGGCAGGCAGAGTAAGCACATGGCAAGTGAAGCTCCTCCTCAGATACTGATTGTTGTTCTGGATTCTTACTAGCAATGTATTCCCTCAGCATTCAATATCATATCATTTTCAACATCAATAATGGCTAAGTGGGGCTACTCAATCACTAACATCTTTATCCTCCTTAGAAGGAGACTGAACCTGAACTTTTTTTATCCACAGAAAAGTCAAAGTATTTTCTGTCCATCCATCTGAAAGGGGAAACCTGTCTTGCAATATCAACTCCACCCACTTTTTTTGCTCAATCTTTCTAAAATTTGTAACATGCCTTGGGTTTATGTCAGGCGCATAGAAGAATTTGGGGTGATTGCAATGAATTTTCTAGAGTATTGGTCCTTGACTTGAAAAGATAAACCAAGATTTTAGGAACTCCCATACTTAATGATTAAGCTGGTAAATCTATAGCTTTTGGTAACATGTTCTCTTCAAGATTAGCCGTCAAAGTCAAGGTGACCTTCAAATTTATATCAACAACATTAAATTCTTAATGCCAACCAATCCCAATTATGTTAATTTTAACAAGGCTGACAATTTATTATTTTCTTGCCTTCAAATATAAAATTTTTCATTGAATTTGCCATATAAATGTGCTTTTAAGATGTTGTAAATAATAAAACTTATTCATAATAGCCATTCGTTTGAAATGCCTTTTCAAAATGGAAAGTGTGAATCATTTGGACATGTAAGGGGGGATGTTTTGCTCTGAAAGTACTTGTCAGACCAATTTCAAGCTCAATTGTCATGAAATAGTTCACGCTTTCAAACGAGTATGACATTAAAGGGATACTGAGCCAGAAAGGTGGCCACCCAGGAATAGGAAGAACGGTGACAAATGAAGTCAGATAAGCACCTAAATACTCTATGCTGAATTAAGTCCATATGATTGGTTGTTGGCAACTACGAGAGTGGTTGTCAATGAAAGAATATTTTTGGAGATGAATTATATCAGAAAGCAATTGAAGTACTGTAAGGATATGTGTTGTTGTCTAGTGAGGACGTTGAGAAGAAGTACGAGGGCAAGCTGACGAGAGAAATGTCGGGTCCAGACTACGAGGTGGTCAGCAAGATCTTCAAGGCTATCACCACACGGAAGATCACTGTGCCAGGAAGCTTTGTCGGGTTAGTGTTTGCCTCCTCCAGCATCGCAGTTCAGTTTTCAGCAAGTTGATTGCTACGCCAGATTTTCACTTGTTGCTAGTCTGAATCTCACTTTTTAGAAATCAATTTAAGTTTTCTAACGAGTAAAAAAATATTTTCAGATGTAATGATGATAGACTTAAAAAACAACTTTTCCTTCAGTTTCCGATGCATGACTAAATGTGATGGAATTTTTGCCAATGTAGTTACTTACACTAATGTGAAACATGTATCTCATCCAGACATTCGGGAACACAAGCTATCAGCTGCTCCTACAAGGCCGCGACAGGTCTGCTCTACCCACTGGAACGAGGCTTCATCTTCGTGCACAAGCCTCCAATACATATCCGCTTTGATGAGGTCGCTTCTGTCAACTTCGCCCGAAGCTCCGGCAACACCCGCTCATTTGATTTTGATGTGGAGTCGAAGTCAGGGACAGTCTACAACTTTATGGGACTTGAAAAGTAATTATGTGTGTCTTTCTATTCAATCCTAGAAGTCCTTTACACCAATGGATAGGTCCCAAGCTAGTTGAAATATCAATGTAGCTGTTTAAAGCAGTTAAATAAATTAAATATTAGTAAATCAGAAATAGAACTTGGCATTTCTTGAGCAACAGTGATGTGAAACTGTGTAATAAGATGAAAAAGACACTCATTCAAAGGACTTTGTATGTAGTGCTTTAGGTGAGAGGTAAGAAGATTTTCAGTACTAGCTGTTTGATTCCAGCCCGTGAGAGATTGAAATCACGTTTATATATTCAATATCTGTTCACTTTAAGTTAAGAATTTTCAAAAAGTTGTCAAAAGATTTATCTTGGTTGTCATGAGAATGTTTTCTTTCAGGGATGAGTATGGAAAGCTGTATGACTTTGTCAGTCAGAAGAAACTTAGAGTGAAGAACATTGGAGGCAAAGGAAAGAAGGGTGTAAGTGTTTTGGATTGTCATTGTTCTGAACTGTTTAAAACATTCACAAATATTTGATCTACATTATATCTGCATCTATATTATCGTAAAGCTTGGATGTTAGTCGAAGTGATATGTTATTTAAATGGAAGCACATAACCTTGCAGACCTTGATTATTTAAAACTTTCAACTGTAGTATGAAACAATAATTGACTGGAATTTGGGCTGACAGTATCTATCTCCTTAGCCTTGTTTCCCCTGTCAGTGCCATGAATTAGTTACCTCCCTTTCTTTCCGAACTCTCCATACCTCTTATCAAATTCTTTACTCTGCTTTCGCCCCTGCTCAGTAGAGTTTGTAAATGTGCCCTGTAACTCAAGCTATTCAGCTTAGCGGTTAAGAAGTTGTTGATACTTTTTGTGTGAATTTGCACCTGTGACTGGTTGAATCAATGAAGGTTGACAGGATCAAAAAGTGGTTGAAATGTGAGCGATTGACAGATTTTAGCTAGTTACAAATGAAGTGTTAAAAATACACTATGCATGGAAGTACACATATAAGCATGAGGGTGTATTGCAGCGTGCCGACGAGGACGACGTGTGGGACAGTGACGAGGAGCGCGGGGAGCATGACGCGTACCTGGAGAGGATGAAGGAGGAGGGCAAGAATCGGCAGGAGGACGACGAGGACGATGACAGCGACAGTTCAGGTAAGACAAAATAGACTTGTCATCCAGTTTTCTTGGAAATTATGAAGCTCCAAAGGTTTACTGTACAATGTTTACTGTACGTAAGTGAAAACAGTTAATACACTGAAAAGAATACCATGGCAAACTCACACAAGTGTTTTGTTTCAGACGAGTCCTACAATCCTGGCGGAAGTGGAAGTGAAGTGGCTGAAGAGTAGGTCCTTGTTTCTTCTTTTCTTGTGTCCTCAACTAAACATCTTTTTCTTTTCATTATGTTTATATCTCATCAGGCCCAAAAGGTTGATGGGTTAATGGCATTGCATGGTATAACGTCAAACCATCCTTTTGTCCCATCAGTCGGTAAGCTCTTTGTCCTTTCAACTTCTGAAGAAGCCGTGACTCTACACAGCTGCAGTCTTGTGTATAGGATAGCTTGTCTTATTGTTTTATAGATTGTAGATTGGGTGAAAGTTCAACCCATGACAAAGGCCTTGCCAAACCTATTTTCATCTTTCTTCAACTCTTCTCTGGAGCAAATTTATCTAGAAGCTCAAATCTTTTGCACAAACTCATCTTCTGATTGGAATTATACATACTGGATTTGTTGATTCTATGGCTTCCGCTGTATGATAAGATGAATTACACTTGATGAGCTGCAGAGAATTATTGGCTCTAATTATAGTTCATTATGCCTGAAAGTCAAATGTGGGGAGGTACCTTGCACCTAGAGGATCAGATGTGGGGGGTTACCTTGCACCTAGAGGATCAGATGTGGGGAGGTACCTTGCACCTAGAGGATCAGATGTGGGGAGGTACCTTGCACCTTGAGGATCAGATGTGGGAGGGTACCTTGCACCTAGAAGATCAGATGTGGGGAGGTACCTTGCACCTAGAGGATCAGATGTGGGGAGGTACCTTGCACCTTGAGGATCAGAGTGGCAAACCTTGTTACAACTTCCCCTCAGAATAGAAAGCCCAAAGAGAAAATTAGCTAAAGAGTGATGATCTCTGTGTTTCGCTATGTAACACTGTGCCAGCCTTGGGATTACTCGTGTATCTTGAACAGAACCTACGTCTGAATTGTGTGTTGCATTATGTACATTGTCTCACAGCTGTGTACATGGCACAGTGAATCAAGAGCAGTGAAATCAGAAAGAGTGGGGAACTTGGGTTAGTCACATTTTAGGAATGGGGGAAAAGAACGAGGGGTTGGGCAAAGTGGGTTGTTTGATTGGGTTGGGATATCTTTAGGCTGCTATTTATGCTTTTAGAGCTTTTCTGCTGTTTGTTGGTTCCATGGTTAGATAGTACTTGTCTGTAATAGAGGCAAATGAGTTTTCTACCTTAAAACCTTTTTTATATTTTTCTTTTGAAATCAAAAGTAAAAGTTGCTGATATTTTGTGTGGATTTCCTTCACCAATGCAAATGATGCAAATTTGTGAACTTGGTGATTGTGTCAGCTATGAAAGAGGCCACATGAGCGATATCCTATGATTTGACGTGCTAGTCTTGAAACTTAAAGATAATAAATAATTCAATACATGCAGAGCCTGTGTCTGGAAATTGACTGAAATTTAAGATTAAGTGAAGGTGGTGTTTTGCCGCAGTTACAGTGAGTGAGTGTGGTCGAGCAGTACACATGTTGCTCGTGTGTCTACAGGTATGACAGCAACCCACCCACAACATCTGAATCAGACTCGGACTCGGACTACTCTGGGGGGAGTGGAGGGGGATCGGAGGATCAGGAGGCCAGGAGGGAGCGCAAGGAGAAGGAGAAGCAGAAGAGGAAGGAGAAGAAACCAAAGACCGCTAAAACTGTAGTGAGTTTCAAATAATCATCTAAACATACAACTATGTGTCATTAACAATATTGCTTTAGTTCTCTAAAGCACTATTGTCTCTGTGTTTGGCCATTTCAAACCTGTCAAAGGTAATGAATATCTTTTAGGGAAGTACTTCATAGTGTTTCCAAAATCTTAAACAATTGCTTTTAGAATATTACCTACCTTATAGTTGTGTAATGTTTAGATTGAAAATGAAGACATTGGATTAAGATAAACATGACTTGTAAGTTATTTGTTCTGTATATTAATGAGTGCCAGAGATTTTCAGAGATTGTCTAGTAAATGCTAAAGCATTGCCAAAAATGATTATGTGTTATGTTGTGTGCAACAGCGCGAAGGCCCGAGGAAGAAGCGGGGCAAGAAGAAGGATAAAGACCCTGACCGCCCCAAGCGCCCCCAATCCGCCTACTTCCTGTGGCTGAACGAGAACCGGGAGAACATCAAGGCTGAGTACCCTGGCCTCTCCATTGTGGAGATGAGCAAGAAGGCTGGCGAACTGTGGAAGGACATCAAGGATAAGTCCGTGAGTTGCTTGCTTACGATCCTTCTTCTCCTCATTGAACAAACCATGCTCATACATAATAATTTTTTATGATAAAGTAGGTTTTTTCATAAAAGCAATACTCTAATAAAGAGGAGATAAAAAATAATAAAAATGATTTCAAAGTATGCTCTTATTGAAAAGATATTAATAGTTAAGTCCTTAGATTTCTTGCTGATCAAAACCAAAGTCATAAAAAAGTTCCTTACTAATCAACAAGGCTCGCTCTACTGCCCAAAGTGGGTTGACCGCATACAAAGAACATGTACAGAAAAGAATACAGTAAATCTTTGGGAGATGGACATGCCTCCTATCTGGGTCCCTGCTAACTGTTCTGATAAAAAGATTTGAAATTTTAATGTTTTTAAAAAATTTTTAAAACATTATAAATGATCAATTTGTTTCAATCCTAAGTGGGGGGTGGGATGGCGCAGTGGTTAGTGCGTTCCGCTTCGGATCACGAGGCCTGTGGTTTGAATCCCGCCAGCCGTACAGTTTGTGAGTTGTGCTCACTTTTCCTTGATGTCAAATTTGAAGCACTTAGTTATAATATGGCTGTGTTGTAGTCAATGTTTGAGGCAGAGGTAGCAATACGAAGGGTTGTTATGTAGACATGTGATGATGTTGCAGAAATACGAGGCGCTGCAGGAGCAGGCAAAGAAGGAGTATCTGGTGGCTATGGAGGAGTACAAGAAGAAGAAGGAGAACGAGATCGACCAAGAGGACGCCGACTCAAAGTCAAAATCTAAAGCTACCAAGTCAGTATACCGTTTGGCAGAAGGATGATGATGACTTCTGATTTATCAACTGATTTTTTTAAACTAATTTATCATGTACATAAATATATTGAACCAAGTTTTATAATCTTATTTATTGTGATTTACGCTGTGTCCAGGCGGAAGCCAAAGGCAAGCCCAAGCCCAAAGAAGGCAGTGGAGAGTCGTGCTGGAGCAGGTAGTGACTACAAGAGCAAGGAATTCATCTCCAGCTCGGAGGGTTCTGATGCTGACCGGCCACCCGCCAAGAAGTCCAAGGAGCAGTCGAAACACCGGAAGAAGGAGAGCTCCGCAGGTTCATCCGAGTCCGAGGAAGAGTCTGGGGAGGAGACCCCAAAGAAAGCTCGCAAGAGCAAAAGAGGGAAGAATGCTTCTGGAAGTGAAAGCGAAGCTGGATCTGTAAGTATTATTTTCATATTTTTTGTAAGTTCATCAGGCCTTATGGGCCTGGTGAGCTTATGGCAAAGCATGTGGTCATATCAGTCCTTCTATAAACTTTTCAATTTGTTTTGATTACTGCTGCTAATTGCTGAAATACAGTCAAAAAGGCAGTAAACAATGAATAACTCATTGATTTCTTACCAAGAACTGTTGACTAGAGTAGTTGAATCTTGTGTACAGTTATCTTGACCAATTGAGTTTATAAAGTTTAGTTTCCTGAAATTGAACCGGAAGTTAACATTAGATTAGGTTACTGTGGCCGCTCTGAGGGCACAACCTAGGATCTATATCCATCCACTGAGATAATTTCTACATACTCTATATCCGATGGGATTTAAAGATTACAATTAAGTTACCTCTTAAATGAACCTTTGGTCCATGCCTAAATACCAATTTTCAATCTTTGCAGAACAAAAAAACTATTTAAAAAAGTACTCATTTTAAGACAGTGAAATTATTTGCTATGATAAACCAGATGGCTATTGAGAGCTGTTCAACATCATCTTTTGCATGAGTGATCGCATTTCGTTTCCAAGACTCAACATTTACAAATCCCATTGTCTTGTTGACAAGATTAAGAATTTGAAACCTTTGAGGTGAACAATCAATGAAGTTATCTTATTGTACGAAGTATGATTGTTACTGCCAAAGAAAGGTAAATTCCAGTATCCACGGTTACCAAATTGAGCGATATCTTACTGCAGCCCTGCTAACAATGTTTCTCTGCCCTGCAGCTTCCTGATGAGGAGGAGATACTCAGTTCCCCCACAGCTTCAGAACCCTCTGACTCCGGCTCAGACTAGCACCAGGCGGACTCTACAACCAGGCGGCGGCCAGTCTGCACCAGCAGGAGACTATGGACTGTCGTCCCACCAACAAGCCGTTCACTCTGAATCCTTCACCTAGCAGAGTCTGATGTGGAAGATTCAAATTAACAATTGCACTGTGTTAATGAGGCTCAGAAATCAAAGTTGTAACACTATCATGAAACAATTTTCCCCTTATGTGTATGTAAGTGTTAAAAATTAAGATGTCATTTTGATGTTTGAATGTGAAATTATTATGTGTCTGAATTATTATGTACATTGTAAATAAATGGAAAAAATCAGTTTTGATGTTATTGATAGAGAAAGTTTCATCAAGTCTCAAATTTGTAAATTTGGTGTTGACTGTTGACCCTCTTCAAATATGGGCATGGCAGGGTGTACACCCTGAAATCTTCTTTATAATTTATCAACATGCACAACCTCTATAAGGCAAATGCAACAAACTTTTACAATTTACTCTAAAACATGAGAGGACAAAGAAAAGAGGTAGTAATCTTGACTTCAATTGTCTTTCAACAGTGATATTTGCAGTCACCAAAAATGTAACCTAAATTCACTTTAATTGTTCATTTGAGTGATTTTGTTAATGGCCTGTGTCAGATACTGCAGTGTAATATTTATATGGCAGTACTAAATTAGTGTAATACCGCTGTGTATACGACGTCACAATGGCAGCTGTGTTGCTAATATGTTAGTTTCGGATCACTATCTGCAATCATGCTTGATTTATGAGGGCGAGTATTAAACAGAATAGTAAACCTCCATTCATTTAATACTATTTTTGATAAAGTCGTGAATGATTTAGTATAAAACTGGCTTTCGCTTGTTTCATACAAAATCATTAACTTGTTTGATAAGAATAGTTTTAAATGGAAGGTCTTTTAGTATCCTCTATTTGTGACACTTCCTTTCTTTAAAACCATGGCGGTAGAAGCAGTCAAAGGGAAGTTACTCAAATTGTTTAAGTTTGTGAGTTTTTGGAGTCATAAATGCCAAACATTAATCAATGGTGTCATTTGATCGCGAAGTATCGACTGTTACCAAAAAGACACATTTTAAAGCTTATTGGATTTTTACAGTGACAGTATTAAGGTAGAACGTACCAATAATGATCGAAAACCGGACAGTGGCGCGCATCAAATAGTCACTCGTAATTTTGGAGACTTATCTAAAGCAGCCAGGAGGGCAGTTAGGACTTGATAGTGTTTGTTAGGTTATATAACTAGTATCCATGTATATTGAACGTGATATCTACACCTCTGTGCATTTATAAAGCTGTTTTTAGATTTTCATGGAAATCGAGTATGTGTCATATATATATGTCTTTTGGGCATAAAAAGTTAAGATGTTTTGATTTTATATCGCCACATATGACATTTGGGTTTGTATCAAGGGTAAATAATATGTTATGAAAATCACGGAGTGGCTCTTTAAGACCATGTGTTTCGAAAATGTTCAGTCGCTGGCCCAAAATCACTCAAAATTTCGGTAATTAGGTTTTATTGTTGATATTATTCAGTTTATATTAATTAGTAGTTCCAACAAGTTTTAAGCTTAAATTACATAAAATATATGTTTTGTAAATGTTAACAAATGTAAGTAACAACAGAAAGTTATTGTTTAACACAATTAATAGGTATTTTATTTGAGTTATTTTGTTGTAAATGAAAAGGCAAGATACAATATAAGAATTAGCGCTGAATACAAGGATTTTACTGCCTCTTCTTATACAAAATCATTCTCACCTGACACAAAATAAAAATGAAATAAAACCTTGCGAACAATGTTACTATTATAAGGACTGTTTATGTGAAAAAGTGGTTGATTATTGGTTGAAGGTTGAATTTAGAAGGTGCTGATGTACAGGTTATCATCAGGTATGACACATCTGTAAAGAGTCCTGATCTCCCTTCTTTGAGCATTTATATACATACATGGACTCTGCCATCGTGTGCAGATGCAGGATCTATCTGTATAATTGATGGATTTTGGGTCTGTATTGAAGAGAGGCACTGAAGGCTGATGCCATCATCCTGTAAATTAAATCTTACTAATGTGCACTGTTGTGGACATTGTAAGCTCCTGCAAGTTCAATACTAGGACGTTTCCACAAGCACGGGAAACATCGATACAGGTCATAAAATTGTTTATCATCCAAAACTGTGTTCCACAGGAGATATCGTTTTCTAGGAGATATCGTTTTGACAGATTTTGAACAATGCCATATTACAGTCAAGTTCATGACATCACAATTGTTTTACATCACGAAGTAATGACATCACAATGCTATGACGTCATAAACATGATGACGTCACAATGTTATGACGTCACTCTAAGAGTTCAGAAAAACACATTTTTCACGGAATCGAAATGAAAAATGATTTTGAATGATAAATAGAATCTCACCCTCGTGTCTTCTGATATCAAATATATCAACACTTGTTGATAAAAGTAAAATAAAATTTGTAACTTTTATCAACTCGAGTTGATATATTTGATATCAGAAGACAGTTGGGTGAGATTCTCTATATATGACCCGTATCGATGTCTCCCGTGCTTGTGGACGTTTCGTAATTAATCAAAACAACCACTTTTCAAACCGGGGTCTTAAAGCTACGTCTTCAATGAATTTACCAGTTCGTATATTCTGTCTATTCTGTGAATAATTTGTTTCAAATGACCCAGGTTACTTTACCATAACCTTTCAATTTGAAAGGCTTCGGATCAACAGGTCCGTAGTTCTAGTCCCCCCAGGTGCTCGGCAACTTTTCCTGCAGTACAGAACTGTTCTACACGCAGTCAGGTTTGAGTGCAATGCTACACTGTAGTACAACCCATGGTTCGCTAGTTGCAGGTTTCACCGCAATGCATAGCCACGAAGGTGTTCCGGACTTTCTCCCTGCAATAATACTAGCAGCTGTGATATAATTGAAATACTCTTAAAAGCGGCATTAAACCCCTTGTCACCTCACCTGACCTCAATTCGAAAGTTCGGCCACCTCGACAGAAAAAAACCCACTTACAGGTGCTAAAAGGTCGGTGCTTCGCTTGTGCATCTTTTATCTTTAGCATTTTGGAAAAGGAAGATTTCCTAATGTATTGCTGCCAACATATCTGAATGAATGTATTGAAGGCTATTTCTAGAAACGGATATGCTGAAAAAAACGTTTCCTCTCCTAGTTTGTAATATTCGTTGAATACTCTTTAAATTCATGAAAAGAAATAATCGATTGCTGGTTCCTGCTGTAAGTTGAAAGGAAATATTTCAACAGTTATTCGTTATATCATACCTTTAGTAAGAGGTATATTAAAGGTTACCCTTTCTCCAGTTTTTCTGTCCACAATCAATCTCCGTTCTACAAAATCACTTATCCTTTTGTCGCTTGAACTTTTAAATACAGATTGTGATGAATTTTTCAACTGCCTAGGGGGCGTCTGGTCATGACATCATATCCTTAATGAATCCCGAACTCGTGCGCATTTAAATTTTGTGGTATGACAATCCAGTATTGATCAGCGACAAGTCGTGTTAATTTTAGTCGCCATTTCTTGAGTGGTTAACAGCAGTTACCATTCAACTCTATTGTTCTCTTAAGGTTGGTAACTAAGTTGATCACCGTGTTTTGCTCGTGCTCAGGTGGTATGTTGAAAGAATACAGGTGTTCAACTTACTTTCACACCTGTAAACAAGTTCAATGTTTGAAATAATTGTTTCTCTTGTTTCGTTAAAATATCTTGAATTTGGTCCAAGAGCATTAACAAAGTTAATAGTCGAAACCGGGAATCGAACTCCAAACTTCCTGACTACTAGCATATGTGCTAACCACTAGACCACCGAACCCACCTGAAATGGTTGAAACATTTTAACGACCAAATGATTTACATTTTTTAAGTGATAGGATCGGGTTATACATAGTTAATTTTGTAAATCTTAAAATTCTACGGTGGTAAGCATCTACAAATTTTCATTTTGAAATTTAGTTTTTTCTGGTATCTCTGGTGATGTTTACATTGTTTATACTTTCTGTTATTTTGCATGTATATTTCAGCATGCTGCACGTGCAGCGCGATTTCCTCAGGCTTCCGTCTCCTACCGAATTTAGACACCGTTTGTTTATCTGGAAGTGTAATCAATGTTTTACAAATGTTTCAATCATCAAAAATACCTCTATTGTTTTAATTTTTTGCTTAATATATTTTTTTGCAAATTTTTTTGGTTGCTGTTTGGAATTGATTTTAATGGTTGAATGGTAAGTCAGTTACCAACCTGGTTGTCGGCGTGCATGAATTGAAACACCTAGGCACGTGCGATGTAATCCCTCGACGCTTCGCGTCTCGGGATCACAATTCGCACGTGCCTAGGTGTTCCAATTCATGCACACCTTCAACTCGGTTGGTAACCTTTACTTACCGGGGGTAGTGTGCCAACATCTCTTATCAAGCAGTTTCATAGTCAAACTCATGAGTGAATTCTTCAAAAAAATTGATTCATGTGGAAGATTCAAATCAATCCAAAGAGAAAATAGAATTTTATATCGATCTTGTCCAAAACGATGAATATCAAGTAATTTTAATTCCCTGAAAATTATTTAGACAAAAGTACTAGTTTGACCGTCCAAACGTTTAATTAAATAACAAATCATAGACTTCTGCAAAGTTTGTCAATAT
The DNA here is from genome assembly GCA_921293015.1 of Phorcus lineatus. Lineage (NCBI taxonomy): Eukaryota > Metazoa > Mollusca > Gastropoda > Trochida > Trochidae > Phorcus > Phorcus lineatus. The sequence goes on from OV121089.1 coordinate 13,676,501, forward strand.
TTATTTTAAACTACTGCAAAGTTTGTCTATATTTATGTTCTATGCCATGTAATAGGCACATCAGAACATATAACAAATAATAGTATAAGTAAGACATAATTGTTTTCTTTGTATTCTTGTACGTGTATATATGACATATAAGTGTAAATTCAGTTTAAACTAAAGGGATTGATGTTTAAAATTTCAAAAAAATCCAAAAAGGTCCCCTCCAAACCTTTATTTCCGAGTCCCCTCCGCTGCCTTGTTGATTTTTTAATTTGGCAACAACTTATCAATTACTAAGCAAATCACTTTCAATTGCACAGATTTCTTTATTACGTCAGATAGCAACTAGGTGTGACGATATATTTAAAGTGTAGGAAAATACACGTTTATAGTAGTATACCCGAGTACACGACAGTGAAGATCATAGATGTGTAAACTTCTTTGTCCTACCCTAAAAATGGCGGGGTTGCAGATAATGGCCAATTTATTTTTAAAACTTTGTAAAATGGTCAATTGAAGCAAATTGATTCCGACAAGTTCATGAATGTACATCTGTAAGCATAATTAACATAATGGTGAGCTCTTTTGTACTGTATAATTGAGCTGGTCAACCCCTTACAGCCAGCTCACAAGCAGGGACAAGCAGTGCGAAACCAGATTCGACTAAAAATCTTTCTGCGCATTCAAATGCAGTGTTTACAGCGAGTTTTTCCACCATGTATAAGAGCAAATATATAAGAGCTTGTAAATGAATTTGTATAAGAATAATCAACAATCTCTAGTGTAATATTGCGATAATTCGGAGGTTTAGCGAAGAATCTATCACAATTCTTACTAGGGACAGTAAAACCTTTATTTCAATTCAGCGCTTTGAATTGGTAATCCTTTTTTTACCAAGTCAAATTTAAGAGCATTTAATATACTTTCAGAAAATACCTTCGAAAAGGCATGTTTTATACCCAATCCGCTTTTCTATTTATGCCCGACGAACAAGTTTTCCTCTTCATTTGCGCAGTCAAATATAGACCCAACAGTTCGTAACATGTACATAGATCATATCTTAAGCAAGAAAAATCCTATATGAAATAAAATTGTAAAATCAAACAAAATTTAAGCAAGTTTCATGACAATCCATATGAAATGAAAAACGATGTTTGTTTTCAAGTCTCGTTGATAAGTGTACACTAGATCAATGGCTAGACTCACTGACAAATGAGTTGGAGTAGTTCTGTCAGCCAATCAGATCTCAAGTCATTTAAAGAAAAACTGTAATACCAATGACAATTATGAAAACTTAATACACAGCATGTTTGTGCTCTCTTGGGCAAGAAATAGGATATTATTAGAGTGTCCATGAATATTTAAGAACAACTGTCCTGAGCATGGCATGTCATGATATTCTGCTTATTACCCAAGTCTCAAATTCAACCTTCAAGCATACCTGGATTACCCGCCGTCGTTTTGGGAATTTGAAATGCAATGTCATAGGCGAACTGTGATGTCAAGTTAATGACACGTCAAAATGAAAAGTGATATTTTGCCCTAGGCATTGAATGAGAATTATCAACCCCAATATGATTTCCCTCCTTGGTATTTAAGTATTAATAGGTTCAGAACATGAAAATACAACACTAACAACCCAACAAAATACACTTGAATATACTTTAATTAATGATAAAAGCATGACATCAGTTTATAAAGTTGTTACATTTTTCCTAGAATATTTCTAGCCCACTAGACATGGATATCATTGTGACAGTAAGAACTAACTGTGATCACAACACAAGACAGGCTGGCGGTAGCAATGGCAGCAGCATCAAGGTAGCAGCTACCTAGGTCATATATAAAGTTGAACTGTGGTTGTGTTCAGTAACATACAGAAGGGGATAAGAATACAGAGAGAGACCCTGACCTAGAGACAGAAGGTCAGGAGGCAAAAGCTAAGTCAAGAAAGTGTAAGATTCATTTTTCAACAAATGGATGTTGCTCACACTGCTAATTACATCGAGAGTGCAAAATAACTGCTGAATCATAACTTAACATTATATTTAAAAAAAATAACATTTCACTACACAAGTTGGTGACTACAAAACAACCTTGACAGATTGGATTCAACCTGTACCATACTTACATCATATTGTTGGACATGACAAACATGATTACACAATTATGTCTGAAAATCCTCACATAGTACAACAGCATTAAAACTTGTTATATCACTGAAAGAGAGATGATAGTTCTGCAGCTCTACCTCTTTTGGCTAGAATCTCATTCAATTGAAAATCTTCATAACCCAAGAACACTGGAATTGTTATGTCTGGCTGATGGCAATATTTCACACTGAGTAGGCAGACTTGAGATTTCCAATGAATGGCTGATTCCTTGGTCCAGAGAAGTCCACGATGTCACACTGGCAGTGAAATCAGGTCCGATGGATTCAGGACACTTACAGTTTAGACAGACATAACTGGGTAGGGAAACAATCCCCTCTTGTCACTTTCAAGGCCATGATATATAGTGGAATCTTTCATGTAGTTGACATTATTCATGGATTATATAGGATCAAACTGAACAAAGCCATTAGTATGTTGATAACATCTAGATTACTGATAGCTTTGGACAGGGAGATATCACAGGATAGCATCAGACCATAATTACCGTAAAAGACATTTGAAGTTACAATTTTAATTGGGTGAATTACAACACAAAATTGCCAGAACTGCAACGAAACAAACTTGCATGGCAATTTAAATTTGAATGGAACCCTTGCCATGGCCAGTGGCTGTGACAAGAGGATGCTGCAAACTGTTTTCGAGGACCAGGTCATAACATTTAGCATTTTGATAGGAAAATTACAAATGTCAACTTCAGAGTGCTAAGTACAACCAACTCTTACGATCCATCTTCTCCATCCACATCCTGAAGTTGATCCTTGGACTGTTCCTCACCTGAAACCAATTAGGTTTAGTTTGAAATATGGTATCTGGAGTACAAACAAGTAGGCTTGAACCCATGCTTTTTAATTTTGACCAAGGTCTGTCAGAAGCCAATATTAGTGAAGATTAGAAATTAGAAAAGTTTACAGGCTGGACAGTCTGCAGAGTCAAGAGCTGCTCTTCGAGAGGAAGCTTGGGAAATCTCACTACCAAACTTTTCCTGCAGGGGGTTCAATACACAATTTATTAACTACAATCAACATCTGATACTAAAACTTTAGACTCTAAATTGTCGACTGCCACGCCTTCAATAAGCTCAAAAATTATCATTGTGCTTTATGCATTGTGAAAATGAAGACCGGTAGATACACTAATTGATGAAACTTTAGCCCACTTTATATTAATGTTGGGTAAAAGTAACCAAAGTTTACCTTCAGTCTGCATATCTGATGTCCAGAGAGTAAGATTATCCCTCAGTAACTGCATTATAAGTGTGGAATCTTTGTAGCTCTCTTCAGACAATGTATCCAACTCAGCAATGGCATCATCAAATGCAGCCTTGGCCAGCCTACATGCCCTGTCAGGGGAGTTGAGGATCTCATAGTAAAATACTGAGAAGTTAAGGGCTAGACCAAGTCGGATGGGATGTGTTGGTGCCAGCTCTGTCATGGCAATATCACTTGCAGCTTTGTAAGCCAGTAAACTATTCTCTGCAGCATCTTTCCTGCTATTTCCTGTGGCAAATTCTGCTAAGTACCTATGGTAGTCTCCCTTCCTGCAATTTAAAGAATTCACATTAATCAAATAACCAAAGCAATTATGAAGTTAAAACTTTCATAGTCTTTATAACTTCATTATGTTCAAATGATAAAGAAATAGAGCAATTATTGGCTCTGGAGATTACAAGGTATTCAATGCTTTGAAGTTCAGGGCTAGACCAAGTCAGATGAAATGCTTTTGCCTATGTGTGGCTGCAGTCAGTCCTTGTGAAGAGGTTAACCCTTGATAGAGTTAGTTTTAATCTCAATAGTCATTATTTTGAAACTCGGAATTCCTGGGAACAAGGTCAATTATAGTCTCAATGGATGTGTAACACTGATCATTCTGGAATTTGTGTTATTTCATTTATTGATAAATAGGGCTGGGAATTTAACCTAATACATGATATCTGTTTGTGATAACCAAATAAACATTCACAGATTCATGTAAACAGTAAACAATTAAAGACATCTTTATATGCTAGAAAAGGTTATATTTGTGGAAACTTACAAAAAGCAACTGCAATCTGACCATATTTCAGAAATCACAGCAATTAGATAATCAAACCAATTTACATAAAATAAAATCTTGTGGTCCCACAAATACCGACAAATCAATGACTTACCTCAGTTAATATTGAAGGTAAGCGATTGAAAAGCAATGGACCAGGGATCACCAGAAATTTTAAAATTGAACTACCTTAAAATACTTCAAAGTATTCAAATGCCCACATCAAAACACCATAAAGATTCACGACAGCCATGCTTTGTTTTAGCAGACATGAGTCTATTCGTATAATAAACTCTGATTAGATCTGAGTCCTACACAAGGACCAATCACAGAGCATGTTTTACAGGCCACATAACATTATTTCCTGAAGATAATAACTAGAAAGTGTTTTTATTTGTAAAAACAGATGTCTCCCCCATGCACGAACTACATATGATTCCATTTAAAAACAAAATTGAAAAAGGAGTTGAAATAAGAGTGTATACCAAATTTGGTGAAGATTGGTCAAGTAATTTCAGAGTTATGCTCGGGAAACAAATGGGAACGCAAACACTGACGCTGACTAATATGTCTCCCGTTCCCTTCGGGGGGAGACATAATAGAAGATTTAAAAAAAACACTTCAAACATGTTATTTCATTGAACTTAAAGATATTACCAAATAGATTGAAATATTTGAATTCGACATCAATTTAGCTTGCTCCTCTCGCTTCGATTGTGTCTGTACAATTATAATAATTTATCCGGAATACAGAATTATAATATGAAGAGATCAGGAAAGGCAGGGGCCATTTTGAACATTGGATGAAAAAATGAACCATCAAATTTTAAGTTTTACTGTTGCTACAATGGGGAATGGCCGATTCCAAATTCAGAAAATGACTTAAAGCCCTCAAAATAGCCCATTGTCAAATAGGGGTTCAACAATACAGAAGAGACACGATATGATACATACCTCGGAATTCAGGTCATGATAATATAAGTATCTTGATAAATACAACTAAAACATAATGACTTTGAATATCTTGTAAAATGGCTTGAAAATATCAATAAAAGAGCAATTCGAACATTTCTCAAATCTCAGTACTTTTTTTCCCAAGATTAAAGAAGCAAAAAAATCAGGAACTTCAAATGATATAAATGAGCATGTCTAAATTATCAGTGATAGAGGATACTAAACAACCTTCAATTTAATACCATCTTTATAAAATGAGTTAATGATTATGATAATGAGTTAATGATTAAGTATAAAACAAGCAAAAGCGAGTTAAATACCAAATCATTAACGAGTTTAATAAAGAGAGTACTGAATTGAAGGAAGTTTAGTATTCTGTTTATTACTAGACCTCAGTAATCAAGCATGATTGGCGAAATTGTACTGAACTAAACATTCCAGCGTTTGGCCGCCAGTGGTGCTAACATTGTGACGTCACAACCACACAATATTGTAATGTCACAAGCGCAGCCGTATTACACTAGTTTAATATCGTCATATAAATGTTACACTGCGGTATCTTACACAGGCGAGTCACTGCTACAATAGTTGAACTGCAGTATTTTAGGTTTGGTTCGATGCACCGTAAATTAACATGGATTTTCGGTTCGTCATCGCATATTTAATTTGTGTCCAAAATATAATCTTAACAACTTTTAAAAAAAATATATATTTATTAAAAAAGTCAATGATCAAAAACATTTTTATTCATCATCATTTGACGTCTTCAAGTTACAAAATGGTAACGATACCTGTCGCCATTTCCCTGGAAGTAAACATCTGGAACGATTTAGTTTGATCTTTAAGTCTCAACAATAGTGTTTGAATGATGTGCCAGTTTTTACAAAGTATGTAGATTTATAACATGTTTACATCATTACAATTATCATGAAGGTGTCATGTATGGATAAACGAATCGTGACAAATCAATTCTATATCGTAGTGGGTGTATTGAGATACATCGGTGAATTGTTTAACCCTTGTTGTCAAAGGTGTCTTCCCCAATCCAATGTAATGATGAGTATTACTTACAATTATTTATCATCAACGCTTTATTTCTTTATAACGACTGGAGTGCATTTTACCGAGCACACACCAACTGTGTTTGACAATTAGTGTTATCTTTTCATGGGGAGTTTGAGACAATTTTCATTTGTGGATTTACTGACGAAAAGTTTATGATTAATTTGTGGGGGAAGTCTTTGTTACTTTTAAATTGTTGAATCCTCAATTGTAAATGTTCAAGTGGCTACTTAAACCTACTGTGTTGACAAAAATTAGAGATACCTTCACTGCCAACGCAACATGTACTGGGCCTCCTTTCCGCAAGTCCTTAAAGGCCGGGATCCAAACCTCCAAAAAACCCATGGGTTTCTTATCTTTGTCATCTCTACTCTGATTGGTTGATTCCATAAACAAAGATATTATCAGTGTTTGAGTGACAGGGCAGTAACAGTTTTTTTGGTGCCTGGGAGAGCTCAGCAGGGACAAAGGTCTCAAAACTTTACTACAAGTTGTGGCTGGTAGTAGTCTACTGAGTTTCAGTGCATAATCATCAGGGAAAAAAACCATTAGTAATAATACATGAAGTTTAAATTTCTGTGATAGGCTGATAATTTTTTAGTATATTAAATTATATATATTTTATGAAATGACCAACACAAAGGAGATCTTTAATTATAGAATTAGATATAATTGTATTTGTTAAAATTCTCTGAAAAACGTTCAAAACAACCATAGTCTTTTAACAATGTTTGGATGTATTTGAAGTAAGTATGTCACTATTGTTGACAAAAGTTGTACAAAAATAAATAAATAGCAATTGCTTTGCGTCAATCTGATTCGCTGAACACGGTAATAGAAGTTCAGTTCATACCTCCATAAACTTAATTTCGTGACGTCACAGTATTTTAAGCCACGCCCATCGACGAAACTATTTGTAAACAAGTTACGTTTTTCTTAAAATAGCAACACTTTGTGCTCTCGCGGCCGTCGCAGGGATTTTGGCAAAGTAATGTCGTTAAGTTCATGAACAGAGTCAAGCTTGGCTCCTCAACAAGTTTAAGAACTGTGTGCTGTTTAATCAGATTCCGTTAGATCGAGATCATAACACAACCAGTATATGGCATCTACGAGGGTAAATTCGGCTGGTTTCCTCTCCGAGTTCTACGTTCGCGATTTGTGTTTACAACTGTGAGAACTAGCAATGTCAAGGCCACGTGTGACGGACGTCCGATAAGTTCATGGCCACGTGCGTTGTAGATTTTCATTGGCTGATGAACGTTTTGTAGACGGGGCTAGAGATCCGATGACGTTTTGATTGACATTTTATCTCTTTCATGCTGTTGAGCGTTGGATTCATTCGCGTATATAGTGCAGCTCTATCTGGTGCAAATATGTATATTTAGAGCAATAAAATGTTTTAAAAACAACTAGTATATATATATTTATTTATAAGAATTGACTTCAACATTTATTAAGTTCATGGAGGTATAAACTTAAAAACCGATGTGCAAACTCGGCGTAAATCCGCTACGCGGATTCACACAGTTAATAATAAATGTTGAAGTCAATTTTTAATTGTCTAAATCCATTTACTGTCACAATAATCATTTTATAACCTTAGTCTCTACAACTTATTCCCACAAGCAGAGCTAAATATTTGGGGGACATATGGGATTGGGGAGGTTTTGATTTCCCAGTCAGGCTTGTAAGGCAGTGAAATCTGACACTCTGAATGGATCTTTTTCTCCACTAGCAGACTTGTTTGGTATGGTAATGATGAGAATCTAGTCACGTGACATTTACAAAGTTAATTCAAATTTGGAAATAAACACAGTCAAAGTACTGTTTTAGTTTTTAGTTTTGATTAAACATGTTTAGGAATTCCATTTCTTTGAAGTGTCAAGGATATATTGTGTAAGTATGATAACTTTCCGGTAAGCAGATTTTGATTTATTCCACCTCGAACATATGTAACCTCATTTTTTCCCTTCAAGGTGTAGTTTTTTCAGGTCAACTTGGCTACGCCAACACCGTGTAAAGTAAACTTAGTGCAATGTTAAAGAATGGGAGTTTAAGTTAACCTTAGTTAAGGTTGCTTTGTGAAAGGAGGTCCTGTTTCAGGAATGACACTAAAGAGAATAGCAAAAGGAATCAAGTCCAATCATGTTCAATATTTACCATAATTGGGGATAATGAAATTGTATCAACATCAAATACATTTCAAAATCTTTATTATCAATTGTTGCAACTGATGTGGTTTAAACGTTGTCAATATCACATATCTCATAAATGGATTTCTTGTCTTGATTTATGTTATTAAAAGGCAAGTTATTTCATGAATAAAAATATTCATTTAAAATAGAATGAAGTATATAAAAAGATAAAAATCATGACCACAAGAGTATTTGAGGCTTTTAATTTCCATATGTAGGATTTTTGTAATCATAGTTTCTTGACAATTTTTATTTTGGATAGTTTTTTTCCATATATTCTAATCATGATACAAATTAATAGGAAGATTTTACTTTTATCTATTGCGTGTCTGACCGATGTACCATCAAGCATTGTTATATATAGCTTGTCATCAAGAAAATAGTTTCTAGGTTATTTTCACTAATAGCCCAAAAAAGGAAAGGCGACTTTCTTTGATAATAAGGTGGAAAAATTAGAAAATTAACAATAGTTCATTAAAATTCAAACCATGTGTGTGCTTTGTTTTGACAGATTTGGTTTGACCGTGATCTTTCACTTATGTTCGTTTTATTTAATCCAAAATAACTTGATAATCCTGGTATCAAAATCTAGACTTCAGTTTTCTTTCAAAATAATTTACACACATTGAAAACATAACTTCACATAGCGTGTCGAGTGTCAATGAAGTAGCGAAACATCAGCAAGTTTCCCTCAAAAGTCTTATTCAATCAAATTCAACTGAAATTAAGTTATCAAAATAATATTTTCCAAAAATATGCTTTTCAGTGCAGAAAATTGCACATTTTATTAATCAATTATTGTAATAGCATTACTTTGTTTTGCACATATAAATTTCCACGACAACCCCCACTTTAAGAATGGGTATCGCTTCTCATTTCCATATCACAATATATTGCGATACAGAGAGGCATATTGCAATACGTATTGCAATATAATGGTTATTTTCATATTTTAGTTTCTCTATCATTCTCTTGAGTAAATAACAGCAACAAGAACAGTGAGCATTTTTCAAGAGAGATTGTTAAGTGACTAGTTTTGGACATTAATTACGTCTGTGCTATTTTCATATAGCGAGTTCACACTTCAAGTTTTACTAGAATCACTTTTTGGGGTTTTATTTTTCTGCACTTTACACGGAAAACGTTATTTTTATATTATAAGATGAATTGGATATATTCAGAAGAGTGTACCGGTACGTATAGAGTTGTTTCTGTATTGCAATATACAGGTATACTGATAATACCATGCACCCTTACTCCACTTACGCCAAGAATTGACACAGAGGATACAACAATTTGTAAAATCACTCTTGCAATGGCTATTGAGTGACAAGGGCTGCATTTTTGTACGCTCCTCAGGTTATCACTGGCCTTTAATAGCAACTATTTCTTTTGGCTTTTATACACTTTCAGTATGTAAAGGGTTAACAGACCTAGCTTAGTCCGATTTTAATGTCAATTGTACCAAACTCTCACCATTACACATTTCTCCCTATTACTTACATTTTATAGTAGAAAACTTTTGACTCTCCAGAAGTTGCTGCTGGGATCAGATGGTTTTCCAGCAAACTTAGAACTGCATTACAAATGTCGTTTAATTCCGTCTCTATCTGAAAGAAAAACAAACAAAACTCTCACCAAGGTGTTTCTTTCAATGCAAAAGCTGATGTATACCAATCAGTTGCAGAAGATTTAAATATGGTAAATTTGTAACCTCTGAATTGCTTAAGGGACATACAAGTATTTTGTAGGGATAAATATTTCAAATGTATATATCTTATCAAGCAGTAATGATGCAGAAAATAATATTTCAAGGCTAATTGGTTTGTTAAAGCAAGAATTGGGAAAGACACCTTCGACAATGAGCCATATTAGGTCTTTAAGTCATTTTCAGATTTTTTCATCCAATGTGCAAAATGACCCATGGCCACCAACTTGCTTTGGTGACAAAAATGAAAATGTAAAGATTTTATCATGCATTGCATATTACATTTATATAGTAGCCTGGAATAACGCAATAAAACTAACTCAATTAACTCAATATCGCAAAAACAACACTTAATAAGCCAAAAGGTGGGTTTAGCATTAATACTCCAACAGTGTATCACTAACCAACTGAATAACTAGAAAATTCCTATAACTTGGATGCCCCTTAACTCTGTCTACTAGCAGATGTCTGTAATCTAGACCTGTGTATCGTGGCTGTAGTTGTGAGATGATATATCTAAATTTAAGTTTATTTAGCAAACAAGTTATCATGGAAGTAATGCCAATGAACCTGCGAGACTATTATCACGATACAGTGTTTGTGATAATACGCACTCTGATTCTCTGTAGTTTTTTTAAATCAAAATACATAGAAAGGTAGTGTTATTTCTTAGCTACTAAACTGTCAAACATTAAATGAATGTAAATCACAAATTTAGAGAGATTGTGAAGTTGGAAGATAAAATATCAGAAATGCCACGTATTTTCTATTTGTGTAATCACTTTAGTCTGTGATAAAAAACTTTTATATTTTTTATAGTTCTTTTTTTTTAAAAACAATTATGTTTATAGGATCAGGATGTGTTGTCTCTTCTAAAAATCAAAACCCCTATCAGCTAAGTGATCCCATCACAAAGTTTCAATTTTATTGGCCTATAATGGCTATTGCTCCTTTGGCAGAGAAGACAGGGTTACGAAATCAATACATTTCTCAAATAGGGTCTCTGGAATGTTAAGGTTTTTTCTTCTTGGTATTACTTGCTTACATTGAGAGAGACTCAATTAAAACTGCCCAGACTCCCAAGAGACCAAGGACTAACAAATAACTTAAACAACTAAAAAATTTTCTCACAAAAGTTAAACATTTCTTTAGTTAGCTTTAAAATACTTACTTTAGTCCTGTAAGAGCAAATTAGTTCCTTCTTGTTGCCTTGGTCCTCCTTACACCCTCCTTTCTCACCCTCTTGCTTCTGTTCCATACTACTAACTATCCGCCACGAAGCTCGTCTAGCTCCTATCACATTTTTGTATGCAACAGACAGAAGGTTCCGCTCCTCTACTGAAAGTTCAACATCCATCTCAGCAACAGACTTCATAGAATCAACCATTTCTGAAATCAAAGAGATAGCCAATGCAAATACTGATTAATGCAATGAACAAAAGCTACAAGAAAAATTTAAAGACTCCAAGGATTGGAAAAGGTAGGATTGGCAATACACTTGCAGTCAAATATGAATGCATCTTGACAGAGGATCTGGTGATGAAGCCACAATTGCAGAAATTAAACATTTCTGTTAAAGCTTGATTAACAGGTCTATAGTTTAAAAGATCTATCAAAGCTAGAGTGACCCATTATAGCTAGTGCTGTGGTAATCCATAAACTGGTAATGAACAATAAAAATTCACCCGCACAATATTGAGACATGAGACAAAGCATATTTCCAGGGAAACCTTGGGAAACCATATAACTGTTTGAAATATTCTTAGAAATAGTAACAACATTGAAAAGATCCAAAAACAGACATTTATTCAAACGGAAAGTCGGTCGAATCATCTTGCTAAAGACTGATCATTTATGACATGGCTAACAATTGGTCACAGTGACTTTAAACAGGCGCAATTTATAGAATCCTTTGTTTTTTTAAGAGCCATTGGTCTCTGGGTTTGGAACTTTACTTCATTTATCTGTAACTCCCATTGTGTTGATTTTTATTTTGATCAATTGAAAGTTGATGTTGTGGTTCTTGTAAGTTTTGGAAAGTTAAGGGTTGTTTTTGTGCTGTTACTTTACGATTGGACATTTCGTTCACGGACTGTGGTGATTTTTTATGCCTTCAAAGTAAATTGAAAAGGGGACAAGTTATAAACTGCATATTATCCACAAAGTGGTAAATGGCATGTTTGATTGGACACCTGCTAAATACTCTGAAAAGGACTCATCTGACCAAAATGTTCAGTATCTGTCAATCTAAGTATGGTTCTCTACCTTGTATAGGTTAGCATGCCTATTCAATACATTTATTATCACTACGTTAAAGCAATGTTAGGTCTATTCATAAAAAAGCAAGTTGACTGGATGTGCTTCATTTTGATAAAACGTAATGCTACTTTACATCCAGTATCGATAACACGGCGAGCTACTGCGACATCCAAATGTGTTCAGAATTTGTTGCCTAAACCTACACTTCCAACCTATTGCAAGGAGGTGATGTCGAAATTTTTGTAGTAATCATAATGGGTATTTTTTAGTAATCATAATAGGTATTTTAAAGCACTATATCAATATATAAGATGCCTGCTCAAAGCACTTGGTGTTCTGTTAATTCAACACAAATTCTCAAATTGATGTTATTAATGAAACCTTACTATTTCTATTCTACTATTCTACTTGCACAAATACTAATAAATATTCCTGTATCTGCAAGGTGCGTAGCTTAGTAAGACTGCACTACATCTTTACTTGCTAAGCAAGTCGACCTATGCATGTCCCTGCTGGTTGCTCAAACATAACGCCAACATAATTTCTATTAAGCATTACAGAACAAACATAAACGAAGATATTTAACTTATTATTTAATCGATCTGTCAAACCATCTAAAAGAAGTTTTACATATTCACTTGTGAGTGAATAATTATGCATTTCAGAAATTCGGAGTGTCATCAACTTTTAACTTTTCCTAGGCCTTAAGCGGCGATATTTCATAGTTTTGTAATGAATTGAACTGCACAATGTTACGCCTATCGCATGAAATATGTCCTTTGAAACAAAAGACACTTGGAAATGACAAGATTTACGAAGTAAACTGCAAATAACCATCCTGGACCTTCTGAGTCATAACAAAATGGCGTCGCTAACCTCATAACCATGGTCACTGCGCCAAACAAGAAGTTATTCTACTACATTTCTAATTAATTTTGGACTAAAATGCAATGATAATAATACCAAGGAGTGAGAAAAGAACTCGAATCCACAAGGTATAATTATCCTCTCGACTTTTAAAGGAAAAACAGAGGCATGACTTAGCTTTGAATCTAGATTATATATGCGTCAACACTATGCATACACTGGTTTTACGAAATTATTCAGTCAATAATACAAACCATCATAACGTTCTGCTTGCTCAGCAAGTTTAGCCTGATAAACATGATCTTCTCTTTCGGTAGTTGTGGTAGTTTCACCGGTGGTTGACATTTTAAAAGCGTGGATTACACAGGATTGAAAGCAATAGTATTCCAATAGAACAAACAAAATGGCTGCACCCGCGACGAAAATAGTTCGGGAGCGGTAGATGATAGTATTACTGCGCGATGAAACCAGTTCATTCAGGGATCAGGCCATATAGGCCCATAAAGTAAATCTTGAATTTTCGATTTAAAAAATCATCATTTTTCAAATGAATATGTAACTATTTATTTTCAAACAATCTATTTTTGTAATATATCATTTTTGAAAAAGACAGAAACGGCATGTTTTCGGTAAAATGAGAGGCGTTTAACTACACGCCTGGGCATGATATTCTGCGGCAGGGAGGAAGTAGCTCGGCGATCTAAAATTAAACAAATAGCTCCTGCAGCGACTGTATGCCATGGCAACGGAAAGCAGGGTATGCGTATATATCTACGATTAGGTCTTGTGCTACTTCCGTCTCAACTGATAAGTAAGGACTATGAAACTGACAAAACGTGTAGCATCAAACTGATTAATAATGACGTTGTTCATTCATGTTTTAAGCTGCTGTGGTAGGTGTAGGCTAGCTATTAAATTTTGCTTAATTAAAAAGGAACCATCGCAATTAACGTACCTTAAATGGAGAAAAAATTTTTTTTACAGGTTTTACCACATTCTTGTCGTATATTATTTCACTGAAAATGCGATTTTAAGAAAAACTTAAAGAGCTACTCCGTGAGTTGTTGGATTAATATATGCCAAACTTAATAAATGGTGTCATTTTATCGCGAAGTATCGACTGTTACCAAAAAGACACATTTTTAAGCTCATTGTTCTTTTAGAATGCCAATATGAAGGTAGAACGTCGCAATTATGATCGAAAACCGGACAGTACGTGGCGCGCGTCAAATAGTCAAACGTAATTTTGGAGACTTATCTAAAACAGCCAGGAGGGCAGTTAGGAGTTGAAAGTGTTTGTTAAGTTATATAACTAGTATCCATGTATCTTGGACGTGATATCTATTATTATCTACACCTCTGTTCATTTATAAGACTGTTTTTATATCTTCATGGAAAACCAGTATTTGTCATAGGTAGGCCTATATATATGTCTTTTGGACATGACAATTTAAGATGTTTTGATTGTATATCACCACATATGACATTTAGGTTCGTATCAAAGGTAAATAATATATTATGGAAATCACGGAGTGGCTCTTTGATAAACTGCTTCTCAAAGTCCGTAAGTAAAAAATGTCACTCTTCAGCCTCCTTATCATGCACTGAAACGAGAGAAGATGTAAACTATCAAAAGATTCAACATATTAAAATATCGATAGTTTCGATAGTTAAGCAATGCTTATATTAATTATATTTTTAAATACGTCTCAAAATGACATATGTGAGAGTTTAGAAAGCCTTGCCCACAAACTGATGAAAATATTAACGCCTTTTTAACGGTCTTTTTACGACATGCCGCGCAGGTATGACTTGAATATTTCTTATATTTGTGGTAAATTGGCCTTTGTTCTTATGTCTGTTGTCTATATATGAAATAAATGACAAATTAATATTGCCTTTTATGAAAAACTAATATGTCTTATTCTTTAACTAGTAGTAGAACGATCATTATTAGCTGCTGCATAAAAAAACTATGGAAAACTTCGGAGTAAGGTCTGCAGAAACAATCAAGATTTTGAGAAATTTCTCAGAACATAGCTCTTCATGAAAGCTGTTAATTGAAAGAAACCTCCCCCCGAAAATTAAGATGTTTAGGTACAGCAGTTGTCGAATTTAAGAGAAGTAGAAAATTCGGAAAGTTACAGACGACGGACGACGTCGTCGGACAGGCCTAATGGACTAAACTACCATTTCATATCAAAGCTTGGAAGCTGTGTGAAACAGTACTCTTAAGACGTTTGTGTTTAATTGGATTTTTCTCTGTCACAATGCCCGTTTGACAAAGAAAACTAAGATTTACATCAGAGCAAAGAGAGAGAAAAACACCCGTTATATCTGGAGATGCGAGTCAACTAATCTAATGTTATAAGAATCATCAACTTACACAAGCGACGAGCAGATTGGTCACAGGATTACTTAGGCGTTAGGATCTGTGTGAATATTTCAAGGGATAGTAGCACAATTTTAAAGATAAATAAGGTGATAAAAACGAACATATATGTTACCAATTACAACACAATGACTTAATGATTAAAAGGTGTTCACACAAAATGGCCGATAGTGCTTTTTACTTGAAACTTGAGTCGAGTAACTCAAACTTTGGAGAAGGGTAACCAAGAAGGTAAGAGAATGGTTATCCATTCATATAAAACTGTTTACATCAATTTCTCCACTGAGCGGAGACAATATGGACTTTGGTTAAGAGCCTCGGTTGATTTTATCCAATGGGTGGTATGAGAATGTAACACACCTTGTTGGGGTCATAACTTGTAGAAAGCATGTAATTTTGTTTTATTGTTAACAGTTTAGCAGAGGGAGTATAGGAAGTTTTACATTTAATGGCTTAAATTTTTAATTTGTACGAAAACTTTTTTTTCTAAAATCCCATCTGACTCATAACTTCTAAATGAATCATTTCAGTCCGATTGAAATGGAAATACACACATGATATCACGGAGGTTTGTCATAATGACCAATTTTTTATATATTCATGTCACGTTTTTGTTACTTTTGCTGTTGCTGTCATGACTTTGATATAAAACTGCATCTAATGCTCTTAACATTCGGCGTCAAATTTCAATCAGTTCTTTACAGAGATACATCATTACATGATGATGTGTAAATATAACAATTTAAAAAAATAGATATTCAAGCTTTTACGTTTTGGGGATAATTGAATTAGATAACTGAAGTCATGTCCAGATCAAAACAGTCTGAACTTACCATCTGATTTTGATGCTGTGGAGTCACACCAAGTTGTATCGTAAGCGACGACTTTGAACATATTTACATTTTTAAAAATGTGTATGTAATGAATTTGTAAGAAAATGTAACGATTCATGTCTGCACCATCTTCATTTTCTGTCGCCTTAATAGGGCACTGGTGCACACCGATATGTCGTAAATATAAATATACACAGATAATGCATTTCTCTTTATGTTCCTTTTATTTACCGTAAAGGTTCGTCCAACAAGACCAGAAGGAATTGATGCATTTATTGATTGCAGGTCAACTGTAAAGAAGAAGTATATTATTGCATCTGTAGAAAATTAAGTGAGTGGACATGTCCTGGAAGGCCATATTATACCCAAAATGCGTACAGTAGTGCGTTTGATATACACACTCATCAAATGAAGCTGATTTTGAGATTAGCGGGGAGCAATAGCTCAATCAGTCTGTTGTATGTTTATATTCAATTCTAGCATTATTTCGGTATAGATCCTTTATTTAAGAAATAGAGTAGCCTCAACCATTATGTGTTTTGCAATTAAGTATGGTTTTGCCCTGAACTATTATTGTTAAGTACAACGATGATGTTCTTTTAATGGCCTCTGAGAAAAAGACGACAGAAGATTTGAGAGTACACACCGTGTTACGCTCATTTGGGTGTGTGTATATGTGTGTGTGTGTCGGGGGGGGGGGGGGGGGGGGGGGGGTGTCAAAACTTTCATCTTCATGTAACAATATTATTCTGAAAATTTTAGCTTCCCATGCTACCTTGTTTCGGTTTTGGCCAACTAGTTTTATCTCGCTAAATATATTTAGTAAATAAATTTGATCTCCCTGCCAAGCCCATCTCATTAAAATAAAATCTAACATTTCTGCACTACGTTACGCAAATTATAGATCTCACTAGGCTCCTTTACTCTAGCCGTCAGGTTAACCCTTGCCGCAATTTGACCTCTAAATCTCATTGGCTTGCCGCAGATACCTTCAAGCAATCACTAAGCGCGTGTCTTCATGGCCTTCCAGCAAATGACGAATACGTTCTCAAATGGCAGTTGAAACTCTTATAAATTTTCGATTTAACAGAGAACAAGTTGAAGTAATTTGCATACGTCATTTAATTGCATGTCAACCCGACAGTTACTTATAACATGTCAGTCTTTGACGAAACAAGGGTACGTCAATCTCATTAGCATATGCACGTCGCATATGACTAATAACTAATTATCAAAAAACCTCTTTTGATATTCGTACATGTTTTGGTTGCTTTTGATTCTCAACATGTTTATGGTTAATTTGTTTCACGCAATTAAAAATTATTCAATGATTTTGACAAACTAAAAGACGAAACGTTTATTCAACGTATCTGTTTTCACAAAAAGGCATTTTGGATTTGTCCCGTCTACTATGCATTACGTTGAGGTATGCAGAGTATGCTTTGTGGAAGATAATACCACAGTGTACGATTTGATTTTTCGCCCAACAAACCGAGCTAGGGTAAATTGAAAGTACATAAACTACATTTATTCGTATATTTAGGCAGTTCGACAATCGGAAATGTTCGATTTTTGAGTGCTAAAAAGCGTACAAGCAAAATAGAATTAGCCTGCACCGTAAGATACGGGGCGAACTCGCTGGTTGGCTGATTTGAGTAATGTCAGAGGCAAATCTGACGGGTCGCGTAACGGAGCTTGGTGAGATCTACACGCGTAATGTAGTGGAGCATTTAGATTTTATTTTAATGAGATTGGGCAAATAAATTGACACATCTTAGTCTCCATCCTACAAAGATGACATTTTAAAAGAGTGAGTTTACTAACGTAAGTCACTTCTTGAAAACAGACGAAAGAAAATTTGGAGAAGATTTTTTAAGATTTCAGGGAATATGGCTGCCACGCGGGGGTGTCACCTCTAAGTGCAAGGTACAATGCCACACAATTACAGCTTTGTAGGTGCAGTTCCGAAGGAGAAGTCGAAACTGTGACGAGTTTACGGACGAGAGACGACGGGCAAAGCCATGACAACATCTCACCTTTGAGCCCCAAATTTTTTAAAACAAAATATTGTTAGCAAAGAGCTCGAAGCTTATATCTTGAACTCAAACGGATTTTTCATTCGGTTTGTGCCGATATTCCTGGAGGCGAGTTGTTTCATTGGCTAGTTATATACAGTGCCTTGCCAAATATGAGTAATCACTGGTGGAAATCCCACAGTCTTTCATGTTAATTAATTGTTGCAAAAGTAATGTTGATTTGAAATCACATTATTTTCATTTTTTATTCACAGCTAGGAAAGTATCTCATCTACGCGAATATAATTACCCTTCATTTCCAGTCGATTGGTTTTTAATGATGGCTGATTCAGCAACACTTATACTAAACTTTCTCCCAAAAGACCCATAAACCGCCATATTGAATCTGACAACTTTGCCGTATTTTGCTGTACATCTGACGTTTAAAGGCTGCTGTTTTCTTTAAAATAATCTGATTATTACATGGAAATTTGTAGCTGAGATGATTACTAATCTTATCGATTGCTTTGACAAATCATTTTGGCCTAAAACAAATCAGTGAAAATTATTATTGAAACACTTAACATTTAAGTCAATTGAACTTCACAATGACTAACATTTTTCCAGGTACTGTAAGTAGCGATACTAGGCTTTTGGCCTGAAGGAGATCGGGTATTTAGAAGAAGCCCTTCTCCCAATTAAAATACGCTTCTGGAGCAGGATGCCCTTTGCAGGAACTGAAATGCAACATGCAATCATATCTTCACGTTCAATTATAAGTAGATTTATGCGAGATGTTTTGAATGACTACCATTTCAATTGGTGCTTTGACACCTGTTATAGCCAGGGGCGTAACTAGGAAATTTTCAGTTGTAAGCACAACTGAAGGATGTGATAAACCAAACAGACTAAAACATCATTCCAATCAATTGTAAAGGTACCATCAAAATTATCTATGCTAAGAATTACGCAATGAATAAATCCAACTTTTTTAGATCGAAACTAAAGTTTCTTAAACATGTTTTGTAAGATGATTACTTGGATGCAAATTGACTTTATCAACTTGCCAATACGGCGCTAATGACACACACTTAATGTAAAAAAAACTAAACTGACACTTCTATAAAACAAACTAGTCATCATGTGGTTGGACACTGTGCGTTTGACGACTGTAACCAGCAATATTTTCAAGAAACATTTATTCAAGAAACGTAAATGTCAAATACTGTGTACATCCAGGCTATATGACGTTTATGCTAAATGCTTTTATTGAATTTCAAAGTGTAAGCACTTGCTTTTTGTGCTACAAGGTAGTTACGCCTCTGTTAGCTGTATGAATCTATGTGTCTCTTAACTTCGTTAATAAATGGATGATACTGATTACTGCCATTTCTGTAAAATCTTTGAGTCCCTCTAGATATCTTAAAGTCATAGTCTCATTTTTGTAAGACAACTAAACTGAAATAATTATTCTTCACGAACAAAATTTGATTACTTACACAAATATTTCCTGTCGCGTTTGCAAAGATTTTCATTTTTATGCCCGTTTTACAGTTTTGGATGAAGTAGCTTATTGGCGTATGCAGTTTCAGACCGTTGAGGAAACGAATCAAGTGCAATCCCATCGCGAGTGCGAAACACCGGAAATCTAGTAATTGCAGCGCCGATACTTATGACAGACGCATTCTTCATTGAGTTTACCACCTTTTTGTTATTTCTGTATTTGAAAAAGGGTAAGCTATTAACTATTTAAATTGGATATTCAGCTGGGAAATTTTATGTGTTCTTCGTCACGGCCTTAGCGAAATGACGTGGTAAGGACTAACGCTCGCCAAACACATATTATTAGGGGAGGGTAGGGTAGTTTGAACGTAATTATTGAGGGCTAGAATTCCTGCAGAGTTCTGAAAATTGTTGCAAACTATTTGTCCGGCATGCATTACAATTTGCCTTGCAAAAATGAGACAATGACTTTAACCAAATTATCTGATCTTGAATCTCCCTTATGCACCAAGATTTTTATCAAAACTGTTCGACTTATATCACTTGACAGTGAGCTGTCTCAGGTAGTCACATGAACGTTTTTAATGGCACCTCCAAAACATAAACGGCATCGATTGGCTGATGAATCATTTTCCTTTTTGAAAACTTTGTCCAAGGAAGACTGTAAAAGCAGTTTTGAACAGCCGCAGTTCGTGCCGTAACTAAGCACAGGTTGAGATAAAATGTCCGAAATGGTTATGACCTCTGACCTCTGTGGATGAGAGCATCGCAAAATGTTTCTCAATAAAACGTTAAACTTCATTCTTGCCAGAAGCCATTTTGTTATCCTGAACTTAGTAGGTAGTAACAGACAATGATCCTGTCACTAACTTCAAATCCTCAATCTACTTGGCTGGTGAGTTCAAGACGTCTTTAACAATGGGTTGAGGTCTACCTAGTAAAGTCCTTATTAATCACTTTAACACTGTCCATTGATGAAGGCAGTTAGGCGAGTTGAATTGAGGTTTAACACCACTTTCAAGAGTATTTCACTTATATCAGGGCTGCTAGTACTATATTCCAGGGAAAAAGCCTGCAACCAAATTGTGGTTTTGCATTGCAGTGAAACCTGCGAGCATCGGCTGGAACTAGCGAACCATTGGTGTACTGTGCTGAAAATCAGTGTAGCATTGCTCGAAACCTTTCTGCCTGTAGAACTGTTCTACCACTGCGCTATCCCACCCTCACTGATGAAGGATGAGGAGCTTGTATGAGGAAAGGGTGCAACTGCACTGACTTTCGAATATCTGCCATCCAGTAGTATATAACCTCAAAGCCAAGGACATCCTGCACTTTGGACCCCTCATGATGGTAGGTACAAATTCAGGTT
Source organism: Phorcus lineatus (assembly GCA_921293015.1). Taxonomy (NCBI): domain Eukaryota; kingdom Metazoa; phylum Mollusca; class Gastropoda; order Trochida; family Trochidae; genus Phorcus; species Phorcus lineatus. The sequence continues at coordinate 13,697,848 of OV121089.1, forward strand.
GTTATGCAGGCTAGAACTTGATAGACCAGTCCTTGTCCTTGTGGGACAAAGACAGAAAATCAGAGGACATTGATAGCATAACAACGTTTCATCTGTATTCAAGTGACTCGCCAGGAGTAGAAGACTACGTAGATGCCTGCTGTTGCAGCACTCCAGGCTGGGGTACGGCAGACAAAACTGGCGCAAGAGGTGCTGTTGGACATCTACCAGGGCAGTCATCTGTTGCTGCAGGAGGCATATCAACAACATGCCCATCATCTTGAGGACTAACCAATGACATGGACAAGGGCCCAGATGGTGACCTAAACGCAGGTGCCGGAAGCTGCATCCCCAGCTGGGCAAAGTAGAAGGCAGCTATTAGCAGATTACTCTTTGACAGCAACACCTTATTTGAAGATGAAATAACTGATTTTGGGAATTGGTGTCGTGAATACTTTTTTGAACTTAATGTATCAAAAACAAAGAAACTCGTTGTAGATTTTCAGATAAATAAAGCAGCAATTAGTCGGGTTATTAATGTAGAAGTTTTCAAAGTAGTTACAGTTATCTCAACACTAAAGTTGTAAAGAAGTAAAATTTTTCTGAAAATTTTGGTTTTTATGGTAAGTATCAGTCATTTCTTCATTTCCTTGAGAAACTATGATCCTTTCACATTGACTAAAGTATGAAACGTGTTTACACTACAACATCATTATTGCTCATTATCAAACATTTGTACATTTATAATATTTGTATCCATGTGATTTTTATGTATACCGTATTCGACTTAATAACCGCCCACTCCCCTATAAGCGCCCACCCACCACGTTTTTGACTGAACAATATGCGTCCTGATTTAGCGCCCACCTCTCAACATTGCTTACCTTGCATGCTGATTCATTGAAGAAGGTTTTTCAGTCTTGCAATAAGTCTTTTACTCCCACTAAAGTGAAGAATACAGAGTATTTCAAGACCCCCAGCCACCATTGAAATGATAAAAGTTACAAAACCATATTTCAAAGACCTGTGTATCGTAAGAAAACACTTTCAAGACTAAACTTGAGAACAATTTTTATCGTTTTAATTAGCGCCCCGGGCGCTTATCACGTCGAATACGGTATATGTACTTTTTCAATTTTATGCTAACTTAAATGTAACTGTACCGTTAATTTCGGATGGTGACATTTTCAATGTGAGCACATGTGCACATATCACTTTCGCCATACAACATTTGGTTTAGCGTGTGTTCAAGCAGTCACTGTAGTTTGCTGTTGCAAGGTAATCAGGCCGTTTTCTGAATATTTCAATGCAACTGAGAGGGATAGAAGACAAAGAAATTATTACACTTGGAAGTGTGTCACTCACGCAATCCAAAACTTCACAATCGTTTCGTAACAGTCACATGACACACTTGCTCAGGTAACAATTTCTATATTTATCTTATGAATTGATTTCACACGTATAAGAGTGAGCATAGCTCACACGAATCAAGAAACTTAAAATTAGTAAAATGCATATCTATGGTTACTGATTTATGTTTGTTTTAAGCTGGATGAAAGAGGAGAATACATTTTGACATTTGTCCACTTTCCAAGTTGTAGTTGATAAATATATTTAGCAAAATATAATTCTTTACTCCAAAATGCACATCGAGATACATTGGTTGAGATACAAAGTTTGATAGAGATAATAGTTTATATCTGTAACTCTACAGGCTGTCAAAATAAATGTTCATAAAGACTCTAATTAAATCATGTTTAGATAGAAATCATAAAAATTAGATTTAGGTAAATCCTAGTAAGAAGCCTGTTAGGAAACAATGTTTTAAAGTTCGGAAAGGACAATTGTGTTTAAGTGCTTGCAAGCAAAGTGCAGTATCATTTCAACATGTTTTGCATTTTCTTTACTTAAAGATTTGAATACATGTCATTCTCTCCCATCAGAGGTAGTTCCGCCATAAATTCCTAAACAACCTCTGTCTTAATACAAAGGCTTCTTGGGCTTTGGCAGTTTCCCCTACCGGCAAAATATTGCAACTTAAACTACCTGGCAATACGTCAGCCAATGAAAACACCGAATGCATGAATAACATTGTTGTCACACACGCCTGTGCAATGATGCAGTCGCAAAATGAGGCGTATGTTTTCTGTAAAGAAGACTCAAAGTGCAAGGTGCATATTAAAAAAATGTATCGCATTTGGAAAGCTTACGGAAATAACTTAATGGATTTGAATGACAACTTTTGAAACGACATCTCTGATTGCACAACTTACTTTGCTTGCATCCAATCAGCGTTCTACATTTCTAGATCAAGAAACCTTTGTATTAAAGTCATAGTCTCAATTTTGTGAGGCAACCAAACTGGGCTAATTATTCTGTACGAGCAAAATTCAGATCACTTACACCAATATTTCCTGTCGAGTCTGCAAATATTTTCATTTTTAAGCCCGTTATAAAATCTAGGATGACGCTGCTTATTGGCATATGCCGTTTTAGACCAGAGTTACCGAATCAAGTGCAATCCCATTGCGAGCACGAAATATCGGAAATCTAGCAATTGCAGCGCCGATACTTAGGACAGACGCATTCTTCATTGAGTTTACCACCTTTTTGTCATTTCTGTATTTGAAAAAAGGTAAAAAGGTTCCACGTCATGGCCTTAGCGAAATGACATGGTAACGACTAACGCTCGCCAAACACATAGGGTAGGGTGTTTTGAACTTCATTATTGAGGGCTAGAATGCACGCAGATTTCTGAAAATTGTTGCAAACGTCAGGGGAAAGATTTCTGTGAGTGATGAACTATTTGTCCGACGTGCATTACAAGTTGCCTTGCAAAAATGAGACAATGACTTTAAGACAGAGGTATAGGAATTCATGACGGAGCTACCTATGTGGGGTGAGAATGTAGGACAGAGGTATAGGAATTCATGACGGAGCTACCTATGTGGGGTGAGAATGTAGGACAGAGGTATAGGAATTCATGACGGAGCTTCCTATGTGGGGAGAGAATGTAGGACAGAGGTATAGGAATTTATGATGGAGCTTCCTCTCTGGGGAGAGAATGTAGGACAGAGGTATAGGAATTTATGACGGAGCTTCCTCTGTGGGGTGAGAATGTAGGACAGAGGTATAGGAATTTATGACGGAGCTACCTATGTGGGGAAAGAATGTAGGACAGAGGTATAGGAATTCATGACGGAGCTTCCTATATGGGGAGAGAATGTAGGACAGAGGTATAGGAATTTATGACGGAGCTTCCTCTCTGGGGAGAGAATGTAGGACAGAGGTATAGGAATTCATGACGGAGCTTCCTCTGTGGGGAGAGAATGTAGGACAGAGGTATAGGAATTCATGACGGAGCTTCCTCTGTGGGGAGAGAATGTAGGACAGAGGTATAGGAATTCATGACGGAGCTTCCTCTGTGGGGAGAGAATGTAGGACAGAGGTATAGGAATTTATGACGGAGCTTCCTCTGTGGGGAGAGAATGTAGGACAGAGGTATAGGAATTCATGACGGAGCTTCCTCTGTGGGGAGAGAATGTAGGACAGAGGTATAGGAATTCATGACGGAGCTTCCTCTGTGGGGAGAGAATGTAGGACAGAGGTATAGGAATTCATGACGGAGCTTCCTCTGTGGGGAGAGAATGGAATACATGTATTTTGATGCATTCCTCATAATGCAGATGTGACACAAGAGTATGCAAAAGAAAAACAACTATCTTCCTGTATTTAAGACGGTATTATTTCCTGACCAGGATGACCAAGGTGTCTCCAGCACCTGGTATTGCTGTTGAAGTCTGCTCTATAACACAAGGTCACCTCTCTATCCTCCTGTCCGCAGAAACACACCCAATGTCACTGTTATACACATATAAATTGTCTTCTATTGTACAAGTGAACCAGAAAACAAGCACATTCCATTATTTTAGTCACTAGAACATTCACACTATCTCTTTCCCTTTTTAAAACTTTTCTGTTTCCGGCCAGCTTTCTGCTGTTTACCCTTCCCTGCAGTCTGTTTGCTACCCATTTGTCCCCTCTTGTCCTTCTTGAGACGTTTGTCAACAACCCTGTAAGGCCCATTGACCCCAGCTGGCCGCCGCACACGCCTCCCCATTCCCTTCTTGGCTACAACATATGAGACTTCCTTCTTCTTCTGTCCGAGGAGCCCTGCCTTCTTGTAGATCCTGCAGCAAATCAACATACACTGAACATTCAGCAGAAGCACTGATGATAATGTTGTACCCATCACACCATGCACCTGCATGCCTCATTCCTCTCACAATACAACTTGAAGCAACAACTTCTTCAAACCTGGTCAAGCTTTAACCCCCGCATCTGGCATAATGAATTTAGATATTATATATTTCATCATTAGAATTAACCATTCCTATTATTTTGCTGAATTATATGTCATTTGCAATGTTGTAAATAATAAAAGAAAGGAAACTGTTCAATCAAAAAATCGACGTATTTTTGACAAAATCAAATTTAATGGAGATATTTTGGAATCATATTTGTGATCAAATTAAACATTCAAATCCCAATAGACAAAAGGTATAGAAAGAGAAGACTGGAACTCTTCAGACTTCAATAATGTTATAAGTTTGGGCCCCAAAAATTAATATCTTAGACGGGTTTTTCAATCAAATCAATCTTCATGTATTTCTGAATCTTCGTTATGAATTTGACCATTAAAATTCAAAATAATATTCAATTTTTTTCCAAAATTGTAAATTATGAGACATCTTTATGTTATTATGCATGTTCATAGCAATCTGATCATACTCATCACTTTCCTTCCAAAATCTCAAATTCATCCTGTCTCAGGATTAAGTTTATAAACTCTTGCTCAACGTATATACCCTGCTCCATAACCCAACTCAGCATTACATCACTTTTTTTCACTGAACTGAAAGTGAGTAAAACGTGTACTGACTGCTTGATCTGCTGCCACTTCTCACGGTCTGACACCTCCGTGGTCTCACTCACCACCTCAGCCCGTTTCCGTGCCCGGTCGAGTCGTCGCACCTCCTGCAACACACCACAGTGCATTTTACTGACTCAAACTCTACACGCTGAGCACTCTTCTGCAACTTTGTATCACAATGTTATAAAACAAAGTCATTCAATCTCAACAATTCAGGGCACTTAACACACAATTACTGTTATGAATATGCTGTTGTCAACATTCAAAATAGTAGCTGTGTGAGCATCTGCAATTTCTTAATTGATAACGTTGTTGAAAATAATTCCGACAAGTTTTGCCCCGTGGCTGAATTTTCCAGGATCCCAACCTGCTATCGCTAATATTGTGCCATCGGCTCTGTAGCTCATCAAAGAGGCCTTTATGGCCCTGATTATTGGTCACAAGTTCATCAAATCCATAAATTAAAATCCTGATAATCTAAAAAACTGTACACAAGGTTTCAGCTTTCTATTCTTTTAGGCCAGTGGAGCTAAACAGGGTACAGCAAGACATGCTTAACATTTCACTGAACTCCTACATTGATTATCACATAAATACAAGATATAGTTATATTCAACTTTCAAATGATACCTTTTTCTTCTTTCTGGCCTTTGCTTCAGCAATTTTCCTAATTGGCTTGGCATTGATGGCTTTCTGTTTGTCCTTGTACTCCTGGATGTCGCCCTATCCAATCAGAATGCTACATGAAGTTTATCTACGCTTGTGTACATCATCACTTATCATTTGACTATCTAAACTTTACAAAATAACATCATCATTTAATATCTCAATGCTTTTGCATATTGTAACTTCATCACTAAAACAATCTAAACTTCTGTACATCAATACTACATCATTTTATATATGTAGACTTTTGTACATCATTACTTTATCATTTAATATATCTAGACTTTTGTACATCATTACTTCATCATTTAATATATCTAGACTTTTGTACATCATTACTTCATCATTTAATATATCTAGACTTTTGTACATCATTACTTTATCATTAAATAAATATCTAGACTTTTGTACATCATTACTTCATCATTTAATATGTATATACTTTTGTACATCATTGCTTTATCATTCAATCTATAAAATATTTTCAACATTATTACTTCTTTACTCAAAATATCAAAGATTTTGTACATAATTACTATATCCGAGTGCTAATATGAATTAAAAGATTTTAGTCAGTTTGAAGCTAAAAGTGTGCACAATAACACATATGGTTAAGTAATCTCCAATCATTTATGTACAATCAGATCCTTATTCCAAAGAAGCTGTGGACGAGCCGCTAGTACCAGTGAGCCTACCTTGGTGACCGGGAGCTGAATGCGACTGTGTTTCTTCTCGTCTTTCATGAACCACTCAGGCAAACCTTCGTCATCAAATGTGTACCTGCAACACATCAGCCTCACTATCAGTGCCTCCTCGTACTGAACCAACCTTCTCATGTTGTAAGTGTTCTCTGTCATAATTATACAGACAAATAAAAGTGGCTTCAACCTGCCCCGGGATAACAAAGTTGATTTGGGCCAAAGTGACAACAGAAGAGACGGCACATACACACCTGTGATACGCATTGTCTGTGATTTCCCTCCTGCGTTTGCGCGACTGCACCAGGGCTGCGCCTATCGCCATCCCAACAGCATCAAGCCTTTTTGTTGCACCTGCAGCATTTCAAAGCAACTCTCACATGGGACTTCTGCTTCAAAACAATAACTACTGAAAATTTTTCAAATCAAATGAAACCTGCGAGCATAGACTGGGTCTAGCAATCCGTGGGTTGTATTATCAAACTGAGATCCAAGGTGCAAGATACATCTGCACAAAATTTCAACATTGGGGGGATGCTGCAATTTTTTTTGAGAAGTTGAATATGTAAAAAGTTTACGGACGACGGCAGACATATGATGGACTACAGATGACAGACAATGAACAATAGATGACTGGCCATGCCATTAGACTATCTGACCTTTCAGCTCCAATCTAAAAATTAAAAATTTTGCTGTGACCTTGAAAATAATTAACTGGGCCCTGTCTTCTCAATAAGATGCGAACAAAAATTCAAATCACTAGAATGCTTCTTGGGATATCACACTGATAAGCTTTACATGCATGTCTAAATACTGAAAATCTGAAACTTGCTGTGACCTTGAAAATACAATGAAGGTCATGATAATTGACTTGGCCCAAAGTTATGAAGAAAAAGGTTTTGAAATAATGATGTACATATCAAAACATGGGATGACAATCACTAATTCAATCACGATTAATTGCAATCATACAACTTGAATTTGATATATGTTGTAATGAAAACATTCGGAAAACTTGTTCGATCGGCTGCAAAATTGATTTCTGTGTTTTGCTTTATCAAAGCACTGTAAGAGACAAATTTGTGTTGCAACAGTATAACAACTTCAGAATATTTGCAATGTTCCAGATTAACCCTTCCGTTGCTGAATATTATTTTGACCAGTTTTGCCCCCGTGGCTGAATTTTCCAGCACTCGCCTCGCTACGGTAAGAACGCAATTAGCCCCTGTGGCCGAATTTTCCAGCGCCGCCAGATGCGACCGTTTTAACAACATATGGCGTGTTTACATGGCGGAATACGGACGTTATCGTCGTTTTATACAAAGCTAGTCGGCGAATCCCGTGTTACAAATGGATGATACTTACTTGACACTTTGAATGAAATTTCTATCACGCCTGGAACGGTTTCTACAACTGAAGTAAACTTGTTTTCAATTCGGGCGCCATAACTCAATAAATTCCAAGAGCGCATGCGCGAAATCAAAACAAAACTAAAGATGAATTGTTCCTCTTCACATCGATATAAAAATTATTTTTATAATATGTCTGGAACGAATTTTACTAAATTTTAAAAATTGTCTTCATTTCAAACATTATAAAATCATTTAATCACTGAGTGCACACATGCAAATTATATACGGAATTGAAGCTAATTTCTTGCTCTATATTTCACGATAAATTTTATTACGATACGCCATCCTAAACGAAAGATATAAATTACGAAAACAGGGTGATGATAAATCCCGATAACGTTCTGACCCCCACAGTAATATTACTAAGCTAATAGCCCCGGGCACGCGCTCAGCGCGTGCAGGCGGGATATCCCCGTTGAAACATACACTCACACTCAATATAAATTGTCTTTATTTCCAATTTTATAAATCATGTTATTCGCTTTGTATACATGCAAATTATATATGGAATTGAAGGCAATTTACTCTTCTTTACGAAGAAATAAATTATAACAATCTTTTGCACTGTAATTAGAAATTATTACCAACGTAAAGTGGGTATAGCTAGTGAATAAAGTCTTTGATAATCGCCTTACCGCAACATATGTCGCATCGTTTCCACAAGTTTTATTTTGATTCAAATATGGGCAACTTACACATGAAAATGAAGGTATTTATTTCTGCTTTACGATGATATGAAAATAATAAATATGTACCACTTGGTTTGGAATATATAAAGTTTGCAAAGATGGTACCCTCGGGTATTTTAGAACAGATTTTGATAATTGCGACATCACTAACCGCTCCTTTATTGTCTAATTGTAATTTGCAAATTTTATATAGAATTGAAGACGATCCTTTCCTCTTTATTGTGATATAAAAATGTTGGTAATGCGCTCTGCCGTTAAATGGATAGGAAGTGTAAAAAGCAGTTGAAAATAAATCGCTTCTCGGTCAACAAAATATGAATAGAGAAATTGCCTGTATGTGCGATGCGCGCCGGGTCCTTTCTGATTTTCTTGTACATACCAACTTTATATTGCAATAAAGATCATCCTTTTCTCTATATTTTGATATATGAAATTGCAAAATTTACCGAGAACTTTATGTGATATAAAGTGCGAGAAAATGGTAAAAACGTAAAGAATAAACAAAAGTCACAATTTTGCGGAACTTGCTGTATCTTTATTCTATATGGTGTATATAATTTTTTCATATAAAATCGAAGACAATTATTCCTTCTTTATCACGAGGTAATCAATTTCAAAATACGCCTAGCTGTTGAGAAGATATGAGCGAAAGAAAGGCACATGTCAAAATCGCCGTTCAGTTTACATGATTTGAATCGAGAAATTAGCTTTTTGTGCGGCGCTTGCTGTGTCTTTATTTATTTTTGCGCATGTACACATTTTACATGGAAAGAAAGACAATCTTTCTCTCTATCTTATGATATAAAAATTGTCAAAATACGTTGAGCACATCATGTAAAAATTGGTGTGACAAAATGGTGTAAAACTAAAAATATGTAAAAATCACCTTTTTTGCGGCACATGCTGTATCTTCAATTCAGGTAGTGTAGTTATGTATTTTATATTGAATTGAAGACAATTTTCTGCTCTTTCAAATGATCCAACCGGTATTGAAATCCGCCCAAATGTTCAGAGCATAGGGCGTGCGATATAAGGTTGTACGTTTGGTGTGAGTGCAGGCTTGTAAGCAAACGATAGCACGATAAACATTATCAATACTCTCATAACTTTCGGAGCATGTTCGCGCATTATTTAGAACACCAACGAAACAAAACACGGTTGCTTAGCGAGAGCCGGAACGAAAATACAAGCGTTGAACTGAGACTACTGCTAGGCAATAAATTTCCGGGCCCCGCTACCGAGACCCGCGGTCATAATTAGTTAGCGTGAGAAAAATAGAGTGTGCTACTCGCATCCCGCTAAGGGGACTTGCGGGCAAAGCTAATTTCATCCCGGAATATTCCGGGACCCGCATCTTAAGGGTTAACGCTTATTTTCGGTACGATAAACATTATCAATACTCTCATAACTTTCGGAGCATGTTCGCGCATTATTTAGAACACCAACGAAACAAAACACGGTTGCTTAGCGAGAGCCGGAACGAAAATACAAGCGTTGAACTGAGACTACTGCTAGGCAATAAATTTCCGGGCTCCGCTACCTAGACCCGCGGTCATAATTGGTTAGCGTGAGAAAAACAGAGTGTGCTACTCGCATCTCGCTAAGGGGACTTGCGGTCAAAGCTAATTTCATCCCGGAATATTCCGGGATCCGCATCGTAAGGGTTAATATGCACAGAGGTGTAGATATCACATCCAATATACATTGATACTAGTTATATAACCTAACAAACACTATCAACTCCTAACTGCCCTCCTGGGCCTACTTTCACAAAGCAACCTTAACTAAGCTTAACCTTAAAGGCCGGCATCCGCCACCATACACGGTGTTGGCGTGGCCAAGTTGACCTGAAAAATAACTACACCTTAAAGGGAAAAATTTAGGGTACCTATGTTCAAAGTGGAATAAATCAAAATCAACTTACCGGAAAGTTATCATATTTACACAACATCTCCTTGACACTTCAAAGAAGTGGAATTCCTAAACATGTTTGATCCAAACTAAAAACTAAAAGAGTACTTTGACTGCATTTACTTCAGTATTGTTTCTAAATTTGAATTAACTCAGTAACTGTCACGTGACTAGATTCTTATCATTACCATACCAAACAAGTCTGCTAGTGGAGGAAAAGATCCATTCAGAGTGTCAGATTTCACTGCCTTCCCAGCCTGACTGGGAAATCAAAACCTCCCCCATCCCATGTGTCCCCCAAATATTTAGCTATGGTTGTGGGGATAAGCTATAGAGACTTATGAGTAAGGTTATGAAAAGATTATTGTGACAGGAAATGAATTTATATAATTTTGTACAACTTTTGTCAACAATAGTGAAATATTCACTTCAAATACATCCAAACATTGTTAAAAAACTATGATTGTTTTGATCAAATTTTAACAAAATATACAGTTCCTTGTTAGGCCCATAGTTAATTCTTTAATTAACGATCTCATTAAATTAGTGTTGGTCATCTCTTAAATATATAAAACTTAACATACTGATAATGATATCAGATTATCACACAAAATCAAACTTCATGTTTTATAACTTATGGGTTTTTTCCCTGATTATTATGCACTTAATCTGAATAGATTACTACCAGCCGCAAGTTGTAGTAAAGTTTTGTGACCTTTGACCCTGCTGAGCTCTCCCAGGCACCAAAAAAACCGCTACTCCCCTGTCACTCAAACACTGATTATATCTTCTGTTTATGGAATCAACTACCGTAATCACAGTAAAGATGACAAAGATAAGAAACCCATGGTTTTTTGGAGGTTTGGATCCCGGCCTTTAACTCCCATTCTTTAACATTGCACTTAAGTTACCTTAAGGACTTACGATCACCTTAGGGCTTTGTGAAAGGAGGCCCTGGCTGTTTTAGATAAGTCTCCAAAATTACGTTTGACTATTTGACGCGCGCCACTGTCCGGTTTTCGATCATAATTGTGACGTTCTACCTTCATATTGTCACTGTAAAAAGCCAATAAGCTTTAAAATGTGTCTTTTTGGTAACAGTTGATACTTCGCGATCAAATGTCGCCATTGATTAAGTTTGGCATATATGATTTGAACAACTCACGGAGTGGCTCTTTAGGGAATATAATTACAATATGTTCTTTACAAAAGTCTTCTTTCTTGTTGCAAAATGTTGACATTAAACGAAAATGAGGTCATCTATGAAAATTAGGTCTATGAAGTAAAATAACACAAAACTGTCAAAGGTGAAGAGATACCAGATGTCAGCCTTTGTCATACACCCATTTAGCCTTAAAAGCCCAATAAGCTAAAAACGTTTGAGACCTTGTAACTGTTTTTAACTGTCGATTTGTGTTTCTCATTTGTTATTGCCATTCTAAACTAATTAAGGATATGAATCTCTTAATTTTATAATGAAATTCATAATTATCAAATTATCTCAAAATGTGCATTTTCCCCTCATTCATTCAATGAGGATTGAAAAACATGTTCAAGAAAAATAAGACTGCTTGAAAACTTTAAACATGTTTCACTCATGAAGCCAAGAAGAGAAACATAATTTGTCAGTGTGGTCATGAAATATGCCACATATGTAAACATGCCATCATACTTTACCTATAAGAAAGGTTATATCTTAAACCTTTTTTCCATTTTACTGGTATCAATCACTTATATTCAAAGGGTAATTGGAACACTTCACTCTTACCAATCTTCTCAGCTGGAACAACATCAAAGCTGTCGTCTGTCTTCTTGGTAGTGCTGTTGCTGTCGACCCCTGTAGTCTGTGCAGCAACCTTCTGCATCTCCAACATGTCATAGTCACTGTCGCTATCAGTCGAGTCCGAGTCTGTGGAGTCTCCATCGTCCTGGTCTGCCTCCGTCTCCTTATCCTCTCTTCTAGTCTCCTTCAGCCTGCTCTCTCCTTCAGGGTAGTGAAACAGCCATTAGCAACTCATTTTTCAGCTAACACAGCAATGATCGATATTGTGAATTTTGGGGCCATTTTTAGGGATAAATCACTGTCACCATTAGCTAAGGTTTTTTTTACAAAAGTCTTCAGCTTTTTAAGGACTTTGCTCCAGGAGAAAGAGATGAAAACTTTTAGGGTGTGGCCCGTATGAGGTGCAACATGGTTGACAAAACCATAGTTAATAAAATCCCACAAGTCAAGAAACTGTAACAAAACTTCTTAAGAAGAAAAAGGAAATAAATCTGTAGGATGTGGCCCTGGTGACCCTCATTAAGGTGTAAGTTTACTAGCTTTTACATTTGGGAGAAAGAGATGAAAACATTTATTTAAGTGCATTTGCCCCAAACAATCGCTTGACATTGACACTAATTAACTGTGACAGTAAAGTAGAGGGCATTAAACATTGACACAAATTAACTGTGACAGTAAAGTAGAGGGCATTAAACATTGACAACACTACAGATTTTAAATGTGCTGTCATGGACATTTGAACTTCACTTACGCCTTAACATCTCTGTATGGCCAGTTTTTTTCACTGAGGAGAGTTCTTTCAGAAAGAAGATGTATAAATAAGTATTCAAAATTTCAGGTAAGATGTATTTACATTTAATCACTTAGTAGCTGCCAAACTTGTCAGGTGAGAAAACCAATGATATCAGCGTTGACAATTACGTCAACATGAATGACTATGAAGAGATTGGGTATGAACAGTTCCTGATGACAAGAGTAAACTGTCGTGTTGTGTGTACTATATCACTATTTTCAAGGGACACAACCAAACATTAACTCACATGCTCTCATTGATTTTCACACTACAAACCTAATATATCAACACATATCAAAGTTGACAGTCACTGCCCTGGTCAAACCTACTAACAATAGGGCTGCAGCAATGTAGCGTTGTGTACCAAGCCTGTTTTGGATGGGTTATGAAGTTGCGACTCACCAACAATGCGTCCGCCACGACTTCTGTAGCTGTCTGCAAACTGCTCCATCTCTGCATCCTCATCTGCTTCTTCCTCCAGGTCCGCGAAGGAACTCTAGTAACACATGACATACAATCAACATTCTACCAAACCATCATCTTACACGCCAGTTCAAGTAATATGACTTGTAGTAAAGCATTTTAAGATGTTAGTAATTAAAGTTCCTTAAAATGCCCCAACCATTGAAGTTGTGACTGTCAAGTGCAATAGCTAACTATTTTCTAGTTGACACTATGCACGAACACTCAGTAGATGAGATGACACTTGGCGAGCTGTTGCTGGTGTAGCTACTGCTGAGCGGACTAACCTTATTGAACCAGGAGTTGACCTGGTGCTGCTTCTTCACGTCTGCACGCTGGTAGTCCACCACAAGAGGGTTTGCCTCCTCCTCCTCCTCCTCCCTGCAACAGTGTGCTTTCAATTACTTCAGCGCAGACCTCTGAATACACACACATGACTAAATGACTGAATAAAGAAATGTAATAAAGAGCTTTGCAGGAAACCATGTTACTCACTGAAGTGTATAAGAGTGAGTTTGCATATCATCCTCAATGTCTGGATCAGAGTCCAAGTCTTCGTCAGAGACCTCATCCCTCTGCAGGTAGTCACGGGTATTGCGATCATAAGACATGGTTAGAGGCTTGGCTGAGGAAGGATGGAGGTCTTCCTCCCACTCAAGGTCCTCATCCTCCCCATCCTCGTCAGCCTGGTCCCCTCGGTCTACCTCTGCCAGGTGCTGCAAAACCAACAGGAACCTTCACCACACCGTATCTCAATCTTATCCTGGCAGGCATTTTGTCATTTGTCAATAGGCATGCATTAATATATCTTAAGTATATATTTCCATGACAAAAATTAAATATTTTAAGTATTCAATTTTGTGTTTAACTAACATGATATGAATCCTTAAACTTTTTATCAATGACTTGAACTTACTACCTTTTTGCTTGCAATCCTATTTTTGAATCTCAGAATTTGGGTGAGCTCCTATAATACACTGAGCATGAAGTATGGTGACAACGCACCATTGAACAGAATTTTAATCAAGAAGGAAAAGAATGTGTACAAACCTGTTTACTCCTGATCTTCTTGAGGTTGAAGATGTCAACATCGTCAGTGATGTCGGGAGTGTCGTTGGGCATGTCCATCTTGATGTCCATTCGGTGCCTCAACTTGATCTTCTCTCGCCGAGTCTTCTTCAGCTTCCTGCACAAAGACACAGAGATATTTCACACCTCACAACTTGAAGATTTCACTTCAACTTTGATAATGTACAGAACCTACTGTTACTCAATATAAAACCTATTGAAAGTCCCCGGTTGTTCTCTGTGTGACTGACCTCTTGAGAGCACGCCTCTCCTCGTCTCTCATCTGCTCCAGCTGCTTCTCCACAAGCCCTTCCTCATCCTCATCCTCCTCTTCCTCGCCTTCCTTCTTCTCACTGCAACACAACCAGTTTCATAACTCTGAGCACAGCATCATATCAGGAAGAAAAAGTTAACTGTTGCAGCTGTACAGCATTTCATGCATAGATTTCAATTTCCCTATATTTCGGTAAGATAGTTCAAACATCTACATTGTATTGATTACTGTATAGTTACTAAAAAAGGGTTCAATTCTTTCTAAAACCATTTTTTCCTGCCCTGTACTTTCTTGGTAACCAATCAGATACACACTAAACAGTTACTAAGAAAAAGACTTTGACATTGATCAAACTCTGATCAAACTGAGTTCAGTGACATATTGTTAGCAACAGGTATCTTCTAAACAATAGCCATACATGAAATGATCCAGCTTCTAAAATCTATTATGATTACAGATTTGAGGGGGAAGCAGTTCTGAAGAAGAAAACTATGGGAAGTAACTTTCAATCTTCTCTCGGGCAACAATGTTGACAGAGATTGTATAGGAATCAGCGATAAATCTAAATAAAAAGACAATCATGCAGTTATTAATGGATGTTTCATAAATTTTGAAGGAGATCAAATATGATTTATTACTTGCCCAAGGGCAAACCAAATAAGCAGTTTAGTTGCACAAATAAGCAACTTCAATTTTACCCGTTGTCTGGCAATTTTTGATAATTGAATCGCTGACCACACCCACCTGTCCCCATGTGTCCCCTTCTCTTTTGCTGCTCCAGACTGGACACCCATGCCAAACTGCTCTCTCAGCTTCTTCCTCCAAGTAAGAATGTCCCTGCAACATGCACAACAGGTTACAACAGATCAACCACTTCTTTACAATCTTACAGGCTGATATACAAGTGGCAAGTATATCTTGCTTGATGTTAGCTGGAGAGAGATTGGTATTTATCCACTATCATCAGCCCCTTTCTAAGATTTATTACAAGAAATACAAGCTTGATTTTACCTTTCATGAAATTTCATAAAATCTCTCATTAAATTGTGACTGAGTTAAATCAGAGAGAGCAAGATTGACTGACTTGATGTCCTTCTTGCCGAGCACCTTGATGTCGCGTAGACACTCTTGCATCTCGGTGGTGGTCAGTCGGTGCTCGCTGATTCTCGGTTCGTCAAGCACCACCTGCAGGACACACAACAAACAGCTCAGCTATCTTCCTCTCTATCACTTGAAAGAGTTAATGAGGCAAGTTAGCAAGATTCCTCTAATCAAGGCGTTTGAAATGTCTTCCAATACCCTTCCAATGGTTTTCCTCGAAGGTATGTACCGCTATTCATATAGTAAAAAAGAAGAAAGTGTATGCAATCTTTGTGTTCACAAAACTGACATGGAACACACAGAAAGACATCACGTACCTGGTTGGCGCCGGCCAGCAGCTCCAGGAAATTGTCAGCAGCAAGGAACTGGGAGGCGGGCACCGTGTGGAACAGCGTGTAGTCGCCATCTGCATAGCCCTCTCGATGTCTGGCAGTACACACATTAAATGTATAACATGTGCTGATCTTTTGTATTCAATCAGAAATCCTCATCTTATGTTTAATACCAATTTGAATATAACTTTCATCACTTATAATTTTTACCTGTCGCTGGACCTCTACAATGAATTAAAATTTACAGTTATTTAAAGTTTCAAAATGATATAAATCATAGTTCCTTAAACATAACCTAAAAGCATATAATGATAGCATCTTTAATTACAGTATCCATGAATTTTTTCATTTTCATTAAATGCATGTATATCTAGCAACTGATGATGTTTGCATAAAAATAGGGATATATTAAAGCAGTGTAGATAACTGAAGTCTGTCCTACTGCATGAACTGTTTTAAAGTCAGACAAATAATTTTCCAAAGACATCTGTCCAGTTGGGAATCATATATATAAAACATTTTTCATGTAATCATTATAAT
This sequence comes from Phorcus lineatus, assembly GCA_921293015.1. Lineage (NCBI taxonomy): Eukaryota > Metazoa > Mollusca > Gastropoda > Trochida > Trochidae > Phorcus > Phorcus lineatus. The sequence continues at coordinate 13,714,489 of OV121089.1, forward strand.
ATCAATAGACTGGTTATTTTTCTAAAGGTTCTCATCGAATAGTTCCATTATAAACGATTGCTAACCAGCGCATATGACACCATTTTTTATGTTTAATAACAATAAGATGTCCATAAAAGAGAAAATAATATGCCTAGTTTGTTCAAACATTCTCGTTCATCATTCTAGCTAATCAAAGCCTTTCTCCTGAATGGATTATATATATATATATTTTTCTCATTAACTAAAAGCTTATGTATACAAAGGAAAAACAAAGTTTTTGTATCACTTGTTATAGCATATTTGTAATCAAAACTTATTATCATAGAGTTGTGATAACAGCGAATCTATTTTGGTAGAATTTTTCAATGTCAAAATCTCAACTAGCAACCTATCTGTGTTCATGTTATATGATGTTGTTTTACAGTTAAATATTTTGGAGTCGTGTCTAAATCCATTGTAAGCAAAGGTGCATGCATATTTTCACAAGCATGTCCACATTTCCTGGTTTTCAAAGATATTATATAGTTTTTTTGACAAACTACTTTTACACTGCTTTAATTAAGATAATAGTTGGAAAGTTCATGTTATAACAACCATGTGTTACCATGTCTTCTCAAGTTAGTGAACATTATTATCAAAAAACAAAAACTTTACAAATAATTTATTGTTGACTCGTGGTCAAATCATAAATATCTGATATAATATTTACCCCAACAATGTTTTTGAAGGGGGCTTTTGACGGCCACAAAAGTAAATCTAATCCAAACGATTAGCATAAAAGGCTGACTGGCCGTCAGTGAAACACTAAGAGCATGCGTAACAATTTGATAGATACCATGTATGTACATGTTTCTTACTTGCAGAAATAATTTTTGTAATATATATTTCTATATTTCTGAAATGTATAAATCCAGACAGGTAGGTTTTCATTTAGACATGTAATTTGTTTCAGTAACAAATCTGGACTGTCTGTTTTGAATTTATGGGAGTATTTAGTACTATCTGCACTGATTAAAGCAATCACAAAGTAAGCAAAAATTTCAACTTATCTAGCCTTAATTTCAATGATCAGATATCGAATCTGCACTGCATGAATTCACTGTATATTTACTGCGGGAATGGAGCAAGGCCGTGGCTTTGGCAGAACACTGTTTGATATGACAGACTGTGTCTCCATGCATGCAGGGAATGTGCAAGCTGTAAGCGGCAAGCAGGCTAGTCCTTACCTCTTCTTCTTCTCTGGGCGGACCAGATCCAGCAGCTGGCGGGAGCTCTGCTCCACCTCCTGGAACACATGCTTGGGGTTGAGGAACTTAGGATCGATCTTGTCCGGGGCCAGGAAGTTCTCACAAACAACAAATATCTCGGCAGACTCGCTCCTCGACGCCTGCGGTTTGGTTGCATGCACGTTACCAAAGAGCTGTTGGAGAACCCAGAGGAGGGAGTAGTAGTCCTTCGAGCGGAACACTTTTGTAACAAACCAGCCGCCCTTCTTCAAGAAACATGTTGCTAGTTTCATCGCATGCAGCGTAAGTTCAGCTGTTGAGGAAACACATCATAATTGTTCAACTGAAGATAGATAAGGGAAGGATATTCATATGGACATACTTTTTACACATGAGAAGTGACTTTCCCTTTGAAGACCTCATAAAACATAAACATGCACCGGAACATTACTTCAATACTTGATTAAATCAAGGTATCAGCGCTTTCCTTACTGTCTTTACTTACTAAATGTAACTCTCAGGGAGTTATAATCCAGTCAATTCAATCAAGCAGACCATCCAATTCATCAGCTTGCTCAGTGAAGACTGTGAGAATCCTATAAAATGTGAACAGCATTTGTGCTCACATTGACATCTCCCATCAATGTTTCTAACACTCATCTTATCTCATCTAGGATGCGTGATCGGGCGACTCAAAAATCAAATCACCCCTCATAAAAGAGTCACTGTGCGATCTGTCGCGAAAAGTAATTTTGACCCGAATTTTAAAAATAGTGATATAATTCTTGCAAAAAGCTTAATCTTCCACAAGGAGAGAATTTTAAAGCTAACTCAGCAAGTAAAAAAATAAATAACATTGTCTCATTGTAGAAGATCACACTTTTGTTATTGGTGTCAAACTTTAAAGATATAACGTGTAAGGAAGTTAAAATCTTAGGAAATCACATCAATATCTGTCAAAATATGACATCACATTCGTTTCAAAGATGAAAATATATAATTAAGAGACACAAATCAAAATATCAAAAACTTTGAATGTTTATATTGACATCCTTTTTGTTATCTTTAAAAATTTAATGAAAGAAAGCAAAAACAAAAAAATTAATTAATAGCCCAACCTTTTCTTGGTATGAAGTTAAAATATGTTGTTATGGCCTATAAGTTATGTATAACAATCGTAAAATCATATCTCAAGTCTAAAAATAGAATCAAAATAAAACACCATCTGTGATTGGCCCTCTTGTGAAAAATCAGCTGATCTAAGCTACTCCTAATGCTTTATACATAAATCTACCTAACCATGGCAATATCGCTGCACTTTTTATTTTTCCTGTTTTGATGTGAGCTCTCTTAGTTTAATTCTTAATAAACAAACGGTAGGTTTGGTTATATGTTATGATCAATTGATATTCAACAAGTAAAGAAGTGAGCACAGCTCACATACCCCCGCTTCAAACTATAGTCTGGCTTTCTTTGTTGGTCTAACCCTCAAAAAGCTCACTTAGGGATCATGGTTGATAAGTGTATTAAGTTTGTTGAAGCTAGCATGTATAGTTTAGGAGATATGCTCAGGAAAAAGCACTTTGTCAGATAGTCATTGTTTTAGTAACGTTTCCATGTAAACCGCAAAAAAATAAAAATAATTTTTTGGTCTTACCCTCAAAGGGCGCACCAATGGATCATGGTTGATAAGTGTATGAAGTTTGGTGAAGATAGCATGTACGGTTTAGAAGATATACTCCGGACAAAGGACTTAGTCATAAATTCACTGTTTTAGTATTGTTTCCATGGAAACCGCAAAACATTAAAATCATTTGTTGATCTAACCCTCAAAAGGCACATCTAGGGATCATGGTTGATAAGTGTATGAAGTTTGGTGAAGCTAGCATGTAGTTTAGGAGATATGCTCCGGACAAAAGACTTGGTCATAGATTCACTGTTTTAGTCATGTTTCCATGGAAACTGAAAAAAAAAAAAAATATATCTTTTGTTGATCCAACCCTCAAAAGGCAAATGAAGGGATCATGGTTGATAAGTGTATGAAGTTTGGTGAAGCTAGCATGTATAGTTATGAAGATATACTCTGTACAAAGGACTTTGTCACTGTTTTAGTCATTCTTCCATGGAAACCTCAAAAAATATAAATCATTTGTTGGTCTAACCCTCAAAAGGCACATCTAGGGATCATGGTTTATAAGTGTATTAAGTTTGATGAAGATAGCATGTATAGTTTAGGAGAAATGCTCCGGACAAAGGACTTGGTCATAGAGTCACTGTTTTAGTCATGTTTCCATGGAAACCGCAAAAAATAAAAATCATTTGTTGGTCTAACCCTCAAAAGGCACATCTAGGGATCATGGCTGATAAGTGTATGAAGTTTGGTGAAGCTAGCATGTATAGTTTAAGAGATATGCTCCGGACAAAGATTTGTGACGGACGGACAGACAGACAGACAGACAGACGAACAGACGGACGGACAGAATGAACGCTGTAAGACGGGGGTATAATAACTGTTCTCATCAATATTCAGTGATATTTTGATTTGGTTCATGTTTTGTTGATAATATTTTTGGGACTGAATTGATTATTGATTAACTCATTTTGATTCAGTTGCGCTATTTCTTTTAAAAAGAATATTTACTGCGAATTCCAATAAATGTTAATAATTTGGGGAAAACCGCTTTATAGCATGAGAGGAAGGGAAATAACTCTGGTCTTGTTCCTCATGCAGAGCTAAGACATTAATTCCGGTATCTGGGACCACTCGCGCCTTGTCTAGTATGTAGCGGCTCTTGTGGCCCAAATTATGTGGATTTTACTCTTTCATGAATGTATGTTTAGGTGTGGTATTTGTCTTGACCCTTAGACATGTGTTTTTTTTATGCTTACAAAAATGTGGGACCACATAACATATTCCCTGATAGTAGTCCAAGACAATAGTCCCACATTTACCAAACAGCATGCTTTTGGATCAGCAATGACAGAAATGTGGGACAACTCGCTATTTTTCTTATATGAGTATAAGACATTGGTCCCATATTCAAAACATACACAACATAGCAGCACTAGTTAGACAGTGGTAGATTGTGCACTGCATCCTACAAGCACATACACAACATGATTACACAGCCTCCATAAGTCTCACCTTGTTGGTAGGCATCATGAACCCAGTTCTTGCCAACATTTGGTGCTCCATCATTCAGAAACACATCTGCCTTCCAGGTCTTCAATTCATGCTGGAGCATCTGCAGTCCCAAAAACCAGAGTAAGTCGTCCATCACAGTATTGATGAAGAAGAAAATTGCATTTGTTTAAAATGCTTATTTCAAGATATTGGTTTTACATTACCTGTTTGCATTTTTCTGTGGTGATATCTGCTTGAAAGGTTGTACATTTTTGGATGGGACGGATGCTCACCAAGTCAACACCTGCAGTCGAAAGATTAATATTAAACAAATACCAGGCAGTACTATATTGGATGTATCAAACAAAAAGATAAGACAGGAATATTCTGATATCACATACCTACAACAAGGCTGGAGATAGGATGGGGATATTCTGATATCACATACCTTCAACAAGGCTGGAGATAGGATGGGGATATTCTGATATCACATACCTACAACAAGGCTGGAGATAGGATAGAGATATTCTGATATCACATACCTACAACAAGGCTGGAGATAGGATGGGGATATTCTGATATCACATACCTACAACAAGGCTGGGGATAGGATAGAGATATTCTGATATCACATACCTACAACAAGGCTGGAGATAGGATGGGGATATTCTGATATCACATACCTACAACAAGGCTGGGGATAGGATAGGGATTTTCTGATATCACATACCTACAACAAGGCTGGAGATAGGATAGAGATATTCTGATATCACATACCTACAACGAGGCTGGGGATAGGATAGGGATATTCTGATATCACATACCTACAACAAGGCTGGAGATAGGATGGGGATATTCTGATATCACATACCTACAACAAAGCTGGAGATAGGATGGGGATATTCTGATATCACATACCTACAACAAGGCTGGGGATAGGATAGGGATTTTCTGATATCACATACCTACAACAAGGCTGGAGATAGGATAGAGATATTCTGATATCACATACCTACAACGAGGCTGGGGATAGGATAGGGATATTCTGATATCACATACCTACAACAAGGCTGGAGATAGGATAGAGATATTCTGATATCACATACCTACAACAAGGCTGGAGATAGGATGGGGATATTCTGATATCACATACCTACAACAAGGCTGGGGATAGGATAGGGATTTTCTGATATCACATACCTACAACAAGGCTGGAGATAGGATAGAGATATTCTGATATCACATACCTACAACGAGGCTGGGGATAGGATAGGGATATTCTGATATCACATACCTACAACGAGGCTGGAGATAGGGGTGTTCTCCGCAGCTACCTGCAACCACCCACCAGGGGCGGCACACAGATCTACAACCACACGCGCCTTTTCCAGGAACTCAAACTTTCTGTTCAGCTGGATCAACTTAAAAGCAGAACGAGCCCTGTAGCCTGAAACATGGGAAAGATGACATGACCTGAGAGTTGATGTAACATTACCAGTGCATTCCTTAACAAAGAGAATCCAATATAGAGTAAACACTTATGCAACACTCCTAACACTCATTGAGTCGTTTAAAATATGTAGATTTTCTCTGACATCACTGACCGCTCTTTAATGTCTTGTTTTCATTTGCCAATTTTATATATAATTGAAGATTATCTTTTCCTCTTTAATGATATTTAAAGATAGGTAATATAATACCCCCTGCTTTTAAAATTTGATAGGAAGTATAAAAGAGAGGTAGATGATAAAATCGCTTCTCAGTTCACAAGATATGAATAGAGAAATCACCAGTTTGTGCGATGCTTGCTTGATCTTTATTGATCTTCGTACACACACAAATTTTATAAGGAAATGATGATCATCTTTTTTTCTTTACTGTGATGTGTAAAATTTCAAAATGTGCAATGGAGTTTATATGAAAACAAATTTTAAAAAACAAAAGAACAAATGAATAATAAACAAAAATCACCTCTTTGAGGCACCTTCATGTATCTTTATTTTACATAACGGCAATGTACATACAAAATTATATATCAAATCGAAGACAATCATTCCCTCTTTATCAGAAAGTAATCAATTTCAAATTCACCTAGCTGTTGAGAAGGTGACATGAGCGAAAAAAGGGTACAAGAGAAAATATGTATATCGGTTCAATATGAAGAGAAACCAGCTGTTTACTAATTTTGATATGGAATTGCATTTTTCTTGGGATACAAACTTGTCAAAATGCGTTGAGCACATAATGAGTAATATGGTGTGAAAATGGTATAAAACTGAAAACTCACTCATCTTGTTAAGTCATTCAGAATATGTTCATTCTCTACTAATCATTCAACTTTTTTAATAAAAAGGTTTTCATTGATTTCAACTTTTTACATTCAATAGTTTGAAAAAAAGATGAAAAATGAAAATGGTTTGCTTGCATAATATTTCAAGATATATCTTCCAACAATTCCAGGAGGCATTAGCTAACTTTTACGCAAGTCCAGTGTTTCAATGATGCATAAAACAATAGGTTATTGAACACTCATTATTCTTGACATTAAGAATCAATACATTTGCACTTTTCATAGTTACATAAAGTATGTTTCATGAATGAAAATTTTATATTGCTTTGATGAGGGTCATCATATCATATCATATCATATAAATATATATTTAAAACAAAGTTAAGTAAACATAAGAATAGTTTTGTTTTTGTATTATGGTGATGCATGTCTCGAACAGTTGACTAATTTACAGAAAGTCTCCAATAGTTTAGGAAACACGATCAGCAACTGTTCCCGTCAGATTGAATGGACGTTTGGACACACTGTTCACAGACCATGGCGATGTTTAATTAAATTTCCTTAAAATTAATTAGAGGGTTTCAAGTTATAAATTGTTAAATATCAGCAAATTGATAATAACGTGTTAGAATGGACAACTGCCAATTACTTGGCAAAGTGTGTACACTAATCATCTGATCAAAATGTTCATAATATGTCAATCAAAGTACTATTTTCTAACTAGATCGGCCTATTCACGTGTTACATGACCATTTTAGGATTTCCCAAACCTGGTCATCTGACCCAAATGTTCATAATACATGGATGAAAGAAAGATTTTCTACATTGATCAACCTATTCATAGCTCTCACATGACGTCACAAGCCTCAGTCACGTGGTTCGTCAGCCATTTGTGTGGACAAAAAACACAGGCCGGCCATAGCGGCTAGTGCATTCTCACTATATTATCTGTACAATTAACGGTCTATCTGATGGCCGAATTAGCTTTAAATGATGTGAATCTTACATACATTATAAACTAAAATGATTGCAAGGCACGTTCATGTCGTAACTATGTGTATATTTGTACTAGCGGAAAAATAATAGTCAATGTGAACTCACTTCTGCCATTGATGTGACTTAGAACTTATTCAAAAACAACTTGAAATGAAAGAGATAATCTCTATCCTACCCCCTACAAGCTTTGTTTGACTGCTTGTAGACTAAACTCCATCCACGGTGGACATGCTATTTTTTATTTTCTTTGTTTTAATATTTTACGTAGGGTATTATACAGTATTTTTCTCGTTCTGATAACAGGAAATTTAATATTACTGTAGATGAAGATATCCCCACCCAAATAGCAATAGACTATAGAAATAGGAGAGGAATATTATTATCTTCGTTTTATTTTCTTTTTAAATTTCACGACTATTTTCAATTTCCTAAAACATCCAACTTATGAGACACATATGTGGTTTGCCTAAATTCATTCAAAACATAGTAGTTCTAAAATATTAGCAAACTTTTAAATTTTAAATCGACGTCATGATTACGATGAATTCTATTTATTGTTCTCAAGTGATGGGAGCATGAACCAGCTGTGAAAAAATGTCTGCACACAAGTACACTAATTAAAATGTGATAAGTAATGGATCAAAACCGTGTCAGAGGCTTTGTTTGTGAAGTATGCCCGCGGAGGAGGGAAAGGGGAAGGGCCGATAGGCCCGTCCCCTTTTCCCGACGCCAAGGGCATACTTCACAAACAAAGCCGAGGACCAGGTTTTGATCTTACTTATGAACCGATTAAAGATATAATAAAGACATAATTTTGATATTGGGTACTTTTATGGTTTCAATGTATTTACTTCTGGGAGTTCAACTGCTATGAAGAGAGCACAACCGCGCCCTGCACGTGCTTTGCGCTCGCAACTCACGCCGTGCACATGAGCTGCATGCGCTATCTGCCTCGTGAAGTTCACATGATTGTCACTGTGAAAAATGCATCATTGTTCTCGTGGGCCTTTATGGCCGAGTTGTCAAAGGCGCCAGTTTAGTAAGCGAATGGTGCAGGGTTCGACACCAGGCATGCAAACCTTATATTTGTAATTTGTCAAAAATGTGCTATTTTGTGATGGTATTTATTCGAAGAAGGACTTTGAATCAAAGTATTTCAAAACGTGTATAATTCCCAATCAAAATAAATTTCAGATAAATTCTAGAGTAAGCCCCGGGCATTCTTCAAGAAAGCCCTGGGCATTCTTGGAGCACGCCCAGCAAACTGACAAAAGAGGTTTACCCGGTAAAAGTAGAACCTAATAGAACAATAGAGTGACGTCACTAGAGGTTTATAAGCCTTAAATATAATTTGTATCTTGTTCAAATGCCTTGTACCATCTCTCATAAATGACGGTGCGCTGTGTTAGATAAAAATTTTATGCACTTGTATTGTATGTATTTGTTTTACAAGCAAGACGCTCATGAAACTAATATTCTTCACATTTGATTAATCCATCGTTAAATAAGTTATATCTCCCCTCCTCTCTCTCTCTCATCAACTATTCTTGTGATGCATCGTCATTAGGCATTAACGGCAAGTATTGAAGGTGAGAAGATCAGTAAGATTATTATGAAAATCATTATGTTATTATGACAAAGTTTGATGGCAGTGGAACATCTTTAGAAAACGGGTCTTTTACTAAGAGGAAGAAAAGTATTGTAGATTTGAGAATTCTATTAAAAAGTCCATATGTCCATATATATTGATTCTACAAAACATGAAATGTGATCGGTCTTGCGAGCAAGCGTCCAGCGACTTCACATTGAATCCACGACAAATGTCTATGAATATCTAATATCATATGTATCTACCTTCTAGTTACTAATCATTAACTTTCTGAAATTAATATGATGTCTTGTAACAAGAAAAATAGGTTAATCCTATCTTTCAGGAAATTTGTGGTAGTATACTCATTGTAATCTAAAACCTTGGTCGATTCAGTTCGTGTGAAATGGAGTCAAAGTAGGGTTACCCTAATCCTAACCCTAGCCTATATGGGTACCAGTCATATTTATATCACATTATTACATTAATAAGTCACAATTCAACCTTAAGCCTTCAATGTTAAAAGCAACTTTTTTCATTTCTTTTTTAATATCTCCATTTGTTGTGTTTTGCTAAATTGACTCCATAACCGAAGGCGCGCCTTCATTTATCCATAACTTTTCTCTTTAATTTGGTTATTTGCAAGCTAAGGTCCCCTAGGTTCAATTTAGACATATGACACATGAAATAGTATATGTGAAACTTCAGATCATAAACCTCTTCCTTCGAGATCGACTGTTTCATTCTTATGATTTGTTTACACAACACAGGGTGTCTTTGTTCTGAGAATCCACCGATCGACCACGTGGTCCGCCTTTGTTTGCAACAAAGAGTTGGAAGGCAACATCTTACCTAGTCTCACCTTTTACTTTGTATAAAAAGGAACCTTTAATACAGTCTAGGTCCTCATTCAGCTAGTTATTAAGAGGCCGATGAAAATAATATAATGGATGAAGGAACTGTAAATCTTTAAAAGAATTCATAGACTAAATTTTATATACACATCGGCGAGTGTATAAGTCTGTTTGGTTTTATAGGGCAGTACAACAGAAAAAGCATCCCATTGGTCAACGTTGAACATACATATTGAAATATAGTCGCATTCGCAATCATAAATTTGTTCTCCCTTGATTCCAGTAAACTAACAACGAGTGTGAATTTTTTATTTAAAAAATTAAAATTAGTTCAATGTTCATTTATTGGTCTTGCAAATTCACGTGGCTATTTAAATTTTGGACATGCTCAATGATGACCTAGACTGTTTCAAGGATCTAAATGTATTCATTTTCATAGAGCCGGGCTATATCCAAAATGGCATAAGCGAGGAGATATTTGATATCAAGATAGGGCTAAACCCCGCAGTGATATGTTCGCATTTCACAGTGGAGATTGGGTAATATTGGCAAAAACTGGTCTCGCATGCTTGGGACTGTTAACAGGTGTTTGAGATAGTGGAGGATTCGATGGTTTTAGTGCAAACTAATATTGTTTTAGGGTACATTAAGTTCCGTGTAAAACTGATATGCATGCTCAGCTGCATATATTTGAAAAAGCATTACAATAAACCAACAACATTACAACTTTCATAAAAAAAAATTCCCTTTAACGTAGCAGTTCGCGAGATGATTGAAGTTATGTAAAACAAAAGTTATCAATTGCATGTTTTGTAAACAAGATATACTGGTACTTGCCGAAACATGTATCAACATTTGAGATTTAAGTAAAGTTAACTACAAAATCATGTTGGTCCACGAGTGACTTTTTTGTATATACCACATTGACCGGGATGTAGGTCTTCAAGCTTAGTAGATAAAACTTTATTTGTTGAAGGTCTAACGGGATGGAATTGGAAAACCAAAGTCATGAGGCTATTCTTCATCGTCTGTGTAGAATATGTGGCAAGACTACAGAGCCGCGTTATCCAAAAGAGACATATGCTGCTGCTATCCATGGGCTCTTCAAAATCGATATAAACAGGGATTATTATTAATTGTGACTTATTAATGGCTAAATATCGTGAAGATGACCGCAAATGTGCGCCAATTAATTAAACATTGCAATGAAATTATAAATGATAAAAAGGGCGGATTGATAGACTATATTTAGTTTTGAAACGGAGACTATACGTTATAAAGTTTTAAAGTTAGGAAACCAGAAGCATGATTTGGCTCTGAAATGAGTATCAGGCTGTTACTCTAGTGCTCTTGAAAATATAAGTTGTCGACTCGGTCACCCTTACATATGAAAAAGTCGAATGCATTCTGCAAAAATATGCTCTTTCTATGCTCGTCAGGTTCCTACAAGCGTTTACTATTTTCGCTTATGGTTTTCTTTATATCTTTCTCTTGTTAAAATAATCAATTAAAATGAAAATTCTAATTTTGTTATTTTAGGTGAGATGTATTGGGATTTATCTCCGCTTTCAAGAGTACTTCACTTAATTCGAAGCTGTTACCGTGATTGCAGGGAGTAAGCCAGAAACACTATTTTGGCTAAGCATCGCGGTTTAACCTGCCAGCAACAGCTGGAACTAGCGAACCTTAGATGATACGCTAAAAAGTCAGTGTAGCAATGCACTTAAAACCTTACTCGTATTTTTTTAATATTAATTCATTTCCACCTCTTGTTGTACCACATATACTACGTTAGACCTGTTTTACTACATGCACGATATGACTAGCACCTTGAAAACACTATTTTCAAGGATATTTGAAACGAGTACAAAAATAACCTACCTTGTGACGTCTCCATCCAAACTCGTCGTATTAGTTTACTTAAATCCTATGTCCCATTGGCTGAAGTGTATTGATTGATTTTACGCTAGGGTTTCGTATCTTAATGATTTTTTAAGTGAAAGCATCATAATTAAACTGCCGCCAATTAACCACGTGACACGCCATTGAGTTATTTTCAACCAATGGAATTAACCCACTTCCATTCAATATTAGCGATACAAGTAAAAATACCACGTGACAACGGGGGGGGGGGGGGGGAGGGAAATGAAACAACCACATGACCGTGGTTAGCTTTCGATAATACACATCTGTGAAGAATGTGATTAGCCGAAGGGCATTTAAAGCTCATGTGTTAACCTTTTGTCTTTAACTCTTAATCGTATTCACATCTATGTTTGACTAAGAAGTACTAATGGTTGGCAAAACGGATTATAAATGAAAACACACGAAAATAAAGCGTTGATATTTGTATTGAAACATGAACATAAACATACAACAGAGAATCCTTCAAACAGATGAATTTAACAGCAATGTCAAAGAAAGCTGGAAAACATTGTCCCATGATAAATCAGGAAATATTATATATCGGTTAGGTGACATAGATTATATGCGATGAAATAATTTTATTCACCGAATGTTAAACTGCTAGACTTAATTAAGATCTAAAACTTATCTGAATTAACATGGATTATTGGTTTCGACATTGCACGTGATTAATTAGTATGATTGACAATAAAGTTAGCTTTATTTTTTCAGCTTGATGACATAAAGCATGAATTAATGTTTCTTGTTCTGGAGCACCCGGTAAGATCTGAAGTAGTTAATTACATAGAAAAAAATATTGTTGATATTCTCATAGTCATTCACTTGTTTTCAGGGATAAGATACGATCATCTTTATTGTCCCAAAAGGGAAATTTGTTTAATATAATCACAATTCTCCAGAAATAAGATGACAACTAATAACATAATATTCAAAACAATTCATGTCAAAACAATTAACAAAGACCATGATAGATAGTGTTAATAATCGTATAATCAATTGGGCTTAACATCAGTGAAAAATTATGTTAACAACATACATTACAAAGTAATATTTAACAATTAATTGTTACTTTTGATCAAAATTCATAAATGACCTACCTGTCTCTTTAGCTAGTCTGTAAAATTTGTCCTTGCGAGCCTTTCCTATTTTAGTCTTTTTCCCCATGGTTTTAAATGTTGTAAAACAGCAAGCACATGTGTAATTTTCTCATCCGAACTTTAGCGGAAGTGATTAAAAGCCGGACAATATTTCAAGTCTGTGCACCCATTTAGTTATAAATTGATCCAAATAAATCTTCAAAATCAAAATCAGCATTTAATATAAAACAATGCAATTGTTTAAGTTTGAAAACATATGACATTACTGGGACATGACTGTTGTTTATTCTGTTGTAACCAAGTAAAAAAGAAAAACGGTTTTGCCCGGATAAAATTCCAGTAAGAAAATGTGTAATACGTCACGTCTTTTTGCGACGGCGACATATCCATGTGGTGAATGTTGTAAGGTATTACAAGACCCACCGTATTGTCTTGATCTTCGAATGAATTTGACATTTCATTGCTCACAACTCCACAAATTGAAGTTCTTTCTTGACCGTTTACGTTAATAACAAGGTAAAATGAATCGATTGTCCATGCAGAGATAATAATTTAAGTCGATGAAAATGCCGGGAAGTTCTTAGACCTAGGTGATTGGTCTTTGCTCAAACATATGGCTCTGAGTTTTTTGTAATCATTTAATAGAGATAGACGGTTGTTTTGAAATTAATGAAAGCGTTGAAAGTATCCCACTATTATGTATGTTTTTATACAACATGTTTGATTAATTATTGATACAGTTTGGTTGTTGACAAATGCATTTAATTGACAGATAAACAACCCCAAGTTTTTTTGTTCATAATTATCGCAAAAGAGTTGATTTTAGATTGAAGACGTTTGTTCACAGTTTGTACGCCATTGGCCCTTGTTCAAAAACAATAATGAAGATACAGTTTATATGGCTATATATAGACATTTTACTTTTAGTTTAGAGCAGATGGCGCGATATAAGTGAAATAATCTTGAAAGCGGCGTTAAACACCGAATCACCTCATATAGAGATTTAGGAGCTAACTTGATAAACTTTAGCTGTTCATTAAAGACCTACTCCGTGAGTTGTTGGAGTCATATATGCCAAACTTAATCAATGGTGTCATTTGATCGCAAAGTATCGACTGTTACCAAAAAGACACATTTTAAAGCTTGTTGGTTTTTTACAGTGACAATATGAAGGGAGAATGTCGCAATTATGATCGAAAACTGGACAGTGGCGCTCGTCAAATAGTCAAACGTAATTTTGGAGACTTATCTAAAATAGCCAGGAGGGCAGTTAGGAGTTGATAGTGTTTGATAGGTTATATAACTAGTATCCATGTACATTGGATGTGATATCTACACCTCTGTACATACATAAGGCTGTTTTTAGATTTTCATGGAAAACCAGTATTTGTCATATATATGTCTTTTGGACATGAAAAGTTCAGATGTTTTGGTTTTATATCATCACATACTGTAAAATCATTTATTTTCGAGGGGTGTTATTTTCGCGCAAACATAAAAAATGACCGATTCGCGGGGTTTAATTTTCGCGCATATCGACTAAGCAATAGCAATAATTTAGTGAGCAAAACTACATGCACCGTGCAGCAAAGATTACACTGAAACAAGTAGTAATTAACAATGAAAACAATAATATTTATTCAAAAAGTCAACGATCAAAATTTTATTCATTGTAATTAAACGTCTTCAAGTTTTGAAGTGGTAACGATACCTGTCGCCAAGTTTTCCCGGAAGTAAACATTCGGAACGATTTAGTTTGATCTTTAACTCCAAACAATAGTGTTTGAATGATGTGAATCCTCGAGATCTCGTTCAAAGAAATATCATACGGAACCGAAAATATATTTGAACCGAGGGTCCTGTACCGCAATACGCACCGAATCGAAGCTCAAGCGTACTGCAATCAAAACATCAGGACACGCATATTGGCGATCAAGAGTGGATTCCGTCAGGCCGGATTATTGTGATGATTGTGTTTGCACAACAAACAACGTGCATATCGGCGTACACGCTTGTGAGAGCTCTAATTAGTGACTCGTCATTAATGAACAAGCCAAACATTCCTGTGAGTAATAAAATGTGTCAACCAAATTATTTGTCTGTTATTGGTTTTCTTCACGTTCATAACCATAATATTTCGCGATGTTTTATTATTCGCGCATTATGACTTTGCGCGAAAAGCGCGAAAATTAAACCCCCGCGAAATATTATGATTTTACAGTATAACCTTTAGGTTCGTATCAAGGTAAATAATATGTTATGAAAATCACGGAGTGGCTCTTTAAAAATATCCCAAAGTTACATGTTTTTGAGCATCAGGTCTCTTCAAGTCCCTAAAACAAGGCATAAATACATAACAAGGGAAAGGTCCAAAATCATCGGAAAGAATTTTTTTTCTTGTGTAAGTCTTAAATTCAGTTGTTAAGATTATTCTGTCCTACCAACGGTTCTAACAAATTCTTTTTTAACAGTTTGAACTTTGATTAGATAGCATGAACTTCCTGCTAAACTCACATGACTGACATCATGTGTAATGTAATTTTTTACTTGCCGCCAGATGGACAGTTGGGGTCGTCTCATAAATGATAGCTTAATTTTTGCCCGGTTCTGCGGGTCGCCAAAGAACGTTGGGTCGTTGATCAATGCAAATACTGCCCATATTTTAAGTCCAAAAGTGCTTGCAGATTCAGATATCACCACCAGTTTAGATAAAAAGAGTTATTTGAACTACTCTATTTCATTTTCATCCGTATAACTAAGGGTATGCAAATCATACTTCTCGTGTCGGGGACATCAAGACAAGGGTCACAGCAACAGATACAGGACTATTGGATTTTAAATGATAATAAATTCTTAACATTTTACGTTGTGTATACCTTGAATTTTATCAAAAGGTGTGTTTTATTACAAATGTTAGCAACTGTGTTCATCAAGTATACATCAATGTACATCTAAAAGGGATTATTACGCAGATGTGCATAGAAATTAACTGAAGATTTTTTGTAATTGAACTTCTCATCAGTTAAGTAAATGTAAACCATTATTGTTTTAGTCTAAAATTATTAATTAGATGATCTCATTAAAGTACAAACATAAAGATTGCCAAGACTATAAATAATTATGATTCTGAAAGAGGTGTCTATGAAGTAATCATGCGTAAATATACTAAATATATGCATCAGAGAAGCTGATATTCTGTTGTCATATCAATAATTAAACATATACTTACAATATGAAACTTTTCCTGTCTTTAGAATTTTTTAATGCTTAGTAATCGATAAAGTATCATGGAATTACCGGAAACAAATTCCTGCATCCTCTACGCATAAAAAGTGGGAACGGATGCAAAATAATATGATGTTGCGTCCAAGGGGACACAGATGAAAATTGACTGAATGTCTACAGTATCGTTTCAATCACATTCGATTCAAATACCAATTTTTAAGTTATGACACGAATATTTTGTAATAATAGTTCAATATTACAGGAATATGTTGTAAATGTAACATTTTTAAAAATACAACATTTGACTTGCGGTGTCTTGTTATCACTATTTTCATAACATAACATTTTTTTCTCTGTAATGCGAACATACATCGGTCGACATAAGATTTGATATATGATTTTTCATTGGATGGGCTTCCCTTCTCTAGGCCAATCAGAAAGCAAAAGTATTATATCAATGCGTAGTATTACTAGTGGAGCATTATTGAATGATTTATTGTTGCCTTCTGAAAGAAGAAACACGAAATTGATTTAATTTAATCTATTAAGTAATTTACTAGTGCAGGAGCAGTTTATTTTCTTACAAATTATAATCGATAAATATTAAACAATAAGTAGCTCATGCTCAGGAATTCCCGGGCTAAATGAGGCTAAGCCTGTCGATATTGATGCAAGGTGACTTACGAAAGTTTTTCAATTTAAGCTTCATGTTTAAAGTTTATTAAATTAAACCAGAGGGACCCTCTTTTTGTAGGCAAGGACACAAATACAAAAGTCTAGGTAAATCCCTGAAGTATAATGAACTTTTGAAATCGCCCCGAAAACCTATTATGCGTTTACAACGTTACAGAATCTGAGAATCTGCAGCTCAGAACTTGGTGAAAGTTGTTTTCTTCTTATTGATTGAAATGTTTCATATTTTTACAGATTAAGACATGTCACGATTTTTCCGCGCTGGTTCGGAATCTGAGACAGAGAGTGATTCTAGCGGGGAGGAACCCCAGGTGCCACGCCCTGCAGCAGCTGGCGCAGCCAGGTTAAGAGTTTACATATTCATATTTGTTAGGTGCCTCATACAGTTTGGGAACAGCTACCGTTCAGGAACTAGCTGCTTCCAGAACATTATTTGTTATTATCACCTGGTCAGCACTCAGCAGAAAGCTACATTCATCCATGAAACCTGTTTGTTACTTCCTTAGAAGCTCCTTGCTTAAGGCTGAAATATTGCCCGATCAGCGGTAATAAAACTTGCTTTTTCTTCCTTAGAACACAAGGTTTTATATAATGGTAATTTCATGTGAACTGACCTTGACTAAAGAGGATAAAACATTTAAGATTTGATGACTAATGTCTGAAGCAACTTTTGAGAGATAATTGATGTTGCAATACCTGGTAGGTTAAAAAAATGTTTTCACTGTTTTTGTGAAAATTTTATAAATACCTTTTTAATTTTTTTTAGTGGTTTTGTTTATTATGTAAGTTCATATATTTCATTGAAATGTAAGATGCTGGACAGCACCTGTTTATGTTTAGGCCATTGACATTTGTGCTTACTCCTATTGATTTGCTTTCAGGAATGTGTTTCAACTGAGTGATGATGAAGAGGATACCAAACGTGTCGTCAGAAGTGAAAAGGACAAACGGTATACTTTGTTGCTAAATTTGATGAATAAATTTGTTAAAGATTTCTCTTTTTGGTGCCTGATAGTCCATGTCCCGGAATCTTGACAAATTTCAACAATCCGATTAAAATAGTTTAAGTGTAAACATGTTTTCAACATTGAATGAATTATACCTGTTTTTTAAAGTTCTCATAAAGAACCATTGTTTCCAGGTTTGAAGAAATCAACAATGTTATCCGTCAACTTAAGAACCACAAGAAGATCAAGGACATGTCAAACGTTCTCTCAGGTACTTGCAATCATTTCTCATTTATCAGATGCTATTTGTTACTTTAGTACCCAATTATTTTAACTGTACAATCTCAATATTTTGTCACAGGAATAGATTTTGACTGGAAGGAAGAAGATAGTTGAGCTGATGCAACCTACAGAAACTGAAAATGTTATGTTCAAGTGTTTTTTCTGAAAGGCTAAAGCTTTTAAGCATCACTGATTCACTGCTGTTGACTTGTTATATCTAAGAAGAGTTGTGGTATTTAGTAACGTGGCTAGTGTATTTAAATCTGGTTATATCTAAGAAGAGATGTATTTAGTAACGTGGCTAGTGTATTTAAATCTGGTTATATCTAAGAAGAGTTGTATTTAGTAACGTGGCTAGTGTATTTAAATCTGGTTATATTTAAGAAGAGTTGTGGTATTTAGTAACGTGGCTAGTGTCTTTAGTTCTGGTTATATCTAAGAAGAGTTGTGGTATTTAGTAACGTGGCTAGTGTCTTTAAATTTGGTTATATCTAAGAAGAGTTGTGGTATTTAGTAACGTGGCTAGTGTATTTAAATCTGGTTATATCTAAGAAGAGTTGTATTTAGTAACGTGGCTAGTGTCTTTAGTTCTGGTTATATCTAAGAAGAGTTGTGGTATTTAGTAACGTGGCTAGTGTCTTTAAATCTGGTTATATCTAAGAAGAGTTGTGGTATTTAGTAACGTGGCTAGTGTATTTAAATCTGGTTATATCTAAGAAGAGTTGTGGTAGTTAGTAACGTGGCTAGTGTCTTTAGTTCTGGTTATATCTAAGAAGAGTTGTGGTATTTAGTAACGTGGCTAGTGTCTTTAAATCTGGTTATATCTAAGAAGAGTTGTATTTAGTAACATGGCTAGTGTATTTAAATCTGGTTATATCTAAGAAGAGTTGTGGTATTTAGTAACGTGGCTAGTGTATTTAAATCTGGTTATATCTAAGAAGAGTTGTGGTAGTTAGTAACGTGGCTAGTGTCTTTAGTTCTGGTTATATCTAAGAAGAGTTGTGGTATTTAGTAACGTGGCTAGTGTATTTAAATCTGGTTATATCTAAGAAGAGTTGTATTTAGTAACGTGGCTAGTGTATTTAAATCTGGTTAATGGAGGCAGACCACTCTTCAGTTAAATATTGCAATCATGACTTTTTTCTCTCAGATTTTGAGAGTCTTGGCAAGGCCTATGAAAAAGCCAAGAAAGTTGTGGACAAGGAAGGAATTCCCCGCTTTTACATCCGATGTCTGGTTGAGCTTGAAGACTTCGTGAATGAGGTAACATCAATTCTGCCTTCAGATATTGTACACCTTACAGTAGTCAGGTTAAACAGCAGTTGTCATGTCTTCATCGGACCTTACATCTGTCCTCACAATTGTAATGTGCTCATAACCCTGACGTTAGTTGTCTAACTCAACACATGAATCGTTGTGCCCTGTTGCATGTACAAATTGAATGATAATTTTATCCATTTTCCTGTAACATTTTTGTTCCTCTCTCAACTCTTAACCAAAATGGTTTTGAATTTACAGAATGTGATACGTGTAATCACTATGCTTTGAAGCAATGCCTTTTGTATGTTTTGATCTGTTACACTCATAAATTATGTTTTACACTCATAAAGATACTTTTCCTTATTTAAATCTAGGGTTTGAGTATTTTTATTTTTTTAATTGAATGGTACTGGTGAATATTCTTCAGTAACAGTAAAAAATACCAGCGTCGGTACACTGTACCGGCAGTATAAAAAGTCCTCGGAAACACTAACAGTCATTCTTTTATTGTCTTACTGTTGGTGTTTTCCTTAGGAGCAAAAACATTAGGAAAGGCCCATAAAAATCAGATTGTTAAAAGAACATGTCTATAAAAAATATGTAAGGAACTGTACATAAATATATGATTTGATAAGATATTATGGTTAATGGTTTACATATATATTCTATGAAGGAACTTTGATTTAAGAAATGAAATGTGTGCACCTAGCTCAAAATCAAAGGAACCCAACTGAGAAGAAAAGATTCTTGTTCAAATGAACCCACATTGGTCTCCATATTTACGCATACAAGGATTTCATTATTAACTGCAAAGCATTATTATTTCTATAAGAAAATATGAAGAAGGTGGAGGGAGGTGATATTAAAGCTTGTGAATACTCTCCGTTGGATAGGAAGATGGAGTGTTTTGTTGTGCTGTCAGTTGAAGTAAAGAAGAGAGTAAGTGCAGGAGTTAAGTTATTGTGGAGAGTGTTGTGTGTGTGCTGCAGTGTTGGGAGGACAAGGACTGGCGCAAACAGATCAGCAAGAGCAACGCCAAGGGGCTCACCACACTCAGACAAAAGCTCAAGAAGTATCTGCGGGACTTCACAGATGATGTCACCAAGTACCGAGAAAACCCAGATGCTGGGGATGAAGAGGAGACTGGCGCAACCCACAAAGAGGCAGGCTCTGACCGAGCTGATGACGATGATGAAGACGATGACGAGGATGCATCAGGCAGTCCACGCAAACCTACCAGGAAGGTGAGTTTGAATTTTTTTACTGGAGAAATAATTCATGGCAGGTACAAAACCTTCGTTTTCTAGTTGGTTTATGTAGGTTGTCTCTCTAACCTGAGCAAAAAGTACATTTAAGGATTTCTGTGGTGCAGGTGTCTGATGACGAGGAGGATAGCGACGACAGCGAGTTTTGGGGCAGCTCCACCACTGAATCTGACTCGGACTCTGGCGAGGAGGGCAGGGACACCATGAAACTCACCGCAGAGTACTTCCTCAAGAAGTGAGTACTCGTATCTTCCATACACACTACACTCTATAGTTACAGTGTTTATGTTGACATTTCAAAGTAAGAAGTGTATAACGGATATTTAATGGCAATATTCATTTATACAGTTATGATAATATGATAGAATATGTAATAATGGTTAATAGATCACACTCATCATACAAAAAGTGTATGGAACTAAAATGCTGAGTCTCATGTCAGCACCAAAAAGCAGGTTTACTATCGATTGAAGATTTGAACAGGGAAATGTAATACAACTCACTTGAAGTGATGAGATCAGTTGCTGGTGCTGGAACATGCCTGAGCAAGGTTTTGTGTTTGTAGGACGACAGAGGATGAGCGTCTACGACGAGAAGAGAAGAAGAAGGAGCGGAAAAAGGAGAAGGAGCTGAAGAAGAAGTTCAAGGAGGAGGACGAGGGCGAGTGGAAGGAGGTCAAGGGCGGCGTCCCTCTTATGACCGTCAGTACCTCTCCTACTCCATTATATCTAGCAGTCAGATTTACTTCTTTCGTTAAGATGATAAGAATTTACTCTTTCTGAATTTATCATTATGGTTATGTAGTTCAAAGGAATTTGCATGAATTGTCAACAGTTTTCACTAAGTTGATAGATTGTACCATAGTCTACAATTTAAGTTTGCACACCTGGTGTGACTAACAGGTGTTTTGCTTTATTGTACCCATCAGGAGAAACCCAAGATGTTCAGCAAAGACCAGGAGATTACCCATGATGCAGTCCTGAAGAAGATGGCCGAGATCATGTCTGCACGTGGCAAGAAGAGCACAGATCGGTCTGAGCAAATAGAACTTTTTAAGGAGTTGCTGACAGTGTCTGACACAGCTGGACTTGGTCCGGGCATTCAGGTCAAGATCATGTTCAACATTATTGCTGCCATCTTCGACTATAACCCCAACATTGCAACATGCATGCGTTCTGAGGTCTGGGAGAGGTATGGGCATTAAACTGATGACTCCAATTTTAGTAATATAGATCTGTTCCTTGGAGCTGTTTTGCATTGCAGTGCCAGTGACATTTTAGCACTAACTTTTTTTGCCTAAATATGATTATTATTTTACTTCATATAATATTTAAGGCGGGATGAGCTACTGAGCCATTTGTTCTATTTTGAGACTTCGAAGCGATATGCTATGATTAAAGTAGCAGCAAACTGTGTCTATACTGAAGTGATGAGCAGATGTGATGTATTTTGAGTGTGGTTTGTGATGATTCAGCTGCCTCAACCACATCCAGGACCTGCTGACAGTGCTGATGAATGACGAGGACATCATCATAGGGGAGCACATCCCAGATGACACGCAGAGCTTTGAGGTGACTCAAATAACATTTTCTCATCTGGAAAGTTCTGCCTTTGTAATGGTTCTCTGTTGGGTATATAATTACTTGCTTGTTTACATTATTGTCTTGTAAAGTAATGATCTTGGCCATATTAGAACTTTAAGTATTCTGTGCAGACTGCCCCGTACCGGGTGCGAGGGTGTATCCTGACGGTCGTGGAGCGTATGGATGAGGAGTTCACCAAGATGCTGCAGGCTTGTGACGCTCACAGCACCGAGTATGTCGAGAGGTATGTATAGGACATTTTCACTCCAAACTCACGACAGTTGTGACCATCACATAGACGAAAAACAGCTTACTTCACCTGTGAGAATTGACTTTTATAGCATGCAATCTGGGTTTCAGATTGAAGGATGAGCAGCGTGTTGCAGATCTAACCAAACTGTTGGAAAAGTACATGGATAAGCGAGCCACAACCGACGAGATGTGTCGTGTTTACCTTCGACGCATTGAGCAGACATACTACAAGGTGAACCACAGCTACAGCTACAGCTACAGATGATTACTGAAACATTCTCTAGTATTTCGGCATCAGAAATTAACATTTTCTGAAAATGCTAATGGAGCAAAGAAGTTGCAAAAGTTATTTCCCTTAATTAATCAGATATTCTTGTGATATTGTTTTTGTCTCTTTATCACGGTCTCTCTGTCCTGTTGAGTGTCTTAGTTTGTCCATTGATGCTAATGTCCAGCTGTAACTTGGATTGTTCATGCTTGACTTAAATGCTATGATCTAGGAGCATCTGACAAATATATCTTTTACTTCTACAACGTATGCATATTTTCTTAACTATTGTATGTTTGTGCAGTTTGACTACAAGGCAATGGAAGGTCAGAAGGCAACCGACGGTATGAAGGCAGAGGACAGCGGAGATAAGGGCGAGGAGACACCAGAGCAGATGATGGACCGACTGTGCAAGTACATCTACGCCAAGGACAGCACTGACCGACTGCGCACACGAGCCATGCTCTGCCACATCTACCACCACGCCCTGCATGACCGGTGGTACCAGGCGCGTGACCTGATGCTGATGTCTCACCTACAGGACACCATTCACCACTCCGACGTCAGGACTCAGGTCTCTCCTCCACTCTCTCTCTTTCTTTATCAAACTCAAAAGTGAATTGTTGACACGGTTCCTCCTATGCTTCTGTCAACGTCTGATCATGTTAGGTGGGGTTGAACATTCATACTATAGAATTTCAGACTTTGAGGTATGTCACGTGTATTCTATAGAATTTAAGTAAAATCTGTGTGTTTTTTTTTGTTACAGTTGCTGTACAACCGTACGCTGGTTCAGCTGGGTCTGTGCGGGTTCCGGCGAGGCATGATCCGGGATGCTCATAATGCTCTTGTCGACATACAGAGCAGCAACAGGGCCAAAGAACTCCTTGCACAGGTCGCCCTTCTCATTTCCAATAATTGTACTTTTGGTCTTGGCTAAAGCTCATGCTGCATGTGTGTATATAATGTATTGTTGCCTCATGTTAGGCACAGCATTAACCCTAAAAAGAAAATTTTTAATACTTACCCCACTTCTTATATTGCATATTACCTATACTTCCGATAAAGCGATTGGAAAACGTGTTGGTAGTAGTCATCCTGTCTTCGTACTCGAAGTCGGGGAATATGACAATGACAACACGGCCTCGTAACCGGAAGGTGACGATCCAATCCGTCACGTGTCCACGTTGACAAAATCACATTCCATATTTATCGCTATCGCGAGTGGACGTGTTGTTTGAGAACTGATTTATGTTTTGAGTTTGTGTTTTTTTGACTAACCTTGCAGACGGTATGTTCTCTTTGTTATCCTATTGTGGTGTGAATTTTCAACCTACCTTGCATCGCTTCGGGTGGAATTCTTCGACTGTGAGGCCTTGTTTGACATGGCCTGCATGCGTTATTCTCTTTTCCTGGTTTCTGGTGGCATTTGGTATCCTAATGCCCATTTTAAAACGTTCATGCACCATTTTTATCCAAAGAATTTCACTAAATCTTACACCACTAAATATCTTCGTTTCTCCCACCTTTTCGAATGGCGTCTGTATTTCTACGCCTTCGCACGTGGTTTTGCACATTTTTTCAATATGTGTTTCAAATTTTATTTCTTTCGCAAATATCACCCTTGTTTACCACTACGCAAAGTTAATTCAACCTTTGCATGGGTTTTTAGGGTTATTATGTGGCTATAGCTACCTTTTCCGTCAGGCACTCGTTTTGGTGTTTTTTCACCACAGATTATTACGAGGTAGACTTGCCTGAGGTTTGTTTTTGGTGCTATTTGTTATACTCACATTACGGTGGCCCGTAGGGGCTTTTTGTGTATGCGTAATGTGTTTTTAATTTTTGCATATATTTGATGTCTTTGCGACAATTTGTAATGTGTTTTATTACTTTCCTTGTGAGAGTAATTTTTCAGCAAAGTAAGTAAATTTTTCATTATATTATTTACTTCCCATGATTATTGCGCCGTTGTTTTTTCATGCTTTGTGCATGTTAAATATACAGTTTGCGCAAGTTTTTTATGTGTATATTTTTTCTTCACATAACTGTTTTATATTTCATAATAAGCATGTGGTTTTCCCGGCGTTTGCCTCGGGATTTGTATGCTTATAGTGCGGTTTCTTTAAACCTACAGGTGAAGGTGTAAGTAAATGTTTCAGTATATTATTTACTTCCCATGTTTATTGCGCCGTTGTTTTTTCATGCTTTGTGCATGTTAAATATACATTTTGCGCAAGTTTTTTATGTGTATATTTTTTCTTCACATAACTGTTTTATATTTCATAATAAGCTTGTGTTTTTTCCCGGCGTTTGCCTCGGGACGTGTATGCTTATTATGTGGTTTCTTTAAACCTACAGGTCACTGTGTAAGTAAATTTTTCAGTATATTATTTACTTCCCATGATTATTGCGTTGTTGTTTTTACATGCTTTGTGCATGTTAAATATACATTTTGCGCAAATTTTTTATGTGTATATTTTTTCCTTCACATAACTACGTTTTATATTTCATAATAAGCAGGTTTTTTCCCCGGCGTTTGCCTTGGGAATTGTATGCTTATTATGTGGTTCTTCTTTGACCTACATGTGAATGACTCGAGTCTTTTGCAGTGCTTGCAGATCACTCTAGTCCTTCTAGGACCCTCACCCCTTGTGGCCTGACTGTGAGGTCACGGTCTGTGAGTGGGACTCCCGCTGCGTGCCCTGCCTGTCGGACCCTCAACTCCTCCATGGAATCGTAGGAGTCGGTGCCTTCCCCTCCCAAGGATGCGGACTAGACTACCTGACGTACGGAGGTTGCCGCCATCCAAGGAGACAACTCCTCAACGTTCGACTCCTCCCTAGCAGCCAGGCTTATTCAGGGAGGACTTTGAGCAAGCTGTGAATCCGGGGCTCCGGATATTAAGCGGGTTGTGTCCATGGTTTCGAGGATGATGCGAGCTCACGAGCTGGCCTTGGAGCGGGAGCTTGCTGCACAGTTTCTTAAGGATATGGTGCATAAGCAGCAGCCTCGTAGTGACAAGTCAGCGACAGTCACCAACACCGGATCCGAGGTGGATCGTCACCAGCGCCGTCGGGCCTCCCTCGGTCTACAATGGAGCATGTCCGGACGCCGACGCCTCCCTCCGACGCCCGTAACTACCCGGCGCCGGCGAGCGCGGTCATTGGCCCACGGTCGGAGCGTAGAAGGTCACCGGAGGTGGACTCTAGCTAGCAGGGCGACGTTCACCTACCCGTCAGACGTCTCCACGACGCTCATCCCTTCGTCGGACTCCGTTCCGGAGCTCTCTTTTTAGGCGCCTCTCAGCTCGGCGCTTCCCGGCGCTCCCGGGAGCCCCCTCTAGAGATGTCCGGTGTGTAAGCTTGGTAAGCAGGCTGGTGTCATGCTTTTCTCCCGGCCTCAGAACAAGAGGTGTTCTATATGGTCAAGCCGGAGCTGTTAATCCCGGCCCATCCAATTGTTAAGGACGCTCTGAATGTTCTGGATGAGAGGAGCAGAGTGGCGCAGTGGAAATGTGCTGGGCCCACAACCCAGAGGTCCGTGGGTCGGAACTTTCCCTCAACCCATCAGACTGGCAAGGAACACCACCAGGGTTTTCAAGGTGCACTCCTTGGATGGCTTTGATTCGGGAGCGTTACAGGATGACTCGGTTCAGAGTCTCTCGGACCAGCCTCCTGCACTTTACAAGGTTCAGGACGCAAGTTACTGAACTTTGATACGGAGCTCCATGGGACAATCTAGCCTTTGTCAGCGTTGGTGTCCTCCATGGATGGATCACCTGGCCACAATGGTTAGGCAAGCTAACACTTGTCCTCGGGAGTGGATCACGCGTGGGCGGCGCTGGCCCATACAACATTAATCCGAAGGAACGGTCTGTTGATGCCCTGCCCGTGGAAGGAGGAGTTTAAGAAGTCACTTATCCGGGCTCCTCTGTTGTCAGCGTCTTGTTCGCCAACAAGATCCCGGAAGTGCACAGAGGACAGTCGACTTCACCTTCCAAGTCACCAACATGGTCGTTGCCAACCTTCCAACAGCTTCTTCCTCGGCCGTTTTTACTCCGGCCACCGGAAGACTATGCACGGAGCCCTCCGTGGCATAGGGACTCCCGGGTGGCATTTCTACGGCCCATGGCTATCACACGCATCATGGCTCCGATAGAACGCTCCTTGGGGTACTACTGCATAAAATCTGTATATTTTTGCTATATGACAGGTTGTGACTATTTTTTAAATAAAAAATATACAAAAAACCACTCAAAACGTGTTTTTGTACATATCACCACCCTAACAGGGCCCCCTACCCTGGCGATAACTGGTCCGCCAGGGCCGGTAACTCTATTAGCAACTCACTTATCAATCTGTCATTGAGGAAGAAAGACGTGTTTTCACTACTCAAAGTTTGCTAAGTTTCCAAAAGAAAAGTGACATGGAGAAAGATTCAAATGTATGGTAACCTTTATTACTAAACGTAGTTTAGAATAGGTTCGCATTATCGCATTCCATCGCGTTGTGACTTAGGCTTTTCCCAACCATTTCGAGCCACGTGCTTCGTTTGTGCGCGGGAAAAGAGACAAACATGGCGGATTCTCGAAGATTGTTTTTCCCGACTAGGTGGAAAATAGATATCTTTCGTTTGGAATCAGTCGTTGTTTGGCACTTGATGTTATTATTATTTTATTAATAAGCATCTTTACGTCGATGGCGATCGTTTTCACCTGGTTTTTAACTTGATGAAAACTTCCGTTAATCGATGGGCAAGCCATGTTGTTTACATGCTCTTTTTATTTCAGGCTGTGATGGTAGTGCTTGCTTTTAGAAATGCTTCTCACTATTATATCGCGGCCGTCATGTTCTCTATAGTATTATATATGTATATATATATATTAACTTAGATTACACTTGCACTTCCCTTTTCCCCCTTTAGTCTGTCAACAATTTCTTTTATGTTTGGCTTACAGTCATTCAAGAAGTGTGTTGACTGTGGGGTCAATATCCCCCAGGCTGACGGCCATGAGGCCTGTTTGCCGTGTCTGGTGACCAGGGGGCACGTCGACAGTGACTGCTCTCTTTGTAACGGGTTCTGCACCAAGACAAAGAAGAAAAGGCAGGCGGACACGATGTTCTACAAGGGGATGTTGGAGGCGGGGCAGGAGCTTAAGGGACTGACCCCCCCGTCTAAGTCAGGTGGTAAAGGTAAAGGAAAAAAGACTGTACGTTCCCCCCCGATCCCATCTGAGGAAAGCTCAGATTCGGAGGTGGGGGGGCGGATGTCTGCCACTAGGGCCCTCCCTATTGCACCCTCACTTGATGCTATTAACTCGCTAATTAAGGGGCAGATGAAGGGCCTAATGGGGGAACTTATGTCCGAGCTCCGTAAGGAGTTCAGGTCGGATGTTCCCCCGGCGGGTCTGGATGCCCGGCCGACCGGTTCCCTCGGGGCCGTCGTCGGTGCCGGTTCCAGAGCTAACCCGGGCAAGGGCCCGGGTGATGCTCTGTTGACACCGGAGCAGCGACCCAGCACTAGCAGGGTTCCTAGCTGCACCATCACACGGGACCCCCCGAATGACCTCGCCACTGCCGAGGGGTCGGGGGGAACCGGTAACCCCAAGAGCCGAGACCCGGGCGTCGGGGTCTGCGTCTGGACTCGGGCCTCAGGCTCCTTCTTCGGAACAGCGGGAATCGGCGGGGTCGCGGTTTCGTATTCCCTTGATTCCTTCGTCTGCTCTTTCGGAGGGTCCGTCAGATACCTTGTCCGTGCAGGACACTGAGGGTACTGAGGACTCTTCGGAGGAGGAGATGGAGGTTGAGGGTGGTGCGGGGCCTGACCCTACTGACCTTCCCATTGCTGTAGCCCTGAGGGGGGTGCGCGATAAGTTCGCGGCCGCCTTCCCTCAGGTAGTTGTTCCGGAGAAGGAGTCGGATGCTGCGGAGTTCCGGCTTCCCGGCGGGGCCTTCGCTCAACGCAAGGCTCCGCAGGCGCGGCTCCGCATCCTTGACAGCTTGAGGGCTGACGCAATCACGCCTCTCCTATCGGGTACCCGCACGCGGTTCGATCTGCCCGAACTCAACAGGAGGTACCCTATAGGGGAGGTGGGGTTGTTCGATGTCCCCCAGGTTGATGATGATGTGCTGACATCAGTCAACCCGGACGCCATTGGGCTTCCGGGCCGGCGGGTGCTGCTCTTCAAGCATCAGGACCAGTTGCTAAAGCGCACGTTCCGCTCCTTCGAGGAGATGTATCGGAATGCGGCGCAGCAGCTTCGGGTCTCAGTGCATTCAGCCTACCTGGCCTCCATGCAGGGTCAGGGGCTGTCTGAAGGGTCGGAGCAGGGCAAGAAGGCTCAGTCTGAGACTGTCCTGCTCCAACGGCAATTGACTGAGGTCTCCAGTTACCTGGCTCGCGACTCTATTAGGAGTGCGGCGAGTCAGGTAATGACCGCAGTGATGGGGCTGCGGAGGCTGTGGATGAGCTGCTCTTCGCTCCCACAGCCTACTCAGAACGCACTGATTGCCCTCCCCTACGAACTGGGTCAAACCCTGTTCCCGGGATCGGCGACAGTGATAAAGGACTTCGCTGAACGGCTGGATAGGGCCAAGGCTGCCAAAGGCGGCTCTGGTCCTGCCGGGAAGCGTAAGTCCCCCCTGGAAGGCCTCCCGCAAGGACCGCCGGCCAAAGTCGGGACTTGGTGGACAACTTCGCTCCAACCAGGCTCCGGCAGGGGAGGTCACCCAGGGAAGAGAGGCAAGAGCAGAAGGGGCAAGCAGGCTAAGGGCCAGCAGCCTTTTCGGGGGAGAGGGGGCTCCAACCAGGGCTCCTAATCCCTCCTCTGCTCGAGCCGGAAACCTGTCAGGGGGCCCGAGTGCCGCCGGTTGCAGGGATCCGTTGCCTCTGTCCAGAGTTACCAGTAGGGGGCAGACTCTCCCACTTCCTGTCAGATTGGGAGAGGGTCACGTCAAATCCCTGGGCCCTGTCCACACTCAGGGACGGACATTTGCCTCTTTGGAAGCATGGGCCACCTTCGTTTACCGGAGTGAGGCGCACCCCGGTGCCATCCTCCCCGGAGAAGGCGGAAGTCCTCAGGGCCGAAGTCGTAGCTCTGCTCGACAAGGCGGCCATAGAGGTGGTCCCGAGGGGCCAGGAAGAGACCGGGTATTACTCGACTTACTTCCTGGTCACCAAGAAGGACGGAGGGTTCCGACCAATCTTGAATCTCAAGTATTTGAACAAGATGTTGGAGGTGCCATCGTTCAAGATGGAAACTCTGAGGTCGGTGATAGCATCGGTGGAGCAGGGAGATTGGCTTTCGTCAATCGACCTCAAGGATGCGTACCTCCATGTCCCAATGCACCCCCAGTTCAAGCAATACCTAAGGTTTGCCTTCGACGGGGTGTGCTACCAGTTTCGTGTGCTCCCCTTCGGCATCTCAACGGCGCCAAGGGTGTTCACCAAGCTGATGCTGATTCCGGCGCAGGTGGCCAGGTCCAAGGGCAGGTGTTGTCACCCGTACCTGGACGATTGGTTAATCAGGGCCCTGTCGCAGGTGAGGAATCAGGAGGCCACCCAGGAGATTTTAGACATTCTGCTCAGGCTGGGTTGGATCGTAAACATGAAAAAGTCAGACCTCACTCCCACCCAGGACTTAGTGTTCCTGGGGGCTCGGTTCGATACGGTGAGGGGACTAGTTGCACTAGCCCCTGCCCGAGTGACCAAGGTAATTCAGACCACGCAGCAGTTCTTGCTGTCACCCGCACACTCCGCACGGACATGGCTCCGTTTGCTGGGGAATATGGCGGCGACGGTGGACGTGGTCTGGAGAGCCCGGTTGAGGATGAGACCAGTCCAGCAGGCTTTAGCGGGACGATGGTCGCAGTCCGGGAGTCTAGAGGAATCAGTGGCCATTCCGGAGTGGCTTTCCATTCATCTGGAATGGTGGCTGAAGGAGGACAACCTCGCCAGGGGTCTACCTTTGGTGACGCCGATGGCCGAGGTAACAGTTCAGACGGACGCTTCCCTCTCAGGTTGGGGGGGAGTCCTGGGGGACCACTCAGCTTCGGGCCTGTGGTCTCTGGACGAGTCCAAGGAGCACATCAATGTGCTGGAACTGAGGGCGGTGAGGAAGGTCTTCGACCAACTCCTCCACTTGGTAAGAGGTCGGGTGGTGCGTCTGGAGATGGACAACCAGACTGCCATGACTTATATAGCAAAGCAGGGGGGAACGGTGTCGCCAGCTCTCCTCCAGGAGGCGTGGCAGTTCCTTCTCTGGTGCGACCGGTTCAACATTCGGGTGATACCGGTGTACCTTCCGGGAGTGGACAACGTCAGAGCGGACGCCTTGTCCCGGCGCATCCTGGCACCGCACGAATGGATGCTCCACCGGGAGATATTCGGGCTTATCTCCCAGTTGTACGGGTCACTCCAGGTGGATCTGTTTGCGTCCGGAGTGACGAATCAGACACCGGTGTTCTGCTCCAGAATACCAGACCCAAGCGCTCTGGCATCAGACGCCTTCGCGATAGACTGGACCGGCAGAGTGCTATGGGCGTTCCCGCCAATGCCTCTGATTCCCAGGGTTCTGTCGCAGGTAGGCAAGCAGCCTCCACAGCTGTTGGTCCTCATGACACCGCTGTGGACGGCCCAGAGTTGGTTTCCATCAGTACTCGGATATCTGGTTCAGCCTCCTGTACTGTTACCATGTCTGCCAGATCTGCTGACGCAGGAAGGAGCGCCGCACCCGAATCCCAGGATTCAGTGGGTGGCCTGGCCTCTGTCCGGAATCGCCTCCAGGAGAGCGGTATTCCTGCACGAGTTGCAGACACAATACTGGCTTCGAGGAGGGATTCAACGAACATTCAGTACGAAGATAGATGGGCCTGTTATGCGCGCTGGTGTGGCAGTCGAGGGATTCTCGATCCCTTTTCTGCGGGCCTAGTGCCGGTATTGGAGTTTTTACAGTCCCGGCTGGATGATGGCTTAGCGGCCTCTACAGTTAGGGGCTACTCTACCGCTATTTCGGCATTTCATGTACCGGTGGATGGCACTCTCTTGGGGAGTCATCCAATGGTCCAGCGCTTCTTAGCAGGTGTGGACAGGATGCTCGGTTTGGCAAGACTGTTCTTTTCACTGGGCAGAGCCGTACACCCTCTAGCTGATTGGGCTTTCGGGTTATGGTTTTTAAAGTAGTGGTGGTACTAACGTACTAACGACTAATAACAATGCACTGCATGGGCCCTGGTGACAGACACCCGAGAGGGAGTGGTCTTCAGGGATAATCGATTGCTTAAAAGAAGTCCCCCTTATTCCTTCTTTCAAAAGAGAGGGGGGGGGTTTGGCTTAAGAATGCAGCAGGCTTTTTAGCCAGTACGAGTAGTCCCATGGTCAGTACCTGGAGGCAGCCAGGGGGCTGAAAGACTCATGAGTTCTGGTGAGTGTACTTTACACCTTTTGTACCTCTTTTAGGGGTTAGATAAATCTGCAGACAGAATTCCACTGCCAGGGAATTGTCTCTGGGAGTCTCTGATATGCAGTAGTACCCCAAGGAGGATCCCTTCCTGAAAAAGAATCGAACAAACCTGCAGAGGTTTCTGATTCTTTGAAGGGGATCCTCCTTGGGGTACGGCCACCCACCTCCCCTTATTCTGTCTGGCTATGCTAGATTGATAAGTGGGTTGCTAATAGAGTTACCGGCCCTGGCGGACCAATTATCGCCAGGGTAGGGGGCCCTGTTAGGGTGGTGATATGTACAAAAACACGTTTTGAGTGGTTTTTTGTATATTTTTTATTTAAAAAATAGTCACAACCTGTCATATAGCAAAAATATACAGATTTTATGCAGTAGTACCCCAAGGAGGATCCCCTTCAAAGAATCAGAAACCTCTGCAGGTTTGTTCGAATTTCGGTTGCCAGAGGCCCTCCACAGCCTCTTTCGATGGTGGACAGTCCCGTCGAATTTTGGCGCAGGCGTCTTTTTGACAGTCTGGATCCCGGATCGGCAACTGTTTGTGGACGCTTTTCTTCAGGGCCCGGCACATACCAGGGTGCAGGAACGTGCTGGCAGGCAGGGTGGCTAGCGCCGTTTTCCGGGCCCATAGAGTTCCACTAGATCATGTCTCATGCGTTTTTTCTGAGGAGAAAACTCAAGATCCGGTTAGAGCTTCTCCACAGCTTGTAGTGGAGTTATTGCTGCTTCTTCACAGGAGGAAGCATCTTTCAGCGCTGAACTCCGTTCTGGCTGTCAAGCAGGATGTAAGGTTCTCAAAGACGCCGGAACTTATCGCCATGCTGATGTCGTTAAGCTTGAGGATCAGAAGTTAAGTTTTGACCTCCGGCTTGGGACCTCATCTTAGTACTGCGGCACTTAAGAGGTCCGCCTTACGAGTCCTTAGCAAAGCTTCCTTTGAGGTTTTGGCTTGGAAGACGGTCTTTCTCCTGTCCTTGGCTATGGCAGCCAGGGTCAGTGAGGTACACGCTTTGGATGTAACGAGAGTTCGCTTCGAACATGTGCAGCATGGGTCGGCTCACCTGGGGCTTCTTTGGAATTTCGTCGCCACAAACCAGCTCCCAGAACAGTCGGACAGAAGTTAGTCATCCCGCCGTTGTCATCTGTGGTAGGTGACTCTGAGGTGGAGGAGCTGTCTATGTGTCTGGTGAGAGCGTTGAAAGTACATATCAACCGTTCTACTTCCAGAAGGAATCTCGGAAGGGTTGTTCATCACCTTCTGGCAGCGTTCGACGTAGCTGGGGAACGTCATCCTACAGCTAATAACCCTCATGAGATTCGGGGGTAGCGTCTACTGTGGCTCTTTACCGCAACATCTCGGGTTCGGACATTTGGGAGGGCTGCTTCTGGAGGTCAACGTCGGTCTTCGCCAGCCACTACCTCCGTGACTTAGCAGTGGAAGATGTCCATGGGTTACAGTCGTTCAGTCCGCTTGTTGTCGCCCAACAGCTGACTCGGCTAACCAGACGCTAGGTAACTAGACCTCAGTGTTACGCGGCCTTAGGGCTTTCCCACGGTTCGTCGTGGCGTTCCCCTAAGTGCCTTTTGGCTTATGTTATGTTCTCCCTTCACAGGGGGTTCTGACGTTCGTCCATGTGTGTTTTTTTCCTGACGGGTGGTCCGTTCGTCGGCCTGCCCGCCATCCGTCTCTGTCGGATTAACATGCAATATAAGAAGTGGGGTAAGTATTAAAAATTTATTAAAATCTAAATATTTTAGATATTTAAAAATACTTACCCCACTTCTGGGATTAAGCCTACCTACATATGAAATGTGATTTTGTCAACGTGGACACGTGACGGATTGGATCGTCACCTTCCGGTTACGAGGCCGTGTTGTCATTGTCATATTCCCCGACTTCGAGTACGAAGACAGGATGACTACTACCAACACGTTTTCCAATCGCTTTATCGGAAGTATAGGTAATATGCAATATAAGAAGTGGGGTAAGTATTTTTAAATATCTAAAATATTTAGATTTTAATAATATTCCTTCATCTTGATGCAAGTTACAACTTTATAGTTCTGAATTCTTCTCCTTCATCAATTGAATACTCTGGGGAAAAAAATTATTGCCCATCCAGTACAAGCCAATAAAAGTCGATATACCATACAGTCATACCAAATAAACCCATTGTAGTTCAACTTTACAGGAAAACATGTTTCATACATGTTTTCATCCTTTGAGACACCTCTTTGTTTCCCAAACCTGAAAGGATTTTCAGTGTTCATCTGCTGGTTCCAGGGCCTACTGCCTCAGAGACAACACGAGCGGTCCCCGGAGCAGGAGAAGATTGAGAAGCGGCGCTTGCTGCCGTATCACAAACACATCAACCTGGAACTGCTTGAGTGTGTCTACCTGGTCTCTGCCATGCTCCTGGAGATTCCCTACATGGCAGGTGTGTATTGCACAAGGATCGGGCTGTTAACTGCTTGGGGGGTGTTTTTAGCATATTCAAAGCTACCATGTAAGCCATTTGGAACTCTGCATGTCAGTAATAGAGGCCTCTTTGATGGGCAGAGTGAAACAAAATCAATACATTTTCTTTTGACATGTGTTGACCGATGCAGATTATAAGTAGTATATTTGGTGGCTATATATCACTATAGAGACCACATTGACAATGCTTTCATGTTTTACATGTGACCTTAGATATAATGAATACTGCTATATATGGTGAGCTGCAGTGCCCATGGCTTGATTTGTATGGTTTCCCCAGAAACATGACTTAAACAATAATTCATCAGAAAATTATTTTGTCTCCCTAAAGATAGATTGATATTACCAATCAAAACCGTATAGTCATGCCAATCTTTCTTCCTGAGATATGTTAGTTTAGAGTTAGACCTGTATGAATAATTTATTGGGGTTTTGTTAGAATTTTGACCAGAAGAACTATCTGATACCAGTTGGAAGCAGGGGATTTCTATAATTTCCTATCTGTCTTCATGTTCATGCTCTGTCATCTTTGTAAAAATTTTAAATCATCCATGTACATTCCAAGGAGAAGGTATTCTAAGTTGGAGAACTTGTTCCTCATCCTTTTCTTCGTGAATAAAATATGTTTAATCTAAAGCAGGGGATGGACTACGCTCGCTAATGCTCTTGTTAATACAGTTGTAATGTTGTCATACAAAGCTAAGAAAGTTAAGCTACCTGAAGCATAGATTCAAAACTTTCTCTCCTGCCTTCTACAGCGCATGAGTTGGACGTACGCCGACGGATGATCAGCAAGAACTTCCACCACGTGCTGAAGATGAGCGAGAGACAGAACCTGACAGGTCCCCCCGAGAGCATGAGAGAACATGTGGTTGCGGCCTCCAAGGCCATGAAGACCGGCGACTGGAAGGCTTGCAAGAACTTTATTATCAATGAGAAGATGAATGCCAAGGTGGGTGTGTAATATAAAGGCACAGTTAAAGTCTCAGAGGGCAGTCCATGTGTTTCAATATAGTGAAATGATTGTATGGTGTACTTTAGAATTGTATTTCTAAGCAATAGTGAAGTCATTGAAGTTGTTATGATTGTGCCAAGCAAGACACCAAGCTTTTAGCTAAAAATGTATGAAAACAATCTGAGACATTCTCCAAGCAAGTTACATAGTTTAATGATGAAAAATTCCTCTCTGATCATTTACATTTTTTTTTTTTTTTGAATTTGATTTTGTATTTTAGATTTAATGAAGATTCGTTAGTATTAAAAAGATAATGTTTAAATAGATCCTTCATGTATTTGTGTAGGATGTATAGGGATTTTCTTTTGTGCGTACGGCAAAATGTAAAGAAACACAGCCAAGGTTCTCCTGATATTAGACATTTCAACACAAGTTGATACAGGTGGCAATATATGAGGTTTGCAGATGTAATTTTTACTATTATCCACAAGTATTGAGTTTTTCATCAGAAGACTCAAGGGTGAGGATATGTTTATCATCCCAAATCATTCTTCATTATGTTTAAATAAAAACTACACAACATTGCCATCAGATTAACAATGCAATAATGTTATAGCATTGTCATCAAGTTTATGACATCATGGGTTAATGATGTCATTCCATGATGATGAAAAGCTTTTTGTTTTCATCAAGCAGACCATGGCAGTGCATTGTGCAAAACACCAGTAAAGCCTGAAATATTACCAAAGCAAAACTGAGCAGTTCACTGCGTTGTGCATGAGTGAGTGAGTTATTGTTTGCATCCGTCAAAGAGATATCTTCTGTGGAAAAAAAAGTTTTGAAAGATAAGGTATGCATTGTAATGTGTAATGAGTGCAATTTTGTATTTTGAAAGTGTAATTATGAATGTGCACAGGTGTGGGAGTTGTTCTACAACAAGGACGCAGTGCGAGAGATGATCACCAACAAGATCCAAGAGGAGAGTCTGCGCACGTACCTCTTCACCTACAGCAGCGTGTATGACTCCCTCTCCATGGACACCCTTGCAGAGATGTTTGAGCTGAACAAGGCAGTGGTGCACTCCATCATCAGCAAGATGATCATCAACGAGGAGCTCATGGTCAGCCAGAGATGCTCACTCACACACTCGCACACTCACACACTCACACACTTACACTCATACACCCATGCATTTACACACCCACACACTCACACACTTACAAACTCATACACATACATACTCATACACTTACAAACTCGCACAACAATACACTTACACACTCATACACTCACACACTAATCTGCTCGCACACTTACAAACTCAAACGCTTACACCCTGGAACACTCCCACACTCACAGAAACACATGTACATGATCACCAGTAGCATGACGCAAGTAATGGCCTCTACAACCACTTACATCAATGCTGGTGCCTTTTCTTTATTGTTAGATTACCAAATAGTGGCAAATTATAATAAAAATAATAGTTGGCTTTTGAGATTTGTTAAGATAGATCATCCATCTAAGAGCTGCTTTAAGTTAAGTAAGTTAATCATCATTGTTCCTTTGCTCTTGCTGTCCATTGAAATGGTAATTGAGTAATTTGAGGATTGCAAACAAGGTGAGCAATGGAAAGTTTTTATGGATACTCTGATATCATGTGAATATACTGCCCCAAAACTATAATTCAGGATTAACATAAACTAAGAACAAGGAAATAGTTGAAGTCCTTTTAAAAAAAAACTTAACTCTAACCTAGCTACCAGTCCAATTTCAACTCTAAAATTTAGCAAATTGAATGGTCTGAAACAGAACTCTTATCTAGAAATATAGTTGTAAATCTCCTTCATAACTCTCTTATTTGAATATGGCCAGGCGTCCCTGGATGAGCCGACACAGACAGTGGTGATGCATCGCACGGAGCCAAGCCGCCTCCAGTCCCTGGCCCTGCAGCTGTCTGAGAAGGTGGCCACGCTGGTGGAGAACAACGAGCGTATCATGGAGATGAAGCAGGGCAACTTCTACTTCCAGAAGTCCAGTAAGTCTCCCTCGCACTCCTTAACCAGCAGATCTCTCATTGAGAGAACATTGCCGTTATATGGTGGTCAGCTGGATATGTTGGATTATCTTCATGGCTTAGTTTTTCCAGGGAAAATGAAGGGATTTTTATAGTTTGGTGATCTAGACCTTATTTTCAATGACACAGTAACAGTAAATCTGTGGAGTTGACATGTAAAGTTTATCAGTGGGATGTCTGGGAGTTTGTTCCATTTCTCTGCAAAATAATGGTTTTGTCAACAACTAGACTAAAACATATAAAGAATGTGATTTTTTTGTGTTGATATTTCAATTGACATCTAATTTCCAATTAAAACCACAACATCTGCTTTGAATTGATGATTTGAGAGGAGATTGTGCTTCTGTAGTGACATTATATTTTGGTCCTGAATTTGAAATCTACCCTTTAATGGAAATACCTCTCAGCTAAGCTTTTCACATAAGCAGAATAGATGCATATATGAGTTTAGTGTAAAGTTCAAAATTCTCTAATAAGAAAGGGAGAAAATAGTTTACAATAACATGAACATGCAAATTATGACATTATCAGAAGATTCAGATGACAGGAAGCCTTGTGTATTATATATATAGCACAATATCTTTCATGAAGTAGCTTGGTTAAGCCTCCAGGTAGTATTGATGTGTTGACTTACTGCTGGCTAAAATGAACTAATCTGTACACAGAGCTATATGGCTGGTAAGCTTTGTGTTGGTTGTGGGGGTGTTCCGGCCTCTGCTTCTATACTTTCCCTACCTATTCCCGTAACTGTCCTCTCTCCTTTACCTCTCTTTTCCCATACTCAATTCTTCTGCCTCTCTCTACTCACTTCTACCTTTCCCTATCTAACCCTGTCTACTTTACCTCTCTCTATCAGCCCCCTTCTCCTCTACCTTTCCCTTCCCTCTCCCTCTCCTCTACCTATCCCTTCCCTCTCCCCTACCTTTCCCTTCCCTCTCCCCTCTCCTCTACCTTTTCCTCCCCTCTCCCCTACCTTTCCCTTTCCTCTCCCCTCTCCTCTACCTTTCCCTTCCCACTCCCTTCTCCTCTATCTTTCCCTTCCCTCTCCTCTACCTTTCCCTCCCCTCTCCCCAACCTTTCCCTTCCCTCTCCTCTCTCCCCAACCTTTCCCTTCCCTCTCCCCTCTCCCCAACCTTTCCCTTCCCTCTCCCCAACCTATCCCTACCCTCTCCCCTCTCCCCAACCTTTCCCTTCCCTCCCCCCTCTCCTCTACCTTTCCCTTCCCTCTCCTCTACCTCTCCCTCCCCTCTCCTCTGCCTTTCCCTTACCTCTCCCCTCTCCTCTACCTCTCCCTCCCCTCTCCTCTACCTCTCCCTCCCCTCTGCCCTCTCCCCAACCTATCCCTTCCCTCTCCCCTACCTTTCCCTTCCCTCTCCCTTCTCCTCTACCTTTCCCTTCCCTCTCCTCTACCTCTCCCTCCCCTCTCCCCTCTCCTCTGCCTTTCCCTTCCCTCTCCCCTCTCCTCTACCTCTCCCTCCCCTCTACCTCTCCCTCCCCTCTCCCCTCTCCCCAACCTTTCCCTTCCCTCTCCCCTCTCCCCAACCTATCCCTTCCCTCCCCCCTACCTTTCCCTTCCCTCTCCCTTCTCCTCTACCTTTCCCTTCCCTCTCCTCTACCTCTCCCTCCCCTCTCCCCTCTCCTCTGCCTTTCCCTTCCCTCTCCCCTCTCCTCTACCTCTCCCTCCCCTCTCCTCTACCTCTCCCTCCCCTCTCCCCTCTCCCCAACCTTTCCCTTCCCTCTCCCCTCTCCCCAACCTATCCCTTCCCTCCCCCCTACCTTTCCCTTCCCTCTCCCTTCTCCTCTACCTTTCCCTTCCCTCTCCTCTACCTCTCCCTCCCCTCTCCTCTGCCTTTCCCTTCCCTCTCCCCTCTCCTCTACCTCTCCCTCCCCTCTCCCTCCCCTCTCCCCTCTCCCCAACCTTTCCCTCCCCTCTCCCCTCTCCTCAACCTTTCCCTTCCTTCTCCCCTCTTCTCTACCTCTCTATCGACCTCCCTCTCCTCTACCGCTCCCTTCCCCCTTCCTTTTCTCTATCTCTCCCCATCCAACTCCTCTCCTTTACCTCTCCTAATTGTCCACTGTCCAAACAAACAGGCTAATTTATTTTGCTATCCTCCCTTCCAAATTGCCCTGGATACATGCTGTCAATGTGTATGACACATTACTGACCAATCAGAGAGAAACACTAGTCTAGCGGTACAGTAATGACAGTATGCTGGGTACATCACACTGGTCAGTTGCACATAAGGTGGTGTATTTAGCAGCAAGTCAGACAACCTTGAAGGAACTGAAAGCATGTATCAAGGGGAGGAAAGCAAAATAAGAGGACTTTGAGGATAGTTGGGCCTGTCATGTGTACCCAATCTTCTTGTTAAAGTCAGTGTTACTGTCCTGGCGCTGTGGGCACAATGTTTTCATTGGTCATGGAGGATGTATGTTGCTGTGGTATTTTCTCTTTCAAAATTTTAATTGTTGCCATCATGTGGTGATTGAAATAAGATTCATGATAACAATGATTGTGATGATAATGAAAGATGATACTTAAATTTGACACGAGGATCTATCTTGAAGTGGTGAGCAGTCGACTCTCACCGTATCCATCCTCTCTCACTGTCTGCAGGTTCCATTCCTTAACAGGCCTCCCGTATCTCACTAACTACTTTAACCAGCTCATAACAAGAAACTTTAACTGTTGTCAGGGATGTGACTTCACCTTCTTCAACTAAATGTTAAGTGTTAAGGTGTGGATCTATGCAGTACAATTGTATGAAAGGAAGACGAGAGAAGCTGTACTCTGTATAGTTTGATGTTTTCTGTGTTGCAGGTAATCAGAACTACCAACAGAACCAGAACTGGAATAAGTAT
Organism: Phorcus lineatus; assembly: GCA_921293015.1. Taxonomy (NCBI): domain Eukaryota; kingdom Metazoa; phylum Mollusca; class Gastropoda; order Trochida; family Trochidae; genus Phorcus; species Phorcus lineatus. The sequence continues at coordinate 13,755,180 of OV121089.1, forward strand.
TCAAGTATGTCATATAAAGTTCATTCTTTTGAAAAGTGTTATAGTATTCCATTCAATCAGTCCATAACAATTAAGGTGATGACAAAGGGTACCAATCAAAGGTATCAGATGAGAAAGAACCCAAGTATATGGCTGAAATTACTGCTTATGTTCTGTTGCCATAAATATATTTTGCTGGCTATCGTATTGCAGTTGGAAGTATGTTTAAAGAAAAAGCTTGATACAGATAAATGCATGTGGTGTTCTATTGAATATCTATGTAGTATGGGACAAAAAGCTCTTGTTGAAAGAGGGCAGCAAGGAATTTTGTCATGGAATCTCCAGAGATGTGCATCATGTTTTGTCTTCTTTCAGACCGTCGGGAGTGGGATAATCAAAACCAGGGTTGGAGTAAGTACTCTCTCAATCCACACTCACTCTTTCAATCCACTCTTACTCTCACTCTCTAATATCATGGTGGTTTTGATCTCTTTTCTTTATTTCAAAGTCATTCCAGCACTTGACCTTTTTCTCCTGAACCATTGCAATAAAAGTCTTTGAATTTGTGGAAAGCATTTATTTGAGTAATACACATTCACCAGTTGATGTTGGTGACCTTGACCTTATTTTCAATGACACTATGGCATCATGGCTTTTCAAATGTGAGGTAAGGTGATAGCTCATGAAACAGCTGCCCAAAATGTCTCAAAGTTGATGACAGATGCCAATCAATTATGTTGACCTTGACTTTATTTCAAGGTTAGTGTTTCCCTGAGGTTGGAAAACTGGCAGGGCCAATTTTTAAAAAAACTTCTTTCAATAGGGCATTTACATACAAATTCTTTTTCAAATATGTTTTGAAATTGTATGTCTGGCGAGGGATGTTGTGCTCTCAGAGCACTTTTATGTTGCGGGCAGTGTTCACATTGCCTTTTGAGTGTTAAACACATATTCTAAGATACTTTCTTTGTTAACCTGTATTATTTTCAGCTCTTCTCTGTATCGTTCTCAATGACTCATTCTTTCTCACACATCTAATTTTCACTTTATGTCTATTTACCATATTTCTATCTCAACTTAGTAAATATATGTGTATTGTTCCAATCCTGATATTCAGTTGATTTTGTTTCAGATCGCCGAAATCGTCAACAAAGGAATTATTAGTAAATAAGTATTGACTTGGGGTGGGTTGGGATCATATAGAGAAACAAGCTGCCTCTTTTGTCTGTTCAGCTCATCAGCTGGCAGTCTGTGTACAGCTGTTGAGTTGAGATACTCCACTGCCACCTGAACTGAGGTTGCTCCAGACCAGCCTGGAGATCAAGGGATTGAACATGTACACAGCTGTCGGGGTTGTGTTGGGGGGTCAGCTTATCTTTCTTGCAAGCTACTATTGTCCATTGTAGGATCTGTCAAGTCAACTTTTCGTTCTGTTTCAAAGATAAAATGACTAAAATATATCTTAAAATAAAAAATAAATGTTGAAATGTGCCTGGTTGTTTTGGTTGTTATTTTCCCAATGTGCTGGCCTTAAGCAGTAACACAACAACTGTGAATGGTTTGAATGAAGGCCCTGAATACCTTATGGCATGGTTTTGTGTCAACCACTTCTGTGACAGGGATAAATCTACCAACATGACCTGCTGAGTCCAAGGTCCAGCTGGTCGAAGCAGATTTAAGGGAGTCCCTTAGTAAGTAAGCAAATAGTAACACAAAATATATATATATATATCTATATATTAATAAAAAGCTGAAATCTTCATTACATGTACCTTGCTTATGCATATGCAGATTTTGACTTGTAGATCTGATGACTGTCCCCTGAAGGCAAAGTGCAAAAAATCTACTTTGAAATTAAATTGATTTTATAGTAGATCATTGTTAGACACAGATAATAATTGTAGATATTGTGGTCCACAGATCCTACAAAGCTAAAAATAATTGTATAAATTGTATTCCACTGACACTACAAAGCTGAAAATAATTGTAGATATTGTGGTCCACAGATCCTAAAAAGCTGAAAATAAGTGTATAAATTGTATTCCACTGACACTACAAAGCTGAAAATAATTTTAGATATTGTGGTCCACAGATCCTACAAAGCTGAAAATAATTTTAGATATTGTGGTCCACAGATCCTACAAAGCTGAAAATAAGTGTAGATATTGTGGTCCACGGATCCTACAAAGCTGAAAATAAGTGTAGATATTGTGGTCCACGGATCCTACAAAGCTGAAAATAAGTGTAGATATTGTGGTCCACGGATCCTACAAAGCTGAAAATAACCATAGACTTTGTGGTCCGTTGACACAAAAAAGCTGAAATTGGTTGTTCAGAATCCCTGTTAAGTTTTAACATATGAATCTTAACTTTATTAAGTCTTCGATAACTGCTTCTAGAAAATGTCTTTGAATTTAACCTTCAATCATGTATTATGCAAAGTCTGGTGAGCTACAGAGCTACCAACTAGTACAGGTGCAATTTACCATCTTAGCCCAGGTATCAGTTTTATAAAAGATGTTTTTTTTTTTATCCAGGCTTAAAGATTTGCTCATGAGTGATGAAAAAGATCTTCTCAGCCAGTGGAACAGCACTTCTTGTAGGACATGGTGACATACCAACACGTAGATATAGAGAATCTATAAAATGTGTATTTATGAACACTGCACTTCTCTAAGACTCTCAGTGGAGTGATGTCATAGCATTGTGACGTCATCATGTTTATGATGTCATAGCCTTGTGATGTCATTACTTGATGATGTAAAACAATTGTGTTGTCATGAACTTGACTGTAATAGGGCATTGTTCAAAATCTACTGTCAAAACGATATCTTCGATATCTCCTAAGAGATATTGCTTGATCTTCCACAAGCGATATCTCCTGTGGAACACAGTTTTGGGTGATAAACAGGTTTCATGCCACTCGCCAGGCTACACAAATTTGTGTAAAGAAGTTATCGCTTTGTCTGTAATGATTAACTCTGATAACATTATGGGAAATATATGAAAGTATTTATATTATCAACAAAATGAAAGAGATGCGTTTCAGAAGATTTGTAAACAAAGATTTTTCTGATTGCTCTAAAGGCCAACAAAGCAATACATGTTGTGGAGACTTCTTAGTGAAAACTGTGGCAGCTCAAATGTTAAAGTCGTGTCGGGAGGTACCTTGTACTTAGGGGAATTATGGTCAGTACATTTGCTCAAATATGGGCGTGTTGGATATTTCCCTAAAACCTTTAGACCAGCCTGTCTCAGGGTACGTCTTACCCTGAGACAGAATGCCTTTAGACAAGTTCTCGGTAATAATATGGAGGGGAGACTTTACATATTTTCTCTTAAACCCCTATCCCCCCACCCAACAAAAATATCGGGGAACGGGAGGGTGCAACCCTCAAACCTGATTTTGACTTCTTAATTTGATTGAAACTAAGGCAATTTTCATGTTCCTGCTTCCAAAATAACGAACCTGGCAGGGGTTCATCTCAGTGGTTAACTCCGTTCTGGGTGGTTGGTTGCAGCATTTTTCAAACTTTCTTTGATGTTGTTTTTCAGTGCCTTTTGCAAGTTGGCCTTTGAGTAAATGATGCAATGTTGTCATGACTTGTACATAATGTTTTCTCCTCCGTCCATGATTTCATGATTCCATAATTTTCTGATTTGGAAATGCTTTCCTTTCTGAGCCATCTCTAAAAAATGTTAAATATTTATTTTTAGATATGAGATTATGGCATGGCATGTCATCCGGCGCCGTCCGACCATCCACCCGTCATTAAACTTTTCACTATTTCTTCTCCAGAACCTTTACTAAAGAGGTTTATATTTTTTTTATTTATAGCTTTGGGCGACAGGGACAACGCCCTTAAAACTTATTTTCATATTCTCCTCCAGGATTATGAGGCCTAGAAAGCTGAAACCTTGTGTGCTGATTCCTTAGCGGATGGGGATACTAATGTATAGATGACCCTGTGACCCCTGATAAATGCCAAGGGGACCATACCCTATAAACATATTTGCATCTTCATCTCCAGAACCATGAGGCCTAGAAAGCTGAAACATTGTGTACAGACTCCTAAGGAGAAAAGGGAGTCTATTTATAGATTTGGTGACCCTTTGAACCATGACCAAAAACCTGTTTACATCATCTTTTCCTGAAGCAAGAGGTCTAGGAAGCTGAAACTTTCTGCACAGACTCCCAAGCTAATGTAGATTCTAATTTATAGATTTTCTAACCCTGTGACCTCTAATAAGGGCCAAATCAACTTCTTTCCTACCAGCAAAAGGCTTAAAAAGGTAAAATCTTTGTGTACAGAGTCCTAAGCTGATGATGGTTATAAAGAGGATTTGTTGATCCAGTGGCACCTCATATGATGCAATTTGAGAAATAAATTATTGATAGCCTGATGAGCTATAGAGCCAGTGGCTCTTTTATCTGGTGCCGCAAGTGGTATGCAATGTGCCGCAGTCCTCCGCCTATACTGGGTCTGTCCCTTGTCTCATTAGCTTCACCTCCTACACTTTTCTCATCCACCGTCTTGAGACTTAAAGTGACACAGAGTATGTATCATAAATTTTCTATATGGCCTTAGTAAGAGCCAAAGTATCACACGACTTGCGTTTAGTTGAAATCTAAAGTTATATCTTTATCTCTTGAATGTCAACATTATGGTATTTTCCTTTATTAAATTGTAAATGAAAAACGATCATATAAATGTTAAGAAGTAAACATTCTACATTCTATTTACATTTATATATTAGTTAAAAGATCTAATAAGCACTACCAACCTATATTTGTCGCTGTTTCTGCAGTAAATATGTTTTCAAACTTTCTTTTCAGTCATTGGCGCGCGCCACTGTCCGGTTTTCGATCACAAATCGCGACTTTAACCTCATTCTTGTCAATATGCTGAACTGATTAGCATTGATTTTTACAAACAACAAATAGTTCTCGATCAAATAACACCATTTATGAAGTTTGACATATTTGACCCCAACAACATACACCTTTAAGTTCTGCTGCAATCTCATTGAAATCACAGGGGCGTGTATCGCTTAGAAATAGCTTTAGAAAGACATATATACCCATAGACCCTACCCTACTACTATATAAAAGGAAAGGGATGTAACGACCAAACCACCCCATGCTCGAACAAAGTCAGTTTTCGCATCCAAAATAATTTTTCTGGACAAATTGTTCACTACGATTCGAAAGCTAAATGATTTCCCTACAAAACGAGCTATGGATTGTCAAAATCGGGTAATTATCTCAAAAGTTACATGCAACGACGTCCCGAAAATCACTACCGCCAGATTTTCAGGCCAAAATCCCCACTCGCGGAAAACAGCAAAAAGTCACCGTTTAACATCGTTTATTGATTCCAGCAATGTTGACAACACCAATGGAGAGCTCGATTCGATCGGCGACATCGAACTACATGTTCACAATATGAGAACAGCACCTAATTATTGTTTCTACGAGTGCTAGCAGACATTTTATCAAAAATCATCTGCTTTGCGGTTGTCTTGTCTGCCATAACAGTGGCCTTGACATTCATTTGACCTCGTAGCCGCAGCAAATAAGCAACTGAACGAACTCCGAACTCCGATCGAACTCCTCACACTCCTTTCAACACCATGTTTGTAAACATCACAACGTGGTCGAAAAAAGTTTCGGATTTATAGACGTGTCCACCTTACCACAAGCAACTGGAGCTGTTGTTTTTTGGAAATTAGTCACATATAGTAATTTAAGAGAGCCTTTTTTAGGAGTTTAAATTTTTATGTCTGAATCGGCAAAGGGAAAAACCATTCTCCAACTCCAGGCGCTTCGAATCACTTCTCTCCGCTGCTGGCAGTGCTGGGAATAATTAATGGACCGATGCCTTCCATTTACCAAGCCTCCATCAGGTAAGCATCGGCGTATACGATGTTTTCATTATATGTTTTTCTTTAATTGCCATCATTCTATCATTTTAACATCAATTTATTATTTTACTTTAGTGATTGTTTAAACATCTCTAAAATGTTATTTATAAATCTAATTACTTTGCCAATATTCCAACAAAAAAAACCCAATAAGACAAGTTTAATTGATTATTGATGTTAGATGAAGGTGCCATGTTTTTAAACATATGACAATAATACCAACTTTATCGATTAGGTATGCACGCCTTTTGAAAATTTGAAGGTGCTATATTATAAAAAATATATATGTGAAACTAGAATAGGTAAATGATTAGTTAAATTAAGTTTGAAACCATTTTAACAAAAGTCTAAGTCATGATTTTTATTTTGGATTTCAGGCATGTCACAGGCATAAACAGTGAGTATTTGATTGAGAATTTATGTCATTTTAATGATCTGGTTAGCAATTTGATATAACACCATCAAATGTATTTACCAGCACTTCTATTTCTAAGCTGCTCAATATTTGATTTTTATTCAAGACTGTTAGAATACCTGAATTATTCCCATTTTGTAATATCATATTTATACATGTAGATAATTTAAAGATTGAGCCTTCCGAATTACACTTACAAACTGATGGTGACAGCTGGTTAATAGCCTTCTGGCTTTTTGTAATAAATATCTAATATATGATCATGATATGAAACTATGTTCTGAATTTACTGACAAACATTGTGAAATACAATATATTTAAAATGAAACAACAGGAGAAAATCCCAAATTTTAAACATATTAAAGAGGATATTAAAACTGCATATTTTGTTGCCCAATTTAACGCTTCACAAACTGTAAATATGATAGCTTTATGAATTTCTGGTCAATTTGTCATACTCTTGTCTGAAGTATTAGATTAGTTTTTAATTATTACTATTTTCAACCTACTGTCGGAATTGATATTGAATATAAGATTGCCTATCCATTATATCTTGTATACATTAATGAAATATTACTTGTGTAAAATTTGTTTATGTTGGGAACTGTTATTCTAATATGTGTTTTTTTGTATGGAGTTTCGGAAAATAAAAAAATTTAAAAAAATATAAATAATAATATATGATCATGTACATATCTATTCATTTGGGTAAAAGTTTCTAAAGAGAATAGCAGAGCAAGTATGGTTTTAATTTGACAAGCACAAATACATGATGTAGCCAAGAATTATCCAAAAAAATAATAATTTAAGAAATAAAAGGATGAAATGTACATTGTTTAAAATATAGAAGTGTTTTTTCAAAAAAGATTCTCTCTTTGCAGGCATGTGTCTCAATACAGGAGGAGAGAGTGGAGACACTTTTCTATCATTATTTGAAAGTTTTCAGGTAAGCACAACAGCCACAATCTAAAGATTTGGATCATTGCATGATATACTTTTTAATTTTTTTGTTAATGTATTTCAGCAGATAATGTAGAGTATTAGATATATGCCACTGAGACATGATCAAGTTGAAATATGTTTGTCAAGGTAATTTTTGTTTAGATATATTACTTAATAGTAGTTGTGTTTACCATGAGTGAGAAAAGGGAAGACAATTGTCACAACAGGTTCAATGGGAGGAGAGGTAGTGGAAGGAAGGGCCTAACCATGGGGGAAAATAAGGAGATAACAAGGGGGCTTTAGGGTTATTGGTTAGGTACCATGTCTTAAGCTGTTGTTAATGCTGTATGAAACTTTTTTGGTGAAAAGTGTCACTTTGTTTCTAGAGTTTGATTGAGCAATTCTGTAAAAGAGGCAAAAGAAATCCAACTTAAATTTAAAACCTATTTATTTCAGCTATCTTAAAAGCAAAATGCTGTAATCATAAATGTTTATACAACACACCTTTACCAATGTAGATTATGATTAACCAAATATTAAGTTCCATGATTGTTTGAATTATGAGAGCAACCACTTTGACTATACTTTGTTATTTTAAATGTTAGTTTGTAACATTAAATACAATTAATATTGTAGTACTTGAGGAGCTATAATGACAATGGAACAATATTTTTTTGCCTCATATTTAATTTGGTTCCAATTTATATTTTTCAGTTACAAGATTCAGTATCAAGAGGGGACAGTTTAATCTGGAGAATATCCTTGCTGCATACATGGAAAAGAATCTCTAATACATGGACACTCTTGAAACTTTTCTGCTATTGTAATTCAATAAAATCTTCAAATAAAATAAATAAATTGACTATCAATGAATTTATTTGTGAGGATTCTTTAATATGTTTTTGTATATATACAGACATACAAGTGAGTCCCCAATTAAGAAAACAATACATTTACTTTCATCACTTATATCCAATTATATTGATTGTATTGAATTCAATTGATTCTTATTATTTGATATGTGATAATTATAGGTGCCATTAGCCTTCAAAGAACTAAACGTGTGTTTTGTAGAGTGTAAAATAGATATTTCATGTGTTTAATACATGAATTTCTAGCCACCTATGGATAACACCTCCCTTTTCAAAGTTTTAGTTTAATACCATTAACCATGAGGAATTGTTAACACTTTGCATATCTTAGATGATCAGTAGGTTGTACTTCATAAAAGCCTTTCATGATGTTTTTATGAATATTTAAAAGGTTGAGTTGATAAATTTCAAAGGATGTTCAATACTGAATACAAATACTTTTATGACTATAATATACACATCAATAATAGGCAAGGAAAGTTTATTTTGGCATAACTTGTAATGAGTGCTTAACAGTAGGTGAAATATGGGCTACAAATCAAATCTGTCTGTTTCGTGCTGGATATATAACAGATGATGTACAAAGAATGTGTTTTTAGATTTTCAATTATAATTTCTACATCAAATATTCTATGCCAATTGAATTAAACTGCAAGCAAATAAGTGATTCAATTTCACTTTTCACCTCATCTAGCCTGACATGGGACGGTGTCCTTATATAATTTTGTGTACCAATTCCTTGACTACTGAGGATCTAAATTTATAAATTTGGTGACCTAAGAAAGGCCTCTAGGGCCACTCCTAAAGCCTATTTTCATTTTTTTCTCCTGAAGATGATAGTGAAGAAACCTGTACATTCTAATGAGGATTCTAAACTATATATTATATATCTTGTTTGTCCCTGACTAAAGTCACACAGGTCATGGCCTTATAAATATCTTCTTCTTTAATAATCTTAATAAAGCTAAGAAAGATGGAATATTTATATGCTCCTTAAGCGATTGGTATAATAATACTGTGGCCTAGTGATAGTAGATTTTAAAGACTGATGAGCTCCAGGGTCATGACTCTATTCTTTTAAAACTGAGAAAAATATTACAGAACTGATGTGCCTCTGAGCCTGTGAACCTTGTAAAAAGGTTGAGTGTGTATCACTGTTAAGGTTTGTGTTATTTTATCACGCTCAACTCAAATTAATTTCAGTGAGCTTAATTAATTTCTTTGAAGTGTAAAAAAGGTAGAGCCTTCATTTGATTACAATTCTAACCATTACAGACATGTTTATGAAACTAAAGAGTTTATTGCTTGCAAGGCAAACAAATTCAGGACATTTTGGGGAAAATGCCCTCATACGCAAATATTCTAAAAAATATAACTAAATCAGATTTATTGCATTTGAAACAGCAATTAAAGATACAAGTACTGTGCCAGTCTGGAGATCTGTCACTTCAGACATGCTTTTTATGACCTTATACATGATAAAATATACTGATTACTTTAAGAATGAAATTTATTATGTTATTTATTGGACACACTGTTAATGTTTGTTCCTTTATTGGGGAGAGACTGGCCTTATTTTAGTAACTTAAATCAAATCACCTTTTCATGAGGCATAAAAATCTACCTTTCAACTGAAGTTATAAGAAAAGTTATTTTTTCAACACGATTATACATAACTGTTAATAAGTTTTAATGCAGCATATTGTAACTTAATATGTTTTTGTTGTTTTAATCTTTTAACAATGAAAATCAAAATTGCTTCCAATAAAGAAAACTAAGGTAACCTTCCAAGCGAGGCATTGCATTTATGCCCCTAACCACCAGGGTGGTTGAACAGTATGAATTACAAAATACAAGTCATTATCAATGATTGCTATCCACATCTTTTATGATTTACATGATCTCACTCCTGAGCCAAGCCAATATTGATAAAAATATATAATTCTGTCTGACCTCTGAAAAATAAATATCCCCTTTTTTGTCAAACACAGTTTTGATAATTTTAATCATATCACTATTGTTTGAAGAAATAAAATTAAATCACCTATCTAATTGTAACAGAGGTTCTCTATAGTCTATATGGTATAATGGTTAACTTATTTTATTAAATAATGTATCTGAACTGCACATCAAATATTCAACATGGAAGTAGTTTATCTAGAATTAGGAGTTGCTTTCAAATTTGCCTTTGAGATTCAAACCTCTTTACAAATTCTTTTAATTTTTGAATATTTTCTTTTCCAATTATAAAACATAACTGAGTTTTAAAAATATATGCTTCAATTAAGAAGGATAGCGAAATCTATCAAGTTAATGTTGGTAACAGGTTAATATTATATATGCCATCACTTTTTGGAGAAAAAGATCAAAACAATATTTTTAGGCACACCGAGTAAAAGTTGTTTATATATTCTTTAATAAAACATGAAAAATCATACTAATAAGTATATTGTTCTACATAAATTACAAAAAAGATTTTTGTCAATTAAAGTTTAAGTTGCGATTTTCTAACGATTCGTTTGAAATTTTGACATTTGCCAATTGTCGAATAATTTCATATTTCTGGAACGTTTAAAAAAAATTATGATTTGACCCATAGTTATAAAGAACGAGTTTATTTAATATTTTGGGCTCATTAAAACACACACGACTGCAGAAGGGAATTTAATAGAAAATACTCAATGTTAATTTCTACCAAATCCTATAATTTTTAAATTTGCTGCGGCTACGAGGTCAAATGAATGTCAAGGCCACTGTTATGGCAGACAAGACAACAGCAAAGCAGATGATTTTTGATAAAATGTATGCTAGCACTCGTAGAAACAATAATTAGGTGCTGTTCTCATATTGTGAACATGTAGTTCGATGTCGCCGATCGAATCGAGCTCTCCATTGGTGTTGTCAACATTGCTGGAATCAATAAACGATGTTAAACGGTGAGTTTTTGCTGTTTTCCGTGAGTGGGGATTTTGGCCTGAAAATCTGGCGGTAGCGATTTTCGGGACGTCGTTGCATGTAACTTTTGAGATAATTACCCGATTTTGACAATCCATAGCTCGTTTTGTAGGGAAATCATTTAGCTTTCGAATCGTAGTGAACAATTTGTCCAGAAAAATTATTTTGGATGCGAAAACTGACTTTGTTCGAGCATGGGGTGGTTTGGTCGTTACATCCCTTTCCTTTTATATAGTAGTAGGGTAGGGTCTATGGGTATATATGTCTTTCTAAAGCTATTTCTAAGCGATACACGCCCCTGTGATTGAAATGAGAAACATTGCTGGCCTGCGTTACCGAGATTGTAAGTCTTACAAGGCCCAATTACTGACGTCATCAGTTTCACTTGTGATATATTGTGGCGACCTTCACTTCACGTACATGTGTCCTTGCTTGAAGTATCTGCTTTAGGCCAATGAGGTCAACAGGTCAAAATGGAATTGGCGGGCTCAGTAAGCGGACCTTATTAGATTTATAATCTAAGATCACCAATATAAGACCTGCTTTAATGAGATTGGGGTTGCTTAACCAGAGATTCATTGATAAAACGTTTTCATTTGAAGAAAGGGAAACGACCCAAATAATTGTCATTTATCCTCCAACACTAAAGTTTTCACTCTGTCTCGTACAAGTGACAAAGAGTATGTTTTTTTTTTTTTTACATTGCTTAGAAAAGACCCAAAATATCATACGTCCAGTTTTTAATTCAAATCGCCTCACAAAAATGCCAACATTATTAAATTTTCTTGTCTTCAATGAAAAATGGTAAGAACTTCTGCGTCTCATTTACATGAATATTAGTTAAATGACCTACTGAACACTACCAACCCATATTTAATTTTGATTCTGCAAATAAAGTTCTGTAAATAAGTGTCCAAAATAACGGTTGAGTCATTAATTGGCACACGCCATTGTTCGGTTGTCTATCACAAATCATGACTATAACTTGTTAATTGTCGCTATACTGAACTGATAAGTATTTATATTATAATTTGCAGGAGGCTTAAAAAACATATTGTTTTTTATTTCATTTATTTGTTGCAAACGGGAAGGTTTTATTGATGCTTATTTAAACACAAACCTACATAAAACGGGGGGTCAACCATTGACATCAAAACCTTTGAGCTGCCCAGTGGTTGATACTTTGAACTGAAACATGTGAGAGCATTTGACTTCTTGAGATGATCTATGTACATGTAAATACTCATACAAAAAAGAAATTGCAAATTGTTTTACCTTCACTTAGATTGATCTTCAAGATTATATATGAGAGAATAATGAAAGCGAGTCGTGCACACATGAAGACGTAACGTGCGGTTGCTCCTCGTGTGGACAGTGGAGAATCGTGCCGCTGTGTTGATGAAAGGTGTTTGTTGATCTTGCTTTCTTCACTGCCACAAGCATGTTATTGCAGCTATTTGCATCCATCGAAGTATCTGCTGAGCTTGCCTTTCTGAAGAATCCACTGAACTTCTAAATGAGGTACTATTTTACAGGCTCTTTTTTATTTGACAGCGAGCAGGTCAGTATAAAGATGGACATTTTTGAACATTTAATACCAATCTCTTTTGGCTTATGTGTTTCCACTGTCAGTCGATGCCGTGTGAAATTAACGTGCAGTTATGTTTAAAGATTCTTCACTTACTCCATCAGACCACCAGTAGCTGTATAGGAGTACAGAACAAGATAGACTAAATTTCGTCTATGAAACATTTTAATAATTTACTGTTTCTTCATCCATGATGTTTTCTTTGGACTCCTGTATCCAGTCAATATAGACTTGCTGAATGTGGACCTAGACTGTATCCACAGTCATGAAGCAGGACTAAGAACAAGATGGTAGGTTTAATTAATTATTTATAGCTCGGCCAACGTTAACAGGAGAAAACAGTCTTTGGTCAAGCAGGCCGACGTCTGGTGCGATGTTACTCGTGAAAGCATCGTATTCTCGATTTCGACCTTTGCAACTTTTGTTCAACTTAGTGGTAACAGATACTCCGATTAGAAGTTCATATACAAATAAATAGAATGGCAACTATTCAGACCGAGCCTCTCACCAGCTGGCAGAGAACTGAATTCAAGTAATGCAGCGTTAGCTGAATGCCGAAGCTAACGTGTTCACGTGGATTATTATCTTAAATATTTTGGTGTAAATTGCTAAGAATGTCTAACGATCGTTACCCTTAACAAAGTATTAGCTCGAAGAAGATTCTGTCTGTAGGGTTACTTGGGCTTCGGGAATGCATAAACTCCATATAAATAATATAAACAATATAAATTAATACGGATTTGGTTATTGGCGGTCTATCCTCGTTTAAGCAAAGGTTAATTGATTGCTCAAAACAAAGTAGCAATATTTGATTTCTACAAGTTTTACACATTTTAAAAGTATTTCATAACCTTTCCCCTATTGCATATTGTGAATTAATGTACGTGCATTATCATAACCAACTCTCTTATCCGTTTTTTACAATGTGTTTAGCCACAACTTTTTCTCACTAAGGTTTTCAGGACTCGAAGGTCAAGTTATGAAATTCATTAAAAAATCATCAACACGATAACTTAAAAAGTTTCGATGCAATGAGGCTCTCATTTGGTAAATATATATATACTTACTATACAAAAGTACCAATATTTGAAACAAGTGTTTCGCTACAATTGATCACTATACATGATTGTTTTAACCAATGAGAAGTGATCATTGATTGCGTGACACATATTCTATCTGATCTATCTCCACAATGATAGTCGTGACATCCTTCTAGTTCCAAGTGCAATGTCTTGACTTTAATGTTCAATTATATCTTGTGGTGTATTTAGAAAACATTCCCATTTTATTGTTGGTGTGGATAAGGCGGAACGGGAAGGCGAAACCTCCAGTTTCGGGATTGCTTTGCTTTTGTGGTATCCCGCAAACGCTCATTTAGTATTCTATTAAAAATGTTCTTAGGTATACTCGTTTTGTTTCAAAGTGCGTTGTGATAACCTTGCTCTAACGAGTTACTGTGGGGTCCTGTGTTTTATATAGGGAAATAGGTCCGAGAATATGACAAGCCAGAACATATAATATTATGTTGCAGATATGTCGTTCGTTAAGGCTTCCATATGAATTATAACTGTGTGAGAAAAATCTTTATTAGTTAATGGGTTTTTAACAAACCAGTAATGGAGACTGAGGGTCTAAAATACACTATGTATGTATGTATGTATGTATGTATAGATGTATGTATAGATGGATGGATGGATGGAGGGAGAATCTCACCCAAGTGTCTTCTGATATCAAATATATTAACACGAGTTGATTAAGGTTACAAATATCCGAGGCTTGCCGAGGATATTTTTACTTTTATCAACGAGTGTTGATATATTTGATATCAGGAGACACGAGGGTGAGATTATATTTATCATCCAAAATCATTTTTTCATTCCCATATCGTGAAAAATGTATAATTTTGAACACTGCACTACTCTTAGACTCTCAGTGGAGTGATGTCATAGCATTGTGACGTCATCATGTTTATGACGTCATAGCATTGTGATGTCATTACTTGATGCTGTAAAACAATTATGATGTCATGAACTTGACTGAAACAGGGCATTGTTCAAAGTCTACTGTCAAAACGATATCCCCTAGAAAACGATATCTCCTAGGAGATATCGCTTGATCTTCCACAAGCGATATCTCTTTGGAACACAGTTTAGGATGATGTATGTATGTATGTATGTATGTATATATGTGAATAAATGGTCTAACTGTCCCCGCTCTCTACTTCGTTAAGGAGGAAGTTTACAACTGTACTCTATGCCTTGACGTAAACATTTCTGTTAACTTGTCTTGAAGGATAAAACAATTATTCAGAAATAACAAAATAGTTCCTGTGCAGGTTTAAAACTTTGTCTGTAAATTTGCGAACACACGCCCCTCGAACTGACGAGAGTGGCAGGTTTAGCTGCAGTTTAAGAGCGGTGCGTCTCACGTTCAGTATAACGGGTTAAAACGTTTTTTGTTGTTTGTAAATATCATAATTACACAGAAACATCCATTTTGAATATTTATGCGACACTCAATCCTTGGCGTATATTCACATTCACCCTGCTCGGATATCTTTTACTTTGCGCGATCCAAGACGATCCAAAACCTGTTTTTAATTAGTACCGTACGTCCACTAATAAGTGCCCGGGCGTTTATTTTTTCAGCACCCCTTCATCTTTTTCACCAAAACCCATCCACCAAACCCTTCCCCCCACCCACCTCCACCTCCACCATCCGGAGGTCTCGGCGCTCATTTCTTTAATTTAAAAAAAAACGGTCTCAACCCGGTGCTCATTAAAGACCTGCATGGCGCTTATAAGAGTCCCGGCGCTTATTTTCTCATCTATTCTTAACGTAATTTTGGAAACATATTTACAGCAGAAACAAAAACAAACAGTGTCAAGTAGGTCATTTAACTTATAAAACATGTTGATTGGACACAAAATTTCGACTTTTTAACAAGGGCTATTTTCCGATTATCAATGAAAACAAGAAAAAGAAGTGTTTTGGAAGGCGATTTGAACATAATTTAGGTCACAAGTTATTTTGGCTTTTACCAAAGCCACTTGAAAAATCATGAAACATACTCTGTCACTTTAAGAGCGCACAGGTTTCTTTTCACAGTATTTACTTGTGTCATGACATTCTGAGATTCCTGATCAGATTTAGGGTATTCCCTACGCGGGACACAGAGTATGTTGTTGGAGTCAAATATGTCAAACTTAAAAAATGTTGTGATTTTATAGAGAGATATTGGTTGTTTCAGAAAATCAGAATCCTAATGTTTATCAGTTAAGTATATAGTTTCAATAAACGGGTTATAGTCGTTATTTGTGATCGAAAACCGGACAGTGGCGCGCGCCAATGACTCAAACGTAATTTTGGAAACTTATATACAGCAGACAGAAAGAAGGTTGATAGTGTTATGTAAGTCTTTTAACTGACACACATGTTAATTAGACATAGAATTTCGACTCTGTATCATTTATAGGGCCGTTTTCCGATTAATATTGAAAACAAGAAAATAACATAATTTTGGTATTTTCGAGAAAAAGATGCAAGTATTGGTAGAACATAGCTTAGTTCATAAGATATTTTGACTTTTACTAAAGCGAAAGGAAATATAATGAAACATACTCTGTGTCACTTTAATTATCAAATTTGTTTGGCACTGATGTCTTGTTCCAGCTTGAAATTTGAGTGTTTGACAAAAAACAATAAGTTGTCAAATCCGAGAAACTCATTATAGGTAATCGACATGTGGAGTTGGAGCCAAACGGCGTTTTTCAGAGTGACTAATTACTCTAAATGTTATGAAAGCTTTATCCCTCAAGTCGAAATATGAGTTTTACGAGACAAACTATAAGCATTAAAAACGTGGCAGTAAATTGGAATCAGTGTTATCTTTATCCACATCAACTGGTTTTTAGACATGGTGCATACGTCATGACAGACTGACATTCTGTATAAATACAGCTAATTTCCCCAACTGCACGGTTCTGATCCGCGCTGGTTAAAGCGGTATCACGTTATATATAGGTTGGCGGTATTTGTTGTTGGTAAGCCAACAATCGGTACAGTCACCGATATCTCGGATTACCTGACAGAATCTTGAATGTTCAGGAAGGGAAGCCAACCTCTGCATACTGAACGAAAACAAGATGTTCAGTCTATTTAAACACAAAATTCGTTATTCTCATCATATAGAAATACCTCATACTATCATCTTACAACTACATAACAACTTGTGACCAAACAGAAAACGTTCAAATTATGATCTGTGCCGACCTGAGTGAGGGTCTGAGCAAGTTGTTCAAAAAGATATTTGAAATATCCATATAAATCACATTAAAGATTCACTTAATACCTTTCAAAAATAAAATATGAAATGACAAAAATATTGTTTTAAAATTTAACAACTTGAGTTCAAATTACTATGAATACCAAACAGAATTTGTTAAATTTTGAAAAGCCCGTTGTTATACATGTATTTTGGATTACTGTTTCTGTGAAAAATATCTTCATGTAGTGAATTGTGTGACAAGTTTCTCGAGGGATACGAAAGCAGACACTCGAAGATGGGGATGCAACAGTCATCAGCACTTCGTATACCACAATCTCACCAACTCGTACACTGAGTCCTCTACAAAACCGATAAACCCCTAACAGCTTTGATGTGTTTACTTCTTGATGAAAACAAGCTCGTAGGTTTCGATGCGTTTGTTTGCGCGAACCTATTTGTCGTTTGAAACTTGTGTGAACACTGTTTAATAATCCAACAATCGTACATGATATTATTGATACGAACACGCTGATTTAGCAGGATGTTGGTGGCAGTTAAAGGTTTGAGATTCAAAGTCGTCTGCCTCTTCTCTGTTATCTAACCATCATTCTCATTTGAAGGTTGCGAATGTAACTTTTCCATCTTGTCGCTGCAGATCGAGCAAGATATCCAACATGGCCGTGATCGCTTGACAAGACGTCCGCGGCGATGCACAAACTATTTCTTTTGTGCAGTAAGTTAGCTTACATAAATTGTTATCACGACTCTACCAACAAAACAAGTTTTAACTTTCTGCAGCTAATGTGTCTTGTTACACGCTCTTATTTACGTGTATATGACGTAAAAGTGAGTCGGTTTTCTAATATAGGCTGGAACGTAATGCGACACGCTCTGTGGTAACGGGAGTAATCAAGTTTATCTTAGCACATCAAAGAACAGCTTTTATGGACCTGTATATCTCCTCATCTCCAAAGTTGTAGCACAGACAATTAATTGCAGCAAAACAATTCTAAAACGAAGCATGATGGTGATATTCCGTGCACAAGTATCACGGTATCCTGAAAAAAGAGAAGTCACACTGAGACTGAGGGAAATCAAAAAAACTATAGTATTCCTCTGGCGTATACGTTATAGGTGGCGCCCAATTGTGTTCTTCCTCTTTTGCATGTATTATTGTAGACGTCGTAGCTTGAAAGCGACGCGCCCTTTCAATAGGTTTACTTATCACGAACTGAATATCATTTCCCCCCAGTGGAAAATACTCTCCAAACAATCAATGTAAATCTTTTATAAATCTTCAGTCAGAACCATACATTTTATGAAATTGTTAGGGGATACCTTTGAAAAGTAGAATGTAATTATTGGCTACTCGTATTGGTAGAAAACAAACAATTGATTCAAACACTTTCCTTATAAGCAACCTCATATCATAGACTAGCACTAAACGTATACACATTTCTCGCGCAAAATCATATGAGTTAAATACATGTATAACTTCTAATGAATTAAGTATAGCAAATGTTATCAATGGAATATACGTGGTGCGTCAGCCCTTTTCTGGATAATATATTCGGAACCACAGAGTGGACTTCACTTCTTAAACGCACTAGTGCACACCAATATATCTTTAACACAACGAATGCACAGATCCTGCATATCTCTCGATATTATTCAAGATCCTCACTCAAGTAATCTACCTCGTAAATTATTTAACAAATATTTACGTATTCAGGTAGTAAAGTTGATTTTTAAAGACCGGAAGTATTTAATGTTACGTTACAATAAATCCGCATGAACTACGATATCGGAAATATTAAGATTTTGCTTATAACCAAAAAAAGCGGAAACGGCAGCCGCTTTGGTCAATCTAATAGCAATGCTAATGCTGTGTTATTAAATCGGTTTATTTACAACATTGCTTTCATAAAACATAATTCATTATTTGTTCTCAGTTCAGAGTTTAGGTAAATTCAACAGCTGCACATAACAATAGTTCAGCCGCTTTCAACTGTCTATAATTTATCCGTTTTGTGCACAGCTAACCTTAGATTTGTTATATGTCCCAGCCGACAGCGGCTGTCTAAATTTTTTCATTGTTGATTGTAGGTCAATTGTAAAGAATTTTAAGTATTTCATTGCATCGATAGAAAGCTTAAGTGAATGCATAAGTCCTCTTAAACCTTAAAATAGCCAATTTAAACCGTAAAAGCGTGCACTAGTGCCTTTAAGGCTAAACAGTATTAACTGTCTCTGTGAACAGTGCCGTTCCTTATCATTGAGTGACGGCTTTTTTACTGATGAATCTAGCCCGTCTGATAAGAGAGATGACATTTTTATTCTTTGTGTACATCATCATAAACACTGAATTTAAAGGTATTTTTTAGTTCAACCTATTTTAGTTAATCGGTTTTTCACACTACTCTACATGAGGATCGGTTGTTCACACTACTCTACAGCGGGATCGGTTGTTCACACCACTCTACATGAGGATCGGTTGTTCACACCACTCTACAGCGGGATCGGCTGTTCACACCACTCTACATGAGGATCGGCTGTTGAACGGTTGTTTCCATAGAGACATCACTTTACAGGTTGATAGATTGTTCTCACAGAGACATCACTTTACAGGTTGATCGATTGTTCTCATAGAGACATCACTTTACAGGAGGATCGGTTGTTATCATAGAGACATCACTTTATAGGAGGATTAGTTGTTGGCAAAGAAACACCACTTTACAGGTGTATCGGTTGTTCACCTAGAAACATCACTCTACAGGAGGATCGGTTGTCCTCACAAAGACATCACTCCGCAGGTGTATCGGTTGTTCTCATAGAGAAATCACTCAACGAGGTGATAGGTTGTTCAGTTCCGTATACACAGGGTGTTTTATTTTGAGAGGAAAAAAAGAATTCCGCTTACTTTTAAACGCACTAGTGCACACCAATATATCTTTAACACTACGAATGCACAGATCCTGCATATCTCTCGATATTATTCAAGATCCTCACTCAAGTAATCTACCTCGTAAATTATTTAACAAATATTTACGTATTCAGGTAGTAAAGTTGATTTTTAAAGACCGGAAGTATTTAATGTTACGTTACAATAAATCCGCATGAACTACGATATCGGAAACATTAAGATTTTGCTTATAACCAAAAAAGCGGAAACGGCAGCCGCTTTGGTCAATCTAATAGCAATGCTAATGCTGTGTTATTAAATCGGTTTATTTTCAACATTGCTTTCATAAAACATAATTCATTATTTGTTCTCAGTTCAGAGTGTAGGTAAATTCAACAGCTGCACATAACAATAGTTCAGCCGCTTTCAACTGTCTATAATTTATCCGTTTTGTGCACAGCTAACCTTAGATTTGTTATATGTCCCAGCCGACAGCGGCTGTCTAAATTTTTTCATTGTTGATTGTAGGTCAATTGTAAAGAATTTTAAGTATTTCATTGCATCGATAGAAAGCTTAAGTGAATGCATAAGTCCTCTTAAACCTTAAAATAGCCAATTTAAACCGTAAAAGCGTGCACTAGTGCCTTTAAATACGAGCGAATCTATATAGTACTTAAACTAGTTCTGCGAGGCTTGCAGAGAGTTAAGCTGAGAATGTGACTTGGTTGTACTCTCTCCAGATGAATTCCTCGTTGCGCTAGTGAGAGAAGATAGCGGTCAGTGCGAGGTGTATTTAGTCCTACTGGAATAACTCGCTGTCACTCACACCAGCATAGGGCATAGTGTAAAACCTGTCCGCTGGCTGTTGGCTGGTGGCTACTGGCTTTTGGCTTTTGGCTGTTGGCTGTTGGCTGTTGGTTACTGGCCGTAATGGGAAGTCTGCTGGCTGATGGCTTCTGGTGATTGTCACCTGGGTTTTGGAGTTTTGCATTTGGTGATTGTCTATTTGACATATCGAATTTGAATGCTGATCTCGGATTCAAAATTACTTAAGGACTGACAATCAGTATTCAAAAATACTTTACATTTTTTATTTTATCTTGAAGTTTGATTCTTTTTTTAGTATGGAAAGGTGCCCGGAATAAATTGGAATTTCCGACACAAATCTAACTTCATCTATATATTATTAAACTGATTTCAATTGGTATAAGATACTTTGAGCCATGTTGTTCCCATGTTTCCTCGTTGCGTTGTCAAATATCAGTCACACAGTTACTCTTAGATTGATACTTTGTAAAATTCAAAAGAGGACATGAATCTTTGTGGCAGCAGGGAGTGTGGGTGGACAAATACTTGTGGGAGTGGGATGAACTCTTCTACACTGAAATTTAACCTTGAGTTTGCGGTGAGATACAAAGAGAGGCTCCTAGTAGACCAAACTGTCTTCAGTACACATCAGCACATTCAGTACAAATGACGTTATCTATTCAAAAAATTAACCTTGATTAATACAGTTAGGTTTTAAACCATTTCTACAATATGTCAACTGATGACAGATTCTTCCACGATTAGGAGCGATGTGTTGACCATGCAAGGACCATCACTGGGCCTTAACTGGCATTTTCCCCAGATAGTATGTTTATCATTATCCCTCTGATATAAACAAATGGTAGCTACTCTAAAATAAAATTCCGGCAAGCTCTAGTTGGTGTCGTTTCATATATATTTAACATGTTTGAGCTGAAGGATGAAGGCGGTACTAGTCATAATCTGTGTCGTGTAGGGTTTACATTTACATAAATGATAAATATATAGCTCTTCATGTATTAAATAATAATTATCTGCTATTCATGTTGTTTGTTTTTAAACAATATTTTTGGATTAAAGTAACGGAGTGTGACAATATTTTTGGATTTTAGTAACAGGGAGTGTAACAAATGTACATAGTCCTGCTTCATGACTGTGTATATAAAGGAGCCTTTAATACAGTCTAGTTCCTCATACAGCAAGTCTAGATTGACTGAATACACATAAATTGTGGATGAAGGAACATTTAATTATTAAAATTTTGCATAGACTAAATTTTAGTCTACGAATGTACAGAGAGAAGGGCGAATGTACAGAGAGAAGGGCGGGAGATCAGTGGAAGAAAGTCATAGGTCAAGATCAGGGATAAGGAGTTGACAGGCCACAACATTTTCACCAAAATTGTTTACATCTTGACTGTGTCCTTGTCTGGCTGTCTCAGGGCAGCTGGAAATGGCTTTAATTGAATATGTAGACTTTTTCAACAAGGCTCAATATATGTCATATCAAGGTATGGGACAAATCTGCCAAGTAGTTATGAAGTCTTACTAAATTGTTGATTGATATTCTTCAGTGCCATCAACAATTTGAGTTGTCAGAATGACACTTTAAATTAAAGAAAATGTGAAAAAAAATGTTTTTTGACAATTTGCCCTCTTTCCTTAGTTTCTTGAATTTGAATTGACATATTTTTAACTGAAAAGGAAATGTCCTTCAGGTGTCAGCAATGATCTATAAAAACATTTTAAACATAAATGGTACAAATTAGTTTGAAAAGTACCCAGTCTGTTGAAACACTAGTTGGAAGCCTATTGAGAATAGCATTGAAGCATCAAAGTTACAATTTCAACGAAGCATATACGTTACAATTGCATCTAAGTACCGAAGTTAGAAATTTTGTCACAGTAACGAAGTTACAATTTTATCTTTTCGACATTATTATCAAATCCTAAATATTAGTGCCTCGAGTTTGAACTCACGGTATCAGGACCTGTCTTTACACTCTTACATGTGGTCTCCCTCGTTACTCTTTGCATTTGTGAACAAATGGTCAACAGCTAGATTTATCTGTTCGTGAGAAGCTCATTCATGATGTATTTGACATTGATGATTTTGTTTGTATAGAATAATATCAATTAAAGAAGACAATTCATGATCCTAAAATCCAAAAGATATGGTGAATCAATATTTTTACCCATTCAAGTAGTTCATAAATACTTCAGCTGTCCATTAAACCAAAGCTTGATTCAAATCTGAAATTCCAATTTCTCTCCTAACAATATTCACAAAAATATTATTGAAAGGGACAGACAGACGGATTTAGATTTATTACTAGTTCAAGAAAAGTAGGGGGGAACAATTACAGTTATGAAACTAAATCTAATCACTTGTGACTGTAGAACCTAGCAAAACAAAGTTTTATGTTTCACTGTAGTAGAAAATTTAAATATCAGCCTACAATCACCAAAAGACATACACCAAATGCCAGCAGCCAATTAACAGCCGCCAAAAGCTAAACACCAAACGCCAAACGCCAAAGGACAGGCGACAATCACCAGCAGCCAGCAGCCAGCAGCCAAAAGCCAACAGCCAACAGCCTGGTTTTACACTATGCCCCAGCATAGCGAGACTGTTCTGACTATACAATTCATGAACGTGTGTAAATCGGGTACATGGCGGACGTGCAGCACGCAGGTATTTTATTCATCTTGTGTATGTGCGTTTTTATCAGTGCGAATAACTGGCTGTTTTAGAGTTCCTAAATCTTGGCCAAAGACATCTTTGTTCCTATCGATGTCTTCACCTGACCTGCGACAATCTATGGCAGTTTACCGTTTACACTATAGGTCAACCAACTGTTTTGTGTGGATTTCACCTGAGAGATGTAGATCATTTGGCTGTTGTTATGTATGTACATGTAGGTCAAGAAGCTCTGGGTTGTAGAGAGATACGAGGAGACAGGTATCCCGAGCATGGAGGAATACAGGCTGATGGAAAGTAGATAACATACTCGGCGTATTGTCTTCCCTCACGCTCTGCAGGAGGCACCACCAATATTCACATGCTTCTCGACCCTATCTTGGTTTCACTCCCTGTGTGCAATTGACGAAGTCCCCGGCTGTCCACCTCTAAAGCATGTAAAGGACCGGCAGCAAGGCCGGTTGTCTGCCGACTGTCACTACACTGACCTGGAGTTAGTGCTGGAACCAGACAGGCAGGGGAACACATTATCACTTTGAGAGAAGAGGTGGCAAAAGCGGCTTGTTATTTCAACCTGTCATGTTACACGATTAGCCGGTTAGAAACCTTTTACCATTCTTGAGTGTTTTGTTACGTTTTTCCCTATTCCAAATCTCATGGCCACAGCTTCCCTAAGTTTTCTCGCAGTTTGATTGAAATACAGATCTATCTTACACGTGGGCAGTATATGATTACTTGATATATAATTTCAACAGATTGGCGATAATTAAATACCAGAGACACCTTGATAAAACAAACACAGACTTTAGTAGCGCGTCTGGGAGCGATGTGGCACACACACTTTTGTGTGCAGCTTTGGAAGTGTTCAAACTGTTTCTTCTATATTACACTTCTCCTTGTTTCGCGCAGAGCAAACCCAGCTCGGAGCATCTTTGTGGGAGATTAGTATATAATATTTGGTTGTCGGCACGTGTACGTACCGGCCTGTCAGTAGCGTCCATTTCGTGTGTGAATCATAAATGGCAGCGGGGTGACCCTTTAGGCGATCCGTTATTAATATATATATATATATATGAAAAAAGTTCACAATCTTGAAATTGCTGTTCAGCTCCCAGGTATTAAATGTATAAAAGTATGAAGTTGGAAGTAAAAACAATCCATTTTAATGGCTAGCGCATTCAGCTCAACGAGCCTCTTCAGGCCATACATACAACGGATAATTATATATATATATATATATATATATATGAAAAAAGTTCACCAATTTGAAATTGATCTTCAGCTCCCAGGCGTTATATATTGAAAAATACGAAATCAGAAGTAAAAACAATCCATTTTAATGGCTAGCGCTTTCAGCTCAACGAGCCTCTTCAGGCCATACATACAACGGATGCCTCTTCAGGCCATACATACAACGGATAATGTATCCGTTGTATGTATGGCCTGAAGAGGCTCGTTGAGCTGAAAGCGCTAGCCATTAAAATGGATTGTTTTTACTTCTGACTTCGTATTTTTCAATATATATATATATATATATATATATATATATATATATATATATAACAGTAGTTGCTGTAAATACGCACCGTTGATGACGTAATAAAGGCGTTATAGGGACACAACAAACGTGTATACAGTTTCCATGTGGATTCCTTCATGAAATGTTATTGTCATGTGCAAGTCTTTCAGTAATGGACTGGGCCTGATTACACATGCATTTGCTCTTCGTAAGGCTGGTGTTTGTGTAAACAGAATGCCATTTCCTTCTATCAACAGGAGGTGGCGACAAGGCCGAGTTACCCGAGACATTTGGTTGTCGGCACGTGTACGTACCGGCCTGTCAGTAGCGTCCATATTGTCCAAGTGAAAGACCCTTTCGATTTTATCGAAATTCACTTTCTGTAATTTTTATTTGTGAAATATCAGCTATTTCCATGTAATATATTTGCTTTCTGTAGCAAAATGTACCTATTTGTTTTACTCTCTTTATGAGGACACTGTGCTGATAAACATGTCAGACTGCAGTATGATGGCGTCAACTTCAAACGTCATTGACAATTAAAACAAGCTTATTTAATAACGGTAACTTGGTTTTATTAGAACTTTACCATAAAGATACCTCAATAACTTGACTATATCTGCAATATAGCAACTTTGTGTTCCAAAGCTGAAGAAATTCAACGATATTATTTACAATATCATACATATATACACATTGAATTAACGTATGTACATCATTGATTTACATGTAAGTGACTATAGTCACTTGGTGGTAATAACAGACACATGCAAACATATAAGACATTTGAATGCAACAGAATGAAAGCACCAACAGCTGGTTAAGAGGATTCGAACCTAGCACCACAGTCGCCTTCCACACACACACGCACACTCTCACGCACACACCCAGCAGCTCTCTGACCGGGACTCAAAAATACACACTATCACACCGGACGTGAGGCCGTGAGTCATTGTTTGTGTGTCTCAAGTTGCGCATGTCCTTGGCACCTGATTTCCGGCATCATGGCACCCAATTCTCTTGATCCAACAAATCACACGACACGTAACATTTGACTCACGGCGAAGGATAATATATTGCACGACCTCCCTTCTAGCGCTTGGCCTTGTTTTGAATGAAGAGCTATGGGAACTTTGAAGAGTTCATCCGCAAATGTTGATGAAAAGTTTGAAAACACAAATTAAGAAGATCAATAACTTTATCAGGATTGGGATTGCTCTCCTAATGTCCCGGATGTACGCCGGAAGTTTACAAGCGCTAAGTGTTCAAGCAAGCCAGGGCTGGTCCCCGTACTGCAAACTAGACTGCAGGACCGCTATGCTACAACTCTGAAACAGAAGCACACCGACATCAAGGAGTGACACATTTTTCAAAACCATGTTCAAGCAACCATTGCAATTTACATTGATCTATTGTTTGAGATCGACAAATCAGAAAATTACATAAAAAGGTAAATTATTAATGATTTTTTGTCTAAAGAATAAATCTTTAGTATTAGCGTCTATTACACAGCTAGCAATGACCAATTAATATGTCTTGGTGAGGAGTGCTGAGCAGTATACTGACCGTCACAGAGAATGTCGAGGAGGTTGTGCTGCAGCCCCTTGAGCTCATCGTAGTTCTCCACATGGAAGAAGTGCTGCTTGGAGGGCGAGTCGCACATCATCTTCATCTCCTTCTGGGGCTTCTTATTGCCAACGGCTATGACGTACACCTCGACGCCCCTCACCCTGGCGTGTCTCGCTTCCCTCAGCGCCTTCAGGGGCTGCTCCAGGTTATCGTCTACGATCAGCACGGCAACCTTTTTGGCGTCGTATCGGCCGCCCTTCTTCTTGTTGAACGAGGACCGCCGCATGTCCTTCAGCAGACTGGAGAAGTCAGTGCCTTTCATCTCGGAGAGAGCGTTAATGAGACTCTTCTTGTTTGAGTAGCGGTTTAGTGAGAAACCCTCTGTCGGAGTCTGACACTCGGCCGACATGAGTCCGATCTGTACCTTGTCCTTGTCGATTTCAACGGAGCGGGCGATTGACTTGATGAAGTCGAGACTCTTCTTGGTGTTGGTCCTCCCTGCGTTCACACTATCCAGCACAAACATGAGGTCAGCCTCCTGCCGGTATCCACACGCTGTAACATAGAGGCTAGAGGTGGCACGCGCTTAACCTAGGGACCGGTCATTTATTACTTGGGGGGGGGGGGGGGGGGTGTTCAGGGTAGGGTCAGAAAAAAATATACAGCCACCAGGGGAGGGTCATGAAAAAAATACGAAAGGTTGGGGAGGGTCATTATGAAATAGACAGTTATAAAACTATTTTTCTTTCGCAATTGAAAGAGGGGCTGAAACATTATCATAAAGCCTTATCAAATTAAAATAAATTCCAGAATTTGAGCAAGACTGGTTTATATTCTTAAAAACCCATGTTTATATAAAAAATCACCATTAATTCACTACCCAATTCATTGTTCTTTATACTTATACAACAAAAAGTAGAAAAGTAGTTCTGTTGGACTGTTAGTTTATACAAGCAGTTAATATATAACAGGAGTTTGCTGTATTTTTATGCAACATTGATGCATATTTGATAACTAATAGACTCATAAAGTTAAAACAGTTAGTCAAATTATTAACATTTGAATGATTATATTAATCTTTCTCAATAATATAAAGTTATGAAACCGTAACACTTTAGCAGATGACTTGATTGGTGCAAATTTGTTTTATATAGCCATACTTTTGAAAAATATCTAAATGAATATTTAGAAAAATTCCAATGTTGATATTTAAAAAATAAAAATAGAGCCATGGGCTCTGTAGCTCATCAGACTTTTGATAGATATAGGTGTTTGGGTTTAGACCATGGGGTCATGGGCAGTGTAGGAAAGGTAGCCTGTCCCAACGTTAGAGTTATTCACAATCAAATAAAAAAGGCCCATTGCCCATTTGGGGTCAAGGGGTCACCGAACCTACAATTCAGAATCCCCATTGTCCAAGGAGTCTACACACAACTATTAAGCTATCAAGACCTTTTGGAACTGGAGAAGAAGATGAAAGTAGGATTTTTAGGTTTTGACCCCTGTGACCTCATTTGGGGTCATGGGGTCACCAAACCTACAATTTAGAATCCCCAGTGTCCAAGGAGTCTTCACACAATTTTTCAGCTCTCTAGACCTTTTGGAACTAGGGAAAATGATGAAATTAGGTTTTTTTAGGTTTTGACCCCCGTGACCCCATTTGGGGTCATGGGGTCACCAAACCTACAATTTAGAATCCCCGTTGGCCAAGGGGTCTACACACACCTTTTCAGCTCTCTAGACCTTTTGGAACTAGGGAAAATGATGAAATTAGGTTTTGTAGTTTTTGACCCCTGTGACCCCATTTGGGGTCATGGGGTCACCAAACCTACAATTTAGAATCCCCGTTGGCCAAGGAGTCTACACACACCTTTTCAGCTCTGTAGACCTTTTGGAACTGGAGAAGAAGATGAAAATAGGTTTTTCAGGTTTTGACCCCTGTGACCCCATTTGGGGTCATTGGGTCACCAAAGCTACAATTTAGAATCTCCTGTGCCCAAGGAGTCTACACACAACTATTCAGCTCTCTGGACCTTTTGGAACTGGAGAAGAAGATGAAAATAGGTTTTTCAGGTTTTGACCCCTGTGACCCCATTTGGGGTCATTGGGTCACCAAACCTACAATTTAGAATCTCCAGTGCCCAAGGAGTCTACACACAACTATTCAGCTCTCTGGACCTTTTGGAACTGGAGAAGAAGATGAAAATAGGTTTTTCATGTTTTGACCCCTCTGACCTCATTTGGGGTCATGGGGTCACAAAATCTACAATTTAGAATCTCCAGTGCCCAAGGAGTCTACACACAACTTTTCAGCTCCCTGGACCTTTTGGAACTGGAGAAGAAGATTAAAATAGATTTTTAAGGTTTTGACCCTTGTGACCCCATTTGGGGTCATGGGGTCACGAAATCTACAATTTAGAATCCTCATTTGCCAAGGAGTATGCACATAAAATTTCAGCTCTCTAGAGTCATTGGTTCTGGAGAAGAAGTCGAAAAAGTGAAAAGTTTACGGATGGACGGATGGACGGACGGATGGACGGACGGATGGACGGATGGACGGACGCCGGACGCCTTGCCATGCCATAAGCCCATCGGGTCTTTCAGACCTGATGAGCTAAAAATTGGGAACATTTGCTATAATCATCCTTCAGTTTGCATACTTCTTGGTTTTTGTTCCTCTCATATCTCAAACACTTATCGTTTAAATATATTGTAACATGTAACAACTATAACATATGTAATTTCTATGATTCCTAGATGTGCCTTTATTATCCTTATTTTATGTACCTTCAAAATTCTATAGATTTCTTGTGCTACCGACTTAATGTAGACGTTTAATCAAACTCATACACTAATAGTTTAAATGTTATGAAATTCTATAATCCTATGATGTGAAGATTTGACATTTGACATCGTTTGGTCCTTTACTCAGAAAGTATTTGTTGATAGATTTTAAACCTTCTATGGTTGTATCAATTTATGAATTCATTGTTTCAAGTTTTCAGTGGAATAAGATGGACAAGACATGTATTTTGAACTAAACTCACGGGCAAAAGAAACGTCACCAAAATATATTTGGTCTTTTTTTCCTAATTTGAAGTTACCAAAAGTAGAAAAATGGTAAGAATAACCTGCAACATCAGAGAGACGCAAATACAGACAAACTTTTCAGTGGCACCAGTGATTTACTTTTAGTGAGGGTTTTTTTTCAATCTGCAGAAGAGGGTCAGATGACTCATGAAACTTATAATATTCTCTTTTTTCATACAAACATACGGGCCTGCATTGTGTGATAGAAAGGAAACATGCCAAGATTGACAGTTGAGCAGAGAGAACGAGCCATTGGTATGCTGGACCTGGGAGCGACTCAGTCCCATGTGGCAAGACAGATGAACTGTTCAAAGCGAACAATTCTGAGATTGGTAAGCCGTTACAGACAAACGGGTAGGACGTCTGACAGGCCTAGAAGTGGACGTCCGAAGGTCACGACCCCCCAGGAAGATCGTCATGTACGACTGCTACATCTCAGGAACCGTTTCAAGACTGTGACGTCATCCGCCCGAACTGCCCTTGGTCATTCAGTCAGCCGAAGGACTATTGCCAGACGTCTTCGCCACCACGGTATTAGAGCCTACCGACCCCTGAAGGCGTTGACGTTAACGCCTCAACATCGACGTCAAAGACTGAGGTGGGCGAGAACGGTACAGCGCTGGCAAGCAAGAAACTGGTCAAGAGTGCTCTTCACCGACGAAAGTCGGTTCCAAGTCTTCAAAACTGATGGTAGACAACGGGTATACCGAAGACGTGGAGAACGTACACGGCGTTGCTGCATCCAAGAGACTGAGCACTATGGTGGTGGAAGCGTGATGATCTGGGGTGGGATTTGCGGGGATTTAAAGACTGATCTTGTTGTCATACAGGGTAATTTGACAGCTGCAAGGTACATCAATGAAGTTTTAAGGCCAATCGTTGTGCCATTCATCCATAATCAGCCACGCACTATCTTTCAGCAAGACAACGCCACACCTCACAAGGCACGTATCAGTATGGACTTCCTTAATGCTCACAATGTGACGCTACTACCCTGGCCAGCTCGATCTCCTGACTTGTCTCCTATTGAACACCTGTGGGACCACCTTGGACGACAGATCAACAAGCGCCATCCCCCCATACAGACAAGAGCGGCGTTGGCACAGGCCCTACAGGAAGAATGGCGAAGAATCGCGATAGCAGTCATAAGACGGCTGACATCATCCGCAAGACGACGTGTCCATACGTGTATCCAATCAGGGGGTGACCACACACGATATTGACTGTGTTGAACATTCTATCGTCATTTTAGAGCCATTATTAGAAAAACGAACGTGCTCGAAAACCGGACAATTAACAATCCATGATTAAAAGCTACACTGTGTGACAGTGCTTACTTCTAATTCAGCTTTTTCTGATTCAGAATGTTGTCATTACATTAATTTTTCAAATATAACTGTAACATTAGCAATATCTGACTTTGTTGTATTTTTATATGGGAAAAAAGAGAGGTAACGTTTCTTTTGCCCGTGAGTATAGTGCAATATCATAAGCTCTTTTTATCGTTGTTGAAAGCAAATTCAATAAAGAGGTTGATCATCCAAAAAAAAATTCCTTATCTTCCTTAGTGCTAACCTATTTTGTTATTTCAAGATAAAAAAGACATTGTGATTTGAATTATTAAAATAAATAAAGAATGAGCCTTTAAAAGTAAACTTAGAATGCATTCATTCAACCTTCAAAGTTAGAATTTACATTATGTTAAACATATGTATGTATTGTAAGCAAGTTTTCAAAACCTATTTTGATATGCAGTTGACCTTCGTAGATGCTTTCTGTAAAAAAAATTCTAATTAAACTGATTTTAAAACACTATAAACCCATATAAGAGATCATGTTAAACCCATCAATGGAACGGTAAATCTGTTTCTTGTCAACTTTATTCTAAGTGTTACTTAAAGAAGTTTCTCTCTCTCCCCCCCCCCCCCCCCCCCCCCCTGTAATAAATGACCGGTCCCTTAATAGGTGATATATACTATAGACTAGATGCATCGTGCATGAAACATGAAATGTTGTACTTGACTGATTAGAGAAGGTCCATTGTGTGGAATTACTTACGTTGATCAGCAACTGGCATCATGGAAACCTCAACTGAAACACACAGAAACCCTCTTGTAGACGGAGAATCGATGGTTATAATACTTTCCTAAAGGACGCTTATTTGTTGACATGTTGTTATAAATCTCGGTACATCTAACACCCTTGATAAACAAACCAGTTGGAATAAAGTTAAGATGCTTGTAGGTACGATTCAAGACTACATCTACAACTTACTTAAATACTAATCGATTTCTTTGAAAAGTTAAAAAAAAACACAAAAATTTCAACTGTCTGAAGTATCAGAAGTAATGGCACTCTTGAACTTTTTAAAAGATTTTTAAATGTTTGTACACACTTTAAAGCAAACTTGTTTTCATAGGAACAAACAAATAAAATTTTCAGAAACCTGAAATTATTAAGGGGAACTTCGTCAGTTGGTTGAATATACATATATGAAAAGTTTTTAAAAGAATCTTTTCAAGGATGTGTATTAGTAACTAATTAAGTCTTTGGCATAATGAATGAGTTTTTAGTTCTGCTCCGGTAAATTCAGGATTACGTAGGGATTGAAAGATGGACAGTCGGAAGGCAACAGGGCGATGTTTATATTTCAAGGTGTTACACACCGGTAGGATAATAAAGAATTTAAGATAATCTCACCTGAACAGGTCTCTGCTGTGAACTCTGGAATTATGTCTTGCAGATTTTCGAAACTGTCCAGTCTAAATAAGGTGCGTCCATCTTGGCCGTGAGTCAACACGTGCATCTCCTCGTCGTTCACCTCATCACCTGTGAAGCACGCACTGACAGCTATAGTGCTCGTGAGGGTGGCAGGGGAGGAGCGTCATACCGTATTGTGCAAACAAGTACATTTAGAGTAAATCTAGATTTGGTTCGTACACGTAAATTGCAAAGACATTAAATACATTTCTATTAAGAAAACCAATGAATTTCTGAATTGAAAGTTCCAGGCACATAATGAATATATTGTACCATTAAATGTCCTTACGCTCGTAGTAAAGATCTCCATCACCTGTTAGAAACCGATATTTACCTGCGCCGATGGCAAACAGTTTGATACCGCTCCTCCTGGCCCTGTCCGCCTGCTGCTTGGTGGACCCGACATTGTATGATTGACTTCCAGCAAGAATGACTCCAATCTGTGCCACGTCTCTGCGTGCCAAACTGCGCCGGAAGCTCTTAGTACGGATATGACGTAATGCCTCGCTAATACGTGTGCCGCCAGCACTGCGCTCGACGGCCAGCAGACCGGTAGTGACGTCATGCACGTCTTGGTGCGTGTTGAGATGGAAGCCCTCTAGGACTTGATCTGTGTATACAATGAGACCCACACGCGTCTTGGTCGGCCCGATGTCGAGATTCTTAGCGTACTCGCGCACGAACCGTATCTGGTTCCAGAAGTCCTGTGTGCTGATCAGGTTAGAGGAGTCGAGCGCAAACACGATGTCGGCTCGCTTGTCCTTGCACACTGCAGACAGAACATTATTGACATTCTTTGACAAAACTTTGATTTTGAACTTATAACTGTATTCATACACTAACATATTATTTAATCAAATCATTTAGAATATACAATATAATTAGAAATCAACTAAAAAATATGTGCACCTATGTGCACCTGTCAGTGTATTCGTATTGAAACACAATCAACTTCTAAAGAAACATATCCAGATCTAAGCAAATATCAGTTTTCCTGAAGTGGTGGATGGGTGTAGACTGTGCAATCAGGGGCAAAACGGTGCTCTACTGTAGTTAACCACTTATTGCGTGGGGAGCCAAAGTCCCCCAAGTAATTATCTGCTGATAAATTTCCCTAACCGCTGATATTTCGCTCTATATTACAGTTTGACATTTCAAAGAAAAGTTAAAGCCAGTGCTATTTGTTCACATTTGTCACACAAATAAAAGTGTACAATTGTTGGGTCCATTATTTCGCATTCAAGAATCGGAGTCACCATTCTATTTTTGGTACAACCCTAACTCTTCCGACTGTTTTCCACGAACCGTCAAGTAGTAATGTTCAGTAATGTGATCGCCTAGCGCGTGAGTCAAACTATCTCTGCTATCACTGAGCGAAGTCTCCCGCGCCCCTAAACTGGCCCGTAGTTAACGCTGCTGAGCTGGTCTCCATCTCAACTCCCGTCTCTCTTTTCGGTATCAAATGCCAAAGAAATGAAAGTTTTGGTTTGCTAGTTTTTATTGAAATCACTTGAAAATCTAGTCAAACTTTGTATCCCCTAGTATCACTATCAGCCACGATGCATCAAAGCAACTTTGTGCATGGTGACCTAGATATCGAAAGCGAAGATGACTGATAGCCATTGCCGTTGAAACTCACTTGTCCTATATATTATTTCTTGAATAACTTTGATCAAAAAGACAAAACAAATTCTACTTTTGCTTAAAGATGATTAACTGGGTTATTCCAATATTTGGTGTTGAAGTTTTCATTCGTAACCTGCCTTCCCAAGTCAAATGATCGTGGACCGTCGAAATCCTTAGATGATTACTACTGATCCCCATTTTTCGAAAATTCGTACAATGAATTTAGATGAGAAACGCACTGTTAAATTTTAAAATCAATCGATGGTAAACTAAGTTACATATGTGACTGATCTATATTTTGAATGACCCGAATAAAAGTGTATATAATTGTATTTCAAAATTAAATATCGTTGGACCAAATCGGGTTGCCTCCCTTTAGCTATAACCTTGCTTTTTAACTTTAAAACATATCATTATTTCTGAATAAAATATTAACCTATTACTATTTCGTGATACAATTTTTGAAAATATTTTTCACTATAGTTTATAGGCATATGGCATATATTAAATTTAGTTTTTTTCTAAGGACTTTATATAGATGACATGTTTGCAATCACTAGGAACATTTTTATTCAAATTATATAAAAAAATAAGTACTTTGTTTCAAAAGTTGGTTTATTTGAATGAAAGTTATTGAAAGTATGATTTTTTTCTTCTAGTAGGCCGATTGTGATTCGAAATTCCGCAAACTAACATACGCACACAGTAATAACTTATCTATTCATTACACAATGTATTTTTAGAAACTTCAGGATGTGAACTTGACAACCATGATTACAAAGTTCACTGTGGGAATGATCGATACATAACAAAACCAATTTCTCATTTAAGTCTTTTAAGTTGAATTAAAAATGAAATCAATGGAAATTAGTTTAAATAAAATTGGAACCTTTGATACAGTCTAGGTTTTCTTTACCTGTCGACACACCGTACATGCCATATTTGAACACCTATTTGAGTCCTATTTCTTTTAACTTAATCGTCGCTTGTCAAGTGATGATGCATTTGACAAATATATTAGCCGGAATAACAGACACAATATTGAAGCTTAAACATTATTATGTTTCAAAATACTATTACTAATGCCCCCCTCCTCTCCAATCCAATAATTCTCCCCTGGTGCCCCCAAAGGTTGCTTTTTTAAAAGGCTTTTCTTGTTTATATCTGTACTGTGTGCAAGCCCATTTGCGGATAGGACAAGACCCAGGGTAAGTAAGAAGCACCTCGCTCCGTGGAAGCGTCTGTTAGGTATTACTAAGTTACACTATGGGGAGCGTTAGGTGATACGTCTTGATAAGCAGTGTACTCACTCCTCTGTAGCTCTGACAGGTACGTTGTGGTGGTGGTTGGCATAGTAGTTGCTGAAACAGAAACGTTTGAGTTACATAGGAACGTGACAGGTGAAGTGAAACTCCAGTGGGATGTAAGCACAGCGCGAGGGAGGGACGAGTAACACCTACTCACTTGTTCGGGTAGTGGTCGGCACCTTAGGGACAGGCGTTGTTGTCTTAGGGGGAGGGGCTGTCACTGTAACAGAGAATATGGTATCGTTACTTAACCGCAGCAGATCTTTAGGGAAGATATCTATTCGTATATCTAAGCCATGTTTTATTTCTAAAGAGCTACCAATTCCGTCATTGATGTTTCTTGTTGTTATCGTCATGTCATGGCGAAGAAAGGAACTCATAACTCGTCGGCAAAAGAAGGTTATCACTTTTAATAATATAAATTTTTTTTTTTATGAATATTCAGGGTAAACATTGCATTGAAAGCGCCTAATCTCTTATTTCTTTGTTGTTATTCATTATACAAAAAGTTTTTTTGCGTTTTGGTAAAAACTGCAAAAGCCGAGAATGACTTGATCTTGGTATTGGTGCAAAATCACTGAGAACAAACACCTAACCTATTTATAAACTGCTATAATTGATGAGGGTTCTTATCACTATTGACAAAAACACGAACAAACCAACAAAAGTAACACCACAAAAACGTGAGTAACTTCTGACACCTCCCGGGGATACCAACTTCAGAAGAATCGCAAACGTGCCTGAATTTTCATTTACGTGATGTATTGACGAGAGTTTTTGATGAAATTGGACAGGCCCAAAACATTAAAAACAATTGTATGCTTACCGCTTGATGATTTAGAACAAAGGGGTTCCATCAAAAGCATGCCTTGCGTTGAAATCAGTTAATAAACTATCTTATCTACCCTGTAGCCAGACCTACCCTGACAGGTGCGCTCCGCCAGCTTCTGCTTCATGTCGTCGAGGGCGGAGTAGCCGCCCACCTGGAAGTAGTAGTCGATTGACGGCTTGCTAGAGATACCCTTTAGCTCCCGCAGGTTCGTCATTGAGCCCACACCCAGTGCGAACATATTGATGTTCATCCTCTTGGCCTTCGACGCCTCCCAGACTGTTCTGAGGATGTTGTGAGACTGCCCATCGGTCACAACGATACCAACCCGGGACACGCCCTTCCGGCCTCCATGTTGAGGGTTGAACAACTTCCGCCTCATGTATCTGCGGTCAAGAGGTTCCCAGAAAACAGCTATTAACAAATGTAACATGCGATAGATGTATTCTAATGTCTGTCTAATTGATTTTGATTTGAAATCGGTTACATCAGCAACACTGAGTTTGTAATAGATCCAACTCTAAATTTAATATTCTATTTCTCACATTATACACAAATTTGACACGTGTCACATCCATTTTGTAGATTGAGTATACAACAAGTAACTCTCAATGTGAATATCATAATTTAACCAAAATGTTTTCAACTGGCTGATTTTCTAATTTTTTCCGAGTTTGCCGCTTTGTTAAATTTGGCCGCTTTGTTTAGAAACCACATATCAAGGACAATATCATCATGCATCCCTGATTGATTTTGGTATATTAAGAAATCTCTGTCGCAAGGCTAAGTTGAAGGGAGTTAGGACTTTGCAGTTAGCACCAATTGTTAGCAAACAGGGTTCTTTGTAGCCAGGGAACATCCTCTAATGTTTGAACAAATGACGTGAATAGACTCGGTGCTAACGATTCATCGATATGATGATATAGGAGATATTCGTTCGTAAAATATCCGGGATTCATGGTTATTTAGCATCAGCATTTCAACTTATGAATCCAAGAAATGTTACAAACGCAATGTTCATGAAGGACATCCAATGGCTTATCACATGGGGACATTTACACTACAGCACAAATCTTGAATGACTTATTGTTTTAGTCCAATCCAGTTTTTAATAATTATCATAGGAGACAGACATGCTTGGTTCTCCCTCAGAGCATCCATACAGCTCTGTCCGACAGTAGTCAAAGTAAACGTTTTTTACATTTCAGTGCTTGCTAAGACACAGACCCTTACGGTACCCTGCTATCAAGGTGACACTGTGTTCGACGTCCCTAGCTTCCAGCTGTACCTGATTGCTTGAGCAGTGTTAGTCGCGTCCCCGTTTGTCTCCTGGATGGCCAATATGGCGTCGATCATATCTTCCTTGTCGTAGTAGTCGTTCAGGTAGAACTGGGGGTCGGTGTAGCGCCCAAAGGTGGCTACCGAGACTCTCGTGTAGTGCTCCCCCACTTGGAACATGCGCACTACGTTTGCCACGAACTCGAGCTGCTTGGTGAAGTCAGGTCCCCAGATACTGTTGGAGGAGTCGAGAAGGAACACCACGTCAGCCGGCACCCCCCGCTCACAGGCGTTCTCTGAGGACAGATAGACAGGTGGAGGGACAGGTTAGAGGGGTGCTCACCATGATGGACATGCTACCTGAGGCGGGTCTCACTGTAGATTATAGATACATACATACAAAGATAGCTTCTTCTCAGGCGCAGCGCCTTATACGTTTATATTGGAACACACAATGCTGCGACACGCATGGATTTCAACAGTGCATTACAAAGTGCAATTTAATTTGTCTTAAGTACGAATTATTGGTAAATATTGATAAATACAGTGTTTTAGGCATTGCCGTATGACATTACTAGAATATTCATGGTTTGAAGTAAAGTTAACAGCACTCTCTACAATGGAAACGCAGCCTTATCAAACGCATCTGTGCAGAATTAGCCTTGCCCTTTTTGAGAAAATATTTGGGTTTAAACCTGTAGTGAATCTCTCCAAGAAATTATAATTTCATTCGCATTTCATTCCAAGTAAACATCAAAACAAACATGGTGGTTAGAAATATTTCAAATTCTGCACAGAATTCTAGTAACTAGAAGAAAACGCTTTGCAAGTTTGCTAGATTCTATAAAAGCGCTGCAGCAAACAGCTGTTAGAAGAAAGGCAGGGATGTACTGAACGATTAGCAATTGAATCTGATCCTTGCGTCTCTCTAACAGTGTTCCTCAACACCGACTCTACGCTACACAGCACATACACAGTGAAGGAAAGCACGCCTAAACAATTGAAAGACATACAACTGATTGAGGATTTAACTGTATTGATATGTCAATGTATTGATGAACCCTGTCTGATATGTAACTGTATTGATGAACCCTGTCTGATATGTAACTGTATTGATGAACCCTGTCTGATATGTAACTGTATTGATGAACCCTGTCTGATATGTAACTGTATTGATGAACCCTGTCTGATATGTAACTGTATTGATGAACCCTGTCTGAAATATAACTGTATTGATGAACCCTGTCTGATATGTAACTGTATTGATGAATCCTGTCTGATATGTAACTGTATTGATGAACCTTGTCTGATATGTAACTGTATTGATTAACCCTGTCTGAAATATAACTGTATTGATGAACCCTGTCTGAAATATAACTGTATTGATGAACTCTGTCTGATATGTAACTGTATTGATGAATCCTGTCTGAAATATAACTGTATTGATGAACCCTGTCTGAAATATAATTGTATTGATGAACCCTGCCTGATATGTAACTGTATTGATGAACCCTGTCTGATATGTAACTGTATTGATGAACCTAGTCTGAAATATAACTGTATTGATGAACCCTGTCTGAAATATAACTGTATTGATGAACCTTGTCTGATATATTATTACTTTATTTAGAAAAAAAAGATCAATTTGTTAGCATGTGTTAAAGTGGATAATCAAATCGAATTCAGGAAATCCATTTCCTTATCAATTTGGTCCAAGGTGAATGATTGTCCGGTATTCGATCAACACACAAAATCGTAAAAACATCCACCACTTTTTTTTAAATTAATAGCGGGTGTGTCCTCCACGGGCGCGAATGCAGGCTTGGACACGACGCCTTGCTGATGAAGTAAGTCGACGTATGACATGCACGGAAACTCTTAGCCATTCTTCTTGGAGCACAAAAATCAACCCCACCCTGGTTTGTGGAGGCTGCTGACGGTTACGGTAATTTTGGCGTCCTAGGTAGTCCCACATATCCTCTATAGGGGACAGATCAGGTGATCGTGCTGCTCATGGGAGAACGTTCACATTATGGGTGTTTAGAAAGTCCCTTGTTAGACGTGCAGAATGTGGCGTGGCATTGTTCTGTTGAAATACAGTTCTTGCATTACGTTGAAGAAATGGCACTACGACAGGTGTTAAAACCTCATCGACATAACGTTGAGCATTGAAATTACCATTTACCACAACCAGATCCGTCTTCAAATCCCAACAAAATCCGAACCAGATCATAACTCCTCAACCATCAAACTGTTTCGTTTCTTGGACTCAATAACTTCGTGCTCTTACACCTTGCCGTCTGTATATCCGAATTTTTCCATCAGCGTGGTGTATTCTGAATCGACTTTCGTCGGTGAACATGACTCTGCGCCAAATTCTCTCCTGCCAGCGTTCAACAGTCCTTGCCCATCTCAGTCTTTGACGTCGGTGTTCACGCGTTAACGCCATGCCGTTGAGTGGTCGGTAGGCTCTGATTCATGCTCACGTAATCTTCGGGATACGGTCATTCTGCTGACGGGCTGGCCAAGCGCTGTCCTTGCTGATTGACGTCACTGGTAGGAATCTGTTTCTTAGGTGAAGCACCCGTAAATGTCGGTCTTCCCGGGGAGTCGTTGCTCTCAGTAGTCCACTCCTAGGCCTGTCAGACGTCCTGCCAGTCTGTTTGTAACGACACACAAGCCGGATGACTGTTCTTCTTGAACATCCCATACTTCCTGCAACGTGGGTCTGACTTGCTCCAAGTTCCCTATTGTCCTTTCTTGCTGTTGAGGAGTCAAACGAGGCTTGTTCCCTGTTGATAACTGATTCAGCAACTGCCAATCAACAATACCACACCGTTTTCATACCAAATACATAAGTTTGTAATTTGTCCTGTAGTTCGTGCAAAAAATCATACAAAGTTGGTATTTCCACACTTACAAACAGTTTCTCCTGCATGTTCGCGAAGTCGAGTGTAGGATGAGTTTTGGCGATATGTTTTTACATTTTAAAGATGAGGTGACGTTTCTTTTGTGCTTCAGTTTATAGCTGTGTTGATGACCCCTCTGAGAAATAAATGTGTTTATGAACCCTGTCCGATGAAGGGATTTGAGTCTGGATGTAAGGATATGTGAATTTGAGGTTGTGCGACGCGTTCGGCTGACGTGAAAATAAAACTGCTCGTGTGGAGAGATGGCAAGACGAAAGTTCAGAGTGGAGGAAACCTTCAGACACTCTCTGAGATTGTGATGTGCATGTGTATACCAGTTAGTATAACCCTGAGAAATATTCGAGCGAGGCATTCTTATACTTATACTATATACAATAAAGAACAGCATGGACAACACAGCGATACACATTCAGAAAAGTACAAGCGAAATATAAGATAGTCGAGAAGACAGAAGCGTGTTCTGTTACCTGACACTCCTGAAACGAGACGGACAGAAAATCAGTGTACACATTTCATATCGGTGAACACATTGTGTATAAGTTAGCACATCATCTATCAGTAACACATCTTGTATCTTGGAACACACTGTATAGCAGTGAGCAGATTGTGTATCAGTAACACATTATATATCAGTTATCACATTGTATATCAGAAACTCATCTTGTATCTTGGAACACACTGTATATCAGTAAGCAGATTGTTTACCAGTTGACACTTTTTGTATCCGTGAACACATTGTAAATCAGGAACACATTGTAAATCAGGAACACATTGTATATCAAATAACATATTGTACATCAGGGAAGACATTATATACCTGTGAACACATTGTATATCAAATAACACATTGTATATCAAATAACACATTGTATATCAGGGAAGACATTATATATCTGTGAACACATTGTATATAAGCGGATATAAATACATTTTAAATAAATACATTTTAAATCACAACATTGATAACATTCGACGAGAAACAAACACCAATTGGTAAAACTTCTCGAATCAATCTGCCTGAGAAGATTAGCCCCTGAGATTAACAGGGATCAAGGGGTTTACCTCCCTACCGCCCGGTCAATCCACAAAGAAGCATAGACCACTCTACTGTAAAAACATTCAGACCTGTAACAAGTAACCTGTCACTTATTGTATTTGTACATAATTAATTGAGTCAGTGGCTTCCTGTATACCTATATATATTGTACCAACTTATTTTTGTTCATTATCCACCTGATGAAGGGGCAAGAAGTAGCCCAGAAACGTTGTGAAAAAATAAATAAAGAAGTTGTCATCCATAACATCGTCTTGTATGGTACATGTGACATCACATTGGATTGCCTGACAGTTTAGGGCGAATTTTTTCCGTATTTCTTTCAGTTATTTTGCTAGTTTTGCTCTTCAGTCACATAGAAAAAGATATCTAAACGTGTTCAAAAATAAACTTTAAAGCGCTTAATTGACTGACGCCATAAGATGTTGATATAGCTATCACGATGTACCGTCAGACACCATACTGATGCTGACAAAGTGCTTTGATTATTCCTCCCAGACGCCATTCATAAACGATCATGAGCGTTTTAATAAAACGGTTGCTAATCATAAATTTGTTCGCTTTCTTAACTCCATTTTGTACGCAATTTACCACACCTTGTCGACACGTGTTAGCGCAGCTAGCCCATGTACTCAACTACAGTGCGCGCACACAGGCCTACATATACAGCACTACTCGGAGCAGGCATGTTTCCATACGCCCGGGGGCATCAATTACATTCTATTAACGTGTTTATCGGAGAGAAGTTTGTTTGATATACATCAGGCATGAGCAGAGCGTTTCTTCCATTCACTTTCAATTACGCAATATTTAGA
Organism: Phorcus lineatus; assembly: GCA_921293015.1. NCBI lineage: Eukaryota > Metazoa > Mollusca > Gastropoda > Trochida > Trochidae > Phorcus > Phorcus lineatus. The sequence continues at coordinate 13,797,309 of OV121089.1, forward strand.
ACAGTTGTCAAAACAGCGCATACTCTGTAGCTCCATGCGAGTCTATGCTTTAACGATGCGCATACATATGGATAGTAGGGACTAATTTAACGGTCGCGTCAATCCATCAACTACATGTAACCTCACTGCGCAATACCCTTCTCTGTGACGTGATTTATAACGCTTTGGATTAAGTAAACAAATTATATCAACACAATGCTTTGTGTTTATTTATAAGAAAAACTGCCGGCGATAATCGTTTTAATGTTATAAAGTTTTAGTTTCGGACTGGCCGGTTAAATCTTATATTAAATTTTACTTGTACGAGTGTGGACTGAAGACTTGGTTGGTGGAAGGTTGAAGGCGTGTGAGGAGACGCCAGGGATACATCATCAGAGAGAAGCTCTCACAGATCAGCTCAACCTCATTAGTTACATTGCCCACCCTGTGTAACAGGGTTAGTGTAACAAGCAGTTATTTGTGTACTTGGGTTTTCCTTAATTACTTGATTATCACCACGGTGTTCGATGAAGGCGATGGGTATCGCAATGAACGGTTTTTTTAGTCAAATTTTTAAAAAAAGAAAGAGACTTAATTCTTGAACGATTAGGTAAAGTTAAGATTAGTGTAAGAGAAACAATCGTGAAATGAAAGCAGTCAATATACTTTCGTTTCAATTACATTCTTTTTTACTTGTTGAGAATTATTATTCTTGTGAGTTCATTCCCGGCAATCAGTGTCAATTGCACAGTTGTTTTGGCAACGCACGTGTAAATGCATCTTCCCGTCCAAAAAGCCTGAGCGACGCATTAGATGATGTTTCTAAATGTGTTTTCGTCCCAAATTCCTTTGAGCGGCTCTGCAGATAATATGCCTCTTTTTATCCATAGCAGTAAACTGATATGGGCTTTCCTTTTCGTTTTTTAAATAATTAATTATATTTAATTGATCATATTTCTTACTCGATTTTATTGGTAACAAATGTTTCTAAATACACAACGAATACGTGAACAATACTTTTACACGTTTTACACTATGATCATGTATCTTTAAGTAGACATATTATTTATGTAAAATCAAACAGACAACAGCAGAATTATTGGTGATCTCATTTTTCTCCAACTGTCTTACGTCTCTAAAGAACGACTCAAGAGTGCAACAGACCGAGTCAATACGAATCATTTTTTCCACATCACACTCATTGAGAGATAAATAGTGAACATGTCTGTGCGTCAATAATGATAGTCAACAAGCCTCAGGAAAATAATAACTGAAAACTGCTTAACGTGCGCACGCAATAACATAAATTGAAATATTCAACATGTAACCAAATAACGAAATACTGCACTGCTACATGGGTCTTAAATGCACACATACAAGCACTCTTTTCAATAGCTAAATGGACAGTCACAATATGTAGTCAACTTCAGTGTTTATAAACGTCAGTTTCTTAGCACCGACTTTGTTCTTATATGGAAGGTTCACCGTGTTTACTGCTCAACGATTTTGTGTTTGGATCAGCGCGCAGTGCAGATAACGTTAAAGTAATTGACCAAAAAAACCCTGTCGCGACATATGTCGACCGACCTTCATGTTGACGATACCATGTCACAATTATCATATACATGTAGAGGTAAGAGACGCCTGCATGCGTCGTCTACTTACATGCATCTCATAAATCCTCCATATATGGTTTTTAGTCCCCGTCACAGGTTTTTTTTACATATACACTACTACGAGAAAATCGGATTTTTAGAAAATCATAAAAAAATCCAGGTAAGCAAAATTATAGAATTTTGGAGTTGAAGTATTTCTGCACAACATTTTGGAGTTGAAGTATTTCTGCACAACATTTTGGAGTATCAGATGTTAGGGTGTTGTAACTAGAGAATGGTTAAAATGCGACAAGGATAACTGTTCAGTATTCGATCATTTTTTGATTGCCTGTTCACAGCATGCTGGAGTACTGAAGCGGTACATGTGACTTGTGAATGGGTCAGAAGAAGCGGTTTTCAATGGACGTGATCAGGGATGGATGTCCAAGTTTGATTTTGATGTAATTTGATTTATTGTAGTTTAATTTAGCTTAATTTCATTTAACATTGCTTAATTCTTTGTTTTTAAAAATAATATGTTTTACATGTATGATTGTGTTTTAATATTATCCGACATGCTTTTACCTGCTGAATGTCTCGTAGGCCATGTTTCTCAGAGCAACATGCACCATTTTATAGGTAAATGTGTCTTTACTTGTTGTATGTTGTGCGACACTACTATTTTTCTCCTTCTTCTTCTCCAATTATCTGCAGTTTCACTTGTGTCATGGCGCTCTGTCACTAGTCTGGTAATGTTGAATTTGTGACGTACAAACATTTTGGGGACGTGAACCCGATTCTAACCCAGTGGTAGCAATCAAACTGCTCTCTCACGCTCTTACTTCGATAAACTTTATAGGATTCTTTTCTTAATCAAAGAGGTCAAATAAGACAGTGGTTGTCTCTGATACCTAATACGACGCATGCAAAAGGATCTTTTATTCTAAAAATGTTTGTTTAAGTTGTTGACTCGAATCAAATTTTCTTCACGTCTACAGTGAACTTTAATAGTAATCTCTTGGAGGCCATCAATTTTGTATCATAGTATTCATTTAATTTCACATATCAAAAAATCATGTAGGCGCTTCTTCTGGCCGGTAGTTTATACCCGCTACGTTAGCACAATATCAGTATACATTATAGACATACCTTCAAGAGCAGAGCTGCAGCCCTGAAACAGAAAACACAATCAGCTATAAGATGAGGCACAATCAGTTATAACATGAGACACAATCAGTTATAAGTGGAGACACAATCAGTTATAAGATGAGACACAATCAGTTATAAGTGGAGACACAATCAGTTATAAGTGGAGACGCACTCAGTTATAAGTGGAGAAACAATCAGTTATAAGTGGAGATACAATCAGTAATAAGTGGAGACACAATCAGTTATAAGTGGAGACACAATCAGTTATAATAGGAGACACAATCAGTAATAAGTGGAGACACAATCAGTTATAATAGGAGACACAATCAGTTATAACATGAGACACAATCAGTTATAACATGAGACACAATCAGTTATAAGTGGAGACACAATCAGTTATAATAGGAGACACAATCAGTTATAATAGACCACCCAATCAATTACAATAGGATACACAGTCAGTTATAATAGAAAACACAATCAGTTATAAGTGGAGACACAATCAGTTATAAGTGGAGACACAATCAGTTATAAGTGGAGACACAATCAGTTATAATAGAAAACCCAATCAATTACAATAGGATACACAGTCAGTTATAATAGAAAACACAATCAGTTATAAGTGGAGACACAATCAGTTATAAGTGGAGACACAATCAGTTATAAGTGGAGACACAATCAGTTATAAGTGGAGACACAATCAGTTATAATAGACCACCCAATCAATTACAATAGGATACACAGTCAGTTATAATAGAAAACACAATCAGTTATAAGTGGAGACACAATCAGTTATAAGTGGAGACACAATCAGTTATAAGTGGAGACACAATCAGTTATAATAGGAGACACAATCAGTTATAATAGAAAACCCAATCAATTACAATAGGAGACACAGTCAGTTATAATAGAAAACGCAATCAGTTATAAGTGGAGACACAGTCAGTTATAAGATGAGACACAATCAGTAATATGATGAGATCGTTTCTGCTTACACTTGGCTTTATACATATTTCTTGTTACATGATAGTCATCTAAGTGTTGTTTGTCTTTATGAATTCTAAACTGATTTAGTCTATGACAACGTTCTGCTTTCAATCTGTTACATTCACCATCATACCATTGACTATCATTACCAACATTTCTAAATGTTAACTTTCGTTTCATACCTTCCGCAGCATTGAAAAGTGTCTTATCAAACATAATGTTAATTGCGTTTTCAGTAATTTTGGACCACTTAATGAATTGTTTAAGACACTTTCTAATTAAAACCACTATGCCACCTGATAATCTCCCGAAATTTGATAACTTCTCTGCAGGTTTATTGAACGTGACGTAGTCTTCAAATATACTATCAAGATCATGTTCATTTACCCAAGTTTCTGTGAATCCGATGACATCAAATGTTTGTATATAATTGACAAATTCGAGACACAATCAGTTATATTAAGAGACACAATCAGTTATATTAAGAGACACAATCAGTTATATAGGAAACAGTCATCTGCTAGATGAGACACTATCAGTTATAATAGGAAACAGTCAGCTGCTAGATGAGACACAATCAACTAACAGGGAATAGTATTTTATATTTCAAGTGCACAATTTTCTAATTTTCACTCGAAAACAATGCCGGTTTTTTATCTAAATATACTGACTTTATACTTTTATATTTCTGAACCAATTAGTATTAAAACGATATATTTCATCATAGTCATTACTTCTGGCTAGAATGAAATCAAGGATAATGTTGGCATGTGTAACTCTAACAAGCCACTTTGCAGATATTTATCCTCAAAATTTGCAAACACAATTCTACTTTCTTTATTTAATTACTGTGCCTAATTGTATTTTGTATAGATCTCTTCGTGTACTTCGTATCGAATTGATGACATAGGCTCAATTCAACAAAACCGACACCATACCAGGTCCAATCACATCGCTAGATTATTGTACCTACCAAGTGTGATCCAATTTTCTAATCATGTGAAAATATCTATTTTTGTAGTCCAAAATTGCTCTTTGGCAAATGGATATCGTCTGCGGGGCTTTGGCGTTCATACTCATACTTCTCTGTGACTGTCTTTGTTTCCCGCGACCTATTGATGGAGTGCATGAGTAACACACTTGAAACACACCCTTCCGTTTGTTTGACAGTAATCGACAATAAAATATCAAACCACTTTGGAGGAGAGCGCCACCCCCCACTCCTCCCCACGGTAGCGTAGGTAACTGCACTCTATACTAGAAGGCACATCAGCTTGTGCAATGTAACTTTATACGCTGCACGCAGGTTTATAATGTGGTCCTCACCGTCAACATCAGCCTCGGTTCTTGACAACAGGACTGTGTATTGGCAGACGCAGCTAAATGAACACTATGAGTTCGTTCAAACTTGCAGCAGCCATGTTCCAATGATATGTTGACAAATACAACCCGGGAAAATATAACAGGGAACAGGTTATGTTTCCTGACAGACCTTGCTTCTTGACAAATGGTATCAACAGGATACCCATGTACTTTATGTACACTCTGTTGACTGAATCAAACAGAGCATTTGACCCTGTAGCGTAACAGTCTTTTATGACTTGTTATTAAAAACAGGGTAATTACAATCAAAGAATCGTTATGATCTTCCGCATTCAAATGTGTATATCCTTTATAAGTTTTAAGGGGTAAATTGTATGGCCAGCACATAAATCATTGATAAAAACTCGAACACATCTGTTCTCCAATGTCTGAATTCATTTTAAACAGCTAAAAACAACATTTGAGACGATGTGTCATATTGGTATTACTATGGAGACGTCTCCTTGCAGTTCTACATTACTGCCAAAGAACAAGGCAACACGATGCCACCTACAAGGTCGTTGTGCCATTTTAGGGATAGGATACATTCGAAAAAAATATACTCTCCAACCGATGAATGTTCAAACTTGAAATTCCTAACATAAATGCTTTCTGAAAAAAAGGAAAAGTAGGGTGGACACCCTGTCACGCCCCTATTTGAATGTGGTGGTGGGGGGGGGGGGGGGGGGGACCCAATCTTTCCACTGGATAAGAAATCTGCACACAATAAAAAAAGATGAAAGTAGGAACGTATCAACTACATTGTATTTTCAACTAGAGATTTAGGCGCTCTTTATTCCGCACTATCTCTATGTTATCTTCACTATCGTTTTCTATCTTCATGTCACCGACACTTATTTTCGAGCCCATTCGCTGCGAGCCCCATTGTACTACCCTCTCTCTACTACCCCCACTGTACTACCCTCTGTCTACGACCCCCCACTGTACTACCCTCTCTCTACTACCCCCACTGTACTACCCTCTCTCTACGACCCCACTGTACTACCCTCTCTCTACGACCCCCACTGTACTACCCTCTCTCTACGACCCCCACTGTACTTCCCTCTCTCTACTACCCCCACTGTACTACCCTCTCTCTACTACCCCCACTGTACTACCCTCTCTCTACTACCCCCACTGTACTACCCTCTCTCTACGACCCCCACTGTACTACCCTCTCTCTACTACCCCCACTGTACTATCCTCTCTCTACGACCCTCACTGTACTACCCTCTCTCTACTACCCCCATTGTACTACCCTCTCTCTACGACCCCCACTGTACTTTCCTCTCTCTACGACCCCCACTATACTTTCCTCTCTCTACGACCCCCATTGTACTTCCCTCTCTCTACGACCCAACTGTACTTCCCTCTCTCTACTACCCCCACTGTACTACTCTCTCTCTCTACGACCCCACTGTACTACCCCCTCTCTACGACCCCCACTGTACTTCCCTCTCTCTACGACCCCCACTGTCCTACCCTCTCTCTACGACCCCCACTGTACTACCATCTCTCTACGACCCCCACTGTACTACCCTCTCTCTACGACCCCACTGTACTACCCTCTCTCTACTACCCCCACTGTACTACTCTCTCTCTCTACGACCCCACTGTCCTACCCTCTCTCTACGACCCCCACTGTACTACCCTCTCTCTACGACCCCACTGTACTACCCTCTCTCTAAGACTCACCTCTACGAACCTCAAGGTACAACCCCATCGCTACGACCCCCATTGTACTACCCTGTCTACGACCCCCCACTGTACTACCCTCTCTCTACTACCCCCACTGTACTACTCTCTCTCTACGACCCCACTGTACTACCCTCTCTCTACGACCCCCACTGTACTACCCTCTCTCTACGACCCCCACTGTACTTCCCTCTCTCTACTACCCCCACTGTACTACCCTCTCTCTACTACCCCCACTGTACTACCCTCTCTCTACTACCCCCACTGTACTACCCTCTCTCTACTACCCCCACTGTACTATCCTCTCTCTACGACCCTCACTGTACTACCCTCTCTCTACTACCCCCATTGTACTACCCTCTCTCTACGACCCCCACTGTACTTTCCTCTCTCTACGACCCCCACTATACTTTCCTCTCTCTACGACCCAACTGTACTTCCCTCTCTCTACTACCCCCACTGTACTATCCTCTCTCTACGACCCTCACTGTACTACCCTCTCTCTACTACCCCCATTGTACTACCCTCTCTCTACGACCCCCACTGTACTTTCCTCTCTCTACGACCCCCACTATACTTTCCTCTCTCTACGACCCAACTGTACTTCCCTCTCTCTACTACCCCCACTGTACTACTCTCTCTCTCTACGACCCCACTGTACTACCCCCTCTCTACGACCCCCACTGTACTTCCCTCTCTCTACTACCCCCACTGTACTACTCTCTCTCTCTACGACCCCACTGTACTACCCCCTCTCTACGACCCCCACTGTACTTCCCTCTCTCTACTACCCCCACTGTACTACTCTCTCTCTCTACGACCCCACTGTACTACCCTCTCTCTACTACCCCCACTGTACTACCCTCTCTCTACTACCCCCACTGTACTATCCTCTCTCTACGACCCTCACTGTACTACCCTCTCTCTACTACCCCCACTGTACTTTCCTCTCTCTACGACCCCCACTATACTTCCCTCTCTCTACTACCCCCACTGTACTTCCCTCTCTCTACTACCCCCACTGTACTACTCTCTCTCTCTACGACCCCACTGTACTACCCCCTCTCTACGACCCCCACTGTACTTCCCTCTCTCTACGACCCCCACTGTCCTACCCTCTCTCTACGACCAGCACTGTACTACCATCTCTCTACGACCCCCACTGTACTACCCTCTCTCTACGACCCCACTGTACTACCCTCTCTCTAAGACTCACCTCTACGAACCTCAAGGTACAACCCCATCGCTACGATCCCCATTGTACAACTCCCTCTAAAAGGTCTAACTCCACGACCCCTTACTCTGCATCCCTCTCTACGATACTTTTCTACCTTTCTTCTCTATAAAAGGAACAAGAACCTCACTGTAAATCCCATCTTTAACCCAGCAGAGTACTAGTGGAATGACAGATGTCGACTTAAGACATACCAGGAGGCAAAGATTGGAGCTAAACAAACACTCATAAAACCTCGCCTTCTGTTGCTGGCCAACAAACCTATCCTGCTGAAAGATCCTTAAAAGACTAGCTCAATAAAAACTCTGCCAGGAATTAAAAGAGTTTGGAGTGAGACTCATTTAACTCTTCCGAGTCAAGATCCCGGGTCTGGTGCCAGCTTGGTTAGGGACATTACGGGGATACGTTTCACTCTTTGCCTCTCCACATTCTGAGTAGATTCTTACCGTCTATTTATAACACAGCGCCTTCCAAAACAAACAATGGCTCCAGAAAAAGTGTTGAAATTTTAATACTTAAATTGTGAGCCAAACGTGTGTATTTGTTCTCTGTCTGCAGGCGAGGAGTCGCAGTTGAATTTCCTACCGACAGTTATCAGGACTAGTAATTAAAACTGTAAGATATTTACATAGAGGAAAAGTATGTTTATAATCACAGTTGGTTACGCTTTCCCCTTTAAGTTAACGATTGGAATATTGGCAACCTTACAAACTTTAACCCATAAAACGGATTAAACACACCTTTGTTGTTAAATCAAGTCAAGTTCAGTTTTACCTGCAAATCCCCCGTTAGTTGATATATACGTGTAGGAGGGCGAGGGGGACTAAATGGGATTAGACCCGCGACTTCATGTGGGTAGTTGTATTAGGCAGGTGAACAAGTCTCTCTGATTTCTCATTAGTGGAACCGGGCCTCCCATGGGTTGCTTTAAAAAAATTCATTTTAATATTACACCCTCCTCCATCCCCCTAGCTACTTCAGCACGCATCACCCCACACACACAATGCCTCGTCTGTTGGCTGCTGATGAAAAACAAGCTTTAGGTAGCTGGGTAGTTTCAGCTGATACCTGAGTACTGTCTGGAGACTTAGCACTAACATCTGAGTTCTGAGGAGGTGGTCATAGTGAGAGTGTCCGTGTGCAGAGTCCTCAAGAATGAAACAGCATAAACAGTACAATCATGATTATATTGATCATCGGATAAGGGACGCAAGGTATGAAATGGATTCGTCCGGGCACATGGTCCAAAAATCTCTCTTCACTTGGCCAAAAGCTTGCATAAAACTGACCTCTGACCTTGCGACCAATGTCTGTCTTATGAGCTTTATCATTACGTAGAGTTCATACTGCAAACAAACACTTTTTCTACAAGAGCCTATCGTAACCTAGTTCTGAGTTAGTAATCGAGAGGGTTGCATGTTTGAATTCGGCCTGGCAAATAACCTCCGGAAATTGTCATGAATGGATCAACCTCGTTTAGTCATTTTCTCTCAATACATTCCCATGCTGAAGTAAGTTTTAAGAAATAATAAATAGAAATGTATCCAAAATGTCGATGTACGTGCCTATGCTGTAGTATCCATTCTTCTATTGCGACAAGGTGTTTCACACACAAACGCTGATAGTCATCGAAATTAGCACATGAATGTAGATTTCGTCGTCATTTCGTCAACCTTCACGTGGGTTTTGTAAAGCACCCTCATGAATAAGACATGACTGTGGAACACTGTATACCAAATTGTACAGAAATATGGAGGCGCTGAACTACAAGAAAAGATCAAAAGTTGGCCTGATCTGCTTGTTTTGAATAGGCAGTAACAAAGCCGTTAAGAGTTGTCGCCTAGCTATAATACACGCTGGAGGTGCTCCACTACACGCGGCAACTCCTCAGGTAGAAATATCTCCTTCAGTTCAGGCCTACTGACATGATAACCTAACATCAATAATATCACATAAGCTTCTTTAGCTTTGGGTTGAAAAAAGTCTCCCAGTGACACCTATATTTTCCACAAACATCATAATGACAAACGTCAAAATGTGGTTAAATATATGTAAAAGAAAAACAGAATTAAAAGAAAAAATATTTCTCATTACTTCTGCAATTGAACATTTTACTGATACTACAGTGGTAAGTATTTCTAGATGTGCTTATGTTCGCCATTGTATAAAGCTGCATTTCATGAAATATAAAGAAGGACATAGCAGGTACCAAAGTGAAAGGTGGCCCTGAAATGACTCGCGTTGAGCTGAGTCAACGGGTACTCTAATCCTTCTTGGACGGAGATACTGGTAGAGCATCCGAGGAAACGGAAAGACACCGTTCATTTTAGATACAAAGACATGACAGGATGCTTATCAGGAACTTTCTATACACCAGGTAAACGCGACTATCACAGTCTGGTCTCCTGTCACAGGTGCCTCGATGTAAACAGTGATGCAGTCTTGCTCCACACACGACACAAGGGCCAAAATGTTCATATTTCCCGAGGGGAGCGAGGGATATACTGACATTTCGGCAAGAGTGTCGTAAACATAGGATGTTATGGGTACGAATATAAAATTCTGTTTATTACCAAAGTCGCAAAATCAAAGAAAAATCAAGATCTACTTGAAAGAATCGGTCTATTATCCGCCGTTGGCGCATTTGGAATGCAATGTCATAGGCTAACGTTGAAGTCAAAGCATCGTTTATGACGTGATGGCACAATGAAAAAGTAATATTTTGCCTCACTTGAGAATCGTTTTGAAAATATAAACCACGATATGATTGCCCTTTTAGGAAGGAAATAGATAACGATAATTACCTGAGTAAGAAATTTGTTCCTTTAGTCACTTCTGAGTGTACTTATTTCGTTATAATATCTTTTCTTAATATTCCATTTAGAACTCATGGTAACATCCGAGCAACTGTCTGCTTCCCTGAGACAGTGACGTCACGAACAGTGGTTTTATGATGTCACAGAAAAAAATACAGGAACACGCACTGTAAACATCTTTTCTTGGCAGACGTTATGTGTGCAATAGTGGCATATATGACACTACTTATGATTAAAAATACATGTATGGTTGGAAAATGTCCCCGTCTAAACCTGCAATTTTTAAATAAAAAAAAACTAAAGCTCATTTGGCTCAATCGAATCTGTAATTGTTATAAAAAATTGTTTCTTCAACGTCTCCGCCTTTAGATGTTATGCTATCACAGTGTATACGTCAATTCAGGAAAACCTTTTGACGTTTTAAAGAACTGTAGGGTCACATTCAAACAGATAAGGATAACATACAACTAACAAACTATAATGACAAGGAAGAATTACCTGAAAGACAATTCTAACAGAACACGACTATGAAGTATGCTGTAATGGCTAACAACATCCCATACAAACACAAGGAGAATAACAAAATGGTTGAGCGATTAGAAGACTTACAACATGGTACTGTCTATGAGACAAACTAGGGTCAAAGGTAACATTAATAAGTCATTCTTTCGATGTGATTATAATATCAGAAATGTTGATAGTGAAACAGAAACACAGTTATTATTGTCTTGAACTTCAAGTATCTTACAAATGACATCAATCAAAGAAGAGACTCTTGTTTTGAATATTACTATTTATAACAAGAGAGGCGATGCTGTAATGTTTGTAACAAGCTGTAAGTGACTTACTCCAACACGCTCTCTCTCGTGATCGTAACTTCACGAGGACTGTGAAACTTTCTACCAACATATTTCTACTGCACTCCATTCATCATGTATGTCTCTTCACTTTACAGCATATGAAGTTTTGTTAAGACCTATCAAAAATAGATATAAGTTCTCCGAACATGGATCTCCTGTTTTGAAATCCCGTTCTGTTCTGAGCTTCATATCTCGTGATTCACACAAATGTGACAAGCTTACATTATGTTGACTCGATATGACACTTGTACCGAAGCTAAGTTGCACGTTAGATGTTAGATTAAGTGCCCGTATGTAAAGCTATTTGTTAGTCTTCCTTGTTCTATAAGTACCTCCGGTGTTGGGAAAGCTAATGTCAGACTCAAGGAGGGACGAAGGTTTGATAAATGAGTTCACTTCAGTTTCCGCTTTTTGATTATGTTAAAATTAGTGAATTATTCAGGATGGATACGATTAATAAAATTCGGTAATCCCGATCAGCTTTAATATGATAAATCAGGGGTTTGATACCATTAGAGAGTCTGACCTCCCCTAAGCATAACATGGATGTTTCCGAGTTTTATGTATTTATATAGTGGCGTTAGAAGAGTCCGGTTGACATATATTTTTCTTCCGTTTATTTGAACGTTGTTCCGATACCAGTAAGGTCTTCTCATCTACTGTATTAAGCCATTTCAGAAAACGGAACCCTTAGCTTAAACATCTCATCCTTCTGAAACATTGAAATAAAATTGTTTCATAGACATAGCGCAAGCATTCTAACGCAAACATTATTACATAATACAGTTTATGGAGACTCTCTCCGGCCTGTAAAGTTACAATTGGTAGATTTAAAATTTAAAATTCTGAAATAATGTCCAAAATATAGAAAGACATTACTAACCAATGAGGCGTGGCATCTCTTTACTTTACATCCGTGCAATGTTGATTTGTTGCATTTTGATGTATTTTCGTTTACATTGGTGGTGGACTAGCGACCTGGTACAACACATTACAGAGGTCTAGGCTAACCATTGGAACGTGTTTGAACCGTCAAGTGCTGAACTGTACCGGAAATTCTGAGTGTAGACTTAGTTCATCAGTAATGATTACATAATTCGTACAAGGGACGCCCTTTGACTTTTTTGCCAAAGCTCAAAGTTATGAGATATAATTGATGACTTCCGCCTCGTGTTGACGAATTCCCCTGAGAAAGAATGGTTAGTTCAAAGTGATTAACTTCCAGTTCTAAATGGCTTCTCACTTAATGATTGACTTGGCCATGATTGTAAGTTACTGGTTTTATTTTGATCTTACGAACGTCTCCTTTCAGAGAAAATGGGTATGATATCAGATAGTAGCTCTAAAAATATCTATTCTACTCTCTTAGTCGCATTCATTGCAATATATATTACCAACTTCTAAATTGCCTTTGAAGCATTCTCGAACCGTGAGAAATGTCATTAGTTGGTACATGTAATACACTGACAGTGTTAGTCAGAATCCGAAAGAGGGGCGGGATAGCGCAGTGGTTAGCACGTTCGGCTTCGGATCAGGAGGTCCGTGGTTCGTATCCCGCCAGGGGCTCGGCAACTTTGTCTGCAGTAGAGAAATGTTCTACAAGCAGTCAGGTTTGGATCAATGCTACACTGAAATTCAGCGCAGTACCACCCATGGTTCGCTAGTTCCAGCCGGTGCTCGCAGGTTTCACCGTAATGCATGGCCAAAATAGTGTTGCGGACTTTCTCCCTGCAATAATACTAGCAGCCGCGATATAAGTGAAATAATCTGGAAAGCGGCGTTAAACACCAACTCACCTCACCAGAATCCGAAAGCATCTATTTATATATAATTGGTGGGGTTTTGTAACGAATTACAAGCGCGTATCAAATATACGACAAACGCGACTGTTACCTCGATCATGACTGTTACCTCGATCATAAACTGTAGCATCGTTTATTACCTCAGTACAAGCACTTTGGGTAACATATCCGCATCAGTCTACAGTTACCAGGGTTATAGCATCCTAACCTACCATACTATCACATCATTTGATGGAACCTCGTTGACCGTGCTGCTGTGATCAAATGGGAGGCGAGGCGAGTAGGACTGCTCTGTGAATGTGCTTGTGGTCAGATAGTTCATTGATTCTGGCTGTTAAGCATTTAAAACACTTCCCACTACCACACACAGTACGTGCAAATGTAGGAATCAGGTGACACAACTTCCCTCGTGAACACCACGTGAAGACAAACTGTAGAAGAAGTCTGTGTCGATTGCACGAGTGCTTCAGATGTTCTATAGTCTCATCGAAGCGTGCTTTAGTACTTGTTCCCTACCCTACATTGTAGCGTGGTTTTAGTACTTGTTACCTATCCTACATCGTAGCGTGGTTTTAGTACTTGTTCCCTACCCTACATCGTAGCGTGGCTCCATTATTTGTCCTCTGCCGTACATCAAAGCTTGTTTCCAGTACTGTCCCTACCATACATCAAAGCGTGGTTTTAGTACTTTTCCTCTGCCATACATCAAAACGTTAGGGGTTCGTGGTCTTTTGGTGGTTCATGAACTTTTTGTTTTTCTAGGATACGTGACGAAAAAGACATCACTTCACAGCTCACATACCATGGCCTTCTGATCCATCAGGACAGTCCCTCGACACTTCTCTCTCTTGGTCCGTTATTATATTGTTAATGCATTCTGATTTAGAGTAGACAACCACCTCCTGTCACCATGCACAAGTACATCGTATGCATCTGTGAGTTATCTGAGACAGATCTACGGTATGTAGGTATGCTTTCCTGTTTCCTTTCCTGGCTATTTTAGACTCTATAACCTATAACTTGAATGTATGGTGGGTGATTACACGTTGTGAACGTTAACGATTGTATACGGGCATTTCAATATGTGCATTGGGTTTTCTCTGGTTCACAGGAGCATATAATGACACATGATAACACGTTTCTGACTGATGAAAGAATGATGATAATAGCAATGCTCCTCTTCAGATTGCAAGTTCACCGCCTTAAACGTGACATATGCCCAGTAAAAATGTTACATTCATAGTGACTTGTAATAGATTCACTCTCCTGTACATCTCGACCTCATGTTACCATGATTTAAAGCGTCTTGTAAGAGAATAAAACTATGATAGTAACTTTGTGATTTATAGACTTTATAAAAGCCATCTGTGAGAGTGTTTGTTTCATTCGGAAAATATAACGTTATGGGGAACTTTAATGCAAATGTTCAAACAAGGAACAAGTTAATTACAATGAATTATGGCTCGCTGAGCACACTGTTGTTGATTATTTCATTGCTCCGGTGGGACGTGCCTCTACGTATCTATTACTTCAACCAACAGTGCTGAACAAATCAGGAACAACTTCGAATTTCTTGTCCAACTTTACTTCATTTCAGAAGAAAATATACTTGAAAGATGCGAAAAATTTATATATATATAAAACTGCATTACTTCCAAGAAAATCTTCAGACGAAAACTGAAAACATCAAAATCAAGAGGAATATGACTAAAAGTCTTCAAAAGAAAAAAACTCCATGAACGAAACAGACTTATCGCTGCAGATTCTAGCAACTTAATCTGGGCATGGTAACGAAAGTTAGTCATGAAAGCGTTTGGAGATAAGGATAAATTTTGTTACAGAATGAAAGTTTTTTAAAGGACATGTTGGGGGTCTGTGAAGTCATATATATGTATATAAATGCGCGTGTGTGTGTGTGTGCGTGTAAGTAAAATCAATCCATTTGAATGACTTTAACATACTATTTACTTCTAACTTCATATTTTTCAATATCTAATACCTGCGAGCTGAACATCAATCTCGAGATTGTGAACTTTATTCATATATACATGTATGTATCTTTTTTACTTCCATATCTACATTCAATGAAGTCCAAGTTCCTTATTCAACCTTTTTAAATTTAATTTCATTTAAAACAAAATTAAGTAAACATAATCTCTGTGTTCGTAGTTTTGTGACGCATGTCGCCAATGTTGACTAGTGTATAAAAAGTCTCCAAATAGATAAGGAACTGCTCCCGTCAGATTGAATGCGCTCGAACGCAGCCGCTTGAATCCCGTGAAAAGTGGTGTAAAACAAAATCCCGTGCAAAACTAGTAACGTATCTGAACAACTCTCCTTGAACATTTGCCGATTGAACCATTAAGTGCATGCACTGCAGTAAAAAGGGGAAAGTTGCGTAAGAGAACAAAAAAAAACAAAAAAACTTAGAAATATAAACGCAAAAATACCATTTTACTATCTCCGTTTGGTAAATGATATCATCTCATTGCAACTAACATGCAAATATATACAAAAATCTAAGCAACCCTTTTTATTCATTCTTAACTTATCATTCGTATATGTTACATTTTATAATTAATGTAACTATCCATTTTTATACGATAGATGGAAACGTCCCCATGTTAGGAAGATGAAAAATATTAGCAGATCAACATGCTTGTTTTCAATAAAACATCTGATATCAATTATTATTTTCATTATTACAAATTGGACATTCTTTTCTACTAGTTATGGAAAAATATTTCATAATTACGAATAAAATAAAATGGGCGCTTCAATATGTGATAATTTTACCTTGGTTAACTGATATAGTGTACACCGTTAATGATTTTATAATTACCCAATTTGGAATTATTACTTATATTTTATCTTAACCAGTAATTTTCGAGACTTTCTCTATTAAGGAAATGCTAAATCTAGACACTGAGTTTGACAGTCTTAAATCAAGGGTTTATATAATTTGATGATAAAAGGTCCTCGTATTTTAATTAGTTTTAGCACTATTTACAGAAATATCAAAATATAGATATGGGATACTTTCTCATAGTTGGATGTCCCACTTAAAGACCGGTTTTGTCCCATGAGGATTTGAGAATCTTTTTAAATCAACAATAACCTCATTAAAGAAATAATGATCTCCCAATTTCAATAATCTTACAGTGAATTATGAGACTCTAGTTAGATTACTGATACATTTACCATGGTTGAACTAAGGGTTTAATCCATCCGAGCACAGCAACGAATTTAAGAAAAAAAAAGTTCAAATTAGTCAATGATCAGTTTTGATTATCATATACTTTGACACAAAAAAATTTCGACAAAGTTCGATAACTGAATTATTATCAAATATAAGATTTTGTGTAAGGTACTCGCTGAACATGGTTTACTCGTTATTTTATCATTTAAATATGAATACGCATGCATGGTGATTTTGACATACATTCGCTCAGAAATATATGTATTAGTTTAATATTTCAAAAAAAAATTTCTCCGTTTTTTAGAATATAAATGTTACTTACCTTGACTAGACTACTTATGAATTTGTTTATGTCTTTTACTTTGGAAGGTAATGAATAAAACTAACAATCGAAAACAATCATGTAATACATGTAGAGCAAAAGTCGCACTAATTTTTGCACATAATCAGATGTGTTGTGGCGATCATTCGAGCCGCAGGAACATATTTCCTTAAACTTTCATAAAGTAGGATAATGTCCTCAGACTGGCCATTAGTTTTGCACGTGGAACGTTTTTGGCCTAGTTTGAGGACATTCTCCTACACAGAAAAACATTCGCTGTTCCAGAGTCCTTATATTATTCTTGCTCGTTTAAATATTTCGTGTTTTTCTGATGAAAAAAGTTTTATAATATCAAGATAATATAAATATGATAATATAAACTTAATGATAGAATTAACATATACAGGTTACCAGATTCAATTTTTTTTATATTTGGTGTCTGTAGAGAGTGACTGTATGGAAAATGACTCTCATGCTGAGCGAGTACGGTAGCACAATGTAAGAATATATGAATAAATACAAGAATTACATTACATAGCTGATGATTCTCTCAACTTACTTCTTCATACAAGTTTGGAGAAGGTTTAAGGCGCTGACTTACATAGTATTGCGTAGATATATTTGATCCACAGATTACAAAATAACGCAGATCAATCGATATAACGAACTCGGGTTATATACCATACAAGTTAGTTAGGACTGTGCATTGCTGAGTTAATCAAAACCTAAAAGAGACTTGCTTAACATTAATAAGGAGTAATTCCTACAACAAAGGCGATATCCCTTTGTAATTTCAGATAGTTGTGGTTTTAAGAGAGAGAGAGTTCATTTCAAAAGACAAAAATGAAAGGAAGAATAGGAAATACTCATTTTCAATTAAAGTCTTCCATTGATTGATTTAAAAATCTGGGACAAATAATAATGATGAGTTCCGTTACATTTTGTACATGACAAAAAATCAAAATCAGTTTAAGTACATGCTTAATATACGCTATTTGTTGAAATATATACAAAATATTTTAAAAAACCAACCTTTTTTCTTTGTTGGTTTTGTCCGTATACTTCTCAGTGAAATCGACATGTTTGTTGCACATCTAGACATCAAGTATTGATGTTATACCGACGGTGCTCTGGCTTCATAAGGAAGCACGCGGCAGTTAGCGCCTGCCCAAGTACACCTATTAGCGCTGTGTTAGTTTAACCAGGTGAGTATAATCACGTTTCGGTAATTAAGCCGCTACCCTAACACTCTCATCTGCAACCTGTACGATTACAACAACGAATGTAGTTTAAGAGGAAAGTTATCAATGCATCGCAGTAAAACCTTAAAGAATTATTTTCATTGCAAGAAAATGTCATTCCAAAATATATGCGTTTTTCTCTGAAACAACATTTCAAAACACGCTGATCTTCGATAAATGAATACTTTCGTTAAAAGTGCTAGCATTAACTCCAAAGAAAACAGCAAGTCTTTATCAAATGTAAATACCAACAAGTTTTAAGGTACGTTACAACACCTTGATTTCAATGCCATGGGGGAAGATAAGGGGCTGTTTGAAAAACGTTATCCAGTAAATGATATTAATTGAGCATATTAGTAACAGTGACAGTGTAAACGCACGGGGCATTTAAACCTTAACAGCTACGAACAAAGAGATAGATGTGAAGCACGACCTGGGACCTTTGCTCGCTCTCTAACAGTTTTATAATGTTGGCAAACCGGCCGTGTTCTGACGAGTGTCCCGCTATTAACTGCATTATGTCCAATTGCCTGTGTCAACCCTAACAAGCCCGACATTTTCTCCCTGGCAGCCCAGCCTCTGTGACGACCCGACCCGACCCGACCCGACCTCATCAAGCCGCATCTGGACCATCGGTTAGTGCCACTTCAATGCTTTTGACTGTATTATACCTTGCTCCAACTGGTCAGTGACCGACTTCAGGGTACAATTAGACAAGTTTCCGTTATTGCGAGTATGGGTGACGTTCTCCTCATATCTGCGGTCAATGGCCGGAATGCCGCTGTATATACCACTGTCCACACCGGATGACCATGCACATCTAACAATCTTCAAGTAGGATAATTAATGGCTTTGTTACAACGTTGTCAATGTTAGAAATGTATGCCGATGTTGAAAGTTCAACCGTCATGTCAATATAACAATTTATATCCACGTTCGATATACATGCCAATAGTAAATTTAATCATGCAGGGCAAACTGTATGGTTTGATTATCAATTACTGTGATTGACATCATAGACATTCTGAACTCATTTTTAGAAAGAACAAAATAAAAATGGTCCATTCTTTTAAAGCCATAAAGGTTCCCTCTTCTTTAAAGTAAAATGAAATAGTCACTCTGTAATCTTAGCGTACTCAGAATTTTCCCTCCATATAGCAAAAGAATCCTGTGTGTATTTCTGAATATTTCACTTCCCGAGACCCTCCAGATGAATCATGAATTTGGCAGCAACATTTATATTCTCTGTGTTTTACGACTCATCATGGTCCCTTACTTGCATTTACTCCTACCTGAAAGAGGGGACATGAGCAGATCTCATATCGTAGGGAAATTACACTAAAATCTTAAAAGTATCAAGAGACAAATACGATGATATCAAGTAAATTTAGTTCCAATTTGAATATTAATCATAACTGATATAATACACACGTTCGCTCTGACAAAGCCAGTAAACAGACACATGAAGAAATATACTTCCTATTAATTAAACTTCAAAATCTATTGATGTTTTGATTTCCTAAACAAATTGAATTTTTAATAAAATGAAAAATCAAAGCTAAAAACCCACAAACGTTTAGGATTTATATGCAACAGACACCAAGCTCTGCCCACACTAATCCACTCACGGGACATCAAAAACAAAAAGTACTTCACTAAAATGATGATGAAAGTAATTGATTCATTTTTCAAATGAACTTTTCAAACATACTTGAAACTAAATTATGATCATTTTGTCTGATCAGAGCACTTAAAAAAACATATATGTATAACCAGTGTGTAATTGAGGTGTCGTCGCTGCGCTGTGCCTCACTGAAAAAAAAGTCATAACTGATATTTTGGGTAAACCTAAAAATAATGGCGGTGATACTTTGTAAACCACAGTTTCGGGTTGATGGGAATGCATACATAGTCACATGACCTTGCCAAGTCTAATCAAAATAGATCGTACAGCCTAAATTTCAAAGTCTGTATATATTTACATGTGATTTGAAAATGTTTGAGACTTTGAGTGTTTATGGCGTGTGTGTAAATTAGCTCGAGTAATGAAGTAGAACTTGAACAGGAACATGCCAATGATTATAACTGCCCGTGCAGATTTACGTGAAGAAAAGCACGACCAAGTAAGAAGTATATGTTATGAATGTGTTTCAGATAGCCATGTAACTGCTTCATTATACGAAGGATTCCTAAATAACACACTGGCAGCTAATAAAGATGTCCAGTTGGCGAATCATGTATAAGATCAGGTTTTGAAATATCTAAACACAAGAAACACGCACATATGCAACTGACAAGAAAGTGAAAGTGTCCTGTTTGAAGATCCTTCGACTGGTTTTGGCATGCTTGAAGACTTGAAGTAAGCACAAGATGCTCATAAATGATTGTAAATAGCATTCGTTCATAGATAACGACTTCTTGATTGAAATTGTGTGTCGAGGATATATCGATACCATCCACTTCCCGCTTGCTGATACACACGGCGAGATACTCTGAAACTGTTCTTCTGATTGCAGGATTTGACGTTCTGATATGTCGTCTTCAGCCTCCACGGTTACACGTCACTTTCTCGCAGAAGTCGACATTTGAAGGACACACAAGGGACGAATAGCATCGCCGTTTTAGCGACTGGTCGCCTTTAATCCTCCTCTTAATGAGGTTGTTTACTTCCACACTTACAGCTATTCACATAAACAGTGTACACGAGGACCCTGAGATTGTGGAAAGTTACTACCAACTTGAATTACCACCTGTGAGGGAAGAGGTATGTGCAGGTTCATCAGACACCTCGGTCGACAGCATTGGCTACGGAAACAGCAAACAGCTTCCATTTGGGTCTCTTAAAGAAATTCACAAACCAAAACCAAACCAAAAATAAACCCACAACAGAGAGCTTGGGAATCATGAAGATTTCAGTAATTTTATGCGTCCTGACTAAGGATGAAAGGAACAAAATAGTCTAGAAAGTGCCCATGTAATTTTTATATGACACCTGCAGCGTGATTGCGTTGTTAGTTTGTTTGTAAGAATGATGGGTTCCCGACCGGGGCAGTTATGGAGTGGAGCGATGGTTTCCCGACCGGGGCAGTTATGGAGTGGAGCGATGGTTGTATGGTGCCGCCACCAGCACCGGCGCTTTTCTCTACCTCTACACCTGGGCTATTACCGTTAATGATCGTTTACACATCTACACGGGATAGTCGGCTTGGCTTTTTAATCAGGATTGCGCATTTATCACCTGAAGCTGTCAAAATTGCTACACTTGAGATATGATCGGTAAACATTAGGGTATCGTTAATTGATGCGGCAGATGGAATATTCTTTACTTGTATAATTCCCCATGCAGTCTCCCAACTGCAATAAAGTCAACCGCACTTGAAGACAAGAAAGTATATGTACTCTTATCTTATCATTATATGTACAACGGAACTGAGATTGCACCAATCAAAGATTTGTACAGGCAGATATGAGACAGGTGGATCGTTGATCACAACAAAACACAGAAAGCGCCGCAGTCTCCAGTCTTGTTAGAAATGAGTCCATGGTCACTTGTTCCCTGTATGTGGCTGAGGTAGTTGCAGCCAAGTCTGCAAGCACACTCAAGGTGCTGGGTGGATTTAGAAATAGTTAAACAGGTCCTTATGATATGTGATCCACAAACAATCAGGAATAATAACGCAGCAAGGATTTAAGTCCGTGGATGCAGTAACCGATAAGTTATGTTGGATTCATATAAGGCATTGACGTGTTATCCTGATTCTGAAGTACGGGTGAAAGAGTCCGATGAACGGAAGTTACAAATGTCTGCATTTCACGAGTTTCCCCCCTTTTTATCAGGTTAAAAGGTTCTAAAATGTTTCTGTGAAGATGGATGTAGTGGGAAAATGTACTCTTTTGAATATAGCAATACCTTTACATGTAAACACTCTGACATAATGAGTTATATTTCATTCGGTGAAGACGGAATCGTAATTATCGCTTAACACATATTACATATCGAATATGTCTGCATATATCCTTCTCCGCTAAGCGTGTATGGATGTTTGGATACATGCCCTGCCGTTGTAAAGAGGAAAAGGAATGCATGCTATTGGTTGAAGTTTGTAGATCAGCCATGAGTTGTGTGCTGTGGTTCCGCCTGATTGCTCTTCACGAGTGAGTGAACCCTGACTTGCAGGCAGTACTTGAAGTGAGGGAGGGTGTCATCTGCACGTGATGAATGTGAGGACGAGGATACATAACACGTCTAACATGTCCTCTGGCTCCGTCTGAGCCGCCGTAAGATGTGGCTGCGATTAAACCACTAAAATAACGTCTTTTATTTGGCAGCCCTGTCAATAAAATGTCATTTTTGTTTGTGGAATGTGAATTAATTAAGACAAGAATTTGTAACATAAAGTGGCTCTATCCTGCATGATGCCCTCACCGAGGATCTGACACTTTGGTTCATCTTCCACAGGTAACCAACAGCATGGTGTGTCTTCACAGACAAGTCGGTGGGCTATAACAAGGCCAGGTGTGACCAAATGATGCTGATCGGATTTATATAAAATTCAGTAACTGTACTGTACACTACCGGTAATGAGAAACGACAAGATTTAAAATGTGGCAATACTGCAGACAGGATAAGGGGGGTATTACTACATAATTATTCGGACAATGAAATTGCTATACTACAGAAATATGCGGCGCTGTTGAGGCAATAAGGTGGGATTACTACAGAAATATGCGGCGCATTATGGGCAATAGGGTGGCAATACTACAGATATATGCGGCGCATGTTGATGCAATAAGATGGCAATACTACAGAATGCGGACTTTTTTCAGGGCAATAATGAGGTAAAACTGCAGCAATACGCGGGCGCATTTTGGGCAATTAGGTGTTAATACTTCATGAATACGCGGGTATATCAAGGGGCAATAAGGTGGCAATACTTCAGACATATGTGGGCGATTTTTTGGGCAATAAGGTGGCAATATTTCAGAAATATGCGGGTATATTTAGGGGCAATAAGGTGGCAATACTAACAGGGACGTCAGGTATCGATTCTCGCAGAACGATTGAGAAGTTCAGGGACCATAGTGAACTGGAGGCTGTACATGGCAATCTATGATGGGGAAATATGCAGATGTTGTTAAACAAAGGGGCATGTATCGACAAAGGAATGGCGATGAAATCAATTAATAGCTTCGCCAGAATTGACAGATAAATGATGATGAAGTTAATCGAACGACCAGGAGTATAGAGATACAGCGTTAATCAACACGATGGAGAAGAGATAGTTCCTCTCAGGACGCCACTGAAACCCGAGTTCTTTGTGGGCATGGGAGAGACCCCCTCAACAGTGCCAGTGCAATCGTATATCAATGAGATTGGTCTCACGACTACTTTACTTTCTGCTACCCTTCTGAATAATTCAAAGATAAAGGAATTAACTGCTTGCCGGACTTAGTAAAAGATGCTTACGATTGTTACACCCGTTGTTGAATCCATTGACCATGTGCTTTGAATATCACTCGGCTTGAGCGGAGATACTTCAAGTGTGAAATGAATGTTTAAATGGGTTACACGCCTTGGCGGACTGCAATGAAGTTATTTCTTTTAACTCGAAACTAATTTTTCGGTTTGAATAATTCAGATGCTGATTGCGTCTAGACACCATTTTTGCTTAAAACAAGTCGATAAATTTTAACTGATGGTGGCATTATCAGATGTCAGTCTAGGTCAACACAACCACAAAGTTCTTGTTATGTCATGTGTGCAGTACGTCTACCTACAGTGCAGTACCAATTGCTTCCCATCTATAAGTAAGTCGACAAATAGCATATTCATCCCTAGTAATGTTTCTAAACTGGATATTCCTCAACCGTTTAATATAATTCACTTATTGCAGTGAACAGCGATATACTATGAGTGATATGAACTACGTACTTGTAAAGATTAAGAATCAAGTGTTGGTTACATACCGTCATTAGGAAGAGGAACACAATCAAAGAGGGTTTGAACATTGCGTCGAGTTATCCAGTACTATCCGTCAGAATCTACAGCACTATCCGTCACAACGTATGGAAGTATATGTCTGTGTAGCTAGGGTAAGTAAATCCCGTGTGTGAGACGCGTAGAGCGAGGCGTGCACGCAGCTAGTGCTCTATCTGTCTGCAAGTGTCTATCGGTTTACTCCCTCCCTCCTCCCCTTTCATCCAAGCCGAGTCTCTCGCTAGAAGGGGCGGGGCTACACTCAAACACTCCACTCTCATTGGATGGACTCGCGCCTCTATATGGATCACCAGCACAATTGTCTTGGCGTTCATTCATCAGATTTAAGGAATCTAATTGAGTTACTTCCCGGCGTGCTGTGTCGGGTAACAATTGACTATTGCTTGAAGACGCCAGGAGAATAAAAGTGTACGACGGCCATTCAAGTTTGTCCCTAGTATGAATGGAGAGCTAAACATTTTTATGAAGAATTTAACTTGCGCCTTTGACAAAGATATGTTTTAAGATAACTTTATGCTCATACATTGAGCAAGGAAGAGGGTTTCATTTTCTTTTCACATCGACAATAAATAGTATCTCTCCGCTTAACAAAGACAACTGCTTTAGTGAAAAAGCTGTTGAGAAATCACTTTTTAATGTTACCTGTAGAAAATATATTCATGCATATGCTAACTAAAAGTGCATGGTAGATTCCAACAAAGACAGTGTAAAGCGTATGTGATTGTATCAGCAACACCGTGACGCAGCGGCACGCACCAGCACACACAAGACACGCTCAGTTAGATCCCTTCGTTGTGGTAAACTACATGCAGTCAGTAGCAGACATAACTTACCATATAAACTACCGGGCAAAGGAAACGTACCAACACATCGGTTTGGTTCTGATGAAAGAACGAATACCGGTAGAAGTGTAAAGTACAGTGCATCTGATATTTCCTTTATTTCTTAAACACTGGTAACCTAATTTCATAAGTTGAATTAACTGGTTTTGCACTCTTAATGATGAAGTCAGTTCTGGGGTGGTTAAACATATTAAAAGTTAATTTCTAAAGTTTTAAACCCATCACATTAAACATGAATGAGGTCATTTGACACTGGCTAGATTCATTGTTAATGGTAACCTTGTATTTACGCCATTTCATTAACGAGAGGAAGTTGTCGGACCCTGACACTTCATTCTGAACTGAGTTTTCCAATCAATGACAAGCCCACAAATCTATTAGACCCACTTTGAGGCTTAAAAGGTGTATGCTAATCCGACGTTGTTCTCGACATATGACTAATCTCGACATATGTTTATTTAAATGTCGAAGTTCATTTGTGAATATCTATTGATTGAGCAATTGGAAAGATCTGATTACATATGTCTAATATCTTCTGGTGCATGTCATCAGATGTTTGTTGTTCTGTGCTAGGCTTGTCCAATATCCTCCCAACCCGTGAGTATTGGATCAGCACAATGCCAAGCAAACTTCAGGATCAACTTTTAACATTGCCATACGTTTCCCTTTTTTTGTCAATTTGAATGGTTTCCAGCGTTGTTATGGTGTGACGTAGTTTTTTTAAGTTTATTTTTAAAAAAGTAATTATCAACGTTTGCTGTGTATACTAGTATCGGGTAGATTGGAGGTTTATGCATATAGAACTTCTAGTGTACCCGGTATTACACACAAGAGCCTCTCATCTACGTGGTCCTACACATTTGAAACTCTAGTATTACCCGGTACTACACATAGGGACCTCTAAGCTACCCGGTACTACACATAGGGACCTCTAGGCTACGCGGTACTACATATAGGGACCTCTAGGCTACGCGATACTACACATAGGGACCTCTAGGCTACGCGGTACTACATATAGGGACCTCTAGGCTACGCGGTACTACACATAGGGACCTCTAGGCTACGTGGTACTACATATAGGGACCTCTAGGTTACCCGGTACTACATATAGGAAGGAGATTATAGGTTTATGTATCTAACACCGGCAGCCTGTAGATTCCTGTTTCTAGAACCGGGTAGATAAGAGGTTCAAGCATCTAACACCTGCAGTCTGTAGAGTCCTGTGTGTAGCACCGGGTAGATTAGAGGTTTTTAACATTTAAAACCGGCAGCGTGTAGATTCCTGTGTGAAGCACCGAGTATATTAGGGGTTTAAGAAAGCAACACCGACAGCCTGTAGATTCCTGTGTGTATCACCGAGCAGATAAGAAGTTGATGCATTTAGCACCGACGACCCGTAGATTTCTGTGTGTAGCAACGGGTCGATTAGGGGTTCAAGCATTTACACCGGCAGCCTGTAGATTCACGTGTACCGGGTACACTAGAAATTCATATGTGTAACACCGGGTACACTAGAGGTTCATATGTGTAGCACCGGGTAGACTAGAGGTTCATATGTGTAGCACCGGGAAGACTAGAGGTTCATATGTGTAGCACCGGGTAGACTAGAGGTTGATGTGTGTAGTACCGGGTACAGTAGAGGTTCTTGTGTGTATTATTGGGTACACTAGAGGTTCTTGTGTGTATTATTGGGTAGACTAGAGATTCGTGTGTGTACTACCGGATAATTAGAGGTTCATGTGTGTAGCACCGGGTAGACTAGATGTTTATGTGTATAGTACCGGGTACACTAGAGGTTCTTGTGTGTACTACCGGGTAATTAGAGGTTCATATGTGTAGCATCGGGTACACTAGAGGTTTATGTGTGTAGTACCGGGTACCCAAGTTGTTTTTGTGTGTAGCACCGGGTAGACTAGATGTTTATGTGTGTAGTACCGGGTACAGTAGGGGTTCTTGTGTGTATTATTGGATACACTAGTGGTTATTGTGTGTATTATTGGGTACACTAGAGGTTCTTGTGTGTAGCACCGGGTAGACTAAATGTTTATGTGTGTAGTACCGGGTACAGTAGAGGTTCTTGTGTGTATTATTGGGTACACTAGAGGTTATTGTGTGTATCATTGGGTACACTAGAGGTTCTTGTGTGTAGTACCGGGTACACTAGAGGTTCTTGTGTGTAGTACCGGGTACACTAGAGGTTCTTGTGTGTAGCACCGGGTAGACTAGATGTTTATGTGTGTAGTACCGGGTACAGTAGAGGTTCTTGTGTGTATTACTGGGTACAGTAGAGGTTCTTGTGTGTATTACTGGGTATGAATGTGTGTAGCACAGAGTAAGTAAGAGGCTCATATGTGTAGCAACCGGGTAGGCTAGAGGTTCCTGTTCGTAGAACGTCGTAAGTTAGAGGTTCTTGTGTGTAGCACAGGGTAAACTAGAGGTTTAAATTATCTTTAGTACCGTTTACACTAGAGGTTCTTATGTGTAGGACAGGTTAGACTAGAGGTTTCTCTTTAGTACCGGTTACACTAGAGGTTCTTTTGTGTAGTACGGGGTAGACTTGATGTCCCTATGTGTGCTACCAGGTACGTTAGAGGTTCATAATTGTAGCACCGGATAGACTAGAGGTTTATGTTTGTAGTACTGGGTACACAGGAGGTTCTTGTGTGTATTACTGGATACACTGGGGGTTCTTGTGTGTATTACTGGGTACACTAGAGGTTTTTGTGTGTATTACTGGATACACTCGAGGTTCTTGTGTGTACTACCGGGTACACTAGACGTTCATATGTGTAACACCGGGTAGACTTGAGGTTTATGTGTTTAGTACGGGGTACGCTAGATGTTCTTGTGTAAAGTACCGGACTCGCTACAGGTTCTTGAATCTGTGTAGCACAGAGAAAGTAAGAAGTTCATGTGTGTAGCAACTGGGTAGGCTAGAGGTTTATGTTTGTAGTACCGGGTACACAGGAGGTTCTTGTGTGTAGCACAGGGTAAACTAGAGGTTCAAATTATCTTTAGTACCGGTTACACTAGAGGTTCTTATGTGTAATACGGGGTAGACTTGTCCCTATGTGTACTACCAGGTACGTTTGAGGTTTATGGGTAGACTAGAGGTTCCTGAATGTGTAGCACAGAGTAATTAAGATGCATTGTGTCTAAATACAACCCAGGACATAACTTGATGGGGGTGTGAGGTCCCCGCTCCCACGGAGGCAGCAGTGTTGCAGATACACTAGAATGAGACCTAGCCGAATAGAAATACATTTGACACTGGAATTAGTTGATTTGACATTTCGGGTTAACATAAGGAGCAATTAGAATGTAAATTCAACGTTGAGGATAGATTAAACTTGCCATAGTTAAGTGAAAGTTTAAACATGTTGCCGGTTGCTCTTGTAGGGCGACTCAGACTCTCATTAGAATCATTTGTCTTACTTTATAGTAATGTTTTGCTTGTATAATTGGATTTCAATGCTTGAAATATTTTGTCTTGTTCCTAGCTCTAATACAATCACCGCCATTAAAATTTCGATGAACACAAAAAGTCTTAATGTGTTAAATGTATAGGTGTGACATATGACGGATTGGTCCAGTGCCGTTGTCCAGAAGAGCATGTAGCTGTAGGCGAGATGAGAACGTATTTAACAAAGATGCCTCTTTTTATGACTTTTTCCTGACATCATTACATACATATCTGCAAAAAGTTCCCATCTGTCTGATCGGGGTGGCAATGGCAGCAATCAATACTGTGAGTAAAACTTATTAGAAAATACAGCCAAATAGTCCATTCTTGCAGCAAAGACGATGCTTTTTCTGTGGGTTGATTATTATCTTTCATTGAATATGTATCTTGAGTATGTGTGAGATATACTGTTTTATAGATTAAACGAACATGTGAAGATAAAACTATTCTACCGATAACGACAACTCGGTTAAGTATGAGAAGGGAAAACGGTGGGAGAAAGGGAAGCAAATGGATGTTGAATGTGGTTAGGGGAAAGGATGGGGTGTTGGTGTTGTCTGAGGGTGGAGATACGAGGGAATATCAAAAAGTTTCAATTATCACAGACACATATCAAAGGTACAAACTTTATTTTGTTCTCATGTTTTTAAGACTTCTCTACATAGTCACCATCCAGAGATACACATTTTCCCCATCGCTTCTTAACCGCAGACGGTCTGAATAGAAGATCTCTGATTTCATGGAAAAAAAAGCCTCCACCTCTCGAATGATGTCACTGGTGTCCTCAAAACAACGTCCACGAAGTGGATTTTTCATCTCGGGGATCAAGGAGAAGTCACTTGGTGCAAGATCGGGTGAATAGGGGGGATGCGGTAAGATTTTAAAGCCACATCGCCGTGCCTCCACAGCAGCTGCTTGACAAGTGTGAGCAAAGGCATTGTCAGCTAACAGGCGTTCACCTTTGGTGATCATACCGCGGCGCTTCTGTTTAATGGCATCTCGTAACTTGCTCAGCAGGTTGCAGTAATAAGCTCCAGTAATGGTCTTACCCTTACCTAGATAACCCGTCAAGATGACTCCACGACAATCCCAAAAAACAGACACCATGACCTTTCCTGCAGACTTTTGCACCTTGGCCTTTTTGGGAGGTGGTGACGTAGCATGCTTCCACTCTTTGCTCATCTCTTTTGTCTCAGGATCATATTGATAGACCCAGCATTCATCCATGGTAACAAGACGTTTGATGAAATTCTCTTCGTCTGTGCCAGAAGCTCCAATGCTTGCCATGACATGTCCCTTGGATTCTGTTTTTGCAATGGAGTCACTAAGCGAGGAACCTAGCGAGCTTACATTTTGGGCATATGCAACTGGTTATGGAGTATGTTCCATGCACTTCCGTAACTCAGACCTGTGCATTATTGCATCATGCATTATTATCATTTGTAGAGTTACGCGGCGATCTTCTTGAACGAGCGTCTCAACCTCCTTGATGACATCCATCAGAAGAGGGGCGTCCACTTCTTTGCTCATCTGCGAGGGACATGTGGCCTGTTTGAAAATTCCTTTTCCATCTCAAAACAGTGTCATACGATTGGCTGTCATTGTCATAAACAGATTTCATCTCATCATTAATTTGACGTGCAGTATAGCCCTTCAAATATAAAAACTTAATTACACTGCGCTCCTCAATTTTCTCCATAATAGGGGGTGCTGTGCTATTTGATTAACAGCCGTAAAACTGACTGTCGCGAAAAAGACTATTGTTGACCCAGGAACTAGACAAGGATCACTTTTGCTACAGTGACCATTTGGTCCGTATTTTCCAGTACATTCTTTGTTATAATTGAAACTTTTGATATCCCCTCGTAGGAAGGGGGGTGAGTGCTGTATGAGGGTGGAGAAAGGAAGGGGTGTGGATGTTCTATTAGGGTGAAGAAAGGAAGGGGTGTGGATGTTCTATGAGGGTGAAGAAAGGAAGGGGTGTTGGTGCTGTATGAGGGTGAAGAAAGGAAGGGGTGTTGGTGCTGTATGAGGGTGAAGAAAGGAAGGGGTGTGGTTGTCTATCAGGGTGGAGAAAGGAAGGGGTGTGGATGTTCTATTAGGGTGGAGAAAGGAGGGGTGTGGATGTTCTATCAGGGTGGAGAAAGGAGGGGTGTGGATGTTCTATGAGGGTGAAGAAAGGAAGGGGTGTTGGTGCTGTATGAGGGTGAAGAAAGGAAGGGGTGTTGGTGCTGTATGAGGGTGAAGAAAGGAAGGGGTGTGGTTGTCTATCAGGGTGGAGAAAGGAAGGGGTGTGGATGTTCTATCAGGGTGGAGAAAGGAGGGGTGTGGATGTTCTATCAGGGTGGAGAAAGGAGGGGTGTGGATGTTCTATGAGGGTGAAGAAAGGAAGGGGTGTTGGTGCTGTATGAGGGTGAAGAAAGGAAGGGGTGTTGGTGCGGTATGAGGGTGAAGAAAGGAAGGGGTGTTGGTGCTGTATGAGAGTGGAGAAAGAAGGGGTGTGGGTGTTATATGAGGGTGGAGAAAGGAAGGGGTGTTTGTGTTTTATGAGGGTACAAAAAGGAAGGGGTTTTGGTAATGTATGAGGGGGGAGAAAGTTAGAGGTGTTAGTAATGTATGAGGGTGGAAAAAGTAAGAGGTGTGGGTGTTGTATGTGGGTGGAGAAAAGGAAGGGGAATAGGTTAAATCGGTTAAATAGGTTAACAGAATTAGTAAGCTAACTAAATCGAAGAAACACTGCTCAGTCATGTGCCCCTGCTTCACACAGTGACCAAAGAAACACTGCTCAGTCTAAACCTTTAACAGTGTCACCGGGATAGTTTCTACTTGATTCTATAAATAACAATGAGCAAGGGAGGGAAATGATGGGGATTTATCTTATTTATCTATTATTCATTTATACAAGCGATAGATTTGAACTTCTTCAAACAAAACAAAATATTGACGTTTTTCCTTTAACAAATGCTAAATGATGATTTTTTCCGCCTTCTTTCAAATCTTCTAGGAAAGAGGGTTTTATTACTGTGTATTTTGAAATGATTCTCCCAATTATTTTTATTTTGTTCCAGTCCCTCCCCTTAAAGGCTCCTTATATTTTCCTGACCCTCATCTGAAAACTCCCGGATGTAACCAATGACCGGTCCCTAACGTTGTAAGTGAAGTGGACGTCCCACTGCAGAGAGAAATGTAGTCCAGTACTCCGTATGAGCTGTTCCCACCACTTGTTCCAGTGGACTATCGAGACGAAGCTTCCAGCGAGAGGCAACCAGGAACCTGCCGCAACATTGAGGCACACTCTTTATTGCGTTAAGAAGGAGGAATACATTCCAACCATTT
This sequence comes from Phorcus lineatus, assembly GCA_921293015.1. NCBI lineage: Eukaryota > Metazoa > Mollusca > Gastropoda > Trochida > Trochidae > Phorcus > Phorcus lineatus. The sequence continues at coordinate 13,829,189 of OV121089.1, forward strand.
AAAAATAAAGAACCTTACAAACAATCTATTAATCAAACACCAAACAAACTGTCAGCACTGAAATGTCCTAACTATCCGCCAGAAGCGCCAAGTGCAGGTTCTTGAGTCTTGACGCTCCAACAACTACAATAGACTGCCGTCAGTTTGTCTCAGTACGGCAACTCTTAAGCGTGTGTTATTATTGTTTACACGCGCATCCTCGTGACTCACCAAATTACGTGATGAGCTGTTTTCACGAACAGCAGGGTTCTCAAACACAAGCACACAAACACCAAAGTATACAGGCGGGGCTCATGCACAGAGGTGCTGTTTTAATTTCTAGCTCATCTGGCCTGAAACGTCCAATAGGCTGTCCGCCAATCCGTTTGTCTGGTAACTTTTCACTATTTCATCTCCTTTCCAGAACCATTGACTCAGGAAATCGGAAATCTTGCGTACGTTATTGACTAATGAGATTTAGATTAATAGATTAAATTAACCTTGTCACCCCTAATAAGAATTCAAGAAGCACAAGACCTAGAAAGTTTTAATCTTGAGTATAGACAGCTTAGCTGATGGGGATTTTGATTGATATATTTGGTGACCCCGTGACCCCTAACAAGTCCACAGGGCAACACCCTAAAACCCTAATTTTCATCTTCCACAGAAGCTAAAGGTATGAAAAAAAAATCTAGAATATTGTATACAGAGTCCTAAGCTGATGAGTATTATAACAAATGCTTTGGTGATCTTGTGGCAGTTCATATGGGACCTTGTGACCATTTAGAGAATAGATGAGCTACAGTGCCAATGAATTGTTTTTTGATAACGTTTTGTTCTGTTCTGCAGTATCGTGAATCGCGACTTTTACAAGAGCATAGACAAATGATAATGTTACTTATTAAGGAACGGTTGTAACTGCCAATCTTGATAACTCCTAACATTGCGTACGGGTGATTACTGGGTTCAGTCAAATCATATAACGAGAGAGTACATGAAACCAGACGGAGGAAAGATGATCGACCAGGGGGGACGAGTGTGGGACACGGAGACCGCGGGGCTGTGCTGTGTACTCAATGCTGGTCCCCGAGGTGCTTCAACTCTTGAAATGTATCAAATACGCGATTTGAAAGATGTGATGAACCGTATAAAATAAATAAATTGTCAAATTAAAATGTTTCCATGACTGCAGAAGATATTTGCTCCGGGTAATGAAACGTGAGGAAGCCTTAAACATGCGGTCATCTGCAGGTCAGCTCTTGAAGATCTCTGTTTAAGTCATTTGGCCACACCAGCGGCAACCAAGCTGGTCCCCACCAGTGGATGGACAAGATGATCCTGCTACTCTCCCAGTCATTGTTGGTCCCGGTTTGAAAAGAGCGTTGATCACATCAGGGCGTGCATTCACTAGCTGGTAGGGTAGGTTAATTCAGATGAAAATACTCGTCAGAGTGAATGAGTCACTAAAAAGGACGGCATACCGAGTTTATGCTACACCATTTCCGCGTTTATTTCTGAATATCGTTTTAACATTTGTCAAATAGATAACGATTACGCTAACCGGCTGATGGAGCCTGCCGGCGCAGTGCATATTTGAGACGTGGTATACCACTGACATACCAGAGGCAGCGTAAAACTACCAGATATTGGCTTTAGTATTAATGTCAAGAATAGAGATAATTCATAAGAATGGTTTCAAGATTAAACTTAATCTTTTGGAAGGAAGTCGACATCCGTGACATGAAATTATGTGTACTATTATTAACAACTGCGATAGAAGAAAAAGCAAGGACATGTTATTTGGCATTTTCTTAAACTTTTGGCTCTCCACTGTGAGCTGTCGCCACCAATCAGTGAAGCACACACATCATCCATTACAGCACGCCAACCCTTATCTCTGCGACTGTCCGTTACGGGATTCCACACGTGAACATCAGTGTTATCTTCTTAAGATTCCCTGTAGTTTCTCGCTGTTCAGAGAAGAAAACGCAATCATAAAACCCCTTCTTGTAAACGTGCCTTTGCGCTTGAACAACAATACAAAAATTTGAGTCATGAATGTTGATTCATTGCATCCTGAGTTGGTGTCGCACATAGTCTTGAACGAATTATGCAAATTCGAAGCATGCGCAGTTAACAGGAGAAAAACGACCTTTGAAGACTACCTAGTGAACATGATCAGATGTGTTCAATGGCTCTTATTCATTATAATCCATTATCATTGCTGAATCCTTTTCAGGTAAAGCAATATAAAGCAATATTCATATTGTTCGAACCTTTCAGGAATTTGATTTTTATTCTTAGCACTTACACTGTTTTGGTTTTGGTTACGAATTTAAACAAATGGCATAAATGCCTCTGACAATGAAAAATGTCACCTGCATGTTTTACCAAGTAAAATTCTTTATGAAAAATAGTACTCTGGGATGGTAAACGTAAGGAAATAAGGATCGTTCATGGGGAACTGAGGGGGTAGGGGATATTTGTGGAGAGTGCTTTTGGGTGGTCAGGACCAGGCTGTTTCCCCCTCTACATCTCTCCTCTCTACACTACAAGTGTTTACCTGTCCAGCCGTCCCAGCGTCTACATTTCGCTATCCTCTTTCGGGGAGTATTGACCCGACGAGTCTAATAACAATGCCCCTTTGTGCAAAGTAATGGTTAGAGTGCCTTATTTTATAAGATGATTTCTATGAAGCGTTAAAAGTGTAATTCATGTGAAACTGGATCGGCCCTGTAACAAAGAGGAGAGTGTTTAGGGCTGAGCGGTGTTGACATGTTGACAGAGATTAGACTCGCAGCGCGACACCTCAACCTCCAGTCGACTGTAACTGTAACACTGTAACTCCATCACTTACTTAAGTAACTTACCCACCAGAACAGAATAGATGGGCGGTGCCTTACATTTTACTACGACGTTATCTCTCTCACAAATCTAAACTGATCATACGCTCTTCACACACATAGACCTCTCAAACTAACACCTTACACACTTCTGACATTTCTCTTTCACACCTGCAACACTGCTCATACCCAACTCTCACACTGCTCCTACACACTAATCACACACACCTCTCACACTGCTGCTACACAGCTACACACCTCTCACACTGCTCCTACACACTCATCACACACAACTCTCACACTGCTCCTACACACTAATCACACACAACTCTCACACTGCTCCTACACACTAATCACACACAACTCTCACACTGCTGCTACACAGCTACACAACTCTCACATTGCTCCTACACACTCATCACACACAACTCTCACATTGCTCCTACACACTAATCACACACAACTCTCACACTGCTTCTACACACTAATCACACACAACTCTCACACTGCTCCTACACACTAATCACACACACCTCTCACACAGCTCCTACACACTAATCACACACAACTCTCATACTGCTGCTACACAGCTACACAACTCTCACACTGCTCCTACACACTAATCACACACAACTCTCACACTGCTCCTACACACTAATCACACGCAACTCTCACACTGCTCCTACACACTAATCACACACAACTCTCACACTGCTGCTACACAGCTACACACCTCTCACATTGCTCCAACATACTAATCACACACACCTCTCACACTGCTGCTACACAGCTACACACCTCTCACACTGCTGCTGCACACTAATCACACACAACTCTCATACTGCTGCTACACAGCTACACAACTCACATACTGCTCCTACACACTAATTACACAGGTCTCACACTACTCCCACACACTAATCACACACAACTCTCACACTACTCCCACACACTAATCACACAGGTCTCACACTACTCCTAAACACTAATCACACACAACTCTCACACTACTCCTACACACTAATCACACACAACTCTAACACTGCTCCTACACACTAATCACACACAACTCTCACACTGTTGCTACACACTAATCACACACAACTCTCACACTGCTGCTACACACCTCTCACACAGGTCTCACACTACTCCCATATTAATCACACACACCTCTCACATTGCTGCTACATTCTTATCACACACATCTCTCACACTGCTCCTACACACTAATCACACACAACTCTCATACTGCTGCTACACACCTCTCACACAGGTTTCACACTACTCCCATATTAATCACACACACCTCTCACACTACTCCCACACCCGGCAATCACACACACACCTCACACTTCTCACACACCTCTTAACTGCCTTCTCACACACCACTTACACACCTCACCTTACACATCTCACACACATAAACTTGTTTTACGTACACACTTAAATAAACTCCGCGAGGTTTAACATGTTCGGCCACGTTCCGCAATGTAAAGATCTACAAAGAATAGCGTCTTGCTTATTGATTGATACACGAAAGCTGTTAACTGTACCTGTAAGTCTGATGTCAATCCCAGTCCTATCTAGGTTATCAACAATCAAGAACTCAATGTATCGAGGGACATTAAACTATATGGCAGACAAAGCACGCTGTTTTGGGTACGGACCTACTGGAATTAATTTTGTTGTGTGTATAGAAGCACGGTGTAACGATGGAACGATGTTTACACGACTGATGGTAGGGGAGGAGATGCGTTGATAGTCATCCTACCGGAGAGCGGAGATAATTGTATATATTGTAATTTACTATTTTATTTATAAATGTATAAATTTTACCATTTGATATGCAAATGTTTTAATGTGTCTCGTAGGGCAATCGTATTTTTTTACATGTCATGAAAAGTATCATGTGACACACAAATAAAATATCTTTCTTCTTCTTCTGTATATATTTTTGTGTGACCTCGAAAACAAGAATTGTCATTTACACAAGAAATTAATGATGAAGGACTAGATCAAAGGGTAGTTTGAGAGGAGGAATCGGACAGTTATGCTGCATATTTTCTATATTGGAAATTGTTTTGGTGACATTTGGCTGAAAACTACTTGTCTTAAGATGAGTTTTTCAATTTAAAAAACAAGTTAATTCCTTAAATAGACCAATAATATTAATAAACAGATTTTCAGAGTCAAACATTAAATCTTTCAGGATCACTCTGAAAAACGTAGCCTTTTATTTGTGTCCAATGAAAATGTGTCCTTACTGTTACTATAGAAGCAATTAAATACCTTCCAAGTCAATTGGCTAAGTCAGTATCTGGCTTTGGCCTTCAACTTGAAATGGCATGTAGCAATTAATTGTCTGAACAAAAAGACAATTTGATTTGAAACAAGTACATTGAATGTGGTGAATACTTCTACCCGGGTAAATCATAATGTACAGTTATTCATTCGAAATGTCACTACTTTTTAAGGTAAAAGTTAGCAACGGGTGTTCTTCGGGGGGCACATCAATTAACTGTTAAATCACACAATTCTTTGTTACAGTTTTCACCATAGTGGTAACAGTATGGACAAGGTTGGTAAGAACATTTACCAATTTTGACAATTGAATTTTCAAAAGAATAAAAACAATACACTTAATACAATATACAATATTTTTTGGAACTCATTTTATGACTCTTTTGGTTATCGTCAGCTCAATTATTTTCTGTTTGCTATTGTTAACCAGTAATAGTGAAGAAACTTTAAAAAACAATAGATGTTGCTTACATATTTACATACATTTTGGATGGTATTGCGCTCCTGCAATAGTGTTTAAACTTTCAAAAACAATTGAAACAGAAAGAAAATGAAATATTTCTTATCAAAGGTTTTGCAAAGCTCAGTATCTATTTAACTTTCAAAAACTATAGTTGATTTTGACAATTCATAAATAATAAAGACGTTATATATACGTTAAATATGTAGTTATGAGTCCAGCAAATATGGAACATTTATGTACTGAATAAGAGCCAATGGGATACTGCTCTAGTCTAAATGCAATAACCTGATACTAATAATAGCGCTCTATTCCTTTGAAGATGTCGGTGCTAAAAAGGTTCTCAAATTTGTATTGGCATTATATCGTTGAATATGAAGGATGAGTTTACTTATTTTATCTTTTTCGTTGTTGGCAGGAAGGGTAAAATGATAAAATTAAGGGGAAATTAGGTTTTTATATGGAAGCGATATTTCTTTATGTTGGACAATGCATCGGCCAGAGACGCGCTTTAAGAGTGCAGAAGGTCCTGTGTGAGATGAGTAACGATGAGATTGCTAAGGAGAGAGTAGGAGATAAAAGATGATCTCTGTGTCCTACTGTGGGCGCACTGTCACTGATCCCGCTACATGGCGGTAGACATTGTTTGAATCATCACTGAACACCTACACACGTTCGTCAGTTTAAGATGGCCAAGTAAAGGATATGAAAGACAAAATAGAAACAAATATTGTGTTTGTATTTGTTTAGTTACAAATGTTGAACATCATATATCAGAGGAAAGTATTGTCTGCATAGGTAACCATGATGCCGTTTTCACTACTATAACAACTATGTAAAGTACCATATATAATGAGAAACAACGCAACAGAATGCCCACAATATTTCCGTATTAAACTTGTACATATATATGGTTCATATCAAAATATACTTATAGCATTTCCTATGTACATGTGACTGCAACAGACACCTCGGTTTTCTCTCCTTGACTTGCGCTTCCGACCCTGCCTGCTTATCTTTATGGCAGAAAACTTCATAAAACTCTAAAATAACGCAAGAGAGATGTATGTGAGTTGGCGGCGTGTCGTAATTAGGAGCACACATCTATGTATAGCACATTCCGCAGTTAAGTCCTGATATTGTAGCGAACCCTGCGGTGTCGCCGCTTTGATGTTGCTTACATATTTACATACATTTGGGATGGTATCACGCTCTTCATCACAACCCCATAACTTTGGCCAATCACGAAGACTCTGGGATCGGTTCCCTTACGTATGACTGGGGAGACGTGAATTGCATCAACCACTCTTGACTTATCGGTCTCGAAAACACCGAGTGTTCTATAAAAATATCTGAATTTTGTTAAGTTGTTTGCCAGTGAGTCAGGGAGCACTGGGACAGCGGCAGCCCTCTGTCTGTCACGTGTAGGAAGGGTCGACGGAAGGTTTTGGAAGAACTTGTCTGATTTTGTTTTAATCTTAAGTCTGAGATTTCTTTCATAAAACTTGACTCCTGATATAATGAGGCCTGGAGTTATTGCACTTCTTCCTTGTTTTATTCTGTACGAGGTATCTTCAATGGGGAGAATTGTCCCCAGAAACCCTTTAATATAGGACAATGGTATAAGTTGTGTGGCTTCAGGAGAACAATATTTGATGCTTTGAGAAGCGCGCAATTATTCTTTCCAGAGCAATTGTCCTTGTTCCGATTTATTGACTGTGTTAGAGGCAATCTGAATTAATTTAGATGGGAAGTTTTTCATTCTGTTATAACAATCAACAGTATGACCCAATTGTTTGAAAAATATTATTCTAATTTATTCATTACACTAGGTAATTTCAAAGGAGACAGTTTCCTAAAAAACGTTGAAAATTGAATAACCAAATAAGGTGTGTGGTTATTGGGTATCATCTGAGGACGGTTATTGATGTTGTTGAGTTCCTCTGACATGTAAAGAGACATAGGGGTATGTATGCATGTTCATGTGGACACGTTGCGTTTCTAGCGACACGTAAAGAGACATAGGGGTATGTATGCATGTTCATGTGGACACGTTGTGTTTCTAGCGACACGTAAAGAGACATTGGGGTATGTATGCATGTTCATGTGGACACGTTGCGTTTCTAGCGACACGTAAAGAGACATAGGGGTATGTATGCATGTTCATGTGGACACGTTGCGTTTCTAGCGACACGTAAAGAGACATTGGGGTATGTATGCATGTTCATGTGGACACGTTCTGTTTCTAGCGACATGTAAAGAGACATAGGGGTATGTATGCATGTTCATGTGGACACGTTGTGTTTCTGGTGACAAGATCAGCTTCCCACAAACACCATGTTTATTTGTTAGCTGGGAAATTCACATACCGTCGCGTCAAAATATGTACATAAAATAGCTAAATACTTTTTTCATATTTGAGTAGACACGCCATTAGTGGACGAGGGTCAGTAAGATCAAGCAAGAGCAGGTTGGTCAAGCGGTGTGTACTTAAACATGTGTAGTGGACAGAGGCATGAGTCCGCGGTCAGCTGAGAGCCACACACGGGGTCAGCTTCTGGGGTAAATAGTATACTATGATGGTATACGGTGACCAAGATGAGCTAGCGACTGCTGATTCCTAGCACATAGCTGAGTGGAGCTTCTAGATACAAGTATGCACACACATCGATACGAGTTTGTGGGCGCCCCCACTGAAATACATTCAGAGCATAAATGTTGAATGTACTAGTTAGTGTATGATTGAAGTAATGACCGCTGACCGTGTGAATATCGGTGATGAGGCTTTCACAGATATTCGCGAGGTCATTACTTAACACATGGTTTAGAATGATTATTCGTTTGATATTTTGATTGGCAAAGGTGATTTTGTTTAATTTTTAATTTAATTTTTTTTTAAATCGTTTGTACACGTGCATTGCTTGTGCGAACTATAACTTCAACTTCAACTATAGTAGTAAGCCGCGATATAAGTGAAATAATCTTGAAAGCGGCGTTAAACCCCAACTCACTCAACTATAGTAAATTTTCAATATAAAATCCTATTAATATCTTAATCTTTTTTCACAGAACTTAAAATATAGATGTACACGTCTGTTAAAGATGAATCATGTAAAATGGCAATGTCTTTGCATATGAAAAGAGTTGTATTCTGCGTATTTCTTTAAGATTTGAAGTTCTAAGAGATACCCGAAAGAGAGAGAGAGAAAGAGAGAGAGAGAGAATGTTTCTTTATACTTGACACATTAGTGAATCTTTTTGATAGACGTATTACCATGTAGTATTTCATTAGGAGTGTTCAAACAAAATGTAATGCTTTGCAAAAATTTCAGTCCCTCTTACAATGGAGATTGAATTAAAAACAATTCAGTTTTATGGAAATAAGACCTAGCAAATCATCACAATTTTGTCTACAAATCTGTCTGAGGTGCTATTTTCAGGTCAATGGTTGACAGCGAGCGGTAGATCTACGAAACCAATCAGAGTTGCTCGTCCTGGTGTCATATAGTGGGATTTGTCCTTAACTATCATTCCCCCGAGGACAACTGGCTGTATAGCCACACTTGCCCCGAACAACACACCCAGTAGGTTATGAGTTATATCATAAACATATACTTATACATGTGTAAACAGGAAAATCTCATTGAATTTCGTTTCCACAGCTTAGAGTTCTGTAGCGTAGTATTCATGTTTGTAGACTTACATTTGAAATACATTTACGATCTATAACATTCAAATATCTTCACATAATGATAACGATATGCTCAAAGTCTTATCTTCCTATAGTTGACATGAAGTTGGAGGCTGTAGCCTACGTATCGATGCACTCGCGTATTATGTAAGCTCCTCCTGGTCCGCAAACTCTCCACTTTCTCTCTTGGAAGAAACTTGGGAAGCTAAAGTCTTTAAAGAGGAGGCGTAACGTCGAATTTTGATTACTACAAATTATTATCTGTATTCATATGACTTATAAGAATCAATACAGCCAAAACAATAGAAAATATACGCTTTCATTCGACTACTAGGAAATTTTTATACCCCTGTTTTGAATAACCGCCGAATCAGACTAGCGAAAGCTTTGCCAAAATCATCAAAACATGACTCGAAGCCACGCACAGTGTGTGTGTTAGTTGTCAGGTGAAAATCCAGCTCATTGATTTTCTCTGTATTTTTAAACTAATTCAACAGCCAAATAGGGGCAATGGCATGGTCGAAAGAATTCAAAAACATGATATATTACTGCTTTATGATATCAACTTTCCTTATTAGTCGCCAATCCACTTTGATTGGAGGAGTGTGAGAATCCCTGGGCTCGGTTTTCTCGGGTGGGTTAAAGAGTCACTCCGTGAGTTGTTGGAGTCATGTATGCCAAACTTAATCAATGGTGTCATTTGATCGCGAAGTATCGAGTGTTACCAAAAAGATACATTTTAATGCTAATTTTTTTTCACAGTGACAATATGAAGGAAGAACGTCGCAATTATGATCGAAAACCGGACAGTGGCGCGCGTCAAATGGTCAAACGTAATTTTGGAATCTTATCTAAAACAGCCAGGAGTGCATTTACGAGTTCATAGTGTTTGTTAGGTTAGGTTACCTAGTACAGTCAGACCCCGATAATCCGGCCACCGATAATCCGAATCTCGCGGTATCCGAACGGTAGCAAGCTGTAACCTAACTAATCTCTATATAAACTCATTTAATGTTAATTCATTAAAGAAGGGTGCACCCACACAGAATGTAGATCCATGTTCCATTGTAATAAAGGGGCTGAAGGAAACTTCCAAAAATGAAACACCTGAAGAAATACTAAAAACTATTGACAATTTGTTAACTAACACACTACAGTTAGAAGGTGTGGAAGTGGTTAGGTGTGAGCGCCATGTCAGGAGACAGGGAGACAACAAACACCCAGGCCACATCGTATGCCAACTCCGAACCTCAGAACAGAAACATTTGATTTTGAAAAACAAAAGCAAATTGAAGACCAAAAAAGATATGGAAAAAGTTTATATTGACAATTTCAAAACAAGGGATGAACTTAAGGCAGAAAATAATATGCGTATGCTTCTCAAGACTCTGGACAAAGAGAATAGCTTGAAACTACACAAAAATGGAAAACTGTCTTCCAGTCACAACAACAGGAAAAGCCATTAGGGTCTAAGGCTTGGGGTATGGAATGTCAGAGGTTTTTAAAAAAATGTGAAAAATATTGAGGCTTTTAACTTTAAATGTGATGCTATTAACTTTCTTGATTGTGATATTATTGGACTCTGTGAAACATTTTTACAAGGTAATGATAATGCAGAACTTGATGGATATGAATGGATAGGACAGAATCGCCAAAACTTACACGTTAAAGCAAAGAGAGGATCTGGTGGCATAGGATTTCTAGTGAAGAAGGACTTATTTCCACATGTAAAGAAACTGAATGACTTTAATACAGAAGGAATAATGTGGATAAACATATGTAGGAATAATAAGCCAGACATATTCATGTGTATTGTTTACCTGCCGCCAAGTGGAACAACCCGTATGATAGATAATGAACTATTTTTAAATAATCTGTTGGAACAATTTTACTATTATCAAACGAAAGGAATCATATACATCAGTGGAGATTTCAACTCGAGATGTGGAGATGTACAAGATATCATCGAAGGAGTGGACAAAATCAAATTAAGAGAAATAATTGACAATGTTTTAAACAATAATGGCGAATCACTTATAGATTTTATGACAACTGCTAGTCTTTGTATGTTGAATGGACGAGTGGGTACACAAGATTTTACATACTTGAGTGCGCAAGGATCTTCTGTAGTAGATTATGTTTTAACGCCTTATAAACAGTGTCAACATGTGAAGAATTTTACAGTGTATAGAATTAGTGAATTAATCACCAAAGCTGGTTTGAAACCACCAATAACTCTACCAGATCACTCAGTGATAACTTGGGAAACAGAACATTTTTTCATGAATAAAAACAGCAGTACAGATAACAGCAGAAAACCTGTCAAGTCTATGGTGAAGTATAACATTGATAATATTCCCTGTGATTTCCTCTTGAATAATGAAAATATGAACTTACTACAGAATAGGATATCACAGCTTGAACAGAGAAACTTGAAGCAGACAGACTTGAATGAATTATATAATGAACTTTTGACAAATATTAAAGAAGAAATGGACGCCAAACTTGACCCATCAATTATTCAAGTGAACAGGGACACTAGGAGTGGGAACACGAAGAAATCAAGAGCCAAACCATACTGGTGTGAAGAACTCCAAGTGCAGTGGGACAGTGTGCGGGAGAAAGAGAGGATATGGACAAAGTATAAAGGACTGAAAGCTAGGAAAAGAGAACTGAAGAATATTTATACAACAGCAAGAAAGAAATTTGACAAACTTCACCGTAAACATAAAAGAAATCACCAAAAAGAACAACAGACTAAAATAACAAACTCTCTTTCAACACCAAGCATTTTCTGGAAAGACATTGGTAAACTTGGAATACAAAATGAGAGGAAAATCATGATACCAGAGGAAATAATCACAGAAGATAATACTATTGTAAGAGACCATGAACTAGTGATGGACAGGTGGAAAAATGATTTCTCCTCCTTGTTAAACCCGACTGTTAATACAGAAAACATTAACATAGATCATACTCAGGACCTGCATAGCAAACAAGACAATATAAATTCAACTAATACTGAAGATCTAAACAGACCAATATCTAGAGGAGAAGTTGCCGAAGCTATCAACTCTTTGAAACTGCATAAAGCTCCAGGAATTGACAATATTCAAGCTGAAGTTATTAAGAACAATACATGTGTCAAAACTCTCCATAAAATGTTTAATCTCATGTTTGTGTCTGGTATGGTGCCTACCATATGGAAGAGAGGTATAATTAGTCCAATTCCCAAATCAGGAGACTATGATCCACGGATGCCTATGAGCTATAGAGGAATTACACTTCTCTGTGTCCCATATAAAGTTTATTCAAAACTTCTTAATAACAGAATATCCAACTGGCTAGAAGAAAATAATCTCTTATCATCTGTGCAAAATGGTTTCAGAAAAGGTCGATCATGTCAAGATCATATACACACTCTAACCAAAATTCTCTACAACAGGAAAATGTCCAAACAAGCAACATATACATGCTTTGTGGATATGAAGAAGGCTTTTGACTCTGTGAATAGGAATCTACTGTGGTACAAGCTAATAAATGTGTATGGAATTCATGGAGCAATGATAAATGCAATTCAATCACTCTATCAGGATGTGAAATGCTGTGTGAAGGTCAACACTGAAAGAACTGAGTGGTTTGATGTATCAACAGGCGTTAAGCAAGGCTGCTGCATGTCACCAACACTGTTTGCAATGTATGTGAATGATTTAGCCAATAGTTTACAACAGTTGGAGTGTGGAATTGATATTGATAACATGAATATACCTGTTTTACTCTATGCAGATGATATTGTGCTCATGTCACCTGACGCAGATAAACTACAGAAATTACTTAATCACCTACATCAGTGGTCACAACGATGGAACCTCATAATTGATATAGACAAAACCAAGATTCTTCACTGCAGGCCTGTGTCAACACCTAGATCAACAGTGCAATTCACTTGTGGTGATATGGAAATAGAATATTGTGCTCAGTATAAATATTTAGGAATGTGGATAAACGAGTTTTGTGATTATAAAAAATCAGTGCAAGAAGTGTGCAAGTCTGCTAATAGAGCACTTGGTGTGGTTATGACCAAGTTCAATGCTCTTGGTGGTCTAAGCCACTCTGTGTTTACTAAGTTGTTTGACAGCTATGTGCAACCTATTCTTAATTACAGTGCTTCTGTCTGGGGCATGAATATGTACAAGGAAATCAATAACATACAAAATAAGGCCATGAGATTCTTTTTGGGAGTAAGGAAAAATAGTTCTACCATAGCTATCAGAGGGGACATGGGCTGGAGGAATTCCTACACAAAGATTAAAATTGAAGTGTTAAGACAGTTCCATAAGACTGTGACAGCTGATAGTGACTCCATACCTGCTACTATTCACAGGTGGTCAATCAGAAGAAAATCCTCATGGGATCATAGAGTTATGGAATTTGTGAAAAAACTACAAATTCATGGAGATCAAGATGTAATTAATTACTGTTTAGCAACCAATAGATCTGTTTTCCTCAATAGTGCCCTAAATGTGTTAGATAAATGGGATAGAGAGAAGTGGAACTCAGATTTGTTTAATGATAATAATAATAGAATAAATGGCAACAAATTAAGAACCTACAGACTGTTCAAGCAGGAAATATCTACTTCATCATATGTGAGAATGCCAATTTCAAGACAACAAAGAAGATTATTAGCATCACTTAGGTGTGGAAACCTGCCTCTTAATATTGAAAGAGGAAGATACACCAAGCCTGTTACCCCTTTAAATGAAAGATTATGTATATTATGTGATGAATGTGAAATTGAAAATGAGAATCATTTTCTACTTGTGTGTCCCTATTGCAATGACTTGAGAAATATTCTTTTTACTTCATGTAACAATATTATAGGCTCCTTTACTACATTGGATAACCTCCAGAAACTAATCTGGTTAATGAACACTGAAGAAATACAATATGGACTAGCCCGATGCTTACAACAAATGTATCACAAACGACGATTAGCAGTGTAATATTGTGGGTTATTATCTTAGTATATATGTAATAGTAAGGTGCTAACGTGTGGATGCGTGCGTATATGTGTGTAGTGTATACATGTATGTACATACTAATCCACTAATGTACTAACATATGTGTGCGTGTATGTATGTCGTATAGGCTTGTACTAATGCACTAATGTACTAATATATGGGTATGTCCGTATGTAATGTATACATGTATGTACTAATTCACTAATGCACTAACGTGTGGGTGTATGAATGTATGTACTGTACGCTTGTGCTAACATACTAATGCACTAATGTGTGTGCATGTATGTATGCATTGTAAGTATGTAATGTAGGTATTAATGTATTTATGAGGTGTGCTGACCTGAATGTTTTGTACGTGTGTATGTCGGTCTGTATGTATCTGTATTTGCAGATATGTATGTATGCATGTTTGACATTGTTTGCATGTATGTAACAATGTGAATGAGTCTGTATGTATGTGTAATGTGTATGGAAGTATGTTAATGAGTGGGGGTGTGGAGGTTAGATGATATAGTGTCACTGAATGCAGAGATCTAGGTGTATATATGTATGATATGTGGTGCTCGGGCATGCGTGAATGAACATGTGAATTTAATGTAAACAATCATTTTATCTATATTTTATTGCTTTTTTATTTGTGCCATATAAGGTGTCAAATTGGTCTCTTGAGGCCTGGTGTTTGTAATTCACCAAGTTTTAATATGTGTATAAATGTAACACATGACACTGTAATAAACTATATTATTATTATTATTATTAATTCGTTGATGCAGTCTCCGTATCCGAACGCTAATTAGCTGTGACGGATTAGTTAATTACAGCTATTTCTGCTTCATTAATCCGACTGTTCATCAAAGCGTTCGGTAATCAACATCAATGATAGTGAATTGACACGGGAGTTGAGTGTGTCAGCAGTTTGTGATTGTAATAAAATGATCTGTAATCGGCAAATTCTTCAAACCTGAGTGAGTGTCCAGAAATGCTTTGTGCAATGATTGTTTATTAATATATGTATCCCATTTGTTATGTGTATATGAAATAAAACTCATTAGATATTCGTAATATTCGTCTGTCTGTAGATTTGGTTCGTTTCAGTAGTCCGAACGTTTCACTATCCGAACGTTTTTGATGAAAAACGGAAGTGTTCGGATTATCGAGGTCTGACTGTATCCATGTATATTGGACGTGATATCTACACCACTGTGCATTTATATGGTTGTTTTTAGATTTTCATGAAAAACCAGTATTTGTCACATATATGTCTTCTGGACATGAAAAGTTAAGATGTTTTGATTTTATATCACCACATATGACATTTAGGTTCGTATCAAAGATAAATAATATGTTATGAAAATCACGGAGTGGCTCTTTAATATAAAAAAAGTTTCGAACTTGGTGGTGAGAGATCCACCTCTATTGAATAACACGTATTGTTATATAATGTATTTATTCTTATGAAGTTTTAAATTGTCTCGAAAAAATGAAAGTGTTTTTGTGAACGGGAGACAATGTAATATATGTAGACATTAGTGGCATTTGTATCATATTTCGCAGAATAGTTTATTTTCTTTCACTAAACTTCCATGAGAAATTAGTACTAAAGTGGATGATTTGTTTGTAGTTACATGTATCTAACATATACTGTTATTTAATACAACACCCCACACCGTGTGGCATTGTCTTCGCTTTGAATTGAACAATTAACGATATAAAACATACCTGGCGCCAGCGTTAGAAACATCCTATATAATTCTAGGTAACCGTTACAAACGATCTACTTGTTCAAATGATTAGCATCATCGGTGGAAATGCATGAACCAAATCTCCTTCTCTTAATTTATTGGTTGAATATATACATTGTGTATTCTACAGGTTCATTGGTTCATCATGATTGGACGTCGTGACAATAAACCAAGTAGCAGTCGAATGCCAAGAGTTACGCCATTATGACAGGTGTATGATAGGTGTAATTAGAGACCATTTGATAAAGAATCGAATTTGAATGCGATGGTATTACATAATGGGCACCTGTTTGTCATAAAACTGATGTTTCAATTTAATAAACTCAACTATCAATTGTCTCTGTGTTCAGTCTGCATGTGTTTTGGTTTTCGTTCTAATCCAAGCACAGTTGATGCTATATTTGCCCTCCATTCATTGATTAGTCGTACTCTAAATGGTAATAAGCGATTGTATTGTGCATTTGTGGATTTTAAATGTGCTTTTGATTCAATTGATAGGTGTAAATTATGGTATGAATTGGCCAAATTGGGTGTCAGAGGGAAGTTATTATTGGTTATTCGTTCTTTATATCTTCATTTAAGATCTTGTGTGAGGATTGGTGGTTTTGATAGTCAGTGTTTTAGAAATAATCTTGGTCTAATGCAGGGGGAGGTTTTGTCGAGCGTTGGGAACTCGAGGTAAATATTGTTAAAACTAAGATAATGGTTTTCAGAAAAGGTGGTAACGTTAAATCAACAGAGCACTGGCTTTATAATGGTACGGTTATTGATGTTGTCGATACTTTTACATATTTAGGAATAGTTTTTAACTATAATAACTTATTCTCGAAGGCTACATTGCAGTTGTCCGATCCGGGTAGGAAGGCGCTCTTTTCCATATATAATAATACTAGGTCATTGTCATTGAATCCCGAATCTCTTTTATTCGTTTTTTATTGTTATGTCAGC
Organism: Phorcus lineatus; assembly: GCA_921293015.1. NCBI lineage: Eukaryota > Metazoa > Mollusca > Gastropoda > Trochida > Trochidae > Phorcus > Phorcus lineatus. Next base: position 13,846,177 of record OV121089.1, read on the forward strand.
AGTATTATTTTATGCATCCGAGATTTGGGGAGATAATAAAGGATTAAACATTGAAAGATTACACTTGGATTATTGTAAAAGGCTCTTAGGTGTTAAGAAATCAACATGTAACTTAATGGTTTATGCGTAATTAGCTATATAGGTCGTTATCCGTTGCTATTTAAAAGACAATATAAAATGGTTAAATATTGGTGTAAGCCTCTTGTGTCTGATAACAGTATTTTAAGAGGTTGTTATGAACATCTTAATACTCTTATTTTATTGATACAGACAATATCATGGATGACTACACCAACTTCTAAATGCCTTTGAAGAAAATGTTATTTTATTGTCACCATGTTCAACATCCACAACCTGTACCAATAACGTTTTCATTACGTACCAATTATCTCTACAGATATATGTAATAAAGAATCAGTCTGGGTGAGTCCATTGTGTCGCAAGAGGTAACATGCTAGAGATTAGCAGTGCAGTGGACCATAAACTTGTTTTGATAAGCTGTAGGGGTTATGGGGGACTACCTCTTAACCCGGTCTTATTGTTGTGACAACATTGGGCACGTCGTGATTGATGTACTTCACATGCTGTAGGATAGTGCGCATAGCATCGTGTTAAAGCACTGTCTTTTGCTTGGAACAATACGATAACTAAAGATATATTAAATATAAATTAATCGAAGGTTGGAGTTGTTTGGATGACTTTTGATATGTTTAAACATTTGTTAAAACAGCGAGAATTGCTGTTAAGTTTTCATTAAGGAGCTTACAGAAAGAAAGAAAGAAAGAAAGAAAAATAGTTTATTTCGGTGTCACGTGCATACATTCCTTTCACATATGGCATAGTAAAACAATATTTCACATGATATGAAACATTTCATATAAAAAGATAGCACCCGGCCTACAAGGCCTATGAGACACCATATTAACTCATATATCAATCATTATATATCAAAATATGGATAAATAAAATATAAAACATAGGAAAAAAGGATGGAGAAAGATCATTAAAAGTTAAGTGAGGCGCAACCTCCGTCAGTACATTTGATTTATCAGCAAGTGGCTTACAGGAAACGTCCCAAAACTTAGACAGCTATATCTTAGACAGCTTAAAACAACATTTATGGTCGAGTGCACGGCTAATCCTTCGGCTGTTACCTACATCTGATAATGGACTAGTCCATGAGAATCACTATAAGAACAGTATCATAGAATTTATGTTCAAATTTATTAACAAGTATTTCAAACATTCATCATGGATTCAATATTTTACCAAAACAAATATAGTACTTTTCCTCTGTGGTTTCATTTACATAACATTCAAATACAGAAAATGAATTAAGAACTATTTGCTCTGTGGTATCGGTATTTTAAACAGATTTAATAGATTAATCTTTAGAATATTGATTTAAACATTTGAATATCAACATTAATTGATATTAATATACAGATCGGCCAATACATTTGCATTTAAAATCTTATTTACAGGCTCCTCTATTGAATTTATCTTAAGTCTGTTCTGAAATTTTGTTGTCACGGATTTCAAATTCAAATACTATATACATCATTGTTCAACATTTAAGTCAATTTGAATAAATATAACATGACCTATTCAATTAAATACATTTTCTGACAGAAAACTAATCGAAAAAAATCGAAGACATGATGAACGTTCTCTTGACTTGCAAATTGCGACTTTATCTCAGTCCTTTTTTGGTTTGAGCCTTCTTCTCACCGCCTGGGGACTAATTCGACGTCCAAGTGCTGTATTGGCCGACACTGTTGCTGTTTGAAACCAACCTGGTTCCCTGGCCTCGTTCCGCTTGCGCTACAGTGAGGCCATGGCACTGGCTGTATAATGGCGCTGCGCAGAGCAGCGATCCAAGATGGAGGACAAGGCAATTTTATGCATAGCGATCACAAATTCACTTCATTCTCGCTCTATAGCCACGACATATTGAAGACAAGCATCTACCTAGAATGCAAATAAAATTAGAACTCGGAATATCGCCACATATAGTTTTTGTTGCAAAGGGATATTGCTAAACATCATAATTTTTGCAGCGGAGCGATAGCCCCGCCCACCTAGAAATAAACAATATAGTGGAAAGGCTTGGTGCACTGTTTTAAACTATGACAGGTCGAAAATTGAAGCAATTGTTGTTTACTTGGTGTGGTGACAGCTTGTTTCAAATACTGGTAATGAAGGTGTAAAGCGATTTTGCGACATTTCCCGAAATCGACTCAATCAAAAGCTGTCAACTACGACGCTCAGTACCACTGAGACACAACAACGACCAACTAATTACAGCAAACAATTACTAGTCGTATAGTCCGATTTCTTATTTTTGACCTTTTTTAGAAGTCACATTTTTATTTTATATATAGAATACATAAAAGTTGTAATTTGAGAATAAGACCAATATTAGTAGGATTCAGCAGGAGAGAGAATTTGAACCTATTTTGGTGTACGAAAGAGTATAGAGGGACACGATGGCTTTTTCTCAGGTCTGTTTACAACGGATGACTTAAAAGAAAATTTTATTCCGACTTCTAAACAATTAAAATTACTGAACCAACAAATTCTGTTGCTCTATCTTCCAGTATCTATTGTTAAATCGTGCGATGAGCACCTGAAGCGTGCAAATGCAATCCGGGATTTCCTTATTTTTAATAAATTAGGTATAGTAGTATAAGCAATTGTTTGAAAGCTATAGGGGCGTAGCCCATTTTTGCGTGGAAATATCTTTCAGTCTCTGCGTAACATTTAAAAAATTTGAATGAAAATTAACATTTTGACTCTACCCATATATATATATATATCCCCATATCGAATCGTATTTAATAACTCCGGGATGTTTGATACCCAATCTGTCTTTCCTCCGGCTCTTATCATACGAACTAATCATATCGTAACATTGCCTTGGATATCTATAAGATTAAGAGGGCATTTGTAAAAGACTCATCCAAAATGTTATTATTCTTGCTTCAGCAAATATGTGAATCGGAAATCTTCCGCATTCTCCGTATACCATATTACTAGGGCCCTTTGCCTTCACTTCTAGAATTTTTATAAGCAATTTTTTTCAAATCTGCCACATAGTAAGAGCATGATTCATTTTGAAAGAAAACACATTTTCTGCCGTTTTTTAGCATTAAATTCCATTTGATTATTGAAATGTCAGAATGCAGGGATATATTATTGTAGGAATAAATTCAAAATCAGTTGCTAAAATGTGTCCTATGATGTGAGTTATGACTTACATCTTTCGTTTCCAGGAGCTGTTATCATCATCTCTATTAGCTGAATACAACCGTTTAAATAATACAAATATATCACGCTTCTGCAAGACGAATTTCTAATATGTGTGTTATAGTGGGAGATGTCCTTGCTATATTGCCAACAGTTATGGAAAGTCTACAATTTATGAAATTTTGCAAGTTCTTCATGCCTTCATGACAGGTTTTAATAGGGTCGATTTGGGGAAATGTTTCAAAATCGCCTTACTCCTTCATTACCAGTATTTGAAACAAGTTGTCACCACACCAAGCAAACAACAATTTCTTCAATTTTCGACCTGTCATAGTTTAAAACAGTGCACCAAGCCTTCCACTATATTGTTTATATTTCTAGGTGGGCGGGGCTATCGCTCCACTGCAAAAATTATGATGTTTAGCAATATCCCTTTGCAACAAAAAATATATGTGGCGATATTCCGAGTTCTAATTTTATTTGCATTCTAGGTAGATGCTTGTCTTCAATATGTCGTGGCTATAGAGCGAGAATGAAGTGAATTTGTGATCGCTATGCATAAAATTGCCTTGTCCTCCATCTTGGATCGCTGCTCTGCGCAGCGCCATGATACAGCCAGTGCCATGGCCTCACTGTAGCGCAAGCGGAACGAGGCCAGGGAACCAGGTTGGTTTGAAACCTGTTCCATAAATTGATGTTGTAACCGGTTGTGTCACGCTTCCAGGTCGGTCTTGTTTTGTTCCAGTCTGCTGTTGACGTCTACGCAGCTTTAAAATGGTCAGACGTTGGCATCCGAATGCAGCAGCGACAACTCCATCAGTCGTCCAAGTCTGCAGCATACCAATGGCTCTTTCCCGCTCTTCTGCTGTTAATCTCGGCATTGTTATCGAATTATGGTATGAAATGATGAATACAGGGGCCTTTTGTACCCGTTTACAACTGTTTTCACGTGTATTACATGCGATGTAAAAATCCCATGGCTACGTTTTGGGGACATGATTCTTCAGATGGAAACTGAAAATGTGTAACATTACATATTTTCATTAGTTAGTAAGATTAAGAAATTAATTTAGTCGGTTTATACGTGTCAAAGCTTCCTAAACAGTCCCAATATATCTGGAAAAAAATCTTTATCTTAGAATTGTGGAATTGTGTTTCGAAGAGGAATATTACAATTATCCGTATTTGATCATTGTTTAAAGTATAGAAATTATTAAGTTCAAATGACTCCCGACAAGTCGTCATGTTGCATTTAACTTAAAGTTGTATTCATGTCCTAAATATCATCTTAACCTTAGGAGGGCATTTAGTAACATAACAGAGAGGAATTTTCAAATTGAAAAATGAAGATTGAGTAGAAGAAGAAAGGTGAGGTCATAGGTCTTAAGTCAGAATGTGTTTTCTAAAACTTCCCCATATGACATAAAACACATAAGGTCCATTTACTCAAACCTTTTCATATCGTTTCAAGAAAAGTGTAATGTCAAATAAAGCAGCTTGTTGACATATTGAATCTTTTAAATGCAATACCTTTGGTTGCTCCATACACAGATTTCAGATGAGATGAGAAGGCCAAACGTATTGCATTCGGCACTGATCACAATCGCTACATGAAAGCTGAGTATCTACTTGCCGGTTGTAACACCTCGCTAATCCATAATAGCACGCGCAGAGTCATTTCAGGAGGATGTTGCTAGTTTCAGGTTGAAGAACTGAGCATTTTTTAGAACCGCCCTTCGCGTTGACTCGAAGGTAGTTAACAGGTTGAGTGTAAACTCATCTACTGTGCCTATCAACTTGAAAATGTACACGTAACTTTGCTTTTCTGAATAAAAAACATAAGTTTCTGAATACTTGCTGTCATACACCAGCTCGCAATGCCAATTTTAAATGCGCTATGTAAGTCTCTGTTTATGTAGATATGCACGGAATTTCGTATCGCTGCTTTTAATTGAAATCTTACTGTTCAAGATTTTTATCTCACAGATGCAAACTGTTTGAAAAACTATTAAGGATCTTCTATGGAACAAGATGAGTTTCAGTTTCGTAATTTGATCAAACTTATTTCCTTTCGATTACAACGTATACTTTAATTTCAAGTGGAGTTTTGTTGAGAAACCCATTCACATGCCATCTCTCATATGATTTTAAAAGCAAGCAATGACGATTTAAAATGTTTACTTTGCTTTAAAACTGAAAGGAGAACAAAGGCACTATAACTATAACTATCATACATTTAGTGTCGGCATCTGTAGCTTTAAGCAGCATCTCCTGACGTGTATTGATGACTCTGTTTTACATACACTCAGTGTCGGCATCTGTAGCTTCGAGCAGCATCTCCTGATGTGTATTGATGACTCTGTTTTACATACACTCAGTGTCGGTATCTGTAGCTTCGAGCAGCATCTCCTGATGTGTATTGATGACTCTGTTTTACATACACTCAGTGTCGGTATCTGTAGCTTCGAGCAGCATCTCCTGATGTGTATTGATGACTCTGTTTTACATACACTCAGTGTCGGTATCTGTAGCTTCGAGCAGCATCTCCTGATGTGTATTGATGACTCTGTTTTACATACACTCAGTGTCGGTATCTGTAGCTTCGAGCAGCATCTCCTGACGTGTATTGATGACTCTATCTTACATACACTCAGTGTCGGCATCTGTAGCTTCGAGCAGCATCTCCTGACGTGTATTAATGACTCTATCTTACATACACTCAGTGTCGGCATCTGTAGCTTCGAGCAGCATCTCCTGATCCCTCACCCAGCCCTCTGTCTAATCTGACCTGCAGATTGATCCCTCACCCAGCCTTCTCTCTGATCGGACCTGAGGACTGACCCCCCACCCAGCCCTCTCTCTAATCTGACCTGCAGACTGATCCCTCACCCAGCCCTCTCTCTGATCGGACCTGCAGATTGATCCCTCACCCAGGCCTCTCTCTCTGATCTGACCTTAGGACTGATCCCTCACCCAGCCCTCTCTCTGACCCGACCTTAGGACTGATCCCTCACCCAGCCCTCTCTCTGATCTGACCTGCAGATTGATCCCTCACCCAGCCCTCTCTCTGATCTGACCTGCAGATTGATCCCTCACCCAGCCTTCTCTCTGATCTGACCTGCAGACTGATCCTTCACCCAGCCTTCTCTCTGATCGGACCTGAGGACTGACCCCCCACCCAGCCCTCTCTCTAATCTGACCTGCAGATTGATCCCTCACCCAGCCCTCTCTCTGATCTGACCTGCAGATTGATCCCTCACCCAGCCTTCTCTCTGGTCGAACCTTAGGACTGATCCCTCATCCAGCCCTCTCTCTGATCTGACCTGCAGACTGATCCCTCACCCAGCCCTCTCTCTGATCTGACCTGCAGAATGATCTCTCACCCAGCCTTCTCTCTGATCTGACATGCACATTGATCCCTCAACCAGTCCTCTCACTGATCTGACCTGCAGATTGATCCCTCACCCAGCCCTCTCTCTGATCTGACCTGCAGATTGACCCCTCACCCAGCCCTCTCTCTGTGATCTGACATGCAGACTGATCCCTCACCAAGCCCTCTCTCTGGTCTGACTTGCAGATTGATCCCTCACCCAGCCCTCTCTCTGATCGGACCTGCAGATTGATCCCTCACCCAGGCCTCTCTCTCTCTGATCTGACCTGCACATTGATCCCTCACCCAGTCCTCTCTCTGATCTGACCTGCAGATTGATCCCTCACCCAGGCCTCTCTCTCTGATCTGACCTGCAGATTGATCCCTCACCCAGCCCTCTCTCTGATCTGACCTGCAGATTGATCCCTCACCCAGCCCTCTCTCTCTGATCTGACCTGCAGACTGATCCCTCACCCAGCTCTCTCTCTAATCTGACCCGCAGACTGATCCCTCACCCAGCCCTCTCTCTGATCGGACCTGCAGATTGATCCCTCACCCAGGCCTCTCTCTCTGATCTGTCTTGCAGATTGATCCCTCACCCAGCCCTCTCTCTAATCTGACCTGCAGACTGATCCCTCACCCAGCCCTCTCTCTGGTCGGACTCCCTAACACACCGCTCTCTTCTACTACTGCAGTCTAACATCTTCTGTAAGTATTTTACTCCTCAACAAAATATGTCTAGAAGATTTATAAGAGATACGGCACTTTAAGAAGGAGAGACCTCAAGAAATGCTAACAATATTTTCTCAGCTCGTATGGCGAACCTAGCTTTCAGATGAAGTTGAGAATACTATACGCCGTTCTTTGGTTTGAACAAACTAAAATGGTATTTCGAACAAGTATGACTTTGGATGAAATCATAACAAAGAAATGAAATATGTTCAACCTTAAGGCATACATGTTTACTATGCAAACTTGAATAAGGACACCAAATACATCAAGAAATTGTTCTAGAAACTGGAGTATTTCCGTTCCTGTATACTAGTTTCATCCAAAACGTCATAGTTAAATCGCTTCCTTCTTAAAAACTTAATGTTGAAGCTGACAGCATGTTTATAACTGTACTATCTTTGAACAGGTTTACCGATGTAAGAAATGCTGTTTAGGGGATTTTGATGACCCACTCCTGTAGTCAAACCATGACTTTGAGATCCTTCACAAGCTACGGAAAGATCAATACCGATATACTTTAGTGCTTCACAAACATGCCATTCTTAAAAACCGTTGTTTTGAATCCTGTCTGTTAGCGACCAAGTGTTCTTATTATATCCGACATTTTGAAAAGTTTATTCTCTCGTAATTCCCAAGCTGCAGATACAACATTTAAGAATACTCCTTTTGAGCCTTTTTTTAAAAAAAGGCCGTTGGTCTTGAGTTTAAGCGATACTAAAATACTCTCAACTGGTTTTTCTTGGACGAGGTGCCGCATCACCCAGAGACAAGTCGTGTCAGCTTTCAGGTCAGGGTGACCTGTGAGACGCACCGATAAATTAAGACGGAATGCACGAAGTGTGCCAAGCCTACGCAACATGAAACTATATTTGCTGTTAGTCACAACATAGCGCGTCCATGGAGACACCCTGGTCTGGCGAGATCACATGTGAATACACAGCGGGCGACCCTGTACGTCAATATATTCATGATATTGCCATCCCCTAATTAGAAGTGGGTGGGTGTTGTTTATCCTACCGTTATACCCATACTGCAAATACTTGCACTCGCTATTAACGAGAAGCGAGGGGTGTTTAGATTCAGGCAAGATATAAGTTGTTAAAATGACGTGTATCATTGGCCAACCTTCTAATAACCATATATGCTGCGAGTGGGACGGGTGTGACCGTGTTACCACTCGCTGCGGAGTTGGACAAACTTCCTCTCATCTGACTAGGCCTCGTGTCTGGGAACAGAAGCTCACTCACTCATTATTTGAACGTGTCTCCTACAAAACTAGTGAAATTACAAAACAAAAATTGTAGTCACTTTTCGTAGGAAGACGGCTGAGATGAAATAAGTGACTCCATGAATAAACTATTGGCCATAGTGAGGGGATTTGCATCATGACAGAACTCAGTTATAAGACATGCGCATCAAGGAGACTGATTATTCAAGTGGAATCAAGAACTTGACTTCATAAACCTTGCGGTGCAGTTGCAAAAAGGCTGAGGCAGTGAAACATATGCTACAGCCTACGTGAAATTGAGTTTAAAGAGACACTCCGTGTTGAAGTCTTTTATGTCAAGCTTTATGAATGTTTTAATTTATCGCGAAGTGCTGAGAGTTACTGAAAATTATCATTTAGTGCTCATTGGTTCAGTAGAGTGACAATATAAAGCTTTAATTTGCCATCCCCATCTTAAATTGGACAATAATGCGCGTCAATTATTACTACACATAATTTGGAATAATAAGGAATAGATATTACAATTTTGCGAGCAATAGCGATAATCTTATCTTACACAGTTTCTGAAAAAAGCCGTCTCCTTTGAACTAAGTCCCAAAAACGGAACAAAGACATTAACTCCGTTAAGAATAATTGCATGGTTCTCATTTTCGAACGTCATTAAGTTATCGATACACTGAAGGCACACACCAAATCTGGTAATCCTACCGTACACGGTTGCTGAGAAAAGTTATAACGGACACACATTCGCATGGACGGAGCTAACCTGTATCCCCCTAAAATGAAATAATAAATTCAGTCACGTTTAATAACATTGTTAAGAAACTCACGAATTGTATAGGTATCTGACTCGCTTTCGCTTGGCAACTATCAAATCAGTTATTTACTTCATAGAGATGTTATTAAACGGGTCGTCGTTTGGTATTCTGGACTCAAATTTAGTCTATGGAGTATGTATTCAAAAGTAATGAATACGGTTTTAGATGTTCATATCTTGGTCTTGGAGTTTCCTATGTATTGCTAAAGTTAGACGTGCTGAATGAGGACCTGGACTGTATAAAATACTCTGCAATAGTACATACCTTGAAGGATTCGAAACAAACCCTCTGAGCCAAGAGGTACCACTAGCACTGACATCGCCTACAGCTTACCAACTCGCATACTAGGCCTTGGCTCAAAGTATTCTTTTTGTATCGGGAAGTCATGAGCTGTATCATGTTCTATTGAGCCTTGCTGTTGTTTTATGTTGAGCTGTCTGTTGTAGGGATTTGCAGTGTGACCTGTATTGTATGTCTTTGTGCTGTGTTGGGTTGTGTTGTAATGTTGTCGTGTTGTTTTCCGTTGTAGTGTGCTGTTCAATGCTGTATATTGTGTGCTGTATAGTGATGCTCATTGTTGTGGTGTGTTGTGCTGAATGGGGTTGGTGGGTTTAAGAGATTGTATGATTCCTCACACCAAATTGCTGAGGCAAAACGTCCATCACAATGTCATGATTTAGACAGACTGAATCTGTCACTGAACAAACCGCTTTCGACAGGGATGTTCTCATTGAGTGTCTGGACGTGCACTAGTTGTTGTAGGTCTTCTCAAGACTAACCTTCACTGGTCCTCTGCAGCTGCGGCCACAATTAGCTTCCTAGTACCCGTCCTGTTGATGTGAGAGTTGACGTCCACACACTCTAGTATTACAAGACACATGCAGTCACTTTGAGGTCTCCATTTCCGTCACCAGGCCTTAAGGGCCCGATGGGCCAATGGCATCGCATGGCTTCCGTTTATTCATCCATTCGTCCGTAAACATTTCACTTTTTTTACTTCTCCTAAACTAACTGATGACTCAACGTTGGAATTTTGTTCCACCCAAAATAAAGACAATTAACGCCCTTATTTTCAACTTCTTCTGCTGAATAAAAAGTTATAGAAAGTTGATATGATGTGTAGAGACTCCTTACCAAATAAGGATTTTAGATTGGAGATTTGGTGTTTCTGTGGATTCTGATAAGAGGCTTTTCCTTTCATCTCCAGAAGGAAGTGGCATAGAGAGTAAAATTCAGTACAGACTCCTGTTCCAGATTACTGGGAATTGGAAAAAATCAGTGTTTTAGTAATGAAATTTTACCAATATTTGGACAAAAAGGTAAAGATTTGTTTATAAAATCTATAATCTTGAATATATAAATCATAATATTATGTCAATCTAAAATCAGTATTTAATGCTCTCTTTACCTCACTGAATTTCAAGTTTGATGGTGAAAGTTAAAGCTACTAATTTATTCAATACTTAAAGACGACAGGCCTACAGTACAAATATGGTACAAATGTAAAAAACAAACAAACAAACAAACATTTATCATGTCATTACCGATTATTGGTTTCTTTACGATGAATTGTGATAACATAGATTGTATTTATGTAATCTGTGAATGTAATATATGTTTGATAAGAATGTATAAGAATGTTTTCCCTGTTATGGTGTTTTAACATGATAAATGCTATTTTTTACATTTTTACCATATTTGTACTATAGGCTGTGGCCTTCAAGTATCAAATAAAGTTATTTTAAAAGTTAAAGTTAAATGTCTTGTAAGTGAAAGACTTAATTAATGTAACCTACATCTCTTCTTGGAATCAAATCGATCATTCGACCATATATAGAATCGTTGTCACCCATATAGGTTTCCTCTTATGACCAGTTTTCACTACGATCCGAATGATCCCGATTCACTAGAATAGGCGACTTTTTGAATTTGTGAATGTTCGTGAACAGTTGGCAAATTTGGTGAACATCAATTACGAAATGTTTACGGAAATTACTAGCTTTCATACACAAGTTCCATATACACTATGGATTTCCACGAATAAGATACGGTATTGCGATTCATGTACTAATAGAATAAGATAGTCCGTAACAATTCGGCGATTATTCCGTACTTGTGACATTCTCAGATGATTCTGAGTACAGGATGAGGACACCAAAATCATCAACCATGAATTTCAAAGAACTGTTTGTACCCCTTAACAACACAACAACGAATATTCCGATTCGCCACGAAATGGTAAATTAGACGATTTGTGGTTGATTCGAAATCAGTTTGTGAAGTATTTTAAAAGTCCAGCCTATCGGCAATCGGTCCGCATTGTTAGTATTATTATCGGGGCATGGCATGACAACATGCGCTGTGCTTTTATTCATTTTAATACATCAGAACAATAATTTATAGGCTATTTATGTATAGAATATGTACACATTCACAAATGATTTATGAGAAGACTCAACAATACTTTGTAATGCCGGCTTTCCACCGATGAATGGCTTCAATTTTTATTGTCATGTTTGTTTTACCGAGCGTGCGCTCTTATTCATCAAATCGTCAAATCTAAATCAACCAAAATGTTACCCTCAGTAACATATTTTAACTGTGTTGTGTTATAAACATGTAGTAATTATATATATTTATTAATAAACACGAATGTCCCTTTGAATTCCGTTTCAACAAAAATACCCCGAAAGGTACGTGGCACGTGGTTCTGTGCGTAGCTCAGTTGACCGCTATCAGTTAAGTTCAGCAACATCTGGCGTGGCTCGCCGGATGGGTGGGTTACTCGATCGTTGCTGTATTAACTGAGAGTTCAAGGGTTATTCCCTGCCGAACACTGAGACACGAGCTGAGAAACTTGTGGTGTCTCCTTAAGCAAGGAACTTTATTTAAAATGTGCTTCTGTTCACCAAGCAGTACTAATTGGGTACCTGGTGTAGATTGTGTTGGAGGTGACCTTTAAGCGCTTAATCGGCAGCTTGGGTTAGACCAAGGTAATAATGATCCATGACTCTTGTATGCGCCATGAGCACGTCATAGTGGAGTTTAGCGCTATATAAATGGACATATTATTATATACATATACATATACAGCAAAAAAAGTTAAGCACCCGGCTGATTATTCACAGAGGGTTGAACTTCATGGAAGTGTTTTATGGAAGTGAGAAAAGAAGTACAATAACTTGGTCGTTTAGAAGAGAAGTTTTGTAACGGTATGAGCAATAAAAGTGCTTTAAAACACAGAGTGAAATTTAAATAATAATAATAATAATAATGAGTATTTATTAAGCGCTATATCCATACATACAAATGAGGTGAGTTTAACGCCGCTTTGAAGAGTATTTCACTCATACAGGAAATTGAAGGAAAAAAAGCCTGCAACACCATTGTGGCTAAGCATTGCAGTGAAACCTGCGAGCATCGGCTGGAACTAGCGAACCATGGGTGGTACTGCGCTGAAAGAAATTGAAATGGAATTACATCCAAAAGAGATTGGTGTTTAAGTATCGTCAGTTCAAGGTGTTGATGTGTGACACCCGGTAAAAGCAGCTTGAATACAGTGGATCAGTGTCCTAGGAATCATAAAACATTAGTAACGTCTGCTGCCACCACGTGCCTGAATTCAATATACTGCTGCCAGAGAAAGGAAGTTTGTTTGTTTGGCCAGAATATTTGGAAAATAAGTAGAAATTAAATTAATGAAATATGTTATCTAAATATAGCACCGTATAGGACATTATATTACGCCATTACTGTAGATCGCCATAAAAGAAGCCAAAAAAGCTCTTTTTGACTCTCCTATCTCGTCTGGTAAAAGAAATTCCTAAACGACTATTTAAGGCGCATTTTTCAGAAACATGAAAATATATTGTGGTACTATTTCGTTTTCTTTTGAAGACATGATGTAACTCCGTTTCAGTCGCATTCATTACGGACTGAAACACCTTTTTTTTCTATTGGTGACTTTTCGTTCTTACTGTTGTTATCCCATAATAATTGTGATTTTTTTTTACGTTTTAATGAATGGGCTCTAAACGTTGCATAAATTTTATAAAAGACATACTTAAAAGACAAGAAGTTGAAATTTGGCATGCTTCCTTGTGGAATGATGTTGAAAGTTGCGCACATATCGTTTGTATAAAGACACTTGTAGAAAAGTATGTAAAAGATGGCATGTTTAGAGATCATTGTCGTATTTTACCAAAATTTAATTTACCATCGTTTATTGAAACCGGCAGATATGCCAAGCCTCCGGTTCCTCTTTTACAAAGGCATTGTAAATAATGTATTAAAATGTTAATAATCAGCATGTAGATATGGTCGAAGATGGATTTCACTTCTTAAAGAAATGTAATATTTATGATGATTAGCGTTTTATATAGTTTGAAGCTGCTTATATGATTAACGGAGCTTTTTATGACTTAAATGATCTGATTACGTTCAATATCTTAAAGTATATGCATCTATCACCATTAACATGTGTTTTAGTGTCTCATAAGCCAATTGTTGCTCGACGCATTGTTCTATACTGTGTACTAAGTCATGTATATAAAATGTAATGATGCTTGTGACACTTAAATAAAAAAAGATACTACTACTACTTTATAAAATCAAATTAACCATACGTTAACTCAAGGGAGAGGACTTTAGACAGCAAACATTAATTCAAAATTCAAGTCCATGGGCTTAATAACGGGGGAAAAAACGTATTTAAGCACATGTACTCAATTTCGCGTGGGCCTAATACGGGCATTCCGGTAAGTGGCCCTATATGGCGGCTAATAACGGAAAATATATTTTCATCCTTTTCTCCAGAACATTAAAGCCCAGAAAGGTTTAATCTTGTGTACAAATTCCTTATCCAAAGCGGACAATGATTTCAAATTAAGATTTGATGACCCTGTTGCTTCTTATTCAGGCCACAAGGACCACAAAATAGCAATAGCCATAGAAAGTTGTGTACAGACACTTCAAATTTTGGGAATTTTAAAAGTAGATTTGTTGGACTCTGTGGCCCTTGTATAAGGTAATCAAGGACATTCCCTTAAAACTTCTCCAGAAAAAATGGCAAATAAAGTTGAAATGGTGTGTCAATTTGCGCCAATAGGGGATTCTATATTATAAATTTAGGCAATGACGTAGAACATTATCCATCTTCTTATCGAGAACCAAAAAATGCTTAGAAAACTAAAATGTTTTGTAGAAACTTCTTAGCCAATGAGTGTAGGATAGATTGTTATGTATTAATTAGGATGAGAAGGAATCTCTTTATGCAGAAGCTAACTACCGTTGTTCAAAGAGCGTTTCTTCATTCGGTAGTGACAGACATAGATGGAAATAGACTGAGTGAAATAATGCGGAAATAATTCCTCAAGTAAGGTCTAAGCACTGTTTCATGTAGTTATTTATGTGCTGATGTGTGATAACGCCAGTTCAGGTTTACACAAACGCAGCACTCATCCCTGTGTAGAGACGTACAGCAAGCGACAGGAGCGATAACACATGAAGCCGTGTGTATCGAGTGGTCTCCTTCAATCAGCTGTATCTCACACAACTTACATCGCCTCAATCTCGCCGTACACTCCAGACAACGCACACTACGTTGACATTTAGACGTCCTTCGTTACAACAAGTAGTTACAGCTGGCAGTGCTTCAATGAGGTGATTGGAACACGTGCATGACAGATCGACAGACACACCAGGGCAATCGTGGCTAAATGGACGTCACTACAGGGGTGCATGACAAATCGACAGACACACCAGGGCAATCGTGGCTAAATGGACGTCACTAGAGGGGTGCATGACAAATCGACAGACACATCAGGGCAATCATGGCTAATGGACGTCACTAGAGGGGTGCATGACAGATCGACAGACACACCAGGGCAAGCATAGCTAAATGGACGTCACTAGAGGGGTGCATGACAGATCGACAGACACATCAGGGCAATCATGGCTAAATGGACGTCACTACAGGGGTGCATGACAGATCGACACACACACATTAGGGCAAGCATGGCTAAATGGACGTCACTAGAGGGGTGAATGACAGATCGACAGACACACCAGGGCAATCATGGCTAAATGGACGTCACTACAGGGGTTCATGACAGATCGACAGACACATCAGGGCAATCATGGCTTAATGGACGTCAATAGAGGGGTACATGACAGGTCGACACACACATCAGGGCAAGCATAGCTAAATGGACGTCACTAGAGGGGTGCATGACAGATCGACAGACACATCAGGGCAATCATGGCTAAATGGACGTCACTACAGGGGTGCCTGACAGATCGACAGACACATCAGGGCAATCATGGCTAAATGGACGTCACTAGAGGGGTGCATGACAGATCGACACACACACATCAGGGCAAGCATAGCTAAATGGACGTCACTAGAAGGGTGCATGACAGATCGACAGACACATCAGGGCAATCATGGCTAAATGGACGTCACTACAGGGGTGCATGACAGATCGACACACACACATCAGGGCAAGCATAGCTAAATGGACGTCACTAGAGGGGTGCATGACAGATCGACACACACATCAGGGCAAGCATGGCTAAATGGACGTCACTAGAGGGGTGCATGACAGATCGACAGACACATCAGGGCAATCATGGCTAAATGGACGTCACTAGAGGGGTGCATGACAGATCGACACACACACATTAGGGCAAGCATAGCTAAATGGACGTCACTAGAGGGGTGCATGACAGATCGACAGACACACCAGGGCAATCATGGCTAAATGGACGTCACTACAGGGGTTCATGACAGATCGACACACACACATCAGGGCAAGCATAGCTAAATGGACGTCACTAGAGGGGTGCATGACAGATCGACACACACACATCAGGGCAAGCATGGCTAAATGGACGTCACTAGAGGGGTGCATGACAGATCGACAGACACATCAGGGCAATCATGGCTAAATGGACGTCACTACAGGGGTGCCTGACAGATCGACAGACACATCAGGGCAAGCATAGCTAAATGGACGTCACTAGAGGGGTGCATGACAGATCGACACACACATCAGGGCAAGCATGGCTAAATGGACGTCACTAGAGGGGTGCATGACAGATCGACAGACACATCAGGGCAATCATGGCTAAATGGACGTCACTACAGGGGTGCATGACAGATCGACACACACACATTAGGGCAAGCATAGCTAAATGGACGTCACTAGAGGGGTGCATGACAGATCGACAGACACACCAGGGCAATCATGGCTAAATGGACGTCACTACAGGGGTTCATGACAGATCGACACACACACATCAGGGCAAGCATAGCTAAATGGACGTCACTAGAGGGGTGCATGACAGATCGACACACACACATCAGGGCAAGCATGGCTAAATGGATCGAGGCTGTTACGACGAAAATTGTTATAAAACGTAAATTGTAATAACTCTTTTCGTAAATTGTAATGAAACGTAAATTGTAATAACTCTTTTCGTAAATTGTAATGAAACGTAAATTGTAATAATACCTGACGTACATTGCAATAGTCTTTACTTGCGGTAAATGTAACAGGTTTTTACGTGGTTTGTAATAACCGTTTGCATTTCTCGAAATTTCGAAATTCAAAGAGGATTTTGGGAAATAATTATGATGGACAGAATAAAACCGTGGTATATCTATATAATAAGCGTTTTTCTGCAATAAGTCAAGTAGAAAATTTTGTGACAGAAGGAAGGGAGACAGAATCCAAGAGACACAAAGCCTGGGACAAAAAGAAACAAAGACATACTGAACTAAAAAGTTAGGCAAACTGATTGACTTGTTGATAGGCGGAGAAACAGAAACACAGAAAAATAGACTAGCATAGAGATGGACGGAAAATAATGAAACGCCTTCAATTGTGTTTATTTCGTGGTCTTATTGTTTATCAGCAGGGTATAGACATACTGAATGAGGACATGAACTGTATGAAGTCTCCTATTTTATATAACCATTGAGCAGGGCTAGGTTTACGAATGTTTAATGTTTTATATGAAAGATTGTTAAAGGTACATGTCACAACTATACATGTTACTTCCATCTAAATTTGCACGAATAATCATTGTTTTCATATAAATGTTTTTGGTTTTTCATTTTATCTTTCTTTTATATTTTGAATTATTCACTTGTCTTCATAACAATAAGGGCGTAGCAGGAAATATAAACATAACTGCATGGTTAGCAATTTAGATATTAGATTTGTCATCATGAAATTGAATAAATGTTATCAAAATATTTTCATTTTACTTGGCATACAGATTGCATGTTGAAGCGTCGACTTTTCTGTCATTTTCTTTCACCGTCTTCAAAACACCTACCAAAGGCTAGATATATATAATAATAGATTAAATAAAACAATGTAAGATAATAGCTGGTCAAATATCAAATACCCCAGCCCCCTTCCAATGTATTACAGTGAATGTTCGCTAGAACTTGTACAACCCCCTTTTCTTCTTATCTATGAATTTGTATATGTACTAGTAATAGGTACAAGCCACAATTTGGCGTCTGCATTTGATGAAAAATATATGTGACCAAAGTTTCCCTCGGACATCTAGAAGCAAACCTTCTATGTACAACAAGAAGTGTATATGTTACAGTCAATGTCTAAAATCAGTCAATCTGTAGATCGACTGAAATTTTTAGTCAATCTGTAGATTGCCTGATTCACTCAGGCAATGTATAGATTGACTGAAAAAAGCAGTCAATGTACAGATTGACTGAAAATTTAGTCTGATTTTCAGACAGATTGACTGAAATGAATTATGCTCATTAATGAAATCACATGAACGTTAATTAATTCATGTGGTATGCTTTGACAACAGATTGGCAGCCAGTTAAAACAATAATTCGACTGCTTCTAAGCCAAAGATTAACTCTGTCTAATGTTTTAAGAGATCAGAAATGGTTAAGCAGCTGATAAATGTGATTGTGTGAATAACTAATAGGAAGCCACAGTTAGATTCCTCCTCAATCCTGTAATCCTACATTAGTCCACCAGCCAGGCAAGGAAAATAGAAAATATGCTCACCCCAAAAGCTAGAAAATATATAAGTGGATAAAATGTTTCTTTTAACACACAGGTATATAATAAAAATGGATGTCAAGTTTGGAAGTGGTGCATTATTTTTTTTTTTACACTTAAAGTTTTATGTGTGAAGTCCTCACACCATACTGAGATATGTAATTAGTTGTGTTGAAGCAGCTACCACTTGAGTTATCTCCCTTATTTGATTTTGACCTTTGTTTACAAGATGGCGGTTTGCCTAGTCCAAGGACAAGTACTTATTTAGCTTTAGTTCACATTTGGATATGTTGGAAATGAGCATAGATGGAACAATTAAATGCAGTGAAGATCAGCAATTGCAAAGGTGAGTAATTGCTTTGTTTTTTTTAGCAAAATATCATTGAAAAAATGCTATGACATTTCTAATGGTTGAGTCAATAGGATAATAAGATTGAATATATCTGTCATGTTAGCGATATATGTCTATATTTCCTATGTTAAAATGAAACTATAAACAAAAAAAAACATGATACACAAGGTTTAACTTAACTCCAACTGCAAATATCTCCTTAAAAAAGCAAAATTATTTTGAATGGTGAAAACGCACCAGGGGCCTATTTTGGGATGGGCATTTTAAAAATGTACTTTGTTCATGGGAAGCGAAAGTAATTGATTTTTTTTCTCACTTTTTTGTTAATAATATCTCACCTTACTGCTTGTTTAATATTTATTTAAGGATTTGAATGGTAAGATCGGATACTAAATATCCTTATATTAATCACACCCTAAATGGGCCCCACCATTACTTTCTAGAGACTTGGCACATGCTACTTAAAAACAACAAATTATACTAGCTGAAATCATGAATTGAACAACACACACTAACTTATGCTGTAGAAGCAATACTTATAATATTTTTTGCTTGTTAATTCTTAATGTTCATAATCAATATTATTAATTTATAAATCATTTATTTAATACATCATTAAGATAATTTTTCAGATAAACAAAGAGAAAAAATATGGTTTAGAATTGACATCATGAGTATCATGATGTCATAATTATAATCATTTTCACCACTATTATAATTATTATTATTATTGATGTTGTCTTTGCTGATTATGAAATGAATGATATTTTCAATAGTTTTGTTTTGATCATGTAATTTAATATAATATTCTATCTGTAAAAAGGTTTATTTAAAATGATTCTTACACACAAATAAATACCTGTGTAATATCTTGTGTAAAATAATTATTTGACCATGATAACATTTCATTAATTAACCTTTAAAATCATTTTTATACAAAGATATTTATAATTATTACATGTGAAAATATGTTTTGGAAAATACTAATAGTATTAAAATGTTACAAACAGTTTATGTGTATTTCATTATGTATTAAGAAACATAATGATTAGATTACCTTTAAAAAATTAACACTTTTGTAATGACAATCACTAGTTATAGGAAAAATATTGAATCTAAAATATTCATTTTTCAGATGAATCTAACCGCACTAGACCCTAAGAAGCAACCATCACTGAATCTTAATTACTGTCTACTCTGTCAAACAGAAAAACAAGAATGTCTAAGAATTCCTTATAGTGAAGGTAAACTATCATTTTTAAGAGCGCTAAAGGAGCGATATCATGCAGGGGATGCACGTATCTATAATCAACTTAACACTGTTATTCATGCGGAGAACAATCAGCCGTCCTTTACATTTAAAAATGACATTGATGTACAATGGCATAAGAGTTGTTTTTCAACATTTACAAGTTCTACCAACATTTCACGTATCTCATGTAAAACTGCTTGTGAGGATTTGTCCACACCATCTAGAAAAAGAAGACATTCTTTTGACTGGAAATCTCTGTGTATGTTTTGTGGTCAGAAATCTTTCAACAAGGACAGGAAACTGATCAATGTCTCAACATTTGACTTTTGCAAGACACTGGAGCAAAGAGCCAAGCTCAAAAGAGATCATGACCTCATGTGTCAGGTAGGAGACTTTTCAAAACTGATGAGCCTGGAGGCTAGGTATCACAAGGCATGTCACAGCCGATACATTGTTTATGAAAAACAGAAATCATCAATTAACAACTATCATCAACTAGCATTTCAACAGTTGATGGAAACACTATTACCAGAGCTTGCACAAGGGAGAGCCTTAGACATGAACGAAATTCTTGAACGATATCAAACATTTCTAATCAAACATCTTCCAGAAGATACAGTATCATCATTCTCCAAACATAAACTGAAGGCAAAGATTGAAGCTCAGTATAGTGATTCGATCGTTTTCCTACGGACTTCTTCAACAAGACCCGAGCTTGTCATAAGTCATACATTGCAGATACAAGATATAATCAACAGATTTGCCAGCTCTCATGAGTCTCTATTGGACACCCCAAATGAAAAGGCTAAGCAAACTTTCAATCCAAGCTCAACACTTCTTCACGCTGCAAATTATCTACGATTCCTTTCAAAGAATTGTGATGGTATCTCTCATCAGCCTCTTAACCCGTGTGACATTAGAGAAAAGAAGTGTGAAGAAATTATTCCGCATGAACTGTACACATTCTTTTACAGGCTGCTTGCAGCTTCAGCTATGGATCAAGTTGACATAGATGATGTGAAAGAAAGAGATTCAGCCCTCCACCGTCATATATTATCTATTTGTCAGGATGTTATATACATTATTTCAAGTGGGAAATGCCGAACGCCAAAACATGTTGGACTTGGTGTGTCTTTACATCAACTCACACAGTCCCAAGAGGTTGTGCAACTTGTCAACAGGTACGGACATTCCATCAGCTATGATGAAGTTCAGAGAATTGATGCCAAGTGGGCAGAAATCTTATTGGATCAGGAGGTCACAGTACCTTCAAATATGGTTGTTGGGAGAGTCACTCGAGGAGCTGGTGACAATTTCAATAGGGCAACAGAGTCAGTCATGAATGCAAAACACCATGATGTTGTCAACATGGTATTGTACCAGACAGCCACACTTGATTCAGGCAACTTTAGCAGTTTTGTCACCCAACGGAAGAATACAAGGTCAAGGACAATTAAAGATATGAAAGCTGATGTATTACTTGAATGTCCATCCATGACAGGGAAAAGGCCAGGACCACAACATCTACTCGGGAAAGTTGATATGTCCTGGTTCACAGATTGTTTGATAGAACATCAAAACATGAGAGCTATAGATGATGCTCTATTTCTTATCAAAGGCTTTCCATACAAGATGTTTCACGCTGAGTTCACTCCTCTGAAGAATTCGAAGAAACCATCTTGGACTGTATATCATGCCACAATGACAACCAACACCAACGTCCAGCAGACTAACATTGGATACTGTCCCATGATTCCTGCCTCTGCAGTAGATTTCAATACAGTCTATACTATGATGAAAGCATTTCAGCGCATGTTTCTTGCTCTTGGACAAGAATGGACCATGGTAACATACGATGAGGCCATTTACAGCAAGGCACAGATGATAAAGTGGAAGTCTCCGGAGGAATTTCAGGAAGATGAGTTAGAGATGGGAGGTTTTCATAGAGCAATGAACTTCATCGGCGATATTGGGCATATCATGCAAGATAGTGGATTTGAAGACATTCTTGTGGAGTCCAACCTTTATGGACCTGCAATTGTAAATCAACTCATGAAAGGAAAGGCCTATAACCGAGGGGTTAGAGTTCACAAAATTATGAATGAAGCCTTCAATCGTCTGAGATGGGATGCTTGCAGTGATTGGTTTCTCACCTCAGAGCATTGTTTGTCAGAAGAAGATTCACATGCCATCCAAACTTCAGTACAGCAGTGTATCACAGCAATGAATGATACAGAATATGACAATGAGGATACAACCCAGGCCCTGTTCATGTCTGTACAAGATGTAAAACAAAAAGCTGTACCACTTATTGATGTCAGGAAAACATTTATTGAAACTGGCAAAGGCTCTTCCTACACCTTTAACTTCTGGAATAACTACATTGATATGTCTCAACTGCTTCTAGACTATATAGCAGCGAAAAGAGATGACAATAGATCTTTGGAACTTGAAACATTTGGAGAGATGTTACCATATGACTTCATGTGTGGACATTTGAACTATGCCCGATGGGGATCTGTCAATGTTGCTGAAGGACACCTGCTGAAGGAAAGAAAACCTCATATATATGAAGCTTTGTCAAATGGAAACTGGTCTCTTCATCACACTGATAGACCATTCAGTGGTATTTGGCATGACATGGGTATTGAACAGTCCCTCAACAAAGACTGTGGAAAACATCACCAACTGTACACGACAGAGACAGCTCTCAATAAGTACTATCTCACAGCGCATCTTAAAGCAGAAGTAAGAGCAGCAATGAAGCAATTGTCAGGATTCAAACAAAAGGACATGACTGTGCATAAGGAAAGCACTTCATCTAGGATGACCAAAGATGAATATGACATACAGAAAATTATCAGTATAGTCTCACAGAGAATGGTTAATCCTTTCACTATTGAAACAGGCTCATCTTCAGACAATAAGCAGCCACTTATCAACATTGCTTCATCAACAGTTGTACCAGAAGATATCTCATCTCGTTTGTGCCAAGTCAAGCATGAAGGTGTAAAGGAAATGAAGAACTTCATAACGTCAAGGTTGAATTCAGGTGAAGTAGATTTCTTTGCTCCTATGAAGCGATCTGGTATGAAGATTTTTTCGAGTCTTAACAAACAGGCAGTGTCACAGGTGAAGAAGACCTCACAACAGCTCAATATTGACAGACAGGTATTCAGCAGACTAACAGTCTTAGCACAATCACGGGATATCAACATGAGAGAAGTACTGCAACATGAATTGGCTCCTGTGCCACTCTCATTATTTAATATGGATGGAACAATGCGCAAAACTGCAAAAAACATGACTTTGTCTTGGATGGAAAGAGACTTTGCTATTGACAATATCCCCCATTCCAGTGAATCATCAATACTTGTTGTGGATTTCATGATGATACTGAGAATGGTATGTACTGATACAAGTTCCTGTAAGACATTTGGAGAACTTTCTGACACAATTCTCTCTGTTATTCTCGCCCATGGATTCCAGTTCATTGCTGTTGTAGGGGACAGTTATGCTGCAAAATACTCTATCAAAGCTTGTGAGAGATCAAGAAGAGGCCAGATTCAGATGCAAGACATCTACAAACCTACCAGAAACACACCTCTTCCAAAACAACGGAATAAAATGCTTTCCAACCCAAAGAACAAGACATCTACAGCTGACTTCATAATGAATGATTGGATCAGACAGTGTCAAGATATTCTACCAGAAAATAATCGTGTCTACTTGGCAGGCGGCTTTTCAGATTCTCATCAGGCTGTGGAAGTTCGAAAAGGAGGAATGATGAATGTTCCTGAGTTAGAATCTGATCAAGAGGAAGCCGATTCACGCATGTTTCTGCATGTCAGCCATGCTATCAAAAATCTCAATGTCAAAAGAGTTGTTGTTTGGAGCATAGATTCTGATGTTGCTGCCATTTGTCCAAGAATATGTGTCGAGTTTGACATCAAAGACTTTTTCTTCAAAACTGGTGTTGGTCAGCGGAAACGTTTCATCCCAATGCACACTGTAGCAAATACAATTGGGAAAGATATGTCGCTAATATTGCCAGCTGTACATGCCCTCACTGGCTGTGACTCAACAAGTGCTTTCTGTGGCATAGGAAAAGGAAAATGGATGAAATCTATAGCCAGTAATCCTGAATTGATGAAAGGGTTAATGGAACTAGGAGTGGATGCATCTACAATCACTGATGAGGCTACCAAGTCATGTGTGTCACTAACACATATCACATACAGTCAAAAGAAGGGGAACAACCTAGACACACTTAGGTATGAACTTTTCTGCAACAAAAAAATCAACAGTGAAAAGCTTCCCCCAACTATGGACGCATTCTTGCTGCACCTGAAACGTGTGAATTACCAAACCTTCATTTGGACCCATGCTGAAGAATCTACTCTTAACCTGCCAAACCCTCTCCAGTGTGGCTGGACAACTAGTCCAATAGGACAATTAGTACCTCTGATGATGTCTCAAAGTCCTGCCCCAGACGCTCTGCTTATATTCATTGACTGTGGGTGCAAAGGCATTTGTGAGAACAGAAGATGCAAGTGCAGAAAAGAGGAAATGACATGCAGCGACCTATGTGCTTGTAGCAGTGTGGAATGCACAAACAGAGTAGCTGAGCAAGGGGAAGATTCAGAGGATGATATGGAGTAAGCCTGAATATTCAATGACTATGAAATCTCTATCTTGTGAAACTGCAATGACTATGAACTGCCTATCTTGTGAATCTTCAATGACTATGAAATCTCTATCTTGTGAATCTTCAATGACTATGAAATCTCTATCCTGTGAATATTCAATGACTATGAACTGCCTATCTTGTGAATCTTCAATGACTATGAACTGCCTATCTTGTGTATCTTCAATGACTATGAAATCTCTATCTTGTGAATCTTCAATGACAATGAAATCTCTATCTTGTGTATCTTCAATGACTATGAACTGCCTATCCTGTGAATATTCAATGACTATGAACTGCCTATCCTGTGAATATTCAATGACTATGAAATCTCTATCTTGTGAATCTTCAATGACTATGAAATCTCTATCCTGTGAATATTCAATGACTATGAAATCTCTATCTTGTGAATCTTCAATGACTATGAACTGCCTATCTTGTGTATCTTCAATGACTATGAAATCTCTATCTTGTGAATCTTCAATGACAATGAAATCTCTATCTTGTGAATCTTCAATGACTATGAAATCTCTATCCTGTGAATCTTCAATGACTATGAACTGCCTATCTTGTGAATCTTCAATGACTATGAACTCCCTATCTTGTGAATCTTCAATGACTATGAAATCTCTATCCTGTGAATATTCAATGACTATGAACTGCCTATCTTGTGAATCTTCAATGACTATGAACTGCCTATCTTGTGAATCTTCAATGACTATGAAATCTCTATCTTGTGAATCTTCAATGACTATGAACTGCCTATCTTGTGAATCTTCAATGACTATGAACTGCCTATCTTGTGTATCTTCAATGACTATGAAATCTCTATCTTGTGTATCTTCAATGACTATGAAATCTCCATCTTGTGAATCTTCAATGACTATGAAATCTCTCTCCTGTGAATCTTCAATGACTATGAACTGCCTATCTTGTGAATCTGCAATGACTATGAACTCCCTATCCTGTGAATATTCAATGACTATGAAATCTCTATCCTGTGAATCTTCAATGACTATGAACTCCCTATCTTGTGAATCTTCAATGACTATGAACTCCCTATCTTGTGAATCTTAAATGACTATGAAATCTCTATCCTGTGAATATTCAATGACTATGAACTGCCTATCTTGTGTATCTTCAATGACTATGAAATCTCTATCTTGTGAATCTTCAATGACTATGAAATCTTTATCTTGTGAATCTTCAATGACTATGAACTCCCTATCTTGTGAATCTCCAATGACTATGAACTGCCTATCCTGTGAATATTCAATGACTATGAAATCTCTATCCTGTAAATATTCAATAACTATGAACTCCTTATCTTGTGTATCTTCAATAACTATGAACTCCTTATCTTGTGAATATTCAATGACTATGAAATCCCTATCCTGTGAATATTCGATGACTATTAACTCTCTATCTGATGGATCTTCATTAATTATTGAATCTTTATCTTGTGAATCTTCAATGACTATGAACTTTATGACTTGTGGATCTTCAACATTGACCCAAAAACAGAGCAGGTCAGCATTTCAGGCAAAGATATTTCTTTTTTTTAATTTGGAATGTGCATGTTTTGTGAAATGGAAGTAATGTACGAAGCATGTAAAATAGATGCTCTAACTGTGACTGATGATATCAATAAGCTCAATATTGAAGGTAATTGCCTTTGTGAACTCATTAGTTTGAGAAATCAAATTCATTCCTTGCTTTATATATGATAATGTCAGTATTACACATTAAGAGTCAATTCATGGTAATCCTTTCATACAAACTTCTTCATGTATGAATCAGTCCATTTATACAGAAATCCATAATCTAAACACTGACCAACCTTCCCTGGAATACAGCCAAATTTCAATTGTTATGTAGGGTAATATATAGAGAATCTCACCCAAGTGTCTTCTGATATCAAATATATCAACACGAGTTGATAAAAGTTACAAATATCCGAGGCTTGCCGAGGATATTTTACTTTTATCAACGAGTGTTGATATATTTGATATCAGAAGACACGAGGGTGAGATTCTATTTATCATCCAAAATCATTTTTCATTACATTTGATTGACAAATGAACATTACTGAACACAATGCTGCCCTAAGACTCCAAGTGCGGTGATGTCATAGCATTGTGACGTCGTAGTGTTTATGACGTCATAGCATTGTGATGTCATTACTTGATGATGTAAAACAACTGTGATGTCATATACTTGACGTCAGAGGGGCATTGTTCAAAATCTACTGCCAAAAAGATATCTCCTAGGAGATATCGCTTGATCTTCCACAAGCGATATCTCCTGTGGAACAGAGTTTTGGATGATAAAACTAATTCATATAATACACTACTGAAATGTAGATGTCTTGTCTGTTGTATCATGTAAGTGGAAAAAAATTCTTTGAAAACATTAGAATACTTTTCTAAGAAAATAAATACAATTTTCTTTCATTTTTTAATGTTTTTGGCCCAAAAACCAATCAGTGGGTGTAAACAAATAATCTGTTTTATTTTAAGATTATCCACACATGTTTACTAGAAAGTTCTATACGCTTAAATAATCATTTGTACAATCATTATCCATTTTATAAAAAAATCACTATTTTCCTTCATTTTTAGGGTTTTTTGTCAAAAATTGCCGTTTTCTGGAAAATTGCACCACCAGAAAACTTGACATCCCCCTGGATTATGAACTAGAGGTGTTGTAGAAGCTAAAAATGCATTCATAGTTTTTCTAGCCAATGGGGTGAGCAAACTCCTTAATTAGAGCCCTTTTTG
Organism: Phorcus lineatus; assembly: GCA_921293015.1. NCBI lineage: Eukaryota > Metazoa > Mollusca > Gastropoda > Trochida > Trochidae > Phorcus > Phorcus lineatus. The sequence continues at coordinate 13,873,695 of OV121089.1, forward strand.
AGTTTGGCTGGTGGACTACATGGTAAGCCGAGACATCCCCAGAGTCAACCTTTAAATATGTAAGCTTTTACTCGAAAGTTCTACGTATTTTACCTGACTCCCTACAATAGTGTACGGCCGTGAAAAATAAATAATAATGCTGCATTACAAAAAACAGGTCAAGTCAACAGAGTGACAACACAAAGACAACAGAGCGTTATGATGGAAAGACTATACAAGAAAGCCATACTTTAATGAGGACTCAAGGGATATGATGTTACGATTATAAATATCATCATGGTATTTTCACCAAAGAACAAACCTGATCAGTCGTGTTGCCTGCGTGCGAAAATATTAACCATAAGTTTATCAGTGGATTACACTGCAAGTTCATGTCAACATTCATAAATTAAATATAGCAATAACAGCCCTTATGCTATGGGGTTTATATTCTTATCAACCCTTTATCGCTGGCGCCATCATTAAATTAGTTCTTAATTTATGGCGGCGAGTCTTTTAAACCACTCTTACATCATTCTTTCTGAAATACGTCCCTTCTGAATAGAAACAACAAAGATAGAACAGCTGACGACTGAGAAATATTTGAAACTGTTGATCGTATTAAACCTTTGTTATGGTGAGGTCACAAGTGATGAAATGTAAACAATTAGAACCTAATATACCACCCGATTGACCTGAACACTTAGTTGAGGATTTTCCCCTTTAAGGCAGTAGCTGAATTGTAAAACTCCATGGCTAGACTGAGAGGAGAGAGAATCCACTGACGTATCTCCGCCATCGCCCAGAACAATGCCGACGTGTAGTTGAACACATCGAGCCTTCGTGTCGTATATATAAAAGACAGATGTTATCTCGCTTCAGCTGGAATGAATGCAGCCGATGGAACGGCAACTACACTGTATAGGACTCTGCAATGTTACATTTTGATATGATCAGTCTCTTCTTTGATTCTTATTTTTTATGTGAATGTATGGAGGTTGTATTACCCAAATCGTGTTTGCTTAGTTCTCGAGCTCCTTCCTGGAAAACCAACACAAAGTACACATGAACAAATCTGATACTGCATTCCTGTCTTTACAAAAAATGAGTTCCAAAACTGTTGTGTTTTCTCTTCAAACGATAAAGAGGTCAAATACCGCTGAATAAGAAACGTTTCCTGGGATGTACATTGTATTCTGAACACTATAGGATCTGACAGATGCTTACTCATGTCTGCCAATACCATTAAACGTAACATCAAGCCAATATACCTGTCACACGTATGAATGCAAACCCACACCCAAGTAACACTGCAGTGCTGAGATGGAATTGTTCTTTACTCAGCTTTGTGACAATACAGTTTGTTATATTTATACTTAATTAAGTAATTAAGACCTTATGGTCAGTAGTTTTCACGCATTGATTTTGATTACTATCTGTCGTTCATTGTGTCATGACTATGCCATTTATATGATTTTGGACAGTTTCATCCATTCTGGTTTCTACTAAATAATTGTTTGCCAATTGTGGACAGGCCGCGAAATGTACGACGCGATCAGTAACTTTCCTTATTTGAGATGATTTGCGCATCGCGGATTGGAGGTGGTTTCATCGTGCACGAGTCACATGATGACAAGACAGATGATTTCAAACTGCCTCAGCTGGTTAGACTGTAAACATACCTGCAGCATCAGTGTGTATTTTACTCTAAACAATTTTCCTTTCCTTTCTTTAGTCCACTAATGGGTGTTTAAACACTATTTATTCATTACGAAACGGTTTTTTAGTCATGATGGTTTCTTGAAGAGGAGGAAATGGCACTCATGCTTTTGTTTTCAGTTACCTGTTCATCATCCTCCAGTCAACACTGCCTGGTATTTATGTTGCCATGACGCGCCTGCATGGTGATGTGAGTAACTCATTAGTAACACGCCGATAGCATGACGCGCCTGCATGGTGATGTGAGTAACTCACTAGTAACACGCCAATAGCATGACGCGCCTGCATGGGGATGTGAGTAACTCATCAGTAACACGCCAATAGCATGACGCGCCTGCATGGTGATGTGAGTAACTCACTAGTAACACGCCAATAGCATGACGCGCCTGCATGGTGATGTGAGTAACTCATTAGTAACACGCCGATAGCATGACGCGCCTGCATGGTGATGTGAGTAACTCATTAGTAACACGCCAATAGCATGACGCGCCTGCATGGGGATGTGAGTAACTCATCAGTAACACGCCAATAGCATGGAAACAGAACTTCATTCGTGATTTGATTTCTGGACTGGAAAGAAGAATCTAGCAGGCCAAGCTCTTGATCAACAGATTAAATACAATTCATCAGCCGCTCAACACACTTGATCGTGCATCACTGTCTTGCAATCATAGAATAAAGGCGTATAAGACTGTCAAACAATAGGCGATCTAGAACCCTCAGTTTGAAAAGTGAAAACTACAAAGGCAAGGAAATAATGCCCTTTTTATGATAAACGATGAATAGCCACATGGAAAAATAAGTGTAATATAAACATATAGAAACTTTGAGGCTGTAGCAAGCTTTGTATGATAAATAATTTTGATTGAGAAGACTAAAGACAGAGTCAAATGTTCATAAATGCATGTAACTGAACACGATAATCTGCTGGCCCTTAATGTGCTTGTAAATGTATGTCTGTACATGATTTCATAATTATAGTGAGTTCTGTTTATTCGAAGAAGTAAGAATTTATATTTTTGAGAGTGTGACAATGAAAAATATGTACTTATGAATGTCAGTTCCACAGATGGCTTTCGGAAAATTTGGTCTAAATGGACCATGCATATGAGATAATATGTCGCTGTTCATGTTGTCTCAATTACGGATTTGGCTGTGTTAAAAAGTACAGACTATTAGCATTATTGGTGAAGGTAAAAGTGATTGGCCTAAATCTTTTGATTCCATTATAGAGTTGCACAATTTGAGGTTCCATCTTGAACACATTTTACTTTTGAAAAGCATTGGTAGCAGCTACAAAGATGATATTGTAATACACGACTGTCAAGCAAAACCCTCCACAATTTGCGAAGTGGGGTACAGGGATGATCACTTATACACAAGGGTCACAATAGAGTCATCTTTACATCTTCACCCCTGCCACCCTCCTTATTTTGGGGATGGGACAATGAAATTGAGGGATCTTATTTTACAACCGACAAAGATGATATTCTCAAACTTTAACTTTAGTTTGGGTTAACACGTGTCAGACTCCATTATAAAGAACCCCAAACATGAACGGTTTCCTGAGAAACAAGGGAACAAGATTTGATAGTGAACATCTGTCATGCCCATATGTGAAGGGGTCTCATCACTAAGCCCGATCAAGTGTCGTATATCAAGATCAAACTGTATGAGGACAATTTAGTGTGAACACCTTTTAATCATTCAAGTAAGCAAAATGGATTAGCGTAGCTTAAACAACCCTTCGTAAACTAATAAATTAAATGCTTGTATTGAACTGAAAGATTGTCTTGCAATATGCAACACCTAATCCCTTTCCTTGAGATCCGCATATTTCCCTCTGAAGTGTGCCGCAGTGTCTTCAATAATGAAAAAGTAAATGATGAAATTGACACCCAGTATTGACGTTATATCAAGCCTTACTTACGTCGACACTCAAAACATTGTTGAAACATGGTGTCGCCATTACTTTCCTTTTTCTCAAAACGTAACGGACATAAATTAAGTAGTGCAAATAAAGATTATGACATCCATACGTATCATATGTTAAGAATGCATTATATGTTAAATTTGATAAGGTTATTTCAATCACAATTTGTATGAAAATCAATTTTGTTGAACATATTTAGAAGATTGCGTCTATTTTAATAGGTTATGTTTATTCATATGGTCTTGATGTGCATTGTACATATTGTATTATGTTCTAAAAGCAACCCATTGTGTGAAAATAAAAAGAGGATTAACGAGAAAGAGTTCTCAAAACATAAAGATATGTTAACAGCCCTCATTCGTTGTTCAATCCGTCGTAGCAAAACCATTAATTGTTGAAAAGATTTCGTTTTAATGCGCTTATCCTGTCTATCAATGTGATGTCTTTCAATGTGATGTCTATCAATGTGATGAATGTTTTGAATTTTCTTGCGACTGCAGAAGCAGCTAATTAAAGTTGTATCATTTTGAGTGCTTATCTGTCATAAATATCAGTTTAACTCATATTTTGATAAACAATATTTATTATTTTCATATAAAAAGATAATAAAATATATCAATATAAGATTTATCAAATAATAACCAAAATGCAAAATTTTGCAGCGTTGAATTTTGTTGTAATGATAGCAGTATGAAACGCGTGACACAAACAAGGACATACCAAGCCTCCAAGTGATTATGCATCAAGGATGGGCCTCGGAATCGAGAGAATAGCCTTGGAACAGGGTAGATAGTCACGTAAGCCGTCAGGGCCCGATGATAAATTCCATCAGCCCAGAGACAACACTTAAAACACTTTGGTGCCGATTGATAAAAACCCAACTTATCTGTCATAGACGACACAAAATACCAACACAACTGCACGTCAACATGATACAACTGCACGTCAACATGATACAACTGCACGTCAACATGATACAACTGCACGTCAACATGATACAACTGAACGTCAACATGATACAACTGCATGTCAACATGATACAACTGCACGTCAACCTGATACAACTGCACGTCAACATGATACAACTGCACGTCAACATGATACAACTGCACGTCAACCTGATACAACTGAACGTCAACATGATACAACTGCACGTCAACATGATACAACTGCACGTCAACATGATACAACTGAACGTCAACATGATACAACTGCACGTCAACATGATACAACTGCACGTCAACATGATCGTCAACCTGATACAACTGCACGTCAACCTGATACAACTGCACGTCAACATGATACAACTGCACGTCATCATGTTACAACTGCACGTCAACCTGATACAACTGCACGTCAACATGAAACAACTGCACGTCATCATGTTACAACTGCACGTCAACCTGATACAACTGCACGTCAACATGATACAACTGCACGTCAACATGATACAACTGAACGTCAACATGATACAACTGCATGTCAACATGATCTAACTGCACGTCTTGACATGATGTATCCTGATTGAACCTGATTAGTTTAATCCCCGACATGACAAAATACGATCTAACATACCTTTCACGTTTAATCATCACTACTGCCCATTGAACCCCGTTTGAATCGGTATCGCACATCCACCCGACACACCCAGCGCCAGGCACAGATCGGGTCTACAGTTCAAAGTGAAGACAATCCTGTCTGATCTTATCTACTCTGTATATATCGTTCACTGACGCTTGCTTATTTCTTCTGTTCTTGGTTTATTTATTGTAGCATGGCACGAAGGTATAAGTGGTTCGCGGTTAATCAGTAATAAACACTTTCTCAGATGTATGCTGATTGCTTTACCCCAAGATCATTGGTCGCGCATCCTATGAGTTAAACACGTAAAAGGTTAAATGCAGGGCGGGTTCATCATCATTGAGAACAACAAACTAATAAGCGTGCAAACATCGGCGTCGCCTCCGTAGGTGCTTATTCGCAAGCAAACGCCACACGTTCCTTTATTTGTGCAGCTCATATGTTAGAAATTTCTCCTCGTTCATACGTTACTTCCGGGTCAGGGGAGGTTGGTGCAGTTGGGTACCTTAGCGAATTATCACATTTTCATTTAGTTTGAGAGTAGTGTCACACTTAATCAGAAGTATATGCTTTATCTAAATCTTTGGGAATGTATCATTCATATACCTAAATAACTGCTTAAAAGAAGAGCCCCTAAATTCGGAAACTCAAAGTTATTTAGAAATTCGGCCCGCTTTTCCTCATGTAAAATTGAAATTGAAAATAATTATTTCAAAGTGTATAAATTATAAATAAAACTATATCTCCTACAGACAAACGCCACACAGTCAAATTTCTCGCAAGACGTATGTATGTATGTTTGTATGTATATATGTATGTATACCTGGTTGTTCATCGATAGATCAAGGACGCATAACCTCCATTTCTCAGTGAACAGTAAATAATTCACGAAAAAAACACTTACCTAAAAAAAAGAAACGCAAATTTGATTTAGAAAATTTCGGAATCTAATAAAAACTTTAAAGACAATAAAAACTTTATGTTTAATTCAAAATTTGTATTGATGTATGATTGTCAACAGTTTCAGTGCAAAGACCGGTAAATTTGGACATGTTTATTTCTAGGTAAGCATTTGTACACGTTTTCGTAAAAACGTCAAAATGAAAACAAGTAAAGTAAAATTCACGGGAAAGAAGGCGCAAAAGCATGTAACCAAACAAGGGCAATAACTATTTAAAATTTCGTTTTTCGATTTGGCATGGAAAAGAGTTTATCAGCAAGCCAAGAATTAGTGGCGAACATGGAACGTCACTGCACGTCGGATTGAGAAAAGTAGAGTCACAATTTGCTATTGCCAGACAATTGGACTTTCATAAAAGTGCAAGATATTGGGTCGGTTACTGCAAACCAATTCCGCAGAAAAAAGCTCGACAAGTGCCCGTCCAAGAGTTACCACCCAAGCCAAGAATTACTACATCCGGGTCGATCACTTACATCATCGTATTGTCAAAGCCATGGCGACTTCACTACACATTCACATACAAACTAAACTGACAAGATCCCTGCGGTGAAGAGGATATTCCGCCCCTGTTTTAGCAACTGGAAACTGCGTCATCGCCTTCAGTGGTGTTGTAAACTCAAGACTCTGAACCTTGGAAACGTAAAGAAAGTTTGTACCACAAATAAATCACAATGTCCTCTGCAATGGCGAAATAGGAAATAACGTGACTTTGTACTCTTTACCGTCGGAAAAATGTTCATTTTTCCCAACACTTTCAATCGAAAGGTCGCCAGGTTCGGTTGAGATAATGTGAAGTTGTGTAGTGAGATATCATGCACAAATAAATCTGATTTAGTGGGGGCTCGTGAGAATTTAACAGAACATCATCAACATTTTCTACGAACTCCACGGGCAGCCGATTTTGTACAATCAGGGGGAGTTGTTCCAGCATGATTACTTAAATTCACACGCAGCACACGTCATGCATGGTCCACTGCCTTGCCAACTGCAAGATCTTTACCCCTATAAAATGTCAATGAAATAAACTTGATCGAGTGAACGTCAACGTCCCTACACGTCTTAGAAACTTCCGTCACTGACCATTGCAGGAAGAGTGGGGAGCAATTTGACAAGGTTTCATCTACTTATTCAAACGTTGCCGAACGGATGACAAGCAAAACTTTTGCAAATGACAGCCAATCAAATTTGTGACTTTGAGGGCACCTTCTCGACTTTTGAGAGCAAAAAAAAGAGTGGAAGTCGTGTCAGCTAACTCACTGTCTATAGACATGTGAACTCTTCTGACCTTCTGAACATTGAAATTACATGATATTTTGGCTCTTATCTTTAAGAAATAAATTCTTTGAAAAAGTGGTTTATGCGTATCTTTTTTAGATAGTATAAAACATTGTTTAGGCGGAAAATGTGTTTCCTGAAATGAGATTGATATTACCTTTTAACTGATATCATAAAGCAGAAATTGCTAACAAACCATAACAGGTCAACTCGTTAAACCATGCCTGCTAACGATGGTGCCATTGTAAATCATCTCAAACTATATATTTTATATTTGATCTAAATAGAAAGAGGGGTTACCTTTCTGATCTATACAGCGTTTGCACTGAAGACAACTGGATTGGGAACAATGAAAAGGCAGAAAAAGACCTACTGATCTTCGAGGGTTTCAAAGGTGTTATGCTATGCCCTTATAGTTTTTCATGGAATACATTTTAAAAATAGATTTTCCGGTAAATAAAAATAATTTCGAAATTGCAAATATCTTTTAATTCACTAATACATGTATCTTATGCAGATAAAATTAACATTCATTGCAATGATGGTTGATACTTAATGAAAATGTATTTAAAGGCCTTATAGCAGGCATTTTCGCACTCGGATCGGTTATTTTAAGGTATATGAGGACATAGGCACTCCCTTTCGCTTTCTATCGATGCAATGATTTTTTCATTAAGGAAACGATTTTCTTTTAGGGACTATATTGTGTTGTGTGAAGCAACGATAATATTCACCTAAAAGTTATGTTAATTTCTCATGAACCTCTGACGGACTTTATAATTATGATAATTCACTTCCTGTACTTCCTGTAAATATTCTTGTGTAAACTGTACACATTGTCCATAAGTGACAAATTTACAACATGACCTATTTTATTATTTTATTTACCCAAACTAATAGAAAAGGATATATTATGATTTAATATTTAGTGAATAAAACATGTAAATTGATATGTAAATTTGTTTATTGACAATATGTTCTTTTTACAGTTATTTTTACAAGTGATCATCCCCACAAGTTAGCACGCAAAGTGAGTATTTTTGATAATTTGCTCAAGCTTATAGCTGCAATGTTATTGTAAAAATGGATATGTGATACTTAAAAGTATTTATTATTAATTTTTAGCTCATCTATCAATCCTTCATGAATTATTTGTTTCTTAATCTATGTGTTAAGTAATATCAGTTGAATTTCCTCAGATGAGTTTCATTGATATTAAAAAAAAGCTACTCAAAATTTTACCCTACATTTCTGACCTCTTTGGCAAACCTGAAACAATTCAGAAATTTCTTCATCTACACTAGCTCAAATATGGCTCTTTATTTTTTTGGGCTTTCTGCCTTTAGATATTTAACCCCCTAAACTCTGTCAATCATTAAATTAATTTTGTCTTGGCTAAGTAACAGTTAAAAAAATGTGTTTGACCCTTTTTCAGGTTTTTATTGCTAATCATGGACTAAAGAAAATCTTCACACTCGTGAAAGCCAAGGAAAACTGTTAGCATTTAATACTTTATATCAATAACGTTCTTTTAATCAGATAGGTATGACTTATATTCTTCGGAAAGAAGTAGAAATTTTAGTTCAATGTATTTCAATAATGAATTGTGATCTGGTTAATTTTTCATTACATCTAAAGTTTGAGATTTTTTTCAGGTTTGGATTGTTCAGTGTACCTTTGACTGATTTAAGAAAGAAAAAAAATCTTGGGACCTGACTACCATGGAAAACAGTGAGCATTGACCATATATCTTAATATAGCAAAAATGTCCTTTGACTTAGTTTTGTAAAAATGATATTGTAACTATCAAAGTGTAATTTTAGTGTACTATCTGATGGTTGAAAGTAAGTAAAAATGGTTTTTTATGTAGAATCAAATTATTCTTCCTAATTGCAAATGCACTTATTTATTTGCTGCATCTCTTCAAGAAAGTTTGACATTGAGAGATAACCTATTCCAATTTTTTGTATATGGAATTTGCTGTGTGTACACAAATAACGTTCATCAATTAATTGGTTTATTACATTGATTTACTCATTTTCGGGTTTGGAGTGCCTCGTCTGTTGCAAACCTGGCGCTGATGTTAATGTTACACCAAAAGGAATTGAGTCAATTCTGGCTGCATCACAGAAAAGAGGAGATGAAAAATTCAAAACTTTCAGTGTATTACAGGCACAAATTTTCAAAGTTCATGAGGGATGTAGGAAGGCATACACTTCAAGAAAGAATATAACAACATCATGTAGAAAGAGTACAAATGGACCTGAACAAAGCTACAGAATCCTTCGAAAACCTGATGATTCATTCAGTTACAAAACAAACTGCTTGATCTGTGGAGGACTTATAGACTTGGATAATATCAAGAAACATCCGGATCACCAAGGAGTAAGTAGTGTTAAAATTGTTGACAACTCGGAGAAATCAAGCAAACTGCAATCTACACTTCTCGAAGTATGCTCTAAGCGAACAGATGCACAATCTTCAAGGGTCCATTCAAGAATTGTATGTGCAGGTGATATTAGAGCTGTGGAGGCTGTTTACCATCGTCCCTGCATGCAACTATTTCTGCTTTGGGATGGAAAGACTCACAAAGATAATTCTAGGAATCTGAACACAAGCAATGCTGAAGCGTTCCTGAAATTATGTCAATTAATCAACTCTCAAACAGGAACTCAATACACCATTACCGACCTCAGTCTTATACTTGCTTCATTTCTTCCAGAGGACACTGATCCATACAGCGATAAACATCTCAAGCGCAAACTACAAGATTACTCTGGTGCAAATCTAACAATTACTGAGATTGAGGGAAAGAAGAATGTGTACACTTTCTCAAGGACAGCAGCCTCAATTTTAAATGAAAATTACAGCATTGGCGATGCTGCTGATGAAGAGGAACTCTACAAAGAAGCAAGGCATGTTGGAAAATCATTGAGAAACAAATTTATGGAACTGAGGCAAAATGGTGACTGCTATCCATCTCCAGAAGATGTCAACATTGAACAGTTGGAGAGTCAAATACCCAAACTGCTACTGACTTTGATGCAGAGTCTTTTTGGAAAATCAAACTCAAGTGAACTCAATAGGCGAGTGAAACTTCAAGTAGTATCTCTGTGTCATATGATCATGCATGCTTGTGCCCAAAACTCTTATCAGTCGCCACTGTTGCTTGCCTCTGGTTTGTTTATTCACCAAACAACACGATCAAAAGTTCTGCTGAATACGTTGTCTGCTCTTGGCATGACAATAACTTATGATCAGGTGTTAGACTTTGAAAGATCTGCTGTGACTAGTGAGTCTGTATTGGACATCCATCCTGGAATTGATACAAGTGATCAAAGGGGGTACTGTCAATGGGTAGCTGACAATTTTGATTACAACGAGGATACAACAAGTGGTCATGATTCTACACATGTAATGGGTATCATTACTTGCCAAACTCCACCATCACAAACTAAAGCAGCTGTACAAAAAAAGAAGCTACTTGCAAGTGACATTGTACAAGCTTGATACTTCAGTAACATACAGCCTTATCTGACTCCCCAAACAAACCACATGTCAAAGCTCAAGTTTTGCACAATATCAGCAATAGAGGTTCCAAAACTTCACGATTTCAAACTTCAAGACACCCTTTGGATGTTGTCTAATTTTCGAAGTCAAATTACACCTGGATGACAAGGGTTCATGGCAGACATTGCAACGGGCAATTTCAATCAATCCCAAATATTGTACCATCCAATGATACCACTGAATCCTCAAACGAGTGAAGCTGTGTATTCAACCATGGTGTTTGTGAATAATCAGAGACAGAAAGTTGGACAGTGTTGCGCCCTACTTACCTTTGACCAGCCTCTGTATGCCAAAGCATTCAAGATCAAGACAGATCATCCATCGGAATTTTCTCATGTGAAATTACGTCTTGGCGGTTTCTATCAGTTGATGTCCTTCCAGGGTGTAAAAGTATGCAGTTTTCAGGCATGGAGGAGCTTTGGTCAACTGTGTATGCAACAAACTCTATTCCTAAGACGTTCAGGCTTGATATTTGTGATCTCTGCAACATCTCCACAGGAGTCATTGCTGATGCTAGAGTGAACGTTGATTCATTGATTGAAGTTGGATCCAGGATTCAGGACGGCCTCACAAATTGCACTTTTGGAGAGGTCTCTTTCAAGAAGAGTAGTCAGGTTGTGACTTTATAGGTGATGAAGAAAGCACTTACTCTCACAAATGGAGAAAAGGTCCTCATATCATCAACAGAGCTGTATCAACGACTCTTCTCAATCGCATACTCGTCTGGCCCACCGCCTCCTTCAATCTTCTCGTATGAGCTTGCATCAGTCTCACCTTCTTTGTTCCATGATGATGGTACCATGAGAAAATCTACAAAATATCAACTTGTCAACTTTATCACAGATTTGTACCCAGAAATTGTCAAGGAAGACAGATATCAGCCACAATGTGTGATTATTGATGGATGTGATCTACTTCAACAACTGAAGTGGCCAAAAGTGGGAACTATGGCAGATGTTTGTACATCATATGTCAGTGTTGTGTCCAACAGATGCAACCACGAATGCAAGGTAACAGTTGTATTTCATAGTTATGCAGTCCAGACTACCAAAGGTATGTCAGCATTGAAAGGATGCCACCTACAAGCAGAGCTGCTTTCTTCCATTCACAAAGAGTTCATTTACAAGTAAGCACATGGAAGAATCTTGCAACTGTGCTGGACAAATCAGAATTTGGTTTCAAGTGTGAAAATGGACACGTCATTCCCGTTATCACAGATCGAGCCCCAGCTCCTGCAGATCTGTTGAAGGAGGTCAGATGCTGCTGTAAATCAATGAACACACCCTGTCGGTCTTGCAGTTGTGTGAAAAGGGGACTCAGATGCAGTATCCACTGCAAATGTAGAGGTACATTTGAAAATGGATCTGTTGGTGATGATGATGACACTGATTAACATGGTATGATTTGCAAGTTGACCTGGAGATGAGTGACCTTTTATCATAAAATAGACCTGTGCTTTATACCCTATTCTCTAGTTTGTTAATGATAAATTTGTTCAATTGATGATGTTGATATAAGTGATGCAAATAATATAAATACTTATTGAAAACATGAATTATTTTGTAAATTCCAAAATTAACTCATGACGACAGTATTTTTGCCGTCCGTGACCTTGAAACCTTCTTTCATATATTTTGACAGAATTCAATCAATTTGAAAATGAGATAGTTACAAATTTGAAAGTATTTATACAATTCATAATTATCTATGTAATTAGAAACTATATGCTGAATTCATTGGTTTGCATGAAAGCTGTAACATGCCTGGCGTTTTGGTCTCGTGTATGCACTATTTTTGAAGCCTCATAAAAAAAATTCCCCATATCTGATTTTGTCTGGGTTTTTACCAGAAGCTACCCATAGCATGTCCTAATGAATCCACATCAAATTTGGTTGTTAGTTAAAATGCTTGAATTGACGTGAGTGAATTGACGTCTCACTGTATCAGAGGATGGCTTCATCTTAGCATGTTGCCTTGTCTGCTAATCACGCTTTGTCTACGTTTCTACGAAAAATAAGCCAGAGAGTATAGAATCTGTTTTACTGTGTTTTTGTTGTTGTTATTGTTGGTTTTTTTATCCACATGAATTGCTAGCGATCCTTTCATCGTGGTAACCCTATTACAAATTAGTGTTTTAGTCCTGAATACTAACAAAGAATGTTTTCATTTGCAAATTTCTCACATGTTCAGTGTTTTCAAATCTCCCGTGCTATTTAAATATTGGATAGCCTACGGTATTTATTGTATACGCATCGATGAAAAAAAATCGGTCTTCAATTAATCAATAAATAGTTTCCGTTTACTTTATACTTTTCTTCTTGAATAGTTTGAATCATAACGATGACAAATGTGTAATTGGAAAATACGTTGATTCAGTATGTGTAATGTAAGGTACCATTTAAAGTAAAAATAAGAACAATGACTTTTTCTGTCAAATATAAGAAGGGTATTGACAGGTCCAAATTAGATGGTGAAAAATATCTTTTCACGAAAACAATGTTCACATATTTCACAACCAACATAACTTAAGCTAGAGTAACTTTTATATTTTATCTTACTATCAACAAAATTACAATTAATTTATTTATGATAATTTTGATTTGTAACAGTTTTTAAAAAAAAAAGAAATCAACAATGTCTTGATTATAATACTTTTTTAATGTAAGTATCTATGAAAAGTGATAAGGTAAACCTTCGAATTTTCTCAAATGACATGTATAGTATAAGGTTGTTATAGTTAAAGTCAACTGGAATATCATAATCCTCGTGTTTGGGCCAATAGCTCTAGTATTCGCCTTAGGGCCTGTTCGGCGCAGTCAAAGGGAAGCAACTCATACTTCTAGGTCACTGTACCGTCGCCTGACAAACGGTGCACTCTAATTAGTTAACACGCAGGATATCGCCTGCCGATTTTGGGGGACACTGTTCATAAGGTTATGGAACTTTTTCTTAAGGTTTAAAATATTTGTTAGAAATACCGTTATTAACACAAAGATGTTACTGCTTGGCTTATCTCCCTTCGCACGAATCACTACACTATTTTTAGTAACAGCGTTGGCGAATAAAGGTGGAAATCCGGAAGTAAGCGCAGTTTTCAACGAGACGGCAACAGATGAGGTTCCGGTCGAAGTGTCGATAGTAGGCTTACAGTGATTGGGTCAGGTACCCGCAACGACTTAACATAGAGAGAGGTGAGGGTGGTTTGTGTGTGCAGCACACCTGGCATTTATCTCTAGCTATGTATCACATTGTGAGTAGTTTCTGAACACAGTCTAACAGTTTTGTCATATTTGTTTTCGATGGTTGCCTTGTTAGATCTGGTTATAATACTATAAACCTTTTTTTGTTCAAACCTTTGAGTTTGAGGTTCTTGGTTTTCTTTAATGTTGTATATTTATTTGATATCTATTTCTACACACTATTAACACATGTAATTAGAATTTTTCATTTTAAATAAAAAAGGACAAGCCTATCAAAGATATGTAGGTTAATGAATAGGGGCATGTAAGAAGTACTCATGAAAATGTGCCCCTGTAATGTAAGTGCTTATTTTACTGCAACACATGTATCAAATGCATCAACAATATTTTTATTCAATAATAACTTAGTTATTCCTTCATGGAAGAAATGGGTGCACAGTTGACTTGTATTACATGATACATGATTACAACAGACATATTGAATAATTGACAAAATGTAAAATTAATATTTCAGGTCATACAGCAATGTCAGGTGAGAGGACAGAGATTGACAGTTCGTCCACCAAGATGAACATTGAACAGATCAAGAAGAATCTGGCAAAGCGCACATTCAATGTCAAGTTTGATTTGGAGAACTCCGATTACAAGCCCCTAGAGAATATCGGTATTGGGGCCTATGGGGTTGTGTGCTCAGCAATACACAAGAAGACAAATGACAAAGTAGCCATAAAGAAGATCCCTCACATCTTCGAGGCAGAGACAGTGACAAAGCGGACGTACAGAGAGATCCGAATACTGAAGCACTTCCAGCACGACAACATCATCAACATTCGGGAGATCCTGAAACCGAGGGAGGAGCTGTTTAAGGAGATCTATGTGGTGTTTGACCTGATGGAGAGTGACCTGCACCGCATCATCTATACGGAGCAAGACCTCACAGAGGAACACATCCGCTACTTCCTCTACCAGATCCTCCGCGGACTAAAGTACATACACTCCGCTAACGTCATCCATCGCGACCTCAAGCCTAGCAACATACTTGTCAACGAGGACTGCCACATCAGAATTGGAGACTTTGGTGAGTTCAATATGTTAACAGACCTGGTGCTGCGACTTTTAAACAAATAATTATTGGTCAGTCATGGAAGGCCATACAATCACTTGTTTTGATTTTTCCCTTTGTAATCTGTTAGCTTCATGTTTCTTCATTGATATCTTTAACCAAAGTAAATTGATTCTAGTGAGAACTCTCTTTTAATCCAAATTATTGATTGATAAACAATCATGCATTTTTTAAAACAAGAATGTCATACACAATTGATCCTGAAAGGGGATGTTTTGCCCATTTGTCTATGTCCAGTGTGTATGAGTCATTTGTACTGCAGGAATGGCCCGAGGGGTCTCTCAGTTGCCAGATGAGCCGTGCTACTACATGACGCAGTACGTGGCAACGCGCTGGTATCGCGCCCCTGAGATACTTCTGTCCCTGGTGGAATATGGACCTGCTGTGGACATGTGGTCAGTCGGATGTATCTTTGCTGAGATGCTGGGAAGGAAACACCTCTTCCCTGGTACACACTACTTTTGTCTCTTCTCACTTAAGAGCTCTAGAGTTATAAATCAGACTCTGCTACTTCATGCTTGTATTTATGTGGGCAATAAAAGTAAAATATCCAAATGTTTGATATGAAGAACGGAAAGACAGATCTGCAATAATAAGATCGTATTGTAGTCTGAAATCAAACTGGCTTTTCCATTTAGGCAAAAACTACCTGAACCAGATCAAGCTGATTGTTGGGGTTCTTGGGTCTCCATCTGAAGATGTCCTCAAGTTCTGTCAGAATGACATCATCAAGAGGATCATCAAGGGTTAGTAGCTGTCGACTAAAATTCATTTTAAACCCTGTTGTGCCATTCAAATGTTGGATGTTATGACTCTGAGGAGTTCTTGCGATCATTTCGTTTAATGGATGTAAGAGCATCTTGTATGTGTGCAGGTCTGGGACACCGACAGCCAGTGTCCTGGAAGTCCCTCTTCCCGAAGGCCAGCAGAAAAGCTGTGGACCTGCTGAGTCGCATGTTAACCATCAACCCGAAGGAACGACTGTTTGTTGTTCAGGCCCTGGAGCATCACTTCCTCTCCAAGTATCATGATCCTGATGATGAACCCATATGTGTCCCAACATTCAATTTTGACTTTGAGAAGAAGGTTTGTTCTCTTTCATTAATGTCTCTAACTCGACAGAAAATGTAAATGTTATCATAAAGATACACAAATGATAATTTTACCTGGCAGTGTAGGTTTGTGTTTAACTTGCACCAAATTGAATTTTTATTTTTGGAGTTAAAGTGTTATCAAAAATTGTCCTTCAGGAGATGAGCAATCTGGAGCTGCACAAAGCAATCTACAAGGAGATAATGGAGTTCCACCAGCCCAAAACTCCAACATTGAGCTTCAATGCTGTACTGAGACCTGCCCCGAAAGTAGAGTCAGCAGTCGAAAACAAAACTGATCCAGCAGCAGAAACTCTTAAACTTCTGCAGATGCTGGAGCAGCAGCAGCAGCAACAAATAGACCAGCACCAGCAACAGATACAGACACAACAACAGCAGCAGCATCAAAAAGAGGAGGATGTGAAGATGTTGAAGAACAAAGATGATGAATTCAAGAAGCCTGTCCTCCAGCCAAGTGTTGATGTGAGTGTGAACACATCAGCGCTGCTCCCTCCACAAAGTGGAGATGTGGAGATGCTCAGTGCACAGTCAACGGATGGAGCCACACAGCTTAACATAACTAGTAAATCTGAACCTAGACAGGAGGAGAAACCACAGCAAAAACAACAGAAACAGAATCAGTCAGGTGACAGCAAGACAATATCTTCTGACACCAAAGCGCTGGTTAAACAGGCACTGCTCAGTAATCACTTGAGACAGAGAACAGGTGAGGCATTAAGTAACTAACTGATTATATGTCATCTCGTCAACAAAAGAAACAAATGGCAGCTGCTACACACCCTGTTTCATTCCAATACATTGATATCTTTTTGGAGAATGCTTTAGATTTGAAAGAAGGCTGTTAAATAGAATGTGATAAGATCACCCATATCATAATATATCTATCACATATCCTTACCTAAGTTTTAATTTCAAGTTAAAGTTTGATATTGATTTTTGCTCTGTCAACGGTCTGAAACAAATTATTTTCCCTTGACACTTGTTTGTAAGAATCATTAGTACTCTGGTTTGTGTATAAATCTTTAAGTGTGGGTTGTGCAGGAACCTAGTTTTCATTGAGGATTTTGTTGCAGAGTCCAACAGTGAGGACACAGAAGGCAAACAGAAAGGCAGAACAGCGGCACAAAGGCAGAAAGAAAGGGATGACATGAGGAAAAAAAGGAAAGAAAAAGCTAATGAACGTCTAAGGAAATTAAAGGAGAAGCAAGGCAAGTAAATGTTATCTTTGTTTTTAAATCAATTTTTCTAGTTTGAATAACTGTAATTGTTACTCTTGGAGTTAAATCAAAGTTCATTCTCAACATTGGTTTTTATTCTCTTTCTTGGTGATTTTAGGGACATCTGACAAACAGTTGTTATCAACTGCAGACAAGGAACTTCTCAAGAGGTGGGCCAACATGCAAACAAAGATTGCCCCAGCGGTGACCTCCAATCAAACTCAGACCACTCCACAAACCCTAGCTGTCAGTATGCACGGGGGCAGTCTCACACTTACACCCCTTAATCAAACTCAAACTGCAATTCAGACTGCTCAGTTCCACACTATTCATCTGCCACCAACCATTAACTCAGGTCAGGTTCAAGGCACACCTGTTCAAACAGCATCATCAGACCCAGTTCTTGGTGTGCAATTTCAACCAGCCAACAGCATGACAACAATAGCACCTGTTTCCCTGCCCACCCAGGGAATCACTGTCCACAAACAGGACAGTCACCCAGACCTGTTGACTGGAATTCCATCAGAGAGTTTAACCCAGTCAGACAGTAACTCCACCCCCCAGCCGAGGCCTTCCAAAGTGTCTCCCTCTTCAATTTCTCTTGTAGAAAATGTGCCCACCGTTCAGCCCAGCCAACACCAGACTAATATGCGCCAGGTGCAACCATTCCTCCAGTCAACTGATTCCAAAGGGATGGGTATTTTCCAACAAGGAGATATTCCCCCAGTTACAGGATATACAGTTCCAAATGTTAGTGTGTCCAGTTCCAACAGCCTGCCACCTCAAGTTCACTCCTTCATCAGTACCACTCAGCCTTGTTCTCAGCAAGTAGATCAATCCCAGTTTCAGAACCAAATCACTTCAAACCAAATTCCATGTGCAAGCATGAATGTTCCAGTTTCATCTGAAAACTCTACTGTTCCTGCAACTAACAGTTATTCAATGGTGTCACATGTTAATTTTGATGGACTGGACTTCTTCAAAGAGATGGTGCAGGAGGGCACATCATCTCCACCGGCATCTGTGCAGCATACATTTCAGTTTGAACCGTACCCAGACCAACTTCCACAACCTAGAACCTCTCCGCAGAAGAGACACAGCATTGAAACGACTGTGCCCAAAGATTACAAAGCAAATCAGACACTTTTGCCAGACTCCTTGCAAAAAACTCAAGTCCATTCCAGCAGACCTGCCTCAAAGGAGTTATCTCTTTGGGATGATCAGTCATTCTACAACCAACAGGTCCCCTTCTCAAGCTACACCCAGCCAGGTCAGCTCAACAATCAGACTACTGCTTACCAAGGTAAGGCATCTAACGTACCCTACAACTGTAATGAGGGGGCTGACCATGGCACTGCTAGCAGTCGAGCAGTCCCCACCCTCAAGATAAGCTGCAACCCAATGTCGAATGTACAGAACCAGCCAGATCTGATAGCCATGCTCAGTAAGCAGTTCTCCAAGTCCCACGTTGAGGACATTTTCCCACCAGCTCTGTCGCTGACACCAAAAGGAACTGGGGGAGGGTATGGAGTAGGTGCTGATCTTGATGCCTTGATGGTGGATTCACAGGAACATGTTGAAAGGTGAGTCTAGTGTCTGTACTATGTTACCCTCCAACTTAGTTCTTCAGTATTTGTTGAACAAACTGATAACCCATCTGTGTATTACTCCAATTTAACTTTCAGTGCTCGGATTGAGCAGAGTCCCCTGTCCTCCTCCTTGCTTGCTGACTGGCTGGATGTGCGTGGCAACATCTCCAATGCAGACCTTGAAGCACTGACGAAGGAGTTGGAAATGCACTCCCCAATGGCGGTGTCCTACTCTGATGTGGCTATAAGTCAGTCCTATTCGTCATCACTACCCAACCAATCAGACCGCAGTGGCAACCACTAACTAAAGCAGTTGAGCACTTAATGAGGAATTTTCTACTTTGCATGGGAATCAAGACCAGATGCCAATGTTTAAACGTCTTTCTAATGCTACAGTAATAGTTTTGTGCAACAGTCAACTCAATGTTTAACAACAGTAAAGGTTTTCACTGTCTTTATAGCGCTGGCAGTAACTTTTACTTGATGCATAGTACATTGTGTATCGACTCCCTAGCTAAAACAGATGTTTCTATTCTTAAAAAATAGAATGATTTCCTTGGTATTGTTGTAAACTTTATTTGATTACATGTGTTATTTTGTTCATTTTGTTGTGTTATTCCTGACCTCTATTCATGGCCCCTCAGTTGTGTTCAGCCTCATTCTCTCTCCTCATCTACAATCACCACACTGTTGTTTCTGGTAACAGGCCACACCCCGCCATCAGGGTAGAGCTGTAAAGAGCCACCAAGTTGTTTCTCATATTTGTTACACTCTCCACACTGGGCCAAAATTAAGGTAGGGATATCAGATTATTTATTATCTATTCTTTTTTAGACTGTAAATAACAAATCATGAGTTTGTAATCTGCATATACTTCTTACTATGTTTTTCCAGTATATTTTCTTGTCTTTCAATCGATCACAAAGAACACCATTGATCTGTACTTTGCCTGAAGCAAGGACATGTGTCCCCAAGTCTTTATGTACAGCCCCCATATCACAACACTATAAGTGAAAGATGGATCACGTGGCACAACTGTTCGTGCTCAGGATACACAAATGGAAACACATGTCACTTCTTCCACGTTCTTTATTCTTATCATAACTATAGAAATTGAAAGATAGATTACCGATAGGAATAGGAACATTAATTGAAACAAGGTTGATATGTGAATAACAAGATAGAACTATGAAAGGAATGCTCAAAGCCAAAACAGAAAAAGCCTAAATACTGTAACACATTAAACACAGATTCCTATTATTTGACAAAATCAATAGGACAAGCATTTATGATGGAAAATCCATTACAAAGTCACAAGTCACTGGGAGTGACAGAGTCACGAACACAGCTTGGGTCTGGTATGTCAACCGCCAGCCCGACACATGATTGAAGCCGCTGTTGGCATGGACGGACACAAGCGTTATAGAACACGTTTTGGGATTTCTTGTTTATGGTGTTGAAGTGCATGTGTCTCCTTAATCTCGTAGTGCGAGCCATCTCTTTGAGAAACGCTGGACGTGTGATATTGCACAATACTCGAGTGTAACTATTTGAAGTGACACCCCGTGTTTTTCATGGCACATTGATTGTCATTGATACGAGCCTATATTCCAGAATTGTGAAATAAATACAGGCCAACCTCGATTTGAAACTGTTTCAGTCGCGTTAAAGATTGACTGAGATGCCCCATGGCAACCTTCGTGATTCATTAGGATGTATTCGAATTTGATATTGACTTAAATTTAAATTTTCGAAATCGGCGATAAACAACTTAAATACGGAATTTTCGAAACACCAGCTAATTAGCACCAGTGAATGTAACTGAAACCCCAACCCAACCCAACCTGTATCTAACCCAACCAGCCGTAACCAACCCCCTCATCAATCTTCCCACCAACCCCCTCCTATCTCTCTCCCCACCCACCATGATTCTCCATCCCTACCACCACCCATATCCATCACCCCTCCAGACCAACCTCCCACTCAACTCAACCCAACCCAACCCTCTCCAACCAGACCCTAATCCATCAACCCCAGTAACCACGCCAACCTTTCCCACTACTCCTCTACCTTTATGGTTCAAGATCCACCCATTGATAATTCAACCCAACATTCACCACAAACTATCCAACAACCCCCTCCCCACTTACCAAATTCTCCCGCCAAAACTCCACCCCATGCCGAACTTACCCTACCCTCTCACCAGCTCCAACCCCCAGCTCTCCAAACAGTCAACAACAATCCAAACAAAGTGGATAAAGCGACTGAGAAGGAAAGTTGATAACATGAAGCAGTAATAAAGCGTATTTATGAATTCTTTCGATCATGCTTTTGCCCCTATTTGGCTGTTGAATTAGCTTAAAAATACAGAGAAAATCAAAGGGCTGGATTTCAGCTGACCACTTCCACGTCACACACTGGGCGTGGCTTCGAGTCATGCTTCGATAATTTTGTCAAAGCTTTCACAAGCCTGATTAGGTGGTTATCCAAAACTAAGGTAAAATAAGATGTCCTAGGAGTCGAATTAAAGCGTATATTTTCTCATTTTTGGCTCCATTGATTCTTATATCAGTGATACGAATACATATAATAATTTGTAATAGGCACAACAATACGTTTCGCCTCCTCTTTAAAACGGTGTCGGAAACCATCAAAATCGATGGGTGAACATGAAAATGTCAGGAGAGTACGAGTTATTAGTAACAATAATTAAACATTTCAGCCCAACTCACACTACGTACGATAGCTGTACGAAAGTGTCGTATAGTCATCATGTTGTTATTGTGTGGTTATCGTACAGTGATTGGTCTGGTCGTGCTATTTGTCAAACACGATTTCAGATCATGTGTGATTGTGACGTGTATGTGTTGAGATTGTGTTGATCGTGCTTCAGCCTTAGGACACGATAACAGCACAGCCACGACACGATCGATAAACTGCCCCTCTTGCAATCGTACTATTATCGCACTCATATTAAATTAACCCTTTTAGTGCTAAACTTAAGGACCACGATATCAGCTCGTACTGAACACGGAGTCACGCGATTACTGTACGATCAGGATACAATCGTTACACGATATTGGATTGAACTTGTACCAATAAGAGCGTTTCCCATCAAAATGGTTTTTTTATGTGCTTCGCGTGTCTTAAGCCCCACTCACACTACGCACGATTGCACTACGGTAACATTACGATCTGTTATGTGAACACGGTTTCTGTGCGTGAGGTACACGATGTGAGTACAACCAATGCACGAAAGGTCACGATTCTAACACGGTCAGAACACAATCAACACAAACTTGACACAACGCTTACACAATGCTATCACGAATGGTGTAAGAATAATGCACGATTTTGAATAATTTGTGCAAAGGCAAAACAATGTTAACCATTGCTTTTTATGATCAATGTAGAATTGTTATTCATTCTGTGATTCATTGCAGCTATGAAATACAATGTCATCGCGATAAAGACAGGAGGGCATATATTATTCTAACATTTTTCTCTCATCTTCTGGCTTCATGCAAATAACTACCGATGTTGTTTCACAGGCATTCCTTCTGATTCAAAGCAGTTGAATTTTCAGGCCACGTAAGTAAGTTTACATCTAGACGTCGAGAAACTTGCCAAGTTGATCGATAATTGATGACATTATAATTCGCTTCCTACCAAATTTTGAAACATCCGCATTTCTACATGGTGATCATCACAATCCCTTGATCTATATGATTATTGAGCGCCATCATTCCAAAAACTTGAGTCTGTGGTAAAAACTTTACAATTGGCCTGAGATAACAATGTCGCGTGAGTCGAGCGCAATATAATTATCCCCATTGTTATCAATATTACCTGCTTTGTTAAAAATGATTCAGTTTAATTTCTAATTGATAACAAGCACAGGGGCGTGTATCGCTGAAAATTATAATAATAATGATATATAATGAAATAAAAAATGGTATTTATAAAGAAGAGATACCATTTTATATTTCATTATATATCATTATTATTATAATTTTCAGCGATACACGCCCCTGTGATAACAAGACTAGTACATATGTGATTCATTCTTATTGAGATCAAACCAAGCAAAAAATATTTTCCATTTACCAGTGAAATCACTATTTCTTTATCTAATGTGTTCGGTAGTTGATTTCTATTTACTTATTTGAATTTTCGTACGATTGCATATCAAAATTGTAAATACATTTGAAAAGTCCTATGCACATAACTTTCAGAACAGCATGAAGATCTTAAACACTCATTTTTCTGATAAGCGATTTTTGCAGTATACAGTTTACAGGTCTACCATACCTTTGATAGTATTTTCTACCATACCTTGAATCAAAATCTTGCTGCGGTAATTCGTAACCTTTTCTTCCTTATCATTTAAAGGTATACTTTCATGTCGAAAATTCATTGTTAGTTTTCACAAATATTGCCCATTTATGCATCTTTAAACTTTGTATTCTGCACAAAATATAACTTCAAATATCTAATGAACTCAAAAGTACACAAATACATTATATCTAATGCGCACTTTGCACTTTGAGTCTTCTTTACACAGCAAAGCATCTCTGCATAGGCTTGTGTGACGACAATATGTTATCCATGCATGCAGCGTTTCATTTGGCTCAAATTTTGCATTGAAGTTTATGTTGCAATATTTTGCCGTTAGGGGAACCTGCTGGAAGCCCGAGAAGAGCTTGTATTAGAACATTGGTTGTGTCGGAACCAATCACGGAGCTACTACTGAACAAAACAGTCGGTATGCCCTCGCTTATCATCAATACCTTACAATCGTTTATGCTGACATGTTGACTAAAAGTAAGACACGCGAAGCACACGTGATGAAAACGTTTTGATGGGAAACGCTCTTATTGATGCAAGTTCAATCCAATATCGTGTAACGATTGTATCCTGATCGTACAGTAATCGTGTGACTCCGTGTTCTGTACGAGCTGTCATTGTGGTCCCAACATTTAGCACTATACGGGTTAATTTAACATGAGTACGATAATAGTACGATTGCAAGTGGGGCAATTAATGGATCGTGTTGGGAACGAACAAGGGGATGGAAATGGCGCTATGCAAAATATACGTTATTATTACATCTTAGCTGGATATTACGACAATGAAGATGAATAGACCGGAAGCGATGACAACTCTGAACCTAAGTGCCTCGCTATCATTAGGTGTTTGTCATGATTGTTTTCTTTGTTTCAATGCCTTATTCCAATAAAATAGTCGACTTCTGAAATAAACAGACTGAAGAGATAATGAAAAGCTGAATCTCCAGTTATGTTACCAATTTTCAGCAAGATTAACATATTTTGACCCCGTCAAAATATGACACTTCGGAAAGATACTTTACGTAGTAGTTCAATAACCATTGAAAACAAATGGAGGCAAGAGCGCCCGGACCTGCTAGAGGACTAATCATTGTTGTGAAGTCAGCCATCTCTACTGTGGAAGAGGCAGTGATTGAGGTAGAGTAGCGCACCGTTGACAATGTAGGTACCGATACAGACGATGCAGATGTCGCGCAATACGAAGAAGAGGATAAAGGCGAGGTAGACACAGCCCAGGGCGGCTCCCACCGAACTGAAGTACAGCAGCGCTCTTCCCGGTCCACACGCAGGCAACAACGCTGAAACGTCAAGGATCTTTATTCTGTTACTAGATTCTCTGTGTTCTTCCATCATCACTCATATAAGAAAGAGTAAACATCGGATGGTTCTGACTTGATCAACATTCAATAATACAATACGATGTATTCATTTCGACCAGTGTATCAGTCTTTTCAAGAATGTTACTTGATACTTGGAAAGACAGATACTCTGGTCGAAATTAATTCATCGTATTGTATTAAAGAAGATTGATCCACCTGCTATTTGAATGATTGTTTTAATAAAAACTATTAATAATCGATTGTAAAGGAATTCGTTTTTTAACAAAGTGTTTGTTCAAGGTAACGCCATGTCTCATGAAACACTTCAGTTTAACGCAGTTTATCACTTAAACATGTCATCAATATAACCCTTGAAGAACAGTCTACTTTCAAAGTAGAAAAGTTTTGGTGAAACAACACACGATTAGTACAGTAAGGTGTACGTTTATATTGACTGACCTAGACTAATGACTGAAGACACTACAACGCCAGTAAGAAGGTGCGTCAGTATTTCGTGTAACCCCAATGAGCACAAATGGTTGTCGCAAACTTCCCCTTCTTAACTCATCTGACCGTAAACTTCTCACTATATCAACGTCCTCTTAAGAACCATTGAGGGCTAGAGGACTAAATTGGTTTTTAATTTATCGATTTGGTGACCCTGTGGCCTGTAATAAGAGCAATGCTCTTAAAAATTATTTTTATCTGTTGGAAGGCCTATGTGAACTCCTTAGGAGATTAGGGTTCTAATTTATGGATTTGGTTATAATTTGACTCCTAATAAGGGCCACCGAGGCCACATCTTAAAAACTTTTTTCCGAAATTAAAATGCCCAGAAAGCAAAAAAAATGAGTAGAGACTCTTAAGCTGATTAGAACTATATTATTTGTTCACCTTATGATCCTATTTACATCTTCTCCAGAAGCAAAAAAACTCGAGAAAGCTGAAACCTTTTGTACAGACTCCTCAGCTGATGAGGATTATGATGAATTAGTGATCCTGGGGCAGGTTATATTGTAGCCTTAATGAAAAACATTATGGGTACCCTACTGAGCAACAGAGTCAATAGTGCTGGCCGTTGCTTCCATTCCGTTTTGGTAATGCATTTGTCAGAAGAGCTCTGAAGATAACTTGGATGCCCTTTTTAGTTCATAATAGTTGAAACACATGGGGTTCTCGAAGGATTGTATGAGAGACATGGACTCTCCATGAACCTCCTTGAAAGGTTACGTACATATTCATGGCAAAATGTGGATTGGTGTCTTGGTGACCAAAGGGGCCGCGCCGTAAAAACTATTTGTTCATCTTTAATCAGAAGAAAATGACTCTAGAAGACTTAACTCTTCTATAGAGCGTCGTTAAGTCAGGGCATTATTTCTTCCGAATGAGTTGATAATATAATTTGACTCCTCTCGCCGTTATTTACGCCATTGGACGTTTAATAGAAGAAATTTAATCAAAATTGAGAAAATGTCAGTACAAAAGATTTCAGTCTTCAAGGTTTTTCGTTTTAGAGAATAGGTATGAGAATGGACTTAAAGAATGTGGCCTCTAAGTTTCTTCCTTAGGACGAAACCTTCAACCACAAGCATTGCCTCGTACCAGTCTCTGTGACTCTCTCAATTAAACCTTGCTGGATTTCCTTAAAACTTCTTTTCCAGCTATCTAACCTACTGAAGTCTATCTCCCTAATGCTGCTACCTATTGCGGAAAAGGGTGCTGCACTCAAACCGCTCTTCAAGCGGAATGCAGCATGGCTTAGCGGCGGACTCACCCAGCAGTATCTGGAGCAGGTAGAAGGCGATTCCCAGGGTGCAGTTGCGCTGGTTGAGGAAGTGCTCGCGGCCCAACAGCAGACCAACCAGACCGAAGCCCTTCCCGTACCTGCAAGTAGAAGATCGCCATCAAAACTAACAGTCGCACCATGCCACTATGTTGATGATCAGATGAATTACCTCCCACTTAGATCTCCTTGTCCATGGTAACCATTCATAAAAATTTCGTGTTCATTTTCAGCATCAAGACTCTTTGAAAAGCCGGGCTTCTCGGACAAAGTGTCCGCAACATACAACTCAGAAAATATGGCAGTAACCATTACATGTAATGTTCACGCACATGACGACGGTCGAGAAAGAATGTAGGAGCATTAGTATACTTCTAAAAATCTGTCACTGGATGATCAATCTTTTATCTCATCATATGCAGTTGTGCAGGTGCTTGTGCAGTCAGTTCCTTCCACCTGATAATTAACAAACGATGACATAGCATACTTAGAATGAAAACTGTAATGCCTGGAAATCTTAGATCTTATCTGATCACCGTTCTCTTCAGATAATGAACCGTGCTAGTGAGAAGGACATGTACATGTCTATATAGCTCATCAGACTCTAAAGGTCAGATTTCATAGTTCCACTTCTCCTCCGGAACTGTACACCCACAAAGCTGAAATGTTGTTGGGATGTATCTTGCACCTAGGGAATCGGAATTTGTTACTTAGGGACCCTCAAATATTCCTATAAAGTTTGTAAAATCTTTTTCTGTAAAACCAATTGGCATAGGAATCTGAATGTTAACATCTTTCTGACTTGGTACTTCAAACTTTAAACTTTGATGTTGACCAGCCCCCCGTCCTTATTTCAACTGGCGAATTAGTCTTAGACATCAACAAAGGATGATGAACTACAGAGCCCATGGCTCTATTTTACAAACGTTAGTGAAATCGATCTAATCGATTTAACACAGATAATACTTTCAGAATTTGAATTTCCTAGCATCAATGGCTTCCTAAAAAATACGAATGAAGAGTTCAGGGTACTAACCCTGCCACATACATATTTGAAGTGGCGTCAAGACCACACCTTAAAACATCAGTCTCTATTTTTTTAAATACGTTATTCTAAAGATTCGTTCATCCTACGGAAAAAAATGGTTTCGGTGAATCACTTTAAATGTGCAGGGACCATTCTTTTGGGGGAGGACAAATTTACATAACTTTACCTTCATCCCACAAAGATGATAACTACAAAATTGAAGAGCGGGTTGGTTGACAACAAAGTTACAAATTTGAGTTTCCATGTCAAGAAATGGCACTATTTCAGGTCCGATGAGCTAAAAGTTTGTTTTTATCTCTCAAATTAGTGGGGTAACTAGGGTGCAAGTTTAGTTTGGTATATCTTTATAAGGACCCATTTGTGAGTTATATATAGCTCTATGTTATCACTTAGCTATGTTCATAAAATGAGCTCAGTTTAAAAGTTTTAGCAGAAAAAAATGAAGATTCTCCCATTAAAACACGAGTAGAATACAGAGCGGACCTTGCGTTTTGGTTTTGCAAAATGCGTATTTGAATGTCTGTGTATCATTTGCATCTGATTTGATGACTGCAGCAACAAGCAGAGAGTTTTTAGAGAAACTAGCTTCTTAGTGATGGACACTCCAACTATGGATTAAAGTTGTACATTTGGGCCGGTATTCACAAAACTAAACGAATTTTCTTAGGCCTTAAGAATTCTTAATTCCACTAAAAATTCTTAGTTTCCATAACAACGTTCTTAACTTTTATGTCATGAAATAGACTCTAAACAGTGTTTTTTCAGGGACTACTCTTCCCACAATGCAAGTTGTTTTCTTCTTAGTTAATTCTAAGAATTTTAACGATTATTCTGCTAAGATTTTTTCTTTAATGGAATTAAGAGGAAATTTCTTAAAAGTTAAGAATTCTTAAGGAATCTTAAGCATAAAACTAAGAAAATTCTAAGAAGTTTTGTTAAAGAGCCACTCCGTGAGTTGTTGGGAGTCACATATGCCAAACTTAATCAATGGTGTCATTTGATCGCGAAGTATCGACTGTTGCCAAAAAGTCACGTTTTAAAGCTTATTGTTTTTTACAGTGACAATATGAAGGTAGAACGTGGCAATTATGATCGAAAACTGGACAGTGGCGCGCGTCAAATAGTCAAACGTAATTTTGGAATCTTATCTAAAACAGCCAGGAGGGCAGTTAGGAGTTGATATCGTTTCTTAGGTTATATAACTAGTATCCATGTATATTGGACGTGATATCTACATCTCTGTGCATTTATAAAGCTGTATTTAGATTTTCATGAAAAACCAGTATTTGTCATGTATATGTCTTTTGGACATGAAAAGTTAAGATGTTTTGATTTTATATCGAGACATATAACATTTAGGTTCGTATCAAAGGTCAATAATATGTTATGAAAATCACGGAGTGGCTCTTTAAGCGTCATTGAAAATGATCGGATTTAACAATGAAATTAGAGAAAATACTTAAACAATAGATAAGCAAAATGGAAAAAAATTGTTCCCCTTATCGTTTTGTACTCCGTTATGTTGGAAGACATAAACTAGAGACACCGAGATAAATGCATTTTTCCATATGTGTTTCTAATTAACTATACACTCAGCAAATTGATGTAATATACGCGAGCAAGACCCATGGTACGGTATAATTTTTCGGAATCTAGGAATCATTGTTAAATTATACGTTGTAGACTTTCTAAAAGACGTTTTTCCTAGCAATAGCTGTTAGTTTTTAGTCGAAACCTTTTTACCCTGAATTAATGCTACACAGACAATCACATCGTCATACAAAGATTTTATGTTTCTCCTATTTCATTCGCAGAATTAGCGAAAAACTTACTTGGTGTGACCGTGTATATTTATGCCCAAGTCTAGTTCTGTTATAATAATACTTCTGACAAATTTTCCAAAAAGTGGTTACCTTTATTTCCAGTTTTTTAATTTAATTGACATGTATGTAGTGACATTAGTTAGTTACATTAATTCTCTGTTAACCTTTTTAAGACACATAGTCTAGAAACTCCGTTTGTATGACATTCTGAGGAGATGTGGAATCTTTATGTATCGCTTACTTTTACTTGTTTATGACTTGGGAACAATTAAATATTTTTTTTAAAATTCTAGTTCTGTTTTGCGTCACACCTGCGTACATTATTTTCGGGTACTGAGCCAGGTTTTTTCGGGTGTGGAGATATGAAGAGTGAGGCGAAAGGCCTCTCTTTGTTTGATTGAGGTTAATGCCAAGGGCTTTATGCAAGTATAGTAAAAGTTAGTGATAGTTATCATGCAAAAGTAATAGTAATCATAAGAATGGTTAATCTGCACATCTTAAGTAGATTATTGGTTTTTCTTTAGTGACATGACTACAAACAACATACGGTGAGCAGAGTGCTTTGGAGCAGCTGAAGCGGTCGCTGAAGTCACAAGCGGCGGTGTAGGTGGGGTCCCGCTCTTTGCGCCGCTCCACTCTCAGTGCGTACGCTGACAACAGAACGCCAACCACACTAAAAAGAACCCGGTCCGTGTTGTTGGACACCAGCAGACTGTCTAATTCTTCCCCAACACCAACCATCTGTAAGAAGACTCGACATATCAACAGCTATCTGTACCACGACTCAAGAAAACGCATTGCCGTACCCAACAACTTATTTAAAACCCAACACATCACCCACTATCTGTTACATATCATCCACCATCTGAAACGATACTCGACACATCGCCCACTATCGGTACCATCACCCACCATCTGTAACACATCACCATTTTTCTTAAATACATCATCCTCTGTCCGTAACACATCATCCACCATCTGAAACAAGACTCGACACATCACCCACTTTCTGTAACACATCACCCACTATATGTAATACCTCACCCACTATATGAAATACATCACCCACTATCTGTAATACATCACCCACTATATGTAATACATCACCCACTATCTGTAATACATCACCCACTATCTGTAATACATCACCCACTCTCTGTAAAACATCACCCACTATCTGTAATACATCACCCACCATCTAAAACAAGCCTCGGCACATCACCTATGAAATGAAGCACAATTTAATACACGATTCAATTTGAGAAATGTCCCATAATATGAATAATATAAAACGGACAGAATACAAACTTAGTTCGGGCAGGCTGTCTGTCACTGCCTAAAGGTGTTGCTGAACAGCTGATCTACCACTATTATTAATGAAATCCCATTCTTTTCTGATTAGATTTGCTCGTCAACCTAGATAGCTGCATACACGTATTGGTTGTTATGGCTATAGAGCCATAACCCAAATGGCTCTATTTGTCATATTTCAACTCGGAGAAATCTTGGTTTAAGCAAAGACTATTCTGTGTGAGCAGATTGAGGAGAGTACAGCCTACTAGATGCGTGGCGATCGAGGGAGAAAACAAGACAGATTACCCCGTGTGGGAGTAATAATGATGAAAAATACACGTAGCCTGTGTGTGGCGACAGAGAAAAAAATACCCCGTGTATGGCGACACACAACGAGACGAGGGGAAAAGACAGCCTCTTCTTAGTGTGGATACTGAGAGAAGAGAAAACAGACTGCCCTGTGTGTGGAGATTGAGCGAAGAAAAGAGGTGAGGTGGGGTGATGTGGGGTTTAACGCCGCTTTCAAGAGTATTTCACTTATATCACGGCTGCTAGATTATTGCAAGGAGAAAGCCCGCAACACCAATGTGGATATGCATTGCCGTGAAACCTGCGAGCATTGGCTGGAACTGGCGAACCATTGGTGGTACTGAACTGAAATTCAGTGTACCATTGCACCCAAACCTGACAGCGTGTAAAATAGTTCTCTACTGCAGACAAAGTTGCCGAGTCCCTGGCGGGACCGAAGAAAAAACACCTTATTATAAGTGTGGAGACTGAGAGAAGAGAAAACATTTTACCCTGTGTGTGGCCAATTGAGACAAAAGAAGGAAGTTCATTTTTGCTGGGCAGAAAGTCCACCCTGGAGTGGATACGAGGAGAAGAGAAGACAGTCTACTCTGTGTTGGGAGGCCGAGAGATGAGGGAAAAGATCTACCTTGTGTTGGGAGGCCGAGAGAAGAAAGAAAGTCCACCCTGAGTTGATACGGGGAGAATAGAAGACAGTATATTTAAGATATAGTCTATATTGAGGAGCTAATTGACAACCTACCTTACATATAAATGCCTTCTGTCCTCCTCAGTGACTACGGCAGATAGTGAGTAGAGAAAGCGGATCCAGAGACGTCTCAGTGGCGATGTGGGGACGGAAAGAGTAGTAAAATACCGTTCTCCCCACAAACGCCATGTCAACACCGGATTTAATCAGGCGCTAGCATAGCAGACGACAAGCCAGCCAATAGATACTCGCCACACACACGACAGGTGAAGCCGTTGGGTGAAAGCGAGCTACATCGAGCTTGTTCATTGATTGTAAGGCTTCTGGTGGCATCCATATGCCATTCTTATGTTTGAATTACTGCTGTTTTTCTAGAAGCTAATACTCCGCTTGGGTTGCTGTACTTCCATCGATTTCAAACATTGAAACTCGAGAAAACTGTTTCAATTCAAAATATACTTCTCAATATTCCTAGCAAATTGTCACAAACATTAACAAAAGTGGTGCAGAAATGAGTGTTGTTAGCTTTTCAAATAATATAACGAGTAAATGATACAACTATCTAAGATAGATTTTTATCACCCATATGGTTAATCATAAGCGGTGACATATTTTCAATATGAGCACATGTGCACATATCACTTTTGCCTAGCAACGATTGTTTCAGCGCAAGTGACCGTATTAAGTCGTCTGTGACGTCATAAAACCATTGTTCATGACGTCAGTGTAGCGCGCCGTCGCAAGGGAAGAAGGCCGTTTTCTGAATATTTCCATGCGTTTGAAATGAAATAGAATCGGTAATAAAGAAATTATTACCCTTGGAATTGTGTCATATGACTTTTACGAAACTCATGTGAATTTGTGTATAACCCTCGCTCTCACTCGGGTAATACAAAAATTCACACTCGTTTCGTAAAAGTCATATGACACACTTCCTCGGGTAATAATCTCTATATATGTTTAAATTTTCCGCAATAAACATTAGTCTATGCAAAATTAATTATATTAATTCTGAGGTCAACACATTTCATCACTCAACCCGATCCTCCGTAGATGCAGGGGAAGTAATAGGTATGCAAAGTAAGCAAAAACCACTAGTGGCCATTTTTGTGTGAAAACCTCTTGATCATTTGAGGTAGGGAATTGAATTTGCATAGCATCCGATCATGGTTCGCTCCTTTTTGAAAACTGCATCTTTTGATAAAAAAACCCTCATTGTCTTGCAATTGAAAACCTTTTTATCAATTTTGGGAACTCATTTTATATTCCGCTGCTTCCCCTCTCAAATGTGTCTTGATAAATGGTAGGCTATCTAATAAGCTTTACTCTGGAAAATAGGTAAAATTGACTATTGCGTTTTGCGACGATTGGGTGGAGGAGTTCTTGACAGGTGACGGTCTCTACATCAGACTGGAGCTGTTACTCTCGCTTCAGACCTGAAGCCATGGTGCAAGCTGTGGCGGCCGAGTCACAATTAGAGTATTATGTTGTCACATTTAGATGTTATGTTAGTTTGTTTTTTTATTCTTGTAATAAAGTGTACTTTTATGGTATAAAAACATGAAACCCGGTAACATCAAAATACCTTTTATAGATTTGTCCATTGGCGCTGTAGCTCATCGGGTATTTCATACATAAGGTCTCGAAGCTTGCAATGCCGATGTACTATATATATATCTACTGCTCTAAGGAAGACATAACCATCAATTTTAAACATTGAACATTTGATCGTCCTATAACAGTGCCAAAATTGCTATATTTTAGTTCAAAAATTTTCATAATTTTTGTTAAACACTACAAAGTTATAATTTACATTATTTCACCCATGAAGTCTTAATGTGTAGAGTCAGCTTGCATGATATCACTTATCTCTCTCTCCGATACAAGTTGACACGAGGTGCTAAGCCCAGCTATTAGGCAATAAGTATTAACTAACCTGTCGAAGCGGCCAGTTGGACAAACAACAGCTTATCACTTTAACAACAAGAGCGTTTACTTCAACAGTCAATGGCAGGCATAAACCTTGATTATCATTCCGGGCACTCAACATTTGCCGATGACAGCAAATGTCGCATCAAATGTACATAACGTAATCATAACGAAGATTATCCATTATCAAGAGGTAGATAGAAAGGACATATTTTCAAATTCACACAGAGAATCAGGGCTATAAAAGGGGAGACTAAACGTTCTAACGTCAGTCTTGTTCCCTGCCTGAAAGAATCTTCTCTGCTTGTTTTTGAAGGTAAGTCACTTCACTTTGCTATTGTGTGGAAACTTTGTTTAAAATCTGCTGCCTTCAATAATGAACTTATGTTATTTTAAGTCAGAATTTAGTAAGGCAATTCTAATGCATTGGGTGGTTTTAATTCATAAATAGTGTTCATACAGTTTGCTTAAAATGTAGAAGTATTAAGGAAGAGAAGTATGTTAAAATGTATACTTTATTCTCGGTCGGGTGTCGTGGATGCTAAAGCACATATATGTACTACGTGTTGATGATGTTCAAGTTTTCAAATGTTCATATTCATATCTTTGTGGTGTATCATGTTATACTACTTAACACGTCTGAGTATGTTAAATGTCATGTAGCGCCGGAAGCTTATATATATATTTACGTTCAAGGTATCCTGTCTGTAAGCGCATATGTTCTAGGGTACAAAACTTTAATGTTATCTTCCTAGCTAAACGTGCACATTCGGGCAATGTCTTATTACGTAATTTACACAAATTATTATGATGCCACGGCGATGTAGAAAAGTATTAGAATAGTTCAAAGATACAGGCAATTATAAATATCCATCTTGTTGCAAAATAATCAAAAAGCACTTGTTATATTCCCTTTTGTCTTCATTTTAGGTAGTCTTTACAAATATTAACAGAGTTCATCATGTATAGGTTTCTGTAAACGTTAGATTGTCACTGATACACTTTGGATAAATTATCGTGATGAAAGATAGGATTATCATATAACTTCCTGTACCGTAGTAAGTCCAATATTTCACCTTACTCAACTAGAAATAAGAGTCTATCCATTATGCGAGCAAGAACAGGCAATAGAGTTAACCTTTGTTTAAGTGCTTTAAATGTAATTATCAGTGTACCTTCCGTACTGTAATAACTCTAAAACAATTCACACTTAAAATTATAATAGGTCCTTCATTATTCTAGCATTAATTTGTATTCATGTTGTCTCTTGTTCAAGTGTTTAAACAAAGCCTTCCATACCGTAATATATCTAATATTTTCAATAGTATTAAATTGTAAAGAATCATTACATTAATAAAGTAGGACATGTTTTATATTTGTTTAAGGCTTTAGATGTAATTATCGTTTTATTTACTTTACCATAATACTTCTTATATTGCACACGTGTTGTAAGAGGAACACTATTCAAGTAAGTATTTTAATATAAGGGTTAGGTGTATAATGAATGTTTATTAATGGCATATAAACATGGAAGTTAAGACGATATATGCATTTGTATTATCTAGATGAATGCAATGTTCATTTATATTAAGTAAATTGTTAAGCTCCGGTTTGTCACATAATTATTACTTATTGAGCTGCATTTAGAAGTTGTTGAGATACTCACGTCCTTTGTTCATTTATAGCTATTGCATTATACTGTTATATACAATTATGTTTATTATACTTATTGATTATCGAACTCAATTACCATTACTCTCATATTGTACTGTTACATAATAAATATGTTAATCATACTTATCAATTCACTAACTCAGGTATCATTGTTTTTATATTCAATAACTGTAACTTACATATGATTTCATTTATTATTTGATGGCTTGTTGTGTCTGATTGATTTACTTCTTGTCTGATTCATTTACTATCTTACGAATAAACAGTCTTGTTCCCTGCCTGAAAGAATCTTCTCTGCTTGTTTTTGAAGGTGTGTAGATCCCGAGCTATTCCCCCACGACACAGTTCTAGGCAAAACACGAGGCTTAAAATCCTCTGTTTTAGTCCTATGGTAACTGGTTTTGTAAATGATGACGTTGTCGTACGTGTCATAAGCCCATCTGTTGGGCAAAACAACGTTGATGTGAAAGTGCCTCAGAATACGTTGATACAAATTAAAGAATATTGCCGAAGAGCTATCTTGTTGAAAGATATACATATACATTATCGCCACTTTCTTCAACCCCAAATAGGCCAAGATCGAACTACATGTACTTAGTAAAGGTAACACAGCCCAAAAGTCGCGTAAACGCACGAATCACGCACAAAGTTTGGTTTGCGTGTCTGTCCGTCGAGAATTTGACCATTTATACTGACTTAGGCTGGAATTACACAACGACCGTTTTTTTTTACGCATGCGTTGCCACGTGCGTTTTTTGCAATACACAAAGTGCGTTTCATCTGCGATTGATGTTATGCGTTTAAGTTTACTCTTACACTTCCCTATATATCACATAATTCTTCTGTTCAAAAGGTGTTATATTTTCAGTGTATGATGGATTCAGCTCTCGTGCTTAACTTAGTAGAAGAGGAGGAAGAAGAGGAGATGGAGGAAGAGCTTCTAATATCTTTGGTAATTTCAGTACATGAAGAAGAGAATAAAGGACGGAGGTGGTGGGTTCATCCCCTTCACCAACAAAGATTACTTGAAGGAGGCTGTAATCGACTGATACAAGAGTTAGAAGAAGATGATGAAAAGTTCCAAAACTATTTTAGGCTATCTAAAGAGCAATTCTATGAATTGCTGTCTAAACTGGAACACACATTGTCGAAACAGCAAACAAGGATGCGACCACCTATTTCTGCAAGGGAGAGATTTGGTAAACAAACAAGATAACAAGATTAAGCATGTTAATGAACTCTTTAATTTCAAGACTGATACATTAAATGTATTCATTGAAAGTGAAACCCATCTTGAAGAACCACTCTTTCTGCTGCTTTCTCGTAGTTCCCGTCGTTTTCTGATATATGTATCCTTGATACTCCTCCAGCGAGTCCTGGCTGCAATGTGTGATTGTATATATAGATTACTAATGGAACAAAGATTTATAATTTAACAAAATAATGAGGAATTTCCATTCAGGAAGTGCCATTGATATACAACTTTACCTTCTGAGACACTGACGCCAAGTGTTTTTGCTATTGATGTCCAAATATTGTTCACAACATCTACATCTCTATAATCCTTTGATCTTTTGTCGGATAAAGTGCTGTTTCCCTCGACAAGTGACATCAATCTTTCGGTATCGAGTATTGTACGCTGACTTCTCTTTCCTGTCATGATTCTTTTGATGAAACTGAAATTAATCACATATATGCCGTAACATAGTGTTTAATATGAAAAAGAAGATGCAGACACACACCAAATTGATATCTCAACATACATATAATCAATTCTACATGTGTAATCAAGTATTTTTTAAAAATATTATAGAAGACATCCTTACCTGACAGTCCACGTGGTTGGGATATACCTCATTTGAGTGACGTCACCAGGGAATTTCTCATGCGAATTCATTTGCGTTGCGTAAAAAATAGCAGGCCTTCCTATCTCATTCGCATCGGATCGCAACGCATGCTGAATTCGCATGTAGTGTATTGCACACATTGAAAATGTACTGCTCGCGTTTTTTTTGACGCAACGCATAGAAAGTCGGTCGTAGTATAAATTCAGCCTTACGCGATTAAAAATCACCGATGAATTGAGCAAGAACTACGGAAAAAGCACGCACAAATCACTAAAAAACAACGCACTTCAGGTGGTTGTGAGCAACGAAAGGTCCGCTGAAAAAACACGCAAAATCTGCGCACTTGCACTAATGAACTGCGTATGAATCGCGCATGATTCATGTATGATATTGATACGTAGGCGTTACATGCGCGAACCATGCGTCGTATATCTGCTAATCGTCAGTGGAAAGTCGTCGGTGAACGCGATAGTGGCAACATGTTCGCGTAGGATCACTAACATTCCACGTATATTTCGCGCACTGTCCACATAAAAACTACGCACAATACGCAAAACTTACGTAAAACAGCGCAGTCGTACGTAAACTTTTACACGAAGCCGAGTTTTGAGCTGGAGATTGGAATGTTGAACCAGAAAACCAATCTATACACACATCAGTCGAGGTCATCACCGACTCTTCATTCATATTCATCCATATTCATTCATATTCAAACCAACCTGTGCGTTATGCAGTGATGCCTGCATGTTCTGTGCGCCCGACACTTTCAAACTAACTCGCTCCTTTCACGACAGTCGGCCATGACAGTCAGAAAACTACGGAGATTTTCGCGCCGCTTCAAATCGAACGTTTTCAAGGTGGAACGTGTATATATACGAGGTCACGTGACCAAACAATCAAAATGAAATAAGGCCTGCAATACTCGTTATGTTTATTTAATTT
Source organism: Phorcus lineatus (assembly GCA_921293015.1). Lineage (NCBI taxonomy): Eukaryota > Metazoa > Mollusca > Gastropoda > Trochida > Trochidae > Phorcus > Phorcus lineatus. Next base: position 13,911,958 of record OV121089.1, read on the forward strand.
TGTTAATCCGCATTTACCGTCTAGTACCGCTGCACGGTATATTTAAAGCACACAATAAGGGTCCTCGTCGAGATAAATACGTTACCATGTGACCACGAGTTTAGTGTGGAGATATATATCATGTGTCCGAGTGAAATATCAAACTCGAACTTCATTCTCGTTAGATATTTAACTCGAACACATGATATATCTCCATATCAAACTCGCGGACACATGGTAACTAATGCATTCGATATAAAGCATTAAATAAAAGGATCGTGTTGGAAATAAATGCATGGTTGTTTAAGCCAAGCTACTTAGCTATGTAGTACAAGGTTGTGCTGTTTTAACAAAGTTACTGAAATCTTTGACTAATGTAAACAGTAAGAAGTTGTCTTAAACTCAATTCATCTGTCGGCATCAATACTTATAATTCAAAGGGTATTAAGATGTTGTTTCTCTTTACTCAGATCGAGTATATGACAGCGATGCGCGGTTTTACTATTTCATATTGGATTTGAACAGTATTAGAACATTGCACAAATTCAAAATGGTTATCCTGGTGCAAGAAGTTTGTCTATCTTGTTTGTCATACTTTTGTTAGACCATGACAGGATGGCCTCCAATGCGAGAAGTGTTACAGCACCGTGTATGCGTATTGTGTATGGTTTTGGCGCGTTTTGACCCGTTACCCCTATGCGTGGGTTCAATATATAATTTGATGAAGTCTATGTCAAAAGTTTTTAAAATCAAATGTTAATTTTTATGATAAATAAAGCGACAAAAACACCCCTTTTTGATGAATCAAATGAAGTTCATTTAGCAAAATTTAGCAATTCCTGTGATATATTATAAACCAATAAAAAGATGACAATCTAACAATATAGTTTTGATTGTGATGTCTGTGATCACAAGTTGCAATTACCACTACCAGTTGTAATACATACTTGAATCTCATCATGTTCTGGTCTGACACTATGTCTCTGAAACAAATACGAGGGGTGTCCCACAAATTTCCGGCCTGACCATCATAACCAAAGAAACATTTAAATGACTTATTTTTCGACATAATCAACCTTGACCTCAATGCATTTGGTCCAGCGTTTTGTAACATCTGCAACCACTCTGAAAACCACTTCTTATCACGAGACCCCATAAACTCCTCTACTGCAGCAATGACGTAATCTTCAGTCTCAAACCTTTGGCCATGTTTTCAGTCGAGGGAAGAGGAAGAAGTCCGAGGGCTAGGTCTGGAGAATAGGCAGGGTGGGGGGAAATCCTGAACCCACAATCCTGTGCTGCACTGACTGCAATTTGGGCGGTGTGAACGGGAGCATTGTCCTGCAACAGTCACACGCCTTTGGGCAGTTTACCCCTTCGTTTCTCTTTGATTTTGTTCACGTAATTGTAATAAGTGCCATTGATTGTAGAACCTTTCTTTTAATAATCAATCATTATTTCACCTTTTGAGTCCCAGAAAACGGATGTCATGACCTTCCGACTGGAGGAACAAGATATGAACTTTTTAGGGGTGGGTGATGTGCTGTGTTTCCAATGCATGCTTTGGCTTTTTGTCTCAAGATCAAAATGATGAACCCAGATTTCATCTTGAGTAACGCCATGAGCGAAAAATGATTCTGGGTCTGCGCGATACTCGTCACGAAGTTCCTGAGTGACCATGACACGTTTTCGCTTTTGGTCCTCAGATAACATTCTGGGGACCCAGCGTGCTGATACCTTATTCATAGGTAAATGTTCATGTATCATTCGTTCATGTATCATTCGTTCATTATTGTGTCAAGAAAAGCCTCAATGTTTTCACCTGGTGACATCAGATGGACGACCAGGACGGGGCTCGTCTTTAGTGCTTTCTCTACCCCGTTTAAATTCAGCACACCAATGTTAAATGGTGCTATATAAAGGAGCAGAGTCACCTAATGTTTGTAACATATCCCCATGAATTTCCTTTGTAGTATTTTTTTAAAAACTCAGATATTCTATAACAGCCCTACATTCAGTTTTCTCCATTTCGGTAAAAGATGAGAGGGTACCAATGACAGGCTATTATATGCAATTGAAGAGTATGCATCTCGTGATTTTCATGCCATTACACGCCAATGAAAGTTCTCCATGCACGCACAGTATGCTTGCGTTTCAGACATGTTTTCATATTCAGGCCGGATACTTTTGGGACAACCCTCGTAATTCTTAAACAATGTTTAGTTCTTAAAATAGCGAAGAAATGGGAATTTGTTCCTCCCTAATCTACGCGTGTTTACATAGATATACTGATAATAAGTGAGAAGGCCTATATTGAGCTGGACTACACACTTCCATTTGAAATAAAGTCTTTCCTTACGTAAACACTACAAGTTTCACAATCCGTGCCTCAGTGTGGGGCAGGGAATTACCCTTCTTACTCTCAGTTTATCCAGCAATTAATCGGGTAGCTAAGATACATAGCCCCGCTAGTGGAAACTACTAGAGAGAACGTAATCAAGCTAAGTTTACTCAGGTATCAATCGGGTAGCCCAACCTTCCGACGAGCTTCTCCTGATGTTACTGAACTTCACTGAGAGGTTCAACTGAGCAATGCACAGAAGCACGTGCCACCCACCACAAGAGGTAGGCCTCTAGGCCATAAGGTATGTTAGCAACAGTGTAGGAGATAAGTTAGTCATGTTCCTACTCACTCTGCTACTTAAGCGTGTTGTATACGCGCATAGTTCCTTCAAATACATATTTTTGTCAATTTCACTAATATGAAGCATAAGTATTTCGTCAATCCCTAACGTATTTAACAATAAATTACACTAACATTTTTTTTCATTCGAACAACTAATATTTAGATGTCGAAGAGGGTACTTTGTTTTGTTTTTAAACAGTAAAATCAATGATAACTGTCATTCAAAACTTTCAAACAGGATATCACCATAAGTGATCAATTTGATCCTTGAGTATTTTGCTCTTTGGACCTTAAATTCCATGAAAACAGAAAGGAAAGTCTGCACACACACAAAAATAGTTCCTCTAACTACTAACAAGCCCCCTTGAACCATTGATTAACTTGTCCTCGTATAATGTCATGTAACGAACATAAAAAATATCGCGCTGATAATGTGAAAAAATTAAGTATGTCGACCGCCGCTTAATAAAAATTGTCAAACATATACTGCACCGCACACAGATATTGTGGTTGATGGCCATGATGCAGTTAATTCTTGGTGGTAACATTATATTTGAAATGTATTATTAATTGTAATAGGGCAAAGTTTAGACTGAATGTTAACTAAACTCATTTATAGCTGTATTCGTAATGGACTTCAGAGTAATTAATTGTGGCTATAGATGCATATGGAAAGTTCTCAAAATGACGCTTAAGGATGTACTAACGATCATATAATGATCAGTTCATTTGTCTGTCACAAAATATATCTCATTTTAATTTCCAGATAAACTTTCTTGGTATTCAGCTATAGCCATTGGTTTTTATTGCTGTAGATGAAGATCTTGAGAACGACCGGCGTAATTCTAAATCGACTCTGACTCATGAATTTGTGTATGTATGTGTTGTCAATGACCAATAGGGAAAACCAATATAATATATTATTGTCGGACATGAAATGAAGTAAAACATAAAAACATCAAGCTCCGACTTCAAATTTTGAGGAAACTATTTCAGATTGACATGATTTCACTTTAACACATCACCCTCATGTCCTTTATATCGCAGCTTAATCTTGTTATATACGAGTTTCATTCATAATTGAAGCAAAAGTCATCTGTCTGCGTATTGGCCATCCCGATAATTTTCCAGTGGCAGTAGCCGGACACCCTCAAATGCTTACCGGTAATTATTATTAGAATTTCATGCCAAACTGCAGCAAAGCTTGTCACTTGCAGCCTACAGACGTGTCGAGCCTGTCCGGAGTTGGCTACCATAGAGTTTTGAGGCATACATATTATCTTAAAACTCAAACGCAACATACAGTCGTTCTCCTTTACGGAAATGTGAGAAAGTGTTGGCCGTGACTATCATGTTTTCAAGAATGGTATTTGAGAACACGGTGTGTGTTGGTTGCATCACGGATGGGGGTCTTAAATTGAAGCAGAGTATGTTTCAAAATTTAAATATTTTACCCCAACAACATACTCTGTGCCCCTTTAATCATATCTCTGATATCTCTCTATCCATAGATGCAATATAATGTAATAAATGTGTCAATTTAGTGTCCGCAGCGTCCGGATACTGCCATAATCGCTCTAGCATTTTCATAACGTATTCGTTAGATCTACTGTGTAACAAACTAATAAACTTTCCACCAATGTGTCTTCTGATATCAAATATATCAACACGAGTTGATAAAAGTTACAAATATCCGAGGCTTTCTTGATATATTTGATATCAGAAGACACGAGGCGGGGATAATATTTTCATCCAAAATTATATTTCCGTGTAAAATATAAATTTCTTAAAGATCCACTCCGTGATGTTCATAACATATTATTTACCTTTGATAGGAACCTAAATGTCATATGTGGTGATAAAAAATCAAAACATCTTAACCTTTCATGTCCAAAAGACATATATATGACAAATCCTGATTTCCCATGAAAATCTAAAAACAGCATTATAAATACACAGAGGTGTAGATATCACGTCCAATATACATGGATACTAGTTATATAACCTAACAAACACTATCAACTCCTAACTGCCCTCCTGGCTGTTTTAGATAAGTCTCTAAAATTACGTTTGACTATTTGACGCGCGCCACTGTCCGGTTTTCGATCATAATTGCGACGTTCTACCTTTCATATTGTCACTGTAAAAAAACAATAAGCTTTAAAATGTGTCTATTTTGGTAACAGTGGATAGTTCGCGATCAAATGACACCATTGATTAAGTTTGGCATATATGACTTCAACAACTCACGGAGTGGCTCTTTAAAGATAATATATCCCAGTTTTGTATCCGACTTCAATCCCCATTTTCATAAAGACAATACATTCAAGTAAATAAAACACCAAACAGAGGTTCGATGTGTCCTTTAATTAAAAAGATATAACGGTTCAAAGTGCGTAGAAATTGGCCACCTCGAAAGCCCAATTTAAAAAGTCCCTAGAGTGGCCTGAGCTCTCCTTCGGCGGATGTGACGTCATAGACAGGACTCGCTCCGCGTTTGTTTGTAAACAAAGTATATATCAATGCAGATATGGGTCGCATTCGTCTACCTTTTCATTGCGAAAGTGACATGCCTTCTTCCTGCGTTGCCACTGCCAACTGTACTAATAAGAAATCAGGAGACATTCAACTGCATCGGTTTCCGAAGGATCCTGTCCAATATGCAAAATGGACAAAGTTTGTTAGTCAGAAAAGAGCGAAGTGGAGTCCCAATGACAGGTCTGTCATCTGCTCCGATCAATTCACAAGAACTCTTATGATCTTTCCTACGATTTCAAAACGGACTTTGGACTTGCCCCACAAAGGAAAAGACTCGTCAAAAATGCCGTACCAACAGTTAATAAACAGATGAAGATGATAACAGGTCCGCTACCCGTCTGTCCAGCGAGATATGACAGTCAACCATCTCAGAAGAGAAAACGGACGGAATACTTTGAGATAATTCAAACCCTAACAATTGTTTGAATTTTTAGTATTTGATTGCATAAGGGGTTGAAAAATCCATCCTGTTGAACTAAATAGTTATTTCAACATGTTGGAGATTATAATGAAGTAAGTAAGTGTATATATATATATACTATATATATATATATAGATCTGTAAATGATACACAGTGACAGGTTTTGTAGTTTGTTAAGCTAAGGTGACTAAGGGGCTTTTTTATAAGTACAATCAGTGAAAATATAAACGTTCACGACCGCTGGAATCTATAATGTAAACAATGACACAGATCAGCCAGTCGTTAACGAGTCCAGTCTATGTCGTCACAACCCCCCTAGCACCTGATTGGCTAATAAAACGTTTGGCGTCCGTTTTCCGGAAGTGTTTATAAAACACGTTTTCTCTGCTATTTTCAGGTGGATGTGAACCTAAATAGTTGTTGATATTTATTCTTAACTGTGTAAATGCACTGTGGCCTCGTCACAGTTATGACGTCATGTAGCATTGTGATGTTATTATTTAATGATGGAAAACAATTGTGATTTCATGAACTTGACTGTAACAGGGCATTGTTCAAATTAAGAAAAGATAAGATAAGATAATCTTTATTGTCCCAAAAGGGAAATTTGTTTTGTATAATTACAATTCTCCAGAATGATGACAACTTATAACATAATATTCAAAAACCACAAGCACGGGAGACATCGATACAGGTCATATACAATATATATTGTATATGACCTGTATCGATGTCTCCCGTGCTTGTGTCAAAAACAAGACATGTCAAAACAGTTAAGATAGACAGATAATTTACTTAATTTACATGAAAACCGTGATGCAACATTAGACAGAATTTATTTCTCAAATGCTGCAGGGAATGAATGATTGGCGGAACCTGTTTGTTCAAAAAATCGGCATACGCAGCCTACGTCCTCTAATGTCGAATATACCAATGAAAAGTGGATGGCAAGAATCACCCAAAATTTTGTTTCCTTTTTTCGATAACTGCTGCTCATAAAAACTGCCAATCGTTTCAAAAGGAAGCCCAATAATTTTAGATGCATTATTCACGATTTTTATCAATTTGTTTCTTTTTTGAACAGACAGGTTCCCAAACCAACTTAAAAACTTAATGTAGCCTAAGGACACTTTGAATGAAATTAAGGTTCTGTAAAACAACATCATGATGGTTTGGTCAATTCTAAAGTATTTTATTTTCCACAAGAAATGTAAACGTTGTTGTCCTTTCTTATATATTTTCTCAGTATTCTCATTCCAAGAGACTTTAGAATCAATGATAGATATACTGTACTTATATTCATTTACTCTATTTCATTCACCAATAGGCCTACACACAGATTGCCACGATATCTCCTGTAGAACAGTTTTGGATGATAAATTTCGTTTTCCATTTCCTCTCTTCAAACATATCATCGATATACACCTCACTATATCCGGTGAACGATGATGATACACAATCTTTACACATAGGTCTAGGCCTAGATTCTATTCGATGCAAGCGGCGGCTTCCGGTTAGAAATGGCGACGAAGAGGAAGCCGGCAGGTCGTGCGGGCGGAGGGTCCACGTGGATCAGAAACTCTCTCCTTGTAGTGTGCGCGCTCGGCATCTGCGTGTCCGCGTACGCTCTGTACGTGGAGATCTCTAAAGAAAAGGACCCTTCATTCCGCGCACTGTGCGATTTCAGCGAAACCATGAGTTGCTCCAAGGTGTTCACTTCCAGGTGAGACCCCATCGTTTGCTTCCCATCAATGCTCCACGCAGCAAACCCCCGTTGAAGTAAACCTTCTATATGTCCTTAAAAAATGTTGAAGTCAATGACATCAGCCGTCTTAGTCCAGCATCCTCTATATCACAATTAGAATTCATAGGTTTCACGAAACCTTCACCGCGGGACTGTTCACCGGAAGTCAGCCATTTGTGTGGACAAGCAAGCCACTCGGCTCAGTAATGAGCGTGTGCAACTGACTTTTTGAAACATATTAAATTGTATTTTGATATTTCTTTCAGGTGGAGATTCATAGATGGAATTTGTTAATTGGAGTCGGTTTGTGAAATAATTCTCAATTCAATTTTAATTGACTCCATTTCACACGAAGTCACATCGATGGCAGAAGAGGGTTCACATTGACTGTATTATTTTTCCACTAGTACAAATATTCACATAGTTACAACATGAACGTGTCTTGCAATCATTTTACATCATAATGAGTGCAAAATTCACATCATTTGAAGCTAATTCGGCCATCAGATGGACCGTTCATTCTACGGATAACATAATGAGAATGCACTTGCCGCTGTGGCCGGCCTGCGCTGGTTGTCCACAAAAATTGCTGACGAACCATGTGACTGAGGCTTGTGAAATCATGTGAGAACTATGAATACTGTATACATTGATAATAACTCGATCATTGTTGAAAACATACAGCATTAGTGATTAAAAGGACAGTCCTATCGGGGTATATTGTTTGGAAATAAAATTCAAGAGATATTTCCGTTTATTTAAGTATGTTATCAGTATATATGATTGTAACATAACCCAGTTTTAAAAAGGTAATGACTAGGAGAGAATTTTGCTTGATTTAGATTTGACAACTAGATAAATGAGAGAGCACACTCAGTAAAAAAAAAAAAAGAAAAGAGAAGTGAAGCCATACATCAGCGCTATGAGCATGAAAAGCCTTGATACAGCATTACAATGCATTGTTGATTATGCTTATCATGCACAGGTAAATAATTTATATCTTTTTAAATGCAGTAGTCGGCAACAACTTATATCTATCTGGTACATATATTTCTCAGGATATTTTGAGGAAATATAGTGGAGTAGAGTCTCTGTATCATCACATTTTACCAGAGTGTGAACCCATGCTCCCTTTCTCTGCAGCCTACAGTTTAGGGGCAAATACCAATAGGCGGATACGGTCAAGAGCATCGGCAACGTGATTGACTGAAATATTTGGGGGGACAAGTTTCAAGCTCAGGCAAGCTGGATTGCGTAACTCACTAGCCAAAAAATTTGGGCTTTGTTCATACTGATGTCATTCTTCACACACATTATCAAACTTTGTTATTCAACAACCCATATAACATTTATAAATTTTTCTTCTTAAATATTTATGAGGTAATTTGATCAAATCACACCTTTTCACTGAGAATAATCCATCAATATAAATGATTCTACAATCTACATGATTGTAAACTTACAACATTTTTGCTGGTAAAGGTTTTTTGTATTTCACATTTATTAAACAAGTGTAAGTTTAGATTAAAAAACTTCTTATGATAAGTAATTAAATAATTAGATAGTTGTAGGTCAAGATCGCTTAATTAGGTGTGTTGACACTGTCAGTGTTACAAGCAATTACAAGTCAATTTTCCTTAGAGAAAAAAAAAAGAAAAAGCATTGACAACATTTTTAGTCTTTTACTGTATAAGCTTTGATCCGAAATTTTGACCAAAGATTTTGTTATGCAAATACATAATTATCTAATAAAAAAATGTAGATGAAATATTAATCATGTTTGCATCATAGTTTCATTAGCTTTCTATTGAATAAAGGTTTAAAGCCAGTCAAAACTCACAACTATGTTGCTATCGTTTTCAGGTTTCTGGATTGGGAAACACATATTTATAAGTTTACAGATTAAGTTTTAAGCTGCAACAAATTTCCTTTGTGAAATTTTAAATTTTCAAGTTTAAACTTGTTAATATCTATCAATTCACGTATTATATTAATGGTTGTCTAAATATGTCCTGTTGTATATAGATCATTCTGATGATATTTGTTTTAAATGCATCAAGCTTTTAGTTTGAACAAAACACTACAGTTTTTTCTCTGATACATGATAACTAAACTAATCCGGTTTCCTGAAATCATTCAGATCAGAGTGTGAATTATTTACCTGATCGTAAAAGTTATCCTCATCTATGATATTGTTTTTTCATAAATATTATATGCCTTAATAAGCAACAGATAAAAATGATTTTTATTGCCAAATATCTGTTGAAATATAGTCAAAAAATAATTTAACCTTCAATATGAGACCCATGGAATAGCAAATAAGTCTTTAAGTTATAATCTGAAAGGAAAGAATGTTTTCTAGTTTTGTTTTACCTAGTTTCATATGCATGAAAACTCATGAGAAATCTTGCTTGATGATTATTATATACATTTATTAGTATACCACCATAATGTAATACTTGGAAACATATTATGTGATGTAGTACTATAGTAAACCTATTATTCATCACATTCTGTGCTTGCGTGTTTATTTTGTTGTTTTTCTCCTATTCTTAAATTATATTCAAGTCAGATATTTTGACACTGTTTACAATATGACGGAACTTTCAAATGTGTAAAATTGCTAAAAATAAGCTCAATCAACTTAAAAGGGTTATTGATATAAAACCTTGAGGTGATGATTTGACTTTGTGAAAAGCATTTTAGAGCTGTCACCTTGTTAAAACTATCTTTGAGTGCTTTGAAAGGTGTTTAATTCTTGCAATTTCTCAATTTGAGCACCTATCCAACGCGAGATTGGTTTTACTATTTAAAGTGCCACTCCGTGATTTTGATAACATATTATTTACCTTTGATACAAACCTAAATGTCATATGTGGTGATATAAAATCAAAACATCTTAACTTTTCATGTCCAAAAGACATATATATGACAAATAATGGTTTTCAATGAAAATCTTAAAACAGCCTTATAAATGCACAGAGCTGTAGATATCACGTCCAATATACATAGATACTAACTATATAACCTAAGAAACGCTATCAACTCCTAACTGCCCTCCTGGCTGTTTTAGATAAGTCTCCAAAATTACGTTTGACGTTTTGACGCGCGCCACTGTCCAGTTTTCGATCATAATTGTGACATTCTATCTTCATATTGTCACTGTAAAAAAACAATAAGCTTTAAAACGTGACTTTTTGGTAACAGTCGATACTTCGCGATCAAATGACACCATTGATTAAGTTTGGCATATATGACTCCAACAACTCACGGAGTGGCTCTTTAATGCCCATTTTTCACAACTTAAAGGCTTAAAAACTGTAATCCTAGTTACCTAACACCTTGAGAAATACATATGCTGTGACATCGATGAATAACATTGTGTAGAACCATAGAATGTTTTCTAAATAATTTGTGCAACAATCGAAACAATGGTTTGTTTGTCCCCAGAAGTAAAGTTGTGATTGGTTTGACTTACACATGCGCAAGATTTGATTGACAGACTGGATCGATGTATTCGAGTGAGAAACTTGTTTTAGATAACTTAATCTGACAGGTATAATGAGTCCACCACTGGGTTTGATACATCTTACCAGGAGTCGTTGCATGCCTTTACATAGAGTGATGAGCACTTTGCTTGTTGCAGATGGGGCCGTGGGTTTGGTCTTGTCGAGTATGTAGCAGGTCGCGACAGCTGGCTCAACCAACCAAACAGTGTCTTTGGAATGGCATTCTATACTTTTCTGGCAACTCTGGGTAAGATTTCATTTCTTGTGTATACCTAATCAGTTCAATGCGCCACTATTGATCAATTTGAGTTTTTGTGGTGGAGTGGTGATGATATATCTAGTAAGGAGCATCATCAGCCTTTGTATTGTTGATGTTCAATATTTAGTAGTTCTCAAAGAAAAAAATACATCACCAAAAGAGTCAAGTGTCAGTGTATTAGACAAGATGATTATTACAAGATATTCCTAAAATGATGATAAATTTTTTTTTTAAAAACAGATTCTTTAAAAAAAGCAGTTTACACACTCATGTATCTGCACTCTTGTATCTTGTCGAAATACTCTCTGTGACAATCTAGTAAAAACTAGTTGTAATATAATACGTCCCAAAGTCCGTTATTACATTTAGCGAATTACCCACGTCTTCTATGTCTAGTAGGCGGGAACATCAGCCAATCAAAAGAGAGCTCTTCGAATTGTGAGACAATGCGATTTTTTGTCGTCCTTGAGCACCTTGATTACATAATCTGAATGTTATCATTGTGGCACAATGAATTGTGTTGAAAACTATGATGACAGCATCAATTCTGTGAAGATAGTTTTGGCGGGATATTTGTACAAAAGTAAATTAACAAATTAGGTCAAACAATCACAATATAAGTTTTAAAGACTATATATTGACAAATGTAAGGTAAATGTCAACATTTGACTATTAACCAAGATGCGAAAGAAACAAGTCATTGACTGGTTGAAAGCTGACTTCCTGCCCTCATTTAAAATTCAGTTCAAAATTTGGCGTGTATCGGTCTTGTGTCTGATGTGTATCTGAGTATCTGTCTTATGTTTAATTTGTATCTGTCTTGTGTCTGATGTGTATGTATACTTAGCAGCAAAAAAACTTCAGTACGATTTCATGTAAGAAATTCATGTAACCACTGGATCACAGAAATGTTTGGTAAACAGCAATTTGACAAATCAGTGAATAACTCATCACAATTTCAAGACATCATAAAAGCCTATACACATTTACCATTACCTAGCCTATACACAGCCTTTACTTCAGTATCTGTGTGTCCCCCCTACAAGTTTAAATAACAGCTGCACAGCTTATATGCAAGGATTGTATCAGTCTAGTGAACGCCATGGACCCCTAAATGGACTATGTTTGCTCTTGGTATTCCCACATTCAGTCTCCTCTGAATTTCATCCCAAAGATGTTCAAACAGATTAAAGTCGGGACCTAGGGATGGCCAGTGCATAATGTTGACATCATTCTGCTGTAAATAGTCTCATGAAGCTCTAGCGGTGTTGGCACGGGCATTGTCATGGTGGGAAATGTTGTTCTGGTGGCGTGCCAAATGGGGCGTGAAGTCGATCTGAGAGTTTGGTCAAATTGTTGCACTGCTATGATGCCACCCCTCTACCTGGACCAAGATTCTAGAACACCACAGGACCCACTTCAGGTCGATTCCAACCAAAAACGTCATGCTTGGTCCTCTCCACGAGTCTCTCCCCATGACACGTTGATCTGAATAACATCAATGCCATATTATTTATCTGCCACCTGCAGTTGACAAGCAGTACCGACTCTCATCTGTGAACAGAACCCTTCTCCATTGTCGTGTCGCCAGTTTTGGAGTGGTTGGGAAAACTCTGGACGTTAACGCCGATGATGTGGGGTGAGGATCGGTCCAAGGTTAGATCTCAGGTATTGGAGGTTCTCTTTTGTGCACTGTATAGGCTCTGTCTGCTGTGCTGTTTCAGATGCCTGCGTGAAGGGATTCTGCACATGTTGTTGCACAATGTTGCGGTCCTGACGTCTTGTGGTAACCCTTGGCCAGTATGGGGACGATCCTTTTTGGTGTTGGTGGACAAGAAATGTTTCTGCAGCCTATAGAGGGTCTACATGTTGACCCGAAAATGATTGGCAACGGCTTGGGCAGTGTAGCCAGCATCAAGTCTTCCTAAGGCCTGGTTACTCTGTGCTATTGTAAATCTCAGGATCCTGCTGACGTTGTGTGAATGATTCAACCAGGAATGGAGATGCACTTTATAGAGCTGGTCCTGGTTAGAAGCATGTGCAACATGAGGTGCATGAAAATCTTATAATTTGCGAAGTGAGATTGCATTTTGAGATGGTTCCCTGGGTTCAATTTTTAATACTTTGGGAAGGAATGTTCTTGCACTAAAAAAGTTGGAGATGTGGTAAAAAATATACAATGAAAACAATGGGTAAGTTTAATGTTATGCATCTACACAATTGAAAATACAAACCTGACCTTTCTTTGCTGCTTAGTATATATGCTGTGTAGCAGACTTGTGTCTTCTGTGTATCTCACTTGTGCTGCTGTGTAATTGTCTGTTAGTCTTCAGTGTATCTGTTGTGTGATTGTCGATTAGTCTTCAGTGTATCTGCTGTGTGATTGTCTATTAGTCTTCAGTGTATCTGTTGTGTAATTGTCTATTAGTCTTCAGTGTATCTGTTGTGTAATTGTCTATTAGTCTTCAGTGTATCTGCTGTGTAATTGTCTATTAGTCTTCAGTGTATCTGCTGTGTAATTGTCTATTAGTCTTCAGTGTATCTGTTGTGTAACTGTCTATTAGTCTTCAGTGTATCTGTTGTGTAATTGTCTATTAGTCTTCAGTGTATCTGCTGTGTAATTGTCTATTAGTCTTAAGTGTATCTGCTGTGTAATTGTCTATTAGTCTTCAGTGTATCTGCTGTGTAATTGTCTATTAGTCTTCAGTGTATCTGTTGTGTAATTGTCTATTAGTCTTCAGTGTATCTGCTGTGTAATTGTCTATTAGTCTTCAGTGTATCTTTTGTGTAATTGTCTATTAGTCTTCAGTGTATCTGTTGTGTGATTGTCTATTAGTCTTCAGTGTATCTGTTGTGTAATTGTCTATTAGTCTTCAGTGTATCTGTTGTGTAATTGTCGATTAGTCTTCAGTGTATCTGCTGTGTAATTGTCTATTAGTCTTCAGTGTATCTGCTGTGTAATTGTCTATTAGTCTCCAGTGTATCTGTTGTGTAATTGTCTATTAGTCTTAAGTGTATCTGCTGTGTAATTGTCTATTAGTCTTCAGTGTATCTGCTGTGTAATTGTCGATTAGTCTTCAGTGTATCTGTTGTGTGATTGTCTATTAGTCTTAAGTGTATCTGTTGTGTAATTGTCTATTAGTCTTCAGTGTATCTGTTGTGTGATTGTCTATTAGTCTTCAGTGTATCTGTTGTGTAATTGTCTATTAGTCTTCAGTGTATCTGCTGTGTAATTGTCTATTAGTCTTCAGTGTATCTGCTGTGTAATTGTCTATTAGTCTCCAGTGTATCTGTTGTGTAATTGTCTATTAGTCTTCAGTGTATCTGCTGTGTAATTGTCTATTAGTCTTCAGTGTATCTGCTGTGTAATTGTCGATTAGTCTTCAGTGTATCTGTTGTGTAATTGTCGATTAGTCTTCAGTGTATCTGTTGTGTAATTGTCGATTAGTCTTCAGTGTATCTGCTGTGTAATTGTCTATTAGTCTTCAGTGTATCTGTTGTGTAATTGTCAATTAGTCTTCAGTGTATCTGCTGTGTAATTGTCTATTAGTCTTCAGTGTATCTGCTGTGTAATTGTCTATTAGTCTTCAGTGTATCTGTTGTGTAATTGTCTATTAGTCTTCAGTGTATCTGCTGTGTAATTGTCTATTAGTCTTCAGTGTATCTGTTGTGTAATTGTCTATTAGTCTTCAGTGTATCTGCTGTGTAATTGTCTATTAGTCTTCAGTGTATCTGTTGTGTAATTGTCGATTAGTCTTCAGTGTATCTGTTGTGTGATTGTCTATTAGTCTTCAGTGTATCTGTTGTGTAATTGTCTATTAGTCTTCAGTGTATCTTTTGTGTAATTGTCGATTAGTCTTCAGTGTATCTGCTGTGTAATTGTCTATTAGTCTCCAGTGTATCTGCTGTGTAATTGTCTATTAGTCTCCAGTGTATCTGTTGTGTAATTGTCTATTAGTCTTAAGTGTATCTGCTGTGTAATTGTCTATTAGTCTTCAGTGTATCTGCTGTGTAATTGTTGATTAGTCTTCAGTGTATCTGCTGTGTAATTGTCTATTAGTCTTCAGTGTATCTGTTGTGTAATTGTCTATTAGTCTTAAGTGTATCTGTTGTGTAATTGTCTATTAGTCTTCAGTGTATCTGTTGTGTAATTGTCTATTAGTCTTCAGTGTATCTGCTGTGTAATTGTCTATTAGTCTTCAGTGTATCTGTTGTGTAATTGTCTATTAGTCTTCAGTGTATCTGCTGTGTAATTGTCTATTAGTCTTCAGTGTATCTGTTGTGTAATTGTCGATTAGTCTTAAATGTATCTGCTGTGTGATTGTCTATTAGTCTTCAGTGTATCTGTTGTGTAATTGTCTATTAGTCTTAAGTGTATCTGCTGTGTAATTGTCTATTAGTCTTAAGTGTATCTGCTGTGTAATTGTCTATTAGTCTTCAGTGTATCTGTTGTGTGATTGTCGATTAGTCTTCAGTGTATCTGCTGTGTGATTGTCTATTAGTCTTCAGTGTATCTGTTGTGTAATTGTCGATTAGTCTTCAGTGTATCTGCTGTGTAATTGTCTATTAGTCTTAAGTGTATCTGTTGTGTAATTGTCTATTAGTCTTCAGTGTATCTGTTGTGTAATTGTCTATTAGTCTTCAGTGTATCTGTTGTGTAATTGTCTATTAGTCTTAAGTGTATCTGTTGTGTAATTGTCTATTAGTCTTCAGTGTATCTGCTGTGTGATTGTCTATTAGTCTTAAGTGTATCTGTTGTGTAATTGTCTATTAGTCTTCAGTGTATCTGTTGTGTAATTGTCTATTAGTCTTCAGTGTATCTGTTGTGTAATTGTCGATTAGTCTTCAGTGTATCTGCTGTGTAATTGTCTATTAGTCTTCAGTGTATCTGCTGTGTAATTGTCTATTAGTCTCCAGTGTATCTGTTGTGTAATTGTCTATTAGTCTTAAGTGTATCTGCTGTGTAATTGTCTATTAGTCTTCAGTGTATCTGCTGTGTAATTGTCGATTAGTCTTCAGTGTATCTGTTGTGTAATTGTCGATTAGTCTTCAGTGTATCTGTTGTGTAATTGTCGATTAGTCTTCAGTGTTTCTGTTGTGTAATTGTCTATTAGTCTTCAGTGTTTCTGTTCTGTAATTGTCTATTAGTCTTCAGTGTATCTGTTGTGTAATTGTCTATTAGTCTTCAGTGTATCTGCTGTGTAATTGTCTATTAGTCTTAAGTGTATCTGCTGTGTAATTGTCTATTAGTCTTCAGTGTTTCTGTTGTGTAATTGTCGATTAGTCTTCAGTGTTTCTGTTGTGTAATTGTTCTATGTGTCTGTGCATCTGCTGTGTATCTGTCTATGGTGCTGAGTATCTGTCATATTGTTGTCTGTCTTGTCTGTTGTATGACTTTCGTGTATCTGTCATATTGTTGTCTGTCTTGTCTGTTGTATGATTTTCGTGTATCTGTCTTGGTTCTGCTGTGTATATTTTGTATGTGTGCAGTTGTTTTGTCTAATGTATTCAATGTATCTGTCATGTGTATCTGTGCGTCTGCTGTGTACACGTCTTGGTCTGCTGTGTAATTCTTATGTCTGTTGAGTAATTGATCTTTTGCATCTCGTCTTTTTTTTCAATGTGTATCTGTCCTTTGTCTACTGTAAACCTGCACAAGTGTTTACTACCTCTTCTTTGTGTGTTTCAGCCTTTGATCCCAGCACAACGGGTGCTGTGGTGCAACTAGGGGCCGCCATCATCTCTAACATGGGTTCCATCTACCTGGCATACATCCTCATCTTTGTGCTGCAGGACGTGTGTGTCGTCTGTATCTCCATGTACGTTGTCAACTTCATCCTCCTGATCCTCTCTCTGATTAAATTCAGAAATGTTGCCCACATAGAGACAAGGAAGCGCAGGTGACACACACCTTCGTCTAGATGGTGGTCTGTCTCTTCCCGTCTTATACATGATACTCTGCAGCAAAGGGTGCTTGGAGGATGTTTTTGTTACATGCAACCGAATATTTGAGTTAGTAAAGTGATCATATCTTCAATTTCCATTTATGAGAGAGAAGAGTGAATGAGAGTTGTGCTTGTATTCTACCTCATCTGTTCACATCTGACCACCATAATGGAACTTTGATAGACTGCTTATACGTTCTGTGTCTTCTGTGAGTTACACATGCCAACTTTGTGATTGGTGTGATTCTATCAAGAAGTTATGACTATGGTATATCAGTGGTATATCAATATGAAGGTATAAAGTCATGATTCTAATTGAAAACTGGACAATGACTCTTTTTAATGAGTCTAATGTATTTTGGGAAACTTATCTGTAGCAGGTAGAAGATAATGTTTGATAGTTTCTGGGTGGTTTATTAAACTTGAATTCATGTAAATGTTATTTATGATTTCAGCTCCAGCAAATGTTCTGAATGAATATCATTATAATTAGTGGTTTGACTTGTATACAAACCAAAAATATCTCATTCAAATCACAGAGTGTCTCTTTAACAAGCTACAAGGGAACAAGCTTTGATAACCAGTAGTTACTACCATGAGAAATCTAAACACTTGTCGCATTTGCTGAGAAACTTTCATGTGATACCATGCTTGATAGATATATATGTTCATACGTAGTTTGAAACATAAATATTCAAATATAATAGAATCCTTACACAAATTTATATCTAAGAGTAAGCGATTTGACAAAACAATGTAAATTGTAAACGAAACATTACCTAGTGAAAATAACTGCATGTGTTATGCCACCTAGTCTAAAGTTGTAGATACTCAATTGATGTAATAATTCATTTATGGTGCTCTGTTTTTGTTTCTTGTCTAGTTCTTGTGTACTATATTTATCATTTTTGTACTGGTGCGGTATTAATATAAGCAAAGCTTTGCTTGTTTACCAAACCAGATTCACTCTCTGAATAAAAATATGTTTAAACCATAAATATTCAAATACTGTACTAAACATATGATATGTAGACAATTAAGTTTAAGTTTCAATTTTTTTTTCATGATTGATTTTCAAATATGATAATAGGATTTCTGCAACAATGTTTTTACCATTTAATAGAGTTGCACTGTACTTTCCTTGTTGTTTTTCATTGACGTAACTAAACAATGACCATGCTAACAGTGTGCTAGTGTTTGTATTTATTGAAAGCCACCTATGAAAACAGTGGCTCGGGTATATAGTGCTCTTCCCTCCGTCTATCATTCTTAACAATTGTTACTTTTTTGTATATTTTCAAAATTATGATACTCTAAGTTTAGATTCAATTGTTTGTCTCTTGCCTTTGAATGAATTTTTCAAGAGTTCTCTGAGAGAACAAAATCCCCGCCAACTGCCCCTTGATGTACTCTCTACCTTTCAAATGTGAGCAGTGTTATTTACAGACAAATTGTAACCATACTTCTCTGGTATATATACATCATAACCATCCCAACATAGGCTGAAGAGAATGGAAATAAGACATGGACATTTGAGAATGACTCAAAGAAGCATTGTCTTTTTGAAGGCGAGATTAATAGATTGTTGCCTTGTTGTGAAGAACTCAAGTTTAGCTGTACCCAAATGTATTTAGAGAGAAAGTATGGTTTTGCCCTTAAAAAGTAGTTAAAGCAAGAGGATGGTAGTCACAGTGCTTTAAAGTAATAGTTAATTAAAAAATAATAATAATAAATAAAAATATACTATATTTGAAATTCTTCAAAGGCATTTAGAAGTTTGTGTAGTGATACAAGACAATTTTATGGATGACAACTTCTTTATTTATTTCTCTCAAAGTTTCTTCAGACAAAACTTTGAAAACCATTCTTGGAGCTAACGGAAGAGGAGACAACAATCAAATGCAATCAAATCCCAGAGGTTGTGTTTATCAGATTAATTGTGACTGTGGTAGCAGTTACATAGGAGAAACCTGCCGACCATTTGAAATTAGACTCAAACAACACAAAACTTGTGTAGAAAACCTGATCTCACATTCGCTCTTTCTGAGCACATCGTCAACTGGCTTCCAACATCAATGATCGGAGTAAAAGAAAACTTCTCGAGTCAATCTGCTTGAGAAGATTAGCCCTTGAGATTAACAGGGATCAGGGGTTTACCTCCCTATCGCCTAGTCAATCTACAAGTAAGCATACAACACTCCACTGTGTAAACATTCAGATCTGTATCAACACCCATTCTTTGTATCATTATCCTTTTCATCTCGCTTATTGTATTTGTAAATAATTATTTGATTCAATGGCTTCCTGTATACTTACACATAGTGTACCAACTTATTTTTTTCATTATCCACCTGATAAAGGGGCAAGAAGTAGCCCAGAAACATTGTGAGAAATAGATCAAGAATTTCTCATCCATAACATTGTCTTGTATACTATATTTATTTATTTCTAAGATGCCAAAATTATCTACACCGGAACCAACCTGATTTTAATCATCCGGGAATAAAACAACCTGGTTCCCTGGCCTCGTTCCGCTTGCGCTACAGTGAGGCCATGGCACTGGCTGTATAATGGCGCTGCGCAGAGCAGCGATCCAGGATGGAGGACAAGGCAATTTTATGCATAGCGATCACAAATTCACTTCATTCTTGCTCTATAGCCACGACATATTGAAGACAAGCATCTACCTAGAATGCAAATAAAATTAGAACTCGGAATATCGCCACATATATTTTTTCTTGCAAAGGGATATTGCTAAACATCATAATTTTTGCAGCGGAGCGATAGCCCCGCCCACCTAGAAATATAAACAATACAGTGGAAGGCTTGGTGACCTGTTTTAAACTATGACAGGTCGAAAATTGAAGAAATTGTTGTTTACTTGGTGTGGTGACAACTTGTTTCAAATACTGGTAATGAAGGAGTAAGGCGATTTTGAAACATTTCCCCAAATCGACCCTATTAAAACCTGTCATGAAGGCATGAAGAACTTGCAAAATTTCATAAATTGTAGACTTTCCATAACTGTTGGCAATATAGCAAGGACATCTCCCACTATAACACACATATTAGAGATTCGTCTTGCAGAAGCGTGATATATTTGTATTATTTAAACGGTTGTATTCAGCTAATAGAGATGATGATAACAGCTCCTGAAAACGAAAGATGTAAGTCATAACTCACATCATAGGACACATTTTAGCAACTGATTTTGAATTTATTCCTACAATAATATATCCCTGCATTCTGACATTTCAATAGTCAAATGGAATTTAATGCTAAAAAACGGCAGAAAATGTGTTTTCTTTCAAAATGAATCATGCTCTTACTACGTGGCAGATTTGAAAAAAATTGCTTATAAAAATTCTAGAAGTGAAGGCAAAGGGCCCTAGTAATATGGTATACGGAGAATGCGGAAGATTTCCGATTCACATATTTGCTGAAGCAAGAATAATAACATTTTGGATGAGTCTTTTACAAATGCCCTCTTAATCTTATAGATATCCAAGGCAATGTTACGATATGATTAGTTCGTATGATAAGAGCCGGAGGAAAGACAGATTGGGTATCAAACATCCCGGAGTTATTAAATACGATTCGATATGGGGATATATATATATATATATATATGGGTAGAGTCAAAATGTTAATTTTCATTCAAATTTTTTTAGATAATGTTACGCAGAGACTGAAAGATATTTCCACGCAAAAATGGGCTACGCCCCTATAGCTTTCAAACAATTGCTTATACTACTATACCTAATTTATTAAAAATAAGGAAATCCCGGATTGCATTTGCACGCTTCAGGTGCTCATCGCACGATTTAACAATAGATACTGGAAGATAGAGCAACAGAATTTGTTGGTTCAGTAATTTTAATTGTTTGGAAGTCGGACTAAAATTTTCTTTTAAGTCATCCGTTGTAAACAGACCTGAGAAAAAGCCATCGTGTCCCTCTATACTCTTTCGTACACCAAAATAGGTTCAAATTCTCTCTCCTGCTGAATCCTACTAATATTGGTCTTATTCTCAAATTACAACTTTTATGTATTCTATAAAATAAAAATGTGACTTCTAAAAAAGGTCAAAAATAAGAAATTGGACCATACGACTAGTAATTGTTTGCTGTAATTAGTTGGTCGTTGTTGTGTCTCGGTGGTACTGAGCGTCGTAGTTGACAGCTTTTGATTGGGTCGATTTCGGGAAATGTCGCAAAATCGCTTTACACCTTCATCAGTTACCAGTATTTGAAACAAGCTGTCACCACACCAAGTAAACAACAATTGCTTCAATTTTCGACCTGTCATAGTTTAAAACAGGTCACCAAGCCTTCCACTATATTGTTTATTTCTAGGTGGGCGGGGCTATCGCTCCGCTGCAAAAATTATGATGTTTAGCAATATCCCTTTGCAAGAAAAAATATATGTGGCGATATTCCGAGTTCTAATTTTATTTGCATTCTAGGTAGATGCTTGTCTTCAATATGTCGTGGCTATAGAGCGAGAATGAAGTGAATTTGTGATCGCTATGCATAAAATTGCCTTGTCCTCCATCTTGGATCGCTGCTCTGCGCAGCGCCATTATACAGCCAGTGCCATGGCCTCACTGTAGCGCAAGCGGAACGAGGCCAGGGAACCAGGTTGGGAATAAAATACATTATTTCCAGTGTTACGTCACTCACATTAATAATTCATGAATAGGCAACTGCTGGCTTTTCCAAATATAAAACCTGATCAGTAGTATAAAACTTTATTTAGTAAAAACCTTTGATTATTTTAGTTTTGCACTTTAACTATCATGTATTCAATATTGAATTATATTTTCTTGTTAAAACTAACACCTTATGTTTAAAAGTCTTTCATACACTTGTGACGTGTGGTTATGTTGTGCGGGCCACACTGCCAATATGAGGCTTATCATGTAGTATTATTTGATCAGGAAATCTGATGGAGGATTGTATCTGGACATAAAGTTATATACAATATTCAGCAAGAATTTTAGCAGTATTATTCTCATCTGTTGTAAAATGACCTCTTGTACCTCTTCCATGCAATAAGGGTTGTCAACAGTACAGAAATGGTCAACATTTGCCCCTGTTGGTTAAAGGAAATGTTAGTGGATTTTTATTATCATTTCAGACATTTCTAAGGAAGTCCTCTTAATAACAGCTATTTTCAAAGCACCAATAAATTATTTTTATATCAATCATTCTATAACTCCTTATTCACCCTTTTCGGGTTTATAATTCCAAACAAACTTAAAGAGTTTTTCAATATCATCAATAAAGCTTTTTGGGGGTTTGGGAAGTGCAGTGAAAGAGTGAACTAATGTTGAGACCGCCAGACTTTCTAAAACAGTAAATTTCCCAATGATGGTCAACTTTCTTTTGTTCAACCTTTTCCAGGTATGATCAAACACATCATTCAAATCTACCTGTGTGCCAGTCCATGCCATATTCCTTGCAAACTAGCTCTTTACTATTTGCTTTAGCCCAAATGCTCAACGCCAGACATCCAATAGAAAAGAGTGAGGGTATCCATAGCAGCCTTAAGGCTGGTTACTGAAACATCCAAGAAGAGCGGGGTGTCATCAGCATATTGACCTAATTCGTATTCCTCACAATTCAAGGTAAAAACCTTGATACAAAGGATTTGCAAATCATGATACGTAGAATCTCTGCTCCAAAAAAAGATATTTTTTGGAAAAAATTCAGGAAGATGACTTTGCCGTTTAAGAGTTAAAACGTGAGTGTGCACATCTTGTGAAATCCTCCTCCCCCCCAGTGTTTGCTGATAAGCACATCAATACGGTATCAAGTGAGAGCATGCTGCACACTACTGTAAACACACTCCTCAATACACTTAAAGAGGATACTTACCGACCTTCCATTTCATACTATTTTTATTAAACGAGGTGAGAAAGCTCAGACTGCAACCGGTTGATTGGTCCTCTTCAGGTTACGCGCTAGTAATCCGGATCCACTCAAGGATGCCAGGATGGCAGACTAATTTAGAACATCAGTAAAAAGAAGAACAAAGACACTTTTGTTGATGAATACATATTAGTGACGTTTCAGGTGCAAGGCACCCTTTATCAGATCATTGCTGAAAGCTGCCCGAAATGTCACTAATTAAAAAAAATTTATTCATCAACAAAAGTGTCTTCTGTTGGGGATGGCTCCCCCTCGGTTCTTCTTTTATTAAACGAGTTAATGAGTCAGTATAAAACGAGCAAAAGCAAGTTTGACACCAAATCATTAACGATTTTAATAAAAACAGTATTGAATTGAAGGAAGTTTAGTATTCTATTTATTACTTGACCTCAGTAATCAAGCATGATTGCCGAAAGTGTACCCAACAAAACGTACATTGCCCCGACTAAGCCGCCATTGTGACGGTGGTCACAACCACACAATATTATGACGACATATGTGCAGCGGTATTCCACTAGTTTAATATCGCCGTATAAATATTACACTGCAGTATCTTACACGAGCGAGTAATAAATATATTTCATAGATTACCTAACACATGGCCTCCTGTATTGATGCCCTCTAAAAACCTACATTATCCTAAGAGCTAATGAGGTTCATTTCATTTCATCTTATTGAGAGTAGATACACATACACCAAGATATTTTGAATTGTTATCTGTGAAGTGTGTTATTACAAATTGGCCAGTGTTTAAACTAGTATTTCAATTTTTCTAGGCAGCACATACAACCACAGTTAAGTGCTCATTCTAAAGGACACTCAAAATAGATGCATAGCATGGTAACAGGACAAATAGGATTCAACCTGAAACCGTACATCCCAAAGCTGTCCACTCAGAACACTGATCTGAACAAACACGTCCACTCAGAACACTGATGTGAACAAACACGTCCACTCAGAACACTGATCTGACCAAACACGTCCACTCAGAACACTGATCTGAACAAACATGTCCACTCAGAACACTGATCTGACCAAACATGTCCAATCAGTCAATTGTACTGTACATTCAAACCACTGATTTGACCCAGCATTTTCCAATCAGACTGCTGATTTGTCCACTGAGACCACTGATCTGTCCAAACATTGTACACTCAGACCACTGATAAGTCAAAGCACTCTCCACTTGGAGCACTGATCTGTCCAAACACTGTCCACTTGGAGCACTGATCTGTCCAAGCAAAGGACACTTAAGATACTGGTCTATCCAAACACTGTCCACTTGGAGCACTGTACCTTCCCACACATACCCTCAAGGATGTATCTAGCCCCGTGATTACACCCACAAATAGACATCCTCAGCTGACCTTTTTTGATTTCTTTTTTAACATCTTTGGTGGACCAAGAAACTTGAATGTTGTTCTGAAACGAAAAATCATTTCCAAAGTTAATTTTCTGCAAAATACTTCCTCATTTTGTAAACAGGTAAAGTTCAGCCTTCAGTTATTCTTAAACAATACAAGTTCAGTACTTTAATGATTTTGATAACATCGTTGGTAAATGTACTTACTGACAGGTCGAACAGATTGGACTAAAGTTGCAGAATACTGAAAAAAAAAACCCATCAATTGTATAAGGTACTAATGTGTTAAACTTACAATATGCATTCTACCATGACATTTAAAAATCCTTGTTTTTGATTGGTTTATTTCATCGTCGAATCTACGTTCGAACATAAATTTTAGATAGCCGATTAACCGCGTTTGAATACATCTGCCTCAAGGCTCTATGCAAAGAGAGACGCAACAGCACTGTGCGGAGTTCGACGCTCTACCGCTAAACATTATGAAAACGTGCTTTTGATAGCCTTCTGTTACCAATTATCATTAGGCATACATACTTCTTAACGCTTATATAAACAGTATACTACTCAATCACATGATTTGTTTGCATTAATGTGGAAAACGTTTGATTTCAAGCCGCGATGACTGGATCAGACTCGGCCACGATAGTTTTCATTCTAACACTGTGACGTCATGGGCTTGTGCGGTGTGACATGACGTCACAAGACTGATCACGTGATCAGCTTAAGGAATTCGGTATCGGCCATTTTGTTTGAGGTGATTCAGTACTTTTTGGAAGTCAAATTCTCATGTTTTATGCTGGTGCAATGAGTTTCAAGAAAAACTCAATGCTCTGACTTGTTAACTTGACAATTATTTTATTTTTAACGTTCCCTACTCTATGTTTTCACTTCAATAATAGTTTAGGTGTTACCCATTCTACCTATTTCAGCTCTAGGGATTTCTTTTACATAGAGATGTTAATAGGTTTTCAGGGTCTAAAACCTGCGGCCGATATCAGGAGTCAACAAATCTAAAAATAAGAATCTCTTTTAGCGAAGGTGTACGTTTACAAAGCTTCAGTTTTCTAGACCTCTTGTCCTAAAACTTATTTTCATTTTTCTTCCCTGTGACCATTTGTCAAATAAATCATTAATAGCCTGATGACCAATCAGTGTACGCTACATCTCCGGAAAATGTAATATTACCGTATCTTTTCCCGCGTAAACAAGGCCTCGCTTTAATACCTGACCAACATAAAGTAAACAACCTCACCCAGCAGACGACAAATCCTATCGACTGTGGAAACCTGGCAAGAGTACTCATGTTGATTCATTCAAAATTCATGGCATATGCATGCTTGTGTACGATGGCAACTTGGGAGGGATTCCATCACTTCCATAGTTATCTTTATCTTTCTCAGAATGAGACCTCTTCTTAGTTGTCAATTTAGGATTTTTATAATTAGATACTCTAGATATCACTAATATATAATAAGATGTTTGGGAAGGTTTAGTGTATTCTGACATCCCGCCCCTGTTCGTTCGCCTGTTCTTTCAGACAATTTCAAGCCATTATTTTCCCAATTACACTGTATATGTCTAGTGACCTAGTTACTATTATTAAGTATTATAAATATAAGAACATGAATGGAAAAGTTCCAATGGCCTCTCGAAATCGAATCTCGAAAGGTCTAACACAGCTAAAAAGCACCAGAAAGCCTGGGGAAAATATGAAGAAAAAGATAAAATGAGGACATAGTTTTTAGCTTTCATGGGGTTTTTTGGTGTCAAAATGGCAAAAGATTTATACCTTTCCTGACATGTCTTTTCAGGTGACAAGATAAAGTCCTCTTTTGAGAATTTGTTCAGGCCCAAATTAGTTATCCCAAAAAAGAGCCAGAAATGTAATTGATAAAACACAATATTTGGTCATCTTGAAGAGAGTTGTCATAGTTATTGCTTAGTATATTCCAAAAGAAACCCTGAAGTAAGCATAAAAAATACCACTGGTAGAGGTCACCTGACCAAAATTCTAGATATTTCTTGTGAGAAGTAGACTCACTTTTATCTGTTATAATAAATAAACTGTAAACTGACATACAATTTCGATCTCATGTTTCAAAACAGAATTCACTGTTGTTTATCTGTATTCATACAGGAAGTATCAGGAGACTTTGAGATAAGAAGAACCCAACTCTATATCATGGGACCCTATTTCCAGCCACTTTAACCCCTCGTATGCAAATTACATTCCTAAGAAAATATCAATCCAGTCAGTTCAAAACAAAGAGTGTTAATGAGTCATGGAGGGATACCTGTTGTCTGAATGTACTGTTATCATAGATTTGTCCAAACTGTTTATGTTTCAGTCAATTAATGCCAATGCAAAGTGGGAGATATTTCAGAGAAAGCGACGTGTGTCAATTATCCACTTAAAATCATGTTCATCATTATGCTCCACATGTTTCTTTGTAAAATGTAGATGTATAATGATCTGTGATTGCATGAAACTAGAATTTTGGCCCCTACTACCTATTGGTATTCAGATGTCCGAATCTAACTCACACCCTGCTGGCACGGTCACCAAAGCAACTGATCTAAATTTCAATTTTCTTTGTTGATGAAGTTTTCTGGACAGTCACCTTCGTTATTCACTACTACAATGTCATGGTCATTGATGAAAACTTTTTTCAAGAACAATCTGTAAAACTCACTGGAGAGACAGACGGAACAGACGTATCCAACATCGATGAGGTTCCGGTGACAGAAGCATGCTGCCCGGTAGTCCACCTGAGCCTTGGGGGGCAGGGTGAGTTTCCCTCTTGTCCCCGGGTCTGGCAGAAACACCCACTGTAGGGCAGGTAAGGAGCTTCTTATAACATATCACTTAGTATTTATTTTAATCCTACAAACCTAACTACTTTGTTTCATTTCAAGATAATGTCAGAGTATGTTTCAAAAGTAGATAACCTTAATATAAAATTAATCTTGTTTATGTAAACACAAAGTTACTCTTACGTAAAGACATTGGAAGAGAAATGATATAAAATTTATGAAGTGAAAGAGCACTGATTTTGCCTCTTTAAGTAAATTGGCTCTGTGTCCTGAAATAAATTCAACAAACTGATTTGATATGAAAATTACATTCTCAGGCCTACAAAAGTAACAGAACATATAACCTCCAAAGGAGGAAAAGAGCCATTGTTTGGTTATTTGTAAGGCCTGACTGTCGAGGCCGTAAATCTCTCACCAGAAGGTACTGGAGCAATCCGAGTGTCTGTGGCACCTTCAGGTAGATCCCCCCAGTGATGTCACACGCCTGCACAACAATCAGCACACAGCTAGACATGCTCTCTGTATCATACACAATCATCAACATACACTCCCTGTTCAAAATTGTTATTTACACTGTATTTACTATGTTACATAAATGTAGCGGCCACAGTTTTTATGTGATGATGTAATGTAAGAAGAAATGTATGACAGAGAGAAAATGATGTGAAATATACACACACACACATATATATGTATTAATATCTATCTGGCAATTTAGGTTAAGTAAGGTCATAGCATTGCATTGATGACATCACAATATTTAAATTATTTCGCATTCAAAATACTGACATATCAAAGACATAAAAACTGCAGCCATAAACAGATAATAAGATCCCTCCTTTCAATTTTTTTTAGGAATGATGAGGTTTCTACACCATAGGATGTTACCTGCTGCAAATAAAGGATAAGATAAGATAAAGGATGGAGTAGGATGTTACCTGCTGCAGTAGTCGCAGCTTGTTATGAAGGGATGAAGAGAGGATATATAAGATAAAGAATGGAGTAGGATGTTACCTGATGCAGTAGTCGCAGCTTGTTATGAAGGGATGAAGAGAGGATATATAAGATAAAGGATGGAGTAGGATGTTACCTGCTGCAGTAGTCGCAGCTTGTTATGAAGAGATGAAGAGAAGAGGATGTATAAGATAAAGGATGGAGTAGGATGTTACCTGCTGCAGTAGTCGCAGCTTGTTATGAAGAGATGAAGAGAAGAGGATGTATAAGATAAAGGATGGAGTAGGATGTTACCTGATGCAGTAGTCGCAGCTTGTTATGAAGAGATGAAGAGAGGAGGATATATAAGATAAAGGATGGAGTAGGATGTTACCTGCTGCAGTAGTCGCAGCTTGTTATGAAGAGATGAAGAGAGAAGGATGTATAAGATAAAGGATGGAGTAGGATGTTACCTGCTGCAGTAGTCGCAGCTTGTTATGAAGAGATGAAGAGAGGAGGATATATAAGATAGAGAATGGAGTAGGATGTTACCTGCTGCAGTAGTCGCAGCTTGTTATGAAGAGATGAAGAGAGGAGGATATATAAGATAAAGGATGGAGTAGGATGTTACCTGATGCAGTAGTCGCAGCTTGTTATGAAGAGATGAAGAGAGAAGGATATATAAGATAAAGGATGGAGTAGGATGTTACCTGCTGCAGTAGTCGCAGCTTGTTATGAAGGGATGAAGAGAGGAGGATAAGATAAGATAAAGGATGGAGTAGGATGTTACCTGCTGCAGTAGTCGCAGCTTGTTATGAAGAGATGAAGAGAGGAGGATGTATAAGATAAAGGATGGAGTAGGATGTTACCTGATGCAGTAGTCGCAGCTTGTTATGAAGAGATGAAGAGAAGAGGATATATAAGATAAAGGATGGAGTAGGATGTTACCTGATGCAGTAGTCGCAGCTTGTTATGAAGAGATGAAGAGAGGAGGATGTATAAGATAAAGGATGGAGTAGGATGTTACCTGATGCAGTAGTCGCAGCTTGTTATGAAGAGAGAAGGATATATAAGATAAAGAATGGAGTAGGATGTTACCTGCTGCAGCAGTCGCAGTTTGTTATGAAGAGATGAAGAGAGAAGGATGTATAAGATAAAGGATGGAGTAGGATGTTACCTGATGCAGTAGTCGCAGCTTGTTATGAAGAGATGAAGAGAGAAGGATGTATAAGATAAAGGATGGAGTAGGATGTTACCTGCTGCAGTAGTCGCAGCTTGTTATGAAGAGATGAAGAGAGGAGGATATATAAGATAAAGGATGGAGTAGGATGTTACCTGATGCAGTAGTCGCAGCTTGTTATGAAGAGATGAAGAGAGAAGGATATATAAGATAAAGGATGGAGTAGGATGTTACCTGCTGCAGTAGTCGCAGCTTGTTATGAAGAGATGAAGAGAGGAGGATATATAAGATAAAGGATGGAGTAGGATGTTACCTGATGCAGTAGTCGCAGCTTGTTATGAAGGGATGAAGAGAGGAGGATATATAAGATAAAGGATGGAGTAGGATGTTACCTGCTGCAGTAGTCGCAGCTTGTTATGAAGGGATGAAGAGAGGAGGATATATAAGATAAAGGATGGAGTAGGATGTTACCTGCTGCAGTAGCCCTGACTCATTGTCCAGAATACAAGCATCAATAACCACATTCTGAAATAGACAAAGTGATGTGTAACTCTACTCTAAACCCATTTTTACTATCAACAACCATCAAGTGAATAACACTGAATTTTATTGCAAGAACTAAATTCAAACAATGATCACTTATTAACGTTCAAGGAAAATGCATAAGACAATTGAACTTGGTCATGTTTTGAGTATAACAAGACAATGACACAACCAGCTTTGTTCATTGGTAACAAATAGTGTTCTACTGTGTTCTATTATGAAATGTGAACTAAAAGGGTACCTGCTTTTGCGCTGTGAACACAGCGTTCATGAAGTTCATGTACTGTGCTGGGTTGTCTTCAGAGCCTTTGATCACCTGAACATCAACATAGAGCTTTCTTATGTCATAACCAAATACAGCAACAATGAAACAATTCATTCAACAGGTACTCCTTATCTATTACCTCTATGCTTGTAGATTTACAATTCAAATAATACAGCAAATCGCAAATGTTGTTGCTATTATGTTTTTAAAAAGTTTGCAAATTTATGATTTGTTATCTAAAACTGTGAAAGTAAATTTTTTATTATGTCTACACATAATTTCATATACTAAAACTTTTACGCTCAAAAGAAGAAATAATTAAACGGTTGTAAAGGTTTAACATTTTTCACCGAACTTGCAAAACTGAACTAAAGAATAGAGCCATGATCTCTGTAGCTCATCAGCCTTCATATCATTGATGTTCACAACTATTATATACACCAATGAGTTCTTAAGGTGAAATACATCACAAATATTGTCAAGTGTCATTGCATTAGACAAGATGTCTTAACATATAACTGGAAGAAAATTGATAAAACCGTATCATATTCATACTCATGATACAACATAGATAACAGATTCTTTAGAAGAAAGCAGTAAGCGAGTGACTATATTTCATTTACACTTTCTCATATATTGACTCTCTCATAAGTTATGGAAATGTTCTTGAAACACAATTAGTCTCCATTCTACAATGATGATATTTTCAAAATATGAGGCTCCTAGCATTAAAATAGTGAAAATTGATGAAAGAATATTCAAGGGTGGAGTCCCTGCCACGACTATTTTTGAGGGGGTCACACCAATGTCACTAATTTAAATCTTCATGTCAGGAAAATGTTAATCTTACAATTTCAATGAAATTTTTAGTTAAAGTACTGCGCCTTTTTTCATGGTATTTTCCTCAACTAACTCTTGTTTGGAATATACTCAAAAATAACCTGAAATGCAATAAGGACAAAAAGACTCTCACAATGACTCTGGATGTGAGAGTCAGCCCGGCTCCACACTCCTTCTCCATACGGTGGATATCTGTCTTCATAAGGAACTCTCACACAGTAAAGCTTCATTGCTCAATAAGATATATATATAGAAGTTGTGTTTTTTCTAAATTCCAGGTTTCATTGTTACTTATCGCATTAAATTTTTTAAAAGTTGACAGCATTAGCCCAGGTTATCAAACCCTTATATTTGCAGAAGCTTAATGACAACTAATCCCAGATATTTTTCAAAAGTATCTATTTATCGATATTCTGCTGAAAATATGTTTCTTAAATTGCGAGTCATTGGCGCATTGACTTTAACCTGTTTATTGTCAATAGAACTTGTTTATTGTCACTCTCTCACTCTCTCTCTCTCTTAATGTGATACAGACAGATAGATAGAGAGACAGCATGACCAAGACAGTAGCCAGGGAGAGGTGAACAAGGATACAGCACAGCGCCATCGTGAGGGGACCAGCGATGAGTGAGTCTGAGTACACCTTGCCTTCCATGCCTGCAACAGCACAACAGTTGGTTGATATGGTCTTCTTAATAAAGTTTCTTTAAAGTTTAATGGAGCTTTATGTTTTTAATGGATCAGAGTTATGAAGTTTAAAGGTAAGATTCACATTCAATAACTAAATGTCATTATCACACATATAATCACTGACAGTACTTTAGCATTCTTAACACAAAACACAGTTTGACAAACTCTGGGGATACTGAAGGCATTTCTGTACTTACTGTGTGCAATGAGTTCCTTCACCTCTGCCTGCATCTCTGAGTTGACCTTGCCAAACAACTCATACTTGCCGTCTAGCTGGCGATACTGAGACTGCTCCAAGTCAGCATCACCATCAGGTCCAGTAGTGGGTGTGGCAGGCGGGCACTCTTCCTTTGGGTACAGGAACACACTGCAACATCATCATCACACTGCAACATCACTTTCACACTGCAACTTCAACATCACACTGCAACATCACCAACATACTGCAACATCATTATCACACTGCAACATCACTTTCACACTGCAACTTCAACATCACACTGAATCATCAGCAACACATTGCAACGTCACAAACACACTGCAACATCACCATCACATTCCAATATTACCAATATAGTGACAGCCTCGTTGCGACCTTCCAAGTTGTTTGACATTGTCATATTCTTACACAATGGAAACATGAAAAAAAGCCTCTCACATACACCAGCTAACCTACCTGTCATGGTGTAATGAAATCTAAACTTAGTTGAGATCCAGCAGAAAGATAAAACAATATGAAGTCAAGCCAACAAAAGTAAAAGAGAAGTAGGGAATGTATGAGGTGAATTCTTTGTAGACTGAACAAGACGATAAAGGAGTCCGACAACTAATGCTCGTAACTAAATCAGCAATCAACAAGAATCAACAGCTAATTAGAGTCAACTAACCCTGAATAAGCAATAAACAATCACTCTAGCTTAAACACCAACACAGACCTTGAAACAACATGAGAAGGTTATTTGCCGGTTTACAAAGAATACATCATTCAGAACAGATCAACACTGGAGTGAATTAACAGGGAACTAGTAGGATGGGTGGACAGATAGGGACTAATTACGGATTAATAAAGAACAAGTACACAGTACTTTAGATAATGTCTGATCACTACTTAAGTGAATAAATAAGAATACTAGATAGGTTTTAGCAGAACAAATAAAAATAAAGGAATGGGGATGGTAAGATTAAACTGTACCGGTAGGTCTGTAAGGGAAGTGATCACATACTCAAAAAGGTAGAGGGAAACAAAGCAATATTAACCTCACCAATGCAACATCAATATGTCTAAGCGTCCCAATTCCGCCACAGTTCCCTCACATATCCCCACTGGTCAGAGCCAGACTGTTCTGTGCCTTGTAGAACTAAGGGTATCTATTCAACCCCAATGGGCGGACATTTAAGAAGACCGCCTTGGGCACCTTAGAAGTTTTGAGCCTAGCTCAAGTTGTGTTCTTAGCAACACTGTAAAGGTCCTATCTCTAAAACTATCACGGTTACATTACCATACAATAGCTTATTGTAAAAGGAATCCTCTACAAGTATATAAAAATATGAATAATTCAAGTAGTGACAAATAAATGCCACACGTTAAAAGGCTGGTAAATAGGTTATGAACAATTCATTCGTACACATAAACATTGTAACAGTCAGCAAATAAAGACATGACAATTGAAAATTGATATATGAATACATGTACTCATGTGCTGCTATGACGGCCTCTCACATATACCAGTTAACCTACCTCTGATTGGTGTGTGCTGCTATGACGGCCTCTCACATATATCAGTTAACCTACCTCTGATTGGTGTGTGCTGCTATGACGGCCTCTCACATATATCAGTTAACCTACCTCTGATTGGTGTGTGCTGCTATGAAGGCCTCTCACATATATCAGTTAACCTACCTCTGATTAGTGTGTGCTGCTATGACGGCCTCTCACATATACCAGTTAACCTACCTCTGATTGGTGTGTGCTGCTATGACAGCCTCTCACATATACCAGTTAACCTACCTCTGATTGGTGTGTGCTGCTATGACGGCCTCTCACATATACCAGTTAGCCTACCTCTGATTGGTGTGTGATGCTATGACGGCCTCTCACATATATCAGTTAACCTACCTCTGATTGGTGTGTGCTGCTATGACGGCCTCTCACATATATCAGTTAACCTACCTCTGATTGGTGTGTGCTGCTATGACGGCCTCTCACATATATCAGTTAACCTACCTCTGATTGGTGTGTGCTGCTATGACGGCCTCTCACATATATCAGTTAACCTACCTCTGATTGGTGTGTGCTGCTATGACGGCCTCTCACATATATCAGTTAACCTACCTCTGATTGGTGTGTGCTGCTATGAAGGCCTCTCACATATACCAGTTAGCCTACCTCTGATTGGTGTGTGCTGCTATGACGGCCTCTCACATATATCAGTTAACCTACCTCTGATTGGTGTGTGCTGCTATGACGGCCTCTCACATATATCAGTTAACCTACCTCTGATTGGTGTGTGCTGCTATGAAGGCCTCTCACATATATCAGTTAACCTACCTCTGATTGGTGTGTGCTGCTATGAAGGCCTCTCACATATACCAGTTAGCCTACCTCTGATTGGTGTGTGATGCTATGACGGCCTCTCACATATATCAGTTAACCTACCTCTGATTGGTGTGTGCTGCTATGACGGCCTCTCACATATATCAGTTAACCTACCTCTGATTGGTGTGTGCTGCTATGACGGCCTCTCACATATATCAGTTAACCTACCTCTGATTGGTGTGTGCTGCTATGACGGCCTCTCACATATATCAGTTAACCTACCTCTGATTGGTGTGTGCTGCTATGACGGCCTCTCACATATATCAGTTAACCTACCTCTGATTGGTGTGTGCTGCTATGAAGGCCTCTCACATATACCAGTTAGCCTACCTCTGATTGGTGTGTGCTGCTATGACGGCCTCTCACATATATCAGTTAACCTACCTCTGATTGGTGTGTGCTGCTATGAAGGCCTCTCACATATACCAGTTAGCCTACCTCTGATTGGTGTGTGCTGCTATGACGGCCTCTCACATATATAAGTTAACCTACCTCTGATTGGTGTGTGCTGCTATGACGGCCTCTCACATATACCAGTTAGCCTACCTCTGATTGGTGTGTGCTGCTATGAAGGCCTCTCACATATACCAGTTAGCCTACCTCTGATTGGTGTGTGCTGCTATGACGGCCTCTCACATATATCAGTTAACCTACCTCTGATTGGTGTGTGCTGCTATGACGGCCTCTCACATATACCAGTTAGCCTACCTCTGATTGGTGTGTGCTGCTATGACGGCTAACTTGTTGTGATGACCTAGCATGAGATGTGCATTAGCGAAAACCATCACTGCGTCGATACACTGGGACAGGCTCAACTGAAACGCATAAAGCAGGCACATGAAACCAGGAGGAGGACGAGGACAAGATTTCAATTCCATATAAAATTTCATATGCAAATAAAATTAATGATGGAGTGGTAAGTGATGTGACAACTGTTGCAATCATCTAAAGAAGTTGTTAAATAACTGAGAATACCACCATTAGACACTTAACATTCCAAAACAAATTGTATTATTGTTACTTAATTAAAAAAGGAAATAGAAATCTTTAATTCTATGTTTAATTTGCATATACAAAGCAATATATAACAAATGGCAATTGGTGCGACAAATGTCGCAAAAATGACAATTATCAAAGCCTGTTTTCAATAGGCAATCAACAGAAGAACCTGGCTAGTAAGACTGTGGGAACATCATTGGGCTATATCACCAGCCACCTTTAAAGTTTTTATGTTTCGTCTAGGAGGACATATTCTAATTGATTCATTTTACTATGAGGCCTTAAAATTTTCTACAGTACTGTATGTAATATGTGCTCAGTATTTACATGATTTTATTTAGATGGTAAAATACTGACAATCTTAGTTCCAAAAATCTTGTCATAATAATTTTTATGAGGGTGTTCAGAGTAACAATTCAACTTCAATTGCATATTAATTCACACATGCATGTGCAGAATCCATAATGCAGCTGCAACCCAAATAAAGACAATCTTTCAATTGTTATAAAAACGTTCTAGATGTGACAAAAATTTCATTTGAAGTATACAGGACTAGTGTATTAGAATTGCAAGTAACAACTGTTAATATACTCACTTCCTCATGTAAACACACAATATCATATGAAAATAGAGACATGGGCTCTGTAGCTCATCAGCCTTTGAATTGTTCATGTTCAAGACTCAGATGTATGTACACATTGGTTTTCCTAGTGAAATATATTACCAAAATTGCCAAGTGTCCTTGCAGTAGTCAAGATGTCTTAGCACAAAATAGGAAGAAAATCAATAAAACCATATAATATTCCTTAAATCCTGATCCCATTTGGAAAACTGATTCTTTAAAAAACTAGATGCACATTTGTGAGACACCGCAAAAGCGAGCAGCAACAAAACTGAGGGTTTTGCCTTCCCCTTTTATGCCTTCTCCACAGCCATAATAAAAGCCAAAAGACACTTCAAAATTGCACTTACAACTAGTAGTATTTTGTCATGATTTCATTGGGGTGATTTCACACAATTTGGATCATAATTTTATCATGATTTTAGAAGTTGTGCCTTTGGCTTTGATCTTGAATGTGAACATGTCTTAAGAAATCCCAGAGGGTATAATCAATAAATGATTTATTTAAGTTCTCAAAAAACTATTTCTGATTTCAAAATTTGACTAATGCTTATCTCGTGACAATGACCATTGACAACATACGTCACAAATCTATGATAATTTTCATTGGCAATAACAATCATGTAATGATTAAAAGTGCTAATTGTTAGAAGAAAGCATTTTGCAAAACTATTCATAAGTTGTGAACATGTTGTGACCTTGGCCTATGATCTATTGAAGCAAAAACCTTGGTATTTCTCCATAGTTAATATATACCAAACAAAAAACGCAAAGCACGAAAACTTTCAAAGTTATCCAATATACGAATCTTTTAAATTTCATTTCAAAACTTCAACCCATATCTCATGACCTTGACTTTTGACAGTCAAAGCAACATAATAAATTATCACTTTTCATTGATTATATACAAATCATGTACTGATAAAAGCATTATTAATTAAAATGAGGTGGTGGTGAGTGCTGACCTTGCTGTGACCTTGACCTGTAACCAATTGTAGCATGTCAAAACATTTTCCCCCGGACATCAGTAAGAAGCTATGTATATGAGTTCTGAAAACCTTAGTGGGAAGAAGTTGACGTGCTGCAGCAGCGGCAGTGGAAACTGACAAAAATTTATAGCAGTAAGGGAGTGACTGTATTTTTATTGACTATTCTTATATATTTGCACTTTCACATCTTGTGGAAATTTCTCTACAAGCACTAATTGCATTAAAAAACAACTACAAACATAGTTTAAATCTGCAAAACATCATTTCTCTCCATAAACCTACCTCCATATTCTGAGCCACCTTTTACAACCATACCTGTACAAGTTTAATTCAACTAACCAAGCTTCAATACAGGTAATTATGAGAGAAGAGAATACATGCACACTGGCAGGGGCTTGGACGAATCCATACAGGGGACAACTACCATTAATGGTTTCTGAAAAAAGACAACAGAAGACTTGAGGATGTATATGCTATAATGCCCATACTTGAGGGGGGGATCAAGGCAATGTAACTAAGATGTTATTCTGAAAGTCTGACCTTCCTATGGCACCTGATATTGGCTCACCACCCTAAAATTGCACCCCAGCAACACCCTTATGTTTTCGGGTAGGACAGAACCTAAACCTTTAATCACCTATGTGCAAGGTACATCCCTTCAAAATTCCAGTTGGGAGGTGAAGTAGTTCTGGAGAATTTTAGAATGTGAAAAGTTTGATATAGACGAACAAAGCCTGACCTAGGGAAGCTGGACCACCTGCCATGCCAGAAGCCTTAAGACAACAGATTAACAGCGACTTCTTCTCCCCATCTTCCAAGTGCAGTCCCTTGTTATATCCACACATGTAACCCCTTTGCATGGGTTCTTGTTACCGTTGCTCAATAATGTAGCGTGTTGTCATTGTTTAACATAAAATATCCCTGTCATTTTGTATACACCCCATGAGCTCTATCTTCCTTCTATGGCTAACAACATTACAAGATTCTGTATCAAAATGTCGCACTCTATGAATAAGGAAGTTGACATCAATTTTATTTCCCATATACAGTCTACATTTTTTGATAAAACAATACCATTGATAACATTTACAATTTGTTACATTAAGTGAAGAAGATGAAACAGTATGTCTGGTGATTAAATAACTTGAGAGCAGAGAGTGGGAGACAGCTCAGACAGGGTACCTTTGTGTCGGTGAGAGGGGGCGTGTCCCTGCCCCACCACACGGGGTTGGTGTCCAGCACCACCACCAGCAGACTGCTGCTTGCCTTGTCTGAAACACAACACAATACATCATATCACATCACATCCAGCACCACCACCAGCAGACTGCTGCTTGACTTGTCTTAAACACAACACAATACATCATATCACATCACATCCAGCACCACCACCAGCAGACTGCTGCTTGCCTTGTCTGAAACACAACACAATACATCACATCACATCCAGCACCACCACCAGCAGACTGCTGCTTGACTTGTCTGAAACACAATACAATACATCATATCACATCACATCCAGCACCACCACCAGCAGGCTGCTGCTTGACTTGTCTGAAACACAACACAATACATCACATCACATCACATCCAGCACCACCACCAGCAGACTGCTGCTTGACTTGTCTTAAACACAACACAATACATCATATCACATCACATCCAGCACCACCACCAGCAGACTGCTGCTTGCCTTGTCTGAAACACAACACAATACATCACATCACATCCAGCACCACCACCAGCAGGCTGCTGCTTGACTTGTCTGAAACACAACACAATACATCATATCACATCACATCCAGCACCACCACCAGCAGACTGCTGCTTGCCTTGTCTGAAACACAACACAATACATCACATCACATCCAGCACCACCACCAGCAGGCTGCTGCTTGACTTGTCTGAAACACAACACAATACATCATATCACATCACATCCAGCACCACCACCAGCAGG
The DNA here is from genome assembly GCA_921293015.1 of Phorcus lineatus. NCBI lineage: Eukaryota > Metazoa > Mollusca > Gastropoda > Trochida > Trochidae > Phorcus > Phorcus lineatus. The sequence goes on from OV121089.1 coordinate 13,950,769, forward strand.
CTGCTGCTTGACTTGTCTGAAACACAATACAATACATCACATCACATCACATCCAGCACCACCACCAGCAGACTGCTGCTTGACTTGTCTGAAACACAACACAATACATCATATCACATCAAATCCAGCACCACCACCAGCAGACTGCTGCTTGACTTGTCTGAAACACAACACAATACATCACATCACATCACATCCAGCACCACCACCAGCAGACTGCTGCTTGACTTGTCTGAAACACAACACAATACATCACATCACATCACATCCAGCACCACCACCAGCAGGCTGCTGCTTGCCTTGTCTGAAACACAACACAATACATCACATCACATCACATCCAGCACCACCACCAGCAGACTGCTGCTTGACTTGTTTGAAACACAACACAATACATCACATCACATCACATCCAGCACCACCACCAGCAGACTGCTGCTTGACTTGTCTGAAACACAATACAATACATCATATCACATCACATCCAGCACCACCACCAGCAGACTGCTGCTTGCCTTGTCTGAAACACAACACAATACATCACATCACATCACATCCAGCACCACCACCAGCAGACTGCTGCTTGACTTGTTTGAAACACAACACAATACATCACATCACATCACATCCAGCACCACCACCAGCAGACTGCTGCTTGCCTTGTCTGAAACACAACACAATACATCACATCACATCACATCCAGCACCACCACCAGCAGACTGCTGCTTGACTTGTTTGAAACACAACACAATACATCACATCACATCACATCCAGCACCACCACCAGCAGACTGCTGCTTGCCTTGTCTGAAACACAATACAATACATCATATCACATCACATCCAGCACCACCACCAGCAGGCTGCTGCTTGACTTGTCTGAAACACAACACAATACATCCCATCACATCACATCCAGCACCAAAACTCTTTGATTACATGTCTGTAATATTGGTTTCATTCTGAGACATTGGCTTTCGTTAATAGTGAAACACAAGAAATGTTTTTTCAAAATCATACACTTTTCAAATTGGGGTGAGGTGAGGAAACTTAACGCTGCTTTCAAGAGTATTTCACTTATATCACAGCTGCTAGTATTATTGCAGGGAGAAAGCCCACAATGCTATTGAGGCTATGCATTGCAGTAAAACCTGCAAGCATTGGGTTGTACTGCGCTGAAATTCAGTGTAGCATTGCACCCAAACCTTACTGCATGTACACAAAGTAGAAGAAGAAGACAAAGTTGCTGAGCCCCTGGCAGGATTCAAACACCAGACTTCTTGATACAAAGCAAACATGCCACTGCGCTCTCCCGCCCGTTTCATATTGATGTAGGCCACTCATTGTGAAGGTCAACATGATAAAGTGGGGTTTGCATCTCTTCAGTAACAAGCTCTCTATCTAAGACAAAAAGAGAATCTAGTGAATGGTTCTTAAAATATCCTGCTTGTAAGATTGAAATGAAAAGTCTCAGGGTGACCTTGAAATGAAGCTCAAGGTCACTAATTAGGAGATCAACATACTGTGCTAGGAAATTAGGGGCACATAACAGTGCTTTAAATCTAATTTAAAGTGGAACACTAAGCATGAGGCTTTAATGGATAATTTAGAGCTATCATAATTCCATCATATGCTTCTAATTTCCAAACACAGCATGTTTATCTCCATTCAAAATAAAAAGGATTTAAATTTGCATGATTTCATTGATACAGTGGTGAGGTATTTTGGAATCTTGAATGACGTTAGTTGTAGCAAGCCTCAGTCATTACCGACAATTTCCAAATGCTTTAAAGGGAGTTCACTCTTTTCAGAACATGTAAGCAATTTGCGAATGGCGTCAGCATATAATATATCTGAGATAGGGACACCGCAATAATTTTTAAGTGGAAAACCCAAAGTTCAGTTCCTCTTATTATTACAGCGGATACAGTAACACACCCCAGAAATGCAATAACAAACCCAAGCAGTAAAAATACTTGTAAAGGTTTGCATAAATCTCCACTATATGCCCTGTATTAGAATCTGCGACAGCAATGGCTGATTTGTTATTCGCGGTAGTTCACCGGATATCTATAAATAAATGGTTCATCGAAAATCTGAAATTTGAGTCGAAACAACCCAATCCGGACATGATGGATTATTAAGCAGATATATTTTATGGCACTTATGATAACAGTTTTCCCTTTGATATTGCGCATGTGGTTTCCTGTACTCTCCTTTTATCAATTCCCTTTAGAAATGGAATTCAAACAGCAAATTAAGAATTGTTAGCCATGCATTTTCATTTCTTTCATAAAAAATCTTACGAAGAGAAAATATATCTGTAAGAGACATTTTTAATTGTGTGACTAAATACTCCTTTAAACACAAGACAAACAGTTTGTAGATAGTATTTGTTATTTGAGAGGTGAAGAAAAATCATCGTAAAGCTTCCTTAAGAGACAAAACAAATATTTCATGTTTTTTTGTGTTAATATGCAATTAATTTATGGGAATGGTTGCATTACCTTATTCATTTATCAATATACCAAACCCTGTTTTGCCGTTGCAAACAAAACAAGAATGAATACTCTGACAAATACCATCCTGCTACATCAGCGTATCTGTCTCAGCCCAGCGCGGTAAAATTGTTATTTATGTGTAGGAGAATGTCCGAGAACTGGCCATTAGTTTGGCTAGTTTGAGGACATTCACCAACTTAAACAAAGTTTAAGGAAACATGTTCTTGCAGCTCAAATGATTGCCAAAACATATTACCATGTGCACAACTAATGGCGACTTTTGCTCTATATATTTCATGATTCTTTTCAATTGTTAGTTTTATCCACCCCTTTCCACAGTGATAGACATAGAAGATTCATTAGTATTCTTGTCAAGGTAAGTAAACTTTCATCCTGCTACATAAGCGTATTTGTGTCCGCCTAGCTCGATCATATACCCCGATATCCTTCGGCCTAAAACTCATGTGACCGCGGTGATGACGTAGGTGATGACACACCTGTTCCAGAGGAGGAGACTGTTAACTTGCCTCAGGATACAGTGCAAGCTCAGGATACCAATGATTCTTCTTCCGATGAGATACCCGATGATCCTATACCTCGGCGATCAGGAAGAATAAGACGTCAACCCGATTGGTTGACATCAGGACAGTATGTTTTGTCCCAGACTCCAAGTCAAGCACCATGGCTTGATAAGGCCATAGTATTGTGTAATTTGGCTCAAACAGATTTCTTTCAAAATATGTCATCAGAGGTAAAACAGGCAGTTTTGTCTGTCATCAAGGACTAAACTCTAAATGACGAGGACGCCATTTTTCCCTGGGGAGGAAGTGTGTAACAGGTTCAAGGTGTAAATACTTCTTGCAGTAAAATAAGATGTGAAATCTAGTTAGTAATTTCTTTTAATCTTGTTGTGTGGTGTTATGTTTTGTTGTTGACATATGACCTGACCTTGTCCTGGATATTTGAGGTCAGAGATCAATTCAGGTGTAGTCCTATGTAAATGAGGGCCAGTCCATTGTTTGTGCCATAGGTCAGTTCATGTAAATTAGGATCAATCCACTCATGGTGAACTGATTATCTGATTGATAGAAGATGTTTGGTGCATGAGCTAAGTGGGCTAGGTGTGCACTTGCTATCATTCTTTTCACCTGGCAAGATGAATTCAGAGGACATTTGATGGTTTAGGAAGGTCACTGGATTTCTGGTGAGTTTGTTTGGGTTTTATGGAAAACGGAAATAATATAAAAATATGTTCAATTATTATTCATTCATTCAATTTCTTAAGAAGTTGAGTTTCTAGTTTTGGTGACAGGTACATTTTATATAACATTGAATTTGTTCCTTGAACGATTTCTGAGAATAAGAATTTGGTAATGATTCATGTTGAATTGATTACTGATAAAGACTGTTATACATTGTGGTTGTCATATATATATATTTTTGCTCAGGTTCACGGACATGAGTCATGGTTCACATGCTGAAATCATTTGCAGCTTGTCCCATAGACGGTGAGAATACTTTATTTTATTGTACATTGCCCTTAATAGTTCATATGAGCTACCATGTGAAACTTTGTACTTTGAGTGTATTTGTTATGTCACGCTGGTTATGAGTGTTTGTATGTCTTTGTACGTTTAGTTGATTTGAATGTACCTGTGCGGAATGTTATATGAAACCATGATATATTTATATGAATGAATTGAATCTATAGTTATGAAATCTGTATTTATACAATTGACTTATCATTTTTGTATCTATTAACAGAGTTGTGATGTTTGCCCTTGGCAAATGAAACCTGATAACTGCAATAAACGGATTCACGGCCACTAACGAGTTCTCTTCACTTGATTGACCGTTACATGTGCACCAATCAAATCACTAAAAGTCTGTTACTCCACAACAAAATAAAGAAGAAAAAATGAATATAACCATTATTCTGTTTAAGATCCAGTCCCATGAAGTCCCTACAGCATAGAAATTTAGATAAAATAATCGAATTTAAAACAAAGTTAAGTAAACATTAGGATATTTTTGTTTTCGTATTTTGGTGACACATGTCTCCAATAGTTGACTAATTTACAAAAAATCTCCAATAGTTTAGGAAATAGGATCAGAAACTGTTCCCATCAGATTGAATGCCCTGGAACGCAGCCGCGTGAATCTCGAGAAAAGGTGTGTAAAAGAAAAAGCCAGTGCAAAACTAATGGCGTATCTGAAAAGCTCTCGTTTAACATTGGCTGAGTTAACCATTAAGTACATACACCGCAGGAAAAAGGGGAACGTTACATGAGACAACATATCCCCAAAACAAAAACTTAGAAATCTAAGCGAAAAAGAATTTTTTTTACTAACCCTATTTGGTAAATGATATTATCTTATTGCAACTAACATGGAAATGAATAAAAAAATCTAAGCAACCATTTTTATTCATTCATAACTTATTCATTTATTTATGTAACATTTCATAATAAATGTAAATAACCAGTTCCATACGATATATATGAAAATGTCCCCATGTTAGGAAGAAGGGGCATGAAAAATGATAAAAGCCCTGGTCAAGACGGCTTTACATCGGAATTTTATAAATTCTTTTGGAAAGACATTCAGTGGAGCACAGTGGTGTAGTGGTAAGCTTGCTAGCCTCTCACGCCAGAGACCCGGGTTCGACTCCCGGTGGAGACACCAAACATTTGTGACTTGGGTCTCATCCTGTGTTGTGTCCCTGGGCAAGACACTTCATCCACTTTGCACTCAGTTCACCCAGCTGTACAAATGGGTACCTGAACAAGGGGGAAGTACGGACCTATACGGTCGCGCGGAGCGCTTGTTAATCGGCAGCACCGAAAGTACTATCCCTCCAGGGTAATAATACTCATGGCGCTTTGAGCATGCTTTGTCATGGATATATGCGCGGTATAAGAATGCTATTATTATAAAGACATAGGTATATTTCTACTTAAATCTTTAAATGTGGGCTATGAAAATGGAAAACTTTCAACTTCAAAAAAGCAAGGTTTCATTACGTGTACACCAAAGGGAAACAAACCAAAGAAATACCTAAAAAATTGGCGCCCTATCTCGCTTCTTAATTCTTCCTACAAAATTGGAGCAGCAGCAATTGCAAATCGAATTAAAACCATACTCCCTTCTATTATCCATGAAGATCAAAAAGGTTTTGTGAAAGATAGATATATGTAAAGGTAAGATAACAAGGTTGGTTTATGACATTATGGAACATACTGAAAGTTTTCAAATTCTAGGATTATCATTCTTAATCGACTTTGAAAAAGCATTCGACTCCATATCGATAGAAAGTATCTTTGTAGTATACTAAAAAACATTCAATTTTGGTCAAAGCATTTTTGACTGGATAACCACCTTTTATAATGACATCGAATCAAGAGTTTTTGTAAATTGATTTCCATCGTCCCTTTAAAATTGAAAGAGGTTGTCACCAAGGCGATCAGGTAGTGTCATATCTATTTATCCTCTCCGTTGAAATCTTAGGCATTCTCATTAGAAATAAAGCAAACATAAAATATTGAATATCAACTGTTACAGTTTGCTGCTGATATGTCACTTACACTCTACGGGTCAGAGAAATGTCAATATGCTGTATTACGAACTTTACAATTCTTTGCACTATTTTCTGGTTTAAAGGTGAATGTAGAATAAACTAGGTTACTATGGATAGGTTTAAAAAAACGATCTCGTCTTAAACTATGTAAAGATTGGAACTTTGATTAGTCACAAAATGATTTCAAACTATCAAACTAAATTTCGGCATGGATATGGACCGCATGAGCCAAATAAATTATGAAGAAAAGTTCATCTAAATAAAACATTTAATGAATATTTGGTTAGCAAGAAATCTGAAACCCTACAGAAGAAATACAGTTTTAAAATCCCTTCTTCTCCCCAAATTAAACCACCTTTTCTCTGCCTTACCCAGCCCACCTGACCCTGTTATTGATAAATTCCAGAAAGAGTGATTCAAATTTATATGGCGAAATAAACCAGACAAAGTAAGAAGAGATACGGTTATTCTTAATCCGGAACATGGGGGTCTTAAAGTTCCAACTATAAAAAATATTATATCTTCGAGATTACTAGGAAGATCATCAAATTGGAAAAATTTACTAATGCATAGAATACCGTATCAAAATCTTTTGTGGATTTCAGATAAATCATAAATTCAAAATATAGTATTATCTGCAATTTCAAATCCATTTTGGATAGAGGTCTTTAAAGCTTGGTCAAGTATTATTAATAGATATAAAAGTAATGTTAAAAGTAAGTATGATCTACTTGCTCAAAGTATATGGAAAATGACTGTATAAAGTTTGGAAATAAGAGTATATAATACCAAACTTGGGTTGAAAAAGGTATTGTAGTTGTTAATGATTTGTTAGATGAAAATGGAAGATTTTATTCCAAAGAAGAATTTTGTAATGTATATTCTCTTAATACTATGAGGGTGTTAAACATGCAGTTCAGTATAACGCTAACTCAATAGGTATAGCTATATTCGACAGTAAATTATGCAACCCTGTCTACCCTTTCACCATCAAATGTTTTAATACTCTCCTGGGTCATCAGAAAATATATGATATGTTACTTGACTCCCGTTTTGCGAAACTCCCTTGCTATGATAAATGGGAACAGGTCACAGGTTCGCACTATAGTGATTTAGATTGGGAATGTTTTAGCTCGACTGCAAATAAATGTACTCCTAGTACTGATCTCAGATGGCTACAGTATAGAATCATCCACAGAATAATATCAACAAGAGATTTTCTTTATAAACTGACACGTCATAATGTACATTTCGTAACGAATCTGACGAAACCATTTAAGATTTGTTCTTGGAGTGGAGCAAGGTGCAAAATATATGCCATGAACTTAAATTGTTGTTCAAAACTGTTAATATACAACTTAGTTTTACGATTCCGCAGGTTTAATTTGGAGTGAAAGGAAAAAATAACTATGCTTTAAATGCTATTATTATTTTAGTCAAGAGTATCATATACAACTGTAGTAAGAAAGGGTATTCCCAAAATATCAAATTTATACAAAAACAGATGAGGCAATACTACAATATCACAAAATTTATCTACATTAACCAAAGCCAGGAGGCATACTTTCTGAAGTTGTGGTCCATTTTACATATTTTATTTAGAACAAACGAATAATTACAAAATTTTCTGTATGAAAAACGTATGTATACAAGTATGTATGTATTTATCTATTATTCTGCATATTGAATTTTGAATTTTTGTCCTTATATTTGACGATGTATCCTATATGTATACCAAAAAAAAGTAATAATTTTTTAAAGAAATGTTTGAAAAATGTTAGGAAGATGAATTATATTGGCAATTCAACATGCCAAAAATCTAGCATGTTTATCTTCAATATGACAAATTGGACAATCTTTTGTACTTATGGAAAAAGAATTTCATAATTACGATTAAAATGTACAAATCTGATGGGCGCTTCAATATGTGATGATGTTGCCTTGGTTATAAAGTGATACAATGTACACCTGTTAATGAGTTTATAATACCCATATTTTGAATTGTCTCTTAAAAGTTATTTTATCTTAATCAGCAATTTTTAAGGTGTTCTCTAATAAAAAAAATGCTATATCTAGATGTTGAGTTTGACCGTTCTAAATACGCATCATCGTGATCTAATCAAGGGTGTATATATATAATTTAAAGATAATAGGTCCTCAGAAAGAGACGTTTTATTCAATCATAAGTCTTTGCTCCTCATTATAAATGTCTTATGTCTCTCGTCTTAATTAGTTTAAGCATATGTCATACAGGTATGTCAAAACCTAAATATGAGATACTTTCTCATCGTTTGATGTCCTATCTGAATATGGGTTTTGTCAAATGAGGATTTGTTGATCTTTATTAATCAACAATTAACTCAATAAAGGTATAATGATCTCCCAATTTCAAATAATCTTATCATGAATTATGAGATACAAGTTTAATTACTGATGCTTTTACCATTATTGAACTAAGGTTTCAATCCATCCATATAACAGCAACAATTTAAGAAGAAAAATCCAAATTAATCAATGACCATTAATTTTGATTATTATATACTCTGACAAAATAACAACATACTTTCAAAAAAATTTGATAATCAAATTATCATCAAATACAAGATTTTGTAAATAGTATTCGCTTAACATGATTTACTTATTATTCTATCATCAAATATGAATACGCTAGCATGGTGATCTTGACATATATTCACTCGAAAATATGTGTATTAGTATAACATTTCGAAATGGTTTTCTCTGGGTTTTCTTAGAATAAAGTTTACAAACCTGCTACATCAGCGTATTTGTCTCCACCTAGCTCCATCATATACCCTGATATACTTCAGCCTAACCGCTTGTATCCTTAAATTTAGCTAGCCAATGAAATGACTCCAATTCAGCAAAAGCGGCACCATCCGGATGAATATTCAAACAAATATCAATGTAGGCCTTAAATAGCCATGAGTAACCAGCCGTAAGTGATACAAGCATTTTAGGCCTCAGGATATCAGGGTATATGATCGAGCTAGGCAGAGACAAATACGCTTATGTAGCAGAATGAAAGTTTACTTACCTTGACATGAATACTAATGAATCTTTTATGTCTATCACTGTGGAAAGTGGTGGATGAAACTAACAATTGAAAAGAATCATGAAATATATATAGAGCAAAAGTCGCCATTTGTTGTGCACATGGTAATATGTTTTAGCCATCATTTGAGCCACAAGAACATGTTTTCTTAAACTTTGTTTTAAGTTGGTGAGTGTCCTCAAAATGGCAAAACAAATGGCCAGTTTTCGGATATTCTCCTACATATAAATAACAATTTTACAGCGAGGTATCGGCAATCGCAAGCATGTTTATTTCGCACAAGCATTTTATGCTCAATGTGCTTAAATCATTTGCGCATTGGCTTAGCTCGCTCTCATAATCCTGAAACGGCATACTGGTGAGTCACAGTAAGGTGTACCTGGTATCTGCAATATTCTCTTCTAATTGTTATAGATAAAATTACGAGGTTAGTGCATTCTGTATTTTTAATTTTCAGTATGATATAGTGTGTGTTTGTTTCAAGACCATCACTAGGCCTTATGCATAATGTTATTGAATTGAGAAAACAGGGTATATATAGATATAGCTTTTAAAGAGCAACTCCGTGATTTTCATTACATATTATTTACCTTTGATAATAATGTAATAATGTGGATATTTATATGGCGCCTTTTCCACGTCCTAAGACATGCTCAAAGCGCTACCTACATCATTACCCTGAGGGAAGTGTACTTTCAAAGCTGCTACTAAGCGCTAAGCGCGACCGTAAAGGTCCGTACAACCCTATATTCAGGTACCCATTTTAACAGCTGGGTGGACTGAGTGCAATGTGGATTAAGTGCCTTGCCCAAGGACACATCACAGTTTAGGACCCAGGTCGCAAATTTTTGGTGTCTCCACCGGGATTCGAACCTGAGTCGTCGGCGTGAAGGGTCAGCACGCTAACCCCTACACCACTGTGCTCCACGTGATACGAACATAAATGTCATATGTGGTGATATAAAATCAAAACATGTTAACTTTTCATGTCAAAAAGACACATAAATGACAACATCTTTATAAATGCACAGAGGTGTAGATATCACGTCCAATATAAATGGATACTAGTAAGTAGTTATATAACCTAACAAACACTATCAACTCCTAACTGCCCTCCTGGCTGTTTTAGATTACTTTTGACTAAACTCATGTCCAAAAGAAACGATACCAATGTTTAAAATGAGATTGCAGAAAAACTAAACAACACAGAAAGTTCAAATCTGTATATTTTATTTTAGAAATAATTTCTGTAAACGTGTTTATAAATTCCTAACAATCAAGCAGTAACAATGTCCAGGGCAGGTGTGTAAAGACCTGTGGGTCCATAATTGAAATTTCATAACAGCACAAATAATGAAACCGGTCGGTAGAAGTTCCCAAAACACATCCAAAAGTCACATTAGTATTGTGTATGCCCTCCATTTGCCACCATGCATGCGAAGACACGTCTCCGGACTGATGACGTAGGGGGTGATGCGGTGCCACTTGTCCAGGAGGCATTGTTCGAGTTCTTGGAGGTTGGCTGGAGGCATGGGACGTTGCCTGATTTGATTAATTAATCTGGTAACGGTTATGCGCGCGCAGCCAAGCCTTCTTGCGACAGCTGTGTGCGTTGCTCCCTCCTGGACCATTCTGACCGCTCTTTCTCTCTGGATAGCTGTGAGACGTGGCATTTCTTTTGTGTTTTTTTTTGTTGCAGTGGTCCCAACGTGTCGAGTCAGCTCTTTTATACAGTGAATGTGCATGTGCATTTCGTGTCAAACAACAAAACTTCATTTTCACGATGGGTGCATTTCGGTCGCGTTTCAACCAAAGTTTCCGGGTTTTTTTATTGAACATGTTTGGTTTGGATCCCGGGAATTGTATCCGCTAGGTTTCATCCATAAAGGAACGCTAAATTTAAATGTTTTTAAAAAAACAGTTGGTATCGTTTCTTTTGGACATGAGTTTATTTGATACTTTGGTTTTCGATTGTATTTGCAACATTCTACCTTCATATTGTCACTGCAAAAAAAAAAAAGTTTTAAAATGTGTCTTTTCAGTAAAAGTCGATATCGATACTTCGTGATCAAATGACACAAGTGAGTTAGTTTAGCATATATGACTCCAACAACTCACGGAGTGGCTCTTTATGGTGAGGGATTCTGAAGTAGTATGGTGAAGTAAAAATCCCAAAAGGCACATCTCCGCATGATGCCCGTTGCACATACCAAGTTTCGTCCAGATAGGTCTCACCATTATGGAGTTGTGCTCCGGAAACAAAATCCTATGTTACGTTTCCATGGAAACGGGTAATAATAAAAATGCAAAGAAGTTGAAAACCCCAAAAGGCACATCTCCGCATGATGCCCGTTGCACATACCAAGTTTCGTCCAGATAGGTCTCACCATTTTGGAGTTGTGCTCCGGAAACAAAATCCTATGTTACATTTCCATGGAAACGGGTAAAAATAAAAATGCAAAGAAGTTGAAAACCCCAAAAGGCCCATCTCCGCATGATGCACGTTGCACATACCAAGTTTCGTCGAGATAGGTCTCACCATTTTGGAGTTGTGCTCCGGAAACAAAATCCTATGTTACGTTTCCATGGAAACGAGTAAAAATAAAAATGCAAAGAAGTTGAAAACCCCAAAAGGCACATCTCCACATGACGCCCGTTGCACATACCAAGTTTCGATGAGATAGGTCTCACCGTTTTGGAATTGTGCTCCGGAAACATTATCAGGACGGACGGACGGACGATCGGACAAACAGACGAACGGACGAAGACCATTTCAATATCCCCCACCAACTACGTTGGGCGGGGGATAATAATCTTCAAACATCAGTGTTAAACATCCTGAACATCATAAAGTCATAGAGTACACATTTTTCAACTAGGTAATGTTAAACAAATAGTTATTTTACTCCTTTGTTAAATCTTGTTCACATTTTATAGACAGATGCAAATTGTTATTAATTTATTTGGTATCACCTGTTTTCATGGTATTTCTATGACGTCAAATTATGAGAATACAACACATACACCAACTTCAATTTTTCCTTTTTTTAAACACAGATCAAGTGTACAATAGCATTTAAGATGTTGACATGTGTTTAAAATATTTACAGGGTCATTGCATTATTTCACTTTCATAAATATTTATCATAAAAGGTCTTATTTCTGGTAAATTAAAGAAATCCTGAGGCTGCTTAGAGCATATTTAGTATTAGAAAATCTTCTAGTCACCAAATACCTTGCATTTCACGTAGTTAAAGACTTATTATTAGCAAGCAAAGCAAAGTTTAACTGTGCAAGCAATAACTTGCTTTCACTGCAACGGAAAATCATACAAAATAGCCAAAAATATATATAAGAATCAACATTTCCATGATTCAATATATAAGTAGAGCTGCAACGATACATTTGTGTATTTAGTGAATCAAACCGTGACAGGATGTGAATTGGCTCGGCCAATGAAAACCAAATATTTTCGATTGTTTAAATGTTTTTTTACTATTGACTTTAACATGAATTATGTGCAAGAAATTTGTATTCAATCTGAATAAAAATACTTTTTTATTTACGTTTACAAAGTATGTTATGTGTTATATTTCACATCGTCTCAACCTGTCAACAGGAAATAATGCAAAATCTATGATTTATCTCCTTGTGATAAAAATTTATAAATAATGCTAGTCGAAGTAAACATCACCAGAGTCAAAAAGAATACAAGCATTGTTCAATATGGCAACACGAGTGATATGTTTATTTTATCTGTTGATTAATGTTGTAAATTGTCTCTCAAAGCAAATTTGTACAGTCAGAGGTTAAAAAAGCTTTGCTCCCGGAGCATAAATAAATGTAAACTCCATATTTGGATATACTCATGATGGCTTAGCCAATCGCTGGCATGGGAAAGACTGGTTCGGCCAATGGAAAGGCCAGAAAGATTTTGCGGGGAATGGATAAAAATTAACCCAGACTACCTGATTTTTGGTGTTTTAAAATTGTTTATTTTTGCATTCATATTCTTGAATAATTATTCGTATTCGCTACCCCATATTCGCGCTACGTATCGTATTCGCCTGGTAGTGTATTCGTTGCAGCTAATCGTTTTCCCCACAAAATTCGGTAGGGAAATGTACTTTATTGCCCAAAAAGATGTGTACTGTTAGATGTTGTTATGATCTCCCGACAGCAGCTAAGCCCCACCTATTTATTGGTTGACCCCTTTCTGCATATTCAAATATATGTGTTGGACACAAAGTGGCTTAACTCCCCTGAATATCTTAGGAATCAGTCGTTAAAAAGTGTTAAAATGTTTTAACATTAAACAGTTGTGACGCGAAGCATTCGTAAAATATCACGTTTTGCAAAATATTTCAAGCACTTTATAGTGCAAACGAAAAAAGCTTCCTTTCTCTTGAAATAGGATCTCTATGCAAATAACTCAAGAATAAGCGTCAATTTCTGGTATCAATTTTTCATTTAAAAATGTCATTGGTATCCGCACATCGATGTAACACAGCTAAAAACAAAACTATACTAACTGTCCATATGCATTTTCAATTTCTTTCTGCAAAACTCTAGACAAATTAAAGGTCTAATTGTTTGTGAACATTATGAGTATTTTTAGCTAATTTGTTGTACCATTTCATGTATATTTATTGAGTTATGTATATATATACAACAGACCATCAAATTAATTAAGATATTATTAACAAGGCTACCATCTATTCACTAAGTTTATCTCCCTTGTACTACTCTTAAGATTACAAAGACATCACAGAAGAAACCCCCCGCAAAAATGTTTAATGCACTGTACTAAAACTATTGAACAAGTGATACCCCTACGGCAAGTACACATGAACTTTAGATTAAATGAAATATTTTACGACGACTCCCGGACTTTTATTGATCAATTGACTTGCTGTGCTCTGTGAACAATTGTTAATCCCTATCCCATAATATTTCTTCAAAGAAAATTAGAACATTAATAATGCTGTCGCTAGTTAAATAAAATAAATAAATAAATATTCACCTAAACCAGCATTCAAGGAAGCACATATCCATGTGTGGGAGATTATTACATATCATTAGATGACGTTATCAAGAGCAAGTTTTCTCTGACAGTAGGAGCTGCGCATTAGAACTCCGAACTATACATATAAATAGATGAAAAAGTGATCATTTCCTTCTTGGATCAATGCAGAATAACTGGTGAATAAAATAAGTGCTTAAATGTCTGGGTGCAGTAAGGGGTTAGAGAAAAAAGACATCTTTTGAAAATACCACGAAAACAGGGGACCCATGAAAACAGGTTACTGCGTGGTATCAAAAATTCCCAAAATCTTGAGACTAGTATGAAATCAACACGACCGATATGCGCCCGTTAAATATCACACTAACAGAAATATTACTTACCCGTCATATTTAAACTGAAGTTGAATTGTCAGGTTTGTTTTTATCCGTTGCACAACATTTACCATCTATCATTAACACAATGTGAGCTCTAAGGAGGTTGCCATCTTTAAATTCGTAAATACCGGAAAATAACTCTGTGGAAGCCATTTCATATCTTCCATCATGTTATCGACTAAAAGCATGCTCGTTATAGTGCAAATAATGCATGTTATGAAAACTTGAGTCTGTACTGATCTTATTATAATATATATTTACATGAAAGCGAACTACCATTTTTTTTTAAATTAATGCGTCCGGAATAACACTCCGAATTACTTCTGATGTTAACTGACTGTGGGTTGGTCTTAAAAGAGCGAAATGACCAATCAACGCACTCATTACACATCTGCAAGGGAAACAACACCAGCATAAACACGACCTGTCCTGTGATGTTGATATGATGCAAGATTTTTCGAATAGTAATCAATACAATATGTGCTCTTGATGTTCATGTAATTCGTCGGCAACATTTGAAAAAAGGAATATGGACAAGGACGGTGCGTTTTTATTGAGAGTACATTAACATTAACAGTAGTGTATCCATTTTATTAACTTCATTTCGCCAGAACGTCAGAAGCCACTCCGTTATTTTCATAACATATTATTTACCTTTGATACAAACCTAAATGTTAATGTGGTGATATAAAATCAAAATATCTTAACTTTTTATGTCCACAAGAGATATAGATATAGATAGATAAAATAATGTTATTGTAGGATACATGTTCACATTGCATATATATACCGTGCCGTCATATGTTTCCGTGGTACTCATCATTCCGTGGTATTTCGTCATTTTTCGCGAGCCGTCCATCAAAATGCGCCACCTAGCGATTGTTTCCTTTCCGCAGTCGGTCTTCTTGGCTCCGAGCAGAAAATGTTTAGAATTTCGTCAATCTGCGTAAGTACAGTCTTGTATATATGGTAACTAAAGTAATTTTCAGTGTAGAACGTAATTCACTTTTCCCCTCGATCTTTCTCACCGTTTTTATTAATTTATACACTATCAAAGTTTTGCAAACTTAGTTCGTCTGCTAGCTGACGTAAACATGTAAATAAATCACGTGATCTTGGCGGGGAATCCCTGCTCGATATTTAAAAGTATGGAAGCCCAAAAGGGTAATCGCTTAAGTCGAATTTTTACTCTTGCAGGATGTTCCTGCGCGACGTAAAAGGCAATATCGACCTTACAGTCCAACTCAATTGAAGAATGCCTACATTCAAGTGGTAGAAAAGGGATGTTCCGTTTATAAGGCAGCAAAGATGTATTCTGTCCCTGAACAGACGTTAAGGGATCGCACTAAGGGAATCACATCACCAGAATGCTTGTCTTCTGGCCCTGGTCCACTTCTAAACCAGGAAGAAGAAGCTCGTCTTGCCAGCCACCTAAAACTCATGGCATCTATTGGTTACGGCTATACGAGAGCCCAGGTTATATCCCTTGGAACTGAATATGCAATCACTTTAAACAAGCGAACCAAGCAAGACAGTTCATTGTCACTGCAGTGGTTTTATTCCTTCATGGGAAGATGGCCTGATCTCAAACTGAGACGTCCCCGGACCCTCACACAGCTACGCGCGACGGCGACATCAGAGGAGAGTGTTGAGCGGTATTTCTCAAAGCTAGATGAGGTACTTGACAAGTATCAGCTCAAGTCCAGTCCCGAGCTCATATACAACGTCGACGAGAAGGGGATAAACCTTACACATGCTGCTCCTCAAGTTGTTGGATCGTCCACCGAGGTACCTCTTGAGATTTGTCCAGAAAAATCATCCACAGTTACAGTTTTGGGATGTGGTAACGCTCTTGGCCAGAAGATACCACCTTTTTTCATTTTCCCTGGAGCTCGAATGCCTGACGATCTTTTGGAAGGGGCCTCTGTCGGAACATCGGGTACTGTCAGCGAGAGTGGTTGGTCAAATTCAGAGATCTTTCAACGTTGGTTAACCGAGCACTTCACAAGATATGCAAACGTTTCCGGTGAAAGAAAGGTTCTTCTCCTCTATGATGGACATAGATCTCACATCACCCCATCTCTTATCGATTTCGCTGTTACAAGTGGGATCATCTTATTTGTGTTACCGCCCCACACAAGTCATGTTCTTCAGCCTATGGATGTTGGATGCTTCGGTCCATTTACGAAGATTTTCTGCGCAGAATGCAGGAGATGGCAACGCTTGAATTCGGGTACTGTCAACCGATACAGCGTTTGCGCACTTGCATGCAAGTCATATGAACTTTCATTATCTTCTAACAACTTGCAGAGTGCATTCAGGAAATGTGGCATATTTCCGTTTGATCCAACAGCTATTGATCGGTCATTCTTGAAGCCATCAACCTTTGCGAAAGAACAGAACGAAAAGCCATCAGAAAAATCAGATGTCGCAGGTAACAGCAATAATTTCTTCGATGATCACCTCCCGATCGTAACCATCAAGCAATCTAAGTCAAGACGCTCTATTCACAAAATCGTTGGGGGACAAGCCATCACTGAGCCTGCTATTTCAACACAAGTTGTAGAATACGTCAGTTACTCGAAAAAGCAGACACCAAAGCAGAAGGAGAAAGCAACGACCGGAAAACTCACTCACAAGAAAACTAAATCTACTGCTGGAAAACTGACACATACGTCTTCACGTCCATCTCCTAATTCTACATCTACATCTGGTCAAAATCGTACATCACCGAAGCCTGGACCATCGGGAATTGACAAGCTATTGATATCAGACAGTAGTGATTCTGACATGAGTGACACTGAGAACGACAAGTGTTGTGTTTGCGGCAAGTTTCAACCCGACGAATTGCGCCGTTGTCCACATCTTGAATTCACTAAGTGGGGACAGTGCACGTTTCGTGATTGTGGTCACTGGGTACACCTGAAGTACTGTTGCACTTCAACATTCCTGCGCCGTCACGATGAATTCCACTGTCCATGCCATCAAGAAGAATAATGTGCCTCACTTTTCATCATTAATATATATCATGTAAATATCGAAATTGGATTTATTTTAACCGATTCTTGTAGATTTTGAACTTTAAAAACGTTGAAAATGACTCAGAAAACTGTTTTAATAAGTTAGTTTGTTGACAATGCAGATTTGATAACAATTCATCTTAATTTGATCACCTGAAATCTTCAATGTCATTTCGCGAGTGGAAATCATCGGGTTGTGAGTTTGTAACATGGACTGTGCTTCCGTACTTTGACCTCGGGGAAATACCACGGAAACCTATGACGTCACTTGAGCGTGTCCAAAATGGCAGCTTACCGTCTGCAATCGGCAACGAGAATCAATTGGAGAGAACCAATGGTTTATTGACATTAAATGATAACGAGGTAGGTGTTTGAACAGTTTATGTAGCAATAGTTGATTGTCAGTACACACGCTTGCGTCTATAGCTGTTGTTTGCTTAATACCACGGAAACATATGACACGATGGTATGAGGCTACTCTTATTTCTTAACTAAAAGGTTGTTTTTAGATTTTCATGGAAAACCAGTAATTGATATATATATATGGAGAATACTGGTCTTCCATGAAAATCTAAAAAAAACTAAAAACAAACTTTTAGTGAAGAAATAGTCGAGTAGCCTCAACCATCATGTGTTTTGCAATAAATTAAGTATTGTTTTGCCTAGAACTATTATAGTTAAAGTACGAGGCCGAAATCCAAGTGGTTTGTCATTATTAATAGTTCAGGGCAAAACAATACTATATAACTGTAGAATTGGTTCTCCACCTATTTTCGTAATTACTGTACATAACATCTTTAATTTTATTTCCCCTTAAATTGATATGTTTAGGGTTAAGGGTTAGTGTTACTGTTAGGGTTTGAGTTAGCATATGGTTTACTATGTATTCTATGTGGCGAAACAATTCTATAGTTGCTCCAACAATACCTTACTGCAAAACCAGAGCTCTATTTTACTATTTCGGATGGTAAATTTTCTTATCCATGCTCTGAGTTTTTCACACTGCTCCAAATTCTTAATTCAAGTTTGTTCAATATCTACATACTGCTGTTTGAACAATGAACATCCAATAATAATAAAATTTCATTCTCTTTGCATTATTAGACAAGGCAAAGCCTACAATTATGTCTTTGTTTCAGATATATTGCCATATTTTAGCAAGCTGATCAAGGGTGACCCTGACGTGTCTGCCGCTGTTGCTGCAATCAAAACTCTCCTCAAGTTCATTGAAGCCAACAAAGGTACAGAAAACTCTGAACTTCTGGTTTGTCAGGAGAATGAACTTTCTGCACCTCAACTCATATATATTATATACCGCACAATCTTTGTCAAAGCAATTCATTATATTGTTACCTTAATTTATATATTTATTATATATTTAATAATTGATTAATAATTTTTATTAACATTACCAGAGAAACAGATAATGTTTTCCGCTCAGTCTTGAGGTGGTGCAATTGTGTGATATTCTGTTTAAGTTGAAACGCTATCAGAGATGCGAGACCGTTTAAAAGATGCCATAAACCTCCTGACACAGACAGACAGTAGCGTTACGTCAATATCATCAGGCTGTGAACTCTTTCTGCGCTTCATCACCCTCGCCAACCTCCAGCACTCGGTATGTATGTACGCACGACCCTAACAGCCTACGTTAAATCAAGGTAAAGGTCAAGGGGCCTGTTAGCCTCTACATTCATAGCTCATTCCAAGAGTACTGAGTACTGTGAGGTCTCTTCATAATATCTAGTTTGGACTTTTAAGAAAAGATATTATTAGAGTATGTGAATGCTGAAATTTTGTTCATTATGGTTGAAGTAATGACTGAAGGATTGGATGTCTAAAAAAAACTATTTGATATGATTGGGACGGTTACATTTATACATGGAAAATCTTGAAAGTGAATTGAAATTAATTAAAATGTATAAGATTTTAACTCAGTGCAATCTAGTGAATATGACCAAAAAAATATGAACCAAAGCAAAATATCACTTAAAAAATTACCTAAAAGAATAATTCTTGAATATTCATTGATAATAAGGTATTGCCAAACAAAACCTACCTTTCCTCTGTTTAGTATCTAACTCTTAATGTTTTGTTTAAAAAAAAGAAGGAAAAATGCGAGAACTGTTGATCTTCTCAAGAGGGCCAATCAGAGAGTGGGTATGAGATGAGATGATATGGGGTTTAACACCGCTTTCAAGAGTATTTCACTTATATCGCGGCTTCTAGTATTAGTGCAGGGAGAAAGCCTGCAACACCATTGTGGCTATGCATTGCGGTGAAACCTGCAAGCATCGGCTGGAACTAGCGAACCATGGGTGGTACTGCACTGAAATTCAGTGTAGCATTGCCCCCAAACCTGACTGCGTGTAGAACAGTTCTCTACTGCAGACAAAGTTGCCGAGCCCCTGGCGGGATTCGAACCACGGACCTCTTGATCCGAAGCCGAAAGAGTGGGTATGGCTTTGATGCAATTTAGATAAGATTCAATTAAATGCAATCAATAATTTCAAGTCATTGAAAATCATTTGATTTTGGGTTTAACCCTCACCATGCAGGTCGTGTGAATATATAGAGGATACCAAATGACCTTCCATTTAATACTATTTTCATTAAACAAGTTAATGATACAGTATAAAAAGCGAGTTTGATACCAAATCATTAACAAGTTTAATAAAAATAGTAATAAATTGAAGGAAGTTTACTTTACATGGGGGAGTAATAAAACAGGATAGTAATAACCCATTCTTTTTTTTGGTTGGCCTCCACAAGACCCATCAGACAGTTACTGTTTCTCCCAGAGTACTCATGTTAGATTTGGTCCCTGTCATTTTAGGTCAACATTTGTATGTGTAATTATATAGTCTCAAAATATGAAATCCATTGTTCACCTGTATTAATTGAAAAACCTTATAACAGAAGACTAAATTCTGCCTGCACACCCCACAGCTCCACAGTTCCACAGCATGTACCCCGCCAACTGCATGCAAATGTTGACCTCCGCGCAAGTGATTGTTAGCTAAAACAAGTGCCCACAGAGTTTAAATCTTCTTTTGTACTTCATAGTTCATAACTTTTGAACATGGGTCAGATGCGTTGTTTGGTATTCGGTCAGCATTTGTCATCCATAACCTTTTCACATTTTAAGAATTTTAGTCAAAAAAAACAGTAAAAATTCAGACAAAATACTTTGATTTTTCTTGTCTTAAGTTATATTTAAAGGAGATAATGGTCTTATAAGTGAAACTCTAAATTAACTACTGAAACCTAAAGAAGACTAATCCTTGAATATAGATCATAATATAAGTATTTCACAAATTCTTAAGTAAATAACGGTGCAGAATTTGATAAGGGGAAGGCAACCCTAGAACAAAACTTTACGGGGAAAAACACAACGCTTTGGTGGCTATAGTAGGCCACCCAACTGACGGTGTTGTACATAATACTCTAACTATCAACAAGGATAAATCCCATACCCAATTAGTGGAACAGTTAAAGAGCCACTCCGTGAGTTGTTCGAGTCTTGCATGCCAAACTTAATCAATGGTGTCATTTGATCGTGAAGTATCGACTGTTACTAAAAAGACACATTTTAAAGCTTATTGTTTTTTTACAGTGACAATATGAAGGTAGAACGTCGCACTTATAACCGAAAACCGGACAGTGGGGCGCGTCAAATAGTCAAACAAATTTTTGGAGACTTATCTAAAACAGCCTGGAGGGCAGTTACGTGTTGATAGTGTTTGTTAGGTTATATAACTAGTGTCCATGTATATTGGATCTGATATCTACAACTCTGTGCATTTATAAGACTGTTTTAAGATTTTCGTGGAAAACCAGTATTTGTCATATATATGTCTTTTGGACATGAAAAGATTCTGATGTTTTGATTTTACATCACCACATATGACATTTAGGTGCGTATCAAAGGTAAATAATATATTCTGAAAATCATGGAGTGGCTCTTTAAAGATTATATGACCTTGACCTCCTGGAAAATGACCTTGACAGGGACCTACACCTTAGGAAGGTGCGTAGGTGCATGAGACTGTAAGGGGTAATGCACGTCTGGTTCCCTGGTTGAAGTACACCATCTATGTTTATATGTCAAGTACGGAACATCCTTTCTCCCCCCTGTCAAGAGGAGTGGTGATGCGTGGCCACAAGAAGACCCAGGAAAGAGAGTCCCAACATGAACGGGGAAATGTCTCCTAGAACTTAATTAACTAAAGAGTTGGACAAGAGGTCATGACCTGGTATATAGATATTAATCTACAGGCAGCCCTACCCCTACCAATCCTACCCCTCCTGAAGGCCTGAGTCCTATCAATGTATTCATCTCCTGCATCTTCTTGGTTCGCAAAATAAGCACTCTTTTAAACCGACTGTGCATGTTAATTAATGTTGACTTTGATAGAGTGTGCAAAGGAATGAGTTTGATTTTGGTGCGATTTTTCCCTGGTGACCCCCATGCTAAAAATTAAATTTTGATTGACTAAAAATGCTCGAAAATAATAATTTTAATGTTAATTTAAAAATATTTTTGGGACTAAGATTAACAATACTGCTAAAACTGACTTAAACGGTTTAAGTTTTGCATAAATTTCACTTATTTAAGAAATTATGAGGAAGAAAAGGTAATTCATATTTTTGGGCTTTTTCACAAAAAGTGTCATTTTTCGACACGATTTTACTCGAAAACGAGCATGGTGACCCCCATTTTTTATTTGATTTTTGAATTCAGCACACTCAGTTCTACAAACAAGCTAAGTTTCATAAAAATCTAAATATTTTTATTTCTGGGTAGGGTATGTCCTTAATACAACATCCAGATTGGCTTAACCTATGAGGCCAAAGTTCACTTCTACTCCAGAGGTAATCTTAAATTTTTATTAAGAAAACACTGATAGGCATGACATGACAACGTCTCCTTAAACATAGTGTTTATATATATGAAGAAACTATTGTTTCATCATTTTAGTTTTACCTCGGAATATGATAATAATAGTAGAATATTGTTGTGATTTTTCAATATTTTTAATATTTTTTAATATTGTAGTTAAAGGTATATATTGCTTCATGTAATATTTAAAACATAACTTTATTTTTTGTCTTGTAATATTAAAAAAAACTAGGTGGCATTTGTCCTAGGTGGCAATTGTCCGGGTGGGTTATGTCCGGGTGGCATTTGTCCGGGTGGCATTTGTCCTGCTCCCCAATGTACCATCTCAAAGCTCTGACTGGACCAAGGAGCCAGCTTCTGTCTGATCAGTTCTGAGACTTGGGTATAGTGGGATTGGACAAATGCCAAGCCCCACTGAGGGGAATTGATTCTTTGCCAAAAACTTAGGAACAGCTGGGCATGAGACTGATTGATAATCCTTGGTAAAGCGATGAAAGAGAAGTCAATAGTATGGATTTCTGACACTCAGGCAGCTGATGCAAAGGAAAGGAAAAAGGCTGTTTTCAAGGATAAGAACTTCATTGAAGTAGCTTTTAGAGGTTGGAAGGTGTTGATTTATTGAATAAAAGATCATTATCTCTTCTCAACTGTTGGAATCTGTTCCACTTAGAGATAAGCTGTCCAGGGTGTATCTGCTTGAGAAATCACTGTAGAAGTCTCTCTTGGAAAACCTTGTTGACGGCATGAAGTCTTGAGGGCCTCCTGACATGACATGGATCAACAAAGGAGATTGTACCTTTGCAGTAGGGGAAGAGGCCCGGCTGGGGCCCACAGAATGATCAGACAATCGTGGATGCGCACCTTCTTGAGAACATCAGGTATGATCTTGAAAAGCAGGGAGGCATCAAACGAGCGGCTTCTGAAGGATGAACAAAGTTCCCGCATCACATTGAATCACTGGGTCCACCATAAGAATTTCTGAAGCCCCTCTTCTATAGTTGAGATGGGAGTCTCCAATGGCAGGGATCTTGACAAAAAGCCTTTCATTCCATTTTTTGGGGGCAAAGACAAGGTACTTTTATGAATCAAACCAGAGCAATTTTGACGCCTAAATGGTTTAGCAGTTTCAATGGCAGCCCCGACTTTCTCATTCGAATGAAATCTATTATTGTTGCACTACATTACACAGACTATAGATCTTACCAGGCCCCTTTACTCAGCCGTCAGGTTCACCTTTGACTTCAATTTGACCTCTTGATCTCATTGGCTTGACGCAAATAACTTCAAGCAATCTCAATGTGCATCTCTCGATGACCACAAAGGAGATAACTTGCACTTAATTGAGGTTTAAATGTTTTGAATCTTTCCATTTGACAAGGACCAAGTTGAATTAATTTGCATATGTCCTTTAATTCAAGACAACATAGACAGAATCAGTTATAGCATCTCAATCTTTGACGATACAAGGTTCAGTCTCTGAAGCATATATACATCAATTGTGACTGATAGGGCAGGTGCAGGTGTTGTCACCCGAACATAAACGACTGGCTGATCAGGTCTTGGTCTCTGAAGCTGAATCAGGCGGCCACCCAGGGCATTCTGAACATCCTCTTTTGACTTAGTTGGATAGTGAAATCAGGCCTCGCTCCAACGCAGGAGGGGCTCTACACCTGAATTTTAAGATTGTGTTTGTGGATGACTTGGCCCCTATCCTGCTCGGCTCCATGAGAGTGGTATTACTGCACAACTTGCAGACATTATGCTGGCTTCAGAGAGGGAATCAACAAATGTTCACAAGGTTCGCACAGATTTGAAAAGTGCTGGAATTTTATAGTGAGTGCTTGAAAAGTGCTGGAATATCGAAAACCTTTCTAAATTTCTGTAAATTCTACCATATATTTAACTAGATTTGAAAATAAATGTATTATCGGTAAAATTCCAATGTGTTTCGCACTTTGTATCGATAAATTCAAGCTTGGTACCGTCTATTGGTGCATTTGTAGCGTCTGCACGCGGGCGGAAAGTACACATTTACTTGGAACCAAGTTTGAAGCCTCGTTTTCATAACGAAAGTAGGAAAATGGTTAGCTCCAGACAGCGATTTTTTGTTCCGTGCATTTTGAAATATTGGTGCTTGAAAACTGAAAGTGAGTCCTTGAAAAGTGCTTGAAAAGTGCTTGAATTTGAGGGGCCCTTGGCTTGTATGAACCCTGGTTCAAGGGTTACGCAATCCCTTTTGTGCAGGCTTAGTGCCAGTGCTCAAGTTTATAAGTCTATCTTTGATTATGGTCTGGACACATCTACTGTCAGATGATACTTGACGGCCGTTTCCACTTTCCCAATTCAAGTGGGAGCTCTCCAACCTATTACATTGGTTGTCACGCTCGACTTTCGGAGACCTTGACACCAATTCTTTTCAATTATTGACCTTTAAGACAGCCTTTCTAATGGCAGTCACCATATTTTGTCTGCTGATCTCGAGCTGCTAGCTGACTGTCTTCCATAAGGAAAGGGTGAGCATTGGGCTGCTTCACTCGGATGGGGGATGGAGTGTTTGGGCTTAAAATATCATGTGGTAGGTTGTAGCCTGTTAAGGTTAGTCCTCAGGGTTAATGCGATCGGTTATCTATCAAGTCCTTCGACATGAGAAGTCACATGGCTAGGTGAGTAAACACCTCTATTATTTATTCTTTTATTTTGCAAAATTCCACTGCCATACTCATCTCCGGGAGTCTGTGTGTACCCCAAAGAGGACCCCCTTCTGAAAAGAATCAAACGAACCTGCAGATTCTTTGAAGAGGATCCTCCTTGGGATACGGTCACCTACCTCCCCTTATTCTGTCTGGTTATCCTGGATAAATAAGAAAGTGTTCAGAGTATAGTTACCTGCCTTTAGCGCTATGATAATAGCCAGGTTTTGGGGCCATGTTAGGCTGGTAATATATACGAAAACACGCTTTTGTGTGTGTTTTTAATATATTTTTTATTCAAAATATAGTCGAAACTTGTCATATGGCAAAAATATACAGATTTTATGTAATAGTACCTCAAGAAGAAAGAATCTGAAATCTCTGCAGGTTTGTTCGAATTTTATGACCCCACTTCAAATATGGGCATGACAGGGTGACAACACTCAAATCTTTTTTCGTCTATTCTCCAGTAGTTGTCAATGCTGGAAAGCTCAAAATTTTTGAGTGTCATCTTTGTAAGATGGAGGCTGAGATGTGTAAATCTTATTGTCCTACTCACAATAATATGGTGTGGCAGAGGTGTAGTTTAAGGTGATTATCCAAAACCAAGACTAGTTGGTACAGGAAGCTCATATTTCACCCTCAAAATAACATCTTTGTTACTCAGAGATTTAGATTTGGACATATGGTTGTAAACCCCCATTTGTAACGTCTCTCTGGGTTGCTATTTTTTTATTATTATACCTATATTAAATTTGTAAGAATATCATTGGTCAGTTGACATCACGTGATTGAAAAATATATCCGTATCCCGGCTATCAGTGAGGAGGTCAGTTTTGTGACAGAAATATTTGACACCGACCTGAGATATTTACTCGTCACGTGATTTGTCACATGATTGGATCTGTCAAGTGACGCTTTGTTTACATCAGAGATCCTCGTTTTCTTTTTCAAGTTTGTGTTAGTAAATGAGATATTTTGTTCAATCTATTAATCTGTTAATAAAAAACACATGCATAACAAATCTAAGGAAAAAAGAAAATCTCGGTATAATAAAACATTTAATTACTCATGGTGCGGTCATTATGTGAAATACAAGGACTCTCGAATTGACTCCCATTGGCGGTCTGACCTGACCTCCGCCTGCGGCCTTGGTCAGGTCTCGAGTCTCTTGTATTTCACATAAGGACTTCACCATGAGTAATTAAGTTTAACTGTTAGAAGAGAAGAGAGTGTACCCCTAAAGGACAACAATCTCCGAAAGTCTCTATTGTTTTTCCACACCATGGTACACACTCTCTTCTCCTGCATTAGACTGGGCAATCACGAGCACTAGCTTAGTCTCACAGTCAGACCGCTCACGTGAACGATAACATAATGAAAAAATGTACACTCTGAAGATTTGTTTTATGTTGTAAAAAGAAAAAGATGAAAAATATTTTTCAATAATGCATGTTTTATACAGACTTTGCATGAACTGTTCAGATGGTCTGAAGAAGCCATCCTCATGGGCGGAGAAACTTCACAATTAAAAAAGTTGCATCTATTACTCTCAGTTGTCTAATTTGTTGGATGGTTTCCCCCCCTTCTCTAGACTTTGCATGAGTGCTTGAGTTTGAGGTAAATGCTCGAGTTTCACACGTTGTGTGGAGGAGAGTTGATAGATATGCAGGTGAAGGTCATGTCACATACAGACCCATTTTCTAACATGAAAGTATTTTGTTATTTGAAATATTTTGTTTTCCTTGTTAGTGATACCTAATTGCTCTTATCTGACAATTGAAAAATGTTTCTTTTCACAGGATTTTCAAGAATGTCAGAAGATCTTGGTACAAAGGGGAAACATGTTTTTGGAAAAGGTTGCGAGCTCACGACAGAAGATAGCTAAAATAACACATCCTTTTATAACAGATGGCGCGGTATGTCTCATTTATTGTTACTATCAAAAAGCTGTGAATGCATTTGTATAAAATATCCACTTGACCGAGAACAAAATAATGTATTTTTCAAATGATTTCATTATACCCATGAAGGAAGACACACTTGAGTTATCTCTGCATTGCTTTATGAGTGATTATGTGTTACAGACAATCCTGACCCATTCTCGGTCCCGTGTGGTGCTACAGGTCTTAAAGGATGCTGCTGCAGCTCGGCGCCGTTTCAAGGTGTATGTCACCGAGTCCCTGCCAGACAGGTCAGGGTGAGTCACCATTTTGGGGCCTTGTGTTTTGTCAGTCCTAGAGTGTCAGATCAGGCGAGTCACCATATTAGGGCCTTGTGTTTTGTCAGTCCTAGAGGGTCAGATCGGGTGAGTCACCATATTGGGATCTTGTGTTTTGTCAGTTCTATAGGTTCAGATTGGATGAGTCACCATATTTTGGCCTTGTGTGTTGTCAGTCCTAGAGGGACAGCTCAGGGTGAGTCATCAAGTTAGGACCTTGTGTGATCACTGTAAGCTGGCCTTGTGTGTTGCAGACACAAGACATGTGAGGAGCTGAGTCGACTGGGGATCCCTGCCACCGTCGTACTGGATGCTGCTGTGGGGTAAATCTATTATTATATGGGACAAGATAGCCTTTGTTTTGCACTTATATATTCAAACACATCCTACATATAATGCTATGGACAAAGAATAAAATATGAACAATTTAAATTCACTAACAAAAACGGTAACAATTGGCTTTTAATCAAGGTCCATGTTCAAATTCTATTTCATGATATTAAGTTGTTGTTCTTATATTGACATAGAAGAATTACACTATGGTGCCTAGTTATGACAATGGGAGTGTTGTCAGTGCTAACCTATGGTTGATTTTGCAGGTACGTGATGGAGAAGGTTGACCTGCTGCTGGTTGGGGCTGAGGGAGTGGTTGAGAGTGGCGGTATCGTCAACAAAGTGCGTATGTTTGCCTCTCTTTAACCGCTAACTTTTCAAAACTGATCCTTACTGACTTTGATTTGAAATGTGTATTCATTTTTCAGATTGGTACCTACACAATGGCAATATCTGCCCAAGCAATGAACAAGCCAGTGTATGTAGTAGCAGAAAGCTTCAAGTTTGTTAGACTCTACCCCCTCAATCAACAGGATCTACCTAATCAGTTCAAGGTCTGTACACTGGCACTTCTCACAGTGTGATTAACGTTTGCTTTATGGTGAAACTCACCTCATCTTCTCACTTCATTATGTGTATGTATGATTGTCACCATGGTTAGTGTTAGCGATGAAAATTATTAACCTGATCTAATGTTACAAAGTGTTATTTCTATCATAACAATTAATTATGAAAATGAATCAAATAAAAAGTAATTATGATTAAAAAAAACGTGTCACATGACCTTGTTTTCTAAGAAATAATCTCAAACCAAAGCGCAATTTGTCACATGTTCAACTGAAGTGTAGTCACATGACCTGATTTTCTTAGAAACTTTAATCTCGAACCGATTTGCAATTTGTCACATGTTCATTTGTTTATTTACATTTCAAGAACGTCAGAAACATGGCCAGAAAGGATCATTCACTAAGGGATCGGTGAACTAGTAGATCATGCTTAAATTATTATTTCTTTATCGTTATTCGTTTATGAAAAACAATTGTATATATTTCATTATCATTTATATATGTTATTCATGTCATGATCATGATAAAGCAACATCAAAGTTCACTTCCCGTCGACTTCAAAATGAAATGTCCGACTGGCAAAATTTTGAATCTGCAACCCTGGTATCTAGTGTAAACCTCACTTTTAACAATAGCTTTTTCTTGCTTGCTTTTCCCTCATATCTTACCTTATTTCATATTTCATATTTCATATATCCATCTTTCTGCCAAATGATACATTGTTCTCTTCTTCAGTACCAGTCCTCCACACTGCGCTCGGGGTGTGACCTGGGTCGGGAGCATCCCCTCGTGGACTACACACCTCCTGCCTACATCACCCTGCTCTTCACTGACCTTGGGGTCCTGACCCCATCCGCCGTCAGTGATGAGCTCATCAAACTATACTGCTGACACAACCCAGCTGCACTTATCTCTCCAATAAATTATAAATACATCTCACGATGTGTTTCCTTTTACACTTTGTTTTGATAACAAATTGCAAATTATGCATTCTTTTTTAGAAGAGATCTTCCTTGGCATAATATCGCATAAAATCTGTATTTATTTGCTATATGACAGGTTGTGACTATATCTTGAATCAAATATATTTTTTTAAAACACATGAAAACATTCTTCATATATTACCACCCTAACAGGGCCCCATACACTTGCGCTTGCCGTAGTGCCAAGGGCAGGTAACTTTATTCTCACCACTTATCAATCTGCCATATGACTGTGATGATGTATCAGTATTTTGTTTGAGTTTGAGTTTTTATTTGTTAAAAAAACAGAACAAGAGCTGGACATGGAAAATGTATGGTGACCCTTTTATATTTTAAATGTTTTACATTTGAATAGGTTTGCATTTTTGCATTCCTTCACGTTATGACACATGGCTTATTCCTAAAAGATCAATTTCTGACTAGAGGAAATTGTCAATTTATTATATGTTTGGCACTTGATGTTAGTTTTTTACTATAAAAACACGGTTCAACATGGTGTTCCTCCCAGGAGTGGACAATGTCTGAGCGCTCGCCTTGTCCCGGGGGCATTCTTCCTTCTAATAAAAAGATGCTCCACTGAGGGATATTCTCCCAGTTGCACCTGTCATTCCACGTGTATCTGTTTGCATCCGGTGTGATGAATCAGGATACCCGACCCAAACACTCTGGCCTCTGTAGACTTCGCGTTAGACTGGACCAACAGGTTCAGGGCTCCAGATAATTATTTGGATCCAGGGGTATTTCACTCCTCAAAATAAAAATTGAGGAGTAAAATTAGTTATGTAAGTCGTTGATTAATTTTCCACACATTTAATCTGTAAATAAACGAGTGATTTCTCTTCGACGAAATATAAAATTGGTAATATTTGTTTTCATACAAGTTGGCATCTAGTTGGCTACTATTCGAGATATAAAGATCAGACATGTAGAAATGAAATTTTATTTTGACAAGTCACGATTACTCCTGTAAACAAAATCAGACTCGTATTCTGGGAAAGTTGTGCGTATCTGTCACTCATTGATTTCATTTTTAATGTGTATATATCTGAATTACCCGTGCGTATTTTACGCAGATACGCATCTTATCTGGAGCACTGAAGTTACTGTGGGTGTTCCCTCAATTTCCCCTGGTACCCAGGGCTCTGTCTCTGTTAGGCAAGCAGCTGCTCAGACTTCTGGTGTTGCTGGCTCCGTTGTGGACAGTTAAGTGTTGGTTTCCATCAGTTCTCAGGTATCTAGTACAGCCTCCTGTACTATTACACTGTCTACGAGAGCTTCTGACAAAGGATGGGGCACTACACCAGAATCCCGGGATTTAGTGGGTGGCTAGGCCTTTGGCCGAATCACCTCCATGAGAGCGGTATTCCTGCACAGCTTGCCGACACAATATTGGCTCCAAGGAGGGATTCAGTAAATGTTCAAACAACTATATATGGACTTGTTATGCGCACTGGCAATCCAGCGTTCCTGGATACCTTTTCTGCAGGCTTTGTGCCGGTGCTCTAGTTTTTGCAGTTGCAGTCTCGGTTAGATCCTTAAGGTAGGTTCACCGACCTTCCCTCATTCTGTCTGGATTGATAAGTGGTGAGAATAGAGTTACTAATTTCTGACCTTGGCGCTACAGTCACCATCAGGGTTTTGTGGCATGTTAGGGTGTTAATATATACAAAAACATGTTTTAATTTGTTATTTTTTGTGCATCTTTCAGTCAAAATATAGTCACAACCTGTCATATAGCAAAAATATACAGAGTGCTACGTCGGTAAGACGGTAAGACGGTAAGACGATATTGTACGCCTCAGACGTTTATCGACAAGTTACATGTGCCATTTGATTGGTACGCTGGACAGTCCAACCTCTGTCTCAGGCTATAAAATGAAGAATTATCGGAATTTTTTGTCTGGGTTACAGAGGATGCGTTTATGAATGGCTTTGTATGGTATTGCCTGTTCTCGGTTTCAAAAGGATATCAAGCCGGGAATTCTCCTTTGTTTTGACCTTACTATACCTCTTACAATAATGGATGTGTCCCAAATGGTCCTTTCCACTCAGAGGTTGTTACACAACAACAAAAACAGTTTGTTTCTTTATTTCTAACAACTACCGGTTATTTTACAAAATCGATATATAGACGCATTGGGAAATTTCCTTGATTCATTGTTCTTCCACACCCGCAAATTTAAACGTTTGAAATGCGAACTTCGTCTGTTTTAAACCAAATTTACAAAGTAGAATAACATTGAAACCACTTCTCCATCCAACCTATATTATTTACACCTCACAACATGCATAAAACACTCTACAGATATGTAGTTCATAATGACCCGGTGCCAAGCGGTTATGGAAAATAAACTCGCAAGGGTGTAGCCCGAGCCGAGTTTATTGCCATAACGCAAGGCAATTGGGTCATTATTTGGCTTTTACACCCCTTGGGCAGTTTTTTCCTTTGTTTTATTTGAAGGTTATATGCCAACTTGTGCGCGGGTTGGTTATCTACCAACATTTCAGTTATTAAACACCTGGGTCGGTTATGTGATGTTCAATGTGTACAAACAAATGGACTTGTAAAATTTTGAAATGTCAATAAGCTAGAAATATAAGATTTTTGAAGGGCGTAAGTGGGATTCGATCCCAGGACCTCTCTGTTGACAATCTACCATTTGACCTAACGAGGATTCATGTCAGTCAGCTGAGGTACTTTTTGTTGTGTCATGTCTACACTGATTTCCCCAAGTGTATATATATGTAATAGGTTTTGTATATTTCTTATGTAAAGGATCTAGTTTTTAGCTTTAAAATCTAAAGCAGGTGTGTATTGTTAATATACTATGGGACTCGTTCGGTCAGAAAACATAAAGCCGCAAAGTGTAAAAATGTAACGTTTGAAATGTAATTTATATGAATAATTTAGTTTAGAAATATTTTACGAATGATCCGTTGGAGTGTAAGTACTTAACCACTGCTCCATCCAATATATATATTTTACACATCACTACATGCATAAAGACATTCTACAGGTATAAGTACATAACCATCTCTTCATCCAATTAATATTAAAGAAATGACAAGAAACAATACGAGTGTAAGAAAACGAAGTAATCCTTTTTGCGGTAAGAAAACCATGAACAAATATGGTGATACAATGATTAACACATACTGTTTAATAAAGGTTTCCATAGAGAGCATGCTGCCCAAGACATTAACTCACTCCATACACAGCATCAATCTATGTTATACCTTTTCTTTTTAATGAAGGGTTTCTAATGACAATATATTTGAAGCAGACGAAATGACCATGAAAGTTTCCTAAAAATAGCACCGCAAATACAAGATGGATTATCCGATATCAATCGTTATACAATATATAAAGATTATTACCTGAGGAAGTGTGTCATATGACTTTTACGAAATGAGAGCGAATTTTTGTATTACCCGAGCGAGAGCGAGGGTTATACACAAGTTCGCACGAGTTTCGTAAAAGTCATATGACACAATTCCGAGGGTTATAATTTCTCTATTACCGATTCTATTTCATTTAAACACATGGAAAGCGGCCTGCTTTCTTTGCGGCGGC
The DNA here is from genome assembly GCA_921293015.1 of Phorcus lineatus. Lineage (NCBI taxonomy): Eukaryota > Metazoa > Mollusca > Gastropoda > Trochida > Trochidae > Phorcus > Phorcus lineatus. Next base: position 13,983,611 of record OV121089.1, read on the forward strand.
CCGCTTCAATGACGTCACGAACAATGGTTTGATGACGTCACAGACGACATAATACGGTAACTCGCGCTGAAACAATCGTTGCTAGGCAAAAGTGATATGTGCACATGTTGAAAATATGTCATCACTTATGATTAACCATATGGGTAATAAGTAAATTTAGATCACTGCATATCTCAAACCGCTGCATAATTTGACAAAACCTGTTTCCAATATTAATATCAAACCTAAGAAGAACTTTTACAATTTGGTTTAGTTCTATTTCTGAAATCATTCATTAGTTTTACGTATTTGGATAAGGAGTCCCAAAGTTCAATAGAATTAGGTGAGAATGAGTTTGCATGCAAGTACCTTATTTGGAAATCTGAGGAGATTCTGGCACATGTGTTTTAAGAATCTGGCGTTTTGTTGTTAACCATTTTATGAAAAACAGTCAATATCTGTATTCTCTGTATTTCTCATCTTCCCTGTTTTATTATCCCTGCAACAACGGGGTTATTAATATGGCCATCTTCCGTCTGTGTGTCCGTCCATTACACATTGTGTCCGGCTTTGAAACTAATCATCCATTTTCATTAAAATTTGTTGTGGAAATTCATAAACATGTAATAATTTGTCATGATTAACTGGTTTGAGAATATTATTTAATAAAAATTCAGATTTTGAGGAAATTAGTTAGTCATGCTTAACCATTTTTTAATTTACGTTAAAATGTGTTGTCTCTGTAACAAATCTTTTACAAGTCCTGTCTGGTTCATAACTTCTTAACTAATCCTCTTATTTTTGTTAAATTTGAATTAAGAAAATAAGTTTTTGTCTTGTTTTGCTCATTAAAAGTCAAATTCTTCACGGAGATCCAGAAATCCATGAAGATTGATTTGGGGACAAATAAACATTTTATATTAATTTTGGGGCCCAAAATAAGAACATAATAAAAAGTTAAAACATTGGAAGTGGCCCAGTGTTCTTTTCCTACACTAGTTGTCTATTGGGATTTCAATTTGTATTATAACGACATATTTGATTTGCCAAAATTAAGAGTAAAAGACTGTATTTTGACCAAACATCAACACAGACACTGGAGAGATAACAAGACAGTGTCTGCCAAGAATACTAAAGATATAACTTTCACGAAGGCTGTAAAAACATCAGCAAAACATCATAGTGGTTTAAAAGCTGATATATAAACTTAAAATTCTACAACATATCAAAAAGATTGATTGCCTATAGAGAATCTAAAACTGTGTGTTCACTGAAGTGATAAAAAGGTTGTGAACTTAAAATATCAGCACTCGCAAAGGATGTGCTTAACAGTGTTCGGACACTGACAGGGGATACCATCTTTAAGAGATAGGAATGGTTAAGATTGGTGTGTTCGATGCGCCCTCGCCACAGAACAATGAGGATAGACCTGTATAACCTGAATAAGGTTGGATTGCAAGTTTATTGTGTTGTGAGTTCAATTGCAACCGCAAATACTTTTAAAATATAGATTTAATTGTAGATTTTGAATATGTTCATGTAACTTTAGTTTGTGAAATATGTTTGAAGTTTTAAACTGACTTAGCAGCCGAATCCGCATTATTGTAATGTCTTATACCCATATGGCTAGGAACCAGCAAAAGACGATATCAATATCGCATAGGAGAAATGTATTGTGGATAGTTTAAATATTTCTTACAATGGGGTAATCACTTTTGCAATTTTTAATAGCCTGACGGCAAGATAGGGTGTGAGAAAATAAATTGAAATTATTTGCAGTTCAATGTTTTATGTTAACGAGGGTATATATTTAAAAAAGTTCGTTGAGTAAGCATGATATAACAGTCCACCACTTCCAAATTATCTGTAAACCAGGAAAGCAATCTTTTCTGAAGCTAGTGACAAAATATCTCAACAAAAAATAATGATTTTGAAAAGCGTGCAGTCATCAAGTATTTGTTCAGGAAATCCATAAAGACATGGTCTTTACATCGAGTGATGACCCCGTTGCAAATTCCACAGTTGTCGAGTGGATTGCTGAATTTAAACGTGACAGAATGTTTGAGTTGATGCCAGGTCTGGTCGGCCAAGAACCTCCACCAATTATGTTCTAGTTTATGCTGTTAAAAACATGGTGCTTGCAGACTTCTGACAATTCAACACATAGCTGACACACTGGGCATTAGTTTTGTGTCGGTATACACAGTACTGACAGATGTTCTTAACATGAGCAAGCTCTCTGCAAGATGATTCCCAAGAATGTTAACTGGTGACCAGAAACAGAAACACCTGGACATTTAAAAGAAACGTTTGGCTCGAATGAGAGAAGACAGGGATAATTACCACAAACAATTAGTGACACATGACGAGCCTTCAAGGCCAAGCGGCAAGGGAAGCTCAGTGCAGGAGTGCTGCTTTGTCAAGACTATACTCCCTACCATCGGACTTTTCCTCTTCCCCAATCTAAAGAACCTTTTACGAGGACCTGTTTTTGCTGATAACAACTGCCTGATTGCTGTTATTATGAGTATGATAGGCTATTGATGCTGGCACGAGCATCAGGTCGTACTGTCTTTAATAAAATAAGAACTGTCAGAAGCTCGGGTAAATGAAACAAAAAAAGTTACAAATCATTTTGCATATGAGGGTGGAAATACAATAAAGTTGACAATGTCTTCAAAATAACGCTGAAGAAAATTTAAGACGCATAGTATCAAATGAACAATTAATTTCGCAAGTAAAATCATTTTTCTACAAATTCTTTACAATGCATAGTAACAAAACGGTATTTTTAAGGAAACGTCCCATGGGGTAAAAAATCGAAGTTGGATAAACAGAACAACAACAACAAATCATCTTTCACACTACGTTATGGTGGTTGTTCCGGCTAGAGTTAATAACGAGTGTGTCCTCCTTTGGCGTCAATGCATGCCTGGGCACGACGACGCATCGAAATTTTCAAACGTCGAATGAGGTTCCTGACTGTTTCTGACTGAAGATTAACTGGTGCCAATCGTCGCTGTTTGATTTGTCTCCCACGCGGGTCCCATAAATGTTCGATTGTATTCGTGTTTCATGTTTCAGTCGCTGTGTGTTGTTTTGCACTATCATGCCAGAAAATGAGAGCACGTTGCTGCTGCCGTATTAATGGTTTCACAACAGGTATTAAAACTGTGTCCATGTAGCCTACCTCTGTTCATTCAGGTTTCTTTGAATGACCACTAACCTCGTTTTAGTGTCAAAACAAACGACTCCCCAGACCATCAGACTGCCAACGCCAAAGTGCTGATATTCTTGGGTGGTTCCCCTTCACGCCTGTACACGCGTGCTCTATCATCCGGATGCATCAAGGAAACGCTGCTTTCATCCGGAAACATGACTCTTGAGCAGTTTCGTCCCTGCCACCATCGAACACGTCGTGCCCACGTCAGTCTCTTAAAAATTCAGTTCTTCGTTGTTGCGGCCTCAAAACAAATAGGCCCGGATACCGTGGGCCCATAGATGTCCGTACACCGTTTGTCTGCTGATGAAGTTTCCCAGCGACTTAAAAGCTTAAAAGCGTCTAAAAAACCACTCCATTTTCAATAACATTAATTTTATATATATACATACTTGTATACTAATTATTTTTTTAATTATTTCGTTTGTTGAAACTAATTGTCTACATATGATTATCAAATACAGTTTTTTAAATCGAAAGACTATCGGAATCCCGGCAGATTCCCCATAAGAAAGGACAAACATTGTTTTGCGTCGACCAATCAGAGTAGTTACTTGGGCCACACTTCCACACCTTCATCGATATTTTGAGCGTCAAAATCGTCTTTCGGTTGATATGTAGAAAAGTATGGTACATTTTTAATGACCGACCCGGGGTCCTGTGGTGTGAGGGGGTAATGGACAATAGCCACGCTAAACAATCAGGGTCTCCGTATCACAATTGAGTTCAAGCACTGTGGCAATCAGTCCTGTGTGCACGTGGAAGGGTTGTCCAGCTTGCTAGAACCGAAGTTAAGCTCTGTTGGTAACCGTCAGTACACTGAATATCGGTCTATATCCAAATTTATATTTATATAAGTATTGGCAGGTGCCCGGCTTTAATTTCAGTATTGAATGTTGGCTGGTGATTTGTGTAAGCCACGGGAGGTTGATAAATCTGTGAACAAACAAAAGTTATCCTGAAACCACACTGCCACGTATTAACTGCCTGTTAATGTAACAATATATTTTAAAACATACTTGGGACACAAAGGAGGGAATGTTTCAATCAGACATTATACATCGTGACATTAATGGCAATCAGTGATGGTCCACCTGAATTCACATTTCGAATTGATTTTACAATGATACAGACCTTTCGCACGTCTACACTTTCCATACCTTGTAAATTTTTCGTTTTCTGAAAGGACTGCGATACTGAATATCAAACTATATATTTAGGTCATCAGACCTTAAAGGTCAGATGGGTTCATGGCATGGCGCGTTATTCTGCGTCCGTAAACTTTTCACATTTTCTTCTCAAAAGCTGCTGTACCCACAAACCTTAAATGTTACTGTATGTACCATACGCATAGGATATTCAAAATTTTAACTTTGGAACTGCTACCCTCCTCAAATATGGGCGTGGCAGGCATCTATAGGTATCTAGATCAGGCTTAGTCCTCACTGGGGTACACAAGACAAGCATGATCTTCAAGCCATCTAGCTCAGACGTTGTCCTCACTGGGGTTCACAAGACAAGCATGATCTTCAAGCCATCTAGCTCAGACGTTGTCCTCACTGGGGTACACAAGACAAGCATGATCTTCAAGCCATCTAGCTCAGACGTTCTCCTCACTGGGGTACACAAGACAAGCATGATCTTCAAGCCATCTAGCTCAGACGTTGTCCTCACTGGGGTACACAAGACAAGCATGATCTTCAAGGCATCTAGCTCAGACGTTGTCCTCACTGGGGTACACAAGACAAGCATGATCTTCAAGCCATCTAGTTCAGACGTTGTCCTCACTGGGGTACACAAGACAAGCATGATCCTCAAGCCATCTAGTTCAGACGTTGTCCTCACTGGGGTACACAAGACAAGCATGATCCTCAAGGCATCTAGTTCAGACGTTGTCCTCACTGGGGTACACAAGACAAGCACGATCCTCAAGGCATCTAGTTCAGACGTTGTCCTCACTGGGGTACACAAGACAAGCATGATCTTCAAGCCATCTAGCTCAGACGTTGTCCTCACTGGGGTACACAAGACAAGCATGATCTTCAAGCCATCTAGCTCAGACGTTCTCCTCACTGGGGTACACAAGACAAGCATGATCTTCAAGCCATCTAGCTCAGACGTTGTCCTCACTGGGGTACACAAGACAAGCATGATCTTCAAGGCATCTAGCTCAGACGTTGTCCTCACTGGGGTACACAAGACAAGCATGATCTTCAAGCCATCTAGTTCAGACGTTGTCCTCACTGGGGTACACAAGACAAGCATGATCCTTAAGCCATCTAGTTCAGACGTTGTCCTCACTGGGGTACACAAGACAAGCATGATCCTCAAGGCATCTAGTTCAGACGTTGTCCTCACTGGGGTACACAAGACAAGCACGATCCTCAAGCCATCTAGTTCAGACGTTGTCCTCACTGGGGTACACAAGACAAGCATGATCCTCAAGCCATCTAGTTCAGACGTTGTCCTCACTGGGGTACACAAGACAAGCATGATCCTCAAGCCATCTAGTTCAGACGTTGTCCTCACTGGGGTACACAAGACAAGCATGATCCTCAAGCCATCTAGTTCAGACGTTGTCCTCACTGGGGTACACAAGACAAGCATGATATTCAAGCCATCTAGTTCAGACGTTGTCCTCACTGGGGTACACAAGACAAGCATGATCTTCAAGGCATCTAGCTCAGACGTTGTCCTCACTGGGGTACACAAGACAAGCATGATCTTCAAGCCATCTAGCTCAGACGTTGTCCTCACTGGGGTTCACAAGACAAGCATGATCTTCAAGCCATCTAGCTCAGACGTTGTCCTCACTGGGGTACACAAGACAAGCATGATCTTCAAGCCATCTAGCTCAGACGTTGTCCTCACTGGGGTACACAAGACAAGCATGATCTTCAAGCCATCTAGCTCAGACGTTGTCCTCACTGGGGTACACAAGACAAGCATGATCTTCAAGCCATCTAGCTCAGACGTTGTCCTCACTGGGGTACACAAGACAAGCATGATCTTCAAGCCATCTAGTTCAGACGTTGTCCTCACTGGGGTACACAAGACAAGCATGATCCTCAAGCCATCTAGTTCAGACGTTGTCCTCACTGGGGTACACAAGACAAGCATGATCCTCAAGGCATCTAGTTCAGACGTTGTCCTCACTGGGGTACACAAGACAAGCATGATCCTCAAGGCATCTAGTTCAGACGTTGTCCTCACTGGGGTACACAAGACAAGCATGATCCTCAAGCCATCTAGTTCAGACGTTGTCCTCACTGGGGTACACAAGACAAGCATGATCCTCAAGCCATCTAGTTCAGACGTTGTCCTCACTGGGGTACACAAGACAAGCATGATCCTCAAGCCATCTAGTTCAGACGTTGTCCTCACTGGGGTACACAAGACAAGCATGATATTCAAGCCATCTAGCTCAGACGTTGTCCTCACTGGGGTACACAAGACAAGCATGATCTTCAAGCCATCTAGCTCAGACGTTGTCCTCACTGGGGTACACAAGACAAGCATGATCTTCAAGGCATCTAGCTCAGACGTTGTCCTCACTGGGGTACACAAGACAAGCATGATCTTCAAGGCATCTAGCTCAGACGTTGTCCTCACTGGGGTACACAAGACAAGCATGATCTTCAAGCCATCTAGTTCAGACGTTTTCCTCACTGGGGTACACAAGACAAGCATGATCTTCAAGGCATCTAGTTCAGACGTTGTCCTCACTGGGGTACACAAGACAAGCATGATCTTCAAGCCATCTAGCTCAGACGTTGTCCTCACTGGGGTACACAAGACAAGCATGATCTTCAAGGCATCTAGCTCAGACGTTGTCCTCACTGGGGTACCCAAGACAAGCATGATCTTCAAGGCATCTAGTTCAGACGTTGTCCTCACTGGGGTACACAAGACAAGCATGATCTTCAAGGCATCTAGCTCCCAGCTCCTTCATATATCCTGATATTCTTCGGCCTAAAACGCTCGTATCGCTTACGGCTGGTTTCTCATGGCTATTTATAGCCTGCATTGACATTTGTTTGAATTCTCATCCGGGTTGTGCCGCTATTGCTGAATGCGAGTCATTTCATTGGCTTGTTATATTTAGCGACACGAGCGTTTTAGGCCGAAGGATATCAGGGTATATGATGGAGCTGGGCGGAGACAAATACGCTGATGCAGCAGGATGTGTTTCCTTGACTTTGTTAGTGACAATCGATGAGCCCGTGTAGCAGATCAACAGTCTTACACCTGTCCCGGCTGTCAACTTCTCATAAAAACGTTTAATGTTACATATGTCGATTTAGTTAGTGAATATCATATCATAATATTAACATGTATAATTTTGAAATGGTTTAAAGAGACACTACGTGAGTTGTTGAAGCCTTATATGCCAAGCTTTATGAATGGTTTCATTTCATCGCGACGTGCTGAGAGTTGCTGAAATGTATCAGTTTGATGCTTATAGGTACATAAAGGTATAAAGTTGCGTTTATGATTTAAAAAAACCGGAAAGTGACAAGCATCAATCAATGAAACATACTTTTGAAAATTTCTTTAAACTAGGGTTCATATGAATCGTAAGTGTGATTTGGCTGTAGCATACAGGTATTCAGGTGTCTTGTTCGGTTTTCATTGTAAACTAATGAATTATATGTATTTGGCAATTATGTTGAAATTTTGAGATGTTTTGAATGAATATCATCATACTGTATGATTTGACACGTATCAGAGCCAAGTTAAACAGCATGCAGATCACGATCACAGAGTGACTCTTCAAAATTTTCAGGACAAAAAGTTCTATCGACTTGAAAAATTACGTTGTACACGATGTTTGAGACACAGGAGAGAAAACAAACACTGGCTCGTGTCCTTTAATCATAAACCTATCGATTTTACAATCATGTTTTGCATTCTGCAGTCGTTGGGGATGTGATCGGCCGGGTAGGCGCTGTGGAACCGCGGCCTTCAGGCACTATTATCTAAGGTCTAATATTAATACAATATGGAATATGTTTACTACACATGAATTTAGTGCTTGTGTCAATTTAACATTTTGATAACGGAAATTAGTGATTTATTTGTTGAACCTGGAATGATACAAAATATATACAAAGAGTAAGTGATTTGAAGAGGTGTAGAGATTCTCACACAAGTGTCTTCTGATATCAAATGTATGAACCCAAGTTGAAAATGTTACTTTCCCTTGTATCAACGAATGTTGTGTGTGATATCAGGAGATACTTGAGGGGGGTTCTCTAACATGTTTATTGTATATATTTCTTTTTTCAAATCACTTATATGAGAAGTCTTGAATTGAATTGGATAAACAGATTATCAGATGCTCGCTACCAATTGTAAAGACAAACCTTTCTCAAGCCTACCGAATTATTCCATGGGGGTTCGCTGAAACTCCAAGTAAGGATATACGTCAAATTCCCTAATGTTTTGTTGTGGAGGACTTCTTCGGCCTTCGTCGGCCAGCTTGGTCCCAGTGAACAGCACCACAGACGGTTCTGACGGCAACCGGATTAAGCGTTTCAAGCATATCTGCTTGCTGTTTGGTACAGTTTTCCCAAATGCGACTGGAATAATCAAATACTGGCAGGATGAATTGTTTGTACATGGTTTCTAATGTTTTCCGTTTTAAACGGTAATTCAGGCTTCTTAGACAATTCACCATTGGGGCAATTTTTTAGCAATGTCGTTTATATGTTCATTCCTAGCTACAGTTGCTTCGCCAAAAGAGGCTCTTTGATACCCTGACGTCGCCTTTATAAACTCGATGATACTGGGGGAAGAGGTTATATAGCTACAGTTCTGCAGCTAGTTCATTCCATGAGCAATCGTGCTGTAATATAAGACCTTAATGTTTGTGGTTTTGAACGGTGGTAATATTATTTTCATTCATGGTTATATTAGGCATTTTCGAGTGAAATTTATAAATTCTATCTTATTTGGATTAAAAGATACTTGCCACTTTTCTGCCCATTCAGATATTCGTTTTAGATCGTCGTTCATATTAAATGCTGTCTCATCGGGATCATCAAAGAAGTATCGTCCGCAAAAGGGCGTATATGACTAACTATCCCTTCAAATATATCATTTATGTATGTAATGAATAATAGTGGTTCTAATACTGAGCCTTGGGGTACACCGGCAAAGAGAGGGCTGTTAACGGATCTAAATCCATTATTAACAACACATTGTTCACTATTATTAGGTAACTCTCAAACCACTTCAAAAGATTACCATTAATACATTACCGTTTCAGTTTATGTAAAATACCCTTGTGCCAAACTCTGTCAAAAGTCTTACTAACGTCACAAAATACTGCTCTAATTCATTGCTTTACATTTATCAACTGCACCGGCAATGAAGTCACAAAGATACGTCAGTTGATGAACAGTTGAATCTCCTGGTGTAAAACCGGATTGGAGATTGAAGAGCAAATCGTTATCTTTGAAGTAATTGAAAACATGTTTGAAAACACACTTTTCAAAAACCTTTGCTAAACAACTTGTCAATGCAACTGGCCTATAGTTGGAACAGTTGTCTGCATTTCCCTTTTTATGAAAAGGAAATACTGAGGGCTCTTTCCATACCTAAGCGAAGGTATTTCCAGAACGGGATGAATTAAATACATCTGTTAGAGGGGAGGCCAGAAGTCGAGCATTCATTTTCAGAAACGTATTGCTAATTCCGTCTGGGCCTACTGCTTTTGTAGTGTTTAGGGATGAAAGAATATCATGAACTTCATTATGGTACAGATACAGATCATCTAAGGATGAGTCAGTGTACGAAACTACCTCATCAATGTTTCTATCATGGTAATCAACTTTTGTTTGATCTGTGAAATATTCATTCATTACATTTGCAATGTCAGTGCTATCATCGTAAAGTTGATTATTGTGGATAACAGGGGAGAAAGAGTTTAATGAATGTTTATCTTTTTTATAATAAGGCGCCACCAGAGTTTTGTACCATGCTTTTCATTAATTAATCATCAATTTTATCAGTGTATGACTGTTTTGCAATTCTGACCGATGTAACAGTTTTATTTCTAACTAGTCTAAAGTTTGCCCAATCAGGAGGTAAATTTGGGTTTTTTTTCAATTTTATGATAGCGATTCCTTTTCCGGCTCAAATTTCGAGTTTCATTATTCATCCATGGGTCATCGTTTGGTCTGATAGTAACAATCTTGTTAGGCACATTTTTGTTGCATAACTCTAAGATCTAATTAGTTTACTGGTCTGCTACTTGATTTATATCATGGGAGGAAAGAACTGGATCCCAATCGAAAGAACTAAGTTCATCGGAAAGAGCTTCGATATCGTGTAAGTTATAGTCATAGATTTTCCGTTGAAAAGAAGCAGGTTTTCTTTCGTTTCCTTTCAACGTGACATACACAGGACAGTGGTCACTACATATAGGATCAGGTACACCTGAATTTAGTACAGATGCAACAGGTGATAACAAAATAAGGTCAGTCAAAGTACTAGAATTAGGAGTAATCTTTGTTGGATCGGTAATGTTTTGAGATAATCCATATATCAATTTAATTTCATCAATGCCGTTTGAATTGATTGAAGATCTTCATTAAAATCACCCGTCACAACTGTATCCAATCCAAGATCAACAGCGTTACTGATAGATTCTCCAATTAAATCCCAATAAGCATCGCTTTTGTCTGCCCTATAAAATGTTCCAATGAAGTTAATAAGCTTTATAATCTTACTTTAACCCATAGGGCTTCAAGCGCGAGAAAATCTAGGTTATCCATACACTCAAAGGATAAGTAGTTTTTAATATAAACTGCTACGCCACCACCCCTGCCTTTGCCTATCTTTCAGAAAGACATGGTGAGCTATTTTTTAGTTCTCCCTGTAACGTGTCAAAACTTTCCAGGAGGTTGCCCATAGTCTACCAGAATGGAGACGGTCCCTTGCAAAAAATAGTTTCGACACATTTCCACCGTGGAGTGAAATCCCGTTCTTCAACCAATTTCCTTAAAACAGTCCTGCTGGATCAATCCCAATTAACTGCCATCGCAATGCCTACGACAACATCCTTCGGGCCACTATTCAATAGAAGTCAAATCGAAGTGACATTAACGTCCCCAAGACGTAAGGTAACTGATGATCACACACTTCAAATTTAAAACAATAGGCTAAACTACATCTTTCAAAAGACGAAGTGGGCTAATGTCTACTGATCACATGTTTACTGATCACATGCCTACTGATCACATGTCTACTGATCACATGTTTACTGATAGTGTGACAACTGATCACATGTTTACTGATAGTGTGACAACTGATCACATGACAACTGATCGCATGACAACTGATCACATGTCTACTGATCACATGTCTACTGATCGCATGTCTACTGGTCACATGTCTACTGATCGCATGACAACTGATCACATGACAACTGATCACATGACAACTGATCACATGTCTACTGATCACATGACAACTGATCACATGTCTACTGATCGCGTGACAACTGATCACATGTCTACTGATCGCGTGACAACTGATCACATGTCTACTGATCACATGTCTACTGATCGCGTGACAACTGATCGCATGTCTACTGATCGCGTGACAACTGATCGCATGTCTACTGATCGCATGACAACTGATCACATGTCTACTGATCACATGACAACTGATCGCATGACAACTGATCACATGTCTACTGATCACATGTCTACTGATCACATGTTTACTGATCACATGTCTACTGATCACATGTCTACTGATCACATGTCTACTGATCGCGTGACAACTGATCACATGACAACTGATCGCATGTCTACTGATCACATGTCTACTGATCGCGTGACAACTGATCACATGACAACTGATCACATGTCTACTGATCACATGACAACTGATCACATGACAACTGATCGCATGACAACTGATCACATGTCTACTGATCACATGTTTACTGATAGTGTGACAACTGATCACATGACAACTGATCACATGACAACTGATCGCATGTCTACTGATCACATGTCTACTGATCGCGTGACAACTGATCACATGACAACTGATCACATGTCTAAGGATCACATGTCTACTGATCGCGTGACAACTGATTACATGTCTACTGATCACATGTCTACTGATCGCATGACAACTGATCACGTCTACTGATCGCATGACAACTGAGCGGCCTTGATATAAGCTCTTCGGAACTGGTTGGCCAATCCATTCATGTATATATATATATATATATATCATGAATAAATATGTTTAAATCAACTGATCACATGACAAATAATCACTCTTCAGTAACAAGTGCTACACTATTTTAAAATCAGAATATAACCTTATAATTTTATATGGCCCTAAAACTATTAAAGATATATATGTTTTTTTAATTTATGAGTACGTTTTGCTGTGGTGGCGGAAATGCCTCACATTACTTTGTATACCTCATTGTGACTCATGCGCAAAAGGAGCGGCTATTGAATTCACCAGCTTTTCCTTCTATCAACCTGCGCAAAGGCACGGGTTAATAATGATTCTGATGATGTTGTAGAAATTGATTCTAATGTGGATGTCAATCATTGTCTCTATGATTTAAGATTAGAAAATGTAGAAGTCAGGGATATTTTATTATCTCTTGATGTTACAAAAGCAACAGGCCCTGATCATCTTAGTAACCGGGTCTTGAAATGTTTAGCTGAACAGTTGTCAGTTCCTCTCTGCGACCTTTTCAATATTTCACTCACAACGTCTGAGTTCCCACGTTTATGGAAATATTCATCTGTAGTTCCAAAACATAAGAAAAATGATATTCATAGCTGTACAAATTATCGACCTGTCTCACTTACCAGTTGTTTATCAAAAGTATTTGAAAAGTGTGTCTTTAAACATGTATCCAATTTCTTCTTAGATAATGAAACTATAACTCCTTTTCAGTCAGGTTTTACGACTGGTGATTCTACATCATATCAGCTCACCCATTTATATGATTATATTGCTAAAGCGATGGATAGCGGCAAGGAAGTACGCGCTGTTTTTTGTGACATAAGTAAAGCTTTCGACAGGGTCTGGCATAAGGGTCTACTGCATAAGTTATGGGCTAATTGGATTCGGGGTTCTCTCCTATCATGGTTTGAAAGTTACTTGAAAAATAGAAAACAATTCACAGTTATTAATGGGTACAAATCAAATGTAAAATCAATTGAAGCTGGGGTTCCCCAGGGGTCAGTCTTAGGACCTTTGCTCTTTTTAGTTTATATTAATGACATTGTTGAAGATATCCAGTGTAACATTAAACTATTTGCTGATGATACCTCTCTATATGTAATAATAGATGATCCTGTTTTATCTTCCAATAAGCTAAATGATGATTTAAATTTAATTGGTAAATGGGCCCAAAAATTGAAGGTAGATTTCAACCCTAACAAAACAGAATCTATAATTTTTTCAAGAAAGAAAACAGTTACATTAATGCCAGATCTGGTTATGAATGGTGAACAAATTAAAGCTGTTGATAGTCATAAACATTTGGGATTGACCCTGCAAAGTGATGGCCTTTGGAAAACACATATAAATGATACTATTTCTAAGGTTAGCCCTATGATTAATTGCCTGAGAAGTCTCAAATATCGCCTTCATAGAAAAACTTTACAGACTTTATACAGCTCATTCATTTTACCTATATTTGATTATTGTGATTATATTTGGAATAATTGTACGCAAAGTCAAGAACTGTTATTAGAGAAACTGCACTTAGATGTTCTTAGAACCATATGTGGATCCGTTAGAGGAGTCACCCATTCAAAAATTTATCTTGAAACTGGTTTTACGTCTCTAAGCGAACGTCGCAGAACTCATCAAATGTGTGTTTTTCATAAAATGTTCTATAACAAAACTCCAAAATATTTATCTGATTTAATTCCATTTAACATATCCTCCGCATCAATGTATGAATCAAGATCATCTAACACGCTTCAAGTTCCTCTTTGTCGTACAGAATCATATAAAAGATCATTTTTACCATCTTCTGTGTTGGAATGGAATATGTTAGATAATGAAACTAGAAACGTAGATTCCGTTGCTTCGTTTAAAAAACACTTTGACCGAAATATCTCATGTAATGTACATCATGTCTTCGGAAATATTGGAACAAGAACCAACCATGCAACCAAATTATCCACTGTAAATTAAGACCTGGCTGCAGCAATCTAAACGCACATAAATTTGATCGTTTTTTACAAAATATGTCAACTTGCACTTGCGGTCATCATTATGAAGATGTCATTCATTATTTATTTATCTGTCCAAATTACACGAAAATTCGGTCAAAGTGTTTTTTCTACGTCAATGGTTATGATGTTCAAACCATATTATTTGGCAACTACTCTTTATCTGATGATATCAACCTAAACATTTTAGAATCTGTTCATGACTATTTTACCCTTACAAACCGCTTTTCTAGTTAAATATTTTACTGTTTTTGTTTAATTGTGTTTTGTCTATGATGATGAATGAACTTTATGCTGTATATATATTTTTTGTATGGGAGAGGTATTTAGATAGGCTGCATAGCCTGTTTTTCAATCCCTTTCTTTTGAAATAAATATTGTTTAAACCACCTGCGCAAAAAATGGTAATGAACTCTTTTTCTAAAGATATTTTCATCATGTTATGAACAATTAAATAGTGGGTAGATAAGACAGTAATTTATTATCCGTTAGGGAATTGTGTTATTGCGAAAAAAAATCTTTTACATCATAAAAACACTGATAGAATAGACACAGCCACGCACACAGCCACGCACGCACACACACGCACCCACGCACACACACACACGCACACCATGGGAACGGCATTCGATAGAAGGCGGCCGCATGAAACTTTGCAGCAAACTTGGACTAAGTAAGCCAGTTGAACTTATTTTCGTCATTCAAAAATAAATCGTACTAAAATTTATTTGTAATATCTACCGGTAGATACAATCTAAAAACTGACAAAGACAACTGTCAAATAGGAGTACGGCACGAATTTTCTAAGAAACTGGAAAACTAAGACTTGAGTCGGGCTGGCATTAGTGAACATGTTGTATCAATTCGCGGTGAATCGGCTTGGCTAATTTGAGGGTATTCATTATGATTAAAAATGGGGTATTTTTTTCAAATCAACCAATCAGAATCAACTCCTAACCGCCCTCCTGGCTGTTTTAGATAAGTCTCCAAAATTTCGTTTGACTATTTGACGCGCGCCATTGACCGGTTTTCGATTATAATTGCGACGTTCTACCTTTATATTGTCACTGCAAAAAAACAATAATCTTTAAAATGTGTCTTTTTGCTAACAGTCGATACTTCGCGATCAAATGACACCATTGATTAAGTTTGGCATATATGAATCCAACAACGGAGTGGCTCTTTAAACCGTCAAACTGACAGTAAACGTTCAAAACATCTATAAAATGTATAGGAAGGGTAAAGGATAATATTTTAAAGCTAAATTTATAGCCTGTTCGTCATTAAGTCATCTAATCTATCAAAGATGCGTTAAGAAGTTTTCTCTCCTTATTTGATTATTTTGTTTAGTTATTTCTATTGGAAGTGACAGAAAGCTGAACCATCACTGGATAGAAAACATGATCATGAGGATAAACTGTTTTATAGATAAATTTATTGCTTTACTGGGGGGAATGCTACGATTTCGGACGAACGGACACGTGGAGTGCTATATACCCTATTACCTTATAAAGATCAGCCCTCAACTTAAAAATGTGAGTTATTAAGGGCTGGTTTAAGAATATAGCTTCATAGTCATTGTTCAATATATAGGCCTAACACACATTTCACACTTGGTGGGGTTAATTGCCGAATTAGTGTGCTTAAGTTGTACAACGCATAATGAAGGCCGTCTTCTTTTCTTTTTCTTTTCCTTGTACAATTTTCATTCAAAATCCCCCCACTTAAAAACCGTTCCTGAATCTCTTAAACAAAAGCAGAAGGTTTCACAAGATGCTGATTAACAGAATTTTACAAAAGAGACAGTAGCATCTCCAACTCCTCGCTCTATATGCTAACTGCTCTAGCGTGACTGAGGAGCATAGTCAGTACTATACGTTCAAAGCACTTCATAGCAACTGAAGATATTTAAAGCGACAGGTCTAAGTCATTTTTAACTTTGGGTTTATCCTTCATGGGTACAGGTATCACCTCCATGGTCGCGGTATAATATTATAGTGTCTAGAGAAAGTTGATAAATTTTACATTAAAAGGTGAAGATAGTTGGTCTGTGCAACCTCCTAGGAGAACACCACTCAACCAGTCTTGGCCTGAAGATTTCCTCCCATCTATTTTTGAGAATCTAAGCAAAACTCTAGCTTCTAAAATACAAGGTTTCTATTCATCATGTTGCATATTGTTTGACAAATCCTTTATTCTTTTGAAAAACCGTTGTCGGCAAATCTGGTATCGACTTCATTAAGTTCGTTTACATGCCTCACAGAGTGAAACTACTTCTTGTTGCTTATCAGATTCACTCACAGTGAAATTTCATATATCAGTGAAATATACTGTCCAGCAAGCTGCAGTGACGATATCTTCAATTTTCACCTTAACCAGTGACGACATATTACGTTGTACAACATTTAACAGGTAGAGCGTTTAAACCACATAGATCTTCACCTTCTACATGAACATGTCCAGCATAATGACATCATAATGACATGACGTCATAGACAGTGTAAAATCATCTTTCTGAGAAGTAAATAGAAACAAGTCGGGGAAAACGTTGCGTTCTGTTGCTTTACCAATACATCTATGCTTTGCCGTAAGACCGCTTTGATATCCCTTCTCCCTAAAATTGAATTATTTGAAGAAAAGAAAACTCGGTTTATAGAAGGTATTTCAATTCTCTAAACGAATGTGTTTGACAACTTGAGCTCAGCTGTGTGGCTGGTAGGGAGCAGCCTGGCTGCCGTGGGCCTTGTAGGCATTGCCTGTAAACATTCACGGTAAGTTCAAACTTGTTTTCTGCAGCTGTCGAGATCACTACATTACGTGCGGTTGACTCATTGAAATTCAAGACAAGGTGCCGATTCAGACCTTGGTCAAAGAAAGGTCGCAAATATTTGATTGGTCAGCCGCAGCGGATAGTAGAGTTCATTTGCCCAGAAGGGGTGACAATATGATTGTGTTGCCAAGATCCCGCGGACATGCGTAAACAAATAAGACGGTCTGCATGTTCAAAGTGAGTGAAAGGCTTATGGGGAGTGGGTGTAATCCAAGTGAGTGTGCCACTGACACATTTACAATCAATCAGTGCACTGCGAATTCCTCCAGGGGCAGTTGACAAATGAAAACCCGCCCCCCACGCGGTATAACGGTATACTTCTTAGCGGAGTTGACTGAACGAGCATGTTCGAGGCGGCTGAACGTAAACATTGACAATAGTGATGGTTATGAGGTGAAGACTGCAGGCTGTAGGCACGTGTACCTGCCTGGACACAGAGCGCGTGTGATGACACCCCGTATATCTTGCACTTGAAAACATGACAGAGTATAGTGGGCTTGACGAGTCCGCTCTTCGTGCTATAGTAAGTTCATTCAAACTTCACACCACTTAGAACTACTACTACTATTAGTAGTACCTGTAAGCCTATGAAGGAATGTTAGGTCTTTGTTAGGCCTTGTGTATGCCTGCAGAAACCTGCCACATGATATAGTGTTTCCAAATGGTATACATTGTCTACTTGCCACAATAATTAAGGACACCAAGTTAGTTATTACACAATAGCTCGACCCATTTTTTGCTCAGTAGGAACACATTGTAGCTTCGTGGGTTTGAATTGGTGGGTTAATATGTGAGGAGAGGAACGCGGTATGTAGAGAATCTAAATGTGTTTGCTCAACCAGCCAGAGACAAGGCCTTATTTATCATTAGCAAAGAACGACTGATTTAATAAACACAATTTATCTCGAGATATTGACTTGGAATAGTAGTTGTTGTGGGAACGTGATGACAGCATGTTGGGAGGATAGCAATACTTGTAATAATTTAAGGTCTGCTTAGGAGTGATCGGACCGACAAATAAAATATTTTAGATTTTTTTTTTCAGAATAGAAACCTACCTATGTGTTTTTTCTATAAGAACGCAAGAAAGTGAGGGGGTCACACAACAATTTTGACAGTAATCATCATTACTAATATGCTGTCCATTGAAAAATTACTCTGAAACTGATGATATATACTTAGATAAATGCACGCTTTTCATGAATAATCTCAGAAATGTTCTAGATACATTTAAATCCTGTTCATACACATATATATATAGAACGTGTGCATTTTGGTTTCAAAGTCCAAACTGATGGAAGGTTATAGCACATCTACTTGTAGAAAAATAATGATAGCTAGTGCTTGAAAAAGTGTATTAATAAAAAATAACTTTTTAAAGAAAAACATTTTCTTATAACTAATTAATCATGTTATTCAGAATTTTATACTGATACAGACTGAGAAATTGTTTACATATCTAAAATTGTAATATAATGTGCTCATTTAAAGAAGAAACGATTTTGAGAATAATAATAGGGGTCACCTAATGTTATCAACACTAGCATCATTTTCTGATATACCTACTTAAAATTAAAGTGACCCAGAGTATGTTTCAAGATTTTTAATTTTAGTAAGAGTCAAAATACCTTATTACCTGAGTTAAGTTAAAATCGCCCCCTAAACTTTCATCTTTATCTCCATAATGCAAAAATTGTGATATTTTCTTGTTGTCACTGATAATCGCTAACGGTCTCATAAATTTTAGGAAAATGGAAATTATGTGTCCAATTAACTGTATAAGAGTTAAATGATCTACTTAAAACTATCAACCAATGTTTGTCTATGTTTCTGCTGCAAATGAGTTTTAGAAATTATGTTTGAGTCATTGGTGCTCACCACTGTCCTGTTTTTGATCAAAAATCAGGACATAAACCTGTTTATTGTACTTATACTGGGTTGATAAGTATTAGGATTCTGATTTTATAAAACAACCACTAGTTCTCGATAAAATAACACCATTTATAAAGTTTGACATATTTTAGTCCAACAACATACCCTGTGTTCCTTTAAAATCTGATGTCATGGCAGTTGTTCAAGGATAACTCTGACGGCTGAGTACTTACTGATAACACACTATCAAACTAAGACTGCAGAAAAGAACAGAAGCCTTTTTATAAAGGCAATTTTGATTCGTCATTTATTTCAGATATGTATGTCATTTATTTCAGTTATGTATGTCATTTATTTCAGATATGTATTTCACATATGTATGCCATTTATTTCAGATGTGTATGTCATTTAGTCAACAGACATCAAAACATTTGTTGAGAAAATCAAACCAAGATTTTATGCAGCTTTTACTCATGAAATACTCATTTGAAGCAAAAAGCTTATAGCTGTCACTCTCTTTCATGTGAAAGTACTGTACATTTTGTCTCAAGTAACTGGTTCGGAATGAAGCATTTTGTTATTTTAAAGGGGAAGTTGCACCACTTTTCAAAGTTATATTTTTTTAATTTTCTCCAATAAACATAAGCTTTAGCCAAATATATTATCTTCAGGTATGGTCAAAAAATCTAATTTCTCAACCCCATCATCAGTAGTTGTAGAGTAAATAATCAAGTTTGAAGGAAACACCACTGGCGGCTATTTTTGTGTGAAGACCATTTAATCACAATCTCATTGAAATCAGTGCGAAACTAATCGCTCGTACCTTGCAGCGTTTCTTGATCTAACCACAGCTCCATAAGAGCCGTGTCAGACGGCCTTGACGTGACCTATCACCTCCAAGTATTCTAACCAATCACGAGTCCGCGTACATATCGGCTTTGTTTGATCAACAAAGAAAATAACGGACGCTCTGAAAAATGTTTGCAAAAGTTTTGAATAGATAGCATAAGAAATGAACATCATTGTTGTTGCATCTGAGATCTATCATTTTGAATTGTATTTGAATTTTGGAATCAGCTTTCTTGATGAAAACATAATTGTCACTTTTGAGATACACACTAGTGGATCCAGGAATTTTGAGTGAAAGCGAAGAAGCGAGAGGGGGTACCCTTTGGGTCATCCATTTTACTGTCGATAATCCCTGGGGGTAGAGGATCGGGTGTCCAGTGAATCGTCAACCATTGCACACTTCTGAGTTCTAAATATATAGCCGTATGTCATTTATCAAATGCAAATGGAAATGTTTCTGTTTCTACAGTTGATTTATTTACCTGCCTCCGTTCAGAGAAATACTTAATTTGAAATTTGAAAATTGAAGTGGACTCCTCAAAATCCTTTGACAAAATTTTGTTTTGGTAAATTTCTTCTCTATAACTTTAAATTTTATGAAAACGTCTTTTCGACGAAGAAAATGCCAAATCAAACGCTAATATTGTCACGCTAATACATCTTAATCACTGTCTTCCTCGGGTCGCAGACATATCTAGCTAAATCTCCGACCAAACATGAGCGTATTCATCATGATAGTCAATACACCCACGATCATTTTATGTTCATCCCAGTTCGGCTTTTCTCGGGTCCATTAAGCAAAAGCTCGAATCCCAAGATACAAAGGTTACATGTGATGTTTTGAATGTCAATTCAACAGTTGCCGAAGATTTTCTAGCCTCGATTCTTATTGGCTGGCACAGTCTGGCAGTCAAGGCCGTCTGACGCGGCTCTTAAGGAGCCATGGTCAGATCAAGAAACGCAGCGAGGTACGAGCGATTAGTTTCGGGCTGATTTCAATGAGATTGATTTAATCAATAAAAGTTTATATAACCACAACATATTTCACTATTTTCTTTAGAATATATGAATGTCTGATTACGATATTGTATAGTGCGTCAAAGGTCGCTACTCAAATATGTTCAGTTTGGAATTGAAAGCCGTTTTTGAATGCCACGTTTGATGGGCCGCTTAGATCTATCTGGCCCCAAATCAGTGAATGCATGACTGGTCACACGCCCTTTTTGTGACGTCATTATCTATCGTAACAATATCACAGAAAAAACCCATAATTAACGATTTTCAGAGAATGTTTTCCACGCAGATCATTTGAGGATTTAACACTACTAAGCGTTTGGTGTAAAAAAGATATCCACATCAATGGTAATTAAACAATTATTTAAGGCAGTATTCAGTTGAAATAATGATGTGCCACTCTGTACAGTCTCTTTATTACGTCACACTCGCGCAAATTTTATTACCCCTAGCCCAGGTGTGTTTTTCACAGCCGATAATTACGCTGTCTTAATAAAAGTCTAATTAAAGGTGTTTATTGGACAAATTAACAAAATCAAGCCCAGTTCTTATTATGTTAAAAACATTTTGAGCGAAAATCGAGAATTGATAAGGTTGATGTTAGCGGTTGTTTAAGGTAGGGAAATAGATTTGGATAGCTTACCAATTTTGGTACATTTATGCTTTTTGCAATTGGTAAAATTCTTTTTTTTTTTTCGTGAGATCACTCTATTAATTTGTCTAAAAAAACATGCTACTGCCCCCCTAAAGATAATGATATGTTATATGACACAGCATATGTCCAAACAGTGTGTATATATATATATATATATATATATATATATATATATATATATATGTATGTATGGCCTGAAGAGGCTCGTTGAGCTGAAAGCGCTAGCCATTAAAATGGATTGTATTTACTTCTAACTTCATGTTTTTTCATATTCAATACCTGGGAGCTGGAAAACAATTTCAAGATTGTAAACTTTTTTCATATATATATATATATATAAAAAAGAAAAATTCACAAACACTACTCTCAGGTATATATAGAACAGGAGGGGAAGGACAAGGGGAACGAGAGGGGAGGGACAAGAGGAACAGGAGGGGAAGGACAAGGGGAACATGAGGGGAAGGACAAGGGGAGCAGGAGGGGACACTTATCGTGTATTGTATCGGCAGTAAAAATGTATGGATACATTGATAAATTTGTGTATCATGACAAGCATAGTACAAGGTTACATGTGAAGTAACTAAAATATTATATATATATATATATATATATTATATTATATATATATATATATATGTATATATATGTATGTATGTATGTAGGGTTTCACATACCAAGAGCCTCTTATAGGATTAGGGTGCTGAGCTGTTAGTGACTTCTTGGTTAGGATTAGAGATATATTATTCACAATCAACGTGATTACAACTGACATTCAAAGTCTAACCTGAAGAAGCCATCATGGCAGAAAGCGCTTGTTAGCAAATGTGAATGTGAATATGTACCTGATTCTACAATAACATTATTTTATCTATATATATATATATGTATGTATGTATGTATGTAGGGTTTCACATACCATTATACATACACATACATTATAGGATTAGGGTGCTGAGCTGTTAGTGACTTCTTGGTTAGGATTAGAGATATATTAATGATACGTTATCTTCTCATGCATTCACACAGACAATTCCAAGCTTTTGTTGACATAAAATTTTCCAGATGATAGATTCTAGATAATATGTACTATACTTGTCATGATACACAAATTTATCAATGTATCCATACATTTTTACTGCCGATACAATACACGATAAGTGTCCCCTCCTGCTCCCCTTGTCCTTCCCCTCATGTTCCCCTTGTCCTTCCCCTCCTGTTCCTCTTGTCCCTCCCCTCTCGTTCCCCTTGTCCTTCCCCTCTCGTTCCCCTTGTCCTTCCCCTCTTGTTCCTCTTGTTCTTCCCCTCCTGCTCCCCTTGTCCTTCCCCTCTTGCTCCCCTTGTCCTTCCCCTCCTGTTCCCCTTGTCCTTCCGCTCCTGCTCCTCTTGTCCCTCCCCTCCTGTTCCCCTTGTCCTTCCGCTCCTGCTCCTCTTGTCCCTCCCCTCTTGTTCCCCTTGTCCCTCCCCTCTCGTTCCCCTTGTCCTTCCCCTCTCGTTCCCCTTGTCCTTCCCCTCTTGTTCCTCTTGTTCTTCCCCTCCTGCTCCCCTTGTTCTTCCCCTCCTGCTCCCCTTGTCCTTCCCCTCCTGTTCCCCTTGTCCTTCCGCTCCTGCTCCTCTTGTCCCTCCCCTCTTGTTCCCCTTGTCCCTCCCCTCTCGTTCCTCTTGTCCCTCCCCTCTCGTTCCCCTTGTCCTTCCCCTCATGTTCCCCTTGTCCTTCCCCTCTTGTTCCCCTTGTCCCCTCTTGCTCCTCTTGTCCTTCCCCTTGTCCTTCCCCTCATGTTCCCCTTGTCCTTCCCCTTGTCCTTCCCCTCTTGTTCCCCTTGTCCTTCCCCTCTTGCTCCTCTTGTTCTTCCCCTCCTGCTCCACTTGTCCCGCCCCTCTAGTTCCCCTTGTCCTTCCCCTCCTGTTCCCCTTGTCCTTCCGCTCCTGCTCCTCTTGTCCCTCCCCTCTCGTTCCTCTTGTCCCCTCCCCTCTCGTTCCCCTTGTCCCTCCCCTCTCGTTCCCCTTGTCCTTCCCTTCTCGTTCCCCTTGTCCTTCCTTTCTCGTTCCCCTTGTCCTTTCCCTCCTGTTCCTCTTGTCCTTCCCCTCTTGTTCCCCTCGTCCATTCCCTCTTGTTCCCCTTGTCCTTCCCTTCTCGTTCCCCTTGTCCTTTCCCTCCTGTTCCTCTTGTCCTTCCCCTCTTGTTCCCCTCGTCCATTCCCTCTTGTTCCCCTTGTCCTTCCCTTCTCGTTCCCCTTGTCCTTCCCTTCTCGTTCCCCTTGTCCTTTCCCTCCTGTTCCCCTTGTCCTTCCCCTCTTGTTCCCCTTGTCCTTCCGCTCTTGTTCCCCTTGTCCTTCCCTTCTCGTTCCCCTTGTCCTTCCCCTCTTGCTCCCCTTGTCCTTCCCCTCTTGCTCCCCTTGTCCTTCCCCTCTTGCTCCCCTTGTCCTTTCCCTCTTGTTCCCCTTGTCCTTCCCTTCTCGTTCCCCTTGTCCTTCCCCTCTTGCTCCCCTTGTCCTTCCCCTCTTGCTCCCCTTGTCCTTTCCCTCTTGTTCCCCTTGTCCTTCCCTTCTCGTTCCCCTTGTCCCTCCCCTCTTGCTCCCCTTGTCCTTCCCCTCTTGTTCCCCTTGTCCCTCCCCTCTTGCTCCCCTTGTCCCTCCCCTCTTGCTCCCCTTGTCCTTCCCCTCTTGTTCCCCTTGTCCCCTCCCCTCCTGCTGCCCTTGAGGTGTCCCTGGTGTCCAAGGTTGTGGGCTGACTGCCAGCCAGGCTTGGACACATGATACCCAGTATGTGATCTATCTTACACTAATCTTTACACTCTAGGGGCTATTAAGCCAAGGAATGTCACCTATAATTATTCTCCTTCAAGCATTACCAAGCAGTATGATATGTCCTGTGTACCTAACAATAGTCCCATCCAACACAAAGCCAGGATTGTAAATCATACATACATGTAAGTATACATACATATCATGTTATCTTCAGCTTAACAACTCTACATTTCACGAGGTTGTAACATTGTTCTGAGAATTACCGATCGGTATTTCATTTAAAAGAGCACAATCATGAAACCAATGAACAAGTGGTATCTAAATGAGCAGGTAAGTGTCAACTTGTCAGGACACTGAAGCCTTCAATTGATTGAAAGTAGATTAAAGCTATAATTTTCATAATGTAATTCAAAATAGTTTTATTTATGTGTTAAAGTATTGTGGAGTTTTTCTCTTGAAATGATGAAAGGCATAAAATTCATCATCCATCTAGTCTAGAAGACTTATTGGCCATTGAACATCCTGTGGCCAAAAATGAGGTCCACTGTGTCCATTCTACAGCATATCTTCATCCTCAATCTATCATTGCGTATCAGTAAAAGGTCATTGAAAAATGCCTTCTTAGTATCTTAGTATGCGGCTGAAAGTGTAATTATTGTTGACTTGCTGACCCTGGGATCCCTTAGCAGAATTTGACAAAAGATAGAAACTTTAAATTGAAGAAGAGCAAAAGGGTAAGAACTTTTAATCTCTATATAGTTTTTGTGAAAGCTTATTGTTACGGGTGTGATGGAAAGTGACACAAGAAAAACTTTGTTCTAGCTTTTAACAAAAAAATTTTAAACATCAAATAGGGCTTTGTGGAATGAGCTTATAATTAAGTTCTGACAAAGATAACAATATAAAATACACAAAGATAATCTGCCAGACCCACAGAAAGCATTGAGTCATAATCACAAACACATTGTCATAAGTGATATTTTAAGAATGATTGAATAGATTTGAATATTTGCCCTTCAAGTGAATAGCATAAGCATACCGGTTCACTAAAGTCATGGATGAACTATTCAAGGAAAAAGCTATTGATTCATAGAGTGTACCTAGGAATAAGAGATGAAATTAGTGTAGTACAATCTAATTTTGATCTAATTATATGATTGTGTTAAATTTAATTTCAGGAACTGTTTGATTTTTAGGACAAGATCAGTGAATCTAGAAATAGTTGTATGTCGATGATACACCTTAAAGACTTAAATGGTTAAAATTTTAAGTGTTGTTTTTAGTTTAATAACCTTAGTAAAACTCGCTTGCAGACAGCTTCTCTCCATGTCCTGGCAGCCAATAACTGATCAAGAATTTGGTGTGTTATTGGTTTACCCCCACTATGATAAGATAGGAAGGCTTACTGAATTGTTATCGGGGAAACTTATCACTTTGTATGGACCCACTACAGAGATCAGCTCACACACACGGATTACTGGTGGATATGTACACACAGTCCAGAGACACCTGCAGGTCAGCCTGATCTCTGGTGGGGCGGGTGGAGGAAGGCGGGAGTACACATGAGGTTGTGGTCAGAGTGAGGGAATCAGCTGTCTGAGTGGACAGGTTAAAGGAACAAGACACTCCGTCTTCTGCAGATTGGTTCAGTGACTCAGTCCAGTTCCCACTTCATCCTCTCTGTTCACATACTCAATTCTCAGTTGGCTTAGGAGGCTGAAATTTAATGAGCAATATATTTCTGACATAGAGACCAAATTCTGTAAGTTTGGTGTTGACTGCTCTTCTGTGTATAGTCATGGAGTGATGTCCACCAATTATGAAATTATTATCTTTTTAGGATTAAGATTAAGATGTTTTATTTCCTACCCCAATCAATATGGAGGTGGCAGGGGTGCATCTCAATGGTGATTTACCAAAACCAAAACTTGTTGGCATAGGAAGCTCAAAATTTCAGAGTAACATCTTTGGTCTATTATGATTAAAGTTTGTTGATTTGGTCTTGACCGCCCTTCATATATGGGCGTAGCAGGGTACCCACCTTAAAATAAATATTCTGTCGGGTTTTTTTTAGTCAACATTCTTGCAAATGATCTTAACTTGGTTTTAGTTGTTATATGTTAATTGCTTACAGAGAGTATTTCAGCAAGATGTAAGAGAGCAAGTACTGTATTCGACTTAATAACCGCCCACTCCCACTATAAGCGCTCACCCACCACGTTTTTGACTGAACAATATGCGTCCTGATTTAGCGCCCACCTTTCAACATTGCTTTCCTTGCATGCTGGTTCATTGAAAAAGGTTTTTCAGTCTTGCGATAAGTTTTTTACTTCCACTAAAGTGAAGAATACAGGGGATTTTTAGACCCCCAGCCACCATCAAAATGATAAAAGTTACAAAACCATATTTCAAAGACATGTGTATCGTGAGACAACACTTTCGAGACTAAACTTGAGAACAATTTTTATCGTTTTAATTAGCGCCCCCTTGTACCAATTTTTTAAGCGCCCCAGGCGCTTATCACGTCGAATATGGTATATATGAGTAGGTAAATGATTTGAAATATAGTTACTCTCTAACTTAAATTTTTGTAAAGAATCTGTTTTCTTTGTTTTATCATGATTTAAGGGATATAATATGGGTTTTTGTCCCCCGCCGCAACGCGGAACGGGGTACTATGAATTCAGCGGCATCTGTCCGTACATACGTACGTCCGGATTCTTGTTAACGCGATAACTTATGAAGCTTAGCACCTAGAGTGTTCATATTTGGTGACAGCTTTCAATGGAGGAAGACTCAGACGCCAGTCGACTTTGGTGACCTTGACGTCATTTTCAAGGTCACCACGACACTACGTACGTCCGGATTCTTGTTAACGGGATAACTCATGAATCTTAGCACCTAGAGTGTTCATATTTGGTGACAGCTTTCAATGGAGGAAGACTCAGACGCCAATCGACTTTGGTGACCTTGACGTCATTTTCAAGGTCACCACGACAAACTTGGAAGCTTAGCACCTAGAGTGTTCATATTTGATGACAGCTTTCAATGGAAAAAGACTCAGACGCCAGTGGACTTTGGTGACCGTGACGTCATTTTCAAGGTCACCACGGCACTATGTCTGTCTGAAATTATTGTTAACGCGATAACTTGTGAAGCTTAGCACCTAGAATGTTCATATTTGATGATAGCTTTCAATGGAGGAAGACTCAGACGCCAGTTGATTTTGGTGACCTTGACGTCATTTTCAAGGTCACCACGACACTACGTCTGTCTAAAATTGTTGTTAACGCGATAACTCGTGAAGCTTAGCACCTAGAGTGTTCATATTTGGTGACAGCTTTCAATGGAGAAAGACTCAGACGCCAGTCGACATTGGTGACCATCACGCATTTTCAAGGACACTTTGACCACAGTGTAATACATTTTCATGCAATAACGGCGGGGGACATTGCCATTTTAGTGGCAAACACTTGTTTATCTTCCTAATTTATGTTAAAAGATCTTGTGCAATGCACAGTTTTGGTGATGCATTTCACCTGGAGAATTCACGGCTATGTATATCTCAGCCTTGAACATCAACAATACAACGGCTGATAAGCTACAGAGCTATAATCATCTGTTTCTTTTCAATGTAACTTGGATGTAAATAGTGCAAATTAGAGTTACTTCCCTTATCTTTAAAATGGTGTTACTTCCGCGGATACCATATGAATTCACAAAGTTACAAGAAAGTTTGGACACAATTTTAATGAGATTTTTAGCTCTTCAGGCCTGAAAGGGCCAATGGGTTTACATCATGGTATGATTTCTGACGTCCTTGTGTCCGTAAACTTTCATTATGTTTGACTTCTTATCCAGGTCAATTTTCTCTAGATAACTCAAATTTTGTGAATGATTTGGCCAATGATTTTTTTAAATTGTACATTTGATGACCCTGTCCATGCCAATGTAGGAAATTGGCAATGTATTCTTAATATTGGGTTTTATCATTGGGAGGTTGGGTGGCTTTACAATACAAGTTTTTGCTAATGTAAACAATTAGGTATTTGAGTAAATCGGGTGGATTGTAGTTACGTTTTTGCTACTTTGTAGGTCATTGATTTTAAGTTTTATCTTATAGTCATTATGTCTACTTATTACTTCCGTTTTGGCCATGAAACTCCTGTAGAGTTTCCTTTGTTTGTCTTGCAATTGACCTGGGTATCTAGTATATGCGGCCATGTTTGTTTTTTGGCGGAACTGGAAGGGAAGCAGTACCACAGTGAAGTTGCTGGCCAATGGGAACGCTTGACTTGACCTTTCAGGGTTGTGCACACTATATATCATGAAGAGCCTGATGCGACTGATACCATTGTCTTGCTCTGCGATGTTCCGTGCTAAGTGAGTCCACTGCCTTTCCGTGGGAATTCCCTCTAGCACTTTAAGTTCACTTTAGGTAAAATAGTTGTTAGGAGCAGATATTTATTCACTGTGACATATGGGAATTCTGGTTAGATAATTACTTTGTAGGTAGTTGGATGGGTGAGACATTGGTGTAAGGAAAAGTAGGTAGTAAAGTTCAGCTGGATTAGGGTAAAGGTATGTAGATTTGGATATTTTATGGTCCCAAAATGAGGGCTCTAATGAGCTATGCCCTAAAAACCTATGTTCTTTATCTTCTCTGGGAGGAAAAGGCCAAGAAATATGAAACTCTGTGTACAGACAGGTTTTGGGTTTTGTGACCTTGTGGCAGAGCCAATGGCTCTTTAATTATCTCATTATACCCCCGCCTTACAGCGTAAGCGGGGATATAGCGTTTATTCTGTCCGTCCGTCCGTCCGTCTGTCCGTCCGTCACAAATCTTTGTCCGGAGCATATCTCCTAAACTATACATGCTAGCTTCACCAAACTTCATACACTTATCAACCATGATCCCTAGATGTGCCTTTTGAGGGTTAGACCAACAAATGATTTTTATTTTTTGCGGTTTCCGTGGAAACATGACTTAAACAGTGACAAAGTCCTTTGTACGGAGTATATCTTCATAACTATACATGCTATCTTTACCAAACTTCATACACTTATCAACCATGATCCCTAGATGTGCCTTTTGAGGGTTAGGCCAACAAATGATTATTTTTTTTTTTTGCGGTTTCCATGGAAACATGACTAAAACAGTGAATTTATGACTAAGTCGTTTGTCCGGAGTATATCTTCTAAACCGTACATGCTATCTTCACCAAACTTCACACACTTATCAACCATGATCCATTGGTGCGCCTCTTGAGGGTAAGACCAAAAAATTATGTTTATTTTTTGCAGTTTACATGGAAACGTTACTAAAACAATGACTATCTGACAAAGTGCTTTTTCCTGAGCATATCTCCTAAACTATACATGCTAGCTTCAACAAACTTAATACACTTATCAACCATGATCCCTAAGTGAGCTTTTTGAGGGTAAGACCAACAAAGAAAGCCAGACTATAGTTTGAAGCGGGGGTATGTGAGCTGTGCTCACTTCTTTACTTGTTATAACACAGCATGGTGTCCGGTGTACATCTGTCCGCTCTTCTGTTAACTTTTCTCTATTTTATCATCTTCTCCAGAACCAGTCTCTGAAATTTTATGTACAGCCTCCTTTGCTAATGGGGAATCAAAATCAAAGTTTTAGATTTGGTGACCCTGTGACGACCACACGGGCCAGGCCCTTAAAACTTATTTTCATTGTCTTCTCCAGAAGAAAATGGCCTAGAAAACTGAAACCTGTCTGTTTACAGACTTCCTAGCTATTTGGGATTCTAATTTATAGATTTGGTTACCCTGTGACCCCCAATGAGGGCCACAGAGGCCATGCCATGAAAACTTTTTTCATCTCTTTACTTTTATTAGAAAAGAATAGGCATAGAAAGCTAAAATCTTGTGTAAAGACTCCTATACTAATGGGAGTTATGTTAATAGATTTGGTTACCCTGTGGCAGCTCATATGGTGACCCTGTGGCAGCTCATATGGTGATCCTGTGGCAGCTCATATGGTGACCCTGTGAGAGCTCATATAGTGATCCTGTGGCATCTCATATGGTGACCATGTGGCAGCTCATATAGTGATCCTGTGGCATCTCATATGGTGACCATGTGGCAGCTCATTTAGTGATCCTGTGGTCATTTATAGTGTATAAACTTACATCATAGTGAGTGAATTAAGTTACTCCCTAAGAGCTGTAGTTTTATTAGCATTTTTTAAAAAATTTGATTAGATCAATATCCTGAAAGTTTAGTTTTAAAGAGGCCAAGAGTATGTTGAGCCAAATATGTCAATGGCACTATTATATCAAGAACTACCAGTTGCTACCAGTAATGCTTAGTGGTTCAGTATTATGAGAATTAACATGTAACAGTCCTGATTTGTGATCGAAAACTGGACAATGGCACGGCGTCATTGACTCAAAAGTAAACTTTTATAAAGTTTTTAACAGCACACTCAAAGACAATTATGGCTAGATAGTGTTAAGTATATTACAAAATTAGTAAACCAGCAAATTGGATGTAGAATTTCAACCTCATAACATTTATATGGCCATTTTTCAATTAAATGGAAACAATTAATTATCATAATTGTTGCATTTTAGTGATGAAATTGCAAAATTCACGACATGATTTAAACTTTACAAAGGATGTACACAGTGTTTTGGCTTACATCTAAGTAACTTAAACAAAATTTTAAAAACATACTTTGTGTCACTTTAAAGTGGGGTTACCAGGTAAATTTAACTTGTTTAACCAAGCCAAATTGTACACGTAAGTGCATATTTTCATAATGTATCCTTCTTGAAATGCATTTACTTCGGGTTTGTCAGTTGATTATGTAAATAATTTTTATTAAAGAATAGGATAGTAAAATGCTTGCCTGATTGTGTTGTTCAATAAAATCAACTGGATGTGACGTCAACTGTCGACAAAAGTAATTGACGTAGCGTCATATCAAAGGTAAACAATGCCACATCTGATATTGAGATGATCGCATTCTTGTAGCTATTGGAGACTCGGGACGTTCTTTTGGTCATAACATTTAGATATTTAGATGTTTGGTACAAAAGTGAAAAATGAGTTTACTTTGAATTATTCTACACTCCTGTATATAGGTGTAGAGTAAGCTGAAGTAGAGGTACCTAACTGAGCGGTATTTCGCCAAATTGAAAAAAGCAGTAACATAACAAGTATCGGTAAAAAATCATTTACTCATGTATTGGTAAGGATATTTGTAAAAACACTGATTTTACAATGTTGTCTCCACTGATATCTGCATTGTCTAGCTTTTCAATTTCAATTTTAAGAGATTCACTTCTGAGTTTTGTAATGGACATTTATTCAACTTTGCTGTCATTGGTTTTTTTTTTCTCAGTTTTTCAGAAAGTGATATGAAGTTATCTTGCCAGTTTGTATATGAAGTGGTTGACTGAGACTACTCCTACAAGCCACACTATTTACATGTCAGACAAGTGTCAAAGATGTTGCAGAGGCCATGTGTATTCAACAGATGACATGTCACATTCTTTACGGGGAAAATCATGTTTTGCCCGTTGTTTTTTGTAAAGTCAGATAGCTGACATGTCAAATGGCGATGTCAGTAGTAAAGTTTTCAACTTTTCATCCAACTTTATATTAACTTGAATCGTTTACTATAAATATGCGTTATGCTTATTGTTGAAGTTGTTTTTTGTTGTAAATTAAAAATGTTGGAGTATGTAGGCTGAGCTGGCTTCTACACTTGTTGAATTCACTAATGTTGCAAATGTCCTCATTTTAGATTGTCATCTAATTAGCCAAGGTTAGCCGTGAAGTGTTCTGCTTTCTTTTGTAAATGAGTTAATCAGCATATTTTGGGTTTGTTTTTCAGTTGGACGACTGTTCGAGTTTTGAAGAGCGTCGGAAGATCCGTGCTGCTCTCCGGCAGCTGAAGGCCGGAGTGGAGCGAGCCCATAGTTTCCACTTTGGGAGCAACGACACTCCAGGCTCCAGGCACCTCAGCCAGGGAGGCACCTTCATTCACCAGGAGGGAAGTAACATCCGGAAGCCAACCTTAGGGGTGCGGGGGATCTCTCAGACCGCTTCCCCCCTCCACACTCGCCACCCCGTCATCAGGAAATCTGTATCGGAGTCCACCCCAGCTGACAACCTAACCAACATCAGGAGAACATTGAATTTAGCTCTTGCAAAAACTGTGAAAACACAACATCCTTGTAGTGTTAAGTTTCAGAATGGAGTAGCTGAAATTGAAGAAAGTGATAGTGATAATGTCTTTGGTTCAGGTTTACCAAGTGACAGACAGTTAACCAATGAGCCGTCAGTCTTGAAGCACCCCACAGCATGTTCAGGGTCCAGGACTTATAAGAGCAGAGCTTGTGAGGCAGCAGTGGAACCAACAACTGCCAGTGATAGAAGCAGATTTGACGACTCAGAAATGAACTGCTGTTCGGAGGAGGGGCTGCAGCAAAAAGTAGGTCTTCCTCTGGGAGTTTTGCATGTTCGTGCACTCTTTTCTAGTTTGATTGCTCAATTGAATATTTTAGAGGTTGTGCTAAGGTACCAAGTTCTCTTTCCAACTTTTTAAATGTCTTACTTTTAAGTTCCTCAGACCTGGAAGGTCCTGCTTCTGTTGTCTTTTGTTTGGCGGATGTCATCCATGAACTTTTCACATTTTCAGCTCCTCCTTAATTACTGCTATACCCCAAATGGGATGTACATTGCAGCTGTAGGATCCTAATAAGCAAATGGCCTACAAGGTGAAATCTTGTATGCAGACTCCTTGATAAATGGGGATTATTGTTTATAGATTTAATGACCCTAGAACCCCTAATAAGGGCTATGGGGGCCACACCCTATAAACTTGTTCAGTCTTACACACCAGAAGAAAAAAAACCCAGAACGCTGATATCTTGTGTAAAGACTCCTTGATTAATGGCTAGTATGACTTAGAGACCCCTTATGATATAGTGTATGAAGCTTTATGTGCAGCAGAGCAAATAGCTCTATTTTTAGCTTGTCAGACCTTTTACACCAGATGGGCTTATGGCATGGGTGGTTATCTGTTGTATGCAAACTTTTCAAGTTGTTTACCTTTTCTCCAGAACTACAGCACCGTCAAAGCTGCAATTTCTGAGGAAATTAGATAGCCTGATAAGATGAATACAACGTATCAATATGATTGGCCAAGGCATGAGAGTCAAACCTTGCATAAAAATAATTCGGACTGAAATCTTTTGTACAGACTCCTTGACTAATGAGGAGTTTAATTTATAGAAATGGTGTACCTGTGACCCCTAATGAGGAGTTTAATTTATAGAAATGGTGTACCTGTGACCCCTAATGAGGATTTTAATTTATAGAAATGGTGTACCTGTGACCCCTAATGAGGATTTTAATTTATAGAAATGGTGTACCTGTGACCCCTAATGAGGATTTTAATTTATAGAAATGGTGTACCTGTGACCCCTAATGAGGATTTTAATTTATAGAAATGGTGTACCTGTGACCCCTAATGAGGATTTTAATTTATAGAAATGGTGTACCTGTGACCCCTAATGAGGATTTTAATTTATAGAAATGGTGTACCTGTGACCCCTAATGAGGATTTTAATTTATAGAAATGGTGTACCTGTGACCCCTAATGAAGATTTTAATTTATAGAAATGGTGTACCTGTGACCCCTAATGAGGATTTTAATTTATAGAAATGGTGTACCTGTGACCCCTAATGAGGATTTTAATTTATAGAAATGGTATACCTGTGACCCCTAATGAGAGCCACATTTATTGCCATATTATCAGCAAGTGGAATAATATTATCCACATAAAAGTTAATGTAATCATAACTTAATTGGTTGAATTGTACAGACTATCCGAAATCTTTTTAAAAAAATGTCCCAATTTGTGCAATCAAAACATCCTTTGAGTTGTTCCAATGTATCCTTTGTCCACTATTTATTATATTTATGTATTGTATAGTTTATATGATGACAAGAGTTGAGTTACATTATGATCTGATGTTCTTGTTGGCTTTGCATAGGACTTGTATGCACCGCAAATATTGCCATAGCGCATATCCAAGTCTTTTCCTCCCATGGGCGGACATGTATCTTATTGAAAATAATGTTGAAGAACATCTTTCAGAGAACATTGATTAAAGTCACCCATGGGAGCATCCAGTGAAAAAGCTTGCAATTTTCTGTGGTTGATTGGATTGAATCAGTGGCCTTGTTTGAATTTGCATTTTGTGGAATAAACACACAGAAGTTATAAATACTTGTCCAAATTCTCTGGGTGAATCTGATAATATTTCACATGGTTTGAACATAATGGTAAAGGTAGAACATAGCTGTTACATTTTTGATCAACATACATATACACAATCCCCCTGACGATACCCTTTCCTGTACTCTAAAGGTTGTTCATGTCTGGAGACAGAATGATACTAGTCCTGTGTTAACTTTTTGTGCTTTGTTTCCCTAAAACACAGAATACAACTTTCCCTGTATTCGTACATGAGTTTTATGAATGCCTCATGGTGTTGTAACAATGCATTAATAGTTTTAACGTTTGCATCGTCTACTACACGATACAAGTGCACCAATACAAAAGACATTTAGACAATAGATCAGGATATTTATGTATCGATGTATCTCCATAAGAGACAATACATCCTGATACTTTTCCAATCATATGATGTTTTTAACAAGTTGATAGATATAGATTAACCTGTGGCATTAGACCTGGGTATCGTGGCATTAGTGCCGAGACAATATATATGGAGACGGCCATAACAGATAGCTGTGACGTCACAATGGCTATCAGAGGAAACAATGGCCAACTGTCCAGCAATGATGAGTAGAATTTTCAAGCCTTGATACAAATTGAATAACCGTAACCGTTCCATTGCGCTCTATAAAAGTTGAAGTAACACTGTTGCAGAAATCCTACACTACCTTGGAAATATTGGGGATCACATAAGAATGAAAAAAATGCAGGGACAGGAGAGTCATTTTTATGGCTGTTGCCAGAGTGGTGCCACCATACACTTCCTTATGTCTATGAAACTCATGATTTACTGTCAACAATGAAATCAATATTGGAAAGGATTCATATTTGAATTGTAACGTTATCACTGTTTTGCAGCTCAGCAAGTCCACTGACTTTGTAGAGAGAAGGAAACTGAGGAACAGGTTGCGGTACCTTCGAGAAGAGCTGAATCAAAGTAGGTTGTATCTCATTTTGTCTCATTGATGTCAAAGTTTGGATCTATTTTTGTTGACCTATATGTCATGAAGAGGACTGGTGTTGTAGGACTGCGCTATGTCTGACAGACAGACCTGGCAATGAAATCAAGGTTGTTATTGGGGCTAATGATAATAACAAGAAATATATGGATAACAACTGCTTTATTCATAACATCTTTCACTAAGAAATCTATAGATTCTCTCTTTCTTGTGATGTTAATCCTTATTGGAGAGATCTTTCATCAGCCTGGAAAATATTTCATAAAAAGCATACTTTTGAAAATGATGACTTGGGCCAAATCTTAGTCCAGTCACTATGGCTAAATCATTTCTTTAAATCGTTGTAAGAATAAAAAACTTGAATATATTGCATCATGATTTTCTCAGCTTTGAAAATAGAGATGGAAGATAAATGGACAATTAAGTTTAAAGTGGAAATAATTACCTGCTCTACTTAATTGAAGCATTCATAAAATATATATAGCTCTTTGTGCTCAACCTTGACTCCTAACTTGTGGATACCAATATTCCAGGTTGAATTCAATTTCCACAGCATGATCTCCTTGTCGCTTTAAGTGGTGAATCCTTGAGGATTATCGTATTGAAGTTGTGTCAGTTCAACGGTTTTATTTACGACCCAGCTGTGGCTAAGTTACCGAGCTGTGTTTTGTTGTTGTTTTAAATAATGTGGGTATGAAAGTTATGCAGAAATTGATCATGTCTATCGTACTGAAAACAAGCATTTCAATCATTCAATTTCATGTGCTAATAGCCTTCGGGCACCTTCTCCTCTCCTGCACAAGCTTTCTTTTCACACGCACTGTGATCTGAATCCATGGGCTGATTTCAATATGGCTGGTATAATTTGAAAGAGAAGGAAATTGTCTTCAATTCGATATAAAGAACTTAGCTTCGCTAACTGAAATGAAGATACAGCAACTGCCACCAAAAAAAAAAGGCGATTTTCAGATAATTTTATTTTTATACCATTATTTCACCCCAATATGTATTTCAACATATTTTGACAAACTTTATGTCACAGAACAGAGAATTTGTACATTGGCAAAAATAAATAAAGACACAACAAGCGCCACACAAAAACCTATTCCTCTATTCAAATCATATCTTCTCAACAGCTTGGCACATTCTTAAATTGATTATGTCGTGATAAAGAGGGAATGATTGTCTTTGAATTTCCTAGCACATTTTTAAATTTTATGTATCACAATAGTGAAAAAAAGGATAGTGTTCATCATTTTCATATGAAATTGGAATGTATACGAAAATCAGCAATATCCCAGCAAGGATCTCACAAACAGGCAATATCTTAACCTTAGGGCGCATTATCAACATTTTTATTTCACAGCTAAGAGGCTACGATAGTCTTCAATTTGCGAATGACAATGAGACAAAGGAGTGGTATTTATTGTTGCAATTATTAAAATGTGGTCTCAAATACCACCTTTTACCATCTTTTAAACACTATATTTTCCAAACCAAGTCGTGCTTTTTTAATTATTTTAATAAAGAAGTAAAGTAAGAAAGAAACAAATATCTTTATTTCCATGTATAATTTACAAATATTCCCATCAAAACTTAACATGTGGAAATGATGCAACAAATGTCGCGGTAAAAATTAAGGTAATTATCAAAGTCTGATAAGTCTTGATAATTTCACTAACTATAGCCACCCACCTTTTGTTAGTAATACCTTCTAATCCAAGTTCAATAGATTGTTGTGTTTTATGTTTTCGTAAAGAAGAATAAGTTTCCTTCATTTGCATATATACTAAGCAAAAACATGATTTATAAAATTAGAAATAAACACAGTTTCCATTATGTGTGAGTGAATAAATAAACACACGCTGAGTCAGAACGTTATCGGGGTTTATCACCACCCTGCTTTCTTAATTCTTATCTGTCATTTAGGATGGCGTAACCTAATGAACTTTATTGTGAAATAAAGAGCATTAATTAGCTTCGTTACTGTATATAATTTGACTATGTTTATTCAGTATTTAAAAGATTTTTTTAAAGTTTGAAATAAAGAAATTTTTTTAGATAATTGTAAAATATGTTCTAAACATGTTTTTAAAATTATTTTTGTATCAATGTCAAGAGAAACTATTAATCTTCAGTTTCGTATTGTTTATGGAGTTATGGCGTCTGAATTAAGAGCTAGTTTATTTCGGTGATAGAAACCATTCTAGAGGTCATAGATATTTCATTCAAAGTGGCAGGTTAGTATCATACATTTGTAATACGACTAGTTTTGTATACACCAATATTTACGTCTGGAATTCGCCATGTAAACACACTATATATTGTTAAAATGGTTGCGTCTTGCTCTGCTGAAAAGTCACTGGTGCTAACTACGCATTAATGGTAGCGAGGTAAGTGCTCGAAACAATCTCATTGAAATCAGCTCGAAACTTGTCCCTCGTACCTCGCTGAGTTTCTTGATCTGACAACGGCTCCATGAGAGTCATGTCAGACGAACTTGACGGTGACCTTTCACCTTTAATTAATTGAAGCAATCACAGTTCTGCGTACATATCAAAGATCGCGGAAAAGTTTGTAGTGAGGGACGCTCTAAACCCCCTCCCCTGTGGAACCATAACTGCACACTTTCTGAGTTCTAAATATGTAACTGTATGTCATATATAATTTTTAACTATAATTGTTTCTTTTTGTGTTACAGTTGATTTATTTAACCGCCCCCATTCAGAGATGCTTACTTCAAAATTTAAAAATGGGAATGAATTCCTAAAGATGTTTTGACAAAATGATTGTTGCTCTAACTTTAAGAAAAATGCTTTGTAGACCTTTTCAATAATGTGTCGTTATTGCTTTTGTGGTAAATTTTTGATCATGACTTCCCAAATTTCTGAAAACTGTTTTTCACCGTAGAAAAAGCCAAATCGAATGCAAATATTGTCACGATGGAAACAATTCCTCACTATCTTCCTCGAGGTCACAGGCATGGCGTAATTTTCAACCAAACATGAGTGTATTCGTCATGGTAGTAAACAAACATACAACCATTTTGCGTTAATCAAAGCTAGGCTTTTCTCGGATTCATTCAGAAAAAGCTTGTATTCCAAGATACAAAGATTAGATATGATGTTTTGTATGTCAGTTGCCGATGTCTTTCCAGCCTCGAGTCTTAATGTCTGAAACACTCTGGTGGTCAAGGTCGTCTGACATGACTCTCATGGAGCCGTGGTCAGATCAAGAAACACAGCAATGTACGAGGGACAAGTTTCGAGCTGATTTCAATGAGATTGGTGCTGGAAAATGTAGCCATGGGGGCAAAACTGGTCAAAATGATATTCAGCAACGTAAGAGTTAACTTATTAAAACTTATACAAATGTCTATCATGAATATTGATGTGCCTGGATTACCTGATTACCATGAGGTCTTTAGGCTCCTGACTCCTGACTGGGTGTTTACTCTTAATTGAGGTCAGTGATGGACAAAGTTCTGTGTTTACGGTTAATTAATTGAGGGGAAGAATGTGGGTTGATTATTTTAATAATTAATGGATGGTTTTATCACTTGATTTTCCACAGTCCTCTTAACTCTCAAAGAAGATAATCCAGTTGAAAGGGGACAAGGCATGTGGTGTATGTATAGTTGGGATTGTCATTGATTTGTTTAGAAATAGCTGATTGGCTAGTTTTTCGCTGATGTATGATGTTCTTTTATGCCCCGTTTTCACTACGGCCTGAATTATCCCAAATCACCATAAATTAGAGGCTGTCTGAATTGGTTTGTAAACTTTACTTGCAAAACTGGTGAACAGCAATTACACTTGTACCAAACAATTACGAGCATTTATAGATTTCATGTTGAAAGCCTTCAAAACATGAACGAACTATTTACAAATTATCTAGGAATTATAAGATAGAAATATTACGCAGTTGTTAATACACTATGAATTTCCAGGAGTAAGATAGGACATCAGGATTCATGTACTGGTAGTCTTTGATAGTTTGACCAATTCTGTGACTAATGAGCAAGATGTTATGTCCTTAGTTCGCAACAGTCATAGATGATTTGAAGAAAATTCAGTAGCAAATGGGGAGAAAACACCAAAATTGTCAATCACACATTGAATTGTTGCGGACTATTCGATTAATTTACCAATAGTTACGAAGCATCTACAACTCTGCATTTCTTAAAACCATACTGTCCCAATTTTGACCTGATTTCAATTTAAAGTAAATGCAAATCATAATTAAAACCAAGAAACATTTTTCTCGCCTGCAATTAAATTAAGGAATTATCCGGAATTTCTTCCGTTAACGGAAAGGACTTCCCCGCGCTATTTTTAGATATTTGACACCGTGTCCATATAAGGAAAGCGCAAACCGACCTTGACCTTTGAAAAAGTGAATACGGGACCAAGTCTGTAACTTCTGACAGATCACACGACCTCGCGTTTTTTTCTCAATCAAATAAAACAACACGCCGAAACAAAGGTAAGTAAAGCATATGCATGTAGAGAGATGTTGTCATAGAGATGGGATAGAGAATTAATGCATACTAACAACTCTGGACCCCGTTTCACAAAAAATCGTAACCTAGTTTACGAGTTTTTTTTACACGGAACGTAGATGTACGATTTGGATGCGTTTCACAAAAAAGTGCAGGTGTAAACTAGTAGCGATATCAGTCGTAAATCTAGGGGTGCTCCTTTCCACTAGTAAGTCCTTGCATGTGAAATTTATTGCTAATATTAGGGATTTTCACACACCTGCAACAGGAAGATTTTGTTTTGTTTGGGAGAAAAACTTTCGTCCGAGTGACCGGTGAGATGTCAGTTCGTTGCCTGTGACTTTTAAAGGACTTTTGCACAAAACTCACATTTAATGTTGTCGAAAATCATATT
The DNA here is from genome assembly GCA_921293015.1 of Phorcus lineatus. Taxonomy (NCBI): domain Eukaryota; kingdom Metazoa; phylum Mollusca; class Gastropoda; order Trochida; family Trochidae; genus Phorcus; species Phorcus lineatus. The sequence goes on from OV121089.1 coordinate 14,024,156, forward strand.
TGAGATAAAAGAAAGATACAACAAACCAGTAAATAAGTCTTATTTTTTCCCTATCTACACTTAAATTGTCTTTGAATTCGTAGTTAGTAATGAAATAAAAGAGTTGCTTCCCTTGAATTCTAGTGCCGTGCGAAATTGAGTCCTGTGAAAATTCATACCCAACGCAGACTAGAGCGAATCGATATTCTTTTTTCAACTAGACCTATACGAAAACATACAATAGTTGTTATCCAAATAAAATAAAATAAATAATAATAAATTTTGAACATTATTAGAGGAGAGTTTTTTTAGGTGATACATGTGTAACCTATTCTTTTCCATGTGAATACTATATGAAGACCCTGAATTCAAATCAATTGTAAATCAAATTTTAAATATCTACAAAAACCAAACTAAATAATCACAGGGAGAAAGATTATGACATCATTGTTGCATGGAATTGAATACATCTGCAACAAAAAATTACCAGTGCTTATTACAGTGACTGAAGCAGGTTGAAAATTCTTTACAACATTGTTTTCATGTTTCTCTTGATCCAAAAATGCTCTCTTGTTCTTGGAATTGTTTATGACTTAACAGATTTCTGCCTATATGGCATTACAAATATGGGTTAACAATAAACATATATATATTTAATATCACATAAAAAATAACATGGATGGTTGATTGATTAAATTTATTTTATTTCAAAATTCAAATCAGTAAATTTTCAAACTTCAGCGATATATATATTCAGCTTTGAAAATATTGTCAATTGACATGAAACTTATTCACCAAAAATGTTGCATATCTAACTTTGGGGGTGCAGTAGTAGACGACGTGAGGTGATATGGTTTTTTTTAAGCCGATTGCAAGAAAATTTCACTTATATATAGAATAACTTCTAGTATCATTGTGGCTATGCATTGCAGTGAAACTTGCGAGCAACCGCTGGAACAAGTGAACCATGAGTGAAACTGCGCTGAGAACCAGTGTAGCATTGCACCTAGACCTGTACTTCAGACAAAGTTGCTGAGTCTGTGGCAGTATTCACACCACAGACCGCTTGATCTGAAGCCCAACACGCTAACTGCTGCGCTATCCAGCCCCCCAGTTGAGAAGAAAAAAATAAGTTCACTGATAATGGATAATGGGCTACACCATAAACCCATCTGGCTTCTTAGGCCTGACAGTGAATTTATTTATTTACTGCTGAAAACATTATTTTACTGATTTAAAAAAATAATATACACTTTAATGGCATAAGCAGGTTAAGATGACAATGACATGACCATAACAGAGTTGATAAGCTTCGAACCTTGGTCTCCCACAGATTTTCAAATAAACTCTAGGTAAAGTTACTCATCACATTACTATGTAAATGTCACTTGATTAAATTACACATAAAGAAGTTCATTTTGGTCTCCATGATAGTCCCAAAAGCACATGATTTATCTGCTATAGGATGAAAGAAAATAACAATTTATCTCCTTCTTCCATACATTTCTTGATGAAAACTTGTTACAGAACAGTGGTGATCTGCTACAAACAGCTTTCTTCAAACTTTCTGAAAGAAAAACAAGAAAAGGTCAGATACTGACTAACATAAGCATGCTGATTTCAGAATCAGGGCAGAATATGAACAAACTCTATGTAATTTTAATATAAAATCTACCTTTGTCTCAACATACAAATTGAAGTTAATACCTCATCTTAAACTATCAAAAAACAAGTTTTGATATAAATTCAACACTGAAAAAAAAAAAAATTTGAAGACTGATTCTACCTAATAAGAAAACTGGCACCCTTGATTTGTATCTTTGATTACAAGCCTATAATTATTCAATATATTCAGAATAGAGACTTGAGATTTCATTAAGGTGACTTTATCAAAGGTCATTGTTCAAATATATTTAGTCAGTATCAATCATTACAATTTTGTGGAGAAATACAGAACTGTCATTGGTGATATGGTACACAAACAAGAAATTATAAGAAATCACACTATTGCTAAAAAAAATTATTTTTACCTTTAAAAAGGCCTAGTTGTGAAAAACTTAGTTTTTTGAACATCGGTTTTAAATACATAAAAATGATAAATAAAAAACACCAGCTAAATTCAATTTTATTTCTATTTTCATGAGTTTTATAGTCTTGAGCCTTTATGAGTCATGTTTGGTACTGACAAGATAAAAAGAAACATGCAATGAATAGCCAATGATATTTGTCAAGAATATATATGTAACTTATATGTTTAGATTACCAAAATCACCTTCAATTTCAGTTTATAATAATACAAATATAAACCACGCAAGAGAATGTAGGTTAATAAAACACGGTTAACTGAATTAAATTAAATTTAATTAATTATTTACCTTGATGATACTATGACTGCCACTTTTCAGGAAGGTAAGATGGAAATTAAAACTGCTACACATGATGAACATCTGGAAAATAAATTAAAAATTTTTTATATGATCAAAACAAAATTACTTTGCTTGACAAATGATTAGAAAGTAGTTACAAATATGACAGAAGACACTTCAATTCTTACTTTCCAAAACTACAACACTTATTTTTGGACTTTTCAATTGGGGGTAAATTTCCCTCAAGACTGTCAATAAACATGATTGAATGCAGTATCAACTTTGACAAATTTTCAAATGCCATTGTCAAGACATGATCCTAATATAAATGAGATGTCATCTCAAAAGTAACTATGCCTGAAAGTACAGTAATTGTTTTGCAATTTCATTAATTGCCAATACAGTCAAAACATTTGAGCATACTCAATGTTCATAAACATAATAAGCCTTTAAATTCAATAGTTTACAAAGGCTATTTGAGATTATTTCAATTTCAGTCTTTATTCTTGCAATATTTATTGCACAGTCCAATAATTTACTACACATTTGTACTTGCCAATTGCAAAACTCACCCAAGCTTTGCCTCAGGCCATCCAAAAGGAAGGCCACAGACTCTGAATCCTGGTAGTGTATATGGACATCTGTGGCACTTCCTCTAATTCCCTCACACATCTATTTGCAGAGATTTAATGATTATTATCAATTTGAAATTCTGCTGACTCAAGAGCATACAAAATCAAATCACAATAAATAAATCTAGAAGATAAAGCCAAGAATGTTTTACATTTATGGTTTTTCATATTATATTATTTTTATAAAGGCTCACTTCACTAATTTTTATATAATCGAGATAAAGTAAAATCAACACATATCACTGAGAATTATATACACAAAAGCGTCATACATTTCGATGAATAATTACAACAAATAGTAATTTATACTTATTTACTAAACAGATTTCTCTTGAAAAATATGTTGCATAAAAATATTTTTACTTTTCTACTAATTTGATACAAATTTAATGAATACTAGATAAATAATTTTATTAGTTTTAATTGAGAAAACTAATGTTAATATTCGGACCTCATTATGTAATGTATACGCACATCTGAAGCAGATAAAAATAATCTTTCATCCAGTGTGTTCTCATCCCTGAAGCAAGTAGCCCATCTGTCCACGTGAAAGGATTTAGACCTGTAATAATAAATGATTAAATAATGATTTTGTTATGTAAGTTATGATTAATAACTGAATTGAAGTGGACCTTTTTTAACAATTAAGAGTGAAATAGACATGAGATTTAAACAACAGCATATGAGGATACTTTTCATAATAGAATCTAATCATAATCTGTCCAGTATCTTTTGTTCCTAACACAATATATCCTTTATATAAATGTTGAAATAATTAATTTCATGTACATGAATATTGCATGTGACTGTATATTTGTATTTAAGCACTGTGGTGATGTAACACAACCAAGAAAAGGCAATAAAGTATTTATTATTATTATTGTATTGGATTATGGATACAGAAAACTATCGAGTTTTTACACGCATATGCCGACACTTGAGGAGAGAAGTACTTGTGAACTATCAGTGTGTAGCCTGTCACTATTATTTGAATAAATCAACTAATATGAATGAATGATGACCATATGACGACATGGCAAGTTACTCAAACCAGGGACCGTATAGACGATCCCTGCTCAAACTGACTCGGTCATATTCTAGTGTCAATCGCTATGAAAATCTCAATTTTGCGACGTTTACAGCAAGATTATCTTTGGAATTTACCAATTCTTACCAGGCATTTAGCAGTTGTTTCCTCGGTATCTCGTGACTAAAGCCCAGCCGTCCTCCTCGGGAAATAACATCGCTCAAAATTCGCCCGCAGGCAAACTCAGCAAGTGCAGCCATGTTGTTTATGCTGTCACTGTGCGCATACAAACGCGCGAACCAGTTACGTTGGTGATTCCATTATGTCCGGACATGCGCACTGGGCTTTGACCTAGATTATGTCAACAGCGAATTTCCGCTGGCCACCAGCGGGATTTTTAAATCCGTTGAAATCGCTCTTTCTGTATACAATCTGTCCGTAAAATCGCGCTAAATATATCGTACGAAGTCCGCTCTTTCATTTCAAGACATATAATTTTTTTCCCATAGGCGTAATGTTAAAGGGGACATTATGGTTTTAACTGATTCATTAAAAATGTTTCGACAAACACAACTTTTTCATGAAGCCGCCAATTCGAATGTTGCAAAATCATCTAAGAATCGTTTGAGAATTTCAAGAAGTAATTAAAGATTGTATTCGGATGTTCATGAATGTGCAAAGTTTCGCTTTCATTATCATTCGGGATAATTTGGGTCTTTGTGAAAATATCAATTTTAGATGAATGGATGTTATGCCCTCAGTTAATCCTGTAGACAACCCCTTTTGGATAGTTGTTTGAGATCATTGTTTTTTTCTTTTGCATGGAGTAGATTCTGCAGGTTGTTCGATGATTAAAAGAAGATGTAGATGTCTACCATTTGTTTGAGTAGTGTACTGATTGATTGCAGGACTTTCCTTTGTAGGTTACAACCATTTTCATGGGGGTTGATTTAGGTCGTGGTGATGGTTAGGTTGCTTGGCTTAAATCTGCAGTTACAAATTTTTTCACAAGTTCAGGGGGATGTTAGGTTAGTGTAATCCAGGCAGACCCAGACAGCCCGGCAACAAATTTAAGGGTGTGATCTCTGCAAGATGGGTGCCAAGAACGTTAACTGGTGACCAGAAACCGAAACGCCTGAACATTTCAAAGGAACTTTTGGCTCAATTCAGGGGACACAGGGATAATTTCCTGATATCATAAGTGACGCGGGATCAGACGTGGGTACATCAATTTGATCCTGAAACCAAAAACTAAAGCAAACAGTGGAAGCATGCAAATTTCCCATCCCAAAAAATGTCAAAGCAAGTTTTATTCTGCTAGAAAGCTGATTGCCTTGTTTTTTTGGGAAAGCCAGTGTATCATCGTGATAGATTACTTTGAGAAGGGTTAAACTCTCAACGGGGCATGTTATGCTAATCAACCATCTATCAGGCATCATTCACTAAATAAAAGCCTGTTCCTTCTGACAGACATCATTCACTACATAAAAGCCTATTCCATCTGACTGGCATCATTCACTACATAAAAGCCTGTAGTGACAGACATCATTCACTCCATAAAAGCCTGTTCCTTCTGACATACATCATTCACTACATAAAAGCCTGTTCCTTCTGACAGACATCATTCACTACATAAAAGCCTGTTCCTTCAGGCAGACACCATTCACTCCATAAAAGCCTGTCGTGACAGACATCATTCACTCCATAAAAGCCTGTTCCTTCAGACAGACATCATTCACTACATAAAAGCCTTTCCTTCTGACATACATCATTCACTCCATAAACGCCTGTTTCTTCAGACAGAAATCATTCACTACATAAACGCCTGTTCCTTCTGACAGACACCATTCACTCCATAAAAGCCTATTCCCTCTGACAGAAATCATTCACTACATAAACGTCTGTTCCTTCTGACAGAAATCATTCACTACATAAACGTCTGTTCCTTCTGACAGAAATCATTCACTACATAAACGTCTGTTCCTTCTGACAGACATCATTCACTCCATAAAAGCCTGTTCCTTCTGACATACATCATTCACTCCATAAAAGCCTGTTCCTTCAGACAGACATCATTCACTACATAAAAGCCTGTTCCTTCAGAAAGACATCATTCACTACATAAAAGCCTGTTCCTTCTGACATACATCATTCACTACATAAAAGCCTGTTCCCTCTGACAGACATCATTCACTACATAAAAGCCTGTTTCTTCTGACATACATCATTCACTACATAAAAGCCTGTTCCTTCTGGCAGACATCATTCACTACATAAAAGCCTGTTCCATCTGAAAGACATCATTCACCACATAAAAGCCTGTTCCTTCAGAAAGACATCATTCACTACATAAAAGCCTGTTCCTTCTGACATACATCATTCACTACATAAAAGCCTGTTCCCTCTGACAGACATCATTCACTACATAAAAGCCTGTTTCTTCTGACATACATCATTCACTCCATAAAAGCCTGTTCCTTCAGACAGGCATCATTCACTACATAAAAGCCTGTTCCTTCTGACAATTCTCTTGAGGTAACTGGACTTACTCGTAGTTATATGATAACAATAACTGACACAAGCATATTTCAAATCATTTTCACATGAACATGTCCAGACAGAAAGACAGCTTTATAAGGCCGTATAAGGCCAGTGTCCAATGATATGAAATTAAACATAAATGTTCATTCACTGCATGCTTTAAAAGTACTTACTTAGAAAAGTGATAGAAAATAACTAATGTTATAAAAGGATAGCTTTTTCTGTGATTGTAATATGACTTTTAAGGTACAGTCTGCTAGAGGCAGAATATGACAGATTGTCTTTGAGAATGTATTTATTCATCAATGTCATTTGACCCCTTAACATCCATTCAACAAAAGTGTGTGAGGAATTTTTAGATTTTACGAAGTGACTATTCTAGATCATGAATACGTAAAGCCTTCAATACTTGTAACAATGTATTCTAGCTTTGGTTTTGAGAGGAATTTGTACCACATGCAAAAGATTTCTAAATTTATGAATTTGAAGAACTCGGCGTACGTAATTGTGTGTTATGACGAGGTCATCAAGTTTTTTTTATCTGGCTCCTTTGGAGATGACAATAAAAGATGGACGTTCAAATATAAGAAATACCGTATTCGACGTGATAAGCGCCCGCTTATTAAAAGGATAAAAATTGTCCTCAAGTTTAGTCTTCAAAGTGTTTTCTTACGATACACATGTCTTTGAAATATGGTTTTGTAACTTTTATCATTTTGATGGTGGCTGGGGGTCTTGAAATACCCTGTATTCTTCACTTTAGTGAAAGTAAAAGACTTATTGAAAGACTGAAAAAACCTTCTTCAATGAATCAGCATGCAAGGTAAGCAATGTTGAGAGGTGGGCGCTAAATCAGGACGCATATTGTTCAGTCAAAAACGTGGTGGGTGGGCGCTTATAGGGGAGTGGGCGGTTATTAAGTCGAATACGGTAAGTGATGTTATATATATATATTCTCATATTTGAAACACAGAAAGGTAAATAGATTTGCTTAGCATCAGAGTAAATTTGATAACAATTGATACATTGTTTTTTAAATCATCAACTTGGAAGTTGATTGCATTGTTCAGTGAGAAATATCCATTGCTGCAAACTATGTAGATTTTTTTTTTCATTTCAATGAACATGTTAATGTTTGTTGGAAGGAAGTCTCAATGATGCAGCTTAATATTTTTTTGGTAAAAATCTAATTCCAAACAAAATGGTGTAAAAATTCTGCTTTTGGAATGATTATTTACAAAATAATCAAATTAATTAAGTAAATTAAGTAAAAAAAATTCTTTTGTGTTTATTTATTTTATTTTATTCATTAACAAGTGTAAATATGAGTTACTTTTGAAAAATATTAGAATGACTAAGTAGAAATCATAATAAATTATTTAGTAAGAAAAATATATCATTCCGAGAAATATTTTTGATTAAAAAAGATACTTTAGAAAACAGTGTAGAGAACAACTTTAAATGAGGGATCCCAATGGATTGTTATTGTTAGATTTTTTCAAATGTTTAGCTCTCAATAAAAACCTGTAAACAATCCAGCAGACAGAGGGTTAAAGTGTCTATTGTTGGATATTGGAGAGAAGAATGTTTCAAGTAGATTTCTCTTAGTTCATTGTAAGATGGGCTTTTCATTTGAAACTCATCTTCAATGACAAAATGTTTTCCTACATCTTTTGCATTAGCATTGATACAGCAACCGAGTAAAGCACCTGTTTCTGTATTTCTACACATACTTTGTATGCCACACATGTACATCCACAGCAACATTTGAAATGTGAAATGTGTCAAGTACTTGGTGTATGTCTCATTGACACACAGCCACACATGTGTTAGACAGGTAATACATGAGAGTAGAGAAACTGGAAGTAGTGCTTTCAACTACCCAAACTGCACACCAGAGTAGCACAGGATAATTAGTGTGAGACCGCCTCATTTCAGCAAGCTTGTTTGTTTTGTTTGAATCATGTGTGCATTGGATTAACAGTCAGCTAGCTTGTCGTGTTGACCTGAGAACAAGGATATTCCCCGTAATGGCCTCATTGAAGAGACATCGTAGAGTGGGGGCTTCCTGTAAGGCAGGTGAGATTGTACTCTTCCAGCAGCAGTTCAGTGGTCTGCTCACTAATCTTTCAAACTACTTTAATTCCTTTCATTAGGCTTAGAGGTGTCTCTCCGTCCATTCTGATCTCTTCCATCAAGCTAGCTCACAGGTGTCCATGTCTCTCCTTCCACTCTCATCTCTCTCAATTTAGCTAGCTCACAGGTGTCCATGTCTCTCCTTCCACTCATCTCTCTCAATTTAGCTAGCTCACAGGTGTCCATGTCTCTCCTTCCACTCATCTCCTCCATCTAGCTAGCTCACAGGTGTCCATGTCTCTCCTTCCACTCTCATCTCCTCCATCTAGCTAGCTCACAGGTGTCCACGTCTCTCCTTCCACTCTCATCTCCTCCATCTAGATAGCTCACAGGTGTCCATGTCTCTCCTTCCACTCTCATCTCCTCCATCTAGCTAGCTCACAGATGTCCATGTCTCTCCTTCCACTCTCATCTCCTCCATCTAGATAGCTCACAGGTGTCCATGTCTCTTCTTCCACTCTCATCTCCTCCATCTAGCTAGCTCACAGGTGTCCACGTCTCTCCTTCCACTCTCATCTCCTCCATCTAGATAGCTCACAGGTGTCCACGTCTCTCCTTCCACTCTCATCTCCTCCATCTAGCTAGCTCACAGGTGTCCATGTCTCTCCTTCCACTCTCATCTCCTCCATCTAGCTAGCTCACAGGTGTCCACGTCTCTCCTTCCACTCTCATCTCCTCCATCTAGCTAGCTCACAGGTGTCCATGTCTCTCCTTCCACTCTCATCTCCTCCATTTAGCTAGCTCACAGGTGTCCATGTCTCTCCTTCCACTCTCATCTCCTCCATCTAGATAGCTCACAGGTGTCCATGTCTCTCCTTCCACTCTCATCTCCTCCATCTAGCTAGCTCACAGGTGTCCACGTCTCTCCTTCCACTCTCATCTCCTCCATCTAGATAGCTCACAGGTGTCCATGTCTCTCCTTCCACTCATCTCCTCCATCTAGCTAGCTCACAGATGTCCACGTCTCTTCTTCCACTCTCATCTCCTCCATCTAGCTAGCTCACAGATGTCCATGTCTCTCCTTCCACTCATCTCCTCCATCTAGATAGCTCACAGATGTCCATGTCTCTCCTTCCACTCTCATCTCCTCCATCTAGATAGCTCACAGGTGTCCATGTCTCTCCTTCCACTCTCATCTCCTCCATCTAGCTAGCTCACAGGCGTCCACGTCTCTCCTTCCACTCTCATCTCCTCCATCTAGATAGCTCACAGGTGTCCATGTCTCTCCTTCCACTCTCATCTCCTCCATCTAGCTAGCTCACAGATGTCCATGTCTCTCCTTCCACTCTCATCTCCTCCATCTAGCTAGCTCACAGATGTCCATGTCTCTCCTTCCACTCATCTCCTCCATCTAGATAGCTCACAGATGTCCATGTCTCTCCTTCCACTCTCATCTCCTCCATCTAGCTAGCTCACAGGTGTCCATGTCTCTCCTTCCACTCTCATCTCCTCCATCTAGCTAGCTCACAGATGTCCATGTCTCTCCTTCCACTCTCATCTCCTCCATCTAGCTAGCTCACAGGTGTCCATGTCTCTCCTTCCACTCATCTCCTCCATCTAGATAGCTCACAGATGTCCACGTCTCTCTTCCACTCTCATCTCCTCCATCTAGCTAGCTCACAGGTGTCCACGTCTCTCCTTCCACTCTCATCTCCTCCATCTAGATAGCTCACAGATGTCCATGTCTCTCCTTCCACTCATCTCCTCCATCTAGATAGCTCACAGATGTCCATGTCTCTCCTTCCACTCTCATCTCCTCCATCTAGATAGCTCACAGATGTCCATGTCTCTCCTTCCACTCATCTCCTCCATCTAGATAGCTCACAGATGTCCATGTCTCTCCTTCCACTCATCTCCTCCATCTAGATAGCTCACAGATGTCCATGTCTCTCCTTCCACTCTCATCTCCTCCATCTAGCTAGCTCACAGGTGTCCATGTCTCTCCTTCCACTCTCATCTCCTCCATCTAGCTAGCTCACAGATGTCCATGTCTCTCCTTCCACTCTCATCTCCTCCATCTAGCTAGCTCACAGGTGTCCATGTCTCTCCTTCCACTCATCTCCTCCATCTAGATAGCTCACAGATGTCCACGTCTCTCTTCCACTCTCATCTCCTCCATCTAGCTAGCTCACAGGTGTCCACGTCTCTCCTTCCACTCTCATCTCCTCCATCTAGATAGCTCACAGATGTCCATGTCTCTCCTTCCACTCATCTCCTCCATCTAGATAGCTCACAGATGTCCATGTCTCTCCTTCCACTCTCATCTCCTCCATCTAGATAGCTCACAGATGTCCATGTCTCTCCTTCCACTCATCTCCTCCATCTAGATAGCTCACAGATGTCCATGTCTCTCCTTCCACTCATCTCCTCCATCTAGATAGCTCACAGATGTCCATGTCTCTCCTTCCACTCTCATCTCCTCCATCTAGATAGCTCACAGGTGTCCATGTCTCTCCTTCCACTCTCATCTCCTCCATCTAGCTAGCTCACAGGCGTCCACGTCTCTCCTTCCACTCTCATCTCCTCCATCTAGATAGCTCACAGGTGTCCATGTCTCTCCTTCCACTCTCATCTCCTCCATCTAGCTAGCTCTCAGGTGTCCATGTCTCTCCTTCCACTCTCATCTCCTCCATCTAGCTAGCTCACAGGTGTCCATGTCTCTCCTTCCACTCTCATCTCCTCCATCTAGCTAGCTCACAGATGTCCATGTCTCTCCTTCCACTCATCTCCTCCATCTAGATAGCTCACAGATGTCCATGTCTCTCCTTCCACTCTCATCTCCTCCATCTAGCTAGCTCACAGGTGTCCATGTCTCTCCTTCCACTCTCATCTCCTCCATCTAGCTAGCTCACAGATGTCCATGTCTCCCATTCCACTCTCATCTCCTCCATCTAGCTAGCTCACAGATGTCCATGTCTCTCCTTCCACTCTCATCTCCTCCATCTAGATAGCTCACAGGTGTCCACGTCTCTCCTTCCACTCTCATCTCCTCCATCTAGCTAGCTCACAGGTGTCCACGTCTCTCCTTCCACTCATCTCCTCCATCTAGCTAGCTCACAGGTGTCCATGTCTCTCCTTCCACTCTCATCTCCTCCATCTAGCTAGCTCACAGGTGTCCATGTCTACCCTTCCACTCTCATCTCCTCCATCTAGCTAGCTCACAGATGTCCATGTCTCTCCTTCCACTCTCATCTCCTCCATCTAGCTAGCTCACAGGTGTCCATGTCTACCCTTCCACTCTCATCTCCTCCATCTAGCTAGCTCACAGGTGTCCATGTCTCTCCTTCCACTCTCATCTCCTCCATCTAGCTAGCTCACAGGTGTCCATGTCTCTACCCTTCCACTCTCATCTCCTCCATCTAGCTAGCTCACAGGTGTCCATGTCTCTCCTTCCACTCTCATCTCCTCCATCTAGCTAGCTCACAGGTGTCCATGTCTACCCTTCCACTCTCATCTCCTCCATCTAGCTAGCTCACAGGTGTCCATGTCTCTCCTTCCACTCTCATCTCCTCCATCTAGCTAGCTCACAGGTGTCCATGTCTCTCCTTCCACTCTCATCTCCTCCATCTAGCTAGCTCACAGATGTCCATGTCTCTCCTTCCACTCTCATCTCCTCCATCTAGCTAGCTCACAGGTGTCCATGTCTACCCTTCCACTCTCATCTCCTCCATCTAGCTAGCTCACAGGTGTCCATGTCTCTCCTTCCACTCTCATCTCCTCCATCTAGATAGCTCACAGGTGTCCATGTCTCTCCTTCCACTCTCATCTCCTCCATCTAGCTAGCTCACAGGTGTCCATGTCTCTCCTTCCACTCTCATCTCCTCCATCTAGATAGCTCACAGGTGTCCATGTCTCTCCTTCCACTCTCATCTCCTCCATCTAGATAGCTCACAGGTGTCCACGTCTCTCCTTCCACTCTCATCTCTTCCATCTAGCTAGCTCACAGGTGTCCATGTCTCTCCTTCCACTCTCATCTCCTCCATCTAGATAGCTCACAGGTGTCCATGTCTCTCCTTCCACTCTCATCTCCTCCATCTAGCTAGCTCACAGGTGTCCATGTCTCTCCTTCCACTCTCATCTCCTCCATCTAGCTAGCTCACAGGTGTCCATGTCTCTCCTTCCACTCTCATCTCCTCCATCTAGCTAGCTCACAGGTGTCCACGTCTCTCCTTCCACTCTCATCTCCTCCATCTAGATAGCTCACAGGTGTCCATGTCTCTCCTTCCACTCTCATCTCCTCCATCTAGCTAGCTCACAGGTGTTCATGTCTCTCCTTCCACTCTCATCTCCTCCATCTAGATAGCTCACAGGTGTCCATGTCTCTCCTTCCACTCTCATCTCCTCCATCTAGCTAGCTGACAGGTGTCCATGTCTCTCCTTCCACTCCCATCTCCTCCATCTAGCTAGCTCACAGGTGTCCATGTCTCCCATTCCACTCTCATCTCCTCCATCTAGCTAGCTCACAGATGTCCATGTCTCTCCTTCCACTCTCATCTCCTCCATCTAGCTAGCTCACAGGTGTCCATGTCTCTCCTTCCACTCTCATCTCCTCCATCTAGATAGCTCACAGATGTCCATGTCTCTCCTTCCACTCATCTCCTCCATCTAGATAGCTCACAGATGTCCATGTCTCTCCTTCCACTCATCTCCTCCATCTAGATAGCTCACAGATGTCCATGTCTCTCCTTCCACTCTCATCTCCTCCATCTAGATAGCTCACAGGTGTCCATGTCTCTCCTTCCACTCTCATCTCCTCCATCTAGCTAGCTCACAGGCGTCCACGTCTCTCCTTCCACTCTCATCTCCTCCATCTAGATAGCTCACAGGTGTCCATGTCTCTCCTTCCACTCTCATCTCCATCTAGCTAGCTCTCAGGTGTCCATGTCTCTCCTTCCACTCTCATCTCCTCCATCTAGCTAGCTCACAGGTGTCCATGTCTCTCCTTCCACTCTCATCTCCTCCATCTAGCTAGCTCACAGATGTCCATGTCTCTCCTTCCACTCATCTCCTCCATCTAGATAGCTCACAGATGTCCATGTCTCTCCTTCCACTCTCATCTCCTCCATCTAGCTAGCTCACAGGTGTCCATGTCTCTCCTTCCACTCTCATCTCCTCCATCTAGCTAGCTCACAGATGTCCATGTCTCCCATTCCACTCTCATCTCCTCCATCTAGCTAGCTCACAGATGTCCATGTCTCTCCTTCCACTCTCATCTCCTCCATCTAGATAGCTCACAGGTGTCCACGTCTCTCCTTCCACTCTCATCTCCTCCATCTAGCTAGCTCACAGGTGTCCACGTCTCTCCTTCCACTCATCTCCTCCATCTAGCTAGCTCACAGGTGTCCATGTCTCTCCTTCCACTCTCATCTCCTCCATCTAGCTAGCTCACAGGTGTCCATGTCTACCCTTCCACTCTCATCTCCTCCATCTAGCTAGCTCACAGATGTCCATGTCTCTCCTTCCACTCTCATCTCCTCCATCTAGCTAGCTCACAGGTGTCCATGTCTACCCTTCCACTCTCATCTCCTCCATCTAGCTAGCTCACAGGTGTCCATGTCTCTCCTTCCACTCTCATCTCCTCCATCTAGCTAGCTCACAGGTGTCCATGTCTCTACCCTTCCACTCTCATCTCCTCCATCTAGCTAGCTCACAGGTGTCCATGTCTCTCCTTCCACTCTCATCTCCTCCATCTAGCTAGCTCACAGGTGTCCATGTCTACCCTTCCACTCTCATCTCCTCCATCTAGCTAGCTCACAGGTGTCCATGTCTCTCCTTCCACTCTCATCTCCTCCATCTAGCTAGCTCACAGGTGTCCATGTCTCTCCTTCCACTCTCATCTCCTCCATCTAGCTAGCTCACAGATGTCCATGTCTCTCCTTCCACTCTCATCTCCTCCATCTAGCTAGCTCACAGGTGTCCATGTCTACCCTTCCACTCTCATCTCCTCCATCTAGCTAGCTCACAGGTGTCCATGTCTCTCCTTCCACTCTCATCTCCTCCATCTAGATAGCTCACAGGTGTCCATGTCTCTCCTTCCACTCTCATCTCCTCCATCTAGCTAGCTCACAGGTGTCCATGTCTCTCCTTCCACTCTCATCTCCTCCATCTAGATAGCTCACAGGTGTCCACGTCTCTCCTTCCACTCTCATCTCCTCCATCTAGATAGCTCACAGGTGTCCACGTCTCTCCTTCCACTCTCATCTCTTCCATCTAGCTAGCTCACAGGTGTCCATGTCTCTCCTTCCACTCTCATCTCCTCCATCTAGATAGCTCACAGGTGTCCATGTCTCTCCTTCCACTCTCATCTCCTCCATCTAGCTAGCTCACAGGTGTCCATGTCTCTCCTTCCACTCTCATCTCCTCCATCTAGCTAGCTCACAGGTGTCCACGTCTCTCCTTCCACTCTCATCTCCTCCATCTAGATAGCTCACAGGTGTCCATGTCTCTCCTTCCACTCTCATCTCCTCCATCTAGCTAGCTCACAGGTGTTCATGTCTCTCCTTCCACTCTCATCTCCTCCATCTAGATAGCTCACAGGTGTCCATGTCTCTCCTTCCACTCTCATCTCCTCCATCTAGCTAGCTGACAGGTGTCCATGTCTCTCCTTCCACTCCCATCTCCTCCATCTAGCTAGCTCACAGGTGTCCATGTCTCCCATTCCACTCTCATCTCCTCCATCTAGCTAGCTCACAGGTGTCCATGTCTACCCTTCCACTCTCATCTCCATCTAGATAGCTCACAGGTGTCCATGTCTCTCCTTCCACTCTCATCTCCTCCATCTAGATAGCTCACAGGTGTCCATGTCTCTCCTTCCACTCTCATCTCCTCCATCTAGATAGCTCACAGGTGTCCATGTCTCTCCTTCCACTCTCATCTCCTCCATCTAGCTAGCTCACAGGTGTCCATGTCTCTCCTTCCACTCTCATCTCCTCCATCTAGATAGCTCACAGGTGTCCATGTCTCTCCTTCCACTCTCATCTCCTCCATCTAGCTAGCTCACAGGTGTCCATGTCTCTCCTTCCACTCCCATCTCCTCCATCTAGCTAGCTCACAGGTGTCCATGTCTCCCATTCCACTCTCATCTCCTCCATCTAGCTAGCTCACAGGTGTCCATGTCTACCCTTCCACTCTCATCTCCATCTAGATAGCTCACAGGTGTCCACGTCTCTCCTTCCACTCTCATCTCCTCCATCTAGATAGCTCACAGGTGTCCATGTCTCTCCTTCCACTCTCATCTCCTCCATCTAGCTAGCTCACAGATGTCCATGTCTCTCCTTCCACTCTCATCTCCATCTAGATAGCTCACAGGTGTCCATGTCTCTCCTTCCACTCTCATCTCCTCCATCTAGATAGCTCACAGGTGTGCATGTCTCTCCTTCCACTCTCATCTCCTCCATCTAGCTAGCTCACAGGTGTCCATGTCTACCCTTCCACTCTCATCTCCTCCATCTAGCTAGCTCACAGGTGTCCATGTCTCTCCTTCCACTCTCATCTCCTCCATCTAGATAGCTCACAGGTGTCCATGTCTCTCCTTCCACTCTCATCTCCTCCATCTAGCTAGCTCACAGGTGTCCATGTCTCTCCTTCCACTCTCATCTCCTCCATCTAGATAGCTCACAGGTGTCCATGTCTCTCCTTCCACTCTCATCTCCTCCATCTAGATAGCTCACAGGTGTCCACGTCTCTCCTTCCACTCTCATCTCCTCCATCTAGCTAGCTCACAGGTGTCCATGTCTCTCCTTCCACTCTCATCTCCTCCATCTAGATAGCTCACAGGTGTCCATGTCTCTCCTTCCACTCTCATCTCCTCCATCTAGCTAGCTCACAGGTGTCCATGTCTCTCCTTCCACTCTCATCTCCTCCATCTAGCTAGCTCACAGGTGTCCATGTCTCTCCTTCCACTCTCATCTCCTCCATCTAGCTAGCTCACAGGTGTCCACGTCTCTCCTTCCACTCTCATCTCCTCCATCTAGATAGCTCACAGGTGTCCATGTCTCTCCTTCCACTCTCATCTCCTCCATCTAGCTAGCTCACAGGTGTCCATGTCTCTCCTTCCACTCTCATCTCCTCCATCTAGATAGCTCACAGGTGTCCACGTCTCTCCTTCCACTCTCATCTCCTCCATCTAGATAGCTCACAGGTGTCCACGTCTCTCCTTCCACTCTCATCTCTTCCATCTAGCTAGCTCACAGGTGTCCATGTCTCTCCTTCCACTCTCATCTCCTCCATCTAGATAGCTCACAGGTGTCCATGTCTCTCCTTCCACTCTCATCTCCTCCATCTAGCTAGCTCACAGGTGTCCATGTCTCTCCTTCCACTCTCATCTCCTCCATCTAGCTAGCTCACAGGTGTCCACGTCTCTCCTTCCACTCTCATCTCCTCCATCTAGATAGCTCACAGGTGTCCATGTCTCTCCTTCCACTCTCATCTCCTCCATCTAGCTAGCTCACAGGTGTTCATGTCTCTCCTTCCACTCTCATCTCCTCCATCTAGATAGCTCACAGGTGTCCATGTCTCTCCTTCCACTCTCATCTCCTCCATCTAGCTAGCTGACAGGTGTCCATGTCTCTCCTTCCACTCCCATCTCCTCCATCTAGCTAGCTCACAGGTGTCCATGTCTCCCATTCCACTCTCATCTCCTCCATCTAGCTAGCTCACAGGTGTCCATGTCTACCCTTCCACTCTCATCTCCATCTAGATAGCTCACAGGTGTCCATGTCTCTCCTTCCACTCTCATCTCCTCCATCTAGATAGCTCACAGGTGTCCATGTCTCTCCTTCCACTCTCATCTCCTCCATCTAGATAGCTCACAGGTGTCCATGTCTCTCCTTCCACTCTCATCTCCTCCATCTAGCTAGCTCACAGGTGTTCATGTCTCTCCTTCCACTCTCATCTCCTCCATCTAGATAGCTCACAGGTGTCCATGTCTCTCCTTCCACTCTCATCTCCTCCATCTAGCTAGCTCACAGGTGTCCATGTCTCTCCTTCCACTCCCATCTCCTCCATCTAGCTAGCTCACAGGTGTCCATGTCTCCCATTCCACTCTCATCTCCTCCATCTAGCTAGCTCACAGGTGTCCATGTCTCTCCTTCCACTCTCATCTCCATCTAGATAGCTCACAGGTGTCCACGTCTCTCCTTCCACTCTCATCTCCTCCATCTAGATAGCTCACAGGTGTCCATGTCTCTCCTTCCACTCTCATCTCCTCCATCTAGCTAGCTCACAGATGTCCATGTCTCTCCTTCCACTCTCATCTCCATCTAGATAGCTCACAGGTGTCCATGTCTCTCCTTCCACTCTCATCTCCTCCATCTAGATAGCTCACAGGTGTGCATGTCTCTCCTTCCACTCTCATCTCCTCCATCTAGCTAGCTCACAGGTGTCCATGTCTACCCTTCCACTCTCATCTCCTCCATCTAGCTAGCTCACAGGTGTCCATGTCTCTCCTTCCACTCTCATCTCCTCCATCTAGATAGCTCACAGGTGTCCATGTCTCTCCTTCCACTCTCATCTCCTCCATCTAGCTAGCTCACAGGTGTCCATGTCTCTCCTTCCACTCTCATCTCCTCCATCTAGATAGCTCACAGGTGTCCATGTCTCTCCTTCCACTCTCATCTCCTCCATCTAGATAGCTCACAGGTGTCCACGTCTCTCCTTCCACTCTCATCTCCTCCATCTAGCTAGCTCACAGGTGTCCATGTCTCTCCTTCCACTCTCATCTCCTCCATCTAGATAGCTCACAGGTGTCCATGTCTCTCCTTCCACTCTCATCTCCTCCATCTAGCTAGCTCACAGGTGTCCATGTCTCTCCTTCCACTCTCATCTCCTCCATCTAGCTAGCTCACAGGTGTCCATGTCTCTCCTTCCACTCTCATCTCCTCCATCTAGCTAGCTCACAGGTGTCCACGTCTCTCCTTCCACTCTCATCTCCTCCATCTAGATAGCTCACAGGTGTCCATGTCTCTCCTTCCACTCTCATCTCCTCCATCTAGCTAGCTCACAGGTGTTCATGTCTCTCCTTCCACTCTCATCTCCTCCATCTAGATAGCTCACAGGTGTCCATGTCTCTCCTTCCACTCTCATCTCCTCCATCTAGCTAGCTGACAGGTGTCCATGTCTCTCCTTCCACTCCCATCTCCTCCATCTAGCTAGCTCACAGGTGTCCATGTCTCCCATTCCACTCTCATCTCCTCCATCTAGCTAGCTCACAGGTGTCCATGTCTACCCTTCCACTCTCATCTCCATCTAGATAGCTCACAGGTGTCCATGTCTCTCCTTCCACTCTCATCTCCTCCATCTAGATAGCTCACAGGTGTTCATGTCTCTCCTTCCACTCTCATCTCCTCCATCTAGATAGCTCACAGGTGTCCATGTCTCTCCTTCCACTCTCATCTCCTCCATCTAGCTAGCTCACAGGTGTCCATGTCTCTCCTTCCACTCTCATCTCCTCCATCTAGATAGCTCACAGGTGTTCATGTCTCTCCTTCCACTCTCATCTCCTCCATCTAGATAGCTCACAGGTGTCCATGTCTCTCCTTCCACTCTCATCTCCTCCATCTAGCTAGCTCACAGGTGTTCATGTCTCTCCTTCCACTCTCATCTCCTCCATCTAGATAGCTCACAGGTGTCCATGTCTCTCCTTCCACTCTCATCTCCTCCATCTAGCTAGCTCACAGGTGTCCATGTCTCTCCTTCCACTCCCATCTCCTCCATCTAGCTAGCTCACAGGTGTCCATGTCTCCCATTCCACTCTCATCTCCTCCATCTAGCTAGCTCACAGGTGTCCATGTCTACCCTTCCACTCTCATCTCCATCTAGATAGCTCACAGGTGTCCACGTCTCTCCTTCCACTCTCATCTCCTCCATCTAGATAGCTCACAGGTGTCCATGTCTCTCCTTCCACTCTCATCTCCTCCATCTAGCTAGCTCACAGATGTCCATGTCTCTCCTTCCACTCTCATCTCCATCTAGATAGCTCACAGGTGTCCATGTCTCTCCTTCCACTCTCATCTCCTCCATCTAGATAGCTCACAGGTGTGCATGTCTCTCCTTCCACTCTCATCTCCTCCATCTAGCTAGCTCACAGGTGTCCATGTCTCTCCTTCCACTCCCATCTCCTCCATCTAGCTAGCTCACAGATGTCCATGTCTCTCCTTCCACTCTCATCTCCTCCATCTAGCTAGCTCACAGGTGTCCATGTCTCTTCTTCCACTCTCATCTCCTCCATCTAGATAGCTCACAGGTGTCCATGTCTCTCCTTCCACTCCCATCTCCTCCATCTAGCTAGCTCACAGGTGTCCATGTCTACCCTTCCACTCTCATCTCCTCCATCTAGATAGCTCACAGGTGTCCATGTCTCTCCTTCCACTCTCATCTCCTCCATCTAGATAGCTCACAGGTGTGCATGTCTCTCCTTTCACTCTCATCTCCATCTAGATAGCTCACAGGTGTCCACGTCTCTCCTTCCACTCTCATCTCCTCCATCTAGCTAGCTCACAGGTGTCCATGTCTACCCTTCCACTCTCATCTCCTCCATCTAGATAGCTCACAGGTGTCCATGTCTCTCCTTCCACTCTCATCTCCTCCATCTAGATAGCTCACAGGTGTCCATGTCTACCCTTCCACTCTCATCTCCTCCATCTAGCTAGCTCACAGATGTCCATGTCTCTCCTTTCACTCTCATCTCCTCCATCTAGATAGCTCACAGGTGTCCATGTCTCTCCTTCCACTCTCATCTCCTCCATCTAGATAGCTCACAGGTGTCCATGTCTCTCCTTCCACTCTCATCTCCTCCATCTAGCTAGCTCACAGATGTCCATGTCTCCCATTCCACTCTCATCTCCTCCATCTAGATAGCTCACAGGTGTCCATGTCTCCCATTCCACTCTCATCTCCTCCATCTAGCTAGCTCACAGATGTGCATGTCTCTCCTTTCACTCTCATCTCCTCCATCTAGATAGCTCACAGGTGTCCATGTCTCTCCTTCCACTCTCATCTCCTCCATCTAGATAGCTCACAGATGTCCATGTCTTTCCTTTCACTCTCATCTCCTCCATCTAGATAGCTCACAGGTGTCCATGTCTCTCCTTCCACTCTCATTGCTATCCTCTAGCTAGCTCACAGGTGTCCATGTCTCTCCTTCCACTCTCATCTCCTCCATCTAGCTAGCTCACAGATGTGCATGTCTCTCCTTTCACTCTCATCTCCTCCATCTAGATAGCTCACAGGTGTCCATGTCTCCCATTCCACTCTCATCTCCTCCATCTAGATAGCTCACAGATGTCCATGTCTTTCCTTTCACTCTCATCTCCTCCATCTAGATAGCTCACAGGTGTCCATGTCTCTCCTTCCACTCTCATCTCCTCCATCTAGATAGCTCACAGATGTCCATGTCTTTCCTTTCACTCTCATCTCCTCCATCTAGATAGCTCACAGGTGTCCATGTCTCTCCTTCCACTCTCATTGCTATCCTCTAGCTAGCTCACAGGTGTCCACGTCTCTCCTTCCACTCTCATCTCCTCCATCTAGCTATGCACTTTTGGATGTGACTTCTCAAAACTCCAGGGATGGTTGCAATATTTTGTCACTGCTTTCCAGGGTTATACTTGCCTTCGTGTCTGCTGTAAATGAGTTTCCAATTCATGCTTGAATCATTGGTTTTCAATCAGAAATCACAAGTTAAACCTGAATGTTGTCGCCATGCTGAACTGATAACCATGAAGAATGTATTTTTCATAAACCACCACTTCATCTCGATACAATTACAACATAATTTGACATATTTGATTCCATTAACATTATCTGTGGCCCTTTAAGTATGAGTTGATTTTGTCGTATTTCCGTTTCAACCTCATTTCAAATATCAGTCATTAATCTCGAAATGCTACAGTTTACATCTTGTGATTATCACTCGGCCATCTTTTATTGCCTTGCCAGTAAAACAATCATGAAAATCAATTCATTGAGTCTTGATTGGTTATTGCTGAAATTGATAATGTTGTGTTATGAACATTGAAATAATCATTATTGTTTGTAATAACAGGCAGCCATTTCATGATTTCTATACGTCTTAGCTATAAGCTGTCATGATGTTGGTCAGCTGTGCAGGCGTTGTCCTATGTTGACGAGCTTGTTGCACGTGCCCAGACTACAAGTTACAAGACCTTTTTATGTAGATGATCCAGGCTAATTAGATTGCCCCTTGTATGAATAATTGTATACAGTATTTAAACACATTATAGTGATCACACAAGAGAGGATTAATAGGGATGGCTTGCTTGAAGGCAGGAAGCAAGAGTGTTTATCTGAAGATTCAGGGAGCAGTGTATGCTGGATGGTCCACAATAGGAGCTGGTAACTGCAGCCAGACCTTCCTACCAGCACTAACTCGCACAATGCTCATTGACACAGATGTGCTGAATTTGTCCTAATCTCTCTCAACACTCAACAGAATATCAATGACTTCAACAAGCCTGTGCCAATTGTATGTAAGCTTTGAAGGCTTACAGCATGGACCTTGCAGCCGGCCCGATCACCTCCTTGTTTAGGTTAAAGTAGCTCTACCTCTCTCACTCTCTCAGCGTTTAGGGAACACCAAACACACGGCACCAAAATTTTTTTTAATCAGTCACTTGCAGGACAATAAATTTTCATGTTGATGCGTTTATTGAATGTGTGCAGAAAGAGTTTTTATCATCTTAAAAATCAGATGAGTTACTGAGACTACTACAAAGACCAAGGCTTTATTTTCTATCATTAAGATATAAAGGTCATATTATGTGACTGATGTCATAATGTGTCCCCAAAATAAACGGCATGTGTAAAACAAGAAATAAAGGAAATAAACAGTAGTTTAGGGATCTGCTTTGTTGCAATATCAGGGAAGATGTAGATCTAGATCCTGTTGGTCGCCTGCTTCTGCACACGTTCCTGTAAGACGTGATTCAGAAGCAACTTGCCCTATCCATGCTCTCAAAATCTTTGATATATTTTCAAGATTTTTTTTCATTCAATAAATAATCACATTTTTTCTCTTTCATAACTAAAATGTCAAGATATGTCATTGATATGACAATTACTTTGTCCCTCTGTCAGAGTTTATCACAAGCTATTACACTTGATGGAGTAGTATGGATGATAGAAAGATTGGGAGATATAAATGGTTGGGGGGGTAAGTAAGTAATGAAGCTTTGCGAGCTCAACAATCTCCACAAGGCGATGTACAAGCAAGATAAGAGGTAGGTTTAGATGAAGGTAAGTGACAGTCCTGTCGCTGGTGTGTGGGGCGGATAACATTCACAGCCCACTAGATAGCATCTAATTGCCTGTAATTGTCCCAAGGTGGGAGGGAGCCAGTGTGTTGTGCTACCAGGCATAAGCCTTGCAATAATAACGGTCTGTTAACGTTGTTGTCGAGTATGTCCTACTGATCAAGAGATATACTATTTTTCTCTCCCACACTTACCTCTATGGTTTGTTGATTGAGATTTAAGTTTTCAACTTGTCTAGCCATAAGGCATGGGCAGTTTTGTTGTCTGTTTTGTATTGAAGTTTGAACTTGAAACTGCAGTTTTATGAGGAAGAATTTTGCACATTGACAATATTTTCCATATTGGCAATGTGCTATCATTAGATACATAATTAGTTAATCAATCCTCAAGATAATAAGTAATGAAATAATTCATAAGCTCCACAGCCAATGTCTCAATTTCGTTATGATTATATCTCAGCGAATTGGTGGGGATACATATTGGTTTTGGTTGAGTTTTAATATTGTTCTGTTTTCATGTAACAATTTGGCCTAAAAATGTCCATTGGGCGTTAGATCTTTTTTTCAATTTTGTTTCTGCTGTGGCCATGGCAAAAACTTGAACTTTATTTTTAGGGTAGTGTTCCTAATAATCAACAAATTTGGTATACTGCTTCTCAATTTCATTTTCAAAATTGGGTATGTTTTTGGAGCATCATTTTGAAACTACTTCGGAGAAGGGGAAGATAACCATTTTTACGAGTAAAAACACTCCCTTATTATTTCCTTATTTGCTGAATTCTGAGAATTGTGGTCTGTGTTTGCAGGTGGCAGCCGGGAGAAAGGAGGGGATGTACCTCCTGCCAGCATGAAGCTGTCCGCTCCTGACCACACCCTCCTTATTGACTACGACAAGATAGACACTCTTGAAGAATTCAAAACATTGGTGAGAAAACTTTGGTTATAGTGGCTGAGTTTTAGTTGCTGTAAACTAAAAATAAATAAACCCATCCATGCAAAAATAAACTAAACTTTTAAAAATCATCCATCACATAATCATTGATACACATTATTTTACTCATGCAGCTGTCAGTGACTGAGGACTATGAAGAGAAGAGGAAGATTCGTAATGCAATGCGTCAGCTACGCAAGAGGCTGGAGCTAGGTGAGAGAGGGCTTCATTGATGGGGATCATTTAACATGGGACACAAGCTATTCACTGTTGATGCAGACTATCTAGGGTTAGATCGTGGCCAGGTGACTTTCAAGTAGGAAATGTAGATATTTGGAGGAGTGATGTAATCAGCAGCCTCCAGCCTAGATGACTGCATTAGAAGCTGGGTATATAATTATGAATAATTGTATTCACTTGCTAGCAGTACAGCCTAGGTCTCTTACTGCTTTGCTGAACTCATCTACTATATACCTTGTGGCCCAACACACAAATGGGAACATAATCCTCCATTGTAGTACAAAGCTGATATTTCTTATGACACTTTGTCATTTACACAAGGGCTACACTGTATGTTATGTTAAGGCTTTGTATAAATGTTACAGGCAATAGCTTGGTAATCAGATTTTTTCGTGAACATGTTGGCATAGCTTAACAGGGGATTTTTATTTACATGTGTTACCATTAAGCAAACATTAGGGTTTACTCTGGTAATGAGAAGGCATGTAACAGATGAATAAGCTGACATATGGAATACACAGGCTTCCTGCCAGCTTCTTAGAGTACCCTCTCACTTATTTCCTAGCTGTGTAACCTGCTGTATAACATATGTGCACACACATTGACACTTGTATATGTACTCATTGTGCTCTGATTGCTTGCAGACCCAGCTAGTAAGTATGACCTGCTCCCCCTATACACTGGGGGGAGTCTCTTCTCTGATGGAGTAGTCTTCCAACCTCCATAGACACTCACCCCCTTATTGGATTACAGAAACATGCATCAATTCTGGAAAAATATATTTTTTCTTAAAGACATCAATAATGTAACAAACTCTGCCTTATCTTATCCTGAGGACTATAAATGAAGGATTTAGGAGGAGTGAATGATGATTCAAAGTAATAAATGATGTTTCAAAAGTACTGAATGATGATTCAAAGTAATAAATGATGTTTCAAAAGTACTGATTGATGATTCAGAAGTAATGAATGATGATTCAGAAGTAATGAATGATGATTCAGAAAGTAATGAATGATGATTCAGAAGTAATGAATGATGATTCAGAAGTAATGAATAATGATTTAGAAGTAATGAATGATGATTCAGAAGTAATGAATGATGATTTAGAAGTAATGAATAATGATTTAGAAGTAATGAATGATGATTTAGAAGTAATGAATGATGATTCAGAAGTAATGAATAATGATTTAAAAGTAATGAATGATGATTCAGAAGTAATGAATGATGATTTAGAAGTAATGAATGATGATTCAGGAGTAATGAATAATGATTTAAAAGTAAAGAATGATGATTCAAAAGTATTGAATGATGATTCTAACATGACACAACATTTAGAATGAAAATACTGCATTCTGATTGGTTTATCATATCAATTTTCGAGTAATCATTTCGCTAATAGTTACCTATAAATGTTTACGACCCATTCACATTCCTCAGCACACGTACATACAAACTGCACTATTTTTGGTTGTATGTAATGCCTTTTTTTATCCCTAAATCCAATTACCAACCGAACTCGCTTCGTACACACAAGTGACCTTTTTCTTCAATTTTGCAACATACTTCCATTTCTCTTCCGCATTTAATTCACAAGTGACCATATTTCTTGGCACAGTGTATTCAACCATGATACAAAGTAAAGCTTTCTTGTCCGCCTTTCTCAAAGTTTCAAACACTTCACTGGTAGCGAGCAACTACTTTTACAGTAACGTCCATTGGTTGGGTCAGTCCTTGTTGGTCTCGTAGGAGTGAAAGGTCAACCTATGTATAAATGTGAAAAATTGTAACTGACCATACAGAAAATCTCTTCGTGTTGATATTATCTTCAATGACATAAAGATGAGTTTATTTAAAATTCTAAAGGTGTATGTGTTGATATTTTTGATTGAAGTATGCTCTTCAAAAATTGAACTACCGTAGTTTCAAAAGCAAGTGGAACTGGTCTGTACTGGTTCAACCTTATCACATTGCTGTTGCGCAAGGCAAATCAGTTCCTCATTATTTTTCTAATTAGTCGTATTAGAATGGAGATAAATCCATTCTGTTTTTTATTTTGGGGTTGTATGTGATGTATTTTTTACCCCTAAAAGCTCTGAAATTAAATTAATGGGTAAACGACATCAACCCCCCCAAACCCCCCCCCCCCCCCCCCCCCCCCCCCCACCAAAAAAAACCCCAAACCAGAATGGATTTATCTCCAAATTCAGAAGTAATGAATAATGATTTAAAAGTAAAGACTGATGATTCTGAAGTAATGAATGATGATTATTCAGAAGCAGAAGTAATGAATGGGGATTCAGAAGTAATGAATGATGATTTAAAAGTAAAGTATGATTCAGAAGTAATGAATGATGATTTAAAAGGAAAGTATGATTCAGAAGTAATGAATGATGATTTAAAAGTAAAGTATGATTCAGATGTAATGAATGATGATTTAAAAGTAAAGTATGATTCAGAAGTAATTAATGATTTAAAAGTACAGAATGATCATTGAGAAATAGTGAATGTTGAATGATGATTTAGAAGTAATAAATAGCAATTCAAATGTAAAGAATTACCATTCAGAAGTAGTGGATGAATGATTTAAGAACATTGATAGGTACTCTTTATTGTTTACAGTATGATTATATTCTCTCCAATTTTGATTGATATCTTTCAGAATTGATGTCATTTCTTCCAATACTAGAGAGGTCTGATAAAGTAGTTAGCACTAATAGCTAGCCCAGTTGCTGGTCTGAGAATGATTACATCTAGTGTTACAACACTAACCAAGCTTTTCACTTGCATCCAGTCGTACTTTGTGCACTTTTCTTCTGAAACTGAGCTAATAGCATGACGGCAAGTAAATAGTCTGCCCACTGATGTTTGAAAACTGCAGTCTTGGTTTGATGTACACTGGTGATCTAAAGTCAGTACGTTGCTGTCCTCTCTAAGAGTTGAGTAAGGAGGGCCTAGGGTTCACGCCCTTCAAATACCTTATTATTCATCGCCCGCAACAAGGAAGTTGCAGGGGGTATTATAATGGACACCATCCGTCAATCCATCCGTTTCACATCGTGTCCACCTCATAATTCTCAATGAAAATTTGTCACGGAAATTCAGATATATGTAATGATATGTCCTTCTTAACCATCTTGAAAATATCTCTAAAACATTTGGGATTTTGGGGGGAAAGTGTTGAATTTGCTATTTTCTCTATTGAGATTTGAGTGTATATCACATTCATAAAATATTTCCTTTAAATTATACAAGTTTGTCAAAAGTATTTTGATTTCATTTCGTTTTTGATTGAACAGTTCCTTCTTTTTTTCTTTACAAGATCGTACTAATTACAAATAATTCAGGAAAATTATATCAAGGAAACATTAATTTCAATACAGTTACAGAAAAATATTAAAGTGGTAAAATATATAATACCTAAGAACATTGTGCCATTTGCGGGGATATAGCTCGACTGTGTCAGCTGCTTGTTTATCTCTTTCCAGACACAGAAGCCCTAGCTAAAATCTGGAGCAAGGTGTAATCCATAGGGTCCTTATTTCTGTCGTCTTTTCAAGAACAATCTTTAACACAGACCTATAAAACAATGAGGATTGTAAATTATAAATATAATGACCTTGTGGCTTGTGTTTTCCCCATCAAATGAAAAGCTGTACCAAGCTTTTATCTGTGTGCCGACACTATTACCATTAAGAATAATAAGCTAAGATTTGTGGAACCCTCCATTCTGCTTCCAGAAAATGTCATTAATGTTTGTTATATAATATGTATCATAAAAAGGCCTGGTGAGCTACAGAGCCAACGATCTAATTTTATAAGCTTATTTTAACCCCTCAGCTTATGTATAGGCCTTGTTGACAGGTTATGTTATGGGATGAGCTTTCTAGTACATGGAGCTGATTGTTGAAAATGAAATACATTTGTGGAAGAGGACCTTGGTAGACACTTTAGGTAGGGTTGAGGGATCTAAAAACAGGTAAGAAGGTTGCATCCATCAGTCATTTGGTTGAAGGGGACACCCATCAGTTAAGACAGCTCAGATACCAATCAGGTGGGAAGAAGGGGGTTGTAGACAAATCAGGTTAGGAGAGGTGAGGGTACACCAATCAGATAGGTAGGAGGGGAGAGAGGTACACCCATCAAGTAGGAGGGAGAGGGATACACCCATCAAGTAGGAGGGGGAGGGGTACACCCATCAAGTAGGAGGGGAGGGATACACCCATTAAGTAGGAGGGGAGAGAGGTACACCCGTCAGATAGGAGGGGAGAGAGGTACACCCGTCAGATGGGAGGGGGAGGGATACACCCATCAAGTAGGAGGGGAGGGTACACCAATCAAGTTGGAGGGTAAGGGTACACCAATCAAGTAGGAGGGGGAGGGGTACACCCATCAAGTAGGAGGGGGAAGGATACACACATCAAGTAGGAGGGGGAAGGATACACCCATCAAGTAGGAGGGGGAGGGGTACACATATCAAGTAGGAGGGGGAGGGGTACACATATCAAGTAGGAGGGAGAGAGGTACACCCATCAAGTAGGAGGGGGAGGGGTACACCCATCAAGTAGGAGGGGGAGGGGTACACCCATCAAGTAGGAGAGGGAGGGGTACACCCATCAAGTAGGAGGGGGAGGGGTACACCCATCAAGTAGGAGAGGGAGGGGTACACACATCAAGTAGGAGGGGTAGGGGTACACCAATCAAGTAGGAGAGGGAGGGTTACACCCATCAAGTAGGAGGGGGAGGGGATGTATGGTAGATAAAGTCAGTGAGACTCAAACAAGGATAAATGGTGCAGCAAGGATGCTGCTTGAAACATGAACAATGTTAAACGGTGTAATTTAGGTAGATATCTTTTTTTAGCATGTACATTAAGAAATAATTTAATGTATAATGTAAAGTGAGTGCATTTTCTTTGAATACTGAGTCCATGTTTACCAGCGTCATGGTATTTTGTGTTATAACCGCTGATTAGCTGTAAAGCTAAATGTTGATAAAGAATACTAACAACTTATGTAAATGAAATAGGATCAGATGACCAGTTTACACTCTGAAGGTGCAATTCGAATTGTTGATTCTTTTACACTGGCCGAGTTGGTATCAATTCCATACACCTGTGAACACTTATTTATATTTGATAGAAAAAAACTGTCTATTTTCTAACTTAAATTTACATAATAAATCCTAGCTGATATAAGGACTTTCTTCTTTAAAGCATCTGATAATGGACTTATTTATAAAGAAGCTTGTAATTGTCATGTAGGTAATCTTTTGTAGCTGAGCTGAACAAGAAGTTGATGCTATGTTTTGTATATGAAAGAGATGTAGTTAGCTGGACGGGAAGTGAGCAGTGGATGGGGACAATGTCAAATAAACAGGTGTGTGGATGCAAAGGTATTTTCAACGTGACCAGGCTCTCTATTCTCTAAGGGTTAGCGCCGTAAAACACTCCTTTATCCAGTTGTACTCAGTATAATTGGAGAACTGTATACATCAGTGTTGTGTGGTTCTGGGTGACCTACATCTCATATGGCTAGGATCTTCCCTGCAGGTGAGGGGGGCAGCCAGGCATATCTGTCTCCCATCCCGAGATAGTTACCTAGCTGTCTCCTGGCATGGCTCTCGCTCACTGTCCCCCCTCCTCACAGGCATGAACCCTGAACCCTGACAAAACCACTGGAGCACTGGACCGTTGCAAGGGTAGATGCTCTCATTCGGCTAGTCTTGGTTTGCTTCTGCTGATGATGTTGTAGAAGACAATTCAAGTTGGGAAATAACTTGGATTAAAACTTATCTCACTGCAAGGCATTTGGTTTGACAAAGGTTGGAGTTTTTTTTTTATTGTCAACTTTCCTCAAGTTTATATTTTATTCAAGAATTATTTGGAATGCTTATGCTCTTAACCTTTTAACAGCAGTGCACAGTTCTACTATGTTTTAGTTTTTCATTTATTATGTGTCATTTATCTGATCACTTTGAATTTTGATTTGCTTATTTTTCTGTTCTTTGTGTTTTTTTCTTCTTGCCATCTGTCACCAAAATGACTGTGGTTTGGTAGTGGTCATATATTCCCATCATCTGTAGAGTTTACTTTGTTGTTATGTTACATGTATAAGTGTGTTGCTGAGGGTCAGATGATATTGGCATATGTATAAGCTTGCCCAGGCAGGCAAGGCTTTGTAAATGTCAGAGCTGCTGTGATGTGTGAGTTTAAATGTCATTTTTCTTTTGCTCAGTGTCAACACACATACTTACCAATTTTATGCCAGCTGACAAACACATGATAATTCATTCACATTTTCAACACTGTTGTGCTTCCTCTGTGACTTTTAATCTATGAACTGTAGAAGCTTTGAGTCTGTCTAGTCCTATAAAATGTGCACTTCAACTTGTCTTCAGTACTGAGCAATGCAACGGATGTTTGTCTCTGATTCCTGGCAGGTGGATTTATCTTTGATTACCAACTGGTGAGGGTTTATGTTGAATAGTTTGTTTGTTAATATTCATGCCATTTCAGAACTAGAGTAATAGTATTGTTTGGAAAAGAAAACTTTGAGTTTGATTACAAATGAAAAGTATAACCATGTGCTGACAAGAAAGGCAACAGTGTAAAGTGGCTATTGTTGCCGAGAGGGGGAGGCAGCCAGGCAGGGGAGTCACTGTGTAGGAGAGGAATGTCCCCCTGCAGGGTGAAGGTGAAGATATATCACCTTGCTTTGGTCCTCATCTAACAGCTCATTGTTCCTCCTGGTGGCTTGAGAGGCTTCTAGAATAGCTTGTGTATGCCCTCCATCACAAGCTCCTGCTCACCCAGGCTGTAGTTCACATGTTACACTTCATCTCACCCAGGCTTTAGTTCACATGTTACACATCATCTCACCCAGGCTCTAGTTCACATGTTACACGTCATCTTACCCAGGCTCTAGTTTAAATGTTACACTTCATCTTACCCAGGCTCTAGTTCACATGTTACACATCATCTCACCCAGGCTCTACTTCACATGTTACACATCATCTCACCCAGGCTCTAGTTCACATGTTACACTTCATCTCACCCAGGCTCTAGTTCACATGTTACACTTCATCTCACCCAGGCTTTAGTTCACATGTAGCACTTCATCTCACCCAGGCTCTAGTTCACGTCTTACACTTCATCTCACCCAGGCTCTAGTTCACATGATACACTTCATCTCACCCAGGCTTTAGTTCACATGTAACACTTCATCTCACCCAGGCTCTAGTTCACGTCTTACACTTCATCTCACCCAGGCTCTACTTCACATGTTACACATCATCTCACCCAGGCTCTAGTTCACATGTTACACGTCATCTTACCCAGGCTCTAGTTCACATGTTACACTTCATCTCACCCAGGCTCTAGTTCACATGTTACACTTCATCTTACCCAGGCTCTAGTTCACATGTTACACATCATCTCACCCAGGCTCTAGTTCACATGTTACACATCATCTCACCCAGGCTCTAGTTCACATGTTACACATCATCTCACCCAGGCTCTAGTTCACATGTTACACGTCATCTTACCCAGGCTCTAGTTCACATGTTACACGTCATCTCACCCAGGCTCTAGTTCACATGATACACTTCATCTCACCCAGGCTTTAGTTCACATGTAACACTTCATCTCACCCAGGCTCTAGTTCACATGTTACACGTCATCTCACCCAGGCTCTAGTTCACATGATACACTTCATCTCACCCAGGCTTTAGTTCACATGTAACACTTCATCTCACCCAGGCTCTAGTTCACGTGTTACACGTCATCTTACCCAGGCTCTAGTTCACATGTTACACTTCATTTTACCCAGGCTCTAGTTCACATGTTACACGTCATCTCACCCAGGCTCTAGTTCACATGTTACACATCATCTCACCCAGGCTCTAGTTCACATGTTACACGTCATCTTACCCAGGCTCTAGTTCACATGTTACACGTCATCTCACCCAGGCTCTAGTTCACATGTTACACATCATCTCACCCAGGCTTTAGTTCACATGTTACACTTCGTCTCACCCAGGCTCTAGTTTAAATGTTACACATCATCTCACCCAGGCTCTACTTCACATGTTACACATCATCTCACCCAGGCTCTAGTTCACATGTTACACATCATCTCACCCAGGCTCTAGTTCACATGTTACACTTCATCTTACCCAGGCTCTAGTTCACATGTTACACGTCATCTCACCCAGGCTCTAGTTCACATGTTACACATCATCTCACCCAGGCTTTAGTTCACATGTTACACTTCGTCTCACCCAGGCTCTAGTTTAAATGTTACACATCATCTCACCCAGGCTCTACTTCACATGTTACACATCATCTCACCCAGGCTCTAGTTCACATGTTACACATCATCTCACCCAGGCTCTAGTTCACATGTTACACATCATCTCACCCAGGGTCTAGTTCACATGTTACACATCATCTCACCCAGGCTCTAGTTCACATGTTACACTTCATCTCACCCAGGCTCTAGTTCACATGTTACACTTCATCTCACCCAGGCTTTAGTTCACATGATACACTTCATCTCACCCAGGCTCTAGTTTACATGTAACACTTCATTTCACACAGGCCCTAGTTCACATGATTCACTTCATCTCACCCAGGCTCTAGTTTACATGTTACACTTCATTTCACCCAGGCTCTAGTTCACATGTTACACATCATCTCACCCAGGCTTTAGTTCACATGTTACACTTCATCTCACCCAGGCTCTAGTTCACATGTTACACTTCATCCCACCTAGGCTTTAGTTCACATGTTACACATCATCTCACCCAGGCTCTAGTTCACATGATACACTTCATCTCACCTAGGCTCTAGTTCACATGATACACTTCATCTCACCCAGGCTTTAGTTCACATGTAACACTTCATCTCACCCAGGCTCTAGTTCACATGATACACTTCATCTCACCCAGGCTCTAGTTTACATGTCATACTTCATCTCAACCAGGGTCTACTTCACATGTTACACATCATCATGTATTGTTACATGTGAACTAGAGACATGGTGAGATCTCATTTTTTTTTAACCGCAGAGCACATTATCAACAATTTTACATTTCAATAAAGAGGACAGGAGTGTCTTCATTCTATATGAAATTTGCAAATGAGAATGAGACAATATAGGAGAGTTAAGTGATGTCACAAAAATGTGTTCTCAAATACCTTTGGGTACCATCTGGGCACACTATATATATTCCAAACCAAGTGGTGCATTTTTTTAATTTTTATATCATCGTAAAGAAAAAATTAATATCTTCATTTCAAAATATAATTTTCACATATTCGCATAAAAATAAAACGGATGGAAATTATGCGAAAAATGTTGCGGTATTTGTCGCAGTAGGGCAGTTATCCAAGTCTGTTTTCACTAGCTATAGCCACCCACCTTTGGTTGGTAATACCTTCTTATCCCAGTGCAATAGATTGTTGTGTTTTATATCTCTGTAAAGAAGAATAAATTGTCTTCAAATCCATATATAATTAAATCCATAATCAAATCCATATATAATTTTCTACTTTCGGATGGTATCTTCATACAAAATAAAATAATTCCTTCATTAACAAATTCTTTTTGGAAAGACATTCTCTCAGAATGGTAAAAATTTTTATCCATGAATAAAAGGAAAATTGTAAATGAAAAAGATATACAATGTCAATCATTATGGAACAACGACAATATTATAATTGAGAAACATCCATTTTTGTACTATGAATGGTATAAGAAAGGTGTTATTTTTGTAAATGATTTGATTCATGTTGAAGTAAGACTGTTAACCTATGGAGAATTTTCCAAATCTTTTTGTATCAAGACTAACTTTTCTGTGAAAAGAGCCCTTATGACATATGCCCGTTCACTGAACATAAAGCAATTTAAGAAAAAGCTACAAAATCCTATACATCTGTATAATGTATAAAAATTGATACCATAATTGGGAGTAAAAAATTATATACGGCTATTATTAACTCGAAATTTGTACGGCTGGCGAGTTTTTCAAAATGGGAAAAAGTTTTACAAAGTGATTTTGATGAAAAAGATTGGAAAGTTTTTAACATTATTGCTAATAAATGTTCGAAAAGCACAGACTTAAAATGGTTGTTAAACCATACGCTTTGGGAATGTGAACCTATCTTCAGATTATGGAAGGAAATAGAATTATGGTTAAACTCTGTTCAACTGAAATTAGAATTTACCAATAAAATTGTTATACTGGGAATGAAGGAAAAGAATAATAATCCTGTAAATGCAATCATTTTACTAGTCAAAAAGTAAATTCATAGATGTAGCATTAATGGTTACAAACCAAAGTTAGAACATCTTCAAAATGAAATTATACATTATCATGACTTATCTAGATATATTTTTCTATCAACCAAAACTGAAGCAAAGTTTTTTCAATATTGGTCAACTTTACACTTATTACTTGGAAAATAATGTTATGTAGATTTCTTTTTTTGTCCATGTGATAGCCAACTGTGAATTTTTTTTATTTATGTGATGATTGTTTGATTAAACATATTCTTTATTTTTGCTTGTAACAAAAAGTATGGAAAATTAAAAAAATATATTAAAAAAATATATAATTAGCATGTATTCAAAGTGAATTATTTGATTTATAAAGTTGGAAATAGAAATAAAGACAATTTCTATTATGTGTGAATGAATTTTTCAACAGGGATATCACATGCGCTGAGCGCGTGTATTTGCCTGAGGCTACTAGCATAGTAATATGACTGTTGGGGTCAGAACGTTATCGGAGTTTATCACCACCCTGCTTCCATAATTTATATCTTTCGTTTAGGATGGCGTATCCTAATAAAATTTGATCAGATTATAATATCTTTCTCCCCAAAGAAAGTCATGTGTTAGTTTTATGAAATGTGATAGGCATGTCTATCTTTGTCCCAAGATGCTTATGAAGGGTCAGAACTATGCATGAATAATTCAGTGTTGGATTTGATAGAACTTTGACCTCACGCAATATCTATATCTGAAGCCTGTATGACCATTATTTGATGAGGGGTATACCAGTGAGCAAAGCTCACTAATGTTCTTATTTCTTTTACCAAAGTGTCCAAATATGTTGCTATGATTGTTTCAACACTTGTCCTAATTCTCTGTATCAAAACTAGTCGTGATAAGGCTTTAAAAGAACCTTCAAAGAAGATGTACTTTATCACTTTCTAATTATAGCTATAGGTTCTGCTAGGATTTAAGAGTATATAGAAATCAAAACAGATGAGTGCCTTTGATATGACAGGCTATGAGTTGTTGAGAATAGGCTTATAGGCAATAAATTGAATGGAGTATTTATTGCCTGCTGAATCTGAGAATGCGATTTATTAGGTAGGCAGTTTGTGAAAGACACTTTTACAACTGGTTAATAGCCTCATAACTAAAGTGGCGATGAATTGACAGCTTCTCTTGAGCCTTGCTAAATTGATAGGTTATAAGTTTCTGTGATTAGAGCTGCCTAGTCCTGCTGTGAGCATTTGTATGGTACAAGTGAAGTGGGGTACTGTAAGCCAGTTTGAGTCAGGTACTAGGGGGATATTGACTTCATTTGGTCAGTGAAGGGAGTGGGCAGTGCATGTTCATTTGTCTGTGTGTCCTCACTCACCATGTCGTGGCTGGTTTCAATCAGAGGTAAGTCCATATGTGTAGTAGTGTGTATAGGTTCTCTGGCTTCTAATCACAGACAACCAACTACTGGGGGTGTGAGTCTTGACCGTTTATTACACTAAAGTAATAACAAGAAGAAACCCTGAAATACAGAAATAAAATGAATTAAAACATGGTCACATGAACATACTATTGTTTACATATTATTGTAGCATCACTGTAACAAATCGACACATCAATCACCATAACTATATATATATTACATTAGCATTACATCATATGTGAATCATTAAATCACACCATCTCTGATATAATACATTATAAATTAACATTAAGTGTATCATACACATACGTCATAGGCAATCACATGTAGATATTAATCAAAGTAATCATGAAACAATACATCATGTTATTATAAACATCATACATGTATAAATGAATATAAGTATTTACAACAATATGGTTTAGGTACATATGCATTTACCTATTTACATTTATATATAAGACCATGAAACTCACCGCTGCGTGACAGCAGGTTTCACGAACAGGCAAGTCAGTATTAATCACATCATGAGATTATCTAAAAAGCAATTAATAAAAACGTATATAAAACCTATAGTGACAGAGGTGAATTGAGACAGGAAGAGGAGAGTTGCTTAGAAACAGAGGTGATTGGGGACATGGACAGACAGGAATTAAGAAAGGGACAGACAGGAATTGAGAAAGGGACAGACAGGAATTAGGTCAGGGACAAACAGGAATTGGGACAGGGACAAACAGGAATTAATAAAGGGACAGACAGGAATTGAGAAAGGGACAGACAGGAATTGGGACAGGGACAGACAGGAATTAAGAAAGGGACAGACAGGAATTGAGAAAGGGACAGACAGGAATTGAGAAAGGGACAGACAGGAATTGAGAAAGGGACAGACAGGAATTGGGACAGGGACAAAGGGAGACAGGGAGTGCTAAAGGATGGGACTTGGGGACACATTCATTGTAAAGTTTGAGATAGCTGGAGACAAGTTTTTTCTCCTTTCTTCATCACCCTCATTCATTCGACAAGATATGATATGGATTGAAACTTCTTGATTTTTTACACAAGACATACATACATACACACAGACACAAACACACACACAAACACAGAGCTCCAGATAAGCTGCAAATTTGCGTTTGATAAGCAAAATATAAGATGAAATACTCAAAAATGATAATTGCATGCATATTCAAAGATCACTAAAAAGTTGCATATACCCTTAAAAAAACAATACATTTTAACCCACACCTGAAAAACATTAGGCGTATCATATCACACAGCTATTTTAAGATACATGAGGGAATTTAACCATAAAAGTATTTGATCTATATGTAATCTGATAAAATTTGTTTATATGTATATATTTCATTGTAGTTTTGAAGCTCTCAAATTATATCTGAAAGAAGTCCAACGGGCTAAAGGTTAGGTATTGAGCTATCAGATGAATGAAAGTTGCAAGTGTTTTGAATGTTGAACTGGAGAGGTTAAGGTGAATATGGCAAGTATGACTGAATGGGTGAGTTTGTGCCCATAAGTTGTGGCCTACTCATGGTAACACACTCCTTGAGAGCTAGACCACTGTGCTATCAAACTGCAAACAATGCTCTTGGAAGCATGGCAGTTTCATGTTTCTTTATACCACTTTATCAGCTCAACTACACCTTGCTCCATTGGGACACATGGGTTCTTGCTGAGCCATGGTAGTCTGTAATCTCCACCACCTTTCAACATCTTACTAGTGAAACAATATTGCAGCTTGCTTTGTGCTGGCATACAGTACGTTTCTATCCACACAGTTAAGCATATGCTCCTCTCCAATTATTCTGTTTCCTATCTAGAACTTTCAGTATGCCTTATACATCCTTGCACAATTATGTTTACTATTGACCTAACATCAACATACACTATTCTAACAGTTTCTTTTACTATCCACACAATTTAAGCATACGGCACACCATCATACAGTGGTTTGATTTTCATACATATTCAAAATCGCCATTCAGTTCACAATTTGAATTAAGGAATAAGCTTTTTGTGCGGCGCTTGCTGTGTCTTTATATATTGTAGCGCATGTAAAAAATTTACATGGAATTAAAGGCAATCTTTTTCTCTTTCTTGTGATATAAAAATTGTCAAAATACGTTGAGCACATGAT
Source organism: Phorcus lineatus (assembly GCA_921293015.1). Taxonomy (NCBI): domain Eukaryota; kingdom Metazoa; phylum Mollusca; class Gastropoda; order Trochida; family Trochidae; genus Phorcus; species Phorcus lineatus. The sequence goes on from OV121089.1 coordinate 14,062,126, forward strand.
GTGAAATATGGCATGAAAAAGTTACAGAACTAATAATATCTGAAAATTACCTTTTTTACGGCACATACTGTTTCTTCAGTTCAGGTAGCACATATTTGTAATTTGTATCGAATTTAAGACAATTTTCTTCTCTTTCAAATGATCCCACCTGTATTGAAATCCGCCCAAGGGTTTAGATCATAGGGCTTGCAAAAGCAAGGTGTGCTTTTGTTTTGAGTGTGCACGCCTGAGCAAACAATAACGTACGTGGCTTGATTAGCTCGGGCAGGAGGGGAGCAAGAACTCGCAGGCCCATAGCAAGCCCGACAGGTAGTGTGGGAAAATTGAGTGTTTGTTATGCATATTTTTGCGACGATAACCATGACCAATATCAATAAAACTCTCGGAAATTATGCCCTCATTATTTAGAACAACAACAAAAAACTAATCGGCGGCTTAGCAAAAGCCATATCATATATACAAGCGTTCAACTGACATGACTGCCGTGCAATTTTTTTCCGGGATCCACTACACCGTACAACTGCGTAAATTAGTAAATGTGTCAGATTCCCAGTCGGGTTTCTTGGGTTCGCTAAGGCTTACTTACTAATTACTTTAAGGTAACTCATGATTTACAATGTTGACAATATTTTTATAAAATTTCTCAATTTTAATCAAAATTTTTTTACTCTGATAGTCCGTTTGCTTCCAATACGTACAGATGAATTCAACATTAACTAGAAAATTTAAGTCAAGTTCACAACAATTATCACATCTTACTTGATTATTTTCATGTACCAACTCATGATGTGAGTTCGGTTTTTTTTTCATCATATGATAAAAAAGTTATTTAAGAACGGACGATATGATTGATGTTCTTTTATTACATCTCATTACACGGGAGTCAGAACAATGATTGTAACAGCCGCACTCTGTAGACAATCCCAGGGACATTCTCAAAAGTGTTCCTCAGAATAATCACTGTCACTGCTTTCACTAACATCGCTATCGACTGAGATCACAATTGGGGTAACTGTTGCGTGCTATAGACAATCGCGTCTCCAGTAGGCAGATTCCACATCTCTCACAACTTTGGCGACACACCTCGCCCAAATCTCCTGTGATATCTTTCCAAGACTCTCAGTCACAAGTCTTTGCACATCTGAGAGTTTGAATGCATCATTTTGTCTTCCAACATCACCTTTCACAATACCCCAGATCATCTCAATGGGAAACAGTAGCGAGTTGTCGTCACTTGCCAAGATAGAGGGCGCGGCGACCGTATTGGTCCTTCGTGAACTTCCGGGTTAGATCAACTCGCTTAGCCGCGATATATAAATTCTAAACGGTTTAAGAAACAAGATTAATTGAGTAACAGTTTTTCACAATGACGAGGGTATTGTTGTAAATCGGATCAAGATTTAAGAATACTCTTTAATGCGCTTGCAGGAAGGATTTACTTACTAGGTGCTGCAGACAAGACTAGAATCCTTGAGTAACGTATTTTCCTAGCTGTTATAGATTACACGAAAGAGTCTTGAATAAACTATCCTGTGTCCCGTTCGAAATTAAAAATTTAGCCGAATGTACTATATTTTATGCCAATAAATAATATTACTCCGTAATGGCTCAACGGTACAGTGATGTTCCCGAAATACCGGTATATTATGTTGATGCTTATGTTATTCCCATAGAATCTCATGTTATTTGGTGAAGCATGAATATTTGTATGAGATGAATTCTACTTATAGCTTTGAAACCATCTCAGTTTAAAGATAAACGTTTAGATTAAATATTTCAAACCATCACTTTAATCTACGACGAGTACGTTTATATTTTTTTTGAGTGCGATATACTATTTAGGCCGCCATGTTATATTAATAAATACAGCATTTAATGTACGTCTGTTGAGTAAATTCATACTTAAATATTCGAATAATAACCACAGTAAAATTTGATAGAAGCTATGAAGATTCCTCATGAATGTGCAAAGTGTAACATTCAAAAAGATTTTGCTCTCATCACATGAAATTTATTCATGCAACGTCTAAAATACATGCAAGCCAATGGGAATAATGTCAAATAGAATCATTTTTTTAGCTCATTCGCCCCCTTTCAGCAATTCCTTTTCACAACGTTTTGTTTTGTAGCAGTTGAAATGAAAATATGAAACTAATTATGTGTAAATAATTGAGGCATTTTGTAAGTGTTTTTCAAACTTAAATCGAACCCATGAATACTTTTAATTTAGCATCAACAGATATTGCCACAACTTTGTAGGAAATGATTTTTTTCTCACAAGAGAAGGCCAAGCAACAATCCATTTGATATTGTGATCAAGATTATGTATTTTAATGAAGCAGATTAAATTCCACTGGAAAGTTTTGAGCTTGAGTAGAGTTTTATAAAGAACGAAAATATACATCGTTAATTGAGTTTTCTAACAAAGTCAAATTACACTATTAAAATTTTTTCTTAATAACTTGTTTACACTTGAAACTGCAGCATTTAATCATGCAACGAATTGAAGTATAACTGTGATATCCACATGCCATTACCTAACTGCGCTACTGTCTATACAAAACTATAATCATATGACGTCACGAAACAATTGAATGACTTCATGAGAAGGCTGCGATAGCGAAGTGATCTTGCTACTCCATATCATAAACTTAAGGATTATTTACGGCATTTGGAAAATAAATAGAACATTTGACATTTCTCGTCGTATTGCAAAGCTACTTCATTTTACTGACTTTACTCAACTATATTTTTACAAAAGTACTTGAGATCGATTTCAGTGTTTATATTCTTGACATGACACAAGGGTAAGATTATATCTATCATCCAAAACAAATTTCCATGAAAAAAAATTCATTCCTAAATAATGCACTACCTAAGACTGTAGTGTGGTGATGTCATAGCATCGAGATGTCCACATGTTTATTACATCAAAGAATTGTTATTTCATTACTTGATGTAAGATAATTGCGATGTTAAATTTACTTGGCGATGAACGGTAAATCCACTGTCAAAGTGATATATATATAAACGATTCTCCTCTCCTGCCATTTGCTCTTACTTGAAATACACACTTCTTCTTTCCCAAAAGCCGTGGTTTTATACTCGGTCATGAGTGAACGGATTTTTTAACTTTGGAGACTATTGAAATATTGTTGTTGCAATGGTTATTTATCTGACTTTGAATCTGTATGTATACCGGCTGTATATTGTATATTTCCTTGCAAACGAGAGGGATGATTCGTATTTAACAACACTTTATTTAGCCTACATGTATAAAAGTTGTCAATAAAGAATTTTTACGTAGGACGAATAGGGAATATTTTTTCTTTATCACAAATACCAGTGGAAAACATTTTGTTGGCATTTTTGGAAGCTTTAAAGTGGATTTTAATTAAAGGTTGTTAGTGTTAAACTATGTTTAACGGCAAAATCATTATTGGATTAACATCCAAAATGAAGATATTCAAGCACAAAATAAAACATTGGATCCAGTGTAATAAAGGACAACCTTGATGATTTTTCGAATCGTACGTAGGTGTTGATAAGTTCAATCTTATGCAAATAATCATGCATAAGCTTTGAACTTGTTCCAATGGTTTTAAAATCAAAATTTTCAACAAAATTAGGTTCAAAGTTGCCGGTTTGTCAAGTTACGCTTTGCCTAGCGAGAATGCGGAAGTAAAAAAGGACCAATACAGTCGCAGCGCCTCCTACACGTTCCCTCAAGGGAAGTAACTCCCCACTTTCGACCATTGGATTCAAGTCACACTGGTAAGGTGGAAGGTGAAGAACTTCATGTCCATGCGAATGCAAAAGTTTGTCAACTTTGTGTACAGGTTTGGTCTTATTTAATTTGATTATCTCGTACAAAACAGGTGTAGTTGCTTTTGTCGGGAATGGAACATTATTCGTCTGCAGCCAAGTGATCATATCTCCTATCCTTGAGTTTGATGTCGGCACCTTGGTGTCAGGATCCTGCATGTACACTGTGGTATGAAGCGTTGTCCATGACAATGAGGGACTTCTTTGGTAGAGCAGGAATAAGTTGAGTCTCTGTCCATTCCAAGAAAATGGCACCATTCATCTCTGTATGATAGTCCCTGTTGTACTTTGATTTCGAGCGAAAAATCAATTCACACCCTGGTAGGAATCCTTTCCTCTCACATCCAGCATGCAAAATAAATAAGTCTCTCTCCTTTGCCGAGGGGAATTTTGCGGGACGTCTTGAATATATATTTCTTTTACATTTGCTATTTGCAGGGGATATAGCTCGACCATGTCAGCTGCTTGTTAGCATTGAAAGGATAAATAAATTTATCTTGATCTTAGTTTAATTGCAAATAAATCGATTTTAGAGTATGTTTTAAACTTTAGGCATATGAATATAAGAAAGTTTGTGTAGTTTTGCTTGAAATTTACTTTTTCACGAGATGGTTAATTGATGGACAAATTGATTCAATAATGCAAAGGAAACTTAATTAAATCACAAAAATATTTGTTTGCTGACCTCTTTTCTTAAGTCCTTGTTTGGAGTTGCATTGTGAATCCTACCAGTTAGGATTTTCGCTTATAGTTCGTGACAGCAATAGTTGGTTGCATGCGCTGTATAAGAGCTTTTTCACTCTGAAGCCTTATGTTGGCAGCGAGTATAGACTAGTAGTCATGTCACAGAGCAGATACTCCCTGTCTTGAGCTAGTTGCATGCATAGCCTTTTTGAGGTGTGTGAATTGTTGTATTCCAATTTATTCATACAATGTTTAACATGAAATTGAATGTAATTCACCTCCATAAACTTAATTAAATGCATTAGTAGTTCATAATAATTTAAGTTAAGTTAATTCAAGTTAATGAAGAAGTTGAAGTTGTCCATTTACAATTCTTAAATTTAGATAAATCAAACATTGAAGATGTGATTATTTGAAGGAATGTTCTTAGACAAGAGTTTTTTATCTAATTGTCAAGTCATGACATACCGCTTCAAAAGTTCTGTTGTCAAAAACAATGCTATGAAGGGATATAACACAGGCGATATCAGTCATACAACTGATGTTATTAGAAGATGCTTCTCCATAACTTTAAGGTACATTTTCAAGTGACTATAAACATTTTTTGCTGATAGTTGATTAGGTTGTTTCTGAGGGTAAGGGACATGTAATCTTTCATTTTTCAAGTTATTTGCCTCTAGTTGTCCCCTGCCGCAATGAGGAACGGGGGACTATGAATTCAGCAGCATCTGTCCGTCCGTCCGTGTGTACGTCCGGATTCTTGTTAACGCGATATCTCATGAAGCTTAGCACCCAGAGTGTTAATATTTGGTGACAGCTTTCAATAGAGGAAGACTCAGACGCCAGTCTACTTTGGTGACCTTGACGTCATTTTCAAGGTCACCTAAACACTTTGACCACTTTGTAATGCATTGTAAACACGATATCTCGTTAAGCTTAGCACCTAGAGTGTTCATATTTGGTGACAGCCTTCAATGGCAGAAGACTCAGACGCCAGTCGACATTAATGACCTTGATGTTATTTTCAAGGTCACCACGACACTTTGACCACTGTGAAATACATTGTTAAATCAATATCTCATAAAACTTAATACCTAGAGTGTTTATATTTAACGACAGCCTACAACGGCGTTTGACTCAGGCACCAGTGGACTTTGGTGACCCTTACCTCATTTTCAAGGTCACCAGGACACTGTCATCACTTTGTAATACATTGTTAACAAGATATCTTTAGTTAGCTAGTTTAGCTTAGTACCTAGAGTGTTCATATTTAGTGACAGCCTTCAATGGAGGAAAACTCAGATGCCAGTCGACCTAATTTTCAAGGTCATTACAACACTTTGACCACTTTGTAATGTGTTGTTAACGCGATATCTTGTAAAGCATAGCACCTTAATATCTCATAACGGCGGGGGACATTGCCATGTTAGTGGCAAACACTTGTTGTTATTGAGAATGTCCGTGTTCGGGGAAATTTCGACTGATGATTGATATAGGAGACTGTTGTTTTGTTGTCTACTTGGACCATGTCAGGTATGTTTTGGAAATAAGCTATCCTTCCCCCGAGGAGAGAATTTAGAAGAGTTGATTTTTCTAGATCTAGACTCACTAATTTTGTCAAAATGGAGTCTGACTATGGTACTCTTTTACCAAAGAGAATCCTACGAAAGGGCTGTAATGCTCTAGGAATTATCTCCAAAAAGCTTCTCCTTGACCTGAAGGAAGCTGTCTTCATGCTTGTATGAAAGGCGTTTACTTTTTGATAATCATTCATGAGACAAAAAAGAAAATCCCCTTTGAAAACTCATGGATAGAAATTTCCTGACCTAACAGACAAACTGATTTCTTTATTGTGTCTAATAGTTCAGATCAGCTGTCAGAATCAGGGGAGTTAACCCATGTCTTATTTTGTCCAGGTTCAGCCATTACATAGACAATGGGCCTGTGACATTCAAAAGGAATTTTTGAATGAATTGAAGTGAGAAGTCAGGTTTCTTTTCAAAAGTGTGTTCTTTAGCCTCAAACAAGTCATCATGAAAGCTGTCAAGGTTAAGTGTATCAACACATTCTTCACCTGGTAAAGGATTCTCCTCAAGAATGTTTTTGTTTAGACTGTAAAGGTAGAGTACTGTGTCATTAATTGAGCATCTAGAAGACATGTTTTTATTGATATGATAGAGACGGGAACATGTCCATCATCCTCATCACCATTGTCTTCAAAAGTAACTTGATGTGACTTACCGTTATCGCACGTGGCTGACAGCCATTATATCTTTTGTCTGAATCAGTTCTCTGTGGACTATTTTACTTTCATTTGTCGCTGACTCTTGAGCTTTTCCAAGGCTGTTTGAGGGTAAACTGTCATTCATGAAACTAAGAAAAAGCCACTACAAAATTTACAAAAGACCATTTTACTTGAGTGAAAACGAAGGCTTGTCACCCGCATGAGACTATGATGAAGAAGGGCTTATGGGTAATTTAATCTTGTTAACTAGAACCTGACCATTGAACTTGGCCAATTTTTGGACCTAAAGGATGAAAACACTGCTTTCACATCTACAGAGTTTTATGCAGTCTGAGTGAAATAAAATTTATGATATTTTGGTACTTCTTGAATTATGTACTTGAACTGTGTGTCAACATTTACAATGAAATAAATATTACAGTACTTTACTTCATGAATCTGTTAAGTTATCCTCCGTGTAATATATTACCGATATCAAAATATTGATCCAAAGAAATCTATCCATCCATCCATTCATCCATCTGAGCAATTTTTTTTATTCTTATCTTATAATAGTTCTGTGAGTTTCACGAACTGAAGCTAATAAAGTTGCAAGTTATAAACTGACACAATGTAGGTTGTAAGTTATAAAGTGACGCAGTAAAGGTTTTAAGATGTACTTGTCTTGCAAGTGATACCAGACCATGCGTTACAATGTCTTACAGGAAGAAAGCTTCAGGTAGGAAGAGGATGTTCTTTAAAACATTTTATTCATTTGGAAATTCTTTTTGCAATCTTGCTAGCTATTACTCTTTTATAAAAGATGTCTCATATATAAGCATTCAATCAATATATTCCAGTGATGTGATGTGATATGATGTGGTATTGTGATGTGATGTGATGTGATGAAGTTAGAGCTGGCTGCAGTAGACTAGTACAGTTTGCTATAAGCAGATAGTCAGATGCTCATGCTGTCATTCTAGAGAATTAACCTAACAATGTGCACTGAAATTTCTTTAAATCATTTTAAGCACTTTGTAAATAACCTTTTTCATCTAGTGAAACATTTTCTACTAATGAAAGTCAAATGAATCGATCATGATTCTTTTTTACTCTGCAGTACACATTTTTGACTCAAGCTAAAGTGTATGGTCAGATTCTCAACTATTCCTTGCTGAGAAATTTATTAAGCATACAAATGCATATTTATCATTGATACCCAACAATCAAATCTGAAAGATTGTGTAAATTTCGCCCTTCAATTGGCAAAAATATCAAACACAATTTTGTCTGTTTTTGTTTAAAGATAATTAAATCTTTATAAGAAATAATGAGGTATTTTCAAAAATTTTAATTTCTTTTGTATCTTTGAACACATTGGTATATGAACACATTGGTATATGAACACATTGGTATATGAACACATTGGTATATGAACACATTGAACAATTTAATCAGAAGTATTACAAGTTTTATCTCTAATTACAGAAAAAGTGAAACTCTCAGCTGGATCTAGAGGTCAGTCAAGCCAGAGGCGACAGTCTGCAGATACTGGAGTGAGGAGAGGCAGAATAGACGCGGCCCGCAGGAGGCTGTCTGAAGATGTGGCCCGGTCGTCACTCAGTTCTCTCCTCTCCAAACATGACACTCAGAGCTCTAGCAGAGTAAGTGAAGACTTCGGACAGAGGTGTCACAGGGGGAGCAAAACTTCTGTCACTCAAAGTAAGGAAGTAAGAAAAGAAAATGCTTCAACAGCAAACACAGGTAAAAAGAATGATGTGAAAACTGCTCACTCAACCCACCTTCCACTTCAACAGAAACATTTGCAGTCTGGAAAAGATGAAGATTTCCTAGGACCAATTAAGGCCCGCTTGACAACACACGAGAAATTTGTCAGTGGTAACGAAGCACAGCGCAAAGATATTTTAACCAACACTTCAAAGATTAACTTTTCTAAGCCAAAAGCAATTACACATGACAGTGCAGATAAGTCGAGACAGCAAAATACGAAGAGTGCTAGGCAAAACAAGGAAGACAAAAGTGTTGATGGAAGAGAAACGGTTCCCTTTTCATCCATTAAAGTAAACAAAACTCAATCAGTGACAAACAAACATTGTCTGCAGTTCAGCAGTCAGAGGCACATACCAACCTACAAATCCAGTCTTTTGGTCAAACTGAACTCTGACAAAGAGGAATCTGATTCTGTTGGTAAGTTGATTGGGAATACAAAAACAAATAACAGATGCAATAATAGATTATTGCCGAATCTTGATAAACTGAAGAGAGAACGTCTCAGAAACTCAAGTGGTAAATCATCCTTACAAAAGGAGGTTTCTGTGTTAGACACCCTAGAAACTACTAAACCAGGTGGAATTGAATTGCACCTTACTGCAGTAACTGAGTCCAAGCCTCTGCATAAGAACGGAGGAAGTGTGTCTCCAGGATTCAGCTCCAGAGCGGTCCTGACTGACTCTACCCCTTGTGAGTCTGATCAGTGCCCAACATCAGACACTATCCCTTGTGAGTCTGATCAGTGCCCAACATCAGACACTATCCCTGGTGAGTCTGATCAGTGCCCAACATCAGACACTATCCCTGGTGAGTCTGATCAGTGCCCAACATCAGACACTATCCCTTGTGAGTCTGATCAGTGCCCAACATCAGACACTACCCCTGGTGAGTCTGATCAGTCCCCAACATCAGACACTACCTCTGGTGAACACACCCTCCCCCAATCAGTTTCTGCACTTGCAGGACATGCAAATTTCAAACCTTTAATATTCACTCTTGACCCTCGACCCAGAGAGAAAGGGTTGTTTCGCTCCCACAGTGACATTCTACCTCAGACTGGAGGATTGTACAGGAGAGCATACCAATCACGATGTCAGGCTGCAAAAGTTCTGGAGAGCAAATCAGACATGGAAAAAGCTTTTGTTGACATTCTTGAAGACATGGATTCAGAGCGGCTGGTTGATAATAGTTTGGTTAGTGTTGGAGACAGGGAGAGGACTGACGGCGCCTCAGCTGACCGCAACAAGGGGACCAATAGGCTGGACCACAGTGCAATACCTTCTGTAGAGGAAGAGAAAAGTAGTGGGGTAAGTTGCACTACTTACAGACATGCTTAACATTTCATGCAAAAGAACTTTTAATTATTCAGTTTAAGCAGTAAGTAGCAAACATGTATCCATGGTAGGAATCCATTTCATAACTAATGTTTGGTTTGCTGATTATTACTTTTTTCAGATAATTATGAATTATACAGTCTTTCAAAATATGTGAATCATTACACTGCCCGAACTGGTCAGTTTGCCCTATATTTATGAAGAATAATTTGAGAAGTTGACAGCCGTACCAAACTCCTCTTAGACAGTAAAGTCAACCCAGTTAGATTAAGGGGGCTGTAGTAACATGTAACTACAAACTCTGCTCCCCCTGTGGCTGACTCCATGTGTTCATGACAGTTTCTCTTGTAAACTTTTACCCACTGTTGATCATTCCACATTGATGTGTACTTTCCTATTTTGGAATTTCTCTGATCTAAGCGGGGTATGTGAGCTCTGCACGCTTCTACACTTGTTAGGCATTTACTATACTGGGAACACAATAAATGAATTATGAGTATGTACAACAAAATAGTGAGATGAAAAGGGAAATTACAAAGGACAGATACAGTGTTTAGATAAATAGATAACAATTAAGTTCTATGGATTTACAACGCTGTTTTGCAAATTCGAATGACGGACATTTTTATCCAAAGCTGAACCACTAACCACTGTGCATAGCAGAGTGCTCATAGCAGATTGAGTGAGGGAATCTGTTATTGCTTTGGGATTCATCGGCCATCTTCTTAGAAAAACTGCCAGCAGTGATGTCCCTTTCCTCTAGACAAAACTCTGAAAAACTATTATCTTGAAGCTGTTATCCATTATATTTACTTTGTACTAAAGAGGAGACGAAACGCATAATTGTGATTATTACAAATTAGTATCTGTAGTCGCTTCACTTATAAGATTCAATAGAGCCAAAAAATGAGAAAATATACGCTTTAATTCGACTACTAGGAGACATTTTATACCCCTGTTTTGGATAACCGCTTAATGAGCTTGGCGAACGCTTAGACAAAATCACCGAAGCATGACTCGAAGCCACGCCCAGTGTGTGACGTGCTAGTCGTCAGCTGAAAGTCCAGCCCTTTGATTTTCTCTGTATTTTTAAGCTAATTCAACAGCAAAATAGAGGCAATAGCATGACCGAAAGAATTCAAAAATACGATATGTAACTGCTTCATGATATCAACTTTCCCTCTTAGTCGTCAAATCTATTTTGATTGGACTGTGACAATCCTTGGACGCGGTTTTCTTGGGTGGGTTTATATCAAAAAGGTTAAGAACTTGGTCGGTAAGAGATCCATTACTATGGGATGTCACGTAGTGTTACAACATTTATTATCGATATGAAGTTCTAAATTGTCTCGAAAAAAGGAAGGTTTTTGTAATAAACGGGAGAGAATGTAAAAACTTTTTTAATGTTTACTGTAGAAAAAATCATTTTGTTTCACTTCACTTTATGACAACTTAGTACTTAGTGGATGATTTGTTTGTATTTAACTAACGTATATTATATTGTTAGCTAGTATAACATCTCACACCGTGTTGCAATATCTCTGTCTTCGAATTTAACAATCAATGACATGAAAACATACCTGGCGCAAGCGTTAGAAACATCCTATGTAATCCTAAAGAATGTTGGTACCCGTTATTCACGATTTACTTTTTTAAATGTGTGTCATCGTCCGTAGAAGTGCATGAGCCAAATCTCCTTCTCTTAATTTATTGGTTGAATATATATTCTACAAGTTCATTGGTTCAAAATGACTGGACGCCGTGACAATAAACTAAGTAGCAGTCGAATGCCAAGATTACGCCATTATGACAGGATATATATTCTGCTTGGTGGGTCCAAGGCGTTAAAATTCAAAAGGTATAATTAGAGACAATTAAATCAAGAATTGAAATTGAATGCAATAGGATTATATAACGGCCACCTGTGTGTCATAGAAAATAAGACTATTTAAATCAGTCTGATTGTTGTGACAACATTTGGCAGACGTCGTAATTGATGTTACATGCTATGGGATAGTGTGCATAGCATCACATTTAAACACTGTCTTTTGCTTGGAACAATACAATTAATTAAAGATATATTTAACATCAATTCATCGGAGGTTTGAGTTGCTTGGATGACTTTAGTTATGTTTAAACAGTTGTTTAGAATGTGAGATTTCCTATTGTTTTTTCATTGAGGAGGTTATACTTCCGCCGACTAGCACGTCACGCGGCAGGACACGGGGCTGGACACGCCTCAGTGACCACGGGCCCGTTCAGTTCTGTTCACTGATGCTAATTAGCTGGTGATTGGAAAAAGCCGTATCAAAGTTGTTTATAGGCCGATTTCGAAAATTTAAACTCAAGTTGCAGGCAAATAAGAATACATATTTTATGAATCACGAAAGTTGCCATCGGTCATGTCAGTCGATCTTTAACTTATTAATCAGCATACAACCTCTGATACAAGCCTCTTACAATCAAAACTGGAAGTGATGTCACCAAACAGAAAATGACATCCCGAAAACAGAAGTGACCATAAATAGACCATTAATGACATCAGAAGACCTCAGGGGGACCTAAAATCCAGTAGAAATCTTGATTGATGAAGGGCTGGAGAGCCTGAGAGGGCCAGATGTGATCACAAGTTTGGTCCGAATCAGTGTCATATGCTGACAGAGTAGACAAGCGGGAAAACAAAGCAGTATATGGTCTCATATATTGATGATGTTTTTCAAGTTGTTCAAGATGATTCTGATCATTTCTTCTTTCAAACAGCATCAGAGATTGGGACAGTCTCACTTAGCACTTTTTGTGAAAGTTGAATTAGACTCTTCAATGAAAAAATAATTATCAAATATTTTTTCTGACCATTCTTTCATTTTGTGTGGATCAGACTGCTTTGCATATTCTCAAGCTTCTGAATATACATATCTATCATTTTCAATGGTGAAATGGTATATGAAACAAAAAATTGGGTCGTTTTAGATAAGCTGTTAGTGCAAACACAACTCTGAAGTAAATTCAGGCGAGTCCATAGTCTAAACATTTTCCTTATAAAATATTAACTATACAAATATTATTTCAAGATTTAACAGAATCTCATTCATGTTTTCTCATATTTTATCGACTGAAAAATGAAGTTATTCATTCAAAAGCTTATGTTTATTAAACAATAAGGAAAATATTTTTAAATAAAATTATTTTCTATCTTTGATGTTATGTTATTTGTCATAAAGAAAATATCAACGAGATTACAACCAATGTGTGAATTTAATAGCATCTCATGAGATAGTTTATCAATTGTGTTTTAAACAAACTTGTAATAATACAATAAATCTTTTAATGATTATGTTAGCTTTGTGTTTCACCTCTATTTGTCTACCATGTTTCCAATCAAATGGTATGTGACTTAATTCAATTCATCAAGTTTTGTCAGTTCTGTATGTGGAGCAAAAATTAAACTATAGGTAATTTAGCAAACACCTATCCACTGAAACCACATGCTTTCGTGATTGTATCTTTGACAAATATTTTCTGTAACAATGATTTTGAAATGAATTATTTTTTTATATCTTACTGCAACTTTGTAAGTGAAGTTAGATAATTTTGTATTTTTGATTCATACAGCAGACAATATCTGTAGTTCATTTTGCCAGTTTACTATTTCTATGAATGTTAAGTTCGATGCAGTCTGATTAAAATCGACCGTGTTCCGAGGAATAAAAGTATTGGGTCTATCGAGATTCGAACTCTATTTGTCTAGGCTATCCTCTCCACTAGGTTTGACCGCACCCTACTGTAGCGCACGTTCTTGCGTAAACTAAGCTAACCAATCACAATGCGTGCGGCAAAAGCATTCGGTATCAATAGCTAGGGGCAAGTAACTCCCATTTATCATTCGTTAACCTTGATCGCCGCTATCTTTATTTTAAACGCGATGATGTGATTGGTTCGCTATTGACTAGGTTTTGTCTGCGCTAAACTGGTGTCGGCACGTGCGAGCAGTGAGGCTGCCTTCAGACCTAGTGGAGAGGATAGCCTAGACAGAAAGAGTTCGAATCTCGATAGAGTCAATATTTTGAAACTTTTATTCCTCGGAACACGGTCGATTTTAATCAGACTGGGTTCGATGACACTAGTAAACATCGTTGTCACACAGAATAGACGGAAGACATTAATGTATTTCTCTAAAACAACATGCTTTCGCTGTCAACATCAAACACCTAACCTAACACCTATTTTCATCTTCTTCCCAAGTATGTAAAGGCCTAGAACGCTGAAATCTTGTGTATAGACTCTTTTCCTCATTTGAATTATAAATTATAGATTTGGTAACCCTGAGACTTCAATAACAACCACATGGGTTACACCCTAGGAATCTATATGGCAGTAGAAGTCTGAACTTTTGTATGGAAGACTCCTTGGGAAACTGGAAAATTACTTTTGATATATATCTTTTCTAACAACTTATCAATCAACAGTGTTGATTTCATTTTTGTTTTGATTAAGCAGTTGCCTTCTTTATTTTCTTGACAACTAAGCAAATCGTTTTGGTTTGGCATATGAATCAGCAAAATAATTTTCTAGGAGTCCTTAATATCTGTACAATCACAGAAAAAACTAACTTGATGAAAGATGTAAGACCTAAAATCAATGTTCTAGTTGCAGAGAATAGAGTTGGACCATGTCAGTTGTTTGTTTTGGTGCACTGTTTTAGACAGGGATGCAGTCCATGGCTGACATGGATGTGTAATCCTGTAGGATCTCAACTAAACAAACATTGAGTTTGAACTGAATATCAGGGTCTAGATTTGTTTTAGCTCTCTTAGTGATAAGATATTCATAAGCCAATGTTACTGATTGGTACTTGTGACATTCTTAGTGCTAAGAGAGTTTTGAAAATCTAGGCCCAGAAAGTTTAGACCTGAGAATTTACAAGAATTTTATGAGAGCTTCAAACACAACCAATCTATCTGCACAATGAATGATATCCCTCAGTTTTTGTATTTTCAACTGTGTCCAAACTTAAGAAATATTTTCCAACTTTCTCTGTTGTGTTCAGACTTCTTAGCCATTTGGTGACCCAATGAACACAAATGACCACAGGAAACACCCTAAAAAAAGCTAGGTAAATGTGTCTTTAAACTTTCACACATGTTTAATTGTGCCTCCTATAATAAATAATTCAGCTTTATGAGCTACAGAACCAATGGCTCTACATTTTTGGCCTTTTGATGTAAAAGCTAAAGCTATGAAGATCTGAAATCTTAAGTACAGTGGCATTCACCAATAATGGAATATAAAATATTTTTGCCCCTAGAAAAGGACCATAGCAGAGCTCCAAAAGCCTTGTATACATAAATAGGCTTATGACATGGGCCTTTGTCTGGCATCCATCTGAGTGTTGGTCAACATCTGGCATCTGTAGGCTTATGACATGGGCCTTTGTCTGGCATCCATCTGAGTGTTAGTCGACATCAGGTATCTGTAGGCTTATGACATGGCCCTTTGTCTGGCATCCATCTGAGTGTTAGTCGACATCAGGCATCTGTAGGCTTATGACATGGGCCTTTGTATGGCATCCATCTGAGTGTTGGATGACATCTGTTGTCCGTCAGCTTGTGACATCGGCCTTTGTATAGCATCCAATTGAGTGTAGTCTACATCTGTTGTCTGTGGGCTTATGAATGAAATCTAGGGCCGTTTGATTTTGATTACATTCTTTGATTTCATTAGTTTTATAAAAAAACCCAGGATATTCTTATTTGTGCTCATGACATACTGTTTATGACATGTTTATGACACTCATGCCTATCAGGATATTAATAATTATTTTGGTACTTTTTATATTTTAACAATTAATGTTTAGTTGACAATAGATCAGTTCAGTTGCCAATCAGAGAAAGTTTTTTATTTTTGTGGTTTTTTTGTTTTCTTTTATTTTTTTCTATTTTTAGCTCATCAGGTCTGAAAGACCCGATGGGCTTATGGCATGGCATGGCGTCCGGCGTCCGTCCATCCGTCCGTCCATCCGTCCGTCCATCCGTAAACTTTTCACTTTTTCGACTTCTTCTCCAGAACCAATGACTCTAGAGAGCTGAAATTTTATGTGCATACTCCTTGGCAAATGGGGATTCTAAATTGTAGATTTCGTGACCCCATGACCCCAAATGGGGTCACAAGGGTCAAAACCTTAAAAATCTATTTTAATCTTCTTCTCCAGTTCCAAAAGGTCCAGAGAGCTGAAAAGTTGTGTGTAGACTTCTTGGCCAATGGGGATTCTAAATTGTAGATTTTGTGACCCCATGACCCCAAATGAGGTCAGAGGGGTCAAAACATGAAAAACCTATTTTCATCTTCTTCTCCAGTTCCAAAAGGTCCAGAGAGCTGAATAGTTGTGTGTAGACTCCTTGGGCACTGGAGATTCTAAATTGTAGGTTTGGTGACCCCAAATGAGGTCAGAGGGGTCAAAACATGAAAAACCTATTTTCATCTTCTTCTCCAGTTCCAAAAGGTCCAGAGAGCTGAAAAGGTGTGTGTAGACTCCTTGGGCACTAGAGATTCTAAATTGTAGGTTTGGTGACCCCATGACCCCAAAGGGGGTCACAGGGGTCAAAACATAAAAAACCTAATTTCATCTTTTTCCCTAGTTCCAAAAGGTCTAGAGAGCTGAAAAGGTGTGTGTAGACTCCTTGGCCAACGGGGATTCTAAATTGTAGGTTTGGTGACCCCATGACCCCAAATGGGGTCACAGGGGTCAAAACCTAAAAAACCTAATTTCATCTTTTTCCCTAGTTCCAAAAGGTCTATAGAGCTGAAAAATTGTGTGAAGACTCCTTGGACACTGGGGATTCTAAAATGTAGGTTTAGTGACCACTTGACCCCAAATGGGGTCACAGGGGTCGAAACCTTAAAATCCTACTTTCATCTTCTTCTCCAGTTCCAAAAGGTCTTGATAGCTTAATAGTTGTGTGTAGACTCCTTGGACAATGGGGATTCTGAATTGTACGTTCGGTGACCCCTTGACCCCAAATGGGCAATGGGCCTTTTTTATTTGATTGTGAATAACTCGGACGTTGGGACAGGCTATCTTTCCTACACTGCCCATGACCCCATGGTCTAAACCCAAACACCTATTTCTATCAAAAGTCTGATGAGCTACAGAGCCCATGGCTCTATTTTTTCCTATACCAATGCCAGGGCACTAGCGATTATTTAGAACCCTTTGAACTCTCAAATAACCCTTCAGCAGCACAATGCTTAAAGAATATAATCAGCAGATAGTGTTAATTGACTTCAACTTGTGGAAGGTTATGCACTTTCTATACCACGGTATTCGACATCAGTGGTTCTGTACTTGAATGTGAATCATAGCTGATGAGAGGAATAAATGCTGTTGACACAAATGGGATTTATGGCTGGTAAAATGAGGGTTGGTGTACTTGAAGATTAGAGTGACCAGTTCAATTTATGCTAGCTGAGGGCTGCTGTTGACCAAGTCATCAAGGTCAGCAGGAGGACGTAGTGTCAAGGAGCTATTATTTGTGATTCTTGTTTGCTGCTTTGTTTCTCTGACAAATGTTGGGTAAAGTATAAATGTTTGAAAGAGTTCATTGTGGTTGATGAGCATAGAGCTGCGAGAATGTTTAATAAGGAAGCGAAGCATATGTGTGTTTAAGTTTTCAGTAGAATTATGAAGCATACATCTGTGAGAATATTTAATTGTGAGGGAAGGCATGTGCCATGGAAGAAGCATAGCTCTGTGAGCTTGTTGTTCCATGGCGCAATGCAGAAGGTTAAACTATGTATTCAGCCGTTTATCCATTATGTTACATGTTAATTTAGTTCCTTTTGAACTGTTTTTCACAACTACAAGTCAGTTTTAGTGACTCTAACCTTATTTTCAATATCAGAGTGACACCTTTATCACTCTCCAAACTTTTGTTTTGTTAAGAATTTGTATAGCAGAGTGTTCTGTGAAGTAATGGAAACACAGATCTATAAGGTGCTCCTTGTGTTTCCATGAACATTAACAAAGGGGTTCATGATGTTTCACGACACATATAAAGGGTTCATGATGATGCGTTCCATGAACATATACAAGTGGGTTCATGTTGAGTTCAAGGAACACAAATAAAGGGGTTCATGATGTTTCACGAACACATATAAAGGGTTCATGATGATGCGTTAGTGAACATATACAAAGGGGTTTATGTTGAGTTCAATGAACACATGTAAAGGGGTTCATAATGCATTTCACGAAAGCAAACAAAGTGTATGTGTTCCCAAAAGCAATCCATAGTGTATGATTTATCTTCCATTCTCTAAATGTGAGAGGATACTACCAAGGAAAGAAATGTAAAGAATCAGCTGAAGATGTTTTCAGGAACCTGGAGGTTTCCTTCACTTTGCTGCCCTAATGAACTAATTATACCCCTGCTACGAAGTAAGCTGGGGTATATATAGCGGTCATTCCCTCCTTCCATCCGGTCAATTTACTCAAAAACCGTTAGGTCTAGATCAACCAAACTTTGCACACTTGTTAACCATAACCTTGTCTACAGTTTGGACCACTTTTGAATTTTCTGGAATTCATTTTTAGGACTTAGTTATATGGTGTACAATGGGGACATATTTTCTCAGAAACTATTACTCCTAGAGGAGTGAAATTTTGGTTATGGATACACCTGATGATACTCTTGATGGAGTTCGAAAGCCATTTCATGCTCACTTTTTTCTTGTTAGTGATGGTAGGAGTTTTCTCTTGTCTTTTCCTCAATTTCGTCTTGTTTTCTAAGCTCTTATAGTCAGTGCAAATTCCAGATTTTTTCCCCCCAAAATGTTAACAAGACTGTGACATGTAGTTACCTTTGGGTTTCTGAATTGTTTGCATAAATTTAAGAATATGTAAAACAAGTCCTTGTAGTTGAGATAAGATAGTTGTCTTTTCTGTTAAGTAAAAATCAAAGGGACAAGTATTGTTCCTGAATTAATGAATTTTCTACTTTGATAAAATGGTTTATGAAACCATTTTTGATAAACAGGTCAATGACCTATAGTTCCTTTGGAGTATATATATATATAGATCTGTGACTGTTGCATGTTTTCACGACCCGTCTGTGTTGCAGGGTCAGCGCCAGGGGGAGGATAGAGGGATGGAGCCACACCTACATACTCTCTCTGGTAAGCTGCTGCTATATTTAATGCACTTGATCCAGTTAATCAGTTAAACCATTAAAAAAACCTTCATCTTTATCCTTAATCGACAATACATAATTGTGTTAAAAAGTTAAAGATATAAAGATTGCTTAAAGCATTATTATTGATAGATACGCAATATGCTTTAGCTCATCAACCTCTGTGGTCCCTTTTCTTGTACAAACCCTCAAGAGCTAAGATCTTGTGTGCAGGTTCCATGTTTGATGGGGAATTCTTAGGTTGTTGTGTCATATGACCCAAATGAGGGCCTAAGGAAAAATGCCCTTAATTTTTTATTTTTTTTTATTTCTTAAGAAATGCCCTTTAATTTGTTTTGCTTTACTTTTTAAGAAACCTTTCAGAGAATTTAAAACCTTTTATTGTAATTAACTATCAACTGTTAGGCACTAATTCTATATTCACCACTAAGACCATATGATTTTGCAACCGGGTCAATACAAGGAAAATAGCCGTTATGAGAAAAGCTGAGCCACCAGTCCCATACAAGACACTCACCTGTAACTTCCCCAATAGAGAAAAACTAAATTAATAAGATTATATGATAAAGTATTATTTAATACCTGAGTTGGTAAAGAAATTCTTTTCAAAGGGATTCACTGTCATTTGAAGTGATTTCTGAACAATATGTATACATGTTGTATACACTGTGCAGAGTGTGACAAGACGAAGGTAGTTGATGAGGAGAACAACAACGCACCTTGCAAGGCTATGGATGATGTTGCTGACAGCCTGGCTGCTTGCAGCAGTGACACCACTCTGGTGTTGTCAGGGGATGTGAGCACGCCAGGGGTCGGGGAGAGTGCAATAACCTTCAGGGAGGAGGAGGACGGGACGACCACTGTGCAGCAGGTGTCCCGCACAGACACGCAGGATCAGACTGTCACTGTCAAGTCCAAGATGTACCGTACACTGAGCAATGCACAAGCAGAAGAGCGGGACACCATTGTAGAAACAACATCCTCTTCACCAGGGGGCAGCACTCTCAAGGAGCGAGATGTTGTACGCACTCGCAAGAAGATCACATCACGAGGCTCGAACTACTACCAGCGAAGCGTACAAGTGACGCGGCGCGTAAAGAACCAGTCAGGTGATGAGTTAATTCAGCAGGACCTGTGTTTGGAGTCAGACAACCAGTCTGTGTCCAAGGATCAGGTATGGGGTGACCGGGTCATCACTCAGGTGACACTCCACCAGCCAGCACATCTCCAGCAGATGCTTGAGGAGGGGACCTCTGTCCCAAAGAAGTCCCATGCCACCTTGGTGTTCAACAAGCTGAATCCATCTAAAGTCAGCAGTGGGTATGGCAGTGTGTCAGAGGAGGAAGATCGCGAAGAGATCCTTGATGTCAACAACTCCAGACCCAAAGGTATTGTCCTAGATATTTTATATTATATGCTTTATGAGCTGTTGGTCCTTACAATGACATCCTTTAAGACATCAAAGCAAACTATTTTCTTCCATTTAAGAACCCCTTTAAAGAAACTGAAGGGATTTTTTGTTGTTGCATAGTATGTCTGTTCTTACAACCTGAAAAGCGATATCCTACTTCTGAAATCAACTTATCTTACAGAATATAATAATTTTTTCTGAATCTGAAAACATGCTTTGCACGTATCAAAAGTTACACAGGTTTCGATGAACAATAAAGTAAAAAAAACTTTGGCACTTGACTTAAATATTCTAGCTTTTTGATTTCATGAAGATTGAAAGATGATTTGAGAGTGATTCTACTTGAATGACAGTAGTTGACTTTACAAATTCACATTACGGGTAAGTTTAAACCTTAGCTCTAAATCTAAATTGGTCCTTTGTCATTTGACATGTGTAGCCCTTGTCACATGACCATTACATTGAGGTCATGCTATTGACTTTGTAACCTTGACATTGGTGTAGGAAATACTTTATCCCACCAAACTCAACAAGCCACACCTACATGTATGTGTGTGTTGCAGGCTGCCCCGAGATCCAACACGCCTTGCAGGATGTGGAGGTGGATGTGGGGGAGGCGGTACTGCTGGAGTGCCAAGGTGTGGCTGACCCCAGTCCCTCAGTTAGTTGGTATACTGGCGGGAAGGAGATCCAGGAAGGGGACCCGAGCTACTCTCTCCATAGGGACCAAGAGACAGCTAGCCTCATTGTGCATTCCCCGCAGGTCAGCACTCAGTTCTGTTGTGTGTTCCGAAACCATCATGGGCAGGCTGAGACCAAGTGCAGCCTTACTGTGCACAGTAAGTATCTCACTGTATCAGCTAAACATCAAACATGCTCAGATCTGACATAAAATGTTTAACTGGCTACAACATCGGTCAGTTTTCATAAAGATGTATCTCTATTGTGCATAAGTTCTAAATATTTAAGTTGATATTATTGTATGGCTTAAAAAATGAGAGGAGAACTTCAATCATAACATTAATTATCCAAAATGCTATGTCAGGCACGGACTTCCAAGAGCAATCTGAGTTGGTACACATGTAGTTTCTCATTTAATAATTAATCCTTGAATGTGTACATACCTTATATCTATTTATGAGCCTGATTGCATGTCCATCCCAAAGCTTGTACGTCAACTTGCATGAGCTGTCTCTCAGTGTGTGTGTGTCCCCAGAACTTGCATGGAAGCAGGGATATCCTGAGCAGACCCTTGAGCAGTTACCCAAGGAATGTTTACTCAAAGAGCTTTCCCAAGAGCAGGTGCCCCCAAGAGTTGAGGAGGAACTAAAGGATGGAGATGTCACTGAAGGACACTCCCTCACTCTTTCCTGCCGCCTCACACATGCAGACTCAGTACACTGGTACCATGACAAAACCCTACTAACACAGTGCCAGGACTTCAAACAGAGTTATGATGGGTGCCTGGCTAAGTTGGAGATTAGTGAAATGTTTCTTGATGATATTGGAGAATATGCATGTGTAGCACGAAACCAAGTTGGAGAGGCTCGTACTGCATGTCAGATCACAGTCACAGGTACACAACCTGACTACTCTTATATCTTACCTTTAACTTGCAGTTGCTTTTTACCAACAGCCCTTTTGTAGCATTTTGTGTGTCAAAGAATTTTAGACAATATGTTTCTTAATACTCCGTCTTTGGTGACTATATTTTCCCATTGTTTTGATCTGTCATATACTTCATGTAAATATACGCGCCATTGTTGTAAAAATAATATCATACTTGAGAATATTTTGTGTTTACTGACTTGCAGCGTGTGACTGTGAGATGGCTGTGGTGCCAATGTTCCTGACCTTGCTGGAGAGCCAAACCCTCAGTATTGGAGACAAGCTTATCCTGCAGTGTGATGTCATCGGCTCCCCTGAACCACAACTCACCTGGACAAAAGATGGCTGCACACTTAGAGATGACTGTGCTTACAATGAAATGTTTGATGGACGGACAGCTAAACTAGAGATTGAAGACTTGCAGGTTGTGGACTCCGGCCGCTATGAGTGTGTAGCTGTGAATGAAGCAGGCAAAGTGTCCAATGATACCAGAATAACAGTCAAAGGTAGGCCAGTTGCAAGATCTTTGCTATAACATTGATTATGATTATGATGTTGTGGTACATGATACTAAGCGTAGCTCAGTTGATTGATACAAAATCAAGTTGCAATAGTTGGCAACAGACTTCATTATGACAGGCTTCATTGCTACATGCATCAGTGTTTAAGGGGTTAGTTGTCTTTTTCAAATGTGATGGTTCAGATATACAGATAGATGTACATGTACTATTCAGCTTACAGCATGGTTGCAGTTAATGATTGTGTTTCAGTGAAAAACAAGGGGCCCTCCATTACTGAGCCCTTGTTCAACCTTAGCATCAAGTCTGGTGAGACTGCAGCACTTGAGTGTCAAGTGACTGGGTTCCCCAAGCCCTGTATCATCTGGAGGAAAAATGGAATGATGATTGGTCAAACCATGGACTTCAAGCAGAGCTACAAGGATGGCAAGGCAACATTGGAAATTTGCAGTGCATGCCCTCAGGACTCTGGTCGATATGAATGTGTTGCCAGGAATACTTTGGGAGAGACGTCAACGTCATCATCATTAATAGTCTCAAGTCAGTAACGCAAACCTCATTCAGTTCTTAAAGTACATTTTCAATAATTACACTTTTGCATTCATTCTTCGTTATTTGACCTTGAATGATACGTCCATCTTTTTCAGATGTGTCTTCTCCTGTTGAAGAAATACCTGCAAGTTCTGTACTTGGATCGTCAACCATTGCTGTGACATCAGACAGCTGGACACCGACTCGGCCATCACACATTCCGCTCACTTCAAGTTCCTCACACCCAAGGGCCACAGCAAGCAGTTCATCTACATCATCCCCAGTAAACGCCGACATTATCACCAGAGCTCTTACCAGATCAGCCTCACATCATACCTCTTCAAACAGGAGTTCATCACCCCCTCAAACCATTATTCAGAGAGCTCTAGATAAAGTTAAATCGATATCTCCAACCTCTGTCACCTCTGGTGTCCCTGGAAATGTTGAAGTGGAAATGGAAACAAGATCCTTGAAAATTTCATCTGGGATGTCCCCTCGTTTAGGGAGAGCAGCACCTCAGAACACAATAGGCAAATTTCTAGCTCTGGCAGCTGCTCGAGACCTGGAGGAGACCAAATCTTTTCCTGTAAGAACTTCCTTGGATACAAAACCAGTTGACTCAATAGCAGCTTCCACTGATATCAATGACATGACCAAGTCAAATGAACCTCCACAAAATCTAACTGCTTCCAGAGATGTCATCAATGAAGCAAAATCTGCTGAATCAAAACAACACTTGTCCAAGGTGCAGCAGTTACGACTTCAGTTCCTTAGAGGAAGTGACCAATCACTAAGTAGTAACTCCCATAGTGCACCAATCAGAAGGTGGCATTCGCTTCCTCCGCAAGACCTCCGACCAACAATTATCAAGGTAAGAATGCTCTGTAATTGGATGTCTGATAAATTGATACACTATGGATGAACTTGTACACTCTCCTGTTCCCTTTACTTCCTGGTTTGAATACCAGGAAGAAACGTGTCTACATTACATACCCCTTAATGGAGCCACACATCACCTCAGCCATATTGTTGTACAGTAAACATTCAACCTCAAATACCCTTTGCCCATTTGTACTCAAAAAGATAAACGGCATTAAGTAAGATATTCTTTTGTATGAATATATAACAAAGCTAGTATGATAAAAAAAAAATCGGACTTTCAGAGAAAACCTTCCAAGCTCTCCTCTAGCAGAAAAGTTAGGGCTAGAGCAAGCAAGTCCAAGTACAAGTTTATAGAAACTCTCATGGATATCTTCAACATCAGGAGCTGGATGCAAACCCCTCGCCTCTGAGCCACGTATTTTGAGATTAAGATCGGCAAGATCTTCTTATGAAGTATATTCAGATAGGGAATTTTTATCTTATGATATTTATTGATTTGCAAGCCTGTTGCAATAATGTCATCTGAGTTAAAAAGCATGAGCTTCTTACTGGAACTCACCTGGATAGCTTACAATCTAATACTTACTGGAACTCACCTGGATAGCTTACAATCTAATACTTGCTGGAACTCACCTGGATAGCTTACAATCTAATACTTACTGGATCTCACCTGGATAGCTTACAATCTAATACTTGCTGGAACTCACCTGGATAGCTTACAATCTAATACTTACTGGAACTCACCTGGATAGCTTACAATCTAATACTTACTGGAACTCACCTGGATAGCTTACAATCTAATACTTACTGGAACTCACCTGGATAGCTTACAATCTAATACTTACTGGAACTCACCTGGATAGCTTACAATCTAATACTTACTGGAACTCACCTGGATAGCTTACAATCTAATAATTACTGGAACTCACCTGGATTGCTTACAATTTAATACTTACTTGAACTCACCTGGATAGCTTACAATTTAATACTTACTGGAACTCACCTGGATAGCTTACAATCTAATAATTACTGGAACTCACCTGGATAGCTTACAATTTAATACTTACTGGAACTCACCTGGATAGCTTACAATTTAATACTTACTGGAACTCACCTGGATAGCTTACAATTTGATACTTACTGGAACTCACTGGGATAGCTTATAATCTAATACTTATGATTCATTTCGATCATGCTATCTGCTTTACTACAATTTGTTTTACTTGTTAGGGTTGAGTTCTTGTTGAACCAATTATCACCATGGCACTTTTTAGCTCATCAGAACTGAAAGGTTGTATGGGCTTACGGCATGGCCTGTTGTCCAGCGTCTGTCAGCATAAACTTTGAACATTTTCGACTTCTCCTCTAAACTGTTGCACGTCAAAAGTAGAAATTTGGTGGGGATGCGCCTTGCACCAAGGTGATCAAAATTTGAACTGACCCCCATCACATATGGGCATAGCAGTCATGTTCCCTAAATTCTTTAAAAAATCTTCCCCAAAATCAACCAGCATCCACCCTGAAATTTTATTTGTTTATTTTCAAAAAAACGTCAGTGCTAAGCATCTTAAATTTTTCATCCCCTTGTTGGATGTAGATGAAGATAAGTACTACCAATGTCCTACCCCGATAAACCTGAGGTGCATATTTATGATGGTTTAATCAGTTACCAATCATGCGAGGGATCGAAACTTAGAGAATATCATCTTTGTATAATTGAGACCAATTAAGATGTGCAAATTTCAATATGTCCTATGTCATGGTCAACAGTGTTTTGATGTGTCATTCACATAACATATGACAGGCATGCTTCCAATGAAACATGTAGTCAAATTATTCAATATATATGTCACATGACACATATGTAAATGTACATATATTAAGGATGGGTATCGGTCCTCATTTCCATATCGCAATATATTGCGATAAAGAAAAACGTATTGCAATATATTGGTACGCTTCATATTTAATTTTTTCCATGTTCTCTTGACTAAATAACAGCAATTATTACAGTGGTCAATGCTCAACTGGACGTCATTTTGCAAAGAGAGATTATTAAGTGACTGGTTTCTTATTTCAACATGTCTATGCTATTTCTACTTTGCACATTCACCTTTGTTTACAACATTCAGTAATATCATATGGTTTTTTTGTAACGTTCTTCTGCAATTTTACACGAAAAAAGTTATTTCTAAAACTTCCGTTATATCGGGTATTTTCAGAATACTGTACCGGTACGTATCATGAGGTCTCTGTATTACAATATACCGGTATACCGATAATACAGCGCATCCTTGATATATATATATATGTCACAGACAGATTATTTATTAAAGTCTCACCTCAATTTTTTACATAAATTACAAAGGATTAAAACATAAAATGTAAAATAAAAAAGTGAGCCACCCATAAATGGATTATGAGAGACTAAAATATGAATAAAAATAAACTTTACGAGGACATGACATAAAATAATTTTAAATAGTAAATCATTTGCTAAAGTGTAAGTGTTACATGACATGGGATGGGCGTTTCCTTTCTATCTAAAGAGCACATTCTGTCACTTTAAGGGTTAAACAGAATATTATCATTGACCGATCAATATAATTTGTTGTTGTGGTATCAACTCTATTTATGATAACACAATATGTGCATTGTAAATGCAATGCATGTAACCCTCTGATGTTTGAACTCAATAACAAAAATAGGAATAAATCATAATGTTGACAAACTAGTTATTTTTACATGTAGAACACATTATCAAAGATGAATGCAAGCAAAGTGCATCATGTGAGTATTAAGCACAATAAGAAAAGAGGGAGTCGCTCCGTGAAGCATATTGTCCAATGATGTGACATGCATTTCCATTCTAAAAGTGTAACGCAACAAAGAATAGTAGTGTGTGTACATGAGCATTCCTACAGGGTTGTTATATCATGGTCAACAGAGTTGCACAATATCTCGTTACTGTGATCTGATTGAATGATTATTCACAGGAGTATCTTAGCCAATACCTGATCCTTCCTATATCAATTAATGGTAGCCACCCAAAACTTAGACAGGCAGATTTCAGACGCCTTAAAACAACAACATTTATGGTTGAGTGCAGAGCTAATCCTAAAGCTGATACCTATTTTTGAAAAGGGAATAGTCCAGTGGAGACAAGAAAAATTCCAGAAAATTCAGACATTCAATTCATAACAACAAATATGTAGATTTTTACATCTTTTATTTTCGGTATTAAGAAGTTTTTCATTAAATTCTCAAACATCTCGCCATCAGTCAACAACAGAGAGTTCAATAAATAAGTCACAGAGAAATGTCACAAATGTCGCCATGAATGCCATTGTCACTATTGTGTCACTCCACTATCCATGATGGATCAATATCCGACTGCATCGAGATGGACGTTAAAATATATTCAAATTTGAAAAATAGATGGTGAATAGATTTCCTCAACTTGGTGTAAATTTGATAACGATTGTTGAACTATCAGCACCATTCAGTGAGAAATTTCCATTGATGTGAATGACGTAAACTTTTCCCACATTTCAATGAGCACCGTATAGAGCATGTCCTTGCTTGCTGGAACAAAATCCCAGTCATGCACCTTGATTTTTTCCTGGTAAAAAATCTAATTCTGAATAAAATGATGTGAACAATTTGTTTTAAAATGATTCTTGACAAAATGAACTGAATTTGAAAATTAAGTACAAAGTTTTGACTTGTGTTTTTTTCCATTTAATTCATCCACAAGTGGAAATAGAAGTTACTTGTGAAATTTTTTAGAATAATTAAGAAGAAATAATAACAATATTAGTAAGAAAAATAAACCATTCAGGGAACTATTCTTGATTTTTAAAAATGTTTGATAATAGAGAAGGGAGAAGGTTAACTATCATCTTTATCAGATATTACTAGACTATAATAGTTGCAACAGTTTACACATAGGTTACATGGTTATTATCAATTAAAACAATATTGTACCATTAATTGACTGTTTTAACTATCATATTTATTTTCAAATGAAAGTATCTCAAAGGTGGAGGGATGGTTATAACTTAATCATCAATATGTTCATTATAAGCTTGGCCTACTCAGTGGGGATAACTAATTAGGACGGGTCCATTTCAGCTATGGGTGTTGTGTTAATTAACCCCCTTCTCCAGTGTCTGAAATCTGGCTGTCTGCATTATTACCCTGGTCTGACCCAAGATGCTGGTCACAACGCTTAAAGGTTACCTCCAACACAATCTACACCAGGTACCCAATTAGTTCTGTTGGGTGAACATAGGCACATTTTGAATAAAGTCTCTTGCCTAAGGACTTGCCTCTTTGTAAAACATCGTTTTGTTGTTGAATTTGTTACCAAAAAGCTGTTAGCCAGTTAGCCGGCTCTTATTTCAATGTATGCAAGGCTTATTGCTTAATAGTTTACATGAATAAAATGAGAAATTTGACTTGTTTTAGTGTTTTAATAAAAGTTATGCAGGGAGGAAAGAAATAATACAAATTGTGACTTTAAAATGCTTTCTGCTTCCAATTCTAAAATGAAACAAACAGAAACACTGAAACAGTTTTGTTATTTGTTAATTTGTAAATTGTTACAGAATAATACCTTAAAGGCATAAAACACATTGTGTTGCTAACTAATAAATAACTTGCTACACGGTCTGCAAACTCTCGAGATGAATTTTTAGAAATAAATATTTCTAAGAATTGTTGAAATAACATAACAAAATAAAATCTAACTAAGTCACATCTCTCATGGTAATCTGAGTAATCTGAGTAATACTCAAATACAAAATACACGTTTTCATCAAACAAAATAGTCTTGACTTGCATAATTTGCTGCAGAGAGAAAATACACGAGGATATCACAAATGTTGGAGCCTTACCTGGATGTATATTTTAAATTCTAATGAAACATTGGCACCTTGCTGAAAGCTACCGAATCCGGTTTTGGATCATGTCATGTTCCGCTTTGCTGTCGTTTCTGACACAATAGATTGACATTTTCTACTAACTGTGTTAATGTAAGATTTTCTACCGTGTAGCGTATCGTGGAAAGTATTTATGGCATTCTTTAACCAAATTATTCCTAAAATTCCATTTGTGTTTACAACGTGGCCCCGAGACGAATTCGAATTGTTGTCAAATCTCAACACAATTCTCATTGGCTGTAAGTTCTATAACTGATGCCTCTTATTGCAAATTAACAAATTTTGATAGAAAATAAACATCAGAAAGTTAGTAAAGACTAGTTTCTTTCTGAAGACGGATCAAAATCGGATCAAAATCAATCTTAAATAAGTAAAAAGGACATTTCATAATTTAATGAAAATGTTTGATACAGATTTAGCCAATTAAAGAACGTGTTACATACCACATGGCATTACGTTACACATACACAAAATGAAACTGTTGATTTGTTCCTTTTCTCGTCAAATAAGGTAAATTGAAGTCCTTTGCAACCAAATTAATCTGTTAGCTTTCCAACACATAATTTCAATGCCTGCAACCACATTTTTATTAGCCAAGACATGAAAAATGATGAATACTTTACACCAAATAATTTGGTTGCAGTTGCCTATGCGTGACTGCAACCAAATTCGAAAATTACTCGATTTCATGATGATTTTCCATTTTGCAAACAAACTCCAGGATTCCTAACAATATACCATGTTACCATCAACTATTTCAGCTTTCATAATGTCATCATCTGAACCATTTTCAAGGATATTTTGTATTTTATTGATATTTAGCTACCCCTTCATTCGGACCCCTCATGATCAATTACTCATAGGCCGAGGTGGCCCATAATCTCTTATGACTCACGAGAGCCATCCACCATTTTGTTGCTATGGAAATCAAGGGCAGATAATTCAAAGGGATCTAACTCTTTGTGATCCAATATATTGCAGAATAGAAACCATATCGTGATAATCGTATTGCATGATTCATAATATGCAGTTATCAAACTGATAGTTCATGATAAATGACTAAAGTGATGCATTGAAAAATAAAAGGTCAAATAAAAATTAAAATTTCAATAGCCTTTAACTCTTCACAAAGTATTAGTAAGTGAGTGAGTTATTGTTTAGCAAATATTGATCAGTATTTCAGCTATTGGCAGTGTGATATTGATTGAAATGAAAAAGGTTGCAGAAGCAAAAATATGAGACAGCACAAAGGCTGTAAAACATCAGCAAAATATCACAAAGTATTCTGACCAGAATATTAAAAATGCTACAACTTATCAAAAAGTAACTGCCTTTAGAAAATCTCAATCCCTGTGCTCACCGAGGTGATAAAAAAGTTGTGAAATTGAAATAATTATTGGCGTAAACATTCCTTCTGGGATGAGCTGTACGTGCCTCTCTTTCCAGCCCCATATACGAAAAAAAATTTATTGTTACACCTTTCCTAAACTCTGAACTCCATGCTCAAACCCCATCTCCTCTGTGAGTAAATTGTCAGCAGGAGAGCCACCATCATCTGGTAATTATTTTAGGAAACTCTCTGAATATGACGTTCTTTAACCGAATAAACCTTGTCAAACGGGCTAATTCCCTCCTCTTAAAATGTTTTTTTGGGGGGGTTTTGCACTAAAAGTGCTTAATTGTGAGGGGACACTGACAGGGTATACACACCGGGGGATCTTCCCCTCTAAAAGATATGAATGTATGAAATATATGTGTCCAATGCTACAACATTGCAAGACACAAGCTTCTTGAGCAATTTATTCACAAATATTTTACAAATGCATGTAGATGAATGTCAATGATAACACCCATTATGTTTTAGATATTTTAATTCAATGTATTTTACAGCTCAAACAGATATTTAACAGTGTCAGATGATATATTCACAGTACTCCAAGCATTACATCTAATTGAATTATGCACAAAAACTTTTACATAAACATATACATCAGAAACTGTTGATAAATGCTGTGAGAAGCTTATGTGCATCTGTCGGCTCAATCAGTGAGGAAAATCAAATATGGTGTGTAGCCTCAGGGTATCTTTACCTTGATGGAGTATGGAAATGAGAAGTCTGCAATTACTTTTTGCAGGAGTTATTGCCCTTGTTCTGCTTTTGGGACTTACTTCAAGAGTATCTACAAATGGGACAGCTTTTGCAGAATTTATTAAAGATAGGATTATAAAATTTGGTTTCTGGCTTCAGGTAATCAATACCTTTATTAAGTTTGAAAATGATAAGCATACAATTATTATTTTTTTAGTAGTTCTCAGAAACTGTTTGAGATAGATTTACATATTTTGTATGTGGCTTCATAGTATCATGATCTTGATGGTGTTCAGAAATAAGAAGCATGCTATTATTATTTAATCTGTTCAAGTTGTTGTTTTTGTGCTTCTTGTTGTTGGGAATGTAGATGACCATGGAGTCAAAGATCAAGCAATTCTCACCTGCTTGTGCTTGTGATGAATGAATTTGAACCAGTTTATGACTTGCTTTCAAGGGTGCAATCTACCCAGTGACAAAAGTTTCAAGACTTCCCATTTTTGGTATAAATGTACATTTCAATGTGCTGAATTGAAAAATGTAATAAAATTTGGGGGTCATTGATAAATGTAAAAAGTTATTTGTCATTGAAACTGTTACTGCATGGGAAAAACCTGAAAGATACATATATATATATGATTATATATCCCCCGCCACAAAGTTATATAAAACAGAGATATAGGATTGCGCTCATCCGTTCATCTGACTCTCCAAGTTATAGGTGACTGCTTTTCTCAGCTACCGTTATTGCCCTTGTTCTATTTTGTTAATCTGTTAGGACATTTAGGAAAACGTGAGTTAAAGTGAGAACCATTCTGGCATGGAAGTTGGTGTCTACCTTGAATCGGATTAAATGAACATGCCACGGTACATGGGATTTCAAGTTCATATGATAGAAGTAAGCCCATTATTTGTAAGAAATGTTAAATGTTAAACTTTTTTCAAAGAAATAAGGACAAATTTTCTTGTAGGAGGAAGGACCTCGAATATGACTTAATTCTCATGTTGCTGAATATTATTTTGATCATTTTTGCCCCTGTGGCTAAATTTTTCCAACACTTTCCCTGCTTCCGTTAATGCGCATCAAGTACCTGTGGCTGAATATTACGGCGCCACAAAATGCAACCATTTTTACATAATATGGTGTGTTCACATGGCAAATTGCATACAAAATTAGCCTGGGAATCCGGTATACAATAGAACTAAACTTATCAAACGTTTCGAATGGAATTTTTATCTTACCTAGAACGATTTCTATGAGAATCTAAAGATTGTCTTCATTTTGAGTTAAATAAAATCAATCAATCTGATCGCCCAAATAATAATCATATATGGAGTTGAAGAAACATTATTTCTCTTTACAAAGATATAAGAATATTTACAATACAACTTCTAGTTAGATATCTACAAGTATTAAAAGAATGTCTTTATTTCATGTTGAATCAAATCACTATTACTGAGTGCGCATGTTTTATATATGGAATTGTAGACAATTTGTTCTTCTTTACGCTGACAAAATAGTTATATGTCCCCTAGTTCAAACGATATAGGCCGAGGAAGACGATTTAGGGTACCCCAACAACAGGAACATAAGTGAGAACTAAATCTCCCCAGAGCAGTCTGGAACCGGCGCACTCATTAGCACCAGGGCAACAGCATGCGAGTGCCAATGTTTTAAGCAAAAGTGTATCTTCCGCAGTACCGATTCTCTCGTCACTTGCAGTCAAATCCAGGTGAATATTCCACCATTATAAAACCGGATATTCTAGACGTACACCACATTGTTATTTCCTGCTGTGCTTATATATATTATACATGGAGGTGAAGATAAACCTTTCATCTTTACGATTGTGAAAAAATTATTAAAAAGTGCCAACTGGTTTAAGAGATATGAAAAGCGAAAGAGGGAAATGTTCAGCTACTAAAACACAGATTTGATAATCGTCCTAATTGCGACATTAGTTGCATCACTTGTGACATCTTTATTATATATATTTATTAGATGCATGTTATACATGGAATTAAAGATAATTTGTGAGATGTTAACCTCAAAAGAGGGGTACCCACAGACATTTGTGAAAAAATGATAAAATTGACAATGATAATTGCAACATTTGTCGCATCATTTGCCGCTTCTTATATTTTTTTATTGCGCATATGCAAATTGGTTTCTTGCACTTTCTCTTCAAAGAAGTTCTCTTTTGGCTTTGGAGCAAACAACACATGTATATGTAAGATTTTTCTTTTTTTCAACAGGCTCAGTCTTTGTTGGAAAGTGACGACCATGAAGATGTAACACACTATTGTCTCTCATGCTTGACCGGCACTTTTTCTCTGTCGGCAAAGGTTATCAAATGTTGCACCATATTTTTCTGAATGTCTTGTTTTCAAGGTTTTATCCTATGAGAATTCATTCAAAAGAACATTTGAACGTTGAACACATGAAACCACACAAGCTTCCACCATTTTCATTTTCAACGGGGTGTACAACAGCATCTGGTTTTGTCCAATCCACACCTCTCATATATTTGTTATATTCATGCACAATATGTGGTCTCGTATGTGCTTCCCCATGTACTTGGTTCTTCCCTGTATCTGCAATTTCAGTGATTCTACGGTTGATATGAGCAACACAGACTTCCCATCCTCATTACTATCTTCATTGTGATACACAATCATATCCCCCCCCTTTCTTCTGTCTTTTTCTGTGCCTTCTTTACCTTGTCAGGAATGCTTTTGCAATTTCTTCTCAATGTTCCCGTTGCACCAGTTCCATTTTCACACAAGTTTATATTCAATACTGCAGAGGAATAGAATTATCCATGTACACATTATATCCTTTCCCAGCATAATCTTTCACCAAATCAATGACGAGATCATACGTTCTCCCTCCAACAGAAACAGTTTCATTGGTTTTTCTATTGTAGAGTTGTAACTTGCAAACATAACCATTATGTGAGTGGCACAACATGTATCCCATTCTTCTTCAGATTGCCTTTCCAAGGAACCAACCCTCCGGCAAAACAAATGTTTTGATGGGGCTTGTAAACTCTGGAAGAGTGATGCATAATTCGTTGGAAAAAATAGCCAAGTTCATTGATTGGTGAAAAATTTGAATTGTTTCGTCCCGGGATTAAGTTGTTATCATTTAAATGTAAGTACGTTATTAATAACCTTAACCTGTCGCGAGGCATACATTTGGCAAAGAAAGGTGTCATAGTCACATCACACGTTAACCAATTTAACGGAGACATTGCTATAGTCAATCCTACGATTTCTTTCATTTTTTCAGCATTCAATCATATCATTGCCTCAACAGTGAACAGGGTTTCATAACCTTACCATCGACCTGTTGGTGAAAGTATCTGTTGGTTAATTTCTGCTGCCATTGATCCATTATCAACTTCATGAAAAAACAACACGAAAAAATCTACAGGAGTGGGTCATCAAAATGTGTGTCCATTTCATTATGTTTTTCATTTAAGCCACTGAACCTTTCATCTGTGGAAGTACCAGCCATTATAGCAGTTTCACCCTTACTAGCTAATATGTTTCTTGCAATGTTTCTTATTTCTTGATCACTATCACTGTCAGCTTCATTGGCATGGACCTTGTTGATGAAGTCATCGTCGCTTGACCTTGATGGACCTTCCAAACTCCTAGTTTTCAACCTCCTGGCCTTAAGCATCTTTCACATTAATTTTAATTGATTGAAAAGAATTTAAACACATTCAAGATAAACATCAACAGATGACCTATTGTATGGAGAAATCCAATACGAACTTCATTGAAATTCAATTGCCACATTTCGTAAAAAATTAGAACATTTATTTATAAGTACTTTGAAACAAATTTGTTGTTTCACACCAATGGCGCCAACGGCCACCAACATTGCAAGGACAGAAGACATTTAACTGTCGTGTGGAAAACTGCACAACTTGTTACTCAGTTATACAAAAGTCAAAGATCAGGACCTATTCCAATTGTGCAAGACACTTTCTAACTGTCAAATGACTTGTCACATTGCCATTTTCTGACTTCCTAGGCAACTAGACAGCGAGACTGCCTTCTTGATATTGAGAAGTCACAGTAACCAGGGACAGGCATATGCTAACCTGATATCTTTGGGATTTCCCTGGGTATTGCTAGGGGTTTGGTTGATGTTAATTTTGAATGGGTAGACAACAATGAGGAAATCAGAAGATAGTAGTATGTTGGTGAGAAATGATCTTTTGCAGAATTAAAGCATGTTTAAGTTGTTTTTACATGCATTTAGTGCTTACATAGAGAATTTGCACAAGATATAAGAGAAGCAAAGATATAAGAATGTGTAAATAATCAAAATAAAGTTACTAAAGAATCTAAAAAATTTGAATTTTGGATCATGATTTAAGGTTTTATCGATTTTCTTCCAATTTTGTGTTCATCTTGTCTAATGCACTGTCACTAGACAGTTTTAGTGATGTATTTCACCTGGAGAACTAACAGGTATGAATCTTAGTCTTGAACATCATTATTACAAAGGCTGATGAGCTTCAGAGCCCATGGCTCTATTATTTTCTTCTTGAACCTCATACAATACAGATCCTGATGAGCTTCAGAGCCAGTGGCTGTATATAAAAAATAGTTCATCAGAAGTGAGTTAAACGCTACAGTGCACACCAATATTTAGTAAACACATTGAATGCACACATACTGCATATCTCTCTATATTACTCACTATCCTCACTCAAGTAATCTACCTCGTAAGTTACTTAACAAATATTTACGTATTCAGGTAGTAAAGTGGATTTTTAAATGCCGGAAGTATTTAATGTTACGTTACATTAAATCCGCATGAACTATGATATCGGAAATATTAAGATTTTGCTCATAACCTGAAAAGCGGAAATGGCAGCCGCTATGGTCAATCTAATAACAATGCAAATACTGTGTTATTAAATCGGTTAATTTACAAAATTGCTTTCATAAAACATATTTCATGATTTGTTCTCAGTTCAGTGTTTAGGTAAATTCAATAGCTGCACACAATACTAGTTCAGCTGTTTCCAAGTGTCAATAATTTATCCGTTTTGTACACAGCTAACCATAGATTTTTATATGTCCAAGCCGATAGCGGCTGTCTTAACGTTTTCATTGTTGATGGCAGGTAAATTGTAAAGAATGTTTAGTATTTCATTGCATTGACAGAAAGTTTAAGTGAATGCATATGTCCTTGTAAACCTTGAAATAGCCAATTTAAACCGTAAAGGCGTGCACCAGTGCCTTTAATGTTTGAAGTATTCATCCCAATCTTTCTTCAAACACTTTCTTGTATTGCCATGGCAACAGGTGTGTGAGTATATGGGAGTGATGCTAACTGCTGCATGCTTCTTGCAATGGTATGCGGGGGAGTTGAACTCTTGTTGTAACTGTGGCAGGTATACATGTGCTGGAAAGTACTTTACTCTGCTACAGCTGCACTCTGTGCTTGCAGTACATGTACAAGCGATCAGTTCATTATGTCATGTTGGCCTTGGGATAGGATTGACCACAGGGGTCAGGGATGAAGCTATTGAGTCCTAAGTAGTGGGATGCTGACAGGGCAAGTTGGGTTTGTAACCTTAGATTAACATGCAGCCGACACTAGCACCTGGGGGTAACATCATCAGATAGCTACCCTTCATACTCATTCCATCAAGGATACCCCTTGATGTTTCCATTACAGAACTAACAAGCCTTATTTACTTCATCTCATCTTGTTCAAGGGACTGGATAGTTTAAGTTGTGGGATCTGGAATGAGATAAGATCAAAGCTGTGAAAAAGTAAATTGAAGTTTTTTAATTAAATCTTGTGTTTTTCTTTCAAATAAACTGGAATGTCATAACTCTAGCACCTACAGTAAGAAAGTTGAAACTGAAAAGTACAATGCATTTTCCTCTTCCTTGTGTGTCAAATCATATGTCATGCAGATATCAATCTCTCCTTGTGTGTCAAATCATATGTCATGCAGATATCAATCTCTCCTTGTGTGTCAAATCATATGTCATGCAGCTATCAATCTCTCCTTGTGTGTCAAATCATATGTCATGCAGCTATCAATCTCTCCTTGTGTGTCATATCATATGTCATGCAGATATCAATCTCTCCTTGTGTGTCAAATCATATGTCATGCAGCTATCAATCTCTCCTTGTGTGTCAAATCATATGTCATGATATCAATCTCTCCTTGTGTGTCAAATCATATGTCATGATATCAATCTCTCCTTGTGTGTCAAATCATATGTCATGATATCAATCTCTCTTTGTGTGTCAAATCATGTCATGCAGCTATCAATCTCTCCTTGTGTGTCAAATCATATGTCATGCAGCTATCAATCTCTCTTTGTGTGTCAAATCATATGTCATGCAGATATCAATCTCTCCTTGTGTGTCAAATCATATGTCATGCAGATATCAATCTCTCCTTGTGTGTCAAATCATATGTCATATCAATCTCTCCTTGTGTGTTGAATCATATGTCATGATATCAATTCCCTCTTTCTGGAATCACATGTAGAAACCATCAAATGCAAACAGTTATTTTAATCAAATGACCAACAATATGAACTGACATGGTCAGTGCCCTGAAAGCATAAGCTTGAATATGTGCGTCCTTAACCTTTTCTTGTACATCAAGCAGTAACTGGTAAGATGAGTTGATGTAATATTTGGACATCTTGTACAGTTCCCAAGTATGAAAATAGGTGATTGATCTCAGGTACAGATTCAAGGATTATTCTTTGTTTTATAAGCAATTGCAAAATATTCAAACAAAACAATGCCTAAGAAGATCCACTTTCTCAAAGTATTCACAAAATTGGATTACAAATTAAAAATTAAGTTTATATGAGAGACCACGACACCAACGATCTCATAATGATTACATTTCTGTTTTTTGTGATAGCATTTTGCTAATTTAAGAACAAAATGTATGTCATAAAGTTTTCAAGACTTCAAGAAGTAAATGATGTCTTTGGTTAGTATTTGAAAGTATTTGAAAGGATTTTAATGAAATAGATATCTTTAACCCTTCGAAATAAGACCAGACAGTTAAAAACAGAGATGGGATTAAAACTGCGATTGAGCATGCTAATTCCTGAAAGAATTTGTCAGTAGTTTGTAGATGTAAGGGCTAGTGCCTGTGTGGGAGATGTGCTCTGTATAGCGCTGTGCCTGGGAGACTGCTGTCTCCCCCTGTGGAGACCCCTGCCAGCGAAGGGGGTCAGGAGGGGAAGGTGAGATGGCCTTGCACATCTGGGATTTGGCTGCCCAGTAAGCTTTACCCCCTGCCCACTGCAGCACATTTGCCTTATAGCGAGAATAGGAAATGTTAAGGGGAAGGGGGAGGGTTAGGTGCGCTGAGACAGGGCGGGGGAGAGGTATATGGCTACCCTCCTGGAGGAGAGCTAGTATGGAGGCTCTGGTTACGGGATGAGCTATATATACACCTTGGCAGCCTCTGGTCTACCTCTGGTGCTTAGCAGAAGGCATTCCCATACACAGACTTCATTATCATAATACAGAGACCCAGGGACTGACTGGCTGACTGACTTAGTTGTGTTTGGTAAACCACCAGTCCTCCCCTGCCCCAAGTCCCTACTGGAACTACTGTGTGCCAGGAGATACATAAGTGCAGGTGAGTGTCTTGCTGGTGTGACCCATCCGCAGTAGGTGTGTCAAAGCTTGTGTACCTGTGGGTAGTTCTTGGTGCAGGCATGTCCTTCACATGCTACTGCAAGGTCGTCTGGTAGAAACAGGAAGTGAAGAAGAAGAGGCATGGGGTAGCTATGGTGGGTGAGGGTGTGGCACTCTCCTTGTGTCACCGTGTCTCACCTTCTACCTGCTTTTAGGCTCTGTTATCGCTTTGCAAAGACCACAGCACTCTTCATAAACAGGGTACAATTTGTTAACCTGAAAACTTCAATAATCTATTAAATTTACCCTTCATAATGGCCCGCAATTTATTATATTGGTTCATAAGAACAAATACTAACTTTTCTATCCTTACTATATAATTGCTCAAAACTATCATATACTCACATGCATTTAGTTTTACATGTTTACATACACTAGATCCTGTACACACATGCATTTAGCTCTGTATGTTTACATGTACTAGGTCCTGTTCACACATGCATTTAGTTCTGTATGTTTACATGTACTAGATCCTGTACACACATGCATTTAGTTCTGTATGTTTACATGTACTAGATCCTGTACACACATGCATTTAGTTCTGTATGTTTACATGCACTAGATTCTGTACACACATGCATTTAGTTCTATATGTTTACATGTACTAGATCCTGTACACACATGCATTTAGTTTTGTATGTTTACATGTACTAGATCCTGTACACACATGCATTTAGTTCTGTATGTTTACATGTACTAGATCCTGTACACACATGCATTTAGTTCTGTATGTTTGCATGCACTGGATCCTGTACACACATGCATTTAGTTCTGTATGTTTGCATGTACTAGATCCTGTACACACATGCATTTAGTTCTGTATGTTTACATGTACTAGATCCTGTACACACATGCATTTAGTTCTATATGTTTACATGCACTAGATCCTGTACACACATGCATTTAGTTCTGTATGTTTACATGTACTAGGTCCTGTTCACACATGCATTTAGTTCTGTATGTTTGCATGTACTGGATCCTGTACACACATGCATTTAGTTCTGTATGTTTACATGCACTAGATCCTGTACACACATGCATTTAGTTCTGTATGTTTACATGCACTAGATCATGTACACACATACATTTTTCTTTAACTTTTTTTTAATATGCTCTTCTCTTCCTTCTCTGAATATTGTTATCACATGTTATATTCATTACCTGTGTCATGACTGTTATTATCACAATTTTATGCTAGTAGATTTTGTCTGTCTGTCTGTCACAGTTTGATATGCAAGGTCTCCCATCTCAACATGTGGGAACACACAACAAAATCAGCCCTAAAGGTTCAATCAACGTTTTGAAATTTAACTGAACCTGCTTCCTCTGAAACAAATTTATTTCTTTTTATGGTGGTAATTTGGCTTTATTTAGCAGTGTTTTATTCATGCTCTATTCAGGATTGAAGAAGTATGGACAGTCAATACAGGCCGGGGCATTTCTATTGGAAACATTATAAGAGTTGCCATGTCATCTGTGAAAAGCAAAAACTTTGGATATTGGAAATAAACTAAGTTTTAAACTTGTTACTTTGTAATGGTAACTTTACGTTGTTGCATAAGATAAGAGTTGTCAAATTTCCAATGTAAGTTATGAGATATCTTCATACAGGCTACCTCTCTTTTGTTTGAGCAGAAACACAACATCTGCAGTCATTGTCACCCATGTTTAACTTGTAATTAAAACCATAGATATGCCAAAGAACAAAACATTATGGAATTAATTTCTTAGGATTTTAATTTGAAAATTATTCAAATCCTTTACAGACCCTTCTTTGGCCAGGTGCAAACAATGTACACATTTGAATCATTAGACCCTTATTTGGCCAGGTGCAAACAATGTACACATTTGAATCATTAGACCCTTATTTGGCCAGGTGCAAACAATGTACACATTTGAATCATTAGACCCTTATTTGGCCAGGTGCAAACAATGTACACATTTGAATCATTAGACCCTTATTTGGCCAGGTGCAAACAATGTACACATTTGAATCATTAGACCCTTTGGCCAGGTGCAAACAACTTGTGGTACACAAGAAGTACACAGTGTTACAGTGATAGATTATTTTTGATGGAAGTAGTTGAGCTAACATCGAGTGATTTAGCTTAAACTTGTGTAACCTTCATTTTGCTATGCTGGTCAATTGATCTTGTATAAAGTTGTTGGAAGTAGTTGGAAGGCAGCCTTTCATGATAGAAGCCTAAGTTTAGAAAAAATTTGTGGTCAAAAGATGTATCTATCGTTCAGTCTTTCAGCTGTACCCAAGGAGTTTAATCCATGCTGGCTGTTATTGCTTCTGAGAATTGATGTTTTCACACAGGTGGGAACGGTGTCGTCTCACAACGTTGACAATTCAAATTTCAAAAGTCTCACGAAGTCGAAACGCAGTAAGCTTTGATGTTGGACATGTTGATTAATCCCTTAATTAATCTCTACATTAGCCGTTAATCCGGATCTAATCCTGTGTTGTTACAACCTGTCGAGTTAGTAAATTTCGCTCACCATTACATTTTATAAAACATATGGTAAAAAACATTTGTGAGGTGTACAGCTGTTGAGGTCACCAGCCAGTGGATTGAGGGTTCCCATCACATGACCCAGTGGAACCACTTCGACAACGTTGGCCCATGAACAAACAACAGTCTTGAATGTTGGCATGGACATCTCAAAAGACAGATTTCGAAGGCCCATGCCAACATTTTTGAGTTCGTCGAATTCCTGGACTGAACAGGCAATGACAGAAATAAAGATGCTGCAGTACAGTGCCCAATCCATGATCTCAGAGCCCAGCTGACCAATGGAGAGTCAACCCTCATGGAATATGTTGACGAAGTTTCCAAGTTGCTGGGCCGTTGGGTACCAGATATTATGTCTGATATGTGTATATAAATTCAACCTGGAATATTGACTAGTAGTAGTATATTTTTTATTTAAGTGTCACACGCATCCTTACATTTTATTTGACTAACCGACTTGTGTTTTAATCCGGGTCGATCCGGGCTTATCTAATTAAAGCTAATAATTGGCCCCATTCATGGTAATTAGCACTTTTTCCCAAAACTCTCACGAAGACGACAATAAAATTTGCCAGTTTTTGTCTTTTTTGACAATTTGTCGGCCTCGTCAGCCTTAACCGTGGGAACAAGTTTGTCCATGAATAAATATTATATCAAAATGGCAAAGTAAGTCCTCCTCGGTGAGAATTGGGGAAAGTGGTGAGCCCGTAGGGAGGCAATAGCAGACCAAATCAAAGCAAATCCTAATAATCGAATAGATTTGACTGAAAGTACCTTACTAGCCAAAAATCAATCAGACTTTACCCTCAGAAAGTACACTGAAGGCCTGTGGATTAAACGACAAAAGCCCACTTTGAACAGGGATCAAGGCTATCACATCCCCTTAGCCCATGATCGACTTATCCAACAAACTAAATAACTGTTACCTATTTGTACATCTCTGGCTTCTACCTCATTACATGTTGACATAATGCTGTGTGTAACTCTGGCTTCTAACCTTTATCCCGTTATCATACCTTGTTTACTTTGTCTCTATCACAATTGTTTTTTTTGTTAATTGCATCTGTTAATTGACATTGTTTACTATGACATAAATTTAACCTCCTCCATCATATCTTCATTGCT
Organism: Phorcus lineatus; assembly: GCA_921293015.1. Lineage (NCBI taxonomy): Eukaryota > Metazoa > Mollusca > Gastropoda > Trochida > Trochidae > Phorcus > Phorcus lineatus. The sequence goes on from OV121089.1 coordinate 14,104,509, forward strand.
TGACAACGACACAAGAAGCTGTGTCGAAACGTCGCGTTCTCAGAGTAAAGAAGTTGTCATCCATATATTCTTCTCTTATCTGATTTCCAACTTCTAAATGCAACTCAAAGAAATTTGTAAATTTATTTCAATATTTCTTCAGAACAGGAGTAAGAATATCTATATAAAACCAGGGCCAATGAAACTGAATCTGTATAGTGTTCCTGGCTAAACCAAACAAACACCAGTGAAACCCTGTACTGTTCAATGGATAAAAAGGTGTGTCATGATTGAAGACAGTTATGATTGGTACACTGTCAGAAGAGAGAGCTGATTGGATGAAAGCCCCGCAGAGGGAGAATAAGTTATCAAGTCAAGCCTACCTTGGATCCATGGTTTAGTGGAAAATTAATCGGAAGGTCTACTCTGGATTATAAAGGAGTGGTGGAGGGGACATGTAAGTAAGGAGAGAGGGTTGAGGGGGCATGTGATGTACATGACATAAAGATAGTAAGGAGAGAGGGTTGAGGGGGCATGTGATGTACATGACATAAGGATAGTAAGGAGAGAGGGTTGAGGGGGCATGTGATGTACATGACATAAAGATAGTAAGGAGAGGGGGTTGAGGGGGCATGTGATGTACATGACATAAGGATAGTAAGGAGAGAGGGTTGAGGGGGCATGTGATGTACATGACATAAGGATAATGAAGAGGTAAGGCGGAAGGGATAGTGATGGAGATGATATAAGGATAGTTAAGGGGAGAGGCATGTGATGAAGGTGATATAAGGATATTGAGGAGGGAGGACGGGAGGGATAGTGATGTAGATGATATAAGGATAGTGAGGGGAAGGGGGCATGTGATGTAAGTGATATAAGTATAATGAAGAGGTAGGGTGGAAGGGACATGTGATGTAGATGAAGGAGAGATGATGGAGAGGGAGCATAGTGAGGGAGAGGGGGCATGTGAGGGAGAGGGGGCATGTGAGGGAGAGGGAGCATGTGAGGGAGAGGGAGCATGTGAAGTATGTGATACACGGAGAGTGAGGAGGGAGGTTGGGAGGGGAGCATGTGATGTGTAGAGATTTACACCACTGACAACTGGCTTACAATAATATATCAAACCCCACCCCTCCTCAATACCCATGTGATGCCAGGTACACACATAAACTCCCTGCCATTAGGGATCCCCACTCAAAATTATGGAGAATTGAATAAGCTCTGGTTCTTGCTCCCTTCAGTTGAACAGTATGTCCTTCATACCTGAATCTTCAAGGAATAAAGCCGATCTTCATCATTAAATATTTTACCCATAATTTATGTGAATGTCATATGTGCACTTGTGCATGGTCAACAATTTTGGGAATGGTTATTACATTAATTTCAATATTGAAGATGATTAAGACTTAACAAGCACATGCACATAACCACAATCAGTATTTGATGTTTGTGTGTACATTCTGGTATCAGAATGTGCATTCTTTGCATAGTCGGTGCACATGCAGTCTGCTGCCATAGCTAGCTCTTACATGGAGTTGAACATACCTTAACTCTTACATGGCTGAATTCTCCAGCACCCTCCTCGCTACCATTAATGTGTAATTAGCACCAGTGGCTGAATTTACCAGCGCCGTGAGAGGCAACCGTTTTAATGATATATGGTATGTTTACATGGCAAATTAGGCATATATATAAAAAAAACTAGACGGCGAATCCCATATTACAAATGGATGATACTTACCTGCCACTTTGGAAATTCTTATCACATCTAGAATGGTTTTTATAGCCTAAGTAAAATTGTTTTTATTTTGGGCACCATAAATTCCATAAGTTCTGAGAGAGCATTGGGGAAATTAATACAAAACTGAAAATGAATAGTTCCTCTTTACCTCTATATAACAGTTTTTACAAAAATATGTCTAAAATGAATTTTTGCTCTTAATCTCACAATAAATTTCATTAGGATACGCCATCCTAAATGAAAGATATAAATTATGGAAGCAGGGTGGTGATAAACCCCGAAAACTTTCTGACTCCCACAGTAATATTACTAAGCTAGAAGCCTTGGGCAAACACACACGCTCAGCAAGTGAAGGCATCACAGTGATATTTCCGCTGAAAAATTCACTCTCACTCTCATATACGGAATTGAAGGCAATTTATTCTTTATGAAGATATGAAACAACAGTCTTTTGCACTTTGATTGGAATTTATTATTATTATTATCACTTACCACTCCTTTATTGTCTCATTGTCATTTGCAAATTTTATATAGAATTGAAGACTATCCTATCCTCTTAATTGTAATATAAAAAAGTTGATACTTTGCCTTGCAGTTAAATAGATAGGATGTGTAAAAGAAAGATACATTTTGAAAAGGCTTCACAAGATATAAACAGAGAAATTGCCAGTTTGTGTGATGCTTGCTGGGTCTTTGCTGACTTTCATATACATACAAATCTTGTATGGAAATAATGACCATCCTTTTTCTTCATTTTGATACGTAAAATTTAAAAATGTGCGAAAGAGTTTATGTGATAAAAAGTGGAAAAAAAATTTTTTAAGTAAAAATAGTAATGAGTCACCTTTTTGCGGCACATGCTGTGTCTTCATTTCAGTAATCCCAGATATGTACTTAATATCAAATTGAAGACAATTTCTTCTCTTTCAAAAGGTTCAGATCAACGAAACAAAACTCATAAGCTCAGCGACAGCCAGATTGTCATACAAGCATTGAACTGGCAACTCTCCTGTATGATAAATGTTCGCCACTGAGAGTGACAGCGCTAATGAGTTTGTGTGAGAAAACCTAAGTGTGCTACTGGCATTTCGCTGGGAGATCATGCAGCAGAAACTTAATTCATCCTGGACTATTCCGGGGCCTAACCTTAAGGGTTAAGCTACTTCAGCACCCTGCTAGACTGCTTAGCCAGTCTGTGTGTCTTTCTGTAGCCATGCATGGATTGATCAAATTATGTATACATTCTTGTATACATTAAGTGTTTTGTCTCTCCAAGATATTATGTTATTCACATTTTCAACAAAGCTGAAACTTTCTGGGAAGGTACCTTGCAGTTAGGGCATAAAAGTTTATACACCTTGTCTTACAGTCTCTTCTCCTCTGAAGTCAAAAGGCAAACATTTTCAGAATTTCATCTTTGTTTTAGGAAGACGGAAATTTATACATTTGACCTTTGGCATATCATATTGCGATTACTGCTCAGAGAGAGGTAAAAGTGGTTTCCTGAATAAAAATGTGAACATTTGTTAAAACTGTATCAAAGGCAAAAGAGGTTGCACAATCTTTTGTCGATCAAATTTGTACTTCTTCTTTTGAATGTATAAATTTGAAGAAATGAAAACAATAAGAACTGTAAGATGTCTGCTTATTATAGATTATTATATGGGAAATAAGAAGGATCTACCCTTGCAACAATTAGTGAAAGAGAAATGTGAAGGAAGGAAGAGAGCTACAAACTCATGAGAGAGACATAGACAAGGCAAGACACACCAGTGTTGTACGCCACATTGTTTGTCAGCTTTTCCAGAGATATCTTACAAGCCGTTAATGTTTGTCTGGATATAGTTTATAGCTGTCAATATTGGCTGTGCTGATCCCTCTTGCCTCAGATTGGATCATTTCTCACAGACAATACTTTGATAGTCTCTTTACCTGTCTTTCTGTCTGATAACAATACAATGACGTCCCTCTTATCAAAATGCTATGCCAAAACATCTTGAACTTACTGACAATCCATTCATTTGGTGTAGAGTGGCCTTAGTTTACTTATGAAATGATATGAAAACATATATTATTGCAAAAGTGGTTTAAATTAGGCTAATTATAATTCAACAAGTAACATGTAAGTGACATGGACCTGGAATTACATCAGTATGTGTCTACCAAATACCTGAGTCTTTGGTGCCAGCCAGTGACGTGTTTGTGCAATGTCTTCCTGCCATGCTATACATGATGAGCAGCCAGACTTCAACACATCCCTCTGCTTCTGGATGCAGGTACCCTCTCTAACTCTAACTAACGCTTAACGCTCCAATGGTAATAATTTATTTTTACACACTGTTACATTCAGGGAACTAAAATTTCACATATGGATATTTCATAAGATATTCTTCTTTGAGTTTCAAAGTCGATTTCAAAAAAACATTTTTGCTTATGGTTCTTGGCGGAGAGTAGATTGTAGGGACATGAAAGCTGTGCTCACTTGTTTCTTGTTGCATGTCGAAGGTTGGTGAGTTGAAATGCATTGTATGGGGTCAGGAGGAGACTGGAAGCAGAATAATAGTTTGAAATGACATTTCGGATATTTTCAATATATTCTTTAGAGGCACTATAGCAAGCTTTTTGTTTCAAATTGGCTATTTTAAGGCATATGAGGACATAAGCACTCTCTTTAGCTTCCCATTGATGTAATGAAATACATATCATTCTTTATAATTTACCTGCAATCAACAATAAAAATGTTAAGACAGCCGCTGTTGGCTTAGAGCTATGAAAAATCTATGGTCAGCTGTGCACAAAACAGATAAGTTATGGACAGTTGAAAATGGCTGAATTATTGCAGCTATTGAATTTACCTTAAAGATCGACTGAAATGACCCATGGCAACTTTCGTGATTTATAAAATATGTATTCTAATTTGCCAGTAACTTGAGTTTAAATTTTCGAAATCGGCCGGTAAACAACTTTAATACGGCTTTTTCGAATCACCAGCTAATTAGCACCAGTGAACAGAACTGAACTGGCCCGTGGTCTCTGAGGCGTGTCCAGCCCCGTGTCCTGCCGCGTGACGTGCTAGTCGGCGGAAGTATAACCTCCTTAATGAAAAAACAACAAGAAATCAAACATTCTAAACAACTGTTTAAACATATCTAAAGTCATCCAATCAACTCAAACCTCCGATGAATTGATGTTAAATGTATCTTTAATTATTTGTATTGTTCAAAGCGAAAGACAGTGTTGAAATGTGATGCGCACTATCTCATAGCATCTGTACATCAATTACGACGTCTGCCAAATTATGTCACAACAATCAGACTGGTTTAACTAGTCTTATTTTTTATGGCACACAGGTGGCCGTTATATAATCCTATCACATTCAATTTCAATTCTTGATTGAATGGTCTCTAATTATACCTTTTGAATTTAAACGCCTTGGACCCACCAAGCGGAATATATGTCCTGTCATAATGGCGTTTTCTTGGCATTCGACTGCTACTTAGTTTAATGTCACGGCATCCAGTCATTTTGAACCAATGAACTTGTAGAATATATATTCAACCAACAAATTAAGAGGAGGAGATTTGGCTCATGCACTTCTACGGACGATGACACACATTTAGAAAAGTACATCGTGAATAACGGGTACCAACATTCTTTAGGATTATATAGGATGTTTCTAACGCTTGCGCCAGGTATGTTTTCATGTCATTGATTGTTAAATTCAAAGACAGAGATATTGCCACACAGTGTGAGATGTTATACTAGATAACAATATAATATACGTTAGTTAAATACAAACGAATCATCCACTACTAAGTGCTAAGTTGTCATTAAAGTGAAGTGAAACAAAATTATTTTTTCTACAGTAAACATTAAAAAAGTTTTTACATTCTCTCCCGTTTATTACAAAAACCTTCCTTTTTTTCGAGACAATTTAGAACTTCATATCGATAAATACATGTTGTAACACTACGTGATATCCCATAATAATGGATCTCTCACCGACCAAGTTCTTAACCTTTTTGATATAAACCCACCCAAGAAAACCGCGTCCAAGGATTGTCACAGTTCAATCAAAATGGATTCGACGACTAAGAGGGAAAGTTGATATCATGAAGCAGGTACATATCGTATTTTTGAATTCTTTCGGTCATGCTATTGCCTCTATTTTGCTGTTGAATAAGCTTAAAAATACAGAGAAAATCAAAAGGGCTGGACTTTCAGCTGACGACTAGCACGTCACACACTGGGCGTGGCTTTGAGTCATGCTTCGGTGATTTTGTCTAAGCGTTCGCCAGGCTCATTAGGCAGTTATCCAAAACGGGTATAAAAGGTCTCCTAGTAGCCGAATTAAAGCGTATATTTTCTCATTTTTTGGCTCTATTGATTCTTATAAGTGAAGCGACTACAGATAATAATTTGTAATAATCACAATTATGCGTTACATCTCCTCTTTAACTTTGAACTGAGGACAAAGGATGAAATATAAATTATGAAAGCAATATTGTAAATTAACGGATTTCTGTTTTTACTTTTCTGGTCGTTAACAAAAATTCTATATAACTGATATGAAAGTTCATGCAGATTTATTGCTACATTGGATTACAATTTGTGGACCCTTATTTTCAAAGCTCTCTTAGCGTCTTAAGCCAATGTTGATGTATGGTACTTAAGGCTATGTTAGCACTAAGAGAGCTACGAAAATCTAGGCCCTGGTCTTTTAGAATCAACTTTATAACCTAAATACGTACATAATAGCTAAATAACTTTCGAGGTAGATTACCTAAGTCTTATCGTCAGTAATATCGAGGGATAAACAGTATGTGTGCATACGTTGTGTTTGAGAAATATTGGTGTGTTCTAGTGTTTTTATTTTGTTGGTGATTTGAAAGAAGAAATGTGTTAGTACGTTTCTATTTGAGTTGCTATGTCCTAGTCAAATAGGTTGCCTTCTTATAACTATAAATTTGAAATATAGGCTCTTGAATTCTGAAATCTTGAATAGGCTAACTTTGACCAAAACATTATTATTATTGCATAAATTGTGATACTATTTATAGTATTCATATGCAAGTCTCCATCCATAAACAGTAAATCATGAAAGCTGATGAGCTACAGAGCCAATGGCTCTATTTCAATGGCTTAGAAAGCTGAAATCAGGTGCACACTCTAAGTTACATGGGTGTTATTCATTTTCCCCTAGCATGATATCTCATGAAGCACTGTACAAAGATTCCTCAAATTTGGTACCAGTCTTCATATGGTAATGTAAACAGACACCAGTTGATCTGGGTGACCTTGACCTCATTTTTAAGGTCACTAATTGTCTTTGACAAGATTTTGAATATTGTTAGCAAGATTTCTCATGAACCATTTTATCTAGAGTCATCAAATTTGATCGAATATGCAGACACACAAGTAGATTTGGGTGACCTTACCCTGAAAGTCAAGGTCACTACAAGACTTTATCCAGATTTTAGGTCTTCAGACCTGAAAGGTCAGACAGGCTTGTGGCATGGAACATTCATGGTCAATTACCCTTTGTCGTCCAACTTTTCATAATTTTGACTGTTTTTCCAAAAGTGGTGCAACCCCTTAAAAATTATATTTCTCCAGAACCAATTGGCAGAGGATGATAAAATGTCAAGACATATTAAATGAGTCTAAGCCCTGAACCCTGAACTTATTTGAAAAGAAAATGTAGTTACTGAAAGAGTTTTTAACTTGATTCTTATTCTTACAAAGTTTTTTTAAATCTATAAATGCAAATTGGAAAAGATGAAACCATCCCTTGAACATTTTCAAAATTAGATTTAACATTGAAAAAAAAAACAAATTCTGATGGAAGTGAACAAAATAAATTTTGTACTGGGGGGCTGTTCTACGACTCTTTGTTTCGAGAATCAAGTTCATGCAAATGACCTTATTCTTGTGTGTTCTAGCTTTCATGGGTCAATTTGTCAGTACACTTGTCTTACCATTTGTGTTTATGCTTGGCATAATTTTCAGTATTTCTTTGAATGTGTGAATGTGTGAATGAAAGATGTAAAAACATATTGCAGGATCTCTTGTCATTCAGTTCTATGTTAAATAAATCAATAGATATGTTGAATAAAGAACTTCTGTAAATTATCTATATGTCAAAAGGCATGCATTTCCCTGAGTGCAGTGCCCTTCATGTAACTCAGGGATTCTGGAAATAAAAATCGTCAAAATATATATGCATGGCAGGGGTAGTAAATTGGATAACTGGAGGGCAGCTTGTTAGTCTTGTATAAGCACTTTCAAAATTATAGTAAGCAGCATTGAATTATCTGTTGGTGACTTTGCATTGCATGTAAAAACTGGTGTCAACAAATCTATTTGAAGCTCACTGGCTCTGAAAGGTCAGATGATCTTATGGCATGGTCCAAAGTCAGGTGGCCATCGTCTGTTGGACATGGCGCATCAACCATTAAGATTTCACATTTTTAACTTATCATAATTTCATATTTTTTGTTAATCATATTGTGTTAATTCAATGGAAACGGTCCTCCATATCTGGGTTGCACAGCTTTACACTATACAGGTTAACCCAAGTCAAACAGCAAACTGCCTTCGGTCACAATGAGGACCAAAGTGTACAAAATTGAAAGTCTGGCAGCCAAAACTACGCACATGAATTTGAAGCTTACTACAGTCGGAGGTTTATGCGCTATATCCCGTTGTGATATTTTAAAGTTTACACCTGTAGTGAGTGAAAACATAATTGTCAAAAGTCTGAAAGTGAGGCTCTAAGGTGATTTGTCGGCCATGGGGGAAGATAAGTGCTCCCTTTCACATGCTCTTGTCACTCCATTCCAAATGATATGTTGTCCATTTGCGTGGTGTGTGTGTCCTGTATAGTGGGTATGAATTCCGTTTTGGAGGGTATGAATTCCAGTCTTGGTGATTTGTGTTCAGTTTTAGAGTATATGTAGTAAGTTTTGAAGATTTGTTTGCCGTTTGTATGGTAGGCCTGGCCATTAGCTTTCATATTTCAGCCTTTGGCCTTTATTTAGGGCATCCATTGTGCATCAAAACTAGCTCATTTACAGCAGGGATTGTTGTGCTCACAGAGCACCCTGTATGAGTTACTTTATAATGGGTGACCTGTTGGATATGTCATCTTCTGATGATCTTCTCTGGTGCTACAGATGCAGGTAGGTGTGTAACAGTAACTGTTGAAAGCTCTCTAGATTCAGATGGTCTTGGTTAATGAGGCTGATGTGAAACATTTGATACTTATCTTACAGAGGGAGCACAAGGAGCCTGGAGGTGGGAAGAAAGGACCTGTCAACATGCCTTCCTACGACGATATCAATGATGAGGAGGAACTCATGAAGATTGTGAGTACATCAACTTACAGATAACAGTTATCATTACACCCAACAACCAGCCACTCTTGCAGCCATCAGGAGCCATATACCACCCACCAAAAGCTGCACATACACCCAACCAGCAGTAGACCGACTCATAGCCATCTTTACATGCACCCACAGCTACACAAACATGCACCCATTAAGCAGCTGTCCATACAACCACTTATCCCCACCGTACAACCACCCTAGCACCATCATTCATCAAACATAGTCACTTCATAAACCTTGAACCACCTATTAACGCCAAGCCAGCTAACAGCATATGTTGCATTGCCTTGTTGTGTAATCTTGTGTTGTCTCCTTGTGCAGTAGGAGAGATGGGAAGGGGGATTTGACAGGTCATCATTTAGTCTTCACTCTGAATGAACTGCAATAGTGAAACTTCTGCCCTATCTCAGGTTTCCGTCCTGGTATTTCCGGGAGACAAATGCCAGCATGAAAACAAAGGTGAGCTAAGCTGACTGGTTAAATGCTGCCAGCAAGAAGAGCCCAAAACACTTGCACACAAAAAATGAGAGGTCCAAACAGCATGTGGCATTGCTTTCATTCCTGCTGTTCATCTGGCTCATATCTGGATGTAATCATTTGTGATGTGAAGACACACGCACACTTACGTCTGAGATAATGTCAGTGATGAAAACACTCTACCTTGTCTGACTTGTTTGGAGGTCTGAGAGGGGCAGTAATGTGTGAGTACCTCTCCACAATATCACTCTTGTTTTCTTTAACATCCGTCTCTTAGCCAGCTCATAATTGTTTATAGGAATTGTAATGTTCGTATATTTTGAAAGTAACCTGTAATTGTTAGACATACAAGTCTGAAGATTGGTTTTTATATTGTGCTTTATACCACAAACTAAATTGACTTTTAACATTTACTGCAGAAGGTGATCAAACTTTGTTCTAGTGTTGTGTATGAGATTGTAGTACCTTGGGTGATGGTTGAACCCCTTTTTGAATAAGTAACAGCTTTGTTGCTGTTGATAGGCATGGCATGGCAACTGTTTGTACTGTTTGTACAGTCATGTCGCCAAATGCAGATCATGAATTAGAGATTTGGTTGCTCTGTTGTCACTAGAAAATTTCAATAAGTAAATGGATCTTTTTAAATGTTATAAAATGCCATTAGAGCCTCAGTGCCTTAGTCAGAGCTGGTTCCTTCAGTAAATTTCACAGGGTATTAAAGACTATGATATAAGCAAAAGAGGTAACACCCTTTAAACCTATTTGTTATATCTTCCTTGGAGCCCAAAGGTTGAATTTTAGTATGAATACTCCTTCACCAATAAAGTTTAAGTTTGATTCATTCCCTATTCTTTTGATGGGTCACTCATCTATGATCTGACATAATCCCGTCGAGATCCGTGTCCACATGAACTTTAAAGAAGGAATGACTCCGAAAATGACAGACAACTATAAACAGACCAATATGATATCAGTTCTCCCGGACACCTAGGCTTATCAATAAAGATGACTGCCCCCTCTTTATTAATTAAATTCGAAAAGCATACACATATCAATGCAACAGTATATACGTTTAAGCGTGTCAGGTTAGCCATGGTAGACTCATTCTGCTCATGCATAACAGCTGTTGAAGGCTGCATGGACCTGTGAAATTACAGACATATAGAAAAATAAGTCATTTTCCCTTTCAGTTCATTCTTTGCAGCATTTCTCAGAAAAGTGATGTTTGAAACGTAGAGATTTGAAAGCGACTGTGGACACGGATATCTATTGGATTGTGTTATATCATAGATGAGTAACAAGTGACAACCCATTATAAGACTAGGGAATGAATACATGATTTGATTTTAATTAGACTGGTCCGAACCATAATAGCAACCACATCGGCAAAGCTTTTTCATTTGAAATGATGAAATGGAGGGTCAGTAGATCTTTCTAGACTACTTAATGTCTTTTGCCCTTATATCACTATGTCATTTGGATACCTTTTTCTCATTAAGCTGTGAACATTTTGCAGATTCATCTCTAAAACTGAGGATAAATCTCTTGCCTATATATGTAAGGAGTTAGTTATTCTTTTATCCTTTTGCAGCATGTATGCATTGTGATGAGAGCAGCAGGTTGATAGTGTGTACATTCGCTGGAGTCAGGCAACTTTGGTCAATTTTGTCTATGTCATGTAAAACAGGTTGATAAAAGCCCTCTCCTGTCACTGTGCTGTATTAGAACAGCAGGTTGATAAAAGCCCACTCTTGTCACTGTGCTGTATTAGAACAGCAGGTTGATAAAAGCCCTCTCCTGTCACTGTGCTGTATTAGAACAGCAGGTTGATAAAAGCCCACTCTTGTCACTGTGCTGTATTAAAACAGCAGGTTGATAAAAGCCCACTCTTGTCATTGTGCTGTATTAGAACAGCAGGTTGATAAAAGCCCTCTCCTGTCACTGTGCTGTATTAGAACAGCAGGTTGATAAAAGCCAACTCCTGTCATTGTGCTGTATTAGAACAGCAGGTTGATAAAAGCCAACTCCTGTCACTGTGCTGTATTAGAACAGCAGGTTGATAAAAGCCCTCTCCTGTCACTGTGCTGTATTAGAACAGCAGGTTGATAAAAGCCAACTCCTGTCATTGTGCTGTATTAGAACAGTAGGTTGATAAAAGCCCTCTCCTGTCACTGTGCTGTATTAAAACAGCAGGTTGATAAAAGCCCTCTCCTGTCACTGTGCTGTATTAGAACAGCAGGTTGATAAAAGCCAACTCCTGTCACTGTGCTGTATTAGAACAGTAGGTTGATAAAAGCCCTCTCCTGTCACTGTGCTGTATTAGAACAGCAGGTTGATAAAAGCCCTCTCCTGTCACTATGCTGTATTAGAACAGCAGGTTGATAAAAGCCCACTCTTGTCACTCTGCTGTATTAGAACAGCAGGTTGATAAAAGCCCACTCCTGTCACTGTGCTGTATTATAATAGCAGGTTGATAATGATGTTACCAAGATCTTGTTATATAGTGAGTTCTACTGCATGCAGTGTTTGATGATACCAAGATCATATCATGCAGTGAATGATGATACCAAGATCTTGTCATGCAGTGAATGATGATACCAAGATCATATCATGATACCAAGATTTTGTCATGTAGTGTTCTATGCAGTGCAATGAATGACGATACCAAGAAGTTGTCATGTAGTGAGTTCTATGCAGTGCAAAGAATGATGATACCAAGATCTTGTCATGTAGTGAGTTCTATGCAGTGCAATGAATGATGATACCAAGATCTTGTCATGTAGTGAGTTCTATGCAGTGCAATGAATGACGATACCAAGAAGTTGTCATGTAGTGAGTTCTATGCAGTGCAATGAATGATGATACCAAGATCTTGTCATGTAGTGAGTTCTATGCAGTGCAATGAATGATGATACCAAGATCTTGTCATGTAGTGAGTTCTATGCAGTGCAATGAATGATGATACCAAGATCTTGTCATGTAGTGAGTTCTATGCAGTGCAATGAATGATGATACCAAGATCTTGTCATGTAGTGAGTTCTATGCAGTGCAATGAATGATGATACCAAGATCTTGTCATGTAGTGAGTTCTATGCAGTGCAATGAATGATGATACCAAGATCTTGTCATGTAGTGAGTTCTATGCAGTGCAATGAATGATGATACCAAGATCTTGTCATGTAGTGAGTTCTATGCAGTGCAATGAATGATGATACCAAGATCTTGTCATGTAGTGAGTTCTATGCAGTGCAATGAATGATGATACCAAGATCTTGTCATGTAGTGAGTTCTATGCAGTGCAAGGAATGATGATACCAAGATCTTGTCATGTAGTGAGTTCTATGCAGTGCAAGGAATGATGATACCAAGATCTTGTCATGTAGTGAGTTCTATGCAGTGCAATGAATGATGATACCAAGATCTTGTCATGTAGTGAGTTCTATGCAGTGCAATGAATGATGATACCAAGATCTTGTCATGTAGTGAGTTTTAAGTGTTTTTATTTTTGATCAAACTAGATCAGGATATTGTCGTACATAGATGGTTCATCGTTGTGTTGGATTCAATATACATCCATTAGATAATGCGTGGTTGCTGGTTCTAACTAGTTTCATATAAAAAGCCTTTAATTTTTTCAAACACTAATATTTCTATTATAAGTTATATCTGATAAGAATATGTCATGGTAAAATTGAAAGATATAAACATTTTTATCCCCAGCCACAAAAAAATCGGTTGGGGTGTAGAAATGACCTCCGTCCGTCCATCCTTCAGTATGTGGGTGTAGGCTTTCTTTTCCAAACCAAAACTACTATAGCATAAGGCCTAGCCTATGAAATTTGGTATTTGTAACTATCTCTATGTAAAAGTGGTGTCTTAAGGGGGCCCTCAACTTTTTATGACTTATATTTTTGGCAATATGAATTGAAACACATCTAAGATTTCAACATTGTCACCTGTAAGTTAAGTATGTCAGCGTAATGTATCAAGAACTATTCACTGAAGTCTCTTCATATTTTACAGCAAGCATCTTATTGGTTGGAGGCCCCAACGGCCTCCAACCATCTTAACAGCTGGTATTCTCTCTATATTACAGTTTGAATTTTCAAAGGAACTTTCAACCAATCATATTTAGCCTCTTTGTATTTCGGCAATATCGTAAACCAATGAACACATCTGTATCAAATTTAGAACCACATGACCATGTGGGTATTCCGAAATAATTGGCAACCTTTAATACGGAAAACTATTGTCTCTGCAAATCTCAAAATTTAAAGGGAACAGTGGTGTTTAAGAATAAAAAAGACAGTACAATTCTTCATGACCGCACGTGTACTAAATTAGACGCGTAAATGTCGCATGAAAGGTTAGAAAACTCTATTCCATGTTAGTAAAAAACCCTCCTTTACAACGTCACACACGAGAAACAAGCGGCTACAAGTCGATAAGTAGAGAATGTCATAAAGGCGAGTCAATTTGTGGGATATCGCTTCGTGACAGACAAAGATAGAGGTAGTGAGCTATGCTTTAGACCTTGATTTAATATATCTTGTACTGGCAATCTTTGAGAGTTGAGAAACAGTTAGTGATACATATGGATTTATGAATTTGCAAAAGAGTCGAACACTTTGTGCAGTGCTGGACGCTATCAATTGTGACCTATATTCTAAAAATAGATCTATTTCCAAGGGATAAATCGGTGACTGTTGTTTAAAACAGAACTGTATAGATCTATTTATAACTGCAAGTTTGCCTGACTATTCTATTATTTGATGCTATGAACAAATAATTGTATAACTTTTTCTAAATAAAAGATAAAATGAAGGTTTTTTGTTCTATTAATGGCCTTAATCTACTTATTTGCTGTAATGAAAATCCTATCCTATTTGTACCCTATGATTTCGCAGCCTAACAAGGGTGCCTCCAACTTAGCCTTTTTAAAGGCTTTTCTTGTTGGTAAGACGCCAGGCCTATTCTATTATGGTTGACCCTCACATTAGTTTCATTGTCACAACCAAATCTTGAATTTTGTATGAAAGATACCTGCATGTAAAGTTTGCACTTCTCTAGATTCCCTTCACTTTTTGTACAAAGCTTTTTACTGGAAAGATGCAAAGCCCAATAGATTTTGGTGACCTTTGCATTATTTTCACAGTCATGTTTTTCACTTTGAAAACCTTCATGTGCATCTTGTCAGTGGAATACAAAGAGAAGTCAATAAGTTTGTAAAAGTGGATATAAAACAGAAGCCAATGGTTGTGATATTGATTTTATTTTTCAATATAATCTCCCTTGACCCCGATGCACTTTGCCCTTTTGTCTTTGAGACTGTCTATGCCCTTGCGGTAGAAGTCTTCTGAGTGGCCCCTCAGCCTCGCCTCGGTAGCTGCTTTGAGTTCATTCTCGTCGCCAAATCTTATACCACTTACTTATACCAGTGTGATTTCAAATTACAAAACAAATAGAAGTTTCTTGGGGCCAGTTCTGGACTGTAGGGGGGTGGGGGGGTTAAGTTGTTCAAAGCCACATTGTTGAAATGCAGCCTGTTCAATACAACTTTTGTGCACTGGAGCGTGTTGACGAAGCATAACTCCAGCAGTCAACATGCTGCATCTCTTCTTTTTGATCACCAATCTCAATTGCTTCAGCAAGAGCATAGTAGGCTCCTGTTATTGTAGTTTTAGATGGTTTATAGTCTATAAGCATCATGCCCTTGAATCCCAGGAAATGGTCAGCATGATCATGCCAGCAGAAAGTTGAGTTCTTGTTTTCTTGGGTGCAGGAAAGTGCCTATTTTTATTATCTTTCGCATTTATGTTTTGTGGCACCCATCTTGCAGATACCTTGGACATGTGCAATGTCCATGAGATATACCACACTCTGAAAATATCTCGTCCACCTTGATTCTACAAGCATGATTAAGCCCTGGCCCTGTGCAACCGTATCATCTGTAATGGCTTCAAGAGGCCTTCCTGACTGTGGATCATTGTCCAAGAAGCTGCATCTCCGCTTTTACTCAGCTAACTATTTTGCAACAATAGAATACTGAGGGGTTTCTTTCTCGTACACATTGGCCATACATTTATGTATACGTTTGGTCGCATTCCCCCCTTCTTTTGTGAGTAACTTGATAACCGCAGGGTTTTCAGTTTTAGAACTTTCCATTAATACAGGAGGGTATCTTTGTTATGGAAACTGCAGGTTCATTATCATTTTTTTAATTTTATTTTTATTATCATTTCACAATTTTGCAATTTTGTCGACAGTCTAGCTTTATAGGCTTATCTGCTTGATATCATTTTGGATTGTTTTTATTAAACAGATGGCCAAGACAGATGATTTTGATGAGAGGAAAAAGCTCAGGGCAAGATTAAAAGAAGTGAGAGAGAAGGATAAATGTAAGTACTCACTTGTGAACATGTGAACATTTCTTAAACTGATTAGCCCTTGTGCACATTTTAGAGAAACGTTACTTAAGCGGCATGGGGTCTAGGAGACCCCAGAGAGTTTTTTGAACAAATGGCACCAATGATTCTTCACACTTTTGCCATGTTACTTGGCTAAATTTTTTCAAGTATGAAAATATTTCATATGCATGGTCCCAGCCAGGAAAATTCAACGAAAAATCTTAAATCTTAGTATCTTTTTGAGTGTGGGTGTCTTTAAACCTATATATTCTTTTAAAAACAATGTTTTTCGGAAAACCAAACTATTAAATTGCAAATTGAAATGAAAAACAGTTTGACACACACAAAATATGGATGATTTTTAAACAATGACCTATTTTTCATATCATTAGATACATTTTCAGTCGTTTTCACATATTTGTGACCTTCTTGACTCTGAGTTTAAAATTTGGTAGATTTGGACACGATAGAATTAATGTCATTTAGTTTTTGTGTGTGAAATATGGTTTAATTGAGTATACACATAGCCTGGTTCAATCAGATAACTGTAATCATGTGTCATAAAGTAGAATAGACAATAAATGTTTTTATAAAGCTTTTTATACTGTGGTGCCTATGGTATGTCAGTGATGTTAAAGGTAACTGAGTGAGATCATATGGTATGTCAGTGATGTTAAAGGTAACTGAGTGAGATCATATGGTATGTCAGTGATGTTAAAGGTAACTGAGTGAAATCATGTTGTCACGTCAGTGATGTTAAAGGTAACTGAGTGAGATCATGTTGTCACGTCAGTGATGTTAAAGGTAACTGAGTGAGATCATGTTGTATGTCAGTGATGTTAAAGGTAACTGAGTGAGATCATATGGTATGTCAGTGATGTTAAAGGTAACTGAGTGAGATCATATGGTATGTCAGTGATGTTAAAGGTAACTGAGTGAGATCATGTCACGTCAGTGATGTTAAAGGTAACTGAGTGAGATCATGTTGTCATGGCAGTGATGTTAAAGGTAACTGAGTGAGATCATGTTGTCACGTCAGTGATGTTAAAGGTAACTGAGTGAGATCATGTTGTCATGTCAGTGATGTTAAAGGTAACTGAGTGAGATCATGTTGTCATGGCAGTGATGTTAAAGGTAACTGAGTGAGATCATGTTGTCAGTGATGTTAAAGGTAACTGAGTGAGATCATGTTGTCATGGCAGTGATGTTAAAGGTAACTGAGTGAGATCATGTTGTCACGTCAGTGATGTTAAAGGTAACTGAGTGAGATCATGTTGTATGTCAGTGATGTTAAAGGTAACTGAGTGAGATGATATGGTATGTCAGTGATGTTAAAGGTAACTGAGTGAGATCATGTTGTCACGTCAGTGATGTTAAAGGTAACTGAGTGAGATCATGTTGTCACGTCAGTGATGTTAAAGGTAACTGAGTGAGATCATGTTGTTATGGCAGTGGAGCGGGAAGCACGGCGCCAGCAGAGGGAGAAGGAGGCCGGTGATGTGGTGAAGCTGAAGTATGAGAAGGCCGAGGAAGACAAACGTCGCCGGATGCAGCAGTTCTCTGACATGGCTGTCAAACCAGGCACACAGACTACCACAGAGACCAAGACTGGGGCAGACGGCTCATCCACAACTACCACCACCACCACATCCACATCCAAAACACAAGGTGAATTTCCACTCTCAAGACACAAAGCATCTAGCATTAGCATTCAATCATATAGGGTGAGTCCCCTATCAAAAACACATATCATCTCAACATCCACATCCAAACATCTAGGATGAGTCCCCCATTCAAGACACAAAGCATCTCAACATCCACATTCAAACATATATGGTGAGTCACCCATTCAAGACACATAACCTCTTAACATCCACATTCAAACATATATGGCGAGTCGCCAATTCAAGACACATAGCATATCAACATCCACATTCATTGATATTGGGTGACCCATCCATCCAAGACTTATAGCATCTCAACATCCAAACTCAAACATATAGGGTGAGTTGCCCATTCAAAACACAAAGGGTCTCAACATCCACATTCATTGATATAGGTTTAGTTGCTGAATCAAGACACATAGCGTCTCAGCATCCACATTCATAGATAGTGGGTGAGTTGCCGAATAAAGACACACAGCGTCACAACATCGGGCTTTGTTGGTATAAGGTGAGTTGCCCTTCCATGACACATATTGTCTCAACATCCACATTGATGGATACTGGGTGAGTTGCCTATCCAAACCACATAGCGTGACAACATCCACCTTTATTGATAAAGTGACCCACCCATCCAAGACACACATCCCCCTCAGCATCAAGCTATTCACATAGGGTGAGTTGCCCATCCAAACACCTAAGATCTCTCAATATCCACATTACACACCTAGTCTTCTCACTTCTCTCTCCAAAATGAAGATGTAGGGTCAGTCACTCATTCAAAACACATTGAGTGTCTCCAATCCAAATTCAAGATCCACAAAAGATGAGTTGTCATAACATACACAAGGTGAATCTCCACCGGACTGTCTTCACATCAACATCAATGAACTGTTTTGAGGAATGTATGTTATGTTGCAGACGGTGGTACCCGTATGCAGACGGTGAAGAAGACGGAGACAACAGTAACTAAGACGTCCGGGTTAGGCGGTGTCCAGTATGCAAAACCTGGAGCAGGTGCGAGTCTGTTTCCTTACCACTTCTCCCTCCCTCCCTCCCTCCCTGCATGACTTCTCCACCATGATGGCATGTCATTCCTGTAACTCAAAACATTTTTATTCAATTGTCTAAACTCATCAAACTCATGTATTTTGCATCTGTCACTGCAATGCAAGGAAAATGTATATAAAACCAGTGTACACTTATTTCTTTACTTTGATTTAATATTTAATTTCAAATACTTAAAGTGATTGTACCAAAGCATTATGATATATTTATTTCTGTTGGTTAGACAAACGTATGTGGATGTATGCAATTTCCCCTGTCAGGAGATGAGAGATTATTATGTGAACACAAGAAATGTCGTTTATCTTCTGCATCTATTTATACTGTGGTGAGACATGTGATAATTGTTCATCTCAAATGGCCCACTTGAGCAATACCTTTAGTCAAAATATCATTGCAGCTTTGTCTCTTGAAGGGGTTACATGATGTTATTGATAAAAGTTTCATCATTGCACCTTCTCTCTCCTTACATACCTCTGCATGACACTTCTCTCTGGTTATAACTTGCCATAGTTTTTAATGTGGGTATGAGTTTTGTAGAGATTGTTTTGTTTTTTTGCTTGATGTGGTTTGAGATGTTTTGTGTTTGCCCTGTCAGAGGAGACAGCTCGCAAGTTGTCGGACCATCTGAAGACAGTCAGCTCACCTGGTACTAGTGGCCGTATTGCTGTTACTACCGAGTCCTGGAGCAGTCGGGATGGACTACGCCACAAGTCGGAGAAGACTGAGACATGGGGAGGTAGAGGACTCGCTGATCAGTACTCTTTCACCAGGCCTGTGGCCCAGCTTCTAGTTGGGGGCACCTTTCTGCAGATGCAGCTTGTCCCTGCATGCCTCTCGTACCCAACATACTAACACTATGATAACCTATGAGTCATAGCACTTATATTGCAACCGCTTGATCGTCATTTGATCTTACAGTTCTAATCAATGTTTGTATAAAAGGTTAGAATAAAAGAGATGATGAAACACTGTAACTAATTAAAAGTCCCAATGGGCTTATGCTATGGCATGGTGTCTTGCATCAGTTTTTCTGACCATCAGTCCTTTAAGAAGGGCCACAGAGGTCAAAACTTAAAGCCTATTTTCATCATCTTCTCCAGAAACAAAAGGCCTAGAAAGCTGAAACCTTGTGTACCAATTCATTTTGATAATAGTTTATAGATTTGGTGATTCTGTGGCCCCCAAATGCTTACCCTGTGACCATTTGTATAATAAATCATAGACAGCCTTATGAGCTACAGAGCCAATGGCTCTATTTTGCAGATATGGTCTTGATCCCCCTTCAAATACGGGCTGGCAGGTTGTCCACCCTCAAGTCTTCTTTTGTCTTATTTCCAGGAGCCATTGATACCAGGAATCGCAAATATGAGAATATTATCTTTGTGGGATTGAGACTTTAAACTATAAATTTCTTTGTCATTTTCCCATATACAAAGGTGTGGCAGGGTTTCATATGACAGGTTGGCAAATAGCAAAAGGCTGACGTTTCAAAAACTTTTTTAAAGTTTCAATTTAATGTTATTGGTGTTGTGACAAGCATTTAAACTAGTCAAAGTTAATGTCTCGAGCACAAATACTAAGCAAAATATAAACATGAATTTAACTGGCGAGCACTACTGTAGCCTTTGAGTTAGCTCATTAAGACTGTACTTTACTAACACTGCATTGGGCTCACAGTAATCAGGGACAAGCAGGTAGAAACCTTACAATTTGTGATTTTCGTATTGTCGTGATTTGGTTGATGTAAATTTCGGATGTGTGGACATCGATGGGGGAGTGAGTAGATGGAGGCAGAATGTTTGTGAAAAATCATATTTTTCAGATTTAAAGTATTTTTAGTTGTTTTTAAATGCATTTAGTACTTGCATAGAGTTTTTCCACAAGATATAGAACTGAGCACAGAAAAAAGAGTGTATAAATGAATCAAAATATAGTTACTCCCTACTTGCTATTTTTTCAAGAATCCATTTTTCTATATTGTATTTAAGGAATATGATATTGTTTTATAAATTTTCTGCCAATTTTTTAAAAGGAAATCTTTATCTTAGGCACCTATATCTGACAGTTTTGGTGAGGTATTTCACCTCAAGAATTAACAGGTATTAATCTTAGTGTTGAACATCAACATTACAAAGGCTGGTGAGCTGCAGAGTCCATGACTCCATTTATGACCAAATGATGTTTGCAAGGCAAGTCAATTCATGGTGTTGTCTGGTCTGCTTCTAAGTAACAGTCAGCTACTTCTTACAATGCTAGTTAAGTTGTAAAAGATACTAAATATTATGTATCATTATTATGTATCAGCCGCATTGTACGTTCAATGTTGATTTGCATAAACATTGTATGCTGTTATTCTACCTTTCCATAGGTTCATACTTCAATGATTTTGATAATTTTTATATTGTGTACAATAATTAGACACGTCTTTGCATCAATTTTTGAGTAACGGGATACAGAGTGCCTCCGTTTTTCTACGTTGGTTTCAACCATGACTTGATGCAGATTTTGTCATGTACAAGTTAAAAGTGAAAGAAAAAATTTGGTTTTTAAATGAAAAAAATCCATACATTTTAGCAATAACATAGATAACATTGTTTTTCATGGCATTATGATTTGCAGATGCCCTCAGTCTTTTCAACTGCCCTTCTTCATCGGGCAGTTCATTGGAGACCTCAGGCTTCTGCAAATGGTATTGCCCTGAAAAACAGTATTACCATTATAATGTAAGAAAATATAAGTATGATAAGACAATGCTCACCGTGATTCAAATCATCATGGTTGTGGTTTTTTGGGGAGTGTTACCATGCCAATGTTTTTTTCTGCAGCTAAGCCTGGTGGTGCCCGAGGAGCCATGGCAGCCTTCAAGCAGATGGACGCCACTAACAGTCCTGCTCAACCTAAGTATGTAGTGGCACTATGACATGCGTTGTACAATATGTCACACAACAGTGCATATTTCTATGGCAAATTTAGTAACTGTTGATCAGTGTCATTAAGACCAAGTTCAATCATAGCCATCTAAACATGATATCTCAGTACTTCATTACAAGTAATCATTGTCATGTTGGACAGTAGCACTTATGGTGGTACATTCACTATGTTTGTCTGTCTGTTTGTCCAGTTTACCTAGCAGGTAAGGCAATAAAGCTGTAGTAGTTAGTGCTTGACTTGCGTGCAACTAAAGACATTTCATGAAGCTGCAGGAAGCAAGTAGACACCTGTGAGAAGTAGAGGCACATGCAACTAAGTTTGGTGGGCACCAATGACAAGTAGTGCTGGCTGATTTGGGTAGCCAACAGTGACAATTAGTATCAGCTGCAGTTGATTTGGGTAGCCAATATCAGGTACAGTTAGTATCAGCTGCGGTTGAGTTGAGTAGCCAATATCAGGTACAGTTAGTATCAGCTGCGGTTGAGTTGAGTAGCCAATAACAGGTACAGTTAGTATCAGCTGCAGTTGAGTTGAGTAGCCAATATCAGGTACAGTTAGTATCAGCTGCGGTTGAGTTGAGTAGCCAATAACAGGTACAGTTAGTATCAGCTGCAGTTGAGTTGAGTAGCCAATATCAGGTACAGTAAGTATCAGCTGCAGTTGAGTTGAGTAGCCAATATCAGGTACAGTTAGTATCAGCTGCAGTTGGGTTGAGTAGCCAATATCGGGTACAGTTAGTATCAGCTGCGGTTGAGTTGAGTAGCCAATATCAGGTACAGTTAGTATCAGCTGCGGTTGAGTTGAGTAGCCAATAACAGGTACAGTATCAGCTGCAGTTGAGTTGAGTAGCCAATAACAGGTACAGTTAGTATCAGCTGCGGTTGAGTTGAGTAGCCAATAACAGGTACAGTTAGTATCAGCTGCAGTTGGGTTGAGTAGCCAATATCGGGTACAGTTAGTATCAGCTGCGGTTGAGTTGAGTAGCCAATATCAGGTACAGTTAGTATCAGCTGCGGTTGAGTTGAGTAGCCAATAACAGGTACAGTTAGTATCAGCTGCGGTTGAGTTGAGTAGCCAATAACAGGTACAGTTAGTATCAGCTGCAGTTGGGTTGAGTAGCCAATATCAGGTACAGTTAGTATCAGCTGCAGTTGAGTAGCCAATATCAGGTACAGTAAGTATCATATGCAAATTAACGTTGTATATCTATCATAATTTGCTTAAATTTAATTTATGTTTTGGGAAATCATAAAAATTTCTGTTTCTGTAACAATTGTTTTGTTTTGAACATGACCATACCTATGTCAATTTTTCCTGGGATGTATTCATAACAAACAACATATTCAATACCTATACCGATATATCATATTAGTGAAAGATACATCACTAGTGAATAACATAAGTGTTTTTTAATGAGTATTTCATTATGTTTTTTTTTATTTTGTAAAAGGAATAGTTAATTACATAAAAATGAGATTCAAATTACATGTTTAAAAAGCTTTGAGATAAAAAAAATACTGACATCAATAAGAAATGAAAATTGATCTATCCACTGTTGTACCATTCATATTGTCAGAGTTAACATGGAATTTGAACTAAGTGCATAAGTGGCATATAAGAGTAAGGTGAATAGGTTGAATTGTAAATGAGGGCAGGGGACATCACTATGCACCACATACACATGTTTCTAGTCATGTATTGTAACAGACTGATTATCTAAAGAGCCACTGGCTCTAGTTTCAAAATGAATTATGATAGAAACGTTATTTATGTTCCTTATTAAACATTCATAACTTCAAACTGGTTTAAAAGTTGAATCCAAAGCCTTTGCATGTTGTGTTTGTTCCACAGTGCCTTAGTTACAGTGACACTGGCCAAGAAAGCTGCCAGCACTGTGCGGCGGAACGCCCTGGCCATCAAGCAGGAGGTGTTGATGTTCTGTAAGGAGAACACCAAGGAGTACCAGGTATTGCAGCCAGCCTGCACTTCTCTCTTTTCCAGGGCATCCATCACCAGACAACAGACAAGGTGCTCTTCTGTCCAGGATCAGTGTATCTAGCTAGTTCTCACATGTCTTTCTATCTTATTGGCAGTGCTGGTCGGGGGCGTGGCATGACCAGGAGTCCCAGTGCTATTAAGCAGATGTTGCTAGACTGGTGTAGATCCAAGACCAAGGAGTACGAGGTACCTGACCTGCATGAAGCCGGAAGTCCCTCATGCTGCAGCTGCACTTGTTGCTTGTTGTTGTTTGCTTGCATCTGTTTGACTGCTTTGTGCATGAACAAGCAAGTCATTTGTAACACAAACAGGTCACATCTGTAAATTTGTCAACAGAGTTTGTTGATGTCCACATTTCAAGAGAGGAGGGCATGTACATCAGCTAGAAAGAACATAAAGCTGCCTTCATGCATGTTCCTCAATGCCTGCCTGCCTGCCTGGAAATCTTGTCATATCAAGTTTCTTTGCACATAAATGTTCTATGTCTATCCTTCTACCTAGTCTTCTGGTATAAACAGTGCTTGGTTCTGCATGTGTACCTGTCAAAAGAAGATTCTTCTATTGCTTGATGGGCTATTGTATAATCAGTGTCAAGTGTTATCATCTGCTCTTCATTCATACTGTTTTGGTGTCAGCTCATTCCTGGTTATGGACGGTGTTGCTTTAAATGTCCACGTTTGAGGCTTATCTGTCATGCTTTTTGTGAGAACCAAGTGAGACAAAAATCATGGAATATTTTAAAAAGAAATACATTTTCTCACACAAAGCTTGGTGGTGATGAAGATGGCATTCCTGACACCTGCACCTTTTCCTGCCCCGGTCACTAACATGTAGATTCTTACCCAAACACTCACGAATATGCTGGATATGAAAGATTTAATAATGGTCATGGGTATCAAAGTTTTTTCTAAAAATAGTTTAATCTCTGTTTTTTTTTGTTTTATTCATTCAGTGAGTTTAACATTCACAAGTCAATGACACTTCAAAAGACATTTTACTTTGCATTGAATAACATGAAAAGTAAATTTTTTTTATGTGGTTTGTTTTACTATTTTGTTCATATAAGTTTGTTTTCTTTAATATATGATCCATAAACACATAATGAACTACTGAGACTACATTTAACTTTGTAAATGAGGACTGTGATATAATTGTTGTTTGTCTTGCAAGACTGCAATGGGCAAGTTAATTTGCATCTAGTCTTCACTGCGATATTTTCAGAAAGGTACCGAATATATTCTTAAATTTGACTTGAGTATGAGAAAGGATAACCAGATCAAAGCTTGGAATTACGATTCATCTGTCCCTCTTGAAATATTGTGATAAATTCCATTATTCTTATATTTGATGACCACAAGCATGAAATCTATTTTCATCTGTCTTTTTTCTGATACTTTCTATCTTTATATCCACTGCCAATGTGTCTTTGTAGCATAAATTTTGTGTGTGCACAGTAGCTATGTTGTATGTGGTGTTGTGCCTTTGAGGGGTAATACCTCAATGTAATTTGCACAAATCTTTCCTTTAACTTATATCCAAGTGATATGTTTGTTTGATATTATTGTGTACAATCAGATACTGTATTGAATTTGTCAATGTTTTCACAAACAGATCAATTTAAAACATTTTCAATAATTGAAATCTGTTGATTATTAGTATGATAATAATGATAGTATAATGATGTGTCTGCATACTCTGTGTTTATGAGATGTCTACACAGTATAATGCTGTGTCTGCATACTCTGTGTTTATGAGATGTCTACACAGTATAATGTTGTGTCTTCATACTCTGTGTTTATGAGATGTCTACACAGTATAATGTTGTGTCTGCATACTCTGTGTTTATGAGATGTCCACACAGTATAATGTTGTGTCTGCATACTCTGTGTTTATGAGATGTCTACACAGTATAATGCTGTGTCTGCATACTCTGTGTTTATGAGATGTCTACACAGTATAATGCTGTGTCTTCATACTCTGTGTTTATGAGATGTCTACACAGTATAATGTTGTGTCTTCATACTCTGTGTTTATGAGATGTCTACACAGTATAATGCTGTGTCTTCATACTCTGTGTTTATGAGATGTCTACACAGTATAATGGTGTGTCTTCATACTCTGTGTTTATGAGATGTCTACACAGTATAATGTTGTGTCTGCATACTCTGTGTTTATGAGATGTCTACACAGTATAATGCTGTGTCTTCATACTCTGTGTTTATGAGATGTCTACACAGTATAATGCTGTGTCTTCATACTCTGTGTTTATGAGATGTCTACACAGTATAATGTTGTGTCTTCATACTCTGTGTTTATGAGATGTCTACACAGTATAATGTTGTGTCTTCATACTCTGTGTTTATGAGATGTCCACACAGTATAATGTTGTGTCTTCATACTCTGTGTTTATGAGATGTCTACACAGTATAATGCTGTGTCTGCATACTCTGTGTTTATGAGATGTCTACACAGTATAATGCTGTGTCTGCATACTCTGTGTTTATGAGATGTCTACACAGTATAATGTTGTGTTTTCATACTCTGTGTTTATGAGATGTCTACACAGTATAATGCCTAATGCACACATGATTTGCTGTAATTTTCAGAACATCGAAATCACCAACTTCTCAAGCTGTTGGAACAATGGTATGGCATTTTGTGCCCTCATTCATCACTTCTTCCCAGATGCCTTCGACTACTATGCACTTAATCCCAAAAGCAGGAGATACAATTTTGACCTGGCTTTTGACACAGCAGAGTATGTAATATTAATGTTGTTCTATTCTTAAATTGACCTTCTTATGTTCCTGTGTAACTGCTCATGCTTTGCAACTTTTCTGTCAATATGAACTTAATGTGAATGTACACAATGTAAAATTTCTGTGGGGGAACTTTATTATAAATGGAAGGCTAATGTCCCTTCAAATTAAGTATAAAAAGGTCTAACGAAAGTAACAGGGACTACATCCTGAAGAGCTATTTTGGTCCTCTTCCAAGAAGGGAGGGGGCCTAGAAAGCTGAATTTTTTTATATAAATTCCTTACTTAACAGAAAATAATCTATAGGTAATTTATATACCTTGCACCTAGATTGTATGAATTTGTAGATTTGAGACTGCCTAACCTTGGTGTTGGCCCACCTTATATATGGGCGTGGCAGTGTGGAAACTCTCAATGCTTGGAATACCAAGTTATGAAAATAATCTGTGTTGTATGATGTTTAAATTTGATTGTTTTACCCCCAATGATATGGGCAAGGCAGTTGTGCATATTTATGGTGATTTACCAAAATCAAAACTTGTTGGCGTACGTATGAAGCTCAAATTTTCAGAATGACATCTTTGTTCCATGAAAATTAAAGTTTGTAGATTTGGTCTTGTCTACCATTCAAATATTGGGCGTGGCAGGGTGCCCAGCCTCAAATCTTCTGACGTCTTTTTTCCAAAGACCAATCATGCTAGAGATCTAAAATTTTGAGAATGTAATCTTTGATTGATTGAGATTTCATTGTCCACCCCATTATATACGAGTGTGGCAGGGATTCATATGGTGTGGCAGGATTGCAAATTTAAAAACCTAAACATTTTGTAAAGTATTGTGAAATGGTCAATTTAATCATATGGATGTGGTAATGAAGATTCAAATTAGCCCAAGTTAATATCTGTAGCACAGCAATAAGCACAAAATAAACATGAAAAGGTCAGCATTGATGTAGTCTATTACTGAGCTCATTAAATCTGCAGTTTACTATAACTTGTTCTCACAGTAGCCAGGGACATTTTCATCTTCTACTCAAGAAGCAAAAGGACTAGAAAGCTAAAATTTGTGTACAGACTCCATAGGTGATGGAGATTCTAATTAATTGATTTGGTAACCCTGTGACAACGCGCCACACCCTATTTTAATTTCTTTTTCAGAAGCCACAGGCTAAATATAAAAAATTGGGTGTACAAACTCCTAAACTGTTAAGGATTATATTGAATGGATTTTGTGATCTTGATTAGCTCATATGGTGACCCTGTGACCATTGATAGAAATATTTATAGATACAGAATCAATGATTCTTATTTATTTAATAGTTCAGTATATGAATTATTAGCTTCTTACCTATTTATAAAAGGTAGTTGACAAATAGAGGTTCTCATGCAAGTCTGTTTTCGGATAGTAAATATCCTGCATTACAAATAAACATTGTAATTTGTTAGCCTTGGCGAGGTAAATATATATTGTTTATTGGTTTTTAAAATAGCTAGTTTCTAAAAACTGAATATTTATGACGTCGTCGGAATGTTCAAAAGAAGTTTTGACATTGACCTTTGTTAAATGCATCCTTATCCTTACATCACTACAAAAGATGCTGAAAATATCTGGTTACTTTTTCATGCCGAGAACACTACCTACTGGGTGAGAGAATATGGAGATAACTTGTGTACACATGTTGATGTCGGGGGTTGTGTTGCAGAAAGATGGCCGACATTGCACCCCTTCTGGACACAGATGACATGGTGAAGATGAAAAACCCTGACTGGAAGTGCGTGTTCACCTACGTGCAGAGCATCTACCGCCATCTGCGTGACCATGACGCCAACAAGGCCAAGGAGCAGTAGAGCTGACTGAGGAACTCACCAGCCTTCTTCCACTGCTCTCCTTATTTTTGTGATGATGGAAGACTCACTACACTTCCACATGTGATGTAGCTTGTAGAGAAATATCTTATCTCTCTTCACTTTCAGAGATAGCTTGAAGAGAGCAAACGTGTTGGCTAATGCTCTCTTATGTGAGTGCAGGCTCAGCATTACGACATGGAGATGTATGAAGCCATAATAATTTTATAGATTATAATTTTAGTCTAGGCCAAGGTCTATTTGATGTTCATGGTGACATGACAATCCTCTGTTAATTAAACATATGCAAGCATATAGTGCTGTAGAAAAGACATGATAAGGTAATATAGTTTTATTTATTTTACCCAAACAAACAATATTTTCTTGATCAGTAACCTGTAGTTAACTACTCAATTTTGGATGAGGTTTGTATGATTTTATAGCAACAAAATCAAAGTCTTCCTGTTTTATCTAAAATATTTTGATATATTACTGTATAAATTGTGATTGGTGCCCTATTGTCCCCGACGTAATGCGGAACAGGGGACATTGTATTCAGCAGTGTCCGTACTTATGGCTATACCCAATATAGTATCAACTGTTGCAATCAAAGTATTCAAATTTGGTCACAGATTACATTTGGAAAATAGCCAGACACCACTTGATTTTATTTTCCTTTACCTTATTTTCAAGGTAACCAGTTTTAAAACTTATTATCGCAATATCTCATGAACTGGTTCACCAAAGTCTCCAAATTTGAAACTTATTTTCAAGGTCTCCACAGCACTTTACCAGTTGCTCATGAACTGTTGTACACAAAATCTTTGAATTTGGTGACAGCCAACATTGGGGGAATATACAGAAACCATGCAATCCTTGACGTTATTTTCAAGGTCAAAGTATGTTGACCACTTGCTCATGAACTTTTCCTCTCAAAGTTGTTTATTTTGGTGATAGCATACATTCGGAAAAAAAGTTGACACCAATCTTGGTCATTGCACTTTTGCCACTTTCTCAGAAACTGTTGCATTCAAAGTCTTTTGTGACAGCCTACTTGGTGCAATAATACAGATACTGGTCAATTATGACCACTTTTCAAACACTTGTTAATGCAATGTCTCATAAACCACTTCACCAAGTATCTTTAAATTAGGTATATAAAGAAAACTTTTTTTATTTTGACCCTGACATTAATTTCAAGGTTACCATGGCACTCTAACCACGTCACTTCACTTCATGAACCGTTGCACTCAATGTCTCCAAATAAGCTTACAACCTACATATCACAGGCAATACAGACACTTTTTTGAGATAATTTTTTTCCTATATTTTAGAAAACTTTCAAAAAGAAAAGACATTTTCATGGTCAACACATGCCTCCTACCAAATTAAAAAAATCTCATTGTTTCATTATATGCAGCGGGGGGTAATTGCCATGTTAGTGGCAATAACTTGTGATATGAAATGATAGCATGTTTTAGATGGAAAGACTTGGGCCATGCAGCTTGTGCATGAAGGGTTTTCTTTTCCATGTAGTGTCTGGTCCTCTCTTGTCTTGCTCTCACTTTATCAACAACTCTATGCAACTAGGCTTAAAGCCTCAGTATGTGTGTGTGTGCGTGCGAGTGAGTATGTGTGTGTGTGACTGGTGGGAGGCGGGTGGCAAGGCTTATCTGTGACCCTCTTGCAGGTTCTGTGAAAGGAGAAGTAGTTGGACCTGGGACTCCTGCACTGCTCTCCGCCCCCAGTCTCCCTCAACATGTAGCACCATCTCTACTACTACAATAAAGAAAAATTATACTCGTGTTCTCGTTCACATGGTTGTGTCACAGTCTAACAGCTCTATGATAATTCCAATTATTATCTGTGATCAAAATTCAATTCTGGTGCTGTTTAATTATTTCAGAAACAAAAGTAGATTGTTTGTAGCTATTTTGATACACTAGTCAGGCTCCCTATGCTCATTGTGATAGATCGAAGGGCTGATGTGAACAGTCACTGTCCTTCACGCATTTGCCAAGGCACTATTTGTGTTAAAGGGAATTATACACCAGCCACCTTACCCTCCCGGCATAGAAGCCTTTCCTACCCCAATACAGTGTTCCTTGGCTGGCTGCTGTGTGCTCTGACTGGAGTGATGACATGAACCCTCTCTTAGCAGCTTCACAGTTTGGCAATTATGTCAGTGACTCTCCTCGGAGTGATCTTGTCTTTGTAGTGTATGGTCAAGTCAATGTAATGAAACTTAATTCAGACTCTACAAGTACCGCGTCATTTATTGTTTATTCAAATGGATATTTGTTGATATTATCCTTTTATTCTGCATTTTGTTTTGTAAAACACGTCTAATGTAAGAAGTGTTTGAGTGCTATTTGAAAGGTGTTTTGTTACCAGTTTGTTATAGATTCTTTATGTTTGTAGTCTTGCTCTCAGGGTGCAGCAATATAGACATTGTGTTTGTAATGTATCATGATATTAATCCTCTGTTGTTGTCTCTGCAAAAATGTTTTTTATTTTATGTCAATGCAGATAAGCAATCATCACTTTAATAATCATTTTTTGCAAATTTAAGGAACTTTTACTCAAATAATTATAATGATATATGGTGAATGGTAGAGTGTGCACCAGTCTGACTGGTGGGTTGAGTCCCTTGCACTGTGCACCAGTCTGACTTGTGGGTTGAGCCCCGTGCACTGTGCACCAGTCTGGTGGGTTGAGTCCCGTGCACTGGCCCGTAGGTTAGACCTTCACTCTTACTTCTTTTGATGCATAAAAATAATAGCTGATTTCAAATTCCATGTGACAGCATAAAAGAGACAGGATTTTGTGTAAGGCTTCTATCTTTAACTCTGTCAGCCATGATCCATACAGTGGAGCTCTTTGCACTGACCTCTGGACATACTATGCATTGTGTTTGTATCTATCTCAGCAAATAAATGTTAAGAATTAAGTTTTTTTAAATGTTTGTTGTTGTATAAAGTTCTTTTTTTTAAAAGTCACCAATTTTCAAAATGACCGAACAACACTTGTAACTGTTTTCATAAGGTGTCCATCTTATTGTCAATACTAATAAAGACCACAGGGGTGCCGCCCTAAAACCTATTTTCATCTTCTCCAGAAGCAAAATACTTGAGAAACCAAAACCTTGTGTACAGACTCCTTAGCTGATCAGAATCAAGTTTATGGATTTGGTAACCCTGTGATCCTTAATAAGGCCCTGAAAACCTATTTTCTTCTTCTTCTCCAAAGGCAAAAGGTGCGGAAAGCTGAAACCTTGTGAACATACTCCTTAGCTTTTAATTTAGAGAATTGGTAAGCCTGTAACCCCAAATAAGGGCTATAGGACAATATAGATAGAATTGGTAAGCAACTACTAAGGCCAAAGGGGCCATGCCCTAAAAACCTTTTTCTATCTTTAAGGTCATCATGTGCTTCTGGCATGGCCAATTGTCTGTCGTTCATAAACTTTTCACATTTTCAACTTTCCTCCAAAACAGCTGAATATTTGTGGGAACGTACCTTGCACCTAGGTGATCATTGTACACCTCCCCTCAAATATGGCTGTGACAGGCATTTTCCCTAATATTTAGAAAAATCTTCTTCTCTGAAACCAGTTGATATAGGAGGTTGGAAAATTTAAAAAGTAAAATGTTTCCAACAAGAAGAGTCACATTTGTTACCTTGGTGTTGATGCCCGTCCAAATATAGGGTTGGCAAGGTGTCCACCTTCAAGTCTTCTTTCGTCTATTTTGAAGAAGCCGTCAATGCGAGGAATCTAAAATTTTGAAATGATCAACTTTGATTGTCCTATCCCAATATTAAGCTTTGGCTGGGTGCACATTTAGGGTAATTCACCACAATCAAAACTTGATGGCATAGGAAGCTCAAATATTCAGAATAACTTCTTTGTTACCAGATGGACAAGTACAGAAAAAGTTTGGGAAATGCAGCATGGCCTATCTTAGCAAGTTGGGGATGGTGCAAGTAGAGGCAAGTAGACTCTGTAGCAGATTGGGATCATAATTTATGTATTTGGTGACCCTGTGACCTCTAATAAGAGCCACAGGGACCACACCCTTTAAACCTACCTCAGCTGATGATTTCTATAATAAATGGATTTGGTGCTCTTGTGGCAGATGATATGGTGACCGATTATAAAATAGTTTATAGATATTCTGATGAGCTACAGAGGCAGTGGCACTGTTTTTTTAGCTTACTCTTTGTTCATAGACATGTGAATTTTCACCTTCTTACCAATCAAATTACATAATATTTTTGCTTTTAATGTAAATACTCTTTGAAACAATAGCTTAGGCATTTCTTACTTGCAGAGTATATTTTGAAACAAAAGGGGTTTTAAAAATTTCAGTTTATTAACTTAATTATTCCCAATGGTCATAGACTTGTTTTACAAAGACAAATCATGTACACCTTTAGTTTAATTCTGGTGAATACAAAACATTGAAGTGATACACAGTATCTTTCATTCATTTTGTATGTGGCTTTAATGAGGGCAACAATACCAAATGTCCAGAGTTATGCTTGAATCGCCTTTCTAAACTTTAAACTTTATCTTTTAAACTTCAAACTTATGACATTTCCTTGTTTTCAATGATAATCAAAAACGGCCATATAAATATTAAGAAGTCGAAATTCTGCATCCCATTTACATGTGTATTAGTTAAATTGTTGGGTTTCCAACCCTAAATCAGGACTGTAACCTGAATATTGTATGAGTAGTATGCAGATGATAATTTTCAGAAACAACCTCTACTTCTCAATACAATTACAACATGTATGAGGTCCAACATTTGTTTACTAAAACAACATACAGTACTTTGTGGCCCTGTAAGTTCTTAGGTTTGGTTGCTGTTGACCTTTCTTGGTTACTCAATTTATAATTTGTCTGTGTGAAAGAAAAAAGGTGGATAACAATATTTATTACCCATTTGATATTATGCACTAGATTTTAGAAAGGGCATCTTGTTCTTGAGAAATGGATGCAATTGGGGTTTGGGGGACAAGGTCACCATTTAAAGATGAATATATAAACTGGTGTTTTCCCCCCTCCTCCTAATACCCTTGTTTGGGGCCACAGAGTCTCTGTTTGCCAAGATTACAGTACACAAGATTTGAGCCTTTACAGGCTTCTGCTTTTGGAGAAGAAGATCAAAACACGTTTTTAGCACGTCAAGGCCCTTATTTTGGGTCACTGAGTCACCAACTATTGAGTCTACAACTTATAATCCACATTACCTGTACAAAAGATTTCAGCCGTTTAAGGTCTTTTTTACCAGAAGATGATAAAAATAGGTTGTGTGGGTATCCCCTCCAACTCCCTGTCATGCCCTCCTTAAGGGCCACAGAGTCCCAAATGAACAATTTGTAATCCTAATTGGACATGGTACATGTATTCAAGACTTAGCCTTCTAGGGTATTGAGTTCCTGAGAAGGGGATGAAAATAGTTTTAGAGAGCAATGCCCTTGTCCTCATTATGGGCCACAGTCACAAAATCTACAATTTGTAACTCCCTCATGGTATCGATACCCTAAAGCTACACACACAATTTGGTTATCCTATCTTAAACCGTATCTAAGAAAAGCTGTCATCTCACATTTGATTAAAACATAGTATATTCATATCAGAAATGGATTTGCAAAATTTATCCAACTAAGAAAAGCGCCCTCCAGATATTTACAGCTTTCATCTCACAATTATGTACAGGTGAGGGGACAGAAAGTTAAAGGTTATGTTCAAGAGAAGTCAGTGAAAGCGTTTAGTATCAGATATTATTAAGATGTACAGATTTGAAAACATTCTGATTTTCACAAATTGAGAGACTTAGGATTAATATCAGTAAGTATTTTAATAACTCAGTGAAATGATTTGAACATATTTTTTTCTTGGAATTAAGGACATTCAAGGAACAAGTGATCAACAAATATGAGCACTCCGACACAGTGAATCAGTGATAAGCCTTCCTGACTTGGTTTGTGCATCCCTTGCAACATGAGCTTATGAGCTGTCAAATGATACCGCAATCAATGACCTTGGTGTATCAGTATATTCAGCAACCACATCTAGCTAACAGATTTACTCAAGTACAAATTTTATTTTGACATTTGGTCAGAAATGATGCTGATAAAAGATGCAGATGCTTGATGCTCATAAAAGGTTTACTAAACAAAGGTATTCTCAGATTCTATCATACGTCACATGCAGCAGATCTTAAAACCAAGTGTAGCAAACTTATAGGCTCGTTTAAGGGGGGAACTATTTTTCTTTGGCCACCTGATAAAAACTTTTGATTCCTACGAATCTCATTTGGTTGCAATGGAAATCTAAGAAATCTTGCAATAATGTGTTGTGATGAAAGTTCATCTACGGTTTCCTGAATGTCATGGGACACAGTAGGTTGACTACCTCCATGATCGTCAACATTATATAACTGGAACTTCTCCGTTGCCAGGTAGCGCAATGTCAAAAGTGTATTGACAAGTGGCATCGACAGAATGATTTCTTGCTGTTCTCGGTTGAATAGCATTGGAAACTAAATTAATAACGAACCGTATTCCATCCCTGTCTGATCGATAACGCTTGATAATCTCTTCACGACTAAGGTCTTCAAAACATTTATATCCTTGATATGTCTGGCAGCCATCTTTTTCACTGACCTAAGTTGCATAGACATTGTTATGCCTAGCCAAGAGTAGGCTTAGGTTTCAAGTAAAAAAAATACAAGACTTTTTATGAAAAGGACTAAGAAAAAACATCAAAATCTTAAGTTTTTAATTTGAACTTATATATTCAATGACATAAGAGCGAAAATGATTACATTATTTTCATAAAAGCCAATTTCAAGCGGCTGTAAAGAGTAAACAAGGTAATCACAGTAATCACGAAACAGTCGGTTTAACCTTTTTCCTCCCAATGTTCCCATGTAGGAACGTGACATTTAAACCTTTGTATCTTTTCTTCATTTCAGTATTATTATATTTAACTTTTACAGTTTAAATGTTGACATAGATACCTACAATTTGATAGGTTATACAAGCTAATAACAGTTTTTACTTTGTAATGGCGATGCCTAAAAAAATGGCAAAAATCAGATTTTTAGCCAAAATTGTTAAGCGATTTTTTTATCAAATTTAAAAAGTCGCGAAAATTGTTTTGTTAGCTTTAAATGATAGGCAAATGATGCGGCTACACTATGAAAAAAGAATTCCATTAGAAAAGCAAAACAAATGGTCTTAATGAATAGTTAAAGTTGATTGTTCCCACGTGGGAACATTGGGAGGAAGATAACAAAAGTTATAAAAATTGATTAATTTAAATAAAAGAAGAAAAAAACGACAAAATATTGGTCCAATTATTTATTTTAAGGTAACATTGATTAATAAGGTTTGCTTCTTCCTTCTTTTGGTTGCTTTCACCTTTCATGCACCTTGTGGATTACACTGACTGCATGACTTTGATTTCTGGAACCTTGAAGCATCAATTTCTGCCAATGTTACATGCCGTCCCTGGAACGGATAGAATAGATAACAGATAAAAAGATATTTTCATTGTATCAAGCTAATTTATAATGTTACATTCTTTTTTTTTTACGAAATACAAAATAATTACAGTTGACACGTAACGGTTGTCATAACGTATCACTGCTAAGGAATTGTTGCCTCACACATAATCTTATCTCCTCTGGATAAACGAGGTTTGTAACGGGTGCAGCCAACTTCTCTCCAAACTGAAACATACCCAATGAGGCATATTCACACAAAAACACACATGATTAACACAAGTGTTAATTGTTGTTTTGAAATACTTACCACAAGAACCTTTACAAGGTTTTGTAAACATCTTTTCGCTCTGGTCCTGTGTGAAACAAAGTGTGGTACAGCCCCTCTGGGAATGATAATCTGTGAAACAAGAAAAAAAATTAGACTGTAATGATATTTCTATAATTTACAAGACTTATGCTTGTATATGTCTCTTTATGATGATTATAACGAGCAAGTTAGTTAAGAAAAGTCAAAATTTACTCACCCATTTCTGTAAACGCTGCGCGCAAAGCGTCCATGTCTCCTGTCCATAACTTTGAACAAATGATAAAGATGCAACGAAGGTGTTTCCTTTAATTGTTTGATATTGTAACACTTCTCCTTTCTTTATTTAGAAATGTAATACAATATACAGTATAAACATTAACCCTTTGATGTATTCCTCAGACGTAAATACACCATGTACACGGTTTAACTAAAGTCTTGATGGAATACACTGTTGAACAATACTTCCATGTGAAAACTATTACACATTTAATCATTATTACGATGTACAAATATATAACTTTAGAAGTGGGTCTTGTTTGATCTGTCTACAGTGTTGTAGGTTATCCTTAATAATACACATTTAAAAAGATATGTCGTTGAGTAAATTGAAACTGATGACATATTCACTGAATGTTTAAGTTTACAACGCCATATTCAGTTGTTATTAAAGAAAATATAATTTCGACATGCATCGATTTGCCAATGCAAACAGTTTACACCATCGTTCTGTCACAAACATGCAGGAAGCTGTTGATGTTGCTGAAGAAGATGATATGACGGTAAGAAAATGTGATCGTATTCCCTCCAACTGCGGGTCATAGTCTTGATCACTACACTGATTTGGAGGATGGCCTTGAGACAACAGTGGTTTTGAGGCAGCTTGATAATTAGAAGTTGATATTGACGAAAGTTCATATCCAGAAGTTAGGGCAATGTCATCATTTCAAATGGTCAATATGTTTTTCACTTATCAAATACTTATGGACAATACGATGCAAACAGGGACAGAAACAACCCAGATTTTCTTTCTCGAGGGAAGAAGTAAAAACATTTCTTAGAACTTTGATACTTTCTGGATACATTGTGCTTCCCCATGAGGGATATTATTGGGCATCACATCATAGGGCCGTCATCCGGACCTTGATGTTAGTATTGTCAAGGCTACAATGAGTCACAATCAGTACCAGTCCGTCAAGAAATTCCTACATTCCTACAATGATGCTCTGGAAATGGACAACAAAGTTGCAAATGTAGCACCTTTGAACACACAGAACATTGACAATATACACTTCATTGTACATTTCTGTTTTTTTGGTCATGTTACACAATATGTTGAAAATTGAGGATAACATGTAGGATCGTGACTCATAATTGAGAGTCAGTATATTTATTTAGATACGTGAAATTTTCTGTTTGCATAGATTTTGACCCAATATAGTTCATTTTTCAAAAAAATTCATATCAGTTGTTTTTAACGTTAACTTACCCAAAATACCAGTATTTCCAAAACTACCCGTCGTAATAGTTTGAAATTCGGGATTTGCCTTTTCTACATCATTAAGAGGCCACATTATCAAAATGAAACGGTTCTGACAATTGGATCTGGTTAAATGTTTGAAAACGTGTACGTAGTGGGCAATAAGAAACATGGTGCCTTACGCGCTGATGCTTGATGCACACAGCTGCAGGAAATAACGTTATTGAAAAAACATCTTAACAGCTGGAATTCTCTCTATATTACAGTTGGAATTTTCAAAGGAACTTCCAACTTTCAAATATTTAGCCTCTTTGTATTTCGGAAATATCGTAAACCAATGAACACATCTGTATCAAATTTAGAACCACGTGACCATGTGGGTATTCCGAAATAATTGGCAACCTTTAATACGGAAAACGATTGTCTCTGCAAATCTCAAAATTTAAAGGGAACAGAGGTGTCTAAGAATAAAAAAGACAGTATAATTCTTCATGACCGCACGTGTATTAAATTAGACGCGTAAATGTCGCACGAAAGGTTAGAAAATTTTATTCCTTGTTAGTAAAAAAACCTCCTTTATAACGGCACACGCGAGTAACAAGCGGCTACAAGTCGATAAGTAGAGAATGTCATAAAGGCGAGGCAATTTGTGGGATATCGCTTCGTGACAGACAAAGATAGAGGTAGTGAACTATGCTTTAGACTTTAATTTAATATAACTTGTACTGGCAATCTTTGAGAGTTGAGAAACAATTAGTGATACATATGGATTATGAATTTGCAAAAGAGTCGAACACTTTGTGCGGTGCTTGACGCTATCAATTGTGACCTATATTCTAAAAATAGATCTATTCCCAAGGGATAAATCGGTGACTGTTGTTTAAAACAGAACTGTATAGATCTATTTATAACTGCAAGTTTGCCTGACTATTCTATTATTTGATGCTATGAACAAATAATTGTAGAACTTTTTTCTAAATAAAAGATAAAATGAAGGTCTTTGTTCTATTAACGGCCTTAATCTACTTATTTGCTGTTTGAAAATCCTATCCTATTTGTACCCTAGGATTTCGCAGTATTTCCTAGCCTAACAAGGGTGCCTCCAACTTAGCCTTTTTAAAGGCTTTTCTTGTTACTGTACAGGAAGTTGGTCTGATAAAGATGCACGCTATTCAACATCATCTGTGTTGTTATAATTACTTCCATTTTCAGGTCAATTTTTAGGCCAAATTTCATACTAACAGTTACTGTTGGCGACATTCCATTGCTACTCCTAACTGTGAGACCGTATTCATTATTTTATATTGACACTCATCCCACACGTGTTAAAGGTCAAAATGAGTTTGGATAGCACAGGGAGAATTAAACTTCAGTCCAACTCTATGTGAAACAGCTTATCTAAATATGATAGACAAAACGTGCATTCTTCATTTGGAGGTTATCACTTACAACCTCAGTTGATATGTCCACTCGTTAAACAAAAGGTGTACTTCGCAAAGGTGTTTGATGAATCCGTGGACTCTGATGTAAATAACGTTTCACATAGTCCTGCCGTTTATTTGCTTCAAAATCGTACCGATTAAATGCTAAATCAATCAAGAGGCTACGCACACTAAATGCTATTTTTCCCATTTACATACGTGTACCGAGTAGGGGAGTACCGACGCACCTAAAGGAAAAGTGTTTCAACCACTGATCGTATGTGTCACATAACGATTCATTTTCCTCCAATATACATACTGTATATATGTTTACGCTAAACATTGAAGAGGGTGAAGACTTTAATCCTTACAATGGCTTAAACATAGACGTTAGATAATTTCCTTATTTAAACCTTATTTTCTAAATGTGTTAATTATATGTGTTACATTTATTTAGTAAACTCTTCAAAAAAAGAAACTTGACATTCATGCGAAATTGATTTTTTCGAAACGGGTCAACTTTTTCATGATACATACCTGTAATTTAATGAAAGGCTTGCTCAAAAGTGTAAATTTACCAAAAACAAAAACAGCGACCTGAAGAATGCAAAGACTAAACAGAGCGCAACGCAACAACGCTATTGGCAGACTGCAAGCAGGAGCGACGCAGCGAGATGTTGCAACACACTTTGGCGTGTCTAGACAGACCATCTCTTCATTGTGGACCCGTTTAAACACCCGAAACAGCATTGATGATAGGCCAAGGTCAGGCAGACCAAGGGTGACTATACTCGAGCCCAAGATCGGTACATCCGACTGCTCCACCTTCGGGAATGCACCAGGACAGCAACGTCAACAACAACGCAGATACCAGGCTTGCGTCGAATTTCCGACCAAACGGTACGCAACAGGCTGAAAGAGGCTGGACTTTTTCCACGACGACCGGTTCGACGTCCCGTTTTAACGCAACGTCATATATCTGGCGGAACGTCTCCAGTGGTGTCAACAGAGGATGAGATGGGCACGTGCAAGGTGGAGAACCGTTCTCTTCACTGATGAGTCCCGTTTTCTGCTTCGACGAAGTGATGGACGAGCACGTGTATACCGACGTCGTGGAGAACGTTATGCTGCCAACTGTGTTCAGGAGGTTGTCCCATTTGGAGGTGGGAGTGTCATGGTGTGGGCCGGGATTCGTCACGGTGTTAGGACACCCCTTGTGCATGTTGTGGGTAACCTTACAGGAGTACGGTATAGGGACTTGATCATACAGCCTTACGTTATTCCTCACGTCAACGTCCATGGTGATCTCTTTCAGCAGGAAAATGCTCGACCACATGTTTCACGTGTTTGTCAAGACTTTTTACAGCGTAACAATGTCCAGACATTGCCATGGCCAGCCAGGTCACCAGATTTGTCACCAATTGAGCATCTCTGGGACGAACTGGATCGACGCATGCGCAGTAGGAATCCACCACCCCAAACACTACCAGGACTTCTTGCAGCACTTCAGCACGAATGGCAGAACATTCCACAGGCTGTGATTGACAACTAGATTGCATCCATGGGTCGTCGGTGCCAAGCAATAATAAATGCCAATGGTGGCCATACCCGATACTGACATTTGTGCACCCCTGTGATGTTGAAACACTTGTGCACCTGTGCATTTCAAGATCATGCTTATTCTGAATAGAATTTACTGAACAGAGATCTTCAAACAGCGTTTTAGTTTTCATTTCAATGTTTAACTTGCATCTGTGGTCTTTAATTATATTGAACTTTGAAAGTCAGTGTCAAGTTTCTTTTTTTGAAGAGTTTAGTAAAAGATAACTAAATATTTTGCACACAAAATTACACCATGCTGTGAATTCATTGAATTGTGATTGAAACAAAATTGGATTGAACCCTGCAATACAATTGTTCTGGATGTTGAGAACTTTTATAATTTTCTTTGAATGTTCACTTTATAATAATCAGAGAGAAACACTTGTGTCATCATTACAGCACATACTTAATTCAACATAATATTATTATGTTTCATTAAAGTGACACAGAGTATGTTTCATAAATGTTTTATGAGAGCAACAAGATCATATGTCCAGAGTTAGTTCAAATCGCCTTTCTAAGGTTTCATCTTTATCTATAAAATTAAAGACTTATGATATATTTACTTTTTTCGATGATAATCAAAGTTTCAATGTTAAGTAGTGGAAATTCTGCATCCAATTTACATGTGTATTATTCAAATACCCTGAGTAACCCTACCACGCCAAATTTGCCTTTGTGTCTGCTGTAAATAAGTTTATAAAAAAATGTTTGATTCATTTGCGCGCGCCATTGTCCGGTTTTCAATCATAAATCACAACTGTTACCTGTTTCTTGTCACTATGTGTTAAATCAGTACACAGGTCATATGTTGTATTATCACGGACCTATCAATGACAAATAAAATATTATGGAATAATCTGTCTGTCCCTTTAATCAGCTTAATTCAATCTTCTCATTTGAAACAATGTAGTTGTTCTTGAGATGATAAACTTTCTCTGAGTATAAACTGTAATAGAGAAGAAGAAGAAGAAGAAAAATAGTTTATTTCGGTGTCACGTGCTTACATTCCTTTCACATATGGCATAGTAAAACAATATTTCACCTGATATAAAACATTTCATATAAAAAGATAGCACCCGGCCTACAAGACACCATATTAACTGATATATCAATCATTATATATTAAAATATGGATAAATATAATATAAAACATAGGAATAAAAGGATGGAGAGAATCATTTAAAAGTTAAGTGAGGCGCAACCTCTGTCTGTGCATTTGATTATTAGGGCAACAAGTGGCTTACATAACGTACTGCTAGATAAAAGATATACAGCCTGGTCAGTCGGATTGAGATGTAAGAAGGAAGGATCGGCAGAAGAAACAGATTTCCAAAATTCAAACCTTAAGTCTACAAACTACAAACAGTGAGAAAGTGAATTTCATCCTCAATACTATCAAAGTTACAAAATTTACATAATCTTTGTTCAAGGCCGAGACCTACTTAATTCTATTTCTAATGGAAGACAGCCACATCGTAATTTACTGAGTGTACTGAGGTGTGAACACTGAAGAGAAGCCGAAACATAAGATTCGGTATTTAGTGAATGTTTAAATAAGCGGTAAGTCCGCAACTTATTGCCATTACACTGACCATTATCATTCCATAGTTGCATGGAGTAACCAATCTTCCTTATCCTTATTCATTAAATAATTCTTAGCCAATATAAAATCACTGTGGGAAATAAGACAAATATCATTTATAGGTAATTGCCAAGACTGTATCATAGAGTAAACTATATTATACCAAGACTTTCTGAAATTAAGAGACCATCTGCTAACGACACTAGGAATTCTAAAATAAATGGTTAATTGTAGCCGACGCCAAAAACGTAAAATTTCAATATTTTGTTTTGTATGTGGAGCGGACCAACCCATATCGCGGTACAGCTAGGTTTGGGGTCTTACTACCTCACCGTAGGAGCGGTGAACGGCAGGCAATATTTAATAACTGAAAGTGAACTATTTGATGCGCGAGAGGTCAGAACGTTTTGTGTTTTAAGTGTAGGAAAATTGTCAATATCTATATATTCATAAGCCACACTTCCACCAAAATCCATGCTGTAAAATAGAAGGCCTTGATGCGTATTA
The DNA here is from genome assembly GCA_921293015.1 of Phorcus lineatus. Lineage (NCBI taxonomy): Eukaryota > Metazoa > Mollusca > Gastropoda > Trochida > Trochidae > Phorcus > Phorcus lineatus. The sequence continues at coordinate 14,147,181 of OV121089.1, forward strand.
TCGCCAAATTTCTTTCTATTCCGTCCACAGACTAGCCTATAGGCCTGAAAAACAATGTCTTGCCGCGACAACTTGTCCGTCAAAATATTTGTTACGAACTTTTATGTATCTTTGATAAATAAATAAAAATCTAAACACACCAACATTAAGAATATTTATCAAACTAACTCCATGCCAAATTTGAAGGCTCTTCGTTATGCTGTTTTCGAGCTGTCATATTTTAAACAACACCACCATCAAACTCTTAGTGAACGATTTCATAACACAGGCACTATTAACTTGGTGAACGATTTCATTTTCTGGTAGTGAACGATTTGTTGTCGACTTTAACTCGTCATCTTATTTTATTTTGTAGCATTCTAGCTTATTTTCAGGTTTTTACACTTCAGATGCGCTGTCTAAACGATAGAAATGCCACCATATTAGTGTTGCTATTGTTAGAAACATTAGGAATACTTTTGTAGGGTGATATATATCAGTGCATTGATAGTCATAGAGATAAGAAGTTTATCATTAAAAATCGTTTGGACCTAACGAGGACAGTCCAGATTTTTTCCAGACTATCATAGACATAGTTGCGAAGTATGATAGCGATGAAATATGTATATGTGCAGATTGGAATCTAGTTTTGAACAAACAACTCGATACGTACAATTATAAAAACCTTAACAATCCAAAAGCAAGAGAAAAAGTTTTTGAAATGATAGATAAATTTGACCTAAAAGATCCCTGGCGTGAACTTAAACATGATGTTAAACGTTTCACCTGGCGGCAACCTACCCCTCTTAAACAAGCGCGACTTGATTTTGTCCTTATTTCACATGGGCTACTATCTTCGGTAAATAATTGTGATATTCTTCCAAGTATTAATTCTGATCATTCATTAATAACGTTGTCCATAACATGCTCCACCTTATCTCGAGGCAAAGGGTTTTGGAAATTCAATAATTCACTTCTAAGAGATAGAAAATACATAAAATTAGTAAAAGAAACCATCAAATCGACTTTAGACCAATATAAAAACACAGAAACACAACCAAACAAATACTCGATAGATGATCAATTGCTTTGGGAAACATCACTCCTCATGATCAGAGGCAAAACTATATACTATTCATCAACGAAAAAGAAAATTATGAAAGAAAAAGAAAAAACCCTAGAAACTAAGCTTGAAGAATTAGAAAGTAAATTAGACCAAAACGAGGATAGTAACGAGAAACAAAAACTGCTTGATGAAATAAATGCTATTAATCAAGACTTAGATGATATTGACAATCATAAGATAAACGGGATACTAACGAGATCAAAAGCAAATTTGATAGAAAAGGGCGAAAAACCAACTAAATACTTTTTAAAGCTAGAGTCAAGAAATTTTTTGAATAAGTCTATCAATGTTCTGGAAAAAAATGATGGAACATCCATTACAGATAGTAAACTATTACTTCAGGAAACAAAACTCTTTTATGAAAGATTATACACAGCGCAAAGTCACTCTAATATAGATCTTCCAAATCTGTTCAAAAATGATTATGTTCCAATTCTAAATGAACATGATAAAAATAACCTTGAAGGAAAATTGAAATTGAATGAGCTGTCATTTTCGTTAAGAAATATGAAAAATGAAAAAAGTCCCGGGCCCGATGGTTTTACCACTGAGTTTCTTAAATTCTTCTGGAAAGATCTTGGAGTATTTCTCCTTAATTCCCTCAACTTTGACTATGAAAACAGAAACCTATCCATTTCGCAAAAACAAGGATTAATAACATGCATTCCTAAACCTAACAAACCTAAGAAATTTTTGAAAAACTGGCGCCCAATCTCCTTACTAAATACGTCATATAAAGTTGGTGCTGCAGCTATCGCAAATAGAATAAAACAGGTTTTGCCAAGCATAATAAATGAAGATCAAAAGGGTTTCGTCAAAGGGAGATATATCGGAGAGGTAACGAGGCTTATATATGATCTAATGGAACACACCGAAACATGCCAGATACCAGGCTTACTACTTCTAATTGATTTCGAAAAGGCATTCGATTCAGTAGACAGAAAATACCTCACCAATGTTTTGAAGTTTTTAAATTTCGGACCGAGTATTTCACATTGGATAGAAACATTTTATTAATGATATTGAATCGAGAGTCCTGGTTAACGGTTTCGCATCTAACCCCTTTAAAATAAGCCGAGGATGCCGCCAGGGGGACCCGATAGCGCCGTATATTTTTCTACTTTGTGTAGAAATTTTGGGTATCATGATAAGAAATAACAAAAACATAAAGGGAATTAAAATTGGAAATATAGAATATCTTCTCTCACAGTTCGCAGATGATACAACTCTCACATTAGATGGATCGGAAAAAAGCCTTTATTCAGCTTTAAATACCTTGGAACTATTTGCCCGTTTTTCAGGATTGAAAGTCAATGTAGATAAAACAAAACTTATGTGGATAGGCTCCAAAAAGAGATCTCGATGTAAAATATGTAAAGAATGGAATTACGATTGGTCAAAAACAAATTTCACTCTTCTAGGAATACAGTTCGATATCGATCTCGATAAAATGATCGAAATAAATTACAAAGAAAAGCTTTCTCATATCTACAGACAAATGAACATCTGGTCAGCACGTACATTAACCCCCTATGGCAGAAATACGATACTTAAATCACTCCTACTACCAAAGCTTAACCATCTATTCTCATCTTTGCCAAATCCCAAAAAAGGCGTCATTGAAAAACTCCAAAAAAAGTGTTTTAATTTCATATGGAAAAACAAACCAGATAAGATTAAAAGAGATGTAATGATGTTAAACCCAGAACATGGGGGAATAAAATCTCCAAATATTTGGAAGATCATATCCTCACAAAAATTAAAATGGATTAAAAGAATAAGCGACAAAGACCTAAAATGGACATATTTATTTTACAATCAACTTAAAGAGAAGATCTCTTTTAAACAACTAGATGACAATCCTGTCATTCAAAAACTAATGTCGGTCAAAAAAGGTGCTAAATGCTATTATTACATTTTAGGTGCATGTGATGTTTATTTTAAGTTCAAACAAACCTGGGAAGAGTGTGTTCTTACTGAATTAGACTGGGAAAAAATATATTTGCACCCTATCAAGACAACATTAGATACGAAATTGCGTTGGTTTCAGTTTAGAATTATTCATGGTATCTTGTCAACAAATTCTTTCCTGTTTAAGATTAAAATTGCTGAAAACAACCTATGTACATTTTGCCACTCTGAAGTTGAAACCATAAGTCACCTCTTTTGGGACTGTCAGCATGCACAAACTTTTTGGCAATGTTTTTTTAAATTACTTAAAGACAAATGCCCACATGTTCATAACATGAACTTTGACCTACAGTTTATTGTGTTTGGGTTGAGAAAGAATATGTATACTGATGATGTGTTTGATTTGCTGTTGCTCTTAGCAAAAATTTTCATATATAAATGTAGGGTTTTAAAAACCTCTTTAAGTTTTAATCATTTTAGACAATATATCTATAATAGGTATATCATTGAAAACAGATTGCTTTTAGTAAAAGTAAACAAGACAGTTTTTATCAAAAATGGATGTTGTATCATGATATCGTAAATTCAAAGTAATCTGACTTGAAATTTTGCTTCTTGTGTCCATCATGTAATACTTTATAATTTTAATTATGTCACAACCTCAGTGTTAATATATCATATCGATGAATTAACACAATAGTCAATATGAATGAAATGTTTGACCTTGACCTTTTAAGTTTAAGTATATGCAATGAAAAGATAAGAGAATGAATGAGTGAGTGATTGTGTTGTCCTTGTCTTGTGCAAAAACAACAGAAATCTTGAATTCTCCATATGTTAATTGTCCTGTGGACTTCTACTACCCTGGGTGGCAGTCCTAATTGTAACAGGGTTTCTGGAATAAAAAGTTGATTATAAAAAAAACTTAAAGAGAAGATCCCTTTTCTACTTTCGGATGGTATCTTCATAAAAATAATTCCTTCTTTAACAAATTCTTTTTGGAAGGACATTCTCTCAGAATGGTCAAACTTTTTATCCATGAATAAAAGGAAAATTGTAAATGAAGAAGATATACAATGTCAATCATTATGGAACAACGACAATATTATAATTGATAAACATCCGTTTTTGTATTATGAATGGTATAAGAAAGGTGTTATTTTTGTAAATGATTTGATTCATGTTGAGGGAAGACTGTTAACTTATGAAGAATTTTCCAAATCTTTTTGTATCAAGACTAACTTTTTTACTTATGAATCGGTGAAAAGAGCCATTATGACATATGCCCGTTCACTGAACATAAAAAAATTTAAGAAAAAGCTACAAAATCCTATATATCCGTATAATGTATCAAAAATTGATACCATAATTGGGAGTAAAAAATTATATGCGGCTCTTATTAACTCGAATTTTGTTCGGCCGGCAAGCTTTTCAAAATGGGAAAAAGTTTTACAAAGTGATTTTGATGAAAAAGATTGGAAAGTTTTTAACATTATTGCTAATAAATGTTCGAAAAGCACAGACTTAAAATGGTTGCAATATAGAATTATTCATAATATTCTCCCAACAAGACAATTTCTTTATAAAATAGGATATATATCATCACCACTTTGTGCGTTTTGCAAAAGTGAAATAGAAACCTTAAACCATATGCTTTGGGAATGTGAACCTGTCCTCAGATTATGGAAGGAAATAGAATTATGGTTAAACTCTGTTCAACTGAAATTAGAATTTACTAATAAAATTGTTATACTGGGAATGAACGGAAAGAACAATAATCCTGTAAATGCAATCATTTTACTAGTCAAAAAGTAAATTCATAGATGTAGCATTAATGGTTACAAACCAAAGTTAGAACATCTTCAAGATGAAATTGTACGTTATTATGACTTATCCAGATATATTTTTCTATCAACCGAAACTGAATTTTTCAATATTGGTCAAGTTTACACTTATTACTGGGAAAATAATGTTATTTAGATTTCTTTTCTTTTTTTAAAATGTAATAGCCAACTGTGGATTTCTTGTATTTTTATTTATGTGACGATTGTTTGATGAAACATATTACTTATTTTTGCCTGTAACACAAATATGGAAAATTAAAAAAAATAAAATTCAAAATTAAAAATCGTTAATGTGACAAAAAAGGCACACTTACATATGTAGAAAAATATCTTAAATATGTCCCAAAAGAAACTGAGAAATATATTGTTGTCTCCGGGGAACCAGAGTAACTGCATGAGGTTTTTTGTAAAAAAGGATTAAGCATCGTCATGACCATCAAACAGAGAAAATAAAGATAATGAATTGATGGATGACAACAAAAAAGGCAATAAAAAATAACTTATAATGCTAAGTGACATGCTTCCATCAGTTCTGTCAGTTACAGAAACATGCTATGTCTGACCTTTCCGCTTGAGAATATAGCTTTTCTTCTTTTCATTGGTGGTGTGGAGTTTCACAGCTCAGTATGTACATGTCAAATTCGTTGCAGTGGCACTGTGAAAATGTTTTGGTTAGCGGCATTTCCCATGCAAAATTCCTTCCATTGAGTCATTTGCGCGCCATTGTCCGGTTTTCGATCATAAACGACCACTTGAACCTGTTTATTGTCTCCTTACTGAACTAATCCTCAATAAGATGGTGATTTTCAGAGACAGACATTAATTTACGATAAAATATATATATAAGACAATTAAGTGTGACATATTTGACGCAAACAACATACTCGGTGTTCCCCGACAACTCTCGACAGTACAAGCGAAAACATCCTTGCAAATGAGATAAAACCAGGAATTATTGTAGACTCTCTTGATGTCATACAGAAAGAGTATGGTGAGGAAACAAAACCTGGGTTTTAAGTGCCGCGTCTTAACAAAACTTGGTCTTACATTCTCAACCTTTATATGACTTCAATTTAGAATGAGTGTTCATGACGCCAATGTAATGTGCGATAGGTTGCATGTTTCTCATGTACAAACCGGGTGTGGCTCCTTAAACCTTAAACGCATATTGCTGGCCGAAAGTTCTACAAAGGAAGTTTTTTTCAGGGAGCAGCTTTTAACAGGAGTAGATTCTTGACAGGGGAATAGTACTTGTCTCATGTAATGACCCGTCCAAAATAATTCCACTCACGTCTATAGTATCTCCATCTGCAAATAGTTTACGATTAATATAACTATGATAAAACAATAGTTAAGAATTCGAAGGAATGACACTTTTTTTATTCAAATTAAAACTTTTTGAATATGGAAGGCCCATAGGTAAGAAATATAATCACTATGCGGTAAACAAAAATGAGTAAATAGAATCAAGGTGATCAGGATTTATACGATTGTCATATATATGATGTAAATACACTAATCATGGACGATACAGCGCCCCTTCTGACTAGAAAACGTATTGAACGGTGACATTAAAGCGTACACTACACAATTAACACTTTGACATTAAACAGTTCACCATGATGTTATGAAATCGTTCACTAAGAATTTGATGGTGTTGTGGTTTCAAACATGACAGCTCGAAAACAGCACAACGAAAAGCCTTCAAATTTGGCATGAAGATAGTTTGATAAATACTCTTAATGTTGGTGTGTTTAGATTTTTATTTATTTATCAAAGATACCTAAAAGTTCGTAAACTTCAAATATTTTGACGAACAGTTTGTCGCGGCAAGACATTGTTTTTCAGGCCTATAGGCTAGTCTGTAGACAGAATAGAAAGAAATTTGGCGATAATACGCATAAAGGCCTTCTATTTTACAGCATGGATTTTGGTGGAAGTGTGGCTTATAAATATATAGATATTGACAATTTTCCTACACTTAAAACACAAAACGTTCTGACCTCTCGTGCATCAAATAGTTCACTTTCAGTTATTAAATATTGCCTGCCGTTCACCGTTGCTACGGTGTGTACCTACAGCTAGGAAAAAACGTCAAGCCTTATTTTGAACGGCGTTGATACAGCTGAACTGTCTAATACCCCAAACCGCTGAACCGTATCACAAAATTGGTTGGACCAAATTTTCATATAAGGTGTTAAACACACCATAGGGCATACCCCCCAAACACTTCGATTTGCAGATAATTACACCAAGTGCACGACTAGCAGACTTAGCTATTTCTTTAGCCGAGTAATTTAAATCTAAGTTTTCTTGTAGCCACAAACCTAAATATTTATACGCATGGACATAATCAATAACATCATAAGCAATTTTAAAAACAAATTCAGACTGCTTAATACTACAGGGGCGGTAGTGTACAACTTTAGTCTTGTTTACATAAATTTTGAGGCGCCAAGTTGAGCACCAATCAGATACATAATCTAGCATTGATTGAAGACAGTTCTCTTTTGGCGCTATGAGAGCTACTAGTATATCATCAGCATAAAGTAATTTTAAGGCTAAGCATACTGCCATCTAATTGAATGCCACAATTTAGGCTATTAATCTTATCAACTAAATCGTTTATGTACACTGAAAATAAAGTTGGCGATAAAAAACATCCTTGCCGTACACCGGACTATACCGGGAAGGGGTCAGTCAAACTGTCGTTGACACAAACTCGTGCAAAAGCATTTTCATACATAGATTGAACAGCATAAAGAAATTTACCATTTATTCTACGTTTAAGTAATTTGTACCATAAACAATCACGATTAACTTTATCAATAAAAAAAATAATTGCCTGGCGGGATTGCTTTCTATTATTAATTACAGAAAATAAACTATAGATATGCTCCTGAGTGCTGAAAAGATCTATGTGAATCCCAAGGGGTGTTCCCGTAGCGTGTCACGTGCTGTGAATCGCCAAGTTCTAAATATAGCGCTGCGCGGGTCATTCACTGATATCAGCCAATGGAAAACCGTCTGTATTTCCGCCGTTGTATTTGGAGGTTATCCATGTTGTGTGTCAGATATCTGTAGTTATGACGAGCAACAAAATAGGCGTAAACTTACGGGTATCAGGAAATTCAAGTCAAGGAGGCAGACGTTATATGGAAGATACCCATGCTACAAGATTTATCAAACAAGATGGAAAAGATTATGAGTTCGCTTATTTTGGGATATTCGACGGACATGGCGGTCCCGAAGCTTCAAGATTTGCACGGGACAACCTTTTGGACGAAATCACAAAATATGATGCATTCTGGAGTGAAAAAGATGACGATATTTTGTGGGCGATCAAAAACGGATTCCTTGACACTCATCAAGCAATGTGGCGAGAAGTTGGTAAGTTTCAACCCTAAACACATGGTCATGAGAACGGACTATCATTTCAAAGCGCCTTTCGCAGCCCACTTGCCTCCGGTCAACAAGCCTGTACGAGTGAAGGTCTGCTCAGATATTGACCCGAGTTATGTGCATTGATTTCATTACTTCAAGGGTCTTGTATAACTAAGAGAAACATTCAGTCACAAACAATGATACAAAGTTGTAACATGACTAGTGTTGAACAACGGAAGTTATTTTAAAACTGGATATCGCGCGCTGTTTTCGTCGTAGTTCGGCGATTTTGATTTGATCCTTCCTTTTGATATTTTTGGAGTTTGAATAAACGTGAAATGTAATTAAGGCTATTTTTAATTCACGTAATTATGGAGCTGTTAGATGCGTATTTTTCATGTATAAGGAGCGAAATTTGAAATTTGTCTAGATGCATTTTTAGCGCCGAGTTGCGAAGACTAGTCGATACTCCGCGAAGTTATTCCAAGGTGAAGGTCGTATGGTTAACAAGTCCGATCTTGACTTGCTATAATTATATTGATGATCAACATCAAAATATGGCTTTCGCTGGGTGCTTTCGGACAAGCGTATTTCTGGAAGAACTTGTCCGGACCAATTCCAGCTAGCCAAATGAGTCTCCATGATGTCAAATTTGAAATAGTCCTTTGGATTAGCCTACACCAGTAGATCTAGTTACAGTTCACTCGCCTCTCTTCTCTCTTTTTTAGGGGCGGGATAGCGCAGCGGTTAGGGCGTTCGGCTTCGGATCAGGAGGTCCGTGGTTCGAATCCCGCCAGGGGCTCGGCAACTTTGTCTGCAGTAGAGAACTGTTCTACACGCAGTCAGGTTTGGGTGCAATGCTACACTGAAATTCAGCGCAGTACCATCCATGCCGTACGCTAGTTCCAGCGGATGCTCGCAGGTTTCACCGCAATGCATAGCCACAATGGTGTTGCGGGCTTTCTCCCTGCAATAATACTAGCAGCCGCGATATAAGTGAAATAATCTTGAAAGCGCCGTTAAACCCCACCTCACCTCACCTCTCTTTCTTACATTTCTCATTTCACGAGCAACCAGACTATTGCCCAGGGATTGGGAAAGGCAGCGGCCATTTTCACATAAGATGAAAAAATGACCCATTTAAATTTGAAGTTTTACCATTGCTACTAAGGGTAGGTAGTTCGGAGTTCTAATGCGCATCTCCTACTGTCAGAGAAAACTTGATCTTGATGACGTCATCTAATGATATGCAATACCCTCCCACACGTGGATATGTGCTTCCTTGTGCGCTGTTTGAATATTAGCCGTATACATTTTGGGTGAATATTTAAAATCATCGAAATAAATATCGAAAGTGTTGAAACCCACCCATCCCGCATCTGTTGGTTCTAAACACAGCGATCACACAATATTACGTGACACATTGGATTGAGGGTCAGGGAAACTTTAGGGGAATATATTTTAGAAAACGGTGTGTCACAATGTCATGATCATGATATGTTCTATTAACACCACCCACAAACTAGCGACAGGATTAATAATGTTTCTAATTTTCTTTGAATAAATATTATGGGATAGGGACCAATAATTGTTCACAGAGCACGGCAAGTCAGTTGATCAATAAAAGTACGGGAGTCGTCGTAAAATATTTCATTTAATTTTGAGTTCATGTATACTGGCCGTATCGTTATCACTTGTTCAATAGTTTTAGTACAGTGCATTAAACATTTGTTGGGGTTTTCTTCTGTGATGTCTTTGTAATCTAAAGAGTAGTACAAGAGAGATAAACTTAGTAAATAGATAGTAGCCTTGTTAATAATATCTTAATTAATTTGACGGTCTGCTGTATATATACATATACATATATACATACCTCTATAAATATACATGAAATAGTAAAACAAATTAGCTAAAAATACACATAATGTTCACAAACAATTATACCTTTAATTTTTCTAAATTTTTGCAGAAAGAAGTAGAAAATGCATACAGACAGTTAGTATAGTTTTGTTTTTAGCTGCATTACATCAATGTGTGGATAGCAATTTTGTAATAGGGCATGGTTAACTCTATGACATTTTTAAATGAAAAATTGATTCTAGAAATTGATGCTTATTCTTGAGTTATTTGCATATAGATCCTATTTAAAAAACAAAGGAAAGCTTTTTCGTTTGCACTATAAAGTGCTTGAAATATTTTGCAAAAGTTGATATTTTACGAATGATTCGCGTTATAACTGTGTATTGTTAAAATATTGAAACACTTTTTAACGACTGGTCCCTAAGATATTCAGGGGAGCTAAGCCACTTCGTGTCCGACACACATATTTGAATATGCAGAAAAGGGGTCAACCAGTAAATAGGTGGGTCTTAGCTGCTGTCGGGAGATCAAAACATGCAACAACTAACAGTACACACCTTCTGGGCAATAAATTACATTTCCCCAACGAATTTCGCGGAAAACGGTTAGCTTTCTTCTGTTGAGTTGGTTTTTGATCAGGATATAGTAAAAGAATTAAGTTTTTATGAATTTAAGTTTTTGATCCGAACTGCCTACTAAGGGGAATGGTCCATTCAGAATTCTGAAAATGGATGGTGTCTTTCCCAATCCCTGAGTGCCAATTTCGAACAATGAAACTTCTTCATACGTTGTGCATTCATTGGTATAGTTTTTGATGTTACATTCTATCAGAGCTAACAGTTCTCAAATTTTATTCTTGTTCTTAATTTGATATATTGTCATTTGACTGATGGCGGTAGCTTTGCCTGTAGTGCAATCCCAGGAAACCATAAATCGTATGAAAGACATAGTGTTTCCCTAAAAACGTTTAAAAATCATATTAATTGACAAACTTTAATGAAACAAAATCATGAAATTGTTACTTATGAAATGTCTTTACTGATACAATACATCTAAACTAAAACTTTGAAATATTACATCTTAGTTTATACCTGCATTTTATTTATATACTGTTGCATAAGAAAAGTTTGTACTCCTCACAGTTGGAAACAAGCAAAAACATGAGCGTGGCTCACTAATACCTCAGACTGTACCTACTACCTCCCAGTTGAATTATTTCGAACTTGGCATAACTTTGACATCACTGAACTCAACTAACAGACATCTATAAAACTCATGGATTAATTTACATTTCATTTAACATCAAAATTTATAGTACATTAATTGACCAAAAATAAGAAATAAATTACAAAATCATTTGTTTCATACAAATGCAACTTTCCAAATAGCATAGAAGACATTCGTAAAAATGTAAAGACACAGATTGATGTGTAGACAGACGTGCATACTTACCACACAATTGTTTATGAAAAATAAAAACATTCTCAGACGAAAAATAACAACACCACCAAATATACGATTATTTTATTAAAATTCTACGAATCAACCGCACATTTGTCTATGAATCCACCAGAAATTTATGTCTTAAGAACCGTTCTGGTCTACGAATTCACCTACAGCCATGTAGGTAATGTTTCTAATCTAAACTTTTTCTGATATTTGCAAATATTCATGAAATTCATGAAAGAAATTGACAAAATGTTTTTTTCAACATAATTGTTGACCCTCAGGTTAGGAAAATATGAAGCGCCAAAATATCTATAACTGTATTCATAAACAAAGAGAAACAACCATAAACTGATATATATATATATATGTTACAGTCAATGTCTAAAATCAGTCAATCTGTAGATCGACTGAAATTTTTAGTCAATCTGTAGATTGACTGATTCACTCAGTCAATCTGTAGATTGACTGATTCACTCAGGCAATGTATAGATTGACTGAAAAAAGCAGTCAATGTACAGATTGACTGAAAAAAGCAGTCAATGTACAGATTGACTGAAAATTTAGGCTGATTTTCAGACAGATTGACTGAAATGAATTATACTCGTTAATGAAATCACATAACACTTCTGTTATCCTAGGGAAAGTTAATTAATTCATATGGTATGCTTTGACAACAGATTGGCAGCCAGTTCAAACAATTATTCGATTACTTCTAAGCCAAAGATTGACTCTGTCTAATGTTTTAAGAGATCAAAAATGGTTAATTAGCTGATAAATGTGATTGTGTGAATAACTAATAGGAAGCCACATTCAGAATCCTCCTCAATCCTGTAATCCTACAAAAAGCTAATTAATTCATGTGGTATGCTTTGACAACAGATTGGCAGCCAATTCAAACAATAATTTGATAGTTTATTTAATCACAAAGTCAAACAATGATCAAAAGAACAGAGAAGGATCATACTTATAGTCTATCAACATTATTGTCATTTATCTATAAAAGAAAGTCAATAGCAAGAATTAAGCATTGCTCTTACAACTCTTGCAATGGATAAGTCAATGGAAGATTCCTTTCGTGAGGAACTTTTGAAGAAGAGAGAAGCTGACAAACATGACAAGTCCTTATTATTGACAAGGACAGAGTATTTCTCTTTGCTTAAAGAGTTAAAAGAAGCAAGTGCTGCCAAAAGTAAATCTTCTCGTCAGTATTACATCCTTGGTCGCTATGAGATACTGCAGTGTGGCGACGTTGAAAAGTTAATCAGAAAACGCAATGCTACTGATGATGAGCCAATTTACTTTACACATATCGATGATATGTTTGACATTGTTAAGAGAGGTCATATTTCAACTGGTCATGGTGGCCGAGATAAAATGAAGCAGTTTTTGAAGAGATATGCCAATGTGACCCGCGATGCTGTAGAATTGTACAAGTCACTTTGCGTAGAATGCCAGAAGAAACGTAAACGCATCACAACCAAAGGAGTAGTTGTTAAACCCATTTTATCAAAGGACTTTGGATCACGAGGCCAAGTAGACCTAGCGACAAAGCGACAATGGCTCCGAGTTCACGGCATCCGTTATCACAGAGCTAAAACTTTTATTGCCTGATCTTCTCATGGTACATGGTAAGCCGAGACATCCCCAGAGTCAAGGTTCAGTAGAACGTTTGAACTGTGACGTGAAGGACATGCTCACCGCCTAGCGACAACGACTCAACAGACTGGCCTATGGGACTTCGCTTTGTACAATTCCAAAAGAACAGCAGCTACCATTCTGGAATAAAGCAATCACCATACAAGGCCCTGTTTGGATCGTGTAGCTGTCAAGGCTGGCATTCTTAAGGGACACTACAGCAGAAATCAGTTTGATCTGTGCACCCAGAAGCTGTTTACTATTGAGGACATGAACAGGGATGTTGAAGTTGGCCTTCGTCATGCAGTACAGAATGAGTCCCGATGTGGTGGCCAGGGATATGCTAAATGCAAACAATGTCAGACCAACAGATGCAAATGTTTCAAGTCAGGTGTGAAGTGCAACAGCAGGTGTCACTCCAGCATCACATGTCCAAACAAAAAATTGAAATAATCCATGATATGTCAATAAAACTATGAGCATATATGTAAGACTCGAATCCATGGCAGGCCTCAAATCTGTGGCGGATTTCCAAATCTATGGCAGATTTTCAAATGACAGACATTTGTACCTTTTTTTTGTATTTTTCTGACTGCAATGATTAACCAAACCTTACGCTAGACAAACTTACCCTAAAATTCGTCGACAGGAATCCAAGGGTTACTAAAGATAGTCTTTCAATATCTTAGGGCTAAAAAAGACAGACTCACCGAGGGCTAAACAGATCCTACAAAATAAACACAATATGATGTGGCATGAAGCCGCAACTATCTTACTTAAGGTATTGTTTAATGTATTTTCGTAACTGGGATATTGACTTATTATTTGGTCGGTATCCGTTTGCAATATCCCTCTATGACTTCCCTAATGTTTTCGCTAGCGACGCAATTAAATGGGCTTTGCGACGGGAACAGTCATGAACGGGAAATATTATGACGTCATCGCTCAATGACGTCACGTAGCATGACGTCATGAAACTGTCAAACAATCAAACCCGCCATAGATAAGGAAATCCGCCATAGATTAGAGACCCGCCACAGATCTGAGTCCTACATATACATTACTGTTTGTTATTGTTTTAAACCATTATTGAGCATAATTCATTTCAGTCAATCTGTCTGAAAATCAGCCTAAATTTTCAGTCAATCTGTACATTGACTGCTTTTTTCAGTCAATCTATACATTGCCTGAGTGAATCAGTCAATCTACAGACTAAAAATTTCAGTCGATCTACAGATTGACTGATTTTAGACATTGACTGTAACATATATATATATATATATATATATATATATATATATATATATATATATATGAAAAAAGTTAACCAATTTGAAATTGATCTTCAGCTCCCAGGCGTTATATATTGAAAAATACGAAGTCAGAAGTAAAAACAATCCATTTTAATGGCTAGCGCTTTCAGCTCAACGAGCCTCTTCAGGCCATACATACAACGGATAATCGGATAAATTATCCGTTGTATGTATGGCCTGAAGAGGCTCGTTGAGCTGAAAGCGCTAGCCATTAAAATGGATTGTTTTTACTTCTGACTTCGTATTTTTCAATATATATATATATATATAGATATATATATATATACACACACACACATTGTGAATGTACAAGTTAATGTTGAAATATTGGTATGTCAAAATTACCTTATTTTGGACAGTTTTGACCATGTTTCGGACACTTTTTATATTCTCTTATATAGACTTGCAATGCTTTAAAGAGCCACTCAGTGATTTTCATAACATATTATTTACCTTTGATTTAAACCTAAATGTCATATGTGGTGATATAAAATCAAAACATCTTATCTTTTCCTGTCCAAAAGACATGCATATGACAAATACTGGTTTTCCATGAAAATCTACAAACAGCCTTATCAATGCACAGAGGTGTAGATATCACGTCCTATATACATGGATACTAATTATATAACCTAACAAACACTATCAACTCCTAACTGCTCTCCTGGCTGATTTAGACAAGTTTTCAAAATTACGTTTGACTATTTGACACGAGCCACTGTCCGGTTTTCGGTCACAATTGCAACGTTCGACCTTCATATTGTCGCTGTAAAAAAACCAATAAGCTTTAAAATGTGACACCATTGAATAAATTTGGCATATTTGACTCCAACAACTAACATAGTGGCTCTTTAATTTAAAACATAAATAACATACGACTAACACATTTGATAAAATAATTGATTTTTAAACTTATTATTATGCACTTAAAGGGGCAAAGGGTATGTTGTTGGAGTCAAATATGTCAAAATTTATTAATGATGTTATTTTATTGATTTTCTCATATGTTTGGCTATATGATATTTGTCAATTGTAAAGGTTTAGATTTAGAATGACGAAAAACAAACCCACTCCATTTTCGTGATTGTTGCTGCAATTGTGCCCAACTCAAAGCAATTCTTTTATGTGAAAATAGACGATCTTGGCAGAGTTGGTTTCAGTTTTTGATGGTGTTGGTCACTGATTATCATTTAGATGCTTGTGTAGCTTAATTTGCTGACATGGTTTCCATTCCAGATGAAGGCAGCCATCGTTAACTTTCGATAGGCATTTTCTTCAAGTTTTGAATAATTTTTCCCTTACAAATGATTAATGCTCAATTTAAGCATATTTTCCTTCTATTCCACTGACTTGTTAACTGTTTATATGAGAGACTTGATAATCAGCTTAGGTTGAGTTAGTAGATGAAAACCTAAATTTTCAGATCCCGCAAGAATTATAGCCTGACAGACATTTGAAATCGACATAGCTGGTAGTTATATGCATGTTCCTAAGATTGTTTGACAGTGGTTGCCAATATTGAATGACCCTAGCTATGGTCCCTATTTGGTATCAAAATTAGTCATAGGTAAATTTGAGCAAACCAAGGATTTTCTTCTCTTTCATCGGAGCAACAGGAAAGCCATACAGA
The DNA here is from genome assembly GCA_921293015.1 of Phorcus lineatus. Taxonomy (NCBI): domain Eukaryota; kingdom Metazoa; phylum Mollusca; class Gastropoda; order Trochida; family Trochidae; genus Phorcus; species Phorcus lineatus. The sequence goes on from OV121089.1 coordinate 14,163,312, forward strand.
TGGTACTTTTGGTCATGATTGCCGTGTGAAATCAAAAAACAACCCAGAGGTAGTTTTAATGCAATTTTTTTGTCATGACCTGATTTTTTAAACCTGAGATGTTAGTAAACAATTTGAACCTAAGCTGATTATCAAAGGAAACTTCTGTGGTGTTAAAATTAAATTTGATGTCGATTTTTTGTTGTTGAGTGATACACTGATAATTTGTTGTATATAAAGTCCTGAATAAGAAAACCTTGTTACATGTTTTGAACAATGTTGGGTTGATAAATGGAAATTTAAAAGCAGTGTTGACAATGACTTTTCATGTCTATTGGCTGAAGAAATCAAATTAGCATTATCTTGCTATAGTATTAGCTGTTATATGGTTAAATAATTGGAAATGATTTTATAATTGATGAAATACTATATTTAGTATATTATATAAATTAAAATCAAAATGAAGACAGAGGTATTCTGCTTTATGAAGAAATATAAGCTAATTGCTGGGGAAATTACCGGAGTTTCTTTTAGAAATTTATCATATCTGAATTCCCTTCGGGGTAATAAAGTATTATTATTATTATTATTATTATAAAGACTTATCGGTCAAATTATCATTGGTCACTATTCCTAGAAAAAATTAACAAAAAACCTTGGCTTAAACATTTAGGATATGCTGTTTTACAAAAATCCTAAGATTTATAAAAAGCTCAATTGGTCAGTCATCAATTTTGACATATATTGTTGGTAGGAAACATTATTTAAGAATCTTCCCAGCAGGCATTTTGACGTATCAATGTTGAAATGATGTCGTTTATCATCGTTGAAATGACGTTGAATTATGATTGGATTTGAAATTTGCGGCGACGTTGAAATCTGATGACAAGAGTTACACCATTTTGACAGGACTTTTGACATATCCGCTAATGTGTCCAAGGCGTGAAAATCCAATAGGTCTAATTAGAGACCATTAAATTAAGAATTGACGTTTGATCCGATAGTATAAATCTATTGTCCAGATTGTGGTTAAAAATACATATATTTATGAAGAATAATTTGAAAACTTGACAACACTACAAAACATCTCTTATGATGTAGTGTTCTAGAGGCAGCAAATGATGACAGGTAGTCTTTGACATATTGACACGTCAATGTCATTTGACCCCTTGATATAAATTTGACAAAAGTGAGTGACGAAGTTCCATAATCTAAGAAAAGTAAACATTTTCTGAATCGCCATTCTATGGGCTTTCACATTATGAAAATATTGTCACTTATGACTAATTTTGACCATGAGGTGGTGAATAAAAAATGTTCAACGTGTTTGTAACCACAAATCAATGTGCAGGTGCGCATTTTTCTTATTAACAGAAATTTTTCCCATCTATTCAAAGTGATGAAACGTTTCAAACCCATTACAAATTTTAAATTTTTAAAACTTGCCCCACTTCTTATATTGCATATTACCTATACTTCCGATAAAAGATTGGAAAATGTGTTGGTAGTAGTCATCCAGTCGACATTGGTGACCTTAACATCATTTTCAAGGTCACCACGACACTTTGACCACTTTGTAATACATTGTTAACGCGAAACTTCGTAAAGTTTAGCACCTAAATATCTCATAACGGCAGAGGACATTGCCATGTTAGCTACTTGTTTGTAATAATAAGCATCTGTGTTTTTCCTGCTTGTGCGCTTGACGCCATCACCACCCGCCTATGCCGGTAGCCAGCCAGTACAGTCATCGGCCTTCGTCCTCAACAGCCAGCAAGGACTCACTTGACAGGGATAGAGGGAGTGCCTTCATTGCCAGACGTCAGCGTTCGCCCGATGCCCGAGTTCTCCCGGACGCTCGTCTACCCGTCACCCGTTTCCTCTGCGCTCATCTCTCCGACCGACTCCTACCAGGAATTTGCCCCCTAGGCGCCTCTCGCTCTCCTGCGCTCCTCACCGTGTCGGAAGCCTCTCTCGCCGAGACGCTCTCCCCTACGCACGCCTCAACATTCGCCTCGGCGCTCACCTCTGTTCATGCTCTCCTATCAGGTGTCTACCTTCAACGGTTGCCTCTTCTCGGGTGAGGTCGGGGGCAGGATAGCGCAGTGGTTAGCGCGTTCGGCTTCGGATCAGGAGGTCCGTGGTTCAAATCCCGCCAGGGGCTCGGCAACTTTGTCTGCAGTTGAGAACTGTTCTACATGCAGTCAGGTTTGGGTGCAATGCTACACTGAAATTCAGTGCAGTACCACCCATGGTTCGCTAGTTCCAGCCGATGCTCGCAGGTTTCACCGCAATGCATAGCCACAATGGTGTTGCGGGCTTTCTCCCTGCAATAATAATAGCTGCCGCGATAGAAGTGAAATAATCTTGAAAGAGGCATTAAACAACAACTCACCTCACCTATCTCGGGTGAGGTCTGGCTCACCCTCCTTCAGGGGGGAGCATGAAATGCATCCCACACTACGGAGAGTATCCAGGGTTCAATTTCACGTTAATCAAACTGCACAGGAACAACCTAATATTGGTCTGTGCAGCCAACATGTGTAACACGACTGCACATTGTGCAGTAAATTGTTTTTAGCAGTACATGACAGTTTAAGCAAACATTAAATATGAATAGATTTGTTTACAATAATGCGACTGTCTTGTCGTATTTATTTACCGTGTTTACTTCCTGTTCCATATATAGTACACACTGCATTGATTGATAGCCAATATAATCACGATTCACTGTTTAATTTGCAATACGGAAATTAACGACTAGAATAACAACCAATCAAATACTTTCATTTACTTTTCGTAATTCTTCGGCCAGCATGAACCAGTTCAAGATCTTAAAATAGCTACTACCGATCTTTCCAATTTAGGCCGCTAAAAAATTCAATCGCCCCTCATAAAAAAAGCCACTGCACAATCTGTTGCGCACCGTAATTTTGACCATTATTTTATAAAACTTTCAAGATATAACGTGTTTGGAAGTTAGAACCTTAATGATTATTAGCCTTACTTTATTATTCTTGGTATGATGTAAAAAATGTTATTACTTTCCATAATGTATAATTGATTAACACTCTTAAAATCATATCTCACGGCAAGTAGTTACTGATGTGTTTCATGTCTAAAAATAGAATCGAAATGATTGACCCTCTTGGAAAGATCAGCTGATCTAAGCCAATCATAACAAACATGTACCAAATAGCTGGGCATTTTATTTTCCGTGTTTTGTTGAGAGCGCTCAAAGTTTGATTCTTAATAAATGAAAGGTAGGTTTCCTTAGACAAAATGTTATGATGATTGACAGATACAGTGAAACTCATACAGTAAATCTGATGAGGCTACTAGTATATTTCATTTGCAACTAACATATCCCCCCTCTTTTCTTCACCATGGGGCAACTGATCCCCCCTTGGTTTTCAGTCCTAGATTGGACACTGCAATGGACGAAGAACATCGGGTTTTCATGGAATCTAACAAAGATGGCAACCGAGTGAAACACTTTCGTTACGATTACAGTGTTTTTAATCGGTATTAGTGTGAATTTACTTTTCTGAAGTTTATTATTATACACAATTGATGTCGGCAAGCAAACAGTCAAGCATTTTCACATTCTATAAGTCAGAAAACTCTCGTAATACAGTTAAAACTGTTGCCAAATGCAAAACCCCAACTGAAGGCTAGAAGCCCGAGTTGATTAACGAACACGAGGCGTCATGTAGTTCTGTCTCTGTTTTCTGCTACAACATTGGTGCAGCCAGTTTTGTGATGGTGCAGTCAATTCTAATTGGCAAGCTGCACTATGTGCAGTGTATGAAAAGAAACGAAATCTAACCCTGGTATCTCGAGGACGTCTCAGAAGAGGAGGAAACCCACCTTGAGTTGTCTGGGGTTTACGCGTGGATCGCAGATAGACTTGTCACCTGCCCATCACCTAGGCTGAATGTGGACAGACATTTTGTGATCTGGGACCTTGGAGCTCCTCATACCACCTCACCAGATTGTCAAGGATGCTCTCGACAAGCTTGACAAGTATTTTTTCTAGACTCTCCTTTAACCCTTCTTTTCGGCTGACCAAGAACAACTCAACAGGATTCAAGGTCAACTCGCTGAAGGTGTTCAATACCAGAGCTACTCAGGACGATTCTGTACAGCGACTCTCCGACGCCCTGGATGGCAAGCTCTAGAACATAGACGCTAAGCTGCTTCGTACAATCAAGCCCCTGTCAGCCCTTACATTTTCAACGGAAGATCTGACGCAGGAGAGTAACCCATCGTGTCTTGACCACCTTGCCACGATGTTTCGTTGGCAGGCGACCAATCTGTCTGTGGTCTCTTCCTTATGTTTCAACAACTGCCTGATGAGTTACAGTGTGCGTCCCAGTTGGCCCTTGACCTTCTCCACCATTTAGGGTGGTTAGTCAACGTCGAGAAGTCTCAACTAGTCCCTTCTTAGCAGTTGACCTTCATCAGAGGTCCGTCAGGAAGGTCAGTTCCTGACAGACCTAGACCTCGTCAGGATACCCCCGGACAGGTGGACCAAGATTCTAGGTTGAGTCTAGGGTGTTGACCGAGTCACTGACAGAGGTCGTCAGTTGTTACCTCTTAAGAGGTTCCTGGCCCCGTTCATTCAGAACGACGATATAAAGACAGTGTTTCTGTTACCAGTGGCCCTCCACAGGTATCTTCATACGTCCACGGCCCTATCGAATGTCTGAGCAGGTGTCTCTTTGACAGACTGGATTCCGGACCGTCAGTGTTCATGGAAGCCTCTCTTCAGGGTTTTGGCGTTGACATTAACGATCAGTCAGCGGCTGGGCTTTGGTCGGGAGTCCAGATGACCTGGCACATCAACAATCTAGAGTTGCAGGCAGTCATCCTGGCCACTTCCTCCGTGACCTGGCAGTGGAGGCTGTCCAGGGGCTCCAGTCGTTCGGTCCGCTAGTTGTCGCGCAACAGCTGACACGACCGACCTTGCATTTCTTTTTGTATGTTTCCTGACGGGTGGTCCTCTCCTCTGCCTTTCCACCGTCCATGTCTGTCAGATCAACATGCAATATAAGAATAGGGGTAAGTATAAAAAATTTATTAAAATCTAAATATTTTAGATATTTGAAAATACTTACCCCACTTCTGGGATTAAGCCCTCCCAACAATGTCTCACTTCCTCCCCTCAGACGGCCTCCTTCCATATGGAATGTGATTTTGTCAACTTGGACACGTGACGGATTGGATCATCACCTTCCTGTTACGAAGCCGTGTTGTCATTGTCATATTCCCCAACTTGCAGAACAAAGACGGGATGAAAATTACCAACTCATTTTCCAATCTTCTATCAGAAGTATAGGTAATAACCAATAATGAATATAAGAAGTGGGGTAAAGAATTTTCTTTAAAAATGATTATTGACAAAATGATGCGATTTTCAAAGTTGAGTATTAGTGCTGACTTGTATATGTTTTTATTTTATTCATCGACAAGTGGAAATAAATGTTACTTTTGAAAAATATTAGAAAAATTGAAAAATATTTTTTTAAAACTTCGGTCACTCGGGTAACTTTGGACACTTCAATTACTTCAACGATAGTAAAACAATAGTAAAAAGACCAATGTCAGAACATGGATACATAAATCTGTTCCAAATATGGAATGTTATGCTCGTGCTGTCCAGTCGCGTGACAGGAGCATTTTCGCGCTGTTTATGAATGTTTGCCCTCATCGAGCAAAACAAATTACGTCCAAGATTAATATACATTAATTATTTTTGCTTATATGATCGGACATCACTGACCTAATATCCCCTAGCTATTTTTAACCCTTGCAATATTACATAACCCAACATGGTTTATACCGAAAGTGGTGTCACACCGTCCTAGAAAACTGACATCGATCTAACAAAGAGAAAATGAACTGAAAATAAAAATGACTGACCTCTATTTAGATTTCTTCAATCGATCCAGTGATGTGGTTACAAGTTTATGGCAATTTCCTTCCAAAATGATCATCAAATGTAATTACATGCATCATCCAAAAGTCGACCACGTGGGTGACCAAAGAACCCCGAACATGACCGAATTTAGCCGTTGCCATGCTAAACCCCGATTGAGAGCACTATCACTGTCTGACAAGTCAAAACAGGCAGCTTTTCAGAATATGCCTACTATAAATGCTAAACGTTGTAGGTGTCCTAAATATGCCGTACTTACCCTAATGACAATATTTAGTAAGAAAAATTTATCATTAGAGAACTTCTTTAGATTTTGATAAAAAAATTAATAAAGAGAACAACATTTCATGAGGGATGCCCATCTGACTTAATTGTTAGAACTTTAGAGTTTTTGTGCTCTTGGTTAAAACCTGCAAACAATCCAGCAGGGAGAAGGTTAAACAGTAACCTCAACCCAGTTTGATGAAGGGGTCTAACATGTAAGTAAAAAACATCTGCTCCTCTGGAGGCTGATTCCCTGTGTTGATGACATGTCTCTCTTTACGTAGTAAACTCCACTTATTTACAAATTTACCCACTGGTAATCAATTCACAATGATGTGTAGTTTCCTGTTTTGGAATTCTCTGACTTAAACGGGAAGTGGGGGTAGGCTCGTTTCTCCACTTGTTATATTTTTACAATAAGAACTTCCCTAAGTCCACTCAAAAATTCTTATGTCCTGCATTTGAATTTAACACACTGTCTTTGCAGACAAATGGCCAAAGACTTGGAGCGGTCTGCCGAGCACAGCAGGAACTACTGCCAGCATTGCCATAATCAAGAACAGCAAGCTGTACATTGGTCATGTGGGCGACTCAGGCATTGTGCTTGGGCTGGACACTGGTCCTCCCAACGCTGTTTACATTGAGGCTCAGTGCTTGACACAGGTACACACCTTAACCATGTGTGTCACACAAATACACAATGGTTTAAATTTCTCATTTTCATCTTCACACAGTTTAGTATTTAGTTGCCTCCTTTTATACTCAGAGGTAAACTCTAGAATTTGTAAATCTGGTCTTGTTACCCTCTTGTCAAGGCTATCCTCCTGTTGATTTCTCTTCAGACGCCATTTACACTTAGAAGCAGTTAAAAACTTGTAAGAATATCATCATTATATGATGAAAACTGGGATCTTATTATATCTTTTGTAAGCAGTCTATCATTTCAGCTAATGCAACTTACAGTCTCTTAGCATCAGTGCACATCGCGACAGGTTAATACGAGCTGTGTCATCATGAAAAATCTACAAATGCAGCTATTTAATGTTTTAATTTTTAACCAACCTTAAGGAACTTTTTTCTGTTATATTGCAGTATCATGATCCCCATTTTGTTTGACTTATTGTATTAGTACCAACAATAAATACAAAATGAGGGAGAGGGAGATGGTTGTGCAACACAATATTATTTTTTGTATCTCATTATATTAGTACCAACAATAAATACAAAATGAGGGAGAGGGAGATGGTTGTGCAACACAATATTATTTTTTGTATCTCATTATATTAGTACCAACAATAAATACAAAATGAGGGAGAGGGAGATGGTTGTGCAACACAATATTTTTTTTTGTATCTTATTATATTGCATCAACTAATTTCTAGTCAAATTTATTCTAAACTCGTTCTAGTTCAAGGTTTAAGAAAAATTATTTTTGTGTGCAAGAATACATACTCCTCTTTGACGGTTAAAGGGGGTTTTACCGGGAGAAAGACGAGGATACAGTTAGGTCTTTGTTAACATAAGATTGATCATTTATCTTAAATTTGAGTGTAATTACTTTACAAAGAAGGTATATTAAATTTCTTAACCAGTGAAATTTTTGTTTCATGATTGATAAATATAAACCAACACACTGATTCGCTCCTCAGTCAGCTATGTTTAAAAACAAAAGCAAGAAATGTTGTGTAAATGTGTATCTTTCTATTTCTACCAATGTGTATGTGGGCAGGAGCACAAACCAGACAGCCCAGAGGAGAAGTCACGGATCGAGGAGTGTGGGGGAGCAGTGGTAGCCAAGTCTGGGGTGCAGCGTGTTGTGTGGAGCAGACCCAAGATGTACCACAAGGGACCCATCAGACGCAGCACACAGATTGACAAGATACCTTTCTTAGCAGTCGCCAGATCTTTAGGTGTGTCCATCGGCAGCAGACAATCTACCCCTGAAAGCTCATCAAGTTACTGCAGCTTAAATGTTTAGCTTAGGCTGCATAAAAAAAATTAAATGTTTCACGGGCACATTTTTTTCAAAAGTGACGAGGGAGGGAGGACTTTTTTTTTTTTTTTTTAAAGGAAAAAAAGTGACGAGGGAGGAACAGATTTTATTTTTTCTCTCAGCAGTGATTTTCACCGATACCAGGACGGCCATGCTGCTTGCAAACTCCGTACATCGATATAAATAGGCAGCTGCATAAAGCCCACTCAATGTAGAGAGCGTGTACGCGATGTTAGGAGTTTGCAAACGGAAGTACACTCGTTCTTACAGACACTAAATTATAGTGGACAAATGGATAATCGGGGTTTTTAGCGATAACGACGCGGAAAATTAAATAAATTTTTTTTTTAATGGCAATAAAAAATTTTGACGCGCACACATAAAAGTGACGCGCCGGAGCCCGAGAAACATTTCATTTTTTTTATTTAGCCTTATGAGACCTGAAAGGTCAGATGGGCTTGTGATATAGCCAAGCATCTGATGTCCGTAATCTTTTCACATTTTCAACTTCCCCTACAAAGCTTTTGCAGGGGAAAATGTGTTAAGATATAGTTACTCCCTTAAAACTATTTTAGCTCATCTTGCCTGACAGGCCCATGGCATGGCATCCACTGTCCAACTTTTCACTATTTCATCATTGTCACAAGATTCATCGGCTCATGAAATCTTGTGTACAGACTCCTTGACTAATGAGATTTCTAAGGTAAAGATTTGGTAATAGGGGTCACAGGGACCAAGCTCTAAAACTCTATTTTACTCTTCTTCTCCATAAGCAAGAGTTATTGACTAGGAAATCTTTTGTACAAACTCCTAAGCTCATGATGATTTTGATAAATGGATTTGCTGATCTTGTGACATAGATATGGTGAGCCTGTGACCATTTTTAAGATAAATCTAAGATAGCCTGATAAGCTACAAAGCCAATCGCTCCTCTTGTTTTTCAAGGAATCTACTTTCATTTTTGTAATGATTTAAAGAATATTCTTCCAATTTTGTGTTAAGGCATCTTGTCTGCTGCACTAACAGTTAACAATTTTGGTTAAGTAATTCACCTGGTAAATTAATGGGTATGAATCCTAGTTTTGAATATCTACAGTACAAAGGCTGATGATCTACAGAGTCCATCGCTATATTTTTTTTAAAAACAGACGATTTTTACTGTTGGGGATTCACTGTAACGCACAGGCCGCAATGATACAATGAGCTGGCCTACGGGTGCATCAAAATGTTTCTAAATTCAATATTTTAGAGCTAATATCAGAGCTACTTCATATTTGGATCAGTAAAGAGCACACAAAACATCTCTAAGACCGACTTATTCAAAAACATTTTATTTCATTGGACGTTGAGAGGTACGAAGCTCCAGAAGGGACATGGTAAAAAAATATTTTTTTTACGTACGTACGTGATACTTTAGGATTTAAGGAGGAAGTAAATTTAAACATGGAGAGGGACATAATTGTTCGACTCTACTTCGATCTGGGTTTTAACAAGACTGAAATGCTAAATTTCCTAGTTGCAAAACACCGGATAGTAGTAAGCAATAGACATCTGAAACGCATTTTGAAAGGACTATCGACGTATCGACGTAAGCATTCAGATGACAGAAATGCTATTGCACAAATCGAAAAAACCCTTCAGCTGAACCTAGAGATTTTTGATAGAGTAGAATCGAGAGAGTTTATGTAACTCATAGCAGAAATGAGAAGATCCCGATTGAAGATAAATTGAGTGATGGGCGTATGTCTAGTGATGGACAAACTGTTCTGGGACCCTGGAAAGATGCTTTGTCGAATCTTTTGAGTTGTAATTGTAATACGACTTGAAAATGCGTAAATTGTGATATGGAAAGTGAAGATAATAATCTCAACAAAATGTCCTTGACGAATTAATTCAACAGTCGAATAGCTTTCTCATTTCTCCACATGATTAATACTTTGTTCATTTAGTTCATTTGAGTGAAATCCAATTTAATTTGTAAATTGTTTATTGATGTCAATATATTATACAATGAACTAATCTTTTCTCGTATAAAAGTTTTGACACAAGGATTTACAATAGTCAATGTTGGTATGAAATCACCACCATTACAAATTTAGTCGTAATAAATGTGGACTTGACACTTTCCTTTTTTTAGAAACAAATGTCGAATAATAACGTTTTATATTGTTTAGAATAGTTTCGTTAGTCAAATCATAATTTGCGAGTCAACTGAAAAGAATAAGTATTTTTCTGCAAGAATACGAAGCTTATGTGACTACATGTGCTCTTAAATTAGCTAATTTTTCAGCAACAATCATTACACTATAAGTAAACTAATAGTGAAACTTAAATTTTCACTTATAGTGTGATGTAACAACAAATATTTGACTGTATTATATCTGTCTAAATGATGTTATTTTTAAAAGATAAACCCGTTTTTTACTTATCATCCTTGAAGACATACTACGAAATAAAAATATAGTTTCTTTTATATGAAGAGTTTCCTTCCTTGGATGTGACAGTGTGACTGACTACTGTTGCTCGAATGTGAATACATTTGTTATCCCCTGGCGAAAATATATTTTTTCTTTTTGATTTCACAACGTGAAGTTACTTTAAATGGGTCATTTTCGAACAAATCAAAATATACTTATCTAAACAAATTCTAGTTTTTACTGAAAGCTTATAATATTTATGTGCCCTTCATTTTGTTCTATATTTCTCTGCTAAAATCAATATAAAAAAAAATGCAATGCCTCGATAAAAAATATGATATGGTGATGAAAAGTGAAGGTTTAATTAAGGTGATGCTTATACAATCCTTTGCATTATTTAGAGGCCATATTTTAACAAATGCTGTTGCAAATGCTTGTTAGGTGATATGATAAGGAGCATAATCTTGGGAAAATATATCTAATTTAATTTAATTTCTTCTTTCTTCAATTAGAGTAATGTAATCTTTAGCAAGTTACCGACAAATTCAAACACTTATTATAGACGGCGATCAATCAACGTAGCCGGTTCTTCAATTACGACATACCGTAAATCCTTGAATAATCGCCTGTCGTTAATAGTATAGGCCGGGTCTAAGGTCTCGTTAAAATGAATAATCGCCTGCCTTGCCTTGCTTGGTTTGCTTGAGCATTGTGAAAAACATTTTGAATATCACCTTTTTCTATGTTTTCTGGCTTTTTATAATATATGCATATTTTGAGAACAGTAAGAGAGTATATTTTAAAGTTTCAATATAAAATTCGCGATGATGATGATGTTTTTGTTTCATTATTTTGCCTGCCTCTTAAAAGTCAAATCGGTGGTTGAAATTAATAAGCGCTTGATAATTATTCAAGGATCTACGGTATATGTTATTTTCCTATTGGAATTTAACAAAGTGAGTGTTTTAATAGATATTGTTATTTTGTTATAAAACGTCTTTTTTCAAATATTCTTTTAGGTCAGAAGTATTTTAAAGAAAGAGAAATTAACAAGTGATTACATAGCTGATTAGACATAATTTATTTTAGGCGACATTTTGTTAATGTAGCCGGCAATTCAAGAATTGTCGATACATCAATTCTTGCCCATGACCGCTTAGAAGGCCAGTTACTAGCTTGAGTTTGAATGACTTTCACTAAAGACTCTTGTTGTATACTGTTTGCTGAAGAAAATAAGATGCCTTTGTTTATGTCCAATGTCTGTCCCATGAACATTCTTTACGTCTTGAAGTGCAATAACCGTACAACGGGAGATCACTCCAAAAAAGGTTAAACCGAGCCATACTCTATTTCTTGTATATATATATAACCAAGATTATTGATAGATAGAGTACTTATAGGTTTTGCAAAAAGACTACTGCTACTCAATCGCCTTCTAATGAGATTGCAAGATAAGAATTTAAATGTTCATAGCAGCTTAGTGAGGCTGTGTTCAACATTTACCTACCACGTGGTTTGTGTTTGTCACTTGCTACACACGCTGTGTGGTGACTGCTTATAATATTATATGTTATTTCTTATCTGACCTCTCAATTATCAATCAAATAAACATTTTCTGAATCCATGACAGAACTGAGTTGACTCAAATAAGTTTCTGCTTACTAGCGCTTTCTATCGACAGCTCCTACGCTTACAACATTCAAATTTAGTTATTACGTACGTACGTAATAACATTACGTACATACGTGGTATTTTACTACGTACGTACGTAATATTATCACGTACGTATGTAAAAAATTTTTTTTTTTACCATGTCCCTTCTGGAGCTTCGTAGAGAAGCTTTCTTTCACTACTGCACTAATCACAATTGGCAGTACATTATTTTTGCAAAGGGGAATAACTCCTATTAGTATTACTCGCTAATAGGACATATGAGCAATTGTTTACGGTGTATCAATAGAATAAGATAAGTTATGATAAGTTTATGTTTATAAGGATCAGGAATATGCTTAAATGCAAAGATATTCATCACATATTAATAGACTTTTTAGCTCATCAGGTCTGAAAGACCCGATGGGCTTATGGCATGGCAAGGCGTCCGTCCATCCGTCCATCCGTAAACTTTTCATTTTTTCGACTTCTTCTCCAGAACCAATGACTCTAGAGAGCTGAAATTTTATGTGCATACTCCTTGGCAAATGGGGATTCTAAATTGTAGATTTCGTGACCCCATGACCCCAAATGGGGTCACAAGGGTCAAAAACTTAAAAATCTATTTTAATCTTCTTCTCCAGTTCCAAAAGGTCCAGAGAGCTGAAAAGTTGTGTGTAGACTCCTTGGGCACTGGAGATTCTAAATTGTAGATTTTGTTACCCCATGACCCCAAATGAGGTCACAGGGGTCAAAACATGAAAAACCTATTTTCATCTTCTTCTCCAGTTCCAAAAGGTCCAGAGAGCTGAAAAGTTGTGTGTAGACTCCTTGGGCACTGGAGATTCTAAATTGTAGGTTTGGTGACCCGACGACCCCAAATGGGGTCACAGGGGTCAAAACCTGAAAAACCTAATTTCATCTTCTTCTCCAGTTCCAAAAGGTCTAGAGAGCTGAAAAGGTGTGTGTAGACTCCTTGGCCAATGGGGATTCTAAATTGTAGGTTTGGTGTCCCCATGACCCCAAATGGGGTCACAGGGGTCAAAACCTAAAAAACCTAATTTAATCTTTTTCCCTAGTTCCAAAAGGTCCAGAGAGCTGAATAGTTGTGTGTAGACTCCTTGGGCACTGGAGATTCTGAATTGTAGGTTTGGTGTCCCCATGACCCCAAATGGGGTCACAGGGGTCAAAACCTAAAAAACCTAATTTAATCTTTTTCCCTAGTTCCAAAAGGTCCAGAGAGCTGAATAGTTGTGTGTAGACTCCTTGGGCACTGGAGATTCTGAATTGTAGGTTTGGTGACCCCATGACTCCAAATGGGGTCACAGGGGTCAAAACCTGAAAAACCTAATTTCATCTTCTTCTCCAGTTCCAAAAGGTCTAGAGAGCTGAAAAGGTGTGTGTAGACTCCTTGGACACTGGGGATTCTAAATTGTAGGTTTGGTGACCCCATGACCCCAAATGGGGTCACAGGGGTCAAAACCTGAAAAACCTAATTTCATCTTCTTCTCCAGTTCCAAAAGGTCTAGAGAGCTGAAAAGGTGTGTGTAGACTCCTTGGACACTGGGGATTCTAAATTGTAGGTTTGGTGACCACTTGACCCCAAATGGGGTCACAGGGGTCAAAACCTTAAAATCCTACTTTCATCTTCTTCTCCAGTTCCAAAAGGTCTTGATAGCTTAATAGTTGTGTGTAGACTCCTTGGACAATGGGGATTCTGAATTGAAGGTTTGGTGACCCCTTGACCCCAAATGGGCAATGGGCCTTTTTTATTTGATTGTGAATAACTCGGACGTTGGGACAGGCTATCTTTCCTACACTGCCCATGACCCCATGGTCTAAACCACAACACCTATTTCTATCAAAAGTCTGATGAGCTACAGAGCCCATGGCTCTATTTTTAGTTATTTGGAATTTATTGTATTGATTGATTTTGAATATTGAAAATGCTTGGCAGAACATTGGCAATTATTTAAAACTTATGGATTTGATGTCACTGATTCTTGTGTAAAGAATCCATGCCAAATGAGGGTGATGATTGATATATTTGGTTATATTTGTCCGTTGGCCTGTTCTTTGCCTGACCATGTGTAAAAAACAAACTGCGGCCTTACTAATTGAAATGCAACTTATTATTTCTTTTCGTTGGTATATGGAACAATCATCAAGTATAGTGGTGCCTTTGGTTCTGTTCAACTTCTTCCTACATTTTGTGTGCTGTTTTCATGGAAATGCAACTTTGTTTCTGGTCAGAACTCAGAAACTATAAGGCTTAGCTCATTGACACTTGATATATCGATCAATTTCATGTGTAGTGGTGTATTTTGGGGTTTTCAACTGCTTCCTACTTTAACTGTTACGTTGCTGAATATAATTTCGACTAGTTTGCTGGATTTTCCTGCACCAACCTAAAGTGCCAAATAGTCAGGGAGATTTGAACCGCTTAACCAGATTTGTACCAGATTTGTACCCTCAGACATTTGTGAATTTGTTTGGATGGTTTTGACATTTGTTGCACCATTTGCTGCTTTACTTTTCTTGTGCAAACTTCACATTAAATTAAAGCCAGTTCTTTTTCGTTTTACCATAATGTAAAGTTATGAAGTTTTGCAAACTGATTCAAATGATATGAATTGCGAAAGATTAGGGGAGGTTTGTGATGCGGCTCTCATTAATTGTCCAGTGACAGCACACATTGACTTATAGTTCTTTTGCAAAATAAAAAAATAATATCGATTAAATTTTTTTTTTATATAAGTTTACAATGAAGTCTTAAGGAGTCACTTTTCACCATTTTGCTGTGAAATACAAGTGGATAAGGAGGGTAACGCTTCTGCTTCTTTTCTTTTTGGGCGGGTGAAGGTTATATATGGCACCAAATCAAATTGGCTGGTTGTGTTCAAGGTTTTACCGTTTCAGAATTCTGTATCAGTGTTCATTCTAGGATTTGATATCAAGGGGCCTTAGGGCCCCTATCCAATAAGATAAAGGGGCTATTGATAATTTTGTGTGGCCATTAATTTATAATGCTTGTATTACACTGTAACATATCAGTTCTGCAATAATCATTTTTAATGTGAATGAAGAATTGAATTCAAAATGTCTCATTTTATAAGAATATTAACAACTGAATTTAGTTAGTCGGGTGTTGGCAGTGATACAGTTAGCACATATTGTCCCAATATAAGTGAAAATTCAGGGGAAAATATCTTTTTAGACAATAACAATTTATTATCTATGCAATATATTTTCACAGAGGTGTACCTATTAATTGATAATTCAATATCTGTGAACAAAATCAACAAGGTAATATTATCATGAATAAATTAAATGCATTTTTTTTGTTGATATAGAAATATTTGTGATACAAAAGTGCCTTTCCATAGTTTTAAGGGGCAATCATCTTTGATAGGTAAACTAGGACATTATGTGAATTTGGTTTGTCTATTTATTATGCCTGTTGCAAATATAAATATTCTTGGTAAGCACTGGTGACTGAAATAATTTTGCTACGATACACACGATAATAGAGTATCGAGGAAACGTTACGTCGATAAAAGGGTCACTGGCCATATATTAGTACGCAATGAAAAACTAAATTAATATGATGCTTTTTTACCTTGTTATTTTGTGTATGAGTCAAATGTTAGTAAATAAAATCATGATTATCAGAATATCTAATAACATGTCGTGGATTTTACTTGCGGCAGGAAAAGTAATTGGGAAACCCCATCCTTCAAATACAATAGATAATCCATTGCAAGTACAAAATTTCTATAAAATGTTCATTTACATTTCAATGCAAGGTCAAAAACAGATACATGTTCTTCGATTTTTATTGACAAACTTTTATTTATTAATGATAAGAAAAACAAAGCTGAAATGCCAGACTGTTAAAAAAATCTATGTTCACTTCACTATTGCGTATCTTCTAAAAATAGTTTATTTGAGATTATCCAGATTCCTTTAATTGTACAGTAATGGATGAGCGAGCTTACATATACTTAAATGCAAATTAGGTCTCAGTCATCCAGTCATGTTAAACTGAACTAGAATGCGTAAATTAGGCAAGGGAACTTCCGCTTGATAAAACGAAACTAGTTTCGGTGTTTCAGTGGCCTTACGTTTCCGACAAGTGAAATCAGTTTCAATTTGTTATTTCGATGTTGACATCAGTGATGTTACAGTTATATTGAAATATTATTGCGCCATTGGGGTGTGGGATAATTTTTTAAATGCTCTATGCAAGTATAATTATCGCAAATGGCGCAAATGTGCAGCCTACAATGAACACTGCTATATTAAGTATATAGGATATAAAACAACATCCAACACATGAAAACACATGTTTTATCATTAAAGAGTTTTCATTTTGAAGGGATTTTACAACAGAATCTGGTCGGTCGGATCCCATATATTTGTTGTATTCAAGCACAATACTTGGTATCATATTTGCTACCCAGTCACTTGGTTCTTCTACCCTCTCTCTACAAATTCAGTGTCACTTCCTGTCATCGTACATCAACATGAGTAGATAGACAATCATATGCCCTGTCTTCTGTTTTTTTCTGTGCCTTCTTTACCTTGACAGGAATGCCTTAAGTTGCAATTACCTCCCAACATTCCTGTTGCACCAGTTTGTTTCCCCATAAGTTTATATACAATGCCACAGACGAATAGAAATTATCCATGAACACATGATATCCTTTGACAGCATAGTTCTTCACCGAGTCCATGATGTTATCACATGTTTTCCCACCAACAGAAACCGATTCTTGATCACTATCAATGTCCGACATCATGTTACTATCATTGTCATTATAACTCTCATCAGTAGATTCCATATGAGAAGCTTCATCGGCCTGGATCTTGTTCAAAAAGTCTTTGTCACTTGACGTTGGTGGACCATCCCAACTCGTAGTCCTCAGCCTTAGGCTTCTTCACATCTATTATGTAATTGATTGAAAATTAATTCAGGCACACACAAGATATAACATCTACACATGACCTATTGTGACCTCGATGTGAGCTTCATGGATATTCAATCGCCTGATTCTTCAGTGTTTGGAACAAATTTGCCATTTCAGTCTGATGGCGGCAACATTGCAACGACAGAGGACGTTTTCTTATTATCCTGTCGCGACCTGGACAACTTGTTGCTCAAACTAAACAAACATTGAAGATCAGGACCATTTCCATTTGTGCCGACCACTTTCTGTCTGACAACTTGTTACACAACTTTGCTAAAGGTGCTGACGACTCAAACACTGTGCTGACATTGTCGGATTGATGTCGTTATCTGATGGCAAAGGGGCAGGATAGAGCAGTTCTACTTTTTCTGCAGTAGAGAACTGTTATACAGGCAGTAAGGTTTGGGTGCAATGGTACACTGAATTTCACTGCAGTACCACCCATGGTTCATTTGATCCAGCCGATGTTCACAGGTTTCAGCACAAAGCATAGCCAGTTTTGTTGTGGGCTTTCTCCCTGCAGTAATACAGCAGCCGCAATAAAAGTTAAATACGCATATAAGCGGCATTAAACCCCAACTCTCCTCATCTCATGGCGATGCTCGACGCCAGATCTCGGAAGATTGTATCTCGACCACGAAATTGTCTATGGATAATTTCTCAGTAATGTCATGGCGATGCCTGAAACAAAATGCTGGATATCATCTAAGAAAGACAATGGGCCATTTTGGTGCTTTCATTCTTTTTCAGAAATTTTTAAGTTGGCAATTCCCCTTTGAAGCAATAGTAGTATTTCGAATTCGATGGGCCATTTTTTATCAGCTTTGCAAAATGGCCCATGGCCCCTGCCTTACATTGAAAGGTGAAATTGTAGAGCGTACATTTTGGTTACAGAGGTACAAAATGCGAAAGTTGCCCTTATATTGTGCCTTTATTAATTTGCATGCATATATCATTGATGAAGGGAATTCAAGACAATTCTTTTTCCTTTTCATGATCTTATATTGATAAAAAATCTCCAAGCTGTTAGGAGATATTTAGTATGAAAATAATGTACATGAAGATCACTAACTTTGAGAGGCGTTTGTTATATCACTACTTGTTTTAGAGCATGTACGTATTATGTGTCAAATTTAGTTCTCTTTACAATGATATACAGGTTTTTGAATGCGTCATTTTGATACAGAGATATAAAGTGCGAAAGTTGCCCTATTCCTGGTACTTAACAGAGATACAAAGTCAAAAGTTGCCCTTTATGCGACACGTGTCTTTATTTATTTGTGCACATGTCATTGAACACAATTCTTTATTCCTTGTTGTGATGTTAAGTTCATGAAAAACTGCCAAGCCATTTGGAAAATGTTTAGTGCAAAAGAAAGGTATATGAAATCGCCCTTCAGTTCACATGATAAGAGAAGCGAAAAGTACCCTATGTGATGCGTTTGCTATATTGATACTTGTTTACGCATATATCAAATTGAAGAAATAGAAACAAAATTAAGGGGACATTTCTATTTATACATGTATGTTATTAGTACATGATTATATCATATCAAGTTGAATCGTTTTCTGAGGGTAACATTTAGTTTTAGATTTTACAAATAGATAGATGAGAGCGCACACTCAGAACGTTGGTGTCTATGCATATTCCATGGTTCTGTTCAGAATTTGTCAAGATAAATCTCAGCTAATCAACTAGGAAAAACACTGCTAGATGTATATGATTATATGGATGGATATTACCCTTATGGGTAGATGGACACAGGGTATTATTTTTCCTGTTAGTCACACGGGAGTTAAACATTTTCCTTGCATTTGATTGGTTGATGTGATCCAATGAAAACAAACGTTTTGCCTGAACTATTTCATTCATTTTTCATTCTTTTCCCGACTGGTAATTTGTATACAAATATTCTGCATTTTAACAAAGTTTAATAAGTCCACAAAGTTGTCATTTGTAACTTCTCTAAATTTAGCGGTTATTGAAAACTACATGCTCATGTTAAGCTTTACAGACGCGAAGAAGTGCCTGGTTTTGTTCTATTTGTAATGACGTTATAGACACAAACGGCTATGACGTCACAGTGCTGTCAGTTATGTCACAAGAATTTCAGGAGTATCACTGACCTCTTCAAATTAACATAAAACTGTTAAAAGTAATCATTTTGAATGACAATTAAGAAAAGAAGAGATAAACTTTCAACAACACTTTCATTTAACTTTTATATAGAAACTTTTTCACAAATGACAATATAGCCGTGCGTAGGTAAGTGTCAAAAATAGCTGCAGCACACGCATATGAATTGAGAGAGAAATGTTTATTTCTTTTGTATTCAAGTTTTAGTCTTTAAGCCAAGGCTCGTGAATTACAAAATTAATATAATTTGGGAAAGATAATCTATTATAATGTCATTCCCCGCCACTTGTTAGTTATTGTCTATGTATGTATGTTTGTAATCAGTGTATATAATCTCAGACTGTGTGTATCCTGCAGGTGACCTCTGGAGCTACGACTACCTGAGTGAGAAGTTTGTGGTTTCCCCGGAACCTGATGTGAGCGTGCAGGAGCTGGACCCCCTCAAACACAAGTGTCTTGTCCTGGCCTCAGATGGTCTCTGGAACATGATGAAGGCGGAGGAGAGCGTGGCCATCGTGGCTGACCTCGAGATGCAGTTTGAGGAGAGAGTCGTCAATGATCCTGTAAGTTGCAGCCCCATTTCTACTCTTTCTCATACTCTACATTCTAAAACTTTGTGGGGATGTTCAATTCACATGGGGGATCCTAATTTTTAACTTTTCACTGCAATGCTTCACCACAATAGTGTTGTAGGATTTCTCCCTGTAGTAATACTAGCAGCTGCGATATAAGTGAAATACTCTTGAAAGTTGCGTTAAACCCCAAGTCACCTCACCTTACCTCAACTCATCTCACCAAAAATAAAACTAGGTCCTTGAAATTAAACTTTGTTTTGTTATAGTTTTTTAAAAAAAGAATAAGAAAATATTTCCAGTGTTCCAGTTAACCAGTAATTACCAGTAATATTTAGACATTGACCAGCAAAATAATATGCTTTCAGTCCCAGGGACAGGCAATTTTTGACTGACAAGCAAATGAACTTAAATTAAACATGTCTTTTCATTGATTCCTCTTGTATTAGCTATTCCTAAAGACATTTGAGACCAAAACAAATCATTGCTTTCTCCTTGGAAGACATTGAGGGCTTACCCCACAGATCTACTTTTAGATCTGTCCTTTTTTTTACTTCACCAGTGAATACTGTATGATTTTTAAGATGATAAAGATTTTATGAACAACAATAACTTCCTCTTATAGAAATATTTTTGATTGACTGTCAATACAACAATCTCACTTCCCATGATCAAAGTTGGTTGGCCTAACTCAATAATGATGGCACCATCTAGAGTGGACTGAGCTATTTGTTTGGGTTGATAGGATTTTTAAAATCCTTTTAACTTTGTTGTTGTGAGGGGTATTAAAATGGGCACTGTCTGTCAGTTTGTTAAATTTTTTAACTAATCAACCTTTTCAATTTAGATTTGTCATGGAAATTCAGAAATATCTAATGATGTGTCATCATTTATTTTTAACTATTATGAAAATATCTTAAAAATATTTTTGATTTGTGGGAAAAATTGAAGAATTTGTAAGAAAACTGTTAACAAGTCCTGTCCAGCTAATAACTTCTAAACTATTCCATTTAACTTTCTTCAAATTTTGTATGAAAATGAATAAACAGAATTAAATAAAGGTTTGTCACAATTAAAACTTTTGAAAATAATTTTGTAGAATTTTGCGTTTTTTGGCAAACAATGGGAACTCTGTTAGAAAACTGTTAATCCTGTCAGGCTCATGACTTCTAAACTAGTCATCTGGTTTTGATCTAATTTGGTATGGAGATACATAATTACTTGTAAGTGTGTCGTGAGCAATGATTTTGAAAATATTTTTGTGAATTATTGCATTTTTGTCAAAAAGTTTCAAAAAGTCCTGTCCTCTTCATAACTTCTAAACTATCGATTTTTGATCAAATTTGAGAGTGAGATACATTATTGCATGAAGTTGTGTCATGATTAAATTTTGTTGTAATATTTTAAAAAGTATTTTACATATTTTGTAAAAAGTGGTGACTCTGCAGGGCTCCAGATAATTATTTGGACTCAGGGGTATTTCACTCCTCAAGATAAAAATCGAGGAGTAAAATTTCCACATGAAATAAACTACGAGTATTTCAAGGTTTATCGTTTTCAGATCCTCATTCCAAGTTAGCATCTTTTTCGAATTTTGGCGTTGATTATATTTTCCATATGTTTAAACTGTTAATAAACGAGTGATTTATCAAATATTAACTTGGTAAACTTTGTTTTCATACAGATTGGCATCAAGTTGGCTACTATTCGAGACATTCGATCAGACATGTAGAAATAAAACATTTTTTGACAAGTTACGGTCACTCCTGAACACAAATATCTGACTTGTATTCTTGGAAAGTTGTGCGTATGTGTCACTCATTGATTTCCTTTTTAATGTGTATATATATGAATTACCCATGCGTATTTTATGCAGATATGCACCTTATCTCGAGCCCTGCTCTGTTAGAAAACTGTTTGGAGTCACGTCTTGCTCATATCTTACATAACCTGATTTATTTTATAAATATTTGGTATGAAGATTCATAATTACATGTAGGTCAGTCATGATTAAGAATGTTTACTAAACTTTTGCAATATTTGTTGAAATGTGGTGACACTGTTACAAAGTTTTTACAAATCTTGTCCAGTTCATCACTTCTAAACCAATCTTTCTGATTTTGATGCACAATACACAAAGGTGTGTCATCATTGACAATTCAGAAATATTTTCCTAAATTTATTATTTTTTTGGAATTTTTTTCATGTATTTTTGAATAATTATAGCGAGTCATGAATGGATCATAGATTTTTTTTTTTGGCATGGAAAAGGGTCAAATTCATAAACAGAGATTCAGTAATACATGTAGGTTGATTTGGAAAAAATAGAAACCATTAAGATTTTGGACTTATTTTTGATTCAAACTTCAAGTAAACTTTACTTTTTTGCTGAAATATTAACTTAACACAAACATTTGTTAATGTCCTCATACTTTAACTAGAATAGTTCAGGGCAAAACTATACTTTATTACAAAATACATTGAGTTGGAGCGAACTTTATTTCTTAAACATATTAAAATTTCATTTCGAAAATGTTTACACTGAAAGAAGCTAAATATTAACCCTCAAGTTGCTGGATATTATTTTGACCAATTTTGCCCCCGTGGCTGAATTTTCCAGCCTTCGCCTCGCTACCGTTAATGCCTGATTAGCCCCTGTGGCTGAATTTTCCAGCGCTGCGAGACACGACGGTTTTTACATGGTGTTTTTATACGGCGAAGTATGGATGTAAAAAATTGTTTTATACAAAGTCAGTTGGCAAATTCTGTGTAAAAATGAACACTCCTTATCCGAGTCTTTGAATGAATTTTTTATTCCCCCTAGAACGATCTCTATTGCAATCTAAAGATGGTCTTCATTTCGAGTTGTATAAAATCCTGAAATATTATCGAGCCACTAAAATTCATATATGGAATTGAAGATACATTATTCCTCTTTCTAAGATGCCTAGCGGTGAGAACAATCGAAAAAAAGTTACAACGATATAAAATAATTACGATAAGATAAGATCTCTAGTTAGATTTCTACAAGTTTTTAAAGATTGTTTTTATTTGCAGTTAAATAAAATCCATAAAACTGAGCGCGCATACATGTTTTATATATGAAATTGTAGGCAATTATCCTCTTTACGATGATGAAAACATTGATAGAATATGTCTTACGGTTCAAAAGATATACGCTGTGAAAAATGGCTGGGGGTTCCCTGACAACGTTCCGACCCTACAGCATTATTAGCTAGAACTAAATACCCCGGGACCCTCCGGCACCGGCACGCTAATTAGTACCTTTTATGCCCGGGGCGCCAGCATGCAAGTGCCACAGACTTCTTAGCAACAGCCTTGGCTCCTGCATTACCTCTCTCGGCAGATGAAGTCATGCTTGGACGATCGTTCGGACAAACATTCCAGCATTATGAAACAGGAATTCTTTATGTGCGCCGCATCGTTATTTTTTCCTGCGCACATACAAATTATACATGGAATTGAAGATAAATCATCCGTCTTTCCGATAGTGTAAAAATAATGAAAAAGCGCCAACTGGTTTCAGAGATATTTACCGCGAAAGAAGGGTACTCTCAACTATTTGAAAACAGATTTTGATAATTGTCCTTTTTGCGACATTTGTTGCATCACTTGCTGTATCTTTAATATTTACTGCGCATATGCAAATTATACATGGAATTGGTTTTTGTCTTGATAAAGCCGGAATTTTTTTTTAAAAAGTGCAACATAGTTTGGGAGATATAAAACAAGAAAGAGGGGTACCCTCAGACATTTGTGAAATTCTTTTAGTTGCATCACTGGCTGCTTCTATACTATTTCATGCGCACATGCAAATGTCGCATTGAATCAAAACCAGTTCTTTTCTCTTTATGATGATATAAAAATCATGAAGTTCGGCCACCCCGATTCAGAAGATATAAAGTGCGAAAGATAGGGTGAGGTTTGTGATGCGGCTTATTGAACGTCCAGTGACAGCTCATATAGACTTTCTGTCTCTTTTACGCAATAAAAAAGAGATTATTAATGAGGATTTTACAATCAAGTATTTTCTATTAACACTTCTTCACCTTTTTGATGTAAAAACCAACTGGATCAGGAGAGTAACACTCATCCACAGTTCTGCTTCTTTCTATCTTCAATCCTCTGCATTTTCCTTTTCTGTCATCAAACTGATATAAGCTTTAGTGCAATGTTGTGATGTGTGATAAATTCTGAAACATGGGGTTGCACATAGAGCCACATTACACTCGCTACATTCGTAAGAAGATTCTCTGCCTACCCTTTTCTTCTTTCGAACTGGCTGATTGGTTTCTTCAACTTCCTTCGAAGTAGTTCTCTTCTCGCTTTGGAGCAAACAACAGAGCGTGAGAGGTTCTTCTCTTTTCCAACAGGCTGAATCTTTGTGGGAAAGTGACGACCATGAAGACGTAACACACTATCGTCGCTCGTGCTTACATCTGTGCCGGGATGGCACTTTTTCTGTGTCGGCAAGGTTATCATGTGCTGTACTAAGTCTTTGCTGAATTGACGGCTTGTTTTCAAGGTTTTGTCCTTTGAGAATTCTTTGTAAAGAATGTAGGCGTTCAACATGGCAACGTTCAACACATGAAACCACACAAGCTTCCACCATTTGAGAATTTTTATTTTGAACTGGGTGTACGACATTATCTGGTCGGCCCAATTCACACCGCCAATGTACTTGCACATGTGGACTATCACATCCCCTGTCTTCTGTTTCTTCTGTGCCTTCTAAACATTGTCTGGAATGCCTTTGTGATTTCTTCTCTACGTTCCTGTCGCTCCAGTGCCCATTTCCCACAAAATTATTTACAATGCCACAGAGGAATAGAAATTATCCATGAACACATTATATCCTTTCCCAGCGTAATCCTTCACCAAATCAAACGTTTTTCCACCAGCAGAAACAGTTTCATTGGTTTTTCCGGTGTATAACTATTGGTTGAGTTGCACAACATCTACGCCTTTATCCCATACTTCCTTTGCTTGTCAGGATTGTATACTTTGAAACTCAGATTGCCTTTCCAAGCCACCAACCCTTCATCAACGCAAATGTTTTGATGCGGTTTGAAAACTCTAGAAAAACGATGTACGATTCTCTGATACAAATAGCCAAGTTTATTGAAAGGTGAAAAATGTTGTGTGTTTCGTCTCGTCTTTGGTTGTTATCACTCAAATGTAGGTACGTTACTAATAACCAAAACCCGTCACGAGTCATGCATTTGGAAAAGAAGGGCGTCAATGTCACATCACTTGTTAACAAATACTCAGAAAATTTTCTCTGTACAACTAGAGACATTGCTATAGTCATTGCTACGAATACTTTCATTTCTTCAGCATTCATATCATACCACTGCCTCAACCTTGAACATGGTTTCAGAACCTTATCATCGACTTGCTGGTGGAAGTACCTGTTGGTTTCTGCTGCCAGCGATCCATAATTATCTTCATGCAGGAATAACCCCCAAAAATCTATATGATGCAGATTATGAGGCAATCTATAAACTTTCCTAATCCCGTTGTGCTAGTAAAATGCAGATCAACACGTCCACGTGGCCTCAGCCCCTCTGTCCAGCGCTCCATAAAGTTCTCATGGTCATTAAAATGTGTGTCCATTTCATTATATTGCTCATCAAAGCCACTGAACTCTTCCTCTGTGGATGTACCAGCCCCACCAATAGCAGCTAATATGTCTTTTGCAATGTTTCCTATTTCCATATCACTATCGGTTACTGTCACTATCACTCTCATCAGTAGATTCCATGTCAGAAGCTTCATTAGCATGGACCTCGTTGATGAACATTTTCGTTGGACAATTTTCCCATGACCTGATGACGGTGCCCGACATAAAATCCCCTGACTCAAAAAAGACATTAATAACTCGATGAATGTTAACCCCAAAATTTTTTCTCCTTTTGTTTTAATGGTTTACAAAACTATAATTGAACACTAAAGAAAAATCCGCCAAGAGGTTTAGAAGATATTGCATGCGAAAGAAAGGTACATGAAAATCGCGCTTCAGATCACATGATAAGAAATGCGAAAGGTACCCTTTGTGCGGTGTTTGCTGTATCGCTATTAGTTATTGCGCATATACATTTTATACATAAAATTGAAGACATTATATAATCCTCTTGACAATGATATAAAAGAATTTTGAATGTGTCATTTGGTTATGTAAATATAAAGTGCCAAAGTTTCCATGGTCGCGGCACTTAAAGGATAAAAGAAGTGTGAAAGTCGTCCTTTTCACGGCACTTTTTGTGCCTTTATTTATTTGTGCGCATAAATCATCAGTGTATAGAATTGAAGACAATTCTTTTTTCTTTATCATGCTGTAAAATTTAACAAAAAACGCTTAACGGTTTAGAAAAAATCTAGTGCGAAAGAAACGTACATGAAAATTACACTTCAGATCACATGATAAGAAGAGCGACAAAAGTGCCCTTTGTGTGGCGTTTTCTGTATCGCTATTAGTTTTAGCGCATATACATCCAAAGGCCAAAGTGGCTTTATTTGGCTTACTTAGAGAATCAAGTACAAGATCCTAGTGTTGGTGTTCAAGGCAAGGCAAGGACTGGCAGCACCTTATCTGCGTGATCTTATGGATGAGTATGAGCCAACAAGAGCACTCAGATCAGGAAGACAGTAGCTTCTTATTGTCCCAAAACCCAGCAGAACACGTTGTGGTGACTGCAGCTTCTCCAGAGCAGCCCAGTTCGACACAACAACGAGGCATGCTCTCAATCAGTCGTCGAAAAAAACATCTTTGGAATGGCCTACCACTCTGCCTGAAGAAATTGCACCAATTCTTAAAGATGATCAGGTTGCCTATGATTGTCTCTCACACGTCTGCCCAACTCATCCCATGCATGCTCACTGGTGCTCAAGTCAGGAGAGTATGTAGGCCAATCCATTCATTCAATATCATTTTGGGTGAGAAAATCATTATCAACTCGTGCTCTATGCGGTCTAGCATTGTCATCTTGAAGAGCAGAACCTGCTCCAATTTGACGAAGATTTGGAATGACAAAAAAAGGCTGTAAAATTTCGTCTCTGTACCTGATGCCTGTCAAATTTCTTTGGACGACGAAAAGAGAAGTCCTGTAATATACCGAAATTATAGCCCACACCTTTACCGTACCACCTCCAAAGCGATGACGTTGTCTGACGTTAACATCAGCAAATCTTTCTCCTTGCTGCCTATAGACATGAAATCTGCCATCATTGAACTGTAATGCAAATCGGGACTCATCAGTGAAGAGTACCTGCCCCCATCGTCGCCGTCCCCAGTCTTTATGAAGTGTGCACCAGTCACCACGTGGTGCCCTATGACGTCGAAAAAGAGGTGGTCAAACCGCTTGTAGTCGATCGAATGTTGTGGGCTCGCAGATGATTTCTTATGGTCTGGTCTGTTACCTGAACACCACTTGCATTTCACAGTTCATCTCTCAGACATCTCGCTGTAACAATGCGCTGACGTAAGGTTATTTGAATGACATGCCGGTCTTGACGTTGGATTTGGCCTACCAGACCATGGGCGATTCTGAATTGAATTGGTTGCCTAGAAACACTTCCATAGTCTCCCAATCACACTCTGGCTACAACAGATTCTCTGTGTCACATTCCCCTGTGTAAAACCCTGTTGAAGCCACGCAATGGCTCTTCCTCCGTCAAGTTCACTCAGCTGACGCCTGACCATGTTGAAATTTCAACTGAGAGCAGCACGGTCATGGAAGGTTTTTTATGCCCAAACTGTTCATGGAAAATGCATAGTGAATGTGCAAGGACATAATAAACTCCAAAAAGTCGTACCCTACTGCGTTTGGGCGATGCAAACAGTTTTGTGGAGCCTTGTTTTGACCTTTAGTTTTTAGTTTCTAAGGAGACTGTCAAAATTGTATTTGTTTGAAAATGACATATGCCTTGTACACAGGTTTTGTCGTCAGGATATCGTAAACCAATTTTGACACAATTTCCGCCAATAATTTTATATATATATATATATCAGATATGTGCATAGACAATTACCTGGTAGAAAAAAAGGTTTGCCCCTTAACTTCTTTTGAGTTGTATAAAACAATTATCAAAATGCGCCACACAGTTAAAAAATATGAAGTACTACAGGAAAGTAGATGACAAAATCGCTACTCAGTTTTTAAGTATAAAAAGCAAAATTAGTTTTTAGTGCAGCATTTACTGTGTCTTTATAAGTTTCATGCATCTATTTTACGTGGAATTAAAGACAATCCTTTTCTCTTTTATGTGACATCAAAATTATCAAAATACGTTGAGCACATGATGAGAAATAAGGTGTTAAAAATGGTATAAAACTAAAAATATCTGAAAATCATTTTTTTTACGGCTCATGCTGTATTTATGTCGAATGACAATGTCAAATGATCCAACCTGTATTGAAACCCGCCCAAGGGCTTAGGATATAGGGCGTACAAAAGCAATATGTGCTTTTGTTGTGAGTGTGCATGCATGCTTGAGCAAACAATAACATGCGCGGCTCGATCAGCTTGAACTCGAGGGGAGCAATAACTCACAGACCTATAGCAAGCCCGACGGGTAGTGGGGAAAATTGAGCGTTTGTTATGCATATTTTTGGTACAAAGGCATGACCAATTAATATCTATAACACTTTCGGAAAATATGTCCCCATTATTTAGAACAACAACAGAAAAAAAATTGGCAGCTTAGCAAAAGCTGGATTATAAATACAAGCGTTTAGCTGACACGATTGCTATGCAATTTTTTTCCCAGGATTCGCTATACTGTACAATTGCGTTAATTAGTAAATGTGTCAGATTCTAAGTCCGGCTTCCGGGATTCGCCAAGGCTAACTGCAGCGTAATTTAATTTCATCGCGGACCATTCAGTAAACCGCGGCTTGAGGGTTAATATTGTTTATTATGTCATTTCAACATGTTTTATCACAATAATGACTCTTAAATTTTTTCTCATGCTTCTGAGAAAAAGTATGAGCTGTACAATATTAGGTGTTGTCATATGGTGAAAGTATGTCATGTAGTACTGTTCATCTACAAAGTATCAGTTTTGATAAATTTCAGGGAAGTAATTGATAGAAAGATTATAGTTTCATTAATATAGATATCAGTAAAATAATTCTTTTTTGTTTTCATAATTCTGAATTGAATAAAACTTTTAACTTCTTTTCATCATGAATGAAAGAGTTTCTTTCCATAGCAGATTCATATGCAGTAATATAATCAGATGTGTTTAAGTCATTGGCGTTCTGAATATTGATTTAAGTTATAAATGAATTTGGCACCACCTGAAATGAAAGAACACAAGAAACATAGCTTTGGTGAGAAGCTGTCATCGAAAAACTGAAAAGGTACTGTACAAAACTGGCCATTCTCTACCTTGGGACCTTTTGTAAAAGCAAAATAACATTTCATGAAAACTAGAAGTGTCCCTTTACTTGTTTTGTAAAAGAGGCGAGAAAGTTAAGTTATGAAATTGACTTTGATATTTGTTTCTGCAGACTGTCCCGCTGAGCTACTGGGTGAACCCGGCTGAGAGACTTGTGACAAAGGCGCTAAACAAATGGCGGGCTCGCATGATGAAGGCGGACAACACAAGTGCTATTGTAGTGCTTATTGACCCGTTAGGGCCCAGCAAACTAAGCATCCTCAAGAAAAGGCGGGAGGAGGTTGCCAGCCGCGTGAGGGAGGGGAATGCTTGTGGGGGTGGTGTGGACATGTCGCCTTCTGTTCTTGGCCATACCGACTCTCTCACATCCACCAGGCTGAAACCCACTCTCCCATCAACACCTAAAAGTGCCCCGCCAAAACTTAGCTGTCAACCCTTTTCCCTCAATGACCAGGAGAAAACTGTTACTATCAACAAGAAAAACATTGGATCCTCTGAGAAAAATAAAAAGAATTTGATATTGCCAAGCTTGCCTCATTGTGATGTCATGGATGACAGTGTACAGTTACTCAGTGCTTTAAAAACAACTGTGTTTGGTTCTACCTCAAACATTGTGTCAAATGACTCAAAACTGCCTGTTTTGAAGACTGACAGTTTCACATCAATCAAAGATTCTTCCAGCAACCACTCTTCACCCTCATCAGCTAGTAGTCTTGGCCCCTGGACGAGTCCAAGTCCTACAACTGTTGACAGTCATACAGGTGCATGGCAGTCTAAGAAAGTTTGTGCTGCTGAGAATGTAAGAACTCGCAGCCGTTCAGGGTCAGTGGCTCCTGCTCCTGGAGTGCTCTGTCAGCAAAAATCTCAGGGCAATAACAAAAACAAGTCACACCACACTGCAGACCAATTCAGTGCAGTCCTCAAGCCACCCATGGTCTCCACAGTGGAGAGAATACTGCGGCATAAGGCAGAAAACCATCTTGTAAAGGACTGCAGGAGGGGTGGCAAACAAGGAAAGGGAAAGTTTTCAGACTTTGGTTTGCATAAATTTGAAGGTGTCAACAAAAATAACTCCAATGACACCTATTCCTGTTCAAAACAAAGTACAAAGCATTCACAGAGACTTGTGCTTAAAACACGAAGGACATTGCGAAGGGCTAAAGATGCAGCAAAGCGTGCAATATGTCTTGAAAATAACCTGTTCATAAGTGGCAAGAGTTTAAGGAACCTTGGTAGTGTGAAGCGCAAGATGGACGATATAGTGAGTGGGCCTGTTGCAAAGCGACTGCGAAGATCAGATTGTCAGTCCTTTCCTCTGTAGAGATACAGTTAGGAATCACATTGGTGCTGTGTCATCTTCCTCAGGATTTTGTAGACATGATAGTGAACACAGATCCTAGGACATTTAATCGATATGGACTGACAATTGTCAGATTTACATTTACTAAGATAATTTACTGTAAATGGCCATCTCTGCATAGCTGAATATTACATTGATGTAATAAGTCTTTATATCTTCTAATGTAATCAGGAGGCGTGATGATTTATATGCATGCATGTTTCTTTCTATTGAGGGCATTTTTGTGATAAGCTCTTGCGGTTGTATGTTTTTTACTTGTGAAAAATAATCGTAACTGAAATCCTGAAATCAAAATAAAAATTACTTTAATAAAACTCACATGTTTAGCTCATCAGGCAAGAAAAGTCAAGGTTCCATTGCACAAAACACTTAGGTAGCTTTAAATCACCAAGGTAGCCTTAGTGCAATGTTAAAGAATGGCACAAAGGTTAAAACTAAGATTAATCTTAGTGTTACGTTGCTTTGTGCAAGGACCCCAAAATGGGCTTATGGCATGGCATCTGTCTGTCCAATTGTAAAATTGTTACACTTTTGACTACTTTGCCAGCTCCATTGGCTCTAGTGAACTCGAATCTTGTATATAGATACCTTAGATAATGGGCATTATAAATTGTATATTTGGTGACTCTGTGGCCCCAAATGGTGGCACAGGGGCCTTGTCCTAGAAACATATTTCCATCTTTTCCTCACAAAAAGCTCAAGAAGGCTGAATTCTTTCGTACAGGTACCTTTGCCAAGAATAAATTGTAGGTTGGTGACTGCATGAGGGCCTCAAATGAAGGCCATGCCCTTCAAATTCCTTGATCATCCCTTTCTTCGGAAGTAGAAGCCCTAGCTTGGTATTGTATATTATAACCCACAGAGGTCCATATTTCTGTTTTCTCCTCAAGAACTTGTCTTTCATACAAACTTTTAGGCAATTTGGATTGTAAGTTGTTAATATAGTAACCAAACGAGGACTTAAGGATATATTTTGTCTTTTCCAGAATAAATTAAAAGCTGTACCAAGCTTATATCCGCTTGCCAACTATTACCAATAACAATAATAAATTGAGACTTGTTAAACCCCTGATTCTGCTTACAAAAATTTCTTATATATATTTTGTTTCAACATATATATATTTTTGGTCATGTCTGCAGGTGTGTTAGTAAGCATGACTAGCAGAAACAATGCTTGGCTAGCATGTGTGATTTTCCAAAGGATAGTTATACTGTATAGTTCGAAGACATTTTGAGCAGGCAGAAGGTACAACATTTCTTATGTTTTACACTTTGGATAACAAAGGAATAAATTGAAGTTATTATAACATTATGTGCATTGGGTTACAGTAACATTAATGCCTCAAATCACTATGCAAAAATTATGTTCAGAAAAGTATTGGACAACTTCTTATCAGAAAAAAAAGAAATTAATAATATTATAGGATTCTTATTTTTTTCCAAAATATTTTGATGTAGTTTTTTGTTAAGTTGCAACCATTCTTTGAACAAGTGAAAATAAGAGAATAGGCAATGTCCAGAAAAAGGACTAGTGCTATGACACATTATGCCAGGCAGCAGACACAGATTGAGATAAGAGATGCACGGGTTATTGACTGGATTTACAAGCTTTTCTCAAACAAACCAAAAGTTCAAAGATTTTTCTATCATTTATATATGTTAACAAAATAATTTTGTAACAGAAACAATGATACACTTTTGACTGTGATCTACTTACACTTTTGAAGCTAAAGTAACTGTTTTGAAGGATGTGATAGGTTAAAAGACATAGTATTGTGACACCTATAGCCAAGAAGGATTTTTTCAGGTAAATGAGGTTCTATCTGTTAAAAATAAAAGGATAGAGAATTGTTTGAACTTGGCAGTCATAAATATACACCTTGAAAAAGGAATGGATCATCAGACTTTTCAATGAATGAAATACAGTGAATGATGTTCAAATTGATTAGAAATTAATTCTTATCAAAGTGTTTGTTTAAGGTGTCTGAATACGTAAAAACTAACACACTCCGCAATAATCATCAAAATTATCATTTGAAAACATTTATTGAAGCTACCCTTGTAAAAAAGACAAATTTCATAATCAGAAATGGTTTAGTACAACACAAATGTTCACAATACTCGATATCACTTTTATCTAGCAACGTTTGTTTCAGCACGAGTTCGTGTATTTTGCAAAAATAAAACCTGTTGTTCCTGATGCAAGGGAAGCAGGTCATTATTTAGATATTTTATTGAGATCTTAATTGATGAGAAGATGGTTCATATATCGTATTCGACGTGATAAGCGCCTGGGGCGCTTAAAAAATTGGTAAAAGGGGGCACTTATTAAAACGATAAAAATTGTCCTCAAGTTTAGTCTTCAAAGTGTTTTCTTACGATACACATGTCTTTGAAATTTGGTTTTGTAACTTTTATCATTTTGATGGTGGCTGGGGGTCTTGAAATACCCTTTATTCTTCACTTTAGTGGAAGTAAAAGACTTATTGAAAGACTGAAAAAAACTTCAATGAATCAGCATGCAAGGTAAGCAATGTTGAGAGGTGGGCGCTAAATCAGGACGCATATTGTTCAGTCAAAAACGTGGTGGGTGGGCGCTTATAAGGGAGTGGGTGGTTATTAAGTCGAATACGGTACTTCATAACTAGAGATTATTACGCAATAAAGTGTGTCACATGACTTTTACAAAACGAGTGCAAATGTTATTACTTGAGCGATTGCGAGTGTTATATAGCCAATATATACACACAACGGAGTGTAACATTTTCTTTCTTACCATTTGAATTATATGGAAATTCCCAGAAAACGGCTTTCTTTATTTGCAACCACCAACTTCAGTGATGTCACAAACAATGGATTTATGATGTTAACGCTTAACTGGCATGAAACAAACATTGCTAGGTACAATGTAATACAACTCATATATTATATGTGTGTCTTTTACAGCTTTAAACTTGCAGTCTCCTGAATAACAAACAAAATGGATTTGAGACTTAAATCAACCATCCCCAAAGATGCAGTTTTTCCCCGTAGCAGGTTTAAAGTCTTAACACTGTCAAAATGCTTTTATTTGAAAAACAAAACTGTTTCTGTATCTGTGTATCTAAGCAGATAATTGAACTTGTTTTTTGTTTTAATGGAATAAACAATACCACATCATATATTTTAGTAACAGGGGTATTTGGTTTGCCATGTATCCAGGTACAAAAACCTGAGATCAAGTGTCTATTGTTCTTTTTGTCCTGCAGTGATCTTTAAATAAGTAGCTCTTCCCCATTCCTGGTAGATTTTGACAACCTACTAGCAATATTTTGATACATAAATTAAACTTTTAATCTTGTATAAAAGAAAAATGATTTTCCTGTAACAGCAATCTAAAATTTTGAAAAAGTAAATGATCCCTCAATGTTCTCTGTAACAGCTTTATCTTGCTATTGTATTGTTACTGCACAGCAACAATACACAGTACACCCTGGTACTAACCTTTGAAAATATCAGCTATATTGCAGGTGTTAAAATGAACAATTTCCTTCTAAAATTGAAAAAACCCAAACCTTATTAACGTTATTTTTGTGAAAAATAGCAGAAATGTGTTTAAGATCAACCAAATCACTGAATTTTCTCTTTCCTTAATTTGAAAATACTTATTTTAAGATCCTAAATATAAATTGAGTCAGAATGAAAACCAGTCTTCAAAAATGGAAGTTTGGTCTCTACATTTGTGGGTCAGATGGGCTTATGGTGTTGCCAATCTTCTTCAGTTCATCTTCTCCAGAACAGCTGCACCCCTGAAGCTGAAATTTTGTGTGGATGTACCTTGCACCCAGGCAATCAAAATTGGTCTTGCACCACCACCAACCCTCGTCCCTTCTTCAAATATGTGATGCTTAACAACATACACGGATTGAGATCAGGTTTAGCTAGTTTTTCACTCCTGATGAAAGGAAAAGCACTAGAATTCCAAAATCTTGTGAAGATATACTCATCTAGCAGATGATATTGCATGTTTGGTGAAGATTTGGTTACTGATATTATCTCAAATGTAAGTCTTCAACGTAAGATATGATATAGTATGCAATGGTAACCCTGGTTTTATTTTTTATTTATGCGATATTTTTTTCATTTGTGAGAAAATGTTGATAATATTCATAATATTCATATCTGTGTTCAATTAAGATCTCTCTTATTTTTTTTTCTGCTAATGTAGTTATTCTTTCCACTGATGGATATTCTATGAGAGATGGCTTGTTTGAGAAGAGCAGCTGTTGAGTCAGTGTTTGTGGGTGGGTCCTTAACTTGCTTACTGTGATACACCGTTTGCTGCTCTTCCTACTTGTAATGAAGTCAGCCCAAATGATTTTAGTCTGATTGTTGTTAAGGAACATGGAATCATCTCACTGATTTTTAACTTTTTATATCATGGTTATTCAAGTCCTATTTATTCTTAAACTGTTGAGCATTCCAGTGCAAAGCAGCCAGTCAGATTGATTAGGGCTGGGCTGGCTTGATTGGTGCTCTGCCAATCAGTTCAATTTATGTCTATTCTATCTATATCAGGCAGCAAATGAATTTTTATTTTGTACATTATTTCTAGAATGGTTTCATGTACATAAATATCGATAGTTGAATAAAAAAATAACTTTTGAAACAAGTAATAATATTTTCTTGTTATTGAAATAACCTTCCCCCGGCAAAGGAGTCCTTTCAAATAAGGTTATTATATCACTTAGCAAGATTTTCTCCCCTACTTGAGGCCACTTTCAAATTATTTTCAGTTTAAATGTGAAATAACTGCAAATTTACTTGAGAACTGTGATGTATGTTTCTTGAAAGAAAAGTAGTCTACTTTCAAGAGCTGTGGTGCAATATTTATAAGTGTCATGTATTCTGTAGACTGTCAAGGTGTGCAGGCATACTGACGTTAGGGATATTGTAAAAAGACACCTTGAGCACCTTGTTTCTCCTTTAGGAGAGAGTTTGCCTGACCCAAATTCTTTGAAACATGCATTGTTAGACAAACAGCGAAGAGGCTTTGCCAGGCATCTTAAAAGACTACAATAATGAACAGTAATTCCAAGTAAACTTGCATCTGATTTGATTTGTCCCTTCTTGATGGATGGAGCGATTATACAGAGTAGGAAGAATATATAAAATTCCCTTATTTGTCCCTTCTTGATGGATGGAGCGATGATACAGAGTAGGAAGAATATATAAAATTCCCTTATTTGTCCCTTCTTGATGGATGGAGCGATTATACAGAGTAGGAAGAATATATAAAATTCCCTTATTTGTCCCTTCTTGATGGATGGAGCGATTATACAGAGTAGGAAGAATATATAAAATTTGTTGTGGTATGCATGTCGTGCATCCCTTGAAATTTAAATCAGAACAATCATTTTTATCCCACGCCCAACATAGTTGGTGGGGGATATTGAAATGGTCTCCGTCCGTCCGTCCCGATAATGTTTCCGGAGCACAACTCCAAAACGGTGAGACCTATCTCGACGAAACTTGGTATGTGCAACGGGCATTATGCGGAGATGTGCCTTTTGGGGTTTTCAACTTCTTTGCATTTTTATTTTTACCCATTTCCATGGAAACGTAACACAGGATTTTGTTTCCGGACCACAACTCCAAAACTGTGAGACCTAGCTCGACAAAACTTGGTATGTGCAAGGGGCATCATGTGGAGATGTGCCTTTTGGGGTTTTCAACTTCTTTGCATTTTTATTTTTACCCGTTTCCATGGAAACGTAACAAAGGATTTCGTTTCCGGACCACAACTCCAAAACTGTGAGACCTATCTCGAAGAAACTTGGTAAGTGCAACGGGCATCATGCGGAGATGTGCCTTTTGGGGTTTTCAACTTCTTTGCATTTTATTTTTACCCGTTTCCATGGAAACGTAACAAAGGATTTTGTTTCTGGACCACAACTCCAAAACTGTGAGACCTATCTCGACGAAACTTGGTATGTGCAACGGGCATTATGCGGAGATGTGCCTTTTGGGGTTTTCAACTTCTTTGCATTTTTATTTTTACCCATTTCCATGGAAACGTAACACAGGATTTTGTTTCCGGACCACAACTCCAAAACTGTGAGACCTAGCTCGACAAAACTTGGTATGTGCAACGGGCATCATGCGGATATGTGCCTTTTGGGGTTTTCAACTTCTTTGCATTTTTATTTTTACCCGTTTCCATGGAAACGTAACATAGGATTTCGTTTCCGGACCACAACTCCATAACTGTGAGACCTAGCTTGACGAAACTTGGTATGTGCAACGGGCATCATGCGGAGATATGCCTTTTGGGGTTTTCAACTTCTTTGCATTTTTATTTTTACCCGTTAATGTTTCCGGAGCATAACATCAAAACGGTGAGACCTAGCTCGACGAAACTTGGTATGTGCAACGGGCATCATGCGTAGATGTGCCTTTTGGGGTTTTCAACTTCTTTGCATTTTTTCCGTTCGTCCGTCCGTCCCGATAATGTTTCCAGAGCACAACTCCAAAACGGTGAGACCTAGCTCAACGAAACTTGGTATGTGCAACGGGCATCATGCGGTGATGTGCCTTTTGAGGTTTTCAACTTCTTCGCATTTTTATTTTTACTCGTTTCCATGGAAACGTAACATAGGATTTCTTAAAGGTTGTTTGTAGAAAAACAACATGATCACTGTTCAATATTCCACAACTAGTATCCTTAACTACCCTTTCCCTTTGGCGGGGGATATAGCTGACTCTGTCTGCTTGTCTCAATAAGCAACTACTTCCTCTGGTAAAGTTGGGGAGGAAGGGCGAGAGTAAACCTTCAATCCAGAGGTATGTGTACTTTTAATTACTAACAATAATTGTGATTGTTCATGATTATTGTGTAAACATTCCCTCTGGATTGAATTGCCTGAACGCAATTTTAGTCAAAGAACGGTAAAATTACTCTATTGATTTTAGCTGTATAACGCTAAAGAGAGATAATGGTCTTCCAGGACGAATTCTGATGAAACCTCTGTTGGCTCTTATTTATGCCTATAAATTGGACTAACCCTTGTTTACTGGTCATATTTGTGTAATAAGTGAATAATGCCGCAGAATTTCATTAGGGGGAGATAACAATAGAACAAACCTCAACTAAACTGAGGAAGAACTGAAGAACCCTTAAAATAACTGCAGAAATTGCCTGATTTTTTAAAATGTGAATGAGAAAGTTCGTTGGCCATCTCAGAATTCCATTATATCTGTGTGTCACATTATACTTGAACGATCATCAATGATGAATTCCAATACCCAGTTAGACAGTTATAGAGGATACTAAATGACTTTCCATTTAATACTATTTTCATTAAACGAGTTAATGGTTAAGTATAAAACGAGCGGAAGCGAGTTTAATACAAAATCATTAACGAGTTTGATGAAAATGGTATTAAATTGAGAGAAGTTTAGTGTTCTGTTTATTACTTGACCTCATTAATCGAGCATGATAGCAGAAAGTGTACTGAACGAAACATTTCTGCAACTTGGCCCCCATTGTGACGGCGATGCTAACATTATGACGTCATATGTGAAGCGGAATTACACTAGTTTAATATCGCCTTATAAATATTTTACTGCAGTATTTTACACGGGCGAGTAATAAAGGATTATATGACCATTTACCTTGGGAAAATAATTACCTAGACGGTGACCTTGACTTTAGCTTAGTGCGTTAGTGTCTGGGGCGGTAAGGTAATGCACACCTGGTAGTTTGGTAGAAGTCCACCATCTATGTTGATAGCTTGAGACCGGAACACCCTCTTACAATCTGTTCAAGTTTGTGTCACAGAGATAAACTGTGGAAGGTCTGACTTCTGGAGAAATCCGGTAGTAGTGTCTCTTGCAAAGACCTATTGAAGCAGTGGGTCCCTGGGTTGTTAGAGCAGTCGCAAAAAGATCAAAGAGGTGGTGACCTTGCTTGTTGATGTAGGCCACTACTGTTGAATTGACCGTTGCTGCCATGATGCTCTTCTACTGAAGCAGATGTTTCAAAGTGAAGTTGGCGTAAAGTACAGCTCTCATTTCCATAACATTGATGTGCAACCCGATTTCTTGTGGATTCTACACTCCTCGAATCTGATGCTCCTCGTAATGGGCGCCCCACCCCGTTTTTGAGACATCTTTATGAGGTGAGGCTTCTGAGGGACATGTTCCTGACATCACATTGGATCGCTGAGTCAAACTTAACAGTTGCTGAAGCACCTGTTTTGTAGGTGAGATGGGAGTCTCTAATGGCAGGGATCTTGACTTATGGAGCCATATCTATATCTGGCGAAGGTTGAGCCTTCCTCTTATAAATAAACCTGAACTGAAGTCAAGGTGCTGACATAGACATTCAGTGCACTGGCTTTAATAATTGACATGTCAGTTTGAGAATTGCTTCCCATATGTAGTATGTAGGTTTCACAGTCAAAAGAGATTAATCTGTTCTTTTACCTTGTTATTGACTCAGTTTCATTTAAAGTGTATCTCCCTGAGATGAAAGTTTCTAAAATTATTCGAGCTGCTGTACATATACTTAAGAACAGACGTGTGGCGATCAGAGTATTAGCTTAATTTATTGGATAAATAGTTAATGCTTTCCATGCGGAGACGAAGTGCTAGGTCTAGAACAAAATAGTTTCTCGAAGTGATGAGAGCTGTATTGAGCTGTGTTGGTGGCGTGACAGTGGCAAGCAGTATGATCTGGCATGGAAGAAGTGGGTGTTTTGGTGCCATCGACCAGGTGGAAATCTAACTAAGGTGATTCTGTCTTCTTTAAACATGCTAGATTGATATGCGCAAGCCGAAGGCTTATGGAAAATAATGGGCCCCCATCCAAGATTTATTGATGGATAGGGGTCATTATTGGAATTAGCCTGAGGCTAAGCATATCGGGCTACCCTCCTTGAGTGGTGGTGGTATTCCTGGTTAACCGCCCGATTCTTTTTTGGGCTACAATCACCTTCTCTATGTAAAGATGGCACCTACCTTACTTCTGTGTGCGTAGGCAGGGGAGATCACGTGGTTGTCATCTGATTGAAGGAAGAAATTTCTTTAAATAGCGTCAATTACGGAACAACATGCTAGACTGATATGTTTAGCCTCAGGCTAATCCATTAATGACCCCCATCCATCAATAAACCTTGGATTGGGGGCCATTTTCAACATCACATCAGGAACTATTAGCATTAACAATGACAATGAATACAAGTTAAACAGTCACTTTATTATTCACTTGAAACAACATAAAATATGTTGCAAAACCGCAATAGCAACTGAAGCTACTTTTCGCATATATTTGCAAATATTAGCTTTATTATAGCCACGCCTTACAGCGTAAATAGGGGTATATAGCATTGATTCTGTCCGTCCGTCACAAATCTTTGTCCGGAGCATATCTTCTAAACTATACATGCTATCCTCACCAAACTTTATACACTTATCAACCATGATCCCTAGATGTGCCTTTCAAGGTTTAGACCAACAAATGATTTTTATTTTTTGCGGTTTCCATGAAATCATGACTAAAACAGTGACTCTATGACTAAGTCCTTTGTCCAGAGCATTTCTCCTAAACTATACATGCTATCTTCACCAAACTTCATACACTTTTCAACCATGATCCCTAGATGTGCCTTTCGAGGGTAAACTGCCCCGGTCTCCCCTATTAGTTCTACTTTTTAGGTCAACTTATTAAACCACCCTTGGGCCAAACCTTTTTAGGAAGAGAAGAAAATCATATTCCTATCACATACTTAGATATGATACTCATATTCATACTGGAACACATTTGGTATGGACTTGTGAAACACTGGGGTCCAAAATGTTGAAACTAAATTTTTTAAATTTTCTTATACTTACCATCACGTTCAGAGATGGCATCCTTCTAGAAGATTTATGCATGGTATATCTTTGCGTAGGGTTCATATATAATATAAACTCTTCAAAAAAAGAAACTTGACATTCATGTGAAATTGATTTTTTCGAAACGGGTCAATTTTTTTCATGATACATTCCTGTAATTTAAAGACAGGCTTGCTCAAAAGTGTAAATTTACCAAAAACAATGGCCCAAAAAGTTTACGTTGTGTTCAGGGACGAAAACGAGCGATTCGTCCAAATGCATTTTCTGCCAAAGCACGTTCAGCATGGGATCATGAAGGTTTACATGCAGACACGTCTGCTTTAGGGGTATAAAAAGCCATATAAGCCGCTGTTCATTCAGACTACACAACATCGGTACAGTGACCTGAAGAATGGCAAGACTGAACAGAGCGCAACGCAACAACGCTATTGGCAGACTGCAAGCAGGAGCGACACAGCGAGATGTTGCAACACACTTTGGCGTGTCCAGACAGACCATCTCTTCATTGTGGACCCGTTGCAACACCCGAAACAGCGTTGATAATAGGCCAAGGTCAGGCAGACCAAGGGTGACTACTCGGGCCCAAGATCGGTACATCCGACTGCTCCACCTTCGGGAACGCACCAGGACAGCAACGTCAACAACAACGCAGATACCAGGCCTGCGTCGAATTTCCGACCAAACAGTACACAACAGGCTGAGAGAGACTGGACTTTTTCCACAACGACCGGTTCAACGTCCTGTTTTAACGCAACGTCATCTGGCAGACGTCTCCAGTGGTGTCAACAGAGGATGAGATGGGCACGTGCAAGGTGGAGAACCGTTCTCTTCACTGATGAGTCCCGTTTTCTGCTTCGACGAAGTGATTGACGAGCACGTGTATACCGACGTCGTGGAGAGCGTTATGCTGCCAACTGTGTTCAGGAGGTGGGAGTGTCATGGTGTGGGCCGGGATTCGTCACGGTGTTAGGACACCCCTTGTGCATGTTGTGGGTAACCTTACAGGAGTACGGTATAGGGACTTGATCATACAGCCTTACGTTATTCCTCACGTCAACGTCCATGGTGATCTCTTTCAGCAGGAAAATGCTCGACCACATGTTTCAGGTGTTTATCAAGACTTTTTACAGCGTAACAATGTCCAGACATTGCCATGGCCAGCCAGGTCAC
This sequence comes from Phorcus lineatus, assembly GCA_921293015.1. NCBI lineage: Eukaryota > Metazoa > Mollusca > Gastropoda > Trochida > Trochidae > Phorcus > Phorcus lineatus. The sequence goes on from OV121089.1 coordinate 14,205,064, forward strand.
CAGATTTGTCACCAATTGAGCATCTCTGAGACGAACTGGATCGACGCGTGCGCAGTAGGAATCCACCACCCCAAACACTTCCAGGACTTCTTGCAGCACTTCAGCACGAATGGCAGAACATTCCACAGGCTGTGATTGACAACTTGATTGCATCCATGGGTCGTCGGTGCCAAGCAATAATCAATGCCAATGGTGGCCATACCTGATACTGACATTTGTGCACCCCTGTGATGTTGAAACACTTGTGCACCTGTGCATTTCAAGATCATGCTTATTCTGAATAAAATTTACTGAACAGAGATCTTCAAACAGCGTTTTAGTTTTCATTTCGATGTTTAACTTGCATCTGTGGTACTACTACTACTACTACTACTACTACTACTACTACCACTACCACTACCACTACCACTACCACCACCACCACCACCACCACCACCACGGGCGGTGTCTTGTGATGTGTCCCTGAGCAAGACACTTCATCCACATTGCACTCAGTCTACCCCTGTACAATTGGGTACCTGAAATATGGTAAGGTATGGACCTACACGTTTTGTGCGAAGTGCTTAATAGGCTGCAATCGAAGTACTTTTTCCTCAGGGTAATAATACAAACCTATTATTATTAATATTATTAACCTGGAAAATAAATCTTTTCTGAAGCTAGTGACAAAATACTGCAACCATCTGTAGAGTAGTTTTTCAGATTTCACATCCCAAAGGGCATAGGGGTGAAGAAACTAGAAAAATGAATGACGTAGAAAAGCGTGCGGTCATTGAGGTACTTGTTGAGGAAAGGAATGTCTGCACGGGAAATACATGAACACAAGTCTGCTACAAATGGGAAGATCTATTTTCTGATAGTGTTTGATTGGCACACCATTTTTGATATTTGCAGAAAAAATTTGAAAGATGTACAACTATTTGATTTTCAGTTCAAAATTTTGCATAGAATTATTTACATTAAAAAATAAAAAATTAAAAATTTGGTATGGGATCTTTATTGAAGAGTTACTTCCCCAATATTTCTCCGGCTTTTAGCAGCGTAGCATGGCTGACGTGAGCGTCACGGTAAAACTAAAACAAGTTGCTAGATTTCTTTGAAAACTTGTCATTCCAGCACGCATCATGCACGTATGTCCATCTTCATGCAGGCGGAGCAAGATACCACAGTAGGCTTTGATTTGAATGACTTTATTGAAAAATTGTGTTTGCCATGTGCTGTTGTCGACGCTTTGAACAAGGAAGATTTCATGACCCGAGAGACTTTGCTCGGTATACAACCTGAAGATTTTGACATTCTCAAATTGAAAACTGGACATCGCCATGCTATCGAGTCGGCCATTAAGTCGAATGAAATTGCAAGTGTCGACCAAGACCGCTACAGGCGGGACGCAGGGTGGAAGACCGGATCGATCTACCGGACCAAATCCTGTTGGAATTCTTGACCAGTTGTTGGGTCAAGTTCAGACAGAGGACAAACAGCAAACTTGTCGAGGACCAGAGCGAACTGACTTGGATCCATCTGTTTACCTTAGACGTGGTAAGGCTGCAGAAAAACCATTGTATATTGTCGACTTTTTGCCAAAATTAGGTTTAAATGCTAGAGATTGTGAGGAAGTTGAGTTAGGGGATGGGGCTATACTTAAGCTCAGTGAGCCGAAGAAAGCAAAGTTGGGAGGCTGTGAGCCCCGCGCAATGGATCTCTGTTAATGCGTGTATAATGGCTGACTTAATGCGTACTGATAAACTGAATGAGCGCAATATTGTTGATTATCTGGCATGTACACTGCTAAGATCGGTGAGTTCGCCTGTATATGACTATGAGTATAGGGAGAAGCAAGCAGAATTCCAATTTCGTTGGGGTGCCAATGGTCAACATCTGACCACAGTGCGGCTCAAAGAGAGAGGCAATACGATGAACATGTCTACAAGGAAACCACAAAGTAGTTTCAGAGGAACAAGGCAGACTAAACCAGTATGTTCAATTGTTGACAATTCAACAAAGGAAAGTGTTTTTACGGGCCCCGGTGTAATTATGACCATATCTGCTCGTCATGTGGCAAAGATCACCCTCTGATTGACCATGATCAGTCGGGTGACAAACCAGCTAAGGAATAGGGATTACCTGTCACTCATCCAGTCGTCGCATCCCACTTTACTACCCAATACTTAGCTGTAAAAAACTCGCTATCTTCTAAACTTTCAAAATGGGAATCTGAATTAGAGTGTGACACTGACAGAGAATATTTAGTTAATGGTTTAAAATATGGTTTTAGAATATCTGACTCTGGAACTGCCCCTCATTAAGCTGTTTCTCAAAAGCATAAATCTGCAGTCGGCATGGAAAATATGGAACTTGTTGAAAATGAGATTAAAAAGCAGCTTGAGCTAGGTCATTATATTGTCTCAACTGATACTCCTACAATAATAAGTCCGATAGCTGTAATTCCTAAGGATAGTTCCAGTGTTCGACTAATACATGATGGCAGTCGTCCTGTTTGTGAAGCTATGAATGATTATGCGACTTCTCCGCCGCTATAGTTTCAAACTTTACAAGACGCATGTGCTATGGCAAAGCCCAACTTCTATATGGCAAAAGTAGATATTAAAGCAGCTTATAGATCAGTTGGAATACATCCTGTGGACTATGAGTTGACGGGGTCGCAATGGACTTTTTCGAATAATAAAAATCCAACCTTGATGTTTGATTCACGTCTGCGATTTGGATTGAGATTGGGACCTAGTGTATTTCATCAAATATCACAATCTGTTAGGAGGATGATGCAACCTTGTGGTATATATTGAGGACTTTTTTCTTTGTGCACCAACCTTTGACGAGTGCAATTATGTGCTTCATACGCTTCTTCACCTGCTTGGTAGACTTGGGTTCAAGATAAGCTGGAGTAAGGTTATTGGACCAACGCGGAAACTAACATTTCAAGGTGTTGATATAGATACACGATGTTGTATGATGAGCCTAGGTGAACAGAAACTAAACAAGATGAAAACAGAGTTAGCTAAGTTTTCTAACAAGAAGAGGGCTTCGAAAAAGCAATTGCAGAGCTTAGCAGGTTTATTAAACTGGGCATGTAATGTGGTACAGGGAGGCACATTTTTCCTTCGTCGCATTTTAGACGGCATAGGCGTGCTAAAACATCAGTCTGATAAGGCTGTACTAACTCAGGGCTTTAAAAAGGATTTAGCCTGGTGGATGTCATATCTTGCAGTGTTTAACGGTACAGTGTATTACTCTACTGACGACAAAATTCCAGTGCATATTGATGAAACCTAATTCAGTAAGGCAATATTTGAATATCATACGGGTACTTCATCTTGCATGTGGTTATGCACATCCCTTTGAAGATGGTTGGTAAAATCAACGTTACGGGGTATCGCACGAGTGAAAGGATTAGAAATCAACAGAAAAACTCCTGTCTCACCAACAATTTTGATTAAACTGTACGCTGCATTGGATTTCAGCAAGTTTGAGGTGAATTTGCCTTGTATCTATCCTCACGTATTAAGTCCTGTTAAGGCAATGACCAATTTATTCAACACAAATAAAAGCATCAGTGGAAAGCTAGTGTTTTATTCAAGAGCTGGTGGTAAAGACACAATCATGACATCATCTAGTTTCAGTGCTGGCTTGTGCAAAGTATAGTCACCTTCAAATACAGTGACCTACCACAGAAATGTTTTGTGTAACAGTGTGCCCGGCACATCACTATCCTAATGTGCTCTATCATACCAGCTCACTTTGTGTAAATTACACTTTCTCGTTAGTTTTTCTATTTCCAAATCATAAACTCATAAACATCATTTATTTTCTCAAATGTTTTTCTATTTCACACTGTTTGGGTCTAGGAGTAGTCTTTGGGGGAAATTTCTCTTAACTTGTAATTTAAGCGTTATGTAAGTTTTCTAGTAATAAAAATTGTGACCCTCCTTTCTCCAAACAGTGCGAGTCATGTTTTTTATTGATATAGAATAAGAATTAAATTATATGGTTCAATAGCGTGTGGGGGTGTAAAGCCCACAAGAAAGACAGAGAGATATTTGTAGAGACGACTGTCAGCCATTTACTAACGGAAGTAAGATTACATTAAAATCCGGACAAACTGGAAGTTCATAGGGCTCCGTGATAACTGGGCCATGCCAGATATTGTGACATTATATAATATATAGTATAGTATAGTATATAATATTATTCAGTTCCTTAGCGTTTAAACACCACAGAAAGCGATTTCTCAAAACAGGGGTGATAACTGGCCTTCTTAGTGGGAAACCCACTTTCCACGAACGATTCCTGCACGTTTCGTTGGAATTTTACGTCAGAACGTGGATGTGTTTTGTAGTTTACATGGTTGTGACAAGAGGATGACGCAAGTGGTTTACCCGGATGTAGTGATTCTGGGCTTGGCTCGTAACTTTAAATTGCACACATCTTGCGCTCTTTTTGGTGGAACTGGTCAGCAGGAACAGAAGGTGCTCTAATAAACATTTAAATGTCAGGCTAGTGCAAATTGCGGCTCAACGGTTTCAATTTAACCTATGGCAATGCTTTCATTTTTGCCAAGTTTTGGCATAATGATAGCCTCTTTTCCATGCAATTTGAATACATGCTTTATCCCCTACTTTTATTTGAAAGTAATTGAAATGTTCAAAACAACTTTTAATGCTATTTAACAAACGAAAAAGTGAAAATTGTCCCTTTTTTGTACTGTTGCTGTTATGAAAAGAAATATAATTGTTGCATTGTTTTGGCTGCTTTGAAACAATTCCAGCATTATCCAAAACACTTTTGCGTTTCTTTTTGAAGAGTGTTGAATACCGTTCAGCTAAGGAGTTTGTAAAACAAGGTTTCAGCTTTCAAGCCCTCCTGTTCTTGAGAAGAAAATAGGGTTGAAGGATGTGGTCCTGAGTCAATGATTCTGGAGAAGAAGATTAAATAGACTAGAATAAAATGACACCTAAAAATTATAAGAGGGAATTAAGTGGAAAAAGTAATGACCATTTGTTGATTTCACTTTCCAAGGGAGGTAATTTCATCAAAGGGAGGTAAGTCAGGGAATCAATTGACACTCATGAAATATTCATTTTTAAAAACTTTTACTTGATATATTTCTACTGTTGTCGACAAGTAGCACCTCCAACCAGCGGTAAATTTACTTATAAATACTAACAATAACTGACTGTTCATAATAAAATATAGGGAGGCTGGTAGAAGTATTGATAGCTAGGTTGCATGCATCCAAAAGCTATTCAAGGAGAGACATTATCCTTTAATGAGCAAACAAGTGGACAACATAGTGAGGACTGCTCTCTGTTTTAAATGGTTGAAAGAGCATCATGAAACAGCTGACAGCATGATATGTGTCCTTGGTGGCCACTGGCTACCATGTTCCCAATGATATCCGTCACTCTATCCAGTCCCCGGCCACCATGTTCCCAATGATATCAGTCCCTGGCCACCATGTTCCCAATGATATCAATCACTCTAGCCTGTCTCCAGCAGCCATGTTCCCAATGATATTGTGCGCTCTAGTCTGTCCCCGGCCCCAGCCACCATGTTCCAAGTGGTATCAGTCACTCTAGCCTGTCGCAGCCACCATGTTTGTGATGATGTCAGCAATCTCTTTGTCACTGACTGTCAAACGGCTAGTTTTGTCCATCCGTCTACTCAGTTCAATTGCCAGCATATGCTTGCACTGTAAAGAGCAACATACATTTTGTTTGAGGAAATATGACAAGGGATTGCCTAAGAGCAATAGTCGTTTTTTACTTCTGGACAAGAAGATGAAAATAGGTTTTAGGGTGTGGCCCTTATTAGGGGTCACAGGGTCACTAAAGCTATAAGTTAAAATCATCATTAGTCAAGGAGTCTGTACACAATATTTACCAAGTCAATGATTCTGGAGAAGGAGATAAAATGGTGAAATGTTTCAGGCCAGATGAGCTAAAAAAGCAAATTTTTACCAAAACATTTTCAGAATTGTTAACATGAACTTTTTGTTTGTGTCCATACCAAATTTAAACAAAATCAGATGATAAGTTTTAAAGTTATGAATTTCATAACTTTCCCACAAATACTAAATTATTTCAAAATTATTGATCATGATACATCATCATATTATTATGCATCTTCAAACCAAATGTTGACAGTTTCTTACGAATTCATCACTTTGTCCCCCCAAAATTCCAAAATGTTATTAACATTTTCCCAAAATATAAATATTTAAGATATTTAAAAATACTTACCCCACTTCTTATATTACCTATACTTCCGATTAAGAGATTTGAAAACTTGAATGTATATGTCATTCCGTCTTTGTTCTGCAAGTCGGTAATATGACAATGACAAAAACAGCCTTGAAACCGGACTAGACCCGTTTATCCGGCAGAAAGATAAAAAACTATAATAATCAAGCCAATAAAAGTAAGAGACAAGCGAGTGAATAAAGTGATTTATTATATAATAAGCAATGAAAACTGGGATTTATCAGTGAAATAAACCTTGTATGTGGTCACAGTAGCGATATAATATATCGTCACTGGTGACAGTAGCGATATAATATATCGTCACTGCTGGTGAAGTTTCCAGGGCCTCTTTGTGCCGGGACTACTTTTAGGGTTAAGAAATTTTTACCGACATCATAAACACTAAAAATCAACAAAATTGGAATCAAATTATATAATAAATAGAATATTTTATTAAGTTTGTCAAATGCGATGTTTATCTCATCTCGTGGTTGGGTTGAAGTTGATATTTTCACTCGTGGCCTGTGAGCTAGAGAGCATGCACCGAGGTGTGTTTCCTCGCTAAACTAAAATAGCCCTATCTCAGTAAATATTTGGGTTACAGTACCATACAATGAATGAAGAAAAAGAATACATGAATGGAAAGTAACAAGTACTTTCAATATTTACAATAATTGGTGATATATCATCAAAATACATGAGATGAGAGACGAGCAAAAGGAGGCACGCTCAAACATTGTCACACAGACTTAGCACTCCGAAAGGTACAATAAAAATATTCCTTAGAAAACCCACATGTCTTCAATTGCAGAGTGATAAATATGAAATGGGATTTTGTTGACATGCTCCTGTTACAAGGCTGTTGTCATTGTCATATTCCCCGACTTATAGAACGAAGACGGGATGATATCTACCAACACGTTTTCAAATCTCTTTATCGGAAGTATAGGTAATATGCAATATCAGAAGTGGGGTTAGTATTAAACATTTTGAATTTCTATAAAAAATCTTAATTGAAATTGTTGATTAGTTGTTGCGGGTGATAAATATAAACTTCTAATAAAGTCATTGAGTAAAGACATAAGAATAAGAAATCTGAAACTATCAAAAGTTGAAACATCAGTAGGTGGGTAACACACATGCAACGTTTCAGAAAGATAAGTTGGATGGATTTTTTATAGTTCTGCTCCCTAAACCTAAATGATTACAGACAAGTAGGGTGATGACTATATCCATCAGTATAATATCAGATGAATACAAATGACAGACGATATACAGTGTCCCACGCATTAAGTCCTAGCCTTGTGTGCTTGATGAGCTAAAACTATTTTTTTAATTGTAACAAGAAAAAAGTGAGCATGACTCACATACACCCGCAGCCCGTCTGATTTCTTCTCTCTCTAGTCTGAATTAATATGATTCTGGATAACCTGATTTACTTAAAGTTACTGTAATAGTTTAAGAGTAAATGTGTCCCCATTAGAGCAACAGATCTGTTAATTGCTACAAGTCCAATTGCACAATCAAGGGCCATAACTTTGTGAAAAATATTATTTCGGAAATGGCTTTTGAACTCCATCAAGAGTATCATCAGGTGTATCCAAAACCAAAATGTCACTCCTCTAGGAGTAATAGTTTCTGAGAAAATCTGTCCCCACTGGAGCAACAGATCTGTAATCGCTCCACTCTATGAAAAATAAAATCGGAAAATTCGGAAATGGCTTTCAAATTCGATCAAGAGTATCATCAGCAGGTGTATCCATAGTTTCTGAGAAAATCTGTATAACTAGGTACAAAAAATTACGTTCCATGGAAATGTCAAAAAAAATGAATTCCAGAAAATTCAAAAGTGGTCCAAACTCTTGACAAGGTTATGGTTAACAAGTGTGCAAAATTTGATTGATCAACAGTTTTTGAGTAAATTGACAGCAAGAAAGGATGGAAGGACATACGGACAGGATGACCGCTAAATACCCCGCCCCGCTTACTTCACCGAGGGGGTATAACAAGAATCATAGAAATTGTTAATAGGTAAAAAGGATAAGATTGATTTTATACATACAAAGTTTCACATAAGGTTAAAGATATGGTCTGGAAGGAAAATGAAACGAGACTAATTTGTTGTTTTCTAACAGACAGTAGTGAAGCAATGTACTTTACTCACCATTAAATGATCTTCTTTCAAAAGCACTGAAAAAAGCATTGTATAATTATGAGAAATGAAGAAAACAAGAGTCTTCAAATTGATTAGTAGTTTTAGAATTTAAGTCTAAAATATTGGCATGAAAACACACAAAAATAATTTAAAAGGAAACTGTGTCCAGGATATAATGAGACGTATGAAGCCAGGGTTACAGACTCAGTGTTGGCTGTAAACAAGACCAAGAGCAGAGCTTTGAACCATTTATGATCTCTTTGACTATTTAGTTGTTTTATCACTATATATACATAGTCAAAAAAGTGTTGCACCCCTGTTTCTAATAGGGTGTGATAGTTTCATGATTGTGGAAGATAACAGTATAATCACGTGAAATTTAAAGATGGAGAGATTGAAAAGCAATCCATTTACTGTGAATTAGACTGTAAATGGCCACGCTCTGATCCAATGGTATTATCATGGGCAAGATATTACCCAAATTACCTTAAAATGATATTTATAGAAATTAGGAAAACATATTTAAAGAAATAACTAAATTACATTAACAATTCAAATATACAAATTAGTATTATTCATAAGATACATAGTCACAATCTTTTAGAATAAGACAAGTTTTCTCATATTCACCTTTTCACCTAAGGATACAAAATGTCAGAGTTAAAATGTAAAACTGTAGACAACTTGGCTATCTAAGATAATTATTTTAGATTGATAATCCTCTTACTAGCGTTGACACTGACAGTGATTTTAGTAGATAAAGCCTAAGGCTAATTAAGATAATCCACTTAGGAACTTAATTGACTTCACTTAACTAAACTTCAAGTTTTCCAGACATGTCAATTTATAACCCTAATGAAAACAATAACTGGCTAGAATATTAGTGACACTATTAACGAGATTAAAAATCAATGAGAGATCACCTTCATTTACCTTTATAAACACAGATACAAATTAAATCATTAGTTGAGAGTTTTGATACCAGCTAGACACTTCTCAAGACAACTCCAGGGGCTGAGTGTATATATATAGATTGTCATGCCCCTGGAGGGATCATCCAGCTGTTATCTACCTATTATTATCATTCTGTTGTTACAATTGTTCCTGGGAATAAATTTGTGCAAAATTCATTGAGTTATCTAAAATATGTTGATTTTCTGTGACATCACTAACCGCTTTTTTTATTGTCTTGTTTTCATTTGCAATTTTATACAGAATTGAACTGTTCCACGGACTTTGGATTCCTTCTGCCTAGAGTTAATTCCCCATTAAAACTAGACAGCAAGACCATCATCCCGGAATATCAAAAGTTGGGGCTGATGAGGATTACCTACAACCCTGCCTCAGCTTTGTGATAGTAATTCAAAATTTTGCTCTCAATTATGGGGTTCGAACTGGTACAAAAAGACAACAATTTAAGTATGGTCATATATCTAATTTCAATTATGAAACAATGACTGGGATTGGTTTGCAGTATCATTCAGGGACTTGAGGTAAAAAACAGTCTGTATCGCGAACTTCCACTATGCACTTAGATGACAGCTTGAAGTCTTTGCCTCATACGCCTCACCAGGTGTCGAAATTGCTCTTGTGGCAATCGCTGCCACTCCTCGTGTAATGCCGCTTTCATTTCATGCAAGTTCCGAGGAGGAACCCTGCGTTGTCCAGTCGGCCCAAAATGTCCCAAACATGTTCAAGCGGATCCCGACTCATTGCAGGCCACAGGAGTTAGGTCAAGCATTGTTCTTGGTTACCTAGCTCACAGCTCGCGAACGATGCGGTCTGGCGTAATCGTCCATGAATACAGGTCTTGTTGCAATTGCATCGTTGTCGAAATGGGGCACGAAAACAGGTTCAAGGATCGCCCGAATGTAGTGATCTCCTGTCAAGTATGGTCACAAGATCAAGTTTGCAGTCAAACGAGAAGCACCCCCATAGCATCGCAGATCCCCAGCGATAAGGTACTGTTGGCTTGATGTTTTGTTGTGCATATGCTGTTCCTGGATGTCTCCAAACCCTCATCCTGCTATCCACAAAGTGCAGAAAGAACCTGCTTTCTAGTCCTGCTACATGACTGTGTATATAGAGGAGCCATTAATACAGTCTAGGTTCACATTTAGCAAGTCTAGATTGACTGAAATTAGGAGCCCAAAGAAAATAATATTATGGATGAAGGAACATTTGATTATTAAATTTTTTCATAGACTATATTTTGGTCTACCTGCTTTCGTCTGACAAGTGAACCTTCTTCCGTGATCTTAAATTCCACCCAAGTCTTTCTCTACACTATGCCAGATGCAACTGCTTGTGGTTGTTTGATTACTCTTCTGGACTTCAACCCAGCGGCCTTGAGTTGATTTCTGACAGTTTGGTGACTGAACAGATGGTGTGGAAGCCATTGGCGTTTTAGGGTTGTACTGGAAGCGAAAGGATACCTTCTTATGAGCCTTAGCAACGATCTATCCTCTCTCATAGAGGTTATACGTAGTCTGCCTGAAGGTGTGCGATTCTTTGCGTCATTGGTTCGTGCATGTTTTCTGGCTAAACGACTTATGGTAGAGTTATGATGTCCAGTTCTTCTTGCAATTTCCTTGAAAGAAAGACCCGCTCCGAGAATACCAATAATTTGCCACTTGACACACCTCTGACATTCTAGCACCCAGCATTCTGGGTTACCATGGCATAAACGTTTTCATAACCAAAATTGATCACAAACCCATACTGCCAAATTTGGAAATTATGGAGAGCAAAGTGCATGTGCAACTTGTCGCATTTGGATGAAGAATAAAATCTCAGTATATTGCCCACAATCTCTTTTAGAAATAGGGGAGAAAGATGTTTGGGAATAAAAAAGAAAAACTAGATTGATAGCAACTCTGGATAATATTTTTCAACAAATTATTTCATTTTGACAACATATGAGTCAAACAGGAAATAAAGCCATGGGCTCTGTAGCTCCTCAGCCTTTGTATTGTTGATGTTCAAGACTCAGATAAACACCTGCTAGTTCCCTATGTGAAATACATCACCCAAATTGTCAAATGTCAGTGAACAAAATAAAAGGGATTATGCCTCACATACCCCCGCAGCCCGTCTGATTTCTTTTCCCTCTTCCAAACTCACATGTAAACACAGATAATTATCACAATCATAAAGTAGTGACTGATAGGCTGTAAAAGTGAGGATTACAGTCTTGTGCATGTTACCGGTATCGCTACTGGGAAGCATGACACTCATGGTACCATGACTAAAGAAGGAGAAAACAATGAGGTGAGGTCAGGTGAAATGGGGTTTAACGCCGCTTTCAAGAGTATTTCACTTATATCGCGGCTGCTAGTATTATTGCAGGGAGAAAGCCCGCAACACCAATGTGGCTATGCATTGCAGAGACACCTGCGAGCATTGGCTGGAACTAGTGAACCATGGGTGGTACTGCGCTGAAACTCAGTGTAGCATTGCACCTAAACCTGACTGCATGTAGAACAGTTCTCTACTGCAGACAAAGTTGCCGAGCCCCTGGCGGGATCCATAAATCGCTACATGCCCAATTGACCATTTTCCAGTTTTGATGTTTAGAGTTATCTGCCCTTGACCGCGGGCAACGTCACGCTAAGCGTCAATGGTGAGAAGTAAGGGGGCCTACTTACGGGTGTTGAGAAGTTGGCTTTATAGCATAAGAAAGTCGTAGTTCAAAAGGATAAACCAGTATTTAAACTTGTTTAACCATTAATATGAACATTTCAATTCTTTCTCTAACAATTAAAAATCAAATAAGCCATTTATTGTGATAGCGCCTAACCCTACGTAGGCCTACTTATAGGGATATAGTACCGAGGTGGCATTATGTGTAAGCCTACTTGATAATTCTTTGCCAAAAACAAATTCAAGAAATGATGAACGGCGAAACTGCTATCAAATATTACAAGGTTGCTTTCATTCCGACTGGGTTTAAATTATCTAAATGCGTTAAATTATTTCAAACAATTGAAGACGTTCATAAAATTCCTTGTCGATTTATAAAAATTATCCGAAAAATGCATTCATTGCACATTTTTTGAACAGATTAGCAAGTTATTATCATGCCTTGACTCGTTAGTTTTATAACATTCATTTAGCATGGTTAGCCCTACATTACAGCGGGGAATATTTATCATACATATTTTTTTGTAATTTGTAAGAAGATTGTTTAATTTCAAATCATCCGACACACAGGAAGAAAATTTAACCATCAAATATTTAAAGTAGAAATACACGTTGCATATTGTTTACGTTGATATTCATATGATTAACATCAATTATTTATTTCACTTATATTATAAAAAGCATTAATTATGCAATCGGTCTGACAAAACATGGATTTAAGTAAATATTCTATTTCTTCACACGAAAATGCACAACATTGGCAGTTATTGCGGAGAATGGACACGTCGGTATTACAATATGAATATTCCGTTGACCGTTGGTCGGAGTATCATGATTAATACTGAAAACTTATTCTCCAAAATTTGAGATTGTGTTTATTCTTTCAAAATTGCAAACAGCCATTATTTATCCATACTTTGTTATTGTAGCGAAGTGACATACTCCACATCATATCAACACTTGCGGCGAACTGTCGTCATTCGCAAACCATATGATATTATAATTAATCATTATCATTTAAACATATAATTTAATATTTATTGCGACGTAAGGGTTAATGTTTATTATTATGATTATAATTACATTTTATCAACAGGTTAAGACCACGATGATGCATATAACAGGTCTAACTCAAGCATAAAACCAGATTTGCTCTTAGTGAAGCAAGTTTTTTTTTTATAAAACCCAGGTTTAATCCTTTGCATGTAGACTGAGTCTCACATTTTTTACATTTTTGAAGCGAGTTTAAACTGCGACAGGTTCATCATCACCACTCGGTAACGTTCGGCGTTTAAAGTGGAGTGGGCGATTAAAGCTAGTTTAGCTGTATGCTAAACTCAGTGGTAAAACTGTTTCTCTATTAAAGAAACAAAAGTGACATCGAAACAGATCCAAATTTTGCATTAAACAACGAAAATGTAAACATGCTAGGGGGTAGATTTACCATTGATCGATGTAAAGCGTGTTAAAATAATTAAAATAAATCATGAAAGTGATTATTTCCAATTTTAATCTCTGATCTCAACTGCGTCAATCGAAGTCCGAATTAAGTAGCATGCAGTTTGTTTTCGGTTATTCCGATGCAGAATATAGTAATGAAATGAAGAATAGTGTTAAACCTTGACAACGTTAAACCCCTTTCATTAATTCGGGCATATGAATCTTGCTTTTTTCTTACTTTTATGATCGTCAAGGGGGAGTACATTACTGTTTGTGTGAATATGGCCAGTATATTTCTTTCATTACCGTGCAAGCAAAATCTACAATCGATTTGAATATTCTGAAGATTATTATGAAGATTGCAGAATTTTTTCTTTTATAAAAATCCAGAATTTTCTTTCTCATAGCATTGAGTTAAGCGATTGTTATAAAAGGCCGAATCTTTTCTAAAAGCGTTCAATGCGCTTGATAGTCGAATAAGTTAATATTTTTTCTATCCAGATTAAACGTGTTTGTAAAATAATAAAAGCTCGTTCAAATGAAAAATATTAAATGAAAGCTTGAAAATCACATCTGTAACGTAAGAAGATATATGGTTGCCGCTTTCGAAGTAGGCATGTACGCATGCCCCTTAAATTTACAAGTTGTGAGGTTCTGCTCTTGATTTTTTTCCCAATGCAAAAGATCAGATATGTAGTTAACTGCGCAAATTGCAGAGTTTTGTTGTGCCCCTTATTTTACTTTCAGCCTTTAATTTAAGTTTAAAAATTTGGAGAAGCCGAATTTTTATTCTGGTCGGATCGTTTTCTTTATCCTTATACACGTTTCAATATTGGTCTGATTATTGAAAGTTTAACACAAAACCACACCTTGTCTTCTAAAAAATTATTATTTAATGTTTTTTTTGCACCTGTAGTTTAATTAAAAATGAAACAAGTACCAAGTCTTATGTCAGTACCACTCTAAAAAACAGTTAACCATTTAATAATTATTACGAACATATTCGCCTTCATTGATTTTTTCATGTTAACTTATACGGTTTTCAATCATTTGTGACCTTCCATAGTTCGAGTGGATGAAAGATAAGATCTAGGCGAGCGTTGAAAGTAGACCAAAACAACGTTCAACTGAACGTAAGCTTGGACAGCTTGCCCGCGGTCACGTGACTTTTCAAAGAGATGTCACTCTAAACCGACTCGTTTCTCGAAACTGGAAAATGGTCAATTGTACAATTAAGGGCCGTAACTTTGTGAAAAATAAAATTTCGGAATTGCTTTCGAACTCGATCAAGAGTATCATTAGGTGTATCCAAAATCAAAATCTCACTCTTCTAGGTGTAATAGTTTCTGAGAAAATCTGTCCCCATTGAAGCAACATATCTGTTAAACCTCCAAGTCCAATTGACCAATCAAGGGCCATAACTTTGTTAAAAATGATATTTCGGAAGTGGTTTTCGAACTTGATCAAGAGCATCAACAGGTGTGTCCAAAACCAATATTTCATTCACCTAAGTGTGATACTGTCTGAGAAACCTTGTCCCCATTGAAGCATCAGACCTGTTAATCATTCGAAGTCCAATTTCAGAAGCAAGGGCCATAACTCTGTTAAAAATAAAATTTTGGAAATGGCTTTTGAACTCAATCAAGAGTATCATCAGGTGTATCCAAAACCAAGTGTCACTCTTCTAGGTGTAATAGTTTCTGAGAAAATCTGTCCCCATTGTACACCATATAACTAAGTCCAAAAAATGAGGTTTCCATGGAAACGCAACAAAATTGAATGCCACAAAATTCAAAAGTGGTCCAAACGTTTGACAAGGTAATGGTTAACAAATTTTCTAAGAAACTGGAAAATTAAAACTTGAGTCAGGCCGGCACTAGTGAACATCTTGTATCAATTCGCGGTGGATCGCCTTAGCTAATTTGCGGGTATTCATTGTCATTCAACATAGGGTAATTGTTTCAAATCAACCAATCAGAATCCAGAATACAACGAAGTCATGTTACAATAATTCTTAGAATTTTTTCATCTTGATGATTACAAAGGTATTTTGATTAAAATTGTTGATGATATCTGAATTTGCAAGAGCTTTTTGACTTAAAATGTTGGCAATATATGCATCGATCAATGACGCGACGTTCTTTTGCTTCCTACCAGACCGGGCAAAAATAGACGACCCTAACTGTCAATCAGGCGGAGAGTTAAAAATAACATGTCACATGAGGCCAGTCATGGTATGGTCAACTTTTGAGTATGGTTCGGCATTATGGGGTACATATAGTTTTTCCTGTATTAATGCGGTTCACAACAGGGCTATGCATTTCTTTCTTGGTTTGCGCAAGTTTGAGATATGGGCTGGACCCCCACAGTTGTAAATCAGTGGAGAAGTGTGTCAAGGTTTTTTAGACGTCTCAGTCATCTAGATTTTAATCGGGTTACCAGTAAGATTTTTAGATGGAGTCATGTTTTTGTGATAAAAAGTAAGGAGAATTGGAATTTTAGAGTTTGTAAAATGTTGTCAGACCTTAAGCTAGATCACTTTAGTAATATTGATGTAGTTTATCATATCCCCTTTGTAGTATCAAAAGTTACTGAGGCTATTTTTGATAATTTTTTATGTAAATGGCAGCAGGATATTTTACGAGTTGATAGTATACATCGCAAGGGAGGTAATAAGTTGCGCACTTTTAAATCGGATTTCGGGTGTGAATTTTATGTTTATTGCAATATGTCGCTTGCAATGAAAAAGGCACTAGCATTATTTAGATGTGGAGTAGCGCCGCTAAGAATCGAGACTGGTCGGTATGTCGGTTGTCCTTTAAATGAAAGAACATGCTTTTACTGTAAACATTTTATTGAAAAAGAATGTCATGTTTTATTGCATTGTCCTTTGTATGCCAATGAGCGACTACAACTTTTAACTGAATGTGCAAGTCTTTTTTTCTTGGATTTTTAAATTTGGAGGATGGTGAAAAAGTTAGTTTTATTCTTAGTTGTCCAGATGTTTCGTTTTTATCTGCCAAAACCTGTCTTAATATTCTAAAAAAGTGTACTACAAACTTGTATATATCTTCTTAGTATTTTTAAATCCTTTTTGGATTTCCCCTTTTTCCTCTATTCATGTATATATTTTAGACATAAGTGTCTCTCATAATTCCGTACGGAATGGCTCAACTTCTTACTGTGATTTGTTATTTATGTATTTATTCGTTTTTGTAATATGTTGAGGCGAGACTTGAATAAAAAATCTGTCTGTCTGTGATTTTGACAGGAAGTTCATGTTCTTCAATCAAAATGAGTTCAAACTGTTCACAAACGTTCATAGCTTTAAAACATGACTTTCAACGGTATTAGTTGAAATAAAATTTTCTTTTAACGGAATAATATTTATTGGTTAAACGACTGAATGAAAGACTTACACAAGAAAAAATAACTTTCGTTGCGTAGCTATTTTCTAACTGTTGATTTGAAAGTATTACATGCCCGTGTTTTAGGAGCTTGAAAAGACGTGACACGCGAAAACAGGTAACGTTGGGATACTGAGTTTCAATGAGCTCGGTCTTAAAGTTTATGAGCTCTAGTCTGTGAATACAATTCTAGTTGCAATCCCATGGAAATAGCCTAAAATAAATACAGACAGAATTTGAAAACCCAAAAGGCACAACTACTCACTATGTTTATTCAATATATCAAGTTTCAATAAGCAAGGTTTTATGTTTTTTATTTCTGGTCAGCAAAAGCTGAAACCTTTTTTACAGTCTCCTTAGCTGATAGGGATTATGATTTATAAGTTTCTTCATTCTGTGAATTCTCAAATGGTAACCTTGTGATTTTTTTATTAATGAATTATAGACAGCCTGATGAGTTATAGAGCCATTGGCTTTTTTTTTCAAATTTCAACTAAATATGATGAATAAGTTTAGAATTTTGTAATATTAACCCTTCTAACTGGGTAACATGCTGTCTAAACAAGCAGACAGAGTCAGCTATATCCCCCACCAAAGGGAAAGGGTAGTTAAGGATACTAGTTGTGGAATATTGAACAGTGATCATGTTGTTTTTCTACAAACAACCTTTAAGAAATCCTATGTTACGTTTCCATGGAAACGGGTAAAAATAAAAATGCAAAGAAGTTGAAAACCCCAAAAGGCACATCTCCGCATGATGCCCGTTGCACATACCAAGTTTCGTCGAGCTAGGTCTCACCATTTTGGAGTTGTGCTCCGGAAACATTATCGGGACGGACGACTGGACGGACGGAGACCATTTCAATATCCCCCGCCAACTATGTTGGGCGGGGGATAAATTTTTTTATTCTTGTCAATTTTCTTAAAATCAGGTATTTTTCAATATCGGGGAAGCGGGTGAAGCCACCTGAATTTGGGCAAGATGCCATGTATGTCTGGGGAAGAAGTCAGTGTGAAAAGTTTACAAATGGACTGCCATGCCATAAGCCAATTGGGACTTTCAAGCCTGCGATGAGCTATAAAACTTCGATGAAACAAATGTAGATGGTTGTTGGACTGAACCTACCTGAAAATCTATAGGCTGGACAGGAACAGTAGCACGAGGAGGCAAAGCAGATGTATGGAGTTCCTGAACTTCCAACAACCTGAATAAAGGAGTTCAGATACCAATCAGCATACATTGAGGATCTGTCAAGAACATTTTGAGGTGATTTATTTGACAACTTTGGTTGAACCGATGTAGCAGGTAAATTCTTCCCCAGTCTAAACTTTTCTCGGCCTAGGATATTATCTTCCCGGGGAAAGTTTTGACAAGGCCAAAGTTCCCCCGCCCCCTGGGCTCAATTTTCCCCCGGGGAAAGTCTGGCCTGCACCTGCACTCTCTATATAGTAAAGTAATAGAGAGTGCAGGTATTTTTTCATCTCCTACTCTACTATATAGAGAGTGCAGGTATTTTTTCATCTACTTTTAACCTACATTTTATTTACGATATCAAGTTCCCGTGTATTTATATAGATGTTATACAGCCTGTTTACCAATCCATTCATTTATTTGAATAAATACTGTTTAAACCAATTCTTTCCATCAGTACAGACAATTTCTACAGAGGAAATAGCCTAGCCAGCAAATAATAAACACCAAGGGTGGGGAAGAACAAGGTTACCTAGGCCAGAATCCCCCTCCTGAAAATAAATACCAAGGGTGGGGAAGAAATAGCCTAGCTAGGCCAGACACGCCCAATTGTAAATGATAATTTTATTCTCAAAACTAAGATGATTGAAGGGCGGTCAAGACAAAATCTTCAAATTTGAGCTCCCTACAAAAACAAGTTTGGTTATTATTGAGAGTAGGACCACTAAATTCACACATGCTAGTATGAACTGAAATAATCTAGAAGTGACCAGTCAGTGTTATATCTGGTGAGAAGAACTAACTCTAATCATTATATTGATGATATTTTTAAAGAAAAACATCAATCATGTTGAATTCAAATGAGTCACAAACAATACACTGGCACTTGTGAATGTTGATCTTAATTCAGACAAACTGTACACTGACTTTGAAGTGTGTATAAAAATAGAGCCATGGGCTCTGTAGCTCATCAGACTTTTGATAGAAATAGGTGTTTGGGTTTAGACCATGGGGTCATGGGCAGTGTAGGAAAGATAGCCTGTCCCAACGTCCGAGACTGGTAACTTTGTTAAAAGTTATTCACAATCAAATAAAAAAGGCCCATTGCCCATTTGGGGTCAAGGGGTCACCGAACCTACAATTCAGAATCCCCATTGTCCAAGGAGTCTACACACAACTATTAACCCTCAAGTTGCTGAATATTATTTTGACCAGTTTTGCCCCCGTGGCTGAATTTTCAAGCACTCGCCTCGCTACCGTTAATGCGTAATTAGCACCAGTGGCTGAATTTTCCAGTGCCGCGAGTCGCGACCGTTTTGCCAATATATGGTTTGTTTACGTGGCGAAATACGGATGTAAATATCGTTGTATACAAAGCTAGTCGGCGAATCCCGTGTTACAAATGGAAGATTCTTACCTGACACTTTGAATGAAATTTCTATTACCCCTAGAACGGTTTCTATAACCGAAGTAAACTTGTTTTCAATTCGGGCGCCGTAACTCAATAAATTCTAAGAGCGCATGCGCGAAATGAAAACGAAACTACAGACGAATAGTTCCTCTTGACATCGATATAAAAATTATTACAAAAATTTGTCTAGCACGAATTTTACAATTATTCAAAAATTGTCTATATTTCAAACTCTATAAAATCATTTAATCACTGAGTGCACATAGACAAATTATATACGGAAATGAAGCTAATTTATTGCTCTATATTTTACGATAAATTTCATTACGATACGCCATCCTAAATGAAAGATATAAATAACGAAAGCAGGGTAGTGATAAACCCCGATAACGTTCTGACCCCCACAGTAATATTACTAAGCTAGTAGCCCCGGGCAAACGCACGCGCTCAGCGCGTGCAGGCGGGGTATCCCCGCTGAAAAATACACTCACACTTAACAGAAATTGTCTTTATTTCCAATTTTATAATTCAAGTTATTCGCTTTGTATACATGCAAATTATATATGGAATTGAAGGCAATTTGTTCTTCTTTACGAATAAATAAATCATAATAATCTTTTGCTGTGTATTTAGAAGTTATTACCAACGAAACGTGGGTAAAGCTAGTGAATAAAGTCTTTGATAATCGCCTTACCGCGACATTTGTCGCATAATTTCCACACGTTTTATTTTGATGCAAATATGGGCAAATTACACATGAAAATGAAGGTATTTATTTCATCTTTACGTTGATATGAAAATGATAAATATGTACCGCTTGGTTTGGAATATATATAGTTTGCAAAGATTGTCCCCTCAGGTATTTGAGAACAGATTTTGATAATTGCGACATCACTTACCGCTCCTTTATTGTTTCATTGTAATTTGCAAATTTTATATAGAATTGAAGACGATCCTTTTCTCTTTATTGTGATATAAAAATGTTGATAATGCGCCCTGCCGTTAAATAGATAGGAAGTGTAAAAAGCAGTTGAAAAAATCGCTTCTCGGTTAACAAGATATGAATAGAGAAATTGCCTGTTTGCGCGATGCTCGTCGGGTCTTTACTGATTTTCGTTTACATACAAATTTTATGTGGAAATATAGATCATCCTTTTCTCTATATTTTGATATATGAAATTTCAAAATGTCCCGAGAAGTTTATGTGATATAAAGTGCGAGAAAATGGTAAATACACAAAGAATAAAGAAAAGTCGCAATTTTGCGGCACTTGCTGTATCTTTATTTTATATACTGCATATAACTTTTTTACATCAAATCGAAGACAATTATTTCCTCTTTATCACGAGGTAATCAATTTTAAAATACGCCTAGCTGTTGAGAAGATATGAACGAAATAAAGGCACATGTCAAAATCGCCGTTCAGTTTACATGATTTGAATAGAGAAATTAGCTTTTTGTGCGGCGCTTGCTGTGTCTTTATTTATTTTTGCGCATGTACAAATTTTACATGGAATGAAAGACAATCTTTCTCTCTATCTTATGATATAAAGATTGTCAAAATAAGTTGAGCACATCATGTGAAAATTGGTGTGACAAAATGGTGTAAAACTAAAAATATGTAAAAATCACCTCATTTACGGCACATGCTGTATATTCAGTTCAGGTAGCGCATATTCGTAATTTATATCGAATTAAAGACAATTTTCTCCTCTTTCAAATGATCCCACCTGTATTGAAATCCGCCCAAGGGTTTAGATCATAGGGCGTGCGAAAGCAAGGTGTGCTTTTGTTGTGAGTGCGCACGCCTGAGCAAACAATAACGTGCGCAGCTCGATAAGCTCGTGCGCGAGGGGAGCAATAAGCCCCAGGGCTATAGCAAGCCCGGCGGGTAGTGGGGGAAAATTGAGCGTTTGTAATGCATATTTTCGGTACGATAAACATAACCAATATCTATAAAACTTTCGGAAAATATGCCCCCATTCTTTAGAACAACAACGGGGAAAAAATCGGCAGCTTAGCGAAAGCCGGAACGAAAATACACGCGTTCAACCGACACGACTGCCGTGCAATTTTTTTCCGGGATCCGCTACATGGTACAATTGCGTTAATTAGTAAATGCGTCAGATTATAAGTCCGGCTTCCGGGGTTCGCCAAGGCTAACTGCGGCGTAGTTTAATTTCATCCCGGACCATTCCGTAAACCGCGGCTTGAGGGTTAAGCTATCAAGACCTTTTGGAACTGGAGAAGAAGATGAAAGTAGGATTTTAAGGTTTTGACCCCTGTGACCCCATTTGGGGTCAAGTGGTCACCAAACCTACAATTTAGAATCCCCAGTGTCCAAGGAGTCTTCACACAATTTTTCAGCTCTCTAGACCTTTTGGAACTAGGGAAAAAGATAAAATTAGGTTTTTTAGGTTTTGACCCCTGTGACCCCATTTGGGGTCATGGGGTCACCAAACCTACAATTTAGAATCCCCGTTGGCCAAGGATTCTACACACACCTTTTCAGCTCTCTGGACCTTTTGGAACTGGAGAAGAAGATGAAAATAGGTTTTTCATCTTTTGACCCCTCTGACCTCATTTGGGGTCATGGGGTCACAAAATCTACAATTTAGAATCCCCATTGGCCAAGAAGTCTACACACAACTTTTCAGCTCTCTGGACCTTTTGGAACTGGAGAAGAAGATTAAAATAGATTTTTAAGGTTTTGACCCTTGTGACCCCATTTGGGGTCATGGGGTCACGAAATCTACAATTTAGAATCCCCATTTGCCAAGGAGTATGCACATAAAATTTCAGCTCTCTAGAGTAATTGGTTCTGGAGAAGAAGTTGAAAAAGTGAAAAGTTTACGGATGGACGGATGGACGGATGGACGGACGGACGGACGCCATGCCATGCCATGATGAGCTAAAAATGCAATAAGGCCACCTCTTTAATAAAGTATGCAAATAGCGTTTCACATTTAATTGCTTCATAAAGGACATTTTTGTAAAAGGCCTTAAGAGATGAGGACCTGTAAGTTTTGCAATCGCAATGTCATTGAAGATCAAAAACATTTTCCCGCTGAGTGCAACTTTTATTCTATTCTTAGGTACTATTTGTGGCAGGATATTTCTCATGTCAATCCTTCCTTTAGACAGTTGTCCTTAACCGCCAAATCTGTATTCATATTACGTAATGAGAGGTTTGTAAAGCCTCTTGCCGCCCTATTGATAAAAATGTATAATAGACGAAAACAGGCTATTAGCCCCAATAGTACTTCAATGTCACCTTCATCTTTTGTATATGTTTGTATTGTAATGTGACACATAAACAAAATATATTTCTTTTTCTTCTTCTGTAAATTTAATAACACAAAGCTGTGCCTGATGTCGTGCAATGTGTAAATAACATGACAAAAAGATATGCCTGATGAATGTGCGATGTAAATAACATAACACAAAGATGTGCCTGATGGATATGAGATGTAAATAACATAACACAAAGCTTTGCCTGATGAATGTGCGATGTAAATAACATAACACAAAGATGTGCCTGATGGATATGAGATGTAAATAACATAACACAAACGTGTGCAGGATGGATATCAAAATAATACTAGATGAGCATTTGCCAGTAACTGCAAAAGCAAAGTAGCCTTAAAACTGAGGATATAACATGTCCAAGGTCGATAAATTATTGGATCAACCTCACTTGAAGTCAATAATTGTTTATTACTGACCTGATACAGAGATCTGCCTGATGGACCTGTGATATTACTGACCTGATACAGAGATCTGCCTGATGGACTTGTGATATTACTGACCTGATACAGAGATCTGCCTGATGGACTTGTGATATTACTGACCTGATACAGAGATCTGCCTGATGGACCTGTGATATTACTGACCTGATACAGAGATCTGCCTGATGGACCTGTGATATTACTGACCTGATACAGAGATCTGCCTGATGGACCTGTGATATTACTGACCTGATACAGAGATCTGCCTGATGGACTTGTGATGAAACTGATTTGCCCTTTGTCCACTAGATCCAAAGATGGCAGTAAATTTCCTTGGAATACAAACTGCAGCCTGCATCAATAATATCTACAAGTTACTTAAGCAAAAAACAATGTGAAATTCTATTAATGAGTACCTCTTGTTGATGTTTTAATTAAATGTCATGACAAAAAACATTTCAGGAGTTCTGAATAACTTGAGGGGGTGTAGACAGATCGAGACCGTCCTACCCTACACTCCCGACTCAAGATGGACGTGCGGGACGGAGCTGTGCTGGAGACTCGTATTGTGTTTCATCGTGTGGGAGACTGTGCTTGTCGCGGGACCCTATCTGGCTAACAACTACAACTACGATGGTATTGCTGACGTACTGTGGAAAGGTACTTCTTCGGATTCCCATGTATATATTGGTAGAACCCCAACTTTGTCGCAAACATGCATTATAGATATATGTCCAACGACCTTGACCTCACTGTATTGTGTATTTACAAACTGTAACACCTTACTACTTAGAGCAGGTGATATCGAGCGTAATCCAGGCCCAATCGAACAAATTGATCTCGATCGGATGTTCGATAAATTGAAGATCCACATGCAAAAGGAATCTGAACAGCTTAAATCGTATGTTGGAAATAAGTTTGACTGTATAGATCGGGACCTAAAAACATTGAATAGTAACTTTGAAAAGGTAAGCTCAGATATTAAACAACTCTCAAGTTCCGTAAAATCTTTAGAAAAGAAATCAGAGGTATTGGAGCTAAAAACAAATGCGATAAAAGATGACGTCAAAATGCATGTAAGTGATCTGGGTGGTGAATTGAGGAAGATTGAATATAGAGTTGCTGTTTTAGAGAGAACTGTTGAAGATCAAACCAGAGAGCTAGACAAGCAGGAGTCTCGTAGCAGGAAAGAAAATGTACGGTTTTTTGGTATACCGGAGGATGATGGAGAGGATGCAATTGTGAGTAGAGATAAAATATTAAACATACTCAATGAAGCCATACCTTCTAGAACCTGGGAGGAACGAGACATTTTAAGTGCGCATCGGGTAGGTCGTCCCTCAGCGGACTACAGTAACAGGGCAATCATTGTTAAATTTCTCTACCCTAATGACAAAAACCTTGTGTTTAGAAGAAGAGAATGTTTTTCGCGACACGACATTCGGATTGCTGCAGATCTGACTGCACGTCAGCGTGATATGGTTAGTGAAGCACGTCGTGAGGGCAAGGTGGCATTTTTCAGTAAAGGTAGACTTGTAGTTCGGGAGTCAACCGGGTCAACACACGGGTCTACGGAAAGATCAACAAGAAAACAAAATGAGCCAAGCCGATTTGTGCCACCAAGGATAGATAGATCTGCGAATGTAGATGTGAATCTGTCTTCCTACGACACAAGTACGTTTTTCCAGTTCGGTTCTGGCCAGAGAGGACCACACCAGGGAGCGAGACCCAAGGACTACGCCTCAGCTGTAACCAAGGGTGCTGTCGGTGGTGAGCTGTCATCTGTTGCTAATGACGCTCAGCAAGGGTCAGGTAACTCTAGCGTAGCTCCGCCACAGCCAGACGGTGTAAACACAAGCAGTACCTCTCAGTCTGACTCAACACGTGGAAGGCGCAAAGCATACAGACAAACATCCCTCACAAGGAAATAACGTGAAGGCCATGGCCAAACTAACTGTAATGTGTCAATCTCAAATATAAAGATCGGAACTTGGAATGTATCTGGGTTAATGTCGAAATTGAATTTCGCTGACTTTAGATTATATTTAAGTACTTTTGATGTCATATTTTTGTTGGAAACATGGATTGGTAATACTGAGTTTGATATTAATCTAAGTGGTTATACTCAATTAAATAAGGTTGGGTTGAGAACCTCACAGTTTGGAAGGTACATGGGTGGCATATGTCTGTTAATAAAAAACACAATAATAAACAGTGTAAAACACCTAAAGTGCAAATATGAAAACTACATGTTTCTGAAGATGTCGAAGGATATTTTTTCTATCGACTGCGATATCATCATTGGCGGAATTTACATACCTCCTCGTTCTTCACCTGCATTCAATATACCCGGTACTATGTATGGAGGGTATGATGAATTAGAGGAAGAGGTATTTGAACTCAGAAATAGATATCAGAATTGTGAACTTATGTTATGTGGAGATTTTAATGCACGTTTGGGGAATGAAAAGGATTACATTATTTATGATGAAGGAGACGATGCCAAACATGTACCAAATTATCATGAAGACGTATTTGACCTACCCAGATTCTCTGTTGATGAAGCACTTAATTATTATGGAAGTAAACTTTTGAATATCTGCATCAGTAATAACATACATGTTGTTAACGGGAGAGCCGGCAACGATAAGTTAACTGGAGGATATACCTTTATATCACATAATGGGAAAAGCGTCATTGACTACTTTATTGTATCTCCATATATATTTGATATTATTGCTGATTTTAACATCGATGAACGAACAGAGTCGGATCATCTTCCATTAGTTTTACATTTGAAATCACAGGACTCCGTCATTGAAGAAAATACATGTGTTAACTTAAATTTGTATAGATATAGATGGTGCGTAACAGCTAAAGATGTTTTCATAAAATCACTTAGTGACAATATCGAGGTCTATGGGGCAAATATTTTGAATGACATTAGAGTAGAAAATATTGACCAAGCAGTGAACTCTCTAAATGAAATAATACTAGAGTCTGCTCATATCATGAAAAAGCGAGTACAGCACAAAACAGTGAAACAACCAATTTGGTTTGATAGGACATGTCAGAAAGCAAAATGTAAAAAATATAGTAAACTTAGAAAGTTTAGAAGGACAAATAACGAATATGATTTGATAGAATATTTAGAAACAAAGAAAACTTTTAAATCTATTTGCCAACAGAAACAAAAGGAGAAGGACAAAGCCTCTATGGATAGCTTAATGGAAAGTATTAATGATTCAAACCGGTTTTGGAAAACGTTAAATCACATACTAAACAGTAGTACAAGAAACACAGGACGTAACAACGATATATCCATCGATGCATGGAAGCAACACTTCTGTAGTTTGCTAAATGAAACAAACGATAAAGAGCACCCTAACCCAGAGAAGCGGTATGATAGTAGCGACAACGATATTGACGATATTTCGAATATGATCCTAAATGATGCAATAAGTGAAGTGGAAATACGTAAAGCTATACAAGGCCTGAAAAAGAATAAATCACCAGGCCTAGATAAATTACTAGCTGAATTCTTCATATATGGAGCGGATGTTTTAATTTCGACCCTCTGTGAGTTATTCAACAAAATTTTTGACTCCGGATGTATACCAAGTGAATGGTCAAAATCTATCATTATTCCATTGCATAAAGCCGGACCACCAAATGACCCAAATAATTATAGAGGAATATCGCTTCTGAGCATCTTTAGTAAAGTATTTACATCAGTCATATGTAACAGATTAAAAATATGGACAGATATATACGAAAAGATTGTTGAATCTCAAGCTGGCTTTAGACAAGAATACTCTACCATTGATAATGTCTTTATTTTATGTTCGATAATTGAAAAGCAATTAAATAAGAAGGGAGGTAAACTTTATGCCGCTTTTATAGATTTTAGGAAAGCATTTGACACAGTAAGGCGCCCAAAATTATGGAATGTGTTTCTTCGTATTGGTATTAAAGGTAAATTATTACAAATCGTACAGAATCTCTATAATAATGTTTCGGCTTGTGTAAGGAATAATAGCACGTATTCAGAATTCTTTCATTGCCCTACAGGATTAAGACAGGGATGCATTATGAGTCCACTTATATTTTCCATATATATAAATGAACTAGCTACTAGCATTGAATGTTCAGATTGTTATGGTATTCAAATTATGCCAGACATTGTTCGCATATATTTGCTTCTATTTGCTGATGACATTGTATTGTTTTCTAGTGTGTGCAAGGATCTACAAAAACAGTTGAACATCTTATCAACTTTTTCGGTTGAATATGGACTACAAGTAAATATGACTAAATCTAACATAATGGTGTTCAGAAAGGGCGGTATGTTAAGAACCAATGAAAAATGGAACTACAATGCTGAAGAGTTAAAAATTACCAATACCTATAAGTATCTAGGTGTGTATTTTACACCCCAGTTGTCATGGAAATATGCTATCCAAAAAAGAGCTACAGAAGGTAAACGGGCATTAAACAGCATTCTTAGAACGTTAAATATGAATTACTTTATAAATAGCAATGTATTTTTTAAATTATTTGACAGTAAAATATTACCTATCTTAACATACGGGTGTGAAATTTGGGGGACTAAGCAATTTGACGAAATAGAACGAATACACGCAATAGCTTGCAAGAGATATTTAAAATTGGCAGCTAAGACGCCTAATTATGCTGTTCTTGGCGAATGTGGTAGATTCCCGTTATTTATAAATACAGTAATAAGGGTCGTAAAGTACTGGCTAAAGATCTGTAAGATGCCGGAACATAGATATGTTAAAAAAGCATACAAAATGGCAGTTCTATATGATACAAATGGGAAGACGAATTGGGCCACTAAAGTAAGGAAAATGCTCTGCGTAAATGGATTTATGTTTGTTTGGATGAACCAGGGGGTTCAGAATATAGACCTATTCATCAGTGAGTTCAAACAGAGAATAAAAGATGTGTTTTTATCAGATTGGTATACTAATATAAATACTATCTCTAAGTTACAAAGCTATAAAACATTCAAGCACACATTTGAAACAGAATTCTACATTAATAATGTACATGTGAATAAATTTAGAAGCAGTTTGGCAAATTTCCGATGCGGTACACTACCTCTAGAAATAGAGAGTGGAAGAGCCCACAACATACCTCGAAATGAAAGATACTGTAGATTATGCAAATCAGGCGATATAGAGGACGAATATCACTTTTTACTTATATGTGAACCACTTGCACTCATTAGGAAAAAATACATCAATAGACCAGTTGCGTCTAAACAACATTTTTCAAACTTACTGTCAAGCAGAAATGAAGATGTAATAAAAAACTTATCTATGTATATATATCATGCCCTGCAGTTGAGAAACACCTTGATAATGTGAAAATTTATCATCCAATCATACGCATGTGCCCATGTTGTTTTGACTTTGAAATGTACACTATGTTGTTATAGGTCAGTGGCCTAAAAACCAACTGGAAATAAAGAATTTGAATTTGAATTTGACATTTACAATATTTTCCTTGTTTAAAAATAAAAGGTGATACTTACGTAGTAAGAGTTTCATCTGTCACTACAAATAAAAAGTCATGTCAGTAAAATGTTAACTGTATTCATTCAGAACACTAAAAACAGTTTTCAATATAGGCTACATAATTTATCCAGATATATCTTAGTAAAAATCATTCTAAAGGAGTCTTTTCTGATTTCAAAAAGAATCCTTTATCATCAATCTAGTTAAAAATAGCTGTAATATTATGCGTTCCGATGTCCTTTATTGCATGTAGATAATTACACACCTATTTCATGTCGTGTCGCAGTAAAAGCTGCCAATCCTAAGAGAAATGGCCCAGCACTTTGAACCGTGGGTCAGTGCGATTGTTTTGTTCTTCAGCATCTTGATTACAAAATCCAATTTTAACTGATGTTTTGCAATCAATAGTGTTGAAAAATATGATGACAGCATCAATTCTGTGCAGATATTGTTCACAGAATATTTGTATGTTGTTTATTTATTCACATGTGTAAAAGTAAATTAACAAAAAAGGTCAAACAATCACAAAAATAATGATAAGAATTATAAGGATAACAACTTCTTTATTCATCATATGCGATGTTTCTGTGTCGAAACTAAGGGTGCGCAGTATTATCGGTATATTGCAATACGGGAACAACACGATACAAACTCTTCTGGAAATATCCAATATATTGGAGGTTTTAAAATTAACAATATTGTGTGTAAAATTCAGAAAAACGTAACAAAAAAGGTGATTATACTGAAAGTTTTAAATAAAGTGTGAACTCTCAAAGTGTACAGACATGCTAAAAGTCAGAAAGTAAACACTGTATTATCTCTCTTTTTAAAACGACAGCCAGTTGAGCATTGATCACTAATTGCCTGTTTTTAGTCAAGCGAGCATGGAAAACTAAAATATGAAAAGTACCAATATTGCAATACGTATTGCAATAAACTTTTCTGTATCACAATATATTGCACCTCGGAAATGAGAAGCAATACCCATCCTTAGTCGAAACGTCGCATATGATGAATAAAGAAGTTGTTGTCCATATAATTCTTGTCATTATTGTCATTCCAACTTCTAAAATGCCTCATAAAGAAGTAATCACAAAAATGTTTTTAAGGATAAATATCAACAAAATTGGGTAAACGTCAACATGTGACATTAACAAATATGCAAAACAAGTTCGTCCTCGATGAGATCAAAGTTTGTCAAAGGTCAGCTGAACAAGACTTCAATCAGTAGTTCTCCAGATGAAATGATGGATCATAACAGTAAGTTTAAACTAGATTGTGATATGTGGAGAAGAGGCTAGAATAACTTGTAATAGACATAACTATGTCATGATGATTTCATTTGTGCATGAAATAGGATAGGAGGAACTGAGGAAATATATTCTTATAAGATGTCATTAAATTATTCAAATAAAAAGACTTATTTCACATAAACTTATCATCACTTATTTCAGCATGAATAAACTTTGACTGATACATTTCACTTTATTTTCAACACTCTTTGTAAGTTGTAAGTTTTGGTTACGAACAAAAGTTTGAAGTAGGCACAGTAATTTAAATTTGATTCAAGCCCAAAATGATACAGCTCACATATGAAGACTGGTCAAAATGATTGGAAAACATATTCAGTTCAATATAAATGATATGCCAGAATGTCTTATATAAGTGTTTACTATTTCATGGTAAGTACATTTAAACATAAAATAAGATAGATGGATCTAGGCAATATTGATGATTATGTGGTGGTATCTAATTGAAAGGAACATTTCTTATTTGATCAAGCGAGTTTATGAAATCAGATTTTTATTAGTATCAACCAGGAAGGCTTTGCATATGCAAACTTAAAGTAGATTCATCCCGGATCAAATAAATGATAATTGGGCAATTTTTGCATTTCATATTTCTGTAACCAAGTGGTGTGCTCAACAATGTTTGGTTTCAGCGTAAAGAGCAGAAAATTCTCTTCAATTTGATATACAATTTGTATATGCGCTCACAGAAATAAAGATTCGATCAGCGCCGCAAAAATTTTATAAATAAAATGTAATAAGTAAAAAAAATTATGAAGGAAACACTGTTTCTTTAGTGTTCAATTATAGAGTTTTTTAAACCATGAAAGTGAAAGGAGAAAAAACTTTGGGGTTTACATTCATAGAGTTATTGATGTCTTTTTTGAGTGAGGGGACCGCCATCAGGTCATGGGAAAATTGTCCAACGAAAATGATCGTGGTTGAGACACTGTATGTCGGGCATCTTCCCTTGGGCACCGCCATCAGGACATGGCAAAATTGTCCAACGAAAATGTTTGTGGTTGAGACACAGTATGTTGGGGATGTACTGTCGGGGACCCCCATCAGCTAGGTCATGGTATAATTGTCCAACGAAGATGTTCGTGTTTGAGACACAGTATGTTGGGGACCTTCCATCGGGCACCGCCATCAGGTATGGGGGATTTTGCAACAAAAAATTTTTGATCGAGGAATCTCATTTTTGAAAATAAAGTTTGGTAGCATTCCAAGATTTTAAACATTTTGCTATATATGTCGGGATGGCATGAGTTCCGTTGACTACGGACGTCCCGACGGATAGTCACGTGGAACCTATCATTCTCAGAAGAAAAGTCAAGAGTTGAAAAATTCTTGTAATCCACAACTGACAATCAGAACTTCTCTGACGTAGAAGGCAGTTGCTCGCAACTCGCCGGCTCGTTGCTTAGGAATTCAGAAGGCGGCATCTAGGTTGACATCTAGGTTGACACAACGTTGGCGGCCATCGGCACCTTCGGCAGGATTGTGAAAAGTCGTCCGACAGTTAGAAAGTGTCCGGCAACATTAGAACTTGTTCAGCAGGTCTGTGAAAAGTTGTCCGAAAGTTAGAAATTGTCCAGCAAAGTTAGAATTTGTCCTGATTTGTTACTTTTGCAAAGTCCTGAAACAAAATATCTGCATGGCATTCGCCAGGACAATTAAAAAATGTCCGGATTGCCACCATTATTGATGGCTGCTCGCGTCATCGGCGCGCAACAGCAAATTTGTTTCAAACACTTCCAAAATGTGGCAATTGTATGTCCATGAAGCTCACATTGAATTTCTCTGTACAATAGGTCATGTGTTGATGTTATATCTTGCGTGTGCGTCAACGTCAAGTGACGACGACTTCATCAACGAGGTCCATGCCGATGAACCTTCTAATATGGAATAAATTGATGAGAGTGATAGTGATAGTGAAAGTGACATTGATAGCGATCAAGAAATAAGAAACATTGCAAGAGACATATTAGCTGGTACGGGTGAAACTGCTACGGCTTGTACTTCCACAGAGGAAGAGTTCAGCGGCTTTGATGAGCAATATAATGAAGTGGACACACATTTTGATGACCAAGATAACTTTATGGAGCGCTGGGAAGAGGGCAACGTGTCGATTTGCATTTTACTGGCGACACAGGATTAGGACCGTTCATAGAATTGCCTGAAATTCTGCATCCTGTAGACTTTATCGGATTGTTTTTCATGAAGATGATTATGGATCATTGGCAGCAGAAACCAACAGATACTTCCACCAACAGGTCGATGATAAGGTTTTGAAACCCTGTTCACGGTTGAGGCAATGGTATGATATGAATGCTGAAGAAATGAAAGTATCCGTAGCAATGACAATAGCAATGACAATAGCAATGTCTCTAGTTGTACAGAGAAAATTTTCTGAGTATTTGTCAACGAGTGATGTGACATTGACGCCCTTCTTTTCCAAATGCATGCCCCGCAACAGGTTTTGGCTACTGCTAACGTACCTACATTTGAATGATAACAACCTAATGCCGGGACGAAATACTCCACATTTTTCACCAATCAATAAACTTGGCTATCTGTAACAACTCATATTGCATCATTTTTCCAGAGTTTATAAGCCGCATCAAAATATTTGTGTTTCAAAGTATATAATCCCGACAAGCCGAAGAAGTATGGGATGAAGGCCTACATGTTGTGCGACTCAACCAATGGTTATGTTTGCAAGTTCAAACTCTACTCTGGGAAGACAAATGAAGCTGTTTCTGTTGGTGGGAAAACGTATGGACTTTGTGAAGGATATTGCTGGGAAAGGGTATCATGTGTTCATGGACAATTTCTATTCCTCTGTGGCATTGTATATAAACCTGTGGGAGTGGAAGCGACGGGAACTTTGAGAGGAAATCGCAAAGGCATTCCTGAAAAGGTAAAGAAGGCACAGAAGAAACCGAAAAGAGAGGGGATACGATGATCTATCACAATCAATACCTACTGTGAAGTTGAATATGCAAAAAAGCTATGCTAGTTACGAAATCGCCATGATTTACTTTTTTGGTAGTACTGTTATGACGGTTCATTCAAAACAAGTTTCAAGTCTCTAGGTGCATTTTGAAAAATTACCCCATGTTAAGTTTGGTCAAAAGATTTTTCCCGATTTTGAGCCTTAATTGTGAACGAAAATGAGTGTTCGCGATCGATGTCTTAACAGTTTTGTCAAGTCCACATATAGGTCTTACATCCTTGAGAAAATAGTGCAATTGTGAGTCTAAGTTTTTGAGTTATCGCCCCTTGAACATGGTCACACGAGCTAAGTCGCCCGACTTTGAAGGGTTGCTGAGGAAAAAGTATTAATGTTGGGACCTTGTATTTTAGGAATTCAAAACTACAATGCTTCAGCTACATTGAGTGTGAATTTCAGCTCTCTACTGCAAGTATCTTCACAGGAGAAGATTCTCAAAGGTGCAAGGGGTCCAGAAATTTCAAAAAGTCAAATAAAACAATATGGCGGCGAAATTATGCATGCTACAAAGTTGCCATGATTTACTTTTTTGCTCCAACTGTCATTGCCTATCGTTTAAAAAAAGTTGCAAGTCTCTAAGTGAATTTTGAAAAATTTTCCCATGTTAATTTTTGAAAATTTGAGTGGTACTGTGCCTTTAATGGTTAATCCGATTTAGCCCAAAAGCTTATTGGAGCGTCTTCTCATGAAGGTCTATCAGTCTGTTGAGTTTGGCTGTAATAGCTTTAGCGGTTTTGGCTAAATCGTGCTCACAAAATGGGTGGGGAAAAAAATAATAATAAAACACGCCAATAACAATAAGGATTCAGTAAAATGGCTGAATCCTTAATAAGAACTTGAAGAAATCGGATAATAGCAATAGGTCTTCCAGACTTTGTCTAGAAGACCTAATAATATTCAGCAATTTAAGAGTTAAAGAGAGATAATGGTCTTCCAGGACAAATTCTAAGTGAGAAAACATGAAACATCCATGCCATAATTCTGACAAAACCCCTGTTTGCTCTGTCCAAAATTAATTTTAGGTTTTCACGCAACTAACTCATTAGCGCTGGGGTTCTCAGGGGCTAATCTCAGACGCTTATTGTATAGGAGTAGTGTCAGTTTAATGCTTGTATTTTCTATCTGGCTGTTACTTAGCTACCAAGTTTTGTTTTATTGGTGTTCTAAATTATGCGGGTACATGTTCCATAAGTTATGCAAACATTGATAATGTCTATCGTACCGAAAAAGCATACTTATCACTCAAATTTCCCCCACTACCCGCCACACATGCTAATAGCTAATTCTTCCACTACCCTCCTGCACAAGCCTACTGAGCCACGCACGTGCAATTGTTTTGCTTCGACACGTATATAGTTATATAGATATACATGACTGTATCAGTTTGTCAATTTTCACCATATTTCTTGTGTGTGTGTATACGTGTGTGTAAATTGTATAGGTGTGTTTTCTTGTTTTTCTTAAAGACAAAAAACCTGAATTCTTACACGCCATCACTTTTGATCTGTCATGAGGTGAGGTGAGGTGAGTTAGGGTTTAAAGCCGCTTTCAAGAATATTTCACTTATATCGCGGCTGCTAGTATTATTGCAGGGAGAAAGCCCGCAACACTATTGTGGCTATGCATTGCGGTGAAACCTGCGAGCATCGGCTGGAACTAGCGAACCATGGGTGGTACTGCGCTGAATTTCAGTATAGCATTGCACCCAAACCTGACTGCGTGTAGAACAGTTCTCTACTGCAGACAAAGTTGCCGAGCCCCTGGCGGGATTCGAACCACGGACCTCCTGATCCGAAGCCGAACGCGCTAACCACTGCGCTATCCCGCCCCCGATCTGTCATGAAACAGGGATTCAGAAGTTGCCATTCATTGTTTGTCTCTTTTCTTAAATAAGTCACCTTAAAGGTCATTGTCACCGTTTTAAAAGCATCAAGTGTGCTCACCAAACGATAGTTATTAATAAGGGTCTGGATTTTTCAATTGGTTAAATATTAGAAAATAGTGCCATTTGCTCTGTAGCAAATCAGGCTATCAATAATTTATTTCATGAATGGTCACAGGATTCTCAGATGAGCTGCCACAGGATCATCAAATCAATCTATTAGAAGTCTCATCACGGACAAAAGATTCTAGGTTTCTAAGCTTTAATTTCTTTTGAAAATAAAAAGACAAAAAAATAGTTCTCGAAATAGGTTTTTTAGATGAGGCTCCTGTGGCCATTCCTAGGGATCACTGGGTCACCAAACCTTTAATGGAATTCCCATCAAATACGGAGTCGGTACACAAGGTTTCAACCTTCTAGTAGGGGTGCAACGATACAGAAGAGTCACGGTACGATATGTATCCCGATACACACAACTAAATCAAAATGACTCTGAGTATCTTTGAACTTGGCTTGAAGATCTCAATAAAAGAGCAGTTCTAACATTTCTCAGATCTTGGTGTCTTTATTTTTTGATCAAGATTCAAGAAGCAATAAATCAGCAACTTAAAACGAAATAGCTGAGCATGTCTTAATTATCAGTGATCAATTAACTAGTCTCTTTGTCACTGTACCCAACAACTACACTTTTCAATACAAACATAAAAAATTTTCTCAACGACATTTCTTAACATTGTCAAGAAATATCTTTAGAAAATATAGTAATATACATTAAAACTGTCAATTCAAAGTGATATAGAATCCAAAGACTCCAAACATTTTAAAAATAAAACGACTGGATACCGAAAGTGGTTCCACACTGCTGACTTGATTTAAAAAGGCGGCTTTTCCTGCTCGTATCTATTACTAGTGTCAGTCGTTTCAGGCATTTTAGACAAACGATTATGTATTCGGAATGATTTCATTGGTTGGTAAACCAAAATCAGTACACTGACAGGTGATTTAAAATTTTGTGCATAAAAGTCTATTCTCTTTCAGCAAATATTACATAAATTTCCAAGAAATTAAAAAAAAATTATTTTGTAATGATCACTATATATGTAATTATCAAAGTAACATTCATTACAGCGACGCGTTTGTCAAGGACATCACTAGATTAAATTCTCTTAATCATAATTCGCAGGTGGTATATTTCATATACAAGATCAGTAACTTTAAATATTTTCCTACTTCATAGTTAATTTTGCAGGGGAATACCTAAGGAATGTACGGATTTTAATTATGTTGTTAAAATTGGGTGAATTTTTTAGAAATGTTATTGTAAGAAAAACAAACTTTGTATTTAAAAAAAGTCGTCATATTGATTTTAGTAAGGAAACAACAATGGATTGTTTCACGTTGTCGCGAAACTAATCAGTTTGAGCTGAAACCTGATATTCACAACTATTCACATAATTAAAATTTGGAACTTTTATATAATGTATTAGGATGATAAGTAAAATAACTTAATTTTTTTCTCTTATAATTATTAGCTCTTTATGACTCAAAAATAAACTTTAACTATAATTCTTCCATCATCAGTAAAAAAAACCTGTGCACGTTTCTATAAAATATGAAGATTTATAACATGTTATTGAAATCGGATAATATTTTTAGTTTCATACAATTATCAAGATTATGTAGATGTCATGTATTGACAAACAAATCATGACAAATCGATATTTAACATTTCTATATTGTGTATCGTATCGTAGTGGGTGTATCGAGATACATCTGATCATCGTTGAATCGTTTCATCCTTACTTTCTAGGCCTATTGCCTCTGGAGAAGAAGATAAAACAGGTATTTAGGGCGATGTCCTTGTGGCCCTTATTAGGGATCGCAGGGTGCCAAATCTATAAATTAGAATCCCCATCAGCTAAGGAATCTGTACACAAGGTTTCAGTTTTCTAGGCCTCTTATTGCATCTGGTGTGGTCCTTGTTGCCCTTTTTAGGAATCGCAGAGTCACCAGATCTATAAATATTTAAACTAGACTAGGGATAACAGAGTCACCAATCACCAAATCTATACATTAGAATCCCTATCAGCTTAGGAGTCTGTACACAAGGTTTAAGTTTTTCAGGTCTTTTGCGTCTAGGGATGAAGAGAAAAATAGGTTTTTAGTGCATGGCTACATGTGTTCCAGAAATGATAAACTAAACAGCCCAACGATCAAAGGAACGAACAGATGTTACTCAATACATTATACCCTGCCAACTGCGTTTGGGCATAATTAATAGTTTATTCATAAATATTTCTGGGGTTAAAACCTTTTGGTCACTTCATTGTTTCTTCAATAACTAAAGTTTTAATTATACTTTCATGAAGCATGCATTGTTACTTGTATTGTTGTTTTCTTGATGATTATTAGAACAGAAATCTATTCTATTCACATGCACAAACATTTACACTTACAGCTTCCTGTTTTACTATATTGCTTCTCAACCTCTCCCAGTAGCTGCTCAGTTACAGCAGACAACAAAGGCTCTCCCATCTGTAACACACATCACTTCAGTTACTAGGGTAATCACAATACACAACCCTCCCGATATGATACGTACCAGGATATTAGGGTGACAATACGATATGTATCACGATATGTATTTTTCATTCAAATTGCAGAAGAGTAGGTTAAACTGTTAACAACAAGTAACTTACAAGAGTAAGTCGAGATGCATTTCTGAAGAACACTGTTATTCAAATAAAGAAAAAGAATAAAAACACATTATTTGTTAAATGAAATAAGATAAATCAAATGAGATGTCACATGTGTCCATCAAGAAGATAAAAGTCTCAATTGAACACTATCAATAGGAGCTTTAATCAAGAAAAGACTGATATTGCAAAATTAATGTATTGATACAGTTCCTGTTAATAGAATCAATACACTCAGACATGTATCCAGGATCATATTGGCAGTAAAAATGTAACTATGAATCGATACATTTGTGTATCGTCACACCCTTATTACAGCAGACAAAAGAGGATCTCCCATCTGTAACACAAAACACTTCTGTTACAGCAGACGACAAATGCTCGCCCATCCTTAACAAACAACACTGAAGTGAAAGCTTATGACCATGCTCGCCCATCCTTAACAAACAACACTGAAGTGGAAGCTTATGACCATGCTCGCCCATCCTTAAAAAACAACACTGAAGTGAAAGCTTATGACCATGCTCGCCCATCCTTAACAAACAACACTGAAGTGGAAGCTTATGACCATGCTCGCCCATCCTTAACAAACAACACTGAAGTGGAAGCTTATGACCATGCTCGCCCATCCTTAACAAACAACACTGAAGTGGAAGCTTATGACCATGCTCGCCCATCCTTAACAAACAACACTGAAGTGGAAGCTTATGACCATGCTCGCCCATCCTTAACAAACAACACTGAAGTGGAAGCTTATGACCATGCTCGCCCATCCTTAACAAACAACACTGAAGTGGAAGCTTATGACCATGCTCGCCCATCCTTAACAAACAACACTGAAGTGGAAGCTTATGACCATGCTCGCCCATCCTTAACAAACAACACTGAAGTGGAAGCTTATGACCATGCTCACCCATCCTTAAAAAACAACACTGAAGTGGAAGCTTATGACCATGCTCGCCCATCCTTAACAAACAACACTGGAGTGGAAGCTTATGACCAAGGGACAGACACAATATCATGCCTGATGAATTACAAAGGCATGACTACCGGTAAATATCAGCTGAAAATAAGTAAATACACAAGTCTTTTTTCACTTTAATTTCTTTGTTCTCTTAAATTTATAAATGGTCAATTGGCCTTTATTCTCCTCTTTTCTTACAGTATAAAAGTTCTAACATCTTGTAATCTCACATTGCCATACACATATTATGCATGGTCATGGGCATACCAGGTTTGGAATACATTGAAACCTGGTCATGGCTACATATTTGTGCCAATTCTTGAATCATTGAATTATCAACCTTTATTTTCTTTCTGGATTATTTTTGTTTTGCCCAGACCACCAGGACAGTTGTTAACTGTAACAATACAGCAACAAGTTAAACTTAGGACCTCATCTGTATGGTCTGGTGAAAGGAGACAAACATTTCATTAGCCACGTTCACCAATACTTGTTGAAAAGATTTAAGTTTTCAAAGGTTGTTAGATTTAGAAATGAAAGACTTTAACATGACCCAATTTTAGGGTAATTTTCCCAATTATCTATAAAAGCTGACCACAATGGTCTAAAGGATTTATGTCCTCAAGAAAAATTACGACTGCTTTCATAAGAGGTTAAAAGTCATCAAATCTCCAATATATAGTCCCCTGCTCTTTTATAATATGACGTAATTCAGCGAGAGTGAGTGAGTTAGGATTTAACACCGCTTTTTAGAGTATTTCACTTTTATATCGCCGCTGTAATGTATAAAGCCTGCAACACCATTGTGGCTATGCATTTTGGTGAAACCTGCGAGCATCGCTGAAACTAGGAACCATGGGTTTTACAGCGCTGAAATTCAGTTAAGAATTGTACCCAAACCTCACTGTGTGTAGAACTGTTCTCTACTGCAAAGTTACCGAGCCCCTGGCAGGATTCGGACCACAAAACTTTTGATCGGAAGCCGAACGTGCGAATCTATGACAAAGTCATCGCTAAATAAATTTTGTCCAATGAGTTTTCAGAATAAAATCAAATATCAATATGTAGTCGTTAATTAAAATGAACAGCTTACTCCTCCAAAGTGATTGCTTTCTGTACCATTTTGCATAAAGAACAATCAATTGTTACTCTCGAATGAATCTGAAGAGTATAATTAATGATATTGTAAACACACGTGACTCGAACCTGGCAACTAATAAAGAATTAGACAATGTTACAGTGTCATGATACAACTCACAGTTGGCAAATGTAGTACAAATAAATGTCTCCTCTTGGATTGCATATGAAGAAACTGTTTATTAACCTTGCCAGAATATGAGCTTCTTTAAGAAATAATAAATTAACAACAGTAAAAGAAAATGTATATCTTAATTCCTATCACAAAACGATACGTATTTGTTATGGATAAAAATCCATTTTAGTACTTTGGAAATTGGAGGAAAAGTTTTATTTTCATAGCAGCCAAAATATATTAATCACTTAAAAAATTTTAAGATTTGTAGATACATTTAATCTGTATTCAAAGTTTCTTTACATTGATCTATATGCATACTTTATGATGCACATCTGAAAAATGTATTGTAACCAGTAGATGGGTCATTCTCATTAAAATGACACATTTCTTGTCCGAAACACTTTTTTACAATTTTTTTTTATTAGATTGTGAAAAACCTATTTATTCAAGTAATATGCACTTCATTCAAAACTGTGAATGTTTTAAATAGTTTCTTTGAATTTTTTTCTTTTAAAAATTACTACTTAAAAGTCATGATATACCCAATTTTACCTGTCCCATGCACCAATTGTTACTTTTCAACAGCTAGAAAATATTAGATATAATTATTTATTTGTATATGTTTTCATGTTTTCATACACATGTTACATTCAAGAATGTTCTATTTGTTTAAACACACTTTATTTTAGTTATTTTAGAATTTTTTATGGAAGCAATATCCTTGTACCATGGAATCATGTCTCTGGTGTTACTGGATTCAACGGAGGGCAATAAATGCTCCCTTGTTAAAGGAATAGCCCCTATTTGGCAATGATGTCACTTCCTGTCACATGGACAACTGGATTACATGAGGTCCCAAGGTCACAGAAGACACATAACTTCAAAAGTTTGAGGTGAAAATTGTAAGTTAAAACTCAAAAACCTTAAATGTCTTTGGTGTTACCATATATTTGGGCATAACAGTGTGATTTAAAATATTTATATTTTCAAGGAATGTCTATAATCATGAAAATAATAACCACAATTTGTTCTAGTTCCATTTAGGAGGTATTTCTAAAATTCAAATGGCGTTAGATCATTTTTTGTCTGTGGCGTTACTGTCTTTGGTGTTACCATCAAAGAAGGTAACACCACAGACACATTGCAGTAACACCAAAGACATATCTTCTGATTGTTTGTTTTGATTTAATATTGTGGTAATATCTATATTAAAAGATAATTTGCCATATACTTTTAAAATGTTTTGTCCTTATGTTGGGAATTAATTTTGATTAATTGTTAATAATATTAAGTGGCAATCAAGGAAATAAGGCAAAAGTAATACCACAGACAATTTTCAGTCACACCACAGACATGTCACATAAAATGTCACAAATTGTTATGTTAATTGCGTATATTATGATTAAAAACACTGTATTTGGTTTCATTCAAATATTTCCAATAAAACAGATGTTAGCTGTTAGATTTATCCACATATTTTCTCGAAAAGCAAAGTATTAGTACAAAGGTAACACCACAGAAGAAGAAAGGTTACACCACAGACAAATTTCGGTAACACCAAAGACAAATGACAGTGAAAGAAACCTCTTTATCATGTCGATTGCATATTATGAGCAAACAACACTGCATTAGGTTTTATTCATATATTTCCAATAGAACAGATGGTAACTTTAAAATATATTCCTCATATTTTCCCGATTACCATGATATTTTAGTACAAAGGTAACACCACAGACAAATTTCGGTAACACCAAAGACAAATGACAGTGAAAGAAACCTCTTTATCATGTCGATTGCATATTATGAGCAAACAACACTGCATTAGGTTTTATTCATATATTTCCAATAGAACAGATGGTAACTTTAAAATATATTCCTCATATTTTCCCGATTACCATGATATTTTAGTACAAAGGTAACACCACAGACAAATTTCGGTAACACCAAAGACAAATGACAGTGAAAGAAACCTCTTTATCATGTTGATTGTATATTATGAGCAAACAACACTGCATTAGGTTTTATTCATATATTTCCAATAGAACAGATGGTAACTTTAAAATATATTCCTCATATTTTCCCGATTACCATGATATTTTAGTACAAAGGTAACACCACAGACAAATTTCGGTAACACCAAAGACAAATGACAGTGAAAGAAACCTCTTTATCATGTTGATTGTATATCATGATCAAACAACACTGCATTAGGTTTTAGATGATCACTTTTTGATATATCCCGAATAACTCTTCAATTTGATAGAATAATCATTGTCACAAAGCGTAAACAAACATTATTCTGAAAACATTGGCAATCTCTTTGATTGTGATTAACAATAATATCACAGACCAAGGTGAGAGACAAAATGTTGATGCTTCTACATTTTTTATCTTTTTCAGTCACCACAATGGCACTTTCTGCTGCGGAAAAGCAAAGACGTTATAGATCTAGGAGGGACCAAGATCCTGAAAAAAGGGCTGAGTATCTTCTGAAACGACGGTCAAAGTATAAGAAGGATATCAAAGATGGTAAACGTCATTTGGTGATCTCCATGAGTAAGAGACAACATAGAGCAGCAACAAAAAAATGGCGAATGGACAAAAAAGACTTGAGGGAGAGGAATAAACAAGCAGCTTGTTCATCAGTATGGCAATCTCCACCCAGTACACCAGGGGCAGTACCTGAGGAAGCAATACAATCACCTCCTTCCCGACACTCAGGTCTATCTCGTCAAAAGGTGCAGTCAATGAAGAAGGCGAAATTGGAAAAGGCAAAATATCAAAAAGAGAGAGATCAAATTCAATCACAACTGAAACAAGAAGAAAGAAAAACCGAAATGTACAGAAAAAGATGGCAACGAGAACTCAATCGGAACAAAAATGAAAATTCACCAAGAACTAAAACAAGAAAATTACTGAGATATTCATCAGCTAAAACAGTACGGAAGGCTCTTAATTTTCATCATGTGCTCCTATCTACCTTAAGAAAAGGAAAGGGCTCAGTCAGGAAATCATTGAAATCAATTCTGTCTGGACAGATTCTCAAAAAGTATAAAATGAAAACGGTTGCATCAAAGCACCTTGGTGTCACACCAAAACGGAAGATGCCCAAGACAAAGATGATAGCTTACAAACGCAGGAAGTCTGTACAAGACTTTTTTGAAAGGGATGATGTTTCAAGGTTACTCAATGGCCAGAAGAAAACAGTTACTAAACAAAAGGTGAAGAAACAAAAGCGCTTATTGCTTGACAGCCTCACAAACTTGCACCTGAAATATAAAAGCGAAACCAGAACATCAATATCTTATGCAACGTTCTGTCGACTCCGACCCTTCTGGGTTGTTCAAGCAACAGAAAAAGATAGAGAAACTTGTCTTTGTAAAATTTGTGAAAACTATCAGTACGTCACTGAAGCTCTTACTTCACACAAAGTTCTTGCCTTGACCAGCACTGATGGCCTCGTGGGACAAACAGTTTGTTCAACAAAGAATAAAGCTTGTATGTACAGTGAGTGTAAGAATTGTACTGACAGGATAATTCTTTTGAAAATAACTGATCAAAATGAGCCAGTGTCATGGTTACAGTGGAAGTCAGTAAAAGAAGAGCGGGTCCTGAAGAGTGGACAGAAAAAAACAGTCACCATAACCATAAAGAATGAGGAACATGGAACAATGGCTGATCTAGCTGACAAGCTTTATGAACTAACTGGACTTTTCAAGAAACATCTGTACAATATCAGAAATCAATTCAAACATTATCGTGACCTTGGAATGCAGCTAAAATCAAATGAATGTTTTATTCACATAGATTTTTCTGAAAACTTTGTTGGGAAAATGTATAAAGAAATACAAAGTATGCATTTTGGTGCTTCGCAGCCACAGATAACACTACATACAGGATTTTATGAAGTTGGAGGATCAAGCAAAGTATGCTTCAGTGGAGTTTCAGACTCCCTGGAACATGGACCAGCAGCTATATGGGCACATCTTGATCCGGTTCTAGATGACATCAAACAGCAGCACCCAGAGGTTACACATCTTCATTTTTACAGTGATGGGCCATGTACTCAGTATCGGCAGAAATGTAACTTTTTCATGTTGTCAACAGAAACCTACAGAAAAGGATTCTTGGGTGCAACATGGAACTTTCATGAAAGCGGTCATGGTAAAGGAATTCCTGATGGGGTTGGGGGTATTCTAAAAAATACAGCCAACACGACAGTACGCCATGGCACTGACATAATGAATGCCAAATCCTTTGTTGATGTCTTGAGCAAAGCATGCCCTTCGATCAAACTTTATCTTGTTAAAGCCTCTGATATTGCTATCAAAGAAAAGAAACTGAAAAAGACTCAATTAAAGACAGTTCCTGGAACAATGCGAATACATCACGTGGAAACATCCTGCCCATTGACAATCAAGTACAGTGATGTAAGCTGTCTGTGTCTACAAGACTCTTGTTCCCATCTCAAATTTCAGAACTTCACCTTCGCACAACGTAGGGCAACAACAGTACAGCAGGAAGGACACAGCCCAGACGAGACAAAAGCAAACAGATCAAACATTAAAGGAGCGAATCAAACATATCAAAAGGTTCAACAGAAGA
This sequence comes from Phorcus lineatus, assembly GCA_921293015.1. Taxonomy (NCBI): domain Eukaryota; kingdom Metazoa; phylum Mollusca; class Gastropoda; order Trochida; family Trochidae; genus Phorcus; species Phorcus lineatus. The sequence continues at coordinate 14,249,543 of OV121089.1, forward strand.
AAACAATAGCTTCTGCAAATGGAAAGAATGATGCAAGAGTATCTGGGCGACATGAACATGTGAATTTATTCACAAGTTGTCTCAGCAATCGCTTTCAGCAGTGTAAGACATTCAATGAATTGAGAGAGATTTGCAAAAGTGTTAACTTTGAAGACATTGTTGGAAAATCTAGGTTCATTGTCAATGAAGGATTTTCTGTTGATGAAGCATCAATGGATCTTTGCCCATCTGACATTCCACTGTCAGAAGATGATGTACGCTTTCCAGTCAATGTAGTTGCGGATGGAGACTGTCTTCCTGGAACAGGTAGTGTTTTTGCCTATGGCAATGACAAGCACACAACTGAAATGAGACTCAGGATAGTGAATGAACTTGTCACAAATAAGTCTTACTACTTGGATGATACAAAGCTGAATGAAGGATTGGACATACCAACAAAGTCTGGGGAGACGAAAAAATCATTTGCCTTTTACTCGGATGAGTACACTTATGGTGATGTTTTGACAAACAACATCATTGAAAAAATTTTTGAGCAGGAATGCTTAAAAATAACAAAGCCAAAGTCTTACATGGGCATTTGGCAGGTATGCGCCTTGTCCAATGTACTGCAAATGCCAATTTTCTCAGCCTATCCCCATCGTGGCAGTGAACGCCTCAGAAGAGACCTTCACAGGAAAATTCTTCCTAGGAATGTTGTGTCTACAGATATGGCAGTTATCCTATGGACTTCGACAAGGAGCGATATGAAGCCAGAACACTGGAATCCAAACCATTTTGTCCCAGTCCTAGGTATAGACACAAACAGAGTAGCACTCTTGAAAACAGATGCTGGAGCCAGGAGTGAAAACATGAAAGAACAGATGAAAGAATGTGAGAAGAATGAAAGTGAGCAGGTGACTGGAGAAGATGTGCTTGAAGTCATTAAGGAAACGGATGTGAAAGAACAGATGAAAGAATTCGAGAAGAATGAAAGTGAGCAGGTGACTGGAGAGGATGTGCTTGAAGTCATTACGGAAACGGATGTGAAAGAACATATGAAAGAATGTGAGAAGAATGAAAGTGAGCAGGTGACTGGAGAAGATGTGCTTTAAGTTATCAATGGGGTTTTTGAGGAAACTGATGTGAAAGAAGGGATGAAAAAATGTGAAAAAAAGAATGAATATATGAAAACAAGTAAGGAAACCCAAGAAAGCATGAAATGTGAGAATGTGATGAGTGAAGAAATACACGATATCAATGAATACCTTGAGAAGCATGTGGTGGTTCTTTATGATGGGTTATTGTACCCTGGGAAAGTCACTGAAGTAGGTTTGTCTGATGTTTATGTCGAATGCATGCACAGAGTAGGACGCAAGAAAGTAAACTGTTTCTTTTGGCCAAGAAAAATCAAGGACATTTGTTGGTATTCCATAGAAAATGTTCTTTGCATCATCCCTCCACCAAAGCAAATTGGAAATAGCAACCATTTTATGGTTGATAATGACATTTGGCAAAGTTTGGAGAACAAAAACAATAAAAGCTGAGATGTTTCTAGTATTGACAAGTGATTCAACTGTCAATTTTGTTCCATGAAATTAACGTTTTCAGTCATTTGTAAGTTTGATGTTTCCGTTATTGGTTACACATTTGTTATCTTAGTGTTTATATTTATCCTCAAGTTAACAATTGGTTTCATCATTGAGACAGGTTTCATGCATCAGAATATACCAGTGTCTGTGGTGTTACCATGTTGTTTTAACTCCCCCTGTTCTACAATTCTAGCTCCATTCAATACATGATTCACATAGTATACTTGTTCAGCAATGTTTTTCAATGATGCAGCAGTAGTAATGATACGTTACATAGTACTTATTCTTCTATGGAAAGAATGTAAAAATTGGAAGTCACTGGTGTTACTGTGTTGTCTATGGTGTTACCCTGGTATCTCTGGTGTTACTGTCAAGATATTGGGAAATGTTCAAATAATATATCACATGCATTTAATGAGATTCTCTTAATATGATAATATCGCATTTGTGTTTTTTAAAGGATTTTGTTATTATCAATTTGCATCATAAATTCACTATCAATAGACATTGAACATGCATGGTCTGTCACATTTTCTCAAAATATTGATGAAAGCATATCATTATTTACATTTATGGGTTATACAAAACCAAAAATAAAGTACTTTAAATGTTAAGAAGGGAGTAACTGATCCAATTGGCATACCATTATTAGAATACAAAAATAATTTCTGATCGTGGAAGCAATTTTTAATTTGGTAACACCAGAGACATTTCATTCTCAAATTGTTATTTTAAAGCATTTTCTAAATCAAACCAAAAGTTGTTAAGCTTTCTTTTCATGTTTAGTACACAAAAAAGTGACTGTTATTTAATAATTTTGAAATAAAAATATGTTCTACAATGGTTGTATTTGTTGTATTTGTACTTGGGAAAATGTGCTTTTTTTTTGAGAATGACCCAGATGAATTAGGGGGTTCTGGACCTGCAGGGTTTTTCTTTGATGCTCATTTGAAAGTATCTCATGATTCTTTAATTTGTAAGAAATTAAAATTTTTAATCAGTCATACTAGACCTTAGCTGATTTGCATAAATTTTCTTTAAAGAAACCCATATTTAATTATTCAATTTAAATGCAGAATCACTTTCGAAACTACGAGAGCCATGTGTGGCAACTCGTACCCCACAGGGAGGTTGACATATTGACCTTGTTTCCTGCTGAGCACAAGCGCGTTTCACTCGTGATACTAATGGAACTACTTTCAAGGGAAGTCACTCTGCCTTAATCAATGGCGTCTGTGACAACGCCACAGAAACAACACAATAGACTATGTTTAAGTTGTTCCAGCAGTGAAAGTAAACTTATTACTCTAAGTGGAAGGAAGGTATGTGAAGATAGATATTTCCTTCCGTGTCTTGAATCCATAGATAGACGTTTCTTTGGAGAAAATAAAAGACTGTCTGTATGTGTGTAGGAAATGCCATAGATTTATTGACTCTTACTTGAAATTCAAACATATACAAGGAAAGTGTCGAAACAGGTCCTACTTTGTATTCAATAACCTAAAAGAGAGGCAAGAACACCACATTCCTCAATAACCAAAAAGGTACATGTAGAAAGTTGTGAGACACTCATGAAGAAACAGGTCCTACTTTGTATTCAACGACCTAAAAGAGAGGCAAGAACACCACATTCCTCAATAACCAAAAAGGTACATGTAGAAAGTTGTGAGACACTCATGAAGAAACAGGTCCTACTTTGTATTCAACGACCTAAAAGAGAGGCAAGAACACCACATTCCTCAATAACCAAAAAGATACATGTAGAAAGTTGTGAGACACTCATGAAATCTGTTGAGAAAATCAAAATATGTGATTCTAAGCATCATGAACCTGGCTCTCAACTTGATGTCCAAAAGTGTCTTTTCCCTCAAAGTACCTGCCCTGCATCATTTGCACAACTATCAACAGCCCTGGGTAACGGAATGAAATCATCTTCCAAAATCACAACATTGGGTACCATTTTATGGGATGATTCTTCACTCCCGATCCAACAAGATTTCAGCGATTCAGCGAATATTGACCTTTTTGGCAATTAGGTATCATGCAGACAATCGGGTATGTTGTATTGAAGAATTTTTTCGTTTCCTACAATTATTACTCTGCAGTTTATACTTTTATACAGATTGAATTGGCATTTTCACATTTGGTAGTCACAAACGGTCTAATATTATTACTCATTGATGCAGAATAGTTACATGGCTACTGATCGCTGAAAACTATATTGTCATTGTGTCATGAAAATGTGCAAGTGCCACAATAATTTAAGTAACCCAAGGACCTGTATTATAGATATTATTCTATATAAAAGTCCTTGAGTAACCTAATTATGTATTTTTTTAATGCTTGTATTGTTTTAAAAAAATTTAAAGTTTTGAAACCAGATGCTATTGTGTTGGAGACTTTATAATTTACCTCCTAAATCATTTAATGTCTAATTGACAGGTTTCAATCTCAGAAAAGTAAATGTAAAGCAGGTATGACTGTAATCCTTAATGTATCATTTTTAACTTGGTGGTGGAAATTCTAATAACATTGCTAAACCATTCTCAAAAATAGTCTTGGCCAGAGTAATGAGTATTTGAGTGTTTGTCAATATTATGTATAAATGTATTAAAACTACTCATAAATCATGTTCTATGTTGTTTTTGCATGAAATGACTTAATGCTTACAATTGATTCTTTTTCTGGTTCAACAACTCCCCAAGGTTGTTTTACACTGTTATTTGATAAAATTAAGGCCAGACAAAATTAATTACTGGTTTTGCGGATTTCTGGGGGCAAAATGTCTGAAGGCAGGAGGGAAAAAAAAGCCAATTCGGAATAATGTAAAGGAAAACTTCTTGAACATAAATAAAAAAATTTGGGGTTATAAATTTTCACTTTTTTTGGTTGGTCGTTTTAATTTAGTAACCTTTTTTAATGGAGGGAGGGAAATGTAACATTTTTAATGTTAAGGGATTTTGAGTAACTTTTAGTAGTTTTTTCCTCCCAAGTATCCCAAAACCATGGTAAAAGATTCCGTAAAACAAGTAATTAAATTTTTCTGGCATAATCTACACGTACTGGTGTTCATATTTAAAACCTTCTTTGTTGAAACTTGCTTTCAACCTTTTAAAAAAATAAGTGTAATAAGTGTAATATTATACTTTGGCAACAATTTAGTATAATTTAGTATAAAAGTATACAAAAAAAGAGGTTTAGCCGCATACTTTGGGTTAATTCATGAACCAGATATCAAAATATTCTTGTGGGCCCTATGATAAACACTCCATAACACTGGTTTGTTACAATTTTTCAGTTTTACCAGATTTTGTTTTGTTCCTACTAATCAGCTGACTGAGATGTTCAGTGTTCATTTGAGAAGTCAAACGTGAGTATCAGAAAATTCGTTTATGGCCTCATAAATTTAGGTAAAAACTGAATTTTTAATCTCTAATAATAAATGTAAAGTTTCATTTCAATTTTATCTTCAGTAACATGTTATGATCCCAAATTTAAATATAATCAGTTAATTACAACATTACAAAAATAATACAAATAATGTTAAAAGCAACATTTATTAAGATGATTGTATCACACTGTTGAAATGTGGTTGGTTCCAAAAGTAATTTTATCTGCTCTTTCCCAGCTCCTGTCAGTGTTGAATAAGGCCCACTTCACACTGTCTGACAAATCTAAGGACCATCTCACCGACTCCTTTGCATCCCACTCTGAGGAAAGGATTATTCACAAACTTGCTTCAGGTATGTTTATATAGAATGTATCAAAATATCCATTCAGCAAATATGACACCAATTTAAAATCCCTTGAATGTCCTTTTATAATTTGAAATTTTAGCTCATCAGGGGGCTGTTTAATTTGGATATTGGTGGTGAACTGCAAGGGGGACCCTTCTGCTATTAAATTGCCAGTTATTACATGTCAGTTGTTAGTGTAGTTTATCTGGAAAACTATGTAATGGACTTAACTAAGATTTTGTACATATCAATAAGAGGCATGTTATTTATCTATCTTCAAGTTCATAACAGAACTATCTCATTGGTTTTGTTACAATTTAGATGGTCAACATCTATCCATCAAATGTCAGATGAGCTACAGAGTCAACGGCTCTATTTTACCTAGCATTACATGTCATCTTCATTGGCAATAGTCAATAATTCATTATATGTTTCAGGTCAAAGTGGAAAATTGAATGGAGACAACTTGGACCTACATGTCACCACAAATGATGTCAGGATGGCCAATCGCAGCAAAGATTATCATTTCTTCGCCACAGATTTTGTATTTGATCGGGTTGAGACATCACACCTTGATGAACACTCATCGCTGCAGGACTTCAGTCAATGTACAGCAGATACATTTCTACCCAATGCGAATGAAGTCAGTCAGTTCTGTGAAAATGTGAAAATCCTCTTGGCAAGAAAGATTGCCAAGCATTGTAAAGAATTTGCCTGGATGGACAAAGTAATACCTGAACACATACCACATGAGTTTCAAGACCAAATGTCAACACCCTCTGAAATATTCATGCTGCCAATATTGTTGGAGAATGAAGCCAGTCACTCAGATTGCTTAGCAATAATGGAACCTATGTCAAGTGGATCAATTCTTGGTAGCCAAGGCTGGAAGAGGTTTCTGCAAACTTGTAATTATTATATAATCTTGACTGCAATTGATTCAATGATTGACAACATCCAGTAGGGAATGTGAGCTTTGTTTGCTTTTTGCTTGTTTTTCATGCAGGATTGTCAAATTTAATGTCCTCATTTAAAGTCACAAATTGATAATAAATAGTGTTGAAAATAAGGTGTATAGTTCATGAAAATTAGAATTTCACTCGATACTCATTTTGTTATTCATTGAAAAGCTTTTGATTATTAGGATCAGAATTGTAGACACTACAAATTCCTGTTGGTGGAGATCAGTTAACGCGTGTGAGATTGCAGGCTGCCAAAGCAATGAGAGAGGGAATGCACACAAGGCAAGACCAGCTTGAGCAACTGGATCCAATCATTGTTGAACAATTTCACACACTGCAGGATTTTCTTGAGGTAATTTATAATGTTGACACTGTTATAGACACACTCTCCCCTTAAAAATGACCAAATACATTATTTATGCAAATTATCATACTCTTTTGTTTTGTTCCACTCATAACTCTGGTACTGATTGTTGGAATGTTTCAAAACTTGATAAGCGCCTTTGTATGTTTCCATTCCTCATTTGTATTTGACTAATGTAGAAAGGGGCCGTGTATGAGTGAGCTTTACTCACTAATTCTCTTGTTAACATAGAAATGTCGGAAATTTGTTGTGTGCGGGTATGTAAACTTGCCTTCATCGTCATAATGCAAGGCAATCGGGTCATTAGCTCATCAGGCCTATCGGGCCATATGGGCTTATGACATAGACTGTTGTCTGACTGAAATGTGTAAATGTGTCTTGACTCCTTTGCGAGGAATAATGCGAGGAACCTCACATTTTCAGAACAAGTTCTTTCCAACCCCCCTTTCGTTGCCCCAGGATGTTGAAAGTTGTATTATTTTTTTGGTTAAAACTCTAATTTCAGAAGCTGTGCAAGAAGTTTCTCAAACCAAAGAATTTTGTTTCAACAAAAAATACCCTGATAGGACTGTCCCTTTAAGTATTTCATTACTTCATAAATAATGTTGTGACAACCTTTTTTCTTTCAATATAACATTATCTTCTTTATTTATGGAATCCATAGCTCATCAGGCTTTAAATACTTCATTGTTAGGCCTACATTTATATTTCATAAAATGATGTTCTTTGAGTTTTGGAAGAAATTTATAGTCTATAACCTTATTTGCAATTTTCACAACTAAGCGTCTACATATTTGCATATCTTAGGGTCAGGAGCAATTTGTGGATACTGTTGGGACCGCATATCTGTTGCGCCTGATGATGGACATCTATTGGATGGCAGAGTTGACCGATTCTCCATCTCATCCAGACATTCCGGACAACATCAAGTTCCTACACCGGGACAAAAAGGAACAGGCATCTAACAAAATCTTGGCCACTGTCATGGATCAGATCTTTATTCCACCTTTCAAGAAGGAGTTAATTGGTAAGTATCTGGATTAAGATTAGTAGCTCATAAGACCTGGAAGATCATATGAGCATTTGATATCATTTAAGTAACGGCATAATTTTCAATCTTAGCAAAGATCACATGTTACATGAATTTCTAGATGATAATATCTTATGAATAGTATATATTGTGCTCTCAGAGCACTATTATTATGTACTGGAGCATTGCAATGCACTTTGCAAATAATATGCTGAAACCAAAATTCACTTCTGTTACCCATGATGTGATAACAAATGTTGGTTTAGTTTACATTGAAATAGCAACTTCCCACTTGGTTCCAATGTAAAATACAGTAATATTAATTCAATTAACATGTTCTTTTCAGGTTGTGAAAGAAATGAATGTTTCAATAACATTGGGAGGACTTGTCATAAAGCGTACAGTGAGGGTGAAAGAGGATCGCACCATGGACATAGAATTACCAGGTCCTGGTACAGTTGTCATCATAACAATCAATGCTGATCAAGTCCGTCATGTAATATCACTCATGACACAAGTGTGGCCAGTACCAGTGGTTATCCATGAAGACCAGAATGCTGAAGATGAATTTCACAACTATGTTGTAAATTACATGAATTGGTACCTGGCAATGCTTGCCCTTGAGGATGCCATTTCAGAGGGAAACGTGTTCATGACAAATATCACATTGAAGTTCATAATCCCATATTTCTACAGTCACAGTGTAGTGTCCAAGTTCATGACAGAGTGTATTGACTACATACTGAAGACTGAAGTTACTCTTTCACCCAGAATGGCAATGAGAGTTAGAACATCTTCATTTGTCAATCGATCTGGTCGAAAAGGACACAACAAGGCAGCAGACATGGAAAAAGAAAACCAGGTTTGCATGCTGAAAGACCTAATCAGAGGACATGGAGCCAACAAAACAGAGAGCTCTATCGTCAAAGTATCAAAATTAGCTCCAGTTGTAGATGACATTGCCAAAAATGTTGTTGAAGTGACTGAGACAAAGGATTTTGCACATCAGCACACTCAAAGGCCAATTGATGATGATCTGAAGGTCATGCTCTGTGTCCTCTCAAGAAATAACCCTTGGACGAAACTACCTGGCAGAAAACTGAAAGGGTTTCCAGGCCAATCAGAATCTCCCTTCAGCTTTAACTAGAAGCAGTTCAGAGTGACAGTTAAGTCTCAAGCAAAAAGATAAAGAAGGGGTACAATTGATGTTGGTGGTCATGATGAGATAGAAGATCACTAAATTGTGGATAGAGCTGTACATCATGTTCATTGTGGTGATAACACGTATCATGATACGAGGTTTGACATGTGATACAATAGGATTATAGTGAAGTAGTATAACAGATCACTAAATTATGGATAGAGCTGTGAATCATGTTCATTGATCATTGTGGTGATAACATGTATCATATGTTTTCATTTTGTATTCTAAACAAAACATTTGCCTTCTTTATATTCTTTAAGAGAAATGTTGTGTACATCACCCTTTAGATGTTCTATTATTTTGTATGTTTGATTAAATGTTGAGTCGTCAAACCATGGTAAATGAGTGAAAGATGGAAAATATCATAAATGTTATGTTATGGGCAATATTGTTGACAATATGGACTTGTTCATATTAACAAGAGAGTATGAACAACTTTTCCAGACTCTCAAAACAATGTAAAAAGTGGAATAAATAATTATCCCTGTTGGAAACTGTTTTTATTTTTAATTTTTCATGGTATAAAAGGATAAATGATATTCAGGCAGTAGGAACGACAGCTTTGACAGTGAGGCTTAGCCGTGTCTCATTTTAGAAGGGCCCTCATCTTCCCCTGCAAGGAGTAAACTCGCGCCTGTCCAAACTGGCTAATTTTAAACTTTGCTACTGTTAAGTTCAGAATTATGGTTTATTTGCAGTGCTCCCTTTGGCCAGTATTTGCAGTAGGCCCAACCCGCTGACACAGAAAATTTAGCTAACAGCAGCACGACCTTATGTAGCAAGATAGGAATTGGTGTAAGTTGCCTTGCATGGGAAGAAAAAGGGCCCTTTGCCCAAGTTGAACTGAGATATAGTTATGATTCAATGCATGTAATGTTACACATTCATGAAGATTTCGATTTGCAGTTTATGCATCACAGTTCTGGATTTCCTGAATACACCACTTGTGAAAAGCCAAAATGAGACACAAGTTCTCTTCGCAAACAAGATGTTTTGTTTTCGCAGTAGTTGCGTATTTGTTCTGTCATTTCCTTCTTGTTGAGAGCAATATCACTTTTGTTGTAATAGAGTGTAGCACTAGAACTCTGACCGGCTCTTCCAGCCCATCCTGTTTCCTGAAAATATTTTTCCAGTGTAGTTGGTTGTTGAAAGTGAATTACTCCATCAATGCTAGGTCAATTCAAACCCATCCAAAGGGCCACAGTTGCTAACACCTGTGAGTGTAACGGAGAGTAACGGAGAGGGCCGAGGTGTTCCGAATGGCAGAATCAGTGACTTAAAAGGGCAGTCCTATCAGGGTATTTTTTATGGAAACAAAATTCAGTGAGACATTCCCATTTATACAAGTATGTTATCAGTACATGATTGTAACATAACCCAGTATGGTACTGAGGATAACAGTTTGTTTGATTTACATTTTACAACTGGATAAATTAGAGCGTACACTCAGTGAATAAAACAAGAACGAGAAGTTAAGCCATTTATCGGTGCTGTTATAATGTTGTAAAATTAGTAAAAGTACAGCACCTTTTTTCATATCATTTTCCTTCAAAGCAACACATCCTGCTACATCAGTGTATTTGTCTCCGCCCAACTCCATCATATACCCTGATATCCTTCGGCCTAAAAGGTTCGTATTGCTAAATATAGCAAGCCAATGAAATGACTCACGTTCAGCAATAGCGGCACCACCCGGATGAAAATTCAAACAAATGTCAATGTAGGCTATAGATAGCCATGAGTAACCAGCCTTAAGCGATACAAGCGTTTCAGGCCGAAGGATATCAGGGTATATGATGGAGCTAGGCGGAGACAAATACCCTGATGTAGCAGGATGAAGCAACATAGCGGACCGTTTTGTATAGATACGCTTCTTTAAAGTGACACAGAGTATGATTCAAGAATTTTCTATGTGGCTTAAATAGAGCCAATATAAGTTATAACATTCCCTCAAGGGTGACATAGGGATATATTATTCCCGCGAAAGGTTTTATGCAACGAGCGGAACGCGAGTTGCATAAAACCTTTCAAGGGAATAATATATCCCTATGTCATCCTTGACGGAATGTTATAACGAATTTATCTTACCGAATGTCTTAATGTATTATTAAAAAAACAAACAGAAATGAACAACACCTTTATTTCAAAACAATAACATATCTAGGTCAGAGTCACAGTTCTGGTTCAGGGGTTAGAGTTCATGTATCAAAGGTCACGGGTCATGAGAATTCATTTCTTGAAAACAATGTTTATGCTCTGGATATTGCAATTTTGAAATAAAGATCGATTAATTGAAGCTGGCGAAATGGTGTTGTCATCCAGGGGAAAGTCGTCAAATAAAGATTTATTCCCTCCAACTCTGAATGAATATTCTCATTATCACTTGCCACTGACACCTCCACCGCACGCGTATTGTTGACATGGGTGGAGGTCGAGGTCGCACGGGTAGGCACAACATCACGCTGATTAGAAGCGGGCGTGTGTGAGGCAAAACCTTTTGATATTACACGGTAAGCGAATTTACACTCTTGTGCCCGGTAACACTCATAATTTGCGCGCTGGCAAAATTGTTTCTGGTCAAGATAGTTGCACCTGTTGCACGAATGCAGTGATTTGTATAGACCATGGAAAGCTGAGCATTACCACTCAACACTGTCATGAATCTTGATAATGTGTTCTTTCCGATAGGTTTATTGGTGAACCATGTTTGATCATCTATTGAGAAACTATCTTTTGGATACTGCCACAATCTGTCATTATTCGGATGGAGTTTTTCAATATATTTTATGTAAGAGTTGACTGGGCAAGCAACGGGGTTTTCGGTTTGTTCAACCATCATAGCCCCATAGGATTCGGCCCTATGATTCTTAGTAAGCTCACCTTCGTTTCGCTCAACAAATCGTAGACCTGTATCAGCATCAGTCCCAACACGAAAAGTAGATTTGGTCATGGTTGCCATGTTTTCCGACCCACGGCGAAAAAAATACAGCCGAACATCAAACTGGACTTTATTTGCAAGTCCATTCGGTGTACTTGGATCCATATGTAGGGACTTGTACAACTTTATTCTATCACTTTCAGCAATAATTTTCTTATGCTCTATCTCTCTCTTGCCAGCCGACTTCGTTTCTAGTTTCATTGTTTTGAAGCATTCATTTGCTCGGTTGAATTCTGGATCTTTGATAATATCAAAGTTTTTATTTTGAGGCGGACTTTTCAAGAAATGATTTAAACCGTAGCGGACACTTTCAAGGGTGGATGTCTTGTACATATCTCCTCCTTTGCTTCTCATATCCATGTAAAAATGTCGCAAACCTTCATTGAGTTGAACAACTGAATATTCTTCAAAATGAATATCTTTACCCTTCACATTCAAATACTCTCTAAACATATTTGCAGCACTTTGGTTTGCTCTTTTGGTGCTGTTAGGGATAACATTTGCTCGCTTAGCTTTGATTTCTTCCTCAGTATTACTTGCGAACCTTTTTCTCATCGCCATTTTCGAAGAAATCAGCTGATCAATTGACATAAGTTGACTTATGACCTGATCACGTGACTTTGATTGACGTGGAAGCACGCTTTACTCATGTAGCGGGTTATAAGGGATTTGTCATCCCTCGGTGGCGGTGTATATGGATATTTGTTAAGGGTCACGTGGACCAATCAGAGATCGGCATTCTTACATGAGGTATGATAATATATTATTTGGACTGGGTTAGTAAAGTCCAACTAGCCTCTCTCAATTGCCAAAATTATGAAAATTTCTAGTTTTCGACTGTAAAATTACTAACAGTCACATGAATGTGAAGACGTCAAAATTAGTGGTGTAACGATTCATCGATAGTATCGATGTTTGCATCGTCTACTACGCGATACAAGTGCATCGATACAAAACACATTTAGACAATATGTCAGGATATTTATATCATGAGGGTTCACGATACATCGATGTATAGCCATAAGAGACAATATATCCTGATACTGTTAACATAATATTTTACAAACAAATAACTCTCTATTTCAGAGATTAGAGTGATCACACAAACAGAACATTATGATATTTGTGATATTTTATCTGCAATTTCTCAACCTCACTAATTTTGCAATTTTCCTTCATGTAGGTGAGGTGAGGTGAGTTGGTGTTTAACGCCGCTTTCAATATTATTTCACTTATATCGCGGCTGCTAGTATTATTGCAGGGAGAAAGCCCGCAACACCATTGTGGCTATGCATTGCGGTGAAACCTGCGAGCATCGGCTGGAACTAGCGAACCATGGGTAGTACTGCGCTGAATTTCAGTGTAGCATTGCACCCAAACCTGACTGCGTGTAGAACAGTTCTCTACTGCAGACAAAGTTGCCGAGACCCTGGCGGGATTTGAACCATGGACCTCCTGATCCGAAGCCGAACGCGCTAACCACTGCGCTATCCCACCCCCTCCCTTCATGTAATGTTTATGACAGTTTGGTATCTATGAAAAAACATTACATTGCTTTTCTATGTATTTCTATTCTATATATTCTTCTTTCATGAACTATAGAGCATCAGGATACGTATTGTATCGCAACTACTGTATCGTGATGATGATTGTCTCGCAGGTTCCTTTGCAATACTTCAATGATATATCGTCTCGCCTAATAAACCTGGAAAAGGGATATATTGTCTCGCCACTGAGGCCACAATACACAGGTCTAGTCAAAATTCAGCGTACTATTTGCATGTATATTAGTTAAATGACCTACTCACCAATACCATCCTATATTCCCCGTTTAGTCTGCTATAAATAAGTTTCCAAACTTACGTTTGAGTCATCACTGGGCGTAATGTGTACGCGAGGACGTTCGTTGTTACCGATTTATCACGTGACTTTTAATGGGAGGAGAGGGACATTCAAGCACAGTGAATCGTAAATTTTATCTCATTTCGAGCATTTTAAAAGTAATTATGAACTTATAAATAGTGATTACTTCATGAACAAATATCTATACATCCCCCTGTGAAACCAAATAGATGACAAACCTAACCAGATTTTTGTAAACAAACACCTTGGTAACTGCGTTTTAACGAATGTCTTCGAAATTTCGACAGTCTCTATACATTTTTTCGTTCCTAATGATATTCAATGAATATTTTTAAAAAACTGATTACATGTCAAATTGCTTCAATAACAACTGCAACCTTTGGTGAAATTTCAAGGTATGGCAAAGTGTGAATATTGAATAATCTGTTCTCAAAGTTGGATCATGTTTTTTCATAGCTCAGGTTTTCTGGTGTACGGAATGTTATTGATGATATGATTTACGGGACATGGATTGTGCTGATCAAGGGTTCGGATTGTGCCTGAATGAATTTGGTTTGATATCATAATTAAATCCTCATTTTGTGGTTTAAAACGACGGGAGACAATTGAATTTGCTCTTAAATGATTCTCTATCCATCTAAACGCATACATTCTGTTTAGCGTGATAGGTAAAACAAATTATCAGTAACTTTAAAAATTTGTTTCTTTCTGCCTAAAACATTGATGTTTCACTGCAGTAGGAAGCAGAAGGATACCAATGACCAAAGCGTTTCATCAACTCTTAAAACCCCCCACCAATAATACTAGGGGTGTCCCAAAAAATTCAGGCCTGACAATCAAAATCGAAGAAACATTCAAATTTTTATGACTTATTTTTCGGCATAATCACCCTTGACCTCAATGCATTTGCTCCAGCGTTTTTGTAACATCTGCAACCCATCTGAAAACCAGTTCTTTTCATGAGACCAAAAAAACTCCTCTACTGCAGCAATGACGTCGTCGTCAGTCTGAAACCTTTGGCCATGGGGCTCTTGTTTTCAGTTGAGGGAAGAGGAAGAAGTCTGAGGGGGTTAGGTCTGGAGAATAGGCAGGGTGGGGGGGAATCCTGAACCCCCAATCCTGTGCTGCACCGACTGCAATGTGGGTGTGAACGGGAGCATTTTCCTGCAACAGCGACACACCTTTGTGCAGTTTACCCCTTCGTTTCTCTTAGATTTTTTCTCGTAATTGTCGTAGTTCATTTGCATATTAAGTGCCACTGATTGTAGAACCTTTCTTTAAATAAGCAATCATTATTACACCCTGAGAGTCCCAGAAAACGGATGCCATGACCTTAGCTTCCGACTGGAGGAACAAGATTGGAACTTTTTAGGGGTGGGTGATGTGCTGTGTTTCCATTGCATGCTTTGGCTTTTTGTCTCAGGATCAAAATGATGAACCCAGGTTTCATCTTGAGTAACGACTTGCGCGATATGCGTCAAGAAGTTGCTGACTGACCATGACCCAGCGTGCTGATACCTTATTCATATGTAAATGTTCATGTATAATTCGTTCAACTGATGTTTTACTGAGTATCGGGTGAGTATCCGCTAAGTATCTGATAGTCATTCGCCTGTCTTGCATTATTTTGTCAAGAACAGCCTCAATGTCATCAGAACAAAGCATATATATACGCTATCTCATTTAAAGTGACAAAGAGTATGTTTTTATTTGGCTAGATGACGTTAAGTGCAAATCACCTACCTGAACTAGCATCTGCATCTCAAAAGGGCCAAAATTATATTTTCTTGAGTTCAATTATCATAGGATATGACTGTATAAATGTTACCAGTACCAGGGTCTATGAAACTTGGTAGTCTGTTTCTAGCTTCCATAACGTTTTAGTATGTATGATTTCACTTAGGATTTGTGTCTTAGTTTAGTTTAGACGAATGACGTTGTGGGATGAAGACTCTTAATAGCCTCATAAGTCTCTATACAAGACTGTCAATTAGTACCTGGTTAAGACTTTGCAAAAGATATATACAAATATTATTACAGGATTGTCGGTATTAAGATAATAATTTGGACTTTTCTTCACAGATTTGGACGATGATAACACGTTCCTCGCTGATATAGTCACATGATTAATCAGTAACAAGGAACGTCCTCGCGTACACATTACACCCAGTGGTCAATCACTATTGTCTGGTTTTCGATCATAAATCTAGACTATTTCTCTGTCTATTGTCACCTACTAACTGATAAACATTGAGATGTTAATTTTCAGAAACAACCACTACTAGTGGATGAAATAACACAATTTAGGAAGTTGACATATTTGACTCCTTAACAGCATACTCTGTTCCCCTTTAAAGAGCCACTCCGTGAGTTGTTGGGAGTCATATATGCCAAACTTAATAAATGGTGTCAATTGATAGCAAAGTATCGACTGTTACCAAAAAAACACATTTTAAAGCTTATTGTTTTTTTTATAGTGACAATATGAAGATAGAACGTCGCAATTATGATCGAAAACCGGACAGTGGCTCGAGTCAAATAGTCAAACGTAATTTTTGAGACTTTTCTAAAACAGCCAGGAGGACAGTTAGGAGTTGATAGTGTTTGTTATATAACTAGCATTCATGTATATTGGACATGGTATCTACACCTCGATCTGTGCATTTATAAGGCTGTTTTTAGATTTTCATGGAAAACCAGTATTTGTCATATAGTATATGTCTTTTGGACACGAAAAGTTAAGATATTTAATTTTATATCACCACATATGACATTTATGTTCGTATCAAAGGTAAATACTATGTTATGACAATCACGGAGTGGCTCTTTAAGTGAGCTAATTAGATTTTAAGACAGCTAATATACAATCGATTAAACGGGTAAGCTTATACTAATTTATGTTAGTAAACTTACTAAATATAACAGTTACATTCCCATTCGTATAACCATACAATAATACGACATATGCAAATGTCAAAGATTTAT
Organism: Phorcus lineatus; assembly: GCA_921293015.1. Classification (NCBI taxonomy): domain Eukaryota; kingdom Metazoa; phylum Mollusca; class Gastropoda; order Trochida; family Trochidae; genus Phorcus; species Phorcus lineatus. The sequence goes on from OV121089.1 coordinate 14,266,194, forward strand.
ATTAAATTGAATTTTCGTCTCGTGTGTAACGAGTATATTGATAGGCCTATATAGATCTCGAACTGACCTTTCGAATTAAACATTCAGTTGAACCATCGACACTGCGTCTTTTGTCTGTATGTGGAACGACTGATTGGTTCTGATCTGACTTGCGCCGTATGGCTGTCAGTGATTTACACCAGTCAAGAAAATGCGATAACAAAAGTCATGTTCGCCGATTAAGACTTTACCTTCGAATACTGACCCACTTTTCCTCATTTGGACCTGTCAAAATAAGGGGGGAGGGGTGACGTACACCGACATAGAAACACAATCAGTAATTCACATTGATTTTACCCAAAGCAAACCATATTTTATAAACATCATATGGATTTCATATATTGCACCATCTCTGTATTGTATTTATTGTAATAATTGCCAATTGTTATCCCACACCTACAAAGAGAAAATAGAACCGTCCTACAGATTGACTTCGCTCGCCAAGATGTCAGCAATGCAGGTTGAAAACATCGAGAAATTGTTGGACAAGTTCCTGCCTTCAGACGAGTTGTCAGAGGTCAAACGCTACCTCTATGGCAAAGAATTGAGGTATAGTAACCAGAGCATTTGCACCTTTTGGCAGATGAGTTTACAAACAGTGTAGTAAAAGTTAACGTTTTCATTTAGACCTATCAATAAACTGTGTCACAGTGAACAGTCTCAACTCAAGCTGTTGCGTTTCCGCGACCTGTTTCCAGAATTATTTTCCTTTTGTAAACGTGGCTCTCTGACGTGACATGAAGTGTTTGATGATCAGGGTTCAAGAAGTCTGCAGTATAACGACAGCAATGATATTATAATTCATACATTATGAATTCTTAATTTTTCATAATATCAAGTAATATATAGAGGATACTAAACGAGCATCCATTTAATACATTTAAATTGTGTATTGATGTATTGATGGCAATGAAATAGAAAGAGTAAATGAATATAAATACTTAGGTACTATCATTGATTCTAAACTCTCTTGGAATGAGAATACTGAGAATATATATAAGAAAGGACAAAAACGTTTACATTTCTTGTGGAAACTAAAATACTTTAAAATAGATCAAACCATCTTGATGTTGTTTTACAGAACCTTCATTCAAAGTAAGGGTGCGCGGTATTATCGGTATATCGGTATATTGCAATACAGGAACAGCACAATACGTACTGGTACACTCTTCTGAAAACATCCAACATATCGGAAATTTAAAAAAATTACAATTTCCATGTAAAATTGCAGAGAAACGTAACAAGAAAAAACGTGATTTTACCGAGAGTTGTAAACAATGTGTGAACTCTCCAGGTGAAAATAGCACAGACATGTTAAAAGTCCGAAACCAATCACTGAGTTATCTTACTTTACAAAACGATGGCCAGTTGAGCATTGATCACTGATAAAATTACTGCTGTTTAGTCAAGAGAGCATGCAAAAAATGAAATATGAAAAGTACCAATATATTGCAATACGTATTGCAATACGTTTTTCTGTATCGCAATATATTGCAATACGAAAATGAGGAGCGATACCCATCCTTAATTCAAAGTGTCCTTACATTTAACTTGGTTTGGGAACCTGTCTGTTCAAAATAGAAACATCGTGAATACCGCATCTAAGAATACTGGGCTTCCTATTGAAACGATCGGCAGTTTTTATGAGCAGCAGTTATCGAAAAAAGGAAAAAAAATTTTGGGTGATTCTTCCCATCCACTTTTCTTTGAATATTCGACATTAGCTTCTGGACGTAGGCTGCGTATGCCGACTTTTCGAACAAACAGGTTCCGCCAATCATTCATTCCCTGCAGCATTAGAGAAATAAATTCTGTCTAATGTTGCATCACGTTTTTCATGTAAATTAACTAAATTATCTGTCTATCTTAACTGTTGTGACATAAATTGTTTTTTAATATTATGTTATTATTTGTCTTCATTCTGGAGAATTGTAATTATACAATACAAATTTCCCTTTTGGGACAATAAAGATTATCTTATCTTATCTTATCTTAATACTATTTTTATTAAACTAGTTAATGATTAAAGAGCCACTCCGTGAGTTGTTGGAGTCATATATGTAAAACTTAATCAATGGTGTCATTTGATCACGAAGTATCGACTGTTACCAAAAAGACACATTTTAAAACTTATTGTTTTTTTACAGTGACAATTTAAAGGTAGAATGTCGCAATTTTGATCGAAAACCTGACAGTGGCGCGCGTCAAATAGTAAAATGTAATTTTGGAGACTTATCTAAAACAGCCAGGAGGGCAGTTAGGAGTTGATAGTGTTTGTTAGGTTATATAACTAGTTTCCATGTATTATTGGATGTGATATCTACACCCTGTGCATTTATAAGGCTGTTATTAGATTTTCATGGAAAACCAGTATTTGTCATATACATGTCTTTTGGACATGAGAAGTTAAGATGTTTTGATTTTATATCACGACTTATGAGATATAGGTTCGTGTCAAAGGTAAATAATTTGTTATGAAAATCACGGAGTGGCTCTTTAAGTATTAAACGAGCCTAAACGAGTTTGATACCTAATTATTAACGAGTTTGATGAAAATAGTATTAAATTGAAGGAAGTTTAATATTCTGTCTATTACTTGACCTAAGCAATCAGGCATGATTGCCGAAAGTGTACTGAATGGAACATTTCCGCGACTTGGCAGCCATTGTGACGGCAGTGCCAGCATTGTGACGTCACAACCACACAATGTTATGACGTCATACGTGCAGCGGTATTACATTAGTTTAATATTGCCGTATAAATGTTACACTGCAGTATCTTACACGGGTGAGTAATAATTTGTGATAAGACTTCTCTTATACCAGCTTGACCAATAATAGACCGATCCATTAAGCCCATATTTTTTACCTACCTTCCCGCGATCGCTTCCTCGGACATCAACAGGCAGCATGGCTGTCAACATGACGCAGGATTTGCGTACAGATATTTTGCCCAAGTGGCGTTTAACATTAACTCACTAACTTGATGGCAGTGTTTATAACTTTGAACACAGGGTCCTTTCTTTCAGAAATATAACATCAGAGACAGCATATCATATCGGAGATGTATCAATAAAATAATGAGTGGTGAGTACGTTCACCTTGCTCGGTTTGTATACATATAGAAAAAGTGCATTTTGGGGGTAATTTCAAGTAAAACTTTTCCAGTTCAGTAAAATTAGTTGAATTGATTTCAAGGTAAGTTTGCCTCAGGCGAAGTGATAAACAGAATCAAATATTTTATTTTCAAATAATAAATTTCTAAATGCTTAGTGGAAATATATCGATAACAGGCATGTGTTCCCTGACAGGTTGGGGGTGAAACAAATAACCCAATGATTCTAATCAAACAATAAAAAATTTGAAAGCTAAATAGATGTATGAATTGAAATTTCATAGATAAAAAACTAATTTAATGATATTTTTCCAGGTTTCCATTAGATGTGATACCTATATTTATAAGATGTCAGATTAAATCAACCAAATCTCATGAAAACATTGATGAAATAGCCATGGATATAGGCCTAGGGTCTGTGAAAAGATCATCTTATTAATAGGACAACTAATTCTACCCCTTAAAAATCTTGAAAATATAGACATATATTAATGATATTCTCTTTATGAATATTTAATTGTCAAATAAGTGTTTGACAAAAGGGAAACAATTTAATGAAAATGACCCTATAGACACACAATCGCCATGTCTGTATCAAATATTAACTCATTAACGCCGAGAGCCGCGTATATGCGTCAAAATAATGAGATCCTCACAGCGAGAGCAGCATATAAGCGTCCGTTAATTAGCAGTTTCTCACAGCGAAAGACGCTTATGTGCGTTAATTGAAAGCACCAATTATTCAGCGAGAGTCGCGTATGTGCGTCCGTCTTATAGTATGACAATGAACTTATTTTTAAAATCAGTTTAGCATCCATTAATGTAGATAACAGTTTCGTAAATAAGATGCTATCTTCAGGAAAGCAATAAGAAATGAAAATCGTTGCTCTTAGTGCAAAAATATACTACGTTTGGTAAAAGAAAACATTTTGAATATATTGATCTTGGAAGGGAAAATAAATACTTTAAAAAGGTTTATTAATTCAGATGAAACGATTGGAGTCTTTGTGAAGTTACCAATTTTGAAACATTGTTAGATATATTTTATTTGTAAAATGCTTTGAATTCATATATCTAAGACGATATTATAAACATTTATGTACATGTATTCATAAATCATTTGTTAAGAATTTGAGGCTATTGAAAGTGACACTTTGATTTTACCTTTACTTCTTGAATGCATCACTTTGGGAATGTCACGTCATGAACTATCAATTTGATAATTGCATGTAATTAATATTTTGAACGCCAGTGTTGTTCTACTTTGAATACTATTATTTATATAAGAGTTTGTTCGAATATTGCTTTACGAAACTAGCTGAGCGCATCCTGTATCAAGCACGGTCAGTAGCGGTCCTGTAACAATAATATTTTTAGCATGTACATGTTTTTTTTAAATTCGACAATATGTCTGCCATTGAATGGATACATACACATGTTAAATTATAATTAGAGTTGACAACGGTCAATATTAATAATCATTACATTCGTTGATGTTACGTGCTATCTCTTAAATCGGGATATCATTTCCATAAATTCTTAATTATTATTCAGATGGTTGAGATACCGACACACTGTATCTACTCAATATGGTGTGTAGATATGCAGTATTTGTATTTACTAATAGAAATGCATGTAAATCAACATATGTGAAAATATTAGGTATGTTATGTTTTTACGTGTTAGTACTTGCAAAGGTGTGTACAATATGCCGCCATCAAATCACTGTAGTGGTAGATTGAGAAAGACAATCTAACATGAAGATTGACAAATGCCTATAATGATATTTGGTTATGTATATACTAAATATATATTATAATATGTAAGTGTGTGTCTGTCTATATTATTTGCGGTTAAGTTTGCTGTTTAAGTACTGTTGTTTAGGTACAAGTAAGAGAAATTGTCTCTCATAACATTTTGACCAATATAAAAGGTGCGATATCTAATGCAGTTTACATGTCAATTTTATTTGGTGAGACAATGAAAACAATTTCACTATCTCTCTCTCTCTTTGAGTATGTTTATGAATTGAAATCGGACAAAGCGCAAAGCATAAACTCAATGGTGAAATATCACATGTTATATTCCTGTAAAGTATCAATATACAGCACCTGCATCTATCTTCATGAAACTATAAAACAATCAAGACTTTATGGCACAAGGCTAGACAGTTTCCTTTCAAAAGCTGTCGCGAAAAGAGCGGTGCTCGAGCTAATTGGTCTCACTACAGCGAGCAGCGTCTGTGGTCAGTGGCCCAGGTGTTCAGCCGTGAAGCTGCCTCGGCGTTAATGAGTTAAAAAACATAATCAGCAAGTGGAACATTCTAACAAATTCTTCCAGTTTGTATTGCTAGATCTATAATAATAATTTGGTCAGACTATTTATTTTATCTTATTTGATAACACTTACTTTGTCAGAATGTCTACCATATAAGTTTAATCAATTTCTTCTTATGTGAACTTACAAAATTAGCATTGCCAAATTTTAATTATTCTTGACAGGCTTTTATCATTATCATCAAACCATGCACTCTTTTATTTATCTGATTTTGCAAACCATCTATTACAATATTTTGAGGTTTACACTTTTATCAAATTTTAGATGGAAAGAAAATATGTAAATTAATTTGATGCATGAATAAAACACTCATAATAACAGCTTGTGTTCCTGTTTTCAGACACAAGGAGTCAAAGGGATTTGATAAATCTGCAAATTATTGATGAGTAGCAGATGTAAAAACAGTATGTTAGGCAAACAAAGCAGCATGGAAAATAGACCTATTTAAGAAAAAATTAAATAATGATGCAAGTAAAATCATTCTTTTCTCATATATTAGATAAAATCTTATTAGTTATCACAAGTTTCATGAGTAAAAACAATTATATCTTTTCTAAATACAGGTACTGTACAGTCACTGAAGGAATGGTTTATCAAATATACATTGTTGAAATGATTAAAACAGTCAAAATATTACGGGTGCGCAATATAACCGGTATTTACTGGTAAAAAATATAAACCGATACGTATTGCAATACAGTCGTCAAAACTGTTTTTTCCTGGTTTTTATTTTTGCATTCGGAAAACAACGTGTGGGTTCGTTAAACTGCGGAAGTAAGTCGTTGGTAAAATGACGAATACAGACGACGGGAATTCATTTTGTGCCAAAGTTTAATGTTTGTGATTCCAGTAAAGTTTCAATTAATAGATTTTGAAAGTTTCTATTTCAATTTTTATAGATAACTAAAATATAATAGACAATTAGACAAGTCTAATATGTTTAAATTAACTCAATCAGGGAATTCTTTATTGAGAAAAACATCCTGCAATATATTGCAATACGCATCGCAATACAACTGTTCATATCGCAATATGGAAAATCTTTGCGATACCCACCCCTACAAAATATTACATGATAGAACGCTATAAAGGGAGATAACTGACATGTTAATCTATGTCCACCACTTCCATGGAAATGATTAACAGATTTATTAATGAAGATTTTATTTTTTCACTGATGTTTGCATGATTTAATTCAGCAAATGACGACTGTGTTGTAGGCCAATAAAATTTGAGAAGAGATCAGTCTGCGAGATGAAAATTATGTGATAATCCAGTCCATGTTGCTATAAATGGGCAGTGAACGCACACATAATTATGAACCACGTACAGCTTTTAGAGATTTTTTAAGGGTCATATCCATTCAGTAAATATTCCAACATCTGAGTCACTTACCTGCAGTTCTTTGAAAGGAAAAACACATGAAACCACCATCAGCAAATTTATTGTTGCTTGGTTTCACAGCATAGAATTCAGGCCCATTGACGCGACAGTACCTGTTTTCGTGTGAACAGTTATTTTGTTCAATATTCTGCATTCATATAATCAATAGACTGTATTTTCAATATTTCAACCGTTTCTGAGACATGACAAAACTCTAATTAGCCATAGTCGTCGGCAGAATACTCGTACTCGACACTTCCGCATGTTTGTCCGAGGTTTGCGGTTGCTAGGGGCGGTCGTTAGGGGGCGGGGCTTAATGGATCGGTCTATTAAAAGGACACTGTAATGTTGAGCTTTTAGTTGGCAACTTTTTATTAGCAAAGCATGACGAGGGCAGCGAGATGGAAATCTCAACCAGCGTGCCCCCTACACAGCAATGAATTCTTTGCGCACCAAGAGTTCTGGTTAGGAATCCCCATACACGTATATCAAAAGCGTATTTGTTGTTTAATTTTGTTTGCATCTCTGACCATGAAATCATAGGATCACTTTTGCAAGGCAATTTTTAATGCACGCCAGGCTCATATCAATCTTTCCCCTGATGTTTAAAATTTTTCTCAGAACTTTGCCTGCATTCTAGACCTGAATGTTGAACTTCAAAACACCCTATACATTGCTGACAGGGCTTACTATGTCCTTTCGTTGTAGCCATTGCGTAGAACACATAATATTTCCCAGCTGAATATGCAATGTAGATAGCTAATGCTTACCTATTTCACATACAGAAAGAGCTTTAAAAGTCAATGAAGAATTCATCTGTAATAAGTATCAGCGATGCAATTACTAGATTTCTGGTATATCATCACACTACCAATTAGGTATACTTGATTTGGTTGCCCTCAGAGCTAAAACGGCAGGCGCCGATAAGCAGACTCACCCTAAACTGTAAAACGGGAATAACAATGAAAATCATTGTAGACGCGACAGGAAAGATTGGTGTAAGTGATCAGCTTTTTGCTCATGAAGAATAATGAATTCAGTTTAGTTGCTTTGCTAAAGAGACGGTATGACTTTAAGCTAAGATATTAAGGTAGGTACTGTGTAGTGATTAGGGCTCGAAAATTGCACTTGTCCGCTCGTATGGACTTAATTTATCTTGGGCAAGTGGAAAATATTATCTGTTTGTCCCATAGGACCAGTGTATTTTCACTATCTCTCTATTTCACTAGATTGAAAGTTTAATTTTAGTTGAAATATCCCTAAAATTCACTAAAATTCTTGTCTTGATAAAGTGTTGACATCAAGTTTTATTTGATTATCACATTCTGCTATTTATACACCATCCAATCCATTCCCAAACTATTGGCCAATAAGACTGCTCAAACAGCAATTAGCAGCTAATCAGGGAGTTCAATGATATGCTGTATACCATAAACAATGTTTTCATCCTATTTGTGAGTGAATATAGAAATAACTTTGTTCACATCGTTAATTTTGACATGATACAATCTCATGGGTAACATCTGATAATGACAAAAAAAATTAATAAATGTCAAAAATAGAATTATGAATATACTATTTAAATGGTCTTTATCAATAAAAACCTTCATGCAATGGTTGTTAATAATAGTTCACAAAAGTTACTCAGCAGGCATCCGACGTCATTTCGACGTTCAAATTTGGTAGATTTCAGGTCAGTACGTTGATCAACCAATTTTCGACGTCTGAACAACATTAGTTTCCTGAAGTTGAAATTTGGTTGGTTTTTGACGTGGTTCAACGTCATCAAAACAACTTTAAAACGACAAGTGTTTAATTTAATAACATTTTTATGATATTAATAACCTGAAATAAGTTATGGATTGTTTTAAAGAACAAAACAAAAAATGCAAAAGTGAACAGCTATCAATGACATTTAAAAGGGTTATAAATATTGTATTTAGATGAATAAACGTCAAATCCTTAGATCTTATAAGGGTTAACAAGGTATATTAATTTTTCAACAGTTTTTATTTTTTCAGTTCTCTTCACAACTGACAACATACATTTTCAATTTGAATAAAGTTAGTAGTCCTACAAAACGTTAATTTTGCATTCGTAACAAATTTTTTTGGGTGACACTCTGCTCTAAATTGTTGCAATGTCATATAAACATTAATACCCTCACAGTATTTATGAGGGATAACTCGTCATAATGTTGTACTAAAGCTTGTGCATGTGCTGAAGTTAATAGCACAGAATGATATGAAGTTCAGCACAGAATATATCAATCAAAAACATCACTAACAAAATCTGAATGATCCTCAAGCCTCGACATCTATCTGACTGACAAAATGATGTCAAATTACGACGTCAGCGCAAATTTCAAATCCAATCATAATTCAACGTTGATAAATGACGACATTTTGACGTTGATACATTGTCAGATTCCCAAACAACAAACTGATTAAAAACAGAAACCCGAAAGCTCAATCATGCAGCTAGAGAGTGTACGACTCTGCCCACTGGAGAGAACCGACTTGCTAAACCGAGCACCCTCACATAAGTGCTTGTCAAGTTGTTAGTGTCTAATGAACATGCCAGGCCGGCTCCAAATAGCGGCTGAACAGATCTCTTCAATGGGCAGGGCAGCAGTGTAAGCTACCGCCTTCACCGAATGAGCTTTCAACATTTCCGGAGGCTGCAGTTCTTTATGGATGTACCGACATATAACTGAAACTGTCCATCTCAAGATTGCTGGACCATAGGAAGACTACCCAGCAGGGAGCCATCCACAGGAACGTGGAAAGCGGAAATGCCAGCCAGTATCCTCTGACTGTAGACACGGCTAAGCCATCTTCGAGACGAGACTGTAGAAACTTCACTGGCACTAAGCCCACAGAAAAGGGATTGCCTCACCAGGGCGCATAACAGGCCCAGCTGTCTTCATATTGAATGTTGTGAATCCCTCCCTCCTCGTAGCCAGTATTGAAGGTACACATCTCTGAGGTCGATTAACAACAGCCAATCCCCCGCCTCTACTGATGCTATGACTGACCTCAGTGTCTCCATCTAGAACAATGGTACCTCATAATAACTCTAACATTTTGTTCAGGTACTGCCTCCGTCTTTCTTAGTGACAAGGAAGTATGTGGAGTCATACCTGCTTTCTTCCTGACTTATTGGAACTTTCTCTATGGCTGTTTTGAAAAGCAGAGCTACAACTTCGGCAAAGAGGACTTCACCACGGAGGTCAAGAAGGTGGCCCATGCTCCAAACAAGGCAAATGTCAGTCCCCGAGTGTGGACAGGGCAAAGGGGTTGGACGTGACTCTCTCCCATTCCGAAAGAAACTAGGGGACCTCCCCCCTCACTGAATGCTCTTGGAGAAGGCAGCAGATTCCTATTACCGGCGACACTCCAGCCCCCTGACTGGTTTCCGACTTGAGTACTTTGGGGGTTAAGATCTCTGGTTGGAGCCTCCTTTCCCCTGAAAAGACTGTTGCTGGCCCTTGGCCTGCTTATTTTTCATACTCTTGCCCTTCCCCGGATGGCAGCCCTTGTCTGACCCATAGTGGAATTGTGTCTTCCACTGTGTGTAGACTATGGCTGGCAGACCAGACAGAAGGCCATCCAAAGGTGACTTATGCTTCCCGGCTGTACCATGCCCGCCTTTGGAGGACTTGTAACATGCATGTAATGCCTTCAATCGTATGACATAGAGGCTTGTAACCTGCATCTATTGCCTTCAGCTGTATGACAGAGGCTTGTAAACAAGCATGTATTGCCTTCAATCTTATGACATAGAGGTTTGTAACCATCATCTATTACCTTCAGCTGTATGACATGGACACTCATAACCTGCATACATGTACTAAGCTTAAGAACTTTGTGCAGTTCATGAACAACTGGCTACTTCTGGACAAATTTTCACGAAAAGTCCATTCTGTACGAGGGCAGCATACCAATAAGTAAAAGCAAGTTAAACGTTGAGGGGGCTGCTCATTAGGAATATTTTTCTTGGATTTGTTATATTGAGGTTACTTAAACACTCATGTACTTATCTCATGTTTGCTAAAGTAAATATTAAAAGCAGTAGAAGGCACCAGACAATTTTATCTATTTTGTTAACTTAAAGTCATAAAATGAAAAAGATGTTATACACTGTAAACCCTTATATAAGTTATTTGTTATTTATCTGATTTACAACACAAGTTTTGTTGTATTATATTACTTATATATTGGCTCAAATATTTTAGTTTGTTTTCCAGTGTCAATAATTTTGCTAAACTTTAAGTTAACTTTAAACTTGTTTAAAACTCTTTTCCAAAGAGTCCATGCATCACATATCACGACTCTTTTGTGAAAAGAGTACTTGTATTGATAATGAACAGGACACTTTAATGAATGGTTGCCATTGATAATAAGGGCTAAGTGGGATGTAAGACATGGAGGCATGTAACCTGTGTCTATTGCCTTCAGAAGTAAGCCATAAAGACATGTTACCTATTCTGTTTCCTGCAGATGTCTGGAGCTGCCTGCAGGCGCAGCAGCACTTGCAACAGAGCGAGCCTTTGAGCTGCAGGGTTATGCTTTTGATGCTGACAGGGAAGACACCAGGAGTCCTCGTGTTGTGAGAGTTGGAGCCATCCAGAACAAGATCGTAGCCTCCACATCAGCTCCCGTGTCTGAGCAGGTAAGTGATCCCTCCCCTCACTCAGGCTTTGTATCCCTGAAAATTCTGTACCCAAACATGATTTGGTAGTGCAGATAAAACATAGACTTGCCATAGACTTCCTAATGCATCATTGCATACTTTTGACAAATAGTCCAATATTTAGCCCAATTTCATCATTGGGACTCTTCAAAATACAAGGGTAAATTGTAAATGAGATCATAACTCACCTTTAACCCTTAGCCACTGCCTCAATCAGCAAGTCCACTGAATCAACTGACTTCTCTCACACGCTCAGTCCAGCTCACCTGTCACAGCCCAAGCTATGGTTTACTCCATAGATTACATCATGGGAGTGATCTGGTGTCTTTAAAGCGAAATTACTTTTGCATATATCAATAAATATATATATATATATCACACAAAAAAGTTTGTAGAATGACATAGAAAACAAGATCAAAGTATCACTTTTTACATTTTATTTCAACATAGTCTCTGCTGACATCAATATTTTTGGACCAGCGATGTTCCAGCTCAAAGGCATCAATCAGGCTGTTCTTATCAGCATAAACAAGTCCAAGTAAATGGTTCTTAAGATTTGGGAAAAGGAAGAAGCCAAATTCAATTGCAACAGTGACAGCAACATGTGCTGTGTGGACGAGATCATTGTCTTGATAGAGCAACCCTGAGCTTCCCTCACCTCTTGGCCTTGATGAGTGCCCTTAACTCCCTCACTAGCATAATATGCCCCGTTGATACTTTTGGCCCTTTTCAAAGTAATTTATCATGATGATAACCTGGCTATCCCAAAAATCCGAGTTCAACACTTTTCCAGGAGATGTCACTTGCTTGAACTTTTTTCGGGTAGGCGAATTGGTATTTTTTCACTGTTTGCTTTAGTTTTCGGTTTCAGGGTCAGGAAGTTATCCTTGTCTTCCCTGAATCTTTTGATATATCCAGGAATTTCTTTTTATGCTCACCAGTAAAAATTCTTCACATCCATCTTGCAGAGAGCTTGCTCATGTAAAGATTTTCTGTAAGTATTGTGTATATAGACCCAAAACTAATTCCCAGCAATGTGTTGAATGGTCAAGCAGCTGTCTGTAAGCACCATGTCGTGAACAGCATCAACTTGAACATCACTGGTGGAGGCTCTTGGCAGACCAGACCTGGCATCATCTTCAACACTCAGCTGGCCACATTTAAATTCAGCAACCCACTTGGCAACCCAACCCAATGTATTGAACATATCTTCATAGATTTCCTGTTCAGACATTCCTTTCCTTAACAAATACTTTATGACTGCATGCTTTTCAACATCATTCATTTTTCTAGTTTCTTGACCCCTATGCAGTGTGGAATGTGATATCTCAAAAACTACTCTATGGATGGTTGCAATATTTTGTCACTATCTGCAGAATAGATTGATTTTCAGGTTTATAGATCATTTGAAAGTAGTGGATTGTTACATGCTTATTCTACACATTTTTTGACTTCCCCTCGTATTCTCGAACTCTTTCAACCTTTTGATCTCTTTGATGCTTGGCATATCTTAAATACAAGAGTCTACAGTGAGTAAGGCTCAAGCTGCAGGACTACCCTTTCTAAATACATGGGAATTCAGATTTCTCATTTTTAGTGGTAAATATAGTCACACATATTTAAAGTATTGTTTGGGAATATTTAATTCAAAATTCTAATTTCCTCAATTAAGATAACTCGCAAGGTTTAGACTAAAGTGACTGTGTTTATTGAAATAAATTAGCACCGCAAAGGTGACATTGGGATCGACTTATGCTATCGCACAGATGGCAATATCTTCAACCCTCGCAGACTGCTGGCCAAGACTAAAACTGAAACCACCACGATTCGCGACCTACTCTTTGCTGATGACTGCTCACTTAATGCAGTGGACGAGTCTGAGATGCAGTCAAGCATGGATTGTTTTGCTACAGCTTGCAACGACTTTGGTTTAACCATCAGCACCAAGAAAACTGAGGTGATGTACACTGAGCCCACAATTCGTGTTAACGGGGAAAAGCTGGCTGTTGCTGACAAATTTACATACCTTGGCAGTAATTTATCTCGCAATGTTAACATCGACGAGGAGGTGCATTACAGGATTGCCCGTGCCAGTGCAGCTTTTGGTAGGCTACGTGACTCTGTCTGGGATAGGAATGGTATCACTCTGAAGACCAAATTAAAGGTATACAATGCTGTTGTCCTTCCCTCATTGCTATATGCCTGCGAAACATGGACGGTATACAGCAGACACACAAAGCAACTCAATGCTTTCCATATGAGATGCCTAAGGAAATTACCAAACATCAAGTGGCAAGACAAGATACAGGACACAGAGGTTCTCCACAGAGCCCAGATGGACAGCATTCATGCCAAGCTAAGGCTCACCCAACTGAGATGGGCAGGACACATGTGCCGCATGCCAGACAATCGGCTACCAAAACAACTGCTCTACGGAGAACTGTGTAGTGGTAAATGATCGCACGGAGGCCAGCGCAAACGGTACAAGGACACCCTCAAGGCCAGTCTCAAGGGTTTTGATCTCAACCCCTCAACATGGGAATTGGTTTCACAAAACCTGCCACAGTGGCGCTGCTCTATCAAGAATGGTGTAAAAATCTTTGAACAAAACAGAATTCAAGTTGCCAACAAAAAACGCCTTGCCCGCAAGACCAAACAAGACTCTGCTCCACCCCATAACAGCCAGCCCATCAACTTCACCTGTGAAATCTGTAACAGGGCATTCCTCGCCAGAATCGGACTGATCAGCCATCTCCGTACTCACAAACTACCTTGAAGTCATGGTCATCTTCAGATATGAAGGATGAACCATATATATTATTGAAATGAAATTGTACAACAATATATGAGATTTTTGAACTGGTATGCCATCATCTCAGACAAGAAAAAAATGAAAAGAATTATAAAATTCTGAAAACAAAATTGAACCAGTATTTCTGTGCATGACAACTCTATTGTGTGTGAAAATAAAACTTAAAATGGTACTCATTTCAGGAAACTGAAATTGAACTTGACAAAATTATAGAATGATGTGGTTGTAGAATAGATTTGGATTACTTACATAGATTATAGTGGTGTACAGTGGGATAGTGGTAAGTGGTTAGGTAGACCCTCTGAAAAAATGAAAAGAAAGAAGGGCATATATGTAACTGCATTGGTCAACAATTTCTACTTCAGTCATCATGAAGCTATGAAGCTAGCACCAGAAAGAGAAATTCTTTGATGGCATTTTCAGCTCATCTTTCCTGAAAGGCCTGATGGACCTATTCATGACATTGCCTCTAGCCTATGTCCATTCTTCTAATCCTTCTTTTCATGAACCGTTGACTCTAGGAAATTGAAATCTTGCATGCAGGTACTTTGGCAAGTGGGATAATTAATTGTAGATTTTGTGATTACGTCGCCCTGAAAAAGGACCACCAATTTGTGTCATCTCAGAAAGCAATTGGCCTTGACGCTTAAACATTGTGTAGAGACTTCCTTAGCAAAGGAAATTTGAGATTTGGTGACTCTGCATGTGGCCCCAATTAAAGTCCAAAGGGACTGTGCCCTTTAAAACTATTTTCAGCTCAACTAAGGAAAAGGTGATGTAAGCTTAAACCTTGTACAGAGATATCTTAGGCAGTGGTTTCTAAATTGTAGATTTGATGACACCCTTAATCTTTGCCGCTGAAATTTAATGTCTAGACTCCTTTCCTAATAAGGATTATAATTTATGATTTGGTAAACCTGTAGTCCCTATTAAGGGCCACTGGGCCACTCCCTAAAGCCTACTTTCATCTTCTTAAAAAGCAAAAGGCCTCGAAAGCTGAAATGTTGTTTACAGACACCTTGGCTATGGGGCATTATATTATAGAGTTCCAAAACCTTCGTAGAGAAGTATAATTATATTCCTTCAACTAGAACCCATCATGTTAAAATCATCCTTGTAAATTTAACAATACCATTTCACATTCCAAACCCACTTTTTGATAACATTTCGTTTTATTTCTCTATGCAACTTTTGGAAGTTACGATACTGTGATCTGCATGGGTTCAAGTTATTATTCATGGATTTTTTAAATTTGAAAATAGATATGTGTAAATTTGTGGCGATATTTGTGCAATTGGAGCAAATCAATTGAATGCTGACATCTTGAGTAGACAATCATTTACCTGGTATTTTTAGATGTGTAGGAAACTGGGTAATTAGTTCATTTTATTACTCATGTTTTGGCCATAAAGTTCCTTTGGAGTTTCATTTGTAGGTCTTGTAATTGACCTGGGTATCTAGTATATCGTTACGGTGTCCGCCATGTTTGTTTTGGGGCGGAACCGGAAGTACCGCTGTGAAGTTGTTTACTGTTGCTGACCAATGGAACGCTTGAGTCAACTGCCTTTACAGGGGAATTCCCTCTGGCGCTTTTGTTCCTTTAGGTAATGCGTTTGTGAGGAGTAGGAAACCATATGTAGATTAATTGGTGTTGAAAATAGTTAAGAAAGCTATAGGATTTTGTGAAGGAATAATTAATATAAATAGAGGTAGTTTCAGAGATGTAACCATGAAATATGGGAATTATGGTTAGTTAATCTCTATATAGGTAGTTGGGTTCCTTACTATCATAGTTTTGGGAAAGTAAGTGTTGAAATTCAGTTAGGAAAAGGACAAAGTTTCTAAGAAAGAACATGCTTACGTAGTTGAGTTTTTGTTATACTTCTGTTATTTTCCTTGTTTTCCATTCACCTGAATAAATTGTAGATTATTTAAATTTATGCTTTTAGTTGAAAGAATTGACTAATACCATTGAACTGAAGAGACTGTACACTGTTCCCACCAACTTACCATGTCACAATATAAGTCCATATAGAACCATGTAACAGGTTAAAATAAAGGTACAATCTAGTTTAACTCCCGTCCCAGGGCTGCCTATCAGAGGGCGCCTCTTACAAATGCAAGGCTTTAACCTAATACAATTAATCATTAAAGATTTGATTAGGTACAGAACCAGTGGCTTTATTTTTCTTTTTATTCGATATACATTTTCTTACCTCAGTAAGATAAATTGATAGTTTTAACATCATCCATGTACATATGTTTATACTGTATATGTTTGGAATGTGCAAGTTTGTGTTTATTCCATTAGAAAAATTTGAAAAAGACAGTTATACATACCCTTCATTTATGAGTTACAGCACATAGCATTAAGTCATTTGACTAGAGTAGGTATAAATAGAGGTTCTGGACCAACGGAGACCAAAGCATATATTCTCATTAACCATAACACAAGAACTATTGTAACATGACTTCGTTGTATCCTCGATTCTGATTGGTTGATTTGAAAAAAATTACCCTATGTTGAATGACAATGAATACCCGCAAATTAGCAAAGGCGAATCACCGCGAATTGATAAAACATTTTCACTTTTTAAGTGAAACAAGTTTTAATGATCGTTTCTTAGAAATTTTTTGCAGTACTCCGATTTGACTGATGTCTTTGTCCTTTTTTTAGGTTGTGTCTACCGGTGGAAATTACAAATACACTTCAATATGATTTATTTTTGAAGAATGAAAATATTTTCAACTGGCTTACTTAGTCCAAGTTTGCCGCAAAGTTTCATGCAGCCGCCTTCTTTTGAATGCCGTTCCCATGGTATGACGTCACAAAGGCCAACCGTTTTGACGTCCCAATGTTTGCGTTGCTGTCACAATGGTTGTGGGCTAGTTTTAGACTTTAGTACTCGTTTTTTGTTGTTGATATTTTTCTACGAGCTTTATACATGTCCAAACAAACTAGTATGTTGTAAGGTCTTGCTGTTATGAATGCAACTGTTTGGTATCATCAGGACGATGCTTGTAATGTAAATTATGCCGGGAATTCACATTAGGTTAGACCTTAACACACCTCTTACAGAAATAGAACAGTCGCAAAGTCCTGCTCTTAATCTTCTAATAACTAACGCTGTCGGTTTTAAACTAAATTTGCGGATGTTGAATAACAATGAATCCCTGAAATTTTACAAACGCAACTATTTATCTTCTAACTCCGCAGTTTTTTTCTGAAATGGTTAATGAGGAAATAAGCTTTACTCGTCGCAAATCCAGAACCCCTATTTATAACTACAACAGGGTTACAGATAAGGGTCGTACACGGGTAATGTACGCCTATAAGATTACTAAGTATGGCCCTAAAAAAAATTCCATGCCTATCATCTACGCACATACATGCCTGTTTACGCTTGGACATTCATTTCCATGTGTATCGTATTTCTAAATTTATCAAGGATGTTCTGATTCATGAATATAATAATTTCATGTTCAGGTTCATTTGACATATAATCATCGATTGTTGATACCTTGTAAAATGTACTTCTAAAATTATGTACAGCTTCGCTAGTTTCCATCGGTAATATATTGGCGATTTCATTGGTTGATTACAACACTTTACACCTTTGGGTAGCTCCGCTATATGCAAATTGCATTGCAGCCTCTAAGCGAAGCAACAAACACTCATTATCATACAAAAAACTAATCGATAAATTGTACTGATTGCGTTTTACTTTTATCTCGGAGAAACATATTTCACGGTATTTGTTTTGAAACGCTAACTAACTAAAATCAGATTATTACCCGAGGAAGTGTGTCATATGACTTTTACGAAACGAATGTGAATTTTTAGCTCATCAGGTGTGAAAGACCCGATGGGCTTATGGCATGGCAAGGCGTCCGGCGTCCGTCCATCCATCCGTAAACTTTTCACTTTTTCGACTTCTTCTCCAGAACCAATGACTCTAGAGAGCTGAAATTTTATGTGCATACTCCTTGGCAAATGGGGATTCTAAATTGTAGATTTCGTGACCCCATGACCCCAAATGGGGTCACAAGGGTCAAAACCTTAAAAATCTATTTTAATCTTCTTCTCCAGTTCCAAAAGGTCCAGAGAGCTGAAAAGTTGTGTGTAGACTCCTTGGGCACTGGAGATTCTAAATTGTAGATTTTGTGACCCCATGACCCCAAATGAGGTCAGAGGGGTCAAAACATGAAAAACCTATTTTCATCTTCTTCTCCAGTTCCAAAAGGTCCAGAGAGCTGAATAGTTGTGTGTAGACTCCTTGGGCACTGGAGATTCTAAATTGTAGGTTTGGTGACCCAGTGACCCCAAATGGGGACACAGGGGTCAAAACCTGAAAAACCTATTTTCATCTTCTTCTCCAGTTCCAAAAGGTCCAGAGAGCTGAATAGTTGTGTGTAGACTCCTTGGGCACTGGAGATTCTAAATTGTAGGTTTGGTGACCCAATGACCCCAAATGGGGTCACAGGTAGTCAAAACCTAAAAAACCTATTTTCATCTTCTTCTCCAGTTCCAAAAGGTCTAGAGAGCTGAAAAGGTGTGTGTAGACTCCTTGGCCAACGGGGATTCTAAATTGTAGGTTTGGTGACCCCATGACCCCAAATGGGGTCACAGGGGTCAAAAACTAAAAAACCTAATTTCATCTTTTTCCCTAGTTCCAAAAGGTCTAGAGAGCTGAAAAGGTGTGTGTAGACTCCTTGGCCAACGGGGATTCTAAATTATAGGTTTGGTGACCACTTGACCCCAAATGGGGTCACAGGGGTCGAAACCTGAAAACCAGTTCCAAAAGGTCTAAAGAGCTGAAAAGGTGTGTGTAGACTCCTTGGCCAACGGGGATTCTAAATTATAGGTTTGGTGACCCCATGACCCCAAAGGGGGTAACAGGGGTCAAAACCTAAAAAACCTAATTTCATCTTTTATCCCTAGTTCCAAAAGGTCTAGAGAGCTGAAAAATTGTGTGAAGACTCCTTGGCAAATGGGGATTCTAAATTGTAGATTTCGTGACCCCATGACCCCAAATGGGGTCACAAGGGTCAAAACCTTAAAAATCTATTTTAATCTTCTTCTCCAGTTCCAAAAGGTCCAGAGAGCTGAAAAGGTGTGTGTAGACTCCTTGGACACTGGGGATTCTAAATTGTAGGTTTGGTGACCACTTGACCCCAAATGGGGTCACAGGGGTCAAAACCTTAAAATCCTACTTTCATCTTCTTCTCCAGTTCCAAAAGGTCTTGACAGCTTAATAGTTGTGTGTAGACTCCTTGGACAATGGGGATTCTGAATTGTAGGTTCGGTGACCCCTTGACCCCAAATGGGCAATGGGCCTTTTCTATTTGATTGTGAATAACTCGGACGTTGGGACAGGCTACCTTTCCTACACTGCCCATGACCCCATTGTCTAAACCCAAACACCTATATCTATCAAAAGTCTGATGAGCTACAGAGCCCATGGCTCTATTTTTATATTACCCGAGTAATAGCAAGGGTTATACAAAAATTCGCATGAATCTGCTTCTGTAACTTTGTCAAATTCTAATGCCGTATTCTTAATTTCATTACATTATTCCCTATAATAACATGTTTATATTCATTAAATGTTAGTTCATATTCTAATCTACCTCCCAAAGCAGCTTGATAGAATGGCATATGACTCTCTAGCAATTTCAAAATCTAGAGGAATATAAAATCGGTTTCCTATGTTAGCCGCCATTTCTTTATTTTCCAGAACTGAATCATCTCCAAGGGTAGATCCCACCCGCAATCTGGTCACGTTTCGATTTTGACTAATTTTAACAGTGGTTTTCTTTATAGCCAAATGTTTTGTACTATGTACTTGTTTCATTTAAGTGTTATCTGAAGTTAAGAATATATCAAAAGCCAATCGAGCTGTCCCTGGAACAATTAGATCCTGACTTCCAAGATTAGGGGAACGGACCAACAGTTGTTCATTTTGGTTTATGGTACCAGGGTTATTTGTAACACTTAAAGAAGATTGGATTCCTTTGATAGCAAGATTCTTATTAAGCTGATGTAATGGATTGAGTTTCTAAACATAATGGAACATTTTATATATTTATTTTTTCTATTTAAATAGAAAATATTCTTTAATAAAATGGCTGAGCCTATTAATTCGAACAAACTTGGAGAGGTTTCAGATTCTTTGAAGAGGATCTCCTTGGGGTACTATTGCATAAAATCTGTTTATTTTTACTATATGACAGGTTGTGACTACATTTTGAATAAAAAGTATACAAAAAAACACAAACTGATAAATAACTTATCCAAATTAACAAAATTGGATGAACATTTAGAATAAGAAAAAGACAAATAAAGCAAAGCCTATAACACAAAACAAAAGGAACGGGTTATCAAGAGAATAAATGATTTAGAAGATGAAAGGTCAGCACATTTGGAAGCTAGCTGCTTCAACATATAAAGAAGTATTGCCATCACAAATTCAGCATATCCGCCAGACTATGAAAAAAAAGGGTCTTCATTAAATTCATCTAATAGCTGACTTATTTTCGGGAGGGATATCTAAGAAGTAGCTTACAGCAGTAGAATATAAAAGTAGCAAAGACTTTCCTAATGTCTTAACCTTAACAACACCTAAACTGCGTTAATATTTCTTGTATTCTATTATTATTTCTTTGTCTGTCATTCTATTAATTCTCTCTGTAGAAAATTTCTTATCAACATATTTCCCTCTACCTAAAACCTACCTATAAGCTTTTCTATCTTATATTCAACGATGTGTATACTATGAAGTCTTTCAGAATGAAATGGTCTGGAATGAGCAGGGGATGTGTCAACTTTGTTATTATCCATTTTTAGAAAGAAAAAAAAAGCTCCAATGTTTAAAAACAAGAAAAAGCAAGAAAATAAATACACTGAGAAGCACAAAGTGGATAGCTAATATCATTAAGATAATAATCATCAATTAGATATCCAACATTTTATATCTTAAATAATCTTAATCTTAGATAATAAAGTATGATGTTACCTAAAGATCCGCATTGTGCTATAATTTGTGGACAGACTGGTTGTGGTAAGACAAGATTTGGTGGATGGAGGGGTAACCTAAACTATTTCCCTTATTTTGAGTATTTCCTTTCAGTGACTAGTTTCGTTCAGATTCGAACTCATCAGACTGCTGTATTGAGAAAATCTGAGTGTTTATATAGGGGAATTAAACCATCAAAAGTGTCATGTGACTCTACCGACTGGAAAATGTAACACATAACCCTTTGTGTTTGGAATTACATATTTTGACCCGTGATTGTGACTTCACAGGTCATAACCTTTCCCCGCTATCTGGTGGGTAGTTGACCTTGATAGACTATGATCAGAGTTGGTACACGCTTGGGTAATTGTAATCTAATTCGAGTTTAAATTAGTGAAAAAATTATAAGAAAAATGACTGTAAAGAAAAGGTTTTGGTTATGAACATTTTTTTAAGTTGGTTTCCTTTGTGTAATTGACAGGATTATGCTCGAATTCAGCATGCCCTGGTGAGATGTGCCAGGGAAACATTTGTTGAATTTGGCCAGTATATTGTCTAGTTCCTGAACGGTGTTGGTGTAGTAGTGTGTAAAGGTTATCCAGATTCTATCCAAAGACAACCAACTACTGGGGGTGTGAGTCTTGACCATTTATTACACTTCAGTAATAACAAGAAGAAACCCTGAAATACAGGAATAAAATGAATTAAAACATGGTCACATGAACACACTATTGTTTACATATTATCGTAGCATCACTGTATCAAATCGACACATCAATCACCTTATCTATATATAGAAATAATATGAATGATACATAATAATTATTACATTAGCCATAACATCAGATGTGAATCATTCAATCACATCATCTATGTATAATAATACATTATAAATTAACATTAAGTGTATCATACACGTAACCAAAGCAATCATGAAACAATACATCATGATATTATAAACATCATACATGTATACATGAATATAAGTATTTACAACAATATGGTTTAGGTACATATGCATATACCTATTTTCATTTATATATAAGACCATGAAACTCACTGCTGTATGACAGCAGGTTTCACAAACAGGCAAGTCAGTTTTAATTCACATCGTGAGATTATCTAAAAAGCAATTAATAAAAACGTATATAAAACCTATCTAATAATTGAGACACTAGCACACATCCAACAATCACTCACCTCAAACACACACATACCTTTAATAAATAGTTACAGATAACTAAATTATAATATATGCATTTAGTTATATTATTTAAGATATAGAATGGATATTTATGCATATGAAATGTATTACTGAGACCAACTAATTAAATTGGTTAATACCTAGATATATATAAATATACTTTACTCCAAAGCTTTATCTTTAGATTAGAAACCTATTTAGAAATAAGATTAAAAATAGAATATATACAACACACAATAAAAGAACCACAACTAACCTGATTATTGAAAATCCTAACTCCTCGAAAAACACTTCCAAGAATATCCTTAGGAAACACAGATGATAATAATTCACAATAATCCGATCCAACTGAATATAACTGACTAACTTAGAAGTCTAAAACCTGAACCTTATAAAACACCTGAAGACAGGTAGATAGAAGATAGTAAGCCAGACTGTAAGAGAGAGGAGAGTTGAAAGGGAGATAGCTTGGGTACAGAGTGAGGTGCAGGTGACAGGGCATGGCCTGAGTGCAGTGGCTATTGTTGGTATAAACTAATGTAAACTAAGCCTATATGAAGTTACCAATGATGAAATCTACAAATATAATTAAATGAAAGGTTTAATCTTTAAACAGCTAAATAACTATAATGTTAAGATATCTATCTCTAATAAATCTTAACTAATTTACTAAGCTTATAACCCTTGTCACTAAGGTTAATTCGAAAAAACACTAACTGAAATATTGTTAAAAGACTTTAAACACAACTCCAATTGCCTTTCAATTAGAGTTAAACCAAAATAAAATATATACATTATTTAACACTGCCACATTGGGATGGCAGCCCTGGAGCTCCTGGCATACTCGTGTCGTGCTGACTTCAGGCCCCGCGCCTGTGGGAACATGGAGGGTATGTCATCCCAATGCTGTCCAAAGACTTTCCATCTCGTGTCGTCCAGTTTCACTGAATTGTCTGTGACGAAGTCATCCTATCTGTTGAATTGTTGGATTGGGCTTAGATCAGTGTCCCATGCAGTGTTGGCAGCTGTGTTGTCTGTTCTAGTTAGGGCAGGTCAGGGCCGCCCTGGCTGCTGGTTCGTTAACCATGGGCCGTGGTGCACTTTGACAGGTAGATTGGTATCCTACCTGTGCACAGGGTGTTGAGGGTGTGGCTTACCTGGTGATGGCAGTGGGTAAATGTCTGATAGTGCTCAGAGATTTACTCAGCAAGACCGCCATTACCTTTCCCGCTCCCACTCCCTGCATCTCAGGATCCGTCCACAAAAACTTGGATGGATGATCCATGTGTCAAACCAGACTGCAACATCTGCTAAAAACTTAATCGTGATAAAACTTTCACCAGTCATTACACAAAGAAATCATACAGATGTAGGAACGACTTCTCCTGCAAAAGCCGCAATGTAGTCTACTTGCTTTCCTGTAATGAATATGGCTTATAAAACTCATGTGACGTCATCCTATTGTTTTCACCCATTCCAAAACCAGTAGGTAATTATATAAGAACCTGGACGATTTCATTATACTCCATTTCCCATTGTAAAGTGATATTTTCTGCTTGCGAGATGTAGAACGCACTTTCTATGTTAGCGCTGTAGCGCTGTCCCCCTTGACCGTAGCGCCGTCCCCTTGACCTGAGCACCACCCCCTTGACCTTAGCGCCGTCCCCCTTGACCTTAGTGCTGTCCCCCTTGACTGTAGCTTTGCCCCCCTTGGATTTTTTGCCATACAGGACATCTGAGACGTTGGCCTGCATAGATGAACTTGTCGTTTGTAACATCTTACAGCAGAACTTCGGTGATCTGCAAAGAAAAGCAATGAATGTACAAAGTATGTTTTTGAAAGAATAAGATACACTGCTTAAAGATCGACTGAAATGACCCATGGCAACTTTCGTGATTCATGAAATATGTTTTCTAATTTGCCAGTAACTTAAATTTAAATTTTCGAAGTCGGCCAATAAACAACTTTAATACGGCTTTTTCGAATCACCAGCTAATTAGCACCAGTGAACAGATCTGAACTGGCCCGTGGTCACTGAGGCGTGTCCTGCTGCGTGACGTACTAGTTGGTGGAAGTATAACCTCGTTATGAAAAAACAACAGGAAATCTCAGTCTTAACTGTTTAAACATATCTAAAGTCATCCAAACAACTCAAACCTCCGATAATTTGATGTTAAATATATATTTAATTATTTATATTTTTCGAAGCGAAAGACGGTGTTTTAATATGATGCTATGCGCACTATCCCATAGCATGTGTACATCAATTACGACGTCTGCCAAATGTTGTCACAACAATCAGGCGGTTTTAACTAGTCTTATTCTTTTGTGACACACAGGTGGCCGTTATGTAATCCTATCGCATTCAATTTCAATTCTTGTTTTAATGGTTCCTAATTATACCTTTTGAATTTTCATGCCTTGCCAGGTATGTTTTCATGTCATTGATTGTTAAATTCAAAGACAGAGATTTTGCAACACGGTGTGAGATGTTATACTAGATAACAACATAATATATGTTAGTTCAATACAAATGAATCATCCACTAAGTACTAAGTTGTCATGAAAGTGAAGTGAAACAAAATAATTTTTCTACAGTAAACATTTACATTTTTTTACATTGTCTCCCGTTTATTACAAAAACTTTCATTTTTTCGAGACAATTTAGAACTTCATATTGATAAATACATGATATAACACAACTGTTATCCCATAGTGGTGGATCTCTCACCGACCAATTCTTAACCTTTTTGATATAAACCCACCCAAGAAAATCGCGTCCAAGGATTGTCAAAGTCCAATCAAAATGGAGTTGACGACTGAGAAGGAAAGTTGATATCATGAAGCAGTTACATATTGTATTTGGAATTCTTTCGGTCATGCTTTTGCCTCTATTTAGCTGTTGAATTAGCTTAAAAATAAAATCAAAGGGCTGGTGTTTCAGCTGACGACAAGCACGTCACACACTGGGTGTGGCTTCGAGTCATGCTTCAGTGATTTCATCTTAGCGTTCGCCAATCTCATTAGGCGGTTTTCCAAAAACGGGTATAAAAGGTCTCCTAGTAGTCGAATTAAAGGGAATATTTTCTCATTTTTTGGCTCTATTGATTCTTGAAGCGAATACAGATAATAATTTGTAATAATCCAAATTATGCGTTACTTCTCCTCTTTAAGCATGCTTTTAAAATTAGTATCACTAGGAGAGCTAGTGAGTGAAATAGAATTGTCGTACAACAAATATTATTTTCCAAAAAAGAATGCTTATATTGCCAATACATTAAATGAATTATAAACATCATTTTGAACAAGAAATGCATTTTACAAAGTAAGAAAGTTTATCGACTAATTAAATTGCTGAAAACATTAGTACCTGTCTGCTCGCATATCTGCTGTTCATCAATTTTTGCATCATGCAGTTTGGTCGCAGCCGTTACTCTTAAAGAGTGGTTGGTATTTTTCCCGGGAATTCCAGGCTTTTCAGACGCCTTGAGGGTGTTGATGCCGACTGGAGGCACCATGAACCAACAATCGTCCTTGACGACCCTCAAGGGAATAAGATAGAATGCATCATTCTTCTTGCTTTTCGGGCTGAAGACCAAAGAATAATTGAAATTAGGCTTGTACATTCATTATTCAGATATGAAGTCTCTTAATTAAAGATATCAAGATAAAAATCTGTAACTCGAAAATTCTGAAAGTGAATTACGTGTCAATTTTGAGATGTTCCCTCCATTCATGAATCAAACCCACGTGCACAGTTAACCTGATCTCAAGTCATGCACGTGAATTGCAGATTTACGCGACAAGTTATAGGCATTACTCCGCCCTCCTGTGTGATACCAAAATAAACACGAAATTTAAATTTTAATGGCAGTTAAATGAAGAACGTTTTAATTGAATTATGATATTTTAACTAAAATATTTTACTGACACGTCAAGTAAAATAATTTATATGTTTAAAACGGATTTGACAGTTGTGAATAAAAATAAAAGTTATATATATATATACTCTCAAATTCATTGAATTAATATATCTTGTGAATCAATTCAATTTGTAATGAATATTACAGATACTTACCATAATGAGGTATTCTTCTCCCACAGGCGCACATAGCATCAGTTCCTGTTTTTATACTTCGTATTTGTTGCTACTGCATTTTTAATTTTTTGTTGAATGCTCTCTTGGTCAAACGTTTCTGCTAAATGTTTTCTTGCATTATCAAGGCCTTCAGCTTCATTACCTTCATAATTGTACCGACTCTGTGTTAGAAACACAGAGTTGCCACTCGTTCTATCTGGCCCCACCTACACCCCCTCGTTCTTTCTACCCGCACCAAAAACCTGTTTTCGTACCTTAACCAACACAAACAATATATAGGTGAAACCAAAAGACACATTGGTATACGAATTAAAGAACACTTTGCTGATACAAAACACAATATAGACAAACCATTAGCTTTACACTTCAGTGGTGTGGGTCACTCCACACGGGCTCACCGTTTCAAAATAATTTATCAGCTCCAGTCAAACCCTGACTCAAAACACTTTACCTTAAGATGTAGATAGAAAATGATAGAATGTAGTAGGTATAAATAGGGGTCCTGGATTAGCGGTGACTAAAGCATATTTCCTCATTAACCATTTCAGTAATCACTGCAGAGTAGTTTTTGTGTTATGGCTAATGAGGAAATACGTTCTGAGCTCCGCTGGTCTAGAAGCCCTATTTATGCCTACTGACCAGTGAGAAGATTGTGTGTGATACTGACAGTATTCTATTACATCTGACTCCAGAAAGAAGCCCTGATCCAGAGACTGAGTGACATAATCGAGGCCGCTGCTGTGTGTGGGGTCAACATCCTCTGTATGCAGGAGACCTGGAGTGAGTGACCCCCAAAATTTGTCTTTTTATTTGTTACCCACTAATTTTTTTACCTTGTTTGAAACAGGTTGTTCTCTATTTTGACTCCATTTCTATTAACATTTCAGCTCATCAGACCTGTAGGCTCAGATGGGCTTATGGCTTGACCCATTGTCCAAATCTCATTGCAATCGAATCATTGAGTCGTTCCCCCGTCTTAAAATAGGTTGTTAATAGTCTTTCATCTATGATCTGACACAGTTGTATACATGTTGCAGGGTCAACTTGCTAATAAAAAACAAGCGCTGGTGGCTTTGATGGAGTTTTTTACATTTTATCATAAGTACATATTATACAAACATGCAAATGCAAATACCTTTAGTAAACGATATGACAATCCAAGAGATATGTTAGGGACAAATAACACAAAGTATGAATTTTATACAATGAAAATATAAATAACATGAAATTAAACATACCAAATGTTTGGTATTCAGGTTCAACCGTGAAGACAAAATCACATAGCTACATGTACCTAAAATGTTTAATAGTACAAGATAATAATGCACCCAAATGTAAGGCAGGTAAACATAAATAACTGTAACCCTATCCAAATACATACATAGAAAATGCAGAAACTTTAGCACATGTTCAGAGCATGAGAACAATTGAACATAACAGCATAGTAACTATGCCAAATACAAACAATCTCTATCATAATAACCAGTATTATTAAATGAAATCTTACCATACCTATTTATGATATATAGATATAATAATGCTTACAAAAAAGTTGAATTCACATATCAGACATACAGCAAGTGTCGTATAAGAATAGTATAATTTGCCTGCAACAAATACAACATTAACCCTCAACCCGGGGTTTACAGAATGGTCTGGGATGAAATTAAATTACGCCCCAGTTAGCCTTAGCGAACCCCGGAAGCTGGACTTAGAATCTGATGCATTTACTTATTAATGCAATTCTACGGTGTAGCGAATCCCGTAACAAAATTGCCAGCAGTCGTGTCAACTGAACTCTTGTATTTATGATGATTTTTTTGTGTGCTGTTCTAAATAATTGGGGCATATTTTTTGACAGTTTTATAGATATTGGTCATGTTTATCGTGCTGAAAATATGCATAACAAACACTCGATTTTCCCCAACTACCCGTCGGGCTTCCTATAGGACTGTGTGTTCTTGCTCCCCTCGTGCATGAGCTTATCGAGCCGCACACATTATTGTTTGCTCAGGCATGCGCACTCAAAACAAAAGCACACCTTGCTTTCGCACAACCCATGATCTAAACCCGTGGTCGGATTTAAATACAGGTGGTGATCATTTGAAAGAGAAGAAAATTACAAATATGCACTACCTGAACTAAATTAAGATACAGCATGGTAATTGTCAGATATTTGTAGTTTTATATCTTTTTTCACACCATATTTCTCATCATGTGCTCAACATTTTTTGACAATTTTTATATCACAAGAAAGAGAAAAAGATAGCCTTTAATTCCATGTAAAATTTTTACATGTGCTACAGTATATAAAGACAAAGCAAGCGCCGCACAAAAAGCTAATTCCTCTTTTCAAATCGTAAACTGAACGGCGATTGTCATGTTTCTTTCTTTTGCTCATATCGCCTCAAAGCTAAGTGCATTTTGAAATTGATTATATCGTGATAAAGAGGGAAAAATTGTCTTCGATTTCATATAAAATTTGCATATGCGCTATATAAATTAAAGATACAGTAAGTGCCAAAAAAAGGTGACTTTTGTTTATTCTTCAGTTTTTTGACATTTTTTGGCACTTAATATCACAAAAAGTTCTTTGCACATTTTGAAATTTCATATATCACAATAAAGAAAAAAGGTTGATCTTCATTTCCATATACAATTGGTATGTGTACGGAAATCAGTAGAGACGCAGTAATCATCGAACAAATAGGCAATTTCTCTATTCATATCTTGTTAACTGAGAAGCGGATTTATCATCTAGCTTTCCTTTACACTTCCTTTTTACTTAACTGCAGAGTGCATTATCAACATTTTTATATTATAATAAAGAGGACAGGATTGTCTTCAATTCTATTACAAAAATTCAAATGGAAATGAGACAACAAGCAGGGGACGAATTGGTTTTTTTTCAGGAACTGCACCAGGTACAGTTGACTGTTTTTATAAGACTGCACCTGAGCCACTCTGGCTGCACAAAAGTGATCACCTTTTTAAATGATTTTTATTAAAAAAAACTATCAAAACGTGTCAATTTGTTTTGTTTTTATTCATGTGGGAAGCTGACGAAAATGAAAGGGTTTTAAAAAGGCTTCAAGTTACTGAATATCATATCTGATCTATCAACTTGATCAGATTCATTTGTTTTCTTGTTTGTTTTTGTAAAGAATTTAAAAATTGAGGACTGCTCTTTTGACAATGACATTTTGTTTATATCAAGACAACACACTTGATAACTGGTCTCAATACAATATGGTCTATTTCAGATGCACAAAAGATACAAGACTTCAATGGTTTCAATATAAAATACTACATCACATTCTTCCAACTAATAGCATTCTGTATAAATTAGGTTATGTTGACAATCCTAACTGTAGTTTCTGTTCTCAAGAAATTGAGACACCAGTTCATTTATTTTGGACATGCGAAAAGGTAAATGAAATCTGGCAACAACTAGAATCCTGGCTACGTCAGAAGGCTCTTATCCAAATAAACATTACAAAGAAACACGTTCTGATTGGTTATCCGGATAAGAATAACGATCCTCTGAATATCATCTTGATAATAATGAAATACCTTATATTTAAAAACAAATTGAATAAAAGAATGCCACCATTTCAAGTATTCAAAAACGAAATGCGTGACTATTATTTACTTACTAAATGTTCAGCGATCATTGAGTGTGATATTAGCCTTTTCTATAAATTTTGGTCAACTTGCCATATTCTATTCACGTAAATTTGACTATTTGCCATACTGTACTTATGTGATTTTTCATTATTAATGCTGTACCGGAATGTCATCTGTTGATTTTTAAAAAACACTGTAAAATGCTTTGAAAATAAAAAGTTAAAAAAAAAAAAAAAGACAACACGTGTGACAGACGTGAGACCGGACGACTCGGTTGCTATGCGACGATCGTAGTTTTACCGAGGTTATACACGGGTACAAACGTGTTCTCACGGAAAAATCCGAAGTAATGACGTGTCAAGCTAATCGAGATGTGATTGGACAATTATAGCTGTGACAAATATGCAAATGAGAATTGCCAGGACAGGTCAAATCTATTTTTATCAAATGCGGAAGTAAATCATCGGCGTCGAGTACAAACGTTTTTGTTATCATTTCTAATAAATTTGTTTGAGTACTATAAATTATTCGATGTAAGTTATTTTTCAAACTGCACCTGGTGCAGTCTGGTAACTAGTATAAGTTGCACCAACTGATTTTAAACTGCACCAGTGCAGTCTTTATATGACGAATCGAACGCTGACATAGGTGTTAAGTGATGCAATTATCAAAATGTGTTCTCAAATAGCTGTGGGTACCATCTTTGCACACTATATATATTCCAAACCAAGTGGTGTATTTTTATATCATCGTAAAGACGAAATAAA
Source organism: Phorcus lineatus (assembly GCA_921293015.1). NCBI lineage: Eukaryota > Metazoa > Mollusca > Gastropoda > Trochida > Trochidae > Phorcus > Phorcus lineatus. The sequence continues at coordinate 14,297,288 of OV121089.1, forward strand.
TATCTTCATTTCCATGTATATTTTGCACATATTCGCATCAAAACAAAAGAAATGTCGCAGTAAGGCGATAATCAAAGTCTGTTTTCATTAGCTATAGCTACCAACCTTTCGTTGGTGTAGCTCCTTATCCTAGGTCAGTAGATTTTTATATTTTATGTCTTCGTAAATAAAAATAAATTGCCTTCAATTCCACATATGATTTGCATATATGCTAAGCGAATTACAATATTTATTAGTTGAAATAAAGACAATTTCTTTTTTGTGTGAGTGAATTTGTCTATGGAAATGCTGCTGCTGCTACTAGCTTAATTAGTAATATGACTGTTGGGGTCGGAACGTTATCTGGGTTTAACACCCCCCTGTTTCTGTAATTTATATATTTTGTTTAGGGGGTGTATCCTAATGAAATTTGTTGTGAAATACGGGGTAATAAATGATTTTATAACATTTGAAATAAAGACAATTTTTAGATCACTGTAAAATTCTTTCTAGACTTATTTTTTGAATAATTTTTATATTGACATGTAAAGGATTATTCGCCTTAAGTTTCGTATTGATTTCATTCAAAGTGCCAGGTAAGTATCATCCATTTGTTTTACGGTATTCACCAACCAGTTTTGTAGATAAAGATATTTACATTGGTAATTTGCCATGTAAACAAACCATATATTGGCAAAACAGTCGCGACTCGCGGCACTGGAAAATTCAGCCACTTGTGCTAATTACGCATTAACGGTAGCGAGGCAAGGGCTGGAAAATTCATCCACGGGGGCAAAATTGATCAAAATGATATTCAGCAACTTGAGGGTTAATGTTCCGTAGTTGAACATCAAATAAGGCTTACTGCCCTGATCTAACGTTACAATTACAAACTGTTATTTCTATCATAACAATTAATTATGAAAATAAATTAAATAAAAAAGTAATTATAATATATAAAAAACTTCTCACATGACCTTGTTTTATAAGAAATAATAATCTGGAACCAAAGCGCAATTTGTCACATGAATTGAAATAGTCGCAACAAAAATATTCACATATGACATTTAGGTTCGTATCAAAGGTAAATAATATGTTATGTTACATAGCAACAACTTGGACTTCCTCTTTTGAATAAAGACTTTTTTTTTTTGAGCATCAAACAATTTTGAATGGAAAGAAAGAAAGCTTTCTAGTTTTGATCATCTTATGAATAGGTATTGATTAATTCTCCCGTAAGTTCATTGAGTTTTCTGTGAAAAAGATAAAAGATCATTAAAACAATTTTATGTTTTGATATTGACAGACATGCCCTTTGCTTTTTGCACCCGTGAGAAGGCGCCATGGAGTGAGTTTGCAGAGAGTGCAGAGGAAGGTCCTACAGTCCGGGCTATGCAGGAGGTGAGCTCACATTCACACTCGCACTACCACACATTCACACTCGCACTACCACACATTCACACTTGCACTACCACACATTCACACTTGCACTACCACATTCACACTCGCGCTACCACACATTCACTCTCGCACTACCACACATTCACACTCGCACTACCACACATTCACACTTGCGCTACCACACATTCACACTCGCACTACCACTCATTCACACTTGCACTACCACACATTAACACTCGCACTACCACACAATCACACTCGCGCTACCACACATTCACACTTGCACTACCACACATTCACACTCGCACTACCACACACGTTACACTTACTCATTCACCAGGAGAGCTCTTATAGCAATGATCACCTCACGTTACACTTACTCATTCACCAGGAGAGCTCTTATAGCAATGATCACCTCACGTTACACTTACTCATTCACCAGGAGAGCTCTTATAGCAATGATCACCTCACGTTACACTTACTCATTCACCAGGAGAGCTCTTATAGCAATGATCACCTCACGTTACACTTACTCATTCACCAGGAGAGCTCTTATAGCAATGATCACCTCACGTTACACTTACTCATTCACCAGGAGAGCTCTTATAGCAATGATCACCTCACGTTACACTTACTCATTCACCAGGAGAGCTCTTATAGCAATGATCACCTCATGTTACACTTACTGACTCACCATTAGAGCTTTTTTGGCGTTGATCGTCTCATGTTACACTTCCTGCCTCACCAGGAGAGTTAGCTCTTATAGCATTGATTACTTCATGTACTTACTGACTCAGCGGGAAAGCTCTTATAGCAATGATCAATGTAATAAATTGTGATAAATTCCTTGCTAAAGATTGGAAAGCAATCCACTCTGAAAGTGAAAGGCTAGGATGTGAATATAATGCAGGTAGGAGCAGGTCACTCAGAGGCTATAATGGAAGTTTTCTACTTTTGTTGCAGCTGTCTAAGAAGTATGACATGGTGATCGTGTGTCCAATCCTGGAGAGGGACAGCAGTCATGGAGATATTCTCGCAAACACAACTGGTATGTTCTTCTTCTTATAACACTAATGTCTTCTATACCCTACAAAAAAAATTTTTATACCATGCCAGCAATTTGGACTTTATCTTTTTCAAGGGTAGTATTTGTTTCTGGAGCAATATTCTGAGACTATTTGACCCATCAGCACCAGATTTGATAAAGTGCCTCTCTGTGACATGTAGATGTGCCTTTTGGGGCCTTTGCCCCTCCAGAACCTCTGTTAAGTTACAGCAAATTATGGATGGAGTCGGGGGCCGAATAGAGCAGTGGTTAGTGCGTTCAGCTTCGGATAAAAGGGTTTTGGAATCAATCCTGCTTCCTGCTTGGCAACTTTGTCTGCAGAAGAGAACTGTTCTATACACAGTAAGGTTTGGGTGCAATGCTTAACAATTTGAGCGCAATACCAGCCATGGTTTGCTAGTTCCAGCATGTGGTCGTAGGTTTCACTGCAATGCATAGCCACAAAGTATTGCGGGATTTCTCCCTGCAATAATACTAGCAGCCATAATATTAGTGATACAGAAATGACCTCCTTCTGCTTATCCGTCTGTTTGTCAGTCTGTGCAAGCTTTTCTTTTTGAGACCAAAACTCAAAAACTGCAAAACCTAGTTAGGGTTTTCAACTTCTTCCTACATTTATTTTTGACTGTTTCCATTGAAACAAACTTAGAATAGTTCTTCTGGACCAGAACTCAGAAACTAAGGCCTAGATCGTTCCAAGTTGGTATGAAGATCAATTTCTTGTGTAGTGGTGCCCTTTGGGGTTTTTTACTTCTTCATACTTCACTTTTGGCAGGTAATTTCCACAGAAACATTACTTTTAATTTGTTTCTTGACCTGAATTAATAACCATTAGGCCTAAGTTTTGGCTGTTTCAATTTGAACACAAGTTATGATACTGTTTCCTTTGTTGAACATAAAAACCTTAAAGGAGCACAATAACGAAGGCTGTTTAGCCCAATTGACCACCATTGAGGAGACCGTTACTTCACACTATCTACAGGTCATAACCTCAAGTTACACAAACTGGGCACGGCCTGACATCAACAGGTGATTTTGTAATCAAATAACCATGTACCCCTTTGCTCGCATCCTACATGAAAAAGTTTCCCCTTAATTTCCAAAGGCACCTTTTCAGATTCTTTTTAATGTGGTTATTTCTCACATTCACTGGTGTTTTTTATACACAATTTCAGAGATATATTTTCATTCAAATAAATGTAATTTAATGCTTTCTATTTTACTCTTGGCAGAGTAAAATTTTTATCACTGCAATAATGTAATTATACCCCACAGGGTAAGTGTTGGGGCATAGTGTCTTTCTGTCTGTCTGTCTCAGATCTTTGTCTGGAGTGTATCTCCTAAACTATACATAGAGAATACTAAACAACGTTCTGTTTAATAACATTTTTATGAAACGAGTGGATGGTATTTGTATTTAACGAGTGAAAGCAAGTTAAATACAAATACTATCCACAAGTTTCATTAATATGGTATTAAACTGGACGAAGTTTAATATTCTATTTATTACACTCTTTAAATTGATAATATAAAATGAAAAGCATGTTTACTTTCGTAGTTGTGCGTAGGAATACAATTCTTATAATCAAAGCATAACGTCGTTAGACTGCATTGGAGAAATAGGTCAAGAGTAATTAAGTCTGTTTATAACAGCTTAAATTTTGAACAATACAAATGGAAGGCACTCATTCGTGTTTTGGTCACTACGAACTAAAATTGGCGAGTTAACAAAACATAACATCAGTCACTGAATTACTTGAATGAACGTTACTGAGTTGTGTGAATGAAAAAATGAAAAAATCCGGGGCCCGATGGTTTTACTACCGAATTTTTTGAAATTCTTTTGGAAAGACTTAGGAAAATATCTCCTTAATTCACTAAACTTTGGTTATGAAAACGGTAATTTTTCAATCTCTCAAAAGCAGGGATTGATAACATGTATTCCAAAAGATATTAAACCAAAGAAATTTTTGAAAAACTGGCGACCAATCTCTTTACTAAATACCTCATATGAAATTGGTGCCGCAGCAATTGCAAACAGAAAATAAAAGATCTTACCCATTATTATCAATGAAGATTAAAAAGGATTTATCACAGGAAGATCTATTGGAGAAGTAACGAGACTAATATATGATCTAATGGAACATACCGAATCTTGTCAGATACCAGGATTACAATTATTGGCGTAAACATTCCCTCTGGGATGAGCTGTGCCCCTTCTCTCTGTTCCCTGAACCTACCTACAGAAGACTGAAAGTCCTTATAAAGAAAAAACTAAGTCATAATTACCCTTAGTGGTCTGCACCTCCCTTCTTCCACCTGGAGTTAATTCCCCTTGACCCTGTAGGTGGCAGCTTCACATTCTCTTCTGTAGCCCATGTGATCAGCAGCTACTTTACAGGAGACTGAATTTCTATCTGCTTCTACATGTGCTACGTTGGATATTCTTGTTAAAAAAGGGTATGTGACATCGACATTGGGTCTTTGGACAATCGCATTGTGTTTATTTGTGACTTTCATGTGTTTTTTGTGTGACTTGTACTCTGCTTGTTGTGTGACATCGGCGTTTTTTCCGTGAAGTATTCAAGATGTCGCAACGTAAATGTGTCAATTGCCAACGATTTATGTCGGATAGGGACCCTCATTCCTTGTGTTTTTTATGTGACAAAGATTCTATTTGCTCCATGGCCGCTCGTTGCCTTATGTGTAAAGATTTGCCGGATGAGGAATGGATTAAGATGTTTGAGATTAGGTCTAAGAAGCCCCGATCTACTCCATTAAAATCAAAATCTTCGGCTAGTTTAAGTGAGGATCCAGTACTATCTTCTCAGATTCCCTCGTCTGGTACGGTAGCTAATCAATCCAACTCCCTTGATTTGAGTGCTCTCCTTTCATCTTTCAAACAAGAATTAGTTGAGTCGTTTTCCAAGTCTGTCAAGGATTTAGAGGAGCGTAATGAGGCCAAGATGAAGGAATTTAAGAAATCCCTCAGTAAATCTAAGTCCCGTTCGGGTAGCTCGGCTAATTCCGCTTCCCCCCAGGGGAATGAATCCTGTACTGGAGCTAAGCAGTCCTCTGATAGTAAGACTACGGCTGGTAAGCGAGCTGCCGACCCCAACGGCGGGAGTTCGGAGGTTAGGTCTAACGATCTCCCCGTTAAGAGGCAGTGTTTACCCTCAGGGGGCCTGCCGTCTTTGTCAGGTCGTGGAGACCTAGGGAGTTTCAGTGTCCGCTCTCAACCATGCGCCACAAGTGGGGCAGGCTTGATCGGGCCGCACGGACGTGACACCGATAACCTTCTCCCTCCCACCACTGGGTCGGTAAAGGCCGGGTCGCACGTGCTGGGCATGAAGCCCGTGGCTATTAACCGTGGTACGGAATGTGGGTCATACTCATCAATTACCGGCCCGGTTAGCACGTGCGGCGGGCGGGCGGGCGAGCTGTCAGCCTCTAAGCTCACGGACGGCACGGGCGTCCCGCACGGGCTGGGTCATGATGACTTTCAAGGGCAATATCAACAACAACAGGAACAATCGGAGTTTGTTGATGGTTTCAATCCGCCGATTTTGCCGATTATCACGGATGAGAATTTGGGAGGTGACTTGCCCATGGATGCCAAGTTAGACAATCATGAGGGAATGATTATTATTCCGCCGGCGGATACTACAGCTGCGGACTTGGTACCAGAATGGACTTTTGTCGATAAACTGGAGATGCTGTATAAGCTTAAGCCATGTACGGCTCCTTCGTCTTTGGATCAGGAGGATTCTCAGGCTCTTCGGGAGGAATTGGGTACCACAGGCATACTTCCTACCTCTCGTCTGCCAAAACAATCGTTGCCTCATTCTTCGGTGGTTAAGGCGGGTTTGGACTTAGTTAACAGCAATTTGTCGAAGGCCAAAGATATCTCAAGTCTTCCTAGGGCTCACTTGAAACAGGCTTATGTCATCCATGATCGAATGCTTCCTGCTTCCGCTCCCGATCTTGACAGGGATTTTGGTCAGTTGGATGCTAGGGCGCTCCAGAGGAGAGCAATGAGAAAATTTTCCCTTACGCGCAAGGATATCAGGGACATCGATGCTTCAGCGAGGAGTTCGGTGGATATTTTGTCATACATTAACTGGTTTGCTGCAGGGGTTAGACAGCTCATACCCCCTACGTTCCAGGACTATAAAGGAGTGAAACCTCAATCCCTGGTAGTTATGAGTGCGGAGGAAGTGGCCATAGCGCATTCCTTTTTGGATGTTATCTACCTGGCGGTCAGTGATGCTACTCAAGCTCAACTTGGTACAATAGGACGTTTGACAGCCTTGGAACGATCCCAATTGTTGGAAGGAGTTAGGAATTTGCCCTTGGATTCGAAAGAGGATCTCTTTCAACAGCCGGTTAACTCAGAGTCCATGTTTAACGGCAAATGCAGTCAGGTCATAAGTTCGCAAGATGCTCAGACTTCTCGGAACCTCAACTCCAGACTTACAGCGACTCTCCTAGCCCAGACCAGGAGTCGCGGCGGGCACAGCGGCAGAAGAGGTGGTGCCAGTCTTCAGACCCGTTCCCCCCTCTATCGTTCAGCGTTTGAGAGAGCAAATGTTCAGGCCAAAGGTCGCCAGGGAGAATCTCAATATCAGCAACAAAGAAACAATTCTCAGCCATCTAATTTTCGAGGCAGAGGTACCAGGGGGACTAGGTGGGTCTTCCGCTCCCCCCAGACGTCGTTGACTCTACTCAGGACGTTTTGATACTATCAGATCCTTTCGACCCTCGCATGCCCAAGGACTTGAACCTAGATTTCGAATTTCAACTTCCAGTCGTACCCTTTCCCGTAGGGGGTCGGCTGCAGCGTTTCGCCCAAAATTGGGAACAGATCACGCGAGATTCTTGGATAAATTCGGTATTCCTATATATCCTCACTCCCAGAAGTATCTTCGGTTCGCGGTGAACGGCAGGCGATTCCAGTTTCGTGTTCTTTCCTTCGGGGTATCAATAGCACCTTGGCTATTTACGATGGTATTGAAACCAGTACTTCAGTTTCTGCACATTCGGGGTATTGCCATCCATGGGTATCTCGACGATTTTTTGGGGAGACATGTGCAAACGGACATGCTTTTGCAACAGACGGAATTTGTTATCCACGTGTTTACTCATCTAGGTTGGATAATTCACCCAGAGAAATCAGAACTAATGCCTACAACCAGGATCAAGTTTCTGGGAGCTGTTCTGGATGCGAATCAAGGTCTCATTTTGCCCATTCTGGACCGTTGGTTGATTTTCAAGGAATTGATTCTCACATTAACTCAACAAGGATCAGCGCCGGTAAGGAGATGGATGTCGCTGCTGGGATCACTCACATCAATCCAGGCATTTACTTACAGAGGTCGGTTAAACCTTTGTCACTTCCAAGTTTGGATAAACGACAACAGGTGTTGGCCGTTGGACAGCTGCATAACGTGTCCTCTCAGAGTGCGTCACGAGTTATTATGGTGGACCAAGGAGTGCAATGTGATGGGAGGAACGAGATTCATAGAGCCACCTCCAGAAATCACGATATTTACAGACGCCTCCCAAGAGGGTTGGGGAGCTCATCTCGATCACTTTCAGACCCAAGGTTCATGGTCACTCCAAGAAGCATCGTTGCACCTAAACGCCCTGGAGATGTTGGCGGTGATAAAGGCGGTTCGTCAGTGGTGGCGTCGGCTGTACGGGAAAAATGTGATGATAGCCACGGACAATTCAACGGTGGTAGCGTATATCAACAAACAAGGGGGAACTCGTTCGAAGGATTTAATGGATCTCACTCGTTTACTTTTCCAAATAGTGGATCAGGCCAGGATCATCATAAGAGCGAGGCACATTCCGGGAAAACTAAATGTTTTAGCCGACTCTCTATCCCACAGGAATCAAGTGATTTCAACGGAGTGGACTCTTCACAGGGAAGCTGTGCAACTGATAGGGCGAAATTGGGAGTATCCGACAATAGATCTCTTTGCAACAAGCAGGAACTTTCGCATTCCAACATTTGTCAGTCCGATTCCAGATCCTTTAGCCTGGGCACCAATGAAGATTATACCAGAGGTGTTAGCCAAGATCGCGATGCACAAGTGTCGGGTTTACTTAGTAGCGCCTGCATGGCCCACAAGAGCGTGGTTTCCAAATCTGTTGGAACTGTTGACAGAGGCTCCACTTCAGCTACCTCAGTGGCACAATCTTCTCACACAACCTCACTTGGGAGTGAATCACAAAAATTTAGCGGCATTGAATCTGCACGTGTGGAGATTGTCAGGAAATCGCTCAGAGATAGAGGATTCGGCGAGGGACCTTCTGATGCAATCACTAAGGCGATCAGACCTTCTACCTCTAAGTTGTATGACGCAAAATGGAACATTTTTAATAGATGGAGAGAACAGCGACAGCTGTTAGATCTGGATATTAGTATTCCCATGGTAGCGGAATTTCTTTTACATTTACGAGTGGAGAGGGGTCTTAAGCATGGAACAATAGAGGGTTATCGGTCGGCCATTGCCTCAGTATGTGACATTCAAGGATTATCAATAGGTTCTGATGTTTCGTTACACAAGCTTATCAGATCTTTCCAGATTAAGGACTTGTCAACACCGTCGGTGTTTCCGAGATGGGATTTGTGTATCGTACTGCAGTCTTTTTTAAAGGCCCCATATGAACCTATGCAGGCTTCAAACCTAAAGTTTTTATCATTCAAAACGGCCTTTCTACTTGCTTTTGCTTCGGCAGCTAGAGTATCTGAGCTTCATGCCATTGATAATGCATCAATAAGGTTTACAGAAGGATATAGAGAAGTATCATGTTGGGCCTTGCCTGAGTTCATAGCCAAGAATCAATCAACAGCACTAGGGCCATTGGGATCGAGAGTCTATAGGATTCCGGCTCTTCCAAGTTCGTCATCGCGTTCTGACAAATCAAGGTTACTGTGTCCGGTGAGAGCTCTTCGCTGGTATTTACAGAGGACAGCATCCTTCCGGCGTTCAAGGAGGAGACTATTTCTATCTTGTAAGACAGCAGTGGACACAGAAATATCAAAGAACACTATAGCTTCATGGTTAAGGAAGACTATCGTTTTTGCTTACCAGGCCATTGATCAGGATACAGTGAATCAGAACTTTTCACCCCATGAGATTCGTGCTCTAGCTACCTCATTAGCAGCGTGGAAGTCTGTCTCTATTGATCACCTAGTGGCGGCTTGCCAATGGAAAGGATCTAATACCTTTATATCAGCATATCTTCGGGACATAGCTTCATCGCTGGATGGTTTACATGAACTAGGACCGCTAGTAGCGGCTCAACATCTGGCATGTGCTTAACCCCTTTGCAAGTAAAGCTTGAAAAGAAAGGGGGGGGGGGGGGGGGGGGGGAGCGGGTCGTCAAGGACGAGTGACAAAAGGGACCTGAGTACCATCAAGAGCTATTAAGGGGAAGGTGAGGTTGTCCACTATTGAGAATGGTGGTGGAGGGCCAAACTAGTTGGGCAAAGAACTTACAGAGCACGTGTTGTGGTTTGGTAAGCCACTGGTTTTGCACATTCCTAAAATCAACTCAGAATATGATGTTTAGGAATTGGTAGGTGTTGCCAAAGTAACCGGAAGTGACGTCATAGAACCGGAAGTGACGTCACAGAGCTGGAAGTGAAATATTGAAGGCGAAGAGTTATTTAGATACAGTAGTCTAATGTCGCCTGAAGAACGTCATATCCTGATACCAAACTAATAAAGTACTAAGTGGTGGTGTTTTCTTACTGATTTCCCTTGACCGGTGGATGGGATTGTTGTATGAGATCATATGTAGATATGGATAATCTTAAGGATGGATTATGTAAAGTACTGAAGAGATTAATAGTTAATCTGCTAAGTATTCTATGATCGAGCAATAAAGTAAAGGATTATTGGTGTAAATATTCCCTCAACATCGAGCTGGATCCCATCCTCCTTTATGTGGGATTCGGGGACACAGCTCATCCCAGAGGGAATGTTTACGCCAATAATTAGGAACAATTACATGTATTGTTAGTAATTATTAGTAAACTTACCTCTGGGATGAGCGAATTACACCCTCCCGAGTAAAGTTACTAATACCTCCCCGCATGATTCCAGATGATGTCTCGGGATGTTTGCGAGAATGTGAAGCTGCCACCTACAGGGTCAAGGGGAATTAACTCCAGGTGGAAGAAGGGAGGTGCAGACCACTAAGGGTAATTATGACTTAGTTTTTTCTTTATAAGGACTTTCAGTCTTCTGTAGGTAGGTTCAGGGAACAGAGAGAAGGGGCACAGCACATCCCAGAGGTAAGTTTACTAATAATTACTAATAATACATGTAATTGTTCCTTTTTGCTCATTGACTTTGAAAAAGCCTTCGATTCAATAGACAGAAATTATCTAAGCAAAGTTTTAAAGTTTTTAAATTGTGGACCAAGTTTTTCACATTGGATAGAGACATTATATAATGATATTGAATCAAGAGTCCTTGTTAATGGATTCGCGTCAACTCGATCTCCCTTTAAAATAAGTCGAGGATGCCGCCAGGGGGACCCACTAGCGCCTTCCATCTTTCTACTATGTGTAGAAATCTTGAGTATCATGATACTAAATAACAAAAACATAAAGGGAATCAAAAATTGGCAATATAGAATATCTTCTTTCGCAATTTGCAGACGATACTACTCTTACATTAGATGGATCTGAAAAGAGTCTCTATGCAGCTTTGAATACTTTAGAACCTTTTTGCATGCTTTTCAGGACTGAAAGTCAATATCAAAAAAACAAAACTGATATGGATTGGTTAAAAAAAGAGGTCCTGATATAAAATGTGTGAAGAATGGCATTTTGACTTGTCACAAACAATTTTCACTCTTCTAGGCATAAACTTTGATATTGACCTAGATAATATGGTTGATAATAACTACAATGAAAAACTCTCCCAGATTGACAGGTAAATGAACATTTGGTCAGCTCGTACATTTACCCCCTATGGCAGAAATACTGTTCTCAAAACACTTCTACTACCGAAGCTTAACCATCTATTATCGTCTTTGTCAAATCCAAGTAAATGCATCATTGAAAAATTGCAAAAAAAAAATGTTTTAATTTCATATGGAAAAATAAACCAGATAAAGTTAAAAGAGATGTGGTGGTGCTTAACCCAGAACATTGGGGTATAAAAGTTCCAAATATTTAAAAAATCATATCATCACAAAAACTTAAATGGATAAAACGATTTGACAGTAATGACCTTAAATGGACAAAGCTTTTTTAGAGATAAACTGAAAACGAAAACTCCTTTTTTATTACAGATAGTGGCTTTATTCAAAATGAGATAGTACCCTACTTCTCAAACTCCTTTTGGAGAGACGTACGCATAGATTGGTCATAATCTATAACAATGAGTAAAAAAGAAATTGTAAGTGAACAAGATATACAATCACAATGTTTATGGAATAATCACAATATCCTTATAGGCATATATCCTTTTATGAGTGGTATAAAAAAGTTGTTGTTTTTGTGAATGATATGCTAGATGAAGAAGGCAGGCTGTTAACATGTGAAGAATTTTCCAATACATTTTCGTTAAAAACTACTTTTTTTGACATATGAATCAGTGAAAAGAGCCATATAATGACCTACACCCGATCACTTAACATAAACAAATTTAATAGAAAACTTATTGACCCTATTTACTCATTTAACAAGTTGAAAATTGATACCATAATTGAACGTAAAAAGTTATATGCCTTTCTCCTCAACATAAAATTTGTTCTTCTTCCAAGTTACTCAAAATTGGAAAAAATTCTACAAAGTGAGTTTACTGAAAATGACTGGAAAATTTTCAATATTATTGCAAATAAATGTTCAAGAAGCTTAGATCTAAAATGGTTGCAATATAGAATTTTTCATAATATTCTATCAACAAGAAAATTTCTTTATAGAATTGGATATACATCCTCACCACTCTGTCCATTCTGTCAAACAGAAATAGAAACAATTATTCATATGTTTTGGGAATGTGAACCTATTTTCAGATTATGGAAAGAAATAGAATCATGGCAAAATTCTGATCAATTGAAATTAGAATTCACAAATAAAACTATTATTTTGGGAATGAAGGGTAAAAACAATAATCTTATAAATGCAATCATTTTATTAGTCAAACAGTGTATATACAGATGCAGTATTAATGGTTTTAAACCAAATTTGAAATACCTTAAAACGGAAATTGTACGTTATTATGATTTATCAAGATTTGTTTTTTTGTCAACTTCAATAGAAGAAATGTTTTTTTGATATTGGTCAACTTTATATTTATTACTTGGTAGATAGTCTTGTTTTGTTAGCATAATGAATTGAAGGAGCCAAATGTGGATTTGTGTATATGTTTTTATTTATCTCGTCTCCTTATACAATGTTATTTTGCTTGTATCACAAAATATGGGGAAAAAAAAAAAAGTCGCATGATGGTGACGTAATTGGAATGTGAGTTTTGAAGCGCAATTAATTTAGTTTGAGTTAGTGTCAGTGGGAGGAACACTGTCTTTGTTGTTGCCGATGAAGTTAACATTGATGACACAGTTGCTAACGGAACCACCGAAGATTGAGTTGATTGATCGAAATTCGGAAGCACTGACGCTGACATTTCTAGAATCGACCGAAATCAGCAGGGATGACCTTGCCCGATCTACTGACAAAAGCCCGCTTGACCCGGATTCGGAGGTCATGTTTACATTTGAAGAAGATGGACGATTTTTCCCACCATGTCATTCAAAATTTCGTCAAAATCGACCCCTGAAAAGTAAGCATCAAATATGTCATTGTCACTAACATTCATAGTCGATGTTGTTGTCACAGTTTTGGGCATATGTTGTATATGTTTTTATTTTGCCAAGACACGGTGGGAAAGATCGTCTGATATAAATTAACGGGTATTTTCTAGCTAAATAAAATACAAAATAAGATGAAATCTGATGGTTTTATTTGATTTGTGTGGAGCGCTGTGGTGTAGTGGTTAGCATGCTGGCCTATCGCCGCCGCCAACCCGGGTTCGAATCCCGGTGGAGACACCAAACATTTGTGACCTGGGTCTCATACCGCGTTGTGTCCTTGGGCAAGGCACTTCATCCACATTGCACCCAGCTGTATAAATGGGTACCTGAATAAGGGAAGTACGGAAGCGCTAAGTAGCTGCTGTAGTACAATTCCTTCAGGGTAATAATGTACCGCCAGTGAGCAGTGCCTCGCACTGGATATTAGGCGTTAAAATGTATATTATTATTATTATTTATTATCAAATTTATCTATAAACAGCTAAACATGTTTTTTTTTTAAAAAGAATTGTACTTTTATCTCGTATTTTATCAAAGTTTAGAGAACAATATTTTTGACAGTCGCCATTTTGATTTACATCATCACGTGATAACTTGTCATGTGACTACAGGAAAATAGTTCCGGATGCAATCACTTTCACGTGCAATGTTTCAAAACAGTATTGAATAACATGACATTGTTTCACAACTGTAGTATCTCCAACGAGAGTGTAATAAACGGATATACACAGTTTTTAAGTTTATACTTCTATAAACTGAATATGTTTTGAAGTCGATTCTTAATTCTACAGATTTTTCCGCTCCCCACTTAATATTATGAGAAGATATGAATGCTTTAACTGGTCAACTAAAATACAAGAAACAATTGTCTTCTCTTAAAGTACATGTAAAGACACTGTAATTGCAGTCCAAATATGGTGAATTATGGAAAGGAATCATGTATGACAGGAATATTGTCATTTTTTCAGTGATTATATCAAACACTGGGAATATCATTGGCAAGACAAGAAAGAACCACATTCCTAGAGTTGGAGACTTCAATGAGGTAAACTCTGTCTGTCTGTCTGTCTGTTTGAGCATTCATATCAATGTATATGACTCTACCACATAGTATCTGTTGGAAATGTAAGGTAATACTTATGGATTAATCCGATTTATTAATGTTTATTTTAAGCTCAAAGCTGAAATGCCCAATGGGTGCATGGCATGGCATGGCATTGCATGGCGTCCTTTGTGTGTTCATCCCTTCATCTTTTTCTCCAAAACCATTTGCTCAGGATATCTGAAATCTTGTGTACTGACTCCTGACTAATGAGGTTTCTAATTCATAAATTTGGTGACCCTGTGAACCCTTATAAGGACCACAGGTACCAAACCCTAAAAACTTATTTTATCTTCTCAATAAGCCAGAGGTCTAGGAAGCTAAAACGTTGTGTGCAGACTCCTTAGTGTAGTGTATTCACGTAAATGTACATGCCAGGCGCTCTACCGCTGTGTCGGAATGATGCGAGTTACTCCCCTTAGGTACTTTTCTGTATGAGAGGTAATAAACAGTCAAGCACATGTTTTCTAGCAGACGCCATTTGTTCTGTTATCAATACCAAAGTTGTTGATCGGCCATGTTAAGAACATAACATATTTGGCGACGAGGATTTTTGTGATCTACGTGCATCCAAGGAACCAACGATGGCTGCTATCGGCAATATTGAGCCATTTGACGAGGCAAACGGTACATGGGACGTTTACTCGGAGCGACTGACAGCGTACCTTACAGCAAACTCCATTGACGAAGACAAACAAGTAAATGCCTTCCTAGCGATTGTCGGAGGGAAAACTTATGGATTGTTAAGAAGTTTATTGTCTCCAGATAAACCTTCTACTAAGACTCTTACTGAATTAGTGGCTGTACTGACGGCACATTTCTCACCAAAACCAGTTGTAATTTCTCAACGCCACAGATTTCGAAACAGAGTTCAAGGACCAAGCGAAACAATTTCGGACTATCTCGCTTCACTTCGAGAACTTACAGAGCATTGTGATTTCAATCAGGGTCTGAATGATCAGCTTAGGGATCAGTTTGTGTGTGGCTTATCATCGAACTCTATTCAAAAACGTTTGCTATCTGAAGAACGTCTTACACTGGACAAAGCGGTGAAAATTGCTGTTTCCATGGAAACTGCTACGAGAGATATGCAGGAATTAAACCTGAAAGCACCAGCCCAGGTCCACAGGATGTCAAGTAAGGGTAACAATCGTGTTCACAGAGATGATAAGAGAAATCAATTCCCTAAATGTAAGTCATGTGGGAAGACTAACCATGATTCCAGAGATTGTTGGATGAAGAGTGTGGAGTGCTATAAATGTGGAAAAGTTGGACATACTCAGTTTATTTGCAAGAATAAACAAAAACCACCAAGAGGGGGTTACCATGGAAACCAGAAGAAGAGAGGTCAAGTCCATCACATGGATGAAGTCAGTAGACAGACTGAGGAGACGGTAAATGATGAATCTGAATTACCACTGTTCTTTATCAAAGATGATACAGAAGTCATTGACAGTATTTGGGTTTATCCAGTTGTTGAGGGGATCGAGCTGAAAATGGAGCTTGACACGGGCTCAGCGTACTCGATTATCTCCCTTGAAGAGTACAAGAGAAGATTTGGTAATTTACCGTTGAAGAACACTGATGTGATTCTGAAAACTTACACACAGGAACCGGTCAGACCAGAAGGGACAGTTGATGTCAAAGTTCACTACAAAGGAGTCCAATATGACTTGAAATTGTTCGTTCTTAAAGGAACAGGGCCTGCTTTGTTTGGACGGTCATGGTTGCACAAGATTGAATTGGACTGGCCGGCAATTCGTCAAATCAAAGCGGTTCCAAGGGAAGCCAAAGAAAGGTTGCAGGACATTTTGCAGAATCATGCAGAAGTTTTCAAAGATGAACTAGGAACCTTGAAGAATGTGAAGGCAAAGATTGAAGTAGAAGACAATACCAACCCCAAGTTCATTAAAGCTCGACCAGTGCCGTACTCATTACGTCAGAAAGTTGATGATGAAATAGACAGATTGGTTAAAGAGAACATCCTAGAATCAGTAGACTGTAGTGATTGGGCAACTCCAATTGTACCGGTGGTGAAGAAAAACGGAACAGTTCGTCTATGCGGAGATTTCAAAGTGACTCTAAACCCAGTGTTAAAGCGAGTCGAGTACCCGCTACCACGAATAGAGGATTTACTTGCAAATCTGTCAGGTGGGCAGGAGTTCACAAAGTTGGATCTCTCAAACGCATACCAACAAATGTTGGTTGATGACGATTCTAAGAAATTGCTGGTTCTTAACACTCAGAAGGGACTTTTCCGTTTTAACAGATTGCCTTTCGGCGTAGCATCGGCACCTGCAATGTTCCAGAGAACCATGGAACAAGTACTCCAAGGGATACCAGGTGTTTTGTGCTATATGGACGATCTACTCATTACAGGAAAAACTGCAGATGAACATCTCAAGAATCTCAAGAACGTTTTGGCGAGGCTTCAGGAGTGGGGAATACGTGTGTCAAGAGGGAAATGCTACTTTTTCCAGAAGTCTATTGTCTACTTAGGACACAAGATTGATAAAGATGGTCTTCACACCACTGAAGATAAGGTGAATGCTGTGTTGAATGCCCCGGCACCAGTAAATGTGTCACAGCTGCGTAGTTTCCTTGGACTGTTGAACTATTACAACAGATTTCTTCAAAATCTGTCGATGGTCATCAGACCATTGAACCGGCTTCTAGAAAAGGGAACAGAGTGGAAGTGGTCCAGAGAAGCCAACACTGCTTTCAACAAAGCAAAGAAGTTGTTGTTATCAGCAGATGTACTAGTCCACTACAACCCAGATCTACCGGTTACACTGGCTTGTGATGCTTCTCCCTATGGAGTGGGTGCAGTGCTGTCTCATATCACAAATCAAGGAGAGAGACCCATTGCTTTCATCTCTCGAACGCTGACAAAGACTGAACAGAACTATGCTCAAATCGACAAAGAATCACTTGCAATAGTATTCGGAGTGAAGAAGTTCTCCCAGTACTTGATTGGCAAGAAGTTCACATTGATAACCGACCATCAGCCATTGGTGAAGATCTTGGGACCCAAGACAGCAATTCCACCACTTGCAGCAGCAAGATTCCAGCGATGGGCGATGATGTTATCAGCATACAACTATGACATTGTATACAGAACTTCCAAGAATAATGCAAATGCAGATGGACTTTCTCGTTTGCCGATACCAGAGCAAGTGACAGAGAATGTGATGGATGCAGCCGCAGTATTCAACATTTCACAGTTGGAGAGTTTGCCAGTTAAGTCGTCGCAAGTTGCAAGCGAAACCAGGAAGGATAAGGATCTATCCTTGGCCATTGACTACACGCTGACTGGATGGAGCAAGCCGGAAGCGCAGTCTCTACAAGCTTTCTATGTGAGACGGAATGAGTTAACAGTGCAGGGAGGATGTCTCATGTGGGGTATGAGAGTAATCATACCGACATCCCTGAGATCTGTGGTCTTACGTGAACTACATGTAGGACACCAAGGTATTGTGAAAATGAAGGCGCTAGCACGCAGTTATGTGTGGTGGCCAAATCTGGATGAACATATTGAACAAACAGTGAAGTCGTGCGAGGAGTGCATGAAATGTCAGAATCAGCCCTCTCCCGCACCCCTACATCCTTGGCAGTATCCGGATGGCCCTTGGCGTAGGATTCATGTTGACTTTGCGGGACCATTCATGGGAAAGATGTTCTTTGTTGTGATTGATGCTTACAGCAAGTGGCCGGAAGTTGTGGTGATGAGTTCAACAACATCCGAGAAAACCATAGATGTGCTGCGTAGTTTGTTTAGCAGACATGGTTTACCACAGCAACTAGTGAGTGATAACGGGCCACAGTTTGTGTCTTCAGAATTTCAGCAATTCATGGCCATGAATGGTGTAAAACACATAACATCCTCTCCATATCATCCAGCAACTAATGGGTTGGCAGAGAGGTTTGTACAAACTCTTAAACAGAGTTTGCGTGAAAGTATGAGCAATTCCAGTGCACCTTTGCAACAGCAGTTGTCAGTGTTTCTCATGAGATATCGGAACACACCACACTCAACAACAAGAGAGGCTCCTGCAGTCTTGTTAATAGGGCGAAGACTGAGATCACGTCTTGATCTACTCAAACCGAATCTCTCTACGACAGTGTCTGAGGCTCAAGAGAAACAGATTCAGGATCGAGGTGCAGGGAAAGTGCGAACGGAGACATTCGACACTAATCAACCTGTGCTTGCGAGGAACTACAGGGAAGGTGCAAAGTGGGTACCTGGTACCGTAGTTGATAAATCTGGTCCAGTGTCCTACAAGGTGAAAGTTGACCAAGAGACGGTTTGGCGACGCCATACCGACCAACTGTTATCACGTTCAAATCCAGTGACGTCCGCTGACGTCATGCCTAGTTCCAACACTCCTAGTCCTGTAAGCTCAGAGCAAACAGCTGAGTTACCGGATTATACAAATCCTGTAACACCACCTGGGACACACACTGACAGTGACAATCCAGTTCCAGCACCGGGACACCGCTATCCAGTTCGTGAAAGACGAGCACCCACTAGATTGGATTTGTGACACTAAATTCTAAATTATGAATCTAGTAGTGTTCTCGTTCCTAATGTTTCAGTGTTAAAAGTTAAACAAGTTTCAACTAAGGCCAAGAATTTGGACTATGTTCTTTTAATTGTATTTTGAAGGTTCCAGAATTGCTTTTTGAAGAAAGACTTTAATTGTTAATGGATATTAATAGATTCATTGTGCAAGAGTATGATATTGCCAAAAGTACATAATTAAGATCTTTAATATCGCATGTATAAAAGTTTAAAGTTGTAACATTAAAATTAACAAGGGAGGAGATGTAGTGTATTCACGTAAATGTACATGCCAGGCGCTCTACCGCTGTGTCGGAATGATGCGAGTTACTCCCCTTAGGTACTTTTCTGTATGAGAGGTAATAAACAGTCAAGCACATGTTTTCTAGCAGACGCCATTTGTTCTGTTATCAATACCAAAGTTGTTGATCGGCCATGTTAAGAACATAACACTTAGCAGATAGGGATTCTTAATTTTTAGATTTGCTGACCCTGTACCCGTTAAAAGGGCTACAGAGGCCACACCATAAAAACTTAACTGTTCATCTATTTTCTTTTAAAGAAAAGGCCTAGAAAATTGAAATTTGGTTTACTGACTCATAAGCTAAAGAGGATTTGGAAAATTTATTTGGTGATCTTGACATCCATATGGTGTGACCAATTTTGTAAATAAATCATTGATAGCCTGATGAGCTACAGAGCCAATGGCTGTGCTATTTAAAGTTTTATTTATCTTGAAAGGAGCAGTAGCACATTTTTTAAATAAATAAAGTGATCTAACGCAAAGTAAAATAAATGTTATCAAATTAAAGACAATGCTTTTCAGTCGAAAAAAGCATTTAAAAATAGCCATGATGAGCTCAGCTATGCTGACCCATTTACCTACCTCAAATGATAAAAGGTGTTCACTAGACCTGTGTATCATGGCATCAGTGGCCAGACGATATATCACGATTCCAGTTTTGTGAGGCGAGACAATATATCATTGAAGTATTGCAAAGGAACCTGCGAGATGATTATCATCACGATACAGTGATTGCGATACAATACGTATCACGATGCTCTACAGTTCATGAAAGAAGAATATATAGGACATAGAAAAGTAATGTTTTTTTCTAAGATACCAAACTGTCATAAACATTTCATAAAGGGAAATCGCAAAAATATCATAAATGTTATGTTTGTGTGATCACTCTAATCTCTGAAATAGAGAGTTATTTGTTTGTATGATATTATGTTAACAGTATCAGGATATATTGTCTGTTATGGCGATACATCGATGTATCGTGGACCCTCACGATATAAATATCCTGATATATTGTTTAAAAGTGTTTTGTATCGATGCACTCGTATCGCGTAGTAGACGATGCAAACATCGATACTATCGATGAATCGTTACACCACTAGTGTTCACATGACAATTGCAGCTAGTGGATTTTGCTTGATGCGTGAAAATATTTTCTATGACTTCGGATGACCGGGGCAATTAGTTAGACGTCAAATCCTCTTTTGATAACACATTTAGCATTATCTAATGTTTTTTGGGGCAAATTTGAAGAAATTATATTGTCAAAAAACCTGCTTCTGCTCATTTAGAATATTCATGGAATCAATGTCTAAACAAGTTGGGTGATTTGTGCCTTTTGGTGAAATTTATGAATTGTCACCTCATCTACCAACCAACGAATCAAAGGACTCTGGTATAGGTATCATATTTTATTCATTATGTTTTGGAAGCCTCCCTTCATCCAATTTACAAGTTGAAATTGATTCTATAAGTACACAAATGCGTAAGTAAGTATGTAAAAGAAATTTTGGTTGAAGTGATAAAATTAAAGAGGTGAGTATATGAGAATGATGATTAATAAAGTTATGCCAAGCATTTGTTTATCTTATGTTGTTATTTATGGCCGTAAGTATGGAAATAATATGATACACATAGGTACATATAAACAATAGAAATAGCATGTGGTAGGAACATATATACACTCGCGTTACCTTGATTCGTGGATGTAAGGAAATCGTGGCGGATAGCTCAGTTAATATATCTTTTTCGATTTTCAAAATAAATAATAGGTAAGTACATTCATGGCCATAATTTTGACAAAGAACAGAGATGTACATCGTGACAGTTCACTTGGCTGAAATCGACCGCACACACAACACTTTTCCTCGTCGGTTACAGGTGAGTCGTTGTCACTGTCGCCGCCTTATAGGAGGTTTAAAGCACCCGATGGACCTGGTAACGGTTCAATGATGGTTTTAGATTTCTTTTGAATTGATTTACTTGATTTCTGTTGTTGTTGTCTAGGACGCTTTTTAGTCGTTGATGATTTCCCGACAGTAGAATTCTTCACTTACTCTTTAACTGCACTCTCTACTTCTGGTTCTGTTATAGCTCTACCTCCAACGATCTTGTGAATAGATTTTCTTGGTTTTCTTGACTTTTTCTTTAGATCCGGTAGATGATCAGCAAAGAAAGTGATCTGGTCAGCTTCAGGTTGACATGTACGTGTCGAACTGTCTGTTTCCTCTTCAACATCGGGTGTCGGTTCATCTTCACTTGCTGTTAATTGCTTGTCAGTTTCCTTCTCGTGTGACTTATGTATGAAAGCTGTGGGCTGAAAGGCCGTCTTGTCAATTACATCTCCGGAAAAGGGATAAATACCACACTTCCCGAATGAAGATTGGAGATGACTGGGGGTCAATGCAGCAGTATACGCCTTACAGGCAACAGACGCAATGTTGTATCTGTTAACAGTCTGTCCCGTCTTCAACAACTTGTGACATTCGGCGTTGTAGATTTTTGCAAAAGGTCTGAAGCACCCAACGTCCATTGGCTGTAAGAGGTGACTGGTGTGTGCTGGAAGCACAAATAAGACAATATGGTGATATGGATATATATAGCCCAGTCGATTAGTGATGGCGATATGTGTGACTTGTGACCATCGTACAGCAGAAGAACTGGTTTCGTTGCCATGGCGGGTGTCACATAATGGAAGAATTGTCCAAACAGTCTTGAAATATAGCACCATTTGACCATCCAGATTCAGACATCGTTCCACCACTTCCCCGACTACAACCCTCAAGTAACTCGCTTCGGATTCTAGCACCAGCAAATACGAAGAAAGGCGGGATAAATGTCCCGAGCGCATTTCCACAACCCAAGAGTGTAACGAGACTGGATTTTTCGGATGATATCTCGTATGCTACTGAGTCTCTGGAACCAACTATTTTTGGTGCCATGTGGGATTGATACCCTTTTCATCTACATTATAAATAGCCTCAGGTCTGGTTGTGAAATTGTATTTCTCAAAAATGGCGCCAAGTTCATCAAAATACTTGTTCACACATTCTTCTGAACTAACCTTAGCACAAAGTTCTGTGAGGGATTTCGGGTTTCCGACTTCAATTTCTGGTCATACGAGATTTTAATAACGAGATATCGCGGTATTTATGATCATCCATGAATCAAGGTAATCCACGAATTTTGGTAACGTTACTGTATATAGAAATATAGTTATAGCATGTGGTAGACATTTGCAAAAATACACAATTGATATACATATATACAAAAGGGGTAGTAAATCCATACTACCTACCCCCTTTGTATATACAGTCAGTGGCCAAAAGTGAGTTCGCACCGGTATGACGTCACACACTGTCTTGATTTTGTACTATGATTTTAAACTCCATTTAACTTTGTGAAAAAATATGGCACTCACTTGAAATTATCAGTACTTTGATATATGACCTCGAACTCGAAGAACCTAGTACCTGTCGAATTCTTGCAGGAATACTGTCGTAAAGGCTCCTGATGTAGGCAAGTGTGAGGCTCCTCCATATTTCATAAACGATCCGAATAAGGTCGTCTCTGCTCCTGACCTCATGAACTCGTCTTTTCAAACAATGTTTCAGAGTTTTCCAGACATTTTCTATTATGTTCAAGTCAGGACTTTGAGCAGGCCATGGCAAAGTACGGATTCCATTGTCATTTTTCCATTGATTTGCTCTCATCAAAACATGACAGGGGGCGTTGTCCTCTTGGAATATCCACGGTCTGTTTGTGAAATGTCTAGTGATTACAGGCCACAAATTTTCATCAAGAATGTCAATATACTTATTTGTGTTCATGTTTCCATCCACAAAAGTAAGTGTCCCAACACCATAATACGTTATGCAGCCCCAGAACATCGCCGATATCACGTTCCGGTTGTCACGATCGGTGCGAATACCCAGACAATCGGGGAGTAATCTCTCATTTGTCTTCCTCCAAACGAAAACTTTCTGATCCCTTCCAATTTGTATTTGAGTCTCGTCACTAAATATAATCTGTTTCCAATTTTCAATTCTCCACTGCAGTTTGGTCCGGCAAAAACGGAGTCAACGTTCACGATTTACAGGTGATATGGTGATTTTCTTTGAAACTTGTCGTCGTTTATATCCCTGTGAGAATAATCGTCTCCGAACAGTTCTAGAAGAAACTGTTTGTGGAATTTGTGCATTGAAATTGTCAGTAAGGTCTCTCAAATTACTCCGCCGATTTCGTTTGACAAGACGAAATAACTGCCGGTCAGATCGTCGTGACGATTTTCTTGGTCGACCGCTTCTCGGTCGATTTTCACAGGAACCACTGTCGCGAAAACGTTTTAAAAATTTCTGAACTGTTCTAGGACTAATGCCAATAATTTCTGCAATTTTGTAACTAGATAAACCTTGCTGATTCAGAGAAATAATTATTTGTTTCTGATCAGGTGACACTTGACGGCCGTGAGAAGGCATCCTGTAGCAGACGATAAAAAATGTAAACAAAGGGGAGTAACTGGTGCTACCATTGTTAGAATAAATGTGCACCTTATGAAATATCACCATTGATATTTTCATGACGATTGATTACCAAATAAAAAGACGCGAGGCATTTATTTCACAAAAAACGTCTGCGCACTATTCAGCGAACTAACTTTTGCGAACTCACTTTTGGCCAGTGACTGTATGTACATGTATATTGTGTTTTGGAAAAAGCTGCTCCCATTTACAACATTTATATTAGATGGCACAGAACGTTGGATCCAAAAATCTTGACAGAATAATTTTCAGGTTAAGGGTTAATACAAGCAAAACACAACTTGTAAAAATAGGATCACAATCACTATCAAATCCAAAAAGATTACTTGGATTGAGAGATTATAAACGATTCAAAACTTTATACATTATTTCATAGTAACATCAACACAATTGAAATGCAATTCCTATCAACTTGCAAACAAAATATTTAAAAAAATATATTGACTAAGTGTACAAATGATTTTAGAAGGATGTTTTATTAGCATGGGGACAGTACATCATTAGAAAACATAAAGGAAGAATACGATATTCTAACACAACCAGTTTGGCATAATGACAACTTCCACATGGAACATAAGCCAATACACTATAGACACTATGAAAAGTCTGGAGTACACACTGTAAACAATTTGGTTGATAGTAAAGGAAACATAACTTTGAAACAAATTAAAAGAAAATCCAACTGCAAAATAATTTTTTATATATGCTGGGATTTGTAAAACAAAACAAAATTACTGCAAATTATCCAATATCACATTTCATAAGAAAACTGTCATGTTCCTTTCTTTTTACACGATCTAATAAAATCTAACAGAGGTTGCAGAACATACTATGACACATTCCAGAAAACTGAAAACCAAAGTCGTAACATCAAATGGAACATAAAATTAAAGGAGTTTATAACGCATGTGATCAGAGATATATCCATAGATAGATAGATAGATCATCTTTATTTCCTCCAAAACATGAGGATTATTACAAATCACAGGAATATCACAAATAGCATAAACAGTGAATTAGAACACAGTTAATTGTGAAGAGAGTTAACGTTACTTTCTCCCATTCTGTGAAATCTAGATTTCCAGTTGGGGTACAATAACCTCCAAGTAAATCGGCAATAATTTCATCTTCATCATTTCCCCAAAAATCAACAAAATCAGATACTGATATGACATTACAAATTCTTTCAAAGGTTACATTTCTCAGAACGTTAAGAACTAAACAAGACATAATAACATGTTTAACAATATCACAGGCTGCAATTCCACATATACATTCTGTGGATTCAATCTTTTTACTGGCTATATGAATAGTTTGAGATATATTGAAACATTTGTTCTTGTTAACTATAGCCAGCTCCCACAGTCTGCTTGCTTTGCAAGATGATATCCGGAGATTCTCTCTAACGGCTATCTGGTGACATAACAAGATCCAATTCAGGGCGCTTGTTTATGTAAAGCACCAATGGTTTCAATATAGTGTTATTCATAGGTGCCTAGCAACCAATGAAATGCTTTTGAAAATGTACTGGATTGAATCAAACGCTTGCACTTTCTGTAAAAATAAACTCTAAACCATAATGCATTTATTTTATGAGTGTTAAAGTGTCGAAGAACTCTGTAACCAATTGACAAATTGGATTCAACATGAAACAGGCACTCTTTTCTACTTTGATAAGAAGAAAATATTATTTCGATACCCGGAAAATAATGATGTGTTCAATTGTTTGATAGTCATCACAAAATACAATATTTTCAAGAACTAACCACACATCTCTCATATAAAAAATGATACCGAAAAACAATGCTAACATGAATTATAGCTTAACACTTTTATAAAATTTTGATTCAATGTCATATGCTTTTCAGTGAATATAACTAAGCTGGTCCATATCTGATACGCTGTAGGGCAAACTGATCGATGTTCGGACAGTGCATCGATTCAAATATTTTGAAACTCTGCATTATAAAAGATTATTTTAATAATGTAAAGATGAGCAAACTAGATTATCAATTAGTAATATTTATTTTGGATCTTTATAAAAAAATGCAGAATTGTTCGTAAATTAACCGAAAATAACGGTTTTTATTGCCTATATGAAATCACCCTAGGTTCGGACAGTTCTGACCTAACTTTGGACAGTTGCACATAATATTCTCGCATGCACCCTTAGCTTTAAATATTTATCAAAAGGATTTTAGACATTCATAAACACGCAGTGAGTAGTTCATGTACAATAATATCAAGGTTTTTCGGAAAGATGAATTTATTTGTTATCTGTACAGAGCATGCTTTCCGATGTTAAATTCTCCCAAAACTGCCGCATGCGTCGTTAAAAAATTATGACGTCACAATCAGTTTCGTAGGTGTTTGACACAAAAACGCCGTACCCGCTAAACCGTACGTTTTGGAAATGAATAACTTTGTGAAATATGTTATTCGTATGTGATTGCATGTTTCCAGAACTTTTGTTGGTTGAATTACAGCATTACAAGTCCGTATAAAGGAAATATAAAAAGTGTCCGAACCATGGTCAAAGCTGTCCGAAGCAAGGTCATTTTGACATATTATGAATATCTCTACATTTGCTTAAATATCCCCTTTATATTTACCAATATTCAGCACAATGTAACTCTTTGGTTGTTTCTCATTGTTTATGAATACAGTTTAAAACGTTTTGGAGCTTCCTATATGTGATAACCTGATAGTCAACATTTACGTTGAAACAAATATTTTGCCAATTTCTTACATGGATCTATTGTTTGTACATCATAGCAAAATGTCGATTAGATATACTACCTACGATCAATTGTCTATTTAATGAAAGGAATAAATTGACATACTAGAAATTCATATTTCAAAACAAGTATATTGCCGACAATGCACTTATTATTGCGTCAGCTCCTAGTCAAAAGTGTCCGAAGTTCGGGCGACCTCGGGTGGTGTCCGAACCTCGGTTAGTTTGCCCTACACCTTGGAATTTACAATTGTTGTGCATTGATAATATTCCACTAGTGAATATCCTTGTATGTTGACCTTGTGTAATCAGCTCATTGATTTTTATAATACTGTTCTACTGGAAGACCACTATACATATATATTACTCATTGTCATGTGTTGATATCTCCTGGGGGCGGGATAGCGCAGTGGTTAGCCCGTTCGGCTTTGGATCAAGAGGTCCATGGTTCGAATCCCGCAAGAGACTCCGCAACTTTGTCTGCAGTAGAGAACTGTTCTACACGCAGTCAGGTTAGGGTGCAATGCTACACTGAATTTCAGCACAGTACCACCCATGGTTCGCTAGTTCCAGCCGATGCTCGCAGGTTTCACTGCAATGCATAGTCACAATGGTGTTGCGCGCTTTCCCTGCAATAATATTAGCAGCCGCAATAGAAGTGAAATAATCTTGACAGTGGCGTTTAACATCAACTCACCTCACCTCCCTCGATGTCTCCTTGTATGATGACTTTATCCTAAAAAAATTTGAAATATAAAAAAAATATGATTCAAGCTACCTTCCCCAAACTTATTACACATGCATGTCCAGCAAGTTCCAAAGATGTGCATTTTGAAGAAAAAAACAAAATTTGTATTTAATTGTTTGCATGGAAACACTATAACCGGCTATCTTCACCAAACCTATATTTAAATGTCCACCATGATACAGATGTGCCTTTTAAAGGTAATACCTTAACCCAGATTTTGTAGTTTCCATGGAAAATGGTGTCTCTAGGAGGTCTTGCATGTCGTGACATTTTAAGTTTGTGACTCATGCATTTCAATTTGAACTAAACATGTAAAAGATCTTTGCCATGACATAGTTCTAAGATATATATTTCAGGTTCAAGTACAGATTTATATGTCAAGGTTATTTTTTGAGACCAGTTTTGGATATCCATACGAATACATCTTTGTTTAAAAGTGCATATGAAACTTTCAATATTGCCTCTTTCTTTGTGTTAGCCACACATGAAAAACCAGTACTAATAGTACAAGTGCTCTCCCTGCGTAGACGTCCTCATCGCAGGCCAAGCACGAGCGGCAAAAGTGTGTTACGTCTTCATGGTCGTCACTTTCCATCAAAGATTCAGTCTGTTGGAAAGAAGAAGAGACTTTCCCGTATGTGTGTTGTTTGCTCCAAAGCCAAAAAGTGAATACTTCGAAGGGCAGTGGAAGAAACCAATCAGCCAGTTCGAAAGAAGAAAAGGGAAGGCAAAGAATCTTCTTACGAATGTAACGAGTGTAATGTGGCTCTATGTGCAGCACCATGTTTCAGAATTTATCACACGTCAAAAGATGCACTAAAGCTTATATTCAAATATAAAGTTTTTTCTTCACATCAAAAAGATGAATAAGTGTAGTATAAAATACTTTATTGTCAATAATATAATCTTTTTTCACGTTGCAAAAGAGACATAGAAAGTCAATGTGAGCTGTCACTGGACGTTCAATACGAGCCGCATCACGAACCTACCCCCAATCTTTCGCAATTTGTATCCTTAGAATCGAGGATCCTAAGAAATTAGGGATTTTATTCAGCCGGAATTAAAGACAATCTTTAGATAATTGTAGATATCTAACTAGAGGTCGCATTGTTAAAAAAAAAAATATCATCATAAAGAGGAATAATGTATCTTCAATCCATATATAATTTTTATTTGTGCGATCATATTTAACGATTTTCTTAAACTCTAAATGAACACAATCTTCAGATTGTAATAGAAATTGTTCGAGGTAAGATACAAATTTCATTCAAAGTATTGGATAAAAATCGTTAATTTGTATACGGGATTGGCAGGCTACATTTGTATGGAACGGCCATGATGTACATCCGGAATTCGCCATGTAAACACAACATATATTTTATAAAAACAGTCGCGTCTCGCGATGCTAAATAATTCAGCCACAGGGGCTAATTGCGCTATAACAGTAGACAGGCGAGTGCAGGAAAATTCAGCCACGGGGGCAAAACTAGTCAAAACTATAGGCTATTCAGCAACGTAAGAGTTAAAGATCCATTTTCAACTTTGCATTTGTAATAACTCCGTTTTCATATATCGCACATCCGACTATACAGTTCTGTAGAAAAATCTTTCAAAAATTTTTTGAGACCATAAAAAGAATTTATAATCAACGAGAAAGTATTTAATTTTAATTTCAAAGTATACCACCCTCCAAAACTTACCGTAGCCATAAACGAACCCACAATCCGTGACGTCACAGTTTTATGTGTAGGATTTACCATACTTCCTGTTTATCGCGATCTCATTGTTATGGCTTCCGATCACGATGATGGATATTTATTTATTATTTATTCGAGCAGATAAACGTATATTCTATCGAACTAAATGCTGTTCCAATACATGAAAACGTTTCCTTACCTCCAAACTTTCTAAGAGTTTTCGACTCGGTCTCCGCGAACGTCTTGATTCGGCCATCTTTGTTTACATCCTCTGTTTACGTCCCACAATCCTTTGCGCGATCTTGCAAATAATAAGCCCCTTCTATTTATAGTACCAAGTCGATTCGGGAATGCCCTTTCGTTTAATTGTAATTATTTTAATGAATTTTGGTCCGATTGTCATTTTGTTTGAATTAAACATTTTCTGATTTTGCAATGAATATGTTAAAATTACTTAGAAAATTATGCAAAGATGAAAATGGATCTTTAAGGTTAGTATGCTCATAGCATGGTCTGTTGCCTGCCATCTGTTACACACATCACTTCAGTTACAGCAGACAACAGAGGGTCTCCCATCTGTTACACACATCACTTCAGTTACAGCAGACAACAGAGGGTCTCCCATCTGTTACACACATCACTTCAGTTATAGCTGACAACAGAGGGTCTCCCATCTGTTACACACATCACTTCAGTAACAGCAGACAACAGAGGGTCTCCCATCTGTTACACACATCACTTCAGTTACAGCAGACAACAGAGGGTCTCCCATCTGTTACACACATCACTTCAGTTATAGCAGACAACAGAGGGTCTCCCATCTGTTACACACATCACTTCAGTTACAGCAGATACCAGAGGGTCTCCCATCTGTTACACACATCACTTCAGTTATAGCAGACAACAGAGGGTCTCCCATCTGTTACACACATCACTTCAGTTACAGCAGATACCAGAGGGTCTCCCATCTGTTACACACATCACTTCAGTTATAGCTGACAACAGAGGGTCTCCCATCTGTTACACACATCACTTCAGTTATAGCTGACAACAGAGGGTCTCCCATCTGTTACACATCACTTCAGTTACAGCAGACAACAGAGGGTCTCCCATCTGTTACACACATCACTTCAGTTTCAGACAACAGAGGGTCTCCCATCTGTTACACACATCACTTCAGTTATAGCTGACAACAGAGGGTCTCCCATCTGTTACACACATCACTTCAGTTATAGCTGACAACAGAGGGTCTCCCATCTGTTACACACATCACTTCAGTTACAGCAGACAACAGAGGGTCTCCCATCTGTTACACACATCACTTCAGTTATAGCAGATACCAGAGGGTCTCCCATCTGTTACACACATCACTTCAGTTATAGCTGACAACAGAGGGTCTCCCATCTGTTACACACATCACTTCAGTTACAGCAGACAACAGAGGGTCTCCCATCTGTTACACACATCACTTCAGTTTCAGACAACAACACCTCTCCTATCTGTAACACTATCTGTTAAATCTAAACGTTTTTTGGAATAGGCATGATGTAATAATCTATTATTTCCAGTTCATCTATAAACCTAGAAAGAAATCTTTTCAAGTACATAGGAGTGAAGATTCTAGAAAAATGAATGATGTGAAAAACATGCACTCATCAAGTATTTGTTAAGGAAAGGAGTCCATGCATAGGATATCCATGATGATGTTGATGATACAATGGGTGATGACTCCCTTGCATACTCTACAATTTGCTGAATTTAAACGTGGCGGGCAGAATGTTGAAGATTATGCCAGGTGTGATGCGTGACCATTCATCTCATAGCTGAGACACTCGGCAATAGTTTTGGGTCGGTATACACGATACTGACAGATGTTCTTCACATGAGCAAGCCCTTTGATTGGTGCCAAGAACTTTTCACTGGTGACCAGAAACAGAAACACCAGGACATATCCAAAGAAGTTTTGATTAGATTCAGGTGAGAGAGGAATAACTTCCAGAAATTTGAGTGATCCAGGATGAGACGAAATCATGAAACCAAAAACCTAAGCAAATAGTGGAAGCATGCCAATTCCCCACCCCAAGAAAGTTCAAGCAAGTTCCATCTACTGGAAAGGTGATTGCCTCTGTTTTCTTTGGATAGACAGGGTATCATCATGAAAGGTAACTTAAAGAAGGGTCAAACTGTCAACAGGGCATACTGATCTAATGAATTGAGGCAATTAAGGACAGCAATTACGGCCAAAGGCCAAACGGGTAGAGAAGCCACATCGACCCTACCCAAAAGCGTTGATAAAGTACAGCATAAGAATTCAATGAATATTAAATGATCATCTTCGATCTGGTTGCATTCCGGAACATAAGATCATGTTCTTTCTTCTCATGGGATATTATAATGTCTGTGTTTTTCAAGTAGTAAATTATGGTTAAATGTCCTTAAATTGTTGCACAGTTTTTCGTTTAGAAATAGATAATGCTCTAAATGTTGGATATATGTAATGATGAAATAAGAGAATCCTTTGGAAGAAGAGGTAACTTCACTTCATCAAGAAGAAAAATAATATTATTTTGAACGTTGTATACTTATCTAACTATTCATTCTTTACACAAATACTCGGGATTATCAAAAATACATGTTTGACCACATGTGTCAAATATCGTCCTAACTTAATTCAAAAGGAGATTTACTATACTTTTGTGACACATTTAATGAACTCTAATTTCATGCAATTTTATTTGCGAACAAAATTGAGATTGATATGAAATTATACATTTTGAAATGTGATAAGTTTTAGAGCTAATGATATAAAACAGACGTTGGCTTTCAAAAGAAAATTTCTGTCGGTGTGAAAGACGTTTCTTGTACATGAAAACCAGTTTATTTTCAACAAATGCTTCTGTAAAATGTAATAACTCTTAAACAGATTTTAGTCCAATGCAAAACAAATTTATTCAGTGATGGAGGTGTAAACATTAACATATTTGTGTATTGGTCTTGTCAGCATTATTAACTATCGTGTAACTTACCTTGTTAAAAGACTCCATTCATAAGTAAGTGTTATTCCAAAGTTACTGTTATCAACGTAAAGTGAAAAATGTTCACTACAATATGAAACACTTCTTGGCTCTCAGATACCTTCATCACATTTGTTAAAATTTGACCAATTGACCAATCTTACATTTCCACAAGTTACGTGTATGTTGTCACAACCCATTTCATGCATGCACAGAAGAGCCATTTTAATTCATTCAAAAAAGGCTCTCTCATTGAGCAGTCAAAACCAGCTCACTTTGAAGTTTTTTGGTGTTTTTACTTTTCTAAAGTATAAAGTGCAAAAATAGACTACTTTATATTGAAAAACATGATGAGGTTACTTGTAGTGCAGAGAAGCTTGGATTTGGCTAGTGTAAAGAATGCTTTTGACTTAATTAAACATGTGCGGATAAAGGTCAACTAGTAGCAATGAATCTAAAAGGGGATAAGTCCTACTTCTTCAAATAAACAATTCAGGTTAAAATCTTTCGTAGATATAAATTACAAGCTGATTAAGGTGACATGTCAGGGGATAAATCATTGCAAGTTGTAAACCTTACATTTCTTATGAAGTCTTATTAAAATCGACCGAGTTCGAGGAATAAAAGTTTTCGATTCTCGACTTAATCAAAATAAGAACTCATTCTGTTTTATTCTCTACTCAGTCTGATGGCAGCTACTTGCATGATATATTATTATTATATTGCTTGATGAGCTACATAACAAAAGGAATATATGCTAACTTTT
This sequence comes from Phorcus lineatus, assembly GCA_921293015.1. Classification (NCBI taxonomy): domain Eukaryota; kingdom Metazoa; phylum Mollusca; class Gastropoda; order Trochida; family Trochidae; genus Phorcus; species Phorcus lineatus. Next base: position 14,330,046 of record OV121089.1, read on the forward strand.
CTATATTATTTTGTGCAAGGCCTTCTACACATGACCTTGCACACCTGCACATGACCTTGCACATCTGCACATATTCTTGCACACCTGCACATAACCTTCCACACTTTTTACACATGACCTTGCACATCTTCTACACATGACCCTGCACACCTTCAGTAAAGACCTTACACATCATCTGTACATGACCTTGCACCCCATAACCTTCCACACTTTTTACACATGACCTTGCCCGACGCCTGAACATGACCTTGCAAACCTTCTGTGCATCACCTTGCACACCCGTACATAACCTTGCACACCTTTTACACATGAACTTGCACACCTTCTACACATGACCTTGCACACCTTCTACACATGACCTTGCACACCTTCTACACATGACCTTGCACACCTTTCACACATGACATTACACACCGTCAGTGCATAACCTTGAACAAAATGACCTGCCACTCAGTCTGAACATGACAATACACATCTTCTACACATGACAATACACATCTTCTACACATGACCTTTCAGACGTCTTGCCATTGCTTACTCTATTCAGCTTTTTAATTATTTTTTTTAAGGTCATGGCAAAGGTTATTGCAATATTCAAACTTTCAAACTTGTTTGGTATGTTGTGTTTCAGTCCACGTACTACATGGAAGGAAACACAGGACACAAAGTCTTCCAGACTAAGTTCGGTGAGTACCCCTTCTCTCACTCTTTCATGCTATCTCTCTCTCTCAGTCTCTCTTATGTCTATCTCCACCTGTTTGTGTAAAATAAAAAGTCCTTCCAATTTTCAGTTCTTTTATTCCAAAGCTCAATTCTTTCAATCATTTCAAGGTCACTCATTGACCACATGTCAAAGACAACTAATTCAAAGCATGTCCTGTGCATGTTCCTTTTTGTTACATGTTTCCATTCTAAATAGGATAATCTCCAAAATTGTAATTCCATCTATAACTTCAGCTTCACAAAGCTTCCATATAAGTTCAATAAACATTGACTCTTCATAATTCAAATTCAAACTCTAAGGTCATTTCTCAAAGATTATCATCGTCAAACACTGGCAGATTAACTAAAACAAAATGAAAAAACTATTTTGAGTTAAATGACTCATGAAGAACAACCAAATGATATACCAAACTTACAAGGGGATATCAAAAAGTTTCAATTATCACAAAGAATGTACTGGTGAATAAGGGCCAAATGGTCACTGTAGCATAAGTGATCCTTGTCAAGTTCCTGGGTCAACAAGAGTCTTTTTTCGCAACAGCCAGTTTTACGTCTGTTGACCAAATAGCACAGTACCCCCTATTATGGAGAAAATTGAGGCACGCAGTGTAAATAAGTTTTTACATTGAAGGGCTATACTGCAAGGAATCTGTTCATGTCAATGACAGCCCATCCTATGACACTGTTGTGAGATGGAAAAGGAATTTCCAAACAGGCCACATGTCCCTCGCAGATGAGCCAAGAAGTGGACGCCCCTCACTTACTGATTATATGGATGCCATCAAGAAGTTAAGACGCTGGTTCAAGAAGATCGCCGCATAAGTCTACAAATGATAATGCATGAAACAGGTCTGAGTTATGGCAGTGCATGGAACATAATCCATAACCAGTTGCATATGTCCAAAGTGTCAGCACGCTGGGTTCCTCGCTTACTGACTCCATTGCTAAAACAGAATCGGAGGGACGTGTCACGGCAGGCGTTGGAGCTTCTGGAACAAGACGAAGAGGATTTCTTCAAACGTTTTGTTACCATGGATGAATGCTGGGTCTATCAATATGATCCTGAGACAAAAGAGATGAGCAAAAAGTGGAAGCATGCTACGTCACCACCTCCCAAAAAGGTCAAGGTGTAAAAGTCTGCAGGAAAGGTCATGGTGTCTGTTTTTGGGGATTGTCGTGGACTCATCTTGACGAATTATAATTACCATTACTGGAGCTTATTACTGCAACCGGCTGAGCAAGTTACAAGATGCCATTAAACAAAAGCGCTGCGGTATGATCACCAAAGGTGTACGCCTGTTAGCTGACAATGCCCCAGCTCACACTTGTCAAGCAGCTGCTGTGGAAGCACGGCGATGTGGCTTTGAAATCTTACTGCATCTATTCGCCCGATCTTGCACCAAGTGACTTCCTCTTGTTCCCTGAGATGAAAAATCCACTTTGTGGATGTCGTTTTGAGAACACCAATGACATCATTCAAGAGGTGGTTTTCCATGCAATCAGGAGTCTTCTATTCAGACGGTCTGCGCAAGGTCAAGAAACGATGGGAAAAACCTTTTTATATCCCCTCGTAAAACCTACTGGGACAAAACAATGATGTGGAAAATATGTGAACAAAGTTTTGTGTTTGTTTTAAAATTACAAATTAAGATTTCCTGAAATTTACTTTATAAAAAACTTTTAAAAGATGAAAACATTTAAAAGGCATAAATTTGGCATAATAAGCCAATATCTAACCATTATTTTTTTGGCATCATCTAAATTTCAACATGGAGTGTTGACTCCTGCTTTCAGCAAACATGGTTCAGACATAAAACAATTAGAGTTAGTTGCCCTTGACTAAGTCTGGAGCAAACTGCTGAGTATAAAACTTTTGATGCGGGTTCAAACCAAGGTATGGAAACAAGAAATTTTTAATTGAAGATTTTGAAGAATAAAATATTTTAGAAAAACTAATAATTAAAACTTAAGATGAAAATATGATTAACTTATTCTAAAAAAGTAACTTTGGCCATTACACTACCCATATTAAATCACTTCTTTCACTTTGAGTAGTGTACTGTATTTTCGTTCATTCCCAATATGCAATGGACCTGTTTGAATCATGTTCACTGGGAGGGAAATCTGAAAACTTGTGTAGGTTTTTGATCTATAGATTTGGTGAGCCAGTGAGCCCTAATAAGGTCTTTAGGGGCCATATTCTTGAACCTATTTTTATCTTCTTCTCAAGAACAAGAGGCCTAGAAAGTTGAAATCATATGTACAGACTTTTTAGTTGATAGGGGTTCTAATTTGTAGATTTGGTGACCCTGTGACCACAAATAAGGGCCACAGCAGCCTTGCACTGAAAAACTATTTTCATTTTTTTCTCTGGAAGGAAAATGCTAAGTAACCTGAAACCTTGTGTGAGACTCCTTAGCTGATGGGATTGTAATTTTTGGATTTGGAGATCTCAAATAAGGGCCAATTAATAATCTGAAACTTCCTTACTCTTAGTAGCGTAGCCATAGAATATGACACATGTCAAAAATGGATACAATTTAATGACCCTGGGTCAGTCAAGGATTTTTGCTGCAAAGATCAATGACTTCACATTCTCAATTAATACGTATAAAAGTAGTGATTCATTTCCTGGAAGTCAGTCAATTGTATTTTGTAGTCACGTGTTACCTAATGACTGATAAAACAACAACAAAACAGACAATGTGGTATGAAGTACTTTGTTGGAAGCAAAGTTAACAAATTTATAATACTGACTGGTGATTCAGGACATTAGTGCATCTGTTCTCACATATTCTCTCTCCTACTCGCTCTTTCTTTCACTGTGACTCACTGTTTCTCTCTCACTGACCTCCTGTACTCTGCCTGTGTGCAGGTAAGATTGCAGTGAACATCTGCTACGGGCGACACCACCCTCTGAACTGGCTCATGTACGGGGTGAATGGAGCTGAGATCGTGTTCAACCCCTCTGCCACGGTGGCCGGTCTGAGGTCAGTCCTTCTCCTTTTAATATCAACACAGTTATTGCAATACCAAACTAAAGACCAGTGTTATGCTCAAATTGGTAAAAATTTGTTGGAAACTTTTAATCTATTCTAGTCAGATGTTCAAAAATACCATTGCCCGACAGCCGGGTATCCCTAAGAAGTCAAAAAGTGGCATCAAATTGGACAATGTCAGTTTTACGTTGGTGGTCGTTGGTGTCATCAGCAAATTGTGTGACAAGTCGTCCAACAGTTAACCCTCAAGCCGCGGTTTACGGAATGGTCCGGGATGAAATTAAACTACGCCGCAGTTAGCCTTGGCAAACCCCGGAAGCCGGACTTATAATCTGACGCATTTACTAATTAACGCAATTGTACCATGTAGCGGATCCCGGAAAAAAATTGCACGGCAGTCGTGTCGGTTGAACGCGTGTATTTTCGTTCCGGCTTTCGCTAAGCTGCCGATTTTTTCCCCGTTGTTGTTCTAAAGAATGGGGGCATATTTTCCGAAAGTTTTATAGATATTATCGTACCGAAAATATGCATTACAAACGCTCAATTTTCCCCCACTACCCGCCGGGCTTGCTATAGCCCTGGGGCTTATTGCTCCCCTCGCGCACGAGCTTATCGAGCTGCGCACGTTATTGTTTGCTCAGGCGTGCGCACTCACAACAAAAGCACACCTTGCTTTCGCACGCCCTATGATCTAAACCCTTGGGCGGATTTCAATACAGGTGGAATCATTTGAAAGAGGAGAAAATTGTCTTTAATTCGATATAAATTACGAATATGCGCTAAAGGAACTGAATATATACAGCATGTGCCGTAAATGAGGTGATTTTCAGATATTTTTAGTTTTATACCTACTTTCACACATTATTTCTCATCATGTACTCAACGTATTTTGGAATTTTTTATATCATAAGAAAGAGAAAAAGATTGTCTTTCATTCCATGTAAAATTTGTATATGCGCAAATATTTATAAAGCCACAGCGAGCGACGCACGAAGAGCTAATTTTGCTCTTTTACCCTTGTGAACTGAGTAGCGATTTTGTGATATACTTTTCTTTAGTACTTCATATCTTTTTAACTGTTTGGTGCATTTGGATAACTGTTATATCACAATAAAGAAGAAAAAGTTGTCTTCACCTTTATATAAAATATGTTCACTCACATAACAAAAATATTGACACAGTAAGAGTCACAAATAGAGCAATTTTGGCACTTTATATCTCCGTAACCAAATGACGCATTCCCACAACTTTTATATCATTGTCAAGAGGAATACATTGCCTACATTATGATATATAATATGTATATGCGCTAAAAGAAATAGCGATACAGCAAGTGCCGCACAAAGGGCACTTTTGTCGCTTTTTTATTATGTGATATGAAGCGCGATTTTCATGTACCTTTCTTTCGCACGCAATATCTTCTATACCGCTTGGCGCATTTTGATAAATTTTACATCTAAACAAAGAGGAAACAATGTTCTTCAATTCCATATATCGATGATTTATGCGCGTGAATAAATAAAAGCAAAACAAGTGCCGTAAAAAGGGCAATTTTCGCACTTCGTTCCGCCGTTAAGTGCCGCGAATAGGAAAAATTCGGCACTTTATATCTCCGTAACCAAATGACGCATTTCTACAACTTTTATATCATTGTCAAGAGGAATACATTGCCTACATTTTGATATATAATATGTACATGCGCTAAAAGAAGTAGTGATACAGCAAGCGCCGCACTAAGGGCACTTTTGTCGTTTTTTATCATGTGATATGAAGCGCGATTTTCATGTACCTTTCTTCTATACCGTTTGGCGCATTTTGATAAATTTTACATCTAAATAAAGAGGAAACAATGTTCTTCAATTCCATATATCGATCATACATGCACACACAAAAAATAAAGGCACAAGAAGTGCCGCAAATTGGGCAAGTTTCGCATTTCGTATTTCTGTAACCAAGTGGCGCGCTCAACAACGTTTGGAATTATTGGCGTAAACATTCCCTCTGGGATGAGCTGTGCCCCTTCTCTCTGTTCCCTGAACCTACCTACAGAAGACTGAAAGTCCCTATTAAAATAAAAAAAACTAAGTTATATTTACCTTTAGTGGTATGCACCTGTCCTTCTTCTATCTGGAGTTAACTCCCCTTGACCAGGTAGGTGGCAGCTTCACATTCTCTTCTGTAGCCCATGTGTTCAGCAGCTACTTCAGGAGACTGAATTTCTTTTTGTGCTTCTACATGTGCTACTTGGAATTCCTGTGAATTTAAGGGTATGTGACATCGACATTTGGTCTTTGAACAATCGCATTGTGTTTATTTGTGAATTTTTGTGATTTTTTGTGTGACTTGAAAATTTTTTTTCCTGTGTGACATCGGCGTTTTCTGCGAAGTAACCACTATGTCTCAACGTAAGTGTGTCAATTGCCAACGTTTTATGTCAGATAGGGATCCCCACTCCTTGTGTTTTCTCTGTGACAAGGATTCTATTTGCTCCATGGCAGCACGCTGTCTTATGTGTAAGGATTTACCTGACGATGAGTGGATTAAGATGTTTGAGATTAGATCTAAGAAACCCCGATCTACCCCTTCCAAATCAAAGTCGTCTGCTATTTCTAAGGAGGATTCAGTGGGATCGTCTCAGATTTTGCCAGCTACTTCGGTAAATTCCCAAGCTATACCTCTTGATTTGAGTGCTCTCCTTTCCACGTTCAAGCAGGACCTAGTTGATTCCTTTGCTAAGTCTGTCAAGGATCTTGAGGAACGTAATGAGGCAAAAATTAAAGACTTAAAGAAATCCCTCGGTAGATCTAAGCCCCGTTCGGGTACCACAGGTAATTCCGCTTCCCCCCATGGGAATGAATCCCGTTCCGGTGCTAAGCAGTCCTCTGAGATTAGGACTACGGCTGGTAAACGAGCTGCCGACCCCAACGGCGGGAGTTCGGAGGTTAGGGTTAATGATATCCCCCCCAAGCAGCAGTGTTTACCCCCTGGGGGCCTGCCGGTCTTGACAGGTCATGGCGACCTAGGGAACATCAGTGTCCGCTCTCTTCCCAGCGCCGCAAGTGGGGCTGGGTTGATCGGACCGCATGGTCGTGACAACGATAACCTTCTCCTTCCCTACGCTGGGTCGGTAAAGGCCGGGTCGCACGTGCTGGGCAATCAGCCCGTGGATCATAACCGTGGTACGGAATGTGGGTCAGACCCATCAATTACCGGCCCGGTTAGCACGTGCGGCAGGCGGCCGGGCGAGTTGACAGCTACTCAGCGCACGGACGGCACGGGCTTCCCGCTGGGCTTAGGTCACGATGACTCTCAAGTGCCAGGTCAACAACAACAAAGGCAATCGGAGTTTGTTGACGTTTTCATCCCGCCGATTTAACCGATCATTACGGATGACAATTCGGGGAATGACTTGTCCATGGATGCTAAGTTGGACACTCATGAGGGAATGATCATTATTCCGCCGGCGGATGTGGCCGGTCCGGACCTTGTACCGGAGTGGACTTTTGTGGAGAAACTTGAGAAATTATACAAGCTGAAGCCATGTACGGTTCCGTCTTCGTTTGAGCAGGACGATTCTCAAGATCTTCCGGAGGAATTGGGAACAACAGGGTTTCTTCCAACGGCTCGACCCCCCAAGAGATCTTTACCTCATTCTTCAGTAGTCAAGACGGGTTTGGACTTGGTTAATAACACCTTAGCTAAAACCAAAGATGTTGCTAGTTTGCCTAAGACACAGCTAAAACAGGCTTATGTGATCCACGATCGGATGTTTCCCGCTGCCGCCCCCGATCTTGACAGGGATTTTGGACGGTTGGAGAAAAGCTATGGCGAAGTTAGTTCTCACACGTAAGGATGTTAAGGACATCGATTCATCGGCCAGGAGTTCTGTGGACATCTTATCCTATATCAACTGGTTTGCGGCGGGAGTCAGACAGCTTTTGCCCCCTACATTCCAGGATTACAAGGGTGTGAAGCCGCAATCGCTGGTGGTTATGAGCGCGGAGGAGGTGGCCCTAGCCCATTCATTCTTGGATGTAATTTATCTGGCCGTTAGCGACGCTTCCCAGGCTCAACTTGGTACTATATGACGGTTGACGGCTCTGGAACGGTCCCATATGTTGGAAGGAGTGAGGAACTTGCCCCAAGATTCGAAGGAGGATCTCTTACAGCAACCCGTGAATTCAGAATCCATGTTTAATGGGAAATGCGACCAGGCCATATCTTCCCAGGAGACTCAGACTTCACGCAATCTTAACTCCAGATTGACGGCGGCTCTCTTGGCCCAGACCAGGGGTCGCGGCGCCCCCAGAGGCAGAAGAGGTAGTGCCAGTCTTCAGACCCGTTCCCCCCTCCATCGTTCAGCCTTCGAGAGAGCTGAGGCTCAGACCAAAGGTCGTCAGGCAACGAACCAGTATCAACAACCAAGAAACAATCCTCCGTCGGCTAATTTTCGTGGCAGAGGTGGTAGAGGATCGAGGGGAGATTCAGCTCACAGCTGTTTAGCACCAGGCTCTTTAGGTAGTACAGAGACTGTAGCTGATTGAGCGGAGAAGGCAGTATGAGATAAGGTGGGGCGGTTTGACTGTACATTCCTAAGCCAATATTTAGGTCGCACATGTTATGAAAACCGAGCGCGTGTGTTGCGTGTGCTTTGATGAGACTTTAAGCCACAATAACATTTTATCAAGGAGTGCATATAGATTACTCTTCTCTACTTAGAATTGTAAACAAATTCATATGAGGGAGGTTATTTCAGTTTTAAAGTTGGCATTCCATTCATTTTAAAAGTTTTAAATTGGATATATTTGCCAATTTTCGAACTGTTTTAAATGGTCTTTATAGAGTTTTTTTGGAAATGCAAGTTACATAAACATTGAGCCTAATATGTATTGCTATGAATACAACAATTTAATCATAATCAAGCAAGGTGTTTGACTCTGCTATTACATGGAATGTGTACTCACTGTCAAGAAACTACTAAATCCATCCACTGTATATCCAATTGATAGTTGTTCACACACAGAAGAAAAATGAGTCAATATCACAATTTGAAATGGAATCCAGTGTCCCTAAAATATCTCCAAAGATTCTTATTACATATTACACAGTATTTATCAGTATTTTTCATTTTATCTTTCAATTTCTTATGATATGTTCACACGTTTTCTTGGAACAGGAAGAACAGACTGAACACAAAGTGATACCTGCATGTAATGTTCCCTCAAAATTATCTGAGATTTCATTTTGTCTGATTTCACACCCAATACTCAAAGTTTCAACAGGTTATGGTAGCGTGGACTTGCTTCCTCCCTGCTCACAATGCAAGCCCATTCCAAAACCCCAGTTGTTGATCCAGGTACACAAGTGATCCTCTTAAAAATGCATTTTCGGACTAACACAACCTGATGTACACCTGAAAAGTATTGTAAGAGAGCACCGGTCTCTATTCCATAAACATGGCATAGCCTATCACTGTGTTTTACACATGGTCCAAATATACTCTTTTTACCGAATGGTGTCAGTCTCCAATCAAATATTCGACACATTAACTCCAATATCTCAAAGTGATTTTCATTTACAAAATCCATTATGAATCCAAATGAGAAAAACAAATAGCAAATACACTTAATCCATTCAGAATACACCTTAATTCCTTACTGGAGCATAACTACAGCCATCTCCAAGCACTGAGAGACCTTTGCTACACTATCCTATGTTACATACGGATTCTTGTAAAATAAACCTTGCTTGAATATGTTCTGTTAATTTTATCTGACAGAGGAACATTATAGCTTCATGATAATATAAACAGTTTCCTCCGGAAAAGTCAGTAAAGATAACTGTGAGACATTAACTATAAACACTTTTGAGATTACAGGATTCCAGCTTGACTTTGTTTATTGTAACCTCCCAAGTTGAGATCTCTACAGATCCTCATAAATCTTCGCCTAGAGTTTGCCACAAGGTTAATTGTTAAGATAACGCCAATTATTTTAAACAACACATCGTTAGTACGGAGAAATAGGGACAATTAAACTCAAGATGACAACGGTTGCTAAGGGTAGACGCCATCTTTAAATAATGATGCCAGCCTTAGTAACATTGAGTACGCATGCGCGAGCCATGACTCATCACTCTAGTCGCTCTAAGCAGCTAGCACACTAAAGAGCCTGGCCAAGGCAAGGCTTAAACAGCTGTGAGCTCCCCCCAGACGTCGTTGACTCTACACAAGCCGATTTGACACTATCAGACCCTTTTGACAATTGCATGCCCACGGACTTGAATCTAGATTTTGTCTTTCAACTTCCAGTCGTATCCTCTCCCGTAGGGGGTCGGCTACAGTGCTTCGCCAAGAATTGGAAACAGATCACGCGGGATCCCTGGATAAACTCTGTAATTTCGGAGGGTTTCAAGTGCGCCCACCCCTAGCGGTATATCCGATGGGAAGGAGATATCATCTACAGGGGCCACAGCTGGAGGCAGCGATGTTCGCGATAGATCAACTACTGCTGAAGGAGGCAGTTGTGGAGTTGTCCCCCTTAGACTCATCTCGGGGATTTTATTCTCCAGTGTTCCTGGTACCCAAGCGCGATTCAGGATGATTATAGATCTGAAGATATTGAACAAGAATTTTTTGTTAAAACCTCCAAAGTTCACGATGGAATCGCTAGCAAATGTCAGGAAGCTAATTGATCCCCATTCCAAGTTTGTCAGCATGGACTTGAAGGACGCATATCTTCATATCCCTATTCATCCTCATTCCAGGAAGTATCTTCGCTTCGCGGTGAACGGCAGGCGGTTCCAATTTCGATTACTTCCGTTCGGGGTATCAATCGGTCTTGGTCTCAACAGGAGTCGACTTTACACATAAACGGACTAGAGATGTTAGCAGTGATAAAGGCAGTGCGCCAGTGGTGGCGACGTCTTAACGGATTGAATGTGATGATAGCCACAGACAATTCAACGGTGGTATCTTACGTGAACAAACAAGGGGGAACTCGTTCGAAGGAATTGATGGATCTCACTCGCTTGCTGTTTGGGATTGTGGATCAAGCCAGGATGGTCTTAAGGCCAAGGCATATTCCGGGCAGACTAAATGTGTTAGCCGATTCACTGTCGCGCAGGGGCCAAGTAATTTCCACAGAATGGACACTTCATCAGGAAGCTGTGCAACTCATAAGTCAGACTTGGGAACATCCAACAGTAGATCTCTTTGCAACAAGCAGGAACTTTCGGATCGCAACTTTCGTCAGCCCGATTCCCGACCCTTTAGCCTGGGCAGTGGATGCGCTGTCAATCTCATGGGAAGGAATGATAGCATATGCCTTTCCACCAATAAAGATTATTCCAGATGTTCTCGCCAAGATTGTGCAGCACAAGTGTCGAGTTTACCTAGTGGCGCCAGCGTGGGCCACGAGAACTTGGTTTCCAAATTTATTAGATCTACTGACAGATGTCCCTCTCCAGCTAACGCAGTGGCACAATCTGCTTACCCAACCTCATTCGGGCGCGACTCACAAGAACCTAGCGGCCCTGAATCTACACGTGTGGAGGTTGTCAGGAGATCACTCAGAGAGAAGGGTTTCAGCGAGGGTCCCTCTGATGCAATCATTAACGCAATCAGACCTTCTACCGCTAAGTTGTATGACGCAAAGTGGAACGTGTTTCATAGATGGAGAGTCCAGCGACAGCTCATAGGCCAGGACATTTCGATACCTATGGTAGCAGATTTTTTATTATACTTACGATTGGAGAAAGGACTAAAGCATGGTACGATCGAGGGTTATCGTTCTGCCATTGCTTCAGTGTGTGACATTCAAGGATTAGCAGTAGGGTCAAATGTCTCCTTACATAAACTACTCAGATCGTTCCAAATCAAGGACTTATCAGCACCTTCAGTTTTTCCGAAATGGGATTTGTGTATTGTGTTGCAATCCTTGTTGAAACCTCCATACGAGCCTATGCAGGCTGCAAGTTTAAAGTTTCTAGCATTTAAGACAGCGTTTCTTCTTGCATTTGCCTCAGCGGCTAGAATATCCGAACTTCATGCCATTGATAATTCCTCAATAAGATTTTCTGAAGGATACAAGGAGGTGTCTTGTCGTGCGCTACCTGAATTCGTGGCTAAGAATCAGTCAACTTCTTTAGGTCCTTTGGGATCGAGAGTGTATAGGATTCCTGCTCTGCCAAGTTCGTCATCTCGTTCTGACAAGTCAAGATTATTGTGTCCAGTTAGAGCTCTGCGCTGGTATCTACAAAGGACAGCATCATTTAGGCGTTCAAGGAGGAGACTGTTTTTATCTTGCAAGACCGCAGTCGACACAGAGTTATCAAAAAATACTATAGCTTCATGGCTAAGGAAGACTATCGTGTTTGCCTACCAATCTATAGATCAGGATACAGTAAATCAGAAGTTTTCTCCTCACGAGATTCGTGCTCTAGCTACCTCATTAGCGGCATGGAAGTCTGTCTCTATTGATCACCTAGTGGCGGCTTGCCAATGGAAAGGTTCGAATACGTTTATATCATCGTATCTGCGGGACATAGCTTCATCGATGGAGGGTCTACATGAACTAGGACCATTGATAGCTGCCCAACAGTTAGCACAAGCTTAACCCCTTTTGCAAGTAAAGCAAAAAAAAAGGGGGGGGACGGGTCGTCAAGGACGAAGGATGGATTGACCTGGACACCTGCAAGAACTGTTTATTGGGAAGGTGAGGCTTCTCCATTATAGAGAATGGCGGTGGAGGGCCAATCTAACGCGGGGTAAAGGAATGTCAATCACGTGTTGTGGAGTGGTAAACCACTGTTTATGCACCTGACTAATTTCATCTCAGGATATGACGTTTGAGAGCCTTTAGTTGCGGTTAACGTACCGGAGGTGACGTCACAGAACCGGAAGTGACGTCATAAAACCGGAAGTGACGTCATGTCGCCGGGGATAAAAGGCGTGAAATTATGTAGATGTTGACCATCAGAACACAATTGTGGGAGGAAAGTACCACTGTTTAGGGTGTTGACCGAATATAGGTGGTTTTGAACCAACAATTGTAAGGTCATAACGTCATATGCTGATTTCATACTAATAAAGTACTAAGTAGTGGTGTGTTTGTCTTACTGATCTGCCTTGACCGGTGGTGGAAATTGATGCATTCTATAAGTATAGGGGTCATTCTCAAAAAATGGAGTCATTTGGTGGATGCCATAACAAAAAACAAATCCTTTTCAATTTCAAATTTATTTGAACAGTTTGAACAAGGTAATCGCTAAAAATAAAAATCCAGATTATGCAATCTTAAACATGTCTGGTTATATGAATATTTACTTGTTAACATGATGAGTTGAGGATATATGTCAGTGATGTTACCGAAACATTTTTTAGCCTTTCTTGATAACTAATAAATTATTTTTGTTAATAAATTTACTTGAGCCTAGTATCTATGACATACTTTAGGTTGTCTGAAGAAAATCTATAAAAACTTATCATCAAATATAGTTTTTCATGAATTTACTTGTTAAATGTGAAAATGACAATGTAATGAGATACAAATATATGTGTACAAAGTGCAAATGCAATTATAAAAATGCTAAATTAACTTTAGAATTTTGAGAAAGGTTAACTGGTAATACAGTAACAGGTGGATTGTGTTTCTGGCTATTATTTCTCTGGAAATAAAAGACTTTGTTAGTTGTAACATCACTGACAAGGAGGGTAACATCACTGACATCATGTTGAATAAAAGCTTAATAACATCATCTGTACTGCCAAAGATGAAACATTGTTTAACTCATTATTATCTAATGTAAAATGCAAGACAGGTTTAACTTAAAATATTCATATAAATTGATCTTTTCCGCTGGAAAGAAATTTCTATCTTACAAATGGTAACACCACTGACATAAAGGTAACATCACTGACAAGAAATTTCATAAAAAGATTTCTAAAGGGTGCAAGACTGTCAAAGATAGGCACTGATGTATTCTTCATTAATTATTTAAAATACCAAATTGCCTAGTGTTAGTTGATTCACTTTTTATGGGTTTTTAATAATAATTTCATACATCAAATATTATTGGTAACATCACTGACAGGAAAGGCAAAATCACTGATATGACATTACTAAGAAAAAATATATATTTCTGTCAAAGATGAATAACCGGCTTCACTATTTATTATATAATGGTAAAGTTGACATAGTCTGTTGTTAAATAATGTAATAATGTATAAACCTACACAGGGTATTTTTTTATCAGATCAAAATTTTCTCTAACAAACGGTAACATCACTGACTGTAAAGGTAACATCACTGACAATGAATAATATAATTTATTTTTTTCAGAGGTGTAGTATTTTATGGGTAAGGCACTGGTGTCATCATTTATTAGACCATGTAAATACCAAATTGAATAGTGTTAATTGATGGAATCTCTGAAAATAATAATACCATACATCAACAATGAATGGTAACATCACTGACACCACAGGTAAAATGACTAACATGAACATGTCATTAAAGAAAATCTTGGCACTTCTCAGGGTTGTTTTCTCTCTGTTGTCCACATCTTTCCTGTTTTTCTGCTGCAATGAGCACCCTGCTGATGAGAAAAATAAATTTGTATACATTGGACATACCTAACATATTATATGTTATTACATTAGATATAATTTGCCTCATCCTTGTCAATTGCAAATTCTTTGCTTGAGTATTAAAGTATTACCAATATTAATACTATCAAACAAGTTTAAAATAATATTCATCTACCATTTGCAAATCAAAGTATGTTTGTTCAGTTTGAAAATTAATGTCTTTTATTTATCAGGGATTTGACATTTAAGTCAGTGATGTTACCTCAAGCAATATAAAGCCGTATACTTTATTAAAATTTACATGATACTTCTTTGTTTTAATAGATTTCACAAACAATAGAAAATTACTGTGTAAAATCATAATAAATATGATGAATAATGTGATTCAATCAAACATATCGTATCAAAACTTATGATGTATCAGTGATGTTACTTTTCTATGTCAGTGATGTTACCATAAATAATAAAACATTATGTACCTTTTAAGATTTACCTTACACTTCTTTGTTGTATTGTATATCAAACTTTGACATATATCACAGAGTAAAACATAGTAATAATGATGAATGATGTGTTTCAATCAAACATATTATATCATGATTTATGAGTTATCAGTGATGTTACTTTTTTTGGTCAGTGATGTTACTTTTTTAATGGTAACATCACTGACGGTAACATCACTGACAAATTTCAAGTGAAGGGGTCAGTATGTACAATGATTACTCCCAAAACAGCAGGAGAGAGAAGCAAGTGATGGAGATTCATGAAGGCAACTTACAGCTTTGACCAAAGTGTTGAAAGAATAAAATACATTATAGAAACCTTGGTAACATCACTGACAGTAAAAAGTCATACTCCTTAAGTGTACTCACCTTCTATATATCTGCTGAGCTCAATTTCATGTTGACACAACTAAGTCCACATGCATCATTTAGAACAAGAGGTGCTTGAAAAGGAGACATCATTATTTCCTCTTCTTCATAGAGAGACAACTCTTGGATTCATCAAAATTGTACATGGTAACATCACTGACACAAATCTGTGTTACCGTGTTCTTTTTCATATATCTTGATAAGAACCTACTGAACATCAATGAAATACTTTTTTTTTGCGTTAATGAGTAAATCCTTTCAGACTTCACCCATAACATCTGCCTTTTTTTCATGTAGAGTATTATATATATATAGATGTAAATAGTGACCTATGACCATTGTTAGTTATGTAACGTGCATGATATCATGTTTTTATAGATTTTAAAAACACCAATATTGAAGAGATTAAAGAGTTTGTTGTTCTACTCATTGCAAACATGAGAGATACACCTGGAGAAATCACAAATGGGGTAAAAAAATCATCAAATTGTAAAAATAATTCTTTGTTAGCGTAATTGCTCCATTTTTTGAGAATGACCCATAGGGTTAGAGGTAGAAATGCATAATGATAAAGAGAAGATAATATGGTATCATAAGGATCATAGTCAATCAACTAAGTATCCTAAGATTGAGCAGTGAGTTAACGGGTTATTGGTGTGAATATTCCCTCAACATTGAGCTGGATCCCATCCTCCTTTATGTGGAATTCGGGACACAGCTCATCCCAGAGGGAATGTTTACGCCAATAATTAGGAACAATTACTTGTATTGTTAGTAATTATTAGTAAACTTATCTCTGGGATGAGCGAATTACACCCGCCCGAGTAAAGTTTTACTAATGCCTCCCTGCATGATTCCAGGTGATGTTTCGGGTTGGATGGCGAGAATGTGAAGCTGCCACCTACCTGGTCAAGGGGAGTTAACTCCAGATAGAAGAAGGACAGGTGCATACCACTAAAGGTAAATATAACTTAGTTTTTTTTATTTTAATAGGGACTTTCAGTCTTCTGTAGGTAGGTTCAGGGAACAGAGAGAAGGGGCACAGCTCATCCCAGAGGTAAGTTTACTAATTATTACTAACAATACAAGTAATTGTTCCTTATCGATGTAAAGAGCAGAAAATTCTCTTCAATTTGATATACAATTTGTATATGCGCTCATAGAAATAAAGACTCAACAAGCGCCGCTAAAATTTTATAAATAAATGTAATAAGTAAAAAAAATTATGAAGGAAACCCTGTTTCTTTAGTGTTCAATTATAGAGTTTTATAAACCATGAAAGTTGAAGGAAAAAAAACTTTTGGATTTACATTCATAGCATTATTGATATCTTTTTTGAGTTAGGGGATTTTTGCGTCGGGCACCGCCATCAGTTCATGGGAAAATTGTCCAACGAAAATGTTGTGGTTGAGACACAGTATGTCGGGGATGCCGTCGGGAACCGCCATCAGGTCAAGGCAAAGTTGTCCAACGAAAATGTTTGTGGTTGAGACACAATATGTCGGGGATCTTTCGCCGGGCACCGCCATCAGGTCATGAGAAAATGTGTCCAACGAAAATGTTCGTGTTCGAGAAAAAAAATTTCAGCGGACTTTCGTCGGGCACCGCCAGCAGGTATGTGTTTTTTTCTGCCAAATTTTTTTTGGTCGAGGAAATTCATTTTTGAAAAAAAAGTTTGGTAGCATTCCGATGTTTTAAATAGTTTGCTATCGGGATGGCATGAGTTCCTTCCAGTGAACTAAAGACAAGGGGCCGGGTGCTCGTTGACTACGGCCGTCCTGACAGATAGGCCCGTGGAACCTATCATTCTCGGAAGAGAAGTCAAGAGTTGAAAAACTTTTGTAATCCACAACTGACAATCAGAACTTTCCTGACGTAGAAGGCAGTTGTTCGCGACTCGCCGGCTCGTTGCATAGGAGTCAGAAGGCGGCATCAGGGTTGATAATGTTGATACAACGTCGGCGGCCGTCGGTGCCATCGGCACCTTCGGCGGGATTGTGAAAAGTCGTCCAAAAGTTGGAAAGTGTCCGGCGACATTAGAACTTGTTCGGCTGGATTGTGAAAAGTTGTCCGAAAGTTAGAAATTGTCCAGCAATGTTAGAATTTGTCCTGATTTTGACTTTTGCAACAAAATGAAAGAAAATGTCCGGCATTCGCCAGGACAGTTAGAAAATGTCCGGAATTCTGTCATTATTGATGGCCGCTGGCGCCATCGGCGCGCAACGGTATATTTGTTTACAAAACTCACAAAATGGGGCAATTGAATGTCCATGAAGCTCACATTGAATTTTTCTGTATAGGTTATCAGGATTTGATAGAATATCTTGCACATTTCTAAATTCTTTTCAATCAATTACAGATTGATGTGAAAGATGCCTAAGGCCAGGCGACCGAGGACTAGGAGTTGGGAAGGGCCGTCAACGTCAAGCGACGACGACTTCATCAACGAGGTCCATGCTGATGAAGCTATGGAGTCTACTGATGAGAGTGATAGTGCAAGTGACAGTGATAGTGATATGGAAATAAGAAACATTGCAAAAGACATATTAGCTGCTACTGGTGGGGCTGGTACATCCACAGAGGAAGAGTTCAGTGGCTTTGATGAGCAATATAATGAAATGGACACACATTTTGATGACCCTGAGAACTTTATGGAACGCTGGACAGAGGGGCCGAGGCCACGTGGACGTGTTGATCTGCATTTTACTGGCGCAACGGGATTAGGACGGTTTATAGAATTGCCTGATAATCCGCATCCTATAGATTTTTTGGGGTTATTCCTGCATGAAGATGATTATGGATCGTTGGCAGCAGAAACCAACAGGTACTTCCACCAGCAAGTCGATGATAAGGTTCTGAAACCATGTTCAAGGTTGAGGCAGTGGTATGATACGAATGCTGAAGAAATGAAAGTATTCGTTGCAATGACTATAGCGATGTCTCTAGTTGTACAGAGGAATTTTTCTGAGTATTGGTCAACAAGTGATGTGACGTCGACGCCTTTCTTTGCCAAATGTATGCCTCGCGATAGGTTCTGGTTATTACTAACGTACCTACATTTGAATGATAACAACCAAATGCCGGGACGAAACACACCTCATTTTTCACCTATCAATAAACTTGGCTATTTGTACCAGAGAATCGTACATCGTTTTTCTAGAGTTTACAAGCCGCACCAAAACATTTGCGTCGATGAAGGGTTGGTGCCTTGGAAAGGCAATCTCAGTTTCAAAGTATACAATCCCGACAAGCCGAAGAAGTATGGGATAAAGGCCTACATGTTGTGTGACTCAACAAATGGTTATGTTTGCAAGTTCCAACTCTACACTGGAAAAACTAATGAAACTGTCTCAGCTGGTGGAAAAACGTTCGATCTGGTGATTGATTTGGTGAAGGATTATGCTGGGAAAGGATATCATGTGTTCATGGATAATTTCTATTCCTCTGTGGCATTGTATATAAACTTGTGGGAAATGGGCACTGGTGCGACGGGAACGTTGAGAGGAAATCGCAAAGGCATTCCAGACAAGGTAAAGAAGGCACAGAAGAAACAGAAGAAAGGGGATATGATAGTCTATCACAACCAAGACCTACTCGTTTTGCGGTATGAAGACAGGAAGTCAGTGTTGCTCATGTCAACCGTAGAAGACAATGAAATTGTAGAGACAGGCAAGAAGAACCGAATGACTGGGGAAGCCATTGCAAAACCACGTATCGTGCATGAATATAACAAGTACATGGGCGGTGTGGATCGGGCTGACCAGAAGCTGTCGTACACCCCGTTCAAAATAAAAACTCTCAAATGGTGGAAGCGTGTGTGGTTTCACGTGTTGAACGTTGCCATGTTGAACGCCTACATTCTTTACAAAGAATTCTCTAAGGATAAAACCTTGAAAACAAGCCGTCAATTCAGAAAAGACTTGGTACAGCACATGATAACCTTCGCCGACACAGAAAAGGTGCCATCCCTGCGCAGACGTCCCCGTGGTCGACCAAGCACGAGCGACGATAGTGTATTACGTCTTCATGGTCGTCACTTTCCATCAAAGATTCAGCCTGTTGGAAAAAAGAAGAATCTCTCACGCACGTGTGTTGTTTGCTCCAAAGCGAGAAGAGAACTACTTCGAAGGGATGTGGAAGAAACAAATCAGCCAGTTCGAAAGAAGAAAAGGGTAGGCAGAGAATCTTCTTACGAATGTAGCGACTGTAATGTGGCTCTATGTGCAACCCCATGTTTCATAATTTATCACACGTCACAAGATTGCACTAAAGCTTATATCAGTTTGATGTCAGAGAAGGAAAATGAGGGGGATAATCAAGAAGATTGAAGAAAGAAGAAAGAAGCAGAAGTGTGGATGAGTGTTACTCTCCTGATCCAGTTGGTTTTCACATCAAAAAGGTGAAAAAGTGTTAATAGAAAATACTTGATTGTAAAAAACTCATTATAAATAAAAAATAATCTTTTTTTTATTGCGTAAAAGAGACAGAGAAAGTCAATGTGAGCTGTCACGGGACATTCAATATGAGCCGCATCACAAACCTCCCCCGATCTTTCGCAATTTATATCTTCTGAATCGGGCGGCCGAACTTCATGGCTTTTATATCATCATAAAGAGAAAAGAACTGGCTTTGATATAATATGACAATTGCATGTGCGCATGAAATAATAAAAAAGCGGCGAATGATGCGATAATTGTCGCAATTATAAAAATAAATTCACAAATGTCTGAGGGTACCCCTCTTTCTCGTTTCATATCTCCCGAACTATTTGGTATTTTTAAAAAAATTTTCCAGCTTTATCAAGACAAAAGAATTATCTTTAATTCCATGTATAATTTGCATATGCGCAGATGAAGATGCTGCGAGTGTTGCGACAAATGTCGCAAATAGGACGATTATCGAAATCTGTTTTCAAATAAATGAGAGTACCCTCCTTTCGCGGTCCATATCTCCTAAACTGTTTGGTTTATTTTCATAATTTTTTCAGCTTTATCAAGACAAAAGAACTATCTTTAATTCCATGTATAATTTGCATATGTGCAGTAACTGATGAAGATGCTGCGAGTGATGCGACAAATGTCGCATATAGGACGATTGTCAAAATCTGTTTTCAAATAGTTGAGAGTACCCTTCTTTCGCGGCGTATATCTCTAAAACCAATCGGCGCTTTTTCATTATTTTTACACTATCGTAAAGAGGAATGATTTATCTTCAATTCCATGTATAATTTGTATGTGCGCATGAAAAAATAACGATGCGGTGCACGTAAAGAATTCCTGTTTCATAATGCTGGAGTGTTTGCGCGAATGCTCGCCCGCGCGTGACTTCACCCGCCGAGAGAATCAAAATGCGGGAGCCAAGGCTGTTGCCTAGAAGTCTGTGGCACTCGCATGCTGGTGCCCCGGGGCATAACGGTACTAATTAGCGCGCCGGTGCCAGAGGGCCCCGGGGGATTTAGTTTTAGCTAAAAATGCCGTAGGGTCGGAACGTTGTCGGGGTACCCCCAGCCATCTTTCGCAACGTATATCTTTTGAACCGTAAGACATATTCTAATAATTTTGTCGTCATTGTAAAGAGGAATAAATTGCCTATAATTCCATATATAATACATGTATGCGCGCTCAGTATTATGGATTTTATTTAACTTGAAATAAAGACAGTCTTTAAAAACCTGTAGAAATCTAACTAGAGATCGTATCGTAATTATTTTCATACCATCGTAAAAAGGAATAATGTATCTTCAATTCCATATAAGAATTTTAGTTGCGCGATAATATTTCAGGATTTTATTCAACTCGAAATGAAGACAATCTTTAGATTGTAATAGAAATCGTTCTAGGAGGTATAAAAAATTCATTCAAAGTGTCGGATAAGGAGTGTTCATTTTTACACGGGATTCGCCAACTGACTTTGTATAAAACAATTTATTCCGTCCGTATACTTCGCAGTATAAAAACATCATATACTGTAAAAACGGTCGCGTCTCGCGGTGCTAGAAAATTCAGCCACAGGGGCTAATTAGGCTTTAACGGTAGCGAGGCGAGTGCTGGAAAATTCAGCCACGGGGGCAAAACTGGTCAAAATAATATTCAGCAACTTGAGGGTTAAAAGTGTCTGCCATCAGCGCCAAACGGCAAAAATGTTTCAAACACTTACGAAATGTGGCAATTGAATCTCTGTGAAGCTCACATTGAATTTCTCTGTACAATAAGTGATGTGTTGATGTTATAGGTCGTGTGTACCTAAATTCTTGTCAATCAATTAAAGATTGATGAGAAAGATGCCTGAAAGAGGACGAGGAGTTGAAAAGATCAGTCAACGTCTAGCGACGACGTTTTCATCGACAAGGTCCATGCTGATGAAGCTTCTGGTATGGAATCTACTGATGAGAGTGACAGTGATAGTGACATGGTGTCAAACATTGATAGTGATCAAGAAATAAGTAACATTGCAAGAGAAATATTAGCTAGTAAGGGTGAAACTGCTATGAATAATACTCCCACAAAGGAAGGTTATATTGGCTTTGATGATCAGTTTTATGAAATGGACACACATTTTGATGACCGTGACAACTTTATGGAATATTGGACAAAGGTGCCGAGGCCACGTGGATGTGTTGATCTGCAAAGAAGAATTTAAGCACACGCAATATATTACATTCACATGTGAACTATTGTACAAAGAAATTCAATGTGAGCTGCATGAAAGTGTTTGAAACAAGTTTGCCTTTTTGAGCTGATGGCGCCAATGGCCACCAAGATTACGTTGACAGAGGACATTTTCTAATTGTCAATCCCTGTCGATCAATATCATAGCTGTTGGCTTCTGTTGTATATCCACTTCTATAAGCTTATTGATTTCATCCTCGTATAAAAAAAAAAACAACCCAAAATGCATTATTCATTTGACTGAAGCTCAACTTCTCTGCCATATCATCTGTTGGAAGTCAATTTCATAACTTGCAATGAAGTGGAAATTGGATACAGGTTTCAGCTTTATCTGTGATAAAGAGATTTACTACACACGTGTTCTGAATAACTTTATGAGATAATTTTCTGTTATTTGAAACAGGTATTGTGTAACCCAGAGGTGCCTGCCATTACGGTTTCTCCGTAATTATTACGCTTTTAGCATTCTAATTATTAACGGAACTATCGAGGTATCCCTATTATCGTGGCAAAATTATTTCAGTCTCCTGTGCTGACAAAAAGTATTTATAATTGCAAAAGGAGTAATGAATAACTAAAACAAATGCACACGTATCTAAAAAAGTAAAAAACAACTGTAATATCAAGTTGTATATTCTTCCATGTCATTGGTTTGAAGTCTTCAGTGTTATTTTCATCTTAGAAATATTACTGTGTTTGCCTAAATTGAAAAATTATTCTCTCTTCATGAAATATTGCCCGTTTGGCTTCTACTTTTGTTTATGAATAGTTGAACAGTCAATGATGAGACATGTGCAAATGGAAAATGCATTGAAGATTTCACATGTGTTGAAAGAAACATTCCATTTCCCAAAAAAATAAGAACCAAATCCAAAAAATAACCTCTCCGCCAAATATGAAGAGGATATTAAAAGGTTCAGAATATTTTTTTTTAATCTTGTTTCACGAATAAGATAGAACAATGTGGTAAACAATGTTCACTTTAATCCAAAATAACATTACTTGAATCTTATCAAAAGATGTACAAAAAATAGCAATTTGTTGACATAGTGTCAAAGCTTACCAGCTAAAAATGGTCATACGGTAAAAGTAAGACAAGGCACTTTTGTACCATAATTTTTTTGTTTTAGTTTTGTTAACTGCTTTATCAAATCTTAATATCAACCAAAATAACATTTAATTTCTTGATGATAATATTACCGTGTTGATTTCTTTCACAGATATCAAATTAACAATTAAATTCTGATTACCCCGATAATGGGGACGCCTCTGTTAAAATACATTGCAAAGACATTCATTTTCATTTTATGTCTAAAAAAATATTCTCCCCCATCAAAATTTAATTTTCACATATTTTTTTAGGATAATTGGGCAGTTACTAAAAAAATCAACAATGTGTAAATTCTACTAATTTTGATGGAAATATACATGTATAATGATAAGACCCACGATATTAGGGACCACCTTCATACGATTTTAAAAAATAATTGAAAAATATTGCATAATATAATACTGAATTTGATATTGTGAATGTGTTATTAATTCAAACTTTCTCAATGTAAATTTTTACAATATCACTCACCAAACAGCTTTTATTAAACTTAAAAAACAACACCCAAAATTATAAAAAGGATCGAAGCATTTCTAGGTAATGCATTTCCTGTAACCATGCGCAACACTGGTATCCGGAATTCCGCTATGCAAATTAATTACGTCATCTCCGCTATATTGCTTCTCTCTAATTCTTCTTTGTCCTGTTGATTACTTAATCTTTAGGTTAATCCTCTAATGCTGCATTGTTGATGGGAAGAATCACCCAAAATTTGGTTTCCTTTTTTGGGTAACTGCTGCGCATAAAACCTGCCGATCATTTCAATAGGAAGCCCAATAACCTTAGATGCAGGATAGTCACGATTTTTATCAATTTGTTTCCATTATGAACAGGCAGGTTCCCAAACCAACTTAAAAAGTTACATGTAAGGACACTTTGAATGAACGTTCTGTAAAACAACATCATGATGATTTGATCAATTTTAAGTATTTCAGTTTCCACAAGAAATGTAAACGTTGTTTTCCTTTCTTATATATATTTTCTCAGTATTCTCATTCCAAGAGAGTTTAGAAACAATGAAAGTACTAAGTACTTATATTCATTTACTTTTTCTATATCATTTCCATCAATACACACAGATTGTAACGTTGACTTTGTTCTCCTAAAATCAATTATCATTTCTTTAGTTTTTTGAACGTTCAAATATAAAAATAATTAGATTTACACCAATCCACAAATCTTGATATCTCCGATCTACAGGCAAGTTCTGACTCTCTAACATGTAGTGTACGTTATACTGTTTGTGTGATAATTTGTAACAACTATTCCATTTATAGACTTTAAGATATCATTACTGAAAGGTCAAAAAAAAAACCTTTGTATTTCATCACTGACTACTTATAGGGCACTTTTAGGGTAGGCACCTCTGGTAACCAGTTGAAAGTTATTCAACGAATGTTGTGTAACCAAACCAGGTTATTCAACGATAGTGACGTCATAATGCCGGACTACTTTTACAATCAATAGATCAGTTACAAGTGACCTTTCCGTTGCCACCTCGATATTTCAGATTAACCACACCCATATTTAAGCCGTTATCAGCAACAAAACACAACCAAACATAACATTAGATTTGTGAATGATAGAATATCAATGTAGGTTATTTTTTTAAAAAGTATTATTTGTGTTCAAAGTAATTCTTAATTGTTAATTTCATCGATGAAGCAGTCACAACAAAGTTATCTCCCTTTTTGGTTACAGGTCTTCCGAAAAACAAGTTTTCCTATCCAGTTTGTAATAAATAGATCAAATACATCCCTGGTTCAAGCGACAACCAGTTGGTGTCAACAAGTTGGGGTCAATCATCAAAAGAATGGCCAACAATGCAGGATTAGAAAACCAATGGCAATGGTTTACTAATCATTCAGCTAGGAAGTACTTAGTTCTGAACTAAGATAATGAAAATATCAGGGCACGGGAACGTACAGAGCATAAACAACTACAGTTCGCTGTCGATAAACCGCCACAGGACTTGAGTCATATTTTAAGTCACCAATCTACTTCCCGTTCTCTCGCACCTGTTGAATTACGTCAAAATGAGAGTAGTCTCCCCTCTACCTCTGTTGTCAACCTCGCTACCCAGAGCATTCAAACAACCAGTTAATACAGGAGTATCGAGCTTGTGCAGTCCATCTTCTCAGCCCCAATATATGGTGGTACCATAAATGTTAACTTCTTTGGACCAGAGAACAAGAAAATGAGACATGATGACCAGTAATTTCTTGTATCTATTATTATTGAGTAGGTTCGTGCATCAGCCATTGTTCGCTCTGGCACGTATCCTCTTTTCCCTCTCTCTGAATAGGTCCACAATAGTTTTCCATGAGTTGTTTTGATTTGTCAGAAGTTCAGACAGAGTAGC
Organism: Phorcus lineatus; assembly: GCA_921293015.1. NCBI lineage: Eukaryota > Metazoa > Mollusca > Gastropoda > Trochida > Trochidae > Phorcus > Phorcus lineatus. Next base: position 14,355,369 of record OV121089.1, read on the forward strand.
ACTAGTGTCAAATGTCCTTGCATCTTGAAGTTCTTGACAATCAAAGATGATATGGCGGATGGTTTCCTCCCCTGAGTCACACAGTAGACAGGCAGCACTGGTGGCTAGATTGAATTTGTGCAGAAAGCTTTGGCAAGGATAGTGATTTAACTTTATTCGGCTGAGGAGGACTTGATCCTTGCGATTCACATTTGTGTAACGAACACTGCTTGGTTTACACTGTATTTGATGGTATTGTCTTCCGGTTAACCCATTGTTCCAATTTTCTACCCATAGCTGTTTGGTTGATGATTTCACTACACACATTAACAGCGGAATGGTTACAACTGGTTTGTTGACTGGTCCACAGTTTGCCGCCATCTTGGCCAGGACATCTGCCTTTTCGTTCCCTGAGGTGCCAACATGGCTAGGGATCCATTGGAGAGTCACCATTCCTTTATTTGCTGACAGCAGTTGATTGATCCTACTGCAGAGGTGGAAGTAGTCAGTTGGCTTATAGGATGAAAGGGTTTGCAGCGAGGACTTTGAGTCTGTGAGAATAACATATTTGGCATCAGGTGCATCTGTTGTTGTTATTGTTTGAAGAGCTCTTTCAAGGGCAACTAGCTCTGCCTCTAAGATGGAACTGGGAGGAAGTGGAATAATGCATTCTTCACCAGAGTAATGAAAATATATTCCCGCTCCTGCTCGCTCAGCAGAAAGGTCGAGAGAACCATCTGTGTAAATCTTTGAATGGTCCTGATACTTCTCATGAATGAGTTCCAGAGAGAGTTGATGCAATCGCTCTGGAATTTCCCTTTTGGATGCCTTGTCTGGGAAATTCAACTCTATGGAAGGAGGAGACCACATCCATGGTGGTTGGTCATTCATGATGGCTGTTTGTTGGAAGTCAACTTTCTTTTTACTTGGTAGGACAATGTTCCTTTGCTTCAGAAGTAGCTCTGATCTCTGGAAGAAGCTATTGGGTGCTGGATTATCCTTGATGACTCCTGGTGACTCCTTTGGTTGGAAATGCTGTTTGATACGTTTGTTCAGGACAGCTGATTCAATATAAAGATTCAAAGGGGTGATATCTGTTTCTATTTCAAGTGCTGAGACTGGCGTTGTCTTTAGAGCACCACAAATCATCCTGAGGGCTGCATTTTGGATTTTTTCAAGTTTGTTTTGATTACTTGAACTACATGAGGACCATATCTCCATGGCGTAGCACATCTTGCTTCAGAGATATGCCAAATAGAATGTTCTTAATGTAGAGAAATCTGCGCCCCAGTGCTGTGAGGCAATGGTTTTCATGAGGTTCAGCCTCTTGGTACAGGCCTCTACAAGGAGGTCGATGTGTTTTGACCATGTAAGTGTGGGGTCCAGAGTGAGACCAAGAATTTTTGGATGCTTGTTATACTTTATTTCTTGTCCTCCTAGTTTGATGCCCAGATTATCCACTGGAAGCTGGTGTTTACGTCTTCTTGTAATCACTGTATACTCTGTTTTCTCCCTCGATACTTTGAGATGCCATCTTTGTGCCCATTTATCAATGGCTTCCATACACTGGTTGAGTGAGCTCACGATGTAATTGAGATCATGGTGAGTGATCAGGATTGAGCCGTCGTCAGCATAGGTCACCTGAAGACATGGATCAGGTACAATAAGAGGAAGGTCATACATGAGAATGTTAAAGATGGTTGGACTGAGAATGGCGCCTTGAGGAGTACCCGCTCTGATATTAAATTTTTCTGAAGTTGAATTTGCAACCTGAACTTTGATGTATCTTTCATCTAGGAAGCTTCTAATGATCTTGAGCATGTGCCCCGAGATACCTATCGTTGCTGCTTTGGTGATCAAACCCTCCCACCATACCTTGTCAAATGCTCCTTCTAGGTCAATAAGAACAACAACAGTGTATTCCTTGTTGTATAGACCTAAATGACATTGCTCAGTGATCTTCATGAGCGCATCAATTGTTCCTGATTTTGCACGGAATCCGCATTGAGAGTGATGAAATATCTTGTCACTGTGGATCTTCCAGTTTAATCTCTTGTTGATTAGTCTTTCAAAGAGTTTGCCTAAGCATGATGTCAGTGCTACTGGACGATATGATTTTACTTTGGATTTGTCTTTTGATGGTTTCAGAAGAGGTATAATTTTGCTGATCTTCCAATCACTTGGGTAGTTCCCCTCTCTCCAAATCTCATTGAAGAGGTTAAGGATCAACTTTTTCCCAGGTGGGGGTAGGTTTGCAAGCATCTGATTATGAATTCTGTCTTCGCCTGTGGCTGAATTTTTCAATTCTGATAGGGCTATGTTGAGTTCTGTAGGTGTGAAAGATGGGTCACACTCATCATCCATTTCACAGAGAATATCTAAGGAGTTTTGGGTCATCTCTTCAATACCACTGAATTCAGAAGTAGTTGTTACATGTGCATCATTACATTTCTTGGCATAGTGGGCGGCAAAGAGAGCTGCTTGGTCATTACTTTCAGTTATTATTGCCCCTTCGTGTTCTATGGCTGCTTGTTGTCTTGTATGGGATCCATTTATAGCCTTGATTTTCTTCCAGATCAGGTTGGTTGGTGTGTTCAGATTGAGGGATGATACAAATTCTCTGAAGCCAGTGCGTTTTGTTTGCATAATCAGTTTGGTGACTTTGGCCTGCTGTCTCTTGTAGTTTATCATGTCCTTGATGGTTCATGAACGTTTAAACTTTCTTCTGTATTGTCTTTTGGTTCTCTTTTCTTTAGCAATTTCCGTGTTCCACCATGGGGTTGGGGGGTGCTTGTGCTGTTTTGTGTTTGGATAACTTTCCTCTGCGGCTTCTATGATACTGGCAGTTACAGCAGTGACTTTGTCCTCAAGGCTCATATTATTCTCTCGGAGGCTGATCAAGTTGTCAACTGCTTTATGGTACATCACAGATGTGAATAATTCTCTATTGGCTTTTTAGGTCATCAGGTCTGAAAGACCCGATGGGCTTATGGCATGGCATGGCGTCCGGCGTCCGTCCGTCCGTCCATCTGTCCATCCGTCCATCCGTCCATCCGTAAACTTTTCACTTTTTCGACTTCTTCTCCAGAACCACTGACTCTAGAGAGCTGAAATTTTATGTGCAAACTCCTTGGCAAATGGGGATTCTAAATTGTAGATTTCGTGACCCCATGACCCCAAATGGGGTCACAAGGGTCAAAACCTTAAAAATCTATTTTAATCTTCTTCTCCAGTTCCAAAAGGTCCAGAGAGCTGAAAAGTTGTGTGTAGACTTCTTGGCCAATGGGGATTCTAAATTGTAGATTTTGTGACCCCATGACCCCAAATGAGGTCACAGGGGTCAAAACCTGAAAAACCTATTTTCATCTTCTTCTCCAGTTCCAAAAGGTCTCGAGAGCTGAAAAGTTGTGTGTAGACTCCTTGGCCAACAGGGATTCTAAATTGTAGGTTTGGTGACCCCATGACCCCAAATGGGGTCACAGGGGTCAAAACCTAAAAAAACTAATTTCATCTTTTTCCCTAGTTCCAAAAGGTCTAGAGAGCTGAAAAGGTGTGTGTAGACTCCTTGGACAATGGGGATTCTAAATTGTAGGTTTGGTGACCCCAAATGGGGTCACAAGGGGTCAAAACCTAAAAAAACTAATTTCATCTTTTTCCCTAGTTCCAAAAGGTCTAGAGAGCTGAAAAGGTGTGTATAGACTCCTTGGCCAACGGGGATTCTAAATTGTAGGTTTGGTGACCCCATGACCCCAAATGGGGTCACAGGGGTCAAAACCTAAAAAACCTAATTTCATCTTTTTCCCTAGTTCCAAAAGGTCTAGAGAGCTGAAAAGGTGTGTGTAGACTCCTTGGCCAACGGGGATTCTAAATTGTAGGTTTGGTGACCCCATGACCCCAAATGGGGTCACAAGGGGTCAAAACCTAAAACACCTAATTTCATCTTTTTCCCTAGTTCCAAAAGGTCTAGAGAGCTGAAAAGGTGTGTGTAGACTCCTTGGACAATGGGGATTCTAAATTGTAGGTTTGGTGACCCCATGACCCCAAATGGGGTCACAGGGGTCAAAACCTAAAAAACCTAATTTCATCATTTTCCCTAGTTCCAAAAGGTCTAGAGAGCTGAAAAATTGTGTGAAGACCCCTTGGACACTGGGGATTCTAAATTGTAGGTTTGGTGACCACTTGACCCCAAATGGGGTCACAGGGGTCGAAACCTTAAAATCCTACTTTCATCTTCTTCTCCAGTTCCAAAAGGTCTTGATAGCTTAATAGTTGTGTGTAGACTCCTTGGACAATGGGGATTCTGAATTGTAGGTTCAGTGACCCCTTGACCCCAAATGGGCAATGGGCCTTTTTTATTTGATTGTAATTAACTCGGACGTTGGGACAGGCTATCTTTCCTACACTGCCCATGACCCCATGGTCTAAACCCAAACACCTATTTCTATCAAAAGTTTGATGAGCTACAGAGCCCATGGCTCTATTTTTTTATGTTCCATCTGTGCTGATATGTACTTTTGAAGGTAGAACCTGGACGTTCAAGACTTGTGAGTATAGGAAAATGATCACTTTTGATTGTGTCATCAAGAACTTTCCAATCTGTTTCTCTGGCTCTCAAATCAGGAGTCACAATAGTGAGATCCATAGAGTCTGTCTCTCTTGAAGAATGACTTTGGAACGTGTGATCTGTTCCATTTAGGATGATAAGATTATGTATCTAGTTTGACAGACTCGGTGTTACTTTGTACATTAAACCATATGAAAAAATATAAATTCATGTTTCTGTTAAGTATGGCTCTGTGGTTCTTTTACAACTATAATGTGGCCTATGTTTCAGACAAAAGAGGCTCTGTATTATTGCGCAGACTGTATTAATGCGCGCTAACGTCTTATAGTGAACATTTTCAGGTCTTCGAAAACTAAATATTTTTTAACATTATGATTTATTTAGTTGCTTTTGCTCGTGAATAAATAAAAAAGTTAAAAAAATATCTTGATGGAATATTTTCCATATTCAACACCCACTGGTTTTGTAATCTCTATGTTGTCAGAGTGTTGTGAGTTTTGCCTGTGTTTGATTTTAGTGAACCAATGTGGCCCATAGAAGCGAGATGTGCAGCCATTGCTAATACCTACTTCACGTGTGCCATCAACCGAGTGGGAACGGTGAGTTATCCCTTTTGTAATCCAGAAAATACAGCTGATTATACTTTTGATTGAGTTGGAAAGCCATTTTGGAAATTTTATTTTTTAAAGAGTTATGGCCCTTGATTGCTCAATTGGACTTGGAGCGATTAACAGATCTGATGCTCCAATAGGGACAAACTTTTTCAGAAACTATTACACCTAGAGGAGTGACATTTTGGTTTTGGATACACCTGATTAAACTCTTGATCGAGTACGAAAGCCATTGCCAAAATCTTATTTTTGACAGAGTTATGGCCCTTGCTTCTGAAATTGGACTTGGAGCGATTAACAGGTCTGATGCTTCAATGGGGAAAAGTTTTCTCTGACAGTATCACACTTAGGTGAATGAAATTTTGGTTTTGGACACACCTGTTGATGGTCTTAATTGAGTTTGAAAGCCATTTCCGAAATATAGATTCGTTCTAGAAAGTTTCTAGAAAGATTCTAGATACGTTCTAGATAGTTTCTAGAAATTTCTAGAAAGGGGGTACTTTGTTTCTGGGCGTAGTGTACATCATCTTCAACAATTTTAATGTATAGCAACTCACCTGAAATATTCTTATGAATGAATCTGTCTTTGAAATTAATCAGTTTTCCATCTTTTGAATTTTTTTAATTTAGAAAAAAAACAGATTTCAAGTTATTCACTTCGGAAATTGGGTTTTCCATTTAAGACAGACCTGTGGTAGATTGACTTTCTTTGTCAAGATATCGTAAAACTATCTACATCCTTTAAAAAGTTTTAACATATATCTAAAGGCTTCTGAAGTATTGATATTTTCATTGATTAAGTGTTCATCAGAAATAGCTTTTGTCCATTTAAGAGGAATAGTTGATAACATTTTATTGCATTGTGATGTAGTGCCACTGAAATAATATCTATTTTTTCAATTTTTCTAAAAGACATTCTTAGATTCAAATATATCTCTAATATTACAAACCCCTCCCCTATAAAAAAAATTCCTGAAAAGTTGTTTCCAAAGCATTGCCACACCATCTCCACAGCACCTCCGAACCATCTTTTCAAGAGTTTTGAGCAAAATACTACCATTGCCGCTAACGGAGATGGTCTGGAAAGAATTTGTGGAGATGTTTTGGATGTGTATCTTTTGGCTGTGAAGCAATAAAATATTTCAATAGGTGTTGCAGCAATGTATTAACTACCCAGTTATTTCTGTGGAGACCCTTCCGCATCCTTGCCACAAGATAATTGACCAAGTGGAGATACTTTGGAAGGGTATCTTTGGCTGCAAAGCAATAACATATTTCAAAAGGTGTTGCGGCAACGTATTCTACCCGGTCCCTTTTCTGGAAACCTTTCAGAAAGGTAGCTGTATATTGCAATAGAACTCACTAAAATGTTGCAGCAACATGTCTATTGATGTTGAGACACTTGCATCATTTATTTTAACTTTAAGTTTAACTTTCTTGTAGGGAATCTAGTAAGTATTTTTTGTAAGAGATGATGCAATGTGCAAAAGCATAAAGCAAAATAAATGAAAGCTTATTTGAATACCGCTCTTAGATACAAAAAACCTAAATGACATGCCATGTGAATTTATTAAACATTTTAATTTTGATTTCATTAAATATCAATAAGTGCCAGATATGTATACCATTATACCTGATTCATTGTCTTAACATGTCACTTAATAACTCTACTTCTTAAATCTGTAGAAAATATCATTAGGTAAAGTTTTGGAAATGGAGTTTTCATCTTTTATTCAACTAGACTCTATGCAATTGCAATTCATTTTGATTTGGTTGGAAGAAAAGAGGTCATTTATGTTTTATGACAACTTTAGGGAAGACTCTATGAAAGAGCACATTGATGATTGAAGAAATATATTGAAACTGCTAATATAACAAAATGATTTTACTATAAAGTAAGTTTTGACAAAATATTGCACCAGGGAACAAGAAAGACAACAATGATATAGAATGATACCCTGTCTTTGAAAACTTACTATATGATGTGTATATGATTATCTTCAGAAATATAAATCAACCTTCACACTTTTTTCTCCTCATGGTCCATGTAGTGTTGCTTTTAGAGAACAGTTTATAAGCTTACTTTACAGTACTGAAATATTGAAAAGGTGAAAGAGATAGGGTCTATGACTGCGGATGAATTCTCAGTCAGTCCGTTCAGCCAGCCAATCAGAGGCCACAGTGAGTGTGCCCTCATCAGAGCCGACCGTCTGATTACCCCTCAGCAAGAGAGGGGTAGGAATGGAACACTGTTTGGCCACCATCTTTGAGAAAACATGGATACAGACAATTTACATTTCTCTCAAGACTGTGTCAAGATTGGCTTTTAGTAACTTTAGGGTGAGTGAGCAATCTTTTAGCATTCCTTTTTTGCATTTCAGTGCAAAATCAAAGTATTAAGTATTCCAGGTATTTGAAATCTCTTCACAGACAATATGCAGCCAATTTGAATAAACTGTGAAAATTTTGTTATCAAATTATTTCTTTATCTTGGTGATGAGTCTATACAAAAAGTCATAAATGATGACTGTTCAATACATTTGTTAAGTAATATTAAACTACTGCTAACCTCGACTTTATCACTTACCGATTTTCGTTCAAAGATTTTTCAACAAAAGAACTGGGCTTGATTTTTGTTAATTTGTCCAATAAACACCTTTCATTAAGATAGTGTAATTATCGGCTGTGAAAAACCCACCTGGACCAGGGGCCATAAAAATTGCGCGGGTGTGGCGTAATAACCAGACAGTACAGAGTGGCGCATCATTATTTCAACTGAAATACCAACTTAAATAATTGTTTAATCACCATTGATGTGGATATCTTTTTTACAAAAAGTGTTTTTTAGTGTTACATCTTCAAATGATTTATCTAACTGAGTTGATAACATTCTCTGAAAATCGTTAATTATTGGCTTTTTAGCTCATCAGGTCTGAAAGACCCGATGGGCTTATGGCATGGCATGGCGTCCGGCGTCCGTCCATCCGTCCATCTGTCCATCCGTCCATCCGTCCATCCGTAAACTTTTCACTTTTTCGACTTCTTCTCCAGAACCAATGACTCTAGAGAGCTGAAATTTTATATGCATACTCCTTGGCAAATGGGGATTCTGAATTGTAGATTTCGTGACCCCATGACCCCAAATGGGGTCACAAGGGTCAAAACCTTAAAAATCTATTTTAATCTTCTTCTCCAGTTCCAAAAGGTTCAGAGAGCTGAATAGTTGTGTGTAGACTCCTTGGGCACTGGAGATTCTAAATTGTAGGTTTGGTGACCGCATGACCCCAAATGAGGTCAGAGGGGTCAATACATGAAAAACCTATTTTCATCTTCTTCTCCAGTTCCAAAAGGTCTAGAGAGCTGAAAAGGTGTGTGTAGACTCCTTGGCCAACGGGGATTCTAAATTGTAGGTTTGGTGACCCCATGACCCGAAATGGGGTCACAGGGGTCAAAACCTGAAAAACCTATTTTCATCTTCTTCTCCAGTTCCAAAAGGTCTAGAGAGCTGAAAAAGGTGTGTGTAGACTCCTTGGCCAACGGGGATTCTAAATTGTAGGTTTGGTGACCACTTGACCCCAAATGGGGTCACAGGGGTCAAAACCTAAAAATCCTACTTTCATCTTCTTCTCCAGTTCCAAAAGGTCTTGATAGCTTAATAGTTGTGTGAAGACTCCTTGGACACTGGGGATTCTAAATTGTAGGTTTGGTGACCACTTGACCCCAAATGGGGTCACAGGGGTCAAAACCTTAAAATCCTACTTTCATCTTCTTCTCCAGTTCCAAAAGGTCTTGATAGCTTAATAGTTGTGTGTAGACTCCTTGGACAATGGAGATTCTGAATTGTAGGTTCGGTGACCCCTTGACCCCAAATGGGCAATGGGCCGTTTTTATTTGATTGTGAATAACTTGGACGTTGGGACAGGCTATCTTTCCTACACTGCCCATGACCCCATGGTCTAAACCCAAACACCTATTTCTATCAAAAGTCTGATGAGCTACAGAGCCCATGGCTCTATTTTTTCTGTTATATTGTTACGAAAGATGTATAGATCACGAGGCGTCACAAAAAGGGCGTGTGACGAGTCATGCATTCACTGGTTTGTGGCCAGATAGATTTAAGTGGCGCATCAAAGGTGTCATTCAAAAATGGCTTTCATTACCAAACTGAACATATTTGAGTAGCGACCTTTGACGCACTATACAATATTGTAATCAGACATTCATATATTCCAAAGAAAATAGTGAAATATGTTTGTGGTTCTATCTTATTCTCGTTATCCCCTGAATTTGATTAGGTCACCTGACATGAAATACACTCTTGTACTTAAAGTGACACAGAGTATGTTTTATGACTTTTCACGTGGCTTAGATAATATTCAAAGTACCATGTATCCAGAGTCAAGTTCAAATTTCCTCCTAAACTTTCATCTTTATCTCTAAATTGCCAAAATTATATTTTCCTGTTTTCAGGGATAGTAAAAAAAATGTCAAATAGATGTGAATAGGTCTAAATTTTGCCTCTACTATACATGATTATGAGTTAAATGACCTACCAAACACTACCAAAAAAAATTTGTCTTTGTGCCTGCTGTAGTAAACTTTCAAAAAATACTTTTCAGTCATTGGCGCGCCACTTTCCTTTTTTTTATCACAAACTACAACTTCAACCTCTTTATTGTCTCTAAACTGAACTAATTAGCTCTAAGATTGTTTTTCAGATACTACCAATGTTTCTCAATAAATTAACATCATTAATAAAGTTTGACAAATTTGACTCCAATGACACACTCTTGTGTCCCTTTCATCATTTTGTAAATATGACTGTCTTTATGTCTCCTATTACCAATATTTTGATTCTATTTATCCTTTATCTTTTACATTATCCCCTTCAGATTTTCGATTTTTCCTCCCTCTGCACCTATACCCCTTCATTTTCATTTTTGCTAAACCAGCTTTCACAACTGATTTACTTGATGTTTCAGAGAGAAGATTTGCACAAGAGGTTGAACAAGGAAGAATTTTTCAGCTCCATGTATTCTTATGCAGCATGTGCAGTGAATTTGTCCAGAAATAAAGATCAAAGATTAAAAAATATTTTTCATCAAACATGGTAACATTTTAAAAAAATACTGGTGGATGTGTTGGTAAATATTGTTTTTTTTTGTAGACACTATTGATTCCTGGACAGATTGAAAGGTGGGTTAAATACAGATTAAAAGATATCATTTTGCGACAATATTAAATGTATGATTTTATATTATTTCAGGATATTATCACATTGACCTTTATTTATTCAAGTGCTAATCTGCCTATCAGTGCTCAACATTGTTAATATTTTTGCTAAGACTAAAAATAAAAGGATGGCATTTCATCATCATCAGTCATATATCATACCTGTAAATATTAATGAATATCCATGAATCCACCGTCAATCTGCTTATTAACCCAACAAAATTTATGCCTGCAAACCTGCCATGTCTACAAAAAACACTACAGCCAATGTGTCTGCTTGATTCATCCTATGAACATTGTGCATTATCAGATTGGATGATTTTGGAAAAGTTCTTACACACTGGTTTGTACATAAAATATCGTTGTGATTTGAGGTGAATTTCATGTAGAAGTTTGTATTACTGAGCTGTTAACATTTAGATGTTTTATTAAAAATAATCTAATACTGGTACATGTTGTGTTGTATTTTTTTGTTTAAAAATTAAAAGATGAAAAGTGTACATGGTTGTAGATGTGGTGGTAAAATTATAAGGTGAATCAAATGAAGGTTAAGGATGTATTGGTTGGTGGTGGGGGATGAAAAGGTCACCCAAAATGCTTTGGGGAGTGAGGACTAAAAGAGCATATAGTGGAGAAAGCTCTGAAGTATTGCCACAAATTTCCGGCAATGTTTCCGAACTATCTCCACAAGTTTTGGGCATTGCTTCTGAACAATCTCCACAAATTAAGTGTACAAGGGCTTGAGAAGGTTTTATGGCTTTTTGGCAATGCGTCCGAACCATCTCGACAAATTTGTGACAGTGCTTCCGCACCATCTCCACAAATAGAGTTTACGAGGGGTTGAGAAGGATTATGGCTTTCTGACAATGCTTCCTCACCATCTCCACAAATAAAGTTTACAAGTGATTGAGAAGGTTTCATGGCAATTTTTGGCGTAAACATTCCCTCTAGGATGAGCTGTGCCCCTTCTCTCTGTTCTCTGAACCTACCTACAGAAGACTGAAAACTATTGAAAAATAAACTAAGTTATAGTTACCATTAGTGGTCTGTATCCCCCTACCTCATCCTAGAGTTATCTCCCCTTGGCCCGGTAGGTGGCAGCTTCACATTCTCTTCTGTAGCCCATGTGTTCAGCAGCTGCTAACAGGAGACTGAATTCTTCATCTGCTTTCTACATGTGCTACTTGGATTACTCTTTTCTAAATGGTCATTTGGTCCTAGGACAATTGCATTGTGTTTATTTATGTGTATAAATGTGTGTTTTGTGACTTGTGAATTCGTTTTTGAGTGTGACATCAGTGTTTTCCGCGAAGTAATCGGGAAGATGTCTCAACGTAAATGTATTAATTGCCAACGTTTCATGTCGGACAGGCATGCTTTTCATGCAATATAGAGTCTATTTGCTCCATGGTTTCGCGCTGTCTTATGTGTAAGGATATGCCAGATGAGAAGTGGTTTGACTGGGCCGTATGAGAGTGGCACTGTTAACATTCTCCTTCCCTCCACTGGGTCGGTAAAAGCCGGGCCGCACGTGCACATGCAGCTCATAGACGGTAGCCGTGGTATGGAAAGTGGGTCAGACCCGTTACATACCGGCCCGGCTGGCACGTGAGGCAGGCAGCCGGGCGAGCTGTCAGTTACTCAGCTCATGGATGACACTGGCTTCTCGCAGTGGCTGGGTCACAGTGACACTCAAGTGACAGATCAACAACAACAAAGCCTCTCGAAGTTTGTTGACGTTTTCAAGCCGCCAATACTGCCAATAATTACGGAAGAAAATTCAGGGGGTGACTTGTCCAAGAGTGTCAAGCTGGACTCGCATGACGGAACATTTATTATTCCACCGGCGGATTCTTCGGTTCCTGACTTAGTCCCTGAATGGAATTTTGTTGAAAAACTGGAAATGTTATACAAACTTTGATCTTTTTAAACAGCCCTTGAACTCGGAGTCGATGTTTAACAGCTTGTGTAGTCAGGCTATAAATTCACAGGAGGCTCAGACTTCTCGTAATCTTAACTCTCGACTTACGGCAACTCTCATAGCCCAGACCAGGAGCCGCAGTGCCCCTAGGGGTAGAAGAGGTAATCTCAACCCTCAGACCCAACCCCCCCGATGGAAAGGAGGTATTGTTTACTAGGCCCATGTCTGGACGCAGCGATGTCAACTTTTGCTGAAAGAGGCAATTATAGACACCTCTCGGGGGTTTTACTCTCCAGTTTTCTTAGTGCCCAAGAGAGACACTGGAGAGATGAGAATGATTATCGACCTAAAGATATTGAACAAGGATTTTCTGACAAGGCCACCCAAGTTCACGATGGAATCCTTGTCAGGAGACTGATCCAGCCTTGATCCAAACTTGTCAGCATGGACCTGAAGGACGCTTATTTGCATATTCCCATCCATCTTCATTCTCAGAAGTACCTTTGGTTCGCGGTAAATGGCAGGAGTTTTCATTTTCAAGTACTTCCGTTCGGGGTCTCAATAGCTCCATGGTTGTTCATGATGGTGTAAAAGTCAGTTCTACACTTTCTGAACATACGAGGCATAGCTATTCACGGGTATCTCAATGATTTTTTAGGAAGAAATGTCAGGACAGATATTTATCCACAACAGACCAGGGTGGTAATACACGTATTCACACATCTAGGCTGGCTAGTTCATCCCGAAAAATCAGAACTGATTCCCACATCCAGGATCAAGTTTCTGGGAGCTGTTTTGGATGCAAACAAAGGGCTCATCTTGCCCATCCTGGATCAATGGTTGATAATCAAAGATGTGATACTATCTCTAATCCAACAAAGATCAGCACCTGTAAGGAAATGGATGTCTCTGCTGGGGTGTCTTACATCAATCCAAGCCTTTATGTACAGAGGTCGGCTAAATCTTCGACACTTCCAAGTGTGGATAGGTACCAACAGATGTGACCCTTAAAAGACGCTCATAACTTGCCCCCAGCTAGTGCGACATGATTTGACTTGGTGGACCAAGGAGTTCAATGTGATGGAGAGAATGATGTTCAGAGAACCTCCGGCAAAATTCACAATATTTACAGATGCTTCTCGTGAGGGATGGGGAGCACATCTCGACCATCTTCAGATTCAGGGGACATGGTCCCGCCAGGAGTCGTCTCTTCATATAAACGCACTAGAGATGTTAGCTGTAGTAAAGGCCTTACAACAGTGGTGGCGCCGACTCTACAAGACAAGTGTTATTATAGCAACGGACAATTCAACAGTGGTGTGTTATATCAACAAGCAAGGGGGAAATCATTCCAAAGATCTAATGGATCCCACTCGTCTTCTGTTTCAGATAGTGGATCAAACCAAAGGGTTATGGGTGCAAATTTTCCCTCAACATCAAGCTGGATCCCCTTCCTCCTTTATGTGGAATTCGGGACACAGCTCATTCCAGAGGGAATGTTTACGCTAATAATTAGGAACAATTACTTGTATTGTTAGTAATTATTAGTAAACTTATCTCTGTTATGAGCGAATTATGCCCTCCCAAGTAAGGTCTTACTAATGCCTCACCGCATGATTCCAGGTGATGTTTCGTGATGGCTTGCGAGAATGTGAAGCTGCCACCTACCGGGCCAAGGGGAGATAACTCTAGGCTGAGGAAGGGAGATGCAGACCACTAATGGTAACTATAACTTAGTTGATTTTTTGATACTTTTCAGTCTTCTGTAGGTAGGTTCAGGGAAAAGAGAGAAGGGGCACAGCTCTTCCCAGAGGTAAGTTTACTAATAATTACTAACAATACAAATAATTGTTCCTTTTCTGGCAATGCTTCCGAACCATCTCCACAAATTACTGGCAATGCTTCTGCACCATCTCCACTAATAAAGTTTTCAGGGGCTTGAGAATGATTTATGGCTCTCTGGCAATGCTTCCGAACCGCCTCCACAAGTTAATGGTAATGCTTCGGAAAGATTACAAGGACTTGAAGGTTTAATTCCTTTCCGCTAGCAAAGATGGTATGGAAGTACTTGCAGAAACTCTCCGGCAGTGGTAAAATTCTCGTTGTGGCAATGCTTCTGCAATGTATTTTCTAGGGACTTTTGTTCTTAGGAGAATTCACAATCCAATACTTGATAACAAAATTTGAATGAACAAATGGATGATTAAGCCATAGAGGTTGACCACAGGTTAGGAAGAGAAAGGGAAGTTGGTGTTGGAGTTCAGGCCTGTGCTCAGGCCAACCAAACACAAAATGGAATCGCAACAGTCATGTTAACTATCTAAGTATGTAAATGTATAAATCGTAATATCCGCTTTTGGATTGTGCGCATGACAGGATGACAGGAGATGTGAAGAGCATGTGCTCGCTAGACAATATCAATGCACCGATGAAAGTAAAATATGACGAGCATAAGAGATGTACATTCTTATTGAAGGATTAAAACGTGTGAATATTCATGACTTTTCAGTCAGGTGCCAAACGACCACATTTACACGTGAAAACACATCACAATGTAGGTATGTGAACCGATAAGTTTAGAAGTAGCAATATTCAAGCAATGTCAGTACTTAAAACATGCGATAAATCAAAATGGAACACTCTGCACAGACAGAAAACGGTATCTCACTAACGTGTTCATGAAATGGATTCCTTTATTAAACTCATAATCAAATTGTCTTTATAGCTGGGAACTAATTTAACTGCTGATCAGAGCTTCAGTGCTTTTGTGAATGGGTTTGTTACAGCTGTTGTATGCGCACTCTCTTCAAATCTGTTAAAAATTTTGTTTGTAGAACATAGAATTTTTACAATTATGTATAGATATGTAGCAGGTGTAGGGTTAAAGAATAACCAAGTCTGCTGGGTGTGGTTCGATGACTGTTTATTCCATCAATCCAACATGTATGAGGACATGTAATAACACAATTATCAAAGTGTGTTCACCCTGCAACAATACATAAAATAATAAGTACATTTGAATAATTATAAAACACTTGGTTCATAAAACATCATTGCATGATTACATAGATTTGATATAATACGCACATCACAATTGCTTACATTACGTCAATGCATATTCATGAAATACGCCAATGCATGTTTACATAATATATTATACTTTAGAATATAGATATTTCATTAAATACAAAACATCATATGCATTACAACATAATATGAAATACTATGGATGATATGATATAAGATATTACATTACTTTACATACATCAACATAATTACACATGATGATAAATGAAGTAATACATAAATATAATACATGGATAAGTAAATAAAATTATTAATATAACCATTACCTACCAAGTATATGGTACTCAGGTGAGTCTAAAGTAGGTGACGGAGTACCAGTCTAGGTCATCATTGCAGTCCTAGAATTATAATAAACTAACCATAAGTAACTAATTAAGTTTAGCCTACCAAATGCCTATAATTATTAATAGTATAATAATGAGATTACCAGTTACATAAATATGGTCAAAATACATATGCTTGATAAATAAACATACCTTTGATGATAAAACCAACTGATATACAATATCAGTAAAATATATACAAGAATGCCATAATACAATAATGCAGAAAGTATTTAGTATAACATGCCATAGCACATAATTACATGTACTATTCCAATAATATATACAAGAAAGGTAAACTAAAATGATTGGGTAATGATAACCACATTTCTACTTATAGAAATGCATACCAGAAATATATATGAATAGGGAATAAAATACTGGCAAAGACTAATCATAGAATAGTAATTACCCTAGCCTTTATATAATAAATAATATGATAACCTATAATTACTCATATGATAGAAGTTATACTACCATATAGTTATGCACATAGTTTAGCATTTATACCATACTATAAATATATAGATATAGATATAGCTGCACTTACCTGTGCATTTATGATATATACAAATATAATAAAATATATAACATTACACCTTTGTGTAATACATAAGTTAAAACCTTCACATCATAATTACTTGATGTGTATAAAATGATATATATCTGACACAATAGTTACATGTGCCGCATTATAGATAATTGATAGTAGCCTTAGCATTTAGCAATGCATAAACTACAATAAAATACATTCATACAATCATTCACACAATAGCCTAGCCCTACTTCCTAATAATATGATAGATAAAGAATATTGCCTTAATGATAATAATATTTATGTGAAATACTAATTATTTAACTAACCTGTGTTTGGTAGAATAAAGACTCTTGAAGATACGAGACAGTCAATCTTCAGTCAAAGTGTCTTCTGTCAGTGTGATCGTGCTCTTCATACAAAGTGTAGGAATGCAGTGCCCAGAGTTAATAGTGCAGGTTACCTTTATAAATTCTGAGAGCATGCAAAGTGAGAAGTAAGCTTACCTAACCATAGAGAACAAAGGATAGAAAGCTGAAGTGACCAGGAGGTCAGAGTAAAGAACAATAGAGGGACAGCAAGATACATGATTACAGGCTTGCAATGTACAAGCTCTAAACTAATACTTTGGGCTGCTACAATTATAATACCTGCAATTAAATGAAACATTAGTACATGGATATTTACAATTAAAACATAAAATACAATATATTACACTCTGCCACACACTTCCCCCCTCCGACAAAATGACGTCCTCGTCATGTGTTCTTGCCGGTGACGAGATCCACAAGTGCTTCTGTGGCCTTGTTGCTGATGCCTGCAACAACTCCAGATGAAAGTAATGAGCTGAGGTACTCAGCCCGCATCTTCCAATCCGGTTCCCCATGAGCTGCCATAGTAAACTCTCCTGTAGTCTGCCACTTAGGTCTGGTCCTCTCTCGTGCTGATCTCCTTGGCAATGGCACGGCTCTTTGCCTGTCCTCCATCCTTGCAGGTGAAGGAATCGACACGTCCTGCCCTCCAACAGCACCCTCCTCCTCCTCGTCTACAGTGATGTCTTCATCCTGCTCAGGCTCTTGAGCAGGAACAGCATCATCATCTGTAGGACCATCCTCTTCTTCAGCAGCTTCTATCACTTCCTCCAGGTCAGCATCAGTCACAACTTCAGCCTCTTCTTCTCCAGCTGGCCTATCAGATGTATCAGCATCTGAAGCTGGAGGTCCTGGGTCTGTGACAGGAATCCATCTGTCCTCTTCTTCAGGTTCCTGGCTCTCAGCATCATCTGTCAAGTCCATAGGAGTTGGTTGTGCTGGAGCTCTAGATTTCCTGGGACGTGGTTTGGGTACTGGAGGTTCGGAAGCAGGAAGAAATCCAATAGGAAGGAGTAAGTTCCTATGTAGTGTCCTGACTTTCCCTTCTCCTGATTCTTTTCTAACACAGTACACTGGAATTGCTGGATTAGGTTGTCTTAGCACAGTGTAGATGTCCTCTTCCCACTTGTTGGCAATCTTGTGTTTTCCATCAAAGGCGACAATCTTTACAAGTACTCTGTCCCCAGGTTCCAGTGTGGCAGCTCTGGCTTTGTGGTCATAGTTTTGCTTCTGTCTTGCTTGTGATTTCCTGGCTGTTTCTGATGCAAGATCATAGGCATGTTTGAGGCGTTCCTTCAGAGACTTGGTGTATTCCAGGATAGTTCTTGACTTTGTTGGCTCTATATCCAGTCCAAACGCTAAGTCCACTGGAAGTCTTGGGTGTCTGCCATACATGAGATAGAAGGGTGAAAATCCTGTAGTTTCATGCTTAGTAGAGTTGTATGCATGTACTAGTGGACCGACATGTGCTTTCCAATCCTTCTTCTCATTTGATTCCAGTGTCCCGAGCATGTCTAGTAGTGTCCGGTTAAATCTCTCAGTGATTCCATTTCCCATGGGATGATAAGGAGTAGTCCTCGACTTAGTCATGCCTGTGATATTGCAGATTTCCTTCATGAGATTTCCTTCGAAATTTGCACCTTGGTCCGAGTGTATTCTCTTTGGGAGTCCATAATGAACGACAAAGTTCCTGAAAAACACATCAGCTGTGGTCTTTGCTGTCATATTCTTCGTAGGGTATGCTTGGGCATATCGAGTAAAGTGATCCGTTACTACGAGAATATGCTGTTGTCCTCCCTTTGATGGTTCTAGAGTGAGAAAGTCCATGCATACCAATTCCAGTGGTTGAGTGGTCTTGATGCTGACTAGTGGTGCTCTTGTCGCTGTTGAGGTCTTTCTCTTGATACATCTTTCACAGTTCTTGACATGGGCTTCTATATCTCGTGACATGCCTGGCCAGAAGAATCTGTCTCGAATCAAAGAGTGAGTCCTGTCACGTCCTGGATGGCCTACATGATCGTGGAGACATCTTAGAACAGAGTGACGACATCTTGTTGGCAGCACAAGTTGTTCTGTCTTTTCCCCATCCACTGTGGTCATTCTGTAAAGGACTCCTCTTTGCAGCTTCAGTGACGAGAAGTTCTTCACTAGGCCTGTGATCTCTGGATCCGAACTGTAATTCATGAGGTGTGGTCTAGTTCCATTTCTGAGATGTGATATGATGGAATCCAATGCTGGGTCTTTGGCCTGGGCTTTCCTCCAATCACGGGCATTGATTTCACACTTGTCCTCAGTGATGTCAAGTCCCTCATCCTCAACCATGTCTGTTGTTGCCGAGACTGTTTCCAATAGGCTTGGGACTGACACCATGTTACAGATGGCTGTGATTGACTCTGATGACAGATGACTTGGTGATTCCTCCCTTGTTTCCGGCAGTCTTGATAGTGTGTCGGCGTCTGTGTTTGACTTTCCAGGCCTGTATGATATAGTGAAATCATATGCTGATAAGGCAGCTAACCATCTGTGTCCCGTTGCATCCAATTTGGCAGTGGTAAGTACGTAGGTGAGAGGGTTATTATCTGTAAGCACATTGAATTGATGTCCATAGAGGTAATCATGGAATTTTTCTGTTACTGCCCATTTCAAACATAGGAATTCCAATTTGTGTGCAGAATAATTCTTTTCAGACTTGCTGAGTCCTCGACTGGCGTAGGCTATAACCTGAGGTTGTCCTTCCTGGTACTGATAGAGTACAGCGCCTAGTCCATGTGTACTTGCATCCGTGTGGAGCTCGAAAGGCTGGGAGTAATCCACATATCCTAGTACAGGTGGTGAAGTAAGGTGTTCCTTGATTTTCTGGAATGCAGATTCCTGTGCAGGTCCCCATGTCCACTCTACTTTGTGCTTGATTTTAGATCTCTTGTTGCTCTTGGGCATAAGGTCACTGAGTGGTCGAGCTATCTTTGAAAAATCCTTGACGAACTTTCGGTAGTAGCCTGCGAAGCCTAAGAATTTCCTTACTTCTTCCGGTGTTTTGGGAGTTGGCCAGTCGGAGATCTTTTCAACTTTGTCCGGATCTGCCTCGATTCCCTCCTCTGAAACTATGTATCCAACATATCGAACTTTGTTCTTGAAGAACTTGCACTTTTTGGGCGCTAACTTTAGTCCTGATTCCCTGAGGCGTTGAAGAACCAGCTCTAATCGTTCCAGATGTTCCTCATAAGTGCGAGAGAAGATAATAACATCGTCCAAGTAGATGAGACATACTTTCAGGTGCAAACCAGCAAGACACTGTTCCATGAGACGTTGATACGTGGCAGGAGCGTTACACAATCCAAAGGGCATGCGGTTAAATTCCCAGAATCCTAGCGGTCCAACTGTGAAGGCTGTCCGTTCTTTGTGTTCGTCTAGGAGTTCTACCTGATGATAGCCTGACTTCATGTCTAACACCGAGAAATACTTCATCCCACCGAGATAATCCAGTAGTTCGTCAATCCTGGGGAGCGCATAGTTGTCCTTTAACGTCTGGTTGTTCAGCGCGCGATAATCTACACACATGCGCAGTTTCCCATCTCGCTTGCGTACAAGGACAACGTTTGATGACCAGGGACTGTGTGAAGGACGAATGATCCCAGCTGACAGTAGTTGTCGAAGATGACTATGTACTTCATCAAGCATGGACGGAGGTATTCGACGATGACGTTGCTTAAAGGGTATATCACTGGTGAGATCTATCCTGTGCTTCACTGCACTGCTGTGGCCTAAGTCCTCATCGCCTTTTGAAAAGATATCCTTGAACTTGAGTATGACCTTGACTCCATGTTCGAGTTCCTCCTGAGTAAGATGATCCTGGTGGATGTCAACTTGTTCCAAGAGGTTCTTTTCATCTTCAGTTGGCTGTGGACACGTTCCTTGAAATAGGATAGGTTGTAGTTCACATACAAGGGCCTTGGGTTTTACCACTATGGTCTGTGTTGTAACATTGGAGAGATGGACGTCCACTAATCCTGGATTTTCCCAATCAAACTCCATGATGGTTGGGGCAATATCCAAATCCTGGTGTATGGTAGCATCACTTGTTGGCTGTAGATAGGCACATGCTCTCGGGAAGTTGATTGGCTGGATCACTTGTCCCTTGATGATCACTTGACTGTTAGCTGGTATGATGACATTGCTTGTCTCGAAACACTTGACAAGTCCAACCTTTCCCTTGTTCCGTAAGAGTTCCTTTTCCCTTATAACCATCGTCCTGAATGCTAGATACCATGGCGTATGGAGAGCTGCTTTCTGTAAGAACCTTGTTCCGTGAGTGTTCTTGCATCCATCCAAAAGATGTTCCAGGATGTTGGTTCCAATCAGAACTGGCACTTTGGAGTTGTAGTTGGTATCTGGAGAGACAAGAAAAATACATGGAGTCCCTTGAGCCTTGGCGATTCCGTAAATTTCCATGTGCGCAACAATGTATCCTGAGTATGGTAAGGACTCTCCTCCTGCACATTCGATGTGAAGCATATCCTCCAGTGGTTCGATGGCAATGTGGGATAGATGCTGGTCATAAAAGGACTGAGAGATAACTGATACTGTTGCTCCTGTATCCAGTAAGGCTGTTGCATGAACTCCTTCAATGTTGACCTTGACCTCATTGGATGATCCAACTAATCCGTCTGGGATCTGTCTCTTGCCTTGAGGGCGCTGATGATGTTGACCTATGAATGGCCCCTTCCCATAGGTCTCCTGGAGTTTAAAGCCTTGCCTCTCCTTGAATGATCCAGGCGCACTGTACATGAGTATCTCATGTGCCCAACTTGTCCACATCTCCAGCATGTGGGTCCCATGGCATATGCTCCCTCGTCATATCCATGTCCGTAGTGAGCTTGTTCATTCCACTGTGGTTGGAAACCATGACCTCGACCTTGTCCTTGCCCTTGACCTTGTCCTTGATATCCTTGGTATCGTAGGTCACTGTTCCAGGGTGCTTCTCCTTGTAAAGGTTGTCTTTGTGGCTGAGAGGTACTTGATGACATCTTCATGTTGGACATCTCTGTGGTCAACTTGTTAATTATAGCCTTCACTTCAGACATTTCCTTTTTCCACTCTGGTTCTTGTGTGGTGGTCATCTTGGCTGTAGCTTGGGTCTTGACTTTCACTGATGCTTGCCCCAACTGGTCATTCTCTATCTCCCTGAGAGCTTCCATCAATCCGTCAAAGTCCTGGATGGTATCGAACTTGTGGCCGGAGATATTCTTGAGGGCTGGCCTGAGTCCTGTCCAGAGCATACTCCTTAGCATCTCCTCAGTGTCATGGCACATCTGTGGGCTGTCCTGTATGGCATGGGATAGCAGTTCCTCCAGTCTACATCCCCACTGAGACACGTCCTCATCATCTCGTTGCTTGGCGCTGTAGAACTGTGCCATCCTTGTCTCCTTCCTCTCAGCTAGGCCAAACACAATCCTCATCTTTCTCAAAAGAGCACTAATGTCACTTCCAGGCCTCATGTTGACGGCGATCTTGGCTGCATCTCCTTTGAGTGAGTCCCGGATAGCTTGCTCCTTTGTGTCCTGAGTATAGGAAGATGAATCCATAAGGGCCTCAACATGGTACTTCCAGACGTCGTATGGGGTATCCTTTCCTTGTCTGTTCCCACTGAAGGAAGGTATCCTGGGCGAGTGCTGGTACACGACTCTGGAAGGTCTAGTGTCCTCAAGTCTGATAGAGTCTCTAGTCACTATCCTGACTTTCCTGTCCGTGGGCTGAGTCTGATCCTCTGAGTACTTGTCCATGGTGTAGTGGTTGAGCCACGCCTCAAAATCCTCAGGTGTGTTCGCGTTAGGTCTCTCTCTCTGTCTCCTGAACACTGCTAACATATTCCTAACTTCCTCATCCGTGAACTCCATGGTGTAGGTCAGAGAACACAATCACAGATTACACAAGTATATATCCGTATATGAATGAGCACAATCACAAACACTGATCACATATCACACATCACGTGAGCACAAACACATGTTATCCGACAAGAGGGTAATCCAGTGTGAGTATAATCCTAGTGAGTATAAATCCAATCCAGAGAGGGAATAGCGTCTCTCTAAGAGTGAATAAGCACAGGCTGAAATTAATTTACATGATTAGACAATCTGAAACAAAGGTATGATTAGTTTGATAAATACATGTCATTTATACAACAAAATAACACTAACTACCCTGAAATAAAGAGAGTGATTAGCCACATGATTTGAATTAAACATACAAACATACAAGCAAAATGAAAATGAATGTATGGCAAAGTTATATAACTACCAAACCTGAAATTGAAAGCAAAATTAGGTTTTACATGGTAATAATAATACTGTACACATGAAATAATACCAATAGAAATATTTAGAATGAAGAGTAGAGAAAGGACAAAGGAAATATGATTATGAATCAAGGAATATTAGTGCTAGAAACTTTAACCTGGAAAATGAAGAAATATTAGGGCAACATTATGGTGGCATGGTGCATTGCATGGTGTAAATATATTTGTCAATCAGTCACCGTCCGTGTGTCAGCAGAGCAGATGAAAGAAAACACAGGTTATACCTATCCCTACATATTATGTAAAGTTTATGGTATTACCTAGTTAAATTCAATCACACTCAACACTCACTCGCGCAACTCACACCAAAAGCTACATACTTATGCTATATTGAAAAATAGTAATGCTACGATAAGGGTAGGCTTATGGAATGCTAAGATGTGTAAAATACCTAACTATGGCATGTTATGGCATTAAGTAGATGATGAAACAATGATACTAATTAAATAATCCTAACTAAAGTTAGTAACCTATACTTAACTAAAGTTATTACATGGTCAATGACAAGGTTAACAAATTAAACTAAACTAAACTAAAGCCGGCAACTAACTAAGTATTACTTAACCATGGTTATATAGTTATGAGCTCAGAAAAAAATGTCAGTATGGATTGGATGGTACTCAACACAGTTCACAGTCAGTTCAGGGTCACATTCTTGAATCCGGATTTAGAGAGTCGTTGGCTTCTTAAGTGATGATGGCCGTCTGGTATCACTCCTCTGTTCAATCAGTCACTCCTCACTGGGGGCTCCATTTTGTAGCAGGTGTAGGGTTAAAGAATAACCAAGTCTGCTGGGTGTGGTTCGATGACTGTTTATTCCATCAATCCAACATGTATGAGGACATGTAATAACACAATTATCAAAGTGTGTTCACCCTGCAACAATACATAAAATAATAAGTACATTTGAATAATTATAAAACACTTGGTTCATAAAACATCATTGCATGATTACATAGATTTGATATAATACGCACATCACAATTGCTTACATTACGTCAATGCATATTCATGAAATACGCCAATGCATGTTTACATAATATATTATACTTTAGAATATAGATATTTCATTAAATACAAAACATCATATGCATTACAACATAATATGAAATACTATGGATGATATGATATAAGATATTACATTACTTTACATACATCAACATAATTACACATGATGATAAATGAAGTAATACATAAATATAATACATGGATAAGTAAATAAAATTATTAATATAACCATTACCTACCAAGTATATGGTACTCAGGTGAGTCTAAAGTAGGTGACGGAGTACCAGTCTAGGTCATCATTGCAGTCCTAGAATTATAATAAACTAACCATAAGTAACTAATTAAGTTTAGCCTACCAAATGCCTATAATTATTAATAGTATAATAATGAGATTACCAGTTACATAAATATGGTCAAAATACATATGCTTGATAAATAAACATACCTTTGATGATAAAACCAACTGATATACAATATCAGTAAAATATATACAAGAATGCCATAATACAATAATGCAGAAAGTATTTAGTATAACATGCCATAGCACATAATTACATGTACTATTCCAATAATATATACAAGAAAGGTAAACTAAAATGATTGGGTAATGATAACCACATTTCTACTTATAGAAATGCATACCAGAAATATATATGAATAGGGAATAAAATACTGGCAAAGACTAATCATAGAATAGTAATTACCCTAGCCTTTATATAATAAATAATATGATAACCTATAATTACTCATATGATAGAAGTTATACTACCATATAGTTATGCACATAGTTTAGCATTTATACCATACTATAAATATATAGATATAGATATAGCTGCACTTACCTGTGCATTTATGATATATACAAATATAATAAAATATATAACATTACACCTTTGTGTAATACATAAGTTAAAACCTTCACATCATAATTACTTGATGTGTATAAAATGATATATATCTGACACAATAGTTACATGTGCCGCATTATAGATAATTGATAGTAGCCTTAGCATTTAGCAATGCATAAACTACAATAAAATACATTCATACAATCATTCACACAATAGCCTAGCCCTACTTCCTAATAATATGATAGATAAAGAATATTGCCTTAATGATAATAATATTTATGTGAAATACTAATTATTTAACTAACCTGTGTTTGGTAGAATAAAGACTCTTGAAGATACGAGACAGTCAATCTTCAGTCAAAGTGTCTTCTGTCAGTGTGATCGTGCTCTTCATACAAAGTGTAGGAATGCAGTGCCCAGAGTTAATAGTGCAGGTTACCTTTATAAATTCTGAGAGCATGCAAAGTGAGAAGTAAGCTTACCTAACCATAGAGAACAAAGGATAGAAAGCTGAAGTGACCAGGAGGTCAGAGTAAAGAACAATAGAGGGACAGCAAGATACATGATTACAGGCTTGCAATGTACAAGCTCTAAACTAATACTTTGGGCTGCTACAATTATAATACCTGCAATTAAATGAAACATTAGTACATGGATATTTACAATTAAAACATAAAATACAATATATTACACTCTGCCACAGATATACATTAACAAAAAAGGATTTCTAATTGTAAACTGGGTATATGTTTGAACAATATTCTTTGAGAGAACACAATGCAATATATTGTATTATTTGAATTGTTTTCAACTAAGGAGATAATTAACATCCAATATCTGATCATTTATATAGTCAATGGTTCTATATTTGTAATTTTTTTCTCTGATGGGGATTTAAACTTCAAAAGAGGAATTACACATGTTCATCTATGTCTGTTACAGGAGATTTTCCCCAATGAATTCACATCAGGAAATGGGCAACAAGGTAAGTGATTTAATTGTCCAACTAGAATTGGGTCGGGTCAGGCTGGGAGACACATTTCTTTGCATTTCAGAGCATGTTTTTGTGACTTGATGACTTCAACTTTCATGTGATGTTAGCAATGTGTTTACCTTTAAATGTCCATACATGTGAAGTCACCTTCTTTGAACTTGTTGATATGCATGACTACACATTTTTCAAATTCTTAACGTTATGTTAAACATCAAGTGAAATACCCCTTGACCACTTTAGGGAATCATTAAATTGTATTAGAATTTGACATTGACTAGCCTTTAAATTTCAGAAATCTGCCGACTTTTTAAAACATTAATTATGACCAGCAAACAGATTTGAAAAAGCAGTTTTTATTGATCGTTTAATTCCTGGATAATATGTATCGTTCCAAGCTAAAGACACTGATTGAATATAATGTCATATGCACTATCCTAAATCATGTGTACATGAATTAGATATACCCACACTTCCCACGATTCAAACCGGAGGTGTATTTAGTGATGCACCGAGGGAAGCGTGGGTATATCTGACTTATACCCCACTCGAGTCGAGATATATTTGACGAAACAATGCTTTGCATCCTTCTCTATGTATATACGTCTTGACCTTACTAGATCAGTAGAATATAAACACTACTCTTCTCATTACGGTTTAAAAACCATAAACTAACTTCCTTTTATTAAAAATTGGTACATGTTATTACCTATACATAGGCTTATACAGTCAGACCCCGATAATCCGGCCACCGATAATCCGAATCTCGCAGTATTCGAACGGTAGCAAACTGTAACCAAACTAATCTCTATATAAACTCATTAAATGTTGATTCATTAATCCGTTGATTCAGTCTTCGTATCCGAACGCTAATTAGCTGTAACAGATTAGTTAATGCTAACTATTTCTGCTTAATTAATCCGACTGTTCATCAAAGCGTTCGGTAATCCACTAGTCAAGCGAGCACCACACTGATTGAATCGGTAAACATCAATGACAGTGGATTGACACGGGAGTTGAGCGTGTCAGCAGTTTGTGATTGTAATAAATTGAGATGTCTCACTTTGTGTATCTGGAGTTTGTGATTTGTGTGATAGTTATAAATATCGTGTCACTTGTCACGATGGCAAGTCCCAAACATCAAAAACTAGAGGAAGCACTTTATGTTTGGACTAATGAAATGACCAGTAAAAATGCCGCGGTCAGTGATGACATTTTGTTAGTAAAGGCAAAAGAATTTAGTGATAAATTGCAAATTACTGATTTTGGCTATTTTCGCGGTTAGCCTTTCCGCTTCAAATCTCCCCATGCTATGACAAAACAAGTTTACCAGGGTGAAGCCGCTAGCGCTGATAAGACAGCTGTAATTCGTGGTCGAGTGGATCTAAAGTCTGTTTTACAAGATTATGAACAAGAAGATATCTTTAACATTGACGAGACAGGTTTAATTTACTTGGTCCAAATCACACCCTGGCAAGCGAGAAAGTGGCTGGTACAAAGAGATCAAAGGAAAGAATTACCGTCGCCTTACCGTCCCAGTTGTTATGTGTATATGAAATAAAACTCTTTAGATATTCGTAAATAGTTGTCGTCTGTCTGTAAATTTGGTTCGTTTCAGTAGTCCGAACGTTTCCCTATCCGAACGTTTTTGATGAAAAACGGAAGTTTTCGGATTATCGAGGTCTGACTGTATAGGGGAAAATAACAACATATACATAACACAACAGAAATCACCCCTTTTTGTATCAATCCTCAGTAGCTCAATCGTCAAAGTCGATGCTCTGCAGTAGAAACGACCCTGGTTCGATTCCTGACATCGTTGTTTATATTTCTCTAAAAGTTATAATTCCAAATTTTACAAGTCCCTTTGTTTGCCAAAGTTGAAAATCTCTTCTCCTGACTAAGTTTAAATGTACAAAAAAGGATAGGTGTATTAGAAAAGTAGAGGTGTATCGGTCAATACACCTACAGAGTAGAGGTGTATCGGCCAATACACCTACAGTTAGAACAAAGGAAACCATAGCAACGAGACCGGAATTGGGGTATAACAATGTGTTGCAAGCATGCTTAAAGGATAAGTTGCAGATGTCTGTTTGATGGAAAAGTTGATGTCAGAAATGTGCTTGATGGACAAGTTGATGCTCATATTTGCTTGAAAGATAAGTGTAAGCCAGATGTGTGCTTGAAGGATAGTTGATGCTGATGCTGTTGCTTGATGGACAAGTTAATGTCAGATGTGTGCTTGATGACCACGTTAATGTCAGATGTTTGCTTGATGACCACGTTAATGTCAGATGTGTGCTTGAGGAACAAGTTAATGTCAGATGTGTGCTTGAGGGACATGTTGATGCCAGATGTGTGCTTGAGGGACATGTTGATGCCAGATGTGTGCTTGAGGGACATGTTAATGCCAGATGTGTGCTTGATGACCACTTTAATGTCAGATGTGTGCTTGATGACCAAGTTAATGTCAGATGTGTCCTTGATGACCACGTTAATGTCAGATGTGTGCTTGATGACCACGTTAATGTCAGATGTGTGCTTGAGGGACATGTTAATGTCAGATGTGTGCTTGAGGGACATGTTAATGTCAGATGTGTGCTTGAGGGACAAGTTTATGTCAGATGTGTGCTTGAGGGACATGTTGATGCCAGATGTGTGCTTGAGGGACATGTTAATGTCAGATGTGTGCCTGAAGGATAAGCTGATGCTGATTTTAGCTTGATGGATAAGTTGATATAAAAAAATGGGCTTGATGGACAAGTTGATATAAGATGTGTGCTTGAGAGACATATGGATGCCAGATGTGTGCTTGAGGGACATATGGATGCCAGATGTGTGCTTGAGGGACATATGGATGCCAGATGTGTGCTTGAGGGACATATGGATGCCAGAGGTGTGCCTGAAGGATAAGCTGATTTTAGCTTGATGGATAAGTTGATATTAGAAATGTACTTGATGATATAAGATGTGTGCTTGAGGGACATGTTGATGCCAGAGGTGTACTTGATGAACAAGTTGATATAAGATGTGTGTTTGATGGACAGGTTGTTGTCAGATGTAAAATGGATAGATAAGTTGATGTCAAATGTGTGTTTGATTGACAAGTTGATGTCAGATGTATGCTTGATTGACATGTAAATGTCAAATGTGTGCTGTTGCATACATGTGACATTGTGAAGTTGATCCTGATGTGTGGGTGATGGACAAGGTGATGTCAGATGTGTGCCTGATGGCCAAGTTTATGCTGTTGTGTGCTTATTGATGGACAGGTTGATGAGGAAGTGTATGTGATGGACAAGTCGTATTTGTGATTAATGATCAGGATGATGTCACACCACTGCTTGAAAGAAAATTTGATGGCTTTCAACTTCTTCCTACATTTATTATTAGATGTTTTAATGAGAAACCAACTAAGAATTTTGTTTCCTGTTCAGAACTAAAAAACCATCAGGCCTTGCACAATGCAACTGGTAAATGAAATAGTTATGGCATGCAGTGGTGCCTTTTGGTGTTTTCAATTCTTACAATTATTCTTAGTTGTTTTCATGGAAACACCACTTAAAATATCATTTCAGGCCCAGAACTCATTAACCATAATTCCTAGCTCAGTTTCAATTTTAAACACAAATTTCAATTTCGTTTCTGGCCTTGAACTCAAAAACCATAAGGCCTAGCTCACTGAATCTTTCTAGATGGAACAACTTCATGTGTATAGGCACCTCTTTGGTTTTGTAACTTATTCCTACTATATATATCTCTTGTATGGTCTCAATACATCACAGCTCCACAGACTCCAAAAGATCCAAAACACTGCTGCTCGAATAATATGTCTGACATCTAAATTTGATCATATCACTCCATCACTAAAATATCTTCACTGGCTACCCATCAAATATCGAATTGACTTCAAGATCCTTTGCTTTGTGTTCAAAAGCTTCAATAACTTGGCCCCTGACTATCTTACAGAACTTATCACGCCCTACATCCCTTCCAGAGCCCTGAGGTCCCAAAACAAGTGTCTGATAAAAGTGCCACCATTCAAGCTGTCTTCTTATGGAAAAAGATCCTTTCAATATGCTGCTGCTGTCCTTTGGAACTCTCTCCCTATGGGAATTAAAAACTCAAACTCAATAGATACCTTCAAATCCAACCTCAAGACCTATCTCTTTAGACAAGCTTATGATTAAACTTTACAACCCTTCTTCAATCTACATAATTATGTATATAACCTACTTTGTACATACTCTTTTTATATTGCGCCTTGAGCATGTATTAGTATATGGAATATGGCGCCATACAAATATCCAATATTATTATTAATATTATTATTATTATTATTATTTATTACCGTTTCCACGGAAACAAATTTAAGAATTTACAAAGCCAGAACTCAAAAAATGTAGTTTTAGGTCATTAAAACTTGGTGTGTAGAAAAATCATCCTGTTTAGTGTTGTCTTTTGGCTTTTTGACTTCTTTAGAATTTTTTTTGTCGTTTCAGTGGAAAAACAAGTCACAAAACTGTTTCCACAGGTTGAACCTTAAAACCTTAATGCTACTCATAATGAAACTGAAGTAACAATCTTGACCAATCACTTCTGAAGGATAAATGTACTACCAATAATGCTTGGTTGCCAGATGCTTCAGTGATTGACAAGTTGATGCCAGATGGTGGGTTCATTGACAAGTTGATGCTGAATGTTTGGTTCATTGACAAGTTTAATTCAGATATTTGGTAAATGAAACAGTTGATGCTAAATGCTTTGTGGATGTACAATTTAATGTCAGATGCTTGGTTGTTGGACAGTTTAATGCCATATGAGTCAAACTTAGTCCGTCTTTTTTTCTGTTACAGCTCATAAGGATTTTGGGCACTTTTATGGTACGTAATCAGCAAATTTGCTCTAAAACATAACTTGATTTGAAAGTAACTTACATTAAAGAAATGATGCGACTCATATAGGACAGTTAAATGTTAGCTCATCTGGCCTGAAAGGCCCTATGGGATTGTAGCAGGTACTTGGGTTGAAGAAAACGACCAATGCTGCTTTGGTGTGAGTTAACCCGTGACTATATTCACAATCCAACATGTATGATGACATGATAACTATAAACAGTCATTATTCACCCTGCAACAATATATAAAAGTTCAGGTTCATAATGATAAAACAATTGATTCATTAAACATTGCAGAATTACACTTTATGGTTATATATGACACACATCTCAATTGATTACATCACATAAACACAACATTGTATACAACTATTGCAATAGTATAAACTGAAAAAATACCATATTAGTTAGGAATCTGTTTGAAGGAATCTTTGAGAACATACTAAGTCTCTGAAGGAACGCCTCAAACATGCTTATGACCTAGCCTCAGAAACTGCAAAGAAATCACAAGCAAGACAGAAGCAAAACTATGACAACGAAGCCAGACCTGGAGACAGAGAACTTGTAAAGATTGTCGCCTTTGACGGTAAGCACAACTGACAAGATTACCAAAAAGTGGGAAGAGAACATCTACATCATTTTATGACAACCCAACCCAGGAATTCCAGTGTATTGTGTTAGAAAGGAATCTGGAGAAGAAAAAGTCAGGATGTTATATATAGGAATCAACTCCCAAATGGATTTCTTCCTGCTTCTGAACCTCCACTTTCGAAACCACATCCCAGGAAACTAGAGTTTGATTTGATAGATGATGCTGAAGGTGAAGAACCTGAAGAGGAAGAAGGATGGATTCCTGTCACAGGTTAAGGACCTCCAGTTTCAGATGCTGACACATCTGATAGGCCAACTGGAGTAGATTAGGCTAAAGTTGCGACAGATGCTGACGTGGAGGAAGTGACAGATGCTGCCAGAGAAGAGGGTGGCTCTACAGTTGATAATGATGTTCCTGTTCAAGAGTCTGAGCAGGATGAGGAAATCACTGTAGAAGAGGAGGGTGCTGATGGAATTCACCTACAGGAATGTTGGACAGGCAGAGAGCCGTGCCATTGCCAAGGAGATCAGTAAGAGAGAGGACTAGACCCAAGTGGCAGACTACCGGCGAGTACGCTATGACGGCTCATGGAGAACATGATTGAAAGATGTGGGCTGAGTACCTCAGCTCACTACTTTCATCAGGAGTAGTTGCAGGCATCAGCAACAAGGCCACAGAAGCACTTGTGGATCTCGTCACCGGCAAACACACGTGACAAGGACATCTTTTTGTCAGAGAAGGGAGGTGTGTGGCAGTGTGTAATATATCGTATTTTTGTGTGTTTTAAATGTAAATATCCATGTACTAATATATATTTTATTTCAGGTGTTTTGATTATAGCAACCCAGATAAGAAGCAGAGAGCTTGTACATTTCAAGCTTGTAACTCTGTACCTTGCTGTCTCTCTATTGTTCCTTGCTCTGACCTCTCGGCCACTTCAGCTTTCTATCCTTTGTTCTCTATTGTTAGGTAAGCTTACTTCTCATGTTGCATGCTCTGTGAATCTATAAAGGTTACCAGCACTTTTTAGTCCAACAAACCAAGCTAGGGTAAATTGAAAGTACATAAAATACATTTATTCAGATATTTAGGCTTGAATTGAATTCACCTGCACCCTAGAATATGGGGCATACTCGCTGATTGGATTATTTGAATTATGCCTGTTGAAATCTACACACGTAATGTAGTGGAGCATTTTAGATTTCATTTTGATGAGATTGCTAACAAGGGCCACAGGGATCACACCCTAAAAACCTATTTTCAGCATACAGATATATATATATATATATATATATTTCAATACATGTGCATGTTTGTAGGCAACATATTTTTCATGTTGTTAACAGAATTTTTAACACAATACAAGAAAAAGAAAATTAAGAGATATTCTCATTCCATGACTCATTCTCACTCCTGTTATCCCTATAGCTTTATCTTACTCCTGTTTTCCCTATAGCTTTATCTCACTCCTGTTATCCCTATAGCTTTATATCACTCCTGTTATCGGGGCGGGATAGCGCAGTGGTTAGCGCATTCGGCTTCGGATCAGGAGGTCCGTGGTTCGAATCCCGCCAGGGACTCGGCAACTTCGTCTGCAGTAGAGAACTGTTCTACACGCAGTCAGGTTTGGGTACAATGCTACACTGAAATTCAGCGCAGTACCACCCATGGTTCGCTAGTTCCAGCCGATGCTCGCAGGTTTCACCGCAATGCATAGCCACAATAGTGTTGCGGGCTTTCTCCCTGCAATAATACTAGCAGTCGCGATATAAGTGAAATATTCTTGAAAGCGGTGTTACACCGCACATCACCTCACCTCACCTACTAACACTGCATTGGGCTCACAGTAACCAGGGACAAGCAGATTGAAAGCTGATATCTTTGTGATTTCCCTACTTATTGTCTTGGGTTTGGTTGATGTTAATTTGGGATGAATGGACCACACGGGGGTGTCAGATGATGGAGGTAGGAAGCTTGCCAGAATTGATATTTTGCAGATTTAAAGAATCCATTTTGTTTCATGATTTATGGTTTATGATATGGTTTTATTGACTTCTTTTGGTGATCTATTTCACTTGGAGGATTAAAGGGGGTATATCTTAGTCTTGAACATCAATAATACAAAGACTCTTAACTCATTAACGCCTGGACACGGTTTACGGCTCAACACTTGGGCCTGTCGCCACTGAAGCTGTTCGCTGTAGCGAGACTGATTAAGTCAAAGCACCGCTCTTTTAGCGAGAGGGTTTAGGGGGCCGATATGAACGGAAACTGTCTAGCCATGAACCATAAAGTCTCGATTGTTTTATTGTTCCATGAAGATGAAACAGGAAATAGAGGGCCTGAACACTAATAACTTACAGAAACACCACCTGTGATTATTCTTCAAAGATTTTTTCTTTATGCCGTTAATTAAGGGGCTTGTCCGTCTCCAATTAAATATACAAATATATGCTTGGATATATGTATTATATATTACCTTGCGTCAATCTTCATGTTAGAAAATATCTTTTTCAATTTACCATTCGAGTGATTTTATGTCGGCATATTGTTTACTCATTTGCAAGTACCAACCATATTATCTTTCATTATGATTTGACACGCATTTTTATTTGAAAATAAAATTACGACATGTCTAAATACTATGTGAAGCAAATACAACGTTTGATATTCCAGCTGTAAATGATAATTTAGCCATGTATTTCACATGAAGATATTACCTATATTGGACGAGGCCACATTATCATTTTTAGCTCATCAGGTCTGAAAGGCATGGCATGGCATGGCGTCATGCGTCCGTCCGTCCATCCGTCCCTCCGTCCGTCCATCCGTCCGTCCATCCGTAAATGGGGTCACAAGGGTCAAAACCTTAAAAATCTATTTTAATCTTCTTCTCCAGTTCCAAAAGGTCCAGAGAGCTGAAAAGTTGTGTGTAGACTTCTTGGCCAATGGGGATTCTAAATTGTAGATTTTGTGACCCCATGACCCCAAATGAGGTCACATGGGTCAAAACCTGAAAAACCTATTTCATCTTCTTCTCCAGTTCCAAAAGGTCTAGAGAGCTGAAAAGGTGTGTGTAGACTCCTTGGCCAACGGGGATTCTAAATTGTAGGTTTGGTGACCCTATGACCCCAAATGGGGTCATCATCTTCTTCTCCAGTTCCAAAAGGTCTAGAGAGATGAAAAAGGGGTGTGTAGACTCCTTGGACACTGGGGATTCTAAATTGTAGGTTTGGTGACCCCATGACCCCAAATGGGGTCACAGGGGTCAAAACCTAAAAAACCTAGTTTCATCTTTTTCCCTAGTTCCAAAAGGTCCAGAGAGCTGAAAAATTGTGTGAAGACTCCTTGGACACTGGGGATTCTAAATTTTTTTTATTTTTGGTGGCCACTTGACCCCAAATGGGGTCATAGGAGTCAAAACCTTAAAATCCTACTTTCATCTTCTTCTCCAGTTCCAAAAGGTCTTGATAGCTTAATAGTTGTGTGTAGACTCCTTGGACAATGGGGATTCTGAATTGTAGATTTTGTGACCCCATGACCCCAAATGAGGTCAGAGGGGTCAAAACATGAAAAACCTATTTTCATCTTCTTCTCCAGTTCCAAAAGGTCCAGAGAGCTGAATAGTTGTGTGTAGACTCCTTGGGCACTGGAGATTCTAAATTGTAGGTTTGGTGACCCCATGACCCCAAATGGGGTCACAGGGGTCAAAACCTGAAAAACCTAATTTCATCTTTTTCCCTAGTTCCAAAAGGTCTAGAGAGCTGAAAAATTGTGTGAAGACTCCTTGGACACTGGGGATTCTAAATTGTAGGTTTGGTGACCACTTGACCCCAAATGGGGTCACAGGGGTCAAAACCTGAAAAACCTACTTTCATCTTCTTCTCCAGTTCCAAAAGGTCTTGATAGCTTAATAGTTGTGTGTAGACTCCTTGGACAATGGGGATTCTGAATTGTAGGTTTGGTGACCCCTTGACCCCAAATGGGCAATGGGTCGTTTTTATTTGATTGTGAATAACTTGGACGTTGGGACAGGCTATCTTTCCTACACTGCCCATGACCCCATGGTCTAAACCCAAACACCTATTTCTATCAAAAGTCTGATGAGCTACAGAGCCCATGGCTCTATTTTTTAATAATCAATATAATTTGTTGGTGCGGTATCAACTCTAAATATGATATCACAACGAACTATGATGTCACAAAATGTGTAAATATTGTAAATAAAACGAAAGTTACCGTCCTTTGTTTGAGCTCAAACGAATAGAAATAGCATATTAGCAAACTAAATAATCTTTATATAGAACTGCGAGGTGCATGAAATACAGGTGAGGGTTTTGCATATATTTTGAAAGTGGGAGTGCCTTTATGAAACTTTTCGGTCCAATGATATAACATTAACTTTTTTTCTACTATTGTTACATGACAAAGAATAGCGGCGTGTATACAGGTTCTATTCTACAGGATTGTTATTTCATGGTATTAGAGTTGCCCAAACGTAGCGTTACTATGAATGGATTGAATGAATATTCAAACGATTATCAACACTGTAAGTAATTCTTCTTGTACTGTGTATTTATCAAAAGAGACTCACTTTATTTAGACTTATTTATTGAGTCAAATACGCAAGATCTTGCAGTTTAGTGACTTGAACGACCTGGTGCTTTGATAAATAATAAATGCAAGAGATTCATGAATTACAGGTGTGTACGTAATTATTTCACAACAGACATGGCTCAATAAAGCACATTGTCTTATGATAAAAAACATGTACCTGTTTTTTCTATTTATCTGTTTATTCTTTTCATAGGCACCAATTATTCACGAATAAATGTCAACAATAATGCTTCCTCTCTTAGATATTTGATTTCAATGCGTTTTACAGATAAACTATATCTCAGAGTGTTAGAAAAGTGATAAACCAATCTTCACAAGACCACAATCATTACATCATGTGTAAAAGTATCTATTATCAACTTCCAATAAATAAATCAAAAGTTTTGCCTCGGTATAAGCTAAGTAATATCTTCTTTATAAACATAATGTGTTCATCTTCCTAACGTGTTATATTTTCTAGTAAATACTGGTAATTTCCGTCAAAACACTATAAATGATTCCTGTCATGAAAACTAAGGAAATTTTCTCAATTAAGATACGCTAAAGTTTATGGATTGATACTTCGATGATTGCACAAATTGGGTTTATTGTAATGCTATAGGACGAACGCACATATGCGGCTCTCGCTGAATATGAGGTGCTTTCAATTAACGCACATAAGCGTCTCTTGCTGTGAGAAACTGCTAATTAACGGACGCTTATATGCGGCTCTCGCTGTGAGGATCTCATCATTTTTACGCATATATGCGGCTCTCGGCATTAATGAGTTAAGTTGTGTTGTTATTTTATAAGTTTAATAAGATATAATAAAAAATGAAATATGTGATGAGCTACAGGGCCAATTGCTCTGTTTTTAGCTAATCATGCCATAGACCGGTCTCACTGTCTGGTCTCCGTGTGGCGTCATGCATTGTCTGCAAAATTTGGACCTTTTTCTTTTATCCAGAACTGCTCTACCCCAAAAGCAGAAATTTTTAGGGAAGTACACTGCACCTTGGGAATTAAAGTATGTACATTTGGTCCTCTATCACCTTAGAAATATTAAGCAGCTGCTTTTCCAAAACCATTGGCAAAAGAAGTTCACCCCATAGTTATATGAAGAGTTTAGTCATTATATTTGCTCTTGACCCTCAATTTGGGTGCGGCAGGGTGTAGACTCTGGGAAAACTCTTTCATCTTTCTCCAGGAAACCAGTAATGCTTGGATAATCCAATTTTGGTAAAATCATCTTGGTGGGCTGAAGAGCTTTAAGCCAAATGTTATGAATCTAGAACCAACTATTAACATACTTGCAAAGTTTCATCTTTACCTTTTGTATCAAAAGTTAAACCTTGGAATTCATTAAATTCTTTTCAAGTTACTCAATTATGTCAGGCCCCAGGTCAGGTTTCAGCTTGGTGACTGCACTACAGGTAAAGAGGGCTCATAGCGTAAAAACCTGAAAATAAAACCTGGTAAATTTTACAGTTTTCAACACAAAACAATACAAATCCTGAATGGATCTTTCTTTTTCTCAAAAAACCATCAAGGAATAAGATTTCTAGAATACATTGTTTTGATATGAATATTTACTATTACAAGAAAATTATGCTTCTTAATTTAAAAACTTTTGGAAACTTGAGCAGTGGAAACATGAGCAGTAGAAACATGAGCAGTAGAAACATGAGCAGTGGAAACATGAGCAGTGGAAACATGAGCAGTAGAAACATGAGCAGTGGAAACATGAGCAGTGGAAACATGAGCAGTGGAAACATGAGCAGTGCCATTGATAAACTTTTATGAGATGAACCATACTAAATTGTTTTCAGTTAAATGAAAAGTATTTATAACAACATAGTCTAATGAAGAAACTGAATTCCTCAGACTCTGTGCCCATGATATTGCCCTGCTATGGGAGATTTTGCTATGACTCGATATGGATTTTCACTCTGGACAACTATATAGTTGCAAATCCTGCCTTTATCACATTGAAAGATATATGATAATATGATATTTTAGTTAAAGGATTTGATAAAGGTGAAATGTTTTGATTTCAGGCTCGAGTTATGTGGCTGGACCAGATGGGAGTCGCACACCGGTAAGGGCAAGCAGTATTAAAGGGAAGTGTCTCAAATACAGGCAACCCTATTCCCAAAACGACTTGAGCAGAAGTATTTAACATCTCCATTAGGTTGGGGCTGCTGTCAGTTTTTGTCTGGTTTCCGTTGCCATCACCACTGCTGTTGCACAGTGTATTTAGCCATAACTTTTCCCCACTAAGGTTTTCTTAATATGATAGGTATATATTTATATATATGTTTTGACATGCTCACATTGAAAATCGAAGGTCAAAGTCGCAAGTTATGAAATCCATGAAAATATTCTTGTAAATATGATAACTTGAAAAGTTATGGGGTATGAAGCTTTTTTGTGGTATATATTGCTATAAAGAAGTACCAAAACAAGTTATTGTTAAAATTGGTCAAAGGTCACCTTGTGCATGCTTTTTGTAAAATGCTTTATTTTAACTTATAACACTGACCGTTAATTGTGTGACCTTGAATGTGAAAGGTCAAAGTTACATGATATGGGTCATGGACATGTTTACTCTTTATTTATACGAGTTAGAAAAAAACAAGAAATAGGTATCGAAAACTCATGTGAACCATTAATTGTTAATACCCCTCGGAAATTCTTTTGCCATTTTCCTTTTCAAGGTCAAAGATAAAGGTCCCGAGTTATGAAATCCATGGGGAAAAAAATCCTCGTAAACGTGATCAGTTGAAAAGTTTTTGTGTTATGAGGCTCCAATTTGGTTTAAATCAAGTATAAGATTTTTGGCTACAATTGATCAAAGATCAAGGTCACAACAAGATAATGTATGAGAAATGAAAAAATGCCTTATTTAACTATTAACGTATTTAATCATTACATGATTGTTATAGCCAATAAAAAATGACAATGGGAAACCCAGATTCACAACTGCATCATAGGCAGCGCTGTGGAATTTCTACTTTGTAATACGCTTTGAATGTCCCTCTTCCCAACTAAATGCCTTGAGCGACGGTAAAGTGTAATGTGTTGGTACTAAATGTTTTGTCAAAGAATGGTGTTGAGATGACCTATTCAGGTTTACATGTAGAAAGGATGTTTACAAAATATTTTCAATAGAATAAAAACAAACTAACAATGAAATGTCTAACATGGCACTCGTAAATTGGGGGCATGAATATTCCGAAACTAATGAGGTAACTTTCTGACGTCAGTTTAATTTTCAGAATAATGAAATAATGCTAACAGTGAATATCTCAGAGTTGGGTAGCTAACTAGAGGAGAGCATGATCTTCTATTATACATGCATTTATCTGAATGAAGGCCATAGTGAATGTTTTAACTATTTTTATGACTTAACAAAGTGCTATGTATTTTACTGATAATGACAACAATGTGCTTGATTTTTCAGTGTCCACATTGCAAAACTGTCATATTATTATAAATTAACAAGAGATTATTCTACATTGTAATTTTACATTCAAATTGAAACTTATGGATAAAGAGATACAAGATTTTAATATAACAACCTTTTTAGATGTAGGGCTTTGTATACTCAACTCAAAAAGAAACACGACAACCAATACTACAATGTAATGAGAAGAGATTACAAGATGCTATTGATAAGAGGTAGTATCTCAGCAGCATAGAATATCCACAAAACATTAAAGCATGATTTCTTATTTGATGTTTTTATTGACTTCTGTTCAAGTTGACTTTTCAGTGTTTTCATCAGTTACAATCCAATGTCAGGACTTGAATGCATGCCAATTTACAGTGTCAGTACCGAGTATGGCCACCATTGTTGTTGACAACAGACAGACATCGTTGTCTCATGGACATGAACAGACGCCTGATGAAGGCACGATCGATGTTGTTGTACACGTCCAACACGGCCAGTCGCAGTTGTTATTGAGTTTGTAGAGCTACGGGTCAGGGTCAAAGGTGTCTTTCAATCTCATCCCAGAGGTGTTCCACTGGATTCAGATCGGGACTCAGCGCTGGCCAATCCATCGTTTGTATGTTGTTATACGCAAGAAACTGTTGGGTGAGTCTATGAGTCTAGCAGTATGAGCTCGTGCGTTATCCTGCTGGAGAGTCAGCTGGGGTCTACCTGTAAACAATGGAAGAACAACAGGTTTGATAACTTCGTCCACATAGCGCTGTGCTGTGACACCTCTGCCACAACTTTGACCATTGTTTTGAAAGATTACAGGTGCTATTCGCCTGCCCCAACTGATTCCATCCCATAGCATGATAGACAGTCTGCCCCAACGGTCAGTTTACAATACACAAGGGTAACGAAATCTTTCGTTTCGACGACGCCATATTCTGACCCGCCCATCTGTCACATGAACGCAGAATCAGCTTTCATCTGTGAAGACAATGTTGTGCCACTGTTCTTCCAATTAAGATGATTTTGGTCCCATTGCAACCATTGTTGCCGATGGCGACGAGTTAAAATTGGACCAACGTAAGACCTGCGACATTGAAGGGCATTCACCCTCAAGCCTTGACGTACTGTAGCTCGGGAAATGGGTCGATTGTGATTCCCAACGGTTTGAAGGGCTGTTACACTAGCTGGCAAGAAAAGGTATAGTAAATGTGAAATGATAATGTATCGATCTTGTCTGTTTGACGTCACTCTGGGTCGACCACTTCGTTGACGATCTTCGACTGCATTTGTTTCATTATGGCGATTGACAAGTCGAAAGATTGTTGAACGGTGAACTCCAAACTGTAGGGCAACATTCAAGCCTGCATCGATCATTCCTAATGCACGCAATCGTGCTTCATTACTCAAACGTGGCATCTTTCAAAAACTGAGTGGGGTCACTTTACATCTGTATGCACGTGTTTTAAGTGTCTTTTGCAAGAGTTTTACATGCACGTGCATGTAAAGTAAGGTTGTCTCACAAAATTTCTTTAGTTGCTGCGTTTGTGTGAATTTTGAAAGCATTTTCACTGCCAAAAAAAGTATATTCCGAATAATGTCAAAGTAACGTAATGTTCCAAATATTGTTGATCGATTATGCCCAAATAATAACTCCATTTAAACAATCGTAGTGTTTATAACCTTAGGGTTCAACCTAAAAATTCACTTAGGTGACTTTAATAATCCCATTTGATTGTCACATTACTTTTGGAGTGGTGCCAGTGAAATTTGAGAATTTTAACCCATAAAATACCTCCCATATGGGGAATAGAATATGAAACTTTGTGAGAAAAAATTCTTAATTACGAATGACAAAATTATTCTAGCAAGTAAATATAAATTGAACCATGATGGTCAAAATAATAACAGAAATACAACAAAGTTAAAATTCAATCTAAAATATTTACCAAAATTATTGAAAATTAGTTCAGAAAAAAGTTGACATAATAATACCTGGGTGAGTAGTTTAAGATTTATGTTTTAAAAACTACATTTTATGAGCTTTCAAATATCCAGTGACATATTGTAATTTTTTATTAATTTACATGAATAAGTAACTGCAGCATAATAGAATGATATTTACAGTCAAAAATGTATTTTTGAATATTTTCTTCACAAAAATCAAATTGAATAACCTTGGTAGATGTATGGTAATTTTTTATCCAGACTGATGATCACATGATGAGCAAGGGTACAGTAGGCGTTCCTCATGTTCATGGTTGACATATACGATGTAGATGTTTGATTATTATACCCGATATTTCTGTCCTGTGTAATATCTTTCCTGGACTGATGTTATGCTTAAATTTTTGTGTGTCAAAACTCTGCTCACAGTGTTGCTTGATTACGCTAGCGATACTTCTAGGACAGAAAATTTGACATGCCACCTAGGGGATTAGTATGTCAGGTCTCCCCATTCATCGCATGACCTTAAATGTCAAACGTCAAGGCGAAGAGAGAAAAAATAACATTTATAAAAGTAAAGCAGCTTTTTGAGATCTTAGATTGATCATTAGTTATTACACCCTCTGGGAATTATTTGGAAATGTTCACATTCAAGGTAAAAGTAGCAAGTTCAGTAATCACTGAAAAAAATCAAATTTGTGTGAAATTGCCCAAATGAATGCATTACTAGTTGTAAGTGCAATTTCTTGACTTTATGCTCAATTATCTTTGGTATCTTTAGAAAAAAATCCCTTTTTATTGTGGCTTTGAAGAAGTTTCTGTGCTGCTCTGTCTTTGCGGTGACTGCAAACGCTCATCTAGTCTTGAAGATGAAATGTAGAAGGATTACAAAATCTAGATAAACATCACATATTAAGGGTGCCATGCCCTATCAACCTATTTCCATTTTCGTTCCTAGAACCACCGCCTTTTAAGAGACTGAAATATTGGGTACAGGTACATATACCCTTGCGTGCAAAATATAATTCAAGTTTTGACATCCCTTTTGTGCAATTTATCTATAATTATACATACCAATGTGGTAAAAGATCCAATAGTTAATACAGATGTACATATATAGGGGATATGTAAAAAATGAGTAAAACAGTGTATGCAAACGGGGGATAAAAGTTTTGACATATCTTTTTTTTATTGGACCACCGTGTCTGCCGTCTTACTCATGTAAGTATATTTGCTAACGTAAGTATATATACTCATCTGAGTATTTTGTGTATGCAAACACAATTACTCACCTGAGTAAATACTCAAGGAGCAAATTTGGATCTAGTCAGGTCATGCAATAGTATATATCTACTCATGAGCAATTATAGTCCAGGAGTAAAATGGTCATGCAAACGCAAAGGAAATATTCTCACTTGTGTATTTATGCTTTTATAGGATCTCCAGAGTGATAAAAAATAATTCAGAAACATATGGCCACATTTATACGAGTGAATATTTAGCTCTACTTGTTTTATATTAGCCCATCTGGCCTGAAAGGCTCATGGCACCCATTGCTTGTTATTATTAGTTTTACCCTTGGACTGCAGGGCCTTAGCCGGACCAGGGATGGTTTGCTGGTGACAGAGATGGACTTGAACTTGTGCAGACAGGTTAACGACAAGTGGAGCTTCAGGGTGGGTGTTCCTCTTCTCTCGTCTGTAAGCAGACGGCTTCCACACTGTGATGAAAAAAATTCAGTCTCATTAAAATCAACCATTTTTTCCCAGGAATAAAAGTTTAAAATATTGACTATATTGAGCTTCATGCACCCTTGTCCTGTCTGGACTTTCCTCTTCACACAGTCCGACCGTAGCTACACCTAGCTCAAGGTCTGATGTAAAATCAGCTAACCAAAACTAAAAATCAAGATAAACCAAGTACCTGTGTATCATTTGTTAAACTTAATCACTGCATTCCATCTTTTTAACACGATGATGCATTTGGTCAGCTAATGACTAGTATTTTTCTGCACCAAACTGGTGTCAAAATATGCGCTTCTTGTCGCTATGGTCAGAGAAAGAGTTTTAAATGTTAAAGTAAAATATTTTGAAACTTTTATTCCCTTAAAATCATCTTCCCCAGAACCAATTGGCAGAGGAGACTAAAATTTGAAGAGTCAAATTTTTTTACTTTTGTGTTGGACTTTTAAAGGGACTAAAGTTTGTAGATTTGATCTTGACCCACCTTTAAATGATGGCAGGATAGGATGTTTACCCTCAAATATACATTTGTCTTCTGTCCTGAAACCATTGATTTAGGAATCTCAAATTTGTGAGATGAGGATCGGAAAGTTTCATTTTACTACCTACCAAAATAAGGGCGATTAAAAGGTGCAACTTTAGGGTCATTAACCCTATTTCGGAATGATATAATGCTGAATGTAATCTACTAGCTGTTGTTTGAACAATTGAATTAGACCAATTTAACGATTTATCTTCATCTTAAACATAAGATGATCCCACTGTGAACTCTTGCGTATGGGTGCTGAGCATAAACCTTACTATGAATTGCATATGAGCTTTTGACGTTTTGACTGCAGTGAGAAGAGTTTTTAATATAGATTAGCTTGTTAGTGATAGGCATGATTTTCAATTACATGATCACTTTCAACATCTTAATGGTTGACATTTGAGAGTATGACTAAATTAAATTTGTGCAGAGAAATGTCAATTAGTACTAATGGGTCCAAAAGAGAATAATTCTTTATTCTTAAAAAAACAATTCACAAGAATGATGAAAAACCACTGATGACTACAATTGCATACTGTAAACCATTTAATTCTTATGTATTATAATTTCATTGTGTGTCTCTCTTTTCTGTCCAGATGACCCAGAGACTTGACATGTACAGCTCCGAGTTGGCCGAGGCTGTATCACCAGACTTTGTGCCTGATGTGGTGAAGGAGAAGTAATCTGGTGGGTAGCTGCCTTCAAACCTTTTAAATATCATCATCCACTTTGATGCAGTTGTATAATCCCTTAAGCAGCTGATGTCTTTTTTATCAAGTAGCCTTCTGCCCTCTACTTGTTACTATTGATTATCCTCCGCTAAAACAAAGTTTTTGGGGGATATAGATATGACCTTCTGTTGGTCTGTCTGTGCGACCGTTTGTCCATCCATCTGTCTATAAGTGTGTGCGCCCTGTGTTTCAGAACCAGGACTCGAAAACCATAGCTCATTCTTCTGAAGACT
This sequence comes from Phorcus lineatus, assembly GCA_921293015.1. Classification (NCBI taxonomy): domain Eukaryota; kingdom Metazoa; phylum Mollusca; class Gastropoda; order Trochida; family Trochidae; genus Phorcus; species Phorcus lineatus. The sequence goes on from OV121089.1 coordinate 14,399,909, forward strand.
TTTTTGTAAAAAATCTCAACTTTTTAAAAACAAGATCAAAGGGGATGAAGGATAGAGACTAAGATCTGTAGTTTGCATTGCCCTGCCCCAAAAAATAAGGGTGTGACAGGGGTGCAATTTAAGGGTTGTTAATAAAATCCAGTTGGCATAGGAAGCTCAGATTTTCAGAAACATCTTTGTTAAATGGAGCCAAGAGTTTTTGGAAATGATCTTGATCCCTTCTTGAATATGAGAAAGGCATGGTGTCTACCCTGAAATCTTCTGTGGTCTTTTGTCTTAGAAACCATTAATGCTCTCAAACCAAAACTTTGAGAATATCATATTTGTCAAATGAAGAATTTAAATTAGAGATCATTGGCATGGAATCGGTTCTTGTTTGGCACTTGATGTTATTTATTTATTTTAACTTATCGTATATATTATTATATCTCTAGATTACATATTTAGATTATATATGCACATACTTTCCACGACACCTTTAGTTGCATGCACCTTCAACTTTTTTTATTCAGTTAACAGTCTTTCAAGAAATGTATTGATTGGGGCTCAACTATTCCGCAAACAGAATGGCCACCAGAGGTGCTTGCCCTGTCTTGTCAGCCATGGGCATGTGGACATCTGTTCCAACTTCTCCATCAAGACCAAGTGAAGAGGATACTATTTTAAATGGGGGGTGCTGGAGGCTTGTGAGGATCCCAAGAGGGCCAGCCCCCATCTAAGAGTAAGCGTGGTGGTAAGAAGAAGGCAGTCCAGTCTCCCCCAATCCCTCCTTGGATAGTTACGATTTGGATGTGGGGACCTGGCTGTCCTCAACTAGGGTCCTCCCCATTAAACCTTCACTTGACACTATTAACAGTCTAATTAAGTGGCAAATGAATTGCTTCATGGGGGAGCTGATGTCGAAACTCCACTAGCAACTCCAGCCTTCAGTTCCCTTGTAGAGTGCCAATGCCCAAAGCCCACTACCTCTCAGACATCTTCAAGCGCCATTACACGGCCACTACTGTCTGATCTCAAAACTGCAAGATGTCAGGGCAACCGATGACCTGAAGAGCTGGATCCTTGTGCCTCAGCATCAGGGTCAGCATCTGGACCAAAGGACCCCCGACCTTCTCAGGGACAACAGAATCTCCTTACTTAGTCTGTCTGTTCCTCCAACTGATCTTTCAGAAACCTTTTCTGTCAAAGACCCTGAGGTGTTGGGGGCTCACTCTGAAGAGAAGATGGAGGTCAGCAGGGGTTTGGAACAAGCCCCAACCAACCTCCCTGTTTCCAATGCTTTGAGGGAGGACAGTGACAAGTTGACAATTGCCTTTCCCCAAGTAGCCAGGTAGAAGGAGGAAGACTCCTGCAATTCCGTTAAGCAGGGGGATCATTTGCGGCTCCACACACTCGATAGCCTTCGAGCTCATGTAATCTCACATCCCCTATGGATAACCATACAAGGTTTGATTAAGTCGAGTTAAACAAGGTACTCTATTAGGGTGGTGAGGTTGTTTGATGTTTTGGTCATCGATGACGATTTGTTGACCATCTGAGGGCGGGGAGTCCTTGGCGACCACTGAGCATCGGGCCTGTGGTCTCTGAACTGACTCAGATTACACATCAATGTGTTGAAACTGCGAGCAGTCCAGAATGTCTTCAACCACTTCCTGGAGCTAGTACAGGGTCAGATTGTGCTTCAAAAAAAATTGACAACCAGACGGCCATGCAGGGTGAAACAGTGTCACAAGCTGTTCAACAGGAGGTATGGCGGTTCCTTCAGTACAGCATTCAGGTGATGCCAGTATACCTCCTTGAATTGGACAACAGCCGTGCGTACGCCTTATACTGGCACATTCTTGGTCCTCACAAATGGATGCACCAACAGAAGATATTGCCGCTCATCTCCCAAGGTCGTTCCAGGTGGATCTGTTTGGGTCTTGAGTGACAAGCAGATACCGATGTTCTGCTCCATGATACCAGACCCAGAAGCTATGGCCTAAGAAGCCTACTTTAAGTATTGACTTGGAAGATGACCTTCTAAGTTGCAGTTACTGTTGGCAGGCCGTAAGGCGACATCCATGCGATGTCAGCTGATCTCGGCTGAGTGTCTTTAATAAGGACAGAGTTAGCGACCTCAAAAGCTAACGCTTTGGCCCTGCCAGTACTGTCAGGACTAGCGCGCTGTTTGCCCGTCGCTTCTAGCTTTGTTATATGACTGTAGGGGTCAGATGTTATTGGTGTTTATCACCACACTGCTTCCATGATTTATGTCTTTCGTATAGGATGGCTAATGTGGCGCTTGAAAATTCAGCCACTTGTGCTAATAGTGCATTAAAGGTAGCAAGGTTGGTGCTGGAAAAATTATATCACAGAGGCAAAACTTGTCAAAATATTATTCAGCAACATAAATGGTACTTAAATCATTCTGAATTTTTAATTTTTTTGGGTTTCCATGGAAACAGTTATAAGTTTTGTACCCCCCTGCCCCTGCTTAGGCTTGTTATATAGCGTTCATTCTGTCCGTCCGTCTGTCTGTCCGGGAGTCACAAATCTTTGTCCGGAGCATATCTCCTAAACTATAAATGCTAGCTTCACCAAACTTCATACACTTGTAATTATCAACCATGATCCATAGATGTGCCTTTTGAGGGTTAGACCAACAAATGATTTTTATTTTTTGCGTTTTCCATGAAATCATGACTAAAACAGTGAATCTATGACAAAGTCCTTTGTCCAGAACATTTTTCCTAAACTATTCATGCTATCTTCAACAAACTTATCAACCATGATACCTAGATGTGCCTTTTGAGGGTAAGACCATCAAATGATTTTTATTTTCTGCGGTTTCCATTTAAACATTACTAACAAAGTGAAAGATGTGCCCTTTTGAAACTTACCATTTTACTTTTATCCAACGTCACTCAAATGTTAATCTTTATAGTAAATTTGACATTTTTTTCTTTCAAGAAAGCCATAGTATAGTCTGAAGCAGGGATTTGTGAGCTGTGCTCACTTACTTATTGCATAAGTAGCAAATAAAGGTAAGATGATTAGGTTGGATTAAAATTTTGGGCAAAGGAGATCACAGTGCTTTAATTAGATATTACCCCAATCCCACTCACAACGAACTTGACACAATTATCAGTATTTCTCTTCAAAGCAACCACCTAAATTAATATTTTTTCCCATTGTTTTATAAAACTAGAGAGATCTCTTTCAAAGAAATCGGTAGGTTGCTTCTAAAACGATGTCTTGACTTTTGAAATCAGTGTTTCATCATCTGTAAAGCAAGTTTGTTTAAAAAATGACTTCATGATGGTGCAAGGTTAGGAGAGTAAGGAGTGTGAGGAAGGATTTCATAGCCACAAGACTGTGCTTCTGTTTGAGAAATGGGAAGAGTTGTGAATGGGAGCAATGTCTTGCAGGATACTGATAACTTTGATCACCGACCACATCTCATAAACTAGATTGCTTCCTTTAATTTCTGTAGCAGTAAAACATCTTCACAGAGTTGTGATGACGGATGTCCTGGCAAGGGGTACCACAATTGTTGTGATGACAGATGTCCTGGCAAGGGGTACCTCAATTGTTGTGATGACGGATGTCCTGGCAAGGGGTACCACAATTGTTGTGATGACAGATGTCCTGGCAAGGGGTACCACAATTGTCCTTTATAGAATGAGAAGCTTGATTATTCTTTTATGGAAGTATTACCCTTGTCATGCAATATTCAGAGTATTCAGAGTCTTCAGGGGGATGTTGACAACTATGTCTATTTATTTCTAATGGCATTCACAATGCAAAAGTAACAGGAATTGTAAGGCTGATTTTGATCAACACAACAGTAAGACTTACAAAGTAACCCTATGTTTTTTAAAATGTTTTTTTTTTACTGTAAATAATAACTAGATTACTACATATTTCTTTTCTTATATCATTTCTATGTTATCATGTCGGGTGACATAATAACAATTTCAGTCTACTTGATGAGATAGAAATGGGTTATGGCAAAAACTGAACTGTGAAAAAAGAGACACCAAATTTCATTGGTGAAAAGGGAACCAATTTGGAGAAAACGGTACATTTTTTTACCCTCCAAAACAGAACCAATAATGGCTAAACAGAACAAAGGGCAGGATGAAAAAGAACCAAATTCCTTTTTTAATATCATTCATCATATTTCATCATAATTGTTCATGATTAATGATGACATTTCAATTAATTTTCAGAACATCACAAAACTGTCTATAAAATGGAGTGACACCAAATTCATGACATGAATGACATGTGATTAATGCCCATAGAATTGCATGTAAAAAAATCGTAGGGAGAAAAATTATCATAAATCAATAACGTCCCTTTCCTTTTATATTTTGCATACAAATTGGAAACAATATCACCTACAGATGCTTAATTTTCATCCAATTTCAACAAGAAAAGTGCATCTTTTTTAGATGACTCATATGCGACTGATTGGTTACGGTTAGCATAGCCGTCAATGGGAATCAAAGTTCCACATGCGTTGTTTAAGTTTCATTACTACACAACTGATAGATGAATGGTAATTGTGTATACATAGCTGAGATAATTTAATCGCTTACTGCCCTCAGACAACCAACAGATCATCACTTACTGCCCTCAGGCAATCAACAGATCATCATTTACTGCCCTAAGGCAATCAACAGATCATCACTAACTGCCCTAAGGCAATCAACAGATCATCGCTTACTGCCCTCAGGCAATCAACAGATCATCGCTTACTGCCCTAAGGCAATCAACAGATCATCACTAACTGCCCTCAGGCAATCAACAGATCATCGCTTACTGCCCTCAGGCAATCAACAGATCATCGCTTACTGCCCTCAGGCAATCAACATATCATCGCTTACTGCCCTCAGGCAATCGACAGATCATCACTTACTGCCCTAAGGCAATCAACAGATCATCACTAACTGCCCTCAGGCAATCAACAGATCATCGCTTACTGCCCTCAGGCAATCAACAGATCATCGCTTACTGCCCTCAGGCAATCAACAGATCATCGCTTACTGCCCTCAGGCAATCAACAGATCATCATTTACTGCCCTCACTTAAACTTATTCTTAAAATCAGTTGGCATCCGTCAATAAAGATAAGAGTTTCTTAAGTAAGATGGTATTCTCAGGAAATCAGTTAAATTAGAAATGAAAGTATTTGCTCTTTGTAAAAAATAATATAAATCATTTGGTAAAGAAAACATTCTCCACAGGTAGGTTTTGGAAGGGGACATTTAAAATGCAGGTTTATTAAATTAGATGAAATGATTTGAGTCTTTGAAGTTATCAATTTTCCGACATTGTTATATATTTGATCTTGAAAACACACTGAATTAAAATATCCAAGACAAAACAAGAGGAACCCTAATTTACAATTATGTATATGGTTTCATAAATCTTTTGTGAAGAATTTGAGGCTATTGAAAGTTTCACTTTGATTTTACCTTTACTTCTTGAATGCATCATTTTAGTCTTATGTCATGAACTATCAATTTGATAATTGCATGTAATTAATATTTTGAACCAAATAATTATTCTACTTACATACTATTATCAATATCATTATAGCCTAAGAGTAATTGAGGGGTCCGAATGACAGGGTATCTAAAACGTCTATAAAATTCAACCTAGTCCTTGAAAATAGTTCAGATGAAGATATTCTGAAAGCTGAAATAATTCACTGTAACATATTGTATTGTTAGGAATCCTGAAGTTTGGCTGCAAAATAGAAAATCATCATGAAATCAAGTAAGTTTGGTTGCTGTCCCTTATAGGCAACTGCAACTAAATTATTTTTTGTCAATTATTCATCATTTTTAATTTCTTGGCTAATAATAATTTGGTTGCAGGTGATAAAATATTTTTTTGAGAAGCTTATCAGATCAATTTGGTTGCAGAAGACTTCAAATTTACCTAATTTGACGAGAAAACAAATCAACAGTTTCAGTTTAACGTGCTCCCTCTGACACAATGTGTGACGTAATGGCATGTGCTACGCAACACGTCTGCATGTGCAGTCGAGTGTAGTGCATGGCCACCCGTAGCTGTGCTCTTCCCAGCATGAACAACATATAGACCGGCTGAAAAACGCCCAGTGTCACCTGTTTTCGGCAACGTAAGAGCGATTCGCTGTAGAATTCTAATCGTGCTATCATAACAAAAAGATTTTTCAGTCATGTTAATCAATGATGATTTGAGATTACTCACCAACATTTGTAGGATTACATCGCTATAATCGGCCCAGAAACTCCGCCATGAAAAGAATGGTCCAACTTGTGCATTTCACCTGTTTTCGGGGATGACGTTATACAGCGATTAAGTACGGAGTTTCACTGTCACCAGAATCCACTGGGTCAAAAACACATAGATATGATATTCCCACATGTCAGAATTTAATAAAAATGTTAAATGTAATAATTTTGAACACGAATAACGATAAAATCCAAACTTGTCATTTACATTTCTTTTGAAGTTATAAAATCACATCATTCTTCAACTGGGCTCTGTTCACACTGTGGACAGAAAAATGCTGTATGTGTCCGAATAACAGACAAAGTGGTACAAAACACAAGATGAACCCAGTGAACACATCTGTGCCCATTTTACAAGTAATTGAGTCACTGCAGCGGAGGGCATCTGGGGTGAATTTCCCACACACACAACACAGTTCATCATGGTCGGTTGTACTGTCAGAAAAACTGTCTGTGAACGTGGTCCCTGGGGTAGAATGGGCAAATTCAAGATTTTCTGAAAGATGACTGAATGTTGGTTGGAGTTAAAGTTGTGTTAAAAACTCTACAAGCAATACTGCACATGTCATGTTTTCCGAACACCTTACCCACGTTTTCTCTAAAAAATGAGTGACATGACCGTATCCAAGTTGATTCAAAAGGTCCATAACATCCGATGTCAAGTGGCTGCAAAGATGACTGGTATGGGTTGGGAGAACAAACAAAATGATATTATTTTCTCTTGCCCACTCTATCAGCCCAAGCGAAACATGGCTCTTGTGTCCGTCATATAATATGAGAACCGAAGAATCGGCGCTGCATGATGGCAAGTTTCGCTCTAAATGTGTTTTCATGTACGTGCACTTCCGTATTGGACCACCCTGTCTCGGAAACAGATCCACCTGAACCGGGTGTTGCACCTGATAACAGTCCATCTCTCATACATTGTCCAGGAAAGACAAAGTATGTTGTCCAGGAAAGACAAAGTATTGAGGAACACTTCCACCAGCTGCGTTAACAGCAGCAATCATGGTGACTGTTTGTGACTTTCCAGATGTCACGGTCTCTGACTTGCAATAAGTACCGGAGACGATCTTTGGTGGTGTTACATTTGTTGAAATTCCCTTTTCATCAATATTGAAGATTGCATGCATGGAATTCTCCAAATTGTGTCGCTGAAAGACTTGTGACAGCTCTTCAAAATATCTATCAATATTTTCTTTCGTCGCAGATCTCACACGTGCTGCTTCAAGTTTCCGAGGTTTCTGTACTCTAAGTTCAGGCCATCTGTCGAGGAAGCTGTACAACCATCTCAGACTCAAGGGGTGCTGACGATCTCTATATCCAAGATGAAAAGCATAGTCACTTGCAAGATTAACAGTCTCTTGGCGAGTATATCCGTAACCAATCTCCCCCATTACTCGAATATGACTTGACAGAAAAGATTCCTTATGTTCTGTGAATAACGGCATAGGACCTGACTTTACTGTTTCAATGCTGATATTTCCTAACAAACGATCTTTAAGAGTTGAAATGGGTATGCCCCACCTAGCTGCTGCTCTCTGTGCTGATACATTTTCTTCAGTCACAAGTCTGTAGGCATTATCTAGATCATCTCTAGTGTAATTGGGCCTGTAAATTAAATGATAATTGAAAACATCACAGAACTTGTTATTACGTCATTAAAACTTAGATAAGCATGACCTTAAACTTTTTCCGTAGTTTTTAAATCGAGCGCGATCGTATGTGACCAGTCACGTGATGTGCTGTTGACAAACATCATTTATGAGCATTATGGTGAATTGAAAAAAAGTAATAAGAAAAAAGATGTCTTTTTCTATTTGCAACGAAGTTTTTGGCACACCTACCTTTCTGATTTCCATAGTTGAAGAAAAATTTATCAAAGAAGTTGAAAGTCATAAACACCTAGGTATAACCCTTCAAAACGATTGTTCATGGAAAATACATATCAATGACATGATAAAGAAAATCAGTCCATTGATCAATTGTCTGAGAAGTTTAAAATATGGTCTATCTCGAAAAACGCTTGATACATTATATACGTAATTTATCCTTCACCTATTTGATTACTGCTGTCACATATGGGACAACTGCACAATTGAACAGGCTGTTATATTGGAAAATTTACATTTAGATGCGTTGCGAATGATTTGCGGCGCGGTACGTGGCACTAGTCATGATAAAAATATAAGGAAACAAACTACAACACTCTTTAAGGATAGAAGACGTCGCTTTAAACTCATTGCTTTTTATAAAATGTATCATAATCTGGTACCAGACTACGTAAGCGATCTTATACCAGGACGAGTATTCGAACAAAGCAGCTACAATCTTAGAAATAGTTCCTCCATTCAAGCAATTAAATGTAGAGCACAGAGATGCTCAATCTTTCATACCAAGTGCTATTATCCTATGGAATTCCCAACCACATGAAATCATCCACGCCCCTTCCATTAATCAGTTCAAAACAATGATAAATCAAACGGTTACAAATAATAATTACAATTTAAGTTCAGGGTCTAGATTCTGTCAAGTCATCCATTGCCGCCTCAAGCTTGGCTGTAGCGATTTAAATGCGCATAGATATCTTAGACATATATCCGAAAACCCCGGGTGCTCATGTGGCCACTCTTATGAAGACGTGATTCACTATCTGTTTATTTGTCCGATATATCAAAATTAAGAATCAATATGTATTTTTATATTTATGGATTTGACATAATGACAGTTTTATACGGCAACGGTAATCTGACTATCCTGAAAAACAACAATATTCTTGAATCATTACACCATTTTATCAACACGAGTAATAGATTTTCTTGACATTCTGCAATTATCTATAACTATTTTCACTTTACTCTGTTTCGTGCAGAGGTTGCTGCAGACTTTAATACTAGGCATATACCAGGCCATATTTCAAATCCTATTAGGTAACTACATGTTAACATTACACATTTTTTCTTTGCTTTTGAAGTTTTACATTTTCTTGTGTTTGTTTCCAGCTTTATGTATCATGTAAAAGAGCGGCGTTTAAATAAGTTATTATAGCTTGTTCGCCAATCTTTGTTTCATTTTTGGAAATAAAAATATGTTTAAACCAAATATTTACTTACAAAAGCAAAATTGTTTTGAATGGTGGAAATGAACCTTAATTAGGCCTATTTTGGAAAGGATATTATTCAAATGTACTTTGTCTATTGTACACACTTGAATCTAGCTTGCATTTATTATGTCCCTTGCAAAAAGCTTTGCGGGAGACATAATGTTTTCAGTTCTGTCCAAAATTCCATAATTCTGAAATACTTTCATTTCCGGACCATATCTCAAAAACCATTAAATATTGAACTCAGTGCATATAGGGGGGATGCTTTTGTTTCTGGGCAATATCTAAATAATAATAATAGCATGCTTATATTGCGCTGTTTTCCATTTCGACAATGCTCAAAGCGCACGAAACACATATGTACGAAAGCAGGAGGATATAGAGAAAAATCAGTCGTCAAATGCTAGTTTGAAGAAGTGTGTCTTTAAAGAGGATTTAAAAGCAGAGAGTTCTGTACAGTCCCGCAGATGTTGAGGTAGCTGGTTCCAGGCTGTGGTTGCTGCATACTTGAATGATCTTTGTCCGTATGTGGTGGTGTTTACGGAGGGGACGACGAGAAGACGTTTGTCCTGGGAGTGGAGACAACGGGGTGGACGGTGAGGCGTTAGGCAGTCGGCAAGGTACGAGGGAGCTGTTCCAGTGAGGCAGCGAAAAGTGATGCATAGAAGTTTAAATTTAATCCTATAATAAATGGGTAACCAGTGAAGATAGCGAAGCAGTGGGAGAACATGGTCATGTTTACGGGATTGAGTCACAATACGTGCGGCAGCATTCTGAACTCGCTGTAGTCTCAGTATCTGTGATTTAGTGGCACCAGCAAGAAGGGAGTTACAATAGTCAATTCTACTTATAACAAGTGCTAGAACAAGAGTGGTGGTTGAGGCAATTGTGAGGTATCGTCGTATGTGTCCAATAGTGCGAAGCTGAGCAAAGCAGGTCTGTACAAGCCGTGACACGTGATCACCAAGTGACACACAGGAGTCAAGTATCACACCAAGGTCTTTTACATTATCCGCTATAGGAATGTCTGTTTGGTCGAACTGAAATTCTGTGATACTGCACTGTGTCCTCCTTTTCTGTGGCCCGAGGAGAATGCACTCCGTCTTGTCGCTGTTCAGTTTGAGTTTGTTTTGGAACATCCATGTCTTGATGTCCTCACAGCATGTGTAAAAAACCATTCAATATTTTATTTCAAAACTTGGTATGTGGGTTACATCTTTTGCTTGGGTGGTGCCTTTTGCTTCTTTGGTTATTCTTAATATTTTATTTTACTTGGTTTCCATTGAAACAATTTGAACTTAGTTCATATTGGGGGCTGTTGATGCTAATTATGATATTTGATGACTGTGAGTATCAAATGTCACATTCCTTACAATAAAGAAGTTGACAAAAATATAAAACTCTTCCTTATGCACCATTGAACTTGTATATTTCACGAGTCATTATTTTTTCAAGTTCATTGATGCTAAATATATTAACCTTTTTATTATATGTTTGGTATAGACTGTTTCTGGTGTAAGTGGCAATAAGATGATTAGGTTGGATTAACAGTTTGGAAGGGGGATATCACTGTGCATCACATGCACATATTTCTAGCTATTCATCAAAGCGCTAGGTTACTCAAGTCACTAAACGACAATATCCTGTTTATTCGATGCAATAAAGTCAGCCATTTTTTAGCCGCGAAGTTGTCTTGGTGTTAATGAGTTAACTGACCTCAGGCAATCAACAGATCATCGATTGTTTAACGCCTTCAGGCAATTAACAGATCATCGCTTATACTGCCCTCAGGCAATCAACAGATCATCACTTACTGATCTCAAGTCAACTGCAACTGGGCGGTCTGGTTATTTTGCCTTTGACTAATCAATTAAGAAGCAGTCAATGTTTGAAAAATTTATCAATAGGACTCTTTTGATTAAGGATATTAAAATATGCGAACTGTTGAAATTTGGATATCTCAATTCATAAAATAAACCGGTTACCTGAAGTTGAATAGGAAAGCCGGCTTGTAAGTCACTTATAAAAGTTACATTGATCAGAGTAATTTTAATGAGGCTTGTGTGACGTTTCTGTGATATTATTACTTTATAATAAGACTTACTTAAATTCATGCTTTTACGAAGACATCAACGTCATCCCAAAATATTGCTTGTTAAATGTTGATGTGTGACAAATCTGATAGGTGGATATCAGGGACTTCTTCTGTACCTATGGATTACTACATTGTTTTTTAAATTAACCTGCACACCCCCTCCACCACCACCCCCCCCCCCCCCCCTCCCCAATTAAATCTAGTTAATTTGGCTTATACCAAACCACTGTTGATGTATGTACGTGTACCCTTGAATCTGCTATGTAGTAGGTTTGATGTTATCATGTTTTTGTAGGAATATTTTTTATCCAAACACGGCAAACTGCACGGGCACTTTGCTCATTACAATTTCAAAGTAAATGTCTTTTGCAATTATACAGACACGGCTATTAAGTTAAGTTACTCATATAAGTGTTGTCAACCACCAACCTTGCTCCTGACCTATCACGCTAATGATTGAAGCTATGATCCCTTGACAGTTTCTTTTTGTTGCAGCTGGTACTCGAGCAGATGAGCTGGAAGCCACTGACTGACCTGACTATATAATATCACTCGTCTGGAGGTCGGCTGCTGCTGCCTTCACATATATCTCACTTTTACCTTACCTTACTCAGTATGTCTATGTTATATACTCCATGTATGTCAGATCTCCCTCATATGATATTGGTATTTGTGACTGGTCGCTAGTGATAGTAATTCATAACAGTAATGCATGCTGCTAATAGCTGAAATATTGCCATAGCGGTTAGACAATAACTCACTCACTCATAACAGTAATAAAAACTGTATGATTTGTGAATAACTTCTGTCAACCAAGTTTTTAATTTTTGAAAAGATCCCTTAGTTACATAATGTCACAAGTACATAATGATTGCTAAACAGTGTCTATAAAATGTTTTCCTCATTGGTAATATCCAAGATAATCTCAGTCTATGAAGTGAAGGGTGTATATTTAATATAGCGCTTGTATTTCTCAAATACTTCAAAGGCTAGGAATCTCATTTTTTAAATCGGGTACAAACAATAAGGAACATGAGGCATCTGGATATTGAACGTGGTCAGGGGTTTCAAATATAACAGGATGCATACAGCTTACAGCACAATGTGAAAGGTCATAAAGATGTCCATTTATCTTAGAATTCCAGTTCTCTTAAGTTGTCATATTTGCCTATTTAAACATTTTCTTATTAAATTTTCGTGGGCTTATGTTATCCATTCTTGTCCACTGTCATACTTGGAAGGAAGCCATCTGGAATCACCATTTGGTGCAAGATTTGGTGCATACTCCCCAAGGGTCCAATATGGAAGCTCATAGCTCTGTGGTATATAACATTGATAGGGAGCTTTCAATGTATTTACACTTTCAAAATGCTATTAAAACATAGAAAAATAAAGTTGTCTGTATTTAATTATTCTATCAGCAGCATTAAGATAAAAATTTTGGAGTCACAGGAAACTCTTTGTTTAATTCAATACCTAAACTACCAACGGTATTATGACACTTGACATAAAAGAAAACTTTTGATACCCGAATATGCAATTTTGCAAAAGATTTTGGCAACAAATGCAAAAACGGTAAGAAGATATTAATGAAGGCAAGATACAAGGGGTAGTAAGCCAATACATGCTGTAGTTTGACATTTCTAATGGTTTAAACAGCTAAAAACAATACTAAGTTACAAAATAAGAAAATGTCATTGCAAAGTTATAAATAAGATAAATACCAATAGGCAAGCAACATCCACATTTTGAAGCATGTTATATATTCAAGATCGACGTGTATTTTGTTTTCAGAATACTTAATTGGCCCCATATTTTATTTTCCCACATGAATTTTATACATGTACTCCCACTACGAAGTAAGTGGGGAAATATATTGGTCATTCCATCCGTCCCTCTGTACAGTAAAATTTATCGATAGCAAGGCAACCAAACTTTGCACACTTGTTTACTATGACCTCTAAAATTTAAGCCCATTTACATCTTTTCTGAATTTCTAGTGTTTCCATTGAAAAGTCACTATTTTTAGTTCACGCAATAGGGCAATGGGGCCAGTTTTCCCATATTAAAAATAAATTTTAGGCAATCAAGCTGTCAAGCAATTTCTTTTGGAGCCTCACAATTCTATTGTTTTTTTCTGGATAGATACTTTTCAACAAGCAGATTTTTTTGTATTTCTTTCAGAAATCTTGATGTATTTAAATTTCTGTTGTTGATACTTTAAGAAAAAATAAATCTTTTCCCAGCAAGAATAATATTATCGATGACATCATAGTCAGAATCAGGACCAAATAGAAGTCAGGTCAAGTTAAGTAAAAAAGAACTACTTCAAAATCATAAGTGTTTCTAATAAAAGTTCTTACTTCATTCCAAAACCTCTGTCCATGTTTTTATTTCTTAAGACCTAGTACAATGTTTTCTCGTTCCTATCTATCAATTTAATTTTTAGCAGCTATTTTTTAGTATACACAGTGTTATGGATAAACTTGAACTGAAAATCTACGAGCTTAGCATCTGTTGTAGATTTTCTATACGTGAAAATATAGCTCTGCGGCAAGTTAACATTCACCATGTTCTCCCACTTGTTACAGATTTCAGGTAATTATAAAACAATTTTCAATACTTTGTTGGTAAGAAGAGAGTATATGCTGCATTATTAATGACCAAAATGAAATAATGAATTAGAAGATAGATAGTTGCGTTTGTAAAACAGTGTCGCAAACATTGTGATGTCAAAACGGTTTGCCTCCTGACGTCATAACATGGTAACGGCATTTGAAAGAAGGTGGTCGGTTAAAACAAAGCGGCAAACTTTGACTAAGATAACTAATTGAAAATATGTTCATTCTTCATAATAAAATTATAGTAAAATTTATTTTTTATATCTATAGGTAGACAATTACAACTATCGTAATAGGACATAAACTTTTACGCGGCGTTAAAAAATAACTCACTCACTCATAAACTTTTAAACTAACAGAAAATTCAAATATGGAGTCTGGCCGACTTTGAATTGTCATTCAACATAGAGGATTTTTTAAAGTCAACCAATCAGAATCGAGAATACAACAAAGTCATGTTACAATTATCATTAGAAGCGCCGACGTGTTTGGGGCTGCTATAATTTTTTTGTCTGAATTCCGCAGGCCGCGCATTGTATTTAGCTATAACATTTTTGCACAAGAGTTTTCAGAAGCCATATAGAAAACCATCTTACTTATACCTGGGGGGGGGGGGGATGTTTAGACATGCTCTAATTTTTTTGACATGTTTCTATTTATGGTCAAAGGTCAAGGTTGTGAGTAATGTAATTTTAAAAAATCATTGTAAACACGGTTACTTGAAAAGTGTAAGTGCTCATGAGGCTCTTATTTGGAATAAAGCAACTATGAAGAAGTATCAAGAATTAGAACGCTTTCAATGGCTGAAATATTGCCCAAGCGGCGTTAAACAATAACTCGCTCACTCAAGAATTGGAAAGGTTTTCGCTAGTCTGTAGGCCAGACCCTGAAATAAGGTAGAAGCCTGAGCAAGTCTATAAAAAGACTTTAAAGCTTGATTTCAGGGTCTGTAAAAATCCACGAGCTCACAGCCCAGAATGCCTTATCAGCTGTCATCAGTACATGATGAGTGGAAGCAAGGAATGGCAGCGGCCTGCCACCTTAACCCCCACTGCATAGTTATACCCCCCTTGACCTCATGGTCCTCAACATGTGGTGTCGCATTAAACCTAAACATTTGTGATACATTTTACATTTTATGTGATAGAATTTCAAGTAAATCAGAAAACTCCAATGGACATGATAAATTCTTATTTTTGTCGAAAAGATGTACTCTTTTGTTCGCCTACAGGTAGTGGAGAATCATTAACCTTTGAACTATCTTCAATACTTTTTAACGAACATGGTAAAACAAAATTTGTTATTTTAATTGTTGTTTCTCCCTTCTTCACTTACGAAACACCAAACTGAGAAATGTTTGTCCAACTTAAAAAGCCACTCCGTGATTTTCATAAGATATTATTTACCTTTGATACGAACCTAAATGTCATATATGTGGTGATATAAAATCAAAACATCTTAACTTTACGTGTCCAAAACACATTTATATGACAAATACTGGTTTTCCATGAAAATCTAAAAACAGCCTTATAAATGCACAGAGGTGTACATATCACGTCCAAAATACATGGATACTAGTTATATAACCTAACAAACACTATCAACTACTAACTGCCCTCCTGGCTGTTTTAGAAAAGTCTCCAAAATTACGTTTGACCATTTGACGCGCACCACTGTCCTGTTTTCGATCATAATTGCGACTTTCTACCTTCATATTGTAACCGTAAAAAAACAATAAGCTTTAAAATGTGTCTTTTTGGTCGATACTTTGCAATCAAATGACACTATTGATTAAGTGTGGCATATATGACTCCAACAACTCATGGAGTGGCTCTTTAAAGCAGTCTACTTGACATTGAGTGTAGAGTATAAAGAAAACCTTGTGTCAAGAGAGTGATACAATGAAATGAAAGTCTTTTTGAAATCTATTTAGAGGATATTTAATTAAGTTTGTCAAATACGATGTTTATCTCATCGAGTGGTGGGATTGGAGCTGATATTTTCACGAGCGGCGCAGCCACGAGTGAAAATATCAACTTCAACCCCACCACGAGATGAGATAAACATCGTATTTGACAAACTTAATAAAATATTCTTTTTATTATATATTTTCATTCTAATTTTGTTGATTTTTAGTGTTTATGATGTCGATAAACATTTCTTAACCCTAAAAGTAGTCCCGGCACAAAGAAGCCCTGGAAAGTTCATCAGCAGTGACGATATATTATATCGCTACTGTCACCAGTGACGATATATTATATCGCTACTCTGACCACATACAAGGTTTATTTCCCTGATAAATCCCTGTATTTCATTGCTTATTATGTAATAAAATAAGTCTTTCTATAGACCCATCAAGACTTATCATCTCACGTGAACATTTCTTACACACTGTATGTGTCGAGCATTCCCTCAAAATAGAAAGATGGAGGGTATTTTCTATCAATTGACAAATTTCTGTCATTTGATATTTAAATAAACATTTTTAATATACGGGTGGAATCAACAATACTTTCACCACAAATGACACATATTGATCCTTTATTCTTTGGAGAAACGTTCACTAAATGAGAGTTTTTTAGGCGTTCTCGAAATATTCAACTGTTCTGCCATGTGAAAGAATACTAACTGTCCAGCTATCTTCAACCCATGCTGTGGTCCCTGAGACCATCTAAAAATAGATTTTAAGCCTTTACCCAGTCAACTAATGCCAGATGGAACATTCACTAGCCATGAAGCATAAATATTGTTGACATGTCCACTAAAGTTAATTGGTGATAAGATATTTACAACATGAAGTGAGATGCTTGAAATTCCAAGGACCTGCCCATTTCTTTAGACTCTGAAAATGAAGAAATTTCAGTCTCCTTTTCATTTCATTTATAATAAGTTTTTAAATTTTTCGATTGACTGATGCATTTTTCATTTCAGAGTCTAATTGTTAGACTAGGTTTTCGCTAAAATCAGAAAATGTCAAGATCACAAAGAGATAACTCAAGAATGGTTTTGAGAAAATGCTTTATTTAACCATCAAGACTTGGCATCATTACAATTGTGATATACCCAATGAAAAGTTATGATAGATCGTGTGACCTTTAATGTCAAAGGTCAAGGTCGCAAGATAAGCTAAGTCAGAAATAGCTTTTTGAGATTTAGATTAATCATTAGAGACTTTACCCTAATGTTCACATTCTAAGTTCAAAGTAACAAGTTATATTAAAAAATTGTGTGAACCAGCAAAATGTGACAAAAGTATGAAAAAAGTAATAAATAAGGATTTTAAGATTAAAATGTTGAATAATACTAAAAGAAGATACATTAACACATGAGTCGATAAAAATATTGATATGAAAGCTTAGCATATTCACCGAAGTTGATTCTCAGCACATGATCGCAAATCTAGTTAGAAACAAAGAAATGAACGTGCCAATTCTCGGAGCTGTCTTTACTCTTATAACAGTTTCTAGAGCCTTAGTTATCTATAAGTAGAAGCCTGACTGAGATATGCAGGATGCTCGTAGACATCTCTAGAATAAGCTAGCTTTCATAATCAAAACAAACAGGTGTGCAACGCATTAGACAATTCAACAAAGGTATTAGACAATGTTACATAATGTTATTGTTTAAGTAATTCTCCTGCTTTATAGATTTATTTTACAGACAATTACAGTTTTATAGAATGAATTAGACAGACAGATTATGGCTTACTGCTTTTTACAGCGTATACAGAACAGGCATGTAAGTTTTTGGAAAACTTGTAACTAGTCGCCTCAGTTATACTAATAAACAATCGCATTCTCATCAAACTCTCCTCCTTGAGGAAAAGAATTTTACAAAGGAATATTGCGTTGAAGTTACAAGAACAATAATTACCATAAACATGTTATTAAACTAGAAAACATATATGCAACTTACAAACATTTAACATCATAATGTGTATTTAAAAGGTGCATCAGCTCAGACATTGTCTTTACCTTTAATATATTCAATTTCAAGATTGGATCCTTGCAAACTTACACGCCACCTCTTCATTTTCTGAACAGCATACTCAAGGAATTATGGTCAGTAAACAAAGATTTCAACTGGAAAAGCTAGCTAAAGTCCAAAGTTTCTTTGTCAATTGTTGAATAGTTTCTTTGGTGCTTAACCTTTTGGAAAAACAGCAGAATACAACCTATACACACATAACTTGCATCAATTTGTAACTTAAAACTTTCTCAAAACAATTGTGCCTGTAACACAGGAGAGTTCATGAGCATGACCTTGACTTTTTCTAATAGAGCCTGACAAATGCTCAAAAGGTTTGTAAGTTGAGGTACAACATCAGAAAAATGTCGACAAAACTTTCTATAACAGCCTGCCATGCCCAAGAATCTCGTGAGTTCTTTTCTAGATAGAAGCATAACCTTTTGTTCAATGAAATTCCTGAAGAGAGAAGTGAAAATCCGCAATCAGTGATTCTAAATGTTTTAGGTAAAAACATGAAACTACCCTGATAGAGTTGATCGAAACTGCTTCAAATCGGTCCAAAGATTGCCTAAACCGCGATACAACGTTACCCTAACCCCCCACCCCCCCCCCCCCCCCCCCCTTTCAAATCCAGCATGAAAAGGATGAGATTTTTTTAAACAGAAAAGCATATGAACTAACATTCCTATACCCGCACAAGGATAAAGGGGATAGACCTGGTTCTTGAGAGAAAAATACAAATGAACCACAAAATCATGAAAATTTATTGATCACCAGAAATTATTAAACGTCTTGAACAATCAACAATTTTTCATGTGTATTAGATTATTTTTAAAATTGCTATGGAATATCAAAGAGTTGTATGCCCTACATTTATTGGCTGATTATTTGTGTCTAAGATTGAAATTTTCAAGTAGGGCATGCAACCTAGTTTCAATTTCTAATATTGTCGGCTAGTAAATGTTTCATATCTGCCGCTGTTGTAATTCTCATTTCCCACAGGAATTTTCCTCAAAATAGTGGAGGGTTTTTCTCTAAGAATATTTTCGCTTGTATTGATACAATCGAGATGTACAACAAAGATCTTTATAAATTGCAAAGTAAGGTAAATCTTTTGTATGATGGGGGTTGATTATAGTTAACAACTCAAAACCTAATGTCTTTGCCAGAGGTTGTGTTAAGATAATTGCATCTCCAGGGTTTTCAAGCTTCAATTTACCATAAGCAGAATTTATTGTTACTTTTCAACCATGATCCTTAAAGAATGCATTTAACATACAAACATTGTAACAACTATCTAGAATAGTGATATTTTTTCCCTTTCAGAAATGTATTATTTCAAAGTTCCTCGCTGATATTATACCAATACGGGTAATACAAAATTTCACATATAGCTATTTCCAAACATCCATTTGTGTTGTCTATAGCTGTAGCTGTATATAGCATAAGTGATTCACCATTCTTAAGATTAGGAATTGTCAAGTGCATTTTATCATTTAAACATTTATTTTTGACAATGAAATGACAACACTGCCCTATAAATATAACAGCAAAGCTTAGTATAACACAAGGGGAGTTAATGTTTTGGTGATAATAAAAATAAATTAGCACTCATAAAGCAATCGATGTGGGTAGACACTGAAGGCACCAAATTTGCTGTTAGATTCCTTGATACTTTTGTAAACTATCTGGTAAAAATATCTAGTGAAGATGAAGAAGATAACTAAAAATAAAAATAATCCAATGCAATTTTGGCAAAATCAACTTCACTTTGCTGTAAGGTGTGATACTACGGTTGTGGGATTTCCTATAAAGACCATCTATCAACAAAGAGGGAATTAACAAAAAGTCCTATCGCTGTTAAAATACTAGATATGGTTATTCCCTGTCCCCGAAAGAAAGTTCGGAGACGCTCACTAAGGGATTTATCTTCACCTAATATCCCATCAATAGTCTGGCACGCTAAATTTGTGATCGTAATACTTTTTTATTTGTTGTAGCAGCTTCCAAAAGTGCCGACCTTTCATCTTCCTAATAATTTATTCTCTTAATAACCCGTTCTCTTTTTCATGGTTATCGGCTTTGGCTAGTTTATCTTTTTCATATTCTAGATGATCATCCAATTTTGTCAGTTTTGACAAGTTATTTATAAGTTCAACTCTTTGAGGTCCGCATTGCCTCGTCAAGCCCTCGCAATTCTCTTATACTTATACTTATTTCTAGTATTTGTGGATCGTTAATAGTGTGTATGGCTTTCTCTATTGCATTCTTAGCTTCATTAACCCCTTGGATTGGTTGTTTTACTAAGTTTGTTCTGCTTCAGTCAACTGTGACTTTGAACTTTGAAAAGCCCTCTAAATTTTTTTTCTGGAAGTTTTGGTTTTGGTGTACTTGTATAATCTACAAACCCTTATTCATCACGAATAGCCCCTAAACCTAGTTTGGTCTGTAATTTATAATTATAATAAATAATAATCCCATATTTCTGAAAACCAGCACAAATAAAATCACTTTCGTTTGTCTGATACCAAATTCCATTCACTCGTTGCATAAAAATGTTATCACATTACCATTCGTTTAGTATTCTCTATTTATTCAATCACAAAAAATATCATGGATAAAAAGAATAACCAACTCTGATTAAAAAATAAGGAAATTGGCACAAACAAATATGCAATTCGACATTGATAGCTTTATACAGACATGCGAACAACACATACTTAAAACGGTGATAACACCACAAACAAAAAGTTTTGGAAAGACACTCTCAAGGCATGGTGGAAATTCATAACCAAAAAAAAAGAGCAGAAAATGCTAAAAATGCAACAGATGTCCGAAAGCAACCTTTATGGATAAATGACAATATTAAAATAGATGGAAAACCAATATGTTATAGCACTACTTAGGTAATGGAATAACTTAAATCAACGATATGTTTGATTTGGGAAATTTCTAGATGTTAAACAAATAGGAACTTTATTTGGATGCAAAACTAATTTTCTAGAATGTCAGGGAAAAATTGAATCGATTAAATACCACTGCAAAATCATAACTGTTCATATTGAAATCAAAATCCAGCTCCCAATTTGCACTTTCTGTTACAAAACATTATTGGAGAACCAAAGGGGTGTAGAGACATTTATGACTTACTCTTAACTAGAAAAAAACAAAAACTTTGAAATACAGAGAATCCAGTAAACGTATTGATGATAAAACATGGGAAACAATAGCAAAAAATGACGTTTAAGTCGTACAACAGCGTTAAACACTCTTGGTTTCAATACAAATATAGAACGTCATACTCACCCCCTGGAACCGACCGTTCTGCAGAGGTGAAGTGATCGGCTAACTGTCCGCCTAAATGTGAAGTGATCGGTAGCGTGATTTGGATGAAAGCGTAAGTTCGGTGTTAAAAATCGGCTCGTTTTTCATAAATCAATATGAATTATTTTTCAACATTTTACGCCTGTTAAGGTTCTAATGGCTGTTCACAGAAAGTTTTAAGCTTCTACGTCCATCATGAAGAAAGATATCGGAAATTATCGGCAGAACACATGTTTTCAAAGTGACAAATTCGTAGTTTTTAACCTATTGATTTTATAATACAGATTTTTAAGATATAGATATTGTAAATGATTAACTTTTCAACATAGATATGTAATATATGCTCGATTGGATGCATATTATTCTGTAAATAGGCCTAAAGGTGAACGTGAAGTGATCGGCGTCAATGACTCTACAACCACTGTACATGCTTGCAGTGATCGTATTTCTGTTTGCAGTGATCGATAATGTACAGTGCACAAAACGCCTTAATGGAGGGATCAGAAGAGGTTGTAGATCGGTTAGATTTAAGTTTTATAAGTATTGGATCTGAGATTGAAGTTCCCCATGATTCTTCAAGCGAACCCACCCCAAGTACAAGCACAGGCTGTATAATAAGGATTTCGAGAGAGATTATTCGACCAGTAATTCCAAACCTTGCACAACTAGCCTTAATCTGGATTGAACCAACAAAACACCAACACCAACAACTAAGTCATTCACAGCTTCTAGTGCCACCCTTTTGTGCTGCAATACTTGTACCTTCACCACTAAGCACTCCTCTTCCATGCACAGGCACATCAGTCGCCACGCACCAGCCTTTCAATTCAAGTGTGATATGTGTGGCATGGCATACCCAGATGAAGAGAAACTAAATTCACACAAAATGAAGCACAATTTGATAACATTCCTTTGTGATACGTGCGCTAAAGTATACCAATCTAGGGATTCCCTTCGAGTTCATGTCAAGAAAATGCATAAGAATTCGTTCACCTACACCTGTCGGTATTGCACAGCTGGATTCATGTCACGAGACCTCTTTAACGGACACATGTCCAGACACACAGGTCAAAAAGCAGAAAATGTTTTAGCTGCAATGTTTTTTTATTACACATGTTGTCATTCACAGTCGCTCAATTATCAAATTGTGGTTAACACAGAGTATGAAAACATTCATTCAATTTCTTTGATTGCAAAATCAGTTCTTCATACTTGCCAATGGTTGCCAACAGTACATTGGATGATAAATAACGTATTTAGTTACTTTTGATGCCTTTGCATCATACACTCATTTATATATTAACCTCTATGTAATTGAGGAGGAAGTGAATAAATCTTCGTTGCAAATACGCATGTCGGGTTTTGTTATCATTTACCACAGACTAAGTTAGTCTAACTCTAAAGTCATATGCTAATGCCAAGGCGTTTGTGTGGCATTATTTTGGATTCGTCTGCTTTGTGAAATTGTCTAACTCCAGCCACTCCACGTAAGTGAGAGTCCAAAGTAGCAATTTCTCCAGATTTCCGTTTGGGCTTTAGGCGTCTTCTGCATACTTTGTCGAAAAGATGGTCTCTGGGGAAAGAAATGTTATTAATAAACACAATATGACCCTTTTATGCCATTCACAAAAATACAAGGTACACAACACCCAAAAGACTGATAAGTGAGAGGGCTAATATAGTACGATTTGTTTCAAGGCATTGGTGTTTATTTAAAAGTGGCAGTTCTGAAACGAACGTTCTATATGGTTGCTTAAGGTACGCAAACCCATTAACTACCTCAAATAATGAAAATGTGTAAACATAAAAATAGCTGCCAGCAGTTATCACTTGTTACTTAATCATTTCGCCTACGACTACGAAAAATCGGGTTGTGCAGTGGGGTGGTCGAACCTCTTTACATTTAAATTCAAATAATATTTATTTTGGGAAAGTTTCAAAAAATAAGATTTAAGAAAACCGCACTTTTGGTCCTTTTAATCAATAAACAATACCTGATATCAATTCCAACGATTTCCTTGTCGTCAGTTGGAAGATCAGTCATCTTAGGTGAAATACAGTCAGAAATCACGTTACTCGGATCAATTGCCATTGGAACAGGGTAATAGGGAGCAGCGCTTGTCCGAATGTGGAATCCTCTGAAAATGTATTTTGAGCATTAGTTTCTTGTTTCTTGCATATGTTCACCTTTTTTTAGGTTTAGAAAAAAAATAAGAATAATATCAATAAGAAAACTTATTGTCTATCTTTTCACGGATGTTCAACGCCATTTTAACAGTTTATTCATTTAGTTTTTCGCATAATTCACTCTTATGATTTGTATTATTCCTTTGTAACCTCGGATATTTCAACATTCTAACATCTATTACATCAAAAAGTTATCGAAGAAAATAATAGATAAAGCTTTCATTTCGTCAAAAGGTTATTGAAATTCATTGCTTGCTGCATCTGGAAAGAGATATATAACTTTACATTAAATAGTCATTTTAATGATATATAATCACTATTCGGTATTCAGCATCGTCTATGACATATAGAAAGAATAATTGGTTGCTTAATATCTGCTGACGGCCTTAGGCAGTTTATAATAACATCATCTCACCGTTCAGTGTTCATTTTAGCATGAACGATGTTCATTGCTGTTGAAAGGGCTCTAGGGACCTCCTTTGCACGCAGAACACCATGGCCCACTGGGTCTAATTCATCAAAGTCAGAAAAGAAGTTTTCAGCATCTAAGCTAGAAACAGTTCTTGGATTGTAATTCCCTGTTTTTACGTAAGAGTACATCTGTATCTTTCTCTCTATTGCAGTAAGTAATCCTTCGAACATGATGACTGGTATGTCCTTTACATGACTCCCTGGCGGTGGGAAAGTGGTGAAATCATACTGTGACAGTAACCATTGTCGGAAATCTAGTCTCCACCTACAGCGTGACAGTGCATCCATTCCTGCTTCATCATCTGCTGCGTACCAATGTCTTATCAAGCGGCATAATTCTGCTTCATGAACATCTCCATTTTCTATCATGCACTGTTCCACTTTAAATGAAAACGTTTTCTGAGCATAAGCATTGTCCTGTCTATCAATCAAATCCTCAACAAGAGATATATTGAGACCAGAGTTATTCAGCTTACTTTTTTCGGCCACCTTCAACCACGCCTTTCTGTCAATATGACATGCCTTTAAGCCTGTTGAGCAACATTTGGCTCTGGCATTTGTTAACAGATGATGTTCATCTAAGAACCCAAGTAAATGAGTTTCTAATTCCTGGTGGTATTCAGGCTGAGAATACCAGAATGATGGCTCATGTAATCCTTTCACTTTCACACAATCCGGGATGATCTGTTCATCTCTCCATTCTACTAGTTTCTAGGGGAAGATGACCTCTCCATACACCACATTCAACATAGATTTTGGATATCGTGATACAATATGGAGACAGAGACAGTGGAGACTTGATACAGTACGTTTTGTTTTCTGTGGGGCTGTGACCTCAGTGTTATCTCCAAAAAGCTTAGATAGGCAGTTCACAAGTTTCCATTTCGGCATTGAAGATTTATATGTTACAACCTCTTTCCTCAGCTGCTTGTTACAAGTTGATATTATAGAAATCAATTCTTGCCTTGTGAAGTGTTTGGAAATTGATTTTGCAGAACTCAAGTGGCTTCTCAGATCACTGTCCTCTGTTGTTGACCATTTACCTTTCAGGTCACTGGACTACAAGCACTCAAGAATCACATGAAAGTCCTCGCTTTTGGCAAAAACAGATTCTGTAGGAATTTCGCCTGCATGCATATCTTCTTCTATTGAGTCTGTATTATGCACTTCGTCGCTTGATAATTGACTCAGGGACTGGGATCGACTTTCACATGATTCGTCTCCGTCGACATGTGGTACAGCCTTCAATGATTCGATCACATCTGGGGCTAGTACGTTTTGCACCTCCATTGGTAAATATGAGAGGATACATTTGCTGCCATCGTTCTGTTCATCATTAGTTTCTATCTCGAACTCTGGTTGGGTTTTGGTTCTCTTAGGGGTGTTACGTTTTAGTAACTGCAAATGATGCAATTTGGCTTGGAAAGAGACATGGGACTTCTTCAGTTTTCCAATAGTCAAAGGATTTTTCGTAACTTCAACTTGATTCATAAGGTTTTCATTATATGTACAGGACACCTTATTAGCATGGCAGAAGAAGGACAGAATTTCCTGTTTTCGGCAACTCTTTACCTCTGACCATACATCTTTTTGAAGCTGTAAGATCGTGAGTGGCTTTCCTTTTGTGCTTCGAACAACTAGTTTGTTCCATTGACCATCACATGCAAACACTGGCACATACAGACCCTTTTCCTTGCACTTCATTAAATGCTTATTAGCATACTGCGTACAGATTCAGCTTTCAAATGATGACCTTTCATACCATAGGCAAGAGGTAGGGCATGAGGAAGTTCTGGCTTATATATTCTATTCAAATCAGAAATCACAAACAGAAAAACCTCTTTTGCTTTGATGCTACAAAGATGTACTGCACGCAGACATTTCTCTGTGTTGAGAAGAATTTCCCCAAGCTCCTCTCGAATTGGTTGCCTTGGTGTCATGCTCACGTGGGTAAAGTAGTGACCTTGTGAGACTCTCTCTTCAGTACTGTGACGACATGGTATTGTTGAAACAGATGGGATTTCAACAATAAAAGTAACATTTGATGAAATGAAATCATCAATACTGTTCTTCAGCTCTTTTGTAGAAGGCGGCTTTCTAGTTGGTCTTGATTGAGTTTAAGAGTTGTAAAGATCGTTTGCAATTTTCCAAAGTTTCTCCCACAATGTGTTGTCAAACCGAACTTCAAGAATTGTAGAACTCTGCTCTGAACATCACACGTAGAGCAAAACCTCGGTTAATGCTTTCATCTCACTGAGCACCTGGGGGACATAGTGTGTTGGCAATGAATAATG
Organism: Phorcus lineatus; assembly: GCA_921293015.1. Classification (NCBI taxonomy): domain Eukaryota; kingdom Metazoa; phylum Mollusca; class Gastropoda; order Trochida; family Trochidae; genus Phorcus; species Phorcus lineatus. Next base: position 14,426,244 of record OV121089.1, read on the forward strand.
AACCTGAGTACTCTACTTTTTATCTAGGAAAGGACACTTAATTTCAAACGCAACTCGTGCTTTCCCTATGACATTCTCACGTCCGGCACCATCAGGACTTACAGCCATGAAGATGTCATTGTCTGTACTCAAACCATAACTGCCCTCTTCGGAAAATACAATATTGGGATGAAATACAGGCAGGACTTTTCCAACAACGGTTCCAATTGCATCTTGTTCATGGTCACAGCCATACTGCATTTTCACTTTTTGTTCTGCTGTAAATTCATCACTAGTCATAACACCATCAATTACTTTATCGAAATGTGCTTGCAATTTTTCAACGTATCCAAACCAACCGCCTTGTACATTGTGCTTCCAGTAACCTTACACTGCCCTCGGAATTTGTGCCATTCATTACTTCTTTGTTTAATTTACTTTGTTTTAGAGATATTGGCTTTGTTGAACACAGGAGAATGCTTTTCCTATAAGCATATGAAATTCTCTTGTTTTCCCAGATCAAGACATGAGCTACTGCAATACTGATGACCCGCCTTGTTGAGTACAGAACAATATCTTCCAATTGAATCTATAGCACCAAGCGTTTCACGAATACTGATGTTAATCTCCCAGATGGTTGAAGATAAACTATTTATTACATAGGAGTACTTGGATGTTTTTCAGTTTTCTCCTCCAAGTTCTTTACACCTTTCCAGTCCAAGTTGTTTCTTCACTTTAATTTCCCGTAAATCCCTTATTCGTTTACTTAAAATCTGAATAAGGAGTTTTAATTTGTTGAGAAGACTTTCATTGTTACATTCCTCAATATCAAGAGATATATTCAGGTATTGCAACAGTCGGTTCCAGGGGGTGATACTAGTGCATTTTGATGTTTTGTATTGAACGAGAAGATATCATGGGATCAAAGAAACAAGGAGTTCGAAGAACGAGTTGTTTCTCTTGTCCCATGACATCTTCGAGTTTATTTATTATATACCCGAGCTTGATTAATAAAACAAATCATTTTGTGATTTATACAAATAAAAGGTTGCGTAGCGATACACATTTTCACGCCATACATACTTCCGCGTTGAGGTTAACTTGACATTGGTATTAGTACGCCGATGACCGAATAACGCAATTCCACATGCCACATTCCTCCGCATGACGTCAAGTATAGCAAGTCCGTCTTTCACATATTACAATAACAACAAATAGATAAAAAACCCACAATATTTTGATCAAATTCAGAATTGATTTAATATGATAAAGCATAAATCAAACAATGATCAAGCTATTTTGTTTATAAACAATCGTGTAGAAATCAGTAACTTTCAAAGTTCAAGGTCATTTTCAAAATTTTCAAATACGTTGTCGTCATTGGCTCGAGCCGTCAGTAAGTCGGAGTCACTGTCGCTGCTGAATTTCAAGGTTCATGGAATTTGTTTGAAATGCTATCGCAAACTGGGAATCCCAATGACCTAAATTTATAACTATAAATAGCTGCTTCGTGAGATCCGCGAAGTCCCAAGGTTCGAAAAAGTAGAACCGGCAGGCGTGCAATACGGATTCTCGGGTGCAATACGGAATTTGAAGACGTATTCCGTATTGCACCCTTGTATTACTATCCTAAGTTTACATTGGTATATAATAAAGTATATTGCATGGGTTTCTGCCAACAAATGATCTGCCACTACAAATGAAATACAAAGAAAATAATGCGTGCACCTTCTACAAATCTGAGAAAGAGTCAATTTTAAATTAATTTTATCAATGTAAGGTCATGAAAAGTAGTTGGGAAAGGGTTTTTGAAAAAAACAGGAACTAATATAACTTTCACTAGGAAAAAAAGTTATTTTAGGTTACTGTGAAAGAGACCATGTCCTAAATTGATAATCTTTGATAATTGATATCTTTCCCAGCACGTACATCAGACACTCTGTTTAAGTAACCTCGTCGTGTATTGAACTGAATATGTGATTTGTGTTGTCTTGTATGGGGATACCAAAAAAAAATAAAAAAATAAAAAAACCAATCTGTGTTTCTTACCTTTTTATCAATAAGATATGGACCCTGATATCTAACTTTAATTAGGAATGACAAAAAGAATAACACTTACCTACGAGGGCAATCATATTTGGGCCAATATTTTTAACATGATGCCCTAGGATAAAATATAACTTTTTCATTGTGACGTCACATCACAAACAATGCTTTGACGTCACAGTTCGCCTGTGGCGTTGCTTTCCAAATGTGACGACAGCGGGTAAACCGCATATGCTTTGAGGAACATTTTGATAATTTGCTTCGATTTCGCAAATTCGGTAATAAACAGAATATCATATTCGTGTACGTGACATACTATATATGTTCACGACACTCGTTTCTAAATATCAGTATATCCCTCGCTCTCGCTTGGGAAATAGTAATATTTAGGCACTCGAGTCGTAAACATATATAGTTGGTCATGGACACTCATATTATATGCTCTATTTCTCACCAGGGATGAAATTTCTTTCTTTGATTTTTTGCCATATTATGTTTCATTTTAGCTGTGAGAGTTTTGACTGGACAACTCACATGCTTTTGAAAGTCTTTTCCGAAATGTAGAAACATATTCCAAAAGATTGATTTCAGGATTGTGATTGAGCCATTGCTCTTTCAGATAATCGCCACCCCCTCTAGCTAAGATACATGCGGGGCTATGAATCACCTCTATAGACGACAGTGGAGGAAATCCTTTGTCGCACTTTCGCGCATCTGTTACGACTTTCGCGCACGAAAAAACTATATCAATGCTTTCTTTACACTTATATCTCTATGCCCGCACCTTTTTTAAAATAAAAAGAATCAGAGATAAGTATTCATAAGCAGTAAAACAACTCAGTCGATCTCTCGCGATGGTCGCCGCCATTTTGAATCACGTGACCAATTACACATCGGGGAATCCCTCCCCAAAATACTGGCGAGTTTTCAAGGCTCTCCAGGCCAGTTCTATGTAATAGATCACTTTATGAGTCCTTTTACCGTTTCTGTAACTAGTAATATAGATTGTAAATTTTAAACATAATTGATGAGGTTGATAAATTAACGAGATTTTTAATAATTTTCTTTTTTAAACTCTTACAAGAAAATGTAAATTCTTGTGTTCAAGGGCCAGTATATCAGCTTTTCAATAAATTTCAAACACAACTCCCAAATAACCCAATACATAGCATTTAGAACTGCTAACTGTTTATAATGAAATTAAGTGTGAATTTTAGAATTGTGATGCTTTCTCAAAATAAAAATTACAATAATCTTTTGGGAACGATGTCACTAATTATAAATTTTTTGACAAATATAACATCTTTCTTAAGCGTGAGAACAGAAGGTAATAGCAAGACTTGAAACAAAATCTTGCAGTTATTGATAGCAAAGAAAGTCTGGCAAACAAGCTTTTTTTCTTTTTTTTTATAATAAATAATATTTATGTTTATGTCAAACATCACGACATTAGTGAGTTGTTTCGTCATTCTTATTACAAATTTAAAGGAATTTTTTAACCATCTTAAATTGCAGATAGAATGAACAAGATTAAACTACTATTTCTGAAGTCAAATTTAAGTATGATATGGAATTTGATTTAAAAGATGAACAATGCTCAAGTACTCCATGGGCATTCTTGGCACTTGGTTTGGGAAGTCCCTGACATTTGTATTGTCACGAATGTTATTGGATATGGTAGATATTCCAAATAAATTATTTTTCACTCTTAAAGCTTGGCCTAGTAAAATATAGTTTTTACATGTTCTTAAGACAATTATGTATGATTTTACACAAGCTCTTGTAATTGTTACCTCTTATATGTCTCTTCAGCTTTGAGGAAATATGAATATTGACATGATGTACAACAAATTGATCATTTTACATAAATGAACACTTGCCTATCTTAGATATGTTGTATCTGGTCTTGGATAAGATATCTCATATGTCTTTCGAACTGGACATTGTTCCATGACAATATCTGATAATATCTTCCTAGCCAAATACATTAATAAAGTGTGCATAAAAGGAAGACTTGTTTATTTCAAAACAATAAAAATCTCTAGCACGTTAATTAAAGTTTATTTGAATGTAAAGACCATTATAAAAATTACAAGAGTTAAAATATTTTTCATAAAAACAAAACGAATTTGTTGGGATATTTCAGATGGGATTGCTTGACACTAATAATAAACTTTACCATAACAATATTTGAGGCAGTTCGATAAACAAGAAAATCATATTTGTTGTGAGAATAAAAACCTTATTAGCTTGTTACATAATTCATAAATTTAATTGTGATACAAATTCACGCTTGAATATTATTAAAATAAATATTTAGGTATTATACAAAATGATAATATACAGTGATCTATTACATAGAGCTGAGAACATTGAAAACTCACCTGTTTTTCCTTTGAAATCTTGGAATAAGCAGGGGTTGTCAGTCAATTTCGGATTGAAATCTCGCCATACCATTGCGTTTATTGGCTGAGAATGTTTGCACCCATGAAAACTAAACTAAATAACAAGGGAAACAAATTGTAAACAAGCATCGGAGCCATCGCACGTGTGTTACTATTTTGGGAAGGGAATCCCCGATGTGTCTTAGGTCACGTGACTCAAAATGGCGATGACCGATCGCGAGAGATCGACTGAGTTGTTTGACTACTAATAAATACTTTTCTCTGAAATTTTTTATTACAAAAAAAGTGCAAACTTTTAGGTATTAGTGTAAAGAAAGCGTTGATGTAGTTTTTTCGTGCGCGAAAGTCGTAACAGATGCGCGAAAGTGCGACAAAGGATTTCCTCCACTGCCGTCTATAGGGGTGCGTCTTAGCTCTGATGTAGTGGAAACGACTAGAGAGAACGTAATCAAGCTAAGTTTACTCAGCTACACCCCCTCCTTCCCTCCACCACACACGCAAACAGAGACACATTATTACTGATTAGCAAATCAACACCCGAAACTTGGAAAGAGTCAAGAAAACCAACCTTCACATTACCAGAGATCAGATTTGAATTATAATTTACAAAATAGAGAGTAGCAAGAGGATTGCCACTACAAAAACCCATCTTTATCAGCAAAGCGCTAAATCTCCGTAAGCACTACAGAATCTGAAACCCTCCTCTAAAAACAACACTCTCCTCGGAACCACCTGAAAATATACGTAGCGTTGCATCCCCCAAATAAAAGTTTAGTTATTTCGGCACAAAGAAAACCCCCGTTGATGTTGTATGTATCCATGAATCTGCTATATAGTAGGTTTGATTATATCATGTTTGTGTATGGATATTCTTCATCCAAACGCGACAAGCTGCACATGCACTTTGCTCTCCATGATTTCCGAAATTTGCAGTATGGGTTTGTGATCAAGTTCGGTTATAACAACATTGATATAAGCCGTTTAAGCCATTGTAACATGCACGAACCAATGACGTGAAGAATCGCACGACCTCAGGCAGACCACGTATCACCTCCGTGGAGGAAGTTCGCGATACTGACTTTTTTTGTACCTCATATCCCTGAATGATCCTTTAAACCAATCCCAGTTATTGTTTCGTAATTAAAATTTGATTTATGACCATACTTAAATTGTTTTCTTTTTGCACCAATATGAACCCCATAATTGAGAACAAAATGTTGATATACCATGGGGACAGAGAGTGGCCATTGACAGTTAATCAATTCAATCTTTCAATCATTAAGTTTCATGTGATTAAACTGTATTCTCCACAATCATCGAAACTATCATACCCTAATAAAAACAGGGAGGGTGCATAGACAAAACGCATTTGGGGAACATGTTGACAGTTTTGAAATATAAATTTTAGATGTGCAGAAATCTGGCCTCTTACTAAAAGTTCCCTCAGGATCAGAATTTCTGAAAATATGATTGCTTGTCAGAAGAATTAAATACTATCTTATCAGATTTAGAAGTTGCATGGCTGGAAGTCTTACCCTGGGGTAAACCTTTTTCACGAGAAAATTTAGAATCACCAGGAGATCTCTTGTTAGTCAAAAGATCAGAGTAAACACACTGCTTGAAATCCTTCATCACAACTAACTGCCTCAAACTAGAAAAATGCAAAACCTCTTTGGAACCACACCTGTTATCAAACAAAGTTTTCTTCTCTCAAACAAACTCTAGACACTATTGACGAAAATCTTCGGGCACTAACTCATAACCATTTAGAAGGGTCCTCTTTAAAAAATCATGAGTAGGGCTTTGCTCCGCAGAAAGGGCCGAATGTGCTTTACTCTTTAAAAAAGTTTATATTAGCATTGGCTACTTGAAGTTTTAAGCAACAACAATTAGAAAATATTTTCTACTTCGTTTTCAATGAAAGGAATGACTAGTTTGGTATGCCTTGTTATGTCGAAAGAGGGAGAAGATGAAGATTTAATGTTTTTGAGTTCCTTTATTTCTTAATTTATTTTTCAATTTTTAAATATATAATTTTCTTAATTTAGTTTGCGTTTTCAAGTTTCTTAACTTAAAAATGAATCGTTTGATCCTCCTTAGTCATTCCAGTCACAGTGATCACGTCTTTTCCTCTGCTGTCGCCTTCTAAGTTTTTGAAGCCAAATCACGTTTTCTCCAGCACCAGCTTCATTACTCACTAAATTAAGTACTCGGTAAGGACAGTTTCTATGGAAGCCATCCTGATTGGAGGGGACGCATCAGGGCATGATATCATGGACACATCCAGTAGGATCCATGTGTTTAAAACAACATGGGCCATGGAATACCAGATAAAATAAGAATAGACAATGGATTAAATTTTAATCACAAAATATCTTTGAATTGTATCAAGCACGAGTCCTAATCGCAAATTACCAAACTCACACGGAGAAACAGGACGAGCAGTACAGCCAGTGTAGATACTACGGTCTAGCCATTTGGTTGGGGTCGTCATTTAGCACTTCTTGACTTCAACAGGGACTTGTGGATTGTCCTAACCTGGTTTAATTTGCAAAACGAAATAAGGTAGGTACAACTTTGGTGGCTTATAAAGCTGGCAGAGTCTACAAGTAATAACCCCAATCGGGTAAGCTTCTACATAACATTTCTAGGCTTTTCGTCTTTTTTGTTTGATCAGTATTTTAGGGCGTGGCCCCTGTGCTTCTTATTAGCGACCGTAGAACCGCCAAACCTACAGTTTGTAATCCACACTGGCCAAAGTACATGAACATAAGATGTCAGCTCTCAACAATCACTTTTTCTAAAGAAGGAGTCAAAAAGCCATTTTAATGGACAAACGGACGAACGGAGGAGTGAGGAGGAAAAACACCGTACGCCAAGCCATGGCATAAACCCATCGGTTCTTTCAGACTTTATGAAGTAAAGATTAAACTTTATAATGTATCTGTTGACATCTTCTTTCCTTAGCAAAAAAGATCTCTACTCTTTTCTCCTAAATTCTGACCCCAATGAAGCGACTGTAAAATGCAAGCAGCTGCTCCATTGCTTCTAACAAAGCATTTAGAAAACAAGGGTAGGAACACACAACAGCAGTGAAATTAAGTGTAAACTTTAATCATAATAGGTAATTTTTTCAAACACCATAAAATGTCTGATTCAAATGTTTTGAAGGTAATGATATTGTAAACCTTGAATGATATGCAAGTAGTTGTATATGAATTAATAATAAACTCCGAGACACGCTCTTCTTTCAAAAGAAAACATTTTAGAAGGTTTGTTGAAAAAACCTAACTCAATTGATATGAATTTGTTTTGGTGTATTATATCTTGGCACATTGTAGCGAATAATTTCTATAAATCTCACGATATTTCTTAGCTTATATCGTTAAAAGTAATTGTCGATTTTAAAAGGGAATAAATAGATTTTACTTTCCAATCCAATCTCCTCCAACCATGACACCCCCCCCCCCCCCCCTTATACAGCACCCCCCCCCCCCCCCCCATAATCACCAACACAGCACACCACCAACAACCCCTCTCTCTCCCCTCAATAATCACCACTCCCCCCTACACGCACACCACTATCAACCCCTTTATCTCCCCTCCATAATCACCACCCTCCCTACACGCTCACCATAACCTCTCTATCCCTCTCTCTCCTCCACAACCACCCCCTTCCCTACACGAAAACCACTATCAACCCCTTAATCCCTCTCTCCTCCACAACCACCACCCTCCCTACACGCAAACCACTATCAACCCCTTAATCCCTCTCTCCTCCACAACCACCACCCTCCCTACACGCAAACCACTATCAACCCCTTAATCCCTCTCTCCTCCACAACCACCACCCTCCCTACACGCAAACCACTATCAACCCCTTAATCCCTCTCTCCTCCACAACCACCACCCTCCCTACACGCACACCACTATCAACCCCTTAATCCCTCTCTCCTCCACAACCACCACCCTCCCTACACGCAAACCACTATCAACCCCTTAATCCCTCTCTCCTCCACAACCACCACCCTCCCTACACGCAAACCACTATCAACCCCTTAATCCCTCTCTCCTCCACAACCACCACCCTCCCTACACGCAAACCACTATCAACCCCTTAATCCCTCTCTCCTCCACAACCACCACCCTCCCTACACGCACATCATTAACAACCCCTCTCTCTCCTCCATAATCACCACCCCCTACAATCACACCACTTATAATCTCTCTATCCCTCTCTCCTCCACAACCACCGCCTTCCCTACACACAGACTACTAAAACAAAATTGCTTCTCTCATTCTCATGACCTCTAATAGCAATATTATGTTGCCCACACAAAACAAGTGTCTCTTCGAGTGTTTTTAGAATTGTACGATTTGTTTAACAGATTCCTCGTGCGCATAAGATAGTTGGCAGCATATATCATCCTGTTTATGGCAAGCAATTGTTCTATAGTTCAAAGGTTTCTCGGAAAAATTATGCGAATCAAGTTTGAGCTGCCTCTTTTTCAGTGTCCCAATCATACACTTAGGATGTAACGAATGCGCCCTTTTGATTTTCATTTGCGAAAAGTGCACATGTAAGGCAAATTACGCCATCTTTAGTTGGCGAATATCTCAGCATCATTTAGATGCGATGGGTTGAATTTACGTTGTACACCTCTAATTTCCGTTAAAGGAAATTTTAGTGTTGTCAATCCTTATATCTGTTGCAGATAATTCTTTCAGAAGAAAATATCGATTGGGATTACAAGTGAGGCTTACAAATAGCCCCTCCTTTCCAGGCAGAGCACGAGGAATAAGTAATAGTGTTGGTTGATTTTTAAAATGAAACTTCTTTTTCCGACTGCTGCGAAAAAATAATCTATTTTCATACAGTGATCACCTTTAACTATTTTATTGTAAGACGATAGAACAGATGAATAATGATTTGATTTTCAAATTTTGGTATCTATATAATACTAAAGTTTCATGTTTTGTAAGATTATTACTTGAATGCAGAGAGATTTTATCAACTAGACAATACGGCGAAAATATTTGGTCTGAGACACGCGAAAGACGTTAATGCCACACAACTTTGTGTAAACAAGTTTTGACACTTCTATAAACAATAAACTAGTCATCATGTGGTTGGACATGATCGATTTTCCGCAAAGAACTAACTGCGTTTTGACGATTGTCACCAGTAATATTTTAGAGAAAAATTTATTCAAGAAACGTAAATGTCAAAGTTGGGTATATCCAGACTATATGACGTTTATTCTAAATAATTTTATTGAATTTCAAAGTGTAAGCACTTGCTTTTTGTGCTACAAGGTAGTTACGCCTCTGATAACACGACTTTGACACATTTCACCAAACACGATTGGGTGGTTACGCCTGCTTGGGGTAAAGATCACCCGTAAAAGGATGTTTTTAGAGATATACATTGAAGTGTATCATGTGTTTATGTGACACGATTGTTTACTAGTTATACTACCCAGGAATATAAGACTAATGGCGCTTAACTTTTCCCAAATACAACCCCTTCACACTAGGCCCCCCCCCCCCCCCCCCCCCCCCCCAAAAAAAAACCCATCTCCAAAGCAACCACTTATGAATCAAAGAATTTGATGAAAATAACATTAAATAGATTGATTTTTATACTAATTCAACATTGCAGTATTAACCAAATATTTCTGTGCAATCAAACAACTATTTGATACAGATGACGCACATTCCAACACATAAAACTAGTATTTGAATTACAAGAGGATGTCCGAATCTGTTCACTGTCTGCTTAGTTGGTAGCCGGTGCTGATTTAATTTTCAACCGGCGATGGCGCTGGTGCCCTTCACCACCGTGTGTCACCTGGTGGTTCCAGGAAGTCCACAGCAAGTGTCTCGGAGGGATCGGGCAAACGCCACTGTCATAGAAATACTTAACGGTCTCGTGGATGATGTATATTTCTGCAGGCAGGCAAGACATTTAATATTTGAAGTAGATTTCTTGAATATGGACGTATTTTTAATAGCACAATGCATCAGAGCTTTTATAATGTATTGCATGTATTGCGACAAAGATCAGCGGTATCTCGGTTGTTTTTTATTCTATTTTTTAATCGAAATCAAGTTGGAATCCTTAAGAAACGACTTAACAAGTTATACAGGTCTGTAATTTAACATGGCGTTAACATTGGTGTATTCTTAGTCATGAAGGTATTGTGAAAGGGCGTCTGACTGTATGACGTATAGTCATATGGGCAATCAAGATAGCTATGACACGATGCCAGTTGCTGGCATCAGTTTCCAGCATCTCACTGTTTCTCTTCAATCCCAAAGCTATCACACTGAAATGAAATTACGCAATTTGTGGAGTGACATGTGACAAATTAATGTTGTCACTTTCAAATGTCATACATACGTAAGTGTGCGCTTGACTTTGAACAGCACTGACAGTAGAAAATCGGAGGTTGAACTGTTAGTACCTGTCGTGTGGTGCTATAGCTTTTCATTCTGACCTGGACCGGGGCAGGCCTTGTCTCGTCTTGTGCTGAGCAGTCGGCGATCTTGAAGCGCTGTGCAGATGGACTCGGTTCTCCTGGGATGCTCTTCCATACATACTCGCGGTTGAACACCATCAGCATGCTGGCTCTCTTAGTGTTCACTAAACCTCCTATATGAAGTCAAGTCAGAAGGGAGTACCTGCTTCATCTTGATAATATATCATCAATAAGTAACAATTTAGCCTAAATAATTACTTTTCATTATAATTCCGACTATGAGATAATGTGAGGCAGCATTCTAAAGTTCACATTATTTAATAAGCTAGTGAAAAACAAACCTTACCAACTGTTTTCGAGTTATTAATAAGAAACTTAAGTGGCAATCCATTTTTTTGGTTTCATACTATATTTACGGCACCAAAGTGACAGTTTGTAAATGTCAGCATCCTGAAAGTGTGACGTCTCAGTTTATTTAAAGCCATGAATACCCTCGGTGGGAGAAGACGCTTAGCCACGGCTGATTAACATCCGTCCAGTCAGGCAGCATGTCTGAGTCCACATCAGAGTAATGACGAAGAATAGTTTTGGAATTGTTTGAATTGACGCGAACTTCCATTGCTGCCTACGCCGAAACACGTGTTGCCCTTCACACACGTCCAAAGACTCCTGACAGCCGATACGCGGACACGTTTGAAAATTTCTTTTAAACAAGGCCGTATAAAACATACAAAGACAAAAGAAATTAAATCTTAGCAAAACATCTCATTGACTAAGCTCATGACGAAAGACTTTTTAATAGTCTTGATTCAACGGTTCCGTCGGGACTCAAATATGTTATTCAACTAATTGCATATACAGAAATATCATAGAAACCTGCGAGTTGTGAGGATTCTTTCAGATGGTTGTGGAGAGGGAAGACTCAATTAGAACGAGTGCGAATTCCAGTAGAGTCGTTTTTATCCGACTTTAACCCTTACGACACATTAGATTTTAATGAGACTGATATCTTTTATGGTATTTAATAGGTGACGGAGAATGATGCAGGCACGTTTCAGGAGATATGTACCCATTGTCATTAAGATATTTGAGTTATCTTTTCTGATTAGCCTGACGGGATAGAGAGCCACTGTCATATTTCTCTGGATTCATATTTCCCTATTGACGCATAGTTGGTTTGTTTGAAGAGCTTCACAAATGTAGCGTGAATCCAACGTTGCATTATTCTTCATTTTATACAATACAGTTCATAAGGTGTCGCAAGTAAAACTCTTGGGCTTCTCCCAATACAACATTGATTGACGCAGCAATATTAACATTCAGCTCGCCCGGCATTTCACGCAGATAATGTTACCCTGTGGTATTTACAAATTCTCTCTACAGGAAAGAACAGGAATAACCCCAAAAGTACAAGAATATTTAGTTGACTCCTCGCTTACAACTACGGAGTACGTGCGTGGAATCTTTTACACAGTTGTGCATGTGCTCTCGTGCGGCTAACGTTTGTGTGCACGTATGTGCAAATTTGAACGCATCAATGAAAGATGGTGATAGAAACATTCAGTAAAAACTGAATTATGTTGATAAACAATGTAAGGTGTGTTTCTAAGAAATCCCGTTTCATTTGCATGTTGATAACAAAGTGGACATATGGATGTTTGTGTATGGTGAAGGAAAGTGTTTGTTCACTGTTAAATCAAATGTGACTGTGTTTATATTAATGTGTAATCAGATTTTATCTTGAAAACGTGTAAAATGCTTTGTATAGTAAATGACACGTGTGTTTGTAGAAAAGTGTAATACCGAAATATGCACAAACAGTATTATGTAATTGAACAGTGTTTGATAGTCTACAGAAATATGCCCAAAGAGTAATGTGTGATTAAATTGTGTTTGATAGTCTACAGAAATATGCCGAAAGAGTAATGTGTGATTAAATTGTGTTTGATAGTCTACAGAAATATGGAAAAACAGTAATTCGTTATGCTCTGTGTGTTTTATAAATTTGTAAAAAGACAAAAATTTGAAAACATTTCTCTCAATGCAGTAGGCGTATTTACTGTCAAAATCATGTCCTTACAAACAAACATTTTACTTTCCTTCATGATAGTATTTCAATATGTTTTATAAAGTCAAAGTGATCTGTTAAACGTGAAAAGTTAGCCTTTAAATGAAATCGGAAAAACGCAATACCTACATAATGCAAAAAACGTTTCCAAATGTAAATCTTCAAGCTATACAAATTGTGTAGGAGGATGAAAATGTAATGAGAAACGAGTGTGGGTAAAGAGTATCTTTGAATCTTGTGCTTTTATTCTAGATGTGTTGATTATTAATTTTGATATAATAATAGACAAAAAAATACATGAATATAAAACAGGAAACGAGAAAAATAGCCTTGTTGTAATTAATGTGGGAGGTATAAGGCTAACGCCGACTACTGTATATTGACCAAACCGAGACGAACCAGGTTCTCGTACTGAGATTTTTAAAACAATAATAATTATAAAATGATTTCTTTCTAATTTTTTTCTTGAGAATTACAAAAATGCAATAACCAAAAAGCTATTAGATTGCAGTAGAAAATACAAAACTTTGTGTTGATAATTGCCAGAACCGAATGCACAACATACAATACTTTGTGATTCAACCGAGGATACGGAAACTTGAATGGGTAGCAACGGAGGTACATTGAGCTCCGTTGTGGTTAAACCAAGGACTTCAACATTAAAAGTTGAATATCCAAATAGCGTATGATTCTACACCACCAACTTCTAGAATAAGATTTTTAAAAGGTTCGAACCAATAAAAATGAAATGAAAAATTTCTTTAAATTGGCATAGTGAAATTTATATATGCAGTCATTAAGATTCGAAACAGATGATTTGATTGGCTTTGTTTTCAAAAGATGGGAAAATGTCAAATTTGGCTAAATTTCACTTTTAAAACAAAACAAAATAAAAACATTGCGAGCTGAAATAATTTTTTCCAAGAAATAGGATGATATTGCAATAAAGAAAATTTGCAACTAATCTTCAATATTTAAGATAAAGTTTCAGAAACGATCGCTTTACCAAATGAACAAAATAGAAATATATGAAAAATAATTCAAATAAGCTTTTAGAAGAAGAGAACATATTGCCAATGAATAATTTGAAAGAATAAAAATACGCCAGGGACCTATTTTCCTAGTTATGTGATGCTTGAGTTAATTTTTTCATGAAAAAGAAATAAAGGGAGGTAACTCTTCTTTGCCCTTGAATGATAATTCAGAATAACGATTTGAAACAACAGTTTATTCCATTATCTTTCATAAAACTCTTAGGTTAGTGTTATACGATACTTGGAGTGTCAAAGGATATTTGTGGCCTGCTTGTCAAAGTATGTGTGAAGAAATTATTGGTATCCACAATGAATTTAAAAAACACATCCTTGCAAAATTACAAATGTTTTTCATTTGTACAAACTCTGTTTGGGTGCCCTTGGCCCTTAGATGAATGTTCTAGATAATGGTATTGTAAGGTAGATTGTAGGCACTTAAAACAATCACAAAATACCAAGATTGAACCTCTAAACTCGCAATAGATCTATTTATTGGGCGATATAAGTACACAAGTCGGCGGAGCTAAAATGGATAGGGACTGGCCTCTATCAAGTAAGCCGGGTTCTGGAAGCAAGCGGTGCTTACACTCATTTTAAAGTAATTTTCTTTGGTTGATAGAAAATATTATTCGAAACTTTCATTCGTTATCCCCAGGGAAATGTAGTAATATCATTTTCATTAACTTCATGAACCGAGCGGACCACGGTCAAATTCGGTCAATTACACGTACGACATAATCATTATCGCTTGTTTGGTAACTGAATGCAGCTAAACCGAAATGTAAAACTTCTCGTGCGTAACTAGGAAATTTCAGTTGTAATCAAAACTTAAGGGCACTAGTGCACGCTTTTACGGTTTAAATTGGCTATTTTAAGGTTTACGAGGACTTATGCATTCACTTAAACTTTCTATCGATGCAATGAAATACGAAAAATTCTTTACAATTTACCTGCAATCAACAATGAAAGCGTTAAGACAGCCGCTGTCGGCTTGGACATACACAAATCTATGGTTAGCTGTGCACAAAACGGATAAATTATTGACACTTGGAAACGGCTGAACTAGTATTGTGTGCAGCTATTGAATTTACCTAAACTCTGAACTGAGAACAAAACATGAAATATGTTTTATGAAAGCAATGTTGTAAATGAACCGATTTAATAACACAGTATTAGCATTGTTATTAGATTGACCATAGCGGCTGCCGTTTCCGCTTTTCTGGTTATGAGCAAAATTGTAATATTTCCGATATCGTAGTTTATGCGGATTTAATGTAACGTAACATTAAATACTTCCGGCCTTTAAAAATCCACTTTACTACCTGAATACGTAAATATTTGTTAAATAACTTACGAGGTAGATTACTTGAGTGAGGATGGTGAGTAATATCGAGAGATATGCAGTATATGTGCATTCGTTGTGTATACGAAATATTGGCGTGCACTAGTGCGTTTAAGGATGTGATAAACCTAACTGAGTAAAATATCATATCAATCTAATGTTAAGGTACCATCAAAATTATCTTCGGTAAGAATTACGCAATGGATAACTTGAAACTACTTTTAAACATTAATCATTGAATCGTCCGACGAAACAATAATCCGGAACCCTTAGAAATACAAGAACGTTGTCAAAAGGAACAAGAATCATCAGCATCACTTCACAGGTTAATCACACAAAATAAAAGTACTTTTTCGGTTGGAGGACCTGCCAGTAAATTCAAGATTTCATTCATCTACGAAAATTTAAATATTAAAGGTTTCGACACGTACAATTATCTGGGCATCAATCTGCATAGAAATGGTAGGTATGTCACCGCAATCAAATCACTTGTCGAGAGTGCAACAAAAGCCATGTATGCCTTTTTGAAGAAGGCTCGGAATATAAATCTATCATTGGATTGTAATATAGTAGCCTTTGAAACTATGATCGTTCCAATTATGATTTATGGATTCAAAATTTGAAGATTTGAAAGCTTAATGACTATTGAAAAATTACACCTAAACTTCTTAAAACTCGTTTCCCCCTTGAGGAACACAACTCCAAATTTTGCTATCCCTGTTCAGTTCGGAAGAGCCAATTTATTTCAAATTATATAAACGAGTTATAAGCTTCTGGCATAAGATCGCAACAAATACAAGTACCTTGGAAACCTCTAGTATTGTGTTCATTTATACCTTGTTTATGCTCTAGATATGTTAGATATTTTGAAGTGGTTCTCCTTTGTTAAAAATATTCTAAATTATAACAGATTGTGGGTTAAATGAAATATAAGACAATCCTGCTATTTGTACAGCCATGTGGCTCAACAGTGGAACAGATACCAAAGGACCAAAATTAACAAAATTGGACAAGTTCTATAAAGCAAAGTTTAAAGAGATTCGGTATTCGTCGTCCATAAAATTTTCAGAACTGTTGCACCTATATAGCTGAAATATTGTGAATCTTGGGACTGTTCATTGATCAATTTTGCTACAATTTCAATATTGTAGCACAAAAAGTAAGAAAGATACAACAAAAATCGTATGTATTAACTAAGTGTCCATCTCTAATTTCACAATGTAACTTAATTCCACGGTGTATTTGTGTATTTGGGATCAGAACCAAAGGTCTGCATTACATCTTGTATATTGCATTATCTATTGTCTCTCAGATGTGTATGGATGTGGAATGAAAAAGACTGGGAAAAGGGGTTAATGATAGATCAGAAGGGGGGTTGGTACAGGTTACTACCTTCTTCATACTTTTTATTTTGAAATAACAGGTCTAACTTACTGAAATTGCGTGTAAACGTCACTAATCATCACATCGAACTGCGCGATCCCGGCCCTGGTTACTTAACAAAGATTTTACTTAAGTTGAAGCCACATACAAAACTTTTGGATAACCATACGTATTTTAATCGGTACTTTCGAAGATTGTTTTAACCTGATAAGGTAAGGTATTGATGAGATACATAAAAAATTGGGCCAAACGTTTTCACTGTAAACGTGATTCTATACAAGGTACTGTATGTACATGAAATGTTTCTTACCTTAACAACATCAAGTGGATATATCTCCCGTTCACCATAAATACTGACGGGGTTTAATTTTATATAATTTAATAAGAATTAATATAATTTCAATCGGGTATTCTGTACCGGTCAAATACAATTATTTACGGATCTCATAATATTCTTTACGGATCCTAAGGTTTAATTTTCTTTAGGTCTAATCGAATTATTTCCTGATTTGAGAAATAATTGTAGGGTCCTATGGAATTCTGTATGGGTCTAACTAAATAATGTGCAGGTATAACTAAATTTATTTGGATGGTCTACTTTACGTGTTTAATCAGGCTTAATTGGTTCTACACTTTTAGTACGAATTGTGACGCGCATTGTGATTGCATGAAGGTATCTGCGGCAAGCAATGAGATTTAGAGGTCAAATTGAGTCAAAGGTTATCCTGACGGCTTTAGTAGAGGAGCTTTGGGAGACCTATTATCTGCGTAACGTAGTGCACCAATATAAGATTGCATTTAATGAGATTGGGCTCTAGCAGAAAACTATAAAACAACATAAAATTATGCACTCATGAATCAAATTCTGTTTGAGGTTAAGTCTGTTATCACCTACACATGCCAATGTCTATCTCAGTTCCCAATAATACGTACATGGTTAGTAATAATAATGTAAGTAATAAGCTTTCTTTGCCCTGAGAAAAAGTACATTCGGAAAATCTTTTTCTACAAGTGCACCTGGCAGCCATAGTACAGCGCAAGTTATGAGCAACAACTCCCAACCTAAAACGTGTGTTGCGCCTGGGAATCGAATTCTGGCCTCACGGTTGAGGAACTGACCCTCCTCCAAACATGATTCTACCCCATTTCTGCTATTAACATGAAATGTTTAATTAATATAAAAACTTAAAAGTATGTTTCTTTACACAACCCAGGATGTAATTTCTTGTTTGGGGATGTTATTTACAACCATTCTCATTTATATGCTGTGTTCATTGTGTGATAAATTTGATCACCTCGCCGATTTTGTCACCTGGTATCGTCCGGAAGATACGCAATGGTTTCAGCTGGACCCGCATCTTTTACGTATCGACTTAGCAAGATGAATGATCTGAATAAAATGAATGATTTGTTAAAATGAAATACATTTTATGTACATAAACGCCATTTCAGTCTGTCCAGCGGGAATGACAGTGTATACCCTACACGCATGGTACTTGATTTATCTAGTCTGATAAGCAAAATAGGATCGCAACTGCGTATAGACATGACCTTAGGGAACGACCAAAATTGTCGTTACATAAAGGTGGTCGTTATGAAGAGGTCTGTCAAATGCATGATGGTCATCCTCGGCGATGATTAGCATCAACTTTAATGTCACGAGCATTATCAATAAACACCAAAATTTTGCAGTCTGCTCATTTTCCTTTCAGACCTTTATGCACTTCATGAATTTAGGAGAAATTTGAAAGGTAGAAAAAAACCCACTCAACTGCACTGATCTCTATTGAAACGATTTACAGTAATCAATAAGTTAATGACCAGGTAAGTCAAGTTTTTGCTATTAGGGGAGAATTATTGTGGTATGATTTCACATTAGAGAAATATACAATGTTGCAATTTGGGTTTGATGAGAGAATACGAATGACATGTCAGTGGTTTTTATTATGTATTGAGAGTTGGTATTTCGATATTTTTGCAGCCGATGCCCGAAGGTTTCACTGCAATTCATAGCGACAATGCTGGCTTTCTCACTGCAATAAGAAGTGAAATAATCTTTAAAGCGGCGTTAAACCTCACATCACCTCACCTCGATATTTTTGTTTGGGGAAAAACAATTGTATGTTAGTGTTCTGTGGTAAGAGAGTAACAATGGTATGTTAGTGAGAGAATAGCAATGATGTGTTAGTGTTTTGGTGGTGAGAGAATAACAATGGTATCTTAGTGTATGTGTTTTTTTTGGTTGTGTGCCATAAAAATGATATGCTAGTGTTTTGGTGTTGTGCCAGTAACAATGATATGCGAATGTTTCGGTGTTGTGCTTATAACCTTGATATGGATGTTTTGGTGTTGAGAGGGTACTGAGGTAAGTTAGTGATGAGAAGGCAAAGTGGTATATTGGTGTGTTGGTGGTGAGAGGATAAAGTGGTATGTTAGTGTGTTTGTTGTGGGAGGATAAAGTGGCATCTTAGTGTGTTGGTTGTGAGAGGGTATAGGGTTATATTAGTGGTAAGAAGGAAAAGTGGTATATCAATTTGTTGTTGTTGAGAAGGTACAGTGGTATATCAGTGATGAGAGGGTAAATTGGTATGTTAATGTTTTGAAGTAAGAGAGTTTGTTGTTTTTTTATCAATGTTTTAGGTTAAAATTGATGTAGAAAGTCAATGGTTTGTGCGTGTTGTGCGGTATATGAATGTCATTGTGGGTACATAAAATGTGTGTTTGTTTTTGAGAATAGGTATGGTTGTTTGTACTAGTGCAAGTGATTGTGTTCGTTTTGCGAAAAGTAATGTGTTTGTGCTTGTGTTAGTGATTGTTTGTGTTAGACAAAACGTCAAGGCATGCGAGTGTTGTGCTTAAAACAGTGATATGTCTATTTTGATGGTGAGGGGGGAAAGTGGTCCATTGGTGGTGATAGGGAAAAGTGGTTTATTGACGGTTTGGTGGTGAGAGGGTACAGTGGTATATCGCTGTGTTGGTGGTGAGAGGGTAATGTGGTTTATTGACGGTAATAAGAGAGTTTGTTGTTTCTTAGATTATGTTATAGGTTGAAGTTTATGTAGAAAGTCAATAGTTTGTGCGTGTTGTGCGGTATATGAACAATGGTTAAATGTCATTTTACGGTACATAAAATGTCTGTTTGTTTTTAAGAATAGGTATGGTTGTTTGTACTAGTGCAAGTGATTGTGTTCGTTTTTGAGAAAAGTCATGTTGTTGTGCTTGTGTTAGTGATTGTCATATCAGTCAACGAAATGTTCATTTCTTCACATCACGAGTTCCTTTCATTATCATAACCATATTTTAATGTTAAAGACATGTGTGAAATATTTCCATAAAAACAGCATGGCCTGTAAACCATGGCGCCATCTCCTTGAGTACTAGTTTATGTGGTGAAATATTGATTTATGTTCTTCTGATACGTCCCATGTGACGCTAAATGATTTTGTAGTATGGTAGTGTTGGGAATAGCGCGCTCCAGGAAGAGTGTTGAGTTATGACAGTGTTTGGAAGAACAGAACGTGGGTTGTGTCGGTCCTTATTTTGTACAGCTCTACCGTGGCAGCATATCACCATCACGCCGTATAGTCAGATTTACTCCTTGTGCTGTGCCCTGGTGGTGTGGCGGCATATAGTAGATGGGACTAGCGTTACACAACGGTTGATGGTGTTACATGATGCCAGTCCCTCGCAGGCAGGAATCTGTGGGCTAGAATATTATTATACATCAGATCCAGGGGGCTAAGAAGGCGGTCGAAAATATTGCATACAGCTTTATCATATGCAATCATGTTCTTAAAAGAAATGTCAAATGTGATTCAAGAAAGGTTTTCCATAAAAGTTATTGATGACATACGATTGTGACAAACCTGAATCAAGTTAGAGTTCATTAAAATTCGCCCTAAAAGGCTAGCTATGCTAGTTTTATTCTTGTATAATCAAGTATGAATACAATGGTTCATGTTCGTTAATATCTGTTGTCCCGCCGGTATATTACGAAACACGATAACAACAAAATTATTTAGATACAGAATAAACAAACGTTGACAGCATAAAAATGAGCAGCGGTCCTGTATTGGTACTTAGGAACTGATAAGCTCACTGTTATCAGTTCTAACATTCTACCAGGTAATAATTGGACAGGATTAACAGGAGAAGTCGGATGACAGGCTCTTCTAGAGTCAACACGAAAGCTTTACCCAAGTGATTGGAGCTTGCGCTTGAGCCGTCCATCGTGTTAGCACTACGCAAAAGAAGTCAACACACGAATAACAACGCTTTTTCGTAATCCTTAAAGTCCCTTTGTTCACATGTTTTATCATACACCCAAAAAAAAAATCAATACAAACAAATATTATTGTTGAGTGTTGGTTTTAATTTATGTAGTTTAAACACAGTGTATCTTTTACACAGTTGCTATATAGTTTCACAGTTTTAGATAGATGTTTTAACTAAAGATCGCACCATAAAGTGTCAAATCTTGTTTAATGAAAATACTGTTAATGAAACATAAAATATCGTTTGCAAAACATTAGAGTACTTGGGTGTAAGAATAAATACAAGTAACTTGATCGGATTTTCACAGACGAGGAATGAGTTTTTTTGGTTTTATTTTTTTCGATAATTTTATTCCTAATTTTAGATATTTATTGTTAGAAAATAATTTGTTTTATTTTAGAACATAAAACATCACTTGAACATCAATTGATAATTCCAAAGCTGTGAATGATTTCAAATACGTTTTATCATTTACTGAAACGAAAATGTATGTATTATGCAAACATTAATAGGAGACTAACGACGATTTATCTATGTTTCAGACTTTTTTGTATGAAATGTCAATTACCCGAATTAGAAGAAAAGCGACTGGCATCGGGATTATCTCACACACATATGACCTTCTTAATAAATATCCACCTTAAGTCAACTTGTGGCATTATCCAAGTACCGCCCTCATGACAGATTGACTATTGCGAATCAACAAGCATATATCTGATAATTCTCTCATTGATATCTATATCATAATTGAAAAAGTTGAATCCCAAATGCAAGTGCTATACGAAGATAAGTAGCTCAGTTGGTAGAGGCCGGGGTTCGATTTCCAGTCGCGTCATACCCAAAGCAATCTAAAAAGGGGAGACGTTGCTTCTTTGCTTGACGCTCAGTAACTTAAAGACAGAACATCACTTGAACTGGTGCCGCACTATGGCTGCCCGTTGCCAAAAGTACAACACGAAATTACTGTTTGAGATTAATAGAGTTGTTACTATCATTATTATCATTAGGTACTACAAAAGGATATGTGTCCTTTTTGTGCAGAACTTTAACCTGACTGACGCTATAGCATAGGTTTGTGATGTTGATAAGCTCACAGGCTTTAAGAATATAGAAACCTTTGAAAACGAAATCATTCATTGTCAGACCTAAATCATAATGGCACTGGCATAATGGAAATACTTTTGGGACCAGGACAATCTATAGCTATTGAGAAAGTGTGTTGCAAGGTTTAGCTTTGAGTCCATCGTCAGAAGTAATCTCTACAAGTGCAAACCAGTAACATATTTTAGAGAATATTGTCGAAACTACATGTACAAATAAGCGTCAGATACTTGGACCATTTTCTGTTTTGTATGATAACGTTCATAAATATATGTAAAATTTCTCAAACGCAATGATATGTGACGTTTCTTTCCAGATAATAAAACCGTTGTCAGTTGCTGTCAGTTCCTATCCATCTCCATGGTGGTTGATCGCGTCTTCTCAACTTGAAGCCTAAAGTATCTCTATCGTAGGAATCAAGGTACCGAATATCGAAAAAACGATATGAAATGTCTATTCAAAACCCGCCTCTTCCGCCTTGTTAACGAAGCTTTCGGGCTGTCTGTTTAAATATTCCTAGACTGACTAGAAGGGCCAACGAGTAAAACAAACAATTAAAAATTATATCACCTTTTTTATTACTTAATGATATATCATATTGATGTCAGAAATCTGCTTTACTAGTATATTGAAATGTTTGTTGCATGTCGATGTCAGTTATCTGTATGATCGGTAAATCATTTTCATTGAAAGGATATAATTCATATTTGAAATTATGAAAAAACGAAGCGAATTTGGTCGTTGCTGAAAGCGATCTGAGGTTGCTAAGGTTAGTCTCGGAGACAATGTTATAGTTGCTAACCTTATTCCCCTGCTCATGGATCAACTACGAGTGAATAAGCACCGTCCTCGGAGACTAATTATCTAAAGCAAACGTTGACAAATTTCACTCTTGATGTAGAACTAATCGAGTTTAGCCAATCCCAGACACAACTGTAAAGGTTTGGACGGATTGATATTTCCTATATGTTGCCATCATGCTCGGCTTGCTCTTTTCCCCAGAGAGCCTTTCTTCTCCTAACTTTCAGATGCATCAAATAGAAAAAAGATATATGTACAAATGAAATATTCAAATTAGAATTATAGAGAAGAAAACAACCCCATGAGACAGACAAAATTACCAGTTTATCATATATCTCTGACTGTTAATGGGATGAAATATTTCCCAGTTTTTCTGGAATTTATTGTATGATCAATAACTGAAAGCAATACCCAGAGGGAAGTGTAAGTTAGAGCAGAAACGTCATGTTTGAAGTTTTATGGTAACTGGAAGGTTCGTTTTGAGTATATTCCAAATGTATCGACATATCCGAATCTTTGTTTGTTCTCAACTTCCCTAGATTCCTTTTTAATGACACAGATAGGAATGCAATAATTGTTTTGTCTATAAATTACGGCCATAAACCCATGCCTTCGTTTGAAAGTAGTCATCATTTTCATAGGTATCTTACTTTAAATCATAATGCAGAACAAGTTCAATAAAGTGACTTTTTTATTTGTCTGAAGTCGTTTTTTCTGCACTTCTGATATTTGTCAAATTAATACACTAATTTCATTTTCTGCGTTACATTATACAGAGTTTGCACAGTATTTGGTATTTGGGCATCCACAATAGGACTATTTTTGACTATTAATATTGTCAGCAAAAGTAAGTTCTAGATAAATAACACTATCGACAATATTTGATACAACTGACTCAAACAACATACTCCATGGCACTTCCGAAGTAACCCTCGCTTTATTACATGAGACAGGGAGTAACGACGACAAAGGGTTCCTAATGAAACAATGACATGGACACTTATTAAATGTTTACTCCATAGGTCTGTCACGCGGTTCGAGCGTGCGTCCTTTTCCCCGCCTCCCATCTAATGTACTTCTATGAAATGTCACCAATTGTTGTATATATCGAAAGTACATATAATGTACATTACATTCATGTATCCATTTTTATCAGTCATGTCTTTATTCGCCAAATGTGGTTATTTTTAAATGTTCAAATGTCATTTTCATATTCCATTTACCAGCTTTTTTTGCATGGAGCATTTCAATGTCAATGTTCATGTTATATATATTTACATCCTTTGTAGAGGGGTTTGTGCCCTTTTCAATAAGCCATTGTATAATACTGTAACCCCACTATTTGTGGAGCTAGGGCTATTTTAGCTTAGCAAAGAAAAACAACCTAAGTTTCGCCCGAGAATAGGCAGTGTGAAGTTGGTTACTTATTCCTTATTCCTTATTCGATATTCAAATTTTCCATTTACTTATTCGAAAAAGTCTTCTGAGGGTACTAAGGAGTAGTTGTACCACCTTGTACCTATACTCAAATGAAAGATAATTCAATGACCTATCCAATGAGGTATAATACATTTTAATACATAGAGGCGGTCGTACCGTAAAGTCACGATAAGCGTTACTGTGTCAAAATAATGATAAACAACTTCTGAGGGTATCACGGAATGTTTGTACCACCTTGTACCCATACTCAAATGAAAGATAATTTAATTACCTATCAAATGAGGTATAATACGTAATATTACATAGAGGCGGTCATACCGTAAAGCCACAAAATGCGTTACTATTTACCCAAAATGTTAAACAACAACTTCTGAGAGTATCAAGGAACATTTGTACCACCTTGTACCCATACTCAAATGAAAGATAATTCAATGACCTATCCAATGAGATATACTGCGTTATAATACATAGAGGCGGTCATACCGTAATATCACAATAAGCGTTACCATTTACCCAAAATGTTAAACAACAACTTCTGAGAGTATCAAGGAATATTTGTACCACCTTGTACCTATACTCAAATGAAAGATAATTCAATGACCTATCCAATGAGGTATAATACGTTATATTACATAGAGGCGGTCATACCGTAAAGCCACAAAATGCGTTACTATTTATCCAAAATGTTAAACAACAACTTCTGAGAGTATCAAGGAATATTTGTACCACCTTGTACCCATACTCAAATGAAAGATAATTCAATGACCTATCCAATGAGATATACTGCGTTATAATACATAGAGGCGGTCATACCGTAATATCACAATAAGCGTTACCATTTACCCAAAATGTTAAACAACAACTTCTGAGAGTATCAAGGAATATTTGTACCACCTTGTACCTATACTCAAATGAAAGATAATTCAATGACCTATCCAATGAGGTATAATACATTTTAATACATTGAGGCGGTCGTACCGTAAAGTCACGATAAGCGTTACTATGTCAAAATAATAATAAACAACTTCTGAGGGTATCAAGGAATGTTTGTACCACCTTGTACCCATACTCAAATGAAAGATAATTTAATTACCTATCAAATGAGGTATAATACGTTATATTACATAGAGGCGGTCATACCGTAAAGTCACAAAATGCGTTACTATTTATCCAAAATGTTAAACAACAACTTCTGAGAGTATCAAGGAATATTTGTACCACCTTGTACCCATACTCAAATGAAAGATAATTTAATGACCTATCCAATGAGATATACTGCGTTATAATACATAGAGGCGGTCATACCGTAATATCACAATAAGCGTTACCATTTACCCAAAATGTTAAACAACAACTTCTGAGAGTATCAAGGAATATTTGTACCACCTTGTACCTATACTCAAATGAAAGATAATTTAATGACCTATCCAATGAGGTATAATACATTTTAATACATAAAGGCGGTCGTACCGTAAAGCCACAAAATGCGTTACTATTTATCCAAAATGTTAAACAACAACTTCTGAGAGTATCAAGGAATATTTGTACCACCTTGTACCCATACTCAAATGAAAGATAATTCAATGACCTATCCAATGAGATATACTGCGTTATAATACATAGAGGCGGTCATACCGTAATATCACAATAAGCGTTACCATTTACCCAAAATGTTAAACAACAACTTCTGAGAGTATCAAGGAATATTTGTACCACCTTGTACCCATACTCAAATGAAAGATAATTCAATGACCTATCCAATGAGATATAATGCATTTTAATACATAGAGGAGGTCGTACCGTAAAGTCACGATAAACGTTACTGTGTCAAAATAATAATAAACAACTTCTGAGAGTATCAAGGAATGTTTGTACCACCTTGTACCCATACTCAAATGAAAGATAATTTAATTACCTATCAAATAAGGTATAAAACGTTACATTACATAGAGGTGGTCATACCGTAAAGCCACAAAATGCGTTACTATTTATCCAAAATGTTAAACAACAACTTCTGAGAGTATCAAGGAATATTTGTACCACCTTGTACCCATACTCAAATGAAAGATAATTCAATGACCTATCCAATGAGATATACTGCGTTATAATACATAGAGGCGGTCATACCGTAATATCACAATAAGCGTTACCATTTACCCAAAATGTTAAACAACAACTTCTGAGAGTATCAAGGAATATTTGTACCACCTTGTACCTATACTCAAATGAAAGATAATTCAATGACCTATCCAATGAGGTATAATACATTTTAATACATTGAGGCGGTCGTACCGTAAAGTCACGATAAGCGTTACTGTGTCAAAATAATAATAAACAACTTCTGAGGGTATTAAGGAATGTTTGTACCACCTTGTACCCATACTCAAATGAAAGATAATTTAATTACCTATCAAATGAGGTATAATACGTAATATTACATAGAGGCGGTCATACCGTAAAGCCACAAAATGCGTTACTATTTACCCAAAATGTTAAACAACAACTTCTGAGAGTATCAAGGAATATTTGTACCACCTTGTACCTATACTCAAATCAAAGATAATTCAATTACGTATCCAATGACGAATAATACATTTTAATACATAGAGGCGGCCACAATATCACAATAAGCGTTACCATTTAACCAAAATGTTAAACAACAACTTCATGAAGTGACATCACACATCATGTGACAAATGATGCTGATGACTGGAAATGTGATGTAGTTATAAGTAAGTAATATTTGAATTTGTATAGTTGGATTAAAATAAGCATCTTAGTAATATGATCTTATGTAAAGATGATTTACAGAATCTATTTGATATTCTGGAGAGTTCTGTCATCATGCTAAGTTCTAACAAGTAATTACTTGACATGCTATCTCAATTTGCCAATATCGAGACGTGTGATCCTTTTTGGGTGATTGGGGCAGGTTGAGACAGTGATAACGGGGTAGATTGGGACAGTTTTCCAATGTGCAATGTAACATTTTGACGGCGTCCCCATGGCCTTATTCTGATGAATGTATCTGAATATATGTATATAAAATAATTAAAGTCCAAATCGTAATAAATCATATGATAAACAATAACCAGTAATATCTTCAGGAGTGCATTTCAAGGGTTACATGCTAACGGGGGCTCCTGCTGGTTCTAGAGGAACTGCACACACTACTGGATTAATGACCACAAATATTTTCAGTGAGTGAGTTGACCACTTTGTTGACCACGGAAAGTGTAGTGTTGATAATAAGGTGCTACTTCTGTTCGACCGCAACCAGGAGCCATGTATCCCATTGCAGTCAAAAACTACAGCATCTTGACAAAATGCGTACAGTCCCTTCATTAAATTCTACAATCAGAGTAAAAATGCTTAGCAATAAGACCATGCAGGGGTCACAATGACAATATTTTATATCACAGAATTACCGGGAACATCATATCCCAGGATATTTACGAGTTAGGACATTTCTTTAAATTTACTACCTACGAGGGCAATCATATTGAAGTTCATATTTTTCAAACGATGCCCAAGGGCAACATATCACTTTTTCATTGTGACGTCACGTCATATACAATGTTTTGACGTCTCAGTTCGCCTATGACATATGCTCGGAGGTCGATTTTGGTAACTTCCTTTCATTTCGCGACTTCGGTAATAAACAGAATATCATATTCGTACCGTGACCATGACATACTATGTTAACGACACTAATATTTAGTCATTCGTGTCGTAAACATAGTATGTCATGGACACTCACATAATATCCTCTATATAATGACATGTACACCGACTTGATCGAAATATGTATGGTGAAGAGGAACTTCTTTTGTCACAGATAAACCTGAAACCACTGCAACTTGGACCTCGAAACCATTCTGTCCCACACATGGAAGCACATACCAAAGATGCACACCATGGACTATCAGATACAAGCAACAGATATGCACACATGGGTCATCAGAAGCACCCAAGATTCACACATGGGCCACCTGTAATACCAAAGATGCACACATACGACCGCAAGTAACAATCACCCAATATGAACACATTGAATCATCAAAGCACCAAGGATGGACACATGGGACAACCAAATACAAGCACCCTAGATACACACATGTCACACATGTAACCACAGGTTACAAGCATCTAAGATGCACACATAGGCCACCTGTAATTTACTATTTAAAAAATGGCGCCACGTTTGCCAACATTAATTATTAAAGGTAGATCCAAATTTTGAATGATCCCACATTTGACTAGGGTACGACAACATTTTCTTTATCCGCGCAACAGAAAAGTGAATTAACGGGTATATATTCTTAAATTTGTATTGTAAATTCTTAGAACTTCATGTCTTCTGAACGAGGACATCAACACCAAGAAAACGGGTTTGAAACTGTTAACCAAAAAAATTAATGGTTTAGTGTGATTTTTTAATAAATGTTTTGCCAAACACACAATTTTCAGAGAACCTTTACTCCAATTTCTAAAATCAATATTTTCAGTTTAATCTAGATTGACAATCTAGACCCCATTTCATAACGTATTATACCTCATTGGATAGGTCATTAAATTATCTTTCATTTGAGTATGGGTACAAGGTGGTACAAATATTCCTTGATACTCTCAGAAGTTGTTGTTTAACATTTTGGGTAAATAGTAACGCATTTTGTGGCTTTACGGTATGACCGCCTCTATGTAATATTACGTATTATACCTCATTTGATAGGTAATTAAATTATCTTTCATTTGAGTATGGGTACAAGGTGGTACAAACATTCCTTGATACCCTCAGAAGTTGTTTATCATTATTTTGACACAGGTACTAAACCTCTCTTGTGGTCCAATTCATTTACTCATTCAAGTAGGGATTAGGGATTATCTACAGTACTGTGTACTTATTGTTTATTCATCATTATTTAGTCCTATCCCATCAGTCCCCTGTTATTCACGCAAGTTTTGATTTGTCTGATTGATGCTATCTCATTTAGACGGCCATTAGCCCTGTCCTGTTGTTTCAAGGTCTTGTCGTTACGCTGGGGTGGATTGCCTATTGGTGAAATGAAGAATGTTCTACCCTCAAGGACCAAAGTGTTTAAAGGGAGGAAAGGTAATAACAAGTTCAGGAGTAAGAAGGAATGGTGGAATGAGGAACTGACTGTTATATGGAAGGAACTGTGTACAGCGGAGGGAGACTGGTGTCGACCCAAAGGTATGAGGAAGACTGTTTTTAAAAGCATTTACGTTGGGAAAAGAAAAGATTTTGATAAAAAGTGTAAAAGGGCAAAACGTAATCATAACAAGAAGACGATAGATGAGTTAGAAGATTTGAGTAGCTCAGATACTGGACAATTCTGGAAGAAGATGAGGTCCTGAATAACGATGTGTGCATAAAGTACCTACATAAGCTGTTCTCGAAGGATCGCAGAGACCAATTTTGCTAAAGAGATCTCACGATAACTAGTGCCTCGTATAAGCTGTTCTGCAGTATACTAAACACACGACTCTCGAAGTTTGTAGAGGAGCATAAGATTTTAGAGGACAAAAAAACGGTTTCAGAAGAGGAAGAGCACACAACAGAGCACGTAGCCACACTGACGTCATTGGTGGAGACAAGAAAAGCTCAGGAAAGATGTCGATTCACCTTTGCAGCCTTTATAGATCTGAGAAAAGCGTATGACTGCATTAATAGATGTACACTCTATTCAAAGTAACTGGCAGCTGACGTAAAGGGAAAGATGTTCAACGTAGTTACTTCTCTTTATAGAAGCGTTCAGTGTAGTGTGAGGATCAACGGCAAGAATACAGGGTGGTTTGATGTTAAAACCGGGCTAAAGCAAGGATGTTTGCTGTCACCTATTCTTTTTAATCTGTACATAAATGACCTATTAAGTATCATCAATCAACTTAATGTTGGTGTGTTGGTAAACGAGGAACGAATAGGAGTATTAGCATATGCTGATGACCTTGTGTTACTGGCAGAGAGTGAATTAAAGTGATCTGAACCTCCTTCTCGACTGTTTGAACTCCTGATGCCATGTTAATGACATGAAGGTAAATGAGGGCAAGTCCAAAGTATTCCACTTCCGGTCTGCTTCTGTACCCAGGACCAGTGCTGTGTTCAAATGTGGTGCAAGTACATTAAACTGTTACAATTACCTTGGAATCCTTTTGACAGAACACATGGACTATAATCGCATGGCAAGAGCAGCAGCCAGTACAACGAGTAGAGCACTGGGGCTCCTGATCTCTAAATTCAAGTTACTCGGGGGTATGAAGTACAAGAGTTTCACCAAACTGTACGACACCATGGTCAACTATAAACTACAGCGCCAGCATATGGGGGACATACAAGATGAGCTGTATTGAGGCTGTACACAACAGGGAAATGAAATTCTTCCTTGGTTTGAGACGATACGCGCCCAACAACGCAGTGAGTGGCCACATGGGGTGGGTCCCCCCTACCGTCAGACAGTGGGAATGCGTGACCAGACTCTATATGCGCCTACGAAACATGGACACTGACTGGCCTATAGAGTATTTGCCTGATGCTCCTAACACAGCTTGAAATACAATACATATGTTTCTCCACTGAAAGTGGCAAGCCGGTTATAAAAGATGACAAACAAGAAGACTTTGTGTTTTTTCTTCTGTATTTTCTGCGGGAGGTTTTCACCAGAACTTGTACAATAATGGCGTCCACAGGCGAGAGAAGTCGGGGATTGTGTCGCGCCGTAGCTGCGACTCCGAACCTGTCTGCCTGGTTTACGATATGGACGAGCCTTTATAGCATATGTACAATGGGGTCAATTTACATTAAAACTACACACGAGATATCAGTTTGAAACTGTTGCAATATGTCACGTCCGGAGAACAGCGGCCGTTCAATTACTGCATCGGGCTCTGATTAGCGCCTGCCGACATAAGCCACTTCACTGGGAGCGTGGCAAGGGGATGGTTTGAACCCTGCCGACTTGAGACACTTCACTGAGTATTTATTATGCAACAGAAGATTAAATATAAACAGTTACGCTATGACAAATTCCTCCGCCCCCGGTGAGACTCGTCCTCGAGTCTCCTAATCGGGTTTGCGCTGTGCCGTCGATTATGTTGAAGATGCGTCGAGTCCGGCACAAGATGGGGGTATTATATCAGGAATCTGCCAGCGGGTTGATGGACATGGTTTGTGGTCAACATGAGAAGATTTATGACTGTCGTGCATTATCTCCAATGGTAAGTGTTGTGGTGAGGATTTGAATAATTCTGATATTGTTGACATCTAAATTCTAAACTTCTTACATATGAATTTAGTCTTGATATTTCTTGATTCTGCCGTATGGAAGCACCTTTTTGGACCAAATTTTCTAGCTGAAGATCTTGGAATTGTTTTTGTAAAACCTTTATTTCAGATTCTGTGACTTCAATATTTACCATATTTTCAGTCTGTAACGCTTCGTTAACAAGCATTAATTCTTGGTTCTCTTCTTCAAGCAAAGAGACTTTGTCTGTTAACCTACTGATGGCATGTGACAGCGGACCGGTGGTGGTTACACAATCGAAAAATGCTCTAATTCCTATGTTCGAAAAGGGTAATTGTCTAGCCAAATATTTCCTTACATGGAAGTGTGTTTTTCGGAGTGAATCTCTTTCGTTTCTCTTTGAAGATTTAGTATTTGGCTTTTGAGATGGATTTTTCTCTAGTTTCTGATGTTGGCCTCGATTTTGATTTTGATTTTCGACTTTAAGAGCATATACGGCAGAAGCATGATGGCCAGAAGAAGGTGTCTTACTTGTAATTGAACTGTGCCCTACGGTAGGGAAATTTCTAGGTTTTGAAGGTGAAAAATACAAAGGGGCATCAAAACAACATATAGTCAAATGACCAACCTGACCACACAAGAAGCAGTTTTTGAAATTAGCATGGCAGTCAACTTCCTGATGAGAAGACCACTTACCACATCGCCGACAGCGGTGATCCTGGTGTAGATCAGTGTTTTGGTCTTGCCACTGACGTTGACGGCTTGCAGTCTGTCTCATCCTCCAGTGAGATGGGAAGAAGGCTGCCATGTCTGCTCATCTGTGTTGGTCGGGAAGATCCTTGACTCTGCCGGAGGTAGAAGTTTCTTCTCTGGGGGTGATGAAACAGAATGTAGTTTCTCCAAGAAGTCCTCGTCCTTTTCTCACAGCAGGGGGAACTCCACCAGGTACCGGAATACCACTTAACTTTAAGAAAAGCTAAGTACCTCTGTTCAACACCAATTTAACACAGCTTGAAATACAATACATATGTTTCTCCACTGAAAGTGGCAAGCCGGTTATAAAAGATGACAAACAAGAAGACTTTGTGTTTTTTCTTCTGTATTTTCTGCGGGAGGTTTTCACCAGAACTTGTACAATAATGGCGTCCACAGGCGAGAGAAGTCGGGGATTGTGTCGCGCCGTAGCTGCGACTCCGAACCTGTCTGCCTGGTTTACGATATGGACGAGCCTTTATAGCATATGTACAATGGGGTCAATTTACATTAAAACTACACACGAGATATCAGTTTGAAACTGTTGCAATATGTCACGTCCGGAGAACAGCGGCCGTTCAATTACTGCATCGGGCTCTGATTAGCGCCTGCCGACATAAGCCACTTCACTGGGAGCGTGGCAAGGGGATGGTTTGAACCCTGCCGACTTGAGACACTTCACTGAGTATTTATTATGCAACAGAAGATTAAATATAAACAGTTACGCTATGACACTCCTACTGAGCAAGACGAAAGAAACGCAACCAGTGCTATAGAGTCCACCACAAATTTACCATCCTTGGCCTAGCCCATTACATTCCATCTGACAGAAGGTATGATAAAAAGTCCGTCGTTATACACAGAAGTGATTGAGAGATTGAAGAAAGAGATTGTGTGTGCTTCGCGAGCAACTAGAGGGAACAAGCTAAGGACGTACTGTACCTTCAAGACCGAGTAGCAGACAGAGCGATAACGCCTAAACAGATCTCAGAGAAGGGCGCTCTCAAAATTGAGTCTATCTATATATTGAAAATACAGTTGCTTCGCATTAGCATTACAAAACTGTCCATTAATTTCCCGTAATGGACAGTTTTCTGACCTTGACCTTGATCCTAGGATCCCCTTCCCCCACATAGAATTCTCTTCTTGAAGGGTGATGACTTCTGCCTGCTTTTTGGCGGATTACCATGGTCATGAGCTCTCATCTTTAAGGCGTTGTCAAGTGTATTGCAAATTTGAGAAAAACACTCATCGTTCAATAATTTCCATGTCCTGCCAACAGTACCCAGATACATTTGAAGACTAAAAACAAGTCCATGAAGTGTTGCAGAGGGGAAGTCGGTACCGTCACTTTTCACTTCACAAATGAATCTCGACACTGTGTAGTTAACTTAATCCAATGTCATCTCCTCGAGAGGTACCAATATTAACCTCAGGTTTGTGGGTTGAGTACTGGCTCCTCGAGTGCATTGCGATTTGCCTGCCACTCCTTGAACGTTACTGCCCATCGGATCGTAACCTCTGTGCTCTCAGCATACCTGACACCAATAAACAGTTATAAAACCAGGGAATTACATTTAATCTATATTAGGCGAACGCATTTTGATGTGTCAGAATTTCGTTATTAAGGCAAGTTTTTTCTCTCAAATAAAATTCATCAAATAACGAAACATCGCATCTAGAACACTAGAAAATGTAATACACTTCGATGTCATCCAATTTAACTCTGAATAATAGTGTATTTTTTTACTAAAACTAGTCAGTATATTGAGCGATACAGTTTTCACGTGGAAAAATCTCACTTTACCTTATATAATGGAAAATTACAATAGTAAAAAAGTTTGTCTAATATAAGTATATTAATGTCCTCATACCTTTTCATTCCTAAAATTAATGTGTCTCGGCCCTGGGGGCTTCGGCTCCATTTTAAAAGAAATGATGAGTAACTCCAATGTTTACCCATGTGTCATTTATATGCCCCATAAACCTATATTGTTACCTTTATAATTTCTCATGGTATACTGCTTTTTATGTACTAGGCCAACTACCACTACTACTACTACTACCAAAAATACTGTTTTTTGATATAAACCTATGTGACTGGGACAACTTTTCAATATTAATTATGAATGCTGACCCTAGGATAACTTTTCAACGTTGAATATAGACCCGGTAACCATTACTCAATGGGAACCCATTTTCAAAACACAGGCAATAAAACATTCAACAAAAAAACTACGTTGTCATTCAATCCAATTAGTCCCAAGGAATACAGCCTTCCATCATGCTCATACAGTTTTAAAAGAATTCTTAGGGGGGTATAACCTTGCACTATGCGCCAATAGGAAGTTAAGATTTTATCATGAGCCCAACCTTTAACCATACGTCCTTAGGGAGTATAAAATTTAACCATTCATACCTTACAGGTACAATCTTTAAACATGCGACCAAAGTAGTTACAACCTTCAATCATTCGTCAAAAGGAGTTAAACCTTCAATCACTCGTTCGGTATAAAAATCCCTGGTTGAGTGAACAATTAACACAAAAATGGAATGTTATGTGTGTAGCAGAAAAGGTTTGGTGCAAGACAGAAGTTATACAGAGAAGAAAAGGTTAAAAGTTCCATTTGTTGATGCAAGAAAGGAATTTGACCGGTGCGTGCAACGTGCCAAGAATCACCACAGAAGCACGGTACATAAAGAACTGGAATATATGTGTACAGAAAACCAGTCTGAATTCTGGAAATCAATAGGAAAAGTGGGAGTTGGATATGAGAGACAGAAAGCTATTCCATGGGAGATTGTTGCAGATGATGTAAGCATAACAAGTGGAGGGACGACTACCGGAACGTGTTAAATAGTGATGTTAGTAATTGTGATGATGACGTCAGTCCGGACGCTAAAGATGTTGGAGATGGAACCATCAGTGACGTCATAACGTTACAGGAAGTAGAGCAAGGTGTCAGGAGATGTAAAGACGGAAAAGCACCGGGCATTGACGAGATCCCAAGTCATTTGGAGAAAGGCGAACCAATGATAAAGACCCTTCACTGTCTTTTCAACGCATGTTTTAGTAGTTCGTGTGTACCCGACATGTGGTCAAGAAGTATAATATGTCTTATACCTAAATCATCGTGTACAGATTCACGTGACCCAATGAACTACAGAGGACTCAATCTTGCCCCCGTCATTTACAAACTATAGTCAGAACCTATGCACGACTTACCAACATGAACAAAAGACGGGTTAACAAGAAGGTATTTACATGGTCGAAGATGAAGAATAGAAAGTTCTGGACTCGGTGAGTTAAAGAGTACCTAGATGTTATTGGACTGGGACATCTAACGACCTGTGAAACGCTAGAGAGTCATCTTTTATCCAAAACTGTTGGCAATATAACGTTTGACAGATATATAGCAAACTGAAAACAAAAACTGAATTTTAACCCTCGAAATAACCGTACATCAACAGGACTTGGAAAACTTGGACATTACAGAAGGTATAAAGGAGCGTATCAAGTAGAGAGCTATCTCACTAGTTCTTTACCGAGATCACACAAATCCTCCCTGGCTAATTATAAGTTTAGGTGTGGAGTGGCCCCACTAAGAGTTGAAACAGGACGCTATGAGAACCTGCATTTTAACCAAAGATATTGTTTTAATTGTAGTGACATTATAGAAGATGAAGTGCACGTTATATTGTTTTGCCCTTTATATCAA
This sequence comes from Phorcus lineatus, assembly GCA_921293015.1. Lineage (NCBI taxonomy): Eukaryota > Metazoa > Mollusca > Gastropoda > Trochida > Trochidae > Phorcus > Phorcus lineatus. The sequence continues at coordinate 14,462,334 of OV121089.1, forward strand.
TCTGTTAGAGAGAAATTATTTGTATCTTGTCTTAATAAGATGGAAGGTTTTGATATACTTTCGTCAAACGAACAGTTTTATTCTATGCTTAACAATTCCGTTTAACTTTTGATAGTGCCAAGGTCTGCAATGATTTCCTTTGTTTACAACGTAATATTTTATACAGAGGATGTTTTTAGTATATATATATATATATATATATATATATATATATATATATATATATATATATATATATATATATCTGTTAATGTACATACCTTTATTTTACATATAAGCATTATAACTGTCTCAGTGTCTCTCATAAATCGCTGTGCGATTGGTTGTATATACAAGTGAGACAAAAATAAAACAATCTGTCTGTCTGTCTTCTATGAGTGACCACGGGTCGATTGGAGGAACAAGCTTTACAATGAATCAATAAAAAAACTAAAGCACGGTTTCATCACGCGCCCGATGGAGGGTCAAACTTTCACAATGTGTTCCCAGGTGACACAGATTTTATAATGCTTCTCAGGGGGCATCTTCCTACGCAAAGCTTGACTATTGCCAGTCTCGAACTGTCCAAGTTAACCTTTGCTGCCGAGATAAGACTTTTCTGGCTTGATACCAGCGCCCTCACTGGCGGGTTTTAGTTATCTCCAGTTACCTCCCTTACTATGGCCAATCGGCGACGCCGTGTCATTTGCGATATAATCAAAATGGCCGCGCCCATTGAAGAGTCAGTTTATAAATGTATTGATGGACGGAAAAGATGTTTTTGTTGTTATTAGGACCGGTTTTGGTAAATATATAAAATATGACTGCGCCCCTTATATTTTTCAAAGGGGAGTATGTAGGCCCATTTATCGTGGTCGTTACCATTATATAATTGTATTTTATCATCAAATAAGTACAGTTTACACATTGTTTAATTTTGAATAGCTGAAAAATTATCTTGGAAAATATGTGAAAATCAAATTTATAGGGGAGAAAATATTTAAAGACAAACAATGAATAGTATACATGTTTTAGATATATTTTAAAACCATCTATATCCACATCATCTAAGCTATCAGTTTTGGTTTCTTGAAGTCTAACTGTGTCAACAAAATAATATAATGTTATATAATCTTTTCCGAATTAAACATACAGTCAAACTTAAGAAGCTAAGTTTACATGCAATGTCTGTATCTCCACCATCATCATCATCAGCAGCAGCAGCAGTATCATCATCGTCATCAGCTTTATACCATACCATCTTTAAAAACATTGTCATAAACGACATTATTATCAGTACGTACTCCATCAGTAACAACATTGTCATCTTCAAGAATATACGGCACTATGGCATTATTGAGTACATTGCAAAACAACTAGAGTTTTTAATCTCGTAACTATATAGCCCGGAAGTACGTCATTGACCTTCTTCATTTGACCTGGATGAGGGACATATTTGTTTACATGTGTCTGTATATCATTAAAAGTTTCAGCTAATAGGACTTTTTCTTGTGAAAATTTGCAAATAAACTACCAGGCAAAAGTCTATAAAATAAAAGAAACGCACATATAAGAATTCTGACGATTGGTTTACTTTGTGAAAGGTGCACCTCCTTGGCACTAATGGTAAAAGTGGTTCCTACTCATGTTGGAAATGTCGTCTTCTTAGGAACCATATCAATAGATACCCTTCTGAACTGTTGAAGATTGATTGTGAAGGATTGTTCTTCTTTGGGATTTATGTTGAATTAATTTTTTTTGGAACTCTAATAAAACGATTTTAACCCCCTGAGCATCTTCCTACGCAAAGCTTAACTATTGCCAGTCTCGAACTGTCCAAGTTAACCCTTGCTGCCGAGATAAGACTTTCCTGTGCTATCTCTCTAGGTCACTGCAAAGGAATTAGATAGTCCAATCAGAAAGCTCCTAGCAAAAGCTACATCCGGGGACTCGAACAAACATGGCTGCGCCCATGTCGCAGTCAATCGACTGAAAGATTTGTAAAGAGAAAGTGCCGCCTCCAAAGCGATAAACAATATATTCAAGTTCATTTATGTTTATAGTCCATTTGCGTCATTATTTTTCTACAACCCAATAGCGGACAGCGGCCTGTCAAAGAATTTATTCTTAAATTGCTTCGGTAAACTAATCAAGCTCGATAAAATTGACCATGATTTGAAGCACCGAGTCGATGCACTACGCCCGGCAAGACTTTATTTCCTGTCATCGTACAATTGTTTTATCTTTTGTGCTTGCAAAAACTTTATTGAATACCCGTTGAACCGAAACATTGATTAAATTTTACATAAATTAACCGATAAAATTTGAACATCTCGCGATGTCATAACACTCGAAATGTAGTAGCCTGCGACCTCGTTGTATCGCGGTAGTAAACGTTACTCTCAACAAACTTTACTTCTTGCAGTCAAAAACCAGGTATGTTGACGTGTACCATTTAAATACCATGTCGTCAATAAAAAAAAAATTAAAAGTAAAACAATTGTTATATTTACTTCCATTTTCACTGATTTTACTGGGTCATTTTCAGTTTTGAAAATATTACTTGGTATGTGCTTTGATATAAAAATTATTCTCTCTCCGTGAAATATTTCCCGTTTGACTTGTACGTGTGTTTGTGAACAGTTGGATAATAAAAAATGAGACTTGTGCACATGATAAAGATAGACAATTGTTATGTTCTTGATATGGTGTCAAAGCTGACCAACTCTAAAGGTGTGCCCGGTAAAACTAAGACAAGTTAAGTCTATTTTTGTAGTAATTGTACCGGAATATTTTTCGTAGTTTTGCAAATGCTTTTATCTAATCTTAATATCAACTAAAATTAAATTAAATTTATTGTAATGATATTAATTTATCAATTAAATCATAATTGCCCTGAAAATAGGGTACCTCTGTTAATATACATTGCATTGACAATGTATACTATTCATTGTTTGTCTTAGAAGAACAATCCTTCACAATCCATCTTCAACAGTTCAGAAGGGTATCTATTGATATGGTTCCTAAGAAGACGACATTTCCAACATGAGTAGGAACCACTTTTACCATTAGTGCCAAGGAGGTGCACCTTTCACAAAGTAAACCAATCGTCAGAATTCTTATATGTGCGTTTCTTTTATTTTATAGACTTTTGCCTGGTAGTTTATTTGCAAATTTTCACAAGAAAAAGTCCTATTAGCTGAAACTTTTAATGATATACAGACACATGTAAACAAATATGTCCCTCATCCAGGTCAAATGAAGAAGGTCAATGACGTACTTCCGGGCTATATAGTTACGAGATTAAAAACTCTAGTTGTTTTGCAATGTACTCAATAATGCCATAGTGCCGTATATTCTTGAAGATGACAATGTTGTTACTGATGGAGTACGTACTGATAATAATGTCGTTTATGACAATGTTTTTAAAGATGGTATGGTATAAAGCTGATGACGATGATGATACTGCTGCTGCTGCTGATGATGATGATGGTGGAGATACAGACATTGCATGTAAACTTAGCTTCTTAAGTTTGACTGTATGTTTAATTCGGAAAAGATTATATAACATTATATTATTTTGTTGACACAGTTAGACTTCAAGAAACCAAAACTGATAGCTTAGATGATGTGGATATAGATGGTTTTAAAATATATCTAAAACATAGAACTAAATGCTCAAGAAAGTCGGGAGGTACTGGAATTGCTTTTAAAACTCAGCAAGGGGAATAGGTACCCATTTTAAACGACGAAAATAGTAATAATTACATCGAATGTATAAAGATTTAATACTGATCAAGATATTTTTCATTATTTTAAAAAAAGAGTTTTATTTAAAAAAAATATACATACAGGTTTCAATCACACATTACATTTATATGAATAGAAAATGTACAACATATAGATTTTTGTTAGACATTTCAGTTGCACATCTATTAACATCATAATAGTCGCGCACTTTAGAAATTTTTGGAGGGTCGTTGGCTTTTTTGAGTTTAAGTTTGATTTTTTTTAAGATCAGAAATATAATGATTAGTGGATCATTGTTTCTGTCTGGGAAGCATTTAAGAATCTTTTGTTTTTGTTTTGTTGCTTTCTCTTTCAGCCAATCTTCAAATTTTGTACACAGTTATCGCACAAACTCACATTCCCAAAATAAATGCTGGATAGTATCAGTTTTTCTTGAACAAAAATCGCACATTCAATTCTGTATAGTCGAGTATTGGTTGGTAGGATATGGTGTAGAATTTTGTATTGAAACCATTGTGTATTGTATGGGTAGTGCATCTGAAAGATATCATGTTGTATTTGTGCCACGTTTTAACAGGAATGTTACATTGTGGTTCGATTTTCTACTTGTTACGATGGTGATTTTTCATGCATAGTTTCTAAATAGGAATGGATTTTTAATTTTCTTTGCAGAGATTTTTCATATTTAGAGGAAACGTTGGTAACTTTACCTTTATTATTTTTACATATATCCAATTGATTTTCTATATGATTTTTGTTTACCGATGATAATGTTTGAGTTATGCCAGATTGTTTCAGTCGGAATGTCCGTATCTGTATGCGTTGTGATATTGTTTACATATTCAAGACAGGATGAGACTAAGTCTATAAAAACGGATAGTTAGCTTGCATGATTTCGTTCTTTAAATGCTGACAATTAAGTTCTAAAATGCCAATTGAATTCATTTTAGGCAGTTTCTTGTCAATTAAATTCCAAGATGTTGGTGTCTTATAGTAACGTCTAAGAACGGACAGCTTTTGCGCTCGAATCATTTCGTTAATCTTGGGAAATTTAAAACCTCAGTCATTTGTATTGTAGATAACTTGGCCTCTTTTTATTTTATCAGGTTTTTTTTCCCAAATGAATTTAAAACATTTGTCTTGGAAATCATTAGGACATTTTCAGGTGGGTTTGGGATTGTTGAAAAGAGATAATTGAGTTTCGGAAGAATAAGTGATTTTAATACAGTGTTTCTATCAAACGGAGTGAGGACCACAACCTCATTAAAGTTTGACATTTAAAGAGCTTTTCATCATAATTTATTTTAACCATATCCTAAATATCTAGACTATAGCGAATTCCCAAAAGTGTAAAGGAATCTTGATCCCAGTTTAGCCTCCACTGAGGGCAATATTTCATGCTCGAGCGTTTCATTGATCCCTACTATAAAATCCTAGTCTTGTTTATATTTACCTTCAGTCTCTAGAAACGTGCAAACTGTTCTACTGTTTGCATTACAGCGTAGAGACAATGTTCGGTGCCATCTGGCATGCAGGTAGTATCGTCAGCGAATAATGACAATAAATGTTCTATATTATCAATTTAAATGCTTTGAATGTTAGGGTTATTTCTAATCATATTACATAATATACACATACATGTAAGACAAAAAGGCAATAGGATAAAGGATCTCCCTGTCGACAGCCCCTTGAAATGTACAAGAAGTCTGAAACAAATCCATTAACCCGTACTACTATGCAATTAATGTTTGTAAGATCTTATACTGACAATTTAGTTTTGTAACTAACTGACTTTTACAACAAGGTCTTTCCTTATTCCCCCTACGGCGTAAATTCTTCACATATCATATCATATCATTGCTATAAAAACGAAAAACAAAATACCCTATCATTTAGAGAAATTATCAATCTCATTGTTGGTCAAATTTGAGTGCTTAATGTTAAACCATGATTAAGCTATTAATCTCTAAGACCGAAACCATCAGATTTCCTATGAAAAAATTCGTAGTCAAAGACTGGTCATGTTAAAGAATTTAATTTTGCAGGTGGTGAACGATTTTTGATCAGTACTAGAATCTCATTCTAATTAACTACACAACATCCTGCGTTCTCAGGATGTGGAAAATCGGGAATTTCGTATTCCTAGGACATAGAAAATCGGTGTACCTTAATCTCTCACGGTGTATTAGTAAGGGATATAACTAATCGGGAAGTATGTGAACTGTGTTCTAAAATCGAAATGTGTTAATTTATTCGCGAACACCTCTGGTTCTATGCATCTATCAGAGAGAATGGGCATAAATTGCTGTCAGTGATGATCGATTACATAAAATACATTGATAAGCGAGTACCTCCACACAGTAGTTCGCTATATATTTTTTACAAAATGAGATCAGCGCATCATTTCGATATGACAATCGTACAATTAAGTACAATTTTCTTCCGACATCTCGGGGTGGAAGGTAATTCTGCTTGAGTGGCTACACTTACAGAATCCTCAGGAGATATAGAGTTGGCTTGTATTCCTGTCAGTGTACTATCAAAGGTCGTAAATCAACTTTGTCTACAGTCAAATACATCTTCACCAAACCTCTCAGTGTACACAATCACCCCATGGTTCTTTATCTATCTGTCAATCCATCCATATATTCATTACTTAAAGAATTTCAAGGGGGTGTCATCAATAAATGGTTGTTACGAGTTATCAATTCCTTTTTCTTGTTTCAATATTTGATTAAAGGGTTAATATGGCCATGGCCTACATGTACGTCTCGTGACCTTTGACCTTTGACATTCAAGCTCACACAATCAACGATCACATTGACTATAACAATCATGTAAAAATCAAATAGCTTAAATAAAACATTTACGTAAAATCATGCACAAATCATGACCTCGTTGTGAACTTGACCTTGAATCAATTGTAGTAAAAACCCTTTTTAAATTTTTGTTTACTTCCATAGTTGATATATCAAGTTATCGTGTACAAGGATTTTTGTTATGAATTTATGAACTCGCGACCTTGACATTTGATCTTGAACAGGAACATGTCAAAATAATTTCCAGGGGGTATAATAAAAAAAAGGGTTATTAAATATTTTCAATATCTCATTAAAGGGCGACCTTGACTTTACATCGGGGCTGCTATATATCATGTAATTATCACCCGCAACGGGGGGTAATATTCTCTTCCAAAAAAGTAAGGGATATTTAAATGCAAATACCTGTGACACTTGACATGCTTTGAGATTATGTTCACGGATGAAGAACTTATTGCCCCAACAGAACCACTGAGCTACACATGGGAGGGGTTCATTGTCAAACGTGATACTTCAAGAAAGGGTTGATGAAAACTGCCGCATGCTGGTTTATCCTATCAATGTTTACTTTCCTATCGGTTCTTGCGTAAGATTCACTGTTCAGCATATCATTTCTTTAGTGTATTACGTTTGATTTGCATTGAGACGTCCTCAACATGATAAACATTATTGGCTCGCTTCAAATGGGTTCTACACAGCAAACAGTAGCCGACATGCTTAATGTGTCACTGTTTGTGATCAGCAGTCTGTAGAACCAGTACCAACAAACACATAATTGATAATAGACCTCGTGTATGTCGTTCAGAGCCACTAAACAAGCCCAGGATCGATACATTCGTACACAGGTCCTGAGAAATCGAGCAAAAACGTCCAATCAGCTTTCTGTAAACTTATACCAAGTTACAGGAATTCGAGTTACACTCTAAACGATTAGAAATCGGCTTCATGCAGTCCATGTGCATGCGCGACGACCACGTGTTGGGCCCCCGTTAACATGAGCACATGACAGACAGGCGTCAATGGTGTAGGCAGCGTAGAAATTTGGGTAATCGTCGATGGGCTCGTGTAATGTTCTTAGATGAGTCCAGATTTTCTCTGGATTTCATTGATAGGGTGTTTGCGTTTGGAGGCATGTTAATGAGCGTCAAGCTAACATTAACGTCAGACAGCAATCAGACAGATTCGGGCGTGGGTCTGTTATGGTGTGGGGAGGAATCACCATGACTGGCAGAACGGACTTGCATATTGTTCAAGGAGGAGTCAATGGTGTGTACTACCGTGACCACATCCTTGAACCGATAGTTCTGGCCTTCGCTCAACGTGTAGGTCGACGTTTCATCTTTCAAGATGATAATGTCCGTGCCCGTAAAAAATGACAACCTTCAGCTTCACCATATTCTCCATATGCCTTGACCAGCCATGATTCCTGACCTTTACCCTATAGAGTATGTCTGGGACATAATCAGTAGACGTGTTCGTCGACGTCAATCTCAACCGACAACACTTCAAGAATTGGCCGTGGCGCTACAAAGGAGTGGGACAGATTGCCCCAAATCGTGATTGGACGGTTGATTAAGAGAATTCCACAAATTGCTGAATGTCTGAGGATTGGTGAAGCAATTACTAATTATTTAGACAACAATCAAAAATCAATTCTTTGCGAGTGAAATGGGGTCGTCAGATAAGTTGCCCATATGGACTATTTATTACCCATATGGTTCATCTTATTTTCAATATGAGCACATGTGCACTATCACTTTTGCCTAGCAACGATCGTTTCAGTGCGAGTTACCGTATTTTGTCGTCTGTGACATCATACAACCATAGTTCATTACGTCACTGTAGCGGGTCGTCAGAAGGGAAGGAGACTGTTTTCTGAATATTTCCATGCGTTAGAATCGGAATAGAATCAGTAATAAAGAAAATATTTTCCATGGGAGTGTGTCATATGACTTTTACGAAACTCGTGCGAATTTTGTTTATATCCCTCGGTCTCGCACGGGTAATAAAAAAATTCACACTCGTTTCGTAAAATTCCTTTTTAAAAAGTCCGGCTAATAACTTCTAAACTAATCATCTGATTTTTTATCAAATTTGGTAGTGATATACAGCTACAAACCAAACGTTTGTTCGCTTACCATTGAATCATAGTGCAAATATCATGTAATTTGGGTTTAGTTTGGCCGTCAATAAAATACTTTCAGCAAAACAGACGAAGGATCACCCATTGTCCATGTGTTAAATAGCCATTCTTGAAAATATTTAGGGAGCGTTTGGTGTTTGCGTCTGGTGCAAAAATTAAAATTTTGGCATGTTGAAATAGACAGAATAAACATTTGGTAAGCTGCTGTACATCGTTACATGGAAGTGTGTCATGACTAACAATTTTGAATTTTTAAAAAAAGATTGCGTTTTGTTGTAAAAGCGGTGACTATGTTAGATTACTGTTTCATATCCTGTCCGGCTCATCACTTTTGAAGTAATTATTTAAATCAAATCAATTTTAATCAAACTGGTATATAGATAATTACATGAAGGTAAGTCCTGATTAACTATTTTTAAAATTTTGGTAAAATTTTGCAGTATTCGTTAAAATGTGGTGTCACTGTTTCAAAGTTTTTAAAAGTCTTGTCCGGTTCATAAATTCTCATTTGATCCTCTAACTTTGATTGAAGTTGGTATGAGATGCTGAATACATGAAAGTTTGTCTTTACTTAATATATTGAAAACATGTTTGTTGAAGTTTTATTTTTTGGGGGAAAACATTGTATGTGGAAGGAAATGGTAACGAGCCATGTCTGGATCATAAATAGTTCCTTTTATTTTGTTTTGTTTTTTTAACCTTTTTTCTTCTTTTATTCTTAACAACATTGCAAATGACCTAATTTTCAGCAGAATTATATTGAGGAATCGTTAATTTTAATACAGTCATAGAATTTTGTTAATTTGATTAAATATATTCTAATATATCCAAATATATACCTAAAAACATTGTACCGTTTTCGGGGCCTTGACCATGACAGCTGCTTGTTTTGGTTTATTTCTGACATCAATAAAATAACCTCAGGAGAACTGACAAAGGATCATCCATTTTCCTTGTGTGAAATAGCAATTCTTTAACTTATTTTAGGATCGTTTTGTTTCTTGTGCAAAAATTATAATTTTGTCATGATGGAATAGACAGATGGGGCCATATTTTTGAAATTCAGTTTTCTTTCAATTTCGATTGAAATATTCCATATCGACTTTCGGAGAGAAAAAATAGACACAATCCATTGACCTACTACAAAGGATCCGGAACAAACATGTGTCTAAAGTTTTTGATCACTTAGATGGAATTAGATGAAAGATTAATAAAAGTCAGTATCAAAATATCAACACTTAACTTTTTGGTATGATATACGAGTTTTACCTTCTTTGAATTATATTTCACTTCCGTATTGAAAATTCAACATTATCTGCTTCAATTTCGCAATGCTACGATGCTTCAAACGCATCCCAGGTTGCAGTTACGCAGCGCAGATGTAGGGTGTATCACACATTGTACGTGGATACTGATTTAAGAATTAAACAACTATAGTTTGGCTTTAATCATCACATGTCAATATGTCAATTGAAAAGAGAATTGTATTTACTCTGAAATTTTGACCTTTTTTTCATCTATTCTACAATCACAGTACTACCACAGTGGCTTTAATAGTTTTTGTTGTGGTTTTCAATGCACTATGTCTTTACATATCTGTAACATCTAAGTGTTCAAGTACTTTGTCTATGTATATTTGTAACACCAACACCTATGTGTACTAGTAATTTGTCTATGTATATTTGTAACACCTGTGTGTACTAGTACTTTGTCTATGTATATTTGTAACACCTGTGTGTACTAGTACTTTGTCTATGTATATTTGTAACACCTATGTGTACTAGTACTTTGTCTATATATATCTGTAACACCTATGTGTTCAAGTACTTTGCCTATACATATCTATAACACCTATGTGTTCAAGTACTTTTTCTTTACAGATCTGTAACACTAATGGGTTAAAGTACTTTTTCTATGCATATCTGTAACACCTAAGTGTTCAAGTACTTTGTCTTTGCCATTTTTGTAAAGCCCTTACACGAATTACCAAATATACTTTGTTAATTAAAGAGTATGAGTCCAGTAATAGTTCACATTAGAACAGACTGTAACATCTCTCATTCAAGATGAATGCAGTTGTTTATACAGTTTTCAGTAAACGAAATAAGAATATTTGATTCTGCCAGTTTATGTCACATCATCTCTCTAAGTTATGATCATTTTTATGATCAAGTTAAATATTTTACACCAAATATTCTAAAATAAGTAGTAGTGGTTCTTAAGTATCAGTACAATATAAAAAAGAACGGTAAATTGTTTTTTTAAAATAGTACCTAAATGCACTGTATATAGACTCACACCAATACAAAACTTTAGAAGTCACAACATTCATGCAAGAAATAAATGAAGCTACTGTCACTCTCACTTATGCGTAAATGGTTAATAACGCTTTACATGATTTAGGTATATATGTCTCTCTATGATAAATCTGTAAAGACACTTCTTTCGAAAGGTACTTAACAGTTAACCATTACAATCAGAATTGAATCAAGTCCGCGAAGTTCGTCATGAAATAGTTCACCTTGACGTTATTAAATCGTTCACAACGCGAATGGTGTTGTAGGTCTTTTGGGGATGATTAATGGCAACGGTTAAACATCAGGTATAAAAAAATGGGGATAAGTCTTACCATCATGATGAATCTACGAATCTTTACGGAGACTCATTTGAAGCTTGAAATTGTTTAACAGGCTCATGTTCGAATAATAGTCAGATTGAGATTTGATGAAACTACGCGCAAAGGTCTTATACTTTACATCGTTAATTTTTGATAATATAATTTTGACTTATATAGATATTGACAATATTCCAAAACTGAAAATTAAATTCACTTTCTGTTAAGACATTAACCCCGCGGTTTACCGCTCATACAATGTAGAATTATCGATCCCTGATAATTTTGACCTAATCTTAGAAACATTATCTCATTATCTCTTTCTTAGAAACATCTTTTTCTCCTTCTTGAGTTATAACGTATGATTAAATCATTTTGCGGTTTAATGAAGGTTTACCAGCGGTTTAACTTGATCCCTTGCCAACTGCAATCGTAGCATTGGAGTTGTCTGATGGTTTGATTGTCGTTACACTAAAATACCAACCAAGAATCAATGGAAAACAATAAAGTCTTTCGTTGAACCTTTCTTGGTTTTCAGGGAAAGGCTCTCATCAGTGAAACCATAAAGCACGCAATTCGGTGCAAGAGTGCAAAGAGGGAAGAGCTGCTTGCTGTACTGAGTGGGCTGGAACGGTCGGCAGACCTGGAGACGAGGTGGCACCGAGGCGTGCTGCACAGCTCCGAGGGTGTGTGCTCCACACGAAGGCTTCTTGCAGGGGGTGTCAGCTACATTAGCACTTCGCCTCCACCGGCGTACACCTTTTTTCGCCTGCCAGCTGGAACAGAATTTGCGCTTTGCAAAATATGCCAAACAAATCTCAAATAAGAAAATGTCTGTATTTCGATACAGCACATATAAAAACTGTATACAGTAATACACATATTTTATCAGATCGTGGCTTCAGTTGGGCTTTGTAACCTTTTTGAAAAGTCTTATCATAGATAGTAAATCCTCCCTCTCAAATCAGTACGCACGAAACTATGAACACTAATCTTTATAGCCAATCGAATGCTATATTTTTGGACTTTTTGGAAACCTTTATCGTGAAAAAAAAAGAATTTTAACCCCGTAAAATGTAAAGTAAATGTGCGCCCACATCCAGCCTTTCAGGAAAAACTGTCAGCAAATGAGATTAAGCAAGCTATGATTTGCTAATGTGTCTAAAGAAACATTTATCATTATGGCCAAGCAAAGTCGTTTAGAAAAAAAGGCTCACAGGAAAGAGCAGATTCATTAACGTTAGTACCAGTTAGCAGTGTTTTTTATATTAGTAGAACTAAAAACTTAAAAATGTTTAAGGGTTTGTGAAACTTAACCTTAATACATACCTGTGCGAAGAAGACGCTGTGTTTGAGTGATGACTGTGGTCGAGTACTGGATAAGGTTTATTTCCTAAACCGAATGTAACAAGTCTGAAATACACAGTAATACACATTCTCTCCCAACAGAGGTAGCTCCGTCATAAATTCCTATACTACCTCTGTCCTAATACGAAGGTTTCTTGTGCTTTAGGCATATGCCCCTACCGGCGCGATATTGCAACTTAAACTACCTGGCAATATTTCAACCAATGAAAACACCGAATGCATGAATAACATATTTGTTGACACACAGGCCTATGTAATGATGCAGTTGCAAAAATGAGGCGTTTTTGTTCTATAAAGAAGACTCAAAGTGCCAGGTGCATATTCGGAAAAAAATTTGCTTTTGGAAAGCTTACGGAAATAATTTAGACGATTTAAATGATACATTTTGAAACGGCGTCGCTGATTGCACAACTAACTTTGATTGCATCCAATCAGATTTCTACATTTCGTGCACAAGAAACCATTGTATTAGGACAGAGGTAGTATAGGAATTTATGACGGAGCTACCTCTGTTGGGAGAGAATGAGTAATACAACGCATCGAAAAATAATCACACACTGACATATTGTAAGCATAAGGACTTGACACATCTACCATAATAACAATATAGCATCAGACTTGACACATATACCTTGATAACTATATAGCATAAGGATTTGACACATATACCTTGATAACTATATAGCATAAGGACTTGACACATATACCTTGATAACTATATAGCATAAGGACTTGACACATATACCTTTATAACTATATAGCATAAGGACTTGACACATATACCTTTATATCTATATAGCATAAGGACTTGACACATATACCTTGATAACTATATAGCATAAGGACTTGACACATATACCTTTATATCTATATAGCATAAGGACTTGACACATATACCTTGATAACTATATAGCATAAGGACTTGACACATATACCTTGATAACTATATAGCATAAGGACTTGACACATATACCTTTATATCTATATAGCATAAGGACTTGACACATATACCTTGATAACTATATAGCATTAGGACTTGACGAATTTACCAGGATGTTTACATAGCTGAATGGCTTGACACATTTAACATGACAACTATATAGCATGAGGACATGACGTATTTACCATAACAATTGTAAAGCATATGGAATGATTAGATAATCATGTAAGCTGTATAGGATAAAATTTTGGTTATAGCTAACAAGATATATGACAGAATTACAGAAATACAATACAGCGTTACAATGAATGAACAAAAAAGTAATACTCCACTAATACTAAATAAAATAGTTTTAAAGATGTTATACGTAATAACGACATGTTAACTAAATTACTTCTGAGCTGAACGAAATGTTACGACTATTCAAGCAAAATTATAGCAATTTTATTATAACTTAACATATTTTTAACTGATATACCGAAAATTAACTCATATGGATGTAGCCAGTTAAGTTCAAGCAGCATAGTTGAAACCATAACTTTCACGGGTCATGTTTTATCCAACTTATAAACCGACAGAAGCAGCGGGGGAAAACAATTTTGTACTAAAATATAAAGTGAGGGACACTGAAATGAAAAGTCATTGAGAGTCGACAATATGTGTTTCGGTTTTGAAATGCATCTCGCGAACGCAGCCGCGTTAGCCTTAGTATGCGTTACACGTGCGGCCAGCATTTATGTGCAGTGGTTCTTTGACTCGCGTGATTTTCTCTTTAAAATCGACTAAAAATCCCTAGATCGTCAAATGATTTTTAAAATGATAAAGAAATATTCTTATCCTTAGTTTACCTAAAATAAGCATAATAATATAAAATATCTAACTACTCAAACTCAAACCATTGTTATAAAAGGAACTAACTTAAGAGCTTCATCAGCGCTGTCACAGTAGCTCAGTAGTGAGAGCGTCGGGTTCAGCGGTCGGGAGTGTGAACTTTGAGGGTTGGAGACGGCATTTCGTTGGGAAAATGAGTTTTGTGCTATTTTTCAAAAGTAAAAGTAAGTCTACACTTTTACTTTAACAAAAAAAATCAATGGAAAATAAGTAAGATAATTTCCCGGGACAGAGGGGATTATTAAGATAATTGCCCGGGGCAGAGGGCATTATCTAGATAATTTCCCGGGTTAGAGGGACACTATTAAGACAACTGCGTAATTCAATAAGATTTGAGGGAAATTACGTAAAATAGTGTCCCGCAAGAACAACAGAGTGACGTCACTGGAGGTTAATATGTCACTCTGTGCACTATATTTGAAAGACCATGTTACATGATTTCCTTTCCTGCCATGCCTGAAGTCGTTTCCATCACTGCTGATAGTGTGAAAGAGAAAAGAGTCAAAATTTCAACCAAGTATATTTCGTTAAAGAAGGAATGTTGCTTACTTCATATACAGTCTTAATGAATATTTCCTTGTCTTCATTGTTTATGAGAAGCATATAATTTAAGTATTTTCACAAGTATTATTACTGATATCTTTACAAGCATTTTTGTAATATTGCTGTATATATTAGACTAGTAATTAATGGGGTAAATTGTTCTGGAAATGATTGATCCTAAAAACAAATTGTTTATAGTGACACAGAGAATGTTTAATGAATATTGTATGTGACTTGAATAGAGCCAAAATATTATTTGACCCGAGTTTAGTCCCAATCGCCTATAAAGTTAGATCTTTGTATCTTAAATGCCAAAATCATGACGATTTCTAGTTTTCGATTGTAAATTACAAACGACCACATATGTTGCTAAGAAGTAGGAATACAGCGTCTTATTTTCATGCATATTAGTTGAATGACTTACTCACCAATACCAACCTATATTCCTTGTTAAGTCTACTAAAATAAATTCCCAAAATTGCGTTTGAGTCATTGGCCTGTGCGACTTTTTCTCTGTTTATTGTCACTTTACTAAGAAATAAACAATGAGCTGGTAATTTTCAGAAACAACCACTACTTTTCAATGAAATAACACAATTTAGAAAGTTTAAAACCCTTGTTAAATTAACTGGTATCTCATTGAGGAGCATGATGGTGTATTGGTCAGCGCGCTGGCCTCTCACGCAAACGGCCCGGGTTCGTATCCAGGCGGAGACACCAAACATTTCTGACCTGGGCTTTACACTGTGTTGTGTGTTGTGTCCTTGAGCAAGGCACTTCATCCACATTGCACCCAGTCCACCCAGCTGGTCAATTGGGCACCTGGATACGGGATGTATTCGTCGTCTATATGGTCGCGCTTAGTAGATTCATCGAAAGCGCAATTCCTTCAGGGTAATAAATTTGTAGCGCTTTGAGCATTCTTTGGATGGACTATAGCGCACAATATAGAACCTCATGTCTGCATTTCATCTTTTGTTTCAATGTTTACTGTCTTACCTATGTTTATAGCTGTGGAATGAAAAGAAATGCAGGAGAAAGGTTAATCATAGGTCAGTAGGGGGGAATGGATACAGGTTTGTAATATTTGTTTCTAAATCTTTTTTTTGAAATCAAGTGTCTAAGTTTCTGAGATTTTGTTTAAACATGTCATCACGAATGTAAATTCTAGGCAGTTTCGTTTGTGAATGTCTTAAGTAAGGTAGAGATCACAAAGCCAATGTCTTTGTTTTGGACATGAACCTCCTCGACAATGGTTTTGATATATATTTCAGTGCCTCATGTACCTCCTCGACAATGGTTTTGATACATATTTTAGTGCCTCATGTACCTCCTCGACAATGGTTTTGATACATATTACAGTGCCTCATGTACTTCTTCGACAATGGTTTTGATACATATTTCAGTGCCTCATGTACCTCCTCGACAATGGTTTTAATAAATATTTTAGTGCCCCATGAACCTCCTCGACCATGGTTTTGATACATATTTCAGTGCCTCATGTACCTCCGCGACCATGGTCTAGGACATATTTCATTGCCTCATGTACCTCCTTGAACATGGTATTAATACATATTTCAGTGCCCCATGTACCTCCCCGACCATGGTCTAGTACATATTTCAGTGCCTCATATACCTCCTTGGCCGTAGTTTTAATATATATTTTTAGTGCCTCATGTACCTTTTTGGCCGTAGTTTTAATATATATTTTTAGTGCCTCATATACCTCCTTGACCGTAGTTTTAATATATATTTTTAGTGCCTCATATACCCCCTTGACCGTAGTTTTAATATATATTTTTAGTGCCTCATAAACCACCTTGACCGTAGTTTAAATACCTCATGTACCTCCTCGACGGTAGTTTTAATACATAGAAGTCAAGACGGAAGTCAGTCAAAATTTCAAAACGTATTCAAATACAAATTCAAATTCATTTATTCGACTCATATCGCCACCAACGGTGGTTTAAAGCAATAAATAAAAGGAAATGTATATACAATTAATCAAGACAGGCAACTTTCACATTGACACAGAATGATATAAAAATATCAATGTACTTATACATACATATATAAATATACACACACACACACACGAGTGTATGTAGTGGGTTTGAAATATGTAGTGGGATATAACGTGTGTTCACACTTGTGTAGTGGGATTCATGCGCTTACAGACAAACCCCCCCCCCCCCCTCCCCACACACACACTCTTAAATAAAAGTAGGGGATATTGAAATGCAAATACCTCTGCAGGTTGTGATATGATTAATTATCATAGACACTTGCTCTTTGCTCAATGTGCAGGTCGACGTTTCATCTTTCAAAATTATAATGCCTGTGGCAACCAAGTTAGTGTCGTAAATGACCATCTCCAGCGTCACCTAATGCCGATATGACTTGGCCATCCATGACTCCTGACCTTTACCCTATTGAGAATGTCTGGGACATGATGAGTCCAGATTTTCTCTGGATTTCATTGATAGGGTGTTTGCGTTTGGAGGCATGTTAATGAGCGTCAAGCTACCGTTAACGTCAGACAGCATGCCAGATTCGGGCGTGGATCTGTTATGGTGTGGGGAGGAATCACCATGACTGACAGAACTGATCAATGGTGTGTACGACCGTGAACACATCCTTGAACCGATAGTTCTGCCCTTTGACCAACGTGTTACTTGACGTTTCATCTTTCAAGATGATAATGCCCGTGCCCGTCAAAAATGACTACCTCCAGCTTCACCATATTGTCCACGTGCCTTAACCAGCCTTGATTCCTGACCTTTACCCTATAGAGCATGTCTGGGACATAATCAGGAGACGTGTTTGTCGACGTCAACCTCAACCGACAACACTGCAAGAATTAACCGTGGCGCTGCAAAAGGAGTGGGACAGATTGCCCCAAATCTTGATTGGACGGTTGATTAGGAGAATGCCACGACATTCTTGCTGAATGTCTGAGGATTGGTGGAGCAATTACTCATTATTAAGACAAAAATCCAAAACGTCCAGTTCCACTTTTGACAGTATATCTCTTTGCGAGTGAAAAATAGAAGTTGTCAGTCGGTATCAGTTCACGGTAGTGACGTTATTTTCATTGCCTAGGGTGAATATAGAGAATATCTCTATGTCTTTTCTTTACTAGTACCATGTTTATTTCATAGAGTGAAGATGAACGTTTATACAACGTGATGATATAAAGCTCACTCGATGAGATGAACATAGTTACTATGATAGTATCGTCAAAGGACCATTTCAAGATATAATTATAACATCAAATCGTTGTATTTTCACAGAAATTAGCTTGGATTTACGTTGAGTCAGTTCTTAGCAACAAACTGAGGTCATGAATTGCAGTAGTGACTTATAACTTGTTTAATTATTACGTTTAATACTAGAGACTGAAACTGAACTTTATTTACACTTTATTAATACGACATAGCTGCAAGTGAGTCGTATGTACTGATTGTCTCTTGCGAATGAGACAAAGAATATATGAATTGCCTATAAATGACTTTTGTCCTTTTTCGAATAAGAAGAATAAAGTCTTTCTAAATCAACTGAATAACTTTTATAATCGACTGCAGCCTAACCGGGTCAGCTGCCTATCGTGTGTGTCAAAAACTGTCTAGACAAGTCTGGCGACCAGACAAAAGAAATCCCGTGCATTTGACGCACGTACATGAAATGAACAACAGGTACTCGCTTCAAGCCCATGTTGCGTTTTGGCGAATGAATATGACTCTAAATCTTAAAACGAAGAAATAAGAATTGTCTACAAAACAGTCGGTTTATGATATAATGAGTCATTTCATCGCATCTCCTAGCAGTCTCATTTACCATATTAATTCGCATATTGAACTTTTATTTCGATAAGTATTTCCAGAAAATGTATTCTAAATCTCACATTTATAAGCAACAGATATATTTTCAAAAACTTTTGCCCGATTTTATATACATATTTTCAAATCGAACTATTACCTCATCCCATTTACCGTGCAACGGTGAAGGGAGATAATTATAAGTTTGTGTTTTCTACATTAGCAAAACTTAGCTTTGATTTCGGTCTATAGCGTTTAAATTGCGTTTAAATGATGATAAAGAGTATATATTCAATTTTTTTGCCGAATCTCACTTTTTAACTCCACTCGAGTTTCAAAGTAATGTCATCCGGGTTTTCCACATTGCATCACTAGTCATGCACTTGATCATGGCGAGTCATTGTGATGCCATGCAATTGTTGATGCTGGAACACTATCAAATAATCTAATAGGAGCTATTGCTTGATCTGAGAAAATCGATATGTCATGTAAAACACAGATTATCCGAGAGAACACATTTATTTAAGACTGTGTCAAATACGTATAATTGAATCAAAACTGTTCAAAATAGTATCAGATACTTGAGCGTGTGTCTTTTAATAACAATAAGAAGTAGCAAAACAAGAAAAGCCTTTAAAAAGGCAAAGTTGGAGGCACCCTAATTAGGCTAGGAAATACTGCGAAATAATAGGGTACAAATAGGATAGGATTTGCATGACGGCAAATGAGTAGATTAAGGCCAACAAAAGAGCAAAAGACCTACATGCTATCTTCTATTTACAAAGGTTATATAATCATTTGTTCATTGCATCAAATAAAATAGAATAGTGAGGCAAATATGCTGTTTATATATATACAGTTCCTTTTTTAACAACACTCAACAGTCAGTCAGTCACCGATTTATCCCTTGGAGAAAGGCGAAAGGGATCTATTTTTAGAATATAGGTCAAAATTGATAGCGTCCAGCACCGCTCAAGATGTTCGATGGTTTTGCAAATTATTATGTCCACATGCATCAGTTATAAATCAATTGTTTCTTAACTCTCAAGGATTGCCAGGACACGATGTATTGAAGTATTGTTTGAAGCTTATATCACTACCTCTATCTCTGTCACTTAGTGATATCACACTAGTTGACTCGCCTTTTCACATTCTCTACTTATCGACTTGTAGCTGCTTGTTTCTCGCGTGTACCGTTGTAAAGGAAGGTTTTTTTTTACTAATATGGAATAGATGTTTCTGACCTTTCATGAGAAATCTATGTGTCTAATTTAGTTCACGTGCATTCATGAAGAATTGTACTGCCGTTTTGACTCTTAAACACCACTGATTGCCCTTCACGTTGAGATTTGCATAAACAATCGTTTTCTGTATTAAAGGTTGCCAATTATTTAGAAATACCCACATGGTCACGTGGTTCTAAATTTAATACAGATGTGTTCATTGGTTTACGATATTGCCAAGATACAAAGAGGCTAAGTATGATTGGTTGAAAGTTCCTTTGAAAATTCCAAGTGTAATATAGAGAAACATATCAGCTGCTAAGATGGTTGGAGGCCTATGGGCCTCCAACCAATAAGGAAAGCGAGATCGTGAATATACATGTTTATTGCATTCTAGTACTCCCTATAATGCATATACTGAAACGTCGTTTATATCCCGAAAATCTTGCAAACATGAACATTCGTTAAATCTTTGTCATTTAGAAAAGAAGAGATCTGCTAAAGAAAAATTACGCACATGGCATGAGAAATCCATGCTTTGGTTTTGTTTCCATAAAAACATTTTTGGGACGTGCCGCGAAATGCAAAAATGTGTCTCTTGTATTAAACATAACAACCAACTTATTATTGCCAGCACAGATCTATCGGTTAGTACTATTTTTTCACAAAAGATTGAAATATATTTTTAGAAAGACCCAAAATCATCCACATTAATGGTTCTACTGTCAAAGCGATGCACATTAAATACAACAAATTCTGCAGTCTTCTCTGGTTATCCTGGTAACAACTAACAGATACCCATAACTACCAAGGGGATACATATGGCTCAGCTCAGAACCATATAGATTTTTGTCTATATGATTATTTGATTAGTGGGATCATGCGCTCGCTTGAGAGCAATGTGAACATATAATGGACTGAAATAATTGCTCATTTACTGTTACATGTACGCTTGGCCCACCATTATTTGAATTCCGATGCATAATTATCATTTACGAATGATAAGCTGCCTTACTTTGTGTGCCACGTGTCTTTTTTCCTTTCAAAATCTATTTACTTATTTATCAACGCCATCTGTCTGTTTAATCGTCCTACACGATCATATCTTCTTATTTCCCCATTGCATCGCATTATCACGTATGCTTATTTCCCTCACATCGACACATTGGCGAATTTCCCTGCACAATCACATCCTACAAATAATGCCTGTATTTACTTCTCACCCTCACGTTTGCATAATTTCCCTACACAACCATTTTGAATATTTACCCAATACCATTTTGTTGTGTATTTCCTCCCTACCACCACGTCTGCATATTTTTCTACACGTCACTCATCATTACGAAACAACGATAGACCTACTTAAAATGCCATGTGCATTTTACTCGTTTATTATTTCCAAATCAGCATCATCGTCACTATCACCATTATACTTTCATCATTCATCCACATCCATCCATCATCCATACGCCATCCAGCCTATTCATCAATCCATTCATCCATTTCTGATCCATCATCCATATGTTCCTTCATCCATTAATTCACTATCAATCGTCCATCCGTCCACCACACATCCATCATTCCATCATTCCAACAACCATCCAATATCTATTATCCAGCCATCCGTTCATTCTTCCATCCATCAATCATTCACCGATCCATCATCCACCCATCCGTCTTGGATGTTTCCAATACCCATAATTTATCTAATCATCATTTATCAACTATCTATCCATCCACCATCCATCCATCCACTTAAACTATCCCTAACACACCAGGGTCCACCATGTATGAATACTATTACCCACTACACCCATCATTATCAAACACGTATCAACACCACCATCCAACATGTATCAACACCGCCATCCATCATGTATCAACACCACTATCCATCATGTATCAACACCATCATCCAACATGTATCAACACCACCATCCAACATATATCAACAGTATAACTTCCATCATTTATCAACACCACCATCCAACATGTATCAACACCACTATCCATCATGTATCAACACCATCATCCAACATGTATCAACAACACCATCCAACATGTATCAACACTGCCATCCAACATGTATCAACACCACCATCCATCATGTATCAACACCACTATCCATCATGTATCAACACCATCATCCATCATGTATCAACAACACCATCCAACATGTATCAACACCGCCATCCATCATGTATCAACACCATCATCCAACATGTATCAACACCATCATCCAACATGTATCAACACCACCATCCAACATATATCAACAGTATAACTTCCATCATTTATCAACACCACCATCCAACATGTATCAACACCACTATCCATCATGTATCAACACCATCATCCAACATGTATCAACACCACCATCCAACATATATCAACAGTATAACTTCCATCATTTATCAACACCATCATCCAACATGTATCAACACCACTATCCATCATGTATCAACACCATCATCCAACATGTATCAACAACACCATCCAACATGTATCAACACTGCCATCCAACATGTATCAACACCATCATCCAACATGTATCAACAACACCATCCAACATGTATCAACACCATCATCCATCATGTATCAACACCACCATCCAACATGTATCAACACCACCATCCAACATGTATCAACACCGCCATCAATCATGTATCAACACCACCATCCATCATGTATCAACACCACTATCCATCATGTATCAACACCATCATCCAACATGTATCAACACCACCATCCATCATGAATCAACAACAACATCCATTATGTATCAACACCATCATCCATCATGTATAACACCATCATCCATCATGTATCAACACCATCATCCAACATATATCAACACCATCATCCAACATGTATCAACACCACTATCCATCATGTATCAACACCACTATCCATCATGTATCAACACCATCATCCAACATGTATCAACACCACCATCCATCATGAATCAACAACAACATCCAACATGTATCAACACCATCATCCATCATGTATAACACCATCATCCATCATGTATCAACACCATCATCCAACATATATCAACACCATCATCCAACATGTATCAACACCACTATCCATCATGTATCAACACCACTATCCAACATGTATCAACACCACCATCCAACATATATCAACACCACTATCCATTATGTATCAACACCATCGTCCATCATGAATCAACACCACCATCCAACATATATCAACAGTAAAACTTCCATCATTTATCAACACCATCATCCAACATGTATCAACACCACCATCCATCATGTATCAACACCACTATCCATCATGTATCAACACCATCATCCATCATGTATCAACACCGCCATCCAACATGTATCAACACCGCCATCCAACATGTATCAACACCATCATCCATCATGAATCAACAGTACCATCCATCATGAATCAACAACAACATCCATTATGTATCAACACCATCATCCATCATGTATCAACACCGCCATCCATCATGTATCAACACCGCCATCCAACATGTATCAACACCACTATCCATCATGTATCAACACCATCATCCATCATGAATCAACACCACCATCCAACATATATCAACAGTATAACTTCCATTATGTATCAACACCATCATCCATCATGTTTCAACACCATCATCCAACATGTATCAACAACACCATCCAACATGTATCAACAGTATAACTTCCATCATTTATCAACACCATCATCCATCATGTATTAACACCATCATCCAACATGTATCAACACCACCATCCAACATGTATCAACACCACCATCCAACATGTATCAACACCGCCATCCAACATGTGTATCAACACCGCCATCCGGTTTCAATTCAATTTATTTCCGGTACTGAAAGGCCACAGGCCTGTAGTACAATACTTGCATGTATTAAAATGTACACGCTTAGATACTAAACCTTAACTTGACAACAATTAAGTGTAATTAATATCATGTTTCTTGATAAATTCTTATCTAAATAACATTGCATAGTAAACAAACATTGACAGTTTTTGCAGCACTGTATGATTTGTGTTATTCAACAATTCAACGAACTTGAAAAGGTTTAGATGGACAAGGAAATATCTTTTTATGTATAACTTTCTTAGAAAATTGTAGACAGGGCAAATTAAAACAAAATGATATTCATCTTCTATTTCGATAAGATTACAAAGTTTGCAAATTCTATTTTCATTTTGGATTGATTTGTATCTTCCACTCTCGATGAATAAGTCATGTGAAGAACATCTAAGTCTACTTAAAGCTATACGAAACTTTTTTACATTTACACATGAGAGATAGATTTCTGACTCCAAGGTACATTTAAACATTCTATAATACAGGCATTTACTGGAAAGTGATATCTTTTCAAGCCATTCTTGTAAATAATTATCTTTTAGTCTTCTTGTTAGTTGAAAGATAAATCTATCATTCGAGTCTACATGTTGGTCTAACCATACGAAACCAAACCCCTTTGAAAACAGGAAGTTTCTAACTGAAGTGACCCAATTGGTATGACCATTCTTATCATATAACATCATCATGTTGTAACACTTTTTAGGTAGACGACATGAAGGCATATTAAGTAACTTTAACCAATACTTTATTGCTTTGATATTTGTAAATAGTTGCAACGGGTATCTACCACATTCTCCATACACCATTGTATTCGTCGTACTCAATTTAACACCTAAAAATTTTTTACATGCTCTCAGATGGACTCTTTCAATTTCGTTGTAATAATTCAAACCCCCAGATTTCAGCTCCATATGTTAAAATCGGCTTAATTTTAGCATCAAATATTTTGAAATACGATTTTATATTTATATTTCCAAGAATACTAAGTTGTTTAAATATGCCGATCATCACCTTTTGTGCTCGTAAACAAGCATTACTAACATGCATGGACCAAGATAATGAATTACTAAAAATCAATCCCAAATATTTATATGAACTTTTGCAGTCCAATTCTTTATTTTTGTACCACCATTTCTCCTTTTTGGATAAAATTCCTCCTTTCTTAAAAACTACCACTTTGGTTTTGTTTCTATTTACTGTCAACTTGAAAGTATCACAATAAGTTTCAAGTTCATTAATTAGTCTTTGTAAACCTGCTACGGTGCTTGAGAACAGCACGATATCGTCTGCAAAAAGCAAAAGAAAAATCTGTACCAAATCTGGGTGTAACTGTATTCCGTACTCACAATTGCTTTCAATTTGAATTGCTAATTCATTAATGAAAAATGAAAATAGAAATGGACTAAGTATACAACCTTGTCGAACCCCAAGTTGTATTTCAAAAGAATCTGAAAAGTCAGCATTATTTTTAACTCAAGCCTTTATATTTTCATACATAGACTGGATAAGTTTCTTAATTTTCGGGCTGAGGCCATGGTTATTTAAAAGAGACCACAACTTTTGTCTGTCCACCGAATCGAAAGCTTTCTCGAAGTCAACGAAGAGAGCATAGAATTTACCACCTTTGTTATTGAAATATCTATTTATGATACTTTGCAATATAAACATATTATCAACTGTTGTATATCCATTCCTAAATCCTGCCTGAGATTCACTGATTTTATTCATTGCCTCACCCCATGATACTAATCTTCTGTTAATGATAGCTGTAAAGACCTTACTTAGAATGCTCAGGAGAGTAATACCTCTGTAATTATTTGGGTTATCCATACTGCCTTGTTTATGGAGCGGGACAATTATGCCCATTGACCAACTAGTTGGAAAACTACCATTTTCTAACATAATGTTGAACAATAACTCTAGATATGGTGCTATTATATCTGCCGAATTCTTGATGAGCTCTGGTGTAACTTGGTCAATACCTGCCGATTTATTGGCTTTTAAGCAATTAATACTGTCTAATATCTCATCCCTACTGATTGGAGAATCTAGTATATCTTCTGTTACCGCAATGTTAGGATCACGAGATGATGGTTGATTTGTTTCTTCTATAAAGATATCATCGCTATTGACGTCATCAATTTCAAAGTTAAAAAGGTCACTAAAGTGTCTATGCCACTCTTTCATACTAATAGTGCTGACTGCTTTGGTAGCATTGTTTAACGTTTTCAATTCAAACCAAAACTTTTTTGAGTTTGATATGCTATTTTCTATGTCTAATTGTTTCTTCATAAAGTAATCTATTTGCTTTTGCTTACACACTGTATTATATTTATTTCTTATCAGACAATATTCATCAAAAGACGTCTTATCTTTCGTTTTCCTAAATTTGTTAAGCAGTTTACAACGTTTTGATTTTAGTTTCTCACATTCTTCATCGTACCACTTACTTAATCTCCTTTTTGAAATACCAATTTTTCTTTTCATATGTTCTGCAGCTAAACAGATGGCATCCGTAATATAATTAATGCTGTCATTGATGTTGGTAAAAGCAAATAATAATAATAATAATAATGAATTTGTAGAGCGCCTATCTTCCAGCTGGAGCTGCTCAGCGGCGCTATAGTGTCAGTTGACAAGAGTCAGTTTAAACTGACTTATCAAACAGTGATTGAATATGATCTGATAGGAGATTCTCTCTAAATTGTTCACTTTTATCGTTTTCCCAGAAACACTTACAACAATTTTGGTAGTTTTGGGAAAGCCTGTCACAAGATCTTACGTGGTCGGTTTTAAATGATACTGTTATTGGTAGATGGTCTGACTCCGTACGAGATGATATACTAAAAGTGTTAACAAAATCAAATAAAATTGATGATGAGATTATGTAATCTATAAGGCTTGTACCTGTATTGCCTATAAATGTAAAATCTCCAATTTCTTGGTCGCTACCACATCGGCCGTTCATAATGTGAATATTCAAAGTAGAACATAAATCCAGCAAAGTTTTACCGAAGGTGTTTACAACTCTGTCGACAGAAAAGCGTTTAAGATTAAAAAAGTCAGTTAAAAAATCCCAGTGTAAATCGTTCTGATTTTCTGTATACTCTAATATATCATCCTCTACGAAATCGGGATTTGTACCAGTCCGAGCATTAAAATCTCCACCACAGAGTATATAAACATCTGGCAAATTTGTTATAATATCTATTAACGAGTCTTGAAATAAAACTACACCATTTTTGCAATGTGGAGATAATCTATCATACCAGGTTGAGTCTTCCGGTTGAATGTATACACACGAGTACAGTATGTCTCTATCTAAGCCAAATAATGCACGATCAAACAATATAAAAACAGCATTTTCAGTTATTTTGGTCCATTTTTTGTATTTGCAAAACTGGTTACGTACTAACACTAATATCCCACCGGAGAGCCTCCCACAGGTAGATATTTTATCGGCTACTTTAACAGTCATCTCAAAATTAGGAAAAACGTTTGCAATATCAATACCATTACTCCAGGTTTCACTGATTCCAACAATATCAAAAGATTTCATATAATCTATAAATTCATCATCAAATAATTTATGCGTTATTCCACCAATGTTCCAAAAGACAAAGTTCACAAAATCCGACTTGACACAATCACTTACAGTTTGATGGTCAGTTTTTTCCCTACACGTCGTAAATTGACTAGTAGAGAGGTGAGTATGAGAAACTTGGCCATGGCCCCACCCCTATTTTGAACGTTCCCTGTGAGGGCGACGCGATGCCGACCTGAGACCGCGGCGAGAACCTTGACTACTACCCTGTCGTGAAGTGTTTCTTGGAGGACGTGAGGGAGACCTGTCATGAGGTTGTGTCTCGGTACCGTTAGTTGTAGGGGAGGCTTCTCTAGGAGCTTGCATTAACTTATTTCCCTTAAAATAAAAGTGCATGTTTTCATTACGATGTCGATGTAACTCCTGTCGTTGATACGTAGTGAGGTCATTTGCAATCCCCACCCCCTGTTCTTTCAAAACACTCCTCATCTTTACTGAAAGCCACTTGTCCTCCCAATGACACATGCGGACTATAATAGGGCGGGTCTTGTCACTCCTCTTGCTAGATAGCCTATGGGCCCTCTCTATATCCCTAGGGACTAATGGTGGAAGACGTTTCTCTACCCTGGCCTTGTTCGAGACAGACAAAACTTTTTCCTTGCTCTCGGTATATGTCTCACGGTCCCCACTCTCAGGCACATTATAGAGCACAAGGTTGTTTCGTCTGCTACGTTGTTCTTGATCCTCGAATTTAGTGTTCAAATCCTCTAAATATGATTCAAAACCTGCTGTTCTGTCATCTAGAGCTTCAATATCTAGTTTCATCACATCCTGTTCTTTTTTGCTTGTATTTATTTCCTCACGTAACTCATGTATGTCTGATTTCATATCCTTAATGTCATCTTTGATAGATCGAATATCCTTAGATAGTCTATCCTCGCTCGCCTGTATCTGGTTCAAAATAACCCTCCTTTACTCATCTAGACCGTCAGTAGGACCGGGATTGAGCTCAATATCCCCAGACAGGTGTAACATCGAAGGTATTATCCTTTTCAAGGGGAGAGTTGCTGAAGAGAGACCTTCATAACACAAGGCACTGGTCAGTCGTGAACTATCTGTGACGTCACTTTTGACACACAAATGTAAACAAACATTTTCACTTGCCAGTAAATCAAAATCAAGAGGCCCAGTATCAGCACTAAGTTCCACCAAACGCACAAGGGAGAAGGACAAGATGAGATGGACAGATATCAGCACAGCACAGAGCGCTAGTCTACAGGGTCCATCAGAGCTGGTAGTGTACGGTGTGTACCTGTCACAATGTCCGCCCTGTCGCGTACCCCTCGGGTGTGAAAACAGCCCGATCCGCGCTCTAAAGAGCATCAAGTCTATCATTTCAGTTCGTACAGACGCTCTAGTCCCTTTTAAAGCAGTATTTACGATTGAATGTCAAATATCACTACGTATTTTTATATTACCTTAGGTTTACTCAGCTGCTGTGCTTCGTGATAGTGTCGACAGGGGCGTGTAACTCTGTGGTATGAATTGAATCTGAATTGAAACACCGCCATCCAACATGTATCAACACCATCATCCATCATGAATCAACACCACCATCCATCATGTATCAACAACAACATCCATTATGTATCAACACTATCATCCATCATGTATCAACACCATCATCCAACATGTATCAACAACACCATCCAACATGTATCAACACCACCATCCAACATGTATCAACACCACCATCCATCATTTATCAACACCACCATCCAACATGTATCAACACCGCCATCCAACATGTATCAACACCACTATCCATCATGTATCAACACCATCATCCAACATGTATCAACACCACCATCCAACATGTATCAACACCACCATCCAACATGTATCAACACCACCATCCATCATTTATCAACACCACCATCCAACATGTATCAACACCGCCATCCAACATGTATCAACACCACTATCCATCATGTATCAACACCATCATCCAACATGTATCAACACCACCATCCATCATGAATCAACACCACCATCCAACATGTATCAACACCGCCATCCAACATGTATCAACACCACTATCCATCATGTATCAACACCATCATCCAACATGTATCAACACCACCATCCATCATGAATCAACAACAACATCCATTATGTATCAACACCACTATCCATCATGTATCAACACCATCATCCATCATGAATCAACACCGCCATCCAACATGTATCAACAGTATAACTTCCATCATTTATCAACACCGCCATCCAACATGTATCAACACCACCATCCAACATGTATCAACACCGCCAACAGTATAACTTCCATCATTTATCAACACCATCATCTATCATGTATCAACACCATCATCCAACATGTATCAACACCGCCATCCAACATGTATCAACAGTATAACTTCCATCATTTATCAACACCGCCATCCAACATGTATCAACAGTATAACTTCCATCATTTATCAACACCATCATCCAACATGTATCAACACCGCCATCCAACATGTATCAACACCACCAACAGTATAACTTCCATCATTTATCAACACCATCATCTATCATGTATCAACACCATCATCCAACATGTATCAACACCATCATCCAACATGTATTAACAACACCATCCAACATGTATCAACACCACCATCCAACATGTATCAACACCACCATCCATCATTTATCAACACCACCATCCAACATGTATCAACACCGCCATCCAACATGTATCAACACCACCATCCATCATGAATCAACAACAACATCCATAATGTATCAACACTATCATCCATCATGTATCAACACCGCCATCCAACATGTATCAACACCATCATCCATCATGAATCAACAACAACATCCATTATGTATCAACACTATCATCCATCATGAATCAACACCATCATACTTTGCACTGACTCCGTGAGTCATTTGATTTTTTTCACCACGGTCAGTTGCACTAGGGACGTCGCAAATAGCAATGAGTACGTGCTTCGCACTCCCAACACTGTGCACACTAATTTTTATCTCATCAGACGTGACAGGTAATCAGTAAACGTTCCGTAACTTTTCAAATTTTCACTAATTTGCGTAATTTGCATTTTCTATCCTAACAAATAAGGGCGTGACAGGGGTGCAATTTAGAGTTGTCATAGGAAGCAAAGGCAGCTCAAATTGTTTTGAAAAATATGTTTGTTACATTAAGATTTAAGTTTTTAGATTTGGTCTTGACCCCTCTCAAGTATGGGTGTTGCGGGTATCTACCCTCTTGTGTTGTCTTTTATTCAGAAACCATTATTGCTAGCATTCTAAAATTTAAAAAGTATCATCTCTGTTGGATTGGGACTAAGATGTCACGATTCCATTAACCTACCCCAGAAAATAAGGTTGTTTAAGGGTTGTCTACCCTCAAATCTTGTATTATCTTTCTTTCCGAACAAACAAAAACATGGAATCTCAATTTTTTAAAGAATACAATCTTCGTAGGATGGAGACGTTAGATGTGTAAATTTCACAATATCATAAGACAATAATATGGGCGTTTTCGGGGTGCATATTTAGGGAGATTAACCAAAACTAGAACTAGTTGGCATATGAAACTCAAATTTTCATAAAAACATCTTTCTTAAGTGGAGACTCAAGTGTGTAGATTTGGTCTTGGCTTCCCTTCAAATATGGACATGACAGGCTATCCACTCGATCATCTATTCATTATACATTTGGCCATCATATATGTTGGGATGTCCTGAATGAGCCCAATTTTATACCTGTAGCAGCGAAAAGAGACAAGAGAAAACACGTTGTATGCTCATGTTCATAATTAGTGTTAATCTCTGCATTTCATAATGTTACCTAACACCGACCTCTGTGTGAGGCATGCCTATTCATGATCAGAACACAGGTTTGCATTACATCGTTGTGGGATGGGGGCAATGCCATTAAAGCTATGTTCATTCCCGGTAACAAAAGGCCAATGAAACCTGAAATCATGCGACAGAAAACCTCGCCAATGGGGATTATGAGTTGTAGATTTGGTGACTCTTTGGCCTCAAATGAATGCCTCAAAAACATATTTTCATTTTGTTCTCAAGAAAAATATGCCACAGAAGGTTGAAATTGTATGAACAGGTACCTTGGCCAATGAAGAGATTGGGTGACTCTTGAATGACCATGCCCTTTAACGCTTGCTTCCATGTCTGCCTCCAGGAGAAGTGGTCAGCTAAACTCTGATGAACAAATTCTATAAAAATGGGTATCGTATATTGTAATACACAGGAATCCCTATTTCTGTTATCTTCTCAAAGATCTTTTAAACCGACTTCTTAGGTAATAAAGGCAAGAATAAACTGATATTAGTTAAACCCCAGTTTCAGCTACATATATGATATGTATCAACAAGCCTGTTGAGCTACATCACCGATTGTTTTTGTGGGAATAGGGTACTGAATAGTGTAAGAATGCACGTATGCTTGTCTATTGTTGTGGAAACTTAAAGTTTCTCATTGCCAATTCTTTTCTTTAACTGTTAAGGTCTATAACCACAAATCTGTAAACAAATGATTATATTTCATACTTTACATGTTTTATATAGACGAAACACTTTTGAGGGTTTCTTTTCAAAACAAACAATTTCCTTTAATTCCATTACTAAGTACTCAATAACGATTTCTAAACTTCTGATAAACGAACGGAGTAAGATCAGCTGTTTTTCGAGTTAAAAATACGAGTACGAATAGTTTCATTAACTGACTTTCATTACTTAACTGAGTCATTTTCAGACATTGTTTAATAACTCAAAGATAATTCAGCAATGAACTTTCAATTGAAAGTGTACTATAATATGTTTTAGACAATAGAATTCAATCAAAAGTGACGTAATTTGCTCAAACAGAAAGACTTTACTATCGTGTTTAAAATAAAACTAAGTAGTAATATCTCTACACGTTGATAAAGCAGTAACATCAATAAGTAGTTGGTAACCCTTATCCGTGACGGTTAAGACATATAACGGCTCGTGCTGAGGTTATTTAACCCTTATCATGCCTCGTCAACGCACTAAAGACAAATGCATACACGTATTTCATGGCGTGTCAGCGCTCACTGTAACTTCATGGTGTGTCAGAATGCATCGAAACAAACATCAATAAGCTTAATTATCAATGTTATCCGACTGTCGTATATTATCAAACATGTATATACGCCCAATACAGATTGACACCTACCCCGTGCAAACGCAACTGAGAGTGCAATTATAATTCTCTCTCTCTTACATATACGGCTTCTAGCAGAATTCTTTCCTTTACAAGTAATACTTACCTACGCATAGAGACTAGTAATTACGTTTCTTATTCGTATGATATTGGCCATCCTCGATAATCCAGCGCTTTCGTTCCGATTAATCTACACTATCAAGTGTAGATTAATCGGAACGAAAGCACTGGATTATCGAGGATGGATATTGGCCAGCAGCAGTTTGTTACACAAAAGCGACTTTTTACCATTACATTGTCACTCTTCTGAACAGACAAGTTCACACTTTTTTCACCAAAAGTCAGTACTTCTCGATAAAATGACACCATTGATAATGTTTAGCATATGCGACTCTTGTAAATATGACAAATCTCTAAAAGTGGAGTATACAAAATGAAAATATATTATCATTTATTTCTTCATACATTGATGGGAAACATCAATATACATGAGATGAACATTTAATTTCCATGAAGTTTAACATTATCGTATTCGTATTGCGTTAACAGTTTATTTGCATAGTAAACATGTATCAGATACGTACCTGGAGTTTGAAAATAGTGTTCCATTGTTATCAGTTTACCTCTATCCCATTGACAGATATAGTAATATGGAGAAAATTATTGTCAAATAATGATGAGCATTCAAAAGTCATCAGCTGACACGACGTTCTGCTCGCATTTCTAATGATAATAATATTCAATTTATATCGAGCATTATCCACACTCAAGGCTCAGAGAGCACAAATTATGTATTACCCTGAAGGAATCGTACTGTCGATGCTGCATATTCGGCGCTCCGAGGAGATTTTTACTTTTCCCGTGTCCAGGTACCCATTTATATAGCTAGGTTAATCGTTTGTAATGTGGATGAAGTGTTTTGCATATTACAGTGTATGGCCTAGGTCACAAATTGTGTGTCTCCGTGCGGGGACAGCCTGCTAACCACTACATCACTGTGCTGTTCTATCTAAAAACTCTAAACTACCACAAATACAGTTCACGAAGTTACGTCTCAGTATAATTTCTGAAAAGATCAGTCATGTTTATGCATGGATAAAATGAGAATAATTGAATTAGTATTTAAAATTTTTATTTTCTCTTTAGAAGGTTGGGAATATTTGTTATACATACCATTACCACAACAACTGTCACGAAAAACCGGAGTATCAATACTTTTCACAGGTAAAACTGTCATTATAGGATATTGTGAAAAGAGAAATTATGTCCTAAATCTAATCATTACAACCGTAAAGTATAACCTATACAAAATGAAACCAAGGAACAAACGACCAAAACTCAAACATATCAAAGAAGAAATTAAATCAATATTATGTTGAACGCTACAACTACTATTCAGAATGCAAGTATGAAAACTTCGCAAAGTCTTGGTCTATATGCCATAATCTTTTCTGATTTACCATATCTGCCAACTGTTGCTTATTGCTCCCATCCAATTTGATAATATCAGTGCCTGCCTATCAAATATGTATATACATGAACTTGTGAATCATATTTATGTAACATTGTTATGAAATTAATTGTTTTTGAATGACTTGTATTGATGGAGATTCAAAAATGAAAAAGAGTTTAAAAAACCCAACAACTGTCAAGAAGTTATTTGCTTATGCTTAGAGTTTTTGACATTGTTTTTAAGCAAAGTTTCGACAAAATGTTTTGAATTCATATTCTAAAAACAAAAGTTTATTATCGGACGATGTACAAGATTTATTGGACAAAGCTATCGATTTAACATTCACTAATATAAGTCAGTATATAGATCATGTCGTAGAAGGATTATGTATAGCTGCCTCTGATATGAACAGGCAGATACAATTATTTTCGGGAATTTTTTAGCATAATTTGTATCATCTTAATAATCATGAAAAAAAACCTCTATTAAACCCACTGAGTACAGTTTAGAAAGACATGAAAGGCATGCTCTAGAAACGCAGCTACCCTGTACAGAATCAAAATAAAAGTTGTTTCCATGGAACAAATATAATTTTTGCGAGATCTGAAAAATATCAAATGACACCATTTCAGTAGTGAAGATATGAACAGGCAGATACAATTATTTTCGGGAATTTTTTAGCATAATTTGTATCATCTTAATAATCATGAAAAAAAACCCTCTATTAAACCCACTGAGTACAGTTTAGAAAGACATGAAAGGCATGCTCTAGAAACGCAGCTACTCTACACAGAATCAAAATTAAAGTTGTTTCCATGGAACAAATATAATTTTTCCGAGATCTTGAAAATATCAAATGACACCATTTCAGTAGTTAGGCAAAAGTCGTGCAAATTTTCCGAAAGATATGCAGCATGGATTTTGAGTTCTGCTCCGATAAAAAGGAAATTATCCGCCCATAGAGTCTAAATTAAACTTGTTTCCATGAAAACGTAAGAAATAAATTTTTCAGAAATGCTGTCAAACTGCCATATCATACCATTTTTCTTGTATCAAATTCTACCATCTAAATCCACCCGTAACAACAACACCATTTAACACCCTATGCCCACAAAAACAATGGGTGATATAGCTCACCAGGCTGTAGCTGAATCTGGGGTTTAACTAATATCAGTTTATTCTCGTCGTTGGTCATAGAGTTGGAACACAGCTAAAAGATCTATACAATTTTTCATTTATTTTGGAGAATAAATATAACTTCTTACGGTTTGGTTGCAGAGAACCTTATTCGGAGCCAATAGGTAACTGCATTTACAAGTTACAATCCGAATTGCCTAAGAGGTCAGTTTAAAAGATCTGTTTTGAGAAGATAACAGAAATAGGGATTCCGATGTATTACGATATATAATACCCATTTTTATAGAATTTGTTCACCAGAGTTTAGCTGACATCTTCTCCTGGAGGCAGACATGGAAACAAGCGTTAAAGGGCATGGTCATTCAAGAGTCACCCAATCTCTTCATTGGCCAAGGTACCTGTTCATACAATTTCAACCTTCTGTGGCATATCGTTGTGGAGAACAACATGAAAATATGTTTTTGGGGCATTTCCCAAAGGCCGTCATTTGAGGCCAAAGAGTCACCAAATCTAAAACTCATAATCCCTGTTGGCGAGGTTGTCTGTACACATGATTTCAGATTTCATTGGCCTTTTGTTACCGGGAATGAACATAGCTTTAATGGCATTGCCCCCATTCCACAACGATGTAATGCAAACCTGTGTTCTGATCATGAATAGGCATGCCTCACACAGAGGTCGGTGTTAGGTAACATTATGAAATGCAGAGATTAACACTAATTAAGAACATGAGCATACAACGTGTTTTCTCTTGTCTCTTTTCGCTGCTACAGGTATAAAATTGGGCTCATTCAGGACATATATGATGGCCAAATGTATAATGAATAGATGATCGAGTGGATAGCCTGTCATGTCCATATTTGAATGGGAGCCAAGACCAAATCTACACACTTGAGTCTCCACTGAAGAAAGATGTTTTTATGAAAATTTGAGCTTTATATGCCAACTGGTTTTAGTTTTGGTTACTCTCCTTAAATATGCACCCCGAACACGCCCATATTATTGTCTTATGATATTGTGAAATTTACACATCTAACGTCTCCATCCTACGAAGATTGTATTCTTTAAAAAATTGAGATTCCATGTTTTTATTTGTCCTGTCTCAATCACAGCATAGCTGCAGAATAACGTCCTGTCTTCATCCCTACACAGCTGGAGTATAACGTACTGTCTTCATCCCTTCATAGCTGAGGTGAAACTTCCTGTCTTCATAACTGCACAGCTGCAATATAACGTCCTGTTGTCATCACTGCACAGCTGAAGTATAACTTCCTGCCTTAATCACTGCACAGCTGAAGTTAGACTTCCTGTCTTCATCACTGCACAGCTGAAGTAAAACGTCCTGTCTTCATCACTGCACAACTTGAGTATAACGTCCTTTCGTTATCACTGCACAGCTGAAGTGAAACTTCCCGTCTTCATCACTACATAGATGAAGTGAAACTTCCTGTCTTCATCACTGAACAGAGGCCTTATAACTTCCTATCTTCATCACTACACAGCTGCAGAATAACTTCATGTCTTTATCCCTACACAACTGAAGTGATAATTCCTGTATCCATGACAAAACAGCTGCAGTATACCTTCTTGTCTTCACCACTGCATTGCTGCAATATTGAAACTTCCTGTCTTCTTCACAAAGCTGCGTCTGCTGAGTGTTAGTGGGTATCGTTGAGATAAAGCCAAGACTGAATTATCTACGGTCAATTATATCACCACAAAGCTTGTTCATTATTAAATAAATACCGTGCTCATTGTTATTGTGAAATGATGATTCAGTTGGGTAACGATTAAATCGTGTGATATTGTAAAGTTGTTGTCTCTGTAGAAATTTGATGTTTTTCTATATTCATTATATTTCACATTTCACCTCGATTTTTCACAGTTCATATTAAATTGTTATCATAGTGACACCCTTTAGTCAATTACTATTACACATTGTTATACTAAATTACCTGAGGTTTTAGAATAACAAATCAACATTTTGAATGTGTGCCTGATAATAATAATTTCTGAAATAACTAGGCTATTAAATTTTTATAAATAAAACAATCTTAAGGAATTTATCTCTTTGACGTGTACATTCTGACTCAGAATCACTGACCTCAAAGTACTTCAACTCATGTTTGCGTATATTGCAAGAAATAAACGCTTCAAACACAAAGTTTAGGTACCTAACTAACATACAATTTGGAACTCGTTGTCAGTGCAGGCAATTCGTAAAAGTATCCCGTTTGTCATCGATATCAGGAATCTCTCCGCCTAAAGAGTCCTCAAATCTGAGACGTGGACACTTGGAAACTTTGTTTCAACATAGCTAAATCAACATAGCTAAATCAACATAGCTAAATCAAGTACATAAAAAACAAGACATCGTGACCAAGTGTAATGTTCGATTAACAAAGCTCATGGCGCATATTAAGCAAATGTTGATGGTTGATTTACCAGACCAGAAGTATTTGAATTAACTAACTGCATTTCGTGTACCTTTAACAACTACATAATTATCTAAACAAATGGTTTCAAATGAATACAACTAGTTGATCATTATTGGAGTTTTTATAAACAACTTGAAATAAATAAAATAAATTTTAAGACTGTTTAAGTTACAAACGCATTGAACATTTGTACAGTTTATAGCACTACACAATTTATCAATATATTAGTCATTTGGGCTAAAGAAAGTCTGTGGACATTTTTTGTGTGCTTGTTTCTTACTCTGACAAAGTGACATATAGCTCAGATACTGCCATAGTGAGGCCGTCCTCATCCCTACGCCTCGGACGGCATGGACACACTGTACTTGTATTTTCAAATACAACTCGAAACTAGGATCGAAATTATTAAATAGTGGATTGATATGAATAGCGTACAGTATTGCTGAGCTGTTCACTGAAATTCTTTTCACGGTATTTCTATTAAACGTCACAAAGGAGTTTTGTTTTAAACTACTATTTAAATTAATGTTTATCGTCTTTACACTTTGTCCTTTTGAGCCTCATCTCATCCCTCTGTTACTGGCGTATGCCTAACGTGACCCATACGACTTTAAAATACTGATAACATAGAGTCGTTTGTTGGTTGCCCGGTTCGCATATAAATGAATCCTTTAGGTCCATACAAAATGTTGTTTATGTTTGAAACTTTTTCATCAATATGTTTTGCGTTGATGGTTTTTTCTGGATATTATTTTCACATCGTTGTCCCCGATGAGGGTAATCATTGGCTGCGCGACTCCCTAGTCCCTGAGCTGCACGTTAAGTTATGTATATGGCGCGCCTCTAACTCACTTACTTCTGACCAGAGGGCGCCAGCCAACTTGCCCTACCTTGCTCACTCTCTATGTGACGCACAACATTAGCAAACTTGCAGTTATCTTAAGTTCCATACAACGGTAGTCAAAGTTCAAACTTGAAACTGACAAATTAGATAGTCGGCTCCCGATGCGGCTGTATCTGACGGTAATGGCGGAGGAAGAGAGCATACGCCAGTCGGCAGTCATCGGAGACTCGTAAATATTGACGGCAAACGCAATCAGCCAGGCCTGCTTCTGTTCAGTGCCACCGAACAAGGATAAGCTCACGCTCATAACTTCTTCTGCTCAAATCTTCACATATTCTCTAGGACAACATTAAAAGTGAAGACATAAATAACCGCTTCCAAGTGTTTTCCTAGAAGCCCCTTAAGATCCGGTGATTACAATTACATCTTGAGGGGACAGCAAAGCTGCATTTGTGCTATGAGGGAGTGGCGAACAGCAGAGGTAATTAAAAGTCTTGGTCAAACACTCAAGAAGGTAACAATATGTGAAAACAAACAATTGTAAAACATTTCCAGTTCCACCATCTCTAATTTGAAAGGGCCTGTAAACGTTATAATTACATGAGAAGAGGAAGTGATAACCAAGCTTATTGTTTTCGATCAAAGCTTTAGCGCATTTTGAAGCTACTGAAAACTAACTAGGAGAAATAGTTGCCATGTGTTCACTTCAGGATGCTTTTCACATTAACATATACGTTTTTATAATAACGTTATTGCTGTGTCCATTAGTTGAAAGTTTCTAGGTGCAGACATGCTCTCACTTCACACTTGCCCTGTCAAAAACTGAACAGATTATCTCAACAGTTCTTCGTCTTTGTGAGCATAGCTGTCTCCATGGGTCATGAAAGTAAATCTTTAACTGAGGCGCTAACATTTTAACTATTTTCCTATTCTGCCTTCTCGGGTGAATATAGCATTTCTTGTGATTGTACACTCGAAAGACTCGACTACAGATACTGGAAACGTTGAAGCTTGTGATAAAAATCTTATCACCTTTAAAATTAGCTAGCCAACATTTTGTTTCAATGTACAGCTTCAATGTTAAACATAGTAATAATTCCTCGTATTCTAGTGCACATCTGAAACGATGAGTGCTTTTCAATTTACTTCTTAAGAATGTTTAGAGTGAATTTATCAGTAACGTGTAAAAGAGTGCTGCTAATGCAATTACTTCTTTTCAGGGAAATTGTAATAACAACCAGATACATATGCAGAGGCCAAATTTACTTATTCCAATCTGATATTAACACGAGCAACCTGGAACCTGTCTTTTTCTACAATCTATTAAATCACGGTGTCCACCCGTACCTTTAAATACCTCCCTTCATCTTGGGGCGTACATCCGTGCCTTTAATTACCTTTCTGCTTAAGGCGTACATCTGTTCCTTTAAATACCTTTCTCTTTAGGCGTACAGCTGTTCCTTTAAATACCTTCATCTTGAGGCGTAAATAGCAGATTCACCGTTTCTATGCTTCGCGATTTCGTCTTACTATTTTCACGATCTCGCTTCGCCCGTGCTTCGCGATTACGCTTTGTATAACTTTAACGTTGTATTTCTAGCATGTACTTTATCTACTTTTAACGCAATATTGCCTCTCATAAGTCGCTGAGCGACTTGTTTTTGTAATTTTGTTTTCATTTATTTTTAGATGAAATGTTTATTCTTATTTGTAACTACGGGGAAGACATAAACAAAATCATCCGTACGCGTCTATCTGTATGTTGGATGAAATACGCTCTTGTCAGTGCGTATACGTAACTCGCTTACCCGGCATA
Organism: Phorcus lineatus; assembly: GCA_921293015.1. Classification (NCBI taxonomy): domain Eukaryota; kingdom Metazoa; phylum Mollusca; class Gastropoda; order Trochida; family Trochidae; genus Phorcus; species Phorcus lineatus. The sequence goes on from OV121089.1 coordinate 14,502,761, forward strand.
AACATGTACCATTTGATACAATGCATGGCAACTTTCCTGCCACTGCACGACAATTGTTCTGCTTCCATTTGTTTACAAACAAGTTAGTAAGTTGACCATTTCATAAAGTATCATATATAAGCAATCTAAATCTACGTTCTAAAGTGGGACTCGATACACACACAAAATAGGTGTCCCTCTTAATTACCGTTAAATGCCAGTCTAAACGTCGGGGCAATTTACAGTTAACTGACAAGCAAGAAGACGATTTAACAAAAACACCCAACAAGCTCCATGTGAGATTCAGTCCTCATAGTCATTTCAATCTCCCAAATAAAGCACAGCCTACTGACAGCAATAGGAAGAAAGAAATGTATTCAGGTTTTGAAGCGCTGCTATAAGAGCTCGGTTCAACTTCAATTAGAAAGGATCACATCCTTAGAATCGCGGAAGTAATTAATCAAGGCGGAATGTTTCGATGGTAACTGATTAAAACCATGGCCACGTTACGCTAGCTTTCGACCAGTTTACGAACTGTCGTCTGAGGCAATCGCGCTGATTAGTCTGAGAAACAACTTGGTTGGAGACAAGGCCCGAGGTCTACCAACGTAGCAAGGAGCTGCAAGCGTGTGGTAATACTCCTTGCCGTGACAAACACCATCCACGTGTGTTATTGTTTTCAACTGTCTCAGCTAAGCCTCTGTCACATAGCATTAGCACCGCTAACATTGCTAAAACACTCGAGTCATGCTTGTCAGTCAAGCCGTCAATCCAACCGCCGACGAAGGAGCCAAAGGCAATGCTTTATCAATTCTTTATCCTTACTAAGCTGTAGGCATAACGTACACTCAAATCAAGCTTTAAGAATTAATAACCTATTAAGATTATCTGTTTTGACTGAGAACTATTGTCGTACCTGTCAGCTGCAGTTGTCGCATTAAATGAGGGTCATTCAGCTCTCGTATGTAAACAAACAAGAAAACTAAAGGCAGGTCCCTCCGTACGTATTCTGTTCACTCAAACCCCATCCCTACACCAAAATCTCAATAGTAACAATCAAGAAAACTACACCTTGATCTCCCTATCCATTGCTCCTCACTCAACTCACATCCCTGCAGCCACATTACATTATAATCAATCACGAAAAACACCACTTGGTATCTCAATCCATCGTCTGATAACTCATTCAACATAAACGACCAACATATGTTGGTCAACAAAACTGCATCTACATCCCAATTTGAAGAACAATGAAGAACAATGAAGAAATTTATACACTTTCTTCATCCCTCGTAACTTTATTTAGACCACATCCCTGTATCCGCTTCACAAGGATAACAATCAAGAAAACTATACATTGATCTCCCCATCCGTATTCGTTTCACTAAGATCACATCCCTGCACCGAAATTACACTATAATCAGTAAAGACAATTTTGTATTGGTCTCTTCCTGAGAGTTATAACCGTTTAGTGTGGTTTGCATTAAGGTGAATTATTCTTCTTCAAACAATGATAAGCTCATTGGTCTTATCACTTTAAAAAATAACTTAATTTACAAATTACAATTAAAATAATATTTTGGCGGACCCATTTACTTACAAACATACTCTATAGCGTCAAACCCGACGATCATACCGTAAGCAGCGGTTTAGCAGAAAGAGGTACAACCGAAGGCCAAACTAAAACCAATGTGGGATATTTAATTGACGTTTCTGTACATTTTTATCTTTCGCATTATTACTAACGTCAACGGTATTATAATTGGTTAGAGGTTTATGAAATAGAAAGAACACAATATCAAAAAGTAAGGATGATTGTCTTTGGAATTTACCCTCGGGCCTACAGCTAACGCGTGCCAACATGCTTCCTTTTGAATAATATCCATAGGTCATACATTATGAAGGGAATTGTACAGATTGATTGGCTTGAATGAAACAGATTAAGAGGTGAATAGCCTGTATTTATGCAAATCACTGGTGGATGCACATAACATCCACAATTTGAATTTGCTGTATACACATGAGTTCGAAATGCGGCAAGCTTCCATCATACTTTGGTACTTGGACTTATGGAAAGCGTTAACCCTATTACAGTTTCTTAGTACCTTTAGAAGTCTACATCACAGGAGACATTTCTCAATTTCGATATCAGTTCACTTTAAAGTGAGTTCAGAGATGTATAAATGAACAAGAACTAAAAAAACTATTGTTGCATCAAAATGTGAACAACGTGTAATATTTGAGTATAAAAGTCAATTCAATTCAATTCCATTCAATTCAATTCTTTATTCTCAGAAAACCAACTTGGTGGTACAAGAGCATATTCACAAAATATTATACATAGAAATAAATATATATGTATTCAAGATGGCAGATAGACTCACAAAGTCTAAAAGGCATTTATTATTTTCTCACAAGAGATGAAAGATGTTTGATAAATTTTGATAAATTTTACTAAGTCTTGGGATTTATTTGTAGATATGATTTGTCTGAAGTTTGATATATTTCGAAAATTCATTAGAGAGCTAGGTAAATATTGTTTACTGAAGTTGTTAAGCGCTTAACAGTGAAAAATGTAATGATATTCATCTGCGATAGTTATGGAGTTACATAATGTTTACCTTCTTTCATCTCTTGGGATATTATACCAGCGACCCGTTTCGATAGGTAAACTGTGGTTACTTGTCCGAAATCGCAGAATTGGTTTTGAAATATATTTTGGTAGGTGAAGATATGAATCTAAGTTGGGGAATGTTTTTAATTCTTGATACTATGTTCCCTTTGGGCTAGAGCAAATGTTACTGTGCCAGTTTTTGATAAATTGATTGTTAAGGGTAAGTTCAATTTCGAAACGAGCCATTGGGTTGTACAACTAGAGGGATTTTCAAATATAGAAGAAAGTCCAGTATTGTTTAGGACATATTTTACGTGCGAGAGCCATGGGTTGTCAGTTGTTATAGTTAGTAATCAGTCTTAAAAATTTCAAATGTATTTTCTCAATAATTTCAAGATTTTCAAAGCATCATTTTCGGCACCATATGCTGAGATTGGTGTTACCATTGAGTCAAATGGTAATAATAGACAGTCCAATGGTAAGTTTAATTTTCTCGATTTTATCAATAAGTTATACATTGCTTTAGAAGCACTATTACAAACATTCTTAATACTTGATAAAAAAATTGTATTTTTTATAAATTATAAGGAGCGTATTACCAACTGCTTCAAGATAAGAATAATCATCAACTATGTCCAATTTATGGCCATCTAAATAAAATTTAGTTCTGTACTTTTTTCTGGTCCTCCACCAAATATTACGATTTTTGTTTTATCTACACTGACATTCAACTTCCAAGAATCACAATAGTCCTTGAATGAATCTAAAGCATCTTATAATCCTTTCGGTGACTCATCAAACAATACTGCATCATCTGCATATAATAAAACCAACAATTATATATATATATATATAATTAAGCTTTCATCTTCAATATAACTGTTACAGTTCGAGGTCAGTAAATGGGATTCAACATTATTTCGCAAAGAAAGTAGTCTGATACATCATTATTGCATTGTACAAGTGATTTGTTGTTACTGTACATTGATTTAACAAGAGTCATGAATTTACCTTCAATGCCGATCTTTTGCATTTTGTCCATGTAACAAACAATATCAAAGGCTTTGGTAAAATCCATTAATGCTCAGTAAAGGTTTTGTTTCCTACCTTTCAGTATTTGCATTAGTTTATAAATTATGAATGATGCAAACATATTTTATTCATGAAGAAAAGGATTGGGAACAAGTTCTCCAACTTAGAATACCCTCGCCTTGGTATTTACAATATTATACATCTCAATCATAAAATGATGACAGATACTGAACAAGAAAAAGTTGTAGGAAGAAGGATAGCAAAAAGAAGAAAGATGAATAACTAGTTTCTTACGCAAATCGTTTGGTAGCATGAATATACAATTGAACAAACTCAAATAACATTTTGACAAAATGACAGGTCTGCACTTCCCTCTAACAAGAGATGAAGAGTAACTGAAATACATGATGTATGAAGTATGCGCTTTACTGAGGACATAAGGTTTTCTCTCTCATTTTTGTACAGTGAACATTCAAAGAAAACATGATAAGAGTTCTCAACATAATTTCCACAAATACAATTGGTATCAGGCTTCATTCCAAATTTGTATAAATCGCAATTCAATGAACTCACAGCATAAACCTTTTTGTCAATAAGGTATGGACCCTGATATCTAGCTCTTAGTGGTTGGCCAGGAATGGGTAGTAAAACTAACACTTTCTCACCAGGAATAAAATTTCTTTCTTTTGACTTTTTGTCATAATTTTGTTTCATTTTGGCTTGTGAAGTTTTCAGATTTTGATTGGCCAACTCACATGCTTTCAAAAGTCTGTTCCGAAATGTAGAAACATAGTCCAAAAGATTGATCTCAGGATTGCGACTGAGCCATTGCTCTTTTAGATGTTTTAATGGCCCGCGAACACTATAATCAAAAACAAGCTCAAAGGGACTGAACCCTAAACTTTCCTGAACTTATTCCCTGACAGCAAATAACAACAAATGCACACCCCCAATCCTTTTCAGTCTCAAAGCAATAAGTCTTGATCATATTCTTCAAAGTCTGATGAAACCTCTCTAAAGCTCCCTGCGACTCTGGATGATAAGCACTAGACCTAACCTGTGTAATGCCCAACTGGTACATTGCCTGCTGAAATACCTTAGACATAAAATTTTAACCTTGATCAGACTGAACAACCTTTGGCAACCCAACTAAGGTGAAAAACTTGATCAAAGCCTTGATAATCACAGGAGCAACAATCCTACGAATAAGGATAGCCTCGGGAAACCTGGTAGAAGCACACATGATAGTGAGAAGATACTGATTACCAGACCTAGTCTTAGGTAGTGGACCAACACAATCTATGATAACTCTACTGAAAGCTTCCTCAAAAGCCGGTATAGGTTTTAAAGGAGCAGGAGGAATTTTCTGATTTGGTTTTCCAACAATTTGGCATGCATGACAGGTTTTGCAAAATTCAGCCACATCTTTTCTCAAACTAGACCAAAAGAAATGTGCCAAAATTTTGTCACAAGTTTTGTTTACACCCAAATGACCTGCCATTGGACTTTCATGTGCCAATGAAAGTGCATGATTTTTGAATACTTTTGGAACTACAATTTGGTGATGTAATTTCCATTCATCCTCCGCAGGAATATCCGGCGACCTATATTTCCTCATCAAAACACCATCCTTGAAGTAATAACAACCTGGAACCTTACTAGCCTCCTCAAAATAAACAGCCTTACCAGCTAACTTCTGCACCTCAACATCTTCACCCTGAGCACTAATAAGCTGCTTTCTAGACCGAATGTGATCACCACCAGACAAACTATCAGACTCAACAAGAAGACCTGAACAGTTACCTCCCTTCGAAGCCTCTACCTCTTGGAAAGAATGATACATAAATGTATCCGACAAATCATAAATGAAATCATCCGGCAAAGACGTATTGGAAGAAATGTCCTTTGACATTGAACGAGTCATTGCCCAAGAAGGAAAAATACCCGGAAAATTCTCCTCCAACTTTTTGGTGCCAAATGAACTCTCCGGACAAACAGTGACAATAGGATCAGCACCAACATTTCCAACCATAAGATCATTACCGATCAACTAATCAACATCCGGAACTGGGAGAGAGTCAAGAACACCAACCAAGAACACCAACCAGAAATCAGATCAGACGTCAAATTGACAAAATGAAGAGGAGCAAGAGAACTGCCACTTATACCCTAAAGCAAGACATCTGAGTTAGCTGAGGACTCAACGGAAAAAGGCAAAGTATCCTTCAAAATCAGAGATTGAAGAGCTCCAGTATCCCTCAAAATAATAACGGGCCTTGGAGTCCAGAATCTGAAATCTTACTCTCAAAAACAACACTCTCCTCAGAACCACCAGAAAAGAAAGGCTTAGGTGTGATAGACAAAAAAGCATTTGGGGAACCTGTGGACTAATTCTTCAACTTGAGTTTGGGACATGCAGAAATCAAATGACTTGGCCTCTTACAATAAGCACAAACAGGATCAGAATCACTGGAAGTCTTAGTCTTTGACTGAAAATGTGATGGCTTGTCAGAAGAATTTGAACCTGTCTTATCACCTTTTCTTACCCGAGGAAAAACCTTTATGGTGAGAAAACTTAAGAGTTACCCGGAGACCGAAAAGAACTCTTGACAGTCAAAAAGTAATCATCTGCCAACACCGCTCATGTAGAACATCAACCTTCTGCTCATCCAAATAAGTCTTAAGGTCAGAATTGACACACTGCAAAAAATCCTCCATCAAAACCAACTGCCTCAAACTAGCATAATCTGAAACCTCTTTAGAACCACGCCATATATTAAACAAAGTTCCCTTAACTCTAGCAAACTCTACAAAAGTCTCATTGTCCCTTTTATGAGCATTCCTGAATTTCTGACGATAAGCTTTGGGCACTAACTCATAAGCTTTAAGAAGAGTCCTTTTAACAAAATCATAATTTGAGCTTTGCTCAATCGAAAGGGCCGAATACGCATCCTGAGGTTTACCCTTTAACACAGTTTGCAATAGCATAGTCCATGACTCTTTAGGCCACTTGAGGTTTTCAGCAACTTTTTCAAAATGTTGAAAATATTTTTCTACTTCTTTTTCATTGAAAGTTGGGACCAGTCTGGCCTTCCTTGTAATGTCAAAAGAGGAAGGGGTTGAGGGAGAAGTTGAAGCTCCAAGCTTTTACAGTTCAATTACTTTCTCAATTTCCAATCTTTTTAACTCAATTTCATGATCTTCTTTTTCTCTTTCTCTTTGAATTTCTCTTTCTTTGTCTCTTTCCTGAATTTCTCTTTGATTTTCTCTTTCTTTATCTCTATCCTGAATTTCTCTTTCTTTAGCCTTTTCCTCAAATTCCAATCTTTTTAATAAAATTTCTTTTTGTGTTCGAATTTCGAGCTTCTTTAATTCAAAAGTTTCCGAATGTTCCTCTTTAACCATGTCCAAAACATCAGGGCCAAAAATTCCCTCATCAATAAAATGATTTAACACAATTTTCAGAATTTGGAATTTCCTCATAGCTGGTTTAGCCTCAAGTTCATAAAGCTTTGAAATCGAAAGCAAGTCTGTTTTTCGCAAGGCACCGACTGCATCAGGGGTAAGGGACTTAAAAAAAGCCTCAAGTTAAAACGGCATTTTGCTGTTTTAACAATTAACTTTCTGAATTAAGTATTATTATTTTTTTTCAAAGTCTCAAATGCCAAATGAATTCGATCCCGGAAGAGCCCCCAATGTTGTTACGAATGAATTTTGAATAGGAAAATGTATCCAGTCAAACCAGCAAAATATAACAAGACAATTGTATATTAATGAATATATTTATGAATCACACAGTTGATGAATGTAGAAAACAGTCAGTGGGTCCTGATAGGAGATAGATGAATCCGGTTTGTAAAGGTATCCAAAAAAAGTTGCACGTCAGATGATCGCAAAGTTGATTGTAAGAAGCAAGATGAGTAAGAGTTCTAATGCCAGTATATATAGATTGGATACCTTCCAGAATGTTCTTTAAAGTTCCACGACAAACTCCAATCAGAAGTGTCCAACTCAAGCAATCAAGAAATAGATAGAAAATTCTAGAATGGATGATTCTAGACACTGCCAGCTAAGACTATCAAAACAAGTGCAAGTGTGACCCACTAAACAATACAACAATGTTATACAATGTTAAACTTATGAACAATCACACACTCATACCAGCGTTCACACTAAAATTGTCACCAATAGTTTTTGCTTGATGCTCGATAATTTCTTCTACGACTACGGAATGATTAATTCAAATGTTTGATCCTTTGAAGAAAATTTGGCATAATCGACCTGACTGGAGGTCTACTGTAAGTTATGGTATCGAGAGAAAGCTAAAATGAGTGCACTTTTCTTCATATACCGTAAAACAGACAATTTGAGCGGAAAAAGTATTTTTAATTTGAAGCTAACTGTATCTATAGATATGGAAAGAACATTGTGGTTGGGATAATGACACTAGTCACTAGGAATACAGAGTACTAAGGGTGTATAATTCAGCCCGCTACATTTTTAGCACGATCACTAAGGTTTTCATAAACTATCCAAAATAGATACTTATACTTTAATAAAAAGAACTTGAAACATAAATATTTTTAAACACATACACACATCACCACACGACACTATTTTGCCTAAATATTCACGTACGCAATTTCATGTTATTGCCCGTTATCAACAGGGAGAAATTTAAAGACAACAACTTTATGTCGACTTGTGGCTTTGAGAGGCTTTCTCGGTATTTACCGATTCAGTTTAAAATGTGACTACATGGCTATGGAGAAGAACATACTTGTAGGATTACTGAGATCATATTTCATTGCAGGGCTATATTGAACGATGTTGTGAAGTGCGTGACAAAAAATTAAAGCGAATTACCGTAAAACAAACGGATGGCGGTCACAGTGTGTTGTATTCATGATTGATAAGACCCTACTGCATACATGACTTAAAACCGACAGAATGACAACATGCTGAGCCTTTGAACACCGTCGCCTGATGAAGTCATGAACAAACAAAGAAGCCGCGGATAATTAGTCCCGACATAGCAACATCATTTACAGGTATAATGAGATTGTGTAACAATTGTTGACGTTCAGTCGAGTGTAACTCGAGAACATGATCTCTCAATACAAGCCAAATTGGGCTAGAGCCAAGATGTTGAGTGGCGTGGATTAAACGAGCGGGATATGTAATTTAATAAAATAGTCATGTTTTGATACATGTATTGATTCAACGTGATTGATTATTTTACATGAACATTAATCGTATGAACTTTATCTGATAAATTTCTTGAGCAGAGATATTTTCTAACGTATTACCTCTTTACATGATAAAAATATCATAGATGAATATATGTTACAGTCAATGTCTAAAATCAGTCAATCTGTAGATCGACTGAAATTTTTAGTCAATCTGTAGATTGCCTGATTCACTCAGGCAATGTATAGATTGACTGAAAAAAGCAGTCAATGTACAGATTGACTGAAAATTTAGGCTGATTTTCAGACAGATTGACTGAAATGAATTATGCTCATTAATGAAATCACATGACGCTTCTGTAATCCTACAGAAAGTTAATTCATCATGTAATATGCTTTGACAACAGATTTGACAACGATAGTATCCTACGAAAGTATTTTCAGGTAATGTTAGTAATGTGTTCGCCTTAATCGGGCTTGCAAAGTTGACATCGCGAAACGTGTTACAAATTTTTTTGCTCCGGTCAGATTTGACTTTGACACATGCTTGTGCCGAATCGTTTTGTCATAGGCTGCATCCTTTTAAATTACGACAGTTGCCACATTGTAAATGACCTGTAGATCTCAAATCAACGACAGAAAATTTGTCAGTCCTTTGTTTTGGCGAAAGAAAATGAGATTGTATCGAAATTTCCAACTGATCATTAGGCATATGCTCTCCTCTCTAGGTAGACCGGGCCATTTTGTTAAGTTTTTATAATGTGTTAGCAATGACCCTTGCTTTTTTTGACAAATAGTTTTGGGAAGATGTGAACATGATATTACTATGGCATATGGATATTCCTGTTTAATATTCATTTCTGTACATATATTTCATGTTATATTTTGAAATTAGATTTTAAGTGAATAGCTTTATACAAGTTATGAATGATATTTATTTTCCTATAGTCAAAGAATGGTGGACATTATTCACAATCATTCACTTATACTTGTTTATCACCATTCTTATTTTTTCTAAAAGCTCGTTTCATTATCACAATGTGATTTCATCCATTAATGAGCATAATTCATTTCAGTCAATCTGTCTGAAAATCAGCCTAAATTTTCAGTCAATCTATACATTGACTGCTTTTTTCAGTCAATCTATACATTGCCTGAGTGAATCAGGCAATCTACAGATTGACTAAAAATTTCAGTCGATCTACAGATTGACTGATTTTAGACATTGACTGTAACATATATTCATCTATGACATTTTTATCATGTAAAGAGGTAATACGTTAGAAAATATCTCTGCTCAAGAAATTTATCAGATAAAGTTCATACGATTAATGTTCATGTAAAATAATCAATCACGTTGAATCAATACATGTATCAAAACATGACTATTTTATTAAATTACATATCCCGCTCGTTTAATCCACGCCACTCAACATCTTGGCTCTAGCCCAGTTTGGCTTGTATTGAGAGAACTCACGTGGAATTCACATCGCTGACAGTTATATGTCGGTTTCATGTTCACTTGGAATAACGACAAACTAGAACAATTAAGACAAATATTTTATCTGAGAATGTTTAAAAACTCCTTGATAAATCAGTAGACAATGTTTCACATGTATTGATAGAAGCATATACTTCATCGTTGAGGCACTTTGTCTAGCGACATCAGATATGAAGAGCAAAGTAGGATAAGTAATAGAATACATGAGAATGACTGGTTTGATGAAGAATGCCGGAGATTGAAATTTGAACGCTGTATAGATCACTGAACAGATTCAGAAAATATAAAGATAGGACATTTTAAAACTATAACAAAACAAGAAATAAATATAATAATGTGTGTAAACACAAACGTAACGAATACTACAAGAATTGATAGAAAACAACATTAATGATTCTAAAATATTTTGGATTGAGTTAAAACTCCTTAATGCAAGTCCTGTGGAAACAAATAGAATCTACGCAAAGGATTGGTTTGAACATTTCAAAAGTCTATTTTCGTGCGATATCTCAGTAAATACCGATGATTCTGAAATTGATCCCCCGAACGTAGATCCGAAGCGTTGAACTATCAGAGCATATCCTTGATTTGCCTATATCTAGTGAAGAAATATCAGACAGCATCCAAAATCTAAAAAGCTGAAAATCTCCAGACAACGGGATACCTGAATTTTTTAAGTACTGGGCTGAACTTCTACCACCGTATCTAGACTTAGTATTTAATCAGATACTAGAAACAGGAAATTCCCCAAAGGAGTAGTCAATGAGAATAATAGTGCCGATACATAAAAATAGTTATGTGATTATCAATAAGAGGATAGTATTTTGGGGAGAGACAATGACAGAATGCCAGGCGGGCTTGAGACGAGCTTATACAACTATTGAAAATATGTTTGTTTTACAAAGTATTGTCCAAAGATATCAAAATCTGAAGGGGGGGGGGGGGGGGGGGGGGGGGGGGGGGAGTGGAATTTTATGCTCTCTATTTGTCGATTTTTCAAAAGCTTTTGACTCCGTCCAAAGGAATAAAATATGGAATCTTATGAATTTAGGTGATGTAAGCCCTAAAATGAATAAACTACTACAGAGCATATATGAAAATGTTGGCGTGCGTCCAAAATAATAGTAATATATTTACAAACACTTTTGAATGCAGGTTGGAGTGAGACAAGGGTGTGTATTGAGTCCATTTTTATTTCCTTTTTCATAAATGAATTGGCTACACAGATTGAGAATAATTGCCAGCATAGAGTACAATTACACCCCGATGTATTTCAACTATTTCTTCTACTTTTTGCAGATGATATCGGTCTTCAAAAGCAAATTAATGAACTTGAAATTGTTTGTGATAAGTCGAAATTCAAAATAAATCTGGATAAAACAAAGGTATTAGTAATAAAAAATGGTGGGAAACTCTAAATAAAAGGAAAATGGTATAATAAAGAGTGTATAATGTTATAACAAATTGTTACAAATATCTCGGAGTTCATTTCAGTAACCAGTTATCATGGTCTGCATGCAAATTATGCAGCAGTACAGGCAAATAAAGTATTATTAGGGATCCTTGGAAAATTAAGTCCTGTAGGTGAGCTTAGCATAAACTCCTTTTAAAAAATATTTGATGTAAAGATATACCCTATTCTTCTATATGGTGCAGAAATATGGGGACTAAATACATTTAAACTAGAAATGGTACATCTGTATGCATGTAAATGATAAAATGGACACAAGAATTGGGTAACAAAAAATTGCTAATCTCAATTGGTTTTGGAAATATTTGGCACAGCAAAGATGATGGTGTAAATTTAGACTTCATGAGCTTATTTACCCAAAGACTTAAAGATATCTATCTCTAAAACTGGCAAGAAAAGATTCATGCTTCAAGCAAATGCAACCTTTACTCTGTGTATAAGAAAAATATGAATACCGAATTATATCTATCTTGTCTAAATGTGAAAAAGTATAGGATATAATTTCTGTTCATCGTATGATCTATTCATTGAGAAAGGCAGATATCTAAATTTAAGTAGGGAACATAGAAGTTGCAGACTCTGTAATTTGAATGCAATTGAAGATGAGTGCCATTTCCTACTTGTTTGTCCAAGCTACTTTAATATTCGAAGCGAATGTTTAAAAAACAAATACCATGTCAATCCTAATAAATTTAAATTTATAGAATTATCAAACGGCACGAACACTCGAGAACACTAAAATCTGTACATGTATGTATATAAAGCATTTGTACATAGAACGCATATTGTTTCTTGAATGTATGCAATGTAGTCCATGTACTATAGGCCTGTGGTCTCTTAAGTACCAGAATGAAGATTGATTGATTGACAGTTATTCGAAAACATGTTGATTAACATCGCATGATTGCGTTCGAATTGCTCATTGTGATGCGATATACTGGAAATCTAGTAACTGCATCGCCGATATTTATGACAGACGAACTCTTCATTAAGTTTATCTCCTTTATATGTTCTTTCTGTTTTTTGAAAAGGGTAAACATTAGCTATTTGCATTGCATATTCAGCTGTGAATTTTCACGTATTCTGCGTCATGGCTTTTGCGAAATGACGTGGTAAGCCCTGTCGTACGACAACGGCAATGGGTAGGGTGTTTTGAATTTCAATGTTGAGGTCTAGAAAGTTCGGAAAATTGTTGCAAACGTTTGGGGAAAGATTAATCTCAGTGATGACCTATTTGCCTGGCAAAACTGATCCTATGACAAATCTCTGCATCATGTGTGAAGCTAACAAACAAGGAGATACTTTCCCAGTGTACCCAGTGCTTAGCATCATTACCGGGAAAGCAACATTTATGACGTTTAAACCAACAGACAAGGGGATTATACTGGTCGACTACATATGCATCTTACGATCATTAGAGGTTCTGTGTGATCTTAACCGCACTGGTGATACTAACATGTGAACTGGTAAATATATGTAATATTGCAAATGTTAGTCAAATAAATGATGACACGTTTCGGTGAAACTACAAAGGGTTTTTACTGTTTTAAACAAATGTTGCTTTCCAGGTAAGACACCAAGGGAGAATTAAGCACATGATTCACTGCAGATTCTGGACTATCGATTGTCATTATCTTGAACATTGTGTGAAATTTGGATCCGGGGAAAAAAGTTAGATTATTTCATCCTGCAAAAATCATTGTCATAAACGTACTGTTATCACCCTTGTTAAAATAATGAATAATCTGTACTTAATGAAACTGTTTCATATGTTTAGTGAGAGAGTTACTTTTGGTTTAACAAACTTTGTCTGTTCTCGAAACTGTCTGGATTTTTAATGATTTCTAATGGACTACTCATATAACTTAATGATGTGGCCACATGGTTGCAAGTAATCAACTATCCTTCAACATACATTTTAATGCCAAATTGACAAACTAAAACTTAGATAAATTTGTTTTATCCTTTATAAAAGACACCTTCATTATTTGCATCACTTACATTATTAGATTGGTCTTGTTTGCAGCCAACATTTGTATGAGTCATTGTTAGCGAATGATAAATTGGCGCGGGCAGAATGCAGCAGGTGAAAGTGATGGGGCCACATGAGCACTGCTACACTGCATCAAAATGTCCATCACAATGGTACACACGTCTGGGTGCACTTTATCACACCGCAACGCAGAAGAAGAAAATTATCGTATTCAAGTGTCTCACAGCATATACGGTGAACGATATGATTTCATATTTACCCTCACATATTCAATTAGTAATATACTATAAAATCTTGCTAAATGATATTAGTGATTTTTTAAACTGTCAATAAGCCTGAAATCATTTCCGGACTAAACTCTCCTCAAGACATTCTGGTGGTCACAGCCAGACAGACAATTGTTTATTTACGTCTCACTTTTGTACAACAATCAAATAAAATACATATAATCAAGAAACATGGGTAAAAGGGTACAGAACCCACTTAATATGAGTTAGGAGAGACAGAAAACGTAAAGGCACAATTTTAAAATATAAATGACATAAAATTGGTAAGTTCAAGAAAGTAAAAGACGCTTCCTTCTCTGTAGTATTAAAAAGCAGGTTTTGGCAAAGTAGTTAAACATGCCATCATCTTGACAAATAAAAAGTGTATCCCAATCCGTTAAAATATCAATATCAACAACATGAGTCACAGGCCACTTTTCTCATTCGAATTCAAATTCCTTTTTGTCTATATACCATTAACGGCGTATTATTTAAGATCGAGAAAAACGTTGACAGGTTTTTTATGCCATTTTGGAACACAATATATTTTGGGTACAATTTCTATGTATTCGCAAAAGCCACGCATGGAAACATATAATCTGCTATTGTTAGAGGGTTACACAGCAGGCAGTTATGTTTTTAACGTTGGATGCCTTCGAGAGGCCAGTTTCGAAAGTGAAGTCTTGATTTCTTGTTCTGAATAGCTTTAGAGAGTAACATATTGTGTATATAAACAATATTGTGACAGTAAAAGGCATGATTCCAAAGATAGTGAAAGATAAGCAATGGTAAACTTCATGATAAGGATAACAAGCATAAAGGATTTTTAGATTTTTATTTTTTATATTTTACAATTTTTTAGAAAACAAAATCGCCAGTCAAAGAAGAGTGAAGATGATCTCAAATTCATAAGAATCTATGAAGCCTCTGAACTAGGTTTTCAAGAGTATTTCAAAGCTACAAAGTTATACAAACGAAAAAAAAAAGACGCTATATAAGTTCTTACCTACGAAAACAAATCCTGTGATAGTTAAAAGGTATATGTAATCTGTTTTTTTTGCTGAATACTTTACAGACCTTTCTTTACCATGTACAGATAGTAAGCTTGACTCATATTTTACTGACTATGTATAATTTTGTTTCACAACTTGAAAAGACTGATCATAATTCTGATTATACGTCGCACTGTTTCAATGTCCATTTACATTTGGCGAAGTCTTATGCACTATTCGCCAACTTCAGAATGGCAAATAACCTGGATCTGATGGTACTGTTAATGAACTATTCGCCATCTTCAGAATGGCAAGTAACCTGGACCTGATGGTGTTGTTAATGAACACATCATGCTGGTAGATCTCTCATAAATCATTTGGTTACCTTGTTCAATGCTATTGCTGCTAATGAATATTTACCTAATGGATTTAATGTTGGTACCATACTCCTTATTCACAAACGTAAAGGAAAAAGTCAACGTGAGCCATCAAATTAACGGGAAATACCTCTAACGCCTGTTCTCAGCAAATTATTAGAAATAAATATCTTAGAATGAAGAGAAAACTGGTGTAACAACAGTAAATTATTCCCGCACAAATATCAGTTTGGATTTCCAAAAGGTACTTGCGCTGAAACAGCTGCATTAACGTTGTTATTAGGTTTAGTTCATTACAGGGAAAGAAACTCACCAGTATAGTGCATTTTATCTTGATAATGAAAAAGTTTTGATAGAATATAGCTCAATTCATAAGCTACATCATTTTGATATAAATTGTTATCTCTGGCGTCTACTACGTAACATGTATACATAAATGCAATCATGTGTTAAAATAGGCGGATTTGCATCCTCTCTTCTTCTTATTTAACAAGCTGTTGGTCAAGGTTGTGTCTTGTACGCTTAGGTATTTTCATGATGTTTTGACTACTCTTGTAAAGGGCTTCTTAAGTATAATGCCAACAAAAGTATATTTCTGTTGTTCGGTAAAGCACGAAAAAGTGTCCAACGCTTTGCATTGTTTATAAGTTGATAGCTCAAAACAGTCATATTGTGTATGCTGGCTTATATTATCAACTGCAACATCAAATTAAGTACGTACTCGAAAATCATTAGATAAACTTAGAATGTTGCAGTTAATACAAATCGCTGCTGTGGTTTGTTTCTCGATAGTTTCAACCCCTTATCATCCTCTGGAATCTCTAACAGAGTTATGTTAACACGCGCCCTCTTGCCTTTAGGTGTAAATCAAAATCAAAAGAAGATGATATGCTTGAAAAGAGTCAATCCTATTTTTGTAAATTCATTCAGGGATTATCTAAATATCATTCTTCTTTTGCTGCACGAGATTGATTAGACTTAATATCTAAACCGGAAAGCTCATTCACCTAGAGGGGATACCATTCTGCCCACTGGAGAGAACTGTCTTACGAAACCGAACCCGCTCGTTAGGGTGCCTGTCGAGTTGGTAATGTTTTATGAACATACTCGGCTGGCTCCAAATAGCCGGAGAGCAGATCTCTTCAATAGGCAGTGTAAGCCTTGGATGTCGCTACCCCTCTAACTGATCTCGGGGCTCACGGCCCTTGTGTACATAGCTCATACAAATAGCAGAAACTATCCACCCGTTGCCTGTAAGACCGGCTTTACACCGCCATAACAGCAAAACAACTGTTTATCTTTGCGGATTTCTACCCTTCTTTTAGTGTAAGCCGTAAGTGTACTTCTTACAACAAGAACATGAGGCACTGAACTCACTGTCCCCGATGCCGCTAAACGCGTAAGAGCTGGTAGCTCTATTCGGGCCGTGAAGTAAAATGCATGATCTATTTTTGGCCTGTACGAATCTGGCAGCCAAATGCTGACTCTGTCTTTATGAAAAACAGTCAGCTCGGGATCTGAAGACATTGCGTAAAAGTTCCCAACCCGCCTGCGATACGCAACCGTCACCAAAATGGCTGTTTCCCAGGTAAAGTTCTGAAAACTAGGTGCAGAAAGCCAGTCCATTACTATTCCTAAATTCCATGAGGGGCCAATCCGCTGCATTGGTGCCCGGATTCTGGAACCCAGCAGGGCGCCATCCACTGGTATATGAAAAGCCATTATTGCCGTCGAGTAACCCCTAACTGTTGCCGCCGCTAGACTATTGTCCAGGCGCGACTGCAGGAACTCGAGCATTGCAACTAGATCTGCAGAAAAGTGATCGCCAATCCCTCTATCCCCACACCAGCGTTCATAACAGGCCCATCTATCATTATATTGAACGTTCATCGAATCCCTCCTAAAAGCCAGTATTGTATCTGGAATTCTTGTGGGAATACCGCTCTTCTGGAGGCGATTCCAAACAGTGGCCAAGCCACCCACTGAATCCTCGGATTAGGGTTTGGTTCCCCTTCCTGAGACAGGAACCCGCTCGCTAGAGTGCCTGTCGAGTTGGTAATGTTTTATGAACATACTCGGCAGGCTCCAAATAGCCGGAGAGCAGATCTCTTCAATAGGCAGCGTAAGCCTTGGATGTCGCTACCCCTCTAACTGAGTGACCCTTCAGCTGATCTCGGGGCTCACGGCCCTTGTGTACATAGCTCATACAAATAGCAGAAACTATCCACCTGTTGCCTGTAAGACCGGCTTTACACCGCCATAACAGCAAAACAACTGTTTATCTTTGCGGATTTCTACCCTTCTTTTAGTGTAAGCTGTAAGTGTACTTCTTACAACAAGAACATCAGGCACTGAACTCACTGTCCCCGATGCCGCTAAACGCGTAAGAGCTGGTAGCTCTATTCGGGCCGTGAAGTAAAATGCATGATCTATTTTTGGCCTGTACGAATCTGGCAGCCAAATGCTGACTCTGTCTTTATGAAAAACAGTCAGCTCGGGATCTGAAGACATTGCGTAAAAGTTCCCAACCCGCCTGCGATACGCAACCGTCACCAAAATGGCTGTTTTCCAGGTAAAGTTCTGAAAACTAGGTGCAGAAAGCCAGTCCATTACTATTCCTAAATTCCATGAGGGGCCAATCCGCTGCATTGGTGCCCGGATTCTGGAACCCAGCAGGGCGCCATCCACTGGTATATGAAAAGCCATTATTGCCGTCGAGTAACCCCTAACTGTTGCCGCTGCTAGACTATTGTCCAGGCGCGACAGCAGGAACTCGAGCATTGCAACTAGATCTGCAGAATCCCTCTATCCCCACACCAGCGTTCATAACAGGCCCATCTATCATTATATTGAACGTTCATCGAATCCCTCCTAAAAGCCAGTATTGTATCTGGAATTCTTGTGGGAATACCACTCTTCTGGAGGCGATTCCGGACAGTGGCCAAGCCACCCACTGAATCCTCGGATTAGGGATTGGTGCCCCTTCCTGAGACAGGAGGTTTGGTCGGAACGAAAGTCCAAATGGAGGCAGTGTCAAGTATCCCAGCAGTGTTGGCACCAAGTTCTGTGCAGTCCACAGTGGTGTTAACAGCACTAACAGACGAGCGGGTTGCGTCACCAGTTGCTCTAGGACCCTCGATATTAGTGGTACAGGTGGGAAGGCCCACAGCAATCTGTCGATCCAATCTGGAGCAAACGTGGCTGCGTTTATCGCCCTTTGATCGGGAATTCTCGAGCAGAACACCAGAATCTGGTTCGCCATCCCAGGTCTCTGGAGGCAGCAACTATGCTCTTGGGGCTTTACAACCATGGCGTCGCGGACTGAGTCTGCCGACCGAGGAAATCACAATAAGGAGATTGGCCACCGTCAGATGCAGGCCGAGACCAACACCTCCAGTACCGGCATCCACCCCAATAACCAGTGCTAGGGCTGGGCCGGATGTTGAGCCTCTCGTGGCTACTGACCCACTGGGTGTCACGTAGCCGGTGGCATTGGGGTCTCCTCGATCGGCAACTCTGAACTACTGGCGGAGCCCAGCGACTGCCTGGTCTAAGAGACCCTTCATTTTCCTCCGCAAAAGAGAAGTGAGTTGGTTAAGATCAAAAGGTGCATTAGGGGTGGGTTGGGTCAGTGGTTCCATTTGCATCAGGGTGCCAGCGGCTGCTGCTCCTCCCCGTCAGAAGCGGTTGTAGCCACTCTGTCGGTTGAGGGCGTAACCTTAACTCTCTTACCCCTTTTCTGACGCTTAACCTTGGAAGGGAGGTCCGTCTCCCAGATGTTGTGTCCTGCCCGGTGTAGTCCCGTGTAAAAGGTGTAATCTGTCTGCCTGCTCTTCCTTGTCTTGGTGATGGTGACGCTGTCGAGACTATCAGCCTCATCGTGTCTCACCTCAGCCAGACACCGCAGACAGCGGTCATGCGCATCAGCAGGGGACATGACCGCTACGCAGCCCTTACATTAAAACATTACAATCATTAAAACAAGGTATGGGCCCCATATTAAATTTAGGTATGGGGGAGGTATACATTGAAAGTGCACATACAAAATGACACAATGTACTCTAAACAACGCAGAGACAAATATCAAAAACGCAACATATAGATGCAAGCCGATAAAACCTGAAAGAGTGCATGTAAACACTAAAGCTTGCCACATGCAAATAATCACCACAGAAAAATATAACTTTCCTAGTGAAAATGTCAAACAGCAACAATGCGAAATCGTGACATGTAAAATGTGAAATGCAAAGAAGCAACTCCAACACAACAAACATAAAAACGGAGGAAACTTGCGAGATTAAAAGTGTAACAAGTCAACCCTTTGATCCTCGTCTTGGGCGACGTACACCAGACAATCCGTTCCGTTCCGGACAATCCGCTTAAGCCAGGCCTTGTAAGCCGCGGTCATGCTCATCAGCAGGGGGCATAACTGCGACGCAGCCCTTACATTGTGTGAACGACTGCAAGCAATCATCAAAACAAGGTAAGGGCCCCACACAGTTTGACAGATTGGGATGAATATCAATGCGAAGCAAACATAAGAATGCAAGCTGATAAAACATCCCTACCTGAAAAGCATGTGCTGACCAAAATAATCACCTCTAGAAAAACCGTTAAGTTCTCGAGGTGAAAATGTCAATCAACAGCTACGCGAAAAGTAAAATGAAATACGGAAATGAGAAGTAGCAAATGAACACCACGATATCAAATGGAAGGAAACTTGAATAAAATGTAAACAAGTGAAAAACTTCCGAGAATCGGCCATGTTCGAAAAATTCTTTCCCACCCCGCCGCAACCGACAAGAAAAAACTTAGTTACAACCATTAGGATTTTACTGAAATGCGACCAAAATTCGCCTCTGCATCAGCGTTTTTGTCTCCGCCCAGCTCAATCATATACCCTGATATCCTTCGGCCTAAAACGCTTGTATCGCTAAATATAACAAGCCAATGAAATGACTCGCATTCAAGGATAGCGGCACCACCAATTCAAACCAATGACAATGTAGGCTATAAATAGCCATGAGTAACCAGCCGTAAGCGATACGAGCAGTTTAGGCCGAAGGATATCAGGGTATATGATGGAACTAGGAGGAGATAAATACGCTGATGTAGCAGGATGCATTTCTCCTTGAAAACGTCAAAACAAGCAAACTTTCCTTCAGAGATAAAACGACGTTTTCACTGATGCACGACAGATTGATAAGCGGGGGTTAAAGATACATGCCCTTGGTTTGTACTGAAGCCGCTAGGGCGACGGGGGCTCTGAAAAAGAATGGCTCATCTAAATGATCCACCTTACTCGGTTGCTCTATTAAAATCTCAGGCATTCAGCTTTATGCTGATATCCTGGTAACCTGTGGACCAGAAATGTTCCAACCTAACACCGAACAGGGTTATACCATCCATAAGCACAGTTTTCACGAAGTTCAAAGTTCTGAAAGGGCACTCAGCATTACATTAGCGAGCTTTCGTCCCATGTCACTTCCGCCGGGATGTGCAACTTTGATGGTTTTCGTAAGGTCTACCGTTCGCTATCCAACATTGATATAAAAATAGCACATCTAAAGTTGTGTAGTACTAACGAAGCGTCAGAGAATGGCTAGAGATTGGATAAACGTGATTAATTGTAGGAAAGTCAGCTTAATTTTGCTTTGTAAATTGTGCTTTGTAAAATGACATTCGCGACAGTTTCTAGTATCGTGACGTCAATCATCGATTTAGGTGCAGAATGCATACAAAGTCGTGTATTCGTGAAAAATAATCAACTCCCCACTTCGGGGCTCGTTGAATAATTTTCACGAATCCCCTCCTACTTCTGCATTCTCCTGCACATAAACAACAATATTCACAAAATCCGTGTAAAGTTTTCAAAAAGATTACTTGTACCTTTCCAAAACAAAGAAAAGACGCATAGATATTCATGTATAGATGACTGTATGTATGATAAGCAATATTCCTATTTTAAAGGAATCCACTTCGGATTGAGATTTTTACTGTTTTCACTCTCTTTATCAACAGAGATGGTCAGAAGTTAAGGAATAATAGGAAAGGAATTCATATAACATGGCCTTCAAAAAGTGTTGTATTTGCCTCTCTTAGGATTCAAGAAAAGTATGGTCGCTCAACTAAACTAGTGTCTCAACTTACCCGTCCTGCCCTAAACCTTACTCGATCTGTTGCCAGGTCGCTTGACATGATGATCAGACCCTGGATTTGCATCCATCAATATTCATTTTGTTTTTCCTGCCTGGCAATGAATTTTCATTCCAAACTTAGAGACGTTAAACTTGCACTAACCTGCTTTCTTACCAGATGTGATTTCATTTGTTTACGACTCGATCAACATTTTTCAGTTAACGTCGGTCAACAAATAAATATTGCCAAAGAAAAGTGAGTTTATTTACAAATACTTTATGTTATAAGCCTGCCGCGGGTCCGCCCCGTCGTATCTGGTAACTTTCCGAAGCCGAGAATAATTGAAGTTTGCACAACGACATGAAGTTTTTAAACCAATTCGAAAGACAGGGAAACGCAACGTCGGGCGACTGTCATATCGAAGATCCGTAGATTTAATTTCCTTTTGACAATGTGATATAATTTAGAAGCAATCTCATGGGACTGGCTTTCTTCTATCGCGTTATTAGGCGCTTGCTGTCTATATGTAAACGTATGAATTATGCAGCATGTACAGAAAGTTGTAAATGGGCCGAGTCGTCACAGGGCCCGCTGAGATGATCAATACTCGACCACTCACTCGCCCGCCCGCCATATAAACAGCGGCAACGTATCGCAAACACGCATGGTTCCACACCTTCACACGCCTTCTAACACATGTGTACCCACAACACAGATTGGCATCCACGCAAACATGGTTGCACACGTGACCCCCTAATGAGGATTACAAATGACCAAACAATGTCATTTCGGCCACCGAACGATTGAGAAACTTAAGACTTTCTAAGGCTGCTCTAGGAAACCCCCTGGACCTTTAATACCATCATTTCCATTTATTTTACTGCATATTTTACGTATAAGTTGCATAATTGGTCTCGTTGTATACAACAGTGACCTGTTCTCTTACACTGACGACGTTTCAAGCGAACATATGCAGATAAAACTTCCTCCACTGGGTTGGCAACAAGAAAGTGGCACATTTTTAATTCAAGAGTTGGCGAGAAGCACCAATTTCAGAAATTGTGTAGCTTAGAAGGGCAAGGGTACAGACTCTCTGATCCGTAGGGATAAAAAATATATATGGGGCATGCTTAAGATATGAGAAAAACGTTTTCTTAATATTAATGTCACATGTTACAATCAATGCAAACGTTGTCAATGACATTGCTCATCGAATGTGAATAATGAAAAAAACAAAACACTGTTGCTTGCTTTTTTGCAATTTTTATTTGTTCAAAACTGTATTATCACATATTAGTGTATGCAAGATAAATTTTCTTCAGAGGGTGAACATCTCATTACATAACCCGATTATCCAATTTCATAGAATGATATGCCACGTATGAAGCGAAAATTACATGCTGCCATTTAAGTGTGAACACCTTTTCATCATTAACGTCGAACTTGGGAGCAATGGGATACTGGAATATATCAACGAAATGAACTGTCTATCTACCACAGTGACATATTATTGTTAGAATATATATGAGAAAGACAATAGTTAACGGTGTTTGTCAAATACGAGGTTTGTTTCATCTCGTGACATGAGTAAATTTGATACTTCGCCTGCAGCTGCGCATCTCGTGAAATATCAACTTTACCCACGTCACTCGATGAAATAAACTTCGTATTGGACAAACATCATTAAAGGTCGACTGAAATGCCCCTTTGACACTTTAGGGATTTATTAAAAGTGATTAAAAACTTGCATTAACCCGACTTCAAATATCTAAAATCGGCCGATAAAAAACCCTGAAAAAAGGCTTTTAAAAACACTGCCTTAAAAACGTCAGCGAGCAGATTTTCATAGGGTCCTGTGGTCACTGAAGCGTATGTGCCTTCTCTGACGTCATAGGAGATACCTCGTTAATTTTTCAAATCGTGCGCCTGTCTAATTCGGGCGTTACCTTAAAAGGTCGAATGATATTATAGAATTTGGATGATATTAAAGTAAATATTGTCTTTATTTTATGCTCATTTCCTTGCGGTATATATTGTTCATAGATATAATAATCTGTCATTCCTAAAAAAATACATTACATCTGCCTTTTAAGTATCCTCTATGTTATGATTAATACACCTTTAAGACTGACATAACTTTACGTCTCATAGCGTTAGTGTTTAGGTATATAATACGTATACATATATTACTGTGTATCCAACTTTCGTCTCTTGGGACTCAAAATCAGCTGAAAAGATCGCTTTCATGTATATATGGATGTGGCATTATCATTATTTATTAACCACCAAACAGACAACGGTAAATCAAATTAGTTGTACATCAGTTATTATTCGTTATCATGTGATACCAAGCTAGAATAAATATATTTCACACAGCTCAATCTAGTTAAAACTAGCTGTAATATTATACGTCCCGAGGTCTGTTGTTACATCAAAACTTATTCCGTGTTGCGCAGGCGCAAATGTCAACTAACCAAAGGAAACCTTACCCAGCTCTTCGAATCGCGGGTCAATGGGATTGTTTCGCCGTTCTTGAGCACCTCGATTACAAAATCCGATTGTTACCTAAGTATCGCAGTGAATTGCGTTGAAAATATTATGACAGCATCAATTCTTTGCAGATATTGTTGGCGGAATATTTGTATGTTTTTTATTTATTCATTTGTGCTAAAGTAACTTAACAAATTAGGTCAGACAATCACTGAAATAGATTTTCGGATAAGTTTAGACAAATGTAGGGTAATCAACAAGAAGTGGCAGTAACCAATATGCAAAAGAAGCTTGTATTTGATTGGTTTAAAGCTGACTTCCTACCCTCATTTTATTGGTCGGTTCAAGATTCGTTAAAGGTCAGCCGACCAGTCAGACCTCAATCAGTGATTCTCTAGATGTAATGACGGATCATTACAACTTTTGTAATTTTAGCTCACCGTAAGTTACTATCATTCAAATTCAGTTTATTTCTACAATTGTAGCCAACAACCTGTATGTAAAACTATTTTGTTCTGGCGCAGAAAAATTGTTTAACTGTATTGACCCATCTTATCGGAGACCGATCTCAAATACTGAAACAACACCTAGTCAACTGAACTAAATTACCAAGTTTAACGACTGTTTATGTCCAGTGAATGGTATAAATGCTTGTAGTAAAGCAATGTTTATTTCTGTACTTTTCGGTTATAAAGGAGGAAATCACACTGGCTGGGATGTTTTGCTAATGGTCAGTAATTGAACAAATGTAACAAATCGAACAAATTTAAAATACGCGAACAGTAGGTTTGAAACCAATGAGAATTTGGTAATTCTAGCCGTCCAGAAAGAGTTCTACTTGTAACAAAGTAACACGGGAAAAAATGGCTCTTTTTAACGAAAATAAAGAGCATTTGGAAGCTCTTACCGATGCTGCAGAACTTCTGCACCCTAGTTTCTTCATTGGGAAAGGGAGTTTTCTAAAAATGTTTTTATTTAAAAGAAATATAACTTATGAAGTTGATCTTAAAATAAGATTGTGATGATCATTTCATTCTTCTTAAAGCATTAGTACACCAGTCAGACCACACAAGCAGAACCGTTACTTTATGTAGTTGCTTGTTTATCATCTGTCGCTTCAACCTCGGTATATAAAATCATCTTAATATGTCGAAGCTACCCATATTTTCAAAGAAAACATTTGTTGTTTTCATGAAATATGATATCGATTTTCTTGTCCAAGAGTCTTTGTAGATCCCAACTTTGTGAGTAACCAAGGAATTGTCTTCTGTCGCAAACCGTAAAAATCTTGTGAAAAATCATAGATAAATTCTGAAACAATCAGTTATATATGTATTTATAATAAATTTATTAAGTTACAGCAAAACACATAATTATGTTTCAATGACATTTGGAAACAAGTCAGTGCATCTTTACGACAAGTGAAATGAGTAGAAGAAAACAATTTAATAAATGGTTGTCGCAACATTCATCATATCCGGAAAGCAAATTTGACTTTGCTTCAAAAACTTTTGCAGTTAAAGAGAGGCTCAAGAAATGCTCAATACAAAAGGCACAACGGATGTGTCACACTTAAAATCTTACTTGATAAATCTGCCACAGCCTATATATGATATATTCAAAGAAAGTTAGCTCTTACAAACACCCCCTTACAAATGCATATTTGTAACGGATATTCACGTAAATATGATATCAACATATGCCCAACCCCGCTTGACATTTAACTCTACTCTTCCGACTAAACCGACACCAAACAAGCCAACCAGACAGCCTTGTTGAATATGCCATACAAAACAGACAAACCTCTCTACACATTCCGGTTTAACATTCATCACCAAAAACCCAACCCTCTCTACAAATTCCTGGTTAATATGCCACATCAAACAAACCAACTCCATCTTCACAATCCCGTTTAACATGTCACACCAAGCAAACCAACCCACTCTACACATTCCTGGTTAACCAAAGAGAATACTCATCTCTACACATTCCTGGTTAACCAAAGAGAATACTCATCTCTACACATTCCTGGTTAAAATTCCATTTCAAAGAAACACAAACACATACCCGGTACCCTCCTCTGTCCAACATTCCGCACAAGCCAAACCTATACCCGGTACCCTTCTCTGTCTAACATCCCGCACCAGCCAAACACATACCCGGTACCCTCCTCTGTCCAACATTCCGCACAAGCCAAACCAACACCCGGTACACTTCTCTGTCTAACATGCCGCACCAGCCAAACCAACACCCGGTACCCTTCTCTATCTAAAATCCCGCACTAGCCAAACCAACACCCGGTACACTTCTCTGTCTAACATGCCGCACCAGCCAAACCAACACCAGGTACCCTTCTCTGTCGAACATCCCGCACCAGCCAAACCAACACCCGGTACACACAGAAACCCACATTACAACTCATTCTACCAACCAAATTCTACGGTTTCCTTGTGCATATTATGAAATATCGTTATGTATATATACATACAGTGACTTGCCATAAGTAAGTAGACTAAAATTCAAAGAACTTGGAAAAAAGTTATGCTCTTAGCAATTCTCGCTGAAGGGAGGATATCATAGCCAGTTGCCGTTTTCACGCAATTCACTTAGGATAAACGGACAAAATGTATTTCTCATCGAGTCACTGTTTTATCATGTTTCCATATAAAATAGATATTTATTCAATGGACATGTTGAGGAGGTTGGTTTGGCTATCAAGAAACCGAGATATGATTCGAAAATGGTGACTACGTCGTAGAGTCATTGCTTCATTTGTGTTGATATATATATATATATATATATTTGAAAAAATGAAATACTTCAGACGACACTTGCTGTAGATATCATTTTAATGATGACTGGATGCGTGGAACAGTGTTGAAAAGACAAGTCGAAATGTGACGCATCCAGTCATCATTAAAATGATATCTTCAGCAAGTGTCGTCTGAAGTATTTCATTTTTTCAAATAAACATTTACTTCACGTGCGACCTTTCACCTTTTTACGTATATATATATGTATATATATATATATATCATCAGTTCATTACCAACCACACAAATGTGGTCATCAGGACATTTATATTTTGTTGCTTCGCATGTAGCGTTAACAATGGCAAGGGAAGTAATTCATGACGTTTTTTGCATACCATTTTGATAATTAGCAGTAAATGCGAGGTCAACACGTTTTAATATTATGTACAGTTCAGTTTGGGCTTATATCCTTTATTAAATGGTCGTTCTTTTATTTTTCTCCGCTCTTCATTCTGCTGGTGTTAGACGTATGTTCAAAATTAAAGCATGCGCTAGAAGGAACTAAACTTATAAATAGTGAACGACAGAGCAAGAATCGCTAACTTTATTGACCATAAAGTCGATTTAGGTGGAAGAATCACAACATGTAATAGCCGAATTGTGGGACATGCCCTCACATTTTAGATGCGCCTTAGGAAATTTGATATCAGTTATACAATAGGCTGGTTGTTGAGAAGAATATATTGGCCAAACGGTGGACGTACTTGGACAAATCTCCAAATAATAGATGTATACCCCTTAGTGCGCACTCCAATCCCCAATTTACAATCTGTCCAATCTAAAAAATGCGCACAGAGAATGAAAATCTGAGGAATGTAAGCCCAAACTTTACCCTTCTTAATATTAAATCGCGTTGACGTCGCATTTACGGTTTATTGTTATTAGAATGGTATGCAAATAACGTCATGGATAACGTCCCTTGCCATTGTTAACGCTATATGCGTAGCAACAACATGTACAATACCTCACATTTGTGTAAAATCGGTTGGTAATGAACTGATCATTCTCTCCCAACAGAAGTAGCTTCGTCATAAATTCCTATACAACCTCTGTCTTCATACGAAGGTTTCGGCTTCCGGCAGTTTCCCCTACCGGCACAATATTGCAACTGAAACTACTTGGCAATAATCCAGCCACTGAAAACAACCAATGCATGAATAACATATTTGTTGTCACACAGGCCTGTGCAATGATACATTCGCAAAATGAGGCTATTGTGTTCTGTAAATACGACTCAAAGTGCAAGGTGCATATTCGAGTAAAGTTTAGCTTTTGAAAAGCTTACGGAAATAACTTAGGCGATTTAAATGATGACTTTCAAAGCGGCGACTTTCGCTGATTGCACAACTAAATTTGATTGCATCCAATCTACATTTCTAGACCAATAAACCTTCGAATGAAGACCGAGGTTGTATAGGAATTTATAACGGAACTACCTCTGTTGGGAGAGACTGTGAACTGATATGCAAAGATTCATCTTCAATCTTTTATTCTTAAGAATATACAACATGAAAACTTAATTTTACATCTCTCATATTCAACCTTATTCTACTATAACAATATTGCATCTCTCTCTCACAATTACAATGATCAATTTCGATTTTGTGACTTCAAAGGTGTGCGGTAGTCACTTATCTTTGCATTGTACGATATCTAGAAAGTTTAAGTTACAAAACGAACAATGCATTTCATTTTCTAATACGAAGACACAGGAATTCGGTCTGCAAAGACATGCCTTCTTTTGAGAATGATTTAAACGGTCGATCCAAGTTTGCAAGGGCGAACTAAGGTTGAAGCGAAATTTAGATATGAGCTGATCCCCGCTCAAGGCAGCTTGTATCACAGACAAGCAATTGCAGAAACAAGACAGTGCAACAAATACACGGTACAAATAATATAAAACGTAACAAATTGAAGTGCCAATCACGTTCAAGACAACTGATATTGCGTAAAACTTGGCATTTCATAACTGAAACAGATACATGTGAAGAAAACGTATTTCATAAATTCGACTAACTTAGTTTATGACTAATAATCAACTCTGACACACGTCAAACCACCAATAAGTGTAAACAGCCGTTTTCTTTTCGAATTTATGATTTTGTTTATCAAATTATGTTTCATGGGACAAACAAACAAAGTTTATTGGTTAACAATTATTCTAAAGGGAAATAATTATCATAAAAAATGTAAGTAGTAGAATACATTTCCCTTTGATTGGAGTATACTGTAGGAAGCTAACTACGGAGCGATGTTACAGAGAGTAAATATGTAGCTGCATGCCAACTCTGAATGAGTGCGGAGACAAACAGCACATGCCAATAAGGATATGGAATTGTCTTCAATACTTTCTTGTACAAGATGTGCGTCCGTTCACTCATCTGCACTTACATACAGCGTTAGCGCTTACAAACCTAAGTGCATATATCTAAAACGGTAAAGCAGCACGTTAAGTTATCCAGCGCACACATATTTAAACGCTCGGCTAAAAGTCAATAGTAAAACGATTTAAGTAAAGTAGAACAAACATGACCATGACTTCAAGGCTCAGGAAACAAATTCAGTAACATATTTGGTTAAAAGTCCTCCCTATAATAGAAGAAAGAATTCAAAGATGATCCATAAACAAGATCAACTCGTGAGAAGTTGGAGGGGCAGTAAAGCGCATTCAGTTGACCAGTGAACCTTGTCTTTGCCCATTGCAACGTACGTGGTACACCGTAACACCGGAGCAAATATGCGCCTTTTTAAACTGTAATTATAAGCAGATTGTTAATATTTAGTATGATCATGCTTGTTAATATCAACGTTTAAACGTCTAGAAAAATATTTTAAGAGAACCCCTGAACATTAATAAATACGTTATGAACAACTCTGAATTGCGATCCAGCCTTTGGTCGCGATGTCGGGATTGACCCTGCTACAACGACTGAACCGAGCTAGTGGAAAGTTGGTGTGTGGAAAGGATTGCTCCCTAACGTCCAGTCCATAACACTATCAGACTAACATAGCTCGAAATTCACCCAGCTGACTCTCCACTCGGTTTAAAAACATGTTACCTACATTCAGCTCCAAAAGGTAAATAATTTGACCAAAATGCAGAAAAAAAGGATGTAACTGTTGGAGAAAGCAATAAGCGGCGCATGTTGACTTAGTGCAGGTTTTGGAGTGATCATGGCATTTGGATTGATGTTGACTTGCGGCTTGGGATCCACTATTGAGACGACTGTGTAAGTGATACTACCCAATGTACTTGTCACTTGCGTCGGCTTCACCGTTGTTGTACTGCTTGGTCTGGCAGCGCGGATCACGTTCTGGCAGAGATTCTCCTCAGTAATGCTATGGTACCCGATGAGCTCGCTCTCATCCATGCTTTCATATGAGAAACAATCACCAGCTGCAAGCACTTTTATCTTACTGTCTTCAGTAAAAACCCAACACCGAAACTCATCCCTGTTTTGTGTAACTACTGCATGGGTATTATTTCCGAACTGGAAGTAAGCAAGACATCTGTAGTCAATGGACACATTGGATGAGAGACAGCCGACTGTCTGTATGGTGAGTCTGTCTGCAGCCTTCATGGGGTCGTAGTACAGACATCCTCCACACTCACCGCTTTCCCTGCGGTACGACACACCATACTGCAGGGACGTCGGGAGGTCACATTTCACATAGTTTAAACTTCCCTTGTTTATAAGCAGTCTCGGAAATCTCAGTGTATCATCTGATTTATGTTTAGGCTTAGCTCTAAAGTTTTCATCGTCGCATATTAACTGTTTCTGGTCATTTGAACGCTTAAGGGGCCAATTAAGGCGGTTTCCTAGTCGATATTTCATTACCGGAAGTGCTGCTCGCTCAAGTTCGACGCATGCATACCTCGGATAGCAACCGTTGTCAAATAGTTCCAAGAGCACCCGCCTCTGACGATACATGTCACTGTGCATTTCCAAACATTCAAAGCGACCAATGTTACTGATATCCACCGAATAGTCATACACATTGATATCTGCCTCTGTCCTGCCTTTAATGTCTAACCATGGACCTCGCATGTATTCAGGGAAGGTACAGAGTCCAATTTCATTTTCATATTCACAAGCATGACAAGTCCTAGCACAATTCTGTCTGTAGTCAGTGTTACAGAAATCTTTGATCATTGAACATCCTTCAACGGCGTCAGCACATATGCTTGAAAACACGTGTTTAATAGTTCTAATATAGTAATAGTTGAGAGTCTCTTCTACTGACTCATTTGGGTCACACACAAAGTCCAGCATCAGGTACATTCCTTTCATATCTCCCAAAGCATCCTTTATCCGCAAACACCAGATCTGTTTATGGACTGTGGCATGTTGAAGAACAACAAACGTTTGGCCATTATCTGACCAATGTGCTATACAAAAGGCTCTTTGCTTTTTCTCCCTAGGTAGAGAAGGAGGAATACATTGCTCGTCTCGAAAATCAAACAAAATTCCTTCTCCCTTTTCACATTCACTTTCTACTCTTAACATCAGCATGTGATCGTTACATACCATTGTGTTGTTTGGAAAATACATTTGCACATCAAAGCCTCCTACAAAAGGGCAAGTGATTCTCCGGTCAGGAGTCTGACTCATCTGCACTATGGGCCAATGGTCAAGCGCCATGCCGTGTTCGTGACACAATTCGATGGAGCGGCGACTGGAGGCGAGTGAGACCTTGAGTTGCACGATGTTCTCACTGCGCTGGAGGAACTGCATGCACATGTACATATGATCCCTTTGCTCCTCCTCGTGAGTGACCAGGTACTTCCCGTCTGCTGCCTTCTGAATGCACCGCCGTGCGTACGTGCTGCCACTGCCACGCCGCAGCTGGTTGATTTGCATGTACTTGCCCTTAACATACGCAACGAAGGTACCTTCTCCATAGTCTGCAGCCCAGGGTTCGTCTCGCTGGAGGAACTCAGGGAATCTGCAGGTACCCGTCACGCTGGTTGCGAAGAATGGGAACAGAAAGACGAGTAGAATGGATGACGTCGCCATCACGCTCTCACACACCCACATCGAGCGCTGAAGAACCTAAACAAGCAACGGGGTGTCATTATTAAGAGAGAATCATATACTGAGAAAGAATCTTTAAGACTATTAAAACATGTAGGGTTGTTTTGGACACACACGATTAAGGAACTGAGGCGATAGCATTTTGGATAAATAAACACACAGAAATTTTCCTAACTAGGTTTTCAAGTGAGTTCGTGTTAAGTTTCACGATGTCGATCACTATTGGAAAATGATAGGAATTGCAATGGAATCAAACGTGTCACCAAATTATGCAGCTATAGTTCTTGGATATGAAGGGATTATGACAAAGAATTTACCAACCATTTTAAACTAAATTGGCCATGATTCCTAGATGATTGTTTCATATTGAACAACCTCATAGGGCCACAGAGTATGTTGCTGAAGTCAAACATGTCAAACTTCATAAATAATTCAATTTTATCGAGTTGGTTTGTTTTGAAATCAGCATCTAAGTGCTAATAAGTTCAGTATAATGACAATTAACAAGTTAAAGTCGTGATTTATCATCGAAAACCGGACAATTGCGCGCGTCAATGACTCGAACGTAATTTAAAACTGATTTACAGAAGACACAAAGACAAAAATTTATTAGTAGTGTATAGTAGGTCATTTAACCATTATGTGTAAATTGGACGCAGAATTTCGACTTCTTGACTTTTATATGGCCGTTTTTAAAAAATCTTTGTAAACAAGAAAACTTCTTAGTTTGGGCATTTTAGCGATAAACATGCCATATTAAGGGGCGATTTTAACTTGACTTAGCGCATATTGTATTTTGGCTCTTATTTCAGCCACAGAAAAATTCATCAAACATACTCAGTGTCACTTTAATCAAAACTTGTCATTCACAATGGAAGCAAGTGAGAGAAACGTTCCATTTTTCGACACGCATGATATCAAATCCGGAAAAAGACTCGAAAAAGATTACCGAATCAAAACAATATCTCCATTTCCCGTCGTGTCACCAAAGTTACTCAAAACGTAGCACCCCTTACAATTTGGTAAGACGAATCTGTATAATAGTGTCTTATCAAATCACAAGGGATAACAGCGTTGATATCCCATTCCCTTTAAAGAAAGCGCGATCCTTAAAGAGAAGCGATTATTTTAGGTCAAAGATAAACAAGTCAACAAACAACTAACTGTTGCTTATGTTTTTAAATATAATCCCAAAAATCCAGACCTTTGTAATCATTAAACAGAATATGCTGATCCTAGAATACGTTAAAAGTGTGAAGAGGATCATGAAAAATGTCAGTCCGATAAAATGTACAAGACAGAGTCCAAACCTAACGCGAATACTTTTTAGGAAGTCTTTTGACACTAATCCAAATCCTGTCATCAAATGTAAAAGATGAAATTGTGAAACTTGCGACTATTTGATAGCGGGGAAATAAATTAAACTTCCTAAAAAGCATGCATAAGTAAATGTTCATGTTGACAACTGAACTGTAGTGGCCGAAATTTTATTTATTTAATCACATGTCACGGGGTGCCACGAAAAATATATTGGTCAAACAGAGTATCTAAGGGGAAGGGTGAGGGTACACAAGCAACAATTGAAGGACCCAAACACCCGCTGTATACCCCTCAGTGAACACTAAACTCGTGCTCAAATGGAGGACAATTAAATTTACAACCTTTCCCTTGTATCAGATGTCAACAGATGATCCAATGAGGAGCAAGAAAAGGGAAGAATTCTTTATTAAGAAATACCGTCCATCGTTAATAAATAGGTTGTACGTAATCTTTACACAAGCATTGTGACGTCATAATGACAATATAATCATTCTCCCTGAAGAGTAAATCGAAACATGTAGGAGAAAGCTGTGTGCTGTTTTTTTTAATATATATATATATATATATATATATGAATTAGTTCATGAAAGAGTTATATCCCTTTTGTTTATAACTGCTTTCGTTATCTCGGACTTTTTTCTATAATCAACTCACACACAAATGTATATATATTCATGTTTCAAGCAAAGGTGGTCAGAAAGTCTGTCTCTGTGTCTGACAGTTTAATTTTTCTTGCAATTATCCCCTTGTGCTATGCAAGTTCACACTTAGAAACACGCTGTTTGGGAATCGCAGTTTTCATCTTTGCAAGGATTTGAGTTGCGACTCACTAATAGGCCTAGACTTTCAAGAAACACATCGAAGACTTGTTTATTCAAAAGAGTTGCTTTTATTTCGGTTAGATTCCGGGATGATTTCAGCTTGTTTGGTACTGATTGTTGAGCGCAAACTCAAAGTGATTTTTTGACCAATGTAAAAGTTATGTAACACACTAATCCTAGCGCTTATGTTGTAAAACAATGTAAGTCAATTTGATGTCTATAGATGGACTATAATGCTGGCTTCGTGTTTCACATGCCAACATGACATGCATCATCAAAGGTATTTTAAAAAGATATGCCTTCACAATAAAACATTTTGATAACTTGAATGCCTTTGTAGGTATCAAAATCATAATCATATAAATGTAATGTAAGTGTGAAGGTTTATGTTAATGAGGCGTACCTTGCATTTCGGTCACTAGAGTCAAATGACTCTGGTTGTCAAATATCAAACAATAACAACCAGTAATGATTTGTTGTTGTTTTTTGTGACCTTCAAGCCGAAAGTTTTTCATCATTTAAAAGATGTGCGTCACGCTGGTGGAAGAGGATGGGAATGTGAGGAATCACGCTTTCTGTAGCCCGTGACGACTGATGGTATCCTCTTCCTGCTTGAACACTACATACTGCACTCAGTCACCATAGCAATCATACACACACTTCCACTGCTAAGCCAAGCAGCCGCTAAACAAGGCTTGTATATCGCTCAAGAGAAAGAAACGATCAAAAGTTCAAAGCAACGATGGAAGACTGTAAAAATGAAATCTGATCGCGATCAATAGAAAGAAAAAATGAGGG
Source organism: Phorcus lineatus (assembly GCA_921293015.1). Lineage (NCBI taxonomy): Eukaryota > Metazoa > Mollusca > Gastropoda > Trochida > Trochidae > Phorcus > Phorcus lineatus. The sequence continues at coordinate 14,537,591 of OV121089.1, forward strand.
AAATATTGTGTTTTAGTGGTCGCCATCGATTACCTTCACCTTGTGCTTGAGTATGCCTTCAGTTGACAAAGCAAAGATCACACTAATGCCCGCTGCAGGGAAAATTGTCGGCGGCATTGTTCTATAAATGAAACGTCCACTCGAGCATGTTGGAAGGGGAGCGCTGCTCTCCCGGCTTGTAAGCAAGAGTAAGCAAGGGTAAGCAAGCGCCGCAAGTAGGCAATCTACGTGGAGTGTACAAACACTGCTTGATGCACTTCTTGACAGACACGACCTCAGGAGGAATGCTGATACACTAGGTAACTATAGGTGAAAGCCATCAATAATTCAGAGACGACTTACACACTAAATTAGTCATATTTTAGCGAACTCTTAAATTTCAGGGTACAAACTACATGTGGGTGTAACAGCTGTTGTTCCTTCATAAACATCATGCGTGTATGTTTGTTACGTCAGATATACATATATAATGCCATTGAGTCAAATTTGTTAAGGTGAAACGTGTGACGTTTTATTTCCAAAATTTTATCGAATAAGATTTCGACATTACAGAAAAAGTGGAGCTTTTAAGCAAAATTTTCAGCATTTCAATGCTTATTGTTCAAATGGGTGTTGAAGTAGGTAACCTATTTAACATTCACATAGTGACTTATATAGCCACACGCTAATGCATTCGAATTTAAAGAAGACAATTAGATTCATAGATCTCGGTCTCCATCCATTTTAGATTCCTAACATTTATGGTTTTATTTAAAAAGATGACATAAGATTTGAGGGTTTATACCCTGTCACGTCCATATTTGAAGGAAGGTGGAAAAGAAAAATTTAGCCATCTTTAATATAATAATCTGCCAAGCCCATAATATGGGTTTGTGGCAATGATATTTAAAAATTTCCCCTATCCACTATTTTCACCCGCCTCAGCAAAGGTAGCGGGGGAAATAGGAATGACCTCCTGTCCGTGCTAGTATTTATTACAGGCTGTTCTTTTCAGGACAAGAAATCAAAACCCGAAATGCCTAGAACATAAACACTTGGAACAATCAGTACTTGTAGTAAAGGCTTTCGGTTTTTTCGACCACTGCCTTTTGTGTGGGAGCTTTTTTCATGGAAACGTGTTTCAGGGCGAGAAAAAGAAAATCATCAGATTTATCTCAGTGAAACTTAGCATGTGGAACAATCGTTTTCAAAAACGGTGCCGTTTAGGGTTTTCAACGTCTTGTGAATTACAGATATAACTGTTTCCATGGAAACACAGGTGTGGAAACACAAGTAACCTATTTTTTTCCCAGGGTAGAACTTTAAAACCTTAACGCTTTACACATTGAAACTAAGGTTGTTGAATAATTATCTTAAGTAGTGGTGCCTTTTTGGGTTTTCAACTTCTTCCAATTGTGCAGCTGTTTCCATTTATAAACAAGTTGCAATTCTGTTTCCAGGGCAGACTGTTCATCTGCTATCGACACAATCAACCTCATTTCCTTGTCCGTAAACGTTAACATGAGTGTCAATCCCTCTTTTCTAAAATTGGACAAGTGATTTTCACAGGTCACAGGTCACAATCAGTTTGTGTTAATAATAGTCAATCTTCAACTATATACAAATCATCTGGTTCAATTGTTCAGTAAGCGGATGACTCTCATGGAAATGGATATCGTTCAGACTCGTGCGAGAATAATTTTCTCCATATAGATGTTAAAATTAACAAAGAAAATTATATTTGATTTTAGATCCTAAGAAAAGCCATTGGAACCTATTAACTTGAGTAATACACCTGTTGAAATCGTGCCAGAATATAGGTACCTAGGAACCATCATTGATGCCAAGTTGAATTGGAATAGTAATAACTCAGCTTTGTACAAGAAGAGTCAACAGAGACTTTTTATGCCAAAATTAAGATCTTTTGATGTTGATGTAAATTTGTTGAAAGTTTTCTACACTTGCTTTGTGCAAAGAGAAACGGTTACACACTAGCTCCTTTGTTTCCCATCTCATTATTAACTCAGATAGTCTATCGAATGTACTTGCATAGGTATTCATCATGCATACCGTGTGTTCACCATGAACAGCTGCTTTAGCCACGATCACCTCAAACGTTAATATTTTGTATTTTAAAATTGTAAATTTTTCATGACCAATCGGTCAAGTTTCATTTATTACCAAAAAAAGAACATAACTTTGAGTAATACTTAATATATTAAGAACTTTAATAAATCTTTGGTGCAAATTCTATATAAACTATGCTATGAATATACTTTCTGCAAATTTGAGTCATATCTACAATGGCCATTCAGTCAATTGAGGTTGCTTGTACATTTGCAGCACGAGAAGCCTATGCGTTCATTAGCTACCTGAATTAGACATTTTTTCTCCGATTCGGCGAGTCAAAGTTGCAATTTTACACTAATTTTTAAAAACGTTACGATATGAAAAATTTATTTTTAGTACGGATATATTTAGTGTTTATAAAGAGTGTAAAATAGGTACCGCCTCGACCTCGGCGTTCATGATTCACGTGCGCGAGGGTTCATCTAACTTGAACACCTCGGTTTCAGTTGGATTACTATTACGAGCATAGAACATTCGCGTGTGTCATACAATAATTACCATCTGGAAGTGCTACATAAGTCTGATATAGTTTCCATAGCTGAACACTGCTTGTCAATTGAAACAAAACCTTATCTGGAAACATTTTCTAACTCTTTTTTTCTGTTTAATTAAGACTCGATGCAATCAACTTGGTTTCACTGTTTCACTGTTTTTATTACTAAAAAACCCCACCTTTGGTGGTACAAGAGCACACATATAAAGGTATTTTACAAATAATTTGCACGCGTCTGGTGAGACACAATTGAATAAATACATAATTAGTAGTACAACATACATATTTGGTTCGTAGCTAAATAGTTAGGTACACACAATTGCTTATGGAACATTTGATAACATATTTTGTAAGCGTATAATGAAGCTTGACAAATTGTTCTTACATCTTTTAGTTGATGGTGATAAGGCATATATCAAGTAACATATATCGTTATTACTTTTTATGGTAGGTAAGTATCGTTCACGATCTGCATTTAATATTGGAGATTTAAGTATATAGTGCATTTCGTCGCCTATTTCACTAAAGTTACAGAGTTTACAATGTCTTTCATCTCTCGGTATGCTTTGCCATCTTCCCGTTTCAATCGGTAAATTAAGATTTAAACCCACCAGTGCACACTAATATTTCGTAAACAAAACGAATGCACAGATACTGCATGTCTCTCGATATTACTCATGATCACCACTGAAGTAATCTACCTCGTAAGTTATTTAACAAATATTTACGTATTCAGGTAGTAAAGTTGAATTTAAAAGACCGGAAGTATTTAATGTAACGTACCATTAAATCCGCATGAACTACGATATCGGAAATATTAAAATGTTGCATGTAACCAGAAAAGCGGAAACGGCAGCTGGTTTGGTCAATCTAATAACAATGCTTATGCTGTGTTATTAAATCGGTTTATTTACAACATTGCTTTCAAAAAACGTAGTTCATTCTTTGTTCTCAGTTCAGAGTTTAGGTAAATTCAATAGCTGCACATAATACTAGTTTAGCCGCGTTCAACTGTCCATAATTTATCCGTTTTGTGCACAGCTAACCATAGATTTTTTATATGACCAAGCCGACAGCGGTTGTCAAAACTTTTTCATTGTTGATTGCAGGTCAACTGTAAAGAATTTTAAGTATTTCATTGCATCGATAGAAAGCTTAAGTGAATGCATAAGTCCTCTTAAACCTTAAAATAGCCAATTTAAACCGTGAAAGCGTGCACTAGTGCCTTTTAAGTTCTGAATTTCAAAATCGGGATAGAAATGTTTCTAGGTAACAGTAAGTACTTTCAAAACCAAGTGATTGTTTATTGTGTTGATAGTATAATCCCTTTTGACTCGAGATGATGTTTTCTCTTCATTGTTGAATAAACTGGTCAGTCAAAATTTGTTCAGCTTTTAAAACTAGGAACGAAGTGGAACATACCGTGGGATTTACAAATATAATTCCAATTTTATCTAATAATGCTTTTATAAAGTGAATCCACGGGTCTGATTGATGGTTTTCTTTCTAGTTGTTTAGGCTGTATTGATACATGAATTTGGATAATTCAAATGTATCAGTACATGTCAGTTAGTGCCAATAGGATAGACTACGCTGGTATATTTTTATGTGGATTGGTTTTCGTCCAAGGTCGCCATAAACCATGAAATTAGGTGTAGATTTTCTTAAACCAGATGCCAAATTTAAGACGTTTATATGTATACTTTGTATAAGATCAAGCTTCCCAAATCCCCTTACCTCTGAGCCATAAATTAAAATAGGAGTAATCAATACATCAAATGCCGATATCAAGCAATTTCGTGCTTTTTTTAGAAGACAAAATAATAGCCTTTGTCACATTTGCAACTATTGTTTTTATGCCAGTTAACATTCTTATATTTCTATGGTAATATGGACGAAGGCGTTGTGGCTATAGTGTTGCGGTCTTTAAGCTTCAGAGATATTATCACTCATGACAAAAGCAGTGATGATGTAACAGCGGTAACATTACGCCACCAAACTGTGATGATCTCTCCATTATGGGTGCTTTGTTTCCTTCCACCAACCAGTCTACAAGCCAATACACTGAGCTGCGTAGAAGCAAGAGCATAACATTACTCTGGGATGGCCCTAACACATATATTAGAAAGCTGGCTAACCGTGAGTTATTATTATCGTACTGCAGTGATGGCATACATGGAGAGATGTTTTTATGGAGAAACAAATAAAAAAGCTTTAGTACTCTAATTGAATATATATACCTCCCGAAAGTCGTCAATAGTGGACTCGACCATTGATTCCTTCATGCAATTTGAAGTGTCTGATCATTATCCAGTGTTATTTTCCTTAATAAACTTGCCCGAATTGAGTATAGAATGAACTATACACCTTTACAGTGAAGCAAATGCTCACCCAAACAGTTGGACATGTACCAGGCAATTATAGACTTATGAAAGAGGAAAGAGGAAGAGTTCAATGGACTGAAAACTTCTTCATTGCAAAAGTGCGACGGTTCGGTGTTGATGCTAACACCGTTATCAAGCAAATGATTGTGGACATGATTTGTTTGTGATATATATATATATATATACATGAATGGAGAGTAAGTTTATACAATTGGATGGGTTGAGTAAAAACTTTCTGCAATGCACATGATGTGATTGTTGTTATAGTAATATAGATCAACGTATTCTGATACAACTGACGTGACTCCCGACTACATTGAATCATATACAAACCTATTGACATCTACTATTCATGATGCGGCCTCACACTGTATTCCAGTTGGAAATATCAAACCATATCTTAAACCATGCCTGAAAATTAGAACTAGACACATACTTTTATAGAACGAGCTATGCAAGGTGAAAGTAATTGGTGGAAAACATACCTCGAGATTCTGCTAGTTTAACACTGAAAATGTATTAAATGAGTTTTGAAAACAGGAGCGTAGAGCTGAAACTGGGTAATGCAAAAGTACATTGAAAGAGAAGTAGCTGCTGAAGTCGATGTAGGGGAATTCTACAGAGTTATCAAGAAACACCGTAATCCTCCTGGGATAAACTTACAATGGTAAATCTAGTAAAACCCTGAAGATACACATAGAGTCAACAACTACAGTGAAAGCAAGTATATGGACATTGAAAATTGTCATGATGTCGAGATGTTACTGTTGACAATAGTACTGTAACCAATCCAGCAAACGATATGGACCTGAACACATGAACCATTGTTATAATAATAATTGTACGAGAGAACCTGCAATCTGTTATTTATCTTTAAAAGACCAATATATTAGTTGCATATTTCATTACCATTCCATACTGCATATGTGTTACTGAAACTAATTATCTGTATGCGCATTAATTCGATGTGTTTTATACATATAGTACTCCTCATAACCAAGGAAGAAATATAGATCATTCAGGCAAAGGATAAGAGGGAGTTGATGACAATACTTTAATTTAGTACAAAATTCGTTTAGATGTTTTCCCAATACATTAATTCAACTTGTGTGTTTCCATTATAACGATTTGTTTGGAATCGTCCATACGAATAGCTAAGTTTCCATGACGACAACTGTCATAAGATCAATGTAGGCATATGTGATTTGCTGGAACTGAACTTGCAAAACCTTTTTATATAACATCTTTAAAAAATTGCAACAACAAAACAAATCATTAACTACCTTTGACGTTTTCCGATTTCATTAAGAAATTCTTTTTTACACTTTTAAGCCATGCATATATTCATTGTAAAGCGGGAGAGGGTAATCCATGAATATTATCTGAATCAAATAAAATGGTTTAAACAGTAAAGGATAATTTAAGGAGAATGTTCCTAGATATACCATTTGAGAGAGTATCATATATTGTAGTATGTTTGAGTATGTCATTTCATTTGCATTGCCGAAATCTCTGTGAAACACGCCTGTTTTCCCTTCAAGGCATTAAACTATAAGGAAAACACTGTGTCCCAAATGAATCAGGTCTTCAGCAAGCTCTCCGACTGTCGTTGTGCCCTCTTTCAGCAATCAATACCACCACCAAATTTACAAAGGCCATCAACACGCTCTGTAAAGATTCAATTTGTTGCCAGCATTAGAGGACGTCTCGGCGGAAAATAACTTTGTAAGCAGTGTATTTTGCTGAATTCAGTACTCGTTCCCTTTCAGGAGTAACCAGTCCTAACAACACTGATTTATACAGTATTCAAGTTAAACTGCAATTTAGCTGGCACAAAACATCATGGCAGTGACATCAGCGAGCGCTTTGGTGCGATGTCAAGCTAGCATCAAAGATGTCTATACAAAAGCGAATAGAGAAGCAACTCTTTGCTACTTGCGACACAATACATTATTACGGTTGCGTGGCTTCCCTGGAACGTATTAGAAGAGATTTGAGAGGCGAAATCGTTGATAAGGCCTAATGGAGCGATAGGAGACTGCAAATTGGTCCTGATTGCGAGATCAGAGACGGGAACGAGGAGGGCGCGCGAGCATAGGGAATGGTGTCTCATGCACACTGTCATAAAGCCTTTGTTCCGTCAACGCCTCTCTCGTATCTGACAGCTTGACTGTCGTACCCGCGGACAACGCTAAACTGAAAGTGACGAGGGGATCATCAACTAATCATTTCTACATGACTAATTCGTGTTCTTGTTATTACTGAGATCAAGCCTTCAACAACACGTCTCGTATCGTTACACTTGAAACAGGTCACTTCAGAAGCCACGACAGCCTACATTATCGTCACTTGGATATTTTCCTCTCGTCCTCATCCCGCAACAAACTTTTTTCACGTTGAGTCTCGTTTGACGGTCATGCTTATGTATTTACTCATGTATAAATAGAAACATAAACTCAGTTTTACATGAACATATGGCCTCAATTTCGTTCCCAAATTAAAGCTCGTCGGAAGCATTTTCTCTCGAAGCTGTTAGACGACTTTTCTTCAGAAAAAGGTTGACATAAGAAGCAAACATTTTCAGAATTTTATCTCTGTTACATCCTGGTCCTGGCCCCTTTAAAATAATTTTTCAAATCATCTTAGTAAGATTGGGATTAATACAGGGATGCAACTTTAGGGTGTTTTTGCAAAACCAAAACTAGTTGTCATAGGAAGCTAAAATTTCAGAATAAAATTGGTTAAATAGAGCCTAAAGGTTTGTAGATTTGGTCTTGATTCCCTCCATATGGGCATAGTAATATGATAAATTGATAATGATAAAAAGTCGGTTACTATGATTTGTATTTAAATGTATCAGATGCAATTTATTTCTTAAAGAATATATACAAACTATAAGCAAATGGTTTCTTATGCTTGTTGTTTTCATGGCCAAATATTAATCAATAATGGATCACTGACTAAAATTTTATCATTTTCACCACTCCTTTCCTTTAAAACTATACACTCTGTAATTTACATATTTTTAATGCAGAAATAATGTTAAGTATCAAAGATTAACAGAATAGTAACATATACAGAAATATACGTTTCTATCTTTAACCTGAAGAATATTCATATTAAAGCTTTAAAAATGATCTTCATATAACTGCTTTATGTAAGTTTTGAACACAAATTGATTAACGAATCAATCATACCACTTCTCATTTACCAACCATAAGAAACTCAGTGAAAAGTATGATATACAAGAAGGCAGGATTGTTTATGTAAATTTTAAATGGGCCCTTTTTGCTCTGAACATTTTGTAAAATTTCTATCATCGCAAAAGGGCTAATCTATTTCAAGCGTTAATTACTACTTTAAGTAACTAGATGAGTGTTATTATTTATTTAGGGCGTATTATTTGCAGGATCGCGCAAAGCACTTAATAATAATAATAATAATAATGAGTATTTATAAAGCGCTATATCCATACACAAGGTGTATGCTCAAAGCGCATATACATGTTAGAATAAAAGGTAATGGTGTGAAGTATTGGCATGAATAAAATCTAAGAGAAGAGTATCAATTATAGCATACGAATAAATATTGTACACAAAGTCAGATAATTCAGTCAGTGGGAAAATATCATGAAACGTAAACACATTTAAAAACATGATCCGACCAATCACAGTTCGTCGTTTATTCACCCCGCTAAGCGCATCACTGCAGACGCCATTTTGTCCGACAAACAACAAAACGTGATTTACTTCCTTGTTTGATTTCCGCTGCATACTCAGTTACAAGATGTAATTCAAACACGAAAAGTGTTCGAGAGTTTTATTCCATACTGTCTAAATACCACGGTTAACATTCTAACGTGTGTCATCTTAGGATAGGATTGTGACACTCAGTGCAAAAGGACGTTAAAACGGGAAAAATTCGAAGCGATTTCAGTATAGGATAGATTTTCTAAATTTCTCCCCGGTATACTTGTGAATTAAAAAGAACAAAACCTATGGTAGGTAACTAAAACTGTTTCCGATATTTACTTTTTTCGCATTCATAGATATATATTTGAGTCATTATGTCGTGATTAGAATGAAACTAAGGCGTAAGATTATGATCATTAACTACTGTAAGATAGTTTAAGAACATTCAACCTGGCTTCCGATTTCAAACCATACACGTTTTACTTTATTTTACAAATTTACCGTTTGAATATTTTTTTAATAAAATCAACAAACAATTTTGGATTATGAACCGGTATTCTATATTATGTGCTTTATTAAACACAAAGACAGATAATTGGAATTGATATACCCACGCACGGCCTGTGTTTACTTAAAGAGGAAACTAGGATATTGTAAGATATGAACTATATTGACTGGAAACTGAATTAATTATTATTAAATGTCACCAGATACTAGAAACTATTAACAAAAAATATATACGCTAAATGAGCTATCATTTAAAACGATTATAAAATTTTATTTATGCCTATGTTCATCATACATTTTTCAAAAATATTACATATATATCACACAGATTTTAAAATACTATTTCTTTGGAAATATTGCGTGACTGACCACTTTTTTTATCTCAAGAAAATATGTAATCCTACAGCTTAAATCCCTGGTTTTATTCCCATGTTTCTAGGAATACTAACCAATGATACTTATTACAAATAAGTCAGTTTGCATTCTATATTAACATATATTTTAATCTAAATGTTTCTTGCTACAGTATGAAGCAAATAATTTCCTTAAGATACAATGGATTGTTTTAAATTTGATGTCTGAGTTTACTAATATTTCACAATGTAGAATGGCTAATTAACCTTGTGCCCATATTCTTTTTTAAAATTAAAATGATATTTTATTCCATCAATTCTAAAATCCCGTTCTATTGTTTTACCTAAATCATCATCATCATCATCATCATCACACGTTTATTACTCAAAAATGATCCACCTTCGGTGGTACATGAGTAAACAAATATAACATTTTAACATGTACAACAAGATAACTGCATGAATTAAATTAACAATCAAAGTGGTTACAAACAGTCTTAATGAACTTGGAAAGTTTTTTGAGAGTTGAAATATTACTTATGAAAAGTTTACGAAACTTATACATACTAGGCCAGGTTAAATAATATTCTTGAAACAATGACCTACGTAGATCTGCAAAGTAGTGACATTTAAATAAATAATGAAACTCATCTCCAATCAAACGTGAATCACATAAATTACAGAATTTCTCTTCTCTTGGGATATTTTGCCATCTACCAGTTTCTATTGGAAGTTTGTGGTTGCAAGTTCTAAATTTTAGGATTGGTTTAGAGATGTCTTCTGATAAGAGTAGATATTGTTCAAATTGTGGAGGAGACTTCAGAATTTTATAATAAACTCCTTTCGAAGATCTTTGTATATCGCTCATACCATATAATGGCGAATTATGTACTTTTTAAAACACCCAGATTTTTCGTTAATCTTTGCTTGTTAATTGACATAGATCGAAACTATCGTATTGATCAAATTTTTTCTTATTTTAAAAAAAACTTCAAAAACTAAAAAAATAGATAATTAGTTTATTTAGCCCAAGCTATATGTGTTTTCCTCTCAATTCAAATAATTATAAGAAATACTTTTGAAATAAAGGATGTCTATAAATGTCCACAGCAACTTTTAATGGTATTGGATTTGACAGAATTAAAAACTCTTTTAAAATGTGCACTTTCTTCAAAATTCTGTTATTTAACACAAAATGATAAAATATTTCAAAGAATAAGAGAAGATGTCTTGTTCTGGACATTATGTTTAACTATTGTTAATTCAGTTCTGAAATGAAAATAAAGTCATTACACTAAATTGGAAACTATTAAACAATAAATGTTATTGAGTTATTTTAATTCATAATATTAAATTTCGACAACAAAAGGAAAGTTTTCAAATTTTTAATGCTCATATTTAGGTGGGTTTTTTTTAGGTCTTTATAAGACTTCATTCATGTCCCTTTTTATTATCGTTATGTACTTTTTGTGGGGCAACGGGTTTGTATATTCCTTATTCAGAATTACGCAAGATTCAAGTCATGGTAACATTTTACCAATATAGATGAAGGAAAAGTCGGAGATGTGAACAAAACACGATATTTGCCTAAAAATAGTTACGATCCGTTATGTCCGTCATTACCCATTTACGGTACTTCCGCATTCGTTCTTCTGTGCAGAAATGATTATCCTTCGCCAAATGTCTTGGAAATGTATTCGAACAATCATAACAAATTCTAAACTTTGACTTTCAATTGATCTTTTTGTTTGATTTTTCATAAAAAAGCGGTTATATCACTCTGAATGTCGGTGTCAATAGCATTGGCGTCAATGACAACGTGCTTTTGTTTGTCGGACATAACAAGAGTTATCTCCCTTGAATTCAAGGGGCGTGGTTAACTCTCGTCTGGCGATAGGTTAATTGAGTATCATCGTCGTAAATTAACTCGCATAGATAGTAATTCTTAACAAGTAAAAAGAACTGTAAACAAGACGAAAATATCAGAAATTTAGAAACAATATTCGCGTCAAAGACTAGTTGATTTCATTTCCCGATTGAATCTTTTAAACATATCTGAACTATGCCAACTTGCCAAGTCTCTTTCTTTTCTGAATTTGACTAACAAAGCATTTCATTACGATACTCAGCGATTTCATTGGACATCATGGGGATAAATAAGGACGTAAGGGAAGGAAAAGTACTCAAATAATAGTGACAAGACGGGTAGTAGGTTGGTTCTTAGCTAGAGCAAGTTTGAGAGGGTGGTATACTTAGATATAATTAGAAACTATGATAAGAATGTGATTAGAAAAAGGTACTAAAAAATTCTGATTTTGATGTCGAAATACTGTTGAATGATTTCCTACCACACTATATTAGTTGCATATGCAATATTTGAAAAAGGTCTTGATAAAAATGCACACCTGATGAAGCATTCTAAAAGAATTTCCAGGGGATATAATCAATGCATGATAAATCTAGTTCTAAATAAACTATCTCTTATTTCAAAATTTGACTTAACCTTACCTCGTGACCTTGCCCTTTGACACTCTAGGTCACCCAGTCTATAACTTTCATTGGGTATATTAATCATGTAATAATTAAAAGTTGAAATAAAGCATTTTCGCTAAACCTTTTATAAGTCATATATAATCTCTTTGTGAGCTTGACCTTGTAATATACCAAATAGAAATCTCACCAAAACTTTACAAGTTACCAGGTTTTCAAGGATTTTTTGTATGGATTTCATAATTCGCGTCCTCAGTTGACTTTCAATGTCAGCATGTCAAAATAATTCCCCACGGGTTTAAGCAAGAAGGTGTGTACATGAGAAAATCTTATTGGGGAAAAAATAGCTAAAAACGCGGGGCGGTGGTTGAGGAAACACTCTTTCACAATCTAAGAGAAATAATCAACTCTTCGACGGCCAGGTCTGACAGGCATTATTCTCCACAATCTGAGAGAAATAATCAACTGTTCTTCGGCCAGGTCTTACATGCATTATTACCACAACCTAAGAGAAACAATAAACTCTTCGTGGGCTTGGTCTCACAGGCATTATATTCCACAATCTAAGAAATGTAAGCAACTCTTCCTGGGCCAGATCTTACATGCAGTATCTTCCACAGTCTAAGAGAAATGATCAACTCCAGATCTTCGTGTTTTAGGTCTGAAATGCATTAGCCTCCACAATCTGAGAGAAAAAACAACTCTCCGTGTTTCAGGTCTTACTTGCATTAGCCTCTACAATCTAAGAGAAATAAACAACTTTCCGTGTTTCAGGTCTTACTTGCATTAGCCTCCACAATCTAAGAGAAATAAACAACTCTCCGTGTTTCGGATCTTACATGCATTAGCCTCCACAATCTAAGAGAAATAAACAACTCTCCGTGTTTCAGGTCTTACTTGCATTAGCCTCTACAATCTAAGAAAATAAATCAACTTTTTAAGTTTAGGGTCTGACATGCATTATCTTCCAAAATCTAAGAAAAATAATCAACTCCTCGTGGACCGGATCTTACATGCATTGTCCTCCACAATCTAAGAAAAATACTCGTGTTTCAGGACTTACATGCATAAGCCTCTACAATCTAAGAAAAATTATCAACTCTCCGTGTTTCTGGCCTTACTTGCATTAGCCTGCACAATCTAAGAGAAATAATCATTTCTTCGTGTTTCAGGTCTGACATGCATTATTCTCCACAATCTAAGAAAAATAATCAACTTTTTATGTTTAAGGTCTTCGTGGGCCAGGTCTTACAACCTAAGAGAAATAATCAACTCTTCGTGTTTCAGTATTTACGTGCAATATACTCTACAATCTAAGAGAAATAATCAACTCTTCATGGGCCTGGTCTTATCTAAATTTACTTGCTACCATATATTGTTTCGCATGCTTTTCACTCTTTGCCTCTTATTCTCCTTTTGATCAAGACACCAAATCTGACTTCTGTCCTGTCGTTTGATAACTTGCATTGTTTCGCTTTAAGCCGTCATATCCGCAGTGTTCCAGTCCCCTGGTGTGATTGAAATGCCCCATGTTGGGAGGAAAATCTACGTGGACAGGATGATTACATACTCACTAACCACCCTAATCCCTTTTAACTTGCTTTCACAGCATCAACCTTCACGTCTAGAAAATGTTTAATTACAATATGTACAGGAAATATTTGTAAAAAAAATTCTACACCATTTTAGGAGAGTTAATATGGATTTGTTTTAAATCCAACTCTCCTCGGGAGTACGTCCTGCTTGTAATCAAATATCAAGCGTAGTAGTCATATCCAACGGCTTATCCTCCCCTCCCCCTCAATCTCTCATCTTTCCAATATCCCCCCCCCCCCCCCCCCCCCCCCCCCCAGCGGCAGTCAAACAGATCGTGCGGGCACAATGGTTCAAGCGAGACAAAAGTGATTGGATCTGCCGGCGGTTGTTTAAAGTGACATTTGCTCACAGTGTTAGGTAGAGTATTAATCATTTGCGATCGCGATTGCCGATTCACTCCGGCATATTATGTTCCATATAAATGCAGTAGATGTATCCTATCGCCCGCAAGGAAAATAGTTACTTCGTTTGGAGCCATGTGCTTCCAATCCTAAGTTCATGAAATTTTGCCACCAGCTAACCCTCTAATACTGGACGTTATTCCTATATACATCAGACCTTGCGGTCAGCTTACATTATGATTTTGGCACGAAGTGCACTTGTTTTGCATGCTTCACTGTACTCAGTGTCCATTAAGCTCATTTCAACTAATTTTTAAAGGTTAATGATTTGTTTATGTTTTTTCACGTTGCTGTTCTTAGTGAGCTGTGTTGAGCTGCAGGCAGTCCGGACTAAATACGACACGCCCTTCCTTTTCACAGTATGCAGGACTGGCCTGACATAACTCGTCTTCTTTGTAGGAACCAAATCAAGGCAAAACATAGTACAAATTAATTTTCGACTTGAAACTTGAGAAAATAGTGTGAAATTGACGCGTATAGATCGTTGTAGGAAAGGCGAGCCTGCTAATAATAATAATAATAATAGTAGTAGTAGTAGTAGTAGTAGTAGTAGTAGTAGTAGTTTTATTATTATTATTCAATAATTATGTTCATATTATTATACACGCATCATTTCAATTTACATAGAAATACAATATAAAACAATGCGACGAGCCAGTTTGTGGATCATGGCACACTAACAGGGCATATTTTGCTGTAATAAATATTTGAATATAAAATATTAACACAATCAAATCAATGATAGCTAATAGCAAACACACCTTACCAAAGCCTCGAGCATGCAGCTATAAATATATAGTCGAGAGCCTTTTAACTTGGCGTCCAAATCTGCAAATCCTAAAGGAAGATGTATTAGAGGTTTGTTGTAAGTGTCGTGGAAGTCTACTTTAGATTTAGTGCAAGAGTAAAAGGATGGTGGAAATGCAGATAAAATGTTCTTGTAACTTGACACTTTAAAATTAACAGTGTACTTGACTCAATACTCATTGGCCGTATCAGAATAGTTAATCTAAAATGTTATGTTTGATTCTTCTTTGTTTTCAACGTCTTGCTTGTATCTTAGCAATTTTAACTATTGCGAAAACTAAATAGTTATGGAGTTTTTTATATTTGATTTAACTGAACTATTTCTGATCATACAAATATAGCAATAATAGTTTACATTATTGGAGCATATTTGACAAAATATTATCCGCTGGTTTCGCAGCTCATCAGTCTCGGCAGCATTTAAATATGATATGGAACACTTGAAAATGCAAAATAGGAATATCCAATGAATCATCATCGAACACGCAATCATAATCTACCTGTCAATGTATGCTTAACAATATTGAGCCCGATGGGCTTATGGCATGGCATACGAGGGCAGTCAATAAGTTCATAGAAGTGGATATAAAACAGAAGGCAATGGATGGGTATTGATTTTTTTAATGTAATCTCCCTTGATCTCGATGCACTCTGCCCATTTGTCTTTGAGACTGTTTGTGTCATGCGGTAGAAGTCTTCTGACTGGCCCCTCAGCCACGCCCCAGTACCTGCCTTGCTTCATCATCGCCAAATCTTGCACCACGCAAGTGTGATTAAAAATTGCGAAACAGATAGAAGTCGCATGGGGCCAAATCTGGACTGGTTAAATTGATCAAAGCCACATTTTTTAAGTGCATCCAGTCCAATACGACTATTGTGCACGAGAAGAATAACTCCAGCAGTCAACATTCCACACCTCTTCTTCTTGATCGCTACTCTCAATAGCTTAAACAAGTCAGCAATGTACGCTCCTGTTTTTGTAGTTTAAGCTGTTGCATAGTCTATAAGTCTCCCGCCATTTGAATACCAGAAAATGGTCGCCATAATATTGCCAGCAGAAGGCTGAGTTCTTATCTTCATAGGTGAAGGAGAGTGCTCATACTTCCATTGCATGGATTCTTGCTTGGTGGCAAGATCCCAGTGATGAATCCACGTTTCATCCCCTGTAACCAGACGGGCATGAAAGTTATCGGGATCAGCAATGTAGATGTCCAAGAGCTCACTGGATTCAACTCTCTGGTGTCGATCTTGTGCATTTTAGTTGCGTGGCACCCATCTTGCAGACACCTTGGACATGTGCAAGTGCTCATTGATTATGGTGCAAACACTTCCATGAGAAATGCCACACTCTGAAGATATCTCGTCCACCTTTATTTTACAATCGGACATGATTAAGCCCTGGACCCGTGCAACATTATCATCCGTAATGGCTACAACAGGCCTTTCTGACCGTGGGTCATCATCCAAAAACTGCGACCCCGCCCTATTTTGCAACAGTAGTATATTGAAGGGCTTCTTTCTCATACGCATTGGTCATACGTTTATGTATTTCAGTCGCAATAACCCCCGTTTTCGTTAGAAACTTGATAACCGCATGATGCTAAGACCTTCCGTTCGTTCTCACTTTAGCGGGAGGCCGGGTTGATCACTAAAACTCATGAGAACGTTGGGAGAAGCTTATGAGATGTGTGGCGAGCTCTAATGAGAAAAATGGTGTAAGCTTTTAGGAAGTATGGTAACAGCTTATTGGAAGTGTGTTGTAAGCTTATGAAAAGTGTGGGGACAGCTAACGAAAATTTTGGTGAGAGCTTATGAGAAATGTAGTTGCAGCTTATTGGAAGTGTAGTGGGAGCTTATGAGAAGTGTTGTGGGAGCTAATGAGAAGTAAGGCGGGGCCTAATGAGAAGTGTATTGTCAGGTTATGTGTAATGTGGTGGGAGCTAATGAGAAATGAAGTGGCAGCTTATGAGGAGTGTGGTGGTAGCTTATGAGAAATGTGGTGGTAGCTTATGAGGAGCGTGGTGGTAGCTTATGAGAAGTGTGGTGGGAGCTTATGAGAAGTGTGGTGGGAGCTTATGAGAAATGTGGTGGGAGCTTATGAGAAGTGTGGTGAGAGCTTATGAGAAGTGTGGTGGCAGTTTACGAGAAGTCTGGTGGGAGCTTATAAAAAGTGTGGTAGCGTCTTATGGGACGTGTGGTGGCAGCTTATGGGAAGTGTGGTTGGAGGTAATAAGGAGTTTAGTGGCATCTTATGGGAAGTGTGGTGAAAGCTTATGAGAAGTATGGTGTAAGCTTATGAAAAGTGTGTTGGCGGCTTTTGGGAAGTGTGGTGGGAGCTAATGAAAAGTGTGGTAGCGTCTTATGGGTAGTGCGGTGGCAGCTTATGGGAAGTTTGGTTGAAGGTAATAAGAAGTGTAGTGGCAGTTTATGGGAAGTGTTGTGGGAACTAATGAGAAGTGTGGTTGCAGCTTATGGGAAGTGTGGTTGGGGGTAATAAGAAGTGTAGTGGCAGCTTATGGGAAGTGTGGTGGGAGCTTATAAGAAGTGTGGTTGGATCTAATGTAAAGTTTGGTAGTAGGTAATAAGAAGTGTAGTGGCAGCTGTTGGATGGTGTGTTGGGAACTAATGAGAAGTGTGGTGGAACCTTATGGGGAGGGTAGTGGGAGCTTATGTGAAGTTTAGTGGCAGCTTATGGGAAGTATGGTGGCAGCTTATGAGAAGTGTAGTTGGAGCTTATGGGAAGTGTGGTGAGACCTTATGAGAAGTGTTGTGGAAGCTATTTGGAAGTGAGGTAGGAGCTTATAAGAAGTCTGGTAGGAGCTAATGAGAAATGTGGTGGGTGCTCATGAGAAGTGTATTGGAAGCTTATGGGTAGAGTGGTGGAAGGTTATGGAATGTGTGTTGGGAGCTAATGAAAAGTGAATGTTAGCTTATTAGCAGTGTGGTGGTAGCTTATGGGGAAGTGTTGTGGCAGCTTATGGGAAGCGTGGTGGGAACTAATGAGAAGTGTGGTGGAAGCTTATGGGAAGTGTGGTTGGAGGTAACAAGAAGTGTAGTGGCAGCTTATTAGAAGTGTGATGAGAGCTAATGGGAAGTGTGGT
Organism: Phorcus lineatus; assembly: GCA_921293015.1. Taxonomy (NCBI): domain Eukaryota; kingdom Metazoa; phylum Mollusca; class Gastropoda; order Trochida; family Trochidae; genus Phorcus; species Phorcus lineatus. The sequence goes on from OV121089.1 coordinate 14,555,524, forward strand.
GGGGGCTTATGGGTGGTGTGGTTGGAGCTAATGAGAAGTGTGGTGGCAGCTAAAGGGAGTTAGCTGGAGCTTATGAGAAGTTTAGTGGTAGCTTATGGAAAGTGTGGTAGTAGCTTGTGAAAAGAGTGGTAGGAGCTAATGAGAAGTGTATTGGCAGGTTATGGGTGGTGTGGTGGGAGCTTATGGGAAGTGAGGTTGGAGCTAATGGGTAGTGTGGCGGGAGCGTATGAGAAGAGTGGCGGGAGTGTATGAAGAGTATGGCGGGAGTGTTTGAGAAGTGTGGTGTGAGCTTATATGAATTGTGGTGGGAGCGTATGAGAAGGGTGGCGGGAGTGTATATGAAGGTTTGTGGGAGCTTATAAGAAGTGTGGTGGGAGAATATGAAAAGTGTGTTCGGAGCGTGTGAGAAATTAAATGGGAGATTATGAGAAGATTGGCGGGAGCGTATGAGAAGTGTGTTGGGAATGCATGTGAAGGGTGGTGGGAGCTTAAAAGACCTCTACCATGATACAGCTCCACACTGTCGATAAACAGTAAAAACGTCGAAAAATAGGGACTTTGAAAGAGTATAATATCGTTTAGCATAAAAAAATTTTTTTTTCATGTACGGGTTTCCTGGCGTAGCACTCGCTTGTTTTCTTCGTTGATGTGTTCTCTCATTCAAAAAAGGCTAACAAAGTGAGGTGACAAATATTTGCGTCATGCCTACCTTAGATCCAGGGAATAAGTGGAGAATTATCAGAACATTAACCCTTGATAATCAAGGATAGAATCAACATTGAAGCTTAATTCTTCATATTGTCTTCATTAGAAGAAGACAAATAGTGACACGCACATTGAGATTGTCAACACACCCACCTCTTCTCTATACAATAACAATAATTCTCTATGGACCTAATAAGGTCATTAGCCACCACCTATTGTTCACCATATGAAAGTTGGTCACGCGTGCTAATCGGTCAGACAATAGAGGATCTAGGGGTCATCTCAAACACGTTTATTCATCACATTCATGCATATCATGTTTATTTAAAGTCCAACAAGGTACATCCCATGTAACTCGGAGAGGTAAATTAATTGAATGTTCTTCTTAACCTTCACTGGTGAAAAAAACTTGTAAAAAGCAACCTTGGTATGATTTGGACCATGGTTGTGGATGTCCTTAACTGTCGTGATAGAGTCGTTGGATGTGTTGATGGTAGCTGGGCATGTTGATAAGCAACATTTGCAGTTGATGCTGGTACCTCTGGTTCTTTTTACTCGACACACGTATAACCTTGCTGGACAAGGCTTCTGCCACCACGACTGTTGGGAATGAATTGAACGTATACCTGTACATTTGCCATTTTGCAATGACTGACTATAAGATCAAGTTTCTTATATATCAGTGTCTACAGTGATCACTAAACATGAAGTTAATCAACAAATACGAACCATCGCTGAACAATTGTATGAGCCAAAATGTTTAACATCCATTGAGGTGGAGAACACATTTCATGGACATTGACTAAGGTAGTGAGCTCAGCTCAGCATTTGATATAACCCCCGAGCTTGTATAAACATTGTTTATTTTAATCCAGGGTAAATATCCCTTGTGGCCTGGTGGAAAAGTTATACCAAACCGACATGGAGAATACGTGTTGATCATTGATTAGGACAAGTTAGGTTCATGTCTCCTACACCCCACATTTTCAAACTGTCCGTTTTTCTGTCTTCTCTACTCATAATATCGGTGGGGTTTTGCCCATATACTAAAAAAATAGGTGAGGGTTTTAATCAGGATGGGGATTTACTCTAAGCGGTTTTGTGTTGGTCGCACTGAGTCCGCGTGATTTTTACCTTTTTCACATGTGAATTTGTTTCGGAGAAGAACTCAAACGTGAGACGAGGGACCATGCAAAATGCTCAGCTGACCCTTCTGAGCTGAATATCAAAGGCTGCTTCATTTACAGAACTGAATATTTGATTTGATAAATACCGTTAAGCAGAATTTCGGAACTTTATTAACGCTTGTTAAATAAAGATGAACATCGTATAGGGTATATTTACTCATGCAACTATTAATGTTCAAAAGATGTTTCTTATAACTGATTTAAGAGTGGTTGTCTTTTGTCCAATATGTCAAGCGATAACGCATTGTGGATTTTTCATAGTGAGATAATTGTGCCCCTCTGTATTTCCCTAACCGTTTCTCTATCCCCGGGTTACCCAGACCGTAAATATACTCTAATGTCTTTCTATTATCACGAAATCAATGTCATTTATTTCAGAACAAGACCATGCAAATAACAGAATAGCTTAATGTCGATAACGGCAGGTGAACAGCTGATAAAGCTAAGCAAGAGTCAATGTTTAATGAGAGGCGTCACATCGCATTGGCTTTTCTTTTCTAGTGAACGCACGATTGTTAACAAACTACAAGCAGCAACCAAAAGTTTGCAATGGGTTCGTTATTCGTGATTCAATCGAATCAGTGCTGGTACTAGGGTTCGTTAGTCGTGATTTAATCGAACCAGTGCTGGTACTAGGGTTCGTTATTCGTGATTCAATCGAACCAGTGCCAGTACTAGGGTTCGTTATTCGTGATTCAATCGAACCAGTGCCAGTACTAGGGTTCGTTATTCGTTATTCAATCGAACCAGTGCTGGTACTAGGGTTCGTTATTCGTTATTCAATCGAACCAGTGCTGGTACTAGGGTTCGTTATTCGTGATTCAATCGAACCAGTGCTGGTACTAGGGTTCGTTATTCGTGATTCAATCGAACCAGTGCTGGTACTAGGGTTCGGTATTCTTGATTCAATTGAACCAGTGCCAGTACTAGGGTTCGTTATTCGTTATTCTTGATTCAATTGAACCAATGCTGGTACTAGGGTTCGGTATTCTTGATTCAATTGAACCAATGCTGGTACTAGGGTTCGGTATTCTTGATTCAATTGAACCAATGCTGGTACTAGGGTTCGGTATTCTTGATTCAATTGAACCAATGCTGGTACTAGGGTTCGGTATTCTTGATTCAATTGAACCAATGCTGGTACTAGGGTTCGGTATTCTTGATTCAATTGAACCAATGCTGGTACTAGGGTTCGGTATTCTTGATTCAATTGAACCAATGCTGGTACTAGGGTTCGGTATTCTTGATTCAATTGAACCAGTGCTGGTACTAGGGTTCGGTATTCTTGATTCAATTGAACCAATGCTGGTACGAGGGTTTATAATTCGTTTTTTCAACTTACAAAACTGTGATGGCTTAAAGGACCAGTTTTGAATCCCGTTGGGGTAATAGTCATGATAGTTCTCTCAAGTACATACAATATTTGCAAGTCATACTGACCTTTTGGATTATTACAACTTAACTCGAACAGCAAATTGTCCACATTAATATACGAATAAACAAGAAGTTTATGATATCAAGGGCAGTGTCGTTATTCGTTTATCAACTATCAAAACTGTGCGTGTATAGAGATCCAGGTTGGCGATGGAAAACAAGTAAAAGTATTTTGTTCCCTGTTAGTGTCTTTTACTACATATCTTGTATAATACTAAACTGCCTCCAAATTTCTCAATGAAAGTATAGTGATGTCTTTTGACTACGACGCTGAAGCAATGTAGTGAAATCGCAGATTTCAGCTGACACAAAAGGGTTTGAAATAAATGGTCAAAATTGAGTTTATAGAATGCGGTTTTTTGTAAATAAGTTAGTTTTTACGGGATATATTGTATTTTGCAACCGTTATTAGCTTTCGTTATTTGGAAAATTTGTTGTGGCAAATTTACAAATTGTGTACATGGGCAATTGGGCATGAGAGACAGTGAGGGTTTTTAAAAATACCGTTTTTAAAGATTAAAATCATATAATAAATATAATATTAAATTATGTTTGTAAATACGATATTAATCTCATCTTGTTGCGAGTGCAAAGTTGATATTTTCACTCGTGGCCGCGCCACACTGCGCCACTCGATGAGATAAACATCGTATTTGACAAACATCATTTAATATCCTCTATATATTGGGCGCGAGATCTACATCTCTGTGTATTTATAAGGATGATTTTATATTTTCATGGAAGAACCGTATTTTTCATATATATGTCTTTTGGACATGAAAAGTTAAGATGTTTTGATTTTATATCACCACATATGACATTTAGGTTCGTATCAAAGGTAAATAATGTGTTATGAAAATCACGGAGTGGCTCTTTAAAGTGTTTTTTTTTCTTGAGAAGAAGATTAAATTAGGTTTTCATGAAGAAGCTCCTGATGTCAACGCAGACAAGGCCAAGAAGGCTGTACCAATAAATTCAACTATTAAATGTACAAAATGTGAAAAATAGCTCCAGTGTCTTCGTATTCATTGTGCGACACTGTCACGATGTGCGACACTGCCTGTACATATCACCTGAATTTCTACATTTATCTGAACAAATCACATCTACCTATCAACCATATAAATTCCACCATTGTCTATGTACATCGTTCTAACCTATCGCACTTAAACTTATCTTACTTTAGAACATTTCACACCAACATGACAACCTTATAAATTCTACCATTGTCCTTACACGTTATCCCAACCTATCAACCTTATATTCTACCATTGTCTGTAGACAGACAGATAATTTTATCAACGTCTCACTCGTTACATAAAATTGGGCATATTACATGTGCATATTACATGTAATATTACATAAAATAATAACATATTATGGTTATAAAATATGAAACGACCAGTCGCTCAGCGACTTACATTATTTATATAAAATTTCCCAACGTTTATGTAAAATATCACAGCAGGTTCTGTCAACGATAAAAGTTATGTCACGGAAGCTAAAAATAAAGGCAAGTTTCTCTACACCAGGCAATGAACTAAAATGAGGTAGGATTGTATCAAAGGCGGTAAGAAGTCTTTCTCTTATTGTAGCGTAAATTGGACAGAAAAACAGAACATGGATTTCATCTTCCACTGTATTGCATTGCACAAAGTGTTGCTATTTATAGAAAAACGTAACTTGTTTACAAATAGTTCCGTCGATGGGCGTGGCTTAAAATGATGTGACGTCACGAAATTAAGTTTGTGGAGGTATGAACTGAACTTCTATTACCGTGTTCAGCGAATCAGATTGACGCAAAGCAATTGCTGTTTATTTATTCCACAATAGATCTTGTATATTGCCGGAGCTAATGTTTTACCTCTGTAGCTGAGCGGATCTGTCATGTCTGTCATTGTCTGCTTAGGTATCGGTGTAATAATTCCTCCGACCACATTTTGGGTATTTTTGCAGTTTTAAAGCATATATTAAAAAGTCTAAGTAAGAGTTGTACAGTTCGTTCTCCTTTGAGAAGTTGCGATGGGATTTCGTCTATACCTGGCGATTTTCCTTCTTTTGCTTTACTCATTGCTGCCTTCACCTCTGTTACGGTTATATCGTCACTCAGTTCGTCTTGCCTCATTTCCTCTTCTGAAGTATAATCTTCAACCGTGACGTCATCATCCATACTCTCCCCATTAAGTAAAGCTCATACTCAGATTTCCACTTCTTCAACACATCGTCTTTATCAGTTGTATATATAGTAACCTCGCCATTATCTAGCGTCACTTTCGTCGGATTAGTCTCTTTCGATCTTGAGCAATTCCAATTTTTCCAATACTTCGCCAAAATTCTTCTCTATTTTCCTCACATAAATCCTGCAACTCCTGGTGAACTTGATCCCTGTATGTCCTCTTTTGTCTCTGTACCTCGCGGTCGAACTGTCTCCTTAACTCTACATACGTGTGTTTCATCTGTGCCTTGTTGCCCTTATCAGCTTTCTTCCATCCCCTTTCTGCAATACACAGATCGTTCCACATACATGTTAACTTATCAGTCCACCACTTATGTTTCTGTCGTCTTCTCCTGTTATTAGTTCCATCTTGAAGATACACTCTTTTTACTGGCAGCTTTTCTTTCATAGCACCTGTCAATATTAGCCTGTTCTCTGGTAGAAGACTCCAAATCATATATAACATTATTTAGAGCATTATACACATCGTTTGATTGGAGAAAGTCCACCGGCGGTTTACCTGTTAAAAGCTTGTCAATAAACTGTGGAAAGTTATCCCTCTTATCTTCATTACTAGTTGAAGTGTTCATATTTACACACCAAGTTACCATTGCGTGATCCAAATTGAGTATAACTTCACCATCCACCCTACCTACACAACCTGCTTCATTAACAAAATCAGAGGGCAAGGTCACTTTAAAATCACTAAAACATTGTAACTTTTCGTATGGAACAAAAAAATAATCAACAACAGACATACCTTGACCAGATATAAAGGTAAACTCATTTTTACTTGAGTTACGTCCATTAAGAATACATAAATTAGCACTTATAAGAAAGTCAATGTAATGTTTACCATACTTGTTACAAGTGTAATCAACAACTTTTCTTTCAGGAAGAGAGTCCACACCTTCAATATAGTCAGTCTCGTCACCACAGCGACTGTTAAGTCGCCACAAATGAAAGATATATTCTACAGTTCATACACCTGTGATAACAGCGTATCATAAAAGTCCTCCGCGCATATATTCCTTGAAGAGTTCTCAGGAGGCAGATAACAAATACACATGTAACTAGTATACTGTTCATGTTTATCAGTCATTTCTAACCACAAAATACCTTCATGTGAATTATCTTTTATTGAAATATTATTGAAATTTAAAAGGTTATTCTTTATTAAAACGCCCACACCTCCAGAGCACCGAGGGGCGTGTCTATGCAGATGATCCCGGTTATGACTAAACCAGGTGTACCCGTCGACAGTTATCTCATCATCGTTACGTAGGTGGGTCTCGGTTATACCAAGAACATCACAGTCAGAGTGGGTTGCATAAATCTTTCGTAGAATGGCGTTTTGTGAGTTACAATCTTTTGACCACCCTTTAACGTTCCAGCACCCGCCGCGTACCTAGTAGCTCGAGGCGGATTCCCGCCGAACGGGCGAGCAATCACGGTGACGCCCACTTGTTGACATCCTGTCTGCGTCGTTCATCTCGCTGATTGGTCTCTTCTTGATCACGTGACCTTTGTTTACTTTCTCCACAATTGTAAACATGAGCACGTGGGTATCTCTCATGGCGAACCGTCGAACCGTTGTACTCACGTTGTGAAGAATCGTGATGATGAGGACGGTTGTATTGTTGTTGTGATGACTCGTCGTTATTCCTGCTGTTGTGTCAGCCCTCCATGTAGCGTTGGTGGTTGTTGTCATGTCCATTTCTCGCGCGGTACAGTCGGCTACTTGTCACCTTGAGTTGTCCACCTCCCACCGCCTCCGAAAACACACGCATGTTGGACTCGAATATTCGTTGTTGTAACGGCTTGTCATTCATGATATATACATTCTCAAAGTTTCTACTATCTTTAAACTTCTTTTTGGCTCCTGGAATTGCACGCTTGTCCTCGATCGACCTGCACGTGACAATAACAACACCAGGATATCGTGCACCCCGGGATTCAGTTCTCACAGCCTTGTTCACACTCACATCACTCAATTTCAAACCGTCATGAATAACACCATTCACTTTTGTCGCGATATTTTCATTTGCCGATTCTTCCTTATCACTATGTTCAGATGAGTTGCACGCTCATTAGACACTTGTACATTGCGTTCTTTAAGTTCAGTGATATCAGATTTCACTTTATCACGTAATCGTTACTGTTCGTCCCGTAACTGGGTCACATCTTCGTTAACTTTACAGAGTTTATCATCAAATTCAACTCTTACTTCTCTCAATTCCTGGTTTAACATCGTACTTACTTTGCCGAGAAGACGTCCTTCGATGTTGTTGAAACGTTTGTCAATACGATCCGACATCTGTTGAAGAGAATGTAGTATCATATTCACTGATTTGTCTGGCAAATTTGTAGAGTCCAATCCATCCAAATTTTCATCGAATATTGAACATTGTTCACTATTCCCCCTCTGCTTCTTCTTGTTAATGCATGAGTCTTGATCTTCTGAACTTAAAGGACGTTTTCTATCATCTACTACCTGTGCTGACGTGGCGGTCGCCATTACTGAGTTGAGGAAATCTTGACTCATCTCAATGTCCATTTCAACACAGTTCAATAAATCAAAGATCTTGGAGAATCGTGGGATTGTGTACCTTCTAGGCACTTTAGACGTATTTGCGACTTAAAACACTCACTTTTTCAATTATCCTTCTCAGAGCGTTCACACACACGACTTGCCTTACCAAGAGCCTGTACATATCAAACAAACCTATCAACCTTCACTACTACATCTGTCTAATCAAATCACAACAACCAATGAACCGTAAATTTACCCAGTGTTTGTACACATCGTTCCCGCCCTTTAAACTATGAATACTACCATTGTCTGGACACATTAACAACCTATGAACCTTACTAATTCAACAACTGTCTTCATAAACATCGTTTCCGCTTTTAAAACCGGTGTCTAAAAACATCCCAGCTACCAAAGTTCTACTATGTATATCAACTCAACCTATCAACCTTATGATTTCTACCAATGTCTGCACGGATCATCCCTACCTATCAACCATAAATTATACCATTGCCCGAACACATCACATCAACTTGTCTGTACGCATCATCCCATTATCAACCATATAAGTTGTACCACTGTCTGTATGCATCATCTTCAACTATCAACCTTGTAGGTTATTCCACTGTCTGTACGCATAATCCCAACCTACCGACCTTATAAGTTATACCACTGTCTGTACGCATCATCCAAACCTTTCAACCTTATTAGTTATACCACTGTCTTACGCATCATCCCATTATCAACCATATAAGTTGTACCACTGTCTGTACGCATCATCTTCAACTATCAACCTTGTAAGTTATTCCACTGTCTGTACGCATAATCCCAACCTACCGACCTTATAAGTTATTCCACTGTCTGTACGCATAATCCCAACCTATCAACCTTATAATTTATACCTCTGTCTGTACCCATCATCCAAACCTATCAACCTTATAATGTATACCTCTGTCTGTACGCATCATACCTTCCAATCAATCCCCAATATGTCCCGTGTTTATACATGACCTCCCTTCTTATATCAATACTACCAGCGTCTGAACACATTACCCTAACCTATCAAACTTATATTCTAACATGGTATTTTCAAATATTCCCGAACTATCACCCTTATAAGTTGTACTAGTGTATGTACGCATTTTCTTAAACTATCAACCTTATAAGTTATACCACTATATTACCCATATGGGAAGATGGACACAGGGTAATATTTTTCCTGTAAGTCACACGGGAGTTACACATTTTATTGGCATTTGATTGGTTGTTGTGAACCAATGAAAAAGAACGCAGTGCCGGGACTATTTCATTCATCTTTCAAACTTGTCCCGACTGGTAATTTGTTTCATCTTAGACTGAATTTTAACAATGTTTATTTATTCCATGTAGTTGCCAGTCGTCATTTCTCAGATGTGCCGCAACAAACAACGTGAAATAAGCCTGCCACACTGCACAACAGCATAGAAATTAGCGATTATTGAATTAGTTCTTTATCACGTTAAAGCTAACAGTCGCGAAGAAGCGCCTGGTTCCGTTCTATCGTAATGACGTCGTAGACACGAGCGGTTATGACGTCACACTGCTATCAGTTACGTCACAAGTTCAGCCGTCTTGTAGTATTACTATAGGGCGTTGCTGACCTCTTCAAATTAACACAAAACTGTTAAATGTAATTAGTTTGAATGACGGTTATGAAAAAGAAATAAACTTTCAACAACTACAAAGTTCTTTTAAAACTTTTTCACAAATTACACAATATTAAGCCGTGCGTAGGTAAGTGTCAAGTAACGCCATAGCACACGCGTATGAATTTGGAAATTCGCAACCCTGAATCTTTATAGAGGAACGATTATTTCTATCATATTCGCGTTTTAATCTTTTAAGAAACATATAGGTAATATAAACAATAACCAACTCGTGACGGGAAATGACAGATTATCTTTCCTTCGTTATATTAATTGTGTAATTCTCTCGCCAAGGCTCGAGAATTACGAAATTAATATAACTCGGGAAAGATAATCTATCATTCCCCGTCACTCGTTAGTTATTGTCTATGTCTGTACCCATCATCCAAACCTATCAACATTATAAGTTATACCACTGTCTGTACCCATCATCCAAATCTATCAACATTATAAGTTATATCACTGTCTGTACCCATCATCCAAACCTATCAACATTATAAGTTATACCACTATCTGTAAGCATCATCCAAACCTATCAACATTCTAAGTTATATCACTGTCTGTACCCATCATCCAAACCTATCAACCTTGTAAGTTATATAACTGTCTGTACCCATCATCCAAACCTATCAACATTCTAAGTTATATCACTGTCTGTACCCATCATCCAAACCTATCAACATTCTAAGTTATATCACTGTCTGTACCCATCATCCAAACCTATCAACATTATAAGTTATACAACTGTCTGTACCCATCATCCAAACCTATCAACCTTATAAGTTATACAACTGTCTGTACCCATCATCCATACCTATAAACATTATAAGTTATACCACTGTCTGTACCCAGCATCCAAACCTATCAACATTATAAGTTATACCACTGTCTGTACCCATCATCCAAACCTATCAACATTATAAGTTATACCACTATCTGTAAGCATCATCCAAACCTATCAACATTCTAAGTTATATCACTGTCTGTACCCATCATCCAAACCTATCAACCTTGTAAGTTATACAACTGTCTGTACCCATCATCCAAACCTATCAACATTCTAAGTTATATCACTGTCTGTACCCATCATCCAAACCTATCAACCTTGTAAGTTATACAACTGTCTGTACCCATCATCCAAACCTATCAACTTTATAAGTTATACCACTGTCTGTACCCATCATCCAAACCTATCAACATTATAAGTTATACCACTGTCTCTACCCATCATCCAAACCTATCAACATTAGAAGTTATACCACTGTCTGTACCCAGCATCCAAACCTATCAACCTTAGACGTTATTCCACTGCCTGTACCCATCATCCAAACCTATCAACATTATAAGTTATACCACTGTCTGCACCCATCATCCAAACCTATCAACCTTATAAGTTATACCACTGTCTGCACCCATCATCCAAACCTATCAACATTATAAGTTATACCACTGTCTGTACCCATCATCCAAACCTATCAACATTATAAGTTATACCACTGTCTGTACCCATCATCCAAACCTATCAACCTTGTAAGTTATACAACTGTCTGTACCCAGCATCCAAACCTATCAACCTTAGACGTTATTCCACTGTCTGTACCCATCATCCAAACCTATCAACCTTATAAGTTATACCACTGTCTGTACCCATCATCCAAACCTATCAACATTATAAGTTATTCCACTGTCTGTACCCATCATCCAAACCTATCAACATTAGAAGTTATACCACTGTCTGTACCCAGCATCCAAACCTATCAACCTTAGACGTTATTCCACTGTCTGTACCCATCATCCAAACCTATCAACCTTATAAGTTATACCACTGTCTGTACCCATCATCCAAACCTATCAACATTATAGGTTATACCACTGTTTGTACCCATCATCCAAACCTATCAACATTATAATTTATACCACTGTCTCTACCCATCATCCAAACCTATCAACATTAGAAGTTATACCACTGTCTGTACCCAGCATCCAAACCTATCAACCTTAGACGTTATTCCACTGTCTGTACCCATCATCCAAACCTATCAACATTATAAGTTATACCACTGTCTGTACCCATCATCCAAACCTATCAACATTATAAGTTATACCACTGTCTGTTCCCATCATCCAAACCTATCAACCTTGTAAGTTATACAACTGTCTGTACCCATCATCCAAACCTATCAACATTATAAGTTATACCACTGTCTGTACCCATCATCCAAACCTATCAACATTATAAGTTATACAACTGTCTGCACCCATCATCCAAACATATCAACATTATAAGTTATACAACTGTCTGTACCCATCATCCAAACCTATCAACCTTATAAGTTATACCACTGTCTGTACCCATCATCCAAACCTATCAACCTTATAAGTTATACCACTGTCTGTACCCATCATCCAAACCTATCAACATTATAAGTTATACCACTGTCTGTACCCATCATCCAAACCTATCAACCTTGTAAGTTATACCACTGTCTGTACCCATCATCCAAACCTATCAACCTTGTAAGTTATACCACTGTCTGTACCCATCATCCAAACCTATCAACATTATAAGTTATACAACTGTCTGTACCCATCATCCAAACCTATCAACATTATAAGTTATACCACTGTCTGTACCCATCATCCAAACCTATCAACCTTGTAAGTTATACCACTGTCTGTACCCATCATCCAAACCTATCAACCTTAGACGTTATTCCACTGTCTGTACCCATCATCCAAACCTATCAACCTTATAAGTTATACCACTGTCTGTACCCATCATCCAAACCTATCAACATTATAAGTTATACCACTGTCTGCACCCATCATCCAAACCTATCAACCTTATAAGTTATACCACTGTCTGCACCCATCATCCAAACCTATCAACATTATAAGTTATACCACTGTCTGTACCCATCATCCAAACCTATCAACATTATAAGTTATACCACTGTCTGTACCCATCATCCAAACCTATCAACCTTGTAAGTTATACAACTGTCTGTACCCATCATCCAAACCTATCAACCTTGTAAGTTATACAACTGTCTGTACCCATCATCCAAACCTATCAACCTTAGACGTTATTCCACTGTCTGTACCCATCATCCAAACCTATCAACCTTATAAGTTATACCACTGTCTGTACCCATCATCCAAACCTATCAACATTATAAGCTATACCACTGTCTGTACCCATCATCCAAACCTATCAACCTTATAAGTTATACCACTGTCTGTACCCATCATCCAAACCTATCAACATTATAAGTTATACCACTGTCTGTACCCAGCATCCAAACCTATCAACCTTAGGCGTTATTCCACTGTCTGTACCCATCATCCAAACCTATCAACATTATAAGCTATACCACTGTCTGCACCCATCATCCAAACCTATCAACCTTGTAAGTTATACAACTGTCTGTACCCATCATCCAAACCTATCAACATTAGAAGTTATACTACTGTCTGTACCCAGCATCCAAACCTATCAACCTTAGACGTTATTCCACTGTCTGTACCCATCATCCAAACCTATCAACATTATAAGCTATACCACTGTCTGCACCCATCATCCAAACCTACCAACCTTATAAGTCAACATTATAAGTTATACCAGTGTCTGCACCCATCATCCAAACCTACCAACCTTATAAGTCAACATTATAAGTTATACCAGTGTCTGCACCCATCATCCAAACCTACCAACCTTATAAGTCAACATTATAAGTTATACCAGTGCCTGTACGCATCATCCAAACCTATCAACATTAAAAGTTATACCAGTGTATGTACGCAACATCCAAACCTTTCAACCTTATCAGTTATATCACTGTCTGTACGCATCATCCAAACCTATCAACATCGTCTCGTATGTACAACTCGTGGCCGCACTTCTCCCTCACCTATCAACCTTATTGATTAAACCATTGTCTCTACACCTCGTATCCGCTCTTTAAACATCAAAACTTCCAGTGTCCAAACACATCATCCCAACAAGTTACCCGTGCCAGTTCATCAAAACTGTTTGTTTGTACATTCAAATCCCACCAACAACGCCTGCTAATGTACACCACCTTACCTGAATTCGTCCCGTAATCTACGCGATCGATGTCAGTACGCCAATCCTGTCTGAACTCATCAACCAAGGACACGACCATTTTCAGTACACCACCGTTTTCTGAACACGTGCACAAAACAGCACGACCCCTCATCATTACACCTGAACACGCCATCGAAACAAAAAGACCCTCATCAGTATACCCCAACTATCCGAACACCAATCAACACATTTGTCAATATACAACACCAATCAACACATTTGTAAATATACAACACCAATCAACACATTTGTAAATATACAACACCAATCAACACATTTGTAAATATACCCCAACTATCCGAACACCAATCAACACATTTGTCAATGTGCCACATTTATCCGAACACTAATCAACATGACATTTGTCAGTATACCACATTTTAAACTTGCATAAATTATACAAATGCATGTCCCTTTAAAATCATCCTTTGACGAAGATTATTGCTCCAAAAGATTTAGGTATTCGTGTACACGCTTCGGATGAAAGATAAGTCTATCAATTTAAACATGTAATGGGCTTTCTAAAGGCACATACCTGTAGAATATGGGATCACATATGGTAATTCATCAATAGTTACATTTCGTCGACAAAATACTAACTGTTGCGGAAAATTAATTCTTTATTTCTAACGGTTCATTATTATTATAATATGAAGGTTAATGGCGTAATTTATTATCGAAAACCGGACAATGTGTCTCTAATCAATTACTCAAACGTAATTTTGGAAACTTGTCTAAAACTGACAGATTGTCAGATTTTGTTTTGTAATATTATACACGTTGTATAACTAATTATACATTTAAATGACATGCATTTTCGGCGTAATTGTCAGATATTTGACATTCGGTCTGACAAGTTTTACATGTTGATTGAGACGATTTGAAATCAAAGTTATCACATATATGGTATTTTGGTAAGTATCAACTGCAAATAATATACCCTATGTCACTGTAGGTAGTAAGCGAAAAGAAAGTTAAAGATACTGTAACGATACTAAATAACAACATAATGCTGAAAACTGAGCATACATGATGATGAGCTTGATTACCTTGTTTTTCATTGATCCTTTTGTATGAATTACAACAACGTCAGGCCAAAAAATATTTCACCAACCTTGCAACCTGCCGAACTACATGACTTTCTATTAGCGTCACAGCAATGCCCATCGCCCGGTCGCGCGCCCTCACTGGAACCTCGCTCCTTTCGGTCGGACACTAGTTGATTTCAACACCCACTGAGAAAGGAAGGAATTCTCCTCGAGCTTTAGCAGCAGTTTGCCTGCCTGCAATAGCTACTAAATTGCAAGGGCCCAGACCGACTTTCTACGAGTCAATCATTTCCCTAAATCTATATGCTGATAGTTGTCTTGAGGTATTCTCTTCATATAATACCTCTGTTACAGCTTCTCAACTTGTAATCAAATTGCTTGGCAAGACTAGCGAGGCGTGTTGTTCTTCTCCGCCACAGGCTGGTGTTGGACAGAGAACGGTTACCGATGTACTGGCTGAGGTTCTAACCAGGGGGCCGAGTCCGAGTTCAGCATAGCAGACCGCATATGCTGCAGCTAAGGCCTTCAGAACCGCCCGATGTAATTTGTGCGTCGCCTATACTCTCTCTCTGCTCACAACTGTGACAACTCGCACCAGACTCCAACCATGTCGTTTTTTCGTTTCAATGGGATCGAACTTACAAGGAGGGAAATGCGGGCTGATCATCGTTTTTTATGCTGAATCGTTTGTATGCCGTCTAATTTGCTCGTCCACCCGTCTTTTTATAGCAACAGAAAACACACGACTAAGACGAATCCATAGCTTGAGCGAGAAGAAAAATATTGGCTCTATTTAAGAGTACTTAACCTTGGACCTTATCCCTTGTTCAGGAGATAATTATCCTCAGCTTAAAAAGATTTTTGAGTATGATGAGATGGGTGACGAGCCCATGTTATATTTGCCAATATGCCTTTATTGACGACTTGCAAAGATTGGTGAAACCTCTCTGCTCATTTCAATCATATTAACTTGAACCGCTCTACTCCTTGGGGGAGAGGCGATGGACAAGCGGAGATGAATCGCTTCTAATTGTTTCCCGCCTGTTTGAAGCAGTCGCTCCGTTCCAGATGAAGAGTAGTTGACGGCAGGATGGCTTTACCTAATTAGTCCGAGAGACAGAATAAACCAAGGGAAATCAAAGCATGCGCCCTGAATAGTTATAAAGAAGAGTCAAAATGTAATCAATAGAAACTACTTTTCAAACAAACAGATTGGTTTCTCCACGCATGGCTGCAGCTTTTCGGATTCAAATTTGACTGTTAATACTGTATTCTAACTCACTGTTACTCACGCATTTACCAATAACAGGGCTTTTAATTACTGACCTTCAAAACATCTCAAATCTTGGTTTATGATATAAAAGAGTAAACCAATACTGGAGACAAAAAATCTAATTGGCATTGCTAAATTGACCATCACATTTTTACAACTTCGTGATAAGAGAAACTGGGGTAAAAGAAAATTTAAAAGCCCATTAGAACTATTCAAAAATGTCCCGAATTATTGACCGGGATGTCCATTAAATTCAATTTGCCCTTCACATGAACTCATATATAACAACAATCAGCTGCGTTTCTCCTTTGTCAAAGAATGTGAATACAGAAACGGGCCTTCACTTCACCTAATCTTTATCAAGGATCAGATGGAAAGAATATGTAAAAATGCGACAAATAACTTCGTCAATTCTTAAACACTTCGCTTTTATAACCAATTTGACAAGAGTTCTGTTCAGAAAAAAATTCTTCTTGACTGAGATGTCTATATCGCAAATATCATTTGTTCCTGTTAGCGTCTCTCTGACATCTTTCTTTTTTCTTTTTCTTCGCTGTTATGTATAGCCCTACTTCTCAGCGGGTTTCTTCATCATTGTGTGTCTAACATAGAAAGAGATTGACTGGGGGTGAACAATCCTACTTCTCGGCCGATTTCATAATTAAAGAATGTCTAGCCACATAGAGAGCAGATCGGCTGGAAGTTTACAGTCGTACATTTCGGCACACTGTATCATCAACGTTTGTCTAACCACACAGAGAGCAGATTGACTGGGAGTGTTCAGTACTATGTCTCGGTACGCTGTATCATCTACGTATGTCTAACCACATAGAGAGCAGATTGGCTTGGAGTGTTCAGTTCTACTTCTCGGCAGTCTAACAACAAAGAAAACAGATTGACTGAGCGTGTTCAGTCCTACTTCTCGGCACGCTGTATCATCTACGTATGTCTAACCACATAGAGAGCAGATTGGCTGAGAATGTTCAGTCCTTTGTCTCGGTACGCTGTATCATCTACGTATGTCTAACCACATAGAGAGCAGATTGGCTGAGAGTGTTCAGTTCTACTTCTCGGCAGTCTAACAACATAGAGAGCAGATTGACTGGGAGTGTTCAGTCCTATGTCTCGGTACGCTGTATCATCTACGTATGTCTAACCACATAGAGAGCAGATTGGCTGGGAGTGTTCAGTTCTACTCAGTCTGTACTCTATTATGTCTAACAACATAGAGAACAGATTGACTGAGCGTGTTCAGTCCTACGTATGTCTGACCACATAGAGAACAGATTGGCTGAGAGTGTTCAGTCCTACTTCTCGGTACGCTGTATCATCAACATATGTCTAACCAAATAGAGAGCATATTGACTGGGAGTGTTCAGTCCTACTTCTCGGTACGCTGTATCATCTACGTATGTCTAACCACATAGAGAGCAGATTGGCTTGGAGTGTTCAGTTCTACTCAATCTGTTCACTATTATGTCTAACAACAAAGAGAACAGATTGACTGAGCGTGTTCAGTCCTACTTCTCGGCACGCTGTATCATCTACGTATGTCTAACCACATAGAGAGCAGATTGACTGAGAGCGTTCAGTTCTACTTCTCGGCAGTCTAACAACATAGAGAACAGATTGACTGGGAGTGTTCAGTCCTACTTCTCGGTACGCTGTATCATCTACGTATGTCTAACCACATAGAGAGCAGATTGGCTGGGAGTGTTCAGTTCTACTCAGTCTGTACTCTATTATGTCTAACAACATAGAGAACAGATTGACTGAGCGTGTTCAGTCCTACGTATGTCTGACCACATAGAGAACAGATTGGCTGAGAGTGTTCAGTCCTACTTCTCGGTACGCTGTATCATCAACATATGTCTAACCAAATAGAGAGCATATTGACTGGGAGTGTTCAGTCCTACTTCTCGGTACGCTGTATCATCTACGTATGTCTAACCACATAGAGAGCAGATTGGCTTGGAGTGTTCAGTTCTACTCAATCTGTTCACTATTATGTCTAACAACAAAGAGAACAGATTGACTGAGCGTGTTCAGTCCTACTTCTCGGCACGCTGTATCATCTACGTATGTCTAACCACATAGAGAGCAGATTGACTGAGAGCGTTCAGTTCTACTTCTCGGCAGTCTAACAACATAGAGAACAGATTGACTGGGAGTGTTCAGTCCTACTTCTCGGTACGCTGTATCATCTACGTATGTCTAACCACATAGAGAGCAGATTGACTGAGAGCGTTCAGTTCTACTTCTCGGCAGTCTAAGAGAGATTGTTTATTTTTGTCTCACCCAACACAACACAAAACAATACATGTTACATACTGAAACCTTATGTTATGTAACATTATGTAACCTTGAATAATATGCTCAGATATTCATAAATAGATAATATAACAAAACTTATTCTTAGACACCGAAAAGGCGAATGCATCAATTTTAGCAAATATTTAACGGTAATGGATAAGATTTCTGTCTTAAACTAAATGTATTATATACTGGTACATCATTCACTAATCTTTCCTGTCAGAGAATGTCTCATTTTATATTTTGCTTGTGAAAATCTTCAGGGAACTTATTTTCCTTTCCCTGTATAGTTAAATTAAAGCGATGTTTGTTGTTTAGTAGCTTCACTGTTTCAAGAAAATTTTATTTTTGACCGAGTGAAAAGTTACGTGATGATAATGTGATTATGAATGACCAAGGGGTCGTATACAGCGGTGACCTGCCGCATATAGCATATATCTAATGAGAACGAAATCGTTCACGTTTATAAAGAAAGTGTATAACTGAATTTACCTACACCAAATTTAACAAAATTAGCTGACCTATGTAGTTGCGAAGACAAAAATAAGCCAAGAAAAAGGCCTTCGCCTTACAGACAGTACGACGTTAAAAAAACTCCCAACAGCGATGGCGGCATCCTCCCATAAGCAGACGTCCCAAACGTCAGACGCGTTATAACAACATAGGAAATGGTTGGGTGCACTTGGGTGCAGTGCACTGTTACCTTTCTGTACTAATGAACCGTTCCAAGCGAAATAACATAAATATATATAGAGATTAAAGAATTTTTAAGTGTATAATTTGACAATTTCCAAAAACCAAAAATATGTAGATAATAATATATATAATAATGTACAGATTAACACACCTCTATCGAAAATGTGATTCTAAACAGATTCAAATAACTTTATCCAGCATATAATGTAACAATGTTTGAGAAAATAATTTTTTAACATACTGGATAACAGTATAAGGGAATATTCAGATGATATAAATAAGTAACCCACACAATTCAGGACTATTCAGCATCAGCATATGTTTAGCATGTCAATCTTTGACAGTACATATTTTGTGCACCATCTGCACCAAAAAAAACATGATGTGTCTACATGAGCCTGGCCTGTCTATTCTGAGTCTCACGGTACAAACACTATGAAAACACATTGAGATATGTCATAATCCAGTTTTGATTAAAGTGAACACTATGAAAAAAACAAAGAAAGGTCATCCTCCAGTTTTGATCAAAGGGATTACTATGAAAACACATTGAGATAAGTCATAATTCCGTTTCGGTCAAAGTGAATAGTTTGAAAACACTAAGTGAAGTAAAAAACCTGTTACATATAGTGTTGAAATGCACCACAGTCAACGTGTGTAAAACATCTCGTTAGTCTGGGTAGGTCCATTATATCAATGGGTAACACAAGGCTGTAACCACAGTAACACCTGACTGATTCGTCTGATTATTGGGAAGTCTGACTTTTGGCGCGTCGTAGTTATGGGGGTAATGGGGGAGTCACACTTACGTTCATTTACCTAGTTAAACGTAGTTCATTGAACGTAGCCACAAAACCGCTAACGTGCCGAAAATGAGTGCATTTATAGTAACTACGTAAAACAACGTTTCATTATAAGTTCATTCACTACGTGTAAGTACGATTAAGTACATATAAGTACGTTTTACTAGGTTTAACAACGGATAACTACGTTCATTGAACAACTTACTAGCTACGTTCTGCTACGTTTAACCACGTTGATCTACATTTAAGAACGTTTGTTAGTACAACTAAGTAGGTTGAACTACGTTGAAACACGTTTAGGTACGTCAAAGTACGTTAAAGTAGGGTAAATCACGGCACTTCAGTGGTAGGGTATATAAAGACACACGTTTATGTATTGCATTCTTTCTCTTAATTGTCAAGCCAACAGAGTGTTAGTTAATTTTATCAACTATGGGTAAAACGAGAGGCAGAAAAAGTCGCCCCCCACCTTCTGATTCAAATCAAGCCGCAAGAGATATTCCTGAAACGACGGTCATTTCTGTCAATCCTGACGAAGGAACATCAGATGTGACAGAGGACAATATTCCCCAAGCGCCTACTACGATGGATGACTAAAAGGTCACAGAGCAGACGATCGGCTTTAAAACTGACTGAAGATCAGGAAGTTAAGGCATTTGAATTTGTTGAGGCCCATCCTGAGCTCTATGACAAGAATTATCCAAACTTTTGTAAAAGAATACTGAAGGATGCACTGTGGAGTGAGATGGCGACTACTCTCCAAGCTAAAGAAGCTGATGGTTTGTTCAATTTCAAATATTTAACATAAATACCATTAAGCCTTATCTTGTCATTGAATGAATAAGTTTAATTTTGCGTTCTCATTTGAATTCAAATATGTTATTCATATGCGTAATGAATCCATTTGCAATCGTTAGGTACGATCGCAACGGGTCCTCGAATGATGAACTGGTTCACCAACATGAGGAGTGCATTTTGGAAGGCAACTAGAGGCGCTTCTGGATCTGGACGCAAGGTACTCACCCAAAGAGAGGAGTGGCTTAAAGGGCGTCTGCAGTTTCTGAACCAGCATGTGTACAGGGTGCCAAAAAGATGTGGTGTTGATGTAAGTATAGCAATACGAAATAAAACGATAACAATTAAAGACATAGAAAAGGAATACCTCTTTAATTGGTAACATTAAACATTATTCTTTCATTGGCAGTTAATATCACAACTAAAACAACGTCATCCTGAAAGATTCAGTGACCAAGTCACTTCATCGGACGCCGAATCCGATGACGCACAAGTATTGGAGAACCCTCTGCCTATCCCTAATACTGAAACTTCTAACAGAAAACGAAGGTCATCGGAGACAGCTTCCTTGATGGAACAAATAGAAAAAAGAATTGTTGCTACTCAAAAGCAGCAAGAAGATCTAATGCAAATGGTAAGAATTACATATTTGAACACGATGTACACAATTGTGCAATGTAATTTATCAGAATGTTCCAGATATCAGATTATATTTTTGTATTAAATTGCAATGATGTACATGCAATCTCCAATACATGTAGCTATAGCATTTCTGATATTTCACTTACAGGAGGAGAATGAACGCATGGCTTTTGGGAGACTTGTTGCTATATGCGCATCTGAGTTTGATGATGAAGCCTGGGACTCATTCCAACTGAATGTGCAGAGTCTAATGGTAAAGTACCGACGCGAGACAAGACAACACAAACTGTCACAGTCAAAGACTCAATTCAGGTCACACACACAGTCGAAGGCGCCAGGACAACAGGCGAGATCTCATCCTCCTATTCATCAAACCCATCAGCAGCAGCCGCACACCAGTTCTACACCAGCAGCTACCTCATACACCAGCACAGTCAGCAGTGATTATCAGCTGGCAGCTGACACTGCAGTCTCCCAACACCACCAGTGTCCGACCGGATATATCCCGAGTTGGCAGCATGTGTATCAGCCTCCTCAGCCTCCAAACGGGCAGTCAGAGCGCTCTGCAAGTGTTCCCCCTTCAGAGTGTCTACGGGACTTCCTGGAGCTATAAAGCACAAGGGTGTGCAAGAATATGTCAGACAAGAAATGTCAAGTCGTTCAAGGAGTATGAAAGATTCATCTTCCTTATTCATTTCATGTATTAGTTTCTGTTCCTTTGTCTTTGATTAAAGTTGATGATGTCATAACATGTGTTCGGTTTTTTTCTAATTGAGGTAGTAGATAAACACTGGGCTGAAGTGTCAATGTGATCACGATTGCAGCTTAGTAATCTCGAAGATGTGTATCCTGCCATGAAACTAAGCCTGCATTGGAGTTTAGATAATGTTTCAGATAGACTCGCTGCTGCTTGGCTGTTATGGTGCCACTATTGCCATAGTAAGTATGATTCATGTCCTCCATATTGGCCGTTTCCCGCCAAGCACCAGGTACAAAATTGAAATCCGCATCTTCCCTGTCAAGATTGATAGCATCACTTGAAGGATTCCTGTCTCTTAGGTAGTTGTGTAGAACCACACACGTTCTTGTAATGAGGGTGGCAGTATCAACATGAACCTGGAGAGTGCCCAGTAGACACCTGAATCTCGTCGGGCTCTTGAAAGTCGATAATTGAATATCAGCTCATCGTGTGTCAGACCACGTCGGGAGAACGGTTTCATTAGCCAACACTGCATGGCAAATGCATCATCAGCAATGATGTAATATGGTACTTGTACATCATCATTTGGAAGGGGATCTGCATCCGGTATTCCCAGAACTCCTTGTTGAACTGCTTGTTTAAGGGCACAGTGATTCCAAATTTGACTGTCGGAGCTCGATCTAACATCTCCAGCTTGAATCCATCGGAACTTGTAATCCGCATCTATAAGACCCAATAAGACTATGGAATAAAATCCCTTGTAATTGTAATATGTTGAACCTGAATTGTGTGGCTTCTTCAAAGCAATGTGTTTTCCATCTAGGGCCCCTAGAACATGTAGACACTGCCATCTGTCTTGAAATTTCTCTGCAACTTGGAGCCAGTCACAGGCGTCCATTGGAGTGTTCAAAGCCTCAATTTCCATGACATCTAAAATGGCCTTGCAAACAGTGATTATTATGTTTGAGATGGTATTGTGAGCAAGTCTGAAGCTGTACATTAGTGAATGGTATGAATCTCCAGTTGCCAAGAATCTTAAAGTCACAGCTAGCTTTAGCCCAGAAGAAACTGGATCACGAAATGTGCTTCTCTTTCCGGTGATTAGGTGTTCGATTCTTGACATGAGATTGTGAAATGTAGCCATATCTACTCTGATAAAATTCATTAATGCTTCAGGATCTTCTACCTCCAATTCGGACATAAGTGTATGATATTGACCGTGTAATGGTCTACGTAGGAGCCAGTCACGGGCCCACCATCTTCTTTGTTTTCTCTTCGTTTCGTCGTCCATTTCGATTTTGTTGATATATTGAGCAAAACATATCATTTCTCTGTTGATAGCAGCTAAATGCTGTATCATTTTCACCTTCCTTCCACTCATCCTCTCTCAGTTGTGAAATGAACAGTGTTAAAATGCATACCAAGTGTTTCACTCACTTGTGACACAAGGTACAAATGAATAAATCTACCTAGTTAGGCGTAGTTTATCGTAGTTCAACGTAGTTATACTTGCTTAAGTGTAGTTAGATGTAGGGAAACGTATAACTACGGATAACTAGGCTTAAGTACAGTTAACTGCATTGAAATACGTTCTGCATCACTACGTTCATAAACGTAAGTGTGACTGGGGCATAAACCGCGATGGCATACGTTTGAAGATTATTATATCAAATCAAAGAACATTAACCATTCTTTATATTTTGTGCTAAAATGGCCAACCTCTAACTTGACAATAATCGTTAAAGTGAGTTTGGCTGATTTAAGTCACATAGTTTTATCATAGAGAGGACTCAAGTTTTCTTGCTGCGCTCTCTGCTTATCTAGCCGAGCCTTTTGCACAACGTTTAGCCCCGATTGCCTGCTTGCCTGCCTGCCGATCATAGGACATAACCATGTAAATTACTGACAGTGGAAAAAATCAGTTTCGTTATTGCTTTATCTTACCGAAATGCATCATTATTTTTATATACAGTGATGTTTGCGAAAGTGAAATCGACGTCGCTGGGTTTTTTTGTAGTGTGGATTGACGTTAAGTCTTTTTATTTCATCTTGCTGAGGGCCTATGTGATCTTTTCCCCTGATAAACCGCTACCCCATGGGAATAATTGTGACATTCCTTAACCATCACAATACCATCGCCAGTGTTGGCAACTGGGAGGGGTCGGGTTAACGTATTTTAGGACACATTCATATTCGTACTTAACTTGTGTTTGTTGATCGGCAGCAGATAAAACCATGTGTGATTGATGTGGTCTTTCCTGCTGTTGAGGACTAAGTCCAGTCGGTAACTGCCAGAGCGTTCGCGTATCCTCTTATTTCCTCCGACTGTCAATGTTCGAAAACCCGATACTACGTGAATTGAATTGATCTTTATTAACCTTACTTAGACACAAAAATGATAGATTAAAGATCAGTATCTTACGATTAAGACTGAGAATTTATATTTAAAAAATAAATAAACAAGTTTAGGGTTTTTTTCTCGATGCTATATTATGCTGACTGACAGATAGAGGGGTAAACTAGTGGACAGATGGATGAGTAAACTTATGGACTGACTGAGTGGTAAACTGAGTCACAGACTAGGGTTTTATTAAAAGAAAGACAGCTAGACTGCTAAACTGATTGACAGATAAAGAGCGTAAACTGATGGACAGGTAGATTGGTATACTCACAGACAGATAGATTGCTGAACTGATCGACAGATAGATGGGGGAGCTGATGGGCAGATAGATGGGGGAGCTGATGGGCAGATAGATGGGGGAGCTGATGGGCAGATAGATTGCTGAACTGATCGACAGATAGATGGGGGAGCTGATGGGCAGATAGATGGGGGAGCTGATGGGCAGATAGATGGGGGAGCTGATGGGCAGATAGATGGGGGAGCTGATCGACAGATAGATGGGGGAGCTGATGGGCAGATAGATTGCTGAACTGATCGACAGATAGATGGGGGAGCTGATGGGCAGATAGATGGGGGAGCTGATGGGCAGATAGATGGGGGAGCTGATGGGCAGATAGATGGGGGAGCTGATGGGCAGATAGATGGGGGAGCTGATGGGCAGATAGATGGGGGAGCTGATGGGCAGATAGATGGGGGAGCTGATGGGCAGATAGATTGCTGAACTGATCGACAGATAGATGGGGGAGCTGATCGACAGATAGATGGGGGAGCTGATGGGCAGATAGATGGGGGAGCTGATGGGCAGATAGATGGGGGAGCTGATGGGCAGATAGATGGGGGAGCTGATGGGCAGATAGATGGGGGAGCTGATGGGCAGATAGATGGGGGAGCTGATGGGCAGATAGATTGCTGAACTGATCGACAGATAGATGGGGGAGCTGATGGGCAGATAGATGGGGGAGCTGATGGGCAGATAGATGGGGGAGCTGATGGGCAGATAGATTGCTGAACTGATCGACAGATAGATGGGGGAGCTGATGGACAGATAGATGGGGGAGCTGATGGGCAGATAGATGGGGGAGCTGATGGGCAGATAGATGGGGGAGCTGATGGGCAGATAGATGGGGGAGCTGATCGACAGATAGATGGGGGAGCTGATGGGCAGATAGATTGCTGAACTGATCGACAGATAGATGGGGGAGCTGATGGGCAGATAGATGGGGGAGCTGATGGGCAGATAGATGGGGGAGCTGATGGGCAGATAGATTGCTGAACTGATCGACAGATAGATGGGGGAGCTGATGGGCAGATAGATGGGGGAGCTGATGGGCAGATAGATGGGGGAGCTGATGGGCAGATAGATGGGGGAGCTGATGGGCAGATAGATGGGGGAGCTGATCGACAGATAGATGGGAGAGCTGATGGGCAGATAGATTGCTGAACTGATCGACAGATAGATGGGGGAGCTGATGGGCAGATAGATGGGGGAGCTGATGGGCAGATAGATTGCTGAACTGATCGACAGATAGATGGGGGAGCTGATCGACAGATAGATGGGGGAGCTGATCGACAGATAGATGGGGGAGCTGATGGGCAGATAGATGGGGGAGCTGATGGGCAGATAGATGGGGGAGCTGATGGGCAGATAGATGGGGGAGCTGATGGGCAGATAGATGGGGGAGCTGATGGGCAGATAGATGGGGGAGCTGATGGGCAGATAGATGGGGGGGCTGATCGACAGATAGATGGGGGAGCTGATCGACAGATAGATGGGGGAGCTGATGGGCAGATAGATGGGGGAGCTGATGGGCAGATAGATGGGGGAGCTGATGGGCAGATAGATGGGGGAGCTGATGGGCAGATAGATGGGGGAGCTGATGGGCAGATAGATGGGGGAGCTGATCGACAGATAGATGGGGGAGCTGATGGGCAGATAGAGAGGTAAACGGAGGTACTGTCAACTCCTAAAATTTGTGATTTAAAAAGAATTTGAAAATATAGTTGTCAACTGACTTTTGTTTGATCTCATGCAAGTTGCTACAAGTGTCCCAACACTTTTGAAAAATGATCCAATAAGAAGCTTTTGTATTAACTCCTGTATACAAATATTGCATTATTAAGCTAGATGTATTTAGGAAAGTAAGGTCAACAATCTGACACCATGAAGTAACCGTTCATTACGGTATCCCTAGCACCATCAGTAAATTTTGATTATGATTATTGGGCCATATAACCAACAGTCAACTTTTCTGACATTATTAATGACTGATTTCACGCAACAATGATTCATAATAGTAGAATATTGTTCATTAAATTAACGATTATCTAACAGAAACTATGACTAGAACAGGTTGAAATAGACATAAAAAGAAATGAAGTAGCCTTAGCTATTATGTGTTTTGAAATAAAGTACATTTTTTTCTGAGCCATCATAGTGTCTAACCATTCGGCCTTGGGTCTCGTACTGTAACTGTCATAGTTCACGGTAAAAGTGTACTTCATTGCTACCAAATGATGCGGTCATATATTTGAATAAAGGGCGAGTGGCGCCTTTCCATATATCTCGACCATTTATAAAAATAAAAACTATTATTTTACAAACATTTCTATTCTTGTAAACCTGTCCTATTAGAGCGGTAATGGATTTTAATAAATCAAAAGGAATCTTTCCATAACTTAAATGGAATATGTATTGGTCCTAACTGAACGTCTGTAGTAATTACATATTTTCCTCGTTCTCTTCATAAAACTATTTTACAATCCTGAAGAAACATTGAAATGATTGCTTTAATTTCTTTTTTATG
Source organism: Phorcus lineatus (assembly GCA_921293015.1). Classification (NCBI taxonomy): domain Eukaryota; kingdom Metazoa; phylum Mollusca; class Gastropoda; order Trochida; family Trochidae; genus Phorcus; species Phorcus lineatus. The sequence continues at coordinate 14,582,864 of OV121089.1, forward strand.
TGCCCATGAATGTGCAACCTCGTGTGATCATTCGAAACCTGTAATTTCACAATCAGAGCCATGACACAAAGCTTCCGTGAATACTTTCATTTCCTGTAGATAGGATAAAAAATTCCTGTTTGGTTTACATTACCCTATGAAACAATTTTGTTACTATGGACTAAGTCCAAGGTCGTCCAATGTAGATGACCACTGTCAAACAAAATTTATGTGGGACAACATTGTGATATCTAAAGTTCTTGGTACTTCCCGTCCTGCTTAAATTCTTGCGTTGTCTGAAACCTAAGCTAATTGTATACAAAGTGTGCCTAAGCAGGTTATCAGAAGAAACTTCTGCGATTTTATAATGTTTAATTAGTTGATTTTTCAGCTAAGCCGCCAAATGAGTGCAAATTCTCGACTAATGTCTCAATTTGAAGAGAAAAGTATTGAAATCATTATGGTGTTTAGTTTTAAAGGAACAAAATAACGATAATATTTCAACAAAAATTGTCAAAGAGACTCGTACTTTTGACCTCCTTACATCCCTTTTTTTTATAGTAATAGTTTCTTGATTGTGTAGTCCCGCTGTTTTCTAGACTGCTGATTTCCACAATACACGTCCTTGTGGTTACATGGTATAACAACCCGTTGTATCGTAAGAACATTCTTAGGGGGGGGGGGGGGGGGGGGGGGGGGGTAGGGGGGAGAGAGAGTAGAAAAAATAGAAATAGAATATAACCGTTCGTGACAATCCCTCAACCAGTAATCAAGCCTAGATTTTAAAGTTTAAAGTCCTGGGGTTGTAGGCGTATGTCACATGTAGGTGTTAGGAGGAACAGAAATACATATGTTATACTTCTTTCAAATATTTGGAAATCAGGAAAGTCATTTTGTTTCTCCGAGATCGCGGTTCTTCAATTCAATGCACCAGTTTGATGCGGGCCCTCGGGCATTAGTGTCACCTCATACATTGAACTGTTTGAGTGGCAACCTCATACATTGTTGAATGGTTGTAATACCTATTAAAAATGAATTGTGGTGTCCTCTTCATATTTCGATAGTTATTTGGACATCAATGTCATCGCATGATATGTAATGATTCCATTGTGGGAGCGCTTCTTCACACTTTAACAACAATACTGGTTATCTGTTCATTTAACTTTTCTAAGATAAATCGAATGACTGACTTAGACGATATTGATAATGCAGAGGGACTCTCCAATAATTCGTATTTCCTACATGATTGACTTACGAAAGTAATTTTGTACGTACGTAAGAAGACAATATATATATGAGGGCGGTTGAATTTGAAAAACATACCCTTTATAATGTCAAAATGATTACATTTTTTTCTTTTTTCCTGATGTTTTGAAGTCGAATATCTCTCAGAGTTGTATCTATCATTTTCATTTTACACAGCAAATAATAATTGCACCATTATCTTTGAAATTCCCAGATTCAGATCCGTTTGATTTAAGTAATCACTTGGGATTTTGTGCTTTTTCATTCATTCATTTTCTTTGGTAACTAGTTGAAGCAATCTTATTGTGTATCACAAAGGACATTATATTAAAACGTATGGTTTATGTTACACAAAGTTCGGTTTGTCATTTCTATGTTCAACTGTTAACGTTTATAAATGATTTACATATCCTACCGTGTGATATGAAGCCTTGTTATGCGGTATCCATTTAGAGATGCACTGGAGGAACTGTCTCCTTGTCTGTTTGTCTGTATGTCCGAGCGTCTGTACATGTACGGAGACTCGGAAGATACGGAACTGGAGAAGTCTGAGCGAGGAGGAGGCGCTTACAAGCAGAGGGACACGTGCAGCAGTTGGGCGAAGGAGGAGGAGGAGACTGTCCAGCTGTCCGACTAGCGAGCTTACTGCGAGCCTAGCCGCCTTGCTTCTCCTTACTGGCCTCGCTTACACGGCATAGCTTACTTTCAAGGGAAATGAAATTAATATTACAATAGCGAAATATTGACTTTATATAGGTCATACGTTCGTGAGAAACATGGGCCTCGGAGAATCAGGGCTATTTGGCAAGAATGAAAACGCATCCCCAAGGGTCAATTTAATGCTACCAGCACAAGCCGAATGTGCACATGCTTTTTGTAACTAAAGTTAAAAGTGACACGGCGAGAGATTGAGCCATACACAGACATCGATTTATTCCAAGTTAAAGACAAAATTCCTTCCTGATCAGAACATGAAAGCGTCCCTATGGACATCCAACGCTAGCACAAGTCGGATAAGCACTTAATGTGAGGATAGTGTAGCCATTTCAATTACCAATAGTATAAATATGGATATTAGGCTACCCATGCCCAAGTCAATGTAATACACATTCATTCATCACACTTGCAGGTCGCCTTGGGCCAAACGAAATTTGGCAAATTGATAGAAGGTTATGGGAGAGGTGGGAGGGGAGAAGCATCCTGTAATGCTAATGACTGCAGACCACCTGGCGTCCTTCAATCAACATGTCACAAAGCTTCATACTTAGATAAATACATGTAGTTACATAAATCACAATTTAACAACTGGACACACACATCTTCATCAAACGGTTATCATACACTTTTTCATCACATTTTTATCAGACACATCTTTATATCTCTGTCATTTTAAAATCTTTATCAGTCTACTATCATACATATTTTCATCACACTGGTATCGTCCACATCTTTATTACACTGTTCTCGCACAGATCTCTCTTACACTATAAACTTACACATCTATTACACTGATCACAAAACACTTTCATCATACATATCTTCATTACACTGTTATTACACACATCCAAATTACACTGTTATTAAACATATATTCATTACACTGTTACCACACACATTTTAATAACACTGTTGTTATTATACACATGTTTATCCCTCTGTTATTGAACACATCACTAGCATACTGTTATTGTACACATCTTGATAACAGTTTAATTATACATATCTTTATTACATTGTTGTAAAACACATCTCATTAAACTGTCATTATTCAAATCTTTATCACATCTTTATCAAGCTATTACCATAGACATATTTATCACAGTGCTATCGTACATATCGTTATCTCACTGTTATTCACACGTACAAATATTTATCTTACAGTAATATCTTCATCACATTGTTATTTCACACATCTTCCTCCCACTGTTATCCTACAAATCTTTATGCAACTGTTATCTTACAAATCTTCAACAGTGTTATCATACACATCTTCATCACACTTTTATCATGTATATCTTCATCCCTTTGTTATACACATCTTCATAACCTGTGCTAATGTATATCTTGATCACTCTGTTATTATACACATATTTGTTTTTATCAAACACATCTTCATCACACTGTCTCCATACACCTTTTCAGACACATTATTCATTGTCATTATTCTGTTATCATACACATTATGACATTGCTGTTGTCATACACTGTTTTACACATAGTCATTTAAGTGTTATCATACACATCTTTATGTCTTTTTATCATACACATCGTCATCACACTACTATCATACACATTTCCATGTCAGCTATCATATAGATATTCATCACTCAGTTATTATATACATTATCAAAATGAATCATGCAAATCTTTATCACACAGTTGTGCTGTCACAGCTGTGCCTCTATCTCTTAGTCTTTCCTTCCCCTTACCGATCGGTCTTATCTCTCTTTGGATGGCAACATATACGTTTTAAATAGCTGAAGTACTGTTAGTGAAAGCACGATAAACCTTACACATTCACCAACTTACTCACAATGTTATCATACACATCTTCATCAAACTGTTATTGCACACATTTTCATCAAAATATTGTCATATATATCTTCATCAAAGTGTTATTGCACACATTTTTAACAAACTGTTATCATAAAAATCTTCATCAAACTGTTATCGCACACATTTTCACAATCTTCATCAAACTGTTATCGTACACATACGAAACAAACTGTTATAAAATATTCATCAAACTGTTATTATATAAATCTTCATCAAAAAGGTTATCGTACACATCTTAATCAAACTGTTATCGCACACATCTTCATCACAGTGTTGTTGTTTTATCGTCATCAAACTGTTATCAAAATGTTATCATACAAATCTTCATCAAACTGTTATCGCACACATCTTCATCACAGTGTTGTTGTTTTATCGTCATCAAACTGTTATCAAACTGTTATCATACAAATCTTCATCAAACTGTTATCGCACACATCTTCATCACAGTGTTGTTGTTTTATCGTCATCAAACTGTTATCAAACTGTTATCATACAAATCTTCATCAAACTGTTATCATACAAATCTTCATCAAACTGTTATCATACAAATCTTCATCAAACTGTTATCATACAAATCTTCATCAAACTGTTATCATACAAATCTTCATCAAACTGTTATCGTACACATCTTCACTACAGTGCTGTTGTTTTTATATCGTCCTAAAAAAATTACTTCTTCATTACAGTGTTTTCTTTCACATCTTTATGACAATGTTATAGATATGCAATTTTGTTAAAATCTAAATATTGGAACTTTGTAATAAGACGTACACATTTATTTACTTTATTAGTATGTACATCTTTATTATACTGTTATCATAAACATCACTTCATCACTTTACACTCTTATTTACGATATTGTTATAATGTCCGTCATTATGTATTGTTACATATGCATCATTTTGTTATCCTAAAATTATTCAACAATATATAGGAGTGATGTCTTTGATTTTCTCAACAGCTATCTTATATCTTAGAATTTACAACCATTGCCATCCATCCACCGTTTTAATACTATGCACTAATTCAGCGCTTGCTGAATCATAAAGGTTTAATTTAGAGCCCAGGGTTGATAATTATCAACTCAAATATGAATGAAATGGAGATGGAGAGAAAAGGAGGGAGAGATGTCAGTGCACAGCAATCCCTCATACATTATATCGACTATGTTCAGTAGGGTGTATCATCTGTATATCTGCCGATTGTTCTCCCTCCATTGGGATCTCTCTGTGAAAGAAAGAGCAGCAAGAAACAAATGGTATATGTCTAAGCATATGGCAGATCACATTCATATTGTCACCCTAGCCTGTGAACCCTGAAACAAGAGATTCTTTCTTCATAACAACATGCTTAACAACTACAGCGGACTGCACCGACAAGGTTAATCTTAATGCACATTGCTGAAATGCTAACCAGTTTTTCCATACGAAGAAGAGATATTCAAACAAGGTCGCTTACCCGTTCATCAATCATATTGTGTTCGTATTTAAGTTTTTCATAATCCAATAAATCTAAATAAGGACTTTGATATATCAGGCCTCTCTTTAAAGTGTGTACAATTGACGTCATACTTGTATTTGGACTGCATGACATATAGATTGTAATGCGAGCAGACTCAGCAGCTTAGTCACTCAGGATATCAGGATATCAGGATATCAGGAATACGCGTGTAAAGCAAAACAATCAAAAACATAGCAAGAACGAAATATAGTTTATGCAAAGAAGCAGTCAGGGATTGTGGTTATTACGGCGAGGCATGCAGGGACACTGACTGTGTATGACATCCAGACATTGCGATCGGATACAGTGATATAATCATGAACAATTGCCGTGTACAGCAAGACAACAAATGACGTAATGTAAAGCGAAACAACTAGGAACATTGCTTCTTTAGGGATAGGTAATAGTCGATACCGTAGTTTCTGAGTTGTATCGGGAAATATCACGGACACTTTGTCCGAGAAGCCCGTCTTAGGAAATATCACATTCTCTTCAAACAGAGGTAGCTCCGTCATAAAGTCCAATACAACATCTGTCTTAATACGAAGGTTCCTTGGTCTAGAAATGCAGACATCTGAAACGCCCACCGGACAATCAAATGATTATAATTTGTGCCATACGCCATTATTTTAATTTTGACCTCATTAAACAAAAGATTTTTCAAATTAAGCGCTTCCTTTGTGCCGCTTTATTTTTTGGTATGTATACACTGTTTTAAAACATCAACGAGGTGGCCTTTTATTGTACAGCCAATACTTTAATTCTAAAGATAATGACGTGGCCTATTAGGCACGTTCGTAAAGTTGTTTTCCTTTGTTGCTTGAATACTTTTCAAAATTTGATGGGAAGTGTTTAACTTGAGGAATTCAGTTGCGAATTCCCTAATTCAAACATTTGATAAGGGCATTTTCAAATACTTAATTTTACTATTTGCTATTTGGTATTAGTGTTTCTTTTGATTTTCAAGTATAGTCCGACTTTCAACATAAATATTCACGAAAATTGCGCCTCTGAATCGCGCTTCATGGGTCAAGGTGTTTATCTCAACAATCATTACATCTATCTCCACTTCTAATATTTTATCGACATATGAATTGACACTTACAGCTGTAGTTATTATTTTTGACACTTACAGCTGTAGTTATCTACATCAAAACTTGCATATACACATACGTCTACACCTACTTATTCATCCACATTAATAACGTTGTGTTTCTCTACAAATTCATTTACATTTACATACTTTTACAATTTCACGGACATCTACATCCTACAGCTGTACATCTTCATTCTCATTTACACCTAGTTCCATACCTAAATGTTTATCATTTCTCATCAATATATTAGTTAACATTCACATCAACGTCAATATCTACATCTACATTCACCTTTACATTGAAAAGCTCTATACCTATACTTCAATAAAAATATAACAGCAGCAACTTTATTATATACATCAACCACTTAATCTAAAGCTTACATGTTCAGTATCTAATTGCTGTATCTGTATCTGTGCCTTCACATCAGCATATAGATGGAAATATATATACATGTACATATACATCAAAATTTATGTATGCGTCTATTATTTCACCCTTATCTTCATCTTCATCATCGTCTACGTCTTCGTCTTCGTTTGTCTTTACATCTTTATCTATATGTAAATACATTCTTATCATTTATATCTACATCTATGTTCACATCTATGCATCGGGCAATAAAGTATTATCTATCTTATATTTTAACATATTTTATATTAACATCAATACTTATACCATCACTAATACAAAACTCAAGATATATATACATATATATCAACAGACAAACCAAATTGTGCATAATCAAGTGCGAGTAGTATGATACCAATAATAAGCAAAATAAACACCTTATTAAAATGGCTTGAACATCGGTACAATTAAGAAATGTTATTACACTTTGGAACACTTTTCATTACAATTTGGAACAGCCCCACAGTAGGTTTTCGAAAACTCAGGTTATAAGTGTTGAGACGATGTCACAACAAAATGGCGAGCGCGAAGGATGTGTAGTTTTCGTCAATATAAACTTCGTGTTAGTTGTTTTTTTACAATAAGGATAGAAACGATTAATGAACAACTACTTCAAGTAACATGAAATTAACTGCATATACATGAAATGTTCATTTTATATATTTTAACATCAAATGATTGTTTAATATTGATTTACCGTTTCACATGTACCCTGTAGTAAATGCGTTCCAAATATGGAATCTTGACATTTGTTATCTCGATTTTGAATGGTTGCTCTAAAACATTCCTGTGACGTTCTCTGTGTTCATTGGTTATTAACACTGCCTCGGTTTTTACGCACTTTAAAAAGTTTTTCAAATTTTGAAGTGATTGATTGCGATTAATTTTAAAGTAACCGATGGACTGAGAAATGCTTCACAGATATTTACAAGGTATTTTGAATTGCTGTGTGAAAAGAACACGCCTTCGTAATTTTGCTAACTAAACATTCCAATCAGAGTTTTGACATTGAAATTCTAGGACTCATCTCATTGTCATAACTGCAGAGCAACTGTTGAAAAGTGTTAAGTATTGTACAACGTGCAAGAAATTATTGACAAGCACTTTAGACAAATCAAGAGTGATTCTTACATTTTCAAATGTTCAACATGAAGAACAAAAGTTTCTATCAGGGAAAGAAGACTTTGGTTCGGACAACTTCTGCAATTGAGAATGTATTTGATGACCAAGTTCTTTTTCAGCTTTAGTGTGCCACGAGATTGCAAGTAAATTCGCTATTTGAAGTTGAAACTCTTATAATTTTTCCATTCTACATTGAACAAGTTCAAGTAATTTGCATATGTCCTTAAATTTAGTAGCAAACCGACAGAGTTAGTTATAACATCTCAGTATTTGACGAAACAAGGGTCAATCTCATTGGCATAATTATTATGTACGTCGCATATGGCTGATATATAATCATTAAGAAACCTCTTATTGGGATTTGTTGGTTATCGTTTCTCAACATTGTTACGATAGTAAATCTATGTTTAGCACTTGTACATCTCCGCATCATCTGCTTACGTCACATTGAATTATGTGTATGACGTCACTCAATATGTAGAGAGCTGAAGTAATACAGGCTTGAACCTTTCGTCTGTGTTATCTCTTGTTACAAGTACCCTGATAACAAACAAGTAACAAAACAAACATGTTTATGTTTAATTCGTTACATGAGATTAAAAGTGTTCAACGATTACTACAAACTAAAAGACAATACCTTTATTCAACGTATCTGCTTCCAGAAAAAGCATTTTGGATTGATCCCGTCTACTAAATCATTACGTTGAGGTATGCAGAGTTTGCTTTTGATTTTACTCGAGCTAGGGTAACCGAAAGTACATAAAATACATTCATTCAGATATTTAGGCAGTTCAACATTCGGAAATTAGTTGGACATTTTCGGTTTCCGAGTGCTGAAGTGAGGACAAGCGAATTGAATTCACCTGCACCCTAGAATACGGGGCGAACTCGCTGATTGGCTGTTTGAATTATGTCAGAGGCAAACCTGACGGCTCGCGTAACGGAGCAATGTGAGATCTACACACCTAATGAAGTGGAGCTTTTAAGATTTCATTTTAATGAGATTGATATATAAGCATGCAATAATGGAGCACTCTGCCTACTACATCGGTGCGAAAGAGACATGCCATCGATCTGCGTTGCTGCTAATTGTTCCAACACCAGAACTCCTTCATCAGTTTCCGTCGGATCCCCTTCTATTCGCGAATATGGAAAATGAAATAAAAATGTCTGTATTTTCAATGAACATGGCATATACTACATTGTGTTATTGTATATACAATGACCTTTAGTATACTTAGATTTACTTAATCATAAAGACTTTTAAAGACTTCGTCATATTTCAATTTTGGATAATAACATTGTGTTATTGTATATACAATGACCTTTAGTATACTTAGATTTACTTAATCATAAAGACTTTTTAAGACTTCGTCATATTTTAATTTTGGATTACCTTTTGAAATTCAATTGAAAGTCATAAACCTCGAAACAAATTTGAACCAAGTTACCAGTTTGTGCTTGTTAGGCGATCATCTCGAATATTCGTTACATCGGCATTGTCTTCGTGAAAAGCAAGATCAGCTTCATACAGGTAAGGTCGGGGACATCCGCTGGGACCCACCGTGTCCGAATGACAAGATTCCAAACTTGAAGACAGGCAGGCACCCAATTGACATTGAAGTTTATCCTGTCCATAGTGTTTGTTTGATGTCTTAACACAAGTCAGTCTAGCTTTGGGTTCATAGACGGGATGATTTCATAAACACGGTGGCATTTTCGGAGATTAAACACACATACAAATACACATGTTTACAACAACAAAATCATATCTTTCCTCATTTTCAAATGTTTCCCGACTATGCTTAATAAGTGGCATTACTCGATAGTTGTTTTTATGAGTGTTGTCAGTGAAAAAACTTGAACGTGCGAGTCAACAATGTAACCAATAACAGAGCGCGTGATTGGTTAGGGCAATATGTCGTGGCAGACTGTGTCTGGCTAATCAGTTTGCCATGCGTAATAACGAGGGTTGTATTGATACAATGTAAGTAATTTTCTTGGTTAATTTGCACAAACTTAAGTATATGAGTTTGTTCTTAATTGTTTCAAGAACTATTTTTGTGAAACCCAACCCCCTTGAGGTTATATGATATTAACGACCATATCACATAAGCCAAGCATACACATTGATGCGCATGGAAAGGGCAGACGCCTGACGTCACCAACGTGGAATGCAATGCCATTCCTCCTGCCAAGCTATGCTTTCGAAAGTTAATGGCGGCCTTTTGGTGGTTGAGGGCTTTGGCTAGTACGACGTTCCAAGATGTCCTAAAGATTTTTAATCATTAACACAGCTCGAAAGTTGACATGCAAAGGAAAAACGTTGATGTTGTTGGAGGCGAGGAATTTGTAAATAACACAGGCTGTAAAGGGTCGAGTGCGTGCCAAAGAAATGAACTGACGACGGGATTGAGAATATCATTGACATTAGGCCGTTAACATCTGGATGACTCATCTGCTCTAAACAAAGAGAAGCGGCAGAAAAATCCCCTCTGCCACTCACGTCGCTGCCACCATCGAATCGTCCACGCAAATCTCAGTCGTCGATGTTTCGCTGTCTTCAGCTGTCTCGGTGAATGTTTGTATGTCCTGTAAACAAAGGACTATAGTGGTACGGCAACTGTCTGAAGGCTTACCCGTTGACACAAAGCATACGCTTCTGAAGACGTCGTCGTCAAATAATTGTATACAAATAGCGAGAAACGCCCTAATTCTCTTGCGGTGATGTTCTTCTTAACAGTAGAGTTTGGACAAGGCTCGGTCAACCTCGCTTTTCAAGACATCATAATGCTATTCATCATACATCATCCATGACTCACAATGCTATAACATACAAGAGATGACGTAAATATGGTTGGACATAATGTAACTTGAATTCTTATGACAGTAATAGAGCATATATTTGCATATAAAAAAAATATGTTGTGGCCGTTCTTACACCAGTCAAAACAATAAAAATACAAATGATGGTAGTTACAACAGATACAACAATAAAACAACGACTGTTCATTTAACGCCATAGAGTCAATAGGCTATGACCGAAGTTCAGACATGCCTTCTAATGTCACAATTGGAACTGTTGACATAGTTGTTCACCTGCATTAAGAGATAGGTATTAGAGCTTATAATTGCCACCAAACATCCGAAAATAGTCGGTTCGAAGTGTTCAGAGGTTCGAAGAAGTTGATAATGAGGAAGCCAAATCGCTTTCTACTCTAGTTACAGGAGATGAAACTTGTTTTACAACTAGGAGCTACGAGGGGAAGTCAATAAGTTCATAGAAATGGATATGAAACAGAAGCCTATGGTTGTGATATTGATTTTATTTTTCAATATAATCTCCTGGACCTCGATGAACTTTTCAAATTGCTCTTTGAGACTATCTATGCCCTTACCATACCAGTCTTCTGACTGGCCCCTAAGCCACTCCTAAGTGGCTGCCTTGAGTTCATCATCATCGCTAAAACTTGTTCCACGCAACCGTGGATAGAAGTCGCATGAAGTCATGACTGTAGGAGAGATGGTTAAGTTGTTCAAAGCTACATTGTTGAAGTGCAGCCTGTGCAATAAGACTCTTGTGTACTGGAGCGTTGTCATGAAGTAAGCAGAACTCTAGCAGTCAACATGCCGCCCCTCTTCTTCTTGACCGCTGCATTGTCAGCATAGTCAGCTCCTGCTTTTGTAATATTAGGTGCTTTATAGTCTATAAGCATCGCGCCCCTTGAACCCAGAAAATGGTTGCCATGATCTTGCCAGCAGAATGATTAGTTCTGAACTTCTTAAGTGCAGGAGAGTGCTTATACTTCCATTGCACGGAGTCTTACTTGGTGGCAGGATCCCAGTGATGAATCCAGATTTCACCCCTGTTACCAGTCGGTCATGAAAGTTATCGGTATCAGCATTGAAGATGTCCAAGAGCTACCTCTCTGGTGTCGATTTTGTATTTAAGTTTCGTGGCACCCATCTTGCAGACATCTTGGACATGTGCAAGTGCTCATGAATTATTGTGCAAACAATTCCACGAGAAAGGCCAAACTCCGAAGATATCTCATCCACCTTTATTCTAAGATCGGACACGCTTAAGCCCTTGACCCGTGCAACCATATAATCTGTAATGGCTTCAACAGGCGTTCCTGACCGTTGGTCATCGTCCAAGGAGCTGAGGGTCCGCTTAAACTCAGCTGACCATTTTGCAACAGTAGAATATTGAGGGGCTTCTTTCCCATACACATTGGTCATTCGTTTACGTATTTCAGTTGCATTCATCCTTTCTTTCGTGAGAAACTTGATAACCGCACGATGCTCAGTTTTAGAACTTTCCATGGTTACAGGAGAGTACCTGTGTTCTAGTAATTGATCGGGAAGGGTTGTTTATGTCTGTAAACTGTCGTCAAATGGCCTATCTCAACGATGATGTCTTCAGGGGTGTATCAATACTCACTTTTATGAACTTGTTGACTTCCCCTAGTAAATCCTAAACAACGAAGAGCTTTTGCCCTCAAACATATACTAACAAAGTAATGGCCACCAAATTACTGAATGATTATGGCCAACCGAAGGTAAAATCAATCGAAAGTATTATGCTAACCTATTGAAACTGCCAAACTATAAACTTTTTACAGAGGCGCCCTATGTTTTTTTGGATTGCAACGCCCGACATCGGGTCAAGAATTTAACGGGTCGCAACAAGTAAAAAAAAGGATTTGAGCAATTAAATTACCTTCAGACCTACAGCCTAAGACCCAGCTCCCAGCGATAAAAGGGTGTTTGACAAATAGATCGCATTTCCGCATTTCCAGGCGGATGACGACAGCGAGGAGAGAGAAGACTGGGTAGAGGGCAAATCTTAGGTTGTCTTTGAACAGTTATTAATACACATTAATTAAGTGTGTTCATAACATATGTATTGAGATTATATTTAGAAATAAAACTTTCAAACTTCCCTTTTATGTTTAGCTCCTTTTATTTTTAGTAAGGGTTTGAAATCTTTTATTTTTAGTAAGGGTTTGAAATCAACGTCGGACGTATGTCAGCGATCCGGAAATCACTTTAGTACACAAATGCACTGTTTTGACTATACAATTAGTCGTATATATCGCTACGTTCTGAATGACGTTTGTATTGTGTAAAAAGTTTAACATTGCGAAAGACGTACACCCGAACATTGTGACTGTCTGTAGACGGATAGCTATTGTAATCATGCATCCACTCTTGAGCTCGAGGATGAAGTACTTTGATGTGAGCCTGACGTTCTCTGCATTCAGATTAGATTTCCCTCTGAACGCGAAAGAAAATAGCGAGGTGCCAGATTGTCATCTCCTCGTGGCTTTTATATGATTGTAACAAGCTCAAATGAGGCAAGAAAACTTCTTTAATCGGATGGTATTCTGTTTAATTTAGACAAGGATAAAGAAGTCGGAACTACACCGAGAGCAAACGACAGATTGCTCCACTGCAATTGAGTTTGTATCGATGACAAATCTCATTGATCTGATAACAAAGCGATGTTTTTGTACCGCTTGCCGGAGGTTGAGGCAAAGCGGCGTCCAGTAAGGCAAAGTATATCCAAAGTATTTGTCACCAGAATTCAATACAGTGTCCAGTTCTCTAGACCATTAGCACTCATCACTAGACAGTACATGCTCATCTTTTCTATAAGAAGTCATATACACAGTGTAAGTTGGAAAACATTACCCAATTAAACGTATCGTATGACCTATAAAAAATTTTGTTATTGAATTTTTGTTTTACTCAAAGGAGTTCAAAGTAGACATTGCATAGTTTGTTGCGTAAAAATTCTTTAGTATCCGTATTCTTTAGTAGTTCTTGTTTGTATTGCGTTAAAACAGTAAGAAATAATTCATTTTACATCAGTAATCCTTTGACTTTTATACTCAAACATTAATATTGTTTTGTCCACTACTGTAATTATTACAGGAAATATGTGCAATTATGATTCTGTATTATGTATAAATCATGATACATACAGTTTTCTAATGTACATATGACAAGACAAAACTCTTTCAAGATTTTTCATACATACATACATACATATATACATACATACTTACATATATACATACATACATACATACATACATACATACATACATACATACATACAAAGTCACCCTAAGATTGTTGTTCAGTTCAAGATTTACATTTGGCGACCGAATATACGCGTCGATTAAAGATCATGGAACATTTAACAACGCATTCATTAAAGGGACAGTGGCACGTTTTTAGGTAAATAAATGATCTCACGAAAACGAAACTAAATATTACCAAGTGCAACACAATGTTTTTAAATCAAAATAAGCAGTTCTAAAACGAACGTACCATGTTCAGTTAAGCTATGCGAATCTATTTCCCTACCTTTAATGATAAAAAGTTGTTCACACAAAACGCCCGCCAGTGATTTTTACTTGATACTTGATAATTTCCTCTACGACTACGGATAATCAATTTGAGTAATGAAATGTTTGACTTCTGACATTTGACATAAACTTATGTATATTGAGTATAATTTGAGGAAATATTCGTTTAAAAAATCAAACTACTTCCCCTTAATATACACAAGTACAGAATAAAGTCCTCTATTGAAAATAGTCGTACATGTGTGTAGTCTTTTATTGAATCTATCACATGCATGCTGGTTACAGGTATCTATAATGACGCAGTTCAGCAACACCCACACCAACACCAGCACGTGATATATCATTACTTGCATTATTTACATGGTATTGAATAGCTTTACCCGTCTCAGGGATGAGTCCACACTTGCTGCCACAGAAACAACATACTTCCACTGCAATGTTTACCTGCTTTTTAACCAATAGTCTCATCGTCGTCTTTGTTTGAACGCCACCAATTACCGAGGCTCATATCAGAGCAAATACAATAAATCAAACTTCCTCAAAATATTTGTTTTGAATGTCCTCATAAAAATGGCGACCTATTAAATTCTTGTAATGTTCTAACAGTGCATTTTAATGTCAACTGAATGTATTCGATTAGCAGAAAGAAGAAAGATAGTTTAGGTGCACATTAAATTGTCAGATTTACACTTTCAGTTCAAAGCGGAAAAACAAATAGCAATTGATTTGTCAGTGAAATTTACAAACACAAATGATGCCAACCAAAAACGCTTGAAAATGGATCCAAACTAACAACTGAATAAAACGAAATAGTGAATAATGTGGTTGCAAAAATGGAATCAATACAGCTGCATACCAAAAGTTTGTTCACATACCTGAATAAACTAGTGCAATTATTATGTAATTTGAGATGCCTTTGAGGTATCGTAGCGTTGCGAAAAAGAAACGTATAATATTGAATTTTCACTACACATATGCAGACTCATTCATCTTAAGGCAAAGGTTTATCGTACCCCACAATTTCCCGTAACAAGTTTGGCAGGTCATGAAAGTGACCAGGGGTCGAAATTCCGAAAACACTTATTTTTATTTTTCTCCATAAAATCCTTTTAAACTTATCAACTTCTTTACAAATTAGCCACGTTTGTTTCTTAGCACAAAGTCAATGTAATTATCTTGGTTTTAATCTCAGAGAGTCGATATGGAACACTTTATTCGACATTTAACGAAATCGAATTTTCGAAAATGTGACCCCTTCTGTCTATATCAATATGTCAAAATTCGAATTTTTGCACGAGTGAAAAGAAAATGCCAAAGTGACATCAAGAATGGCTATTTCACACATGGACAGTGGGTGATCCATTGTCAGTCTTGCTGAAGTTATTCTATTGACGTTGAAACGAAAATCAAATTACATGATATTTGCACTACGATTCAGTGGTATGTGAACAAACAGTATGCAGCT
This sequence comes from Phorcus lineatus, assembly GCA_921293015.1. Lineage (NCBI taxonomy): Eukaryota > Metazoa > Mollusca > Gastropoda > Trochida > Trochidae > Phorcus > Phorcus lineatus. The sequence continues at coordinate 14,598,619 of OV121089.1, forward strand.
GTATATAACATATATACAACCGAAAGCAAGGATTCCTATGAATAAAGTGACAGAAATGTCAAAATACTTTGAGAACTGCGGTCAGACAAGACTATAACAACATGAACCCGAAGACGACACAGCACTAGAGAAATCATGGCCCCTACGGACTCCAAAGCAGGCCAGCTTTCAACCATGTACTTCTGAGAGTAGTCCCATTAGAAACAGAGAAAATAACCTAAATGAAACCCAGTCACATAACTATCCAAATAAGTCCATAAGTGGCAGATTGCTTCACATAAATGATTGGTTTAAACATTTTCAATATATATTGACAAAAAGGTCCAATGGATGTTGCACAAGTGAGCACACTTACTAGGCCTTATCATTCATATGATACATTATAGTAAATATGTTATAAACATAAACAATTATTAGCAGGAACACTGTCATGAGACGTCTTCGAGGTACCAGTATTCGGGCATATCGACCGTTCGGCGTGTTCCATGGAATAAAAGTTTTTTAATATTTGACTGGTGTAAGAACGTGAGAGCAAGGAGGGTGCTTCAGACCGTTGTGGGGTGGACAGCCCATGATAGAGTACGTTCGAAACCCGCTAGAGTTAATTTTAATCAGACTGCGCCTTAACCGTCTACGCTGGGCAAGGAGAATAAGTGGGATTGGGCAAGAGTGATCTTCAGCGACGAAAGTCGATTCAACCTGTTCAAAGCAGACGGCAGAATGAGAATACACAGACGAAGAGGCGAGACAGGCTACAGCATGTGTTTAAGAAATTGTACCCTTTGGCGTTGTCAGCGTCATGGTCTTGGCCGGGATCAGCGGCGACCAGAAGACAGATTAGGAGACAATTCGTCAGACCCTTACAGCCAAGAGATACAGGGATCAAGTGTTACAGCCTGTGGCTGCCCCATTCATAAAGATACAGCAGCAAGGGATGATTTTTAACAGAACAACGCAAGACCACATACTACATATCACCATGGATTTCCTAAACTGACAAAACATCCAGGTTTTGCCTTGGCCATCACGCTCCTCTGACTTATCACCGATCGAACATTTGTGGGACCATTTGGGAAGAAGACGTCGCCCACAGCAACTAGTCACCATACAGCAGCTGGAACAGGCACTACACGAAGAGTGGCAACGCATCCCGAATGAAGTCATCGGATGTTTTACCGTTTCCATGAGAAGACGTGTCTATATTTGTATTGACTGTAACGGGGGTCACACCCGATACTAATTTCACTATTAATGTTTCATCACGATGTTAATTAAACGAAAGCTATGTCGATTTTAAGACAAAGTATCCTTATTAAAAGGACTGATCGAAATAGCGTTTGCATACATGTATTCTACTTGTAATTTGATGTAACCTTCGTGTTCGGGTTAGCAGCCGTAATGTGCAGTTATTCGGAGAACCCTCCAAACACTATGTAAATTTGTTTGTCAAACTTCCACATAATGTCCCTAACTTACATGTAGTCGTGGTACAAGCCCCAACAATGTTCAATACATGAACACTTCTACATAAGCATGTACAACACGTACTTGTAGTTCTATGAAACGCGATGATCACACTGTTGGTAACATGTATTTACTTTATTATGGTCAGTAAGGCGTGTAAAAACAAATAATGATAGAAGCTTAGATAATACACGTTCCTTATTTTACGTAGTCATTTGATGTACTAACAAACGCCGACAGATTACATTTACATGTTTACAGTACATGAACATTTAACAGCATCCTTAAATTCGCCCACTATAAAGTTACCCAATTGGCTCGTAACGGGTCAATTAACGGGTAGACTGGCCCGTATAAGCCCCTCCCACTTTACCGCAATACAGCTCAGGTTTATTGCATTGGAGACGTAAAATTACCGGAATGGCTGTGCAGTAAAATTGCAGCAATGACGGGAGCAGCCCTCAACCGTGTTGCGATAGCGTCACAGGAATAATGGAAAATTACTCTCATGTCCGCCACTGTATATAATTTGTACTCGATAAAAAAAATCATGAGCATTTTCACAAGGATTTCCCCACAATAAAGCAAATTCGTTTGATAGATCAACTATAAAAAGGTCATACTACATCTATTTCTTAATCCTGCATGCTGTACACTTTACACTTGCTGTAAAATGAGAGGGCTTTCTTGTTGGGAGTAGTTACAAATGTTTTAAAATCAGCAGTTGATTATTTGCCCGTGATGTCTTCAATTATTCGAATTTCTTATTGACTATAACTGATTAAAAACCAAGATCAATTAAGAATATAGTCGCAAGCTACAACAAAAGGATTCAAACCCATCAAAAGCACAATTATTACACACATAGTGATGTCAACAATTTCTGAAAGTTTCATGAAAATTTACTTATGCATTAAGCTACAGCAGCATATTTCATCTGACCATATCTTTTTACCAAACTCTGATTATTGCAAAGACTTTGATAATGCGAAAAAACTATGACAATTATGAATTCATCATGTTTTACTTTTTTGATTGTGTTGTTATTACGCATCTTTCAAAACAAGTTTTAAGTCTCTAAGTGAATTTTGAAAAGTTATCCCATGTTATTTTTAAAAAAAATACTTCTCCCGATTTTAATCGTTTATTGTTATAATCGTAATCGTTATAAGTCTATATATATTGTTCTGCAATTCCTGAAAATTTTTGCAATTGTGCGTCTAACGATTTGAGTTATCGCCTCCTTGAAAATGCTAGCATGAGCAAAATCACCCAACTTTGAGGGCTCACCTATTGAAGTTTCATGCACAAAAAGAGTAACATGGTATTACCAATGCCTCAGCTACATAATTGGAGAGTTTCAGCTCCGAGATGCAAGTATCTTTAGAGGAGATTTTTTTCAATGGTGCATGGGGTCCGAAACGAATTCGTCATTATTTACTCTTTTGCTTGTATTGCTATTGCCCATCTTTTAAAAAAGGTTGCAAGCCGGTAAGTGCAATTTGAAAATAAGTTTTCAAACTTTAGATGGTACTTTGCCTTTAATGCCCAAAAGCTAATTGGAGCGTCTTTTTATTAAGGTCTACGAGCCTGGAAAGTTTGGCTGTAATAGCGTCAGCGGTTTTGGCGAAATCGTGTCCACAAAATCCGTGGAACATAAAAAATATATATATACTATTTAAAAAAAGAAGGGGATATTTGATTTTTAAGTGTTATTAAAGTGACATAATGAAAAAACAAATGACAAAACGAAATGAAGTTCACATTCATCGATATATTCCACTTCATTGTTCCACTAAGTAAAGCACAGATTGACCATGATAAGGGTAAAATGATATTCGGGGTCAAACAGCAAAGTTACCAGAGCATCACATCAAAGTCAGTAGAGGGTAAATCCTCCTCTGTTGGCCAAACAAGCATTGATACGACGTGGCTACTCCTAATGAGACGTCTCAGGTCATTTTGGTCCAGATTGTCCCACTCCTGTTGCAACGTAGCAGCAAGTTCTTGGACATTGGCAGGACGTTGTTGACGTTGACGTAAGTTCTGTCCAAGCATGCTCGATGGGGGAGAGGTCGGGACTCAGTGCTGGCCATGGTAATGTGGTGATGTTCTGTTGTTGAAGGTAATCTGTAACGATTCTGGCCCTGTGGCATCTTGCATTGTTATCCTGGAACATGGGCTGCCAAGATGTTGCCCCGGTAGTACTGGCCTGTGACACGCCCCGCAACAACATGTAAGGCCGTTCTTCCAGCAGCAGTGATGCCTCGCCACACGATGACAGAACCGTCCCCAAATCGATCATGTCTGATGGCGTTATATAACATCACGGAAGCGCTCGTTTTGACGACGCCACACCCTCCTACGTATGTCACAAAAGTCAACAGTGAACCTAGACTCACATGAAAACATCACATTGTTCCAACGTCGATTATCCCAGTGTTGACGCTCTCCCTACACCAACGGCGTCTTGCCTGAATGTGATTATCTCTCAAACAATCCCCAAGAAACCCCGGAAACCTACGGTAACCTAAAACAAACAGTACCGACCTATGAAGCCCATCCTTGGCCCTTTGTTTAAGGTTCAGGTATGGATCATTATCGAAACATGCAAACAAGAACAAAGTGAACATCAACAAATCACAATAGATAAGTCATATATTCATGAGGTTTCATTCCAAAGTCACACAAGTAAAAGTCACATGAATCAAATTATCAAGAGAGAGCATGTGGTAGTCCCAGTTCTGGGGTGGGATAGGCATAGCAACCCAGCAGGCACACCACCCTAGACGTTGAAAAAGCGTCTAAATATTGTCTAATCTATGGAACTAGAAAGACGTCTAAGCCTAGACGTTGTTTAGACGTCTATCAGTGGATTATTAAACGTTTTTAGACGTTTATTAGACATTTATTAGACGTCTATCAGAAGTTTAAATACCTCCACAAAATATTTAAAAGACGTTTAACATCTGTCTTCTAGTTGTGGTGTTATACTCCAGTATAATAATTTTATGCAGTGGAAACTTACAAACAACAACCTTTGTGATATTGTAGCTGAATTTCATGTTAAGTTTTAAATTTTCTTATGAATGAATTTTAAAAATTCAGGCTAAGTGATGAGCAATTGTGCCTTGAAAATAAACAAGAAAAAAAGCTCAAATAAGATCAAATATTTATTCAATATCAAATCTATTTCATTCAATCAACACATATACTGTAGTAGTAATAATACAACAATATTTGCCTTTACATGTATTAAATTTATTGTGTATAAATTTTCTTCCTGCGTCTCCAAAGAGCATCATAAAATAATTCCGCCATTCCTTGCGGGTAGCTTCCTTGTAAAGAATGATGAAGCATCTGAAAATTAATTGAAACCTTGTTAACTCAACTCATGATCATGATGAACATTTGTACATATGAATTCAGATGCAAATCAAAATATATGTAAACACAAATCTATTTGATATAAAGATAACTGTGCACAGACACCAAACGAAACTTATATTACCAACCAAAAACTAATAATAGCAACAGGGATTTAAGTCAACTATTATGAAAAAATGTACTTTTGCAGTGAATTAAAATAAGAATTATTTGTTTATGAAATTGTTCCACTCTGAATCCGGTACGCTTCATTTATTAGGAACTTAATTGTATTAATAATATTTCATAACGATATCAAAAGACGTAGCGAACGAATTTTGCCAAGAATTTATCGGTTTCAGTCCAAAAAAAGAAGGCTTTATTTTATTCACCCTTCTTTGTTTTTTCAAATATATATACGAACAAAACACTACACACATAATTTCTAGTATCTTCACAAAATTACGAGCCGCAGGCTAATAATGGAAGAAGAGGCTCTACCATCATCTGAATGACCATTGTAACCAAAGAAAAGATACCAACGAATGAGCAACTCGATCACTGGCAAAGTAAAACTGATTAGCGAGTCCTATATACAGAAAACATATACCGTAATCTGTAGCCGAAAGAAACCTTCACGAACGCCACCTCAGCTGCAATGATATCAGAAATCCCATCTCATTTGACAACAAAGAAATTGAAAAAGGCGCCTAATTTGCAGCGCTTGCGTGGTGAGATGTAAGGGTCGCAACTCTGCATGAAAAAACTATGTGTGCACCGCATTGACTACAAATTCGATCCGGATTAAAGTTCGAATCACTTCACCCAGAATATTTCATAATTTTTTCCTATAAATTTGTACTTTTGACAAATTTATAGGATGTAATATGAATTACATTTGAGTGTTATGTATCATGTGATGCAAATATTTTCTTTTTCTACAAAACATTTTATAATATCAATGTTAAATGACATAAATACATCAATACTAAATGTGTTTTTTATACACAATAAACAAAGAAAACATCTTTCAAGCTGGAATATCAAAACATTAGAATTTTTTTATGACAGTGCAGTTCTACCTTAAGGCGTCTATTAGACATTGAATCAACGTCTAGGCTTAGAGTTCTAAATGGGTACGTTGAATAGACCTCTAAAAGACGTTGTTGGACGTCCAACCCCGATCTAAACCTAATTTAGACCTCTATTAGACGTCTTCTGCCTGCTGGGAAAGGCGGTTGGCCCACTAATGGATCCTGGGCCAAAGTTGTATCAGGTGCTTGATCTTCTTTGTGTTAAGGTTTCCATGAGGGAGAGGAGGGCCGAGGTGCGGACGTTAACGGGACACTGACAAGGGTTCGGTCTCACTCTTCTGAGAGGGCCTGTTTCACAAATCCACTTCGTATTATCTTCATCAGGACAATGTACACAAAATTTTAGCTGTCTAGGCCTTTCCTTTTTTAAAAAAACAAAAAGACAAAAAGGGTTTTTAAGGTGTTGCCTGTGTTCTAAATTCTATAAATTAGAAACCCCACCAGCTAAGGAGATTGTACACAAGGTTTCAGCTTTCTAGGCCTCTTGTTTTTTGGGAAGAAGAAGAAAATATTTTTTCAGGATGTGGTCCCTTTGGCCCTTATGTGGGGTCAAATAACCATCTTTTCCAGAAGCAAAAGGCCTTGAAAGCTGGAACCTTATGTACAAACTACATGAGAACTTTTTAAAATCTTTTTCAAAATTTATTGGTCTCGTATCAAGCTACAAATACAAGCTACCAGTTACCGAGAAGTAACTCAATAACGCGAAAATCACTAACAGTATTCGCACGAAAGGCTGGCATATGCAAGGAAATTATCTCAGGAGCTCCCTCATACCTAACTTCACTGACAACTTTACCAACTTTGACATTTTTGTAAGGAATTAAACGTTTTCTTGTGAGACACCTCTCTCAGGTAGCTTTACCTAACAGAAGATTGAAAATAAATCACTATCTAAATTTAAAATATAGTCACAAGTGACAATAACAGAATTCAGCCTCATATGAGCCAGTTTGCGACCGCCAGGAGCGATTTTAGCATTATTCTGAGGAAAATACGTCGTGGTTACATTTTCACAGCAATGCAGTCGTTTGAAAAGAGTAAGATAAGTGTAATTTATCTGCCATCTCCACAGGTTGGCAACCAAACTTGCCAAAAGTTCTCACATACACGAGAATCGTAACCTTTTTACAATTAGTATGACAGCTAGTAAAGAATAGGCGGTAAATAATTGCAAATGACATAGTGTAGGATTTCAGATATAGGCCGTGAATACGAGTGACTCTGACAAAATTGCGCTTCTCCGTCCTATAGCCTATTTGTCTACAGAAGAGAATATTATTATCTATAATCTATGTACTAATAATTATTGATTTTGATGTACATTCCCTCCAGGTACTAATTAAATTGAACCCTTTCTGCCTCATAGTCGGTCACTGCGGCTCTATCAGACATTCTAGGGAATTCCTAACAAATGTTTGTTGATGATAGTAATGAGTTGTAACGTAACTCCAAAACATCTTTAAACTCCCCTGCTAACTTTACAGGATCGTCATCCGACCCGAGGGCACAATATAAATTTCTAGATTAATTTATTTCAGTTTGTAAAGGAATCTACCCTGAAAAAATCTATCCTTTTAACCTGTGCAAAAGAATGGGATCATCCATTCTAACGGATGAATTGTATGCTTTGCATACTATGTATGATAGTATAAGATACTATATAGATAATATGTACCTAAGTAAATAAATATTTTCTTTCAGAAAGGGCCCAAGAAACTGGGATAAGACAACTTATGAGATATAAACTTAAGATAAGGTAAGAACTGGACCAAACAAAATTCATACAAGATCTTACTACATCACCGATTTACAATTAATAAACTATCGGAACAGCGTCTACTTACTTGTTAATGATTCCAGTTATTTTACGACTGCCTTAGTCGAAGGTAAAAAATGAAGTGATGTAAGAGTCAACTGATGCACTTTTGATGAAGTACATAAATTGCTTCACTTCCGCTAAATGTCCTTAATGTAGTGGTAAAGTTATTACCTAGGTAAGGTGCGTAGCTCAATTTGGAACCCTTCTAAGTAGTTTTCATATAAAGAATTTTAGACTATATGGACGTTACTATGATAAGTTCCTCTCTTGGTATCTTATTCTACTTTCCCAACCTCACGGTTGACTAATTCTTGTCATTTTGCCGGCCTTTTGGAATTTAGGTGTGAGTATCCAGATCACCACACCTGGACAGTCTGTTTGGTCTCATCCTGCAATGAGTGCATGTTTTGAATGGTATCATTGCTGTCTGTAAAAAAATAAGTTTGCTATCGGCTTCTCTGCTTGTATGCCACAGATGCGTAGAGTATGGCCTGAACTCGGAGCAAGCCTTTGCGCTGTATGCTGCGGTCAATCGTTAGAATTTGGAAGTTACATAGGTCTTCTCTCTCCCCAATCTTTCAGGATCATAAACCTACACCCATTGATCTGGTTATCCAGGTAGAACCAGGGAGTTCGGTCACGAATTTTTTAGATCGGGCGTGTTATGATGCTCATTCTTGCCAGTTGGTTCCTACCAAGACACCTTAGGAGCTAGGGGTCTTGGGTTTTGCTCTTCCTAAAATGGTTCACCTAAAAATGTCATGAAGCCTTCACGCCCCATGTCTCACACAAAACTTGTCAAGAGACGCTTTTTTAGATGTTTTGACACAGCTTTTTGCATCCGTTTAGGACTCAGTGTCTGCTTTTCAGACAGATAGGATTAAGGCCCAAGAGTCAGGAGAGGATGTTGCCATCCAGCCTTCGCTGGGCGTGTCCTCCGCTCGCAATGACCTCGTGGAACATCTCTGAAGCGCCGAGCAGAAGTTGATTACTGATGAGCAGGAATCTCAAGTTGAAGTGTGTGATACATCGCAAGACCCCCACCAACATCACTTTTGTGCCGTCACAGCAACACCCTGCAGTACTCCAGTGAGCACATCTACCGCAGAATCAACACTCTCCTGCAATACACTAGTGAATACATCAAAACCAAGGGACGCAAGAGACTGAGAAATATCATCTTTAAACTTATCACACATTTCATTTTTCCACATAAACTTAGGAATATCTAAAATCGACATCACATTTACTTCATCCTCTCTTAAAACATTTACATGATTGGCATTAAATGTAGTTATGACAGGGAAATGGTCTGATTCACATCGAGTGTCGACTTTAAAATCTGCAATTAAATGAAAAACATCAAATGAGCACAACACATAGTCCACAAGACTCGCGCCATGTTTCTTGAAACATGTATATGCGCCGTGCGCGTCTCCAGGAAAACGTCCGTTAACAATATGAACTGCAAACGTGCAACACAAATCAATCAAGTCTCGCCCATAGTCATTACACACATCATCTCTAGAACTGCGAGGAATACTGAATGCATCAGAAATATAGTCCATGTCCTCTAAATTAGTAATATATTTGTTATTGTCATCTAGTATATAGTCTTTAATGTTACCAATCTGGGTGGTTATATATACTTATCCAACAGGGCTTTCTCCAAGTATTCAATGCCTTTGTACAGTCTGTTGTCAGCCACAAGACTCGTGTTCATGGGGTGGATGTAGACAAATCCTAGTATGATGTCACGTTTAGAATTAAACATCATTCTGTCAAACACAAGAAATATCATGTCGGTGTAATCCACAATAACATGACGTAGACTGCCTACCAAAGATGAGTGGATACCCACAGCCACACCCTCTCTGTAGTTAAAGTCTCTATAGTTGGTATAAATGTTATGATTTCGAAAGAGGGATTCTATTAAGTCTGCCTCACAAATTATTCCAAATCTCTAATAAACCAAAGATAGTTTGTTTTGACAAGTAGTCGATGACACCCTTGTCCGCTAGCTTATGTTCAAGTCCGTTGACGTTCCAACTCAATATTGACAGCTTCTCGTCATTGTCGATTTCGTTGTCGTTTTCATCTTGAAGACAGGCCGGGCTGAAATCTTATTTGTGCTGACTGCGGTTGAAACTGACATCTGCCCCCGTATCTGCACGTGCGCCTCGCTTTGCAGTGGCTGTTTCTTTCAAAACGACATCCTCGCCTTTGTCTAGATCGTACGTGTAGATGTTATTGTCAATAAACAACTTGTCAAATTTCAGAGTTGCACGTTGTTCATTTTGACGTGCCTCCATCATCATAGCTTTTAGCATACGTCTCTTATCTCGAACTGTTTTAGAGAAGTCCTCACTTATGAATATGGATGTACCTTTAAGTTTCTTGGCTGTCGCAAATATTTCTCGTCGCTGATGATCATCTGGGATAAGTGCAATGATTGCCTTTCCTCTCATAATTCTGTGTAAGCGGTTAATAACAATGTGAGCATTGTCTATTTCAAAACGATCTCTCAATACATCACAGCACAGCAGATTCACAATCATCCCAAGTCTCATTGGTGCTATGACGTGGTATACCATGGAAAATCACATTGGATCGTCTGCTTTGATTTTCTAAGTAATCTAGCTTATTTTCGATTTTACATACGTATTCCCTCAACTTCATATTTTCCGATTCCAATTGTTCACATCGGCCTTCTATTGCACGTAAACGATCACCCTTCAATGGCATCCAACACCGCGTCTTCACTTCTGTTCGGTTTTGGATCTGTTAAAAGTGTTTGTTTGCTGACAGAGCTGCGACGAAGAGAACGTTGATCTTCAGTTGATTTGTCTGTGGGTCCTGGATTCATCTCGACTCCCGCACAAAACAACAACATCAATATCAAGTTCAACACGGTTATCCGGGTGGCCATGTTTGTCATGTTTTCGTGGCACCCGAGACGAGATCGCCTTATGTTGTAACTTGCTGAGAATCGACCACTGGACAGGTGCAAACATTCAAATATTGCCACGAAACTGTTCTACACTAATTCCCATTGAGTTTCGTATCAATTAGACTCTCATGAATGTTCAATTCGGCTATAATATCACTTAGGTGAGCAGAGCAGTGATCCACCCGACTAGCCTAGTCCGCCATATTGCCATAAATCAATTTGGATCACATTAAAGTAATTCTGAATGATGAGACTATTTGCTTCTAAAAGTCGAAAATGTAAAGGTTTCTGGACGATGAATTGACACCAGATGCAAAGCCCCGAGTTAGTCTGGTGTTTTGGCTTGAGTAGCTATAGATTTGCATTCCCAACAAAATACTCACCAGCTATTGTTAACTTGATTTAAGTCATTTTTCGGTTGTGCTGGGGGGGGTGGGGGGGGGGGGGGGGGGGGGGGGGAGTGAGGGTAGCGTTATGGTTAACGGGATCGGCTTCGGATGAACATGTCCAGGGTTCGAATCACGCCAGGGGCTCGGCAACTTTGTTTGCAGAGAGAACTTTCTACATGCAGTAAGGTTTGGGTGCAATGCTACACTGAATATTGGCGTAGTATCACCCATGGTTCGCTAGTTCCAGTCAATGTTGTCACGTTTCACCGTAATACATAGCTGCAATGGTGTTTCTCCCTGTAATAATAGTAACAACTGCTAAATAAAATACTCATGAAATCGACGTTTAACCCCAAGTCACCTCACCTTGGTTGTGCTGTTAATTTCAATGTATATTCAACCTATGTTTATTTGCATTCAGTTATTGATGCCATATATTCAATTAGTGATATAGAGAATACTAAACGAATGGTAATGTGATAACAGTTTTTATGTAACAAGTGAATGGAAGTTTGATACCTAATTCCATTCATAAGTTGCATGAATATGTTATCACATTATCATGAGTTTAGTATTTTATTTATTTTACTCAACTCCACGTATTAATATTGTTGGGTTTTTTTTTATTGTTTGTTGTTTGTTTTTTGTTTTTTTTATTTGCTCCCATAGATACAGTATGTAACATTGAATTCATAAATATATGTAGGTCAGTCGGCAATCAAATTTTAACAAATTAGTGGATATCTAACTTACATTCTCAAGCAAATGTTATTTCTTGGCTTAATGAATGAATATTGGGAATAATGGAAACCATTTGTTTTCAAATGTATCCATTTTATTATTCCTTTTGGATATGTACTTTTCAACAATGAAAATGTTTTTCAAAACCTTTAGAAAATTATGTACTTTTGGTGTTATTTTCTTGAAAGTACATTGATAAATATACTTTTTGGCAGATAGTATGATATGAAACACTAATGGATTATCAATAAAGATCCCAAACCAAATCATTGTTTTTGTTATTTCAAATGTCCTTATGTTCCAGATTCATCCAAAAGGTGTGGGTTATATTGCATTCCCAATAAACATGGCATAAGGTTTCATTATCAACATTAAAAAAGTTACAAACTACATTGTCAATAAGTTTCATCATAAAAAGCTCTCTTTAGTGTGAATAACTATGCAAAAAATTGAACTGAAAATCAAATAGTTTTACATCTTTCAACTTCTTTCTGTGCAAATATAAAAAATGGTGTGCCAATCAAAAATAGATTTTTCCATTTGTAGCAGACTTGTAGCCTAGAATTATCTAACAGGAGTTTATCGTAAAAAAGTCTTGAACCTTTTTTAGCTGACAAAAAGTATTTATTAGGGAAATCTATATCTCGATCACTTATATCATCATTTTTGTGTTTTTAAGTGTGATTTTCCATGTTTGTGATAAGTTATGAATTATGTATCCAAGATCGTTAATGTACCTCTAATGTTAAACTTAAACTGCAGTTCTTCGAAAGACATTAAACCATGGTCATCACAAAGATCTTTAAGACTGAAAATTCCATTTTTAACCCAATGTCTAATAAACTGATGTTGATTTTTTAGCTTATTATTCAACCACAAGGGCTGACCTAAGATACTATTTATATTATCATCATCTATGACATTTTTTGTACAATATAGTTTCCATGCTTTCAGAACATCTTTCCAAAAAGGGTTATCAGTTTTTACAATATCCTGGAAATTTGCGCCATGTTTCAGAACATCGTTGAATTGAAAATTGCAGGGATTACTAGACGTTCTTTTTTTTAAATAACCTCTTAAGTGTTGACAATTTTATTGCATTAATGAAAGTTTTTATATCGATCATGCGTAAGCCCCCATAACAAAAGTCTTTTTTCAAGATGCTTCGTTTTATTTCATCAATTTTCCCATTCCAAATAAATCTGAAAAAATATTTTCTCAAGAGAATCTATAAATTCTTGAGGCGGATTAGGTAGAGTATTGAAAATGTGAACCAATTTTGAAAGAGACAATGTTTTAATTTTCCCAATCAATGTCAAATTTCTTTTCCTCCAATTTGCTAGTGTTCTGTCAATTTCTTCGAGTCTTTTTCTTGTATTGATTACCCACAAATGTTTTAAATCAGGTGTAAAATTAATACCCAAAACTTCAAATTCATTTCTTTACTATTCTATACTTATATCTTGACATAGTATATCTCTACTACCTGCTTTTGAGCCAATCCATATTTCCTTAGTTTTGTCTATATTTATCTTTAACCCTGACATATTATAAAAGGTGTTAAATGTGTTTATAGCAGCATACAAACTTTCATCTGAGCCATCTAAAAATAATTCAGTATCATCAACATACTGACCTAATTTATATTCCTCATCATCAATTACAATACCTTTTATCTTATCATTTTGTCTTATCATACACCCTAGGATTTCAGCCACAAAAAGCAATAAGTATGGTGATATTGGGTCCCCTTGTCTGCAACCTCTTTGGTTAAGAGATGCCCATTCTGGATTACACATGAAGAGGTATCAAAAGCTAAGATATTAATCCAGCGTATAATTTCAGCACCGAAACCAAATTTTTCTAATACAGAATTAATAAAATCCTTTGAAACTTTGTCAAATGCTTTCTCAAAGTCGATCAAAATTAGTAACCCTGAGATATCCCTTTTATTAGTTTGGAACATGATATCATACAATAGCCTTGTATTTTCACTTAATGTTCTATCAGGTATAAATCCAGTCTGGTTCTAATGTATGAGAGAATCCAGTGTAGTTTTCAGTCTTTTGGAAATACAGGCACTAATCATTTCATATAAGGCATTCAATAAAGTAATTGGTACTAGTTCTTTAGAAAAAAACCTATTTTTGTTAGCTTTAGGTATACATGTTATAATACTTCTTTTCATGGTCAGAGACATTTTATTCTTTTGGAGACATCTTTGATAAATCTCAAGATCCAAACTTTCAGTTCCTTCCAAAAGAATTTAAAGAAATAAATAGTGAACCCGTCTAATCCAGGTTTTTTTATTGTTTTTCATTCCTTTAACTGTCCATGATATTTCATTCATATCAATTTCTCTTTCAAGCTGGTGTCTCAGTTGACCACTCATAGTTGGAGTTACCACATTTTTCTAAATTGTTAGTATTCTTACATTCAACTTCAGCAGTGTAAAATTTTTTGTAACAGTCTCTTGCTTCATTTAAGATAGAATTAATATTAATATTGTTTATAAATCGTCGAAACAACAGTCAGCTCGCAATACCGGCGCATGATTATCAATCAGTCAAACAAAACACAGAACAAAACAGTTCGCTAAATGTTGGGTGTCTACATTAGTGACTCGCCTAATAACATATATATAACAATAACATTTTGGTGAAAACGGATTTCATTTTTAAGAAATTCTTTGATGTAACAAACGCAAACAAGCAACGAAAAATGTCAACACATTATGCACGCGACACGTGACGTCATCGGAATGTGACCTCTTTCTAGGTCAGGTAAGTCAGTTTTAAAAAGTTGGCGGAACTGTGTCAACAGCTGAGAAGGATTGGCTGATAACATTGACATGAATAACAGAATTGTTGATAGGACCTAAGATTGAACTAAGGGAACGGGAGTAGCAAGATGTCATGTTCACATTTTGTGTTTGTTGAGTGGGAAGCGACATGTTGGGTGGAACGGATGATGTAAGGGCCAAGTTGTGTGGCGTGGAACGGCCGACAGAGGGAGGACGTAATGCAACTTGCGACGACACATAAGCGACTGATTGATTTGTGTTGTTTTTCAGAAATAAGGGAGTAACTATTGACACTTTGGATATTTTTTTGCCCACGGATCTTTCAAGTAAATTCACGTCTCGTTGAGAATGCAAAATTTGACAGTCGCCACTTTCAACTTACAAATCACGTGATTGAACGATGTCATGTGACGTTCGAAAGTAGTTCCGTTTGTTCGCACGAGATATGGTATCACACATGTGTCACCATCTCATTGTTCTCTAATGAGTGATCTCACCACGGTTGAGTAATAAGACGTGTTTTCAGTTATTGTTGACGTGTTTTACTGAAATAGTGCCTACATCTGTTCAGAAAATGATAATTTGTGTTCGAATTACGTTTATATGTAATCTAACCATGTGTGTGTGTGTGTGTGTGTGTGTGTGTGTGTGTGGGTGGGCGCGGGTGTGTGTGTGTGTGTGTGTGTGTGTGTGTGTGTGCAGTAGAAGCCTAGAGTTACGTATACAAGTCCATCGGGTACTCTTGATGGTTTGCTACCATGTGGCCAGCGACAATTCACCAATACCTTCGAACGATTATTCAAATGTCAGTTGATGCTTACATTGAAACTATCATAGCTACGTAAACTCTTCAGAAAGAGAAACTTGACACTGACTTTCAAAGTTCAATATAAAGACCACAGATGCAAGTTAAACATTGAAATGAAAACTAAAACGCTGTTTGAAGATCTCTGTTCAGTAAATTTTATTCAGAATAAGCATGATCTTGAAATGCACAGGTGCACAAGTGTTTCAACATCAAAGGGGTGCACAAATGTCAGTATCGGGTATGGCCACCATTGGCATTGATTATTGCTTGGCACCGACGACCCATGGATGCAATCAAGTTGTCAATCACAGCCTGTGGAATGTTCTGCCATTCGTGCTGAAGTGCTGCAAGAAGTCCTGGAAGTGTTTGGGGTGGTGGATTCCTACTGCGCACGCATCAATCCAGTTCGTCCCAGAGATGCTCAATTGGTGACAAATCTGGTGACCTGGCTGGCCATGGCAATGTCTGGACATTGTTACGCTGTAAAAAGTCTTGACAAACACGTGCAACATGTGGTCGAGCATTGTCCTGCTGAAAGAGACCACCATGGACGTTGACCTGAGGAATAACGTAAGGCTGTAGGATCAAGACCCTATACCGTACTCCTGTGAGGTTACCCACAACATGCACAAGGGGTGTTTAACACCGTGACGAATCCCGGCCCACACCATGACACTCCCACCTCCAAATGGGACAACCTCCTGAACACAGTTGGCAGTATAACGTTCTCCACGACATCGGTATACACGTGCTCGTCCATTACTTCGTCGAAGCAGAAAACGGGACTCATCAGTGAAGAGAACGGTTCTCCACCTTGCACGTGCCCATCTCAACCTCTGTTGACACCACTGGAGACGTTCTGCCAGATGACGTTGTGTTAAAACGGGACGTCGAACCGGTCGTCGTGGAAAAAGTCCAGCCTCTCTCAGCCTGTTGCATACCGTTTGGTCGGACGCAGGCCTGGTATCTGCGTTGTTGTTGACGTTGCTGTCCTGGTGTGTTCCCGAAGGTGGAGCAGTCGGATGTACCGATCTTGGGCCCGAGCAGTCACTCTTGGTCTGCCTGACCTTGGCCTATCATCAACGCTGTTTCGGTTGTTGAAACGGGTCCACAATGAAGAGATGGTCTGTCTGGACACGCCAAAGTGAGTTGCAACATCTCGCTGCGTCGCTCCTGCTTGCAGTCTGCCAATGGCGTTGTTGCGTTGTGCTCTGTTCAGTCTTTGCATTCTTCAGGTCGCTGTACCGATGTTGTGTAGTCTGAATGAACAGCGGCTAATATGGTTTTTTATACCTCTAAAGCAGACGTGTCTGCATGTTAACCTTCATGATCCCATGCTGCACATGCTTTGGCAGAAAATGCATTTGGACGAATCGCTCGTTTTCGTCCCTGAAACTAGAAGTGAATCTCACGAAAACAAAAGTACTCATTTTTGGTGGTGGACCTGCGAGTAAATCCAAGATTAAATTCGTCTACGAAAATCAAAATATTGAAATTGTCGACACATAATCGATCTGATGCGCATGCGTGAAAGAGTGAGGACGTGTAGTGGAGAGCTCCTGAAAATCGAGAGAAAATTTGGAATTTTAACGTTCTAAACTAGAACTTGTTAGCACGATCGTATATATGAAGTGATTATTCATGAAGTAAGTAATCATTGAACAACTCGACAGATCAAGAAAGTGCACATAGAGTAATCCATGGATCTCCTGTCATCGAGGGACTACATGGACAGTGTCATGTCATGAAAGTGAACCTGACATTACGCACAAAAAGATAAGAGGTGAGAGCATTGTGCTACATGATATCGATAAAATCGGAACAGAAAAGATGAACTGTTCTGCGTTGTGCACAAAAACTGTGATTGATGTGTTGGCCGCAATTAGCAATTTAACACAACAGATAAATGAACGTTTTGATTCAATCGAGAATAGACTTAGTGCAAAAATTAAAGCTTGCGTAAATGAAGAGGTTAACAAAGTCAGAAAAGAATTGAAAACGTCCGTAGCTGATGTAAACGATGAGCTGGTCCAGTTACAAGACAAACAGGCGAGTGTTAATGAACGTGTGGATCGTGATATTGTGGAGATACGCTCAGCACAGGTACGTGGGAGCTTTTCTGATGATCATCTGAAGATTGTTTTTAAAAATCTGCCGGAGTCAGTGACCGAAAACACAGTGAGTAAAGTTAATGGTGTGATAAGGAAGGACTGAAACTCCGAGGGGTAGAAGTATTGAAGGCAGAGAGAAAGTCGTCTTCAAACAGTACGTATCCAGGTGTTGTGGTCGCTGAGTGTAGGACACTAGAGGATAAGAAATTGATTCTGAAAGAGAAGAAGAAGTTGAAAGACAGCAGAAATCACAGAAATATCTTCATAGAATCAGACAAGCCTGTTAATCAACGGAGACAGGAAGCCAATATGAGAATGTTGGTGAGTGCTGTGGGTGGAAAGCTTCGTTTCAATGGTAGTCGAGTCAAATATGCAGATCAACGGCAGAGTGGGCGTGGATGGATGGACGACTGTCACACGAGACAGGAGACGGTATGACAACAACAGATATGTTAGTCCCAGGGGAACGTCTGTTGTGGATTTTTGCTTGTGTAACTATGAATCTTTGGATGATTTATCAGATTTTAGAATTATCCGTACCAGCTCACTAGTACAGGAGGCAGGTCTGACTGGAGTGCTGGATGCTGAGGCTGTATGTTAGTTGGATCACTCCCTGCTTGTGTGGTGTATGACTCTAGACTCGTACTGCTCCCCAACACCTACAGGGGCGCAGAGTGAAAGTTTACAGTGTACATTTAAGTCAGATACTAGACACATCCCAGACAATTTCTTTACCTCACAAGAGGTCTGTGATGAACTGCATAATATAATCTCATGTCTCAAGGCTTCAGATAAACAGCAGCAGGACATAGAC
The DNA here is from genome assembly GCA_921293015.1 of Phorcus lineatus. Classification (NCBI taxonomy): domain Eukaryota; kingdom Metazoa; phylum Mollusca; class Gastropoda; order Trochida; family Trochidae; genus Phorcus; species Phorcus lineatus. The sequence continues at coordinate 14,616,981 of OV121089.1, forward strand.
AGTACATTTGATGCTTTTACTGATACAGTGCTACATGAAATGCGTGGACGTCTCCCAACTAAACAGTTAATGCATAACAGCAATATCAACAGTAGGAAGGGGAGAAGAAAAAAGGCATGGTGGACAGCTGATCTAACTTACCTTTGAAATAAGATGTGCAGAGACTGGTGTAAGCACATGTCGGGGACCGCGACGTGTAAAGTTAAAGGCAGTGTATGTAACGAAACGTTCAATTTTTGATAGAACAGTGAAACGGGCTAAGAGAGAACATAGACGGAGACTACTACAGGATTTAGAAGACTTGTGTGGCTCAAAATCTGGAGAGTTTTGGAAAGAGATAGGGAAAATTGGGGTAGGGAGTGAGAGAAGGAGACAGATTCCGATGGAAGTTCTGACAAGGGAGGGAGATGCATCGAGGGATAAGGACGTTGTTTTAGATACATGGAGAGATGCCTACGCTCAACTTCTTAACAGCAACTCAGAGGATAGTACACATAAAGATGCATTTGTGACTCAAGTTAGTCCAGAGAACAGAAACTCGTATCTAAATTATGTGATAGAAATTGAAGAGGTGCAGTATGCCTTATCACAGGCTAAGAATGGCAAGGCTCCAGGTCATGACGGTATACCCGTAGAGGTGCTGAAGAATGGACAGTGCATTGGCTTTTTACATAAACTTTTTAATCTGTGTTTTACCAAAGGAGTGATACCAAAAGCTTGGTCAAAGGGTATAATAACTCCGATACCGAAGTCTGCAACTGAGGATCCCCGCAACCCACTATCGTATAGAGGAATAACTCTAGCAAGTTCATGTAACATAGCTGTTATGAAACCTATGTTATAAACTGCTAATCCCATTCCTAAGTAATCCCTAAGAAATAATCCATAGGCTGTTGTCAAGTCACAATGTGTTGACAACTGAGTCTGTGGGTATATAAGACCCAGGTCTGTCTTAAGAAGGTAGTCCATTCTCAGCCATCGACCTGGAGAGAGGGTTGAGTCTCAGCCACGGGACTGAGGAGCTGTGTCTTAGCCAGCACCCGGCCATGGGCTGGTGACAGCCACGACCAGCCATGTGATTGAAGACGCGTTTGGGGTCGTGAGGGTGCCCAGGGAAAGCGGGCTGGAAGTGTCAACAGCCAGATCAGTTAAAGAGTAATTGGAAGTAATAAAAGACAAGAACATCTACGTCTCGTCTTCTTCTTGAATCTTACGAAGTGTGTGCCTGCTGATTATGCTACACAGGGGATACTTTTGGTGCCGTGACCCGGATTCAGCAAGACAGAGGGACTTGGAATCGGTGGTTGGTGAGTACTGATTGTTGTCGACCTTCCCCGCTTCTCTGGGCGACCCTGGGTGTTTGCAAATAAACTTTATTTGATAGTGTTAGGTATGTAAGTGTAGCAGTAAGGAGTAGAGGTAAAGGACATTAAGAGAACTAACACAAATCAGGGGTTAACGGGGAACGTTATGCCGATGGCGGATTTGCTGTTTTGGCGGGATCAGCCTGGTAGTAAGAAAATAGTATGGGCTGTTGAATTTTAATGTCTCATGAGTCAAAATGGGAAAAAAAGTTAAGGAAAGTGGTATTGAAAGAAGACTAGAATTAATTGACAGGAACGATGTAGGTGAATTACATCAGCAAAGATCATGGGAAGGGCTTGAATTAAGATGAAGTTTAGAAATCCTAAAGTCTGAGAGAGTGGTGGACGAGTGGACGGGTACATTATATGGTAAGCCCGTGGGTCATCCAATGGGATTGAGCTCAGACCGAGCAGACGGGCATATAATGTTGTAACCCGAGACGAAGCTCCTGCCATAAATTGACTTGAATGGCCTTGATTTACAGACCGGATTAGAGGGATTCTTGTGGATTAGTCCTGGGTCTGAAGGCCAAGGATAGACGAACAAAATCTTATCAAGCAGTAGGTTAGGCAACGGTGGGTTTAAGGTTTTCTGAGTTAGAACTTATTATGTAACCCTTGTAGAGAAAAACACAACGCAAAGGCTAGGGTTAACAGGCTTTAAATCCTTGGATTAAAGAGATTAAAGCTTAAATGTAATTATTTGGGACGGTCAGATACATTAGCTCTCTTGGGTAATTTGTTCAAGGCAATATAGTAGTAAGGAGCAATGTTGTTTCATGAAACTGTAGATATGCAGCTAGAAAGATAAGAAAATATTTCACTGTTAAGTTGAGGGTTAGGTACTTGTAAGATGAAGAGAGGAGAACCCAGAGGAGATAGGGTGGGGAAACGACAGTTGGTGCCTCCATCCATCAGTGGATGCAATGATACAGAAAACCAGCACGACTGCGGGAGATGATCGGTTTGGACCTGTGAGATCGAGAACCCATGGAGAACGTCGGTGTGGGAACAGCAGTTGGTCAATCCAGTAACATGGCCGGTGTCTGCTAAAGCAGGGGACGTGGAGAACGTCAGTAGATGGAATGCATCTGTGCCTCCATGTAGGATGACCAATGTTGCTGGAAAACAGTGGAAATCCAGCTGTACCCGACTGTGAGCTACGTTTACCAGGACTGAACCGAGACTCTTCGAACCCTATCTCACCTATCTCATCTCTTTGTCAATATTTCTTGTTTGGTGATGGAGTAGTGTAACATAGCTGTTATGAAACCTATGTTATAAACTGCTAATACCATTCCTAAGTAATCCCTAAGAAATAATCCATAGGCTGTTGTCAAGTCACAATGTGTTGACAACTGAGTCTGTGGGTATATAAGACCCAGGTTTGTCTAAAGAAGGTAGTCCATTCTCAGCCATCGACCTGGAGAGAGGGTTGAGTCTCAGCCACGGGACTGAGGAGCTGTGTCTCAGCCAGCACCATGGCCATGGGCTGGTGACAGCCACGACCAGCCATGTGAGAAAGGGCGCATGTCGAGGCGGACCAACTTCTATGCGATGAACAAAACGGCTTCCGGAAGAAAAGAAGTACAACTGAACATATATCAACATTAACGTCATTAATTGAAACAAGAAAAAGTATGGGAAAACAGACATTTGCCGCCTTCATAGATCTGAAAAAAGCCTATGATAGTATTGACCGAAGTACTATGTGGAAGAAACTAAGTGACCTGGGTATAACTGGGCATATGTATCATGCAATTGTGTCTCTCTACAACAACGTTCAGTCATGTCTTAGAATTAATGGTTTAAATACAACATATTTTGATGTGAAATGTGGACTACATCAGGGATGCCTTTTATCGCCACTTTTATTCAACCTGTATATTAATGATTTGTTGACATATCTTAACTCTCTCAATGCTGGTTTGACGATTGATGATACACGATTGTGCGTTTTAGCATACGCCGACGATATTGTGCTTTACTAGCTGAAGATGAGAACGACCTAAATGTGCATCTTGAAGGATTGAACACTTGGTGCAAGGCAAACAAAATGACAGTGAATCATAATAAATCGAAGGTTGTTCATTTTAGACGCCCGTCAGTTAACAGAACAGAGCATACTTTCAAATGTGGTGATATAAATCTTGAAATTGCTGACGGTTACACCTATCTGGGATTGTTTTTAACAGAGCATATTAATTATATTCGTATGGGCAAAGCAGTTGCCAGCTCGGCTAATAGGGCACTGGGCCTACTGATTTCGAAATGGAAGATTTTAGGAGGAATGTAGTATAATACTTTTACAAAGTTGTACGATTCCATGGTATGGTCTACTATTGACTATGGGTCTGCAATTTGGGGGACTTACAACATTCCAGCAGTGAACAGCGTGCACAACCGTGCAATGAAAATCTTTATGGGAGTCAGACGATTTACTCCGACAAGTAGTGTGGAAGGTGATATGGGCTGGGTACCCCCGACCGTACGTCAGTGGAAAAGTGTGAGCCGAGTCTATAAGAAGTGGGATGAGTGAGGATAGAATTTGTTCTAAGGTGTTTAAGTGGGCGAATCAGCTGGCTCTACATAAGAGACGTAACTGGATTTTACGTGTCCATGACAAGTTGCACCGTTTGGACCTACAGCATTTTATCCCCATAGGAAACGTTTTTCATATCACTCACATCACGTCAGAAATTACAAACAGGCTAATGGAAACTCATAAGGAAGAGCGTCACTGGAAAAACCTAACAGCAAACGTGGTGAGGGCGGCAATAAACTCCGACTGTACAAGAATTTTAAACATAGCTACAGTGTGGAAGCATATATACAGAGATATTACCCATATGGGCGAGGAGACACAGGTGGATATTTTTTTGATATCCGCACATGTGCTCTTTAGTGATTCTCGACGTTGATTGGTCGGTTACCCTGAGAATGAAATACGACTGGTTGACGGGACTATTTTCACGTTTCATTGATAAATGGAACGTGCCGAACACATGCATCGCCTTTCAAAGAAAAGCGTAGATAGATGAAAATTCTTATACATTTATTACAAGTTAAAATTCTAACACATACAATTTGACACTTAATCAAAATGTTTCGCTATGACTGTAATTTACAAGAATGATAATTTTTTCCCAAGCAAAATACTTGAAAATAGGCGTCGCGTTTGTAAACAAACATGGCTGCCATAACAATATTCATGAAACATCAAAACATAATCTGAAGATTAACGATACGTTAATGATAACTTAGAATTGATCATAATCATTTCACAACATAAAATCACCTAAAATCACATGAAGCCAACGTTTGTTCAAACCATACACTTTTGTCGGTGCAAAAACGTGCAGGTCTGACGGACTCGATCTAGTTCGAACACGCTCGCACAAAACAAACCTTTGCACAATGGCGTCGTACCCACGCAGTATGCAGCTGTTTAAAATACTAATACAAATCGAGAAACGCTCCGTACAAATTTTTGGGCAAACGTTTCGTTGTTGTAATTGAATATTTAATTAGTTTAACAAAGGTTCATCGACTACACGATAAGTAATCCGATAAGAGTTATCGTTCTTGATACTGGCAACAAGACGTGATTGAAAGCAACATCCAAGAGAAGAAATGTTGTTCAAACTTCAGATTAGTTGACAATATTGACATACAAACTCGTTTCGATGCTTTCATTATATATTTCTCTTCAAGATATTGCCACTTTTATCTGTTGAAATGTTAAAAAATTGACAGGTTTTTCCAATTTTCATTTCAACACTGTGCGTTCAGCCACTCGCCCGTTAGTAAGTAGCCTAGGTAGTGACGACGACACACATTCACATAAGCATAGTCATGCGATAGCTTCTAAGAGTATTTTTGTCATGATCTTAATGTGTCTCAAATATGAAATCATGTTATGTATTATTTGGGGAACAAACTTTCGTCAGTTTCATGGCCTTTTTAAACAGAAGTACATTGCGTAGCGCTGTTGACTAATTTACTTCCTGAGTAGCTGCAGAGCTGTAGCTATATAACCTCTTCCCCCAGTATCATCAATTTTATAGCTACAGAGTCTACACATGAAAAACCTAACCAATTTCCATATTCAGTTGGTACCTTCTCTTTCAAGAGTCTTACACAACGAACATAACAGTCCTGTAACTATTCATTAACGATAAAATACTCTTCAATTGTTATGTATTATGGCCGCATATATTTTTTAAATATAATCATCATAATATTAGTTTTACCGTTTGTTTATTTTTACATTCACTGCAACTCAGCGGTACGGTGACGCCATCTTTAGTCTATTTTTAGATATGCTAATTACTTAGAATTCCCCTTTACGGTCACGTGATGTGTAAATTCAAGACTGGTCACGGACATAAGAAACGAGTGCGTAAAAATATATGCAGCAAAAGCGGGGACGCAATCGATGTTTTGTTGAAGACATAATAGGTAGTCGGCGACTTTCAGGTTACACTTTGTCTAAATATAGTGTGTAAAGCCGATGATTGAATTTATGTAATTTGCATCTAGTTATCAAACAGTGTAACAGCACTTTATTGTAAAGCTGAACCAAAACGGGTACAGCCGTGTCGGGTAAAGATACGCGTATACGCACTCGCACAAAACTTAACCTAGTAAAGCAGGATGAGTGTTAGCTTGTAATAAATTTATATCTATGCATCTTTTGGCAATTTAGAAGATATCATGAAATTTTTGAAAAGGTTAAAAGGACTTTAGTGTTGATTATTGGCAAACAATTGGTAAAAACTGACAAAATTCCTATAAAACATATCGTAATCAAACAGTTTGCCTTCCCACATAACAATTGTCATTGGAAACCAAAGTATTGATCCGACTATCAGTTTGTCCTAACCTAGACTTCAGAAAACAGTTTAAAAATCTATCAAAATCATAATATTGGAAGTGTAAGGTGCATTTAAACCCGGCGTGCGTATCTTTAGCCTACACGTGCCCACCTACGGGGGTATTCGTTGGATTTGGTTATCTTTATCAAAGAGAGAAAATAAATATACTCATTATGTGTATTTCATACATGTTCTATTTTTGATACGTAGTTTCCGTCACTGATTGTTAGAAATAGTTTTTTTTAATAAATTGAAAATATCGATAAACGGGTTAATTTAATACATGGATTTAGAGTTTGAAAAAAAGGAAGAAGATATAATTCCTATCTTTCCTTCGATGTACTTATGTATCTCATTACTGTATAACATTTTCACTGTCTATTTTCTAAGAAAGAAATTGCGAATATTTTGCGGAACTTGAAAATGATAATGAATCCACTGGTAGAAATAAGCAATAAGGAGACTTTTTAGGAATCAAATATCAATGATTTTTTTTTTCGAAGGTATAACGTGACTTTCTTGTGGCACATATATATTTGATCTAATAAATAAAGCCTATATAATAATTCATGTCGAAGTTCAACACTCGCAAGCCGATGCGAATAAGAAAGGCGATCGACATCGGAACGCCAGTGATTAAGACTATCCAAGTAAGAAAACAAGTTTTATATGATTTTTTTTTAAATTAGATAAACGAAAACTTATATGATATGTTCAAATTCAATGGTATGCTTCTGCTGAAACCCTTGAAAAAAGAAGCAGGTAGAGACAGAAGCCCAGTTTGCGTAGCTATCGTCTTGATAACGTGTCTTCGTTCCGTGACGTGATTCTCGCTCATTTGCATACGTAAACAAGATGGCGGCTTTTATGAACGGAAAAACGTAGAAGACAAATTTTCAGGCTTAAAATTATATTAATTATCGGCGTTAACATTAAAGTAATCATTTGATGTTGGAAACATAGTTCTCATCTGTAATTGGTCTAAATATTAGAGCGTTTGATCATTTCATTTTCTGGTTACACCAACATTAGCGCCAGCGAACCCAGATTTGGTTCGCACAGGTTAGTTTTTCTAAGGATGTGTCTGCAGCCAAAAAGGCGACGTCAGGGTATCAAAGAGCCTATTTTGGCGAAGCAACTGTAGCTACTTCCTGAGATGTTTGGTTTTTACACGCGTATGAATACGGATCAGCTGATCAATGTCGATCACTACCGTCTCTTAATGACAAGGATTTTCAGTCGTAATTGGTTATTTTAATTGAATATGGGTAATATATAGAATAACCAACTCGGTACGAGTGATTACGGGAAATATCCACTCGTAGAAATAATGTTCAGTCGCTCGCCAAGGCTCGCGACTGTGAACATTATTTCAACTCGTGGATATTTCCCGTAATCACTCGTACCTCGTTGGTTATTCTCTAAGTCCCTCCCCAGGACGTATCGTCGTGCACTTGCCCTCTTCAGATGCGGAGTTGCCCCTATACGAGTGGAGACTGGACGGTACACTAATTTACCTCTAAATGAGAGAGTCTGTTTTAACTGTGAGGGGTGTGTGGAAGATGAATGTCACGTGTTACTTTATTGTCCTCTTTACAGTGATCTTAGAAAAGTTCTTATAGCTAAATGTAACAGCATCTGTGATAATTTTAATCAGTGGAGCATCTGTGATAAAATATCGTTTTTTTTGTCCAACCCAGAAATTATATTTTTATCGGCCAAAAGCTGCAAACTGATTTTAGAAAGAAGAAAGGAAATTTTATATAGTGGTATGTAAACTATCTTGTTTATTTTATTGTGATGTACATATATTGTTTTGGTTTTAATTTCTGCTGTGTGAGTCTCTCGTAACCCTAAATGGGTGGCTCGGCAATGTATTTTATATGTATATTTTAATGTATTTCATTTTGCATTGTACGAGGTGAGACCATAATAAACTATCTGTCTGTCTCTCTGTCATAAAAATATCTGGGTAACAAACTTTAAAGAAATGGTAGATATGTAACCGAAATCAAATCACTTGTCGAGAGTGCAACAAAAGCCATGTATGCCCTTTTAAAGAAGGCTTGGAATATAAATTTACCACTGGACTGTATTTTAGCAGCTATTGATACTGTGATCGTTCCAATCATGATCAATGGATCAGAAATTTGGGGATTTGAAAACTTAATGACTACCGAAAGATTACGCCTTAAATTCTTAAAACTCATCTCCTCCTTGAGGAACACCACTCCAAACTTTGCTATCTATGGTGAGTTCGGAAGAGAACCAATTTATATCAAAATGTATAAGCGAGTTAAATGCTTCTGGCATAAGATCTCTACTAATAACTGTACCTTGAAAACTTCTAGTATCTTGTTCAATTTTATCCGTGTTTATGCCCCAGATATGTTAGATAGATTGAAGTGGTTCTCATTTGTTAAAAATATTCTAATAGATTGTTGGTTAAATGAAATATACGATAACCCTATTAGTTGCTCAACAACGTGGCTTGCCTCAACAGTGGAACGGATACTAATGGACCAAAAACAAGAGTTATCCTTTGAATCATACCTATTAATGTCAAAGGCAATATATCTACCTATTCTTAGATTTAGAACTATCAACCATTATCTACCTGTTGAGACTGGTCGGTGGACAAATACACCTAGAAATGAACGTTTATGTAAGTTATGTAATTCACCCGCTGTTGGTGATGAGTTTCATTACGTCTTCAGGTGTCAAGCCCTTCACCAGCAGCGGCAGATGTTGTACCCTCAATATGTAAACACCTGGCCTAATTTGTTTACGCTTAAAAAATATTTATGTCCAAAAACTGCCAAAACTGTTAAGATTTTGTCCATACCTATCAACTATCAATTAAATGAAATTGCACATAAGTAATGTTTGTATGACCAAATACTGACATTATTGTATTATAGCTATATCTGTGTGTATATTATATTGTAAATGTTGTCATTTTATCTGCATACCTTAAATGCCATCTTGGTGTATGTATATTTGTATGTGTTTATGTACCCTATACTCATGTACCACCGTCGGTGGGTATTGAGAAATAAAAACCTTGAACCTTGAAACTTGAATCAAAAACGATGTTAGTAACTTTTCATTTTTGTTTTCACATCCAATATTACATAATATTAACGGTGTCGATGTTGAACTACTGTGTTCTCGTGTTCTCCTGGCATAAAGCAATTGTTTATTTTCATATTGAAATAACTAATGACAGTTGTCACAAAATCGATTCAAATAAAGTACGTATTGAGGACGAGGCGCTCCTACAGCAAGAGTGAGATTGCAGATAGTGGCTTGCTTATCATCTTGGAAATACATGTAAAAAAATTCATTCAAAGAAATTATTCTTTGTAGCTTAGTGAACTGATCACGATATAGAGAGAACGAGAGATCTGGAAGTCTGTTTGGGACAAACGACTCACAACATCAAGACCATAATCATCTCATCAAGTTCATAATCGTCAGCAAATTGTTTTCCTCACTGCCGCTCACCCAAGGGTTTTCTCTGCAATCAATACAGATCCACAGGCATTTTACTTTATGAAATTAGATCAACGAGCACCGTTTGCATAGACGGGCTGCATTTGCCGCAGGCTTATAGAGAACTCTTGATGGTTCAGAGGGATTGCAGAATTTGTTCTGCAATATCAGGCGGCAAGCTGATATTTCTGTGTGATATCGCGAGGGAGTAAGTTATTCTCTGTTGTAAATGTGGACAGCAGTTTATGAGGTAAATAATGCTTCGTCCGAGCTGTAAATGAAAAAAAAAACACGCAAAGCATTTCGAAGCAGATTTAATTCCACAAAGAAGCATTTCGAAGCAGATTTAATTCCACAACGAAAGAAAATTGGGTCATTCTTTGGCTTTTATTTATACTTATATATCTATTTCATATACATGTATATACATTCTGCAGGTAAAAGAAGCGGAAGACCGAGGGTGACAACTTCCGCAGAAGACTGATATGCGCACTCTACATCTGCGCAACAGATTCGTCACCCTGACTGACGGCGATAGGGCACCATTAGCAGCAGAAACACTCTCATGAGACGTGTTCGAGCTGCTGGTATTCGGGCATATCGACCATTCCGCGGAATGACCTTCCCCGCAAACATCGCCTCAACCCTCTACGCTGGGCGAGGAGAGTGAATCGCTGGCAGCGTCGTGATTGGGCAAGAGTGATCTCTAGCGACGAAAGTCGATTCAACCTGTTCCAAGCAGACGGCAGAATGAGAGTATGCAGACGTAGAGGCGAGAGCCGGGCTGCAGCATGTGTCCAAGGTGGCAGCGTCATGGTCTGGAGCGGGATCTGCGGCGACCAGAAGACAGGATATATGACAATTCGTCATACCCGTAAATCCAGAGAAATAGGAGTCAAGTGTTACAGCCTGTGGTGGTCCCATTTATACAGATGCAACAGCAAGGGATGATTTTTCAACAGGACAACGCAAGAGTACATTTCGCCAGGATCACCACTGATTTCCTAAACCGACAAAACATCCAGGTTTTGCCTTGGCAATCACGCTCCCCTGACTTATCACCGATCGAGCAGCTATGGGACCATTTGGGAAGACGACTTATACGTTGCCAACAGCAACCAGTCACAATACAACAGCTGGCTCTACAGGAAGAGTGGCAACGTATCCCAAATGACGTCATCCGACGACTTACCTTTTCTGTGAGAAGACGAGTCTATGATTGCATTGACTGTAATGGGATTCATACCCGATACTTACACCACTAATTATGAAAAGCATACAACGTAATGTCGCCTGATCTGTCCATGTAAATTTCTTTAAACATAATTTTGTTCGTATTATTCATGAAATTATATAAAAGACTTAACAGCTAATTGAGTTGCCCAAATATAAGTTTTATTTCCCATCTCCTTAGCATGGGTAAAGTTGATATAGTTTATATAATAAACCTATCAAACATCTCAAATGATATGATTAGAGATTATTTTAGTTTTCTAAGATATTTTGTGACAACGGGGTATATCACATTGATATCAAGAAAAAAGCAAAAAAGTATTCTTCTATAATGATATACATTCGAAATTTCTTGGTAATACGATTGGCAAGATATTTATAAACGACATTAGTGATAAGATGATATATTATGATATTTTATGACATTGTGATAGTTCTCCTGAACATAACGAGTCAGAACATTTCCAGAACACAAAAGGGGACGTCATATGTCAAAAGACAACAGGGTATTTCTATAAGATATAAGTTATGGGAAATGTGATAGTTCATCGTTAGGGGACCATTAGATAGATTTCAGGGGGCATATATGTTTGCATTTGACTGTGTTGGAGTGGTAAATATCCACCATTGGAAATAAACACTTTATTTTGAAAGTCTTGGCGAGATGATGCAAGGTATTTATTCCTCATGCAGTATATTTACCATCCAAAAATTACGAGTGTAATTACATCTTTATCATGAAGTGTCAATCTGCATTCATTTTGTAAATTATTTTTTGCAGTTTTGATGACATGCAAACATTGGTTTGCTATTTCTTCGACTCATTTTCTTTCATCAAATTTTATTTTGAGGAAGCTCCCTGTGATTTCAAGCGTTTGAAAATGTACGTGAAGTCATGGTGTAATGATTTAATTTAATATTTTATCTATCCATCTAAAACAGTTCCTGGCTTTATAATGTGAGTGTGAAGCTATGACCTAAACATAGATTTGACCCGAAGTGTTAATCTAACCAGAAACGTAGAAATTCCAGAAAGTAAATTCATGAGAAGCTACCCCAATTCAAGGACCAAATTATCAAAAACATGATATGGTGAATAGTCCGCTTACATTAAGTTTAATATCCATAAAATGACTATTTGACGCACGCCACTGTCCGGTTTTCGATCACAATTGCGACGTTCTACCTTCATATTGTCGCAATTATGATCGAAAACCGGACAGTGGCGCGCGTCAAATGGACAAACGTAATTTTGAAGACTTATCTAAAACAGCCAGGTGGGCAGTTAGGAGTTGAAAGTGTTTGTTAGGTTATATAACTAGTATCCATGTATATTGGACGTGATATCTACACCTCTGTGCATTTATAAGGCTGTTTTTAGATTTTCATGGAAAACCAGTATTTCTCATATATATGTTTTTTGGACATGAAAAGTTAAGATGTTTCGATTTTATATCACCACATAGGACAAAAAAACTATTTTCGCGTCAAACTTCATGTTTGAATGAGACATTGAACTTGTGAATTTGAAATTACAAAACCTTCACTGAAAATGTAAATTAGTAATATGTAATTAAGCACCGCATTACTGAACTTAATTTTCAACTATGATATTTCGTGTAATGCATGTGACCTTGTTCAGTTATCTTTAAAAATGAACTATATATTCAATTTGCGACTTTCTCACGTGACGAACCTTGTAAAAATACTACTATCATTGCTCAACTTCAGGGAACTATTTAAATTATTATGATGGACAATTCAGGTTAACAGCCCATAAACATTGAATCCTGAGATAACTGAACCATCGATAAAATTCGGTGGCCTTGTAAGAGTATTGAATCAACAGGTCTAACAAGACACTGTCTTCTTGTAATAAGTGGTTAAGTTTGGGTAACAAACAAAATGAGAATCAAATTTCACGGTGGAAATCTTTCGGCAGTTCGAGGCCACCTGAACAAAGACTCAGGTTTGAAAAAAAAATGAATAAGCCTCATGAATAGATGCTTTAGCCAGAGAAAAGTTTCAAATTTTATGATAATTTTTATAATATATTATATAATGAACATTAAATCAGATGCTCAAAAATAAAGAGTTTTCTGATGATTTTACTACCGCTTAAGAAAATACCAAGTATAACAATGTTCACTGTAAATCATTTCTGTACATGCCAGTTAAGTTTGGTACCACTGAAGTGGTTGAATCGTTAGTTTCAGGTAGTTTTACAAATATTGTATCTAAACAATGCTGATTCTGAATCTGACGATATGTGGAAGGAAAATAATTCTTTCTGAATTTACATAGATTTGTTTAGCTGATACTTAAGAAGCGCAGGTTTTGGGTACTGCTATATTCAACTAAATATTGTAACACATGATCTTCCAAGTTGTTCACCTCTCACTCTTGATACCAAGTACTAAAAGAGCTATTGACTTGTGCTAGAATTCGGCAATTGTAGAGAGGGTAAACCGTCTAGAATACGGAGCAGGAAAACTGTTCTTATCAAAGCTAATTCTAAGGTTTAAAGAGGAGACGGATGTAACGCATAATTTTGATTATTACAAATTATTATCTGTATTACTTTCACTTATAAGAATCAGTAGGGCCAAACAATGAGAAAATATACGCTTTAATTCGACTACAAGGAGACCTTTAATACCTCTGTTTTGGATAACCGCCTAATGAGACTGGCGAACGCTTACACAAAATCAATGAAGCATGACTCGAAGCCACGCCCATGCAGTGTGTGACGTTCTAGTTGTCTTTAAGCTAATTCAACAGCAAAATAGAGGCAATGGCATGACCGGAAGAATACCTAAATACGATATGTAACTGCTTCATGATATCAACTTTCCTTCTCAGTCGTCAAATCCATTTTGATTGGACTGTGACAATCCTTGGACGCGGTTTTCTCGAGTGGGTTTTTATCAAAAAGGTTTAGAACTTAATAGGTGAGAGACCCACCAGTATGAGATAACACGTAGTGTTATATCATGTATTTATCGATATGAAGTTCTAAATTGTCTCGTAAAAATGAAAGTTTTTGTAATAAACGGGAGACAATGTACAAAAAATTGTTACATGTTTACTGTAGAAATTTTTTTTTCTTTCACTTCACTTGAAATCATGACAACTTAGTAGTTAAGTGGATGATTCGATTGTATTTAACTAACATATATTATATTGTTATCTAGTATTACATCTGACACCAAAAAAATGTGGCAATACCTCTGTCTTTGAATTCAACAATCAATGATATGAAAACTTACCTGGCGCAAGCGTTAGAAACATCCTATGTAATCCTAAAGAATGTTGGTACCCGTTATTCACGATGTTCTTTTTTAAATGTTTGTCATCGTCAGTAGAAGTGCATGAGCCAAATCTCCTTCTCTTAATTTATTGGTTGAATATATATATTCTACAAGTTCATTGGTTCAAAATGACTGGACGCAGTGACAATAAACTAAGTAGCAGTCGAATGCCAACAGTTCCGCTATTATGAAAGGACAAATATTCCGCTTGGCGGGTCTAAGGCGTGAAAATTCAAAAGGTATAATTACAGACCATCAATTTAAATCAAGAATAGCAATTGAATGCGATAGGATCACATAACGGCCACCTGTGTGTCATAAAAGAATAAGACAAGTTAAACAGTCTGATCGTTGTGACAACATTTGGCAGACGTCGTAATTGATGTACACATGCTATGGGATAGTGCGCATGGCATCGTATTATAACACTGTCTTTCGCTTGGACGAATGCAAATAATTAAAGATATATTAAACATCAATTTACCACAGATTGGAGTTGTTTGGATGACATCAATTTTGTTTAAACAGTTGTTAAAACTGTGAGATTTCCTGTTGTTTTTTTTTCATTAAGGAGGTTATACTGGCGCCAAATAGCACGTCCCACGGCAGGAGAAGCTTCAGTGACCACGGGCCAGTTCAGTTTTGTTCACTGGTGCTAATTAGCTGGTGATTCGAAAAAGCCGTTTTAAGTTGTTTAGCGGCCAATTTCGAAATTTGAATTCAAGTTACTGGCAAATTAGAATACACTTTAATGAATCACGAAGTTTGCCGGGGGCGGGATAGCGCAGTGGTTAGCGCGTTCGGCTTCGGATCAGGAGGTCCGTGGTTCGAATCCCGCCAGGGGCTCGGCAACTTTGTCTGCAGTAGAGAACTGTTCTACACGCAGTCAGGTTTGGGTGCAATGCTACACTGAAATTCAGCGCAGTACCACCCATGGTTTGTTAGTTCCAGCCGATGCTCGCAGGTTTCACCGCAATGCATGGCCACGATAGTGTTGCGGGCTTTCTCCCTGCAATAATACTAGCAGCCGCGATATAAGTGAAATAATCTTGAAAGCGGCGTTAAACCCCAACTCACCGCACCTCACGAAGTTTGCCATGGGTCATTTCAGTCGATCTTATTTATGAAACCAAAAGAAATTTACTCAACTTTTTAGGAGAGTGTCTGTCAAATCATTAAATCTACCGATGTAACCATTACTTGTGGTTTCACTGTGTTAAGGATTCTTGTTATCTTTCTCATGTTTCTGACAGTAAGTGTGAACCCGAAAGTGTGCTCAATTTACTCTGTCTACTTCTCATGTGCCTACCTACCATTATCATACACGTTCTTAATTCTTGTAATGGCTAAAACACGTTTATCTCTTTAAACAGGAAAACAAATTATGCATCGGGAGTCATAGACTCAAGTTTCTGTAAATGATTTTGTTCATTCCAAGCAGCTTGGTTGTAGTTGGTACAAACAATGTCCACAAGAATTACAAATGTGTGTCCGAATTCGCGGTGTGAATAGGAGGGTCCAAGTGACACGGTCAGTGGTTCTATATCAGGTATACACAGCATGTCTTTGACGTAGTTCTTGCAACATCGCTCATTCACGTAAAAGCATACACCACCATCAATAGCTTGTCTGTCTAATCTAATGGGAATGCCAAATCTGAGAATTGCACTGGAGCTGTCATGAAAAGTATTATAGAAAGAGGATTCGATAAAATAAGGAAAATTAATGTGTCTGTACTCAAAAACGTGTCACGCACACTCACTCAATTCCAACAGTTTATTCCTCAGTGATGCCGTATTTGATAGAAAAAAGGTTGGTTATGGGGCTAATTTTCCCTACCCCTACCCGCCAAAGGACATTATTATACAAGCTTATTTTTCCGGCGATCGACGGAAAATAATTGACATAAGTAATATTATCATATTTAAATAGTACTACTGTACCTGAATCCCCTATAGGTGCGTATATTTACCTTACAGCACTCTTCAGATATCTTTGGCCTTTTTGGTGAATTTAGATTTTGTTAGTTTTTTTCCTTGTGTTTAATTTTGGGAGGATAGGGATGTCATGAAAATGAAACCAATGTCTTTCTTTAAGTTCAGCTTTATGCACGGTTAAACAATTTCGTGTTGACTTTCTTCATAAGAAGCAATTAATACAAACTAAAGACAATTGTCTTTGCTAGTTCAACATTCAACAATTATGAATTTAAAAAAATTACTATGAATTGTCAGACACATTCACTGGTTATCAATTATCAATATTTCAATTAATTGTTCTGATTATATTTTTTAAAAATATCATGAATTGAGTTTATTCTTGTCATTGATAGATTAACCAAGTTCAACCTTCCTCGAGCTGTGAGTGTGACAGTAAGGACGATGTAAGTAAGTAAGTATTGCCGTAATGTTCTCACTGTCATACTTTCAAATCCGTCCTCTTGCTTCAAAACGTCAGACGCCATTTTGATAGACTACTCGGCGGAAGTTGATGACGTTAAGGGGACTTAACTCTAAAATACTTTTCAAAGGGAGATAACAACACTTTTCGGAAAGGCGAATATATAATATGACGTGTGACGATGACGTCTGTCTTGTCTATCTTGTTGCACCGTTAAGTGACACACCCTTTCATTGTCTTCTTTTAGTTAGCATATACACCACTTTATTCACTAACTACTTCTCTCTTACTTTTGTTGACTTGATTATCATATTGTTATATTTTTTTGCCGGATAAACGGGTATCGTCTCTAAGTCTAAGATTTTGTTACACTGCGACAGTCTACGCCTCACTTTTGTATACGAGTCTCATGATGAGTATACGCTGAATGATCTCGGTACCCACTCACGACATCTCACATTTGGAGGCAAAAAGTTTTCCACATTAACCTTAGGCATTGATAAATTGTCAACATTGACCCATATCGTGAATGTTGGATTAGGTCTATCGCACTTCGCCAGTGACATCACAGATCCCAGCAGGCACAAGACGTCTTTTAGACGTCTAAATTAGGTCTAAATTGGCTTAGACGTCTATTAGACGTCTATTCAACGTCTTAATTTAGACGTCTAAGCCTAGACGTTGAATAGACGTCTAAAAGACGTCTTAAGGTAGACCTGCACTTTCATACAATTTTATTATAATGCTCTAATATTTCAGTTTAAAAGCTGTTTCCTTTGCTTATTGAATTTAAACAAACCTTTCCAAAATTAGGTATTAAACATTGAAAGATTTCTGTCACTTTACATGAATATTACAATATATTTTGTAGGTAAAGAAAATATTTGCATCAAATAATATATAACACTCAAATGTTATTCATATTTATCAAAAGTACAAATTTATAAGAAGAAAAATTATTAAATGTTCTGGGTGAAGAGATTTGAACTTCAATACAAATCGAATTTGTAGTCAATGCAGTGCTATTCCATGCAGAGTTGCGGCCCTTACATCAGCTTGAATTAGGCGCCATTTTCAATCCTTTGTTCTCAAAAGAGATGGGATTTCTCGATATCAACGCATCTGAAGTGGTGTTCCTTACGGATTTTTTTCGTCTACAGTTTAGGTAAGACTATGTTTTCTGTATATAGGACACGCTAATTAGTTTTACCTTGTCAGTAATCAAGATTCTCATTCGTCGCTATCTTTCCTTTGTTTACAATGGTCGTGCATCTGATGGTACAGCCTCTTCCATTAATAACTTTCAGCTCGTAATTTTGTGATGCTACTTCAAAATATGTGTGTAGTGTTTTCTTAGTATACATATTTGAAGGAAATATAGCTTTCTCTATTTTGAATGAACCCAAATAATTCATGACCAAATTCTTTCCCTAGGTTTTTTGTTACCCGAACTTTCATAGTGGAATATTAATGATTAAAAAACCCTTATTAAATGCAGAGAACCTGATTCAGTGTGGAACATTTTCAGATAACTGTTATTTTAATTCACTGCAAAAAAACAACTTTTTATAATAGTTGACTTATGTAGATTCAACTATTATTAGTTTCTAGTTAGTAAAATAAGTTTCATTTGGTGTCTGTGTATACATTTATATTTTTATTAAATTAAATTTTTTTCGGACACGTAGCTTACCAAATAATTAACAGTGTTAACATATATTTTGATTCGCATCTGAACATATAGGTAAAAATGTTGACCATGATCATGAATTGAGATAACAATTAAGGTTTCAATTCAATTTCAGATACTTTGACAAATCTGTTACAAGGACGCAATCAAGGATACAATTCTCAAGAACGGCGGAATTCTTTTAAGATGCTCTTCGAAGGTGTAGGAAGAAAATGGCCTTGAATCAGGACATTCACACTTTAAGAATTACTCTTCAGCTTTGGACAATGATATGAAGATTTGACAAATCTGATTCTAAGTAAAGTTACTTTTTCAAAACACATAAAAGCAAATATTTTTGTATTATTATTACAATATATATGTTGATTGCATGAAATAGATTTTATATTGAATAAATATTTTATCTTATTTGAGCTTTTTTCTTGTTTATTTTCAAGGCACAATTGCTCATCACTTTTTCTGAAAATTTTGAATCTATTCATAAGAAAATTTAAACCTAAACATGAAATTAAGTTACCATATCAAATTCTAGAAATGGTATCCATTATAAGTCATTATATTGTTTTAAATAGTGAAATAGTTAAATAATTGGGCTTCAATATATCCATTTTCATGTAAAATATGCAATTGTGCCTTACAAAATACAGGTTTTTGTTTGAAGCCCAGAATCCTGATGAAGTTCCCACTGCATAGCATTATTATACTGGGGTATAACACAACCACTTCAGGTTCTGTTAAATATTTTGGGAGGTATTTACTCTTCTAGTAGAGGTTTGATATATGTCTAACAAACGTCTTAAAGACGTCTAATAAACGCCTAAAAGACAAGACGTCTATTAAAAGTCTACTAGACGTCTAATATACGTCTAAAAGACGTCTAATAAATGTCTAAAAGACGTCTAATATTCGTCTAATATACGTCTAGACGTCTAATAGACAGGTAGACGTCTGTCCTGCGCTTATCTTGATCGTGTTGCTTAAACCTACCCAAATTAACTTATTGCGTAAGAGTGACGTCTTCATGACCTGCGAACTTTCAACCCTGTGTTATCTGCTATACGACCTATTGTGTTTGATGGAATTGTAACTGGTATGCAGCCGGAGACTTGATGATTTTACAAAAGGTGTCGACGTTTGAGACATAACTGTAAGGCGAAGACGGCGAAGAACCTATTATGAAGTTGCTGTAATGTTGGAACCAATACTTTTACTATGACCAGTCAGAGTGCGCTAAACCGGAAGCGTGTATGTTTCTAACACGCATTGCTTGCAAAACATGAATAATTCCTTGTGGGATATTTCGGTAAAACTCAACTGTTTAAATTGCCTAAATCATAATAATCGTACATCATAATGTTTTGTAATTATCTTAATCGTTCCAGAAACGTATGATTGATGTCAAAGCTTTCTCACTACCTTTCGTATGTATAAAAAGTGACCATTCAAACACAGATAAAAAATCGCCCAAAATCTTGTTAATACTCATTGATTTCTAAATTTAATAAGTCATCGAAACTGTTCCTTGTTAAAAAGTGACAAATTGTCAATGAATTTAACTTGCAATTAGGTCACCAATACTTTGAGTGAGTTTTATAAGTGAATCTAAATTGATGTATATAAATGTTGCTTCTACATGTTATCGAGTCTAGATTGGTGAACCTCTCTAGAAAATAACTCCCCTCATTAATATTCTAAGTATATGTTAAAGATTACTGGCTTTTATCTGAAATCATGATTATCCATAATAAAATAAATGAGTATCATTGATCACAATTAGTTGTTTTAGTGGCTGCGAGTATCCCTAAAAACAAAATTATGCCTATAGGTCTATTTATTCATTTATTATACAGTCGTTAAACTTATTATGAACTTGCATCATTATAAATTCATCTGTGAATGTGTCTATAAAGACAAATTCATAAATATTTGTTTTCTTCTAGACGCTTCTTATAAAATTCTTAACATTTGACGTCATGCAATATGTCAGCTGTAAAATTAAAAATTAAGCACATAAACAACATTTTTCTAATAGTTATTAGTACTTGTTTCATTCCTGACCTTCTGCATTGTAATTCTGCATGTAGACCCTCATGTAGACTCTACAACCCTTTATTTCAAAGTCTTAGCATTTTTCTGTATTCAAACTTTTCTTGAATCATTTTGATAGGTCCAAAAATTTGTCATTCCAAATCTTTTCCCCAACTAAATATATTGTATTTCATCTTGTCATGACTCATTTTGAAGACTCAACACCCTTTTCATTCCAATTCCAACCTTTTTAGGGGTGTATCAAAGACTTTTACATTCTGTGTTGACTTAAGCCCCAGTGTAGGTTTAAGGTCAGGTATACAAAACCTTAAGTCAACACAGTGCTTAAGTTAGCATTTTATCACCATTTATAAATTTTTTTCCAATAACTCTTTTTTTATGATTACAAAACTTTTTCCAACTCAATACATTGTATTTCATGGTGTTTTGACTCATTTTGAAGATTCCATACCCTTTTCATTCCAATTCCAACCCTCTTAGGGGTGTATCAAAGACTTATACATTCTGTGTTGACTTAAGCCCCAGTGTAGGTTTAAGGTCAGGTATACAAAACCTTAAGTCAACACAGTGCTTAAGTTAGCATTTTATCACCATTTATAATTTTTTTTCCAATAACTCTTTTTTTATGATTACAAAACTTTTTCCAACTCAATACATTGTATTTCATGGTGTTTTGACTCATTTTGAAGACTCAACACCCTTTTCATTCCAATTCAAACCTTTTTAGGGGTGTATCAAAGACTTTTACATTCTGTGTTGACTTAAGCCCCAGTGTAGGTTTAAGGTCAGGTATACAAAACCTTAAGTCAACACAGTGCTTAAGTTAGCATTTTATCACCGTTTATAAATTGTTTTCCAATAACTCTTTTTTTATCATTCCAAAACTTTTTCCAACTCAATAAATTGTATTTCATGATGTCTTGACTCATTTTGAAGATTCCATACCCTTTTAATTCCAATTCCAAACCTCTTAGGGGTGTATCAAAGACTTTTACATTCTGTGTTGACTTAAGCCCCAGTGTAGGTTTAAGGTGAGGTATACAAAACCTTAAGTCTACAAAGGGCTTAAGTTAGCATTTTATCACCATTTTCAAATTTTTTCCAAAAACACTCTTTGGCTTACCAAATCCATCTCTCTAATAGTAAAATTATATTTTGGCATGTTTTTCCAGTTGTGTATTCGACAACATTTTATTTATAGGCCCAAGCCTCTTAGGGAAGCATCCAGTGTTGAACTTTTCACATTTTTAGTTCAATGACATTAAACTTTTTATATATCTCAGTTCATTTTATTTAATTCAACTTGATTTCTTATTTTATTTCATTCAAAGGTATTTTAAGTTCTAATTCATTTTATATGCTTTCAATTGCGGAATATTGTCTTTTAGGTCATTTAAGGTAGGTCGACATGCATGTTTCATTAAGCAAATATTTCATTACCCGATGTTTAATGTTATGTAACATTTTTTAAACTAGGTATTTCCTCTATCTTCTTTTCTTCATTTTACAGGTAAAGATGTCCTCAACTTTCGGATCTTACGAACTCTCGAATGTTGTCCGAAGTGTTGTTGCTGAAAGAGTTGGTTTCTCCAAACTATATGAGAAGTTTCAACAGCTCAAACACTTTTTCTCTCGTGGCTATGCCAGGTTGGTATTTTGTATGATATCCATTTGATTAAAGGAGAATATTTGAAATCTGTGTTATTTTGAAGTCTCAGAGCAGAAACAAGCAAGGAGTTTTGAAACATGAATTGAGAGCAAACAAGTAATAGAATTGTTAAGAAAGATAATTTCGAAAACTTACCAAATCTAAAATAAGAATTATTGCCTCTGTGGCGTGTATAGAGACCTCTCGACTTGCATGGTAGAAAAATTGTCAGAAGATTCAACATGTTCCTGGCAAATTGACTGACTTTTTAGTGGGGCGGAGGGGGTGGGGGATGTGTCTTTTTAATTTGGGTTTGATGGTTTAGCTCCTCTCCGGTTAAAAAAACGGAATACTCCTGCATATTTTAAAATATGCTTGATCCCCAAGCTTCCATTAAACCATTTAAGCATTTTGACATTTTCAAACCTTAATTCTCGATGTATGAGTACCAATGGTGGATGAAACCAGATTTCTAAGTTGCATTTCTTCCAGAAATACAAGGCATAATTCATATCTACATGTTAAGAAAAAGTTTATTGTATTTGTTGATATGAGAGATTAACAACACATATTCAAAACTTGTTTAGTTTATCTAATAACTTTCTAAGCTAAATATAGTTAGCCTTATAAATATGTTATTACAGGTCTTTAAGTTAATTCATTTCTATAAAATTTAGAATACTTTATATCATCCAAAAAATATTATCCGGTTGCGCATGAGAGAGTTCCGGTTGCGCATGAGAGACGATTAGACGTGTTTTGGCGGGCTCCAGCCACCGATGTAAAATCCAACGGAATCCAACATAAATGGGCTTATTTATGTGATTTATCAACTTTCTAATGACAATACAACAAGTCTACACACGTCATTGTAAGTTTTGAATGAAATTTGACTTTTTAAATTGAAATCCTAGACTCTGAAATATTTATGAAATATGGCGACAAAACCATCTACAAGATCAAGTCCTTCCTTAGAGGAAATTGTACTCGCTGTCGAACAAAGGCTCGCAACTCGTATGGACAATATGAAAATGGATATACAATCATCGGTCGAGTCTTTAAAATCCGAAATATCGTCCGTGAAATCCGACGTTGAAAACATCGAACTGCGTGTCAATGATCAGGACAGTAAAATTCAACAACTCAGAGATGAACTTACAAAATCTCAAAACGAAAAACAATTTTTAGAGAAGCAATTCCTGCTCAAAGATATTCATGATAGGAAGTGTAACCTGTTATTCTACGGAGTTATGGAAACGCCAGAAGAAAACACCGAGCGTGCTCTCAGAGCCTTCATGATAGACAAGCTCAACTTCAGTGAACAGAGGGTTAACGACATTTACTTTAAAGTAGTACATAGACTGCCAATCTCAGAGTATCAAAAGAAACATACAGAATCTCCAACTAAAAGCATTATCGCAACCTTCTTGTACATGCCCGACAGAGAAGCTGTCTTTGGAGCGAGGAAACTTCTAAAAGGTACCAAGTGTAGTATTCAGACAGACCTCCCTCCACAAATGAAGAAGAGGAGAGCGATCCTCGGACGCCAAAGTCGAGAGATCCAGGAGAAAACTGGCCTATGGAGCAGGGTTAAAGTCCTAGGAACAGACATCTACATCGAGACAAGGGATCCAAGAGTCCTAAAGTCACCATGGGTGAAATATGATTGAACTCAAATATATGAAATATCAATTTAAAAGAACATAATACATGGACACATAAGAACAACAAATCGATGATAAACGTTTGAGAAACCTTTTTTCACGTTTATAGTGTTCTAAGTTAAAGTACACCACTACAAATACAAAGGACACATGAAAAAAACCCATTATGCTCTTTAATTTTCATGTCATATTAACATGTCAATCCTGTTCTTATTTTGATGTAATTTCTCACAAATCGGAAATACCAATCTTTTATTTATTTATTTTTTTTAAATCTAAAATAACAATACGAATCATATTCTTCAAATGTATTTATACATGTAGAACACTCGAAACACAATTTTGTTTAGCAAATATTTGTGGCTAGTCTTATCGATAGTGGACTGTCGCACGTGCTTAACGTGAAAGGCGTGACTGATTGGGATAGCGTTACACGTGGTTTGGCTACCGTAATCAGAGGGATTATTTTAGTTTCAAGAAAAGGATATTCTTCAATTACATGTCCGTTATATACTTTGGTTTTGTTTGATACTACGAATATGCCAAGAAAGGACAACTAATTTACAAATGAAACTAATAGTGTGTTTCCAAAATAGACTACCTGACAAAGACTGTAATGTGCACATGTGTAATGAGTACTGAGTAAACAAGGATCTGAACGTATTCTTGGAGATATTTACTCAAAAGATGTCTTGAGCACCCTGTGTATTTGTGTTGTTTTCGTATAAGGATATACTGATGTTGGGATACTCTGCGGATAACTCGTAAGTAACACTTTTTATGTACGAAAGGAATATTCTGGAATGAAGTAGATACGCTTTGTTACTTTTAATTACAAAATAAGAAGCCTTAGTTGCCGAAAGATGCATGTGTATAACTTATGACTTATGATTACCGAAAGGTGGTTGGAGTCTACCTTTGTTTTTTGCGGAAGCGACCAATGTTTTGTTGTTATAATAAGTTTACTCTTTCATTTTGTCCCTTTAGAAAATCAGGTACTAAACATCACCCATTAAATGCTCTGATATTTGGCAAACATCCAACTCACTATGCTAGAATGCTCCTATGTGCAACATGATAGACAATCTGAAAATATACTGTAACAACTGTCAAGGACTAAACAATGCAAGTAAGAGGAAAGATGTATTTGAATATTTAAAAAGTAAACACTCTCATATCTATTGTCTTCAAGATACCCACTTTACATCAGATTTGGAAGACAACATAAAAAAAGAATGGGGATCAAAATATTGTAAATTTAGCTCTTATAGAAGTAACTCTAGAGGAGTAGCCATCTTATTCAATAAGAATTTTGATATCAAAATCATTGATGAACATAAAGATGAGGAATTAGGAAACTACTTAGCATTAAAATTAGAAATAGAAGAAAGAACAATAACATTGATTTCGGTCTATGGTCCCAATCAAGATACTCCAGAATTTATACATAGTATATTTGATATCGTCAAAAACCTCGATTCTAACTACTTTATCCTATGTGGAGACTGGAACATCATACAAGATACTGAACTAGATCTTTTTAATTATAAACATGTAAATAACACAAAGGCAAGAGATGTACTGTTAGAATATATTGACGAATTAAACCTTATTGATCCATGGAGAGATAATAACCCACTACAAACGCGCTATACATGGCGTCAACAAAACCCCTTAAAACAAGCAAGATTAGACTTTTTCCTTTTATCAAGAAACTTTGAAAATTCTATAACGAACGCAGGCATAGATCCAAGCTATAGATCAGATCACTCAATACATTGGATTTCTTTAAAATTCAATGACCTAGAAAAAGGTCCTGGATTCTGGAAATTTAACAATTCCTTGTTACGTGACAAGACATATGTTGACAAAGTAAACGCCATAATAAAAGACACAACTAAACAATATAGAGATAATACCAACGATGCAGAACAGTCTTTTACAATTAATGACCAATTGTTATTCGAAACCATTCTTTTTATGATAAGGGGTTACACTATCAAATACTCCTCTGAAATGAAAAAAAGCGAAACAAAAGAGAAAAAGAACTTGTTGACAACATAAAGGAACTGGAAACAAAATTAGACTGTTTAGAAAATGAAGAAAACAAAAAAGATTTATTGCCACGTATACAGAAAGCGAAAACAGAATTAGAAGAAATACATAAGTACAAAACAGAAGGTATAATAATGAGATCTAAAGTCGACTGGTATGAACATGGAGAGAAGCCGAGTAAGTATTTCCTCAACCTCGAAAAGCAAAATTTCCTAAATA
Source organism: Phorcus lineatus (assembly GCA_921293015.1). Taxonomy (NCBI): domain Eukaryota; kingdom Metazoa; phylum Mollusca; class Gastropoda; order Trochida; family Trochidae; genus Phorcus; species Phorcus lineatus. The sequence goes on from OV121089.1 coordinate 14,642,986, forward strand.
AGGCAATTACAAAATTGGAAAACAAAAATAACGAAATTGTAACAGGTAAAACAGGTTTGATTAAAGAAGCAAAAACATTCTACAAAACACTGTATACAAAAAGAAATACCAACAAGGTTAACCTTCAGCACTTATTTAAAGATACAAAAATCCCAAAACTCAATGAAAACCAAAAACTTAGCTTAGAAGGAGAGATCTCATATGACGAAATATTGAACTCGCTTAAAAAGATGAAAAATGGAAAAACTCCCGGTCCATCTGGATTCACAACCGAGTTTTACAAATTTTTCTGGAATGGTATACACCCTTTTCTACTTCGATCTTTAAATTTTGCCTATGAAAATGGCGAATTATCTAGTAGTCAAAAACAAGGCCTCATTACTTGTATACCAAAAAAAGGTAAACCAAAACAATACCTATCAAATTGGAGACCAATATCTCTTCTGAACGTGTGGTACAAGATAGGTTCGGCAGCAGTAGCAAACAGAATTAAAAAAGTACTACCATCAATTATTAACGAAGATCAGAAAGGATTCCTCGCAAATAGATATATTGGAGAATGCACAAGAATTATATACGATATAATGGACTATACAGAAACTATGAAAATTCCTGGACTGTTATTACTTATAGATTTTGAAAAAGCTTTTGACTCAGTAGACTGGAACTTCATTAAAAACGTTTTTGATTTTTTTAATTTTGGGGAATCCCTAATAAAATGGATTGAAATATTATACTGCAACATTAATTCATCTGTTTTGGTGAATGGATTTGGCTCCGATTTTTTCAATGTAACTAGAGGCTGCAGACAAGGTGATCCACTTTCGCCTTATATATTTATCATATGCGCTGAAATTTTATCTATAATGATCAGAAACAATCCGAATGTTAAGGGAATAAAAATTGGAAATACGGAATATTTAGTTTCCCAGTTTGCAGACGACACGTCCCTTGTCCTAGATGGTACTGAAAAATGTCTTCAAAACGCATTGAAAATACTTGATGAATATGCCTCCTTTTCGGGTTTGAGAATAAATGTAACAAAAACGAGAATAATTTGGATAGGTTCGCTCAGAGGATCAACTAACATTCTATGTAAAAAGTGGAAGCTTAACTGGTCCCAAACTGACTTCACTATTCTCGGTATTGTATTTACCCATAACCTAGCTGAAATGGTGGAAAGAAACTATAAAGACAAACTTAAAAACATCAAAAGACAAATGCAAATATGGATGGCTAGAAACCTTACACCTTTAGGTAGGATAACAATATTAAAATCCTTAATACTACCGACAATAAACCACCTATTTTCTGCCCTACCTAACCCATCAAAAGACATTATTGATGACCTAGAAAAAAAATGCTTCTCATTTGTATGGTACAATAAACCAGATAAGATAAAACGTAATATCATAAAACAAAAGTATGAAGATGGCGGTTTACGAATGCCCGATATAAAACAAACTATAAATGCCCACAAAATTTCCTGGTTCAAAAGAATGATTTTGAATGACTCAAAGTTAATTCCTCTCTTCTCCTTCAATGTGTCACAAAGTATTCATGATTTTAGTTTAAGGGGAGAGACATTCATAAAGGAAAAAGTTATAAATAAAAAAACAAACTGTTTTTGGAAAGACGTTCTTTTAGCATGGGGCTCATATACATCATCTAAAAATGAAAAGGTTATTCAAACCAGTGATGTCCTATCACAATGTCTATGGTATAATGAACAGATTCTTCTGGATAAAAAACCATTTATATATCCACACTACGCAAAAATAGGCATCACTTTCGTCAACGATTTGTTAGATACCGATGGTACAATGTATACATTTAACAAATTCTATGAGAAATATAAAGACCTTTTAAAAACTAATTTTTTAGAATATGCAAGTCTATTAAGAGCAGTGAAAGAATATTGCAAATTGTTTGAAGTTTCGTTAGGAGAAAAATTAGAAATGCCATTTATTCCTTATTACTTTCAAGATATCTTTACGAATGCAAAAGGTTGTAGGATACACTACGATGTACTAAGTCCAATTCTTAAGCAAACACCATATGCTAATTATAAGAAGAAGTGGGAAATGGACTTTGAGAAAAATATAAATGAAAAAAACTGGAAAACATACCAAAGGATCATATTTCGAGCCCTTACCAATACAGATTTTAGGTGGTTCCAATACTCATTAATGCATAGGATTTTGCCAACTAACCAACTTTTGTTTAAGATGGGTTTTATTGAAAGTCAGTTATGTTCATTCTGTAAAACTGAAACTGAAAGTTTAATCCATCTTTTTTATGAGTGTCCAAAATCAAAGAAAATATGGAATGATCTATTGAATTGGATAAAATCAAAAACAGATATCATTGTGAACATCGATAAGGAGAAAATAATATTTGGATTTCCCGAGAAAAGGAATGATGTCCTTAATCTAATAATTACAATTGTTAAATTTACACTTTTTAAAATAAGATCATACACTCCTACGCCAGGATTTGATAAAATCAGACATGAAATTAACAAAGTTTACAATATCGAGAAAACATGTGCGATGTCTTCCTCCAACTATACCAAATTTGTTGGTTTTTGGTCCGATTGTCACCATCTGTTTGATTGAGCTTTATTATTCTTTTTGATATGTTTGATATTGTTACCTTTAGTTGCATTTTAATCAATATTAGATTCTGGTCTGATTGCCATCATCTGTTTGATTGAGACTATACCTATCCTTTTGATATGATGTTACGCTTGTAACTTTAGTTGTATTGCTTGCCACCATGTTAATATTTCACGTGATGTTTATGTACCTGACAAAAAAAATCGAATAAAAAAAAAAAAAAAAAAAAAAAAATATTATCACAACTGTGGTGAATATTAAATAATTTTGTAAACACATTTTTCAGAACATAAATCTCATATTCGTTACCAGACTCCTTTCTTAAAATTTGTCAAAACATTTTCCCTTTGAAATGAAACCGTTATTTCATAAGTTTTTCTTTCATTATAAGTTTCAGGTGAAAGGGAATGTTGAATTTGGAAATTAACACATGATGGAAGAAAACGTAGAAAAGAAAGAAGTAAGTGCCATCACAAATGTAAATATCTAGTAACCACTGCAAGATAGGCTTATCACTTTGCCTGATGTCTGTCCGTCAGCTTTTCACATTTTGTCCCCAAGAACTGCATCGCTTTCATCTTTTTTTAACAACTATTTTGATCCTTGATGATAAGTTTATGAATTTGGTCCTCCCTTTCCCTGCAGATTTTGGCAAGCATGCAGTAACCCTAAAAACTTGTAAATGACTCTTCCTGCAAAACCATCAGACATTGAAAACTCAAGCCAAGGGGGGTCACATCTTAAACCTTCTTTTGACCTCCCTTTTGAAATTGTAAAGATAGGAAGTTGTGATTAGTCTGTAACAAATTAGGTTACTATCTGAAAGTTATCTGAACATCTTTGGAAAGGCAACTTGGGTAACTGAATTCGTAAATTTGGGCTCATTGGCCACCTCCCCCTACTCTTAAATAAGAAAGTTGCAATTTTCATTAAAATGACTTCTCCACGGAAGACAGAAAGACTCAAATTTGTAAATTTGGTCCAAACGCCTGTCAAGATTAGGGCATTGCAAGGTGTTCAACCTTGTGTATTTTATTGACTCTCTTTTTATTTTCAGAAAGTGATTGGAATCTTAAGATGTTGCTCATCAGCACCAAAGGCCTGATGAGCTTTTGGCAAGCTGGTAGCCACCCAAAACTTAGACAGAAAGATTTCAGACGCCGTAAAACAACATTTATTGTTCTCAGCTAATCCTAAAGCTGATACCTATTTTTGAATATGGAATAGTCCACAGGAGACAAGAAAAATTCCAGAAAATTCAGACAGTCAATTCATAACAACAAATTTATAGATTTTTGCATCTACTTTTTGGTATTAACATGTTTTTTATTAAGTTCAATAAATAAAGATAATTTTTCACATCAGTCTTCTCGCCGTCAGTCAACAACAGAGAGTTCAATAAATAATTGACAAAGAAATGTCACAAATGTAGTCATGAATGCTATTGGCACTATTGTGTCACTTCACTATCCATGATGGAACAAATATCCGACTGGATCGACGTTCAAATATAAGAAATAAGATGTTATATATTCAAATTTGAAAATAAAATAGATTTCCTAAACTCAGTGTAAATTTGATAATGATTGATAAGTTGTTCGTTGAATTATCACCACTGTTCAGTGAGAAATATCTATTGATGAGAATAACCTAAACTTTTCCCCCATGCTTATAACTTAATCCCCATTTGATCATTGTAAGATGGGCCTACTCAGTGGGCATAACTAATTAGGATAGGTCCATTTCAGCTATGGTTGTTGTGTTAATTAATTCACTTCTCTAGTGTCTGAAATATGCCTGTCTGAAATATGCCTGTCTGAGTTTTTGGGTATAATGGGCAAGCTAGGATTTTGAAGTCTGTCAATCCATCTGGGTGCCTGTCTGTTACCTTTTCACATTTTCAACAACTTCTCCAGAACTATTAGCTCTAGGGAACTATATTTTGATATTAATATCTTATGGATGGAGTGTCCAAAAAATGTAAGATCATGTTTTTCCTTTAATTTGAATGAGATCCTCTGTCATTGATATGGTTAACATCACATTTTAAGTACATTTGTGTTGTAATTTTTAGATTTGGTGATCCCTTTAAGGGATAAGGATCACAGACTCACACCCTAAAAGTGTACATCCTCTTCTCAGGAGAAGAATGACTATGCACTTGAAATTTTATACATGGTGACTATGGCTTAGGGGATTTTGACTTAAGATTTGGTAACCCTGTTGCCTCTTATTAAGAGGGCCACACTGTAAAAACTTATTTTATCTTCTCCTTCAGGGAAGGGCCTTGAAAGCTTAATGTTTTGTAAAACTCCTTACTCACAAGAGAAGATGATTTATAGTTTTGTTTGTCTTGGCGCGCCTCAGTAAGACCACTTAACTATTCTCATCTCATTCTGAAGTTCAGAATAATTAAAAGTTTACATACTTAGCTTATGATAATTATAAATCTTAAAATTTGGTAATAGGTTGTACATTATTTAAATAGTTTATACTCATTTTTAACAAAAACTTTGATGACAATATAAAATTCATGTGCAAATCAACATTTATGTGAACTTTCTTTGAATTCAGGAAAACATGTTCTTGAAAAGTGAGGTGATTCAGGTTCAAGGTAGAGAAGAAATTGGAAGACCTCACCACCTTGTACTTAAGGTATATTGATATATATGTTATTAGAATAACTGCATCAGCATGAATGGTTGTGTTCAAGACATTTGATCATTTTCAGTTGTGTTCACTTTTGAGTGTGTTAGCTGAAAGAGATATTTTGAAATGGATGTTTATCTTGGTTTAATGTACATAAATAGTGTTTCCCCTAGTCCTTTTTAGCAGGGCACAATGCCCTGCCCTTTTTCTGTCCCTGCCGATGGTTGTTATATAGATTTTATTTTTCAGAATAATCTCCCTGGACCTTGATGCACTTTGCCCATTCATCTTGAGACTGTCTATGCCCCTGGGTGAAGTCTTGTGACTGGCCTCTCAGCCATGCCTTAGTAGCTGCCTTGAGTTTATGGTCATTGCCAAATCTTGTACCAAGCAAGTGTGATTTTCAAATTGTGAAACAGATAGAAGTCACTTGGGATAAGATCTGGACTGGTTAAGTTGTTCAAAGCCACATTGTGGATGTGGGAGTTTGTCCAATACAACTATTGTGCACTGGAGCGTTTCCTGAAGAAACATAACTCCAGCAACAAGCCACCATCTTGCAGACACCTTGGTGCAAGTGCTCATGAATTGAAGTGCAAACACTTCCATGAGAAATGCCACACTCTTAAGATATCTCATGAACATTTGTTCTGTGATAAGACATGATTAAGCCCTTGCAACCATATAATTTGTAATGGCTTCAACAGGCCTTCCTGACCATAGGTAATAGTCATAGTCCAAGGAGCTGCTACTCCGCTTAAACTCAGTTGACCATTTCACAAAAGTAGAATAGTGAGGGGCTTCTTTGCCATAAACATTGGTCCCCTTCATTTGTGAGAAACTTGACAACCGCACGAAGCTCAGTTGTAGAACTTTCCATGTGTTCAACAGGCTGAAAATCTCAGGCTGAAAAGTAAATGCTCTGGAAGGATTGTTTATGTCTGTTAACAGTTGTCAAATGGTCTATCTCAATAATGACATCAACAATGATGTCTTCAGGGGTGTTTCAATACTCACTTCTATGAACTTGAATTCCCCTCATATATGCCTACCTCTTTTATTCAATTGAAATGGGTAACTGGGTAAATTGTAAAAAAAAGTCAGCCATTTGACATTGTCAGTATGAATGTAAAGTACAAAAAAATATGTATAAAATAATGTTTTCCATTTCTATTTTCAGCACAGCTTCAGCCCTTAAAGAGTATGTACCGGTAAAAGAAGAGATCTTATTCATGATCTTCCAATTCCAACCTCATTTGGACTATGACTGTATATAATTATTGTACAGAGAAAATTCAACCAAAAAGCATGGATTCTTTCACGAGGGTGACACAGAATTAGTGTAGCCCTACTAGGAGACACACCAAAGCATGATATATTATTAATTGATAAATATATGTTAACCATTAACTGTTTTAAGATGAACAAGAAATTATTAATGAGTCACAGTCACAAGCAGGTTTTCAAACAGGGTACTCAGCAAATGACAACATTTTCTTTCTCTAGGCTATAGCTCAGAAATATTAATGTAAAAAGGGAGGTATGTTTTTTATTATTTTTTTTTTGATACTAGACATGATGTTCTCTGGGTACTTAAGGGATCATGAAATGTGGTAGTTTAATGGTAATGTTATTGGAAGGAAGGCAATATTCGCTAAAAATTGTTTTCAGAGAAAGATTGGAAGGGTAAATTGTAAAGTATTGTTCAAAATTTTTTATAACATGGTTACACCTATTTTGTGTTATGGGTCAGAGGTTTGGGGTGCTAATTATTGTAATATCACGTTAAATTTTGTAAATGATTTTTGAAAGTGGGTCAGTCTACTTGTAATAAAATGGTTCCTGGTGAGTTTGGCAGATTACCTCTCCAAATTGTTTATATGACTAAAGTAATAAAACATTGGAGTCATTTATTGAATATGCCTCAGAATAGACTGCCAAAATATTTATATGGTATCATTAAGTCTCTAGATGATTCAGGCAGCTTCACTTTGGCAACATGTGTAATAAAATATTCGAATTACATACAGTTTTGGATATGCATGGATAAGCCAAGATGTTGACAGTACTGCTTTAGGGTTAGGGTTTCAAAGAGGGCTTTTAAAGGGGCACAGAGTATGTTGTTGGAGTCAAATATGTCAAAATTCATTAATGTTGTTATTTTACCAAGAAGTAGTGGTTGTTTCAGAAAATCAGAATTATAATGCTTTTCAGTTCAGTATAGTTACAAAACGGGTTTAAGTTGTTATTTGTCATCAAAAACAGGACAGTGGCATGCAAATGACTCAAACTTATTTTTTTTAATTTATTTACAGCAGGCACAAAGACAAACATAGGTTAACAGTGTACAGTAGGTCATGTAACTTAAATACATGTTAATGGGAAACTAAAATTGGACTTTTTATCATTGAAAACAAGGAAATATTAGAATTTTGGCATTTTAGAGAAAAAGATGCAAGTTTTGGCAGGCATTTTGAACTTAACTTAGATCATTAGTTATTTTGGCTTTTCTAAAGCCAAATGAAAAATCATGATAACATACTCTGTGTCACTTTAATGTTTAGTCCTCAGTCCTTCAGTGTACTTTAGTAAGGTAAATTCTTATGGCCTGATAGGCCCCATGGGCTCATAGGATGGTATGGCTTTTGACTTTCTTAAAACTTTTCACTATTTCATCTTTTTCTCCGGAAATCTGGAATTTTGAATACTGACTTTTAAGCTGATTGGGATTCTCATTCAAATATTTGATGACCCTGTAACCAATAATGAGAGACACAGGGGCCACATAATAAAATCTATTTTATATTCTTCTCAAGAAGCAGGATGCCTAGAAAGCTGAAACCTTGTGTTCAGACTCCTTAGCTGATAGCATATCTATGTTATATACCTGACCATGTGAACCAAAAAAAACTACTTCCACAATGTTTTTTTAATCCTCTTTATCTTCAAATAAAAGATTAAGAAAGCTACAATCTTGTTAAAGTTAATGAGAATATTATGATTGTATTTGGACATCCTGTGGCAGCTCTTATGGTTACCCTGTGACCAATTATAAAATAAATTAGAGATAGCCTTGTGAACTGCAGAGCCAATGGCTATATATTTTATCAAAAAGGTGACCTCAGTCAAATTTATATTGCTTTGATAAGATCAGCTGTTGCTGATTTGTTGTTGGAGTTACTGACTGAGGCCTGGTGTTCTTTGATTCTGGTGTTTGATTCTCCACAGTTGCAATCCATTTGGTAGATTACCCACTTAAACCTGAACCAATGCCTATCTGAATATCAGAATATCAATCCCTTAACTAAGCAAACCATTCCATCACCAATCACGGAAAAAGGTTACATTTTGTGTGAAATATTCATCATCTGTCCTAGCCAGTTGTATCTTTTTGATATCAAAACTTCACAGTCCTTAATTATATGTACTATTCATTTGAGTCCATTCATGGTTTTGATTGTCAATTGCATAGTCAACAACACACTGCAACTCTGTAAACAGTGGTGCTAGCTGTCACAATTTTTTGTCATTGCTGATTTTTATGTAACTGATACATTTTTTTGGTCATATATGCATGTCTGCGTCATTTTTACCTGAAAATCGCAATTTTGGGTCCAAGTAAAGAAATCTTAGATATATCAGAATAAAAAAAAAACTAACAAGAATAACCATTTTATTTACATTCCTTTAATACTAGAGGTGAATTTAGCATTGTGGTGACTCTCTGGGTTTATTGTCCCCCGCCGCAACGCGGAACGGGGGACTATGAATTCAGCGGCGTCTGTACGTACGTCTGTACGTACGTACGTCCGGATTCTTGTTAACGCGATAACTCATGAAGCCTAGCACCTAGAGTGTTCATATTTGGTGACAGCTTTCAATGGAGGAAGACTCAGACGCCAGTTGACTTTGGTGACCTTGACGTTATTTTCAAGGTCACCACGACACTACGTCCGTCTGGATTCTTGTTAACGCGATAACTCATGAAGCTTAGCACCTAGAGTGTTCATATTTGGTGACAGCCTTCAATGGAGGAAGACTCAGACGCCAGTTGACTTTGGTGACCTTGACGTCATTTTCAAGGTCACAACGACAAATTCGTGAAGCTTAGCACCTAGAGTGTTCATATTTGGTGACAGCTTTCAATGGAGGAAGATTAAAATGCCAGTCGACTTTGGTGACCTTGACGTCATTTTCAAGGTCACTACGACACTTTGACCAATTTCTAATACATTGTTAACGTGCACCTAGTGTTCATATTTGTTGACAGCTTTCAATGGCGAAAGACTCAGACGCCAGTCGACTTTGATGACCTTGACCTTATTTTCATGGTCACCATGACACTTTGACCACTGTAATACATTGTTAACGCGATAATATTCATTATGCCAAATATCTCATAACGGCGGGGGACATTGCTATGCTATAACACTTGTTATTCTTGATTTGGCACACAAACAGATTTTCATATTTAGGAAATGACTATAATTTTCCTGTCTTTGGTTATACTGGTAGAAAGTTTTTCCTTTCACTATATTTATTGTTCATTGTACATGCTAAGCTAAGATTATCTGATGATATTTTACCGATGATTTTAATAGCATATATGTATATATATTGTTTGATTGCAGCGGCACTCTTTTCAATTTATACAGTGGCGGATCCAGGTGGGTTCAAGGGGTGACCCAAAAGTGTAAGGAAACCACCATTTTAGAAATTGACACCCTCTAGAACCCCTCTACAAAATTCCTTGATCAACCACTGAAATGGAGCGGGTCCAATGTATTGGTTATCATTGCACTTAATTGCAGATAATTTTAGTGCTTTCTTGCTTATGACAGTTTACAAATAAACAAAATAATGCAATTTCATTTCTTTTATTTCAACTTGATTCTAATTGTATTGCATCTGCTGCCTTGCTGTCCATTCTCCATTCTGCATTCTTTGACAATATCTTTGAAGATGAATCTTTTTTTGTTTTAACGAATTTCTTTGATGGTTGGATGGAGTATTTCAATTTCAATGGAGAAAGTTTTTGTGTAAGATTTTTCATTTCATTCATACTGTTATTTCAGACCACTATTTATTACAAAAGTTATTATGTTAATTGAAAATTAACCTGAAAGTAATTGCCCTGTAATGAGTCATATGTACTTCTCCTTGTCTGTGAATAAACATATGAAGTGTACAAGCTTGTTTGTGATATTTTGATGAGAAATAATTTTTCATTGAATAAAGTAAATGTGTTTAACCAACCAGTATGCATGTCATAGTGACTAAAAAGGGGAAAAAATTAATTTAGATATTGGAAACATTACTTCTACCTTAGTCTTCAATTAATATCCAACTGTTAGGCATTTGTCCAGCAAGCAGATTCATTTTTATGAGAAGAAAACATCAGAAGAATAACATAAATCATGAACTGGTACTGGTAATGGTTGAGCTCCAATAGAACTTCTGATGGTTGAAATCAAAACAGACACAATAACTGACTTTGATAAATCTTTGATACACCCCTAAGAGGTTTGGAATTGGAATGGAAAGGGTATGGAATCTTCAAAATGAGTCAAGACATCATGAAATACAATGTATAGAGTTGGAAAAAGTTTTGGAATGATAAAAAAAAGAGTTTTTGGAAAAAATTGAAAATGGTGATAAAATGCTAACTTAAGCCCAGTGTAGACTTAAGGTTTTGTATACCTGACCTTAAACCTACACTGGGGCTTAAGTCAACACAGAATGTAAAAGTCTTTGATACACCCCTAAGAGGGTTGGAATTGGAATTAAATGGATGTGGAGTCTTCAAAATGAGTCAAGACATCATGAAATACAATGTATTGAGTTGGAAAAAGTTTTGGAATGATAAAGAAAAAATTGAAAATGGTGATAAAATGCTAACTTAAGCCCTGTGTGGACTTAAGGTTTTGTATACCTGACCTTAAACCTACACTGGGGCTTAAGTCAACACAGAATGTAAAAGTCTTTGATACACCCCTAAGAGGGTTGGAATTGGAATTAAATGGATGTGGAGTCTTCAAAATGAGTCAAGACACCATGAAATACAATGTATTGAGTTGGAAAAAGTTTTGGAATGATAAAGAAAAAATTGAAAATGGTGATAAAATGCTAACTTAAGCCCTGTGTGGACTTAAGGTTTTGTATACCTGACCTTAAACCTACACTGGGGCTTAAGTCAACACAGAATGTAAAAGTCTTTGATACACCCCTAAGAGGTTTGGATATGGAATGAAAAGGGTATGGAATCTTCAAAATGAGTCAAGACACCATGAAATACAATGTATAGAGTTGGAAAAAGTTTTGGAATGATAAAAAAAGAGTTTTTGGAAAAAATTGAAAATGGTGATAAAATGCTAACTTAAGCCCTGTGTAGACTTAAGGTTTTGTATACCTGACCTTAAACCTACACTGGGGCTTAAGTCAACACAGAATGTAAAAGTTTTTGATACACCCCTAAGAGGTTTGGAATTGGAATGGAAAGGGTATGGAATCTTCAAAATGAGTCAAGTCACCATGAAATACAATGTATAGAGTTGGAAAAAGTTTTGGAATGATAAAAAAAAAAGTTTATGGAAAAAATTGAAAATGGTGATAAAATGCTAACTTAAGCCCTGTGTAGACTTAAGGTTTTGTATACCTGACCTTAAACCTACACTGGGGCTTAAGTCAACACAGAATGTATAAGTCTTTGATACACCCCTAAGAGGTTTGGAATTGGAATGAAAAGGGTATGGAATCTTCAAAATGAGTCAAGACACCATGAAATACAATGTATAGAGTTGAAAAAAGTTTTGGAATGATAAAAAAAAGAGTTTATGGAAAAAATTGAAAATGGTGATAAAATGCTAACTTAAGCCCTGTGTAGACTTAAGGTTTTGTACACCTGACCTTAAACCTACACTGGGGCTTAAGTCAACACAGAATGTATAAGTCTTTGATACACCCCTAAGAGGTTTGGAATTGGAATGAAAAGGGTATGGAATCTTCAAAATGAGTCAAGACACCATGAAATACAATGTATAGAGTTGGAAAAAGTTTTGGAATGATAAAAAAAGAGTTTATGGAAAAAATTTAAAATGGTGATAAAATGCTAACTTAAGCCCTGTGTAGACTTAAGGTTTTGTATACCTGACCTTAAACCTACACTGGGGCTTAAGTCAACACAGAATGTAAAAGTCTTTGATACACCCCTAAGAGGTTTGGATATGGAATGAAAAGGGTATGGAATCTTCAAAATGAGTCAAGACACCATGAAATACAATGTATAGAGTTGGAAAAAGTTTTGTAATCATAAAAAGAGTTTTTGGAAAAAATTGAAAATGGTGATAAAATGCCAACTTAAGCACTGTGTTGACTTAAGGTTTTGTACACCTGACCTTAAACCTACACTGGGGCTTAAGTCAACACAGAATGTAAAAGTCTTTGATACACCCCTAAGAGGTTTGGAATTGGAATGAAAAGGGTATGGAATCTTCAAAAGGAGTCAAGACACCATGAAATACAATGTATAGAGTTGGAAAAAGTTTTGGAATGATAAAAAAAAAAGTTTATGGAAAAAATTGAAAATGGTGATAAAATGCTAATTTAAGCCCTGTGTAGACTTAAGGTTTTGTATACCTGACCTTAAACCTACACTGGGGCTTAAGTCAACACAGAATGTATAAGTCTTTGATACACCCCTAAGAGGTTTGGAATTGGAATGAAAAGGGTATGGAATCTTCAAAATGAGTCAAGACATCATGAAATACAATTTATTTAGTTGGAAAAAGTTTTGGAATGATAAAAAAAGAGTTTATGGAAAAAATTGAAAATGGTGATAAAATGCTAACTTAAGCCCTGTGTAGACTTAAGGTTTTGTACACCTGACCTTAAACCTACACTGGGGCTTAAGTCAACACAGAATGTATAAGTCTTTGATACACCCCTAAGAGGTTTGGAATTGGAATGAAAAGGGTATGGAATCTTCAAAATGAGTCAAGACACCATGAAATACAATGTATAGAGTTGGAAAAAGTTTTGGAATGATAAAAAAAGAGTTTATGGAAAAAATTTAAAATGGTGATAAAATGCTAACTTAAGCCCTGTGTAGACTTAAGGTTTTGTATACCTGACCTTAAACCTACACTGGGGCTTAAGTCAACACAGAATGTAAAAGTCTTTGATACACCCCTAAGAGGTTTGGATATGGAATGAAAAGGGTATGGAATCTTCAAAATGAGTCAAGACACCATGAAATACAATGTATAGAGTTGGAAAAAGTTTTGTAATCATAAAAAGAGTTTTTGGAAAAAATTGAAAATGGTGATAAAATGCCAACTTAAGCACTGTGTTGACTTAAGGTTTTGTACACCTGACCTTAAACCTACACTGGGGCTTAAGTCAACACAGAATGTAAAAGTCTTTGATACACCCCTAAGAGGTTTGGAATTGGAATGAAAAGGGTATGGAATCTTCAAAAGGAGTCAAGACACCATGAAATACAATGTATAGAGTTGGAAAAAGTTTTGGAATGATAAAAAAAAAAGTTTATGGAAAAAATTGAAAATGGTGATAAAATGCTAATTTAAGCCCTGTGTAGACTTAAGGTTTTGTATACCTGACCTTAAACCTACACTGGGGCTTAAGTCAACACAGAATGTATAAGTCTTTGATACACCCCTAAGAGGTTTGGAATTGGAATGAAAAGGGTATGGAATCTTCAAAATGAGTCAAGACATCATGAAATACAATTTATTTAGTTGGAAAAAGTTTTGGAATGATAAAAAAAGAGTTATTGGAAAAAAAATTATAAATGGTGATAAAATGCTAACTTAAGCACTGTGTAGACTTAAGGTTTTGTATACCTGACCTTAAACCTACACTGGGGCTTAAGTCAACACAGAATGTAAAAGTCTTTGATACACCCCTAAAAAGGTTGGAATTGGAATGAAAAGGGTGTTGAGTCTTCAAAATGAGTCATGACAAGATGAAATACAATATATTTAGTTGGGGAAAAGATTTGGAATGACAAATTTTTGGACCTATCAAAATGATTCAAGAAAAGTTTGAATACAGAAAAATGCTAAGACTTTGAAATAAAGGGTTGTAGAGTCTACATGAGGGTCTACATGCAGAATTACAATGCAGAAGGTCAGGAATGAAACAAGTACTAATAACTATTAGAAAAATGTTGTTTATGTGCTTAATTTTTAATTTTACCACTGACTGTTGCATGACGTCAAATGTTAAGAATTTTATAAGAAGCGTCTAGAAGAAAACAAATATTTATGAATTTGTCTTTATAGACACATTCACAGATGAATTTATAATGATGCAAGTTCATAACAAGTTTAACGACTGTATAATAAATGAATAAATAGACCTATAGGCATAATTTTGTTTTTAGGGTTACTCGCAGCCACTAAAACAACTAATTGTGATCAATGACACTCATTTATTTTATTATGGATAATCATGATTTCAGATAAAAGCCAGTAATCTTTAACATATACTTAGAATATTAATGAGGGGAGTTATTTTCTAGAGAGGTTCACCAATCTAGACTCGATAACATGTAGAAGCAACATTTATATACATCAATTTAGATTCACTTATAAAACTCACTCAAAGTATTGGTGACCTAATTGCAAGTTAAATTCATTGACAATTTGTCACTTTTTAACAAGGAACAGTTTCGATGACTTATTAAATTTAGAAATCAATGAGTATTAACAAGATTTTGGGCGATTTTTTATCTGTGTTTGAATGGTCACTTTTTATACATACGGAAGGTAGTGAGAAAGCTTTGACATCAATCATACGTTTCTGGAACGATTAAGATAATTACAAAACATTATTATGTACCGAAATATCCCACAAGGAATTATTCATGTTTTGCAAGCAATGCGTGTTAGAAACATACACGCTTCCGGTTTAGCGCACTCTGACTGGTCATAGTAAAAGTATTGGTTCCAACATTATAGCAACTTCATAATAGGTTCTTCGCCGTCTTCGCCTTACAGTTATGTCTCAAACGTCGACACCTTTAGTAAAATCATCAAGTCTCCGGCTGCATACCAGTTACAATTCCATCAAACACGATAGGTCGTATAGCAGGTAGCACAGGGTTGAAAGTTCGCAGGTCATGAAGACGTCACTCTTACGCAATAAGTTCATTTGGGTAGGTTTAAGCAACACGATCAAGATAAGCCCAGTACAGACGTCTAGGCTTAGACGTCTTTCTAGTCCCACAGATTAGACTATATTTAGACGTCTTTTAAAGAGTAAGTAGTAAAGTAGAGAAGAAAGGTCATCTCATAAATGTAGTTGACTCCACAGGGGCGTGTATCGCTTAGAAATAGCTTTAGAAAGACATATATACCTATAGACCCTACCCTACTACTATATAAAAGGAAAGGGATGTAACGACCAAACAACCCCATGCTCAAACAAAGTCATATATCAAAGTCAAAATAATTTTTCTGGCCAAATTGTTCACTACGACTCGAAAGCTAAATGATTTCCCTACGAAACGAGCTATGGATTGTCAAAATCGGGTCATTATTTCAAAAGTTACATGCAACAACACCCCGAAAATCGCTACCGCCAGATTTTCAAGCCAAAATCCCCACTCACGAAAAACAGCGAAAACTCACCGTGTAACATCGTTTATTAATTCCAGCAATGTTGACAACACCAATGTAGAGCTCGATTCGATCGGCGACATCAAACTACAGGTTTACAATATGAGAACAGCAACTTAATATTATTTCTACGAGTGCTAGCAGACATTCTTTAAAAAATCATCTGACTTTTGGTCGCCTAGCTTGTCGGCCATAGCAGTGGCCTTGACATTCATTTGACCTCGTAACGGCAGCAAATTTACAAATTAATATTGAGTATTTTCTATTAAATCCCCTTCTGCAGTCGTGTGGGTTTTAATGAGCCAAAAATATTAAATAAACTCGTTCTTTATAACTATGGGTCAAATTATAATTTTTTGAACGTTCCAGAAATATGTAATTATTCGAATGGCAAATAGCAAAATTTGAAACGAATCGTTAGAAAATCGCAACATAACCTTTGATTTAATTGACAATAATTTTTTTATAATATATTTAGAACAATATACTTATTATTATGATTTTTCATGTTTGATTAAAGAATATAAACAACTTTTACTCAGTTTACCTAAAAATATTGTTTTGATCTTTTTCTCCGAAAAGTGATGGCATATAAAATTTTAACCTGTTACCTACATTAACTTAGTAGATTTCGCTATCCTTCTTAATTAAAGCATATCTTTTTTAAACTTAGTCATGTTTTATGATTGAAAAAGAAAATATTCAAAAATTAAATGAGGGCCTTGCAAGCAATAAACTCTTTAATTTTAGAAACATGTCTGTAATGGATAGAATTGTAATCAAATGAAGGCTCTACCTTTTTTACACTTCAAAGAATTAATTATGCTCACTGAAATTACTGAAATTAATTTGAGTTGAGCTTGGTTAAAATAACACAAACCTTAACAGTGATATACACTCAACCTTTTTACAAGGTTTACAGGCTAGAGGCACATCAGTTTTGTAATATTTTTCTCAGTTTTAAAAGAATAGAGCCATGACCCTGGAGCTCATCAGGCTTTAAAATCTATTATCACTAGGCCATAGTATTATAATACCACTCGCTTATTGAGCATATAAATATTCCATCTTTCTAAGCTTTTAATTATTAAAGATGAAGATATTTATAAGGCCATGACCTGTGTGACTTTAGTGAGGGACAAACAAGATTTAAAATGTATAGTTTAGGATCCCCATTAGAGTGTACAAAAAAATTCAAGTTTCAGGAGAAAAAAAAATTAAAATAGGCCTCTGGGGCCACTCCTAAAACCTTTCTTAGGTCACCAAATTTATAAATTTAAATCCTTAGTAGTCAAGGAATTGGTACACAAAACTATATTGGGACACCATCACATGTCAGGCTAGATGAGGTGAAATTGAATCACTTATTTGCTTGCAGTTTAATTCAATTGGCATAGAAAATTTGATGTAGAAATTCTAATTGAAAATCTAAAAACACATTCTTTGTACATCATCTGTTATATATATCCAGCACGAAACAGACAGATTTGATTTGTAGCCCATATTTCACCTATTGTTAAGCACTCATTACAAGTTATGACAAAATAAACTTTCCTTGCTTATTATTGATCTGTATATTATAGTCATAAAAGTATTTGTATTCAGTATTGAATTTCCTTTAAAATTTACCAACTCAACCTTTTAAATATTCATAAAAACATCATGAAAGGCTTTTATGAAGTACAACCTACTGATCATCTAAGTTATGCAAAGTGTTAACAATTAATCATGGTTAATGGTATTAAACTAAAACTTTGAAAAGGGAGGTGTTATCCATAGGTGGCTAGAAATTCATGTATTAAACACATGAAATATCTAACTTTACACTCCTCAAAACACAGGTTGAGTTCTTTGAAGGCTAATGGCACCTATAATGATCACATATCAAATAATAAGAATCAATTGAATTCAATACAATCAATATAATTGGACATAAGTGATGAAAGTAAATGTATTGTTTTCTTAATTGGGGACTCACTTGTATGTCTGTATATATACAAAAACATATTAAAGAATCCTCACAAATAAATTCATTGATAGTCAATTTATTTATTTTATTTGAAGATTTTATTGAATTACAATAGCAGAAAAGTTTCAAGAGTGTCCATGTATTAGAGATTCTTTTCCATGTATGCAGCAAGGATATTCTCCAGATTAAACTGTCCCCTCTTGATACTGAATCTTGTAACTGAAAAATATAAATTGGAACCAAATTAAATATGAGGCAAAAAAATATTGTTCCATTGTCATTATAGCTCCTCAAGTACTACAATATTAATTGTATTTAATGTTACAAACTAACATTTAAAATAACAAAGTATAGTCAAAGTGGTTGCTCTCATAATTCAAACAATCATGGAACTTAATATTTGGTTAATCATAATCTACATTGGTAAAGGTGTGTTGTATAAACATTTATGATTACAGCATTTTGCTTTTAAGATAGCTGAAATAAATAGGTTTTAAATTTAAGTTGGATTTCTTTTGCCTCTTTTACAGAATTGCTCAATCAAACTCTAGAAACAAAGTGACACTTTTCACCAAAAAAGTTTCATACAGCATTAACAACAGCTTAAGACATGGTACCTAACCAATAACCCTAAAGCCCCCTTGTTATCTCCTTATTTCCCCCCATGGTTAGGCCCTTCCTTCCACTACCTCTCCTCCCATTGAACCTGTTGTGACAATTGTCTTCCCTTTTCTCACTCATGGTAAACACAACTACTATTAAGTAATATATCTAAACAAAAATTACCTTGACAAACATATTTCAACTTGATCATGTCTCAGTGGCATATATCTAATACTCTACATTATCTGCTGAAATACATTAACAAAAAAATTAAAAAGTATATCATGCAATGATCCAAATCTTTAGATTGTGGCTGTTGTGCTTACCTGAAAACTTTCAAATAATGATAGAAAAGTGTCTCCACTCTCTCCTCCTGTATTGAGACACATGCCTGCAAAGAGAGAATCTTTTTAGAAAAAACACTTCTATATTTTAAACAATGTACATTTCATCCTTTTATTTCTTAAATTATTATTTTTTTGGATAATTCTTGGCTACATCATGTATTTGTGCTTGTCAAATTAAAACCATACTTGCTCTGCTACTCTCTTTAGAAACTTTTACCCAAATGAATAGATATGTACATGATCATATATTATTATTTATATTTTTTTAAATTTTTTTATTTTCCGAAACTCCATACAAAAAAACACATATTAGAATAACAGTTCCCAACATAAACAAATTTTACACAAGTAATATTTCATTAATGTATACAAGATATAATGGATAGGCAATCTTATATTCAAAATCAATTCCGACAGTAGGTTGAAAATAGTAATAATTAAAAACTAATCTAATACTTCAGACAAGAGTATGACAAATTGACCAGAAATTCATAAAGCTATCATATTTACAGTTTGTGAAGCGTTAAATTGGGCAACAAAATATGCAGTTTTAATATCCTCTTTAATAGGTTTAAAATTTGGGATTTTCTCCTGTTGTTTCATTTTAAATATATTGTATTTCACAATGTTTGTCAGTAAATTCAGAACATAGTTTCATATCATGATCATATATTAGATATTTATTACAAAAAGCCAGAAGGCTATTAACCAGCTGTCACCATCAGTTTGTAAGTGTAATTCGGAAGGCTCAATCTTTAAATTATCTACATGTATAAATATGATATTACAAAATGGGAATAATTCAGGTATTCTAACAGTCTTGAATAAAAATCAAATATTGAGCAGCTTAGAAATAGAAGTGCTGGTAAATACATTTGATGGTGTTATATCAAATTGCTAACCAGATCATTAAAATGACATAAATTCTCAATCAAATACTTACTGTTTATGCCTGTGACATGCCTGAAATCCAAAATAAAAATCATGACTTAGACTTTTGTTAAAATGGTTTCAAACTTAATTTAACTAATCATTTACCTATTCTAGTTTCACATATATATTTTTTATAATATAGCACCTTCAAATTTTCAAAAGGCGTGCATACCTAATCGATAAAGTTGGTATTATTGTCATATGTTTAAAAACATGGCACCTTCATCTAACATCAATAATCAATTAAGCTTGTCTTATTGGGGTTTTTTTGTTGGAATATTGGCAAAGTAATTAGATTTATAAATAACATTTTAGAGATGTTTAAACAATCACTAAAGTAAAATAATAAATTGATGTTAAAATGATAGAATGATGGCAATTAAAGAAAAACATATAATGAAAACATCGTATACGCCGATGCTTACCTGATGGAGGCTTGGTAAATTGAAGGCATCGGTCCATTAATTATTCCCAGCACTGCCAGCAGCGGAGAGAAGTGATTCGAAGCGCCTGGAGTTGGAGAATGGTTTTTTCCTTTGCCGATTCAGACATAAAAATTTAAACTCCTAAAAAAGGCTCTCTTAAATTACTATATGTGACTAATTTCCAAAAAACAACAGCTCCAGTTGCTTGTGGTAAGGTGGACACGTCTATAAATCCGAAACTTTTTTCGACCACGTTGTGATGTTTACAAACATGGTGTTGAAAGGAGTGTGAGGAGTTCGATCGGAGTTCGGAGTTCGCTCAGTTGCTTATTTGCTGCGGCTACGAGGTCAAATGAATGTCAAGGCCACTGTTATGGCAGACAAGACAACCGCAAAGCAGATGATTTTTGATAAAATGTATGCTAGCACTCGTAGAAACAATAATTAGGTGCTGTTCTCATATTGTGAACATGTAGTTCGATGTCGCCGATCGAATCGAGCTCTCCATTGGTGTTGTCAACATTGCTGTAATCTATTAACGATGTTAAACGGTGAGTTTTCGCTGTTTTTCGTGAGTGGGGATTTTGGCTTGAAAATCTGGCGGTAGCGATTTTCGGGGTGTTGTTGCATGTATCTTTTGAAATAATGACCCGATTTTGACAATCCATAGCTCGTTTTGTAGGGAAATCATTTAGCTATCGAGTCGTAGTGAACAATTTGGCCAGAAAAATTATTTTGACTTTGATATATGACTTAGTTTGAGCATGGGGTTGTTTGGTCGTTACATCCCTTTCCTTTTATCAGGGACCTTATATATATATATAAGGTCCCTGCTTTTATATAGTAGTAGGGTAGGGTCTATAGGTATATATGTCTTTCAAAAGCTATTTCTAAGCGATACACGCCCCTGTGAATGAGGTTTAATTCAGCCTCGACTTCATTTTGAACGGAGTTCTATAGATAAGGTTTCCAGTATTTCCTTGGTGTAATACACTGTTCAATATTTGCTAAGGACCATATGAGCTTTTTTTTTTATAAAAACAGGTTCGTTTTAGTATACATATGAATAAATGAATGAATGAACATATGTGACAACAACACAGTCATTCAGTGATGTCTGAATTAGTCACGCACACCATGGAAATCACTTACATCGGAAAATTTCATTTAAGAGTTTTCACTGCAATCTGTACGGTAAGGCTTTTTGCTTCGAGTCTGTGGAAGTTTGCAACACACCTTAACTTTCATTTAGCTGAAATGGCGAATCCATGACGTCGTAGGCAACATATGACCACTGAAGAATTTACTATAGGAATTGGAATTTCGTAAAGAGGCGACACAACGCGAAACTAATACAGAACTCGGTGATAGCCACACTGTCATCCAAAGGGCTTGAAAGTTGGAATCGTTTCAAAACTTATGTTCCTGCTGCCAGACGACATGCGGGAGATCATGAAAGATCAACAACGCCACTTGATGACCATTTTCTTCTACGCAAGCTCTGCAACACCAGAAATACCATCCAGAAATTCAGTTATGGTATGGGGTGAAATCAGTTGTTCTATAGAATGGCGCCATGACGGGTATTCCTTTCAAGAATGGGATCTTTGATGTTTATGTCAAAGTTTACACTTAGAGCTACTGGGGATAACGTCATCCTTATGGACAAGAATGACCGTCTACATCGAGCAAGCGTTGTGGAGCAGTATTTCTAATTGAAATTGTTTTTAAATTAGAAAATGGAGTGGGCTGCTCTGTCGCCGGATCTTAATGCAATAGAACATGAATTTTCATGAACTTTCACCAAAAAGTATTTTGATTCCTTGTAGGAATACAGCCCGTTGTGAAATGCAAATTTTCAGTTAGACTTCTTGTAGTTCGACAACATACTCTTTCCCTGTTTCTCCAGAAATCAAGATGAAGTCCGTTTTGGAATAAAACAGTTTCACGCCTACGTCTATGCCGTTCACCAAATGTTGATTGAAACTGAACACTCTCTTCTCAGAGTGATCCAGACGGAGTCTAGGACTTGTTACCAGCGATAAAGGCAACTCGATTGACAAATCAATTGTTCCCACCTGTAATACAGTTGACTGGTATCCAACAAGTTTTTCCTCAGTCTCTTGTAAAGCTACCTGCAGGTACACGCTCATCTGGATCCACAAGGTTTGCACTTTTAAACTGATCGGTCCGACTTTCGCCACGTATGCCATGGGTGTTTTGTCAGTTTGGGTGACCTTCAGTCTGACAACGAGTTAGGATTTGCTCAGATTGATGTAATCTATCCAACTATTCGGAATATGAAATATTTCTTGACTGGTATTTGTGATGAAAGAAAGGGGTCTTATGTTCTCATAACAATGCTGTTGGATGATTGTTTGAAAGTTAGGCAATTCAAATACACTCACGCTACCTTGATTCGTGGATGCAAGGAAATCGCGACGGATAGCTCAGTAAATATAACAATTTTAATGTTCAAAATAAATAATTTTTTATATCAATTCGTGGCGTATTTGTCATGTTCCACGGCCATTTGCAATTATCATTTTTAAGGGTGACGTCACCTTGATTTGTGGATAACGTAATAGAGTTATGTATGCAAGCCCAGTGTCGTATTTCATGAGTTAACATGTGGGTTTGCAGCAGACGTTGTAACATACCACAGTTTATGAAAGAATACATGCATGTCATATCGTATTTCAGGATGTCAATAAATAGTTTGAATAACTTTGTACAGTGTGTACAGTATATACCGATAAGTTTGTGTCTATTTTTAATTCATTCTTCCGACGGCTTGCATGGTACACCATGGAAAGGACAGTAGAAAGTGTCATGTGTCAGAAGTACGCGCACTGGACAGCAAAATTGTAAATGGACCCAGTGAAGACAGTTGTGATACATGCACTGTCCCCACTTCACAAAGAACAGAGATGTACATCGTGACAGTTTACTTGGCTTAAAGGGACCGCACACACAACACTTTCCCTCGTCGGTTACATGTGAGTCGTCGTAACTGTCGCTGCTGTAAAGGAGGTTTACAGCACCCGACGGACCCGGTAACGTTTCAATGATGGTTTTAGATTTCTTTTGAATTGATTTACTTGATTTCTGTTGTTGTTTTCTTGGACGCTTTACAGTCGTTGATAATTTTGCGACAGAAGAATTCTTCTCGTAAGTTTTAACTGCACACTCCACTTCCGGTTCTGTAATAGCTCTACCTACAACGATCTTGTGAATAGATTTTCTTAGGTTTCGTGACATTTTCTTTAGAATCGGTCAATGACCAGCAAAGAAAGTGGTCTGGTCAGCTTCAGGTTGACATGAACGTGTCGAACTGTCTTTTTCCTCTTCAAAATCAGGTTTCGGTTCATCTTCACTTGCTGTTAATTGAATATCAGTTTCCTTCTCAAGCAACTTATGAATGAAAGGCCGTTTTGTCAATTACTTCTCCGGAAAAGGGATAAATACCACACTTCTCGAATGAAGATTGGAGATGACCAGGGGTCAATGCAGCAGTATACGCCTTACAGGCAACAAACGCAATGTTGTATCTGTTAACAATCTGTCCCGTCTTCAACAACTTGTGACACTCGGCTTTGTAGATTTT
This sequence comes from Phorcus lineatus, assembly GCA_921293015.1. Lineage (NCBI taxonomy): Eukaryota > Metazoa > Mollusca > Gastropoda > Trochida > Trochidae > Phorcus > Phorcus lineatus. The sequence goes on from OV121089.1 coordinate 14,666,777, forward strand.
TGCGAAACGTCCAAAGCACCAAACGTCCATTGGCTGTAAATTGTGCTGGCAGCACAAATAACACAATATTGTGATCCTTAGCCCAGTCGATCAGTGATGGCGATAAGTGTGGCTTGTGACCATTGTACAGCAGAGGAAGTGGTTTCGTCGCCCTGGCGGGTGTCGCATAACGGAAGAAATGTTTGTCCAAATAGTCTTGATATATAGCACCATTTGACCATCCAGATTCAGAAATCGTTCCGCCACTTCCCGGACTACAACCCTCAAGTAACTCACTTCTCATTCTATCACAAGCAAATACGAAGAAGGGCGGGATAAATGTCTCGAGTGCATTTCCACAACGCAAGAGTGTGACAAGACTGGATTTTTTCTGATGATATCTCGTATATATGCTACCGAGTCTCTGGAACTAACTATTTTTGGTGCCACGTGTGATTGGTTGATACTCTTTTCATCTACATTATAAATAGACTCGGGTCTGGTTGTGAAATTGTATTTCTCAAAAATGGCGCCAAGTTCATCAAAATACTTTTTCACCCATTCATCTGACCTAGCCTTGGCTTGAAATTCTGTGAGGGATTTCGGGTTTCTGACTTTAATTTCTGGCCATCCTAGTAAACCGTACAACTACTTGACAGACAAGGGATGATTGTGTCACGTTTCCCAAAATGACATGCAAAGTCAGAACCGAGTTTCCTGCTATACCGGTCCCGTATTCAATACATGTAGATGCCATTTACGTGACATAAAGGACAAGTTTATATTCTTCCTCGAATATTGGTGACGCCCCTGACTTGACAGTATCAATGTCAATCTTTCCTGTTACACGGTCTCTGAGTGTCTGTTCTGATACACAGTATGAGATTGCAGCTTTATGAACTGTTGTGCGGTTGTTTTTTACATCTAAATATTCATTTTTTTAGCTGTTGGCGAATGACTCGATCCCAACAAAAAGCAGAAGAAATACATAAAGAGATGCTCCAAAAACGTTTCCATAGATTTTAAATTTTGACAGCTGGCATCGCTTCTGGTCATGTGATTTCCATTGCCAGATTGGTAAACAAGCAGACGACAAAACATGAGAAGGTGGGTGCTTATCATATCTTTCTAATTTGATTTTAGATGAACTTGAAATTTCATATTAGTGATCTAGGAAATACTTTCAGTATGCTTGACAATTTATATGTATAAACTTACGTCCAGAACGTTTTGGTCAGCGAAGCGGGGGAGTGACTCTTCGTGAGTTGTTGGAGTCATATATGCCAATGGTGTCATTTTATCGCGATGTATCGACTGTTACCAAAAAGACACATTTTAAAGCTTATTGTCTTTTTACAGTGACAATATGAAGGTAGAACGTCGCAATTGTGATCGAAAACCGGACAGTGGCGCGCGTCAAATGGTGAAACGTAATTTTGGAGACTAATCTACAACAGCCAGGAGGGCAGTTAGGAGTTAATAGTGTTTGTTAGGTTATATAACTAATATCCATGTATATTGGACGTGATATCTACACCTCTGTGCATTTATAAGGCTGTTTTTCGATTTTCATGAAAAACCAGTATTTGTCATATACATGTCTTTTGGACGTAAAAGTTAAGATGTTTTGATTTTATATCTTTAAAAGTAGCGCTATGTGACGTCATGTGACATATTAGTAACGAGATATCGCTGTAATTAAGATCTTTCACGAATTTCTCCCAGATATATCTCGGGTTTAAAACTCTGTGGAATTTAGCGGGAGAGAAGTAACTTCCTAGCCATCTAGGGTCAAAGTAAATACACTAATGTTTTCCCAGATGTCGATCGAGACGTCTTGTTTTTCTCTACTGAGTCACAGTCAACTGTGAAGACTGTGTTTAGGTATACAGTCTCTTTTATAATACAGAGAACAAACACACGAAGCATACAATATCACCCTCATTTATTTCAAAGGCAAAGCAAGAGTAAACAACAGAAAAGCTATAATGTACACATCAGCAATAAATAACTCCTAGAGTAATGCTCTTTTCAAATATTTTTTTAACACACAGTTCTCAATGTCCGCCTATCAGTTGGTTGTTTAGAAGTAAGTGTTCAGATAGTCCTTACAGCGATAATGACATACAGTCAGGGAGGATATGTTGGTTATACTTGGATCATCCCGAATCAGCTGAACACATTATTTATACTAGTTGTCTTAATTCACTTTCTCTAAAGCAGTTTTCATGTACTGCTGAAGTTTCTCTTCCTTAATGTCCTGACATGTTTGGTATTGTGTCCCAACTTATTCAAACAGGTATCCAAAATACATCTTAACACAAAGGCCCTTGATCATTTAAAAAAATTTTAAGGGTATAACACAGAGTTAATAGCGATTACATGTAGTCTCAGTGATGACTCTTTCTAACTGCCTGTTCTCATTTGGGACTTTTTCGGGATCTTGTATACAGTGTTCTAGATGTTGAAACCACACTGTATGACAAGAATTTCACTGATGTGATTGGGCTGGGGTCCCATAAAGTTCCAGTTGTAGAAGGCTAGTTTTCACTCGTCATTCACCAAATTTGTGAGGATGTCTATAGGATGGGAGACCTTGCTGTGAATGAATCACTGTGTATGAGTATGTTCTATACATATATATATTTTCTATATTTAGAAATGAAATCATGTGCAAGTGACGACATCTTCTTTACAGTTCATTGTGTCACAGATATTAACTCTCCAATTCTATCTCTAGTTTGTAGCCTGGGATACAATACTGTCTTACTGTCTGGCAATAGAATGCTCACTAAAAGAAGTTTCCCAGCAGGCACATAGACGTCTATTAGACGTATAATAGACGTCTAGCCTAGAAGTCTAAATATAGTCTAATCTGTGGGACTAGAAATACGGCTGAGACGTCTAAAGGTAGACGTCTAAACGTCATTTAGACGTATATTAGACGTCTTTTAGACATTTATTAGACGTTTATTAGACGTTTTTTAGACATTTATTAGACGTCTTTTAGACGTTTAATAGACGTCTTTTAGACGTTTGTTAGACATACATTAAACCTCTATTAGAAGTGTAAATACCTCCCAAAATATTTAACAGAAGTCTGAAAAAAGTTTAACACATGTCCTTTAGTGGTTGTGTTATACCCCAGTATGATAATGTTATGCAGTGGGAACTTCATCAGGTTTCAGAGCTTCAAACAAAAACCTGTATTTTGTAAGGCACAATTGCATATTTTAGATGAAAATTGATACAATTAAGCCCAATTATTTCACATTTAAAACAATATAATGACTAATAATGGATACCATTTTAGAATTTGATATGGTAACTTAATTTCATGTTTAGGTTTACATTTTCTTATGAATAGATTCAAAATTTTCAAACTAAGTGATGTGCAATTGTGCCTTGAAAATAAGCAAGAAAAAAGCTCAAATAAGATGAAATATTTATTCAATATAAAAATCGATTTAATGCAATCAACATATATATTGTAATAATAATAAAAAAATATTTGCTTTTATATGTTTTGAAAAATTAACTTTACTTAGAATCAGATTTGTCAAATCTTCATATCACTGTCCAAAGCTGAAGATTAATTCTTAAAGTATGAATGTCCTGATTCAAGGCCATTTTCTTCCTGCACCCTCGAAGAGCATCTTAAAAGAATTCCGCCGTTCTTGAGAATTGTATCCTTGATTGCGTCCTTGTAACAGATTTGTCAAAGTATCTGAAAATAAATTGAAACCTTAATTGTTATCTCAACTCATGATCATGGTCAACATTTGTACATATATATTCAGATTCATATCAAAATATATGTTAACACTGTTAAATATTTGGTAAGCTACGTGTCCTGAAAAATTCAATATAAATGTATACACAGACACCAAATGGAACCATATTACTAACAAGAAACTAATAATAGTTGAATCTACGTCTAAAAGGTTTCTATTGCAGTGAATTAAAATGACAGTTATCTGAAAATTAAAATGTTCCACACTGAATCAGGTTGTCTGCATTTAATAAGGGTGTCTTAATAATTAATATTCCACTATGAAAGTTCGGGTAACAAAATACCAATTAATTGTTATCTCAATTTATGATTTTGTACATTTGTACCTATATGTTCAGATGCAAATCAAAATATATGTTAACACTGTTAATTATTTGGTAAGCTACGTGTCCAGAAAAAATTGATTTAATAAAAACATAAATGTATTCACAGACACCAAATGAAACTTATATATTACTAACTAGAAACTAATAATAGTTGAATCTAAAAAGGTTTTTTTTGCAGTGAATTTAAATGACAGTTATCTGAAAATGAAAATGTTCCACACTGAATCAGGTTCTCTGCATTTAATAAGGGTGTAGGATCATTAATATCCCACTATGAAAGTTCGGGTAACAAAAAACCTAGGGAAAGAATTTGGTCATGAATTATTTGGTTTCATTAAAAAAATAGAGAAAGCTATATTTTCCTTCAAATATGTATACTAACACACTACACACATATTTTGAAGTAGCATCACAAAATTACGAGCTGAAAGTTATTTATGGAAGAGGCTGTACCATCAGATGCATGACCATTGAAAACAAAGGAAAGATACCGACGAATGAGAATCTTGATTACTGACAAGGTAAAACTAATTAGCGTGTCCTATATACAGTAAACATAGTCTTACCTAAACTGTGGACGAAAAAATCCGTAAGGAACTCCACTTCAGATGCGTTGATATCGAGAAATCCCATCTCTTTTGAGAACAAAGGATTGAAAATGGCGCCTAATTAAAGCTGATGTAAGGGTCGCAACTCTGCATGGAAGAGCACTGTATTGACTACAATTTTGATCTGGATTGAAGTTCGAATCTCTTCACCCAGAACATTTAATAATTTTTCTTCTTATAAATTTGTACTATTGATAAATATTAATTACATTTGAGTGTTATATATTATTTGATGCAAATATTTTCTTTACCTACAAAATATATTGTAATATTCATGTAAAGTGACAGAAATCTTTCAATGTTTAATACCTAATTTTGGAAAGGTTTGTTTATATTCAATAAGCAAAGGAAACATCTTTCAAACTGAAATATTAGAGCATTATAATAAAATTGTATGAAAGTGCAGGTCTATCTTAAGACGTCTTTTAGACGTCTATCCAACGTCTAGGCTTAGACGTCTAAATGAAGATGTTGAATAGACGTCTAATAGACGTCGTCTAAGCCAATTTAGACCTAATTTAGACGTCTAAAAGACGTCTTGTGCCTGCTGGGTTATGGTTATTCTTTACAAATGGGGTTTCAGCTATTCTACCTTAATGGGTAACCACTGCTGGCATATATCAACGAGCTTCTTTGAATTTTTTGGACAGGAACACGTTTTCATCTAGCAATAGTGAGAAGGAGCAATGTTCCGTGTTTATGATTTGAGTATAGGAGGAGTCTGAACCTTTTTTTTCACCCTTCTTCAACTGTGTCCGCTGATCTATATTTATATTTTACTATTTGCAGAGCACATCTAAAGGACTCCATAAATACTAGGGAATGTTAATTTTCTAATCTCCACTTCAATAGGTACTCTTGATATAGTGGGTACATCCAAAATGAAACATACTCTCTATCTTGCTGGTCAACAGTTCATCCAGCGTTCTCTTTTTTTACAAGCCTTGAGATGCGTTTGTTGTGTTGGTTGCCATTGTTCACATAACACGCTTCCAGTCACGCTATATATCAGTCTCTTGATAGATGTGTCACATGTAACAGGACATCGCATGGATGTGTAAACAATGAGTCTGTGTATATTGTCATTGTTATCAAGTCATAAGGCGAATCTTCTAATGATATACTGGTCTAATATTAAAGTCTCTGACCCTAATTGATTAAAGCATGTCTTAAATTAAAATGAAATCTATTCTAACTCGCATAGAAATATGTATAGAAAGGATCTTTCCTTTATACTATTATCAAGTCACAACTTTCAAAATTCTCACCTGATAGCGCATGGTCAATGGCTCGGCAACTTTGTCTGCAGTTTAGAACTGTTTTACACGCAGTGAGGTTTGGCAGAGGTGACCTTGTAGCACAAAAAGCAAGTGCTTACACTTTGAAATTCAATAAAAGTATTTAGTATAAACATCATATAGTCTGGATGTACACGATATTTGACATTTACGTTTCTTTAATAAATCTTTCTCTAAAATATGACAGTTGTCAAATCGATCATGTCCAACCAAATGATGACTAGTTTATTGTTCATAGAAGTGTCAAAATGTTTTTTTACATTAAGTTGTGTGGCATTATGTGCCATTTATCAATTGCAAAGCAAGTATCGAACTCACGACCAATAACATCAAGAAATTTGAAGAAACTTTCCCTCTCTGACTTTCAATCGGAGGTTAGGAAACTTGAAGACAAAATCCTGTCCAGACCCAAATCCTTTAGTAGAAAGCTACAACAACCGACTAAATCAGCTCATCGACCAACTAGCTCCAGCAATTACCAGGAATGTAAAAGATCGAAGCTATGCACCATGGATTTCTGATGAGGTGAGGTACATGCACAGGAAACGCAGACAAGCCGAGCGTCGTTTGAGAAAAACGCGTCTAACAGTTCACAGAGAAATTTACAGAAATGAGAGGGCAGCGCTGTCAAAATTGCAATTCAATCTGCAAAGAAGAAACATTACAGTGATGAATTAAGTAACACCGCGTCAATGAAGCAACTCTCAAGTATCGCAAATAAATTGTTGGGTAAAAAGAAATCCTAAGTCATGCCAAACAATGTGGAGAGCTCAAAATTGCCTCAAGTTTTCTGTGACTATTTCTCGGACAAGATTGGACAGATTTGCCAACACTTACATTCTCTTCCATGTGAACCACCTACTTTCAAAGCTCATGACGGACCATCACTTTCTTCATTCAAACCTGTGTCGGAGAAGGAAGTAACTGATCTTGTTCTGAAGGCGCCTTCAAATTGTTGTATTCTGGATCCTATACCAACAACTCTTACCAAGCAATGCATTGCAGATCTTGTTCCACTTGTTTCACTTTCAACCGGAATAGTCCCTCAGTCGCCTAAAGAAGCTGTTGTAGTTCCTCAGCTGAAAAAGGCAGGACTCCATCAAAACAACTTGAAGAACTTAAGGCCTGTTTCTAATCTGCCGTTCATTTCCAAAATCTTAGAAAAGGTTCTCAAACAACTAGTAGACCACTTTACTGTGACAAGTCTTATGGAGGCTAAACAATCTGCCTACAGGAAGGGTCACAGCACGGAGACCGCTGTTCTGAGTGTTTTCAACAACCTTTTATGCAAGGCAGACGAGAAGCACATCTCTCTTCTTACTTTGACCTTAGCGCTGCCTTCGATACAATAGATCATCGTGTTCTGCTAGATCGACTAAACAAATCTTTTGGAATCCAAGGTTTAGCTCTGACATGGTTCAACTCCTATGTAATGGGACAAACACAATAATTTCTCATTGACGATGTAAGATCTCAACCAAAAGATTTGCTCTTTGGAGTACCTCAAGGCTCTGTGCTGGGTCCAGTGCTTTTTACTCTCTATTCCCAACCACTATCAGATGTCATTGCCTCCCATGATTGTGAGTTCCACAAGAATGCAGATGACACGGAGCTTTCCCAGAGTGCACCAGCAAGTGACTTCTTCTCTATAAAGACCAACATCCAGTCTTGTGTCACAGATGTACTTGGGTGGATGACTAGTAACAAGTTGAAGCTAAACACTGACAAGACTGAGTTGATGCTAGTTGGTGTTCCGTCTCGTCTGAAAGCTATTGAGGATGAGTCGGCAAACATTGGTGGCAAAGAAATAACGTATAAAACATCAGTAAAATATCTTGGCGTTTATATGGATCAATCATTTACCATGAAGGATCAAGTTGGGAAGATTTGTCAAGCATGCTTCCTTGAACTTAGACGTCTGTCATCTATCAGGAAATCAAGACACAAGACACCACAGCAAAGCTAGTCACCTCTTTTATAACACCAAGATTTGACTACTGCAACTCTGTGCTATTTGGAATTCCAACTAGCCTGTCTACAAAACCATGCTGCACATCTTGTCATGAAGAAACGCAAATTTCACCATGCTTCACCTCTGCTGATGGAACTACACTGGTTACCAATAAAGTTCCAGATAAAGTATAAACTTGCGAGTCTCACTTATCGTCATTTCGATGGATCACTGCCCACCTATCTGTAAGATACCCTTACAACCTACCAGCCTCAAAGAACACTTTGTTCATCAACTCAAAACCTTCTTAAAATTCCAAAATGCAATCTGAAGTCAATAGGGGAGCGCTCATTTATGTTTTCAGTACCGATTGTTTGGAATTCCCTTCCTGAGACATTGCGAGGTGTACCAACACTAGAACTGTTTAAGAACAAATTGAAGACCTATCTGTTTAAAGGAGCCTTTTCATTTGCCTGATTTAACTTGAAATATTTTCCATTGGTTTTAAAATGTCATCTTAGCAGTGAGGGCTTTGAGTCCATTACGTGGAGATTTTAAGCGCTATATAAATGCTATTCATTATTATTATAATTATCATTATTAGCGTCTTACGCGTGTCTCAAACCAGACATTTGCACCGTATTGTCAAGTTGATAAAATCCCTTTGCATCCAAGGAATAATCTAACTAAACATGTTTAAGAAACTTGAGTATTATGTAGAACTCAAAAATTGGAAAATCAAATCATTATTTATTTGTTCTATAGTCTAACAATGAGTCGGAAAAAGAAGTTTCATTTAATAAATCAACCAACACTGTCACTTATTCCTTGTGCTCTGCTCAGAAAGAAGGAGCGACGTGTTAGCCCTCACTGGTGTCAGATACACCGTAACTATCACATTGTTTCTCTGGCACTTACATTGCCTTGTACAGAAAGCGAATAAAAATCAGAGAAAAATTGTTATTTTCTTCTGAAAGAATGATCTGCAACAGATGTACGGGTTGACAATACATTAAAGTTTCCTTTAACGAAAAACAAAGGTGTAAAACGTAAATTTAACCCATCACATCTAAATAACAATGATTTGCTGAGATATTCGTCATTTGCCATCCATGTGCACTTTTCACAAATGACAATCAAAAGGGATCACTTGTTACATCAAATCTGCAAGATTGGGCGAAGATTAGAACACTGATAAAGAGACATCTCGAACTTGATTCGCATCACTTTTGTTCCGAGAAAGCTTTTAACTATTGCTTGCCATAAACAGGATGATATATAGTGCCAACTACCTATAATGCGCACAAGAATATTTCAATTCTAAAAACGCTTGTAGAGACACTTATTTCGTGCGGGCAACAGAATATTGCTATTTGAGGTCATGGAGATGAAAGAAGCAATTTTGTAGCTCTCTTGCATTATACTGCAAAGCACAATCGGTTATTGAATAGTCAACTGCGCAAAATAATACAATTGTAAACAAATATTTATCACCAGCAATTACATATTTGCTCTTCACAAATTAGAAACCATTTGGTTAATGATAGCAATTCCCAGAAAGAGGTGAAGGCCAAGAGTACAAAGGTGGCTGCCTTGGCCGAGTCATTTCTGTCAGAACTAGACAAAAATGGCTTTGAGAAAATGAGGGGTCAAAGTTATGATGTTGCCAAAATTTGAGTGGTCATTTGAATGGTGTACATCACCTGTTCATTACATCTGTCAAGAAAATTATGTCAACGGTGCAAACCATTGTCTTTGAGTTTTCCTATTCGGCAAAACGTCTTGTGGCATACGCTATGGAATAGGAATCAAATGAGAATGCCAAGGAAGCAATGAGGAGAAAACAAAAGATTAATGAGCTCTGAAAAACGCTGGGCAGTCTTGCAGGTTCGGTTTCCACTTTCAAAGCATTCCTCGGTGTTGTAATTGAATGTCTGCATGAATTGAGCAGGATGGTAACTCTAGAGAACAATTCAGATATTTGACTTTATCATTGGTCTTGTTATTACTAAACATGTAATCCAGTACACAGTCCAGTTATCCCCAATGTTGCAGTCCCAAACCTTTGACCTTATATTTAATCGAGCTTCAAGTGTGGCCTCTGTTGTCATCAGTTTGTGATAGATTCGTGACCACAGGGTTGTATGGGAGGAGGTGTTCATTGAGGCAGCTCGTATGTCAAACAAATATGACATTATTCCTTCAAAGCCCATGTGTTAGCCGTCAAACAATGCACGACAATGCCCCAGCGTCCACAACTGAAGATTAATGGATCACAAGGTTCAGCAATTAGAAGACAGACTTGTCTGTCCCAACGGCCATTATTTTGTGCCTACTCTGATCCATAACATGACAGATGAAATTGGTACTAGAATATTCAACCAATTCAGTGAGCTTACCGAGAACTCACATAAGCAAGAAGCAATTGAGATAAGATGATGGTTTTCACATTTGCTAGATGCTCCTGAAGAGAAGAAACCATCCTGTCTGCTGGCGACACTGGACTTCGCAAGAGAGGATCTCTATCCCAATACCGGGTACCAGTCAAATTGCCCCACCTACAAATCGCCCCAGCCCATTTGGTCAAATTGCCCCAGATTTTTGGTCAAATAGCCCCAATTTGGTCTAATTGCCCCATGGGGTGGTCAAATTGCCCCAATGAGTTTTATATTATTATTTATGCACAAGTTGACATCTAAATTTCATGTGTTACCTAGTTATTGTCAATGTTGATATCATAATATCATATGAAGGTTAGAATTCTATGTTTGATGGTCTCAAATCATAATTTGTATTTGAGCGGCATTAACATAAGCTTTCAGCATGTTTGCCAATAATTTTCTTATGAAATGAATAAAATATGTTAAAACCATGTGAAGGTTATTTCTCTTAAATTTGTAATAATGAAACTCAATAAGACCAAGCAGTTTATCGAAAGATATGAAATGCATTATTGTAACATAGTGAGGAAAACTCAATCATTTCTAATATTAGTCTTAGATGTTGTAAAATACAAAAGCAAGGGGGTATCATTACAATTTAAGAAAAGTATCGATTATAGGGAAAACATACACTTAATATATGTTAAGAGATGAATATATCCGATGCCCTGATACTGTGACACAAAAGGGAAGCTACTTCACACCCAGCAGCATGCCCCATAATCATACAGCTAAACCTGGCAAATTACAGGCATCTCAAGTTAGAGTTAAAGAGCCACTCCGTGAGTTGTTGCATGGAGTCATATATGCCAAACTTAATCAATGGTGTTATTTGATCGCGAAGTATCGACTGCTACCAAAAAGACACATTTTAAAGCTCATTTATTTTGTACAGTGACAATATGAAGGTAGAACGTCACAATTATGATCAAAAACAAAACAGTGGCGCGCGTCAAATAGTCAAACGTAATTTTGGAGACTTATCTAAAACAGCCAGGAGGGCAGTTAGGAGTTGATAGTGTTTGTTAGGTTATATAACTAGTATCCATGTATATTGGACGTGATATCTACACCTCTGTGCATTTATAAGGCTGTTTTTAGATTTTCATGGAAAAGTATTTGTCATATATATGTCTTTTGGACATGAAAAGTTAAGATGTTTTGATTTTATATCACCACACTTGACATTTAGGTTTTTATCAAAGGTAAATATTATGTTATGAAAATCACGGAGTGGCTCTTTAAGGTAAGTATCCAAATCCTGACAATCAACACTGAGGACCCAAGCCCCCATGAACTGTAGACCATGCGGCTGCAGAAGACAAACCTTTTACTTTGATTTTATTCAAGATTTTCTCTGATTTTATTTGTACATTGTATTTATGTATAGGTCTATGACTAGTTCCAAAGAAACATGGATACATATAAGGTTGTAATGTTGATATCCAGGTATCAACATATTTGGGGAAAATGTAATGTTTTATTTTCATTCCTCAAGCAAACTCTGACCAATTATGCTATTCTCTTACAGGTCTTAGATGATGTGATGTTAATATAACACAGAAATAAAACAAAAAATCCGAACCTTCATTCTTTCACCCTTACATACCTATTTATGTTTCTCTTGCTCTTATTGAGTTTCATCTTACAAATTTAATAATTTAATTCTAAATAACCTTCATATGAAAATATAATATTTTATTAATATAACTTTTTTATAACACATTGGGGCAATTTGATTACCCCCCTGGGGCAATTTGACCAAACTTGGGGCGATTTGACCAAAAATCTGGGCTGGGGTGATTTGTAGGTGGGACGATTTGACTGGTACCCCCTAATACCCATGTTGCTGCCAAAACACTTGTGACAATGCCAGTGTTTTCTGCTAGTGCTGAGCGCTCCTTTAGCGCAATTAGATGTGTTAAAACGTATCTCAGATCCACAATGGTCTTGGAACGGGTTCTCACTTCTTCATATCCACAGAGATTTTGATGTCAATTTTGATAAGATAGTGGATGATTTTGCAGAGGGAAAAACACGCAAAATGGTACTTCTCTTCAAGTGAAGCTGATTTTTCAAAGAAGTTCACAGTTTAATTGTTTTGTTCTTTTGGCAATATTCTTGTATTTCTTGGAGACCTGGATTTAATGTTTCGTTGGATCATTGGACGTTTCAATGATTAATGTTTAAAAGTAGTTACAAGTTGTTCATTGCGTTATTCTTACCATAGATAATCTTGATGGTACCTTTACCATCAGTTTGATTTAATACATCCTTAAGTTGTGCTTACAATTGAAAATTTCCTAGTTACGCCCCTGTTTGAGTGCCATGGTACACTGACTTTCAGCACAGTACCACCCATGGTTTGTTAGTTAAAGCCAATGCTTGCATGTTTCACCACAATGCATATAGCCACATTATTGTTGCGGGCTTTCTCCCTGCAATAATACTAGCAGCCTTGATATAAGTGAAATACTCTTGAAAGTGGCATTAAACGCCAAATCACTTCACCTCCAGATCAACCAGATCTATCACTACCATGAAATGATCCATCTATTACTTCAATTGACAATTTTTTTTAATTTTCCTAATTTTTATTGTTATATGATTAATCTGTAATGTAAAATTTTAAAACGAAGTTATTTTTTCAGTAAATATCAATATTTTGTCTTTGCTATTACCAATTTTTTAATAATATTAATTTGTTTTATTGTTTTCGCCAACGTCATTTTTATAACATTATTTATGTCCTTAAAACATAATAATCTTTCTATTCAAATAAATATCCAAATCTAGGTTTTTGAAAATTTAATAATAATTTTTTTAAATGTCAACATTTTCAATCTAAATCCTTTTTTCATAAAAATAAAAGATTAAATAAAATCAGTCAATTTAACGATTTATGTACATTCGAAATATTATTTGACAGTTGACTTTCCATAATTAAAAAAATTATTCAGAAAGTCCTTTTTATCAAAGATATTTTACCAAATTGATGTAATTTTCATAAAGGGGCACAGAGTATGTTGTTGTCAACTTACTGTTATGAGAAGAAGTAGTGGTGGTTTCTGAAAATGAGTATCTGAATGCCTATCAGTTCAGTAGAGTGACATTAAGCATGTTAAAGTCATGATTTGTGATTGAAAACCGGACAATGACAATTTTATTTTACAGCAAACACAACAACAAATAAACGACATAAACATATGACCAATGTGTACGGGATAGAAGCCCCTACTGTTGCAAATTTTTAGCTGAGTTAAAACTTGGTTGCAGCTCCTTGGACGATGACCCATGGACAGTAAGGCCTATTGAAGCCATTACAGATGATATGATTGCACGGGTCCAAGGCTTAATCATGTCCGATCGTAGAATAAAGGTGGACGAGATATCTCCAGGGTGTAGCATTTCTCATGGAAGTATTGGCACCATAATTCATGAACACAATAAATAATCCCCATGTCAAAGGTGTCTGCAAGATGGGTGCCACCAAACTTAAATGCAAAGATCGACACCAGAGAGTTGAATACAGTCGTGAGCTCTTGGACATCTAAAATGCTGATCCCGATAATTTTCATGCCCGTCTGGTTACAGGGGATAAAACAGATTCATCACTAGGATCCTGATACCAAGCAAGAATCCATGCAAAGGAAGCATAAAAACTATCTGCTGGCAAGATCTGGGATTCAAGGGGTGTGATAGATATAGACTATAAACCACCTAAAACTACAATAACAGGAGCCTACTATGCTGATTTTGTAAAGCAATTGAGCAGAGAAAAGGAGAAGAGGCGCGGCATGTTGACTGCAGGAGTTGTGCCTCTTCATAACAATGCTCCGGTGCACAAGAGTCCTGTTGCTCAGGATGCACTTCAACAATGGGGCTTTGAACAATTTAACCGTCCTCCTGCAGTCCAGATCTTGCCCCAAGCGACTATCTTTTTGCATTTTGAAATCACACTTGCGTGGTACAAGATTTGGCGCTGATAATGAACTCAAGGCAGCTACTGAGGTGTGCCTGAGGGGCCAAGCAGAAGACTTCTATTGCAGTCTCAAAGATAAATAAGTAAAGTGCATCGAGGTCCAGGGAGATTATATAGAAAAATAGAATCAATTCCACAACCATTGGCTTTTGTTTTATATCCACTTCGATGAACTTATGGACTTCCCCTTGTATATATATAGTCTTAACAATTATCTGGAAGAAAGAAACATTCAGCCATTTGGATTTTTTTTGTCTTGAGGGACATATCATAAATATTTGTTTTCTTTTGTTTGAGTTTTTCCATAGTGTAGCTATCATGTAAAGTATAGGATATATGTATAGTATGTGTTAAAGACGTCAAAACTTCCTTGACGTCACTGTGTACTGTTAGTGGTGTTTTCACTTCTTGCTGAGCTAAAAAATCAACACTTGTACCAATATTTCCTATCGCATTAGCATTTCTTTTTGATGTAACGAAATCTAAACTTACAAGGAACCCATTTATCCCGCAAAAAGATACAACAATATGGTGATCAAGCCATCAAAAGTCAGAGAGAAGTAGTGAGTGAATTAATTGATTTATTCGTAGACTAACATGTAATTATGTAACGCATGTCTTAATGGGATCTAACTACATCCGGTTAGAGATATTTCTGGTAATCTTTGTGGACGAAAGTCGGTAATAGTCTGGCACTATCAGCACAGAAAGCAATAGATCATTCTAAAAAACGTCAGGCAAATACAATATGCATGTTAATAGAGAAAAACATAAACTTGTCTGTGTTTAGAAGTTTGAACCTTTTCTAAATTTAAACACCGGTACCATAAAGGAAGCCTACTTCAAACAACCAATGTCTATGATTGCCTCTGCATATATTTTTCTAACAACCTCTCCTAGCCTAAAGACATAAAACAAGCGTCAATACAAACATTTAAATTTTTAATAGGAGTGTGTAAAAACATGACATTTTTGTGAGAACTGTCCTTTGAAACATTTTTTAAAAACTTTGGATACTGATTATAATTATGTGTATAGGTCTAAAATACGGGGACTAAAACAATATGCAAACAATATGTAAACCAGAGCACTTGCATGACTGAATTAGTTAAATTTCCCTTGTTAATATAGCCCACATTTATGCAATAAACATTTTGCTAAAACATTTGAACATGCCATGCAACAAATTTCCAAAAAAGTGCAATGAAATGATATAACAGCATGATGGAAATTGGAATAGAAATTGGGTGACTGATTTACGAAACAGATATGGTTTTATTTGGAATGATCACAATTTCAGGTTCTCTGTACATAATGTCATTTTATTTCATAATTTACCGTTTTATAATTTACCGAAAGAATGTGAATCATTACTTTTGTCAGCTTATCATTTACTTTGATTATTATATCAATGGAAATAAGATATGTACCTTTTGAGGACTATCTATTAAATGTCAATGTGAGGAAAGTTCGAGTATCGATATTCAAATTTCTTTGCTCTTCCCATGAATTATTCACTGAAACTGGCAGATATACAGTTACACTAAGATAAAACAGAACATGTCAATTATTCAACAAAAATTAGTGGAGAATGAAATACATTTCCTTCTTATTTGTTCTTTACGAAACATACTATCTTAAACTTCCTATTGAAAGAAAATTAATATCATTGTTAACAGAAACTAACACGTTATTATTGTATAATCTTGCAATATACATACATTTTGCTAGGGCCTAACAAAAAGAGATTGTTATAGAAAAAAACTGTAAATGATAATCTACAACTACAAATTTATGGTGATAAATATATATATCAGTAATCTGAGGTATGAATCAATTCACTTTGAGGAAGGTTTCAGTG
Organism: Phorcus lineatus; assembly: GCA_921293015.1. Classification (NCBI taxonomy): domain Eukaryota; kingdom Metazoa; phylum Mollusca; class Gastropoda; order Trochida; family Trochidae; genus Phorcus; species Phorcus lineatus. The sequence continues at coordinate 14,683,016 of OV121089.1, forward strand.
TGGACATTTCTTCAGACAGCACCTTGGTTACTCGCATGCACCTCTGAGCTTCTTCTATATTCAACTTGCTTAGGGCCAACTCTGCTGCTTGCCGCACTGTTGATATGGGGTCATTCCTCCTGCAAAAGTACAACATAGAGCTCTTCACTACAGCGTTGAGAATAGGACATTTTTCTCACTATTTTCACATTATTCAAATAAAATCAATTGGGTATATGAAAATATGTTTTGAGAATTGTTAACACATAGAGCTTATTACACACCAAGTGTGTCATATGATATATACGAAACAAGTGTCAATCGCGCTCGGGTAATACAAGATTTTGACACAAGTTTCGTAGAGTTTCGTATATATCATATGACACACTTGCGAGTGTAATAATTTCTTTATTATCCATTTAAGTTTTGTTGGAATCCCCCCGAAAACAATGATTTAACTTACGAAACGCATGAAGTAGAAACTAGGTCATTGAGCACAGATACTTTACGGTGAGGCCAGTGACAGGAAATAGTACAAAGTTAAGTCTCTAGCTTCCTTCTAGAGAGAGAAACATTCGGGGAAAATAACGGAAGTATATGAGTAATTGCTTTACTAGTTTACGTTTAGTAAGTAATATATTGACACTTCTTTCACAAATAGCGAAACTGTTATATCGCTGTGGAAAGATAAAAGTTAGCATAGTAGTGACGCGGCCATTTTAACGTGTTGATCGACGTTCAAGCAAGACCGCAAGCATGTCTAATAACTTTGAATTTACTAAGGCATTTATCTAGAGGGGTCAAGGGGACGTTAGATTCTCCATTATTTGGCTTGAGACCATATAGGCATCTTGCATTCAGTCACACTGGCTCACACAAAGCTCCCCCTCCACGCTTTGCAGCGGTTGGGGACAGTGATTGATGACTATTATTATAAGCAGCCCTCTGATTTTTCACAGAGAGGTGAACTTCATGGAAGTACCGTATGAAACTGAGATAAAGAAGATAAGTAAAACAAATTTTAATAAAATAAACAATCATCTGTTTATTCAGAAGAGGACTTTTGTAATGGTATGAGCACTAAAAGTGCATGATAACGCAGAGTGAGTTTAAGTATATGAAGTTTTACGGTCTTGGGGTGTGACACCCAGTAAAAGCAGCTTAGATAAAGTGGATCAATGGGACAGGAATCACAAAACATCAGTTACGTATGCAGCTACCTGAATAACTGCAGTCACTCTTCTTGACATACCCCTAATCAGGTTCCCTAATTGCTCCATCAGCATCCACTGCCACCAATCACGGAGAGCTGCCTACAGTTCCCTCAGGTTTTGTGAAAGAGGATTCCTTCTTTGAATACGACAGCCCATGATGTTCCAAACATGTTCAATTGGGTTGAAATCAGGAGCCATTGCTGGCCATGGAATTCCTGTCACAGCATTATTTGCCAGATGTTGGGTTACAGCACGTGATCGATAAGCAAGTGCATTGTCGTCCATGAACATGGGTCATGTGGCAAGTCTGTGGTCATCGAAATGCACAATAATTATAAGATCCAGAACCTCCTGAATGTAGCGAGCGCCTGTGAGTGAACCTTGTATAGTCACATATCCAGTCTACACTCGTAAGAGAAGTCTCCCTAAGCCATTACGGATTCCCTGCCAAATGGTACTCTTTGCAAAATGTTCCTGGGGGAAAGACATGTATTACTTGTCATTCATACATGGACTCTCCACTGATATGCACACATGGTTTGCAAGAGTTTGAGTTGTGAGCTCATCAGGTTTGATTTAGGTGATGTGAGGGTGAATTGTGTTCTAATGCCGCTTTAAAGAGTATTTCACTTATATCGCAGCTGCTAGTATTATTGCAGGGAGAATGCCAAGAAAATGTGTAACTCCCGTATGACTTGCAGGAAAAATATTATCCTGCGTCCATCTTCCCATATGGGTAATATAAAGAGATTTTTTTTGATTTTTTGATTGAAACATATTTTATTCATTCAAGAAATAGATTGGGCACAAGTTATCCAACTTAGAAAAGCCCTCTCTAGATATTTGCAGCATTAATCTTGCAAAATTGAACAAGAGACGGACAGGAATATGTACAAGAGAAATTAGTGAAAGCGTTTAGTTTGAGAGATAAAAATATGTACACATTTGAAAACATACTGATTTTCAATAATAGTGAGAACTGCATTGCCATGTAAAATTAAATTAATATCTATTGTAACCCTGTTTCTAACAATATTTTCTAAAGATGTATACATTTTTTCTCTTTGTGTAATGTACAAGGGACATTCAAGGAAGTAGTGATTAACATTTTCACAACCATAACCACATTGACAACATGCGTCATTTCTGACATTTATTCTAAATAAGTCATAATTAAGGGAGCTCGTCATGTATCTCAATCGAGTGTGCAAAACATTAAATTTCCGAATTCCATATGAGTAGTACACTGGTGCAATTTTTTTCCCCACGTGAATATTTGATTTAAAAGAAGCAAGAGATTCACAATTTCTTATTGACAACGGAATATCATTCCATAATTTGATTGATGATGGAATAAACGATAATGTTGAGTACTTCAGTCGTGTAAAGGGTTGGCTAAAGTTATTCGAATTTCTTAATTCGTAACTTGTCCGATTACCTACTGAAGGGGGAAGTAAATCCTGAAGAAAACTTGGAGCGCGACCTGTCTGAATTTGATAAAATAATGTCAATTTACGTGTTCTTCTCCTCTCAGAAAGTAAATCCCACCCTGTTTCATAATACAAAGAACTTGAAGAGGCATATCTTGGCAGACCTGTTACTATCCGAGCTGCTTCTAGTTGAAGTTTTTCTAATTTGCTAGCTTGTTCAATCAAACATCCATCCCATATTTCACATGCGTATTCGAAATGTGGCCTTATAAATACAGTATATATTTTAGATAATGTTGTTCTATTAAGTAGAAATTTTAATTTCCTAAAAGCTCGAATCATTTTTGAGCTTTTTTGATGATATGCTCTATATGATGGTGCCAACTTCCATTTGACGAGAATGTTAAACCCAAATGTTTATGAAATTCTACTGTTTTAATATAAATACCGTCAAAATATAACTTAATATCATGTTTGCAATCTTGTGTAAATAACACAGCTTCAGTTTTCTCTGGATTGTAGGAAATTAACCAGTCCTTTGCCCATTTGCTCAATAGCTCTAGATTTTCATTCATAATACTTTCCATTAATTGTTTTTCCTTTGCAAGGGCTCCCAATGAAGTATCATCAGCGAAAAGCCTGGTTATACAATACAATTTATCAGCTATCTCATTTACATATACAATGAAAAGGAAAGGGCCTAAAACTGATCCCTGAGGTACTCCCGCTTTCAACACTATAGGCTTAGATAACGCTCCATTAACAAAAACTGACTGATTACGATCGCTTATGTAACTACAAAACCAATTAAGCAGCTTTCCGCGTACTCCATACATCCTTAATTTATACATAAGCCCTCTGTGCCAAACTCTATCGAAGGCCTTTGAAATATCACAAAATACCATACAATAATATTCTTTGTTATCAAGTGATGTACAGATTTGATAATAAATTTCAACAAGTTGTTGTACAGTAGAGTGGCCTCTCCGAAATCCACATTGGTATTTGTATAACAAATTGTTTGACACAAAATAATTATAAACATGTTTAAATACAACTCTTTCAAACAACTTTCCAACACAACTAATAAGTGAAATCGGACGATAATTTGATACGATAGAATGGTCACCTTTCTTAAACAATGGCATAACATTTGCATACTTCCACTGGCTAGGATATACACACAAATCTAGCGACATATTAAATATTGTACACAAGACTGGGCTTATAGAGTTAACAGTTTGTCTAAGTAATTGATGACTTATCTGGTCTGGTCCAGCAGCCTTCTTAATAGGTAAACTTTTAATAATGTCAGAAATTTCTTTATCTTCTATAACAATGGTTTCTAATTCGGCATCAGTTTGTCTATCGAATTCTGGTAAACATGTAGTATCTGCACCATGTAAATTAGATATTGACTCAAAATATTCATTTAAGATGTTAGCCTTTTCAACATCTGAAAAAGCTGATGGACATTCTTCATTTACATTTCGTTTCAAAGCGGGAATGGAGGAAGCAGAACCTGACGTCTTGATCAAGCTGCGTAACATTTTCCAATAAGATGATTTATTTTCTCCATATAATTCGAATAGAAATTCGTCAAGATTTGAATAAAATGTTTCCTTTGCATAACATTTCATGTTATTAACTTTATTACGCTGTTTTTTATATTTTATCAGTTTTTCTGAGTTTTCTTTGCCTTTTTCCTTAGTCGATCACGCTTCCTGCTTTCACGTCGAATGTTTGAGTCATAAAGAGATTATTATAAGACCAAGTGTGTCATATGATATATACGGAACAAGTGTCAATCTCGCTCGGGCAATACAACCATATGGGTAATAATTCAATTGCTATTATTCTTATGAAAATACTCAATACTGAGTGATCATTGCCTTGTGATAAGTGTTAAAGATAATATATCCACATAGGGGGTACGATTAGCGGAAATAATTCATAACACAGTTAAGAATGAATATCAACAACTATCTAGGTTCACATCAACCTGAAAATAGCAGAAACAAGTGTTTGCCACTAACATGGCAATGTCCCCCGCCGTTATGAGATATTTGGCATAATTAATATTATCTCGTTAACAATATATTACAGTGGTCAAAGTGCCATGGTGACCATGAAAATGAGGTCAGGGTCACCAATGTCCACTGGCGTCTGAGTCTTCTGCCATAGAAAGCTGTCACCAAATATGAACACTCTAGATCCTAAGCTTTACGAGATACCGCGTTAACAATGTATAACACAGTGGTCAAAGTGTTGTGGTGACCTTGAAAATGACGTCATGGTCACCAATGTCGACTGGCTTCTGAGTCTTCCTCCATTGAAAGCTGTCACCAAATATGACCACTCTAGGTGCTAAGCTTCATGAGTTATCGCATTAACAAGAATCCGGACGGATGTAGTGTCATGGTGACCTTAAGAATGATGTCAAGGTCACCAAAGTCGACTGGCGTCTGAGTCTTTCTCCATTGAAAGCTGTCACCAAAGATGAACACTCTAGGTGCTAAGCTTCACGAGTTTGTCGTTTTGACCTTGAAAATTACTTCAAGGTCACCAAAGTCGACTGGCATCTGAGTCTTCCTCCATTGAAAGCTGTCACCAAATATGAACACTCTAGGTGCTAAGCTTCATGAGTTATCGCGTTAACAAGAATCCGGACGTACGTACGTATGTACGGACGTACGGACAGACGCCGCTGAATTCATAGTCCCCCATTCCGCGTTGCGGCGGGGGACAAAAACATGTTTTATATACACTTCCAGAAAACAGATGCCAAACATTTTATTGGCTAATCAGGTGCTAGGGGGGTTGTGACGACATAGACAGGACTCGCTTAGATTCCAGCGGTCGTGAACGTATATATTTTCACTGATTGTACTTATGAAAAAGACCCTAAGTCACCAAAACTATTACAATCAATACATCGACATATTCTGTTTGACATTAATTAACTGTTGTTGTTATTTGTTTGGGTTGTTAATCTCCGATAATGCCGATCGAGTGAACCCAAGCTGACATCTGCTGCCATTGTGACTGTTTTTTGTTTGAACACCTAAACAAATCGACTATCCCCCTGTGTAGCTAATTGACCATTGTATATGTAGAACATTTGTTACTACTTTATGCCATTTTAAAGTGTCAACTCAATATCTAACTCAGTGTTTCTGCTTGCATGACTGTAACAATGAGATCTCGCTTTCTATGGACAGCCTCTAGGCAGGGATCGTATAGACATGTCTATACAATCCCTGCTCCGGCTACTTCCGGATCTGGTCATTGGGATACGACTGTTCCGAGCCTTATTAACCAGTTATGAGTGATAATGAAGATCAAATCTTTGATGTGTTGTAAATGTACCTCTTGATTCGCAATTTTCCACCTACATAAAAACTAAGAGTTACATACTAGTGTACTTTGCATAGTAAGGATTCAAATTATCGTTGTTTTGTGTGAGTTAATGGTGAGTGTTTGAGATAAAGAGTGTGGTACCAATTTAGAGTGACGTAGGCCAATATTGTCAATGATAACACAACATTCTTTTAATTATGTTTAACAAATATATTTTCAAGAACTGACAGTCTGCTGACAATTTCACTGCATGTATAGATTGTCATTGTTATCATGCAGACTGTAGTAGTGCTGTCAATGATTGAAATTGGACTTTCTAACATGCACCAATTAAAATGATGTTTGGATATATAATGGAATGAAGAATATAAATACTAATTAAGATGAATAAGATGACTTTACAGGAGAGAAAACCGTGCACCTTGAATATCTTCAATCAAAATGCACCTTTCTGATGAAAGCTATATATGAAAATGAATTTTAATCTCACTGCAGCTATACATGTATATATATTTATATTTCAAGTAATAAATGATTTTATTTTACATTCTGTATTTGCTGTATCAGATCTCGCAATTAATTAAGAATTTAATTTTTAATGCATAGACAATTTTTCCCTTGTGTTATTTATGTGTTCATTCATAACTTTTATTGTCAATTTCAGTCACTATGGCAACACACATGCATTTGCAATTTCCTGTTTCAAGATTGTTGCATGCTTCGATTGTTATATATTGTTGATTGTGATGTAAGTTAAAAGCCTGCTTGGAAATGTATTGTTTTAACTATTTCAACCAAATAAAATTATTAACGCTGAAAAGCATATTATTTCCATTTCCTTCAGTACTTTAGTACTGGTATGTTACCGGAGAGAGGTTTTTTAGTTACCTAACACTTCTTTTTCACACAGACAATAAAGTCATAAAGTCAATAAAGTTATTACCTAACAGTTTACAACATAGTGCCACACACCTGTACATTATAGCAATAAAGTTAATGACCCCAGCACCTGGCACATTTCCAACAAGTAAAGAAGTGAGCACAGCTCACATACCCCCGCTTCAAACTATAGTCTGGCTTTCTTTGTTGGTCTTACCCTCAAAAAGCTCACTTAGGGATCATGGTTGATAAGTGTATTAAGTTTGTTGAAGCTAGCATGTATAGTTTAGAAGATATGCTCAGGAAAAAGCACTTTGTCAGATAGTCATTGTTTTAGTAACGTTTCCATGTAAAACGCAAAAAATAAAAATAATTTTTTGGTCTTACCCTCAAGAGACGCACCAATATGGATAAGTGTATGAAGTTTGGTGATGATAGCATGTACGGTTTAGAAGATATACTCCGGACAAAGGACTTAGTCATAAATTCACTGTTTTAGTCATGTTTCCATGGAAAGCGCAAAAAAAATAAAAATCATTTGTTGGTCTAACCCTCAAAAGGCACATCAATGGATCATGGTTGATAAGTGTATGAAGTTTGGTAAAGATAGCATGTATAGCTATGAAGATATACTCCGTACAAAGGACTTTGTCACTGTTTAAGTCATGTTTCCATGGAAACCTCAAAAAATAAAAATCATTTGGTGGTCTAACCCTCAAAAGGCACATCTAGGGATCATGGTTGATAAGTGTATGAAGTTTGTTGAAGCTAGCATGTATAGTTTAGGAGATATGCTCCGGACAAAGGACTTGGTCATAGAGTCACTGTTTTAGTCGTGTTTCCATGGAAATCGCAAAAAATAAAAATCATTTGTTAGTCTAACCCTCAAAAGGCACATCTAGGGATCATGGTTGAAAAGTGTATGAAGTTTGGTGAAGCTAGCATGTATAGTTTAGGAGATATGCTCCGGACAAAGGACTTGGTCATAGAGTCACTGTTTTAGTCATGTTTCCATGGAAACCGCAAAAAATAAAAATCATTTGTTAGTCTAACCCTCAAAAGGCACATCTAAGGATCATGGTTGATAAGTGTATGAAGTTTGGTGAAGCTAGCATGTATAGTTTAGGAGATATGCTCCGGACAAAGGACTTGGTCATAGAGTCACTGTTTTAGTCATGTTTCCATGGAAACTGCAAAAAATAAAAATCATTTGTTGGTCTAACCCTCAAAAGGCACATCTAAGGATCATGGTTGATAAGTGTATGAAGTTTGGTGAAGCTAGCATGTATAGTTTAGGAGATATGCTCCGGACAAAGATTTGTGACGGACGGACAGACGGACGGACAGACAGACGGACAGACAGACAGACGGACAGACGGACGGACAGAATGAACGCTATATACCCCCGCTTACGCTGTAAGGCGGGGGTATAATTAGGTAATACACAAGGCACTGATTTGTTATCTTAACTTTATCCTCACACATGATCAACAACCTTTACGGAAACTTGATGGAGGTAATAAGGTTTGTCAATACACGTGACACATGACAATATATTAACAAATCTAACTAAATACCTTATTTCATACTGCAATGTTTATCAATATCAATTGGTTATGAATTATCCACTGTAAAGCTACATAAAATGGTAAATGTTTCTCCGGGGCAGCTTCATGACTTTAATTTTACTTTTTGTTGCTTCTAAAATGACGCTGTAGCAAGAAATTTTAATTTTTCATTAATGTTATAACCAAAACTGTAGAGTTAACATACAAACATAAGTGACGTGCCCACATTCTTCTATGTATCCTTAGAGTAATCAGCACCAAAAAAATAATATATCCTCCAAACCTAGTCATGTAACAAACTACAAACCTGTCACTATGTATCATTTATAGATCTCTCTCTATATATATGCACCTTATTTCATTATAATCTCTAACACCGTAGGCGAATGCGACCTATATCTGCATTTGGTATATATACTTGTTTACAAACAAATGTGGAGTGAGTCCTGTCTATGACGTCACATCCGCCGAAGGAGAGCTCATAGGCGCGCAGCGAATTTTTTCAATTTAGCTTTCGAGGTGGCCAATTTCTACGCACTTTGAACCGTTATATCTTTTTGATTAAATGACGCATCGCAACGCTGTTTGGTGTTTTAGTTACTTGAATGTATTTTCTATATGAAAATGGGGATTGAAGTCGGATAAAATACTGGGATATATTATCTTTAATAAATACATCATGAACAAGTACATGCTGTTCAACACATTTTGGTATCAAACAAGGAACAAATATTGCAATGACCTTGAAAATGAAGTCACAAAAGGTGCCTAGGTACTCCTCCACTTAAGCCTGATACCAAATTTTAAGATATCGTGCAAACATTTTCTTTTTTGAAGGTTCAAAGTCTTGTTGTGACCTTGAAAATGAAGACAAGGTCACCCAAATGGATTGGTGTCGTCATATTCCTCATATAAAGACTGTTAACTAATTTGAAGACTCAATTTGCTGCAGTCAGCAGTGTTTCATGTACAAAGCTCCCCTCCATGCTTTGCAGCGGTTGGAGACAGTAATTGATGACTTTATCGTTATTTGGAAAGAAGTTTTCTTTTGAAATTTTCTCGCATCTAGAACCACGACATGTTTTCAGCATCCCCATTTGTGTTTCGGTCAAATTATGTTGGGTCTCGGGGAATCCTGGAAAAAAAATTCCAGTTTTAGTTGAGAAGGGCCGTCGCCGTCAAGCGACGACGACTTTATCAACGAGGTCCATGCTGATGAAGCTTCTGACATGGAATCTACTGATGATTAGGACGGTTTATAGAATTGCCTGATACTCCGCATCTTATAGATACTTTGGGGTTATTCCTGCATGAAGATGATGATGGATCGTTGGCAGCAGAAACCAACAGGTACTTCCACCAGCAAGTCAATGATAAGGTTTTGAAACCATGTTCAAGGTTGAGGCAGTGGTATGATACGAATGCTGAAGAAATGAAAGTATTTGTTGCAATGACTATAGCGATGTCTTTAGTTGTAAAGATAATTTTTTTATTGGTCAACAAGTGTTGTGACGTCAACGCCTTTCTTTGCAAATGCATGCCTCTTGACAGGTTTTGGTTATTGCTAACATACCTATCTTTGAAAGATAACAACCAAATGCCGGGATGAAACACACCACATTTTTCACCTATCAATAAACTTAGCTATTTGTACCAGAGAATCGTACATCGTTTTCGCAGAGTTTACTAGCCGCATCAAATGATTTGTGTTGACGAAGGGTTGGTGCCTTGGAAAGGCAATCTGAGTTTCATAGTAAACTGTTCCAACAAACCAAAGAAGGATTGGTAAAGGCCTACATGCTGTGTGACTCAACCAGTGGTTATGTTTGCAAGTTCCAACTCTACACTGGTAAACCAATGAAACTGTTTCTTCTGGTGGAAAAACATTTGATCTGGTGATGGATTTGGTAAAGAATTATGCTGGGAAAGTATATCATGTGTTCATGGATAATTTCTATTCCTCTGTGGCATTGTATGTAAACTTGTGGGAAATGGGCACTTGTGCGACGGGAACATTGAGAGGAAATGGCAAAGGCATTCCAGACAAGGTAAAGAAGGCACAGAAGAAAGGGGATATCATAGTCCAACCAAGACCTACTCGTTTTGCGGTATGAAGACAGGAAGTCAGTGTTGCTCAACCGTAGAAGACAATGAAATTGTAGAGACAGGCAAGAAGAACCGAATGACTGGGGAAGCCATTATAACAAGTACATGGGCGGTGGGGATCGGGCCGACCAGATGCTGTCGTACACCCTGTTCAACATAAAAACTCTCAAATGGTGCAAGTGTGTGTGGTTTCACGTGTTGAACGTTGACATGTTGACAGCCTACATTCTTTATAAAGAATTCTCAAAGGATAAAACCTTGAAAACAAGCGGTCAATTCAGCAATTACTTGGTACAGCACATGATAACTTCGCTGACATAGAAAAAGTGCCATCCCTGCGCAGACATCCTCGCGGTCCGTAGTGTGTTACGTCTTCATGGTCGTCACTTTCCCACAAAGATTCAGCCTGTTGGAAAAAAAAGAACCTCTCACGCACGTGTGTTGTTTGCTCCAAAGTGAGAAGAAAACAACTTCAAAGGGAAGTGGAAGAAACCAATCAGCCAGTTTGAAAGAAGACAAGGGCAGGCAGAGAATCTTCTTACGAATGTAGCGTATGTAATGTGGCTCTATGTGCAACCCCATGTTTCAGAATCTTTCACACATCACAAGATGGCACTAAAGCTTATGAGTTTCATGACAGAGAAGGATAATGCAGAGGATAATCTAGAAGATTGAAGAAAGAAGAAAGAAGCATAAGTGTGAATGAGTGTTACTCTCCTGATCCAATTTGTTTTCACGTCGAATAGGTAAAGAAGTGTTAATAGAAAATACTTGATTGTAAAAACCTCATCATGAATAAAATATAATTTTATTTTTCTATAGGGTAAAAGAGACAGAGAAAGTCAATGTGAGCTGTCACTGGACGTTCAATATGAGTCACATCACATACCTCCCCCTATCTTTCGTAGTTTCGGGGAACAAGAAGAAGTCACTTGGTGCAAGATCAGGTGAATAGGGGGGATGTGGTAAGATTTCAAAGCCACATTGCCTTGCCTCCACAGCAGCTGCTTGACAAGTGTGAGCTGGGGCATTGTCAGCTAACAGGCGTACACCTTTGGTGATCATACCGCGGCGCTTCTGTTTAATGGCATCTCTTTTGTCTCAGGATCATATTGATAGACCCAGCATTCATCCATGGTAACAAGCCCTTCAAATGTAAAAACTTAATAACACTGCGCGCCCTCAATTTTCTCCATAATAGGGGGTACTGTGCTATTTGGTCAACAGACGTTAACCTGGCTGTCGCGAAAAAGACTTTTGTTGACCCAGGAACTAGACAAGGATCACTTATGCAACATGACCTTTTGGTCTGTATTCACCAGTACATTCTTTGTGATAATTGAAACTTTTTGATATTCCCTTGTATGTGCAAAAAGAAATACATATTATTATCTTATTATCCAAACAAGAAGAAGGGAGTAGAAACTGTTAGAATGATGATTAGCCAGAAATAGGGAAGTTTTTTTTAAGAAGAATTTTTGGCATATACATGTGTAAGGAATTTCTTTAGGGGCTGTACCAGATGATTTAATAATAATAATAATAATGGATATTTATATTGTGAAAGTTATCCACACACGAATGCATGCTCAATGCGCTACCCTGCATTATTACCCTGGTCTAGCCCAAGCTGCCGGTTACAGCGCTTAAAGGTCACCTCCAACACAATCTACACCAGGTACCCAATTAGTACTGCTGGGTGAACAGAGGCACATTTTGAATAAAGTCTCTTGCCTAAGGAGACACCACAAGTTTCTCAACTCGTGCCTCAGTGTGGGACAGGGAATAACCCTTGAACTCTCAGTTAATACAGCAATGATCGGGTAACCCACCCATCCGACGAACCACGCCAGATGTTGCTGAACTTCACTGATAGCGGTCAACTGAGCTAAGCACAGGACCACGTGCCACCACGTAACTATATTACCTAGATTGAACATAAAATGTATTATTGCAAATAAAGCATTCTATATTCATATTACACCTGATGAAATGATTAATATTTTAGATTTTGAAGTTACAGTTCAGCGCACTAAAGGAAGTATTATTAAAGTGACACAGAGTAAGTTTCATGAATTTTGTATGTTGTTAAATTGAGTCAAAATATCATTTGAAGTGAGTCAAGTTCAAATCGCCCATCTAAAGTTGCATTTTAATTCCTTAAATGCAAAACTATGACATTTTCTTGTTTCATAAATAAAAAAACGGCTATATTAATGTTAAAAGTCGAAATTCTGTGTCCCTTTTACATGTATAATAGTAAAATAACCTACTTAGTAATAAAAACATATATTTCACGTTGTATCTATTATGAATAAGTTTCCAAAATTTTGTTTGTCAGTGTCCAGTTTTCGATCATCAAAACTCGACTTTTTTCCTGTTTATTGTCACTACACCAACTACTAAAGCATTGAAATGTTAATTTTCAGAACCAACCACTACTTGTCGATAAAATAGCACCATTTATGAATTTTGGCATATTTGACTCCACAACATACTCTCTGCCTCTTTAAGACGTCACTTTGATTTCACAGAAATTATGTCAAGTAAGACGAACCCACAGCACAACCCTTTCATTTGAGGTAGGCAGCCTTTGTCAGTCAAGATCCAATTATTGCTAATTTATTTTATAGAAAGCGAGACGTGAAGTGCACACCCAGATGTTTTATCTTCAACTATCAATTAATCATTTCTAAAAAATCATCTTATTTTGAAAAATTATAAATAAATTTCATTAATTGAAAGCCGCTGGATTTTTAAAAATCTTTAGTAATTTTTATAAATCATTGTTTTGCAGATCAGTTGTAAGGCACTTATATTTGAAGAACCAATATCCTGAAAATCATCTTCATCTGAAACATCTTTTACTATGAGTAACAAGTGAATTTTTTTAAGGGAAATACCTGTGTGGAAATCATCAGGACAAAATATTTCATCAGGTGACATTTATTTAATTTATCTATGGGGAAATTTAAGCCTATTTTAAAATCCTCACAGAACAACTAATAGAAATAAAGTTTTATGAAAGCATCTTGAACAGTGAATCTTTGTAATGTTTAATACTTTGATTTATTCTGATTGCATACTCCGATGAAATCCACGATGAAAAGACTTGCTCTGGCAGTGTTGCATCCAGGTTTTGACAAAAAAGGGGGAGGTCCCCCCTTGCTTTCACAAAAGTGGGGGAGTGACCTGAAATTGTGTAATTGTGCTAATAAAGTGAAATAACACATTTTATTTTTACTTTTCTGAAGAAACTAAAGTCGAGACATCGGAATTGTCGGCATCATGGTCGGTCTCACTTACCTGCTTACGTGATTATCTACTAGAAGTAGATGTTTCAGGACTAACAAGCGTAGGATTACGAAAACATTCGATAATTCTTTTTGTTTTAAGCATTTTCGACACACTGATTTGACTTTTAGCGAAATAGCGGACGAAATTCAGCGCTGGCCATAACTCGGTACTCGTGGAAGAAACATCCAATGCACATGTCATACATTCGGAAAAGCTAACAATGTTAACATTTATCTCTCATTAACCAAGCCGAAATTAACGAGATTTGCAAATTGCACTGGTAAATAGGAAGCGGCTTTTACAATATTGCTTACGTGATCAAGTAATTTGATATTATTTTATTGATCAAAATGTTGGAAATAAAATAATCCAGGTAGGTTGCGCAGTAGTTTGTCTCGATTGCGGGATGAAATGTTATTTTGTCTCGATTGCGGGATGAAATGTTATTTTGCGCGATTACTCCCCCACAAAAATAGTAAAATTGCGCGAGTGATTTATGAAGTAGCGCATTTCTCGCAATCGTGCGGCCTGGATGCAACACTGTCTGGGCTTCGTTGCAAGAAGAAAACCCTATAATTCAAGCGCAAGTCTATAAACATACATTTTTCAACAGACAAAAGCAGTTTATTGAGGATTTTAATCAAAAATTGCCTAAAAATATCACATAATTCTCCTAAATGTTGGAGTAACAAAATTAAGGATGAAGTAAGTGGTTTCATCATATCCTGGCATTGGCCATCTGATTTGTTTGCATTCATTTTAAATATATTTGAAATAAAGTTGAAGTAGCACACTTGATATTGTCAATTGATTTTATGATAAATACTTTTATGAAAGCGAGCATGAAGAGGGTGATTTTTAAAAATTGAAGCTGAACGAGTGAGATTTCACTTGAAGTCTTGATTTGTTGGACTCATGGCAGAAAAACGGATCCATCGTTGTTGTGTTAGAATTTGTGGAAGATCATAGATTATAGAACCTATTTAAGGGTTTTAACTTGTAAACGAATTGTATGAACAATCTTACACAACCTGTCAACAAGGTCACATCTCAAGCAAAACCGCTGGCATTCGAGAAATACTGTGGCTTCAGTGGACGTTTTCTCAACGACAAAAAGTTCAAGTTTTTTCCCTGATACCCCCATTTTTTCTTTGAATTTCAGTTTCATATAATGTCAGGGTAATTGATATAAAAGTTTTTTTTTAAATTTAAATTTTGGAAATTTATTTTGTCGTGAAAATGCGTAAACAAACTTTATGCTAAAAATAAAATTTTGTTTGACAAATAAAGCTCGAAAATAATAGTTTTAATGTTATTTTTCAAATATTTTTGGGATGATGATTGATAATTATTCAATAACTGACTTAAACAATTAAACTTTTGCATATGTTTCATTTATTTAAGAAATTATGAGGGAAATAGGAGATTAAAATCTTCTTTTTTTTCTTAAAAAAATGGCACATTTGACACAATTTTACTTGAAAACAAGCATGGCGACCCCCATTTTTTATTGGATTTTCTAATTCAGCACACTCAGTTCTACAAACAAGCTAAGTTTCATAAAAATCGAAATATTTTTATTTCTGGGTAGGGTATGACCTTAAGAGTCATAAGATAACCAAATTTACAATCCGAACTGCATAAAGATATGTAAAAAGATTTGTTTCTGAGAAGACAACAGAAAGACATTCTTAGGGTGTGACCCCTTTGTGTTACAATAAATAATACCCATTTATTACAGAGTCTGGAAAAGTTGGAAGTAGGTTTTTAGGGCATTGGCCTCCAGATCTTCATTACAGATTTATAATCCTTATTGGCCAATCATGTGTCTGTAGATACGATTTAGCCTTCTAGGACCTTTTATTCTTGAGAAAAAGATGATTTTTTAGGGGATTGCCCACCAGGGCCCACATTTTCAAAGCTCTCTTAGCACTGAGATAGTCATAAGTACCATACATTAACATTGGCTTACGACCTTCTTAGCACTAAGAGAGCTATGAAATCTAGGCCCAGGCCATCATAAAGGACCTTGAGTGTAGTAACGTAAAGTAATTGATCATCACGCTCCCTTACAAAAAGGATGTAAATGACTGGTCCCTTGAACTGCAATGCATGTTGGGCGGTGTGCTTCCTGCCCAAGTTTGTACTAGCAGACGATATGAATAAATGTCGCTCACTCCTGTGAAGTGTCGTGTCAAGTGTTCATGTTCACAATACCACATTTTGGCGACGAGGTAGGATGAGTATGAAGCAGTGAATATGCTATTTGCATTCAGGTGTGAAAACATCAGGATATATCTCCAAGTACCCTGATTGACGAGAACGGCAAGCCAGTGAGTGACAACAAAAAAGGAGGCGTTCGGAAAAATTGAAGAATTCAATCCAGATTCGGATGATTGGAGTGAATATACAGAAAGGTTAGACTATTACTTCATTGCAAATAATATTGCTGATGTTGAGAAGAAAAGAGCAATTCTTTTGAGTGTGATCAGAAGCAAATCTTATAAACTTTTGAGAAATTTGACAATACCGCTGAAACCAGGAGACCGTTCCTATGACGCACTCGTGACATTGATGAAAAACCACATAAATCCAAAGCCAACTGTCATGGTAGAAAGAAAGCGTTTAAACATGAGGGACAGACATCAAAATGAAAGTATTGCAGCTTATCTGGACGAATTAAGATGTCTGGCGGCGATTTGTGATTACACTGATATTAAAGTGCAGCGCAGAAAAAGGTTAGTGTGTGGAATTAATAATGACCAAATGCAAAAGAGACTTTTGTCAGAGAAGACCTTAGATTACCACTAAGTTTGTGCACAATGTGTGGGAATGGAAACGGCTGCTAAGGGAGTGCAAACCATAAAAGATTAATCTCACCCTCCCAGGAACGGTAACAAAATTTCAGTGAAAGGTCGAGAAAGTCGATCCAGTAAGTGCGACAAATGTGGTGACATGTATCATACAGGTGCACAGTGTTTTCATTGAATAGTGAATGTCATTACTGCAGTAACCTAGGCCACATTACCAGAGTCTGTCATTTTGCACCTAATTTCACTAATGATCGTGGTCATCATAGAGATCGTGGTCATCATGGTCAGCATGGTCAGCGTGGTAGAGGTAGAGGGAATCAAGCACATCACATTGAAGAGAACGAGGTTGAATATAAACTCTACAGAACTGAAAGTCATGCAGAAAAGAGACCATCTCTAAGAGTTGAACCCTACATGATTGATGTGACTGTAAATGGAAAAGGTATCACATTAGAACTGGATACTGGAGCTGCCACCAAAGTCATAAATGAAGTGACTTAAATGTCTGTTTTTCAGGAAGGGGAACGGTCAGTGCTACGTGAAGCCAAAGAAATTCTCAGAACTTACGACAGAGAGAGAATCCCAATTCTTGGTAGCACCGAAGTTGAAGTTTGTTACGGCCAACAAACGGCCAAGTTGCCTCTCACAATTGTTCAAGGAGACAGAGAGAATCTCCTAGGAAGAGACTGGTTACAAGTGATCAGGATAGGTTGGGGAAGAATCATGAATTTTAGAAATAAAGGGTTGAATGACATTATCAAAGCTCACAAAGAAGTTTTTCAAGACGATTTGGGTGAATTAAAAGGCCAAATAGTTCAGATTCAAATTGTAAGTGATGCGCCCAGATTCTAGCTTATGCACTCCGAGAAAAAGTAGAACATGAACCGGATAGCTTAGAGAAGCAGGGTGTCATTAAACTAGTCCGGTTCTCCAAGTGGGCAGCACCGATAGTACCAGTTGTTAAGAACAACGGCCAGGTGAGGATCTGTGGAGATTACAAGTTCACAGTGAACAAAGTTGCACAGGTTGATGTCTATCCCATTCCCCGGATTGAGGATTTGTTTGCGTCATTGTCCGGAGGTCAGAGTTTCACCAAACTTGA
This sequence comes from Phorcus lineatus, assembly GCA_921293015.1. NCBI lineage: Eukaryota > Metazoa > Mollusca > Gastropoda > Trochida > Trochidae > Phorcus > Phorcus lineatus. The sequence continues at coordinate 14,700,764 of OV121089.1, forward strand.
CCTCAGGCAAACTTACCAACAGCTGACATTAGACAAAATTTCCAAGGAACTTACGACAATCAACACCCACCATTGCTTGTACCAATACCAACGCCTATCGTTTGGAATATCTGCTGCTCCAGCCATTTTCCAACGAACCATTGAGTACTTATTGAAGGGAATACATTGGAGACAATTAAAAAGGAGAAGAAGTTGAAAGATTTAAAAGTTTACGGAGAGATGGATGCGATAACAACGTTTGAAGGTTGACGCCATGCGAAGCCCATATTAGAATGGGGTCAGGCAAGTCTACCATTTTCAGTCTCCATGTAACGAAGATATTATTCCAAAAATTTAGCTTTCCTAAGACAATTATCTTCGGAGAAAAAATCATCCAAAGGTTTTAAAGACAATGCCTGCCAAGCCCACATAGTTTCAGAAACCAGTGTTCAAACATTAATCACCTAGCATCAAGGTACCTAGGCATATAGTTACAGCTTTGGTGGAACAGAAGTTCTTCAGGAGTCAACGGATAGGTGAAACCTTTAAAGACATATAATGCCTGACAAATAGTTCCAAACAACTATATATGACCAGTCATGCCAAAAGCCTTATAGACCAGATGAGCTTATGAAAATGGTGTTACTTACCATCTGTCAACAATATAAGACACTGCTCGTACTGACTTCAGGTAGCCCAAAGAAAGACAAGCACTTTCCCGTACAAGTCGGTCCTCATCTTCTATTATGCCCACAAGTTTGTCAACAGTATCCTTTCTTTGCTTACCTGAAACACAGTAATCATTAATCACATAAATCACACATAATCATTTGAAGTAAACAAAAACAAGTAAAGAAATGAGCACAACTCACATGCCCCCGCTTCAAACTATCATATGGCTTTCTTTGTTGGTCTAACCCTAAAAGGCTCATCTAGGGATCATGGTTGATAAGTGTATTAAGTTTGTTGAAGCTAGCAAGTATAGTTTAGAAGAAATGCTCTGGACAAAGGACTTGGTCAAAGAGTCACTGTTTCCATGGAAACCGTAAAAAATAAATCAATTAATGGTCTAACCCCCAAAAGGCACATCTGGGGATCATGGTTGATAAGTGTTTGAAGTTTGGTGAAGATAGCATGTATAGTTTAGGAGATATGCTCCGGACATATGACTTTGTCCTATAGTCACTGTTCAGTCATGTTTCCATGGAAACCGCAAAGAATAAAAATAATTTGTTGGTCTAACCCTCCAAAGGCACATCTAGGGATCATGGTTGATAAGTGTATGAAGTTTGGTAAAGCTAGCATGCATAGTTTAGGAGATATGCTCCGGAAAAAGATTTGTGACGGACGGACAGACGGACGGAAGACAGACGGAATGAACACTACATACCTCCGCTTACGCTGTAATGCGGGGGTATAATTCTTAAGTTAAGTCCCATTTTCATGGGTTTTATTAATACATGCATGATTATGATGAAGTAATCAATGAATGAAATCAAAGTAAAAACCATCATGAACAATTAGACAAACTCAAAGTAATTTGAATTGATATAAACATGAACAAGCAGACAAGAAATATATAAAACAATAAAGCCTACAAATAGTAAATGAACAAGAAAAAAAGTGAGCATGGCTCACATACCCCCACAGCACGTCTGGTTTCTTCTCCCTCTAGACTGAATTAATATGATTCTTGATAACCTGATTTACTTAAAGGTACTGTAATATTTTAACTCATAACTCCGAGACAGCTTCACGGCTCAACGCCTAGGCCTCTGACCACAGATGCTGCTCGCTGTAGCGAGACCAATTAGGTCAAAGCACCGCTAATTTAGCGACAGACTGTGAGTGCAGGTAATGAACGGAAACTGTCTAGCCTTGTACCATTTTCACAAGGATAAAATGCAGGTGCTGAATATGGATAGTTTACGGGTATATAACATGTGATATTTCACCATTGGGTTTTTATTTTGCGGTTTGTCAGATTTCAATTCATAAACATATGCAAAGATGTTCATAAGTGTGAGAGAGAGGGTGAAATTGTTTTCATTGTCTCACCAAATACAATTGACAAGTAAACTGCATAATATATCACACCTTTTTATTAGTCAAAAGGTTATGAAAGACAATTTCTCTTACTTATACATAAACAACAGTACTGAAAGAACTACAAATAATAAACACACACACTTAAATATTATAACATATTTAGTATATACATAACCAAATATCACTTATAAGCGTTAGTCAATCTTCATGTTAAAATGTCTTTCTCAGTCTACAACCACAGTATTAACACATAAACACGTAATGTACCTAATGATTTCACATATGTTGATTTACATGCATTATCATTTGCAAATACAAATACTGCATGTTAAGTAAATACAGTGTGTCGGTATTTAATATAATATCTGAATAATGATTAAGAATTATGGAAATGATAACACTATTTAAGAGATAGCACACAAGTAACATTAATGAATGTAAAAGTAGTTAAATTATTGGATAGAAATATATTCATATGAAGAATTGACCTGTTGTTGACATACCTATCAAATGTGCATATCATATCACTTCACTAGTTTGCTACATTATTATTATTGACCAAGTGATTTATTCTGTAGGGACGGTATCAACTCTAATTATAATTTAACATGCGCACTATAAATGTACTGCGAATTAAATCCAATATTTGAACTCAAAAGAATACAAATAGGAATGAATTGTCATCTTTTGTCATCAAAGTAGCTATTTCTCACACAGAAGATTTCATCAAAACTCGAATGCATTTGAGGTGCATGAATTACAGGTGATAATTGTGAATATGTATAGAACGATGGGCGTAGTTACATGAAGAAAATTTCCAGTGATATAACATAAACATTATTCTACAATTGTTACGTGACAAAGATTAGCGGCGCGTATTCAGGTGAATTCCGACATGATTGGATTTTCATAGTCAATTGAGTTGCACAATATCTCGTTACTGTGATCTGATCGGTTTCAGTTATTCGTCAAAAGAGACTGACTTTATTGCATCAAATGAATAGGTTATTGACCGTGCTTGATATACGATGCGCTCAGCTAGTTCAGTAAAGTAAAATTCGAATAAACTCTTATATTAATAATAGTATTCAAGGTAGGATAACACTTGCGTTCAAAACAATCACTACATGCAATTATCAAATTGATGGTTCATAACATGACATCTATAAAGTGATGCATTCAAGAAGTAAAGGTAAAATCAAAGTGTAACTTTTAATAGAATCAAATTCTTCACAAATGATTTATGAATACATGAACATAAATGTTTATAATAAAGTTTCCTCTCGTTTCGTCTTAGCTATATGAATTCAATGCGTTTCACAAATCAAATGTATCTAACAATGTTTCAAAATTGGTAACTTCACAAAGACTCCGATCGTTTCATCCGATTTAATAAACCTTCTTTTTAAAGAATCTATTTTCCCCTTCCAAGACCAACATATGCAGAATGTTTTCATTTACCAAACGTATTATATTTTTGCATAAAGAGCAACGATTTTCATTCTCATTGCTTTCCTGAAGATAGTATCTTACTTAGGAAACTCTTATCTTTAATAATGGATGCTAAACTGATTTAAAAAATAAGTTCATTGTAATACTACAAGACAGACGCACATATGCGGCTCTCGCTGAATAAGAGGTGCTTTCAATTAACGCACATAAGCGTCTCTCGCTGTGAGAAATTAACTGCTAATTAACGGACGTTCATATGCGGCTCTCTCTGTGAGGATCTCATTATTTTGACGCATATACGCGGCTCTCGGCGTTAATGAGTTAAGAGTAATCGTTACACGTCCAAATGCACAATCAAGGGCCAGAAGTCTGTCAAAAATAATATTTCGGAAAAGGCTTTCAAACTCGATCAAGAGCATCAACAGGTGTGTCCAAAACCAAAGTTTCATTCACCTAAGTGTGAAACTGTCTGAGAAAACATGTCCCCATTGAAGCATATGATCTGTAAATCACTACAAGTCAAATTGCAAATCAAGGGCCATAATTTTGTGGAAAATTAAATTTCGGAAATGGCTTTCGAACACGATCAAGAGTAACATCCATAACCAAAATTTCTTTCCTCTAGGTGTAATAGTTTCTGATAAAATCTGTCCCCATTGTACACCATATAACTAAGTCCAAAAAAATGACGTTTCCATGGAAACGACAAAAAAAATGATTTCAAGAAAATTCAAAAGTGGTCCAAACTGTAGACAAGGTTATGGGTAACAAGTGTGCAAAGTTTGGTTGATCTAGACCTAACGGTTTTTGAGTAAATTGACCGGAAAGAAGGACAGAATGACGGAAGGGCGGACGGAATGACAGCTATATACCCCCGCTTACTTCGTAGTGGGGGTATAATGACATTTTCAATACATGGCTCATATATCACTACAGCAATTCCAGTACCCTTTTCTATGGATATGCCGAATTCCCTTGGTGATGTTGCATGGTATTTTGGAATTTTTTTTCATATCAAGGCATCAAAGTATGCTCCGGAAACTAATCCTACTCTTCAAACTGGCCACACATCTTCATGATATAAAGAGAATGTGTACCACATTTGGTGAAGATTGGTCAAGTAATTTCAGAGTTACGCCAACACTGAGGCAGACGCGGACGTGAATCAGCCAAAACCCATTATTCTAAAAAGGCCATATTATGGGAACAGATTTTGTTATGCTTTCCACTTTATGTACATGAGATAAACCTCACTTGGTTTGTAAATACAATGAATGATAATGTCATTTTTAGTATATCAAAGGGTTTTTATGTAAATATGTAATTATAATTTGACATGTAAAACGATGTGATGTGATGCTTACTGTTATCTTTGATTACTGCTGGAGAAAAAAAAGACTCTTTCTCTCATCTCCTAGAATGAATTCTTAAAATGTTTCAACATTATCTTCATTTCTGAGCTGTAAAACCAAAAAATGGAATGATGTGCTCTGCAGCTCATCATGGAATTGCATTATTGATATCACTATTGTAGATTTATCTAACGGCAGTATCTTCAATGGGAGAAAAATAAGAAAGTTTACATAATATCTATGTCTTTGTAAATCTAACTCACACTGACAGTATAACACTGTTCACAAATAAAAATATTTAGAAAATTTTGAGGTCACAAGGTCACGGTGAGGAACTGGATTCTCACACTAGAACTTATATATAGGATAGTTAATGCAATATACCACAGTGTATAAGACTTCACAAACCTGAAATACTCCACACTACTCTTGAGATATTCTCCCTACACTTTCCTCTTTCTCTCAACACCACAAGATGCAACGACTCATCCTGTCTAACCTGACCTAATCAAGTCACCCAAACTACTTCGACAATTAATATATCATATACCCTATCGCCAGCAAACACCTGGATTAAGGGAACAAGACTATCATGGATTGGCCCACAATCTTGATACCTTTCCAATCAGGGCGGTCCCAATAAACTAATCTAATAGCTACTAAAACATGGCTTCACTAACCACAATTCACTGACTAAAGACCTAGGATACAACTAAATGCTTACCAACAGATCTGCTGCATATATAAAAATGGCAACAAACGCAGGCACACATAATCAATCATTAAAATTGGCAAGACGTCAAATACGATTTACCACATACCTCCCCCTATAGATTCAAGTTCCTGTTACCTTATCTCAAAACTGAAGTAAAGGTGGTGCAAAACATAACACAAAAACCAAAACTTCATCATAATCAAGAAATCCCTTGAATCACAAGCACATGAATATTGTCCAGAAATATTATCTTCATATCTTGTTCACATATTGCCAAAACCTCAATTATCACTAGAAACATTTTTGCTTGTGTCCTCCATAATCCACCGTCTGATAAGCTATCCATGGATAGTCCACTTCTTGAGCTCCCTTAGGTAATAAGAACTTAAACATTGTTCCCTTCTGCAATTCCTGACATTCGGTTTCTGTTCCACAGCCAATAGTCCACTTCAGAGAAATAAGAGCTGCTACAGCTCTTCTGCTGACTGTGTAAGATTGAAAACATACCTATGTTTTAAACATACCTGATGGGTACTTTTTCAACAATTAATTGTGACCTTGGGTCACTTCTCAACACCTTGGTCTTTTTTCAACGTTGAATAATTACCTAATCATTGCCGGGGCACATATTAACCCTTAAGATGCTAATCCTGGACCTGTCCGGGTTGAAATTAGCTTTGACCGATTGTCCTCCAGGCGAGATGTGACTACCACACTCAATTTTTCTCACGCTAGCTCATTAACGCCGTGGTGCCCAGTAGCGAAAGACGGGCAATTGTTGTACGGCAGTAGTGTCAGTTTAATGCTAGTACTTTCCGTCCGTCTGTCGCTAAGCTACTGAATTTTGTTTCGTTGGTGTTCTAAATGATGTGCGTACATGTTCCGAAAATTATGCAAAGATTGACGTTTATCGTACCGAAAATAAGCTTTAAAATCACTCAATTTTCCCCCACTCCCCGCCGCACGTGCTAATAGCCTGTGGGCACTTTCTGCCCTCTCGCACGAGCTTACCGCCCCGCGCGTGCTATCGTTTACTGCATTTTGACCATATGCACACCTTTCTATCGCACGCCCTATCTTTTGCACCCTTGGGCGTATTTCAATGTGGGTGGAATCATTTGAAAGAGAAAATTGTCTTCAATTGCCTATATCAATGATTTATGTGCGCAAATAAAGACTCAACCAGAGCCGTAAAAAACACAACTTTTGCACTTTGCATCTCCGTTAGTGACGCAAATGGGGAAACTTTGGCACTTTATATCTCTGTAACCAAATGACGCATTCCAACACCATTTTTTTCATTATCAAGAGGAATGAATTGTCTACAAAATGGTATATAATATGTACATGCGCTAAAACAAATTGTGATGCAGCAAGCGCCGCACAAAGGGTGCTGTTGTCGCTTTTCTTATTATGTGATCCGAAGCTCGATTTTTATGTACCTTTCTTTCGCACTCGATATCTTCTATACCACTTGGCGGATTTTGATAAATTTTACATCTAAATAAAGACGAAACAATGTTCTTCATTTCCATATATTGATCATGCATGCGCACACAAAAATAAAGGCACAAGAAGTGCCGCAAATTGGGCAAGTTTCGCATTTCATATTTATGTAACCAAGTGGCGCGCTAAACAACGTTTGGTATCAGCGTAAAGAGCAGAAAATTCTCTTCAATTTGATATACAATTTGTATATGCGCTCACAGAAATAAAGATTCAACAAGCGCCGCTGTATGTCGGGGATCTTCTGTCGGGAACCGCCATCAGATCATGGAAAAATTGTGCAACGAAAATGTTGTGGTTGAGACACGGTATGTCGGGGACGCCGTCGGGAACCGCCATCAGGTCATGGAAAAATTGTCCAACATAAATGTTTGTGGTTGAGACACAGTATGTCGGGGATCTTTAGCCGGGCACCGCCATCAGGTCATGAGAAAATGTGTCCAACGAAAATGTTCGTGTTCGAGGAAAAAAATTTCAGCGGACTTTCGTTGGGCACCGCCACCAGGTACACTACACCCATAAACAAAGTACCCCCTTTCTAGAAATTTCTAGAACGTATCTAGAACGTATCTAGAAACTTTCTAGAACGGATCTAGAAACTTTTATTTTTATTTTTATTTTTTGAGAGATATTCAAATAATTTTAATTTTTTCTGAAACTGTATGTTAACTTTTGCACAATTTGAAAAGATGAACTGATTATGTTAATTAGGAAAGAAGATATTCAATGTTAAAGTTTCCCTCCTCTACAACGCATCCTCATTATAACGCTACGCATTGCTTACGCGCTTCCGGCTCCCACTAATGAGCTGTAACGCGTCTGGTCTTGCATTAAGAATTGGTCGCATTGGCATATGCAATGTGTTTGACAATTTCTATGGTTGTAATTGATTGTTTATTGCTTATTGTTTATCTCATATCTTGATATTAAAGTTGGTGTATCTGAGATAGTAAACCCCTGCTGTTAATATTAATCGTTAACTCATGTCAACAACTTAAGTCAGCGTACAGCTTTGCCTTCAAAATGGTTTTGATTAGGTTTATAATCAAAGCCCTTTATCACCTCAAAAGAAAACGTACGTACTATCTATCTAAGTCCTCTATGTTTATTTCATGTACGTCAAAAGCATTGATCTTTCTTATATGCAAAACGAATTAGTAAATTACGTTTCTCTCTCAGTTCGTAATATTCAATCTGTAAACTTAACATAAGTGCAAAGAAACGTTATTAAATAAATAGGTGAATGAGATAAAAACAAAACAAAGAAAAACATTCTTGTTGGTTTAATATAGGACATATTTGAAGTAAATATGCAAATCAAAAATACCCTCGTTTCTTCAAAGACTTACATATTATAATTGAATTGGTTATAGGGGGATTGAATAATGCAAAGAACCTCTGCTTGCTCTTCAGGAAATGAAAAGATTGTAAGAGTTAGTTCTGTGTCTCTACATGAAAATATGAAGGTAACATTTACACGTTATAATGACATATCGGAATGTTGAGAAAAAAGGGTTTTCTAGATGTAAGCAAGCATGCGCTTTTGACGTTTAATTCAATCATGAAAGTATTCGCAGTTTTAACTAAGCAATTGTCGTCGGTCACATCAAGTTGTCGCCATTCTAGTTTGTCTTAAGCTTTTCTTTTCCCTCGCCGTCATCTTTGTTTATAGTGTGCGCGCTTACTACATGTACGACTACAATGCTTTGGGCCTGACAAAAGTAAACTCGAACTATATTCAGACTGTTGAAACACCGTTACTAATTTGTTCAATTTATCGGCTCAATTGGGGTTGACTAAATTACAAACACATAATGTGCATGTCTTTCTACGGATAATCTTAGGAAGTATCTTTTAATTTGTGGAAGATGAAGGTATGCTTATCCTTGTCGCGTCGTATTATCTGACAACATAATCATAAGAGCCATGCCGATGTCCACTCACACAGTGAGTAGAGCGTCACAGTAATTCTCAAAGGTGTATGTTTATATACTGAGTAGTGAAAAACTGTGACAACATATTCAAGATTCGATCAAAATAATGTTAAATTGTTTCATTATCCATGGTATGGTTTAAAGGTTTAAACATATTTTTATTCCAGAAGTGTGTTTGCTTCATAAACGTTTTCTTGAGATAAGCTTGTTAGTAATACTGAGTAGTAACGGATTGGAACAACATACATTTGGATAAAACAATTGATCTTTAGTATGAAAACTATATATTTATGTGTAAACTTTTATAAATTATAAAACTAGTTTAAATAGCGAACAATATCTTTTGCTGTTTTCAGTTCGTCTTGGGGTGTTTATATTCTATAAATGCAGTAAATCTCCCAAATTCCCAAATTTTGCTATTTTTATGTTTTCATTGATATATGAAAAACGGCCATATAAATGTCAGGACTTCGACATTCTGCATACATTTTACAAGTGTTGTAGTTAAATGTCCTAATTAATCATGCCAATCAATATTTACATTGGTGTTTATTGTAAATAGGTTTTTAAAATTACGTTTGAATCATTGACGCGCGTCACTGTCCAGTTATCGATCACAAATCAAAGATTTAACCTGTTTTATTGTCACTATACTGAACTCATAAGCACTAAGATGCTAATTTTTGGAAACAACCATCCCTTCTTGAAAAAATAACACTATATATGAAGTTTGGCATATTTGACTCTAACAACATACTGTGTGGCCCTTTAACTGGTCAACGTTTTACAGTTCTGCATTTGGAACTATGCCAAACAGACTGAACGAAACAAATCACTTATATAACGTACTGTAATTGATCATTATCGTTCACCTTCATTTCCTATTTGACCTTTATGAAACAAGAAAACGATGAAGACTTTATAGTTCTTGACATTGCAAGACAATTTCCGTTCGTTCCTCATCCCCACAATTACAATTTAATATGTTATAAATCAATAATGTTTTCAATTATAACGGCATTTTATGTCCTTGTGTTTAAAGATATATATCAGTTTGCATTATAATTTAATAACCACTCAGTCATATTGACATGTACGCAGTGTTATTTTATTCACATATTTATATGCATTTAATTATATAAGAAAACAACATAGAGATAAGGCTGCATAAAAAAAATTAAATGTTTCACGGGCACATTTTTTTCAAAAGTGACGAGGGAGGGAGGACTTTTTTTTTTTTTTTTAAAGGAAAAAAAGTGACGAGGGAGGAACAGATTTTATTTTTTCTCTCAGCAGTGATTTTCACCGATACCAGGACGGCCATGCTGCTTGCAAACTCCGTACATCGATATAAATAGGCAGCTGCATAAAGCCCACTCAATGTAGAGAGCGTGTACGCGATGTTAGGAGTTTGCAAACGGAAGTACACTCGTTCTTACAGACACTAAATTATAGTGGACAAATGGATAATCGGGGTTTTTAGCGATAACGACGCGGAAAATTAAATAATTTTTTTTTTAAATGGCAATAAAAAATTTTGACGCGCACACATAAAAGTGACGCGCCGGAGCCCGAGAAACATTTCATTTTTTTTATTTAGCCTAATCATTTTACTGTCGATGGTTTCTGCGTATTGATAGGAACAGAGTAGAAATTACATACCTTTTCCCCTTACGATTTCATGTAGAAAAATGGATTCAGATGTATAACCGCTTTACTGGTAACGTCCGTGTTAGTAATCTACATTAAAATGTAATGTTTTGTAAGTTTGCAAGCAATCATTTTAAAGTGACACAGAGTATATTTTATGATTTTTCATAACACAGATAATAGCTCAAAGACCATGGGTCCTTCGTGAGGTTCTAATCCTCTCCCTAAACATTCATTTTTATCTCTAAAATGCCACAATCAAGGAATGTTTTCCTGTTTTTAAATTTGGAAACGGCAACATGTATGTTTAAAAGTTTAAACTTTTTGGTCACATTTACATGTTCATTACTCAACACTTATTAAACACTACAAACCCATATTTGTATTTTTGTCTGCTATAAATAAGTTTCCAAAATAACGTTTTGCTCAATGTTGCACGCCATTGTCCGTTTTTCATCACACATTACGACTGAAAATTGCTTATTGTCGCTATACTTAACTGATAAACATCGGGTTGCTGAATTTCATAAACCACCAGTACTTATGGATACAATTAACACCATTTATAAAGTTTGACATATTTGACTCCAATAACATTTGATGTGCCCCTTTAACCAAAAAGGAAATCAAAAAGACATAGCGTCAGTACTATCATGTAACTTGTGAGTTTAAGTTGAAGTTTGTTCGACTGTGTAAGTTATGGCGAAAAACAAACATATAAAGTCGTCAAATATTTAACGGGATTTATCAAGCCTTACTATCTCTTTCACTCTTTCAAATACGAAAGATTTTTAAAGGAATGATGACGAGTAACTGCAATAATAATTGTCGTTTTACGTGCAATGTACTCAGTGAACCGTATCTCCCTAACAGGCAAGTGTACGGAGAAGCGTAACCTGGAAATAATATGTCGTAATTTCAAAGGTTTCAGTTTGAATTAACATAATACACAAACGGGCTGCCGAGACATAGACGTGAATGCTCATCTTTTTCTGCAGACTAAAACGCCTAATCATGTTACGCAATTCAGTCTACGACAGGGGACATACTAGTATCTATTACCATTGGACGGTAGAGGCTGCAGTTTTAAACACATTAATCATATTCAAAGTAATATAATTAGTTATATATAAATATAAATGTTTTATCTCGCCTCGAAAAAAACATATACGGTTAAAAATTATTATTTTCATAAATTTTATGCAATAAGAAATCAAAATTAATGGACACACGGCGTATTTGACTTGCTGCAGAATCAAACCATACAAAGTTACTTGGAACGATGAATGAACAGTTGTTGAACTTTCATAGCTGTCATGTCTATCTTCGACATCTTTGAATTAAAACGGTTATTAATATCAAAACATACTAATACGTCAAATGGATAATTTTCTTATAACCGTGTATTTCCACGACGGACAAGACTCCGTTCAGTGTATCCAGCGTCAAATGGTGTTGCATATAACGGTGTGGACGATATAAGAGGGTGTCAGCGTGAGTGGCAGCGGAGTTGATAAATTGTGCCTAAACAAAATCATGAAAGACTACAGCATGGAAATATGTATCCAAAAGCCGTTACCGATAAAGACGACCGTTAGTTTTGGTCATAAGCGGTGTTGCACCGACAAATCTTGAAACAACGTTAGCGTTATGTAAATCTCGTTAAATGAGAGAGTGTTTTATCTGTACCGACTGTGTTGAAGATGAGATGCTTGTTTTTATTGAAACATTGTTATTCATGAAAATGTACAATTCATGAATTGATTGTCCAACAAGCTCCAATGTGCTTATTTTAAGGCCACTCCGAAGCAATTACATATATGAGAAAGAATATAAAATTTTGTGATAGTTACACGTATCTTATTGCGATCATAGGTTCAAAGAAAGTGGTTATGCATAAATAACATTTCGCTTGTTTGGCAGTCATTATGAAATGTCAAATCGATCATATTTCATAATGTATGATGAATAGAATTCAACAATCTAGTAATGAAAGCGATGTACATCCCCGTAGTACAGTTTTTATACTTAATTCTTTCAGATAAAAGAAAGATTTCCGTCTTTAAACCATGTACTTTTGGCATGTGAAGAAATAGTGAACAGCGTTTTCGACTGGGTGACCACATGCAGGAACAGGTCTGGCTTTCTATGATATGTCTGTTTAACTTATCAGCGTTCAAGTCACCACAGCGGCCGAGAGTGGATAATCTACCAAATTCATTTAAATTAACAATTTTAGTGCCAGAAGTAAAATAATTCCATAGTTTTCTTGCATTTAAGTTAACGCTGTCCTACATTTTACTGTTCGAACGGATTAATTTTCTCTGAGTTTGTCGTAATTGTTAGGTGTTGTAGGTAGAAGGTTACATAGATATGCAGGCGCGGGATTATTCTTCCTTTTGAAGAACGTTGTCAATTAAGACATGTCTACGTTCCGACAGGTTGTTCATAAATACTGTTTGGCGATCTATCGAATTGCACTTGTGTGATTTTGTGCCGATTGGTGGAATATAAACACTGGGAAAAGCTTAATTAGTTCAATAACGAGCGGTAAGCGGGTTGTGAGAAGAAATTATTTTTTAACTGTGCACCTAAAAGTTCACCTCATACACTCGTAAACAAATAAAACAGTCTTTAGAGAGGAAGTGAATTGACAATGTTTATTCCAGCTCGTCACCTGAAGACACGGGAGAAGAGCGAGATTACAGTTACTGTTTTGACCAGACTTTCCAAGTACTATATAACTCCCTTGAAGTGCTATAAACTACGTATGTCGGCGATCTCTTACATAATATCTTTATTATCATTTCCTGTTCCGAGACAGCTGTGTTTTATTGCTGTACGCCTCGCTGGCTGGTTGATTAATTAGATGACATCATTGTTGAATGAAGCTTAACCGGTTCGTTCATGCAAGGTATAGCGTCTGATAAACTATGTGGAATATGTTTTAAACAATATTTATTCAAATAAATGAATTGATTGATAAACAGGCGGTGAAACGGCTATATAAATACCTCTCCAATACAAAAGTATTTCATAACAAAAAGTCATTTGACAATACTGATGACAAGCACATTAAAGGTAGAATTATGATTTTAACATATTTATTCATGTTTATATATATATATACATGAATGGATTGGCCAACAAGCTCCGAAGAGCTTATATCAAGGCTGCTCCGATACAGTTACATATAAATAAATACAAACTCATATTAGTGACACATGTCCGATTCACAACTTAGCTTCAAAGAGAGTGGTTTTACATGAATACAATGTTGTTTCCGTGACAGTCATTACATATTCAAGTGCTCAAAAGGAGTCAAATCGATCAGATTTTATGATATATTGATGAATAGACTATGTGGAATATGATACTGTGTCTATGACAAAATGTAAATTATGCGGTTTTTATTATGTTAATCTTAATCCAACAATATATTTTAATTTCATTATCTTATAAATATCAAAAGCATGTATTCATCTACTTTGAATTGACGAAAAAATAGATAACGATAAGTCAATCCAGCATCAGGACGAGATAATGTTTATTGTACTTTTACTGAATTGAATCTATCATTAATGATGGCACAGAACGTTGGTGCCCCTTTCTCTGTAAGAATGGTAAATACGTTAACCGGCACTGCCAGGTTTGTAAATATCATTTTTAAGTATTTCTGATTCTTATCCATTGATGATCAGAAACCCATATCGGAACGCATGACGCTCGAGGTGAATTCCCTGTCGATAGTAATGAAATAATGAAAATTTTAAATCAGTCTTCGATTGTATCATCATGAGATTGCCCTTACAATTTCACTGATAAATAGTTAATTCAAATGCGATTTTATACACAGTAATGTAAGAAACACTGAACCAGACCTTTCATAACAGCTGTCTTTAAAAAATGTTAAAGATAACTTTGTATACATGTATGCCTTTATGTTGTTAACATAACATACACATTATTAATTTAGCGTAATCACTATTTTAATTTGGCCAGTTGCAGTACATTGTCTTGAGAGATGTTTAGATTTATTCACAAGCTTGTTCACCATTCCTATGCCGTTTTTATATGTAATAAAAAATTTATCCATCAAGTGGTAATGTTATATTGCGGAACGATTGTTCTACTTCGCGCATTATATAAAAACCGATTTCTGTAGGCACACTTGCATTTCATGCTTCTTTTACAAAACCTCGCATTTTTAAGTGGGTTAGCGTAGGCATTTTCCTTTTAGTATTGAATGATAGAAACATCATATGTTAAGCAGTTTTCTTTAGGCTTAAGGACTTTTTGAGGATTGCATTGAAGTAATCACAACTAGGATTCTCTATCATAATATAATCTTTTCATATTCGACTTGGGTGTAGTGATCTTAATGGATTATACTAGATTTATATGTGACAGTGGCTATCACTTTGAAAACGCCTTACATTTCTTCATCACCTGTCCAAATGTTGATGACATAAGACTAAAGGCATATTTCTTTCAAAAAGGGTTTAATCTGTCGTCAATTCTATTTGGTCACCCGGGCTCATCACAAGAGGCTAACCAAGGACTTTTGAAATCTGTTAATAATTGTATCACTTTATCAAAAAGATTTTGGGAATTCAACAAACGTTTTCCAATGTGCCCTGCCTTGCTGAAACATTCAAACAACATATAGTTATGTAGTTATCAGCGGTATGAAATAAGTTTGTAAATTTGTATTGTTTCATTGAAAAGTGTCCAACATAATCATGCATCTATAGTGTCCTGCTTACTGTATGTATGTATTCATTCGTCCATATGTACGTCACTTTTTATGTAATAGTATATTTGTTAATGAAATAAAATATGTTTAAACCATGATATAATTCATGTAGTGACAGATTTACACATGTCCCCAATGCCTCTTACTTTATAAGCTCGCATACATTATTTATAAAAAGGCAATCGCAATGTATATAAGTTATGTCAACTATAATTACTTATTTTATTAATGCTTTATTGCAAAGTTATGTATTACATATAAGTGTTATATTGAACGACAACAAAAACCAACAACATGCGTTCTATTGATGCAATCTTGTTAAAAATTTCACAATAGGCAAAGTAAACATGAGGATTTTGAATCAGGTTATAATTTTTGAATATTTTGAAAAGAGTGAAAACTCGAAATTTCTAGAAATTTCTAGAAAGTTTCTAGATACGTTCTAGAAAGTTTCTAGTGCGTATCTAGTGTGTTTCTAGTGTGTTTCTAGATACGGGGTATGCTTCTTTATTGCTGTACTGTATGTGTTTTGTTCTGCCAAATCTTTGTTGGTTGAGGAAACTCATTTTTTAAAAACAAGTTTGGTAGCATTCCTAGGTTTTAAATAGTTTGCTATATATGTCGGGATGGCATGAGTTCCTTCGAGTGAACTGAAGACAAGGGGCCGTGTGCTCGTTGACTACGGCCGTCCCGACGGATAGGCCTGTGGAACCTATCATTCTCGGAAGAGAAGTCAAAAGTTGAAAAACTTTTGTAATCCACAACTGACAATCAAAACTTCCCTGACGTAGAAGGCAGTTGTTCGCGACTCGCCGACTCGTTGCTTAGGAAGTCAGAAGGCGGCATCAGGGTTGATTATGTTGACACAACGTCGGCGGCCGTCGGTGCCATCGGCACCTTCGGCAGGATTGTGAAAAGTTGTCCGACAGTTAGAAAGTGTCCGGCAACATTAGAACTTGTTCGGCAGGTCTGTTAAAAGTTGTCCGAAAGTTAGAAATTGTCCAGCAATGTTAGAATTTGTCCTGATTTGTTATTTTTGCAAATCGTGAAACAAAATGTCCAGCTTTCGCCAGGACAATTAGAAAATGTCCGGATTATTGATGGGCGCGCAACTGCAAATTTTTTTCAAACACTTACAAAATGTGGCAATTGAATGTCCATGAAGCTCACATTGAATTTCTCTGTACAACAGGTCATGTGTTGATGTTATTATATCTTGCGTGTGCCTAAATTATTTTCAATCAATTACAGATTGATGTGAAAGATGCCTAAGGCCAGGAGGCCGCGAACCAGGAGTTGGGAAGGTCCGTCAACGTCTAGCGACGACGACTTCACCATCGAGGTCCATGCCGATGAAGCTTCTGATATGGAATCAACTGATGAGAGTGATAGTGACAGTGACAGTGATGGTGAAAGTGACATTGATAGTGATGTAGAAATAAGAAACATTGCAAGACACATATTAGCAACTACGGGTGAAACTGCTACGACTGGTACTTCCACAGAAGAAGAGTTCAGTGGCTTTGATGAGGAATATAATGAAATGGACACACATTTTGATGACCGTGACAACTTTATGGAACGCTGGACAGAGGGTCCGAGGCCACGTGGACGTGTTGATCTCCAATTTACTGGCAACACGGGATTGGGACGCTTCATAGAATTGCCTGATAATCCGCATCCTGTAGACTATTTCGGGTTGTTTTTTCATGAAGATGATTATGGATAAATGTCAGCAGAAACCAACAGATACTTCCACCAACAGGTTGACGATAAGGTTCTAAAGCCCTGTTCTAGGTTGAGGCAATGGTATGATACGAATGCTGAAGAAATGAAAGTATTCGTAGCAATGACTATAGCAATGTCTCTGGTTGTACAGAGAAACTTTTCTGAGTATTGGTCATCGAGTGATGTGACGTCGACGCCTTTCTTTACCAAATGTATGGCTCGTGATAGGTTCTGGTTATTACTAACGTACCTACATTTGAATGATAATAACCTAATGCCGGGACGAAACACACCCCAGTTTTCACCAATCAATAAACTTGGCTATTTGTACAAGCGCATCGTGCATCGTTTTTCAAGAGTTTACAAGCCGCATCAAACTATTTGTGTTGACGAAGGGTTGGTGCCTTGGAAAGGCAATCTGAGTTTCAAAGTATACAATCCCGACAAGCCGAAGAAGTATGGGATTAAGGCCTACATGCTGTGTGACTCAACCAATGGTTATGTTTGCAAGTTTCAACTCTACACTGGAAAAACAAATGAAACTGTTTCTGTCGGTGGGAAAACGTATGATCTCGTCATGGACTTGGTGAAGGATTATGCTGGGAAAGGGTATCATGTGTTCATGGACAATTTCTATTCCTCTGTGGCATTGTATATAAACTTGTGGGAAAAGGGAACTGGTGCGACGGGGACGTTGAGAGGAAATCGCAAAGGCATTCCTGAGAAGGTAAAGAAGGCACAGAAAAAACAGAAGAAAGGGGATATGATGAACTATCACAATCAAGACCTACTTGTTGTGAGGTATGAGGACAGGAAGTCAGTGCTGCTCATGTCAACCGTAGAAGACACTGAAATTGTAGAGACAGGGAAGAAGAACCGAGTGACTGGGGAAGCAAATACGAGACCACGTATTGTGCACGAGTACAACAAATATATGGGAGGTGTGGATCGGGCCGACCAGATGCTGTCGTACACCCCGTTTAAAATGAAAACTCTTAAATGGTGGAAGCGAGTGTGGTTTCATGTGTTAAACGTTGCCATGTTGAACTCTTACATTCTCTATAAAGAATTCTCAAAAGACAAAACCTTGAAAACAAGCCGTCAATTCAGAAAAGATTTAGTGCAGCATATGATCACCTTCGCCGACACGGAAAAAGTACCTTCCCTGCGTAGACGTCCTCGTGGCAGGCCAAGCACAAGCGACAAAAGTGTGTTACGGCTTCATGGTCGACACTTTCCATCAAAGATTCAGCCTGTTGGAAAGAAGAAGAGGCTTTCCCGTATGTGTGTTGTTTGCTCCAAAGTGAAAAGAGAACTATTTCGAAGGGCAGTGGAAGAAAGCAATGAGCCAGTTCGAAAGAAGAAAAGGGTAGGCAAAGAATCTTCTTACGAATGTAACGAGTGTAATGTGGCTCTATGTGCAGCACCATGTTTCAGAATTTATCACACGTCACAAGATTGCACTAAAGCTTATATCAGTTTGATGTCAGAGAAGGAAAATGAGGGGGATAATCAAGAAGATTGAAGAAAGAAGAAAGAAGCAGAAGTGTGGATGAGCGTTACTCTCCTTATAAAGTTTATTCTTCACATCAATAAGGTGAATAAGTGTAATATAAAATACTTATTGTAAATAAAAATATAGTCGCAAGCGACGACAAACGGATTCAGCGCATTAAAAGAACATTCATTACGCACATATAGGGATGTTAGCAGTCTTCCCTGAAAGTTTCATGCCTTTTGAAGACATTTTTAGTGCACTGCAGTTGATTTAGCCGTATTCTGAAGCAAAATGACGTTTTGTATACGTTTTCAGTACGCAGCGAGACATAGGAGCGGAAGTGAGGTTTACTCGATGTACACGGCCTGCTGCCAGTTGAGGCAAGAAAGCAACAACATCAAAATGTAAGGGGTATCTGGAGGGGAGGCAGTAGAGGTGTGAAAGTTGAACAAGGGCTAGTGTTTTCCTTTGGCGAGATCAAGTGCTTTGCCGACACTGGAATATAGTTCCCGAATGCTGGTACATAGGTTGAGGATCTTTATATATATAAATAATCAAGACTATGTCAGTCAGTCAGCTCAGATCAGTCAGGCAGGCTTTAATGCTCGCTTCTCTGCCTGTCTGATCAGATTTTGACAGCTCTTGCCGCACTTGTGTGCATTTGCTCATCTCGCGCACGCTGTCCATACGTCCAGTCGTACGGACTTCTGCTGCATAAAGCCATTTCGGCCTTCTCTAGACTGTAAATTACGTGATAATTCATAAGACATCGAAGAGTACTTCTTCAAACTTCTGCCCCATGTCGCATGTCTTGACAGGAAGGGTGTTTTCCTTCAACTTTTCAAATTACCCCTTGCTAACGCATTTAGAGAATCTTGATACAAGAGCAATGTAGAGTATTTCTGTCAACATTTCCCCTTTCACACATACAAGAGCACATGTACCTGCATTTGGACATGTCACACGTCTTGACCGTTCTTCAATATTGATGTTTTCCTTCAACTGTTTGCAATTTAACCCTTGCTAACGCACTTAATTGACATATAGTATGATGCAAACTTTGACTCTCTCTTGTGAACTGAAATGACTGTTCGCGATCGATGTTATGCTTGATTCTTAAAGACCTTGTTCACGTCTAACTCTCATGCAAAATTCATGAAGTTCGACGGGTAGGTTTTTGAGTTATCTGCCCTTGAATATGCTAAAACGAGCAAAGTCGCCCGACTTTGAAGGCTTGCTGAGGAATAAATATTTGACTTTCAGCTCTTAGAGGCAAGTATCTTCAGAGGTGATACATTTCAAAGATGCATGGGGTCCGGAAATTTCAAAAAGTCAAAAAAAGCAATATGGAGGCGAAAGTATTCATGCTACGAATTTGCCATGATTTACTTTTTTGCTTGAAATGTTATTGCGCATCGTTTAAAAAAAGTTTCAAGTCTCTAAGTGCATTTTGAAAAAAATTCCAATGTTAATTTTGAAAAGTTTGAGTGGTACTGAGCCTTTAATGCAATGTCCGAATTGGCTGAAAAGAAGCGAGGTCTTGGTAAGGGCTATAAGATTGTAAAGTTTGGTTGTAATTGAGTCGCTAGTTTTGGCTGAATTTTGTACACAAGAATCGTGGAATAATAATAATAATAAATATAGTCGCAAGCGACGACAAAAGGTTTCAGCGCATAAAAAGCACATTCAGTACAAACATAGTGATGTTAGCCAGCTTCACTGAAATTTTCATGAAGATTGGAGCATGCATTAATCTACAGCAGCAAGTTTCATCTAACCTTATCTCCAAAGCATACTCCGGTTTTTGCAAAGAAGTGGTAAGAAAAAAATATTGGACTGACATCAAAATCTGAATCACCCTGAAATTCCCAATGTCTCAGCTACATTATTGGAGAGTTTGAGCTCTTAGATGCAAGTATCTTCAGAGAAGAAGATTTTTAAAGATGCATCTCAAAAATCACTAAAAGCAATATGGCGGCCAAACTATTCATGCTACGAATTGGCCATGATTTACTTTTTTGCTCAAAATGTAATTGCCTATCGTTTCAAGCAGGTTGCAAGTCTCTAAGTGCATTTTGAAAAAAAATCCCATGTTAATTTTTCGCAATTTGGATGGTACTGTGCCTTTAACGCTTAATCCGATTAAGCCCAAAAGCTTATTGTGGCGTCGTCTCATGAAGTTCAAGCATACTGGTAAGTTTGGTTGTCATAGCTTTAGCGGTTTGGGCTGAATCGTGTACACAAGAATCGGGGAATAGTGGAAAGCGATTTCTGGAACAAATAAGTTCATAATGCGAAAAAACTATAATACTTATGAATTCGTCATGATTGACGTTTTTGTTTGTATTGTTCTTACGCTTCTTTCAAATCAAGTTTCAAGTCTCTACGTGCATTTTGAGAAAATAGCCCATGTTAATTTTTTGTAAACATATTTTTGCTGTTTTTGATCGATTATTGTGAACGAAAATGACTGTTCGCGATCAATGTTTTAACAGCTTCGTCAAGTGCACTAAGTGGTATTATATCCCTGAAAAAATGTTGCAATTGTGAGTCTAACTTTTTGAGTTATCTCCCTTTGAACATGCTTACATGAGCTAAGTCGCCCGGCTTTGAAGGCTTGCTGAAAAAAAAATATTTGACTTTCATGAAACTCAAGATCACCCTGAAATGCCCAATGCCTCAGCTACATTATTGGAGAGTTTCAGCTCTTAGATGCAAGTATCTTCAGAGAAGAAGATTCTCAAAGATGCATGGGGTCTTGCATTTTTACATAAGTCAAAAAAAGCAATATGGCGGTCAAACTATGCATGCTACAACATCGCCATGATTGACTTTTGTGCTTGCATTGCTATTGCGCATCGTTTAAAACAAGTTGCAAGTCTCTAAGTGCATTTTGAAAACAAATCCCATGTTAATTTTTCCAACTTTGGATCGTACTGTGCCTTTAACGCTTAAGCCGATTAAGCCCAAAAGCTTATTGCAGGGTCTCCTTATGAAGCTCTACCAGGCTGGCAAGTTTGGCTGTAATAGCTTTAGCGGTTTGGGCTGAATCGTGTACACAAAAATCGTGGAATAAAAAAAAAAAAAAAAATAATAATAAAACACGCCAATAACAATAAGGATTCAGCAAAATTGCTGAATCCTTAATTATCTTTTTTTAAGTCGTAAAAGAGACAGAGAAAGTCAATGTGAGCTGTCACTGGACGTTCGATACTAGCCGCATCAAGAACATACCGCCGATCTTTCGCACTTTGTATTCTTAGAATCGGGTGGCGAAACTCCATACTTTTTTTACATCATCGTAAAGGAAAAAGAACTGGCTTTAATTCAATATGAAATGTGTATGTGCGCAACACATAATAAAGAAGCGGCAAATATTGCGAAAAATGTCGCAATTATCAATTTTTCCCCCCAAATGTCTGAGGGTCCCCCTCTTTAACGGTTCATATCTCCCGAACTATTTGGCACTTTTAAAAATTTTTTTCACCTTTCTCAAGCGGAAAGATTGATCTTTAATTCCATGTATAAAATGCATGTGCGCAGTCAATAAAAATGGTGCAGCGAGTGAAGCGACAAATGTGGCAAATAAGACGATTGTCAAAATCTGCTTTCAAGTAGTTGAGGGTGTTGCTCTTTCGCGCTTCATATCTCCCGAACTATTCAATACTTTTCTATATTTTTTCCACCTATTTCAAGGAAATAGAATTTTCTTTAATTCCATGTATAATTTGTACATGCGCAGCAAGAAATAACGATGCAGCGTGCGTATAGAATGATTGATTTTATTATCTCGGAATGTTCGGCCGCGAGTGACTGCACGCGCCGAGAGGATCGGTATGCCAGGAAGCAACGCTGGTGCCTAGAACACTGGCACTCGCATGCTGGTGCCCCGGGACTGCCCCGGGGTATAACGGCACTAATTAGCGTACCGGTGCCAGACTGCCCTAGGGAGAATTAGTTCTGGCTAAAAATCCTGTTATGTCCGAGCATCCTCGGGGTACCCCCAACCATCTTTCGCGGCGTATATCTTTTGAACTGGGTGACATATTCTAACAATTTTTTATCATCATAAAGAAGAATAAATTGTCTACAATTCGATATATAATACATGTATGTGCGCTCAGTATTAGGGATTTTATTCAGCCAGAAATAAAGACAATCTTTAGATAATTGTAGAAATCTAACTAGAGGTCGCATTGTAAAGAGATATATATCATCGTAAAGAGGAATAATGTATCTTCAATTCAATATAAAAAAATTAATTGTGCGATTATATTTAAGGATTTTCCGTAACTTTAAATAAAGACAATCTTCATATTGTAATAGAAATCGTTCTAGGTAAGATAAAAATTTAATTCAAAGTGTCGGATAAAGATCGTTCATTTGTGTACGGGATGGGCGGGCTACTTTTGTATGGAACGGCCATTTCCACCCGCAATTCGCCATGTGAATACACCATGTATTGTAAAAACGGTCGCGTCTCGCGGTGCTAAATAATTCAGCCACAGGGGCTCATTGCGCTATAACGGTAGCGAGGCGAGTGCTGGAAAATTCAGCCACGGGGGCAAAACTGGTCAAAATAATATTCAGCATTGTAAGAGTTAAGAAATTTATTCTTCTTTATTTCAGATTTTGATAATTTTTCTATTTGCGAAACCAGTCACATCACTCGCCATATTTTTATTATTAACTGCGCATATGCATAATATACATGGAATTAAAGACAATTCTTTTTGCTAGAGAAAGGTGAAAAAAATATTAAAAAGTTATAAATAGTTCAGGAGATATGAACCGCGAAAGACCGACACCCTCAAATAATTGAACACAGATTATGATAATCGTCTTATTTGCGACAGTTGTCGCATCACTCACCGCATCTTTATTATTGACTGCACACATGCATATTATACATGGAATTAAAGACAATTCTTTTTGCTTGAGAATGGTGAAAAAAAAATATAAAAAATGTCAAATAGCTCGGAAGATATAAGCGCAAAAAAAGTGTACCCTCAGACATTTGGGAAATTATTTTGATAATTGCAACATTTGTCGCATCATTTGCCGCTTCTTTTTTTGGTGTTGCGCATTTCCAAATTTCATATTGAATAAAAGCCAGTTCTTTTCCCTTTACGCTGATGTAAAAATTATAAACTTTCGCCACCCGATTCTAAAGATACAAATTTCGAAAGATCGGGTGGAAGTTCATGATGCGGCTCGTATTGAACGTCCAGTCACAGCTCACATTGACTTTCTCTGTCTCTTTTACGAAATAAAAAAAAGAATATTTATTTACAATATGTTACAATGAATTCACATTTCACCTTTTTGGTGTGAAGTACAAACTGGATCAGGAGAGTAACACTCATCCACACTTCTGCTTCTTTCTTCAATTATCTTCATTATCCCCCTCTTCGTCCTTCTCTGTCGTCAAACTGATATAAGCTTAAGTGTAATTTGTGACGTGTGATAAAGTCTGAAACATGATGCTGCACACAGAGCGACACTACACTCTTTACATTTGAAAGAAGGTTCTTTGTCTACCCTTCTTCTTTCGAACTGGCTGATTGGTTTCTTCGACTTCCCTTCGACGAAGTTCTCTTTTCACTTTGGAGCAAACAACACACATGCATGAGAGGTTTTTCTTTTTTCCAACAGGCTGAATCATTGATGGAAAGTGACGACCATTGAGTCGCAACACACTATCGTCGCTTGTGCTCGGCCGGCCGTGAGGACGTCTGCACAGGAAGGGAATTTTTCTGTTTCGGCGAAGGTGATCATATGCTGCACCAAATCTTTTCTGAATTGACGGCTTGTTTTCAAGGGTTTGTCTTTTGAGAATTCTTTATAGAGAATGTAAGAATTCAACACGGCAACATTCAACACATGAAACCACACGCGCTTACACCATTTAAGAGTTTTCATTTTGAACGACAACATCTGGTCGGCCCGATACACACCTCCCATGTATTTGTTGTATTCGTGCACAATACGTGGTCTCGTATTTGCTTCCCCAGTCACTCGGTTCTTCTTTCCTGTCTCTACAATTTCGGCGTCTTCTTCGGTTGACATGAGCAACACTGACTTTCTGTCCTCATACCGCAAAACGAGTAGGTCTTGATTGAGGTCTATCATATCCCCTTTCTTCGGATTCTTCTGTACCTTCTTTACCTTTTCTGGAATGCCTTTGCGATTTCCTCTCAAAGTTCCCGTCACACCAGTTCCCATTTCCCACAAGTTTATGTACAATGCCACAGAGGAATAGAAATTGTCCATGAACACATGATACCCTTTCCCAGCATATTCCTTCACCAAGTCCATGACGAGATCATACGTTTTCCCACCAACAGAAACAGCTTCATTTGTTTTTCCAGTGTAGAGTTTGAACTTGCAAACATAACCATTTGTTGAGTCGCACAACATGTAGGCCTTTATCCCATACTTCTTCGGCTTGTCGGGATTATATACTTTGAAACTCAGATTGCCTTTCCAAGGCACTTCGTCAACACAAATGTTTTGATGCGCTTAAAAACTCTGGAAAAACAATGCACGATGCGTTGGTACAGACAGCCAAGTTTATTCATAGGTGAAAAATGTGGAGTGTTTTGTCCCGGCATTTTGTTGTTATTATTCAAATGTAGGTACGTTAGCAGTAGCTAGAACCTGTTGCGGTGCATGCATTTGGAAAAGAAGGGCGTTGACGTCACATCACTTGTTGACCAATACTCAGAAAAGTTTCTCTGTGCAATCAGAGACATTGCTATTGTCATTGCTATGAATACTTTCATTTCTTCAGCATTCGTATCATACCACTGCCTCAACAGGGTTTCAGAAGCTTATCATCGACCTGTTGGTGAAAGTATCTGTTGGTTTCTGCTGCCAATGATCCATAATCGTCTTCATGAAAAAACAGTCCGAAAAAGTCTACAGGATGTGGATTATCAGGCAATTCTATGAACTGTCCTAATCCCATGTCGCCAGTAAAATGCAATTCGACACGTCCACGTTGCCTCGGCCCCTCTTCCCAGCGATCCATAAAATTATCTTTATCATCAAAATGTGTGTCCATTTCATTATATTGCTCGTCAAAGCCACTGTGACAAAACAGTGTATAACTAAAAATATATAAAAATCCCCTTTTTTACATCGATTTGAAGACTATTTTTTTCTCTTTCAAATGTTCCCACCTATATTGAAATCCGCCCATAGGCGTGCATATGGTCAAAATGCATGCGTCTCAGTAAACGATAGCACGCGCGGGTCTGTAAGCTCATGCGAGAGGGTAGAAAATGCAGACAGGCTATTAGAATGTGCGGCAGGGAGTGGGGGGAAATTGAGTCATTTTAATGCTTATTTTCAGTACGATAAACATTATCAATATCCGCACAATTTTCGGAACATGTGCGAGCATTATTTAGACACCAACGAAACAAAATACGGTAGCTTAGCGACAGCTGGAACGAAAATACAAGCATTGAACTGAGACTACTGCTTGGCAATAAATTTCCGTCCTTCGCTACTGAGAACCGCAGCTATAATTAGTTAGCGTGAGAATAATTAAGTGTGCTACTCGCATCTCGCATCTTAAGGGTTAAAATTAGAATTTTCCAAAATGTTCTCTGATTGATATTTTGAAACAGAGAAAATGTCAGTGAAAACATTAGTGTGTTTACACACTGCATGCGACCGATTGTTCACGAAATGATACAAATTATCCCTTGTATTCATTTTGTTGAACGTTGCCGTGTCGTCATTGACAAGGTGCAGAAAAAAGACTGTGTATGGAAAGTCCTCTTAATTTTTCACAATACATGTATATGTATACAGTTCCTGAACCTTTATAATTTGAGAGAGATATTTCCATCGTGAAAACAATACAATTTTATTAACATCAGAATGCTATGACATTGTAGCCTTCATAAGGCCGTAAACTGTAGCGGTTTCCAGTAATTAAAATCTTATTTCAATAGCTTTTCTGAGTACCTATTCACATGTAAATGAATTGCTACATCATCATCTCAAACAATAGATAAGTATACAAAAAAAGAATGGAAATAGAATTCATAAACAAGCTTATGGAAAAGTTTTAGATAGATGATTTATGTGAAAATTGAGAGAAAAAAGGTATACAAATAATCGGGATCGACGGCCGGGAGAAGTTTTACATTTTCTATTTGGCTGCATTCAGTTGGAAATTTAATTACATGTACTGGGTAAATCAATCATAACACAATCAAGATTATGGTAAACATCTTTGGAACATATCAGTCTCTATAACGTTTGCCTTTCAAACGAAATATGATATGACATATGATATATATCTGATAACTATGTTATCCAAATTTTGTGCATGACTCCCTCCCCCTCCTCACCCGAAAATGAAATAGCCTCGCTTTGCCAGAGTTTCCCACCTGAAGAAAAAGGCCAAGGATGGGGAAGAAGTAGCCTTGATAGGCCAGACTCTCCCCCCTGAAATAAAGACTGAGGGTGGGGAAGAAATGACCTAGCTAGGCCAGACAAAGTAACAAAGGTGGGGAAGAAATAGCTTAACTAGACCAGATTTTACCCCCTGAAATAAATAACAAGGATGGGGAGGAAATGGTCTATCTAGGCCAGAAATTCCCCCTGTACCTTAAGAATAAAAAACTAAATATACATAAGAATAAAGAATAATAAAAATAAATCAGAAAGTTAGCCTTGTTAGACCAGAAAGGCAGAGAAGTTGCCATTATAAGTCTCCATATTATAGATAAAAGAACAAGATTTGTAAGTGTAAGTTAAGTAGGGTCCAAATTGCTATAAATGTTGACAATAGAAAATAGGTATAGGTAGAATCAAGGGTGGGGAAAGTTTGGCCCAGGCCAGATAAAAGATAGATAGAGCCCAGGTTGGGAAAGTTTGGCCTTGTCTAAACTTTCCCCGGGAAGAAAATAGCCTAGGCCAAGCCTTCCCCTAGCATAGCTGGTCATTTCTTCGCCCGTCTTAATGGCCGGGATCCAAACCTCTAAAAAACCCATGGGTTTCTTATCTTTGTCATCTTTACTCTGATTGGTTGACTCCATAAACAGAAGATCATGTCTATGGCTCATTATACTGAAACCTCATTCCTCATAGAGCTGTGACAGTTAATTGTAGTATCGAGAATCTGACAATGCATGTAACCTAATCAAGTCTCTTATTGGTGATATGTATCTCAGGTTTTAAAATTATCATTTTGCCTAAAAATTAAGGTGCTTGGAGTTAATCTCTCTTTTATCAAAAATCCCTGAAAATAGTGTATCATGCCTGTATAGTATCAAATCATATTGCAATGAGATATTGTGGTACATATCATATTGTATATCATATAACATGTCTGTATGTTCACACCTTTACTTCCTCATATACAAAACATTTTATTTACCCAACGTATTCGTAACTATGTAATCATCTTAAAAAAGAAAAATCGGTCCCTGTGCACAAGATCTGGGCTACATATAGAGCCAGATGTTCTTGAGAAGACAATTGTCTGACATCATGCTTCACCATCCAATAAACCCATCAGGTCTTTTAGGCCTGACGAGCTAAAAACTATCTGTTTGAAACATGAATTAAATCTATTGAGGATTTGCCAGTTTAGGGGATAAGAGATCTTGAAATGTTACAGGGCTGTAAGAACATGATTGTGAAATTCTTTTCTATACAGCAGGTTGTTCTATTGATCTGTGTCAATGTGCCTACCTGCTTTAGCAAGTGCTATTGCAGCAACTGCCCTTATGTTTGGGTCCTCATCATGAAGCATGTCTGTCAGCCCACTTATTATCGCAGGGAAAGAAAACTTTCCTGAAATGTGATAATGCAAGAATCTTAGTCAGTTTTATTCATTAGTTCAAGCACAAACATTATATCAGATCCTTGAAGGACAAAGACAAACAGATTAAAGTAACACTCAAGTCTTTTTAGACATTTCATTTGGCTTTGGTGCATGCCAAAACACTGAATGATGATTAATTGAACATTGCACAAAGGCCTTTTTTTAAATACATGAGACAAAATTACAAGCCCAATCAACATGCATACTAGTCACATAAAAAGATGTTGAAAATAGGATTTAAGGTGTGACCTCCAAGGCCTTTTTTGGGTCACAAGTTCACCAAATCCATAAAATAGAATCCCCATCAGCTAAGAAGTCTGTATTCAAGGTTTCAGCTTCTAAACCTTTAGCTTCTAGAAAAGACATTAAAAGGTTTTAAGGGTGCTGTCCTGGTGGCCCTTATTAGATATGAAGTATGCACACAAAGGTTCAGCTTTCTTGGCCTCATGCTTCTGGAGAAAAAGTTGAAAATACTTTTTAAAGTTGTGGACCCTGTTGCCCTTATTGAGGGTCACAGGGTCACACGACGCCAAATCTTTAAATCAAAACCACATTAGTCAAGAAGTCTGTACAAAAGATTTCAGATTTCCTGAGCCAATGGTTCTAGAGAAGATGATGAAACAGTAAAAAGTTAACAGATGGATGGACGATGGACACATGCTATAAGCCAATTGGGCCTTTCAGGCCAGATGAGCTAGAAATTTAAAAACTTTGATAGGTCTTTATTGAAACAAGAGCATTAGTGAGCACATCTCACTCATATACTTCCAGTCATCAAAGCTGTACGATCACCAAATCTATTTATGATAACCCTTATCAGTTTAGGACTTTGTATACAAGACTTAAACTTTTTTGGTCTTTTGCTTCTGGAGAAGAAGATGAAAATTAGTTTCTAATGCATGGATCCCTTACAAGGAGTCACAGGGTCACCAAATCTATAAATTTTAATGTCCATTAGCTGAGGAGTCTGTACTAAATTAGTACAGACTCCTCAGCTAATAGCCTGTGGGCACCTTCTACCCTCTCGCTTACCAAGCCACACACATGCTTTCCTTTGCCAACCAGCGTGCATTCACACAATACATACACTCTCCTATTGTATATGGTCTGAACCCTTAGGCGGATTTCAATACGGGTTGGATCATTTGAATGAGAAGAAAATTTATATTCGATATAAAATACCTCACTACGCTACCTGAAATGAAGATACGGCATGTGCCGCCAAAAAGGTGATGTTAACATATCTTTAGTTTTATACCATATTCTTACACCAGTTTTCTCATGATGTGCTCAACATATTTTTTTTTTTTTTTTATATCAAAAGAAAAAGAATAAAACTGTCTTTCATTCCATGAAAATTGTTACATGCGCAAAAATAAATAAAGACAAAGCAAGAGCCACACAAAAAGCTAATTTCACAATTAAAAAAATGTGAACTGAACAGCGATTTTGATATGTGCCTTTCTTACGCTCATATTTTCTCAAAAGCTAGGCCTATATTGAAATTGATTACCTCGTGATAAAAAGGGAATATTTGTCTTCCATTTGAAATAAAATTTGCATGTGCTATATAAAATAAAGATACAGCAAGTGCTGCAAAAAGGTGACTTTTGTTTATTCTTTGTTTTTACCATTTTTTTAGCAATTTATACCACATAAACTTCTTGGCACATTTTGAAATGTTATGTATCAAATTATAGAGAAAAGGATGATCTTCATTTCCATATAAAATTGGTATGTAAATGAAAATCAGTAACGACCAAGCGAGCATCACACAAACAGGCAATTCCTTTAATCATATCTTATTAACTGAGAAGGCAGAGCGCATCATCAACATTATTTTATTACAATAAAGAGGAAATGAATGATCTTCAATTCTATATAAAATTTGCAAATTACAATGAGACAATACAGTAGCCACTATGACACTTCATGCTTGTGTTTGCCTTGGGCTACTAACTTAGTAATATTACTGTGGGGGTGAGAACATTATTAGGGTTTATCACTAACCTGCTTTCATAATTTATATATTTTGCTTAGGATGGCTTTTCGTAATGAAATTTATTGTGCAATATATTAGCTTCATTTCTGTATATAATTTGTCTAGGTGCACTCATCAATTAAATGATTTTATTAAGTTTGAAATGTAGACAATTTTTAAATAATCAAAAAAAATTTTGTAATAATTTTTATATCAATGTCAAAAGGAACTATTGATCTTCAGTTTCATATTGATTTCGCGCATGCGCTCTCAGAATATATGTTGTTATGGCGGCCGAATTAAAAACAAGTTTACTTTGGTTATAGAAACCATTCTAGGAGTGAGAGAAATTTCAGTCAAAGTGCCAGGTAAGTATCATCAATTTGTCAAATGGGATTCGCCGATTAATTTTGTATACAACGATATTAAAGTCAGAAATTCATAAAGGTACGCGATATTATCGGTATATCAGTATATTGCAATACAGAAATAACACTATACATCCCGGTACACTCTCCTGAAAATATCCAAAATATCAGAGGTTTTAAAATTAACAATTTCCGCGTAAAATTGCAGGAAAACAAAACCAAAAAATGTTGTAAAACAAAGTATAAAAAGTGAAAATTGAAAAAAGCAGACATGTTAAAAGTCTGAAATCAGTCACTGAATTATCTCTCATAATGAAACAAAGGGCCAGTTTAGCATTGATCACTGTTCTAATTATTGCGAAAACGGTTAGCTCTATACTGAGTTTGACATTATCTCGACAGCTGGAGATAATGAACAACAATAGGTCCAAGCCTGTTTTAAATTGCAGACGTATAAGAATGTCAAGCATTCTCCTGTCGTTCATTCCCCTCCTAAGACCACTGAACTTGACGATATTAAGCAAATGATAATTTCCCTGACTTCTAACATGGCTAAGATCCAACAGTAGACAGCCGAGCGCTTCTCTGTTTTGGAAGACAGATCAGGGAACCCCATGGTGACAGGCCATGCAGGCTGCCCGCCCAGATCTATGGCCACGGCCACGTCCAGCCGCACTAACCCAGACTCCCTGACCACAGGCTCAGGCAAGACGGGGGTCGGCATGCCAACCAGACCTAGTTTAAAGGGTATGGGCCACGGGCCTCGCGCTTCCCGAGCTCACTAATCAACAGGGTCGTTTATCTATTCCCAAGTTCAGACCCAAGTTGGTCTATTGGATACACAATAGATTCACCTCAAGTGAATTACCCCTGATTGACAAGGATTTCTCCCGGCTGAATCCTCATCAACCCAACCTTGTCAACAAGGTGCCCATCTCCAGGTCGGACTTGATTGAAATGGATCACAATGCGCGGCTTACTCTTGACGTGGTCTCTTACATCAATTGGTTCTGTGCGGGAATCAAAGAGATGCTTCCCCCCAAGTTCGAATCCTACGAAGGTATCGCCCCGGATTCCCTGGTCACGATGCGTATGGATGATGCAGCCATGGCCCATGGTTATCTAAATTCAGTTTATCAAGCTCCACAGAATATCGCCACTGCCTCTGTTAATTCCCTAGCCTGTGTCTTAACTGCCGAACAGGAACAACAACTTACTAGAGTTAGGGACCTTCTGGCTGATGTCAGGAACTCCCTCCTCTCTCAACCTGTCCAAGCTCAAGTATTGTTTAATGGTACCTGCGTGGAGGCCAGCGAGTCACAAGACGCTATGACTACCAAGTCTCTGAATCGCATGCTCACTCAAGCCTTGATTTTCAGGGGTACCCCCCAGGGCCCCCGCCGTTGGAATGAAAATCCTAGACCTACTCCTCAGTCCAGGCCTCCTCACAGTCAGCCTTCGTCTGCCGTTCAGTCTCGGAGCAACTTCCAGGGTCGGCGCGATTTTCACCCGTCTCAACCCAAGGATCAATCAAGGCCATCCGGGAAAGATCAGACACATCTCCCTTACGACTGCTTCCGCCCTCCAACTTTGCTCCGGACATCCTGTTTCCTCAACCAACTTTCCTCTCGGCCGTGGGGGGTCATTTGAGTCTGTTTCCTCACAACTGGGAAACTGTGTCTTCCGACATGTGGAGTCTATAATCTATAATTTCCCAAGGCTACATTATCCAGTGGGATCAAATTCTGTCGTTGGCTGTTCATCCTCAGGAAAAACGGTTTACTCTACAGGGACAAAAGCTTTCCGCTGCTCTTCTAGCCATCCAAATGCTCTTAGAAAAGGAAGCTATATTGTCTTGCCTAAAAAACTGGAATCATGACATATTGCCTCGCCTATAAAACTGGAATCATGACACATTGCCTCGCCTATTTAAACTGAATTCATGACATATTGTCTTGCCTATAAAACTGGAATCATGACATATTGCCTCGCCTAAAAAACTGGAATCATGACATATTGTCTTGCCTATAAAACTAGAATCATGACATATTGCCTCGCCTATTAAACTGGAATCATGACATATTGTCTTGACTTGCCTATAAAACTAGAATCATGACATATTGCCTCGCCTAAAAAACTGAAATCATGACATATTGTCTCGCCTATAAAACTGGAATCATGACATATTGCCTTGCCTATTAAACTGGAATCATGACATATTGTCTTGACTTGCCTATAAAACTAGAATCATGACATATTGTCTCGGCACTAAGGCCATCATACACAGGTCTAGTAATGACTCCCTTGCATGTTCCACAGTTGCCTAGTGGGTTGTTGAATTTAAATGTGGCTGGCAGACTGTTGAAGATGATGTCAGGTCTGGTCGGCCATGAACCTCCACCAGTGATGTTCAAGTTGATGCTGTTCACAACATGGTGCTTGCAGACAGATGTGTGACCATTCAACACATAGCTGAGGCACTGGGCATTAGTTTTGGGTCGGCTACACAATACTGACAGATGTTCTTCATATGAGCAAGATCGCTGCAAGATGGTGCCAAGAATGTTAACCGATGATCAGAAACAGAAACTAGGACATTTTGAAGTTACTTTTTGCTTGATTAAGGATAATTGAGAGTGATAATTTCCTACAACGATTAGTTACTTTTTTAACACTTTGACTCTGATACCAAAAACCGAAATAACAGTGGAAGCATGCCAATTCCCAAACCCCAAAAATGTTCAAGCAAGTTCCATCTGCTGGAAAGGTGATGGCCTCAATTTCTTGGGATAACCAGGGTAGTATCAAGATAGATATAACTTACAGAAGGGCCAAACTATGAACGGGGCAAATCATGATAATGAATCTAGGCAATTAAGGGCAGCCATCAAGGCCAAGCGGTGAAAGAAGGTCAGTACAGGAGTGCTGCTCCTTTAGGACAATGCTACCGTCTACATAGCACATGCTGCAGAATGTGGCTTTGAAATTCTTCCACATCCATCCTACTCCCCAGATATGGCATCATCAGACTTCTTCCTCTTTCCCAACCTTCCTCTTTCTTGGGTTTACACCAAAAAAAGCTAACAATCGATAAAAGTGGGATCAGCAAGATAAAAACCCAAAACGATAATCTTTAAAAAATCTAAGAACAGCATAATAGATTCTTTTTTAGAAAAATAATAGTAATTCAAAATTCTCTTTTTTCTAACTAATACCCCTGACCATTCATGCTTGACCCACTGAATTTTACCTTTAAACAATTGTCTCTTTTTGTTAAGTTAAATATGATTGATTATAAATCAAATGTTCTTAAGTTTAAAACAGAAAAATTTACTAAACTGAAAACTGCAAAATTTCACTCTTTTCATTCCACTGCACGTCTTGGTTATTTGTTGGTCTAACCCTCAAAAGGCACATCTATGGATCATGGTTGAAAAGTGTATGAAGTTTGGTGAAGATAGCATGTATAGTTAGATATACTCTGAACAAAGGACTTTGTCACTGTTTTAGTTATGTTTCCATGGAAACTGCAAAAAATAAAACTAATTTGTTGGTCTAACCCTCAAAAGGCACATCTTTGGATCATGGTTGATAAGTGTATGAAGTTTGGTGAAGATAGCATGTATGGTTTAGGAGAAATGCTCCAGACAAAGGACTTGGTCATAGAGTCACTGTTTTAGTCATGTTTCCATGGAAACCGCCAAAAATAAAAATCATTTGTTGGTCTTACCCTCAAAAGGCACATCTAGGGATCATGGTTGATAAGTGTATGAAGTTTGGTGAAGCTAGCATGAATAGTTTAGGAGATATGCTGCGGACAAAGATTTGTGACGGACAGATGGACGGACAGAATGAATGCTGTACACCCCTGCTTACGCTGTAAGGTGAGCGAAAGCAAAGGTATAATTATAAGTTAGAAGTTACAATATCACAACATGTTCTTAATCACTAAAGGCCTACAGCTGTTTGAAAACAGGAAGCAGTTGATCAGGGAACAAGGGGGGGGGGGGGGGGGGGGGGGAACTCTGGGGGGGTGGAAATAAAATGCTTATACCACTCAAAAGCATATTTCTTATTCTTTTCTTTTTAGTCTCCTATGAAAAATGGAAGGAAATGCATTGATTTTGATGGGAATTTATAAAAGATAGCGCCATGGTCTCTACGGGTCATTAAGTACCACATATTTTATTATCACAAAAATTGAAGACTCACACGCCAAATATTCAGACATTGCCTATGTGGTCTCTATAATAGTAAAGACAGCCACCAAGTTTACAATTTAAAATATGCACAGGTGGAGAAAAATTTTTACAGAAAATTTCAGTTAGTTTTACCTTTAAAAACACACACACACTAGCACACACCACACACACACCATCAGTGTCAGTCTTAACTTTACAAGTTCGGATCCCCTAGGTACAAAAGGCAAGGTAAAAAATTTCAGTTGTGGAGCTGAAGCAGTTCTGTGGAAGAAGGTGTGGCATCAGTGATCTCAATTTGGGGTCACTGGGTCATCATATCTATTAAAAAAGAATCCTTATTAGCTAAGGCAGTCAATAACTGAGAACCTTTTCAGCAAAGCCTTTTCAGATGTATTTGTTACCAGAGTAGACAGAGGATCCACAGAAAATAAAAAAGTTCTTTCCAATCTGTACTGATGTTCCTTCATATAAACAGATATTGTTGCATTTCTCTACATTATGAATGCGTTTCTTTCAATTTTGGATTGACTTCCTTCAAAATCAATACATTTTCTTCCACCACTTGTGGGCGCCTGTTTCTGTTCATCTCTCCCGATGGAAACAGGCATCACATTAAACTAAATACCAATAACACTTGGATACCTCCCTTCGTAAGACATTCATCTTTGATCTAATGACAATGAATTATGCCATATGAGAGACCTATTTTTAGCATTATTCAAATCATAAAGAATGAGAAGTATTGGACAGTTACCTAAGGTCTGAATTGTTGTTATCCTCAGGGTGCTGTCCATGTCAATGACTTCCCGGAGGGACAAATATGCAATCGCATACTCTTGAACTCGATTGTAGAAGCAATGAGGATCAGCGTTAATGTTGTTTGCACATGTTTGATTGTACAATGTGCGTGTAATAATTTTTTTCAAGTCAAATATATCTTTGTAGATAAGATTAATGAAAAGTTTTTTCTTGTCTTCAGAATATTGTCTCAATATTTTGTCACCATAATCATTCAAAAATGCTTCTTTGAAATCTTTCCAAGGTATCTCCAATTTGCCTTCAAAATGTCTGTCCCAGAAGTCATAGCACAGCCCTGTAAGAGTAGGAGATGGTATCCCTACTCCCGCTTTGAAGACTCCAGATTCCTCAAGACCTTCTTCGTCCACATCCAGCTGGAGGCCGTGATTCAAGGTGACACTCAGGTTGAGGCCATGTGTGGAGACCAGTGAGGGCTGCCCTATGTTCAGGTGCTTGCCATGCTTCTGGAGGGCTGTGCTGATACAGTCCATCAGTTTTGGCACATTCTCCAAATACAGAGCATCACTGAATACAAATATCCAGTTGATCTTGGCTAGCATCAGTCGTCTAAAATTTGAAATGCATCAAAGAATAAAATTATACAGTAAAAGTCAGTCAAAAATATTCATTAGAAAAGCTTGCAGACTTTCAATACTACAATTATTACACATAATTCATGTCAAAGCTAAAATATATATCTCAAAAATAGTATTAAATTACGGTTACATCCTTTCATTACTTATTGTTGTTTCACAGATCCATGATATTCGATTGATACATCCTGCAACATCAGCGTATTTGTCTCCGCCTTGCTCCATCATATACCCTGATATCCTTCGATCTAAAACGCTCGTATCGCTAAATACAGCAAGCCAATGAAATGACTCGCATTCAGCATTAGCGGCAAAACCCGGATGAGAATTCAAACAAATATCAATGTAGGCTATAAATAGCCATGAGTAACCAGCGGTAAGCGATACAAGCGTTTTAGGCCGAAGGATATCAGGAGCTGGGCGGAGAGAGATACGCTGATGTAGCAGGATGGATTGATAAGGATCAAATATATATTTAACAAGAGAGTTTTTTTACTCGTAAAAACAGATGTCTCCCCCGTACACCATTTCAGCATATTCTTTTTTTAAAATTCTTAAGTTTTTTTAAACTCTAATAAAATTTAAGAATTTTTCTATAAAACAACATAAACTTTAGGTTTTGGTTAATGAACATCTCCACAGTTTTGACAAAATATTAACTACATATGATTCAATTTAAGATTAAAAAATATAAAATTGAAAAAGAAGTTGAAACCCCCAAAAGGCACATCTACATAATATGAAGGGGATGTGTACCAAATTTGGTGAGGATTGGTCATGTAGTTTCCAAGTTATGCTCCGGAAACTAACCCTACCCTTTAAAAAGACAACTCCTAACTGTTGCCAGGGAAACAAAAAAAAGGATTGAAAAAGAAGTTAAAACCCCAAAAAGGCACATATCTACATGATATGAATGGGATGTGTAAAAACAAGACATTATGTAGTGCAAACAAAACTTGCCACCCCTGCCATCCATAAAAAAAATCTTTTTTGTGTAACATGATGAAATTCACCTTTTCAAGGGTTTTCAAATATGTTTTTACACTACTGTAGACTAAAATATTAGAATTTTCAGCTGATTTTTCAATTCAATACAATTTTTCAGTTTATAACCCACTGCATACCACCAACATTCTGCACATGCGCACAGTGAACTTGACAAAGTGTTCACTTAGCATATTAGACTGTCAACATTAAAGTTTATAACAAAATAAGTTCATGTTGCTCTTACTATTACTGGGGTCGAAACAGACTGCAACCTGAATGTTTAACTTTGCTGCACTGGAAATATATTGGCTGCAACATAGTTTTATGTTTCTTATGACTTCCAAAATTAATCTAAGCATAAAAATCATTTCTTCATCAAATCAAAATAGCCACTCTCTAAAATGGCATCAAGGTCAACAATGTTAGCACAACATCAGCCACGATCAGTGTCCACAGCACATTTGGCAAAGTCGTGTAACAAGTCGTCCGACAGATAGAAATTGTCTGACACAAGTGGATTTGGTTCTGATTTTACACTTTTGTATAGTCGTGTAACAAGTAGTCAAGGTCTCGACAGGACGTCAGAAAATGTCCTCTGTCATCACATTGTTGATTGCCGTTGACAAAATAAGCGCGAAAATGTC
Source organism: Phorcus lineatus (assembly GCA_921293015.1). NCBI lineage: Eukaryota > Metazoa > Mollusca > Gastropoda > Trochida > Trochidae > Phorcus > Phorcus lineatus. The sequence continues at coordinate 14,738,806 of OV121089.1, forward strand.
AAATATTTTTCAAACACTTATGAATTAAGGCAATTCAATTTCAATGAAGCTTACATTGAATTTCTCTGGACAATAAGTCATGTGTTGATGAGCAATATAATGAAATAGACACAAATTTTGATGACCAAGATAACTTTATTGAGCACTGGGAAGAGCATTGGCCAAGACCATGTGGACGTTTTGATATGCATTTAACTGGTGCGACGAGATTAGGATGATTCAGAGAATTCTGTAGACTTTTTCTGGGTTTTTTTGTAATGAAAGATAATCATGGATCAATAGCAGCATAAATACTTCCACCAACTGGTTCTGAACCCTGTTCATGGCTGAGGTAATGGTATGATATGAATACTGAAGAAATGACCTAAGCTTTATCTCTTGTTGTACAGAGAAATATTATGAGTGTTGATCAACAAGGGATGTAACGATGACACCTTTCTTAAAGTGGGGCTCCCGGGTAAAATCACCTTATTTAACCAAGCCAAATTGTACACTTATGTGCATGTTTTCATAATATATTCTTCTTGAATTGATTTTACGTCAGGTTTTAACAAGTTTAGTTAACTTGATTATGTAAATAAATTCGATTGAAAAAAGGATAGTAAATTGCCTTCCCGATCGTGTTGTTTCGTGAAATCAACCGGATGTGACGTCAACTGTGGAAAACACACGTGACGTATCCGCCATAACAAATGTAAACAACACAACATTTCATAATTAGGTGATCGTGTTCTCGTAGCTATTGAAAACTCAGAACGTTTTAGGGTGATGTTTTTTAAATATAAGTGCTGTACGAAAATTAAGAAAAAAGGAAAAAGCCTTTTGATGACTTTTATACGTTATTATGGAAACAATTCGTATGATAAATTCGCAGTCTCAAACCACTGCTTTACACTGTGTACACGGGTAATGCACCCAATTAAAAACACCGGTGAGTGACTCCTTGTTATAATTTTCCTAAAGAAATTTTCTTCGTCAGTTTACTGTCGAATGTATCAATATCACTTCGTTTTTCAGCCTCAATGAATCAGCTGATTTGTCATCGTAAGTCTCTCGAACACAGCTCTCGTCATTCGCCGAGTTTTGTTTATATATATTTCGCTGCCGTGACTTTCGAAAGGCGGCCTCAATCTACATCAGTACAAGTGTATGAAAAAAACATTTGAACAATCGGTGAAGTTAAATTTGTTGTACTGGGGATTTTAAGTAAATTACAAAATCATATCTATGATATGAACAAAGATAATTTGTTGTTGATATTAGAATTTTCTAGAGGGTGATAAATTACCAGATGACACCATTTACATTTTAGTCTTTCAACTCTAAATTTCAAAATGATATATACTTTAATTATTTCAACATTTTTTGTAAATGAACTATAAATACAAAGCAAAATAAAGTGAATCAAATAAATTTTATTATTATTCAAACAGAAGGGATTTATAAAATTTAATTTATTCAATCAGATTCAATATCAAATATTGCTTAAATTATTCTCCCTAATCAGGAAATTAAATATATTTTTTTGCAAAGCTTGGAAATAATGTAAAGCCCAATTATTCTGTGTGCCAAACTTGACTTTCAAAATTAAGTCATTCTATTTTTGTACTATGAATCTTATCACATGCATTTATAATCTATATTTTATTAAATTGTCAAAATAGTTTTCACTTGAGCAATATTTTAATGCTGTGACAGAATGATGACAGTTTATGATATTTGGGGTGGATCCAGTGTCTGGAAACAAAAACGCTTTTTTGTACACAGAAGATGTCTTTAGATGACTGAACAAAAATTGTATTTTTTTTATTGAATATGCAATGTCATTAGTTAAATATCTTGGTTATAGACATCAATGCATGAATTTATTCAGCGTCCATAGCAGTTTATTTTATTGTATAAGGCAATGCTTAGTTAAAGTTAATATTTAGAAGAAAAATAGCAATTAAAGCAAACAAGGGAATTTTGTGTGCAACACCAAAAATGAAAGAAAATTTAATTGCACCAATTTTTGGAACATTATTTCACTGTAGTTCTGTTGTCAATACATTGTTTGTAATATCATATATTTTGATAGACTTATTTCAGTCTTTTTTATTCAAACTCCTAGTGAATAGGTGAAGGGCGATTGATCAGCTTATTTCCAATTCCAACAAAGGTAATATGAAAAATGGACGAAAGAATGAATGAAGGTTCAGAATATTTGATAATTTTTTTGTTTGGTCAGAAAAAAATAAAGACTGGTCATGGATTTTAAAACATGGAAAGCTTACAATAAAAATTCCATATCGAACATCGGCCATGCACAAATAAATCATTTAGTGAAATCAGCACAAGTTATTATGATTTTACTATGCATTCGTAAAACGTTATCATAATTTTCAATTTTATAATAAATTAAAAGTATGCAGCTGGTAATTTGATTTTGAATATGTCCACGATACATTGAATTATTTCACACTCGTGTATTTTGCTGCGTTGTACGTACGTGCAAGTTGACTTACGTAACGAGCGGCATTTCGCCATTTTAAACGACAAAAATACAGTTACACAACATACGTTTGTTTAAATCATCATTGTCCTTACACTGGCAAGGGCATTTGTAAAGACACGTACGTTACCCGATGTCTTTTCGACCGAAATTAGTACTGTTTTGACGTTCGAGTTCAACATATGAAGAGACTCACTTCCGGGTTATGTAATGGAAAATTTATTCAACTTAATCGTCATTTTTATTTTATTTCCTTTTTACTATTGCGTCAGAAGTTCATAAGGAGATATCTTGCCAATTTTTATATGAATTGGTCGACTGGTATGGCTGCTACAATCCGCGCTATTTCATAGTCTGACAGTGCAAAGATACGACAGAGGCCATCTGTTTTCCACAGGTGACGTCACACATTCCATAGGACGAAATCGAGGTTTTCCCGGTGTTTATCGTAAAGTAAGATGGCCGACACGTCAAAACAGCGACGTAAACGTTAGAGTTTTCAACTTCTTTTACGATTTTCTAAAACATCCTTTATCCGAATAGCTAAGGTATTTGTGATATTGATGACTTTGAACTAATGAATGTGTTTTTCACGTCTATTAGATGTACATGCGAAGCAAAGTGTATATAGACGGAAAATTTTGGAGCAAAATCACCCGGGAGTTGCACTTTAAGAAATGCACGCCTCGCTACAGGTTCTGGTTACTGCTCATGTACCTACAATTGAATAACAACCAAATGCCGGAACAAAACACACCAAATTTTTCACCAATCAAGAAACTTGGCTAATTGTACCTATTTGTATTTGAACCCTACATCGTTTTTCTAGAGTTAGCAAATTGCATCAAAACATTTGTGTTGACGAAGGGTTTGTGCCTTGTAAATACAATCCCGAACAGCCAAAAAAGTATTGGATAATTGCCTACATGTTGTGCGACTCATTATATTTGCAAGTTTAACTCTACACCGGAAAAACCATTGAATCTGTTTCTGTTGGTGGGAAAATATATGATCTCCTCATGAACTTGGTTATGGATTATGCAGGCAAAGGATCTCATGTGTTCATGGATAATTTCTATTCCTCTGTGGCATTGTATATAAACTTATGGGAAACGAGAAATGGTAGGATGGGAAATTTGAGAGGAAATCGCAAAGGCATTCCTGACAAGGTAAAGTATGCACAGACAAAATAGAAGAAAGTGAATATGATTGTCTATTACAAACAAGATCTACTCGTTTTGAGGTTTGAGGAAGGCAGTGCTTTTTGTGTCTTTATGTATTATTGCGCATGTACAAGCTTACATGGAATTAACGACAATATTTTACTCTTTCTTGTAATATAAAAATTATTAAAATATGTTAACCACACAATGAGAAATATGTTGTGCAAAAATGGTATATGAATAAAAAATATCAGAAAATCACCTTTTACTGCAGCACATGCTGTAAATTCATTTCAGGTAGCCCAGATATGTACTTTATATTGATTGAGTGAGTTATTGTTTAAAGCCGCTTGGGTAATATTTCAGCCATTTGCAGAGACTTTATATCAATCTAAAGACAATTTTCTTCTCTTTAAGATTATCTCACCTACAAGGAAATCAATCCCAGGGGTTTTGATCACTCGCAGAGTAGCGAAATGGTTTGAGTGCACATGTCTAAGCAAACAATAGCATGTGCGAGGCTCGGTTATTTCGTGTAGAAAAAGATCATTGGCTTGTAGCATGTGCCGCGGTGAGTGGGGAAAAATTGAGTGATTGTAATGAATATGTTCGGTATGATAGACATGATCAATTTCTACAAAATTTCTGGAACATAAACCCTCATTATTTAGAACCAAAAAAAAAAAAATTGATGGCCTCGCGACAACTGCATTGTAAATACAAGTGTTGAACTGACACCTCTTCCGCACAATCTTCTACCAGGGCTCAAAACATGGTACAACATTAATTCCAATAAGACATCATGCAATTGCATGCTAAAGTATGAGTTATAAAAGACATTATAACCAAATATTACTGTTTTCAGTAAATGGTAACATCAATTTAAAAACGTAAAATTGCTACGACGTGGAAGGTGCCATTTTCTAAAAATATGTGATGTCATCGAGACACCACAGTAAATCGCTACGAGGAGCTTAGATTGTAATCTCCAAACATCTTCGTGCAGTGGAGTTTGCCATCAAAACTAGACTTGCTGTGTGTAAGCGCTGCGCACAATAGAAAAACTATTTGTTCAATCTCAAAGTTACGGCTTTCAATTTAATGTACAAGTACATGTCCGAGTAACTAGAACTTGTTTACTGTAGTCGAGTAAGGACATGTGCGATTCTTGTGTTTGTCCGATGGTGACATTTATCACAGAATGTCTATGTTGTCAGGCAGACACGTAATTACATGATCGAATCCATGATATTCCATGTATAACTGAGCATGTGGATTTCCACAAAATTTGTCTTAGCCAACCTTTGCCACTCATAAATCATTTGAAATTCATGATATTTCAAGACACTTGTGGACGTACTCCTGATATTCTAAACAACCAATATGTTCGTAACTCGTGAATGTCATTATCAAAAACGTGTTTGATATATTGAGAAATATTATTGAGAAATAGTTCAAGATTTGATTTGAATATGTTTTTTTATATAAAATAAAAATTTGTTTCAAATGTATTTATTACTTCTTTTTTGCAAAACCGTTTATAACATTAAAAAATAATAAATGACTGTTGATTTCAACATTCATAAAGACATACAAAGATTCTCAGCACTATAAAAGCATTATTAAATAAGAGCATCTTTATTATGCGAGAAATATAAACATTAACTTGAAGATATATACAAATGTATACATAATTTCCCGCAAGAGTAAACTAATAAAATGACATAAACAACAAGATCACAAAGTCATTGAATTTCTCTATTTTTTATTGCCAGTTGTTACCTTAAAATAAAAGGGGGTGGGGGTTGATTTTGAAATCAGTATTGTTGAGCATAGTTGCCTATATTATGTAAGCGTAAAACTAAATAATCAGCATGCAGTGGTCCTGTTGGCTAGTGATTTTTTTGCCCTATGTAAATATTGAAGTTGTTTATGATTGAAATATCAAATATCAAAAAGTCGCATATTGTAAATTGTCCCAAGTCTAAAAGCAATGACAAAAACACGGTACATTCACAAACACTCGTTCAGTCATACCAAATCGTTTGTGTATTTTCGCCGATATTCGAGGATAATAAAATACAAAGGGCGTTCTGAATGCAGTCATTACGCACGATGACAACACAATAGCTAGGTTCGTAATTCCACTATGTTGACAGTATTGACCTAAAAAATGAGATAATTAGCAATTAAAATTACATTCATGCATCAGTTTTTAGTTATAGAACCCCCTGACCCTAAAAAGCTAAAGTCTGAAAACTGCAATTCCACGAAGAAATTCAGAAAATTTCAATAACAGTGGTTAGATGAATATCTTGGCTAGAAAATCATGAAACAATCAATCAAAAATGTTTTGCCAAATGTGTTGGAAATATGATACAACAGGTTCTTTCGTTACTGGAAGTAACAATTAAAAATACAACAGTAAAAAACAATTCATGCGTATCAGGCATCAAAAGTTTGATGATAAAAGCGAAGACAAGTTCCGATCAGAACAACAGCCGCTGAAAAGATATTAAAAGATCTGGATAAAAGCCAGTTTCAGCGCTTGGTTGGTTTATTCATGAATGCCCATAACCTTGCGAAAAATGGAAGGTCTTACTATGTATTTAGTTACGTAGATTTGACAAAAATGTTTACAGAATGGTGCATTGTCCGGTTTTCGATCACTTTTTTTTTAACCCCTAATTGTTCCTAATTTGTGAAGTTTGGCCTTAGATAGTTTGAATTTAAGGTAGGATTATTTAGTTATGCAACTGTTCACTGTTAATTTTGATTTTGAAACATTTCCGACATACTGAAATAAAATTATTAATATGACAGTAAACAACAAACTAGATAAAGTCAAAATCATAATTCATATATATATTTTTCAAAATACAAATTTCTTAAATTTGATCACCCCTATGAACAATATAATTTCCAAATAATTTTTAACAACAGACTTAAAAACAATTTATTTCTGATAAATATACCAAATTTTCAGTAATAAAAACATCATGTCCCACATAAACTGTCTATGTCATTTCTTGGCTTACAGCAATTATAAATAGCAAAGATCAATATTATGAACTTGTAAAAATAATAATTTATGTTATGGACCAGTGAAGTACATTCAGGACCACAAGTTTTTGCCCATTCACTGGTCCTGTGGTCTGGAAAATTTGGAAAGGTTTCTTTCCCTCCAGAAACAATCCATACCAAACATATAATAAAAAGGTCAATATATTAGCATCAATGAACTTGACATAATAATGACTCGTGAAATAAACAAGTTCAATGGTGCATAAGGAAGAGTTTTATATATTTGTCAACTTCCTTATTGTAGGGAATTTGAAATTCGATACTCACACAGGCATCAAATATTATAATTAGCATCTACAGGATGGACTCTGGACCCGTGTACGCGTCATCGTACACAGTTAAACATCAAAACAAATGATCCAAAAAATCCGAGTTCTTCATGGACAAAACACGATTTAGCAACAGAATCAAGCTTTTCAGGTCTCAAAACACCAGTAAAATTACAAAGTCGCTACTTTGTGTATTTGTTTATATTTGTATCTGTTGACAGCTTATAGTAACACACACAAAGCCATGTAATGTAGTAATCTATACACGTGGCCCACCCCTTGCATGCTTTCCCGCGCAGATGTACATATGTATGCGCTACAACCATGTGGTATGCTAGTACTACCAGAAATCTGTGAAACCGTGTAACGTGTTGTGTGTAAAGGAATCCTATGATGGATTATCACTGTTATTTCAAGTTTCGGGACCCTTATGTGAGTACTTTTCTTTTTTCAACATGACTGTGAACTCAATATTAACAGTGTACAATTACTATGTTACACGATACTGCACTGATTGTTGCATGCCTTCCCGCGGTAACATTCATATACATTATCATGTGGTGTGTGACAAGTCAACTCAAGGATGTGTCTTCAACATTTGGCTTTATGTAACCTCTTATTATTTAGATTATCACTGTGATTACACATTTGGTATATGATGACAACATGTCAAAGACTCTTTACCTATAACTATTACAAACCCTCCTTTATAAGTTAACTATGCCCCTTAAACAAAACTAAACGTTGCCCTCTGCCTACACGCTTTCCCGCGCAAATGTTTTCATCACAAACACGTGATATTCTAGTAGCTCAGGACTGTTATGTTTCAACTCTCTGCTTACGGATCACCTCGATTATTATGAATACTTTACTCACAAAACTAGCGCATGGCAAAGGGTTCTGGAAGTTTAATAACTCGCTCCTCGGAGATCCGGATTATGTTAACTTAGTGAAGAAAGTAATAGAGGACACAATTAACCAGTATGCTGTAGATAAAGAACATGGAACTGAATCTAAATTATGTGCACAAATGCTTTGGGAGATGTTGATGCTAATGATACGAGGAAATATGATCTCATACTCATCTGCTAAAAAGAAAGAGCGGGGAAAAAGAAGAAAAGGATTTGAAGTAGAACTTAATAAGAAAACCATAGAACTCGATAGTTCTTCGATGAGAAAACTAAACTGGTCATTCTAGATGAAATTGAAAATTTGAGTGCAAAAATAGAAGAACTTAACCCTTAAGATGCAGGTCCCGGAATATTCCGGGATGAAATTATCTTTGCCCACAAGTCCCCTTAGCGGGATGCGAGTAGCACACTCTATTTTTCTCACGCTAACTAATTATGACCGCGGGACTCGGTAGCGGAGCCCGGAAATTTATTGCCTAGCAGTAGTCTCAGTTCAACGCTTGTATTTTCGTTCCGGCTGTCGCTAAGCAACCGTGTTTTGTTTCGTTGGTGTTCTAAATAATGCGCGAACATGCTCCAAAAGTTATGAGAGTATTGATAATGTTTATCGTACCGAAAATAAGCGTTAAAATCACTAAATTTTTCCCCACTCCCCGCCGCACGTGCTAATAGCCTGTGGGCACTTTCTACCCTCTCGCACGAGCTTACTGACCCGCGCATGCTATCGTTTACTGAGACGCGTGCATTTTGACCCTATGCATGCCTTCCTATCGCACGCCCTATGTTCTGAACCCTTGGGCGGATTTCAATATAGGTGGGATCATTTGAAAGAGAAAAAAAATGTCTTTAATTCGATGTAAAAAACATATGTGCGCCTCGTGAAATAAAGATACCGCATGTGCCGCAAAAAAGGTGATTTTTATATATTTTTAGTTTTACACTGTTTTGTCACACCAATTTTCTCATGATGTGCTCAACATATTTTGACATTTTTTATATCACAAGATAGAGAAAAAGATTGTCTTTAACCCTTAAGATGTGTCTCCCGGGCCTGTCCGGGTTGAAATTAGCTTTGACCGCATGTCCTCTAGGCGAGATGCGACAACCAAACTCAATTTTTCTCACGCTAGCTCATTAACGCCGAGGTGCCCAGTAGCGAAAGACGGGCAATTGTTGTACGGCAGTAGTGTCAGTTTAATGCTAGTACTTTCCGTCCGTCTGTCGCTAAGCTACCGAATTTTGTTTCGTTGGTGTTCTAAATAATGCGCGAACATGTTCCTAAAATTATGCAAACATTGATAACGTTTATCGTACCGAAAATAAGCGTTAAAATCACTCAATTTTCCCCCACTCCCCGTCACACGTGCTACTAGCCTGTGGGCACTTTTTACCCTCTCGCACGAGCTTACCGCCCCGCGCTTGCGATCGTTTACTGAGACGCGCGCACTTTGACCATATGTACACCTTTCTATCGCACGCCCTATGTTCTGAACCCTTGGGCGGATTTCAACATGGATGGAATTATTTGAAAGAGAAAAAGATTGTCTTCAATTCGATATAAAATACGAATATAGACTACTTGAAGTAAAGATACAGCATCTGCCGCAAAGAAGGTGATTTTCAGATATTTTCAGTTTCATACCTTTTTTCAAACCATATTTCTCATCATGTGTTCAACGTATTATGATAATTTATATATCACAAGAAAGAGAAAAGGGTTGTCTTTCATTCAATGTAAAATTTGTACTTGCGCAAATATAAATAAAGACACAGCAAGCGCCGTACAAAAAGCTAATTCCTCTATTCAAATCTTTTGAACTGACCGGCGATATTTACACGTGAATTTCTTTCGCTCATATCTTCTCAACAGCTAGGCGCATATTGAAATTGATTACCTCATGATAAAGAGGAAATAATTGTCTTCGATTTGATATATAATTTGAATATATGCTGTATAAAATAAAGATAGACAAAGTGCCGCAAAAATGGGATTTTTTTTTATTCTCTATTTTTTTTACCATTTTTAGCTCTTTATTTCACATAAAATTCTTGTCACATTTTGATATTTTATATATCAAAATATAGAAAAATAAGATGATCTTCATGTCCATATAAAATTGTTATGTAAACGAAAATCAGTAAAGATCCAGCGGCCATCACACAAACAGGCAATTTCTCTACTCATATCAAATCAACTGAGAAGCGATTTTTTACCTGCATATTACACTTCTTATCCATTTAACAGCAGAATGCATCATCAAAATTTTTATATTATAATAAAGAGGAAAAAATTGTCGTCAAATCTATATAAACATTGCAACTTACAAGGTGACAATAAAGGAGCATTAAGCGATGTCGCAAGTAACAAAATGAGTTCTCAAATACCTGAGGGTACCATCTTTGCACACTATATATATTCAAAACCAGGTGGTACATATTGATTATTTTTATATCATCGTAAAGAAGACATAAATATCTTTATTTCTATGTATAATTTGCACACATTTACATAAAAGTAAAACGTGTGGAAATGATGCGACGATGTCTACGCAAGGCGATTATCAAAGTCTGTTTTCACTAGCTATACCCATGTTTCGTTGATAATACCTTTTGATCGCAGTGCAACATAATGTTATGTTTTATATCTGCGTAAAGAAGAATAAATTGCCTTCAATTCCATGTATAATTTGACTGTATACAAAGCGAATTACTTGATTTATGAAGTTTTAAATAAAGATTTCTAGTATGCCTGCACGCGCTGGGCGCACGTGGTTGCCCGGGGCTACTAGCTTAGCGATATTACTGGTGGAGTCGGAACGTTATCGGGGTAAATCACCACCCTGCTTTCATAATTTATATCTTTCGTTTAGGATGGCGTATCGTAATGACATTTATCGTGAAATATAGAGCAATGAATAAGCTTCATTTCCATGTATAATGTGTCTATATGCAATCACTGATTAAATGATTTTATAACGTTTGAAATATAGACAATTTTTAAATAATAATAAAATTCGTTCTAGACATATTATTGTAATAATTTTTATATCGATGTCAAGAGGAACTATTCTTCTTCAGTTTCGTATTGATTTCGCGCATGCGCGCTCAGAATTCATGGAGTTATGGCGCCCGAAATGAAAACAAGTTTACTTCGGTTATACAAACCATTTTAGGTACGATAGAAATTTCATTCAAAGTGCCAGGTAAGGATCATCCATTTTTTATACGGGATTGGCCGACTATACTTGCTTACAATGATAATTACGTCCGTATTTCGCGAGGTAGAAACAACATGTGTTGATAAAACGGTCACATCCCGCGGTGCAAAATAATTCAGCCACAGGGGCTAATTACGCTATAACGGTAGCGAGGCGAGTGCTGGAAAATTCAGCCACGGGGGCAAATCTGGTCAAAATAATATTCAGCAACGTAAGAGTTAATTCCATGTAAAATGTGTACATGCGCAACAATTCATAAAGATACAGCAAGCGCCGCACAAAAAGGTAATTTTGCCGACTTTCTTATCATGTGATCTGAAGCGCGATTTTCATGTGCCTTTCTTTCACAATGAATTTCTTTTACACCGTGAAAAAGATTTTGTTGAATTTTACATCACTATAAAGACAAATGAATTGTCTTTAATTCCCTATATCAATTATTATGCGCGCAAATAAATAAAGACTCAACAAGTGCCGTAAAAAGAACAACTTTCGCACTTCGCAATTCCGTTAGTGACGTAAATAGGGAAACTTTGGCACTTCATATCCCCGTGTGCAAATGACACATTTCAAAACCATTTATATCATTTTCAAGAGGAATAAATTGTCTACAAAGTGATATATAAAATGTACATGCGCTAAAACAAACGACGATGCAGCAAGCGCCGCACAAAGGGTTCTTTTCATGTGATCTGAAGTTCGATTTTCATGTACCTTTCTTTGGTACTCGATATTTTCTATACCACTTGGCGGATTTTGATAAATATTACGTCTAAATAAAGAAGGAACGTTGTTCTACATTTCAATATATTGATCATACATGCGCACACAAAAATAAAGGCACAAGAAGTGCCGCAAATTTGGCAAGTTTCGCATTTCTGTAACCAAGTGGCGCGCTCAACAACGTTTGGTATCAGCCTAAAGAGCAGAAAATTCTCTTCAATTTGATATACAATTTGTAAATGCGCTCACATAAATAAAGATTCAACAAGCGCCGCTAAAATGTAACAAATAAAATGTAATAAGTAAAAAAATGATGAAGGAAACCCTGCTTCTTTAGTGTTCAATTATAGAGTTTTATAAACCATGAAAGTTAAAGGAGAAAAAACTTTTAGATTTACATTCATAGAGTTATTGATGTCTTTTTTTAGTTAGGGGATTTTCACGTCGGGCACCGCCATCAGTTCATGGGAAAATTGTCCAACGAAAATGATCGTGCTTGAGTCACTGTATGTCGGGGATCTTCTGTCGGGAACCGCCATCAGGTCATGGAAAAATTGTCCAACGAAAATGTTGTGGTTGAGACACAGTATGTCGGGGATGCCGTCGGGAACCGCCATCAGGTCAAGGCAAAATTGTCCAACGACAATGTTTGTGGTTGAGACACAGTATGTCGGGGATCTTTTGCCGGGCTCCGCCATCAGGTCATGAGAAAATGTGTCCAACGAAAATGTTCCTGTTCGAGGAAAAACATTTCATCGGACTTCGTCGGGCACCGCCACCAGGTATGTCTTTTTTTCTGCCAAATCTTTGTTGAGGACGACAATGATATATGGATATACAACTTTTTTTATTACACAGTGGCGACGTTTCTTTGTTGGTTGTTACATATAGTGTCTCAAGCATGATCATCATTGTTCGTCGAGAAAACTGATTTTTGAAAAAAAAGTTTGGTAGAATTCCGAGGTCCTAAATAGTTTGCTATATATGTCGGGATGGCATGAGTTCCTTGGAGTGAACTAAAGACAAGGGGCCGGGTGCTCGTTGACTACGGCCGTCCCGACGGATAGGCCCGTGGAACCTATCATTCTCGGAAGAGAAGTCAAAAGTTGAAAAACTTTTGTAATCCACAACTGACAATCAGAACTTTCCTGATGTAGAAGGCAGTTGTTCGCGACTCGCCGGCTCGTTGCATAGGAGTCAGAAGGCGGCATCAGGGTTGATAATGTTGATACAACGTTGGCGGCCGTCGGTGCCATCGGCACCTTCGGCGGGATTGTGAAAAGTCGTCCAAAAGTTAGAAAGTGTCCGGCGACATTAGAACTTGTTCGGCTGGATTGTGAAAAGTTGTCCGAAAGTTAGAAATTGTCCAGCAATGTTAGAATTTGTCCTGATTTGTTATTTTTGCAAATCGTGAAACAAAATGTCCGGCTTTTGCCAGGACAATTAGAAAATGTCCGGATTATTGATGACCGCTGGCGCCAAAGGCGCGCAACGGCAAATTTGTTTCAAACACTTACAAAATGTGGCAATTGAATGTCCATGAAGCTCACATTGAATTTCTCTGTACAACAGGTCATGTGTTGATGTTATTATATCTTGCGTGTGCCTAAATTATTTTCAATCATTTACAGATTGATGTGAAAGATGCCTAAGGCCAGGAGGCCGCGAACCAGGAGTTGGGACAGTCCGTCAACGTCTAGCGACGACGACTTCATCAACGAGGTCCATGCCGATGAAGCTTCTGATATGGAATCAACTGATGAGAGTGATAGTGACAGTGACAGTGAAAGTGAAAGTGACATTGATAGTGATCAAGAAATAAGAAACATTGCAAGAGACATATTAGCTGGTACGGGTGAAACTGCTACGCTGGTGCTTCCACAGAGGAAGAGTTCAGTGGCTTTGACGAGCAATATAATGAAATGGACACACATTTTGATGACCAAGATAATTTTATGGATCGCTTGGAAGAGGGGCCGAGGCAACGTGGACGTGTCGAATTGCATTTTACTGGCGCAACGGGATTAGGACGGTTCATAGAATTGCCTGATAACCCGCAACCTGTAGACGTTTTCGGACTGTTTTTTCATGAAGATGATTATGGATCATTGGCAGCAGAAACCAACAGATACTTCCACCAACAGGTCGATGATAAGGTTCTGAAACCCTGTTCACGGTTGAGGCACTGGTATGATATGAATGCCGAAGAAATGAAAGTATTCATTGCAATGACAATAGCAATGTCTCTGGTTGTACAGAGAAACTTTTCTGAGTATTGGTCAACAAGTGATGTTACGTCGACGCCCTTCTTTTCCAAGTGCATGCCCCGCGACAGGTTCTGGCTACTGCTAACGTATCTACATTTGAATGATAACAACCAAATGCCGGGACGAAACACTCCGCATTTTTCACCAATGAATAAACTTGGCTATCTGTACCAATGCATCGTGCATCGTTTTTCCAGAGTTTATAAGCATTTGTGTTGACGAAGGGTTGGTGCTTTGGAAAGGCAATCTGAGTTTCAAAGTATACAATCCCGACAAGCCGAAGAAGTATGGGATAAAGGCCTACATGTTGTGCGACTTAACCAATGCTTATGTTTGCAAGTTTCAATTCTACACCGAAAAAACAAATGAAACTGTTTCTGTTGGTGGGAAAACGTATGATCTCGTCATGGACTTGGTGAAGGATTATGCAGGGAAAGGGTATCATGCGTTCATGGACAATTTCTATTCCTCTGTGGCATTGTATATAACCTTGTGGAAAACTGGAACTGGTGCAACGGGGACGTTGAGAGGAAATCTCAAAGGCATTCCTGGGAAGGTAAAGAAGGCACAGAAAAAAAAGAAGAAAGGGGATATTATGATCTATCACAATCAAGACCTACTCGTTGTGAGGTATGAGGACAGGAAGTCAGTGTTGCTCATGTCAACCGTAGAAGACCCCCGATCTTTTGCAATATGTATCTTTAGAATCGAGTGGCGAAACTACAAAGTAAAGGAGAAGTGACTTTGATTCAATATGCATGTGCTTAACAAAAAATATAGAAGCGGCAAATGATGCGACAAATGTCGCAATCATAAAGTTTTTCCCCCAAATGTCTGAGGGTACCCCTTTTTTGCGGTTCATATCTCCCGAACGATTTGGCACTTTTTAGATTTTTGTTCCCTTTCTCAAGCAGAAAGAATTATCTTTAATTCCATGTATAATATGCATATGCGCAGTCAATAAAAAAGGTGCGGCGAGTGATGCAACAAATGTTGCAAATAAGACGATCGTCAAAATCTGTTTTCAAGTAGTTGAGGGTGTCGCTCTTTCGCGGTTTATATCTCCCAAACTATTTGATACTTAATATATTTTTTTAAACCTATTTGAAAGGAAAAGAATTGTCTTTAATTCCATGTGTAATATGCATATGCGCAGTCAATAATAACAATGCGGTGAATGATGCGACTTGTGTCGCAAATAGAACGATTATAAGTTTATAAGTAGTTGAGGGTATCCCTCTTTCGCTTTTCATATTTTTTTAACCAGTTGGCACCTTTTCATTATTTTTTCAGACTCATAAAGACGAAAGCTTTACCTTTAATTTCATGTACATAATTTGTACATGCGCAGCAAGGAATAATGATGCGGCGTACGTAAAGAATTTCCGGTTTTATAATCTCGGAATGTTTGTCTGCATGTGACTGCACGCACCGAGAGGATCAGTACAAGAGGAAGCAACGCTGGTGCTTAGAACACTGGCACTCGCATGCTGGTGGCCCGGGAGTATGACAGCACTAATGAGTGTACCGATTCAAGAATGACCAAGGGAGAATTAGTTAGCAACCTTGGGGTAACCCCAACCATCTTTTGCAGCGTATATCTTTTTAACTGGGTGACATATTCTTATAATTTTTTATCATCAAAAAGAAGAAGAAATTGTCTACAATTCCATATATAATACATCTATGCGCGCTCAGTATTAGGGATTTTATTCAGCTGGCTTAAAGACAATCTTTAGATAATTGTTGATATCTAACTAGAGGTCATATTGTAAAAAAAATATATCATCGTAAAGAGAAATAATGTATCTTCAATTCCATATATAATTTTTAATTGTGCGATCATATTTAAGGATTTTCTTTAACTCTAAATAAGGACAATCTTCAGATTGTAATAGAAATCGTTCTAGGTAAGATAAAAATTTGATTTGCATACGGGATCAGCGGGCTACTTTTGTATGGAACAGCCATTTACATCCGGAATTCGCCATGTGAACACACCATATATTGTAAAAACGGTCGCATCTCGCGGTTTTAAATAATTCAGCCTCAGGGGCGCTATAACAGTAGCGAGGCGTGTGCTGGAAAATTCAGCTACGGGGGCAAAACTAGTCAGAATAATATTCAGCAACGTAAGAGTGAATGTGCTATGCCATTCAAGATCAGTTAAATTGAACCTACCTTTCGTGATCAATTGATCTCGTACTAATACTAACTGAATCAGATTTCTAAGGCATAAGTACAATATCTCATACAGAGAGTGATCTCCTTGTCGCAGTTAAAAATAATAATTTCATATTAGAAAATAATTGGACCTAGTGGTCTATAATAAAATAAGATATGTGTGAGCTAATCATTTTGATTATGAACATACCACAATAAAATGAGTTTTTGCTTAAGGATTCGCTTGACAAACCTGGAAAAGATATATGTTCATTGTGCTATTAAAATCAATGTTATGAAACTAATTCTTTCTAATTTCCTAAGAAAATATAATACATTACACTAAAACATGTGAAAATGGTGTGGTGTGTCGCTGACCTCATATTCTCGCTTTTTCACGCTCTCATTCACCATCAAGACAGCAAGACAACCCATTGAAGTCCGTAAATGTCATGTTTTTCAACTTTGAATTTTTTGTAGAATTGGTAAAATATCTAAAAAATATTTCTCGCAATGAACAGAAACATTATGAAAACATGTTTTTATTAGGATAATTTTCATTTTTCATTGGAATTCTCCTTTAATTTTATCTGGTGAAAAATACCCAGGACCACTGAATTCAAAGGCTGTTGGTCACTTTGTCCGGCAAAATAAAAAGTCATATTTCTGCTTATGAATTAATTGAAGTTAACAAAGTCAAAATGATATTGCTGAAATTAACTCTAAAAAATTCGATGAATTACACATTAAAAGTTTACTTTTAAATCAATATTCAATATGCAATGCAATTGGTCAGTTTGGTGATCATTTGGAAATTTTTGTTGTATTTGTAACCCCATAACATATTGTCATAAATTTCGTCGCGAGGAAGCACAACATATTACGATTTTATCTGATTGTTTGATTACCACGTGGGTGTCAAAACGGCAAATCGCCAGCAGTCGACACTTTCCAATTTTTTTCTAGGTGAACAGACTCTTCTATGGGTGAAAAATCTATCAAATCAAAACCTAGTAAATTATGAAAGTTCAACACTGATTTGACATTTGAATTTTGATGGCTTCGATGAGAAGAAACTATTGGGACTGTATTAATTTACTGTAAAACCTGTGAAATGTCAAGAAAAGTGAATGGATTTACTAAAGGTTGTTGCAATTTGAAAAAATATGCTATTAAAGAACAACAAGAGAGTGCATCTCATTCACA
Organism: Phorcus lineatus; assembly: GCA_921293015.1. Lineage (NCBI taxonomy): Eukaryota > Metazoa > Mollusca > Gastropoda > Trochida > Trochidae > Phorcus > Phorcus lineatus. The sequence goes on from OV121089.1 coordinate 14,756,301, forward strand.
CAGATTCTTGTAGAGGGCCTTTACAAGTAATGGGAGGGTTTTGTAAACATAATTACAATTGCTGTAAGAGCTTTGTCAACGTCTACAAGGCCCAAATGCTCGGGTATTATCTGTACTTGCAAAGCCCTCTCATAAAAAGTCGGGATGTTCACAGGGAAAATAAAAGAATTGAAAAGACGTTATCCACGAGGCATAAAATGATGCTTAAGAGACAGAATGGAAATGGAAACTTACGCGCCACCACTTAGTTTTGGTGCTAAATCTCGAAACTTGCTGAGTCCAACAGGGAAAATAGCTGAGTTTGAAATGTAGGCTAGAGCTAACTCGTCATTCATCTGTCGGTTGCCTGCAGAATCACTTGATAGAATGGGAAGGAATGCCTGGTAAAGAAAGCAGTAGTATGAAAATCATGTTCCATTTTAATGTCTCTCTTTCTAAGGCTTTTAAGAAAGATATCTTTAAGAATTAAAGAAAAGTCTCAAATTAATGAAGTTTCTTAAAAAAAACTAAAAATTATCTATATTTAAATAGTTAATTTTATGATTGTCAAATTGGGCTCTTTATATACCGGTAAGCATATGATAATTTGTACTCTGATTTCTCCAAACAAATGACCAACACCAGTTTGAAGTATTTATAAGTTGAAAATAAGCCTCTAGGAATATTTTAGCCTGATGACCAAAAAATAGAGCCACTGTAGCACATCAGACTATCTATGATTCATTTCATAAATGGCCACAGGGTCATATGAGCTAGAATACTCATCAACTGAGGTCTCTGTACACAAAGTTTTAGCTTTTAAGGCCTTTTGCTTCCTCCGGAGAAGATGAAAATATGGGGTTTTTTGTGTGGTCCCCATGACCTTATTAGTCACAGGTCACAGGGTCACCAAATCAATAAATTAGAATCCACATCAGAAAAGGAGTCTGTACACTATGTTTCAGCTTTCTATGCCTTTTGCTTCTGGAGAAAAAGATGAAAATAAGTTTTTGGCACTTATTTGCGTTCACAGGGTCACCGTATCTATAAATTAGGGTACCCATTAGTTAAGGAGTCTGTTCACAAGGCTTCAGCATTCTAGGCCTTTTACTAGTTGGGAAGGAGATGAAAATAGATTTCTGCGGCATGTTGCCTGTGGCCCTTATTAAAAGTCACATGGTCACCAAATCTAAAAATTGAAAACCTCATTAGTCAAGAAGTCTGTACACAAGATTTCAGATTTCCAGAGTTAACTGCTTTGGAGGAGAAGATGAAATAGTTAAAAGTTTACAGACAGATGCCATAGGCCAGATGAGCTAAAAATTATTTTTTGGAACCTTTTACATAAAAAGCTTCAGTACTCAGTTGGACATATCTCTAAACCCACTGACACAAACAAACTCATATTTCCTTAAAAATGGGAAAGGTATGAATAAGGTTAAATTCCAGAAAAGGAAAATACACTTGGCAACAGCTTATTGATGCAAAGTTTCATCAACCAATACCTAATAGTTTCAGATATGTGCTTCAGAATAGAATTATCTATAGCACTGTTATAAAGATATGAAACAAAGGAAAATAAAAGATTGAGAGGTCTTAAACGCCAATTGAACTACCTGTTTAGTATTAATCCATGTGACCTTGAAAAAGTTCTTACTTATTAAAACTTTTATGGGAGAAACATGCTATTCAGATAGTGAACAAATATAACATTGTCATGTTTGGGATCATACTAACTGCGGTACCACAAATTCTTGTAGTTTTTTGGGATGAAGTCCCTTGCTGGACAGCATATTCAATTGCAGATTCAATTGCCATAACTCAGTGAAAAATAATATTTTGGAAACAGCTCTAAAATTTGATCAAGACTATCATCAGGGCTTTTTCAATCACCTTGATGTAATTGTTTCTGAAAAAAAGTTTCTGAATTGGAGCATCAGACTTGTCATTTGTCAAGTTCAGTCAATCATTCATGCATCGTAAGTCCCCTTAAATTAATATTTCAAAATTAAACTTGATCAAGAGCATTATCAAGTATACCCACACACAAAATTTCAATCAAATAGATGTAACAGTTTCTGAAACACTTGTCCCTACTGGAGCATCAGACCTGTCATTTCAAGCATCACTTACCTTGCAGCCTAATATAGCCTGGCTTTTCAAATGGCCAAGCTGCGAGGGGTCTGAAGAGGGACTAGCATACCACACTGATATGTCATTGTCTCTTAAAGTATCTGAAATCAGGAGAGATTTGAGGAAAGATTACAATTTAATGGACATATTAACCTCAAAAATTATTTTTAGACCCTTCTGCTTCTAATAATCGCTGTCCGTAAGCAGTCCTGAAAATAGATCATCCTGCATGTTGTGAATCAGACATGGTGAAGTACCAATTGAATGTTGATTCTCCCATCTGTTTCTTATCTGGGTTATAACATTAAACAGTTGTGTTTCCATGAAAAAAAAGACTGAAAATAAATGGAAATGGAAGAGGTTGAAAAAAACAACAACATATACTTCACATGATGACTGTTCCAAATACCAAGTTTCTGGCCCAGAAAAGAAATTATAAATTGCGTTTCCAATCAGCTAAAATTATATCTCGGAAGAGGTTGAAAACCCTTAAAGACAACACTTTACATGTTGATTGCTCGATATACCACGTTTCAAAGAGTAGGCCTTATGGGGTTTTAATTCAGTTCAGGAAGAGAACAGCTTGCACACACCTATGCAGACGGACGGGCGATGGGAGGTCAATTCTTTCTATCCTCTGAAACCTTTGTTTGGCGTAGGATTATAAAGATTTAAAGACAAATATTTTTTCAAATACAGCCATTGACCCTGTAGCCCAACAGGCTATCAATAATTCATTTCACAGGGTCACTGGACCATCAAAACCATAAATTATAATCCTCATCAGCTGAGGACTCTGAATATAAGGTTTCAGTTTCATAGGCCTCTTGTTTCTGGAGAAGAAAATGAAAATAGGTTTTCAGGGCGAGGTCTCTGTGGGGTCACAGGGTCACCAAATTAATAAATTGAAATCCTCATCAGCTAAGTTGATATGAGAATGTGATTTTACTCGTTAATGTGCACATTGTTACACTGTTAAAAGGGTCAAATACATATAAGTGGGCCAGTTTTCTTATGGATGATCTTTCCTTTCAAATATTTTAGGAATCCTGATGTTTCTAGAAAAGGAAGCATCTGGAAATCTTTTGATCTATAGGCTTGGCTATTAGAGGGCACTCACCAACACATTTGATCAACATGTTTTTCTAGATTTGACTTTGCGATTATTCTGTTGCGCCACTGTTTTCCACTTTTGGAAATTGTTTACAACCAAATTCATCAAGGAATTATCATCAAGGACAGGACGCAACCTGTCACTGCCATTTTGTCAAAGACTTGGTGAATATTACTTTTGGCTAGTCTTGTGACCCATTTGATATTGTATAACTTATTTGTACTTGTCTATATTGTAGCTTTAAACCTTTTTTTATTATTAATTAAATTGTTATATTTAATATATTCAATTGTTTGTCATATTTTCCTGGTTTGATTGGGGACAGTTTCCATATTCTAAATTCACACGTCACAAAATTAGGAGCTTGTTCTGAATAGAATTCATTCGATATTTGAGACTTTTTAATGAACACTTCAATTCCATAAATGAATTGTTTAACCAGCAAAATGGTGTTTAAACTTGAGAATGAGAAATCCCCATACCCTGATGCAGTGGGTGCTTTGCGCAAATCAGGATTACTCCAAATTTATTATTTCTATAAACTGTTAAAAATTGTTCTACATCATTTTATTGATGAGGGAGATTTTAGCCATGATCTATTGGAAATGGTTAAAGAGGAATATTGGACTATTTGGAATTGAGGAAACTTGAAATTTCTAAAAGAGGATAACCCTTAAGATACGGGTCCCGGAAATTGGCTTTGCCCGCATGATCTCCAGGCAAGATGCAAGTAGCAAAATTAATTTTCTTACGCTAAGTGATTATCCCTGTGGTTCTCAGTATCAAATTCCGGAAATTATTGCATAGCAGTGGTCTCAGTTAAACGGTTGCATATTTGTTCCGGCTGTCGCTAAGCTACAGAGTTTTGTTCTGTTGGTGTTCCAAGTAATGCCGGTACATGTATCGAAAGTTATGCAAACATTCTTAACGTCTATCGTACCAAAAATTAGCATAACAATCTTTCCTCAATCCCCGCCGCACGTGCTAATAGCCTGTGGGCACTTTTTACCCTTTCGCACGAGCTTACCGACCCGCTATTGTGTTATTGTTTACTTAGATACGTGCATTCCAACCATATGTACACCCTCATATCACTCGCCCTATGTTCTGCACTCTTGGGCGGATTTTAATATGGGTTGGATCATTTGAAAGAGAAAAAATTTTCTGCATTTTGATGTAAAAATACATATCTGTGCTATATGAAATAAAGATACAGCATGTGTCGGAAAAAAGGTGATTGTTACAAATTTGTAGTTTTAGACCATTTTGTCACACCAACTTTCTTGTATTTTGACAATTTTTATATCACAAAATAGAGAAAAAGATTGTCTCTAATTTCATGTAAAGTTTGTACATCTGTAGACACAGCAAGCGCCACACAAAGGGCATTTTTTTATCTGAAGCGCAGTTTTCATGTACCTTTCTTTCGCACTAAATTTCTTCTACACCGTTAAGCAGATTTTGTTAAATCTTACATCACAATAAAAAAAAGAATTGTAATCAATTCCTTATATCGATGATTTATGTGTGCAAATAAATAAAGGCACAACGAGTGTCATAAAAAGAACAACTTTCTCACTTTGCATCTCCATCAGTACCGCAAATAATGAAACTTTGGCACCTTATATCTCCAAACCTAATGGCGCATTCCAAATACATTTTTGACATTGTCAAGAGTAAAATATTGTCTTCAATTTGATATATAATATGTATAAATGCGCTAAATAGTGATACAGCAAACGCCGCACAAAGGGTACTTTTCGCATTTCTTATTATGTGGTCTGAAGCGCAATTTTCATGTACCTTTCTTTACCACTCAATACGATATGCAGCTTGGCGCATTATGGTAAATTTTACATTAAAAAAAAGGGAAAATGATATTCAATTCCATATATTGATCACACATGCGCGTAAATAAATAAAGGCACAACAAGCACCGAAAATTAGGCAACTTTTGCACTTTGTATTTTCGTAACCAAGTGGCGTGCTGTACAACTTCTGATATCTAAGTAAAATGCAAAAAATGTTCTTCAAATTGATATTAATTTTGTGTATGCGCTTACAGAAATATAGATACAAAAAGCGCCGCTAAATGTTATAAATACAAAAAGCGCCGCTAAATGTTATAAATAAAATGTAATAAGTAAAAAGAAATGAAACAAAACTCTGTTTCTTTAGTGATCATTATAGAGTTTTATAAACCATGAAAATCTCCTGAGACAGAACTTCAGGGTATTTTGCGTGAGGCATCGCCATCGGGTAATGGGTAAAACTGTCCGTCGAAATATTACGTGGTTGAGACATGATGTTGGGGATCTTCGGACAAGTTTCCTGGTTGACGGGTCTAAATTTTGAAGAATTTTGACCAAGTGTGGTGTTATTCTGAAATGTTAAATATTTTGCTATCAATGTCGGGAGTGGATCTGTTCCGTTGAGTGAACAAAATGTCAGGGCCAGAACCCTGTCCCAACAGCTTGGTCCATGGAACCTATCATTCTCGGAAAAGAATTCAAGAGTTGCAAAACCCTTGTAATCAACAAAGGACAATCTGACAAGTTGACCGGGGGTCGACAGGACAATTATTAGAAAAAATCTTCTTTCCACGCAATTTTTGTGGCTGTTGGCGCCATCGGAAACGGCAAAAATGTTTCAAACACTTACAAAAAGTGCCAAATAAATTTCCATGAAGCTCACATTGAATTTCTCTGTACATGTTTGATGTTATATCTTGCGTCTGATTGATTTGACAGATGCCTAAAGCCAGGAAGCCACAGACTTGGAGTTGGGAAGGGCCTTCGACGTCTAGCCACAAAGACTTCATCAACGAGGTCCATGCCGATGAAGATTCTGATATGGAATTTACTGATGAGAGTGATAGTGACAGTAATAGTGATCAAGAAATAAGAAACATTCAGAGAGTTCAAGAGTTCAGTGGCTTTGATGAGCAATATAATGAAATGGACACACATTTTGATGACCAAGATAATTTAATGCAGCACTGGGAAGAGGAGCTGAGGCAACATGGATGTGTCAATTTGCATTTTACTGGCAACAAGGGATTAGGATTAGTATTGCCTGATAATCCGCATCCTGTAGACTTTTCGAATTGTTTTTTCATGATGATTATGGATCATTGGCAGCAGAAACCAAGAAATACTTCCACCAACAGGTCGATGAGAAAGTTCTGAAACCCTGTTCAAGGTTGAGGCAATGGTGTGATACGAATGATGAAGAAATGAAAGTTTTCGTAGCAATGACAATAGCAATGTCTCTGGTTGTACAGAGACCTTTCTGAGTATTGGTCAACGAGTGATGTGATGTCAACACCTTTCTTTTCCAAATGCATGCCCAGCAACAGATTCTGGTCATTGCTCACCTACCTACATTTGAATGGTAACAACCAAATTCCGGGACGAAACACCTCTACATTTTTCATCGATTAATAAACTTGGCTATTTGTACCAACGCATCGTGTTTCCAGAGTTTACAAGCCGCATCAAAACATTTGTGTTCTAGACCGTCTAGTTGTTTTCAATAAAATTATAAATCATGATAAAGAAAATAAAATTGTCTTCAATTCCTTACATCAATGACTGATGCACACAAATATAAATAGTCACAACAAGTGCCCTAATAAGGGCAGCTTTCTCACTTTGTATCTCCATAACCAAGTTGCGCGTTCTACTACTTCATATATAAATGTAAAGAGAACAAATTTTTCTTCAATTTGATATATTTATCTCAAAATGGTAAATAAAGTTTGGTGTTAATCTGGGGTGTGTACATTTTGCTATGTTCGAGATTAAATCAAAATGTTTTAAGAATAACATTGAAATGAGAATCAAAGTATCACATATTGCATTTTATTTTTAATGTTAGCAGCTGTCAGTGTTGTCAGCATATTTGGCAAAGTGTGTGTAGGAATTAATAGCTGTTTCTTGAATATGTGAATATATATGTACGCCTTACTCAATCTAGATTTTTGCTTGATAGGAAGTTTAGTTCAGGGAGATAACTGCGGTGAAGCCTTTGTTTTTGCTGCGAGCAATTAACGTCTGCTGCGGTAGACATGATCACTTCTAACACCTTTTATGAGGAATAATGGGCCAGAAAATTTGTAAGCATTGTTTTTTGCTTTGCATAGTAACTATTTCAAATAATTTTGAGCAGTATAAATAACTTTTTACGGTAAATTTTCACTCTGTAAACCTCACCTTGAAGTACACGTGGTTTGGTGTCACCTATTTTTGTGGTATCATAAAGTAATTGTTTTTGTTTGTTGTTTCAGTGGTATTTGACAGTTGAAAGTTAATATCGAGTTATTGTGGTAGTTAATCATTATTTTGCAAGCTATCTTGCTGGATAATTAAACTAAATAATGTTTTTATTTTCTTTGTACAGCTTGAACCTATTCTACTCAACTCTACTTATGAATCTATTCGACTCTACTCTACCATACTAAACCTACTTATGATCCTACAACTATGGAATGATCAGAAACTATAACTATTAGTCAGACCTACTATTCATCAACATGTACTAACTCTACCTGTATCATCTGAATCAGCATCATAATAAAACTTGAGTTCAAGATTACGTCGCCCATCAATTTATTCCTACAGTGTGTAACAAGTCGTCCAACAGTTAGAAAGTGTCCGGCACAATTGGAGTTAGTCCTGATCTTCAACTTTTGTTTAGTCGAATAACAAGTGTCCGGGTTAAAAAATGTACTCCTTCGTCGCATTGTTGTTTGCTGTTGGCGCAGGAGTTTGGAAGGTTGGTCAATGTCAAGCAACGACAACTTCATCGAGGTCCATGATGATGACGCTTCTGATATGGAATCTACTGATAAGAGTGATAGTGACATGATGTCAGCAAAGAAACTTTTTATGAATATAAGGATGCATCAGCCAAAAGAATCAGTGAAGCAGGAGGCAGCTCTGCTGTTTACATGACTGGCACTCACATCGGTGTGCCCTGTGCATAACAGTCGTTCAAGTGACCATTCCGATGAAGCTTCTGATATGGAATTAACTGATGAGAGTGACAGTGACAGTGATGGTGAAAGTGACATTGATAGTGATCAAGAAAAAAGGAACATTGCAAGAGAAATATTGGCAAGTACGGGTGAAACTGCTACAGCTGGTAATTCCACAGAGGAAGAGTTCAGTGGCTCTGATGAGCAACATAATGAAATGGACACACATTTTGATGACAGTGACAACTTAATAAAATGCTGGACGTGTTGATCTGCAATTTACTGGCAACACAGGAATAGGACGGTTCGTAGAATTGCCTGATAATGCGCATCCTGTAGACTATTTCGGGTTGTTTTATCATGAAGATGATTGTGGATCAATGGCAGCAGAAAAGAACAGATACCACCAACAGGTTGATGATAAGGTTCTAAAACCCTGTTCTAGGTTGAGGCAATGGTATGATACGAATGCTGAAGAAATGAAAGTATTCGTAGCAATGACTATAGCAATGTCTCTGGTTGTACAGTTTTCCCCCGTTGGGTCTGAACGTTGTGAGGGTACCCCCGACCACCTTTCACAGCTTAGATCTTTTGAACTTGAGGACATATTCTTACAAGCAGCCAGAGTTGGTTATATTACCCATATGGGAAGATGGACACAGGGTAATAATTTTCCTGTAAGTCACACGGGATTTACACATTTTCTTAGCATTTGATTGGTTGTTGTTAACCAATGAAAAAGAACGTAGTGCCGGGACTATTTCATTCATCTTTCAAACTTGTCCCGACTGGTAATTTGTTCACCGTTAATATATATTTTATCAATGTTTATTTATTCCATGTAGTTGCAAGTCGTCATTTCTCAGATGTGCCGCCACAAACAACATGAAATATGCCTGTCCCACTGCACAAGAGCATAGAAATAAGCGATCATTGAAATATTTCTTCAACACATTAAACGCACTAGTGCACACCAATATTTCTTTAACACAACGAATGCACAGATACTGCATATTTCTCGATATTATTCAAGAACCTCACTCAAATAATCTACCTCGTAAGTTATTTAACGAATATTTACGTATTCAGGTAGTAAGGTTGATTTTTAAAGACCGGAAGTATTTAATGTTACGTTACAATAAATCCGCATGAACTACGATATCGGAAATATTAAGATTTTGCTTATAACCAAAAAAGCGGAAACGGCAGCCGCTTTGGTCAATCTAATAGCAATGCTAAAGCTGTGTTATTTAGTCGGTTTATTTACAACATTGCTTTCATAAAACATAATCTATTATTTGTTCTCAGTTCAGAGCTTAGGTAAATTAAACAGCTGCACATAATAAGTGTTCAGCCGCTTTCAAATGTCTTTAATTTATCCGTTTTGTGCACAGCTAACCTTAGATTTGTTATATGTCCAAGCCGACAGCGGCTCTCTAAATTTTTTCATTGTTGATTGCAGGTCAATTGTAAAGAATTTTAAGTATTTCATTGCATCGATAGAAAGCTTAAGTGATTGCATAAGTCCTCTTCAACCTTAAAATAGCCAATTTAAACCGTAAAAGCGTGCACTAGTGCCTTTAAGCTAACAGTTGAGCAGAAGCGCCTGGTTCCGTTCTATCGTAATGACATCATAGACACGAGCGGCTATGAAGTCACAGTGTCATCAGTTACGTCACAAGTTCAGCCGTCTTGTAGTATTACTATAGGGCGTCGCTGACCTCTTCAAATTAAAACAAAAACTGTTAAATGTAATTAGTTTGAATGACGGTTATGAAAACAGGATTAAACGTTCAACAACAACTACATTTAGCTTTTATTTTGATACTTTTTCACAAGTTACAATTTAGCTGTGCGTAGGTAGGTGTCAAGCAAATCCACAACACATGCGTATGAATTTGTAAATTCGCAACCCTAATCCTTTATAGAGGATTGATTATTTCTATCATATTAGAGTTTTAATATTTAAAAAAACATATAGGTAATATAAACAATAACCAACTCGTGACGGGAATGACATATTATCTTTCCCTCATTATATTAATTGTGTAATTCTCTCGCCAAGGCTCGAGAATTACGAAATTAATATAACTCGGGAAAGATAATCTGTCATTCCCCATCACTCGTAAGTTATTGTCTATATATATCCCCCACCAAATGACAAAGGTGTGATATATATATTGAACAAAATATAAGAAGCTGTTTTCTTTCATAAACAATCAATAATTCATATTCTTAGATGAAACAAGTTAAAAAAATAAATTGTCTACAATTCCATATATAATACATACATGCAGGATTTCATTTAACTGGAAATTGAAAAACTGGAAAGACTATTTAGAAGCTTGTTGAATTCTAAACAGAGGTCTTATTGTAATAATTCTTATATCATCATAAATAGAATAATGTTTTTCGACTCCATATATGATTTTGAGTTACACGATCAGATTTAATGACTTCATCTAACTCAAAATGAAGACAATCTTTAGGTTGTAAAATTTTTCTTGGTGTGATAAAAATTTCATTCACAATGTCAGATGCGTATATTCTATTTCTTTATGAGATACACAAGCTAATTTTATATAAACGACCACTTACATCTAGAATTTGCTATGAAAACACACTTTGTATTGTACAAACGGTCGCATCTCGCATTCCTGGAAAAATTCGGCCTAGGCAGCTAATTATTGACGGAAGAGGCCAGTGCTGGATTAAACTGGACAAAATAATATTAAACAATGTTAGGGTTTAGAGTTCATATATTCACATTTTACTTGGAGATTTACTCTTACCTGCTAATTTCCTAACAAAGTCAATGTCTTTTTGACAGTAGGAGATGACAATATCTTCCATCTGATTCAATGTTTCGGCCATTTTACTTTTTTTCTTTTGCTGCTATAAAATTCTTCAGTTTTTCCTGCAGTTGCTTGTCTTTTCTCTCTTCTCCTGCAATCTTTTTCTGTCTTTTCTCTCTTCTCCTGCAATCTTTTTCTGTCTTTTCTCTCTTCTCCTGCAATCTTTTTCTGTCTTTTCTCTCTTCTCCTGCAATCTTTTTCTGTCTTTTCTCTTTGCTCCTGAATTCAGTCTGCTATGATTATATCTGTTCCTGCATGGTGTTTACTATTTCCTTTGTTTATTTGTTTTCATCATAATGGCAACTGGTTGAGTATTCATGTGAACTTGATGACTGTCTTTCACCTATGTCACTATGTTCCCCAATACTTGTCGGTTCTATTACTGAAAATGATAAAAAAATATAAATCTTGATTTAAAGACACTAATGTTATTTGTTATATTTGTTATGCGTTATATTACTACTAAAAATACATTAGTTTCAAATTATATATAAAAAACAAAGCTCTTAAATTCTTAATCAAGAATCTAAAGGACTAGATAATACAAAAGATAATGCTGTTTCAAAAAAATTGATGTTCATACATTAAATAGCCTTCTGAATCGTGAAATTGATTGATTGATAGATAGATTGTTTATTCCTTTGTAACAGCCCTTCTCAAGGGTAAAGGGTTGGATAGTGACTCTCACTCAAAAACTAACCTGAGATGCCTGGAAATTTATAGTGAAAACAGAAATATTCAAGTTTTCAACAAGTATTTGGAAAAAAAGCCATGGACTTTTTATGCATAGACTTTAAACTGATAGATGTTGAACACTAAAATAAACAATTCTTCAGATAGAAACAGAATTCCTTGTCATGACTTTGACAAATTTAATATGGAGCCATGGGCTCTGTAAGTGATTATACGAAGCCTTATTAAAGTCTAAATGATCGTGATGTGACAAGATGCAACGTCACTTATTTACCATGTAAAAGGAGAAAATGAGTATTCTGTCTGAGATGATCTATGGTTCTATTGAAGTTCTTATGTATTGTTTTGATAGTTTTGATAGTATTTTGAGGAGTGGACTTAGTAGGGAGGTGCATGAAAAACTATAAAGTGATGATAAAAAAGAAATTTCAGCTGAATATGAAAATATACATTATACATAGTTGGAAAACATTTACTTTCATTAATTTGACTTTTTTTTTTTTTTTATTATAGCCTTTTTAATATTTCCAAGATGTACGCCTTCTATTGGTGACCCATGATTACTGCAAGAAGCCGAGAATTGCTGCAAACTATGGTCTCCTCATTTCTGGTGAATCTGAAAAACAAGTGGAACACGAATTATTCACATCATTTCCTTTCAAATAAACTAAATATGATGACAATATATCAGCTTTGCAGTTTGCACTGAAGGAAGAACAGTTCAAAATACAAAAAATCACTGTTTTTTTCACAATGACACCACAAAGACGTACAGAGGAATTACTCATCTACGAAGAAAAGGTTCTTACAACATCAAAGGAATATTTCATCAAATCATTGCTGTCTTTCTTTCGATATATTCTAACAGATAACAAACGTCACCAAAATAAAACAACTAAAATTGCAACATTGTGATCAAGGATAACTCAAAGAGCAACTTTGTTTCTCATTGTAGGCTAGAGTGGTAATGTAGTGTAGGCCCTCCTACAAATAGGACTTGCATTTCAGGTTGGTTACTGCTGGTTTTTTAATGTCAATTACTATTTTTCAATAAAGCTTTCATTAGGCTGCATAAAAAGAGGGAAATGTTTCTCTTGCATATTTTTTCAAAAGTAATGAAGAATTAGGGCCTCTAATTTTACTTTATATTGGAAAGAACATCGGATTCAATGCGGAGGAAAACATTTTCTTTTTTCATCAAACAATTTTTGAAGTGTTTACAGCATGCACAACACAGTTTTATGTTTATAATAAAAACATATAAATATTTATTTTCGGTTGTCAGTATTTTTCCATCAAATATACATGAAGGAAGAAAAGTGACTGATGTTTTCTTTGAAATGAGAGGGACAATGTCAGTTTAATAATATTCAAACCTGAATGGATATAATGAAAAAATATCAATGTGAGAAAAGGCTTTTTTTTTTAAATTTAACACTTGATATGTTAATTGAAAAACATCTATAAAAAAAATTTCCCAACAACAGGCTAAATAATAACAAAAAACTCAAAACAAATGTCAACATTTAATTTTTTTAAATTCTCCCATAATAATTTATCATTGAATCAATTTGTCTATTTCGTTTTATTACTAATAGTTCATTAGATCAGAGAAATAGTATGATTTATTTAACTGTTTACAAACATTTATTCGTAGATCTGTATCTACAACTTATTTTTTTGACAACGGCCAATGATGCAATACCGTCGATTTTTTTAACCGTCGCCATTTGCCGACTTTCAAAACAGGACCGATTCAACTCATAATATTATGAAATCTAGAATAATTTGTGAAATATCCATTTAAAACTACATAAACCATATCCCTTAGAATTACTAGAATTTATACGTTGAGGGGTATATGTAAGACTTGAATCCATGGCAGGCCTCAAATCTGTGGCGGATTTCCAAATCTATGGCAGATTTTCAAATTCCAGACATTTGTACCTTTTTTGTATTTTTCTGCAATGATTGACCAAACCTAACACCAGACAAACTAACCCTAAAATACGTCGACAGGAATCCAAGGGTTACAAAAGATAGTCTTTCAATATCTTAGAGCTAAAAAAGACAGACTAATGATCACCGATGGCTAAAAGGATTCTGCCAAATAAACACAATTGATATGGCATGAAGCCGCAAATGTCTTATTTACATGTAAGGTATTGTTAAATGTATTTTCGTAATTGGGATATGGACTCTTATTATTTGATCGTTATCCGTTTGCAGTATCTAATAGTTAGCTATTAAGACGTCATCGCACAATGACATGACTTAGCATGACGTCATGAAACAGTCTAACAATCAAACGCGCCACAGATAAGGAAATCCGCTATAGATTAGAGACCCATCACAGATCTGAGTCCTACATATATATTTCCAGTAATTTGAAAAAGCCAATATTTTACAAACTTTTGCCGAGATTTTTCTCAGCCACTGTATGAAACTAATGGCCACTGTAAGAAATTAATATATTCCTAAATCTAAAAGAATTGGAGGGATACCCATTTAATAGTGATTGTATCAAACATTAAAATAAGCAATTCCGAATTTCTTGGCAAATTATTTTGATGTTAGGTAAGGAAAAAACAATAGAAAATCTTCAACCAAAATGAAACAGAACAGTGACAAAAAAACCACGTGAGCACGTGTGCAGCGAAAACTGTGTCAAGACATTACTTTGCACGAATCATGAAAACAAAGCTATGTCATGCCAAAGTTTATGGATAGATAATAATAAGCCCAATTTCATTTTCAATTGAACTTAATTTTACCAATGAATCCATTCAAATATACACGCATAATTTCAAAAAAGTTTCACGCTCTTGAAAGTCTTGTTTCACAAACTTTACTTTTCTGATGTTTTTTTTTGTTATCAAGCTAGATGACTTTATTAAAACAACCCATTTTAACAAAACTTTATTGACACTTACTTTGTGGCTGCTCTTCACATTTCTTTGAAGGCTTCGGCGACTAAACATGGAATATCGTCAGAAGACTTCTTTGACTTGGAGTCGCCAATTATTCCCGTATTAGTCATGATAAAGATTTGACAATCTTGTTTCTTTGAATACATATGGCTTAATTAAAGCAACTTATCAACTTCTGGCCGGAACCGGAACTTTAAAAAATGTGTCATGGCCTTCACCCTGTGGTGCTTAAAATAGAATTAGACTATTTCCAACAGCATGGAAGTTCTCGCACATAACCGAATCAATTTTAACAGAAGATAATCAAGAAATATCAACTTTTATCAAATCATATCCCGTGCTCATACAAGTTCTTTCATGCGACTGTATTTTACAGTGTCGACCATGGTGACGGCATTGGCGGATTGATTGCCAAATGTCGGATAAATTTTCAGTGTATTAAATTTTCACGGTCGTTTCCGCGATATCACCCAAACTATGACAAAAATGAAACTTACTGAAATAATTTCATTAGATGCTAAACTATCGTATCATGGTGGTTTATTGAAAAATCTTGGAGATAAGTCACTTTGGTATTTGTTGGAAGTTTTGGAAATTAATTTTCACCTGCAAACACAATGCATTTCCACTTTCAACTTGCATGAACGTAATCTTCACGATTTCAACTCGATGAATATTACAGATCTTTTCCTTTAATTTGATAGGCGATATTGCGGAAATCCAATTGAAAATTGATATATACACGTAATTTGTGTGTCCCAAATGGCAGAAATAACGTCATCGATATATTTGATCAGGGAAGAAAGAGCAAATTTGTTAAATCGGTATTGATGACAAAAGTGAATAAACGAGTGACAACAAGAACGAGAAAGGTATCATATTTTATTTTTCAAATTTATACAGTCTTACCTGAAACAGAAAGTAGTAAAACACAGAATTTAAAATGGTGATCATTTGTGAAATACTGCCATTGTCTACATTAGCCATGACGTCATGCAGCTCCCTAGACTTAGCAACAGTGTGGCCACAGTATGACTACTATGACATGCCCTAAGCCGTTCTTATTCTTCTAAAGTGAGATTCCCTACGGTAGCCAGACCAGAACTGATTGATATTCATGGAGAATATCAGAGTATAAAGTTACTCATGTAAGCAGATGCCGGATCTAGATATTTGATATGCCATATTTTTGTGTGGAGCACCATAAAAAGTGTATGTTGTTGGAGAAAAAGAATAAAAATTCAGAAATGGTATTATTTTATCTAAAGGAAGTGGTTGTTTCTGATAATTACCATTTTAATGCTGATCATTTCAGAATAATGACAATAACAAGTTTAAGTCTTTTTTTATTAAAACCGGACAATGGCACATATGGATTTGAAAAGTTATTAACAAGCAGACAAACAGACAGATATCGGTTAGGTACTTTAATTAATACACATGTAAATGTGAAAAAAATTTCGACATCTTTACATTGATATGGCCCTTTTTCGGTTATCATTGAAAACTAGTAAATAACTTAATTTAAGCATTTTAGAGATGAGGTGAGAAGAGCTGGTTTTGGGTTTAACACCCCTTTCAAGAGTGTTTCACTCATATCACAGCTGCTAGTAGTATTGCAAGGGGAGAGCCTGCAACACCATTGAGGTTATGCATTGTGGAGAAAGCCTGGAACGGCAGGAACTAGTGAACCATGGATGGTACTGCCCGAAATTCAGTGTAGCATTGCATCTCTACTGCACACAAAGTCCAAGTCCCGGGCCTTTTGATCTGAGGCTGAACGCCTTAATCACTGCACTATCCCTCCCCCTTTTAGGGATGCAGATGCAAGTTTATTGATGTGATTTGAATTTACCTCAGGGCTTTGGCTCTTATATAAGCCACATAAAGAATTATGAAACATACTCTGTGTCACTTTAAGAGTCAGTTTGGTAACAAAATGTCAAGGTTCTTTCATTCAACGGCAATTTTACCTCAAGCAAACAAGTGCTGCTACTATTGGATCTGGAGTAGAAGTTGAAATTGTGAAAAACAGAGGGACAGAAGGATGAACAGATGCCATGCCATAAGCCATCAGGACTGATAAACTAAAATTAGTGCCATTTGTTCTGTAGCTATATTTATTTTACGAATAAACAGTGTACAGATTTCTGTAACAGGGTCACTATATGAGTCTGTTTATTATAATCCTTATTAAGGATCAAAGGGTCTCCAAATTTATAAATTAGAATCCAAATCAGTTAAAGCATCTGTACATGAGGTTTTAGCTTTCAAGGCCTCAGGAGGCAAAAGAGTTTTTCAGATGTTTTTTATCTTCCCATAACCAAAACCTGAAAAGTTTTCAGGGATTGGGAAAAGTAGGGGCCTTTAAAAATAAGAAATTTTACCATTGCTACTAAGGGGAATGGCCCATTCAAACTTCTTAAAATGACTATAAGCCCTAGAAATGGCCTGGTGTCAAAGGTTTCTTTCCAAATCCCTGAGTTTATCATTGACTGATGGGCCATGCCATCAGATTATCAAACTGTTTCTAGGGGTGAAGAAGTTCTGTACATGGAAAAGATACTCACTATTTATACGAATATTGCGTCCTGTAGTAATGGTGGCTGGCTTATTTCGAAGTTTTGAGGATGAAGACAAAGCACATCCCATGTCATCAAAAGCATTCAACAGAAGTCAGTGCATCGCAAATGCCACCTGTAAGGACAAGCCAATAATAAAGCCACTGACTCTGCAGCTCATAGGATTTTGCTTAATTTCATCAAGTTGCTGAAAAATAATTTTTCAAATTTAAACCCATTGCTACATTTTCCAGCACTCAGCTTGTTACTGTCATTCTTTACTGTTACCACAGTCAAATTGTTATAGCACAGCGGTACTATTATCTTCTTTATAGTAGGTGTAACCAGCGTTCGAAATACCTGCCTGCCTGACCGCCCGGGACAGGTTGTTTTCAACTCGGATTGCTAAATTTTCAATTAACCCTGTCCAACGGTCGGGTAAAAGTTAAGCCTTATCAAATCTATTAAAGTTTAGTGGGAAGGCAGGTTTGGGGCAGGGCTGGCAAGTGTTTTAGCTAGCCACCCCTGTAGTCTGGCATAAATTCTTGGGAGTTTCATACCCTGGTGTTACATTTTAAATTCTTGACCTAAATGACCAGGTATTAGAAAAATAGAGCCATTTAACTCTTCAAGCTTCATACAATATATTACATCAAGAGGAACAGGGGCACCATTTGTAGGGTCACAAGGTTACCAAAAATAAAAACAATTAGAAATATGTGCATGTGATACACTGTGTTGTCCCCCGCCCCACTTTCAGTCAGATACTGATAGCCAAGGCTATTGGTGCACGTGAACAAAAAAATTAGACACTTATAACTTTTGATAATTTTCAAGTTGTTGTCTTTATAGGACCATGTATCTGTATTTTTAAGTCTACCTCCCCTCCTTAAAACAACAATATTTGATTTGTCAAGGTTAATGCCTAAACCCCACTTATTGGAATATAGCGCTAAGCTAGATGTCAAGCTGATTTTGAAGACCACATTTGCTATCTGAGTGAGGCTAACATAACATCATCAGCGAAAAGTAACATAATAATTTCTATCATGTCAGGAAAAAGTTGAATTCCATGTTTTCCACTTTGTGCAATTTCTAAAGAGAGCTGATTTATGAATAGAGAGAAGAGGATCGGGCTAAGCATACACCCTTGTTTAAAACTAAAAGAACAGTCAAAATAGTTCGTTAACTGGGAATTGTAACATGACTTCGTTGTATCCTCGATTCTGATTTGTCAGTTCGAAAAAATTACCCTATGTTGAATGACAATGAATACCCGCAAATTAGCAAAGGCGAATCACCACGAATTGATACAACATGTTCACTAGTGCCGGCCCGACTCAAGTTTTAATTTTCAAGTTTCTTAGAAAATTCGTGCCGTACTCCGATTTGACAGTTGTCTTTGTCCTTTTTGATATTGTGTCTACCGGTAGATATCACAAATACACTTTAATATGATCTATTTTCGAAGAACGATATTATTTTCAACTGGCTTACTTAGTCCAAGTTTGCCGCAAAGTTTCATGCGGCCGCCTTCTTTCGAATGCCGTTCCCATGGTATGACGTCACAAAGGCCAACCGTTTTGACGTCACAATGTTTGCGCAAATTTAAGCGTTTAAAACCTCCGGCTTACGCTGTCGGTTTTAAACTAAGTTTGCGGGTGTTGAATAACAATGAATCACGGAAATTTTACAAACGCAACTATTTATGTTCTAATTATTTAGTAAACATGATTTAAACAGTGTTCGCGGTAGGTTTTTATACAGTGCGTGCAGAAATGAAATAATAAATGTTCAATTCAAATATTTCGCGTTTTTTGTTAATGGAGTTTTTATTTCAATAAAATAATTACTAGTAAAGGTAATAAATTGTCATAAAATTTAGACATCAAAGTTTAACCTACCATATACGGTTCAGTTTTGATGATAAAACACATGCAGCCACATGCCTGTGTAAGTAACTAGCTGCCGTTCCGAACTTCGTAATATTATACAGCATGAGACTTTATAATAATCACTTGTAAACATCGCTCTGATTGGATGAAACGAACGACTTCCGGGGAATTCCATCGGTAAAGTAACCAATGACAGGGCTTTTAGCAATGGGATTTCCAGGTTTCGATTTATTTTTGTCAGGACATCGTAATCAGACAGTCAGCTTAGAACGATATTTTTAACATTATGGAAAAATATAAACTTAAGTGTATAATTATATGTGCGTGCAAAACACTCAGTTACAATATATTTTGCGTGTTTATATGATTTTTATGCGTGAAAAACGCAGGTTTATGCGTTAACGCGAACACTGTTTAAAGGAAGATTAGATACCTTTAAGCACTTGCATCATTTCCCACTCAAACCATAACTTGATAATAAGCGCCATAATTTAAACCTGTCTATTGAATCAAATGCTTTCTTAAAATCAATAAAAGCGACAAAAAATATTTCTTCATTTTACATAAACATTTTTCAATAAGTGCATTCAGAGTATAGATGTGATCACTAGTCGAGTAACCTTCTCTAAAGCCTGCTTGTGTTTCCGATATCTTATCCATAAGATTCGCCCATTGCGTCAATCTCACTGTTTAATATTCTTGTATATAATTTGCTTAAAATACTCAACAAAGAGATGCCCCTATAATTGTCCAGGTTGTGAATATCCCCCTTTTTATATAATAGTATAAATATTGCTTTACTCCAGGAATCAGGGAAGCTAGCACATTCGAATAATTTATTGAATAATAAGAGAAGGAAAGGCATTATGACTTTTTCAGATGATTTTATAATTTCTGCTAGAATATTATCGTTTCCCGGTGATTTACCAATTTTTAACCGTTATATAGCATTAGTAATTTCTCCTTCTTTTATATCCAAGTCTAAAAGGTGTTTCTCAATATCACTCAATTCAGGATATATACTGGTGTCACATGAAACATAAGTATCTTGATCCTGATCAGAAGGAAAAGATTTATCATACAGGGACTCGAAGCGATTAAACCAGGACTCATCGGAAATATCAAGCAATATTTCCGTTGGTTTGGATAATTTTCGAATTTTCCTCCAGAAAAGTTTAGGATTTTGTCTACAATCATATAATTGCTTAGCTGTTTGCTATGACTTAGTCTTTTCTGAGACTTTGGTTGGTGGGTGGACGTATCACGGTATGATCGATCATAGGCCCGGCTGTTTTCCTAAGTGGGCATTGTGGACACAGCATTTTCCGATGATGCCGGCGCAGGTGTCACCGCAATGTCGTCGGGTCGTCTACAACAAAGCTGACGTTGTTCAGTCGTCTCACTGCCTTAGCAAATACTCTATCCATACCACCCACCTCTTCACTAGGTAGTATAGTTTTCATCTCTGTAGCAGAGTGGTCTTTCGTCGGGTGATTAGACGCCAATTTTTAAAAAAGCTATCAGGCCTTTCTCTCATTGTTAACTTATTTTGTCACGTTGTCGTTTAGTAAGATCATTTGATATACTGAATGCAGACTTTTGACGTTCTTGTCGCAGTTTCAATGAGCTGATTTTATCCATTGACGCATCAAATTTGACAATGAGGGGGCGTGGTTGTTGATTATGACGATTGTCTCCCACACGATGCGCACGTATAATCTCTGAGCTCTCCCATGTGCAATACGAATGTTGATTTAAAACGTTTAGTAAAACATTTTTACAATTTTCATATGTCTCATGCAGGGTTCCGTTATATTGTAGAAAACCACATTATCTTTTCTACTGAAGTTCTTGAGTCTACTTATAGTCTCAGCTTGTTTCTGGACTTCATCCCAGCAGGCAATCTGCCGTTGTATCAACGTTGAAACGACGTCGTTTATCAACGTTGAAATAACGTTGAAATTTGATTGGATTTGAAATTTGCGGCGACGTCGAAATCTGACGTCATTTCCACGTCGGTTCAACGTTGAAGCCATGACGTTGTAACGACGTGATATCGACGTCAAAGCTTGATGATCATTCAAATTGTGTTAGTGTGGTTTCGTTCTTATATTTACAGCCATGCATCATCTGTGAGACTTTACGCTAATCATCAACTCTTTAAAAGACCTTGGTCTAGGAGTCGAATGAAGGGAGTTATCCAAATAATGGAAATTAAATTAGTAGAGAGGGTGTTTGTGTTTATAGGACAGTGTAAAAATTTAGATCAAAGTGTCAGCAAAAAAATGTTTGTTACAAATCGGCAGTTACCGTTTTTTAAGAAGTACTAACTTTATTCAGATTGAAAATTTATGTTGTCATTTGTGAACTTTAGTGAAAAAATAAAGACTGTTGAAAAATACAACATACCTTGTTAACTCTAATTTGTTATAAGAACAGAATTACCTCCCTTTATTGTGAAATTGAAAGAAATTAGCTTTTTTCTATCAAATCCAATATTAATAACACTTTTTAAATGTCAATGATAGCTGTTCGTTTTTGCATTTTTAATTTCATTCTTTAAAACAATTCTTTACTTATTTGATGTTATTAATAATAATGAAATGTCATTAAAGTAATTAGTTGTCAGTTTTAAGTTGTTCTTATGACGTTGAAACAACGTCAAAAACCAACCAAATTTCAACGTCAGGAAACTTACGTTGTTCCGACGTCGAAAAATGGTCGATCGACGTCCTGACCTGAAATCAACCAAATTTCGACGTCGAAATGACGTCAGATGCCTGCTGGGATCCTTCATCTTGTCAAGTTTCGATGTTAGAACATCAATGTCAGCGAAAACTAATTCCTGTTGGTTTTCTAGTCTATTAAAATCTTCTTCAACGATTCCAACACTGTTCTCCAGTTTTCTAAATTTCACATTTATCTCTTTTATTTCCGATTTCAAAACACTTATATCTTCGATCGACGGAAATCTCTAATTTCTTCAATAAAGGCATTCTTCACATCGACTAGATCTTGTTGTGTTACATTACCTGGACCAGGATTGGACTCCACATCGCTTGAGAGAATCAGTTGAAAGCTGATCACTACAGTTACAGTAGGGTTTTCCATGGACAGAGCAATCACATGTCCCGGTTGGATGTGTGTAAGTCCCAATTCTAGCTCTATACAGGGCAAAATCGATCATATTTAGGGTTAGAAATGACCTCTGATGCACTAGAGAAGAGATTAGTGCAATTATAGGTCAAATTCAGATATCTTTCAACGTTGGTTAACCAAACACTTCACAAGATATGCGGTTGGCGGTGAAAGAAAGGATCTTCTCCTCTATGATGGACATAGATCTTGTTTTGTTACTTGTTTGTTAGGGTACTTGTAACAAGCGATAACACCGACAAGAGATAACACCGACGTGAAGTTCAAGCCTGTATTACTTTAGCTCTGCATGTTGAGTGACGTCATACACAATAATTCAACGTGACGTAAGCAGATGATGTGAAGATGTACATTTTCTAAATACAGATTAAATATCGTAACAGATCTCATAACACCCCATCTCTTATCGACTTTGCTGTTACAAGTGGGATCATCTTATTTGTGATACCACCCCACACAAGTCATGTTCTTCAGCCTATGGATGTTGGATGCTTCAGTCCATTCACCAAGATTATCTGCGCAGAATGCAGGAAATGGCAACGCTTGAATTCGGGTACTGTCAACCGATACAGCATTTGCGTATGAACTTTCGTTATCTTCTAACAACTTGCAGAGTGCGTTCAGCAAATGTGGCATATTTCCGTTTGATGCTACAGCTATTGATCGGTCCTTCTTGACGCCATCAAACTTTGTGAAAGAACAGAACGAAATTTCTTCAATGATCACCTCCCGATCGTCACCATCAGACAATCTAAGCCAAGACGTTCTATTCATAAAATCGTTGGGGGACAAGCCATCACCGAGCCTGCTATTTCAAGTCAAGTTGTAGAATACGTCAGTACCTCGAAAAAGCAGAAATCAAAGCAGGAGAAAGCAACGACCGGAAAACTCAGTCACAAGAAAACTAAATCTACTGCCGGAAAACTGACACATACGTCTTCACGTCCATCTCCTACTTCTATATCTGGTCAAAACCGTACATCACTGCCGGAAAACTGACACATACCACGGAAACCTATGACACGATGGTACTCTGTGACTTTAAAACACTAACGACATGTTTATAAGTTGCGTAATGTTGTCCAAAATTACGATATATTGTCGCCCGCTTTGAAGCAATAACATATTGTACAAAAGTTCATCTAAACTAACCTGATAAAAAAAAATTGGCCCAAAGCTCATACCTTGTTATACTGAAGTGTGAAAGATGGTGTGTAAACCTGCTCTATTGTCCATGGTGACAGCCTAAGCCAAAACAAACATTCGAAACCGATCGCTAATTTTCGGCACTGTTACTTTTTTCATTAGAACAGAAATCAAACTGGCAACGAAAGTTGTCATTCATGATTTAAAAATTTTTTCACACACTACCTAATCAATGAATCCATGTGTTGAACGGAAAACTTACAATCATATTTTCCAAAAGAAACTAGGAGGTTATCAACGTCATTCCGAATGTAAGTTCCAATGGCTATGCTTGATTGATAACCCGGCGCGTCATCCGGAGTACGCCGCTGAAAGGGACGAAAGAGGAGAACCACATTTTTCACACTAGCGCTAGTGATTATCCAAGATGTGAAGATTTGATTTTCTACATTGTTCGGTCCTTTCCTCTCAATGTATTTGTAGATTTTAAACTTTTTTGTGTTTACAAGAAATAATTTTGTCCAGAGCTTATATCTCCCAAACTATAGAAACACGTGTCAACAATGGACCTTCCATGGTTTTATCAATTTATGAATTCATTGTTTCAAGTTTTCAGTGGAATGAAGTGGGCAAGAAATATATATGTCTAAGGCTTTTAAACTAGTGCAATACGAAAGACCATTAGTACCACATTTGAAATTTGTTTTTTGTCTTTAAAAACTCGATCGTAATTACGAGAAAAAAGTCGTAATTACGAGATTGAAAGAACACATCTGTATTAGATTCCCCTTTTAAGTGCACCGCTACCAATTCAATGTTATTCAAAGCTTTAATCCAAAATAACTGGCGAACATATTTCATGGCTGCTTGACTACGAACCCTCCCCTTATTTACTGCAGTCATACATGTCACATATTGTCTGTCCGCACCAAGATTTTCCTGTTTCGAAACGGGAGCCTCCAGCGCTTAAGTGCTAGTACCACAGCTACAAGTTCTTTAGTGTTAATGTGATCGTCCACCACCTGTGGCATATCAATTTTCCAATTCCAGTAAGCAAAATCACCTTCCACATAAGCACCAGCGCCATTATCACAAGCGTCAGTATACAATCACATAGACGGTGCACTTCCAAGGGGCGAAACTGACCGTTCCATTAAAAGCGCACATAAAATCACTCCAACAGACAACATCAGCCTTGCACTCGGCATCAAGTTTAACCTTGTGATTGCTCCCTTTTAAGACAGCTTTCACGTCGAACAGCCTCCTAAGGAAGGTCCGACCCCCCTGAACGACTTGTGCTGCCCAGCACAACTTGCCTACAAGTGTCTCAAGCTGTCTTTTGCTGACTCTAGTCTTCGCTTTAAACTCCAACAATTGTTTCAGTAGTTCATTACATTTGCTTCCAGGTAATGAAAACGTTAACAGAACTGTATTGATTTCTATACCTAACAAGTGTTTGCCACTAGCATGGCAATGTCCCCCGCCGTTATGAGATATTTGGCATAATGAATATTATCGCGTTAACAATGTATTACAGTGGTCAAAGTGTCATGGTGACCATGAAAATAAGGTCAAGGTCATCAAAGTCGACTGGCGTCTGAGTCTTCCGCCATTGAAAGCTGTCAACAAATATGAACACTAGGTGCACGTTAACAATGTATTAGAAATTGGTCAAAGTGTCGTAGTGACCTTGAAAATGACGTCAAGGTCACCAAAGTCGACTGGCATTTTAATCTTCCTCCATTGAAAGCTGTCACCAAATATGAACACTCTAGGTGCTAAGCTTCACGAATTTGTCGTTGTGACCTTGAAAATGACGTCAAGGTCACCAAAGTCAACTGGCGTCTGAGTCTTCCTCCATTGAAGGCCGTCACCAAATATGAACACTCTAGGTGCTAAGCTTCACGAGTTATCGCGTTAACAAGAATCCAGACAGACGTAGTGTCGTGGTGACCTTGAAAATGATGTCAAGGTCACCAAAGTCGACTGCCATCTTAGTCTTCCTCCATTGAAAGCTGTCACCAAATATGAACACTTTAGGTGCTAAGCTTCACGAGTTTGTCGTTGTGACCTTGAAAATGACGTCAAGGTCACCAAAGTCGACTGGCGTCTGAGTCTTCCTCCATTGAAGGCTGTCACCAAATATGAACACTCTAGGTGCTAAGCTTCATGAGTTATCGCGTTAACAAGAATCCAGACGTAGTGTCGTGGTACCGGTGACCTTGAAAATAACGTCAAGGTCACCAAAGTCGACTGGCGTCTGAGTCTTCCTCCATTGAAAGCTGTCACCAAATATGAACACTCTAGGTGCTAGGCTTCATGAGTTATCGCGTTAACAAGAATCCGGACGTACGTACGTACGGACAGACGCCGCTGAATTCATAGTGCCCCGTTCCGCGTTGCGGCGGGGGACAAAAACACAATGCTCTGACTGGGGCCGTCAACTTTACCCCAGTTGATATCAAACCCAAGATATCGCAAAACCAATACAAGCATATGCATATCAGTAACACATTGCTTCCTGTCCCTTGATATGATTAATAAACCATCAAGATATGCAATAACACATATATTAAAACATTCCAACATAATTGCACACACAGCTCTCGTCAAGCACTGGAAAATACTCGGACTCTTAGATGCCCCGAAAGGTAGACGAGTATCTACCATATAAGACACCGATTTTTCTCCTTAAAATGTCCAACTCACACCAGTCAAATCATAATTTGAAGGATGGACTGCCACAGATCTATATGCATTTTTAAGATCTACTTTCGCCAAGTAATCGCCTTGCTGAATATGCTGCTTTGCCACTTGCAAATCCATATATGAACATTCACAATCTGACATATATACATTAAGTCCCTTCCCTTCAGGCAGGCTGGCGTCATGTATGACCCTAATCTTATTTGTATCTTTAGGCACCGCACAAGAGCACTCACAATCTTTGGACAATTTGATACTAATCTATAGTGACCTGCTGACAGTTCAGTTTTTAACTGCTTTTCTACTAACATCCTATCTGTAATTGATCTGTGATTTTGGGTAAAGGCCGTTTTTACACTATCAATAACATCTTTTTCCACCATATAAAAACCACCCTTAACACCATTTAATATATACTGCCTATCTTTATAGTTCTCTGGCAAAAGGCTGACCCACGCATCATAGTTCAGACTTTTGGCCGTGGAGTGTTCAGAATTAATCAGTTTTTTGCTGGTGGCATGGTCTGCACACCCGTGGGCATTGTACCGCTTCCCTGGTAATACCCTGTATTGTAAGGTGGGCTGAAAGTATGGTTGCTTGACGGATGGGACCCTCTGCACAGAGAGCACACATGGACTAACTTGCAGTCAGAGAGGTGGCACGAAAATGCACTGTTGAAGCGTCTACATATTTCCCTTCCATCAGCTGTAAACGGGCCCGGTGGACCTCTTGACCTTTGACCTAGGGGACATCCATAGCCTCTGTTCGACTGTACTCGCCACCCTCTCGCGTTACCTTGTCTCTGCATGACGAAAGGTGCGTCTCTCTGCTCGACATTTGGATGTTTATGGCACTGGTCATCTTTTCTTAGCAACTGATGTTCCCGGAGAAGTTGATTCGGAGTTCCCCATCGAAATTGTTCCTTCGCCTGGCTGTCCCTATATTCCTTGTCATATAACAAGACTGACGTCCAAACATTTCTATTTGCTAGTCTAAAAACGTCCCGCATGTAGCGATGATAGTCTAGCACTGTTTGCGTCGAGGCCCCCTCTTGAATCATCACATCTAATATTCCCAGACTAGCATATCCCCACATTTCCATACTGATACCGCTAAGCGGAGGCTTATTATTGCCATTGTAGAATTGCAAATCACAGTTCCTATTTACATCGAGAGTGTTCATCCAAATGAAATCTGTTATCTGACGGGCATTACCTTCATCAGCGACATCATCCTCCAAACATGGATGTGCGCATGTCAAAGCCAGGCTTACACACCCCTGCCGTTTTGAGTTTGACCTTGACCCTTGGCGAGCTCGGTGCAGCGTTCGATTACCTTCATCTAACGGATGTAAACAATATGGCTGATCGAAAATGCCTAACGTAACGCCGAGGCCTGGCTTCACTTGAATGAATTTGTGCTTGTAGTTTCAGTGATCAAATAGATGTAATAGCACTGATTAAGATATAAATGAGAAATTATCCCAATGTTTTGATGATTCCATTATAAATGTAACCTACACATTAATTTGTTGATAAGCAAACCGAAGAACCACTTGACAACAGATTTCTTACGCACTAAGATGTAACACTCCCCTTAATTACAATTTCTTAAAATAATCACTTTAATTTTTTTAATTTTTAAGAACTTTCAATGCCGAATAGCATTTCAAAGTGATATCGTTACACTTTCCCTTTTACGCATCCTCAAAAGTTTCTGCTAAATTTTAGCAGGCGGAGGAAATGCTTAGTGGCAGGGGTCTGTAAGCACTACGAAGGCGGAAGTCCGAGGTGCGCAGACTGCCTGCGTGGAGGATGCAGCGACATTTGGAGCAACCTCCCTTTGTTGACGCTCGTCGACGCGATCACGTGACGCCTGCATGTCGTCAAGGTCACCTCTAACTTTCCTTATTTCTGCTTTCAGCGATTCTTTTTGCTTCTCAAGTTTAAGTGCCCTCAATTCTGTCTCTAAAGTCAAACATTCATCTTCAACTGACCATAGCTGATTATAGTCCCTGCTGCTAGGTGTGGTAAACGATGGGTCTCCAAACGGCGAGTTGACTTCTGCCGCGCAGTCCACTTCCGCCCGACTCACGTTTCTGAGGCCTCAAAACCTCCAGGGCTTCGCCCATCTTCTTCCCCGCACCTTCACGTTTACTTCTATCCATTATTTTAGAATACCCGCCCTTCTTTAAATGATTTTTCTTGACTTAATTTGCTGAGCACGTCAAAAAAATTATGCCGCCGCCATATTGCAAATTCAAATCAGCGCAGTTAAGAAGTCATCAGATGTGCGAATGGAAGTTCCAAACCTTGGACAAGAGTTTGAAGATGAGCGGCCTGTTGCTGCTGTAGCTGATCAACCTCCAAAAGAGCTAGCTCGATGTGACTCAGACTATGAGTCTGATTTCTCAGATCTAGATGATGACTGTGACAGTGATCTTGCTGAAGATTAACTTTTGATTGAAGTTCAGTCTTGTTGAGTGTTAACCCAGTTTCACAGTGTTAACTTAAATAAAATATATTTGAAAGCAAATATTTCATTATTTGTTATTGCTTAGCCAAAATGTTAAACTAAAATAGGACTGGCAACTTTTAGGGAGGGCTGGTTACTTGACAAAGTTACCAGCCCTGGTGTCTGGTAGACTTTTCTGGTAAGTTTCCTACACTGCTATACGGGTATCGTTGGATGCATATGAGGTGCATCCATTTAATAAATGAATGTCAGTTTGTGTGTTTGCACTGGAAAATGAACGATGTCAAACCTACATTCAACCTCTTGTGGACCAAGCGAGCTTGCGAATGACATGCAGGATTGAATGTCTCACGCACTGCCGATCTATTGTGAAGGGGTTGCTACAAAGAAACGTCATCGTTTAAAGAGGCGCAGCTATCTTAGCAAAGGGCCCAATTTTGTTTGGCATTTGGATTCATATGACAAACTTAAACCATTTGGTATGGCTATCAACGGATGTATTGATGGCTTTTCGCGAAACATGTTATGGTTAGAGGCAAATGTAACTAACTGTGACCCCAAAGTTATAGCAGCCTGGATATTACATCAAAACGGTTAAGGAGAAAATGGGTGCCCACAACGCATTAGAGCTGACATGGGAACCGAAAATAGACATGTGGAACAAATGCAGGTATTTCTGAGAAGGAATGGCGAAGATGCGCTTGCTGGTGACGATAGTTTCTTGTACGGGAAAAGTACACATAACCAACGTATCGAATGGTTTTGGGGACTCCTAAGAAAACACACAGGATCGACAGTTTTGGATGAATTTCTTCAATCAGAAGATGATGTGTCACTATTTATAGCAGACTTTCTGGACAAGAGCCTAATTCAGTTTTGTTTCATCACACTTGTGCAGGTATGTATACAACCTATTTATGATATTTTATGTAAATATGTGTGTATGTGTATGTAGGGGTGGGTGTGTGTGTGCATATGTATGTGTACGTGTACGGTTTTGTTTGTATGTACCTATGTTCGTGTGGTTATGCATGCATGTACGAGTGTACGATCTATGAACGTATGCATGCATGTATTTCGATGAATAAACATGGATGCGTATCACGTTGAATTTATTCACTTTCAGAAACAATATGTAATGCAAAATATGACATTTCACTTTCTTTATAGAAAGACTTAAACGACGTTCTTTGGACATGGAATTCACACTCCATTGTATCGAACACCAATATGTACAGGAGTGAAAAACAGATCAATAATGATGCATTCCTTGCCAGAGTTGTACAATGTGGAAGATTGCCTGCAGTCTGTAAAATGTTAGTTTGTGTGAAGAGGAGGTATCACCAAAATCTGAGTTGCCCTGTGACGAAACTTTCAAAGAACTGTGCCATATCATTATGGAAGAAGAAGGACTCTCCATGCCAAGCAATGTAGATGAAGCCCTAGATCTGTACTGTTCACTGAGACGTTCCATCAGGAATCTGCTTGATTAATGCATATAAACTGAAAAGTGAACACATGCATGACATGGAAGTGTGAAACTTGAAATGATTGTTGTTTCTTCATTTAATGTCATTGACATGATTGTGAAGTTGATAAAGTGAAATGGTTATTGGCAGTCCTTTACATTTTATTTTAGCTCATAAAGGTATAAATGTCAGATAGGTTTATGGCTTAGGAGGAAAGCGGAAACCGCTACAACCTCAAAGTGAGAGGTACCCTGCACCTAGAGGATTGTAGATTTGGACTTGACTCGACCCTTTGTACAAATATTGGCGTAGCACGATCTCTCATCCTCAAACCATTTTGACATTTCCTCCGATAACCAGTAATGCTTTAACCTTTAACCTTTTTTATGAATAAGCCATTCATAGCCATCATGGCAAGGGTTTCTTAAGAATTGATTTTTGAAACAGTATTTCTAAAACTATTTTGTCCTTCACTCGCTACCGTGACTCAAGTTGATAGTTATACTCTTTAATACAAACAAACTTATACTGTGATTGTCCTAAATAATTAAGTCTTTCAGGTGCTGTGTAACCTGCAGATTTAAACTCGTAACACGGTATATCTAGACACGCTATCATGTTTTACGATTTCAATGATTATACAAAATAAAAGAAACTTTCAATGTAAACTTTATTGCTTAAATCAAACAATTTGACAAGTAGGAACTGATCTCCTTTTGGCAAATAGGAACATTAAAGGTAACGGTTATCCAAAATGACACCTGGTCAGTTGAGACATGTTGAAAGATATGCGAGTTCCGCATTGTGTGTATTCACCATAATGACAGAAAAACATGTATGGCTAAAATTAAAAAAATTAAACTAAAATGTCAATGACACATTCATGGCTAAAATAAAGAAAAATAAAACACATCAAGTGAAGTCACTTAAATGTCAATAAAACATTTATGGCTAAAACAATAAAAACATAAATCACACTAAGTGAATTCACTAAAATGTCAATAAAACATTTATGGCTGAAACATTAAAACACATAAAGTGAATTCACTAAAATGTCAATAAAACATTTATGGCTGAAACAATAAAAACATAAAACACAAAGTGAATTCAATAAAATGTCAATAAAACATTTATGGCTAAAATTTAAAAAAAACAAAACAATATCACAACAAGTCCTATGGCGCATTGGAAATACGACTAAAATGACGCCAGTCCAGCCGTATCAGAATTTAAAATAAGAATAAAAATCGACATTTAGTCAGTTTATGCATGCTCTAAGACATATTACAGTCAACGTGCTGACAATAATTCAGTTTAAGTCTGAATAAAATGAATACCATCATAAGAAGTCTTGTGACGTATTGGAAGATAGGATAACAATAAAATACAAGGCATTGTTGAAAATAAGTTGAAAATATATATTTAGATATAAGGCAGCATGTCCGCTACTAAATTCAGGTCGTTCAAAAATCTAAATGTTAAGGATAGATGAAAGCGACCCATTAAAGTTATGGCATAAAACGTAGCACTCATAGCAACTCATATCTTACACGCCTGTGACGCATCCAATGTCATTTTTGACGAAGCCGTGCAAGAACAATATTTGAATAAGGAGATTCAAATTATGTCCATCTACCATACGTTTGCATTCAGAATATTTAGAAATTCAGTGCGAAACTGGGGAAACGTGTCATATGATTTGGGAAGTTCCAGTAGGCAACTGCACGTGTGGGCTACAGGACGACGAGCAAGTCAAGAAACTGCCACAAAAGCCACACTGATCTGCGTACAAATGAGTAAATCTGAACCTGTGCAGAATCTGAGGAATTTTTTCACTAGTCCTTCGTCCAACTCTCTCACGAATCTCTTCAGATGATTTGAAACAATAGCCTCTTCTGTTGACATGGAATCTGGAAACTTAAGGTACTGGAGTACTCGCCTTGGAGTAGGTTGCAACTTTTCATATACAGCGTTCAGTTCGTCAAAAGTGATTCGCATATTCTGCAGCACTGGGCGCCAACAGTCTAGTATGAACATACTCGATTGTACAAGTTCCTTATGAGCTATTTCTGAGATGATCCTTTGCACAGTGTCATGTGTTGGAACCGTCTTAACTTCGTGCAGTTCAAGAACGTCCAAGGGGTCCTCGAAGTCCACAGATGTGATATTCGTCAGAGCGTCTTGGATGGTCTTTCTGTCACATTCCGGAATGAACATCAGGAAAGCTTCGGTTAAATCCGTGATATTCTGATTAAGGCAGCACTGCTCTATGAATACAGTAGATATTTGTACAGGAAAATACCCTACAGCTTTCCATCCAAAATGGACAATTTTGGCCACAGATTTCCATTCTTCTTCTCTGTGGTCATGTCTTATGCATGGCACCTTGCTGGTATTTCCTACTGTACATTCATGATAAAAGGCGGACCAAAATTCACGAAGGACATCACGTGTGACGCCTCCGCCATGTGCAGCATCACCAGGATCAGGTGTATATTCCGTGTTTTCCGCGGGCGGTGATGTTAGTATTTGAGGGAGAGAGTCATCGGAATCCTGGGTTGGTGGAGTCTTGTCACATGTCAAAAGATAGAATCGAAGGATTGGGAGTTTCATTTCTTGATACATTTCTGAGATGGTTTTATCATCATCCACGACACGTTGGCTGAAATCAAGAAGATCATAATCAAAGTCACTTAATTCACCTTTGGTTGATGTTCCGTTTGGAAAGAAAAGTTTTTGACTCTCTGTTATGACATCTTGCTTTTTAGCACCTTTGTTTATGTCTATCATTCTTGTTCCACCTCCTTTTTTCTCTCTTACATGCATCATTCTATCTGATTCATCTTTATGTAACCAACCCAACTTTATTTTGCGAGTTGTCTTCTCGGCATTCTTATTGCCGAACTGTTTCTTCATTACACGCATGTCGCAGACTTCCGTGTCCTTTTCGACAACTTTCAATTTTCTTTTATCGAGTTTTTCTTTTAGCAGTGTCACAAGACTGTTCTTCTTAGTTTTCTATTTTACTGAAGTTTCTCTGCCCTGTACGTGTGCTTTCACTCTTATTCTATCACCATGGCAAGGGATACAATTCCCTAACTCGTGGTCTGACATCATAGCAATTATATCGGGACCGACCTGAAATTAAAATTACAAATAACATCAAAGTTGTTGTTCCTATTGTAAATGTGTAATGTTTGTAAACAATACTAACATATTTCCGTTAAAAAAAATATTAAAAAATCGGAGCAGCTGTCATGAAGCAAAACAAATAAATCTGTGAGAAAATAAAAATTTCTAATACATTTTCAGACTTGTCATTGGGAAATGATATGTTAGGCATTTTTTCAATTACATCCCGATCCAGATCACCATGTAACAATTCAAGCTTTCCATTAGCCTAATACATTTATTATTATCTTGAAGGTTATAATCCGACTCAATAAATCAATATACATACCTTTTCATCTTTAATTTTCACTATTGAATATTTTGGAACAAATTCCTCGATAAATTGCCAAAAGTCTGATTCCTCCCCTGAATCAGCCATCTTACTTCAATATCAACTGCACTAGTAATAGCCGTGAAGTAAACGATACCTTCTAATATATAAAAAGTTTATTACGAGATTATTCTCGTTATTACGACTTTAATCGCGTAATTACGAGATTATTCTCGTTATTACGACATTTTTCTCGTAATTACGAGATTGTTCTCGTTATTACGACTTTAATCGCGTTATAACGACTTAAATCTCGATATTCCGACTTTTAAAGACAAAATATAAATTACAGATCTGTTCTTTCAATCTCGTAATTACGACTTTTTTCTCGTAAAAACGACTTTTTTTCTCGTAATTACGAGATTTTTAAAGACAAGAAACAAATTTCAAATGTGGTACTAATGGTCTTTCGTAAAAGCATATCTAAAGCTATTTTGATCACTGTTGAAAGTGGGGATATATGATTGACAAGTGCTCACCTATTTTGTTATTTGAAGATAAAAAGACAATGTGATTTGAATTTAGAAATTGAATAAAGAATGAGCCTTTAAAAGTTAAGTTAGAAGTCATTCATTCAACTTAAAAAATAAAAACTACACTATGATAAACATATATCTATGTATACTGGTATTCAAAACCTATTTTGATAAGCAGTTGATGTTCTAAGATGCTTGCTGTAAAAAAAATCTAATGAAAATGAATTTTAAACACTATAGACCATTATCAGACATGGAAAGTAAATTTGTTTCTTTTCATCATTCTTTTAAGTGTTACTTTAAGGGACCATTCGAGCGGCTTTCAACCGCCATCTTGAAATGTTAGCATTGCGAGAAATCAAATATGCTATATTATGCTAACTCATTGACAAAATTAAGAAATAACTAACAGATTGATAGAAGAGGGGCATGTTTACAAATAATTCATAATAAAAGTTGTCAGTTACGACAATGTTTTGTCGTAGTAATGCATTCCACATTCGTAGCTCCGATGATTGGCTTCATTTCAAGAAGTTTTTCTTTTTTGATCGATACACTTGATTCTTTACCTCCTATTTACGTTTACCTCATGTGCATATTTGAAATTAAATGTGAAAAGAATCACGTAAAAATGATATATATTTGTTAAAGAGCCATTCCGCGATTTTCATAACATATTTACCTTACGAACCTAAATATCATATGCGGTGATATAAAATCAAAACATCTTAACTTTCCATGTCCAAAAAACATATATATGACAAATACTGGGTTTCCATGAAAATCTAAAAACAGCCCTATAAATGCACAGATGTAGATATCACGTACAATATACATGGATACTAGTTATATAACCTAACAAACACTATCAACTCCTAACTGCCCTCCTGGCTGTTTTAGATAAGTTTCCAAAATTACGTTTGACCATTTGACGCGCGCCACTGTCCGGTTTTCGATCATAATTGCGACGTTCTACCTTCATATTGTCACTGCAAAAATACAATAAGCTTTAAAATGTGTCTTTTTGGTAACAGTCGATACTTCGCGATCAAATGCCACCAATGATTAAGTTTGGCATTTATGAATCCAACAACTCACGGAGTGGTTCTTTAACAGGAAAGTCCTCCTGAATTTCGTTTCCACAAAAAATACCCCGCTCGAATGGTCCCTTTAAGAAGTTTCTCCTTTGAAAATATCAAAGAAAAAAATTTGAAAAAAGAACTGAACATAAATCTTCAAAAGACCAACTTGAACAAGTTTCGTAGATATGATTTAGGGAAGGGCCATGAAGGAAATAACGACGGGTTGAGGAGGGCCACATTTTTACATACAAATTCCGCATGTAATAAATGACCGGTTCCTAAATCGCTTGAATGTTTCAGTGTATTATACGCTGATATCTGAACTCTTACTCCTACGATAATCAATTCCTTATTCACCTTATATCTTCAATTGACTTTAAAACACGTCTGAAAATGTTAAATAATTCAAATACTCTCCTCATTTTATATCATAAATTGCATTTACAATCAAGAAAGAGATGAATAAAGATTAAATTACTATTTTAATTATCATCACCATTGCGATGAAGTAAATCTGTTTCTGTTTATAACCACAATAAACAAAGTGTAAGTATTAGATATACCCACACTTCCCGAGGTGTATCGCTCAATACACCTCCTGTTTGAATCGTGGGTCTCCGAGGCGTAGCGTAGCGAAGCAGTGACGTATTAGACTTCTGGATGTGCCGCTTCGTGTGCGAAGTGCGCCGTCAAGACGGGTCACTATATCCAGCGACGTCTTTGAAAAACATTTGTATTGGCATTTGGCGGTATCTTAGGGATGAATACAAACGATACGACCTAAACCTCTTTGACCAGAAATTGGCTGCCTTTGCTGACTTCAGATCCACTCTGGATGCTAAAATGAAGAAGCTTAATTCAGATGGAATCGGCACAGTGAAGAAACAGGCACAGCCAGTGACGTCGGCACAGGAAGCAAAACTTTGGGACAGTGGAGTCTTTGGTATGGAGGATTCCCAATCACTGTTTAACGCAATTTATTTCTACAACTCCAAGATATTTGGTTTACGTGCTGCAGATGAACACTGCAATTTAACAGTCGAAAATTTTCAGTTTGGATCTGATGAGCAAGGAGATTATGTGGAGTTCATGGGCGGAACATGCAAAAACAATCAAGGTGGATTGAAACAAGGTGGGAAGGTTTCATTTCGGTGAGTCATAGTGACATATATATTTAAAAAATAGTTCTAAGAAATCACACATTTTGACATTAATTTCATTGTATTGTAACGCCAGCGCAGACATCTTTGTATTAAAAACACCTCTCTTTGGCTGAACTCTTTCAATAATGTTTGTCTTAATTGCATTTATTTCCACTAGTGTCAGAATCACAAATCTCAGAAAATTTCTGTTCTGGTTTCAATAAACCTTTTAACATTGTCTTTACAGGCAGATTAAGCAGTATGAACAACCCACGAACAGCAGATGCTACTTGAAACTTCTGCGCCGATACCTACAAAGTGTTCCCAAAGGAGGGAGCTTTTACCGGCGCCAACTCGTAGCAAAAGGGGATCAGAAGATACGCTTCTCACAGCAGAAAGTTGGCGTTCACACTTTTGAAAAGCTTTTTAAGAACATCTGTCTGTCAGCTGGTTTGGAGGGGAGACATACCGGTCATTCAGGAAAGGTAAGCAGTTATTACCGTCGATTTCTTGGTTTTGAAATGGTTACCAATAAGTGTATCGATTTAACTCATTGAAAAAGTTTCAATTGACAATGTCCGGATAATAAAGGTCCGAGTAGTAGAAAGTTCGACTATAAGTGAAACATTTTACGATTAGTACAGTGCGTTTTTACCGTATGTGTTCTTGGTCTTTTTTATTAATGAATTGTACGTTGGTAACAAACTGAACTTTGAATCGATTAAACCTTAAATCGTCACACAAAAGATTGGAAAAAAGTTTTTAATTTTGCATTCATTTAAGCATCATTTTGTTTAGGTGACCACAGCCACTAGACTGTTCAACAAAAAGGTGGATGAGCAGCTGGTCATGGAGAGGACGGGACACCGATCTACCGCTGTACGCGCATACAAGCGGGCGTCGTCGGCACTGCAGCAAGAAATCTCTGATATGCTGCAACCACCCATGCCACAGAAGGATTCGGAGTCCGCTACTCCCCTGAAAATCTCCAAAGTTGAAAGAAGCTCAAGCCCAGAAATCGCATGTGAATCCAAATTGTCTCCCTCAAAGAAAAGGCTGACAATAAAGTATACGAATGAAAATGGAGAAAAAAATGAAATCTCAAATAAAATGCATTTACCGTTTTTTTGTCCCTTTTTCCTTGGTACACGTCAGTGGAAAAGTGTAGGTGTATCACTGATACACCTACACTTTACTGGTGTATCGGCTAATACACCTACACTTATAACAAAGGAAACCATGGTAACGAGACCGGAAGTGGGTTATAACATTGGTTACACACCTGATACTTCGCACACTACACTGGAAAACCATAGCTACTATTCTTCTCTTGTTCATGTTTCACATTCTCATTAAAAATATTGTAGGTTATATATGTTTGTCGAGATAGAATGTTCTAGTTTACGGACCGAGCAACTGAAACCATATAATAAATATATGTCGTACGTTCAACACAAATGAATAAAAGCCTTTATTGGTTGGAGGCCCCAACGGCCTCCAACCATCTAAACAGCTGAAATTCTCTCTATATTACAGTTGGAACTTTCAACCAATCATATTTAGCCTCTTTGTATTTCGGCAATATCGTAAACCAATGAACACATCTGTATCAAATTTAGAACCACGTGACCATGTGGGTATTCCGAAATAATTGGCAACCTTTAATACGGAAACCGATTGTCTCTGCAAATCTCAAAATTTAAAGGGAACAGTGGTGTTAAAGAATAAAAAAGACAGTACAATTCTTCATGACCGCACGTGTACTAAATTAGACGCGTAAATGTCGCATGAAAGGTTAGAAAACTCTATTCCATGTTAGTAAAAACCCCTCCTTTACAACGGCACACGCGAGAAACAAGCGGCTACAAGTCGATAAGTAGAGAATGTCATAAAGGCGAGTCAATTTGTGGGATATCGCTTCGTGACAGACAGAGATAGAGGTAGTGAACTATGCTTTAGACTTTAATTTAATATATCTTGTACTGGCAATCTTTGAGAGTTGAGAAACAATTAGTGATACATATGGATTTATGAATTTGCAAAAGAGTCGAACACTTTGTGCGGTGCTGGACGCTATCAATTGTGACCTATATTCTAAAAATAGATCTATTTCCAAGGGATAAATCGGTGACTGTTGTTTAAAACAGAACTGTATAGATCTATTTATAACTGCAAGTTTGCCTGACTATTCTATTATTTGATGCTATGAACAAATAATTGTATAATTTTTTCTAAATAAAAGATAAAATGAAGGTCTTTCGTTCTATTAATGGCCTTAATCTACTATAGGATCTCCTATCCTATTTGTACCCTATCATTTCGCAGTATTTCCTAGCCTAACAAGTGTGCCTCCAACTTAGCCTTTTTAAAGGCTTTTCTTGTTTGATAATGGACGCTTGTCATATAAATATTACATTTAGACATATACAGTGGAAACCTGATAAGTAAAATCTCTAGGGACTCGTCAAAATATTTTACTTATCAGGTTTTTACTTATCCAAACATATGAAAACCTGGAGATGATAATTATACTACAGTGTGATTTTTCAAGCCTGTCATAAAACAAAATGAATAGACTTACTGTGTGATTGCTAATTGGTCTAATAACCAACTAAGAAAAATAGAGAATCTGTTGTCAGTGTTACTGTATTGTCAACTGATTGAAACCAGCCAGCTACAAGTAGGATGTTTTTATAAGCGGCAACTGACACTTCTTTTTTCATTGTATCTAAATGACGTTGAGTCATATCTGTCCACGAATGAATGCAATGGTGTCGAAATTGAAAATATATATGGCTTTGCAAAGATTTTTGTTTTGATGTATGCCGATGAAATGGTTTTATTTGCTGAAAGCCCGGATGAGTTATAAGATAATATCAATGTTTTTCGAAAATATTGTAAAAAGTGGAAGTTGAATGCAAACATCGAAAAGACTAAAGTGGTTGTAATTGGATCTGGAACTGCAAGGGTAAATTAAAAGAATTCTATTTCGGTGGCATGACTTTAAAACCTGATAGTAGTTATACTCATCTTGGAATAATTTTTCATAAGAATAGAAAATGTAATGTTGCCGTGAAGGCTTTAAAGAGCCACTCCGTGAGTTGTTGGATTCATAAATGCCAAACTTAATCATTGGTGGCGTTTGATCGCGAAGTATCGACTGTTACAGAAAAGACACATTTTAAAGCTTATTGTATTTTTACAGTGACAATATGAAGGTAGAACGTCGCAATTATGATCGAAAACCGGACAGTAGCGCGCGTCAAATAGTCAAACGTAATTATGGAAACTTATCTTAAACAGCCAGGAGGGCAGTTAGGAGTTGATAGTGTTTGTTAGGTTATATAACTAGTATTCATGTATATTGGACGTGATATCTACACATCTGTGTATTTATAAGGCTGTTTTTAGATTTTCATGGAAACCCAGTATTTTGTGTAAACATATTTTTATTCAATAAATTGAATATGGATCGGTAAACAAGCCGCAATGGCTTATATAAATACCTCTCCATTACATTTGACATCAATACATAACAAAATAACACGAATATTAAACAATGTGATACATGAAGGAGAGCAAGCAAAACCTGTATAGCGTATGGGGGAAAGTAAATCATTTTTCAAACCTATTTGAATTTATAATGAAATTATGGACAGATTTAAGTATCTAATTGTTAGGCCATGGGCCGAAAGCTGTATCTTGTCTCTAAAGTGACTTTAGGTCCAAGTTTTTGGTGAAGGCAGAAACAATACATTAATTTGATCCCGGTTTACTGCTTCAAAAAATGCAATGTTGCACCTCGGATACTTGTTTGTTATGATATGAGGGCATGTAAAAGTGATGACTCAGCAGTATTCTATTGAACAAACATTATCATTGAAAAACTAGTTTTGGGAAAATAGTTTTCAAAGTATAGCAACATATCACACGTCAAATGAAAAAAGATATATTTTTCTACAGAATAGTAACAAAAAACTTGTTTTATCATTTGAAAGGGTAGAAATATTATGCATTGAAATTTCAAAAAATAATTTTTTTCTAAAACAATTTTATTTAATGTATCACAGAATATTAATATGAACTTCTCAGCCAAACTCAAATACACAGTGTACAAATATGATGTTTTCAAAGCATGAAGAACTGGACATTTTAAGACTACATCATTTTCCTGAAGAGTTAATGACATATGTACCATTAATGTGCACTTTTTCTTGACAAAGGGAGGTAACTCTGGTAAATATTTTTCTAAGACAGAGTTGAGATTGTAGCCCGGTATATAAAAGCACATTTCATTTCTTAAAATGGAAAAATTTGGACAAATGAAAAAAAAGTGCAGTGGGTCTTCGTAGGGGTGACCATAAGAACAGGATGGACTTAATGATATGTGCCGTTCAAACATGTTTGCATTCAAGTCACTGCATCCAAGTCTGAGGCGAGCATGAACTATTTGGCAGAAACGTGTACCAAAATTTAGATTAAATTTATTGACATACTTCTGCTTTGTAGACTGCAATAGTGTTTTGAAGTTGCCTATAGTTAGTGCATTGGAAATATTATCAGGTAGCTTATTCCATTGTGTTATTGTATCTGGTAAAAAGGAATTTCTATACAGATCAGTACGGAAGCGGAGATTCTGGATATTATTACTGTTTCTGAGTCTAAGTTCAGTTAACTGTGATACTCTCGCTGGTAAAAGTTGGCATAAATAATCTGGTGCCATATTGTTAGTCATTTTGTATAATAATGATAATTTACTTGTTTGTCGGCGCTCAGTTAGGGAGATGGCGTTAGTTTCTCTATAAATTAACGCATGGCTTGTTCCTCTAATTGCCCCACAAATCGTCCGCAAAGCATCTAAATGCAAGCTTTCAATGATTTTCTCTTGTTCTTTTGTGCAATTGTCCCATATGTGCGAACAGTAATAAAAAAATTGGCAATATGTAAGACTTGAACATTCGCTCTAATGATTTTCTTGATAATCTATATTTTAGACTACGAAGGCAATTTACTAATGGACTTATCTTTTTAACTAATTCAGCAATGTGTGAATTCCACCTACAGTCAGATTGTAATGTAATTCCCAAATGCTTATGTTTATCAACTTCATTAATGACTTCTCCTTGCATTGTAAGTCTAGGAATCGGCTCTTGATTACTTCTGCGAGAGAATATAATTGTTTCAGTCTTACCTGGATTAAAGTCAACTTGCCATATTTCAGCCCAATTAGAAATCCTGCTTAAGTCATTATTCAAGGAAGCAGCAGTAAAATCATGATTATCAGCAATAACATACACTGAAGTATCATCTGCAAATAGACTTATATTATTATCAATACCATCTATAATATCATTGATGTAAACTAAAAACAATAACGGTCCCAGGACGGATCCTTGTGGCACCCCAGCAGTAATAGTTTTCATATCTGAATTGTAATTGTCTATAGATGCTCTCTGAATTCTGTTTTGAAGGTAACTAGAAAACCAATCCAATAACTTGCCTTTTATACCACAGGCTTCTAATTTCACTATTATTCCCTTATGACACACTTTAATTTATCGAATGCCTTACTTATGTCACACAAGACTGCCCTCACCTCTTTGCCATTGTCTAATGCACGACATATAAAGTCATACAGGTATGTCAGTTGATTTACAGTACCATCCCCGGGCATGAAGCCAGATTGCAAGTTAGTTAATACGCCATTATCTCTGAAAAAGTTGAACACATGTTTAAAGATACATTTTTCAAATACCTTCGACAGACAGCTAGTAAGAGCTACTGGCCTGTAATTTTACAATCATGTAAGCTACCCTTTTTATGGATCGGAATAACAGAAGCCTCTTTCCATATATTTGGAAATTTACAGTTATCTAGTGATGAGTTAAACAAGTTTGTAAGAGGAATAACTATAGATGATGCTATCATTTTGATGAATCTGTTACCTATTTTATCTGGTCCATTAGCTTTAGAGGTGTCAACTGATAACAAGATGTCCTTTACTTCCTGGGTAGTCAGTACAATTGACTCAAGTGTATTCTCTACTTTACATTCAAGTTTACTAGTTTCCTTGTCAGGGTGATTTACTTGTGCTTGATTAGCGAAATACTCATTGAGTGCATCTCTTTTTCTTTTGAATCAGTGATAAGAGTATCATTATGAATAATAGGTGGAAAATTCTTATAAATACTTTTGGTTTTCATATACTTATTCACTAACGTCCACCAGCATTTGGAGTTACCCCCTTGATTGATCTTATCATCTAATTCTGATATATACTTCTTTTTGGCTGATCTCACTGCTACTGTTACTTTATTTCTCAGAAGTCTAAAGGTTTGCCAATCAGAATCAAAATTTCGAGTCTTTGCTTTCTTATGCTGTCTATTTCTCTTCATGATCAGTTTTCGTATAGTGCTATTAATCCATGAGTTATCTCTGTGTCTTATAGTTACAACATTGTTTGGGACATAAACATCACATACATTTCTCAAGATACCAATAAACTCATCAGTTAGATTATCGATGTCATTACATTCAAAAACCGTGTTCCAGTCTATGTTGTTGATGCCTCGACTCATGCCCTCAATATCAGCTTTATCATAGTAATAAACTTTTCTCTAAAATGTAAGAGGAACTGTATCGAGGCCACCAACACACACAAAAACTGGACAGTGATCACTGCAGAAAGGATCAAGTACTACTAAAGTACGAATGAAATTACAATTAGAAACAAAAATTAAGTCAATTAACGTACTTGAGTTTTGAGTGATCCTGGTTGGTTCAGAGATTAACTGCTGCAAATTATATGTATCAAGAAGATTGTCAATCAAATTACTAGTCTGATTATGTATATTGATGTTAAAGTCACCAACAATGACAGTGTCCAAGCCCATTTCAATACCATTACCAATTGATTGGAGAACCAATTCCCAATAATGATCGCTTTTATCAGCTCTATAAAAATTTCCAATCAAATAACTCTTAGTTCTACAGACAATTTTAACCCAAATTGCTTCTAGACCTAAGGGAGATAACTTATCAATATGAGTAACATGTAGGTTTTCTTTAACATAGATAGCGACACCGCCACCTCTTGTTGGTCTATCCTTTCTGAAGGGGGCATGGTAGCCGGGGATAAGAATGTTATTGTTAGTTATTGTATCATTAAGCCAAGTTTCTGTTAA
The DNA here is from genome assembly GCA_921293015.1 of Phorcus lineatus. Taxonomy (NCBI): domain Eukaryota; kingdom Metazoa; phylum Mollusca; class Gastropoda; order Trochida; family Trochidae; genus Phorcus; species Phorcus lineatus. Next base: position 14,799,777 of record OV121089.1, read on the forward strand.
ACATATAACATCAGCAAGTTCTGCCTCGATCAGAGGTACTTTTTTCTCTTAAACTACGCACATTTAAGTGAATAATTCTTAAGTCATTATTACTTAGTGGGCCCGGGTTTGGGTGTACATCACCACAACAAAGTAGTACTATCAATAACATCGAAATCTGAACTTTCCCTTGTATAGACACAAGGTTAATAAAGATAGTGAAATATTTCTCAACTTTGCATAGGAGTGTAATTGTAAGGTCAAACCAAAAACCCCAATTGTCTGTCGATATAGTGAAATATCAACCGGCATCGTCAAATGTGGTAAGCAGTAGATCAATGAGAGGACAGACGGGGTTATTTGTCAAGAGTTGTACCATACCCTCAGGTTGCTGCTTCCACTTCATCAAGATAACTTGTTTCACATTTGTCAATTCAATATAATATATACTTCCAAAAGACAGAAGACAAATAAATACAATTCAAACAATCCATAAACCATCATGGATAAGTGAACGGAAAGAGGGAAAAAATGTTGAAGGATAGATATCAAAATACTGGGGGTGAAATTTGAAACGAGCTTAAGATATCTTAGTGGTAAGAGAGGGATATAAGAATTAAATTATGATGGGCGCTTAAGTATGGATATTATATTTAATATTTAACTGCGGAAAAAACCTTTCCCTCCCCAATAATACATATATTTTAAAAAAGGAAATAAACACAAAGCGGAATCACCAAGAAACAACAACAACAACAACAAAAACAAAAACAAAAACAAAAAAAGACCAGCAAAAAATAGCCATCAATTTTAGAGATTACCAGAACCCTATGTTAAACATTTTGATGAGTATATATCAATACCTCAAAAATCTGTTCATGGATGAAAATTAGAAACAAAACGGTGTGCGTGTAAGAAGAGTAAGATTTCATGCTCAAAAGAACATGTAGAACGAGTTGCACGGACTTTCAATGCTAACAGTAGCCTACGCGCTAATAAGATCATGGTGTCAGGTCACGTGATAGGTCTTGAATTCACACTGTATTATATTCTCAACAGGGATTTTACCTAAACGTGGCAGCAAAGGTAATGGCTTTCATAATATTCACACTCACTAGTATTTAATTCTAAAGTTTGGATATAGGTAGTATTTTGCCGTTTTAATCTGTACATGGTGTCATAAAACAACAAACTAGGTCAAAGAAGAAACAAAGATCAATCCATATGAAAATATACTGCATCAACTCATCTTGAACCTTACCAACCAATTTAAGTCATTGTCCTTTCATTGGTATACTTTATGGAGTTCACAGAGCATAAACAAAGTAGGAAAATATTATTGTAAGCATTGTCTTCAACAATATAACACAAAGTCCGATCGCACTTAACATAAATATTATGGTCTTGTCATCCCTTTGCAGTTAAACAAAGATTGAATGTTGTCCTGAGAAAACGTGTTGAGTTCAGATAAAAACATCATCTAATCTAGTCATTATCACTGTCATCTGCGGCAGTGTACTCCATGGTGTCCCCGGGACCCTGGCTGAGTTTTAACCTGATCTTTAGCCTGAGCGACTCTGTGAGTTTAGTGAATTTGGATCTCTTTGTGATCAGGACCACAGAGCCATCAAGTTTCTTCACGTAGATCACTCCATCTCGTGCCCATGTTCCTGATAGTCTCTTACGAGCGACTAGTTGGCGAGCTTCAGTGGCTAGACGAGCCCTTTCCTTAGTTAAGTCATCATTCACAAACACCTTCGGGGTTCTATTCTTGAGTTTTGAAAGGTTTGTCATGACCTGACGTTTAACACGATAGGACATAAACTTCACAAGTATCGGCCTGGGCCTAGTGTTGCTGTATTTAGCTGGGTCTCCTGTTCTATGCGATCTATCGATATCATCCACTTTTAGCTTGCGACCTAGGTCTGTCTTGAGCTGCAAAACTAACTTGTCAGTATTTTCTGTCTGACTCTCAGCTATGCCATACACTCTAATGTTTCGTCGGCCATATAGGTACAGTTCATCAATTTGAGAATCTTTTATTGAGAGTTTCTCGTTAATACTTTCGATCATCTCCTCTAGGGCTTTGATTTTTGACGAGTTCTGATTAAGTGTTTCGAGCAATGGTGTTTATTTACTGTCAAGTGTGGCATTTATTTCGGGCATTAAAGCTGTGGCTAGGGATTTGCACAGTGAGTCCAATACAGTTGGGGAGTTTAGTGTTTCAATTATGTGTTGAGGAGATGCCATATTTGAATTATTTGTCTCCTTACAATAAGTGTCACAATGAAAAAACAACTCATTGTCGGAAAATGATCTAGTTCTCTTGCTTAATGTGTCCGTTACGCCCAATATTGGTGAGTCCTGAGAACTACGACGACGTTTTGAGGTGAAAGGGGAGAATGACATCAAAAGTTTGAAATATGTCGTCAAAACTTTTCAGGCAGAAATTTAATGTTTATGAGTAAAAAGAATTTTCAGGTGAGTATTCACTTTAAAGCACTATATGTAATTCCTGTGGAAAAGCAATCGTTACTCACTCAATATCATGTCATCCAAAATGTCGCCCAGGTTGAGTCACAGAATGTACACACAATCCATTTGAATTAACATAATATTTTTGTCATCCGTTGATAATTGTCACTCAAAAGGATAGTCATAAAGCTTTTATAAGATACCCCTCATGTATTTCAGTAATCCTCAAAGTATTTTCATTGTTTTAGCACATAAATGTTGGAGCTCTGTGAAACATGTCTTATCCCATCTCCCATCATGCATCTACCCAGTATTTGTCATATATATGTATTTTGGACATGAAAAGTTAATATGTTTTGATTTTATATCACCGCATATGCTATTTAGGTTCGTATCAAAGGTAAATAATATGTTATGAAAATCGCGGAGTGGCTCTTTAATGTATCTAAATGCAGATTTACCCGACAGCAGTAATCAAAGAGTGGTAGGATGAAAGATTTGTACAAAGTATTCAATGTTTTACGATTAGGACGATATTTTTCAAACTTCTCAGGCAATTGATCCTTGGGCTTATTTTATTTATAATTTCATTTACATGCATGTGCATTTCAAGAACAATCGCTTTGAAGTGTTAAACCTAAATGTCTATTGTTGTCAACTTCTTTAATGGGTTCACTGTTCATTAATAAATTCGGTTTAACGTAGTTTTGAGTTTTTCGACTGAAGTTATACTTTCAGTCTTCCTAGGATTAAAACTAACTTGCCATTTTCTTGCCCAGTCTGAATTTTTTGCTAGGTCACTATTTATAGTTGCGGCAGCTGTAAAGTGATCATCTATAATAACATATAATGACGTATCATCGGCAAAGAGGCGAATGTTACTGTCTATGCCATCTACAATGTCATTAATATAGATAAGGAACAAGAGCGGTCCAAGCACCGAGCCCTGTGGTACCCCAGCTTCTACAGAGCTAATACTTGAGCTATAACCATTAATTAATACTTTCTGCTTTCTACCATCTAAGTAACTTTTAAAACATTCTAAGAGTTCTCCCCTAATGCGGTGACCATGAAGCTTATGAATGATGCCCTTGTGCCAAACTTTATCGAAAGCTTTGCTTATATCGCAAAATACTGCTCTGATTTCCTTTCCTTGGTCCACTGCACTTGAAATAAAATCGTAAAGGTACATTAATTGGTTTACTGTGGAATCACCAGACAAAAATCTGGATTGTAAATTTGAAAGAATGTTATTATCCCCAAAGAAATAATAAACATATTTGTAGACGCACTTTTCAAAAACTTTAGCGAGACAACTAGTTAACGCGACAGGTCTATAGTTAGAACAATCGTGTATATCGCCTTTCTTATGGGGGGGGGGGGGGGGGGGGGGGGATTACCGATGATAAATTCCAGGTAGAAGGGAATTTCTGTTTCCGAAGGGAAATGTTAAATAGCTGTGTTAGCCATGTCATTATGTCAAATCAATGAATATAAAAATACATATTGGTTCTTAATTTTTTATATTTCCTACAAATAAACACATATTGAATCACGTCTCCATAAGAGTGGCCACATGAGCACCCAGGGTTTTCGGATATGTGTCTAAGATATATATGCGCATATATCACTATGCTAGATATCAGATGTTAGATACACCTAACATTGATACTCTAGTGAATAAGTTCGCCGACTTTTTATTAGATACATGTGATCAATTCATTCCTAATAAGACTGTTACAATTAGAAACAGAGACAAGCCTTGGATGAATGCAGAAATACGTAAACTATTTCGGAAACGTAATCGCCAACATAAACGTGCGAAAAAACGCCTATACACATCTGCAGATTGGGAAAAATATTTAGAAATTCAAGAAATAAAGTGATCTCAGCTATAAAGAAGTCAAAAGAATTATATTTCTCAAAATTGGATAATATATCAAATGAAAATTGTGATAGTAAGACATGGTGGCGTTTGATAAAGTTTTACATAAAGAAAAAAGAAAACCCTACAGTCTTTCCACCCATCATATGAAAATGAAACCTATGAAGATCCAGAAACAATAGCAAATATTTTAAATGACTTCTTTGTCAGTCAATCAACTGTTTCAGACCCAGACCGCCCCCTCCCTCCCCCAAATATGTCAACTGAAAGTAAATTAGATTGTATCGAATTTACACAGGGTGACCTTCAAGACATACTGCTCTCATTAAATACTAGAAAGGCCACTGGCCCTGATGGAATTGGAAATTTCTTTCTAAAACAAAGCACTAGAAAATTATCATTGCCTCTAACTGAGATCTTTATACATCGCTTCAGGTAGCTGTATTCCCTAAAATGTGGAAAAAAGCGTCAGTAATCCCCCTACATAAGATGGGTTCAGTAAATGAATGCGGAAATTATAGGCCTGTTGCTCTTACAAGTTGCGTATCCAAAGTTTTCGAAAAGTGTGTTCATAAATATTTGTTTAACTATTTCAGAGACAATAATATTATTAGCACAATGCAATCAGGGTTTATTCCAGGCGATTCTACTACATATCAGTTATTAAATTTATATAATTTCATTGCAAATGCTTTAGATAGGGGTAAAGAAGTCAGAGCAGTGTTTTGTGATATAAGTAAGGCTTTTGATAAAGTGTGGCATAAAGGGCTTTTATACAAATTAAAATCGTTTGGCATTGAAGGAAAATGATTAGAATGGCTCGAAAGTTATCTGACTGACAGAACCCAAAAAGTAGTTATAAATGGATATAACTCAAAATTTAAATCTGTAATCAGCTTTATATGGAACCATAAATCAACAATGTGTCAAAAACCTGTTTTTTTATCATCAGAAACAGCAGCTTTATCAGGAAACATCTCACCACCAGTGCTGCAAAGACTCTTGTCATCTCTCTCATTCTGTCACGCCTAGATTACTGTAACAGTCTCTTGATAAATTCTCCAAAATCTCTGACTAAAAGACTCCAACATGTCCAAAACACAGCCGCAAGAATTGTAACTTTAACACCTAGAAGGTCACACATGACCCCTGTACTCAAGGCTCTTCATTGGCTTCCGGTTAATTTCCGAATCAAGTTCAAGCTCCTGTCCCTGACTTTCCAATGTTTGTCCGGAACAGCACCAGGCTATCTACGTGATCTTCTTCAGATCTACCAGCCTGCTCGACCTCTCAGATCTCAGAACAAATCTCTCCTTGTGATTCCAACTACTAAGACTGTCCGATATGGCCATGGCTCTTTTCCATATGCTGCAGCCACAGAATGGAACAATCTCCCACAAGAACTAAAAGACTCTCCTTGCCTAACATCCTTTAAAGCCAGTTTAAAAACCTATTTCTTCTGTCAAGCCTTTTCTGACAACTGACATTCTCTATTCATGCGCTTTGAGCATGCTCATGCATGGAAACAGCGCAATATAAATGCACTATTATTATTATTATTATTAAGGATTCAGCAATTTGAAATTTCCGGACCCCATGCACCTTTGAGAATCTTCTCCTCTGAAAATACTTGCATCTCAGAGCTGAAAGTTAAAAATGCTGTAGCTGAAACATTACTTTTTTTTCAGCAACCCTTCAAATTCGGGCGACTTAGCTCGTGTGACCATGTTCAAGGGACGATAACTCAAAAAGTTAGACACATAGATACACCAATTTTTCAGGACTTTAAAACCACTTTCGACAGTTTGCAAATCTATTAAAACATTTGTCGCGAACAGTCATTTTTGTTCACAATAAACAATCAAAATCGGGGAAAATACGTTTTTCAAAATTAACATGGGGTAATTTTTCAAATTGCACTTAGAGACTTAAAACTTGATTTGAAAGAAGCGTAAGAACAATACAAACAAAAAAGTCAATCATGACGAATTCATAAGTGTCATAGTTTGTTCGCATTATCAAATTATTTGTTCCAGAAATTGGTTGTCAAGATTCAACGATTCTTGTGGACACGATTTAGCCCAAACCGCTAAAGCTATTACAGCCAAACTTGCCAGCCCGCTAGAGCTTTATGAGACGAAGCCACAATAAGCTTTTGGGCTTAATTGGCTTAAGTGTTAAATGCACAGTACGATCGAAATTTCGAAAAATTAACATGGGAAAGTTTTTCAAAAGGGTGTAGGTGATTTCGTAGACACTGTGGTTTCGTAGACAAAAATATCGGTGGATTCGTAGACAGATTGACGGTGGTTTCGTAGACACTTGGAAAAATGGTATTATTATAACTTTTAATCAACATTAAACATCATTAATGATGGGATATTATATCTGTATCTTAGATTTAACAAAATCTGTAACCAAATTAACAGATCGATGCATTTAGGTGTATATATACGACTGGTGAAATACGATGTTTTAATAAAGGAAGGCAATAATTGTTGTTGTTTGTTTTGTTTTATTTCTTTGTGAATAAATAAACAAATTAGGTAAGTATGATAATATATAAGATTTACCATCAATCAGCGAGGTTAATACTTTTTGTACAAACAAATAAGGTATATAAGATGCAAGATTGACATATTCAATGTCATTCTGCATCAACTATGGCTCTCTGCGTTGTATGTACGAAGAAGCTCTCTGGAAGAAGGAATATGCCATTCTACCGCCTGCTGCCCCTACTGGCCAAGGAGGCTGACCTGCTGCCTCTGCAGATTCGCCTGATCACCGATGAACAGCTGGACAGGAGACAGGGATTGTTGACAGTTTCTCAACTTCTACAAAAATTGAAAAATGAAAATAAATTTGTTGAAAAACTTCATGCTTGTTATGTGGTATTTTATTACGCTTCAGTCTACAAATTTGAAAATAACTACCATTTTAGTAAACAAAAACAATTACTCATTAACACATTAAAAGGAAATAAACCCCAAAAATTACGAACTATGATGTAAGTGAACAAAAACAGAACAAGGAAATCGATCTTCGTAACGGCCATTGACGTGGAGCTAATACACCAGTTTCGTATCTCTGCAAACAAAATAATGATTAAAATGATAAATTATAAGTATTCTAACATCGATAATGTATAATATAACTGAAAATAATAATACATTCAAATTTTATAAAGTGTCTACGAAATCACCGTTTAATCTGTCTACGAAATCACCCCGTCTACGAAAACGTTTTGTCTACGAAATCACTGGTTCCCTTTCAAAATGTACTTAGAGACTTCAAACTTCTTTTAAACGATGGGCAATAACAATGCAAGCAAAAAAGTAAATCATGGCCAATTTGTAGCATTCATAGTTTTGCCGCCACATTGCCTTTTTGACTTTTTGAAATTTCCGACCCCATGCACCTTTGAGAATCTTCTTCTCTAAAGATACTTGCATCTAAGAGCTGAAAATCTCCGATAATGTAGCTGAGACATTGGGAGTTTCAGGGTGATCTTAAATTTTATGAAAGTCCAATACTTTTTGCAGAAAGTTTGCATCATACCATATGTCAATTAAGTGCGTTAGCAAGGGTTAAATTGCAAACAATTGAAGGAAAACACACTCTAGCGTGATGACATGCAGAAATGACCCGCCCCGTATTTGTTATAATAATTTTATGGATAGTAATATGGCACTTTTCCACGCACTAATACATGCTCAAAGTGCATTACTCTGAAAGTAGCGAATTTGCAAAGCGCTTAATTAAGTTAGGTAAAAATGAAAAGCTGCCTCATATACTACTCATATAAAGCATGTGTTAGTTGATCAGTTAAACATGTGAAACGTACCTTTTCAGTGAATGTATCCACAAGAACATAAATATCCAAGTCCTATTTAGCTTAAGAACAGAACATAAACCCATCACTGATCAGTGGCTAAACAGATAAACGACAAAATCTCTACATCCAGCTATCACGTTCAAGCAATAATGGCGACCAGATGAGAAAAAGAGAGCCGATGCAAAATTAGTTTGATAATTTCTTATGTAACCTCTCAGATTTCATTGGATAACAGGATGCGGTAAAGCAGTGTATCCTGTTGTTTCAAGACACGAGAGACACCGTCCTGACAAAATACTGATACATGGTCACTTGTCTACAAGCCACCTGCATGTGTTTGTACGGCACGGTTGACATCTGCTCAATACCTGAAGCTGACAACTGGTCATAGTGTGATAGGTTATATTGGTCTGAGATGCTAAATGGTATTATCTGACGCTAACGAGGACTCGTTGTTTTAGTAACATTTGTTAATTTTTCTTAAATCAGAACGACATAACAATAATAAAATCTAAATTTGCCCATGCGGATCTAAGAAAAATAAGGGTCACTCACTGTAAAAAATAATATTGAATGCTTGATGACATAGATGAAAGAGAATGACCACTCAAAATCATTTTTAATAGAGGCACGAAAAGGATGAAGATACATCTTAATAAATATTAATAACAAAAAGATCAGCACACACATCTCATATGATTTCCTCTGAAATTAAAATATTTAGTGATATTCTGAATTTTACCATGAGTTTATAACAACATTCTGGGTTTTTTGAGGTATCAAGTCAAAACATATTAATGAACATAGAAACCTATGTTTTAAGGTAGAGGAATTTTGATGAGGTACCACTTTTCATAAAATAAACAATTTAACTTAAAGTAAAAGGCATCAAGTTATTTTCATTTATAAACAGTTGATATGATAAACTTTTGTCATATGCTCTTCATTAGCCATTAATATAAGAAAACAAGTTTGAAATTAAGAACCCTGCAGAAGCAGGGAGCTTGGATCTAGACGGATCTTGATGTTGTTTTAAATAGGATTATTGTTAACTAAATGCTTGTTAAGGACCCTTCTTTAAAAAGTGTAATCTGTTATTTCTGTTTTCATAATAAAGCTTTTAGAGGAATCCCGGAGTAGCAGTGAGCTTGGGTCTAGATAAATAAGTCAATCTTGATGTTGTTTTAAATAGGATTACTGTTAACTAAATGCTTGTTAATGACCCTTTGTCAATAATTTACAGAAGAACATTGCAGAAAAGAGTAGGGGAAATCTATTACAATATGTATTCTTAAATGGGGCGTGTACATTTTGCCGCTCCAGAAGCAAGAGTGTAATGTGTTTATGAATTTGTTGGATAGCAAGTTTGAAGGGAACTAGCCCGAATGCGCCAGACCATCTTCAGTCTGAGGTAAGTGATTGACATAAATAATGTCTAAATCAAGGTTATTTTGTTGTATAAAGTGCATCTGTTGGTTAGATCAATGCCTACCAAATATAGAGCACTGCTATTCTAATATAGATTATGAATAACGAGACATATATCTACAGCCACCTTGACATGCAAATGAATCAGAATTTGTCAACTAATATATTGCTACATTGCTGTCTTCGACTTGAATGCAGCGACCTAAATGAATATAAAATGAACGTGTTATATCTCCAATGTCAGCTTGTTGTTGTGGCGTTAATTATGAAGACTCTCTTCATTATTTCATATCGTTTAGTGATTTTCGCCAAAACATTTACTAAAGGATTTGATTTAAAGCAATATTATTGGTAATCATAACTTGTCTTCAGTTGAAAATAGTTAATTGTCAAATTCAGTCCACATGCTTATAAATTTAACAGGCAGATTTTTTTCCAAATAATGTTCACATGACATACATGTAGTCATGTGGATGACCCAAAGCATGAATTTTTCTAGTTGAATACAGACATTCATTGAAATAACCAACCTTTTCAATATTCGAGAATAATTTTATGATTTTTTTTTATTCTAACAACAGTTTCTGAAGAATGTATGACGTAAAGACTAATATATATTATTATATTTTTATGAAACCATTGGCATACTTGGGGGGATATGCCTGCCCCTCACACACGCCCAACAAGTTTATTGTCACGTTAAGATCAGAGAGACATCCTTGATTGTCGGCTAGACTAGGTAACGAACGGTTAATTACCATGTAATAAAATTGTGCAACATCCTGTCTCTTAGTTGACAGAGAGACCTGTGTAGTTACTTAGCAAGGTAAGCCGTATTATCTAACCCATCTACAACCCACTACACGACATCACACTTAACTTCTACATATTCGCTGCAGCCGTAGGACAGCACTTATCCGCAGTGCTAAGCCGTGAAAGGATCGGCTCAATCCTACACAGCAGAGGATACACATACACACGCCTGAAGGAAAGCGGTAAGGGCTACCTTATCACCTTCAAAACACAACACATAGCAAACGCATGCAAAAGCACACTACACACCATCGCAGGCACCCAGGTCAAGTACCAAACTCCACTTTGGTTCACGGAGTCACGCGGGGTCATAAGCTTCTCATCAAAAGAGAACAACCTACAACAGTATCTCGAAGAGGCCAATGAAATAAATACAACGCAAATAATCTCAGCTAAACGTATCACCAAAACATTGGCCTCTGGTACTCAATCAAATACCCCAAAAATTATCCTTACATTTAACACAAGTAAACTTCCAACCAGCATCTTCTTCGGCGCCAGCTCACGCCCAGTTGAGCCCGTCGACAGAAGCCCCACAGTTTGTACAAACTGCTTAAAATACAAATCACATACTACACAACAATGCAGGGGTAAAAAGAGATGCAGGACTTGCGGCATGCAGGACTGTAACGGAACGGATGAAAATCCGGGCTGTAGCAGACACTGCATACATTGCAACTCCACCGCTCATCCCTCCCTCCACTACTCCTGCCCTACATATAAACACCACAAGCAAATCGCAAACCCTCATAAACAACACACACTACGCAATAAACAACAACCCACACTCCAGGCCCCACCCAAGCCCACTCCTGCATCCACACCCCCACCCACCCGCCCTCCCCTCCTCCCCGACCAACCCATTCCCCAGGCAACCCTACATTCCATACTCACACTCATCGCAGCAATAGCCACAACACCCGACATCACAACCAAAAAAATACACACCATGGCTCAAAGAGCAAACCTCACTAACATCAACCAAACTTCATTCTCCACCGCAGTAAAAAACCTTTAAAAAAATCTTTAAACCATAAATAACATACTACATACACACATACTAAAATTATTCCATAACCCAACCATGCAGCACAAAATAATTATTATTATTTTCTCAATTCTATTATTCCTTCTTATTCCAATGGCTCAAATTCTCCAATGGAATGCTTGCAGCCTTTCGGCACACGGCAGCGAGCTTAAAGCCCTAATAAAACTTAAAAAACTAAACCCCCATATTATAACAATTCAGGAAACCCATTTCGGCCCTCGCACTAATTTTAACATTCCAGGATATAAAACGCTACGGCATGACCGGCCCAAAACCAATCCCGGTCGCTCCTCAGGAGGCCTAGCAATTTTTATCCAGGAACATCTAAATTATTCTAAACTAAATGTAAATACACCAAACTTAGAGGCTCAGGCCATAACAGTTAAACATAACAACCAAAACCTAAATATCTTTAATATCTATCATAGGGTAACTCAACCTTTTCAACAAGAGGACCTTAATGTCCTACAAAATTCCGCCCCCAGTCATTCCATGTACTTGGGTGACTTCAACTGCCATCACTCCTCCTGGGAGTGTAATAATAAGGAAGATACCAGAGGCAAACTACTTGCCGACTGGATCATAAATAAGGATCTTTTTATCCACAACAACAACTCACCAACTAGGTACGATAGTCAGCACAATTCCATGTCTACTATCGATTTAACCATCACTACCCCGGACATCGCTAGCAATACCGAGTGGCAGGTATACGATGATCCGTGGGGAAGTGATCATTTCCCCATAATTATTACCCTAAACAACTTCCTACCTCCAAATAAAGTAAATAATCAAAATTGCCCCCAAAATCCTAAATTTAACTACAACAAGGCTGATTGGAATAAATTCCAAACTTTATGTAATCAATTAGACCAATCAGACCTTGAAAATAAAGACCCCCAAATCTTTTCAAATAACTTCACCAATGCTATTATAAATGCTGCAAAACAATCAATACCTTTTACTACACCTCACCCCTACAAACCCTCAGTTCCATGGTGGAATGAGGAGATTAAAAACGCGCGTAAACAGTGTAAAGCTGCATTTAAAAAAGCAAGGCGCGACAATACACTACTCCCACAAGCTAAACAATTAAAAAACCAAGTACATACACTCATTAAAAACACCAAAAAACAACACTGGGAACGGTTCTGCGAGGGGTTCAACGGCAAGGCCAATTCTGCACAAGTGTGGAAAAAACTCCAAGTCATTCGTGGCGGCAAACGCAGAAGCAAACTCCCACCAATAAATAATCTAAAAAACCCTAAAGCTAAGGCCAATGCATTGGCATCTCAATTCGCTACAGCAAGTAGCAATACCAACAACTCACCACAATTCCAACAACATAAACACACAGGCCTACCAAGGTAACGGATCAAATAACCTCCAAATGGAACAAATAACCGCATGAATGGATTAGATAACCTCAAAAACGGTACTAATAACCTCGTCAGCGGTATTAATAACCTCAAAACGGAACGAATAACCTCAAAACGGATTCAATAACCTCGATTTGCGCAGCGCATCCCTACGATCTACCCAGTTTGAGTGAAGGAGCCCAGTCTTTTGTTTATGTTTACGCCAGCGGCTGTCAACAAAGTTACGCTAGCAGTGAAATTTCCCCCCATAAATCAAAAATAAATCATCATAATGTCGTAATTTTATCTTAACCGCGGTGTTCCATTCACTGTCTTTGACCCGATGAGGTCATAATTTGCATAATATGTAGACCAAGCGATCGCGTAACAGGATTCGGTCACGAATAAAATCCCTGTGAGTAGATTTTGTCAAATGTTGATGTTATTTTCATATAGCCCTACAATCAAACTAGAAGACATTTACCACCAGATAATCAAAAAATTAAATCGTAACTGTGTTCGCATGCATGAACCGTGTTGGATGTGACGTGAGACTGTAATCGATCGATAGTTTTAGTTGAGTTTGTATTGCGGCGAATTTGACTTTTGCTACACACGCACTAAAATCGTAGATCACAAATTTATTTATCGTGTAAATATAATTTTATTGTACGATTATAATTGTAGAGGTCTTGTTGTTCACTATTTTTAGTTTGGAATGTTGTCCTTCATAGAAGTTGATCCGTTTTCAAACAAAATCCCAAGTGTTTATTCTCAATAATGATTGCAAATGAGAAGGGACATGTTATGGGGATTATATCAAATAATTTGTTTATATTATGTAAATATCACGCGGTTTTTTTACATTCATGAAAATTTGTAAATTTCAAACATCAAATAAGATTATATTTGTGCTCAATTAAAAAAATAATAACAAACAAAATATGGGTCTGATGATGACCGGCGCAGACATCAAGTGAGTTGTTGACACTTTCCCCGATGCGTTCCGTAGCTGATGTCACAAGTGTGTAGATTGTATTTCACGACTATTCGAGATTAAAAGTAAATAAATCCTTCAACTCTCAGCTGCAAAAATGTATTCTCTCTTTAGTTTTAAATGGAATTTGTACAATATGAAAATAATTTCTCAATATCTTGATTTGAAGATCTCTGTGTGGTGTAACTGATACAGACTTTTTGATCCGGTTTGTTTGGCCAGGGATCGTTTAGACATATGATTCCTGTTTTGGCGATTACAATGAGAGATGGACGTTAGATGATATAGATATAATCGATGTTATAAACTAATATTGCATTTAGAACATATAAAGCTGAATAGATTTCCTACACTTCCGGGTTAAGTTTATAACGATTGATACGTTAATTTGTATGAAATACTATCAGCACGAATTTTCCATTGCTTCGAATTGCCTTGATTTTTTTCTCTCATTTTCAATGCATAAGCAGTCCTTGCTTGCTGGACCGAACTCCCAGTCATGCACCTTAATTATTTTCTGGTACAAAATTTCATTCTGAACAAAATGATGTAAAAAATATTTTTTTTAAAATTATTGATAAACAGCCTACTCCGATTTGGAATATTTAGTACAGATTTTTAACTTGTGAATTTTTTATTTCATTCATCGACACTAGCTTAATTTGATTAATATCAGGGAAAAAAAGAAAAATGACAATATTTAGAAAGAAAAATAATTCATTCAGAGAAATTGGTATTCTAAAAATATTAAATCTTTTGATAATATTCAAGTTTGGTTATATCGGAACAATGTCAACATTGTACTTAACTATATTCTATCTTTATGATGAAACAAGATTTTTTTTAAAATTCTAAACCTTTTGATATCCTCCTTATATTTTGCGTAAACATTTTTTTTTTGGAGTTAGTTCTTATATTTGTAGTAAAATGTTACATTCAACACATATAGAATCCTGAATTTTCCATGTCACATGTCTCATCATTGGCTATCCAGCTGTTCATAAACAAAAGTACAAGCCAAACGGGCAATACTTTATAAAGAAAAAATTTTTTTTTTCAATTTAGGCAGACTTCAAACCAGCGAACTTCGAAGAAAATGTAGTTTGATATTTCGATTTTTTAAAACTTTTTAGAAACATCTGGTTCATTCATTTATTTCACCATTTGCAAATATAGATATGCCTATTCTTGATTCTCGTAACCACAATACATATTTCCAAATTTTAGTAAAATTATTGTGTCGGTGACCAAATCATCATTAGATTACCGTAACTTTTGGATTCAAGTAGGCCTAAATACCTTTAAATTGTTTTTTTTTTATCAGGCAAAATGAGAGCCGCAGGCGTAAACATAAACAAAAGACTGGGCTCCTTCACTCAAACTGGGTAGATCGTAGGGATGCGCTGCGCAAATCGAGGTTATTGAATCCGTTTTGAGGTTATTCGCTCCGTTTTGAGGTTATTAATACCGCTGACGAGGTTATTAGTACCGTTTTTGAGGTTATCTAATCCATTCATGCGGTTATTTGTTCCATTTGGAGGTTATTTGATCCGTTACCTTGGTAGGCCTGAACACACTACACCCATCATTCCCACACAACCCAACAACAACCAACCCATCAATCAACCCTTCACTATGGAAGAGCTTCATCATGTTCTAAATAATAGGAAAAAAGGAACGGCTCCCGGGCTAGACCTCACTTCCTACCAAATAATTAAGAAGCTACCCACTTCCACCACAACCACATTATTAAAACTCTATAACACCATTTGGCAATCAGGCAAACTTCCCTCCAACTGGAAGGAAGCTTTAGTTATCCCTATCCCTAAACCAAATAAACCCCCCGGGGACCCCAACTCCTATAGGCCAATCTCTCTTACTTCCAACCTTTGCAAGGTAATGGAGGGGATGGTAAAACATCGCCTTCAAAGCCACCTAAATATCCATCCCCTAAATAACGACCAGAGTGGTTTCCCTCCGGGTCGATCTACCCTAAATAATCTTGCTCGCCTCGAGCAAGACATCAAAGTAGGCCAAATTCGCAAACAATACACTTTGGCAATCTTCCTGGATTTCTCAAAAGCTTTCGACATGGTGTGGCATAACGGCCTCATCACTAAACTCATTTCCAAAGGCCTCTCAGGCAATATACTTAACTACATCCAGGATTTCCTTCACAATAGGCAAATAACTGTCGGGGTCGAAAATCAGCAATCTGATAATTTTCTTTTGGAAAACGGCACCCCACAAGGCAGCATTCTCAGCCCCACCCTCTTCAATATAATGGTGGATGACCTTTTCGAAGGCATCTCCCCTAAAATAAATACTTCCAAATTTGCAGACGACGCTGCCCTCTGGGTACGTTGTAAAAACCTCCAAACAGCTACTAACCTACTCCAGACCGCACTAAATAAAGTTACCCTTTGGGCTAACAAATGGGGCTTCAAATTAAACGCGGACAAAACCACTGGAGTAGCATTTAAACGCAACAACATGCGCCCAACCTCTCCCAAACTCTACCTCCAAAATAACCCAATTAAATTTCAAACCCATACTAAATTCATAGGGCTAATCTTTGACCAACATCTCTCATGGGATGCACACGTCAAAGAGCTTAAAACTAGATGCTCAAAGGACCTTAATGTCCTGAGAGCCATCTCCGGTACAAACTGGGGAGCAAATAGGCAAACATTACTCCAACTTTATACCTCATTAATTTGGTCCAAACTGGACTACGGCGCACCAATATACAACACACTAAAACCTACATTAATTAAAACCCTAAACAGCATACAATAACAAGCACTCAAAACAGCTACACGCGCACAAAACAACACATCCCTCGAAGCTCTGCTGGCCCCAACAGGTGAAATTCCCCTCCCAATCAGAAGGGACCAACTCACTCTAAACTTCTGGGCCGCATCTTCGGAGGATCCCCTAATACAACAACTCATTAAAACCAAAACACAACACGCAACAGCTAAAAAAACACCCTTCTACAACCTATTGCAACCCGCATCCAGGCACTCATACAACAAGCAGACATCCACCACATCAACCTACCCACTCAAAACACAATACAGCATCCCATACCACCACTACCTACACCTAAAATCAACATCCATCTCACCAAAATCACCAACAAGCAAAACCCACAACAAGCACAAGCCATCGCACAACAATACATACAGGACAACTGGCCCGACTGGTGCCACATATACACCGACGGGTCCAAGGACCCCAAGGCACGCACCACAGGTCTGGGGCTGCACATGCGTCAGCCCGAGCAACACACCTACTTCCACCGGCTACCAAATGACCAATCTGTCTTTACGGCAGAGCTCATGGCCATCTTGCTAGCCCTACAACAAAACTTCACCAAGCACCACAGTAAAATACTTATACTCACAGACTCACTCAGTGGGCTGCAAGCACTCCAAAATAAATCCACCAAAAACCGTGCAGGCATCATCTCTAAAATACTACATACCATACATACACTCAACACCCAGGGCAATGCCATCAAACTCCTTTGGTTACCCGCCCACGTCGGAATAATCGGAAACGAAAAAGCCGACCAAGCGGCCAAGGAGGGGCTCACCCTACCAACACCCACACTACAACTATATGACTCCAAGCAGGAGGCTAAAAGCATCACCAAACAACACGCTAAAGCCAAATGGCAACACCAATACCAACAATCCACTGTAGCCACCCACACTAAAACACTTCTCCCTAAACCACTCCGCAAGCAAATAATATACTCTAAAAACACCAACATAGATAGGGCTATCATTAAATTACAAACGGGGCATACCCGCCTCAACACACATAAACATAAACAAAAACATATTGCATCCCCCAACTGCCCACATTGCCAACACCCAGAAACAACACACCACATTCTCACCCAATGCACACACTACTCAACACATCGCACAACAGTCAACGCAACACTAGCAACAAGTGGCCTGAACCCCACCAACATACATCAAATACTAAACCCTCTAAATAAAACACACATACACCACGCCTTAGGCACATACCTAAAAGAAACGGGCCTCCTGGCTCGTATCTAAAATTAAAATACTCTACAACCCACAACACACCACAACACACCACACCTCTCCCCCCCCCCCCTCCCAACCCCGCCCTTCTTCTCTCCCTTAACCTAGGCTCTACTACCATTCCAAATTTCTAAATTTAAAAAATACTCCCTCCCACCTTTTTAGACCAGGCTTCAAAAATAATCACCCCCTTTTAGGACCTATTTATAAAGGCTGCGGCCCGAGCGTGACATCAGCATTCGCTGGAAAGCGCTCGTTAAACTCTTAACTTAAGTAAGTAAGTAATTATCTAATTGTATGAGATTGTTTTATAACCATATTTTTATTTCGTACAAAATTTGGACTGGCGAACAAGTCATTTGGTCTATTTTAACGCCGTTCCAATACAAAATTTAACAATACATGGATACAGAACATAACAACGAATTAGAGAAGTAAAAAAACTTGTGAGAGCATATTTGTGCTATAAATAACAAAGCATAGCTAAAATTTTCAAAATTGTTGGGATGCCTAACCATTGGTCAATTGAAGCACGTGATTATAAACGTGACTTAAATTCATAATAATCTTAGTTATTGAAGAAATCACGAAAATCGTTTACTTATGTGTATAAAGTCGTGTGGAATTAAGTATGTTTCTATTTGTTAAGTAGCTCAAATTGCCACTACCGTATAGAACTGTCTTTTCATCATATCCATGAATATAGAAATATATTTGCTCTTAAAATTTTCGACAAATTAAGAGATAATGTAACATACTTTGTCAATTTACGTTTCCGCAAGAACATCTGGACGTGTCCGATATATGTCTATTATATTTCTTGCATTCACTACAAGCGAGCTTGAGGCGCACTTGATTATTTGACAAAATCAAGAACTTGAATTTAAAATGTATGCGACATTATCACATGGTATGAAACCGTTTGTTGAATGACTAAGACAACATTCACAGAAATACATATGAAGCAAGATCTGGAGCATGGAGAGTTAATAAAAGAAATGTAAGACATCCTATAACATGATATGAAACCCGTTGTTGATTGTCTTAAAGATCCATTTATTTCACTGTTAGCACACCATGGAAGTCAAGTCCAAATTTTACTTATTAGACAGAGGTTAATATGCAAGGTGAAGTTTTTATTTACAATATTTACCACTTTTAATGGATATGTGCACATATTGTAGAATCAGTATGTATATAGTATCGTCAGTTGATTATAAATATCCATTAATTATTTGTTTTCATACATCCGTTTCAGTGTTCTTTTACAAAAATAGACTTGATATTATTGATATTTTGATAATTTTACTTTACACAGTGTTTCTAATCTTGACACAGAAATTTAAATTATTTCCTTATTTCATTATATTTAAAAAGAATTGATACAACATAGGAATTGTCAGAAAACAATCTTATACCGTTTCATGTATGAGCAAACCTATCAACAGAAATGAGTTGTTCATAAAACTATATTTTAAGCTATGTATGAGCCAATTGAGCTTTCTATAAAATTCTTTTGTGGGCATTTGAGGTTTGGTTCAAGTAGGTGGTTCCTGGGTTTGATATATTAAAACGTGACCTCCGAAATAAGTCCTGTTAATGTAATAATGAATAGCCTAATATTTTCATCATAAATTGTAAACTCGATCATTGGCTAAATCTATATTTTAGATATGATATTCACAGTTCACTTTCACTTCACAGTGAAACTCAATTCATAATCCGTTAGTCCAGGTCTCGGCAATGTTTACTTTAATAAAAGAGCCTAAAGTTTTGATAGAAAAGTGGGGGGTGTTTCTGGAAGCCTGGTCTAAAAAGTTGGGGGTGGGGGGGAAATACCTTTTGAGATTTTAGATAGCGGGAATACTATAACATAGACCGCCAAATAGCAATGAAAGCAATCCTGTCAGACGCTCTTTCCAAGCGAGTGTCACTTCCAGACGCCCCACCCCTCACGCCCCCTCCCCCTTCTGGTCCAGCCTCTACACTAAACGCATCCAGTTAATTACCACTTTGAGATCAAAGAGGCAACCTTGATTGTCGGCTAGACAAATTAACAAGATGTATATTGTTTATAATGAGCGATTCTTCTCACAGAAAGCCTAAGGTGCATTATTTGAAATAGGAGATATGTAAGATTCAATAAATATTTTTGTGGATCTGTTTTATAAGATTTTTCTGTTTTGCTTGTTATTATCAAACGATAGCATTACATTGTATGTTTCTAAATTCTATTTCTAAAATGTTCTTTTGTTATGTTAAAAAGGGGGCGGGATAGCGCAGTGGTTAGCCCGTTCGTCTTCGGACCAAGAGGTCCGTGGTTCGAATCCCGCCAGGGGCTCGGCAACTTTGTCTGCAGTAGAGAACTGTTCTACACGCAGTCAGGTTTGGGTGCAATGCTACACTGAATTTCAGCGCAGTACCACCCATGGTTCGCTAGTTCCAGCCGATGCTCGCAGGTTTCACCGCAATGCATAGCCACAATGGTGTTGCGGGCTTTCTTCCTGCAATAATACTAGCAGCCGCGATATAAGTGAAATAATCTTGAAAGCGGCGTTAAACCCCAACTCACTCACTATTATGTTAAGCTCATGAACAATGAATTAATATTAGATAAATCCCTTTGTTGTTGATATCATAAGTTTTACCATAATTATACATGACATTGTAAGTTGCAATTTACATACACATATCTAAATGTTTCCTTAATTTGGACAGCGAACGGATCGGCGAACTAGCTGTTGCCTTAGAATTTACTTTCCTGAAATGATAATTTATGAGACATATATATCTTTTCGAAATACATATCGAACAATCATAAACATGCATGATTAATGTAGTCATACATTTAAGTACAAATATTCGTTATATGATCCTGTATTTAGTTGTTTTATATAAAAGTTAACGATTGACAAGGGATATTGTCATCTTCACAATGCTCTTATTACATCAACATTCTATATTCCTTTTAAAAACTCATTCATACATTGTTGTGTGCATAATAGTTTTTACCTAATCAAATTAATTGTTGAACCTATGAAGCTTGGAATTTGAAAAAAACCCAATAAAAACACTTTATTAGTTTTGATATTTTATTATGAAACTGGTTTTTGTCAAATTATGTACTTCATGCTGAGTTTAGAATGTGGCGACTCAATTGCACATCACAAGACACTGATAAGATTCAATGCATACTGTCCATAGCTGGGTCCTAATGTTGTCATAATTAACAGGTGCCTATTATGTAATCTATTTCCTGTCAAATTTCATTGTTAGATTAATTGTCTCTAATAGCACTTATTTAATTTCCACGCCTGTGCTTTGGACCCTTTGGTAAATGGCGGCTTATGTCAACATCCGTTCATACTGACATAACTCTTGGCATTACACAGCTAATTAGTACATCTTAACAACGACAAACATTATAAACCAATCAACTTGTAGAATATACGTTCAACCAATGAGAAGAAAATCTTCTGCAATGCTATCGATGCTTACAGTCATTTGAAAAAAGTAGATCATTTGGAAAGGTACCCAAATTTAATAGGATTATTCAGGAAGTCGATCAAGTTGCAAACAATTCATGGATTACTTTTTCTGACGATTGAAACGGGTATGTACCTTGTCATTGATAATCTTTCAAACTTCACTTTCAAAAAGGTCGCCATTTACCTTTGAAATCAAACAAATTATTGCGAACAAATGATATTTATTGCCAAAAATTGTTTCTTAACATTTTCCATGATTAAAATGCATACAATTTTCTAAATATCTTTTAATTTTAAATTATGCAATTTTTAAACTCTATATATCTTATTCATTTCATTTGTTTAATTCAATCCTTAAATAGTAAAATGATTTATTTAATTTCTGCAATAAAATAATATGCAGGATTTGATTCATCATTTTAAAAACAAAGTCTTCTTTTTGTTAAAAAATTGCGATGAAAAACGTTTTTAATTCTTTTTCAAAGGTAAATTAAATTTCATGTCTTAAAAATCAATCTTTCAAACAAAATAAAGGTTTTCAAAATGTAAAAATAACTATAGGTTAACTTAATCAAAAACTTCTAAAGATATTCAATAACATGACGAATTTGACAAACAGAATAAAGGGACAAAACTCTTGGTCAGACAGGTAAGGTGCTCATTAGTTTGAAAGGCTGTGGAAAGGTCACCTTGCCGTGCGTTCTTCCCAAAGAGGCTTTGGAAAGGGCGTTCTTTAAGCCTTTGGAAAGGTGTGGAAGGGTGCCTCTTTCCTTCTTTGGAAAGTTTGGAATGGTGCCTCTTTCCTCTTGGAAAGGACGCCTTTAAGCTTTTGGAATGAACGCTCGTTACTCCCGTGAGGTACATGCGCTCTTGTATGTGTGAAAGGGCAAAAGTTGACAGAAATACTCTACATTGCTCTTGTATCAAGATTCTCTAAATGCGTTAGCAAGGGGTAATTTGAAAAGTTGAAGGAAAACACCCTTCCTGTCAAGGTATGCGGACATGGGGCAAAGTTTGAGAGAAATACTCTCCGATGTCTCATAAACAAGCACGTCATTGACAGTCTACAGAAGGACGATAAACAAGCACGTCATTGACAGTCTACAGAAGGACGATATCGCTCTTTGAAGCAGAGGTCCGTACGACCGCACGTATGGTCAGCGTGTGCGAGACGACCGATTGCATACAAGTGCGTCAAGTACTGTCAACTTCTCATCAGACAAGCAGAGAAGCGAGCGATCGACCTGACCTGACTTGACCTGACCTGACACATGGAATAAGACCCTCAACCTATGTACCAGCATTCAGGAACAATATTCCAGTGTCGGCAAACCACTTGATCTCGCTAAAGGAAAACACTAGCCCTTTTTCAACTTTCAAACCTGTACTGCCTCCCCTTCAGATACCCCTTACATTTTGATCTTACTGTTTTCTTGCCTCAACTGGCAGCAGGCCATGTACATTGAGTAAACCTCACTTCCGCTCATATGTCTCGCTACGTACTGAAAACGTATACAAAACGTCATTTTGCTTCACAATACGGCTAAATCAACTGCAGTGCACTAGAAATGTCTTCAAAATGCTATCTTAACTTGGAAAAGCACTTAGTTTGCCCCCAAGATATACGGGTGCTCATATTTTGCTGAATCCTGTCATTGTCGTCGCTTGCGACTATATTTATTATTATTATTATTATTATTATTATTATTATTATTATTATTATTATCATTAATGGCAGGTGTCCCTCAAGGATCGGTTTTAGGACCCTTGTTATTCTTGATATATATCAGTGACCTTGTTAAAGATATTGATTGTAACATACGCCTTTTTGCTGATGACACACCATTGTATGTAATAATAGAAGATCCGGTTTTATCAGCAAACAAACTTAACCATGATTTACAAAGAATTTCTATGTGGGCAAATAAATGGCAAGTAACATTCAACCCTCAAAAAACGGAAACAATTCAGTTTAGTAGAAAGAGGATGGCCAGCTCTAGGCCTCACTTAACCATGCAAGGTATACCTATTGCTGAAGTTGGTGAACATTTATAAACATTTAGGTTTTATATTGCAAGAAGACGCTAGCTGGGCTGCTCAAGTCAACAGTATTGTAGATAAAGTTACTCCTATGATAAACTGCTAAAGGAGTTTAAAATACCGTCTATCGCGTAGATCACTACAGACCATTTATCAGTCTTTCATTTTACCTATTTTTGACTATTGTAGTCATATTTGGGATAACTGTACGGCAACCCAAAAAGCCAATTTAGAAAAATTACGATTAGACGCACTTAGAACTATCTGTTGGGCGACAAGGGGCACAAGTCATAATGAACTGTATGCAGAAACTAATTTCATACCTCTAAATGATAGAAGACGTGTACAAAAATTAACCCTTTTTTATAAAATGGTAAACTTTAAAATTTAAAGTTCTTTGTCACGACATCATTTTTTAATCGGTTCTGACAATGTGACTAAGATGGAATGATATTTAGTCAGTCACATAGTCTTTTAGATACTTGGGTGGCTTGACCTGTCTGCCACTTCTGGTCTGGGTTTGACAGCTCGGAGGGCTACTCGTTGAGGAGTGTTTTGAGGCTGGTTTGCCCTCAGGTTCTGCTGTCTTCTCCGTCTCTGCAGGGACTGGATCGTAGACTGGAACTGGAGAGTGTGGTTGAAACCGGATCTCCTTTGGACCTCGTAGATGTTTACGGTTTCTTCTGTACTGCATTCATCCCTCAGTTTCAACACTGTACGATCTTATGCCAACCTTGTCTGTTACCTTCACAGTCGTCCATTCCTTTTTCTCCTCCAACTGGCTTCATTACGGCAGTCTCGCCTGATCGTAACTGTGGAAGGCTTTTGGCATTTCTGTCGTAGAAGTTCTTTTGTTTCTTCTGTCTCGTTTGGAGCTTCTTAGAGACGGATTTAACTGACCTTGGTATCAGCTGCTTAGCTGACAGGGTGAGCAAAGTTCGTCTTCTTCTGCTGAAGAGACATTGACCTGGAGAACTTCTCATCTGTTCTGAAGGCGTATTGCACCAGTCGAGCAATGCCAAATAGGGATCTGTACCAGCTTTCTTTGCTTTGGTCATGAGTCTCTTGACCACTTTCACTGAGTTCTCAACTTTACAATTGGACTGGGGGTATTTAGGAGAGCTTGTTCTGTGCTGGAACTCAAAGGTTTTTGCAAATGTTGCAAATGTGGTCCGTTGTCAGACATGACTTGAACAGGAATACCATGCCTGGCAAAATGCTGTTTTAGCCTCTTGCTGACAGTCTTTGCAGTCTTGTCATGTAGTCGATCTACTTCGAAGAAGTCTAAGTAGTAGTCTATGGTTTTCAGGAAATTCTTTCCCTCGAAATCGAAGAGGTCTACACCTACTTTCTCCCACGGATGGCTTGGAGAACAGTGGCTTTTCAGTGGTTCCTCCTGTTGCTCATCATTGTAGCAAGCACAGATTTCACATCTGCAGATGAATTTACTATGGTCTCTGTTCATATTAGGCCAGAAGACAGCTTCTCTGGCTCTTCTAAGAGAACCCTGAACTCCACCATGATTTGAGTGTAGTTTGGCTATAATATTCTGACGTTCAGCTTTTGGAATTACAACACGTTCACCTTTAAAGACTACACTGTTCTGGACTGACAGTTCATCTCTGTAGTTGAAGTATGGCTGTACAACAGTTGATAGAGCGGATTTGCTGTCCAGCCATCCATCCTTGATGATTGCATTCACTGTGATGATCTCTGACTCTTCAGTTGAGGCTTGAGAGATTTGAGAGAATGTTTCTGAAAATATTGGAACATAGGTCACCATGTTGATTGACTCCACATCAACTTCTGCTGGAGATCGATCGTCTACCAATATGATACTCTGAGCATTGTCATGTTGCTTGTTTGATTTTTGAGGTAGAAAGGCGCGACTCAGGGTATCTGCCATAACCATTAAGGTCCCCTTCTTGTAGGTCATTTTGAGCGTTGAGAAGACTTTTCTTCAAGATGGTCTGTAATGGCTTGTGATCTGTTTCGATCTTCACACGTCGTCCATACACATATCTCTCAAACTTTTCAATGCCAAAGACAATGGCAAGAAGTTATTTCTCTATTTGTGCATAGTTGGTTTCTGTCTCTGTAAGTGCTCGCGATGCATACATGATTGAATGATCATTCTGCATTAGACATGCTCCTAGGCCTTTCTCTGATGCATCACACTGTAACACAGTATCAGCTTCTGGGTTGAATACTTCAGAACTGGCTGCATAGACAGTATTCTCTTGACTTCATTGAATGCTGCTGTGTGGATCTCATCATTCCAGCGAAATACAACACCTGATTTGAGCAATTCTCTGAAAGGTGCAGTTGCATCGGACAGTTTGGAGCAAACATCTGCACAAAGTTAGTGAGTCCCAGGGACGTTGGATACCTTGCTTGTCTGTTGGCTGTGACATTTTCATGATTCCTTCAACTTTTGAGGGATCAACCTTCAGACTATCTGATGATATGACATGACCTAGATAGTTGACTTCAGTTCTTCACAGTTTCACCTTTCAGTCAACATCTTTGAAAGAAAGCCCTGAGATTTGAATCATGATCTCGTGTTGCTGCCAGATCCATAGATGATGATATCATCATGTATTGCCATAGCACCATGAAGCCCTTGCAATGCTTTGTCGAGTCTTCTTTGAAATTTTTCTGGGGCAGGTGAGATACCAAAGGGCATTCGATTCCATCTAAACCTTTCCCATGGGATATCAAATGTGGTTAGATAGTTGCTTTTATCATCCAGGGAAACATTCCAAAATCCATTCTTGACGACCACCATTGTAAAAAGCTTGGCATTTGAAAGTTCTGGCAACACATCATCAATAGTTGACATCGAATAGTGATTTCTTTTCAACGCTTTGTTGAGGGGCTGTGGATCTAAACAGACACGAAGACGTCCATTACTTTTCATGACCACTACCATAGATGAAATCCATTCACTAGGTACATCGACTTTCTGTATAACTCCTAGCTTCTCGAGACGGTTAAGCTCGGCCTTAAGGAATATTCACTCCTGAAACGTTAGGATCTATCTGCAGAGTGAGTTCACCTTCCAACTTTCCTTCTCCATTGAACACATCTGAAAATTCATCGATGAGAGAGTCACTTGATATTGACAGAATGTTGTCAGTATTGACAGTAATCAGCTTCATCCTATGAACTGCCTGGGCACCAAGGACTGGTCTTACTTCATCCTGCACAAGAATAAAGTCAAGTTTGTGCTTCTCACCATTCTTTGGATTGATGACTGAAATCCTGGTTTTTTCAATAGTTTTCATTTCAGTATTGTTGTATAAAACTAACAGGGTGTCATAGAAGTCAAATTCTTCATCTGTTTCACTGAAGATTGTCCTGTTAGGGAAATAGACATGGCATTCATTGTGGCTCCACAATCAAGTTGAAACTTTACCTTTTCATTGTTGACTTTCATTTGTGCAAACAATTTCTTTGGGGGATCACTTTCCACAGAGAGTATAGATTTTTCTAGACTCAAAACATAGTAATCAAGTTCACTCTCAGAATCAGATGAAATATCTCCTACAGCACTGACTCTCTGTCGCATGTTTCCTTTCTGTCTGGATTTATTCTGCTAACGAGCGCACTTGTTCTTAAAATGGTTCATGCCTTGACAGAATGAAAATTTTTTTTCCAAATGCTGGACATTGGTCTCTATCTCGTGCATGGGATCTGCCACAATATCTGCAATCTTCTAAGCTGAAATGTTGTTTTGGTCTGGTCCTTTCCCTTTTTGTTCTTCCATTCTAGCTTGGAAAAGTTTTCCTTCCATGTTTGTTTCCACTTAATGATGACACCTGTTCAGATTTCATAGATTTCAGTTGATGATCTGTTGTCTCACAAGCTCTACAAACAGTCATGCATTTTTCCAAGGTTAAGTCTGTAATTTGTAACAGTTTCTTTCTTGTACTATTGTCCAAAATTCCGACAACAATCCTGTCTTTGATCAATGAATCTGTTACTGTACCATAATTGCATGATTTTGAAAGGGAACGCAGAGCTGCTACATGCATGTCAATAGATTCACAACTTTCCTGTTCACGTTTGTTGAAGACGTAAGGCTCATATGTTTCATTTGTAGAACCTACACAAAATGTCTAAATTTCCCAAGAACTATAGCAATGTCATTTTTGTCATCTTCCCTTGTAAAATGAAAACCATCAAAAACCTCAAGAGCATCAGGTCCTATAGCTGTAAGGTATGTAGCTGTTCTTAATCTGGGCTGTTCTGAATCTTTGAGTCTTTTTAGCAATTTCATAATTATCTCATCCACGCTTGAATCTTTTCCAATTAGAAGCTTAATTCCCTTTTAGGTCTAATTTTGTTGGAAGAGGAATTGAAGAAGGCATATACACTACTTTAGTGTTGATTTCTTCATCTTCAGCCATGATAATGACTTTTTTACATACTTCTGATACCATGTATCATTCTGTCTTGCTCGATAATGGCATACTTATGACAGAGACGTCTGTGTGTAGTCGGACATGTTTAATACCATTAGATTCAAGTACAGTGCAAGGGAGATAACTCCGTGAGGGTCAGCATACAGCTACACATGTGACCAGTCATGTGACCCACTAGCGACACTAGCTTCAGTCTCGCTCTGTGTATTCCCCGCGAGCAGATGTCATATTCGACGAAGATCAAAAAGAAGAGCAAAAGACAAGTCAGATTTCGCTGCAAGAAATTATCAACAAGATGGACTCAGTTCTTATCTGGCAAAACGACCTCGAAAAACGTTTTGAGCAACAAACTCTTTCACGTCAAGCAATGTCAACAGTCGATTCAGCTGAATTCAGCTGAATCGACCGCGGCTGCCGGTAATCTTGGGGCAGACCGTAAATCCATTCAATCTCCAGGTAACTCTGATTCTGTGGATTCATTAGACATTCAGGGACAGTTTCAATCTATAAAAGTCTCCCTTCAACGTATTAGACTGCCACCTGAGTTGAAACTAAATGTTCAAAGAGGCGGGGTCGTGCATGTGACAAGGCTCTGTTCAACTGCATTACAAGGTCGGCGCGTTATGTCAAGACGGCATTGAAGATCATTGTGACCATGGTAATGGTGCCCCATCAGAGGACAATATGAACATGCTTTTCAGCATTCTCAGGGCACAAATAGGTTATTTACAAGATGAACATGCTGCCGTAGTAGTCCAAGGACAGTTCGACCCAACTACAAGTCGCTTCTTCAGATCACTGCAGAGTAATACCAGTGTTTTTTCGCCTGCCTCTTTGGAGTGTTTACGCAATGCTGCCTCAATTGCTGCTGTGACTAACCAGCAATCACAGTCCTCTGGCCACCAGTATCCGTCTCGACGTCTGTTTGGACGCGGAAGTAGTTATTAGCGACCAGTTTGGAGGTCGTCCAGATTAAGGGACACATTAAGGAACATTAATTATGCAAATAACTCATGAATATGCTAATATATGCATGACTTCACGGGTCAGAAAGGTCAAGCCATCATCGGAGAGTTGGATGCATTGCTGCTTATAATTCCAGTCATCAATAGGAATCAAAAAACAGAGGGTGAACAAGACCACCACTTCTCTTCGCCAGCGAATCCAGTCGTCAAACCAGTTTATATTTAGCGCGCTCTATAAGTCACGTGACCTGTACTCAACGCAAGGGCTCACGAAATCTTTTATGAAGGGAGATAAAGGGTTAGGTCTGGACCTACTGAACACAAAAGTCTGTGGTTTAGCATACACATCTCGTTCCTTCTAGAGAACCGTCTTTGGAGTTATATTATGTGGGTCAGTATTTAATATTTTAAAGATAATAATATAATAATAATGGATATTTATATTGCGCAAGTTATCCACACAGGAATGCATGCTCAATGCGCTACCCTGCATTATTACCCTGGTCTAACCAAAGCTGCCGGTTACAGCGCTTAAAGGTCACCTCCAACACAATCTACACCAGGTACCCAATTAAAACTGCTGGGTGAACAGAGGCACAATTCGAATAAAGTCTCTTGCCTATGGAGAAACCACAAGATAACTCCGTGATACGAAGATATTAACCTTATATATGTAAGTATTGGCTAGAGAGGGATTTCGTGGTGAAACACAAAGTGTTTTTAGTCTCGTTCACTTTAAGAATACCTTATATGAAGATGTATAATATTCATCTACATTGCATGTTACCTAGAGAAATGACCATAGGTTAGTTTATCAACAGATTCAGTATTGTACAGCTTATAACATGTCCTAACACATCTGTCACGTGACTGTGACGTATCACCTCACTTGAGGCGTGGTATATGAATCTCGTTTTCTCATCCTACAATCCAGACAACCATTAGACTCGCTTAGAAAGTACAGCGTTGACGGATAACAGACTAATAGCTATTATCACGAAAAGTACATTCCACAGCATAATGACATGATTTAAACTGAAACGATAGACAGTTTTATTAGAGTAGCGAATTTATTTCCCTTTACAGAAAATATCAGTGATTCTTACCTTGTTTAAAAACTTTAAATATCCATCAGTAACGAATATCCAACTGGTGTATAGATATACCTACCTAATCACGATCAGAAATCATGTATTTACTTTGAAAACCTACAAAACGTACTTATATACGATATCTTAGAATAAAGCCTTTAGTTTAGCAGATAAAAGGATAAGCGACTGCTTTTCATTTGAAAGGTTTGTTGATTTAACCAAGTAAGCGAAATCCATCTCCGCCCGTCAATTTAATGTTTGCTTGACCAGTTTCATTCATGGCTGTCTGCGACCCTGAGAGGTATTTCATTAATTCAATGAAGGACAATGAAGGAAGTAATTGTAAAAGCGTCCTACCCTCATTATAACACTCCCCTTTTCGTTAATAGTTGGTTTCTTCTCCTACCTCGCCTCTGTGCGTTATAATGGGGCAGATAGCCCTCTCCCTGCATACATGAAGCTGTCTTTATCTTATCATTTCGCGATGAAACATTAAGATAGTTTGAATTTATATCATGATATATAGGATGTAGGGTCCTATCACACAAATTATGATGTGTTAAACATTAAAACTTTCAAGATTTTGTTTGATAACGAGATATCGTCAATTTGGTACTGTTATCATTGTTGCAAGAGTTCTTGCAGTGTCACTAGGAACCATTCATAAACAGTTGTATTGAAAGGAGACTGCGTATGTTTCATAACAACTGAAAGTATTGATGATCACTCGACTTACAATCCAAGTAAAGGATTAAGAAACTATGGGAATGATGTTTGATGTTTGCTAGAGAAATCGTAGTTTACTGCTCATAGAATATTTATTTATATTTTCAAACCTTGATTTGTACGCACACCAAGCTGGAGACCATCGACAACAAACCTCTACCCAATCAACCGAGACGCCCGCAAGAAAATGTCAACTGTCAACGTTTGAATCGACATCTTCAAGACCTATCTATCAACGCCATCAGTTACCACAATCAGCTCCCTTTGTTCAACATCCAGCATGTGGCATGCAAAGTCAGTTGCGTAGCAATATGTTTGGTGTTGTTATATAACATCTATGTGCTTAAATACGTAGAGAGGTTCCCTCTCTTCAGATTCGTTTTAGACTTGCGTTGCCTGTACACCTTCCATGTAGCCAATATGTAGCTCTGCCTTTGTACACCCCAGCCTGGACACAGTTTGGAGTTGAGTCTCCACGACAGAGATTAGGGAATAACTCTGTCGTGTACTCCAAATTTTGACTGTACCACCTGCTCGGGGATGACCTTTATAACAAGATCCATCAACGTCAAATAAAAGAAATGGTCGACCACAAACAACAGTCTCCAGTCTTCTTCTTGAATTCATCTTCCCTTGTCTCCGAGGTTCCACTTTCAAAGATGGTGGAGGATTTCCCGGTAGCGTGAGTTTGCTGTAAGCTCACGCAGTTCTGGTACCTAAAATTGCAGCTAAGTGACATGGAACCCGAAGGCGATGGGGGATGAAGAAACACACACCAAGCTGGAGACCATCGACAACAAACCTCTACCCAATCAACCGAGACGCCCGCAAGAAAATGTCCACTGTCAACGTTTGAATCGACATCTTCAAGACCTATCTGTCAACGCCACCAACGCCTATTCATTGTACCCCTTGAAGATAGAAGACTCAAGAACGAAGACAGTGTGCACACCAAATGTAATATGAACTTTTGCGGACAATCCTCATAACCTAACTATTAATAATGCATGTGTTAAAATTCTGTGGATCAATCAAACAGGTATGTGTAATTTAATCAGCCAGTAGCAACGTTTTATAATAATAATTGTATATATTATAGTGATAAGTTTTGTATGTACTGGAGTAGTTGGGATAAACCTATGTTTCCTTTATCAATTTAAGTTGTTAACGTCGGTTAGGTTATGTTTTTGCCATGTATTTTACTTCGCCTGGTTGATGAGTCTCCCGATTGCCAAATACGACTCTCGGTGTCAATGATTTTACTAATAGATTGGTTACTGGTTTGAAAACCCTGTAAAGACGTAAAGAGAAGCTGAAATGTTTCCGCCAGTAGTGCATTTCTCGGCATATCGCTCTGACGAGTACTTAGTATCCGATGCCAATAACTTCTCTGCATCAAATATACAACTCTTAAGAAAACTAGTGCCCTCTAGATTTGCATCATGCTTAACTTTTATTTTCTATTCCGCCATAAAAGTTAATTTTATGTTGTCATTTTAAAAAGTCACACCTTCAGACATATCATGTATCCCGATGCTTATGATCAATCTCGATTCCCTGCATTACATATACTCATGTCCAAGTCGTATCTTTTCTTAAATGATTGAATGTTCTCTATTGTCGTTTTCATACTAGGCGATTCAAGTCGGTTAGGTTTTTATCCTATTAATGTACGCCAATCCTTCCCATTTAGTTATCTTTGCCTTGACGAGTCTAGGCTCAATATAAGACTCCCCACTTGATTCATATGTATGGTAATCTTCAATACCAGTAACGTTCACCGATCATGTATCCTAATTACGTATGTTACTCATTGTGTTACAAACTGGCTTGATTATCACATTATATCTTCATTGTATTTGTATTTATCTTCTTGCTTGTCACATTACAATTTTCGCTTTCATTCATGTACAAATGTGAATTATACAGGTTACAATTTTGAAATTCTATATGTACAAATAATTAATCTAAAAAGTTTTCGATGACGAAAACTAGCGAGAGACCGGAGATATTGTCATCGTGTAAACAAACGTCCGAAATTCTTCCAAATTTTATATTTCATATCGAATAGATATTCTTTCATAAATAGCATATTCTTGTGAACTGTACTCCATGTGTAAATTGCAAACGCCTGTACATTCGATCGATAACGCCTAAGGCATCTTCAACAAGTCAACGGTCAGTGATCGCGTCACCTTATATATTCGGCCTTTCAATCGCTCATAACATTCATTAGCTGTTACCACAATCAGCTCCCTTAGTTCAACATCCAGCATGTGGCATGCAAAACCAGTTGCATAGCAATATGTTGGGTGTTGTTATATAACATCTAAGCGCTTAAATACATAGAGAGGTTCTCTTTGAAGTGGAACCTCGGAGACAAGGGAAGATGAATTCAAGAAGAAGACTGGAGACTGGTGTTTGTGGTCGACCATTTCTTTTATTTGAAGTTGATGGATCTTGTTATAAAGGTCATCCCCGAGCAGGTGGTACAGTCACAATTTGGAGTACACGACAGAGTTATTCCCTAAACTCTGTCGTGGAGACTCAACTCCAAACTGTGTCCAGGCTGGGGTGTACAAAGGCAGAGCTACATATTGGCTCCATGAAAGGTGTACACGCAAACCGAGTCTTAACGAGTCGGTAGCGAGTCTAACGCAAGTCTAAAACGAGTGTGAAGAAGTCTGTAACGAGTCTAAAAGGGAGTCTGAAGAGAGAACCTCTCTACGTATTTAAGCACTTAGATGTTATATAACAACACCCAACATATTGCTACGCAACTGGTTTTGCATGCCACATGCTGGATGTTGAACAAAGGGAGCTGATTGTGGTAACAGCTTAATGAATGTTATGAGCGATTGAAAGGCCGAATATATGAGGTGACGCGATCACTGACTGTTGACTTGTTGAAGATGCCTTAGGCGTTATCGATCGAATGTACAGGCGTTTGCAATTTACACATTGAGTACAGTTCACAAGAATATGCTATTTATGAAAGAATATCTATTCAATATGAAATATAAAATTTGGAAGAATTTCGGACGTTTGTTTACACGATGACACTATCATGACATTGGAGATCATTTTCTACATAGAAATCAATCAGGAGATATTCGATAGCATAGACTTGACTGGGTCCATTATTCACTGCGTATAAAAATAGCAATGCTAAAGAAAGCGGCATGATATGAACGACTTAAAACAGAGATTTATGGAATGACTGTCTCTATAAAAATAGTAGCAATTTCATGTCAAAACACTACGCTTATCTTAACAACAAGACGTCCATACAACTAGAGAATCCACATAGACCAAGTCTATTGACACAGGGTCAACATCACTAACTCCGAGAGGTATTTCATGCAATGAAGGACTGTCAACAGGTCGCTGACCTAGTTTTTATTGACATAGCTTAGCCTTGAGTGAGACGGTATGAATAATTATAAAGCATTCATGGTCTTGGCACTTCCATTTCACCCTCCACATATTGATTCTCTTTCATGGAATAGGTGTATTCGACTTACACCTTGGGTCGATGCACTATAACGGGGCAGATAGTCCTCTCCATACATATATGAAGGTGTTTTATTATCATTTCCCGATGAAACATTCGGATAGTTTATGTCATGACATATAGGATCTAAGTTCCTATCCAAGGTACACAATATCAGGTGTTAAGAATTGAACTTTAAGGGTTTTCTTTTATAACAAGGTATCCCCAAAGGTACAGCCTTTATCTGCAACGACCACTGGACTAACGCCTATTCATCAAATGTTGAATTTCGATTGGAATTCAATGTATAGACAACCATGTTTGTCTTTTATAATTGTGTGTGTTTTTACATCGACTTCATATGTATTATATTATATGAGTCACATGTATTCAGTCTCAATTCAATCTAACAATAAAGGTCTTCATGGATTTAATCATCTAAGTATATAAAGCATGTATGATGTTTGTCCTGCTTAACCCAGGTTTCTCACATGCACTATTACTATTATTCCCTGTCTGTTGCGAGTTAGAATACCATTCACAACAAAAACAAACACATAGATATTTTTGTCATATTTATTCAATCTAGGTATTAGCTTTAATACAACAATAAGTCATGAAATACATGTCAGGATTGAGCTTTGTTATAAGGCTATACTCTGCTAGATTGAAAGCATATCTATCCTTTTTCCTTTATCATATCCAATGTCCGTCGTCCGGAGGTCCTCGCTTGATCACCCCTTTGACATAGAAAGAAATAGGTTTTCTCTTGTTGTTCTTGTGGTTCTGTCTTTGGAGTGGGTTTGGGGATTTCACCACATGAAGCAAGCTTGGTTTACTCATCTTGTCTCGGCAGAGTGAAGACTAAACTGACATTGGATTAGCCTACACTTTCTGATATAAATCAGTCCTGGTCACTCTGCTCGTTATCAGCCACACTCCCGTCATCTTGTCTCGGCAGAGTGAAGACTAAACTGACATTGGATTAGCCTACACTTTCTGATATAAATCAGTCCTGGTCACTCTGCTCGTTATCAGCCGCACTCCCGTCAGTAGCCGCGTCTGATTCCGTGTCAGTGTCCAATTCGGGGCTATCCAGATGAGTGAGTATCTCTTTCATTTTAGGATTGATAAAACGTCTGATTTTTTTCCTTTTATCATGCTCTGCTCTGAGGACTGGTCTATCTCATCCAGACTGCTCAGGATGGGTACAAACAGGGGCGCTTCTTTAAAATATTGAGTAAACTCAAGGACATGTCATTGATTGGATTCCTATGACGAGGAAGTGGTTTTGAATCATCTATACCACTCCCTTTCTGCACAGGCTGTTCCTCATCTGAATCGTTACTGATGTATCTGACCCGTTTTCTCTTGTTGGACATCAATGCATTGTCATTGGTAGCTGGACACCAGGACTTGATGTGGCATTGGAGGTCATGCATGTTGTCGATCAAAACACCACAGTTGGTACAAGCTGTAGCCATAGTGAAAGGCCCCGATTCTTCACTGATTGAATGAGAAGCTGTTTCAATGGAGTTGTCGAGAAAAGTCTGTTCAGCATAAAGGCTCATCAATTTCGTGATATCCTCGGGGAATATTCTTTTTGCAAATACCTTAATCTGTTGTCTGTCCACGGGGGAGTTGAACAGGGTCACATAATGAGAATTAAGAGCAATGTCACGTGATTCCTTGCCTCTTGGGAACAGGTTTTGCAAGAGTAAAAAGATCAGTACATTCTTATGGTGAGAGGTTTGGGTAAACACACGAGAGAAGAGAGAGAGACGAGCTAGGAAGTCATCAAGGACCAATACGTTCTGTTTGTGGTCATCAAAGTAATGTTCATCCTCGAGATTATAAGGTAGCCCTTTCACAAATTGCACGTAGGGTAAGACTTGAATAATATGGTCGTACAGAGGCTGACACACAGCATAGCTACAGGTAATTCTGTCTGGTTGGGGGTGGACTAATCCTTGTCGTAATATGTTGAACATAAAGGTCGATTTACCGGATCCGCTTGGTCCGACCAAAAGACCACAGGATGCTATTTGAAATTGGAAAGGGTGCTCTTGTGGCGGCGTTGGCGTAGATGCATCTGAAGTCACTAGGCCTGGTGGCGGTGGCGGTGGCGGCGTGGATGCATTTGAGGTCACTGGGCCGGAGGCGGCGGCGGCGGGGTTGCCATTGAAGTCACTGGGCCCTGAGGCAGCAGCGGTGGTGGTGGGGTAGAGGTGGTTGAGTGTATATGCCTTAAATGTCGATACATAACATCCTTTCGTGAAAAACGTTTTCCACAATCCGGACAGGTCACCGCCTCCATGGCTATCTAGAATGTATATGGAGTTAGAGTGTCTGTAGCTTTCGTTTATACCTTTTCTCAAGCCTATGACGTTTCAAGCCAGCTAGAGCCCTGTTCACAACACCTTGTATGGTCGAGATTTCCTCTGCTTGCTCCCTTTTGATTTAGAAGCAGTCCGTTGTGTCTTCAAAGTAGCCAGTTTCTTTGTTGAAGTTTTCAGCTTTGCTTTTCTCGGTTTGTCAAGGGTGGAGAAAATATCTCTGGGTCTCTTGATTTTCTGAGATCTGATCTGGCTGCTGGTCAGAGAGAAAATGTCAATTTGTGCCAACCGTGACTGTGTTTTATACTGTCTGGTTAACACCACAAGTACAAAGGGGAACATAACGAGAAAGTTTTCTTTTCACAGTACATTTGTCACTGTGAACTAAGAACCGTTGGTAAGTATACTTCAACTTAGTCTTGCAGTAACACAAGTAAAACATCCACTGTCATCTTCCCCATGAACATCTACAGGGAGCAAGCCAATACAGACATTACACTGGAAGGACATCTTGAATGATAACAGCTCTTTCTCAGGGATGGTTACATTTAAATGAGGCGCATGCATAGTACAGAAACTAAGATGCATGCACAGTTGGCCAAGTCCTTGTTTACTCTTTAGAAAGAAATCTCTGGGCTGAGATGGCTTCCCTACAAAAGAATTTTTGGGTGAGCTCTGGTCTTCTAAAGGTAGACTGCTGTCTTCTGCTTTGCGTTTGATAGCTTTGACTCGCTTTGGTGATCTCTTGGTCTTCTGTCCTTCACTAGAACCCTCATCAGCTGGAGAACTAATGGTGATAATATTTGAACCAGGTCGAGCTTGGCCTCCTTTCTGTCCCTCGCGTCGACGCTCAAAAAAATCTATAAACTTCTGTGCATCAGGAATGTATAATTTTCGTTCCATGGTAAGCTTCAGTAACACCAAGTGGCAACTGATGCGGTGATGATAGACTATGTGGAAAATGAAGTCAGATTACTTTCCACATGGTTTATATAGAGTTCAGTTCAACGGTGGAGTCGTGTTTGTATTGATAATAGGGTCCTTCATTGAATGAATGAAATACCTCTCAGGGGCGCAGACAGCCATGAATGAAACTGGTCAAGCAAACATTAAATTGAGGGGCGGAGATGGATTTCCCTTACTTGGAGTCGCTTATCCTTCTATCTGCTAAACTTAAAGGCTTTATTTTAAGATATCGTATATAAGTACGTTTTGTAGGTTTTCAAAGTAAATACATGATTTCT
Organism: Phorcus lineatus; assembly: GCA_921293015.1. Taxonomy (NCBI): domain Eukaryota; kingdom Metazoa; phylum Mollusca; class Gastropoda; order Trochida; family Trochidae; genus Phorcus; species Phorcus lineatus. The sequence goes on from OV121089.1 coordinate 14,837,472, forward strand.
GATCGTGATTAGGTAGGTATATCTAAACACCAGTTGGATATTCGTTACTGATGGATATTTAAAACTTTTAAAGGTAAGAATAATAAATTCGCTACTCTAATAAAACTGTCTATCGTTTCAGTTTAAATCATGTCATTATGCGGTGGAATGTACTTTTCGTGATAATAGCTATTAGTCTGTTATCCATCAACGCTGTACTTTCTAAGCGAGTCTAATGGTTGTCTGGATTGTAGGATGAGAAAACGAGATTTCATATACCACGCCTCAAGTGAGGTGATACGTCACAGTCACGTGACAGATGTGTTAGGACATGTTATAAGCTGTACAATACTGAATCTGAATCTACAATACTGAAACTAACCCATGGTCATTTCTCTAGGTAACATGCAATGTAGATGAATATTATGCATCTTCATATAAGGTATTCTAAATGTGAACGAGACTAAAAACACTTTGTGTTTCACCGCGAAATCACTCTCTAGCCAATACTTACATACATAAGGTTAATATCTTCATCTCTTTAAAATATTAAATACTGACCTACATAATATAACTCCAAAGACGGTTCTCTAGAAGGAACGAGATGTGTATGCTAAACCACAGACTTTTGTGTTCAGTAGGTCAAAACCTAACCCTTTATCTCGCTTCATAAAAGATTTCGTGAGCCGTTGTGTTGAGTACAGGTCACGTGACTCATAGAGCGCGCTAAATATAAACTGGTTTGACGATTGGATTCGCTGGCGAAGAGAAGGGGTGATCTTGTTCACCCTTTATTTTCTGATTCCTATTAATGTCTGGAATTATAAGCAGCAATGCATCCAACTCTCCGATGATGGCTTGACCTTTCTGACCCGTGAAGTCATGCATATATTAGCATATTCATGAGTTATTTGCATAATTAATGTTCCTTAATGTGTCCCTTAATCTGGACGACCTCCAAACTGGTCGCTAATAACTACTCGCGGACAACGTGACAGCTACTCGCAGTTTACAAACAGACAGTTTCCAAAGCAGTGTTATAACGGTAGACAAGGCTCAGGTCAAGGTCAAGGTCAAGTCAACTGTCAGGAGAATGAGTGACATGATAACTACAGTTAACTCCCTTGCCAACCATGGTAAACAAGTTGTGTATTGAAGCATGGGAGCGAATAGGGACGGAATTAGAATTCCATTCACTGTCTTGCCTACTGACTTTCACTTTCCTAATCCTGCTTTAGATGATAAGATATATTGGTGGTGTGTTTTACGTTTTGGTCTAAGTTGTAGCCCCTATTTCTTTACAAAATTTCTCAGACCTGTGATAAAATATCTGCGCTCACTTGGAATCAGACTGGTGGTGTATGTTGATGATTTTATACTTATGTCACCATACGAGTCAATTACTGACCACAGGGACCTATTAACTGATACATTACAGGATCTAGGTGTCTGTATCAATTTTGATAAAAGTTTCCTCACACCGAGCCAATCAGTTGAGTATATTGGATATTATGTGAAAACAATCTCAGACAGCGATTTTGTTGTCATAAAAGCAACAAAGAGACGAGTGGTTAAACTCAAGCGGGATATTCGTCGGATCCTACATAAGCAGACAATAACAGCTCATTCGCTAGCTCGTGTGTGTGGAAAATGTGTCTCGGTTTCATGGGCTGTTGGTCCGGGAAAACTTTTTCTGCGCTCATGTTTTCGCCTTCTGAGCTCACGTGCAACTTCGGATTCACTCCTGACTCTTGATTCGCACACTGTGGATGAGTTACACTGGTGGTTGTCTAGTGTAGATAATTTCAATTGCAGAGAACTATGTCACAAATCCGTGGATGCTCAGATAATAACGGACGCCTCCAGAGTAGGTTGGGGTGGAGTCCTAAAAATGTCAGATACCAGAGAAGCATCTGGCAATTGGAATATAGACATTTCCAAGAAATCATCAAACTTCAGAGAATTAATGGCAATATTGTTGTCCCTGATAGCTTTCGGCAACTTTGTGGGAGGGCTAAGTGTTCAGATCCTAACAGACAACAGTAGTGCTTTGGCATACGTGAACAACAAAGGCGGTCCCTCGCAGGCATTGACACAAATTGCAAAAGGTATATGGCCTACAGCCACACAGAATGGTCTGTCATTAACTGCAGACATATTGCCGGCGTCAACAATCGCCATGCAGATTTCTTTTCTCGTCGAAAGGACAAGTACGGATGGATGTTGCACCCCAAAACTGTTTCATCTGATAGACAGACTATGGGGCCCGCATACAATAGACCGTTTCGCCAGCATGAACAACACGCAGTTGCCTCACTACAACAGTTTAAACTTCGATCCCATGTCCCGGGGAGTAGACGCACTAGCACAGGAAGACTGGGGAGAGGAGAACAATTACGTGAACGCCCTGTTTTGCATTTAACTCCAGCGTGGCCTAGACAAGATAGTAGATCAGAGGGCGTATGCAACTGTAATAGCCCCATATTGGCGAAGTCAACCTTGGTTCCATGTTCTACAAAGCATCCTCCTCGCACCTCCACTACGTCTACCAAATCATCCCAACTCTTTCAAGCCCATGGATCTTCTACCCGAACCACAGAGGAACAAAGCATGGAAGATTTATGCCTGGAGAGTTTACGGAGGGCGCGTTTAGAACAACAGAAGTGGTCAAACAGGTGTATCACTCAATTTCCTATGTGCCTAACCAAAAGTACTAGAAGATGTTACAACAACGTAATTTGTAGATTGCATGTTTTTTGTGTGCAGCGTAATTTTGCCTTTCCTCCCAATAGTTCTGCTGTTTTAGCGGAATTTTTATGTTATCTTTGTGATATGTCATCATGACCTAGATCGACCTAGATCAGTACTTAACACGGCTGTTGCGGCGTTTGGTCATTTGTTTGATGTTCTTGATGTTGACAATATTGACAATAAAAGGATTGATAAAATCAGGTACTTTGTGTGGCATGAAAAACTCAAGTATCATGCCTGTTGGTTCATTTAGGTCATTGTTTTCCAGGTGGCCTGACAATTGTGATCACTCGATCAAGGACTTGAGATCAAAGACTGTTTGTTTACTTGCTCTGACTCTCATGTTACGACCGTCGGATATCGCACCAAAATCATTGACTTATGACCCTGTATCAGGTCAGCTTCACAAACAACGTTTTACATGTGATCAAGTCAAATTCAAACAAGACGGCAGTGCCACAGTGACTTTCTTTGGCATAAAGAACGACACACAAAAGACAGGGTTCACCGTCTCCCTTCCATCTCATAGTGACAGTAAACCATGACCAGTGACAGCTCTACGAACATACATTGACAGGACTTCATCAGTTCGGCCAGACTCTCAGACTGTGTTTTTGTCTTTGAATCGCCCGTATAATGCTTTGGACGCGTCCGGTGTTGCTCGTGTCATGGAAGTTGTCATCAAACTGGCTGGCTTAGCTGATCGGGGGTTTTCAGCAAAATCATTTAGACCGACTGGAGCTACTTCAGCAATCGATCAAGGAATAGACCCTAATATTGTACAAAAGCTTGGTCGTTGGAAATCGTCTGACGTGTTTTTCAGGCATTATGTACATTCCCGTACTCCTTCTGAGTACACAGGCAATGTTATTGATTCTATCCAATGATTTTATCATGTTCTTGCTTCATTAACCAATTTGATTTCAGAGTTACATTTTACCATGTCTGTGACTTCTTATCAGTAAATGGTACACATTTTCTTTGTTTGTTCGCAACAATTGTTAGAAGTATGATTAAAATATGCTACATGTCATATTTACAGTTCTGTTCTCTTTAACATGGCATATTTTGTGTTTAATAAATGTTATTAGAACACAACATTTCATGTTATTCATGACTGGTCACTATGATGTAAGTTTACATAAAACTGATATATATGAGCGGCAGATTGTGAATGATTATTTCATCCTGTTCAAATTTCTTTAAGGAATATGAGACACGAGTTTTGTGTATTCAGTCCTGAATGATTACTGTTATTGGTGTGTTTACATTCATAAATGACATAGTATACAGGTTCCTGGATGACATGATCTGCGAATAGTTATGACACTAATGATGTTTAAATGTGTAATGATATATAACATTACTTTCTAGCCAATAACTGTTCATCAATCCTTATCTGGATTAATGGTAATAATTGTGGAGTTATGACAGTTTATTCCTAATCATTGTACAACTACACTGACGACAGTATGGATGTAGTGATATAACCCAATATGCTGGAAGGACAAGAAGGTGACTATCCTCTACCCTGTATATAACGCGAAAGCATTGTTTGTTTTAACTGTCAGAAGCTCAGATTTACGCAATATGTAAAACTTCATGTCCTAAATTAAAAACAAACAACAACAAAAACCCAGGAAATTATGTTCATATTAGGAGGAATTGATTTTTCTTACAACTTTTCATTTAATAGCCACTATCAAATTACTTGTTTTCATTATTTGTTATTTGCGTGGGAAAGGATCTTTCTTTGGCACATGATGAACATAAAGTGTAAATAAGTTGGCTCCAATTGACAATCTTGAACTCAAACAGTGTATTATTAGTTTGTATCTCTTCCAGGGCAGTTACACCCCTTTTAATGTTTTGAACATTATTTATGTCTAGGACTACATGTTGATGTCCTTTTTATTTGTTGTTTTTCTCTTCAAATAAGGAATTATGCTAAGTCCATTATCAAATGAAAAAGTGCATTAATTTATTTAAATGTTTCTTACAATTACATAACTACAATTCACTTTTGATTTATAGTTCAACTGTCATATATTTCTCAATATTGTGTTTTTGTTTATATGATTCACCTTCACCTTGTTCTGAGAGAGAAGAACTAAATGTCAATAATTTTATAAAATGTAATGATTTGGTCTAGACCGTACATGGTGTACACGCCGATGCTTAAATGCTAGGAATGTTATTTTTCCTCGGTAAATTATTCACAAACAATCTACATCACTCAGTCCCAACATTTTCTTTCGAATTATCGAACATTTTAAATATTTTATACCTTCTTTCTGTACCCTCAAGAAACCGTTATTTTTAATATCTAATAATATCGAAGAGAATTTCCATGGGAAATGTTTCCAATTTCTTCAATGAGTGCTTTCATTTTTGTATATTTTTTCTCTTTTTGTTTGATTTTTTAAAACAATTTCTTTTTTACTCCAGAACATCAACCAAATGTTTTAGCAATTCTCAGTTAACAAATGTATGCATTCAATTGATACCTACAAAACGCAATCCCACTGACATCCTGTCGATGTGTTTTATAGATCAGTTAACAGCTTTCTCTTACTCCTCTGTGGCGATATTCACCCAAAACCAGGACCAAAATAATATAAAAATTTGAAAATGATTCATCTCAATGTCCGTAGTCATAAAGATAAAATTGACATAGTTTATGCCGAATTTGCAGATTATGATATTATTTGCCTTACAGAGACCTGGTTAAATGATACCACTCATTCAGACACTCTCCTAATTCCAGGTTTTCAAAAACCATTTAGAAAAGATCGTTTAACGCGAGGCGGTGGTGTGGCCATTTATGTAAAGCAACATTTATGCGTAAATAAAATGTAAATCTAGACATTATCTTATCGGGGCAAACATTATTTGAATAAGATTGACGAATCTATTGGAATGGCCATTGATTTGAATATGTTTACGGTCATTACTGGCGATTTTAACATTAAGCGAAAATAACATTAAAATAGAAACATGTGTATGGTATAAATCAGATTATAAATGAACGGACAAGAATAACGCATAACTCAAGCACTTTGATAGATTTGATATTTGTTACACATGAAAATAGCGTGCTAAGTTCAGGCGTCCCAGATCCCATATGTAGCGATCATTGTCCGATCTTCATAACAATAAGAGATAATCTAAATAAGAGTAATTCAACAATAAAACGAACCGTGTACGATTATAAGTCAATGGATATGGAACATGCGCGTATACTCATTTCCGAAATTGACGAAAGTGAAATATTCTCTACTGACAACGTCAACAATGCAACTGAAATTTTAACAACAAAATCAAAATAGATCTTAGATATCACAACACTAAATAGGCTTGTCAAAAAATCCTTTGTGGATGAATAGCGAAATTCGTTCTGCAATGCGAAAACGCAACCGATTTCACAAAAAGGCAAAATATCGCAATAGTGCGTCTAAATGGGCAAATTTTAGATCAATTAGAAATAAGGTAATAAATTTGATACGTGTTTCTAAAAGAAACTGCGACTTAAGAATCGATGATAGGATAAATACTTCAATTGGCACGAAGACTTGGTGGCGTATCAAAGAAAGTCTGAATGCAATTACTTTCCACCGATCTTATCGGACGGAGTGATTCACGATGATCCCGAAAACATTGCAAATATTTTAAAAGACTTCTTTGTTAAACAGGCTACAGTAACCTACCCAGATTTAAAACCACCCACTTTGGAGTGTGAACCCGTCTTAAATACGCTAAGTTCCACGAAGTGCAAGATATTCTCCTCTCTGTTGGTCCGTCAAAGGCAACAGGGTCTGATGGAATAGGAAAAAGATTTATTAGATTTGTAGCTAAAAATGTATCCCCATTATTAACTATACTATTTAAGATGTCTCTTCAAAACTCGGTATTTCCATCCATTTGGAAAGAAGCATCCGTCTTACCCCTTCATAGAAAGAATAGTGCAAATAAATGTTCCAATTACAAACCAGTTGCCCTAACGAGTTGTTTGTCTAAAATATTTGAAAAATGCGTCTTTAAATATGTATTCAATTTCCTCCGAGATAATAATATCCTTACAAACTTGCAATCGGGATTCATGCCAGGCTATTCTACAGCGAACCAGTTGACGTTTTTGTACGATTTCATTGCTAAAGGTCTAGACGAAGTTAAGGAGCTAATGGCTGTTTTTGCGACATCAGCAAAGCGTTTGATAGAGTTTGGCACCGAGCCATACAATCAAAACTTTAAAATTATGGCATCGATGGATGCTCTTTTGAGCTGGTTTGAAAGTAATTTAGAAAATAGATTACAAAAGGTTGTCGTAGATGGTCTTTGCTCTGATCGTAAAACTGTACTTGCTGGCGTGCGACAAGGCTCCGTGTTGGGACCACTACTTTTTATTGTTTACATCAACGATATAGTAGATGGTATAGAAAGTCATATTCGTCTATTTGCAGATGACACATCAATATATGTTATTGTAGATGATCGCGATATTGCCGCGTCTTGTCTTAATGACGATCTGAACCGGATTTCGAGCTGGGCCGAAAAATGGCAAGTCAACTTTAACCCTAGCAAAACAGAAACTGTAAATTTCTCTCATAAACTCAAAAGTGACATAATTCCGACTTGGTATATGGATCAAACCCCGATACAAGAAGTTCAAATCCATAAACACCTTGGTGTCACTCTTCAGAGTAATTGTTCATGGAAAAGTCATATTGAAGATATTGTCAATAAAGTAAGCCCAATGATAAACTGCCTCCGAAGTTATAATTATCGCCTCTCAAGAAAAACGCTCGAAATTATGTACAAATCACTTGTCATGCCGATTTTTGATTACTGTTGTTATATCTGGGATAACTGTACGCAAGAACAATCTTATCTTCTCCATCAGTTACATTTAGATGCACTTCGCACCATAAGCGGCGCAGTTGGTGGTACTAGCCATGAAAAATTATACCGAGAAACTATGTTTAAACCGTTATCTGAAAAAAGGCATAGAATCAAATTGACTTATTTTTATAAAATGTATAGCAATCTCTCCCCGGATTACTAATGCGACCTCGTGCCTAAACCTGTCTCTGACAATAGTCAATATCTTCTAATGAACAGTTCTAAATTACAAACTATACACTGTAGGACTAAACTATATGAAAAATCTTTCCTTCCAGATACGATTAAATTGTGGAATTCGTTACCCGACGAAGTAACCAATGCTGAAACAATTGGCAAATTCAATTTTCTTTTAACAAAGACTGAATAAAAAATTACCTCGATCTTAATTACGGCAGTCGATTTTGTCAAATTGTACACAGTCGTCTCAAGCTCGGATGCAGTGATCTTAAATTACATTCAAAATTGAAGAAACATGAACAATTTCGTTTTATTGCTGATTCTAAATTAAACACCATATCTGACCTTATTTCTAAGGCTTTAGATGATGGCTCAATCTCAGACACAGAATATGCTTTGATATCTCTTGAGCTTTCAAAATTTCAAGAGATGAAGGAAAATATAAAAGTGGTCAAATCTTCAAAAGAAGATCTCATGCATTTTTTCCGGAAGTTTAAAAGAGATAAAGTACAATTGTACTTGAATATTGTATCTTACTTATAACAACTGATCTTTGAAATCTGGTGGGGAAAGATCGTTGAAATATCCCTCACAAATATCAACTCGTAATTTTACACTAGTAGGTCCTATGCAAATTGTATCATTTTTTATTGCAGCACTGATCAAAACACGAGGATAATTGATATAAATTCATCAATGAATTCTATATTATCCCCCACAGTGAAAAGTTTGGAATGATATAACTTTGCAAACAAGACATTAGAGTCGGGTTTAAGACATTTACACAAATCTTCCAAGACATTATTCCTCAAATCACCACTCATTTCTAACAGAGTATTCAATTCACGTCTCCCTTTTAAGTTAACTCATTCAATTCATCTATTTCCATTTTGTAGTTGCTAATCAAGTGGGTTTTACATTGAACTACAATTTTTTATAAAGTATTACCCAAATCTTCTGACAAATGTAATGGTATGTAAAATCCTCCATATAAATCTCCTTTTATGGAGGATTTGATATTTTTCACACGAAATATCTAACTATTCCCATCATTCGTGGAGATATCAATTATCTTATATGTAATATTATTAAACACAACTTCTCTTGAATCACTGAATATAATGCTATAATTTTTAGGATTTGATAATTTACTCATTCTCTTTTATTATAATGTTAAAATCTGAAAAACAAATGTAGTAAAATAAAGCTAAACTTAGCAACAGCTAAACAGTATCAGACTTTCCCCGGGGAAGGTTTGGCCTAGGACAAACTTTACCCCCCTGGGATTAATCTTCCCCAGGGAAACTTTCCCCAACCTATATTCTACCTACCTACACCTAATTTCTATTGTCCACATTCATAGCAATTTTGACCCCTATTAGCTTACTTTACAAATCCTCAGTTTTATTTTTAGTGGGAAGATATTCAATTATGTGTGCAACTTATTTGCCTTTCATCTTTTTGAACAACTGATAACATTCCAGTCTAACTAGTCATATTAAGAACTTGATTTTTATTATTTTACATTTATATCCATGTGGGTGTACATTTACAGGAGGAAATTCTGGCCTAGCAAGGCTATTTCTTCCCCACCCACCCTCAGTCTTTATTTAAAGGCGGGAGAATCTGGTCTAGCTATGCTATTTCTTCCCCACCCTCAGTCTTTATTTTCAGGGGGGGAAGTCTTGCCTAGCTAGGCTATTTCTTCCCCACCCTCAGTCTTTATTTTCAGGGGGGGGAGAGTCTTGCCTAGCTAGGCTATTTCTTCCCCAACCCCAGTCTTTATTTTCAGGGGGAAAATTCTGGCCTGGCTAGGCTATATCTTCCCCACCTTAAGTCTTTATTTTCAGGGGGGAGAGTCTGGCCTAGCTAGGCTATTTCTTCAATATTAGCTTTTGCTAAAATCTCCAGAGAAATAACTTAGCTAGTCCAGAATCTACACTTGTTACACCTGATTGGGGAAGAAACAGCCTAACTAAAGGAGACTTTTCCTCCTATAAATAAAGACTGAGGCTGGGGAAGAAACAGCCTAGCTAGGCCAGACTTTCCCCTCTGAATATAAAGACTATTTACAGGGGGAAGAAATAGCCTAGCCAGGCCAGACTCTCCCCTTGTAAATAAAGCTTCAGGGTGGGTAAGAAATAGTCAAGCAAGGCCAGACTCCCCCTCCTATAAATAAAGACTTAGGGTGGGGAAGAAATAGCCAAACTAGGCCACACTCTCCCCCCTGTAAATAAAGTTTGAGGGTGGGGAAGAAATAGTCTAGCTAGGCAAGACTTTCCCACTTGAAAATAAAGACTGAGGGTGGTGAGAGTCTCCCTATAACAATAAGTACCAAGGGTGGGGAAGAAATAGCCTAGCTAGACCAGATTTTACCCTCTGAAATAAAAAACAAGGGTGATAGCCAAACAAATGCCCGGATAAAGTCTTATTGAACCTCTCCACAATAGCTTGATTTCTATCGGGCTCTTTATATCCCTGTCTTATTTTAACATTATATGTTTTGTCAGGTACGATGTTACCTCACCAAAAAATTCTCTACCCGGATCGACTTGAAATATACTTGGAAATTTCAATGGAGTTGTTTTGTATATTCTTTCTAAAGATTTAGCAACCTCGGTTGAGTTTTTAGTTGTAATCGGCATTGCTGCTTTATATCTAGATGCCACATCAACAACCGTTAATGCGTATCAATAAGTTTTTCTCCTATCTCTTTCATGGGGTAAGAATAATAAGTCAGCTTGGTGGATTTCATTAGGTCGAGTTGCATCAAATTTCAGCCTGGGTATGTATTTAGGTGAAAATATTTGCCAAGTGGCTTGTTTCACTTACCAATTCTTGGCTTCGTTTTAATAACCATAGCAGCCTTAATATATAATTAGCAAGTTTATCTACAGCTGCAAGGCCTATCCAGTACCCCTTCAGACTGTAATAAACCCTCTGGAGTTTCTTTTCCATATATTAGAAAGGAATCAAACTTTTAAGTTGAATACCCGTAAGCATTAGTATTAACACCATTATCTGTAGTAGATATAAAAGGGGGTTTCTGGACCACGGGAAATTTTTAATGTATTTCTAATGTATGAAATACATTAAAAATCTCCTTTTTAGACACAAGTATTTTTTAATGTACTTCATACATTAAAAAATGATGGGGGTCTGGACCACGGGGAATTTTTAATGTATTTCTAATGTATGAAATACATTAAAAACCTCCTTTTTAGACACACGTATTTTTTAAACATCTCATCTCTCACTGAAGTGATTCGAACAACACTTTAGCAACAACCAGCTGTTGCCCGCCTGTATTGATTTACACATTTCAGACAGAAACATTTGTCAATAAAGCGGTCATATAATATCACAAAATGGCGGATGACTGGTTTCCGGTTCAGTGCGGTTATTGCATAACAATTGAATAAATCAATATAATTGTTCACCGATAATACACATTATAAGCAGTTTTACATCAAAATTACATCAAAATTAGGATTGTATTTAGTTTGTATAGCATTATATTATCAATTGAGACCAAAAAATTTCATTTCTACAATATGAAATTTAAATATATGAATTTGTGTTATATCAGGTTTGTTGCAATGTGGGTTCAAACCCCACATAACCTCTGTGGTCTTTAAGAGGTGATGGGCAATTATAAGGGACCTGACACCCCTACCCGTCTCGCAACAAAAAAAAAAGAGGCGGGGAAAACCTCCCTGGGGAGAAAGAGGAGAAAGAGAAGAAAGAAAGAAAGAGTTGACCCCAGGGAGGTCTGGCAAGTAGAGCCAAAAAAGGGGATTTTGCTAAATTTTTCAAAAATTTTCAATAATTTTCTATAATTTTATTACATATTTTATTACATATTTTATTGCATATTCATATCCAATTTTGGATATGATTATTTTGTATAAGAGTTAGTCTTTCTTAAACATTTCTATAATATTTTCTCTGTCAATCTTTTGAGATTTAATTTGTCTTATCATTTCATAAAAGTTTGAATGTTCAGCCGTAATAAGATTAAATTCCTCATTAGAGATACAGTCATCATCTAAAGCTTTAGAAATAAGGCTAGAAATGGTATTTAATTTAGAATTTGCGATAATACATATATCTTCATGTTTTTTAAGTTTAGAACGTAACCTCTTGGACGCAACCTTCATCGATGTTCCAAGCAGACTAGTGATAGTCGCAGAAAGCATGATTCCGATACTTACTACTTACGGGGGCCATAATCACGGTTGCTAAGACACCTACACCACTAGCTCCTAATGCAATACTACAAGTAATTAGTTTTGTATCCAGTGTTTCCGTTACATTCAAGCTTTTCTAATGGATTTACTTTTAGCCATGTGAAAGTCGTACTCTTTAAAGGATTTTAAAACCCTATTTTGTGTTATTTAGTTTCACTATTGTGCTAGATTTCAAAGGTAAATGCAAGCCCGCATGTTTTTACGTAAATTTTGCAAACCCGCGCTGACACTTGTGCGCCGCTTTGCAAATCCGGCTGGCCGATATGCAAAAAGATCGGCAGCTTTCGGCACCTTCCGTAACGTGACGTAATAGTGGCCCGTCACTCTCGCCCAGGCGTGAAGAACTGCAGTATGCCGATATGTCAAGCAGTTCAAAAACATGCTTTTGGTTGGTATATTCCGACACTTGTGATATGTTTCTCCCCAAAATATACGTCAAAGATATTAAATCAATGTCGAACGAAGTAAAAAGATCGTTTTTTATTTTTTTTCGATATTTAAAAATAAATTTATTTTGGATACGAAGCTATACACTACTGTAGGCCTATGGCTATGGTTCGTCATTTCGAAGTTTAAAATTCGTTGTGCCTTTGTCGTTGGGTTTATATTTTTTTATTTCCTTATTTGGTTGAAGGTAGATCTCTATTTTCTTCAATAAATACAATAAAATGAATGTACATATTTCCTATAGGCCTAGTTACAAAATTCTAGGCAGTGTTTCAGATTAACGGCGCGACCGCATTCTCGCATGATTTCTAAAAAATGTCGCATGTGTTTTCAGCTTTATGCGCCTAACTGTCTCGTTTAATTGTTTAATTGTACAAATAAATTTTGAAAGAGCTGTCAACTTATCTTCATAGAGGATACAATAATAAACTGTCGGGGAATCGCAAGTCGTTATTGTTTACATGCTGTTACTATACCCTCCCTCCAATAACTTCAAGTTCCGGTTACCAAGCTCCATGTATCGACTGAGCACGGTATATAACAAGCCAACGGTATTTGGAGCTTGCGTTAAAAGGGGTGCACAAAGGAACAGCGACCTATATCATATCTGAAGTTATTGTTACTGTCTGCTTTGTTAACAGAGTCAAAACATTACGTGGTGTGTGTCAAGTAATTTGTACACATCATAACTCTACTTTATAATGTTTAAAAGAACTTGAGTGTTTTTAGTTTACTTAATGTAATGTATTTTCAGTATTTTACCACAGCACGGTTACACGTCTATAATCAGAATTATTTGAGTAACTGAATTAAAATTAAAGTTTAAACACCTCCTACATGGTTCCCATATTTTTTTCAATATAGGCCTAGCTATATCTTTTATGACCGGCTTTAATAATGAAATTATGGAAATGGAAATGTTTATGTCACAAATATACATAAACAATGTTGATCACATGAATTTAAAGAGATAATTAGCAAGTATAAGTGTTAAATTCTCTTTAGAATACAGACAGTAATCCCCTTATTGTTTTTTTCAATATCATGATGTAGATATATACCCCTTATGGGAATTTTACAAATGATAATTGATTGTTGGAAGGTGAATGAAATAACAATTAAAGTAAATATGTATCATTAGATTACAATGATTTTGGGAATACTTAGTTATCAGAAAACATGTATGCAACATACTTAAATTCATGCAGGCATTCTTCTCAAATTAAGTTTATTATTCTGAATTTCTGATACTCACCTTAATTTATTTATGATAAAATTTCTGAGAATATTTAACTAAACACTTACACATATGTACATTTCTGGCATATTGCATGTGTAATTTAATCAGAAAACATCAATTCAAAAATAACTTCTCATGCAAGAACTCTCTTGTTAATATAAAAACACTATCTCAGTTGAAATATGATAAGTAGGAGAAGCACCAAAATCAGTGTAAGGAAATTCTGCCCTTAACAGTATCATTTCTGTTGTTAAAAAAATAAAATTTGCATTGATTTGGCTTTCTTGTAGGAAGAGAGTAATAGGGGAAAAAATCTCTTATATTTTTTTTGGGGGAGGTGGGGGTGTTATTGAAGTGATTTGTTTTGTAAAATATTTAAAAATATTTAAAAAATATTTTAATTCAACATGGAAATTACCTGGACATAACTTCCACTTTTTGGACCTGCAATTATTATTGCCTGATTAATTGTTAGTCTTCTGACTTTAAAACAGAAATATCTTAAATTTTTTGCAAAACTTAAATCACAGAAAGCAGATGATTTTGTAGATGTAGCAATAGACAGGCATATTGAATGTGTCTGCTAACATAATCATCATTTAAAACAAATTTACAAATCAAACAAACTTACATGATAAATGTCAAACATATTTTCCCTATGTGTAATATTTTTCTATCAATATTCCGTTTGCTGTCCATTGCCTAGTTTTATCTTTGCTACTAGATATACTATAAATATGGAGAGAAAAAATTCATTCAGCTTCGCTGTCTGATTCTGCAAACTTGGACAACAAAAAAAGATCAGAATTGATTGATGATATTAGCTTATAAACTATCCACCTAATGGCCGTATTTAGAGACAGTTACTGGGACCCTTACAGTAAACGATCGCAGTTTCAACAATAATAACATAATAAAATCCATTTGTCATAAGAAAAAATTCATAAAGATATTTCGTCAAAAACTGTTAGTTAGACAGTCGGACGTTTCGTCAATATAAATCCATAACCCAAGTTTCGGGCTACATGAAATGAAATGCTGATTCAAATACGATTTCACTCGCACGTGGTCGGGTAATGGCCCGGAATATTGATTATAAAATGGGAAAATAATGTATCGAATAGAATAAAGTTTTTTGTCGAATAAGTTCATAATTAGTTTTTGATAGCATATGTAGCATTATATGTTTATTTCTAATGACAGTTACATCAAAATTCGGCTTTATAAACTCACGCCGAAAAACTCTCCCTACGTTTACATGTCAACAACTGCACACTTCCGGGTTCGTCGGGCCACTATTACGTCACTAGTACGTGCGCTCATTAATGTTCGGTTGTTTTCGGCTTTCGCTCGGAAAGCGTGACATTGCAAGATTACCACGAGGGACAAATTTTTTATCTGGGCGATGTCGTAAGATGTGTTGTATGATTGAAACATCACGTATCTGACCACAATAGTTTCTAAGTGGGGTTTTAAAATCCTTTAATAATCTCATCTTTTATCTCGCTTATTCTATTCAAGCGAAATTCATCGACGTCGTTTGTTAATACAGCCCGCATTTTTATTATATATGGAACTAATCCTTAAAGGTCCGTAGATAGCCTTTTGAAATTGGTTGAGAAGTAGACATTAATCTTTTAAAAACTATATTATTAGGCATAGGTATTGTAGTAACTCTGATCCTACTCCCACTAGGGCGTTCTATTGTAATCTCACCTTCTAAATTATGATTTATCTCATCGGGTGTTATAAGCATATACAGAGACTTATTTGGAACAGTCCATTTAATGTTTAGTCCGGGTAATATCGTTACAAAATCATCGGGTACAGTCCCTAAATTCATAGCTATATAAATATATTCACCGTAATTCTTTTCAGTAAATTCTTCAAAACCTTGATAGAAAAGCCGGGGCATTAGGTTTGAATGCATCATTTCCAGCTAAACCATACTCCCCATTATTATTAACAAGTTTGACGCTATTCTTTTTGTTCGGTGAATAAGATACTAATGCACTTCCACTGTTTATGATTTTATTGAGGAAGTGCCGCCTTCCAATTATTGTATTCACGGGATTTAGATAAATATCTAATTCCCATTTCGGTTCTATGATATACGTAAGTTTTCTTGGATTATTGGTGTAATATTGTATTACCTTCTTTGGTTCAGTCAACGCCTCGAGAGCTGTAATATCAAAATCATTTAATTCCTTCTTATTATAATTACCATTTTTGAATAAAAAGCCATAAGTTTTATTCTCGACACCATCACCTTTAAAAATATCTACAGAACCTCCTCCTGGATCAACTTCTTTTCGTTTATAAACTCCAAAATTAGTTAATTGAAGGGCATATATTTTACCTACTTCTCCTGGTAAATCAAATGCTTCTGTATCGCCTAGATTTGCTATACCCATATTCAAACATTTGTCAATTGTTTGATGTGGCCCACTTGAATCTGTCATCTTTAATAATTATTATTTATTCTTTTAATTCGATATATCGGTCATTAATAGCTATTGGCGTTAATAGCTAATCGTGGATCAAAATCCTCCTTAGCAGACGTTAACCCTACAAATGATACATTAGGGCGTAAGTAAATGTTATCAAACTCAATCGAATCTCCAAATAGTTCGTATCCAAAGTTAGTGAAGTCACTATCAGGCATAGAGTCGTACCCACCAAATTCTACCTGCCATTTTGAGAATGGGCGATCTGAATTATATATTATATATAACCAACAATATCCTGAGCCTTTCCATTTAATGTTAAGTCCGGGTAAAACTCCAACAAAATCATCAGGCACATCCCCTAATACTAATTCTAGTAAAAAATGGGTACCAAATTTTTCTTCATTTCCTAATTCGTCCCAAAATTCATCTACAATAGATAGAAAAACTTCACTAACATTAGGCATCCAATCACCTATACGCAACATTTTTATGGAAGTAAAGCCACTGAGGTAAAAAGGATTAGCTATAATACTTCTCGAAGATGAAGGTTTATACGATACCATTGATAGGCCTTCATTTGTAATCTTCTTTAGAAGATGTTGTCTCGTAACCAGTATTGTATTCCTCGGGGTAACCCTAATATTTAAAATCCACCTAGGTATGTAGCTAATCCTGTAATACGGTTCGTATGGGAGGTTCATTTTATAAATTGTATATACCCCATCACTATAAATTGTATCACTAAACTGCCCATGATTTGTAATTATAATATCCTCTAATTCACTAAGTTTGTCTCCTCTATTTTTTTCAATCAGTTTATATTCTCCATCTTTGTATTGAATAATGTATTCACTGTTTTCTTTCCCAGTATCATTAAAAAGATTTGTGCTGGAAACTACTTTCGTACAACTTTCATTTCTAGGTCCGCCAGAATCCGTCATCTTTATTATTAATTATTTATTCTTTTAACCCAAGAAATGCAATGTTAGAGTCGTGTAACCCATATTTATTAGTTGGTTTTCTGTGTCTAATATTGAGATTGTCAAGTTAGGTATTTGCCCGAGCTTAAGTCTTTTATACTGAAGATTAGTAAATGAAACGTACTTTCCACTGTTTAAAGTTTCATTCTCCACAGGTACAATTCTCAATATGGACGACGGGTTTTCTCCGAAAATATTATCGCTAGTGCTAATACAGTCTAAATGAACGCAAAGTTCTCTGTATGGCGCCAATTTAGGTAAAGAGTTTGCAGGATGAATGTCAGTAATAACTATGGGAGAATCAAACCCCAAAGTTTTAGCTAATGGAGTTAATAAGGTAATTTCTTCAGTTCCAATCTTTTCTATTGTTAATTTTCCATTAGCCGTATTAATCGACACTTTACAACCGTGCTCTTTAAAGTAATCATTTAGCATACAAACATTGTAATAACCATCCGGAATAGTTATAGTTGTTTCTCCCTTTGTAAACTCATTATTCCCCTCACTTATGTTATACCAATTAGGATAGTATAAAATTTCGCATAATCCAACTCGCATCTCTCCATCGGCATTGTCTAGAGCTCTTGCAAGTTCGAACGTTTGTCCATTCTAGAAGTTGGAGATAGTTAAATACATTTCTGGCCTCGACATTTTATTATTTAAAAGTTTATCCTTAAATAATAAAAATGGCAGCCTACAAGTATAACGATAAGGCAAGTTATAAAGCTGGTGGTGTATATGATTTAGGTGATAAAATAATTTGGCGTGGTTATGACTACTATTATCGCCATCCTCATTATAAACCCGAATTTACCAAAAATAATAAAAAAATAAACCTTACGACTCAATCGATATGGGTAGATGCTAAGGGTTCTAATTTCGAGGCAAAATTTCCCGATATATTCGAAAATTATGAGGTTATTATTTCTAATGAAGATGAAATAGAAAAATGGAAAAATAAACCCATGCAATTTTGGCAAAATCAACTGCATTTTGCTGTGTGGTGTGCTACGGCAGGGTGTGGTATATCTTATAAAGATCATCTCTCTTCGAAGAGTGGGTTAACGAAGGCAATATTTTTATTTCACGTATATTATCAAATTAGACGTATTTTAAAAGTGATGGAGGTTCCCTTACCTCATGAGGAATCATGGGAAGCCAATAATAATCCGTACAATGTCAGAGTCTACGAACGTATCTGTAATGAATTTAATGTATCAAAGACTACTAATTGGCGTCCCCGAGGGAAAAATAATGGAATGGGATACATGTTTATACCCGAAGTTGGTTCTAATAACCAGAATATGATCCAGACAAATTATGATCCCGAGGGTTGGATTTTTCTTAACGTAAAATCACAAAATGCGCTTAGAGGAGTAATGTATTTTGATAAAAAACCAAGATATATAGACCATGGTAAATGGCAGGTTTCATTTATAAAACAAGTTCAAGAGCATTGGCAATCCTTTGTTTTGGATACATCGAATGGGTTCACTAAACCGGGTGTTCAAAGATTGAACTATTCTATGTATTGCCAATGTAGAAGACGCCATTGCTAGTCCAGTAGATATCCCCAGTTCTATAAAAAGATATGAAGACGTATTACAATACGCTAGTTCTAAATTAGATTATGTTATAGGCTATGGCTTATACATGATTCCTAGCGATATGAAACTAAGAGTAGGTAAATCGGAAGGGTATTATAATAAAATTATAATTGCGGCAACCGATAGAAATTTAGGTAAGAATGTAGAACACCATCAGCCAATACCTGAGAGTAAACTAAAGCACAACATCCCACGGATACCAATGAGTGCTTTAATATATAAGAAAGGCCAAGAACCAAAATTAATATATAAGAAAGGCCAAGAACCAAAACCAGAGGTACTCAAAAACCATAATTATAAAAAACGTATAATTATATTAAGTGGAGTAATAGTAGGGTTAGTTATCATTTGGAGATCTTAGTTTTTATAACCTTCGCTTTATATACAGAATTATTATACCTCCGATAGCTACCATTAATGCCCATATATTTTGACTTAACCAAGTCGCTGTTTTAGACAAGAAGGTTAAAAGCCAAGATAAAATACTTCCTATTATTCCTGGTAAAGCCGCTGCAGCCTTCCCCGCTAATTTAGATAATGCTTTACCTATATATTGTAACCACTCTTTAATCTTATTAGGAGATTTTTTATTATTATTAGGGGGCACTGGCCCACCTCCTCTTCCTGTTACTGATCGTACTATGAATGAAATTATAAACCCTATCGCTGTTATAATAGAGCCTATTGTTATGCCCTGTTCTCGGAATAATATCTTAATACGCTCGCCTAACGATTTATCTTTGTCTAAGAGTTGGCTAACAGTCTGCTTTATACGTTGAATTTGTGAACTTAGGGCGCTTTCATTTGTCGATGCAGCTTCTAACCTAGCTGACCTTTCGAGTTCCAAATCCCTTATTCTTCCTTTAATGCGTTCGGTTTGTTCTTGGCCTTCCGCTTGAGTTAATTTAGTTTTTTCGCGTTCTATTTCTTCATCCAGGTGTGTTAGTCTAGCTAAGTTATGAGTTAGTTCCTCTCTTTGGGTTTTCATAGCTCGATCGAGCCCCCTCAACTCTCTTATATCATATTCTAATCCCTCAGTATTTAAAGGTGGGTCATTTATAGTTTGCAGGACATTGTCTATTGTATTAATAGCTTCATTAGTGGCTTGTATTGGGTGTTCGCTGAAAGAAGTTTCTGCTTCATCCAATTGTGCCAATTGGCTATTAAGTTTTATTTGAGTCCTTTCGGGAAGTTTTTGCCTAATCTTATAATCCGAAAACCCTAATTCATCGTGAATACCCCTTACCCCTAGTTTTTGGCGTAAACTTTCTAGAGGCTTTACCTTATCTTTATTCTCACCTCTTTGGTAATATAAGTCCACTTCGGGGTGACTTTTAAGTTTAAGCTTTCCATTCTGATCTACCATAAACTTAGAATAATCTCTACCACCACTAGGTTCACCAACTTCATTATAAAAATCATCCACGGATGATTTAAGCAATCTTGTTCTTGGGTCTCTTAGTTTATCTCGTAAACTAGTCACATTAGGTGATAATCCCTGTCTCGGGATTGAACTTTCGGAAGAAATGCTTTCATCCATTTCATCGAGATCGACTAAGTTGTCCATTACATAAGATTCATCTCTGTCATTTCCGGCATCTCTGTCATCAAATTGACTGAAGTCGTCCATTTTATAAATATATGTTTTTCCCTTTAAACATTAAAATATGTATTAATAAAATGTCAAATTACGGTCAGAAACTCAATCCATCGCGTAATTTTAGAGAGCCTTTTGGTATAAAAGGAGAAAGGTCCAGTGTTAGGGTAAGTAACAATCCGAGTACTATTGATCAGAATGAACAACTATTAGTTCGCTTTCCTAATCTTGGAAGTCACGATGTCATAGTCCCGGGTACGGTCAGATTGGCTTTCGATTTATTCCTAACATCGGATGGTGATAAAGATGCTAACAGTAGCATTGTATAGAATATTGGTCGCTCCATTGTGAAGAAAACAACCGTTAAGATAAGTAGTAATGAAGTATTGTCTATAGATGAAAGCGATATATATTACACTTACGTAGATCTTTGGAGAACTACACAAGAAAGAGGCAGTTTACATTATCAAGGTATTGACACAACTGCAAATCGAAATGTCACCAGGTTAAGAATGGGATCTGGTCTTGGTGATGCTTCCATTGTAGAAGACAAAGCCCTAGCCGATAACCTAGGAAATCGCTTTTATATTCCTCTAGATTTTGAATTGTTAGAGACTCACATGCCTTTCTATCAAGCTGCATTGGGAGATAGATTAGAATATGAATTGACATTTAATGATTATAAGAATGTAATTATAGGGGAGGCCAACACGAAGTATGAAATTAAAAATATTGCTTTGGAATTTGATAAAGTCAAGGAGTCAGAATTAGCCAGCGAAATCCATTCGATGTATAATAGTTCCATACCAATACACTATGATCGCATACTTCGACATCGTATGATACCTTTGAATAAAAGTGATACGGTGTGGAATATTAACATCAATGTACCGGCCAAGTCTATGAAAGGAGTTTTGATGTTATTTAAAGAGCCCACCCTAGAGTTTGGTAGAATAACTGAATCATTTTACAATCCTAAAATTAATAACGTGCAAATGACCATTGAAGGAGTACCAAATCAGTTGTACAGTCAAGATATGCGTAAATATAACTTATGGGATGAAATTAAGAAGCTTTAAAACATAACCCATTAACGAATATGGTGATGAAAGATCTTTGTCTTACGGATATGACTATTGGTAAGTTCTTAACCGACAAGCATGCTCTATGGCTCGATCTTAGGACAACTGATGACGATGAATTACACGGTTCTGGTAGGCGAATTGAGAATGGTAGTGAAGGAATGACGATAGCAATAACTAAAAAAGCAGAAACAGCTGGACTAATAAAGGCTTACGTGTACGTCATTATGGATGCTAAATTGATTATCAATAATGGTAGATTTGAATCAGCTATTTATTAGTTAGCTCGATTTTGTTAGTTAAAATAATTTCAAACACAATTTTTTAGCAAAATCCAAGCAAACTTTAGGAAAATCCGAGCAAACTTGAGCAAAATCAAGCTAATCTAGCACTTTATACCATGGTGGTGTGTCGGTGCATAAGATAAGTTTGGAGTATTTCCTGTTCAGCTGTTTTCTAACCTTTCCTATTTCGGATTTACTTTCAATAACATAGTTCTCTCGTAAACAATCATCAAAATTATCTTTATCCTTACACTTAAATAAGCAAATCCAGCGAATTTGCTCTCTGAAATCTGTGAGTATAGAATTATATTTCTGGGAAAGAATCCAAACGCTATGTTTAGTATGCCTGCCTGAGAATGCTAGCTTAGATAATTCGGCTTTCTTTCGAGTTAAGTCCCTTTCAGCACTGCAGTCATCGATTATGAACAAGGTAGGTTCATTCTTGAATTTCTTGTGAAAATATTTCAAACAATCGTTAAGTCGTTCCCCTGGAAGAATTTTATGTACATTTGGATCATTATTTACCCACAATTTAGACATATAAGTTTGTATCATCCCAACTTGGGATCGGGTCCCATCTTAAGATGGGACGCGTCCCAGCTTGGAATTCCAAGTTGGGACGTCCCATCTTGAGATGGGACGGCGGATACTTTAACATGTTTATAATATTCTTATTCTAATGTTGAATTTAGTAATAACATGATAACATGTATCATTTAGATGAGCGCTTTAAGGCCCTCGAAAGATATTTTGATTTTATGTTGATTTTCATGACTTATTGGCTATATCTATCTCTCATCGCATACGAGTCTTTCATCATAGTACAATACGATTTCAAAAGTAATTCTTATACAAAATTTTATAAATTATTTCATTATATTCTTAAATATTTTTTTAATGTGACAGCATGTTAAGCAAATAAAAAAAGAAATATACACTCAAAACCCACTCTTAGTGAATACCAAGAATGCTAATGCCTTGTAATCAGTTCAATTTCTTACACTTAAACCGTTCCGTTAAGCAAGATTTCAATGGTACTCATTGTGTTTGATAGTCGAATCTAAGACTTGATAGTCGAATCTAAGACTTTATGTTTCTTAAACATAATTCACAAATACTAACCTATAAGTGGTGTTCCGTCAATGCTTATAAGATGTCCAGTAAATAAATCCAGTTATGCCTCCTCATATTTCCGATCGAACCTGATCTGATCAGTGTCGTGGTGCAAATGGCAAACATACGTGCTTGGTAGTTCAGAGAAGGGTGTGGGGTGGGTGGAGGGGGGAGGGGGGTCCGAAAGAAGAGATGTTGGTAAACATCCGGTTTGGTTATGACACCAATACCTGTGTGTCCCCTTCAAATTAGTGACAAGAATGGGTACCAATTGTACATGAGCATGCTTGTAACACTACAAAGGTACACGCCAAGCGTTTGTTGTTTTAGTCAATGATTATCATTCATAGTTATTAAGGCATTTGCCCCTATCGGCAATATCACTGATAGGAAGCAGGCGTGATCAAAACCCTAACCAAAAACAACAACAAATGTTTATGTTTATTGTTATTCGATGAAAGTGTTTTGGCCAAACTGAATATATTCAAAATATTTTTTTCATAAACAGAAAGATTATGATGTGAAGTAACCAAAATGAAATCTAACATCATCCATTGATTATATATGGGGAAATAGCAGACTTTTTTAATAGAATTTTAAAAAATTTAGAACTTAGTTTCCAAGATTTACAAAAGAAGATCATGGTTTAAACATATTTTGTTCATTTCAAAAAAAGAAAATAGATTTGCAAGCAAGCTGGAAGCTTATATTAATGCCGCGCCAATAAAAATTATATTTTGAAACCATCAAAAATACAACACAAAGTTATGTCAAACCAATACGATGTACAGTTGCAACACAATTCGGTTAAGATATTCAATATTGCAAAGGCAATTTTCTTCATGCTAATTTAGAAATAAAATATTTCAACTCATTTCTTATCAATGCTACAAGAAGATTATAAACGGAGTTTGTTAACTTTGAGTTCATTAATAAACTTTGTTTAACTTCACAAGATTTGTTGACACAAACCAGGGTACAGAGTTGAGAAAAAACAATTTTTCTACTTAACCCGAGGTAACATATGATTTCGATCAGTATGAAAAGGTTGTTTTTATATGTACAAGCGTCTATCTAGGCTTGTTAGAAGCGTTGAATTGAGAAAATGTATGTGCGTTGTTACTGCTAATAAGTTAATCAACTGATCAACTGAGTCAAATAAGCTGAGTAGGTGAGAGGGAAGAATTATATTTCAGTGTAATATTGTTGTTTTACAGCTGAAAGTTTACTTAACTAATCGTTTTGTTATCTTAAATAAGCTACTTAACATGTCCCCCCGAAAAAAGGCATTAGGTTTGTAATTACACATCATGGTAGTTTTACTGATATACTAACAATTATCGAGTTATTTTGTGCTGACATACATGTACTAATGTGTTATCTTCAGAGGACTAAATGATTCATAGATATATGATTCAATGATATAGAAACTGTCATTTCTTATACAAATTTGATATTGAAACTGTCATTTCTTATACAAATTTGATATTGAAACTGTCATTACTTATAAATATTATCGTATTTCATTGTATGAGAATATGCAATATGGTTTAAAGATACTTTTATTCAAAAGAATCTGGTTCGGTAAACAAGCAAAACTTTGCTTATGTGAATACCTCACCAGTACATGACATGATAAACATAATATACACAAGGACCAAACAAACTAAAATAAAATTAACATAATGACGTGTGCATTTACAAAAGAAATTAAGAAAACGTCTGCAGTTGCCTTCATTAAAAGTTTTCACTTACAATAATTTATCCAAACGCTTGGTCTTACAGATGAATTGGTGAAGTGACTCTATGATGTTTCTATTTTCATTTCTGGTTGTTGGATTGATCCCATATAAAACCTTTTGGAGGCTGTATTCATTTATATAGAAATAAGAATTGTTTCTTATATCTGTATAGAGTTCGCAAGTAAATAGATAATGAAGAAGATCTTCGTTGTGATATCCACATGCGCATTCAGCGCTATTTGATATAAATCTATTAACTTTATCAACATGTATGCAATATGTGTAATCATATAATGGTTAGCAAACAGACAGCAAATGCCTATATAAATTCTTTTCCTGAAACAAACATAAAACGATTTAGATATCAAGTACATTGATGGAAATATACATTTGCAATTATTCTTACTAAACTCAAATTTATATTAAGCTTTGTCTACCTTACATTTGGTACAAATTTTAGGAAAGAGCTTTAAAAATCGGTTGGTATCATTTATGAAATGATAAACAGATATTATTAGGAATTCGTTAACACTCTGTTACAAAGATTTGTCGCCGTTAAGATAGATTTTAGTATATTGATATTATTTACTAGGGAATATTCAAGCCCTAAGTTGGCACTAGTGGAAAATATTTAAAATTTTGGGAACCAGACTTTGATAATAGGAACTTTTTTTTTTTTACATTTGATACAATCAACCACGTCGCCAAGTAGATAAACAAGATAATAATTTGTTAAAACAACATGGGCTTATGGTGTCTCCATATGTTGTTTTAGCCTAACACTACCTACGGTGGGCAAATTGGTGCCCAATCATCCCCTGTCATGCCAAGCTGTCACATTAACATATTCAGTCTATTCAGTGCTGGATTGTAACGATGGAGAGTACCTTAATTTCTGCTTATAGAAGGTTTTTTCATGGATTATTCATTTCTTTGTATCAGGTACGTTTTTTAAATATATATTTAAAAAAAAAGCAATTTATCACTAGTGTTGTAAAACTTGGATCTGTATTAGAATAACTTCATATCTTTGATTGTTAATAGTTTATGCCACCTTTTTGTAAAGAAACTAAGATACAAATATGTCTCTGTGAAATGTGGAGCCGTTTGGTTTCTCTCTGTTTACAGCTGTTTGATCTACGCATGTATTGGTCGTTTGAAAAATGCTGAAAACTATTATCTAAATATAAATCTATATATTGATCTGATTTTGTTATGTCGCTTAACAAGTGTGATTCAATCAGTAATCAAATGGGACTTTAAATAATTGTTTGAGTAGTGTTGAATCGTTCGTACTCGATAATAGATGAAACCGAGTCAGAAAGTGAAGTAAATGAACATCAAATCAAATTTTCTCCGTAGATATGAAAAGAATATAACACAATTATCTAAAAACATGTTTTACTGACACAATTCATTATAAAATATGAATATTATTAACATGTTTTAGTATCCCCCGACCCATCTCAAGATGGGACGTCCCAACTTGGAATCCCAAGTTGGGACGCGTCCCATCTTAAGATCGGGCGGATCCGCAGTTGGGATGATACAAGTTTCGTTATCATTAATGGTTGGACAAATAATAATAATGTGTTCAAAATTTTCGTAATAATACGTTTCTATAAGGTCTAACATGAATTTAGTTTTTTCGCATCCAGTCTTTCCACAAATGATAGCGCAATGCGGATCTTTAGGTAGTATCTCCGAGGCCATCTCTTTTATAATTAAGGCATAAAATTTTAAATATAAATGTTGGCACTTGTATTATTGTTGATATGTTTAGGTTTTGCACTATTTGCAGGCATAATGTTATTGTTGATGTGTTTTGCAGGCATACTAATATGTTTAGGTTTTGCACTATTTGCAGGCATTATTCTTTTAAGAAATTGCCGCATAATATATAAAATGGAATTAAGCGAAATCATGGGGGAGATATCCTCTATATATCCCCAAGAAATGATTGAGGATAAGAGAAACAAACTAACAAATGCTGTATTGGGTGGTGGGAAATTTGTAGATAAAAAAAATTCTACTGAGATAATAAGCAATATGACCGATGAAGAAATAATAGCAGAATATGAGAAATATGAACGTAGGCTGGGCGCGACTATGGTAAGAACGTTAGGGAAATCTTTCCTACATTTATATTCCAACGCTATGAGTCACTTCTTCAATATTACTCCTAATAGTAAAACACAGTTATTCGAAGAGCTTAATGAAGACCCATTTATCGATATTGCTACGAATAAAATTTGTTGTGACCTTTATTCTAAGTGCGGAATGTACCTGGCTCCCATTACAATGATGATTACAACTGCTAAGCATGTTGACTTTAAGAATATAAGTTTTGATAATAAAGATGTCGAACCCAGAAATATCGAATCCAGAAATGTCCTCTCTGAGGCCAGAGATGCCGGAGATACCATCTTCGAATTCAGAGATATCGGAGACCAATGAGGATGTTCAACTTAGTGATGAACAGGTCACTAAAAAGGTAGATAAGAAGGTGGTTAAAAAATCAAAACGTGGCACAAAAGCTATTGGGGATGTTAAACTTAGTGATGAACAAAAACTCACAGTCACAAAAAATCCTAAAAAGGTAGAAGCTGGTAAGAAGGGTGCCATGGTTAAAAAATTAAAGCTTGAGGCAAAAGAGACTCGAGTTAAAAATCACGGTAATCTAGCACTTCCCATCCTGATAGGCGTCCTAGGTATAGGTGCAATGGTTGTCTACACTAAATTGAATAAGCCATCTACTGATAACAGTACTGATAATAGTAGTCATAAAAACCCATTTAAGAAAAAGGTTTATGATATATAAACATGAATGAAGAAAAGAATATCATAAATACTCTTTACCATGCCGCAATAGTAACTGGACTAGCTGCAGGTTCGGTAAAATTAAGCAAAATGGCATTTAAAACGAGTACACCAAAATTAGATTTCCTTCCCCAAGATATTGGAATGATGATGATTTATATTGGGGGAGATTATCTAGTCAAAAATAAATATATTCCCGCTGATATCACTCATTGAGTTAATACCTCTTTAAGGATAGAATACATTATTTATAAAATGGCAAGTATTGCAGTAATGGCGGTTGGCGCAATAGTTAACGCTTTGGCCTTCTCCCTTCTCCGGAAGTAACTATCTATTTTCAAAAATGGATAAGGGTGAGAGAGAAAGACATGATAAAGCTTTAGAGAAATTATCAACTGCTAAAGTTCAATGGGAGAAACGTAGAACTGAGAGACTCGATTTCTTAAATGAGCAGCTAAAAAAACAATCTCATTCTATTAAAACTTTTAAAGATGTGGATGAGGCGATGCATGAATATTATATTAGATTTGGTAAGCCCTTACAACCATTAGAACCTCAACCAACTCTGACAGATTTTTATACTCCTTCGAGTAGTCAAATGGAGGGAGAAATAGCATTCACTATTTTAAGTATGACTGGACTTATCATATTGATTTATAAAAGCCTTTAAGGCATTCATAATATATTATAAAAATTTTTAAAAATAAAATCATTTAGTATAATAAAATGCTCCCTTCAAAAGAAGAAGTATGCCCCCATAAGGAAGTAATAATGTATAAAGGGAAAGAGTTTTGTGAGAATTGTTACCAGTTTACCGATATTGATCCCGAAACTTGTATTCACAGGAATATAATTGATGGCTACAGATGTGTAGACTGCGGGTTTGAATATAAAATACTTTATAATTGTAATGCCCCTAGTCATAAACAAAGGAAACTCTATAAGAAATTGCGCCGATATAATTTGAGACTATGCTTACAATTATTAACCACAGAAAAATATACTGATATATGTGATAAGTTAAATTTAACTATAAGAGGCAAGATTAGCCTAGGATTGATAGGTGTTTGTTTAGTTCATGCTTATAAAAAACTTAATATTGACAAAAGTTACGAGGAAATTGCTAAATTGTTGCGCATAAAAAATCATCATATCAGTAAAGGTTTATTCTATTATGAATTATCGGAACGCCCCGAAGATGAGGTATTTGTATAAATTTATTTGGTTCATATCCAATGAGAATCCTCATTGGATTTACTCCATTAAAAATTATTTTTGGGAAAAAATTATTTTTGGGAAAAATTTATTTTTTGAAATTTTTTTTTCTAGATTATAATAAAATGGCAACCAAATATATTACCTTCAAATCTAGTAATATTCAACATATTGATTGGGACAATCTTATAATTAGTACACCAAAAAAATAAGTTTTTCTAAAGATGGTGGTTCTACATTTAGTTGGTTTGAATCAGATATTAAATACTGTGATAAAGATATGGATACAGAACAAAATGTTTATATTCAATTACCTACTCAACAATTGTGGGGTATTAATGGAGTATGGCCAATTTCAATGGATTCGGATAAAAACTTAAATAATTTGGATGGGTATCAAATTTGTTATCCAATAACCTCTCAAGAAACTATGTCAAACCCAACTGAAGAAGAGAAAAATATCAAACTTATCTTTGACAATATTTGGAAAAGAGTTTTTGAACATATGAAATATTTTGATTCGCTTTCTGATAAAAAAGCTATATTACCTGGACCTAGTCGCAGTGCTGTTATGTGTGCAAGATCCTTCATTTGCTGTAAAACCAATTTATGATCATGCTTATATAAAGAGTGATCGGGATGGTGATATGAAAATAGATGTTACAAAACCACAAAGAACATATATTAAATTACATACAACAGGTAAAGGAGGTGTTAGTAATATCAAAAATAATACTAAAATATGGATTGGAAATAAAAGAATATCTCCTTTAAAATTGTTAAATAATCAAAATACAAAAAATTATCATCGAGGTAAAGCAACAATAGTTGTTTTATTAGATAGTGTATATTGGGGGACTCATGGCCAAAAAACTTATGGAGCTAGTATTAAAATGAAAGCAATAGAAATTGTTTGGACCAATATTTGGAGGTGATGATAGACTTCCTAATAATAGAATTGTACAATTAACTCAAGATGAAATTCTTGAAGCTAAAAAGAATTATAAAAAATTTACCGAAGGTGAAGATATTGAAGAAGAAAATCAGCAACAAGAAGATGAAGAAGATGATGAAGAGGAAAAAAATATAGATGAAGTATGGGAAAAGTAAAAATAATATAAATAGAGGATAATTTTCTAAAATATTAGAAAATTGTCGATAATAAAAGGCCATATGGTAATTATTTTAAAAATATAAATTGGATAAATAAAATTATTTTTAGGAAAAAATTATTTTTAGGAAAAATTTATTTTTTGAAAAATTTTTTTCTAGATTATAATAAAATGGCATCGAGTCGTCGAATTATCGGATATATGTCACGTTTTTTGGTGTTGGCAAAGTCTTTTATAAATAGAGCATCTGTTTCCACCATTAATCGTATGAAAAATATTACGACTAAATTGAAAAATTATATTAAAACTGAACCTAAAACTGAACCTATAACTGAACCTATAACTGAATTTGATACTGAACTTGATATCAAATCTAATATCAAATCTAATATCAAATCTAATATCAAATCAGAAGTATTTTATTTAACAAAATCTTTTGGGAATTATTTACGTAGTTGGGTAATGGATCTTGATTACAAGGATCTATTAATAGTATTCAAAAATACGGAAAAGCCTATGGTAGAAAATTAACCGAGGAATTAGAAAATTTGACTAATATTAAATATCAGTTAGCGGTTAAAGTTCAGCTCAGTAAGCATGATGGGAAAAGCAATAGGAAAACTGTTATGCATGCTTATTTTAGAACTGAACTTATGGTATTAACCGACTCGAGTGATATTCCTACATCTTTATCCGAATGCCAAGAAGTGATAAAAGAAAGATTGGAAAAATTTACGCATCAAGGGTCTGGGTGGGTTGTAGATCGCATCGAAAAAATGTGGTTAGATGTAGCGAAATATAATCCATTGAAAGGTGGGTCCTATATAGATTTACCCACATATTATAAGAATAAGAAGGCCATCATTAATGTAAAGAATAAGGATGCTAACTGTTTAAGATGGGCTTTGAGATCTGCCTTATTTCCAGCAGATTCACACTCCGATAGGGCATCATCATATCCTATTAATGATGGGCTTAATTTTGATGGTATAGACACTCCTACTCCAATTTCACAAATTACAAAGGTAGAAAAAATGAACAATTTGGCTATTAATATATTCGGGAATAATGAAAAAAATGATGGTGTCATTATTCATAGGATTAGTTCCGCTGATGAAAATATTGATAGAATTAATCTGTTTCTATTAGAAGAAGAAGAAGAAGAAGAAGACGCAATTGATAAGGTTAGAAAATACAAAATTAATAAGGATAAGAAAAAATACAAAATTGATAAGGAAGACATTAAATATCATTATATGTGGATAAAGAATTTAAATAGACTTCTATTCGATCAGTCTAAACATAAGGAGAAAAAATATTTTTGTGAAAGATGTCTTCATGGGTATTCTAGAGAGGACCTACTGCAACAACATAAAGCTGACTGCAGGAGTGTCAGTAAATCTGCTGTTAGAATTGATATGCCTGAGGAGAAGGATAAAATACTCCGTTTTAAAAATTATCAAAAACAGATGCCCGCGCCTTGGGTCATTTACGCAGATTTTGAGAGTATCAATAAAAAAGTTCATAATGTACAGCACAGTAATAATAATCAAAGTTTTACTCGTAAAATAGAGGAACATGACGCGTGCGGCTTTGAATTTATTGGTGTGAGGAGTGATGGAACAGTGATGAAGCCAGTCATTTATAGGGGGCCAAATGCAGCGGAGACGTTCTTAATACGCCTTCAGGAAGTTGACGACAATATTAGGGAACAATTAAAAGATATAAAACCTATGGATATGACTGAGGAGGAATCGAGTCAATTTAATAAAGCTAGAAATTGTTGGATTTGTGGTGGGCGGTTTTCTAATAAAGATTGGAGAAAAGTACGCGATCACTGTCATATTAGGGGAAACTATCGTGGTGCGGCTCATAGCAAATGCAACTTACAACTTAAAATAGATCCTAAAAAGCTTGTAATTCCCGTAGTAATTCACAATCTGAAATTTTATGATGCGAACCTTATTATGCAGGCTATTTCTAAGGTTGATGGCAATATAAAATGTATACCTAATAATAATATTATGGAAAGATATATATCATTTTCTTTAGGTGGCCTTCGTTTTATAGATAGTTGTCAGTTTCTTCTAATGTCGTTAGATTCTTTGGTAAAGGCTAATTGTAACTTCCCTATAACTGAACAATATACTCGAGAACTCACGCGGCATTTATTATTGAAAAAAGGAGTATATCCATACTCGTATATGGATAATTGGGATAGGTTTGAAGAAACCGAACTACCACCTATTGAATGTTTTTATAACAATTTATCCGAAAGTCATATAAGCGATGATGATTATAATCACGCTAAAAATGTGTGGAATTCGTTCGGTTGTAAAAATTTAGGCGATTATCACGATCTGTATCTAAAAACCGATGTATTATTACTGGCCGATATATTCGAAACTTTCAGAAAGACTTGTTTGAAACAATACTGGTTAGATCCCGCACATTATTTTACTGGTCCAGGGCTATCCTGGGACGCTTTACTTATGAAAACCGGAGTAAAACTAGAGCTACTAACCGACTATGACATGCACTTGTTTATCGAGAAAGGGCTCAGAGGTGGAATATCCATGGTGTCCAAGAGACATGCCAAGGCTAACAATAAATATGTAGAGGGATATGATTCGAGTAAGCCAACGAGTCACATACTTTACTTAGATAGAATAACCTTTACGGATGGGCGATGAGTCAATATTTACCTACGGGTGGGTTTAAGTGGGTACAATACGAGAATCTCGATATTATGAATATACCTAAAGATTCGGAGAAGGGTTTAATTCTCGAAGTAGATTTAGAATACTCGAAAGAGACCCATATCATAATACCTATCCATTAGCCCCTGAAAGACTTAAGGTGAAACAAGAATGGTTCTCCGATTATCAAAATAATTTATTAAACGGAGAAAAAATGCCCGATGTAGAGAAATTAGTGCCCAACTTAATGAATAAAAGTAAATACGTAATTCATTACAGAAATCTCCAATTATATCTTTCATTGGGTATGAAGTTAACTAAAATACACAGAATTCTAGAATTTGACCAGAGCCCTTGGATGGAGCCATATATTAGAATGAATACAGATTTGAGGACGAAAGCTACTAGTGATTTTGAGAAAAACCTTTACAAATTAATGAATAATTCTGTATACGGTAAAACTATGGAAAATGTAAGGAAGAGAATAAACGTAAGATTATTCAGGACAAATGATAAAGAAGAGGAACCATTAAGAAAGGCTATTGCTAATCCTGCTTTTAATGAGTTTAGAATCTTTGACCACGATTTAGCCGCTGTTCATATGAATAAAACAAAAGTAAAATTGAACAAACCAATATACGTTGGTATGAGTATATTAGACTTATCGAAACACTTAATGTATGACTTTTATTATAATGAGATGAAGAAACAATATGGAAATAAATGCGAAGTTTTATATACCGATACGGATTCTTTGTTATTAGAGATACAAACCGATGATGTTTACGAAGACATGAAAGAAAAAATTGACTTGTACGATACTAGTGATTTTGATAAAGCCCACCCATTGCACAGTATAAAAAATAAGAAGGTTTTGGGTAAATTTAAGGATGAATGTTCGGGTGTTCCTATTTCTGAATACGTCGGATTAAGACCGAAGATGTATTGTATTAAAAAATCTAAAACAGAAATAAAGAAAGCTAAAGGAATTAAAAGATATGTAGTAAAGAATAATACCAACCTTGAGCAGTATAAAGAGGCATTATTCGATAAGAAGACTTTTAAACATGAAATGAATACTTTGAGAAGTGAAGGACATAACATGTACGCAATGCGACTTAAAAAGACATCATTATTTCCATTAGATACGAAAAGATGGATTGCCGATGATGGTGTAAATACATACGCATATGGGTATTTAAAAACATAATACTTCTTATATAAGAGATGTCTTCTTCGAAGAAGATAGAAAAGATTTATTATAGCCCCCAGGGGTATTGGAAAGGCCTAGCAGCTGTAGATAAACTCGCCAAGGCTGCAAAGGTCACTAAGGCAGAAGCGAAGAATTGGTTAATGAAACAAGCCATTTGGCAAATATATTTACCTCCACCCAAATACGTACCAAGGCAAAAATTTGATATATCCGTACCAAATGAAGTTCATCAAGCGGACCTACTATTTCTACCTCACGACCAAGTAAAAAGAAAGACTTATAAGTATGCGTTAACTGTGGTAGATGTTGCCAGTCGATATAAGGAAGCAGAGGCATTAACTACTAAGAACTCCACAGAAGTAGCTAAAGCTTTAGAGAAAATATATAGAAGAAGTCCTTTGAACTGGCCGAGTACATTTCAAGTAGATCCGGGGCGTGAGTTTATGGGAGATGTAACACAACTTTTATCAAAACATAACGTTAGAATTAGAAGAGGCGAAAAAGAAGCGCACAGAAGTCAAGCCCTTGTTGAGAGATTTAATAAGACACTATCCGAACGCTTATTCGGATATCAGTATGCTCAGGAATTAAAGAACCCAAAGACAAGGTCTACCGAGTGGGTAACCAGATTGCCTGAGCTTATATCGGCAATAAATAATGAAGAGACTCGACTTATAAATAAGAAACCTATAAAAGCTATTAAATTGAAATCAGTTGTGGCTGAATCTTCTGCACCTTTATTAAGAGATGAAAAAATAATACCCGATAGAGTTAACGTAAGATATTTATTTCAACCGTGTGAACTTGAGGGTGATCAAAGATTTAGAGCAACGGATCCCATATGGTCTCTTAAAATATATAAAATTAGTCGATATGTTTCTAAAAAGGGTGAACCAACACTTTATTACTTACAAGATGGACCAGGGCGCGGCTTTGTTAAAGAAGAATTATTAATCGTGCCATCGGATACTGTCCACAATCCCGGGTGAGATATACATTAAAAAATACGTGTGTCTAAAAAGGAGGTTTTTAATGTATTTCATACATTAGAAATACATTAAAAATTTCCCGTGGTCCAGACCCCCATCATTTTTTAATTTATGAAGTACATTAAAAAATATGTGTGTCTAAAAAGTAGGTTTTTAATGTATTTCATACATTAGAAATACATTAAAAATTTCCCGTGGTCCAGAAACCCCCTTTTATATCTACTTCTGTAATCCACCTTTTAGTATCTAATGGACATAATGATGTTTTATTTATTCTCATTGCATAACTGTTATGACCTACATTTTTCAAAGTATTCATTTCATGTTTAAAACTCTTTTTACCAAACAATGCCAATGTATTGATCAAAGCTCATGTATTTTCTAACTACATACCGTTTAATTCCTTTAGCCTTCTTAATTTCCCTTTCTGCCATCTGTATATAGTACATTTTAGGTCTTAACCCCACATATACATTCATCTTTCATCTTACCTAAAACCTTTTTATTTTTCACATTGTGTAATGGGTGGTCTTTATCAAAATCACTGGTAGGGCTTCCACGTGTCATAAATATTGGACTCGAGTACTCGAGGGGTCAGACTCGACTCGGACTCGAGTACTCGAATTTGTCACATTTTAGAAATAAAGATGTAAATGTAAGTGTAACTGTGTAATATATTTTGAAACAACGACATTTACCTAAGAGATCAGGCATACACATGCCATTTTAATTCTTCAACTGACAACTTGGTAAGTCAATCACGTCCAAGTTCCGACGATATGACAAGTTTATTCACTATTATTCATCATTTGTCGTACTTTAACATTTTAAATTTGTAAGT
This sequence comes from Phorcus lineatus, assembly GCA_921293015.1. Lineage (NCBI taxonomy): Eukaryota > Metazoa > Mollusca > Gastropoda > Trochida > Trochidae > Phorcus > Phorcus lineatus. The sequence continues at coordinate 14,872,962 of OV121089.1, forward strand.
GACAATGACATGCCGACAACTTCATAAAAATTAAAACTTGATTATAATGTTCACCGAACCCTTACTTTTTAATCTACACTTCTTACCGCCATTTGCAAGTCCATGCATATCACATGATGAACATACGATCAGCCATTGGATGATAGTGAAATGATGTCACTCCAAATTGACAAACGAGCACGATTCATTGTATCTTTGATAGGAAATTAGGAAAACTTTAGTTTTTGAGTTTCAAATGGTTCTTATTGCAAGTTATTGCAATTATAATTTAGCTTGTTTAAATTTGCTTGAAATGAAAGAGGTAGGCTATATGAACTCATATTTTCTTAATAAAATGAAACACACAAACATGAAAAAAATGAAATAATGTTTAATTAACATAATACGATCAAGGTTTAAGTGGTAATGTTTTCACATTTCTAACATTTCAAACGAACGAAGATATCATATCCACATTTCACAAGCCAAAGGTTATTTCTAAATCATTTGAAACTGAAAGTTTTATCTGTTGTTATCTTTTGAATGTTAAGACATTAACACTAACACTTCACAATGAATATTGTTTCTTGATTGCAGAGACTGAGGAGTTTTCTGATTTATTTTGGTTAAATGTTTAGTTTAACTGATTACCCTTTAGGACAAACAAATCTTTCTCATACGGAATAACGATTTAACAAATATAAAATGGTGGGAAATATTTAGAAGATATGCAACTCGATTTCAATTAAAAGTAAAGGAGTGTACAAATTTTCCGTTTTCAATCGATGACATTAACATAAATAAAATAAAATGATTCTTTGATTGATCGATACGTGAGATATGAGTTAATAATATTCTTAACAATTAACTTTGAACGGAACATCACTCATAAAATAACTTGTTTTACGTAATAGTACAATTTGTTACCTAAGGAGTAAATTATAATGTTATTAAAATATCATTGATAGTTTGACCATTGACAAGATGAAACTCCAAGTTAACATGACAAGCTGAAATTCCAAGTTAACAACAAACTTCAAACAGAACTTATAATCAAGTCACTGTACATTCTTGTCGAGCATAAAATCAATAAAGGATACTGACTGATATCAAGACTTGAAACTTTTGAAACATTTCCCAATCAATTGTATATATATACATATAAATACGTATACGTTAGCAACAACAACAAGGGTGATATGGATTTCATATCAGCTGTAGATTGGGGGGTGCTAACCTACTTACACCACATGGTCCCCGAAAAGACTCGTCCATCGCGTGTTCACATTTCTATTTTCAGAACATTAATGCTCACATGGTTTTAATCAATCCAAATAAATTCATGTCGCGATCGTTTTGTTTCATATTAACTATATTTTATTCGTTACAATATAATAGATACAGCAGCCGATCTATAAATTTATTAAGATTAGGTCTTACAGCAATACCATTCGAAACTTCGAGAGCAGCGATGAGTACCGAGGATTTCCGAATTCAACACGCGACTGTATCTGACGATGAACTTTTTCAAGTGTCACAAGATATGGAAGAAAGGCTCATTGACACCATGTCTGACAATGAACTGTTGGAGGCCTCGCAAATCATTGAAGAGAAACTACAGGAAGGTAAAAGTACTCCGGGACGTTTTTATGAAGCCAAGGATAACGAAATTCAGAAGCGTGCCTTGGAAGCCGTCCCTGTGAACACACAACGCCGTGACAAGTGGGCATACAACACATTTACAGCTAAGGCAATTGCGGTAAATAATCGGAGAGGTAATGAACGCAAACCGATAACACTTTTGGAAAATATGACTTCTGAAGACCTGGCTTATTTCATGTCCAAGTTTGTTGTGGAAGTGCGAAAGAAAGATGGATTAGAATACCCGCCAAATTCGTTATTTCAGATAGTTATGGGCATACAGTCCTACATTAAAACAAATTGTAAAAAAAAAGTTGAATTTCTACAATCAGAAATGTTTGAAAACTTCCGTCAAGTTCTTGACGGGGAAATGAAACGACTGACACATAAAGGATTAGGGCTGAATGTGAAGAAGGTTGAAGCTATTAGTGTTGACGAGGAGGAACAGCTCTGGAGGCGTGGTCAGCTGGGAGATAGGAACCCAAGAGTGCTTGTAAACACCATCCTGTACCTAAACGGGAAACATTTTGAACTTCGGAGTGGACAAGAACACCGAAAACTAATTAGCAAGAACTCACAGATAACACTGAAGACGACCCCTGAAGGAAAGGAATACCTGTGTTATCACGAAGATTACTCTAAAACGGTACAAGGTGGTCTCAAACACAGAAGAGTTAATCGTAAAGAGATCGAACACCACCCCAGTAGCATTCCAGAGAGATGTCATGTCCAGCTGTACAAAAAATACGTATCTCTATGTCCCCCAGATGGCCACGATGATGCTTTCTATCTTCAGTCTCTACAATCTCCGACAGACAAGTGTTGGTAAGTATTTTGAGTATATATTTTAAATGTTGATGAAATAAAATTGTATTGACTGCCTACACAATTCTAATGTCATGCTTTTCTATATGACATTGTGACACGCCATGTGACGTCTATGTCGTTTCCGGCTTGTTGATATTTATGTAACAAAAGTTCACGTTCTAGTTTTAAAACTCCTTTAATATCTGTTACGAAACGGTATCATATTATTTTGACGATGCATCATACACTGCAATATATAAGCTAATGATTCTTTTTACAAATTCAAATCCTTTATAAAAGCGAAACTTTAATGTTGCAGGTACAGCAGACAACCACTAGGACACAACGAGCTCCAGAAGATTGTCCCCGAGATGTGTCAAAAGGCTGGTGTCCAGGGGTACAAGACGAACCACTCACTTCGGGTTACCACGGCTACGCAACTCTACCAGGCTGGAGTAAGCGAATCTCTGATAATGAAGCACACCCAGGAGCGTGACAGGTGTGTTGTGTTAGCTATAATTCGAAACATTCCTTAATTTCGTTTCTATCATGTATACAGAATAGTTAATACACTGAACAACATAAGCTAGGTATATCATAATATTGATGAATATTTCATTAATGATTAATTTTAGGAATGTCATATTTCAAGGTTAGATAATTTACAAATAACGATAATTATATTTGTCAATTGTAGTTTAAGAGTATACTCACCGTAAAGTTTATTATAATGAAGGGATGTAACATTTCAATCATGAAGAATAAACGACATCCCATGATTTCCTGTCTTAATTGAAACTCCCTGTACTGTAAATATACAAACGTGTTTGCAACTGACATGTACCTCAGTAAAATTCCCAACATGTCTACCACTAAAAGTTCTTTCTGTACTCATTATTTAACCCACCTAAAAATAGCAAAACTTTATCAAGCGTGTGTGCGCAGTTACACCAGGACAAGTGAAGATCAGAAAGCCGTGGTCAATGCCATTTTGAATGACGAACAAGTGGCAGGACCGGATGAGACCGTGTCAACAGGCGCAGACAAGGCCGATACTTCTAAAGTTGTCACGCTGTCTTCACCAACTGGCCACCAGATTCACATTGAGAACTGCGTTGTTAAGTTCATGAATTAAAGCGAGATTTAAATTCTTTTGGGGTTTTTTTAATTGAATTTCAATTGACATTTTTACGGTATGAATATAATTTTGTACTCCCTTATTTCAAATCAAATTTACGGAGGTAATTTTCAAATATTATTTAGAGGCGAAGCCGAGAATAAATATTTGAAAATTACCAACGTTCCAAGTTCCGTGGGAAGATAAGTCAAGGACAAGGCGAAGCCGAGGCCTGACTTATCTACCCAAGGGTAGATTAAAGAACACAATTCCAGACACCAAATGACATAAGGGGGTGTTATTCGCATAACGACCTCTTTTCGAGTAGATACATAGAAAAATTAACCTGTCAGAACAATGGACATAACATGCCCTAGTGGTGTAAAATATAATATGCAAAGGGTTAACGTAAACTAAACTTGCAACTGGAACATCAATTGAATAATCAATGTCAGATAAATCATCTATATATTCAGATTTCAGTAAATCTTTTCAGACCGAATTGGGGGCTCATTTGGTTCATCAGTTTCACCAGATTCTGTTTGAGGAATGGGATCAGCTGGTTCCACCTTCACAACTGCTGTCGACACTGATGGTGATGGAAACGGCGATGTCGATGAGGATGACGTTTGTAGAGTACTTCTGAGGTTTTTGTTAAGGAAGATGAAGATGCATCTGCGGTAGATGAATCACGTGATCGTCAGACCGTCAGTTTAGAGGGCTTTTTCGAATGGTACACTCGTAACGGGTATACATAAGTATTCTTTTGCCAATTGTGAGATTCGTGGAAAAACATTTCCTTTTTCCCGCCACCAGCCAAGGATTAACAATTTGATTGTTCACGTTGAAGAGCCAGACAACTTGTTAGGGGCACCAAGATATTCATCGGGCATCTTTGTAAATACCGTCGTCATCGTTGATTTCTATGATGTCATCCAAAAGAAATGACATATCATTGTCATTCTCGAAAAATGTGAACTTTTGCATCGCTTATGTGGTGACATGAGCGTTTCTGACGGAGAATCGGGTTGTTCCTGCTTCACATGAATGGAAGAAATTTCGTCAGTTTGACCAGATGATTGACCGTGTTCCATCGATTCTATGACATGGTTTTCAATTTCTGTTTTTTGATCATCAGTCAGGAATTGCAGATTCTTGTAACATGGATCCAAAGCAGTAGCAATCATTTGAGGAGTTTTCCAAAATTCATCTTTGAGAAGACACACTTTAAGACCCTATGCAATGCTTGTTTTCATATCTGCGATGATATTTGTGTCAAGGAGTTCCACCGAGTAACAACATCGGTAATGACATTTTTTTGAGCTTTGCCGAGTTTTATGTGGTGTTCTCTTAGTTGTTGGGTTGCAAGCATTGATCTTGAGAAAAAGGCAACCAGCTTGCGTGAAAACATGAGCAAATTCTCAATTGAACCAAGTTTAGGACCATCGTGGACTGCTAGTTGCAGACTATGCACGGATATGCAGCTGTTTTTGCTGCAAGAGACATATTGTTAGCATTGTCAGTTGTTAGACCGACCACTTAAGCAATTCCAAATTCTTCCTGGACAGACTTTAAAGTATTTCCAATATTCTTTCCTGTGTGACGTTCCTCAACTTTTCGTGTAGCAAGCACACACAATTCAAGTAGCCAATTGTTCAGAAAGTGAGCCATGATTGTTATATAGCCCTCTGTTGCTATGCTTGTCCACATGTCTGTGGTCAGTGCCACATATGGAATAGCTTGTAATTTAGTTTTCAAATCTGTTTTTGATTCCTCAAAGGCTTTAAGCAAATAATTGTGAATAGTGGTTGAGCATGGGACTTTATAAAGTGGGTTTAACTCAGCACAGAAAGCACAAAATCCTTCACCTTGCAATATATTCAGCGGTCGCAGGTCGGGAAGACACATTAACATCGCTTTCTGAGTGATCCGTTCATATGATACTCGATTCATAGGCTTTTTTATCGCAAAACTGCCAAATGTTCCCCAGTGTTGTCTGCTTTCGTTAAGTCTGGTCAGTAACGCTTGGATGTTTGCATGACAAATGCTTTTTCATAGTACTTATCGTACTGCCTGCATAACTCAACGAAATACCGCATAGACGGCATTTGTTTTTTTCTTTTCATTGTCCAAGTCAAAAAACTCCCACAAGTTTGATTTTCTGTCTTTCTCCACAGTAATGTCACCAAATCTAATTATGAATCGTTACCTGATTGTTTCAAGAACTTTAACCACATAATGCGGTACATTGGTCGTTCTAGTGTTATCTCTGCGCAATCGATCACGTCAAGAAAATGGACTCGAGTCCAACTAAACCCGACTCGTACTCGAGTACTCAAGTACCTGTGGAAGCCCTTATCACTGGTATCATACGAGTCAATGTTTTTATTCATATCTTCATACACATCATCCGTTTGTATTTCTAGTAGTAAAGAATCTGTGTCAGTGTATAACACCTCGCATCTATCCCCATAAGTTTTCTTTAGCTCTTTGTAATAAAAGTCGTACATCAAAAGTTTGGATAAGTCAAGGACGCTCATACCAACTTATATCAGTTTATTGAAAACAATCTTGAAAAAATTCATGTGAACAGCAGCTAAATCATGATGAAATATTTTGAATTCGTTAAAAGCTGGATTAGCGCTAGCCTTTCTGAGAGGGTAATTTTTTTCATCTGCCCTGAATAATCGCACATCCACTCTCTTTCTTCTTAAATTCTCCCTAGTTTTACCGAATACTGAATTATTCATAAACTTGTAAAGATTCTTTTCGAAATCACTTGTAGCTTTCTTCCTCAGTTCAGTATTAAGTCTAATATAAGGCTCCATCTAAGGACTCTGGTCAAATTGAAGGACCCTAAGTACTTTAGTTAATTTCATACCCAAAGAGATATATAGCTGTATATTTCTATAGTGAACTACATATTTTGATTTGTTCATTACGTTTGGTACCATTTTTTGCACATCTGATAGCTTCTTAACTCCTAGTAAATTGTTTTAGTAATAAGACAACCATTCTTGTTTAACTGTTAATCTCTCTGGGGCCAGAGGATAAGTGTTGTGGGTTTTATGTAATTCTTTCGGATATTCGATATCAACTTCGAGTATATATCCAGTTTTAGAATCTTTTGGTATTTTTATGATGTGCTCCACTGCAACCTCTGTATTAGCCCACTTAAATCCTCCAGTTGGCAAATTTTGGCTCATGACCCACCCATAAAGGTTATTAGCATCTAAATATAATATATGAATAGCTGGCTTACTTGCATCATAACCTTCTACGTAGGTATATTGTTTGCTTTAGCATATCTCTTGGAAACCATGCAAATACCCCCTCTAAAACCCTTCTCAATGAATAAATGCATATCATAATCAGTAAGAAGTTTTAAGAAAGTCCTGGACTAGTGAAATAATGTGCAGGATCCAATCCGTATTGAGACAAACAAGTCCCTCTGAATGTCTCGAATACATCAGCCAGTAATAAAACATCAGTTCTTAGATGAAGGTCGTGATAGTCACCTAAATTCTTACACACTAATGAGTTACACACATTTTTAGCATGTTTGTAATCATCATCAGTTATATTACTTTCAGATAAATCATTATAGAAATATTCAATGGGTGGTAATTCGGGTTCTTCAAACCTGGAATTTGTGTCCATATATGAATATGGATATGTTCCTTTTTTCAGTAATAAATGTCGGTTACATTCTTCAGTATACTTCTCAGTTATTGTAAATGTGTCATTAGCTTTAACTAATGAAACTAAAGACATTAGAAGAAACTGACAACTGTCAATAAACTGGAGGTGCCCTAATGAAAAGGTTATATATTTCTCCATATTATTCAGAATACATTTGATTTCCCCAGACTTTAGAAATATCCTGCATGATAAGGTTTGCATCATAATGTTTCAGATTGTGGAATATTATTGGCATTGTTGTACTTTCGGGCTTTATCTTTAGCTGTAGGTTACACTTCTTATGAGCTGCACCACGATATTTTCCTGTAATGTGACAATGATCACGTACTCTATCATTCCCTAAGGGGTTACAGATACTACAGTTTATGGTTGTATAAATATTCACTAATTTCAATCTTTGTCATTGGCAGCATAGGTTTGTGTTGTTTTAACAATTCCCGGATAATTTTTTTCTGTTTCTAGATGACTTGATAAAAATGTCTCCGTTGCATTAGGTTCTCTGTAAATAGTTGGTTTATAACTTATCCCCTCACATCGCCTCGTGCAATTGTGATACCCATCACATCGCCTCGTGCAATTGTGATATAACAGTAAAACTTTGTTTCAGATCGGGTTGTGCGGTATGAACTTTCTTGTTGATCGACTCAAAATCAGCATAAATAACATAAGGTGCAGGCATTTGATTTTGATAATTTTTAAAACAGAGTTTCCTTCCCCTGTTTAGGCATATTAATTCTAATAGCAGTTTCGCTTACACTTCTACAGTCTGCTTTATGTTCTTTGAGTAGATCTTCTCTAGAATACCTGTGAAGGCTTCTTTCACAAAAGTATTTTTTCTTTTTACATTTTGACTGATCGTACAAAAGCCTATCAAAATTCTTTATCCAAGTATCACAAAGCTGAAGCAGGGATGTAGGTGTTCCTCATCTGCCCCAACCTTGGATATTCCGGGATGACGGTCTTGCTGTCTAGTTTTTAATGGGGAATTAACTCTAGGCAGAAGAAATCCAAAGTCCGTGGAATAGTTATGCACAAGTTTATTCACAGGAACAATTTTAACAACAGAATAAAAATGACATGTAGATTACAGGTGGATGATCCCTCCAGGGGCATGACAATCTATATATATACACACAGCCCCTGGAGTCTAGATTTGAGAAGTGTTTAGATGGTATCCGAACTCTAACTCTAACTCTAACTGACTGACTAAAGATTAAATTTCTATCTTGGTTTATATAGGTAAATGAAGGTGATCTCTCATTGGTTAGATTTTTAATCTCGTTAACAGTGTCACTAATATTCTAGCCAGTTATTGTTTTCATTAGACTTATAAATTGACATGTCTTGAAAACTTGAAGATTAATTAGATGAGGTCAATTAAGTTCTTAAGTGGATTAGCTTAATTAGCCTAAGGCTTTATCTACTAAAATCACTGTCAGTGTCATCGCTTGTAAAAGGATTATTAATTAAAGACTATTGTCTTAGATAGACGAGTTGTCTACTTTTTAGAATGAAGATTTACTCTGACATTTTGTATCCTTAGGTGAAAAGGTGATTATGAGAAATATGGTCTACTTGTAAAAGATTGTGACTATGTATCTTATGAATAATGATAAATTGTATATTTGAATTGTTAATGTAATTTGGATATTTCTGTAAATTAATCATACATTTTTCTAATTTCTATAAATATAATTTTAATGTAATTTGGGTAATATCTTGCCCATGATATCTTCCCCTCGCTTGTGAAGTTTGGTCTCCAAACTTATATAAGGTTTAAATTGAAGATATAGGTGATATAAATTATTGATAATATAAGTGGGGATTCACATAATAGAATTGTAACTGTTGATACATTGACATTGATGAATAAAGGTAACAAAGGTGTGCCAGGTTGTGTGATTATAAAGCCAGTTGCCATAACCAATAACATATACATTGTTATTACTATTGAATTAAATTATACTACAATTGGAGTCACCATGAATGTAAATGAAATTAGGAGTCTTGTATTTTGAGCCCAGACTCGGCAAGGCTAAGGAAGATGAGCGAAGTATGCTGAATGAATATAAAACCTAACTAACATCATTAACAAGGTATGGTAACATCAAGGTAGATATAATTTGGATTCATTTCATCATTTAAGAATACATGATTTTGACTATGAGCAATTGTGATGCGATAATCATGATAAGACTTTTTGCACGTAATAATACTTCATAGCACGTATTTGTCGAATGATGAAATAAAGTTTGAAATTTGTACACATATTGCAGAATAATTTGGAAAATCAAGGGTAATAAACATTTGTTACAAGTATCATATAAGTAAATAGCCTCAGGAGTCAAGACTTGGATGGTGTGACTCGGAACCAATACCGTATCTGAATGACGGCGTGCATAAATAAGTAGATAAGAATAAAAAAAAACCTAACTGATACCAAAAACTTAAAGATGATAATTGAAACAAGTTTACCCTATAAGTAAAGAACATAGTTACAAAAATGTTAAGTCTGGCTGATTACACACACACAAACCTGTGAGCACAGAATCCTGATAAAACATGCTACGAAAGCAATAAGAACAGTATTGTTTTAAAAGAGTTCACAATTGGCTGTTGAATCCCTTGTCCAAGTTTTTAGTCTTCCCATCCTCTTTGTAGATCTTCGTACTTGTGGTGCTTTAGGATGTAGTTATCCGTAACCTTGACGTCCAAAGGGGATGGTTGAAGTTGACAGGTCAGCAGCAATCGGTCCTTCCATGGTTGTCAGGATAACTGGCTCAGGGTTGTGTCTTCTGCTATCTTCTCATGGTGCTCTCGGAGAATTCCAGGTCGGTTCCGTCATCGGGATCTTCATCTGTTGTAGAGAGTGCCAACCCGCAGGAACCCAGAGTTATAGGGAGAGCATCTGATCAGACAGGAGTCAGCTGGATGATCCCTCCAGGGGCATGACAATGTAAATATTCACTGGTCAGCCCCTAGAGTTGACATGAGATGTGTCTCAAATGGGATCTCAACTCTGACTGAAGATCCTTGTTGTTGTTGAGTTGGAGTTTTTACGTCTGCTTCCACCTACAGCTGGATGATCCCTCCAGGGGCATGACAATCTATATATATATAAATATAGACTCAGCCCCTGGAGTCTTCAGTGGTGTCTCGAATGGGATCCCAACTCTAACTCTAACTCTAACTGACTGACTGAAGATTTAATTTTTATCTTGGTTTATATAGGTAAATGAAGGTGATCTCTCATTGGTTAGATTTTTAATCTCGTTAACAGTGTCACTAATATTCTAGCCAGTTATTGTTTTCATTAGACTTATAAATTGACATGTCTTGAAAACTTGAAGATTAATTAGATGAGGTCAATTAAGTTCTTAAGTGGATTAGCTTAATTAGCCTAAGGCTTTATCTACTAAAATCACTGTCAGTGTCATCGCTTGTAAAAGGATTATTAATTAAAGACTATTGTCTTAGATAGACGAGTTGTCTACTTTTTAGAATGAAGATTTACTCTGACATTTTGTATCCTTAGGTGAAAAGGTGATTATGAGAAATATGGTCTACTTGTAAAAGATTGTGACTATGTATCTTATGAATAATGATAAATTGTATATTTGAATTGTTAATGTAATTTGGATATTTCTGTAAATTAATCATACATTTTTCTAATTTCTATAAATATAATTTTAATGTAATTTGGGTAATATCTTGCCCATGATACAAGTATAATGATATTTATCATTGTCCTCAATTAGAAAGAGGTTTATTCTTTCAACCTGATATTCTGAACTATTTCTAAGAATGACACCCTTGTTACTTTTATTATTTCCAAATACATTAATAGCTAAACTATTCAGTTTTTCTAGTCTTGAAATTTGTGAACCAGGAGTAAGCATGTTGTGAACCAGGAGTAACCAGTAAAATTCAGCCCATCATCAGTAGGATATGAAGAGGGCCTATCCGAATGTGAAGTAGCTGGGAATAGGGCAGATATCAATGCCCACCTGGGACAGTTATCATCAGTATTTTTTACATTGATAATGGCCTTCTTTTTCTTATAATATCCTGGTAAATCTATACAAGATCCTCCCTTCAATGGGTTATATTTTGCTACATCTAACCATCAGTTTTCTATACAGTTTACCACTCCCCCAGAACCATTTCTTGTGTTTTTTAAAAATATCTCTTCCACCACTTATTGAGTTTTAGTCAAAGTTGAAAGAATATCATCTGGATTGGTTATTACCATTTGTTTGCTTCTAAAAAAAGCGTGGGTTATAGTATTTTCACCATCGTTGGTTAAGCTAACTTTTGCCAATTGGTATGTAATGTTAGTCATGTCTTTCAATTCTTCTGGTTATTTGTTTACTCAGATTTTTCTGTATTTATGTATGGTGGAGATACATCCTTATAATTAGGTTCCATTTCCAAGCTTCGTAGATATCCACAAAAAGTATTCGTTAATTGGAATTGTTCTGGTTTGATATTTAAATCTCTTTTAATATCTTTATCTAAATCTTTTAAATATTCCTCATCTACCTTCTCGGTTTTTGCCTTTGGATATATACCTTTGGTTTTTACATTTTTGATATTTTTTAATTAAGGGACTTTAAAAAATTTATCCCTTTTCCTGACCATTCTGCCCACCTTTTTACTGCTTCTAGTTGAAATGGCCCGCATTTTATAATAATCAAGAAAAAATAAAAATATTTTTTCTATTTTTTTTATTTAATAGGTATTCTATTAAATAAATTTATCACAATCCCTAAGAAACAGCTTTTGTATAAGAGTTGTATAAAAAAAAACAACCTTGATTTATATACTTCTTACTAATCCCAAACTTTTTCAGAATTTCATTATAACTTTTGTCAATATCTATTTCCTTATAAACTTTACACAAACAAAAGATTATCAACCCCAATCTTTCGTTTCCTCTTAGAATTATGTTTAATTTTTCCACTCCCGCAATATATTCCTTCGCAAGAAGTTTTTGAATTGAGATGGGAATATTTATATCCTTTTTTCTAAAGACCTCATATATAAGGGCAGTTTTTTTTTGGTATTGTTAGATTATTATTTATCGGATAATCTTCAAAGAAATTAAGAGTTTTGAATTCTTCCCCACAGTCTATACATCTGTGCCCTTAATAACTATTAATATTATTCACATGATTACATAGTCAAGTCTTCACAATTATCACATCTGATAACAAATTGACAAAAATTTTCACAGAATAATTTATTTCTGCATACCATAGTTTCTTTGTGTGGGCATTCCATTTTTATATTATTCAAGTAAAAAAAATTCCAATTTTCTGTTGTTGTAAGCAATAAACCCTACTACAATCATTAAATTTTTTTATCTCCCATGTTTTTGATATTGTGAAGGAGTATAAAATTCGGTTAGAGTAGGCTCAGGTTCTAATGGTTCTAAGGGGGTTCCAAATCTCACATGATACTCATGCATTGCTTCATCGACATCCCTAAAAGTTTTAATAGCATGATTTTGTCTTCTAAGTTGTTCATTTATGAAATCAAGTCTTGCGACTCTTTCTTTCTCCCACATATTCTTGGCAACTGCCAGTTTTTCCAAAGCTTTGTCATGTCTTGCTCTTTCTCCATTGCCTATTTTTAAAAACAAGTACTGGTAGTTGCTCCCAGAGAATGCCAATGCATTCACAAGTGCACCTCCTCCTCCCACCCCCCCTTCATAGCAATTGTGGCCATTTTTATAAATAAAGTTATATATTACGTTTATGTTTTTCAAACTAGTCTTTTATAAACATTGCTCCTCAAATATGTAATGTGACCATCCCAACATCATTAACATTGAAGTCCAGTTTAGGTGTTTGAAGTTTTAAATTTAATTTAACTAACCCTTGAAGTTCCAATGGCTAGTCCAGTTATTACTGCAGCATGATAAAGTGTGTTTACAAGGTTTTTAAGTTCAGACATCTTCTCTCTATTTAATATTATGTAAATGTAAAAACAATTATAAAGAGAAAGTTGAAGCCCAATTCACGGTCAACAACAGCCGATTAGCATGGCAAGGTGTGAAGAACATGATCGGCTGTTCTATCAACACAACAGACAATCAGAAACATGCCGAAGAATTGAACAACTTCTGTGCAAGATTTGATACAGGTAACTTTAGCAGTGAACGGCAAGCTGTGCTTAATAATCTTAACATTAAAGATGCGGAAAACATTCTTGTAACATCAGACACAGTTAAATTGCAGTTTTCTAAACTCAATATCAGGAAAGCGCTGGGACCTGATGGTTTATGCGGCATCGTCCTAAAACGTTGTTGTGAACAGTTATGCCATGTATTTTGCCAACTATACCAACTCTCCATTACCTGTAATGTAATCCCAGAAATGTGGAAAAGATCGATGATTGTACCAGTACCAATGAAGACAAATTCTACCTAAATGAACGATTTTAGACCAGTCGCTCTAACTTCCTTTGCTATGAAATGTTTTGAGCCAATCATTTTAAACTTCCTTTTGTGTGATGTTAGGCACTTGATTGATCCGTACCAGTTTGCGTACAGAGCTAGAAGGGGCGTAGAAGATGCTAAACTCTGTATTCTAAATAGCGTGTATAAGTATTTAGAGCTTCCAAAATCATATGTGAGAATTCTATTTGTAGACTTTTTGTAGTTTCTAAATCTTCATAAGCATCTTTCATCAATCTTTTAATCATGTCACAGGTCAAACATTTAAAACATTTCCTCATGTCTCCAAAAGTCACATCATAAAACATTAATCAAATCTTCATCAGCTACATGCTGTCACAGACCATGTGCTCTCAATCACCTCTATCAAATCTAATGACCCCTAAAAGAGTTGTTTCCCTTGACCCCTTAGTAGAGCTAAGTGTCCAAAAGTTAGGTCAGTTTAGTTTCGCATCTAAGAAAAGTTTTAAACAAAAATAATTCAAAAACCCAAATTTGGCCGTAACATACCAGCCCCTTAAATGCGTCGTAGCCCAAACGAAAGCAATTATAAATGAATATTACCCAAAAACGGTCAAAATTTTAAATGAAGCTAGCATTGAACACCCCAAAATAAATGCATAAGAGTTTAAATGAAAGTTTAAACAAGAACTTTCTTGAAAATTGTAATAAAATACATAAATTTAACAAAATCAAACACTCTGCAATGTAATGCAATAATGAAATCAAAAGAGTACATGTAAGATACACCAAATCGAATCGTCCATCTCAAAGTGGTGATTTACTATTTTACCAATTAGAGTTCACCACATTTCCAGGGGAGATAACCCTGGCTTCATGTAGTTCAAGATCAGTCCTTTTCTAGCAGCAGGCATAGTTTATGTACAGGTCGAACAACCTCGCTCAACTGGGTGTTTACTCGAACAGCGTGCACAAGTCCTCTGCCATCTGTCTAACATCTAGGACCCGGGCCATTGCCCTGGAGTTTCTTGGAGCATTATCAACAATAAGCACAACAATGTACTTGTACATTTCTTTTCGGGAAGAACCACTTCTGTCTTTGATTTAGCAATACTACATACTCTTTCTGCCACCTTTTCCAGAATATATCTGAAAGGTACTGGATCTGCTTCCAGCGACGCTTTGCAAAATTGTCATCTTTGCTGAAAATACCAGGTGGAAGGTATTCCCCGGGTCTAAACAGTAGGAGGTGGTTTGGAGTTCTGTAATGGGTCGATTGTTCAAAATTGCTTCAATCTCACAAAACAGAGTTTGTAATCCTTCATCATCCAAATGTATAGTTTGTATGTATGTGCATTAAGTTGTTCCCAATTTAATTTCTTAACCATTGCCCCCTTCTTACCAGCAGCTACTTTTTTTAGGATGTTTTGTAACTGTAAGTTTTAGGGGAGTTTCTTCACTGGGTTCCAGTGTCTGTAATTGAGGGATTTTCTCTGGTTCCTACATCTTTATTAACTAAACCTTTAAAATGCCAATACTTCGCAGTTGTTATAAAAGTTGTAAGCGGTGCTAGGAACATCCCGTACCTATAATGAAGCTCACAACAAGTTTTGTTTAAAGTATTATCAATTAAGTCATCATCATTAAGTTCACCCATTAGTTGGTCTTTATTTTCTGGGGGAATATTAGAAGTAGCTAGCAGCAGTAGAATATAAATGAAGCAAAGATTTTCCTAATGTCTTAAACATAACAGAATCTAACCTACGTTCATATTTCTCGTATTCTATCACAACTTCTTCATCTGTCATCTTATTAATTCTCTCTATAGTAATTTTCTTATCAACATATTTCCCTCCACCTAAAACAGCTCCTATAAGCTTTTCTCTCTTACTTTCAACTAGGTCAGGCTCAAAATGAACGGGAGGTGTATCAATTTCACCTAAAACTTCGTTGAAAGCCATTTTTAAAAATACAGCTCTAATATTTAAAGCAAGAAATAGCAGATATAGATAATAGAAGATAAATACCCTGAGAAGTACAAAGCAGATACCTAAAACCTAAATATACCTAATATAACACTCATCAATAAAAATATCCAACATTTATATTTATAAAGATTTAATCTTAAATAATAAAGAATGATATTACCTAAAGATCCACATTGTGCTATAATTTGTGGGCAGACTGGATGTGGTAAAACTAAATTTGTATTAGATTTAATTGAGAGCTATTACTATGAAAATTTTGAACACATAGCAATATTATGCCCCACCATAAATGATAATGAAACATATAAATCTAAATTGTGGATAAATACAGATCCAGAAGTATATAAAATTCTTCCTAGGGATCGTCTGATTGAAGGGTTGAAGTATTACCATAAAAAAATTCAAAAATGAAAGCACTTAATTCATTATTGATGATTGAGTAAGACAGGTTGGCCTTACGACGCCTAAGAGGCAGTAATGGCAGTTTCGGTGACTAGTTTCGTCCACAAGTTTGGACTTATCAGACTGAAGAAACCACATTTTTTACCCTCCTCATATACTCTTTTCATAGGTCACGTGACTTTTTGGCTCCGGCGGCGGCTGTTTCACTCAGACTCACAATGAGCCGCCGTCCTCCAAACGCCGGAAGATTAATTTCGACCTGGGGGTTACCACCGTCGGCGTAGATGATACCAAAGCGGTCCTACTTCCTGCCAACATCATGCTGGCATATAAAAATCTACGAAACGCACAGTCTAAGTCTGCCTGTCTGAATGTCGGATTTGACAGATAGGACCACTCTTTTTGGTCCCAAACCTCAAGTACAGCAAAATAAACCTAGGCCTGTACTTGTGTTGGACTACAATCCTATGAACATCGAACTCAATAAAATCATCAGGAACAGATGGCACCTACTACAAGGTTCCGACCTGTGCAAAGAAATCTTTCTCGCCCCCCACATTGCTGCCTACCGGAGGAATAAAACACTCTGTGATATGCTAGTCAAGGCTAGCATAACCTATCAACCTAAACGCCCACAAATCTGTGGAAAAGAATTGCCATTTGTCGACAATCATTGCGACAATAACCAGTGCAAACTCTGCACAAATATCAATAAAAACAACTTCTTTCAAAGTTCAGTCACTGGCCGTAGATACCCATGCCGCAAATACAATTGCAAATCTCGCAATGTAGTGTATCTACTCACTTGAAAAAAAATGCAAAAAGCGTTATGTAGGAGAAACAAAACGGGAATTCAAGATTCGTTTGTCTGAACACTTTGCCGACATCACACACAAAAGAGATAAACCTGTATCTCTCCACTTCAGCCTCCCTGACCATTCTAAGAGCGATTTATTCTACAAAATTATCGCTCAACTCAGTCAAAACCCTGATGCAGAGAGGACCACCAAGTCTAGAAGATCTCTAGAACTCAGGTGGATTTTTGAGCTCCTAACGTTCCAACCGCAAGGTCTCAATGATAAGATCGTGGGCTGAAACTCTCCCCCATGTGTTCTTTATTTCATTATGGATGATTGTAGCGCAGAGAAAAACCTCACAAAAAAGAAAGATGAGCTGCCGAGACCAGCTTTCTCGGGGCGGCATACAGGGCATAGAGTGTGGATTCTTTTCTCAGAAATATAACTCTATACTCAAAGACTTTAGAGAGAAGAAAAGGTGGATTTGTTTATTTAAGTGTGAGGACAAAGATACGTTTGATGATTGTTTATGTGAAAATTATGCAATTGAAACTAAAGCAGAGAGAGACAAGATAAGAACAAAGTTAAATCAAGATAAGTACTCAAAATTGGTACTTTGTACAGATCACCCAAAAGCTTATAAAATCTACCACCAAAATATTAATTAACACATACCTGTGACTTTGTGTAAGCCAAATCTCCCTTGTTTATCCATAAAAACATCACATTATTTGTCACTCTGAGAGTCTTGTAACGTTGTCACGTTCACAAAATTCTGTACCATTCATAAACTGTAATTCTTTGTGGTGAAATAAAAAATAAAAATAAAAATTTGTTGTTTTTTTTCAAATGGGCAATGTGAAGGGAAATGAACATGCTCAACTTTGACACGTGCATTTGTTGTTTTTTTAAAATGGGCAAATTTGAAGGGAGGTTGCATCTTGAATGAGGCTTTTTGCTTCGATCTGGGCACTTCCGTCTTACGATGATGCAATAAAACTCGCTTTTCACTAATTGAAGTAACGTAGCTCTTATTAAGAAGGTGACATACACGTAATTCCACTTTTAAATTGGAGGTTGGTCATTTATGAATACGTTACGAGTGATACTTACCGATGTCACTTTATGAGTATGTTTATAACAGCACATATATCGGAGCCTGGTATGTATAGGTGGATTGCCTTTTTATATTGTATATGACCTGTATCGATGTCTCCCGTGCTTGTGAGGTTAATGAGAAAATACATTTTGGTGTACGTTGGTCCAAAACCCTTATTAATACCTACTGATTAAGTACTTAAATTTCATGGAACTATTGGTAGTGTATTTCATTTATGTCATTTACAGTTCACTGATCATAAAATGGCGTGAAATACCTCATGGCTTTTTTTCTGGGGAGCGTATTCACTGCGATTACAAATAAGCTGAACTCTCAAAATGCCCAATTTGGTCGTCAGGTCACATACGTTCACACTTGAAGCAATCATGTACCTATATATTATTTAGTAGCATTCCATTGTGATTTTTCATTTATTAGTGCAAAGAAATTTTCCTCACCCCCTGGAGTTGTCTAAACATGTGTCAAGTGTGGTATCCAAACTCCAACTGAAGAATTTCTATCCGAGTTTATAAAGGCAATATCTCATTGATCAGATTTGTAAACTTGTTAACAGCGACACTAATATTCTAAAGATTATTGTTCTCATTAGAGACAGACAGATTGTTTATTAAAAGTCTCACTTCATATACAGGCAATTAAACATTTTAAGAAATATACAAAATGAGCCACCCTTAAAAGGATTACGAGAGACTATTTACACATAAAAAGTTTATGTAAAAACTGAACACTGGAATTATATATATATAAACTTCCACATGTATATTGTAGCACCCTTTTTTGGCCGATCGTACAGCTTCATAGACTTCATCAATGGTGAAAGGGTCACTGAGCTGAGAGGGGGCGGGATAGTGCGGGCCTCGGATCAAGAAGTCCGTGGTTCGGATCCTTCAGGGGCTCAGCAACTTTGTCTACAGTAGAGAACTGTTCTACACGCAGTCAGGTTTGGGTGCAATGCTACACTGAATTTCAGTGCAGTACCATCCGTGGTTCGCTAATTCCAGCCGATGCTCGCAGGTTTTCACGGCAATGCATAGCCACAATCGTGTTGCGGGCTTTCTCCCTGCAATAATGCTAGCAGCTGCGATATAAGTGAAATAATCTTGAAAGCGGCGTTAAACATCAACTCACTCACTCATTCACTGAGCTGAGAAGTATAGACATACACATCAGTTACCTCCCTTGGCTCCTGCGCAGAGTTGAGAACTACATAAGGGTTACCGTTATTTAAAGATCGACTGAAATGGCCCATGGCAACTTTCGTGATTTATAAAATATGTAATCTAATTTGCCAGTAACTTGATTTTAAATTTTCGAAATCGACCGATAAACAACCTTAATACGGCTTTTTCGAATCACCAGCTAATTAGCACCAGTGAACATAACTGAACTGGCCCGTGGTCACTGAGGCGTGTCCTGCCGCGTGACGTGCTAGTCGGCGGAAGTATAACCTCCTTAATGAAAACACAACAGGGGGGAAAATCTCACAGTCTTAACAACTGTAACCGCGTCCAAGGATTGTCACAGTCCATTCAAAATGGATTTGACGACTGAGAGGGAGAGTTGATATTACGAAGCAGTTACATATCGTATTTTGGAATTCTTTCGGTTATGCTATTGCCTCTATTTTGCTGTTGAATTAGCTTAAAAATACAGAGAAAATCAAAGGGCTGGACTTTCAGCTGACGACTAGCACGTCACACACTGGGCATGGCTTCGAGTCATGCTTCGGTGACTTTTTCTAAGCGTTCGCCAGTCTCATTAGGCGGTTATCCAAAGCAGGGGTATAAAAGGTCTCCTAGTAGTCGAATTAAAGCATATATTTTCTCATTTTTTGGCTCTGTTGCTTCTTATAAGTGAAGCGACTACAGATAATAATTTGTAATAATCACAATTATGCGTTACGTCTCCTCTTTAACAGATTGCTATCACCGTCTCTCCACATACCTAACACCGTTCCTTTATCTCCAGACAGTGTACCATCGGAGAGTCACACTTCATTTGGTATCGTGTGAATTCTATTAAATCCAACTCCAACTTTTCCAATTTTCTTCCAAAACTCATTTTTATTTTCCTCACAGAGATTTTCCAATTCTGTTAGACTGTCTTCATTGTAGCGTCGTTTACATCTTTTTGTTTCCTTATCAAAAAAAGTCCTTTTCAAACAATAAAATTCTCTTTACTTCCACTTGCAAACGCTGTTACACCTGCACCATTCACGTTCAGCTTTAACCATCTCATTCCATAACACACTTAATCAGTCAGTCCACCAAGCTTTCTTCCGTAATTTCTTTCTCTTAATTTGCCCCCAGGTGAAAGTCACATGTTTTCGTGGCAGTGCAGACTCCATTTCCGTCTTGACTGTATTTAGAAAATCTGTGTAGGCTACATCAACGTCCGATTGTTCACAAAGCGACAATTCCAATTTGAAAACAGTGTCATTTAGAGCCTGTACACACAACAGAGACGTTAAGAATGATTCAGGTACAGACGCCACATCATATTTCACACAATTCACACTTGGCTGAGCAGATTCACTGATATCATCAAAGCTGTAACTA
The DNA here is from genome assembly GCA_921293015.1 of Phorcus lineatus. Taxonomy (NCBI): domain Eukaryota; kingdom Metazoa; phylum Mollusca; class Gastropoda; order Trochida; family Trochidae; genus Phorcus; species Phorcus lineatus. The sequence goes on from OV121089.1 coordinate 14,893,494, forward strand.
AGTTGTTTGGGCATAATTTCAAAATTCCATGTTAACATCGAGTGATCAAGATTAGTAATAGTCTGTGCATTCACACATCCCATACAATTAGTAAATTCCACTAAATCACACACACGTGTAACCTTAAAATTTGAAATACGATTTAAATCTTCATATGCACATAAACAATAATCAACAACCGAAGCTCCTTTGCCTGAAAGACAAGTAAAATTATTTTATTCACTATTATTCTCCCATTTACAATACAAACATAAGAATTAATTTTAAAAAATCAGCTAAAAGATGTCCATAACTGTTTTTCGTCTGATCAATAACTTCCCTTTTTGGAAGAGAGTCCACACCTTCAATGTGATCTAGAAGATTTCCACATCTACTATTTAGATCACCACATATAAAACCAATATTGTACACATGGTATTCACATATCTGAGTGAGGAGATAATCGTAAAAGTCAGCAGCATCAATATTTCCGGTAGATCACTCAGGCGGTAGATAAACTACACAGATGCAAAAAGAGTATGTATTGTCATTTTATGGTCTAGTTTCAACCACATAATACCTTCATGCTCAACATCAAGAATGTTTACATCATAATCAAACAATAAGTCATTTTTAATAAAAAAAACCACACCTCCTGAGGCTCTCCGGGAATGTTTGTGTAGATTGTTACGATTTTGTCCATACCATTAATATTCATCTACCTTTATTGATTGATTCAATCTAAGATGAGTTTCACAAACACCAATAATGTCACATTCTGCATGAGAAACGCATGTTGCTCTTAACAGATGGTTATCTAAATTACTGTCACTAGTCCTCCAGTTACAGTTCCAAAACCCGCATTTGTACTAATTTGCATAACTAGCCCTGCCTCTTCCAGTCACATGGTCTCCTCTTTGGTCCCTCTCACTGCTTCTCCTCCGATGATTGGGTCGTCTGCTTTCACGTGCTGTTTGTTGATAGCTGTCACGTGATGTTTGTTGATAGTCCCGTCCACGTGTTGTGCCAGTATCATTTCTTCTCTCACTCCATCCAGTCTGGTGTTGATCTTGTCGCTGTTGCTGCACCCGTCCGGCAGTAAACCTCAGGTCCTCATGTCCGATTGCGTCCACCAGCATTTTAATGTTTGATTCCATCGATCGTTGTTGTTGTTGCTGCTACGTACACATTTCTAAAATTTCTGGATTTTTTAAGTTTCTTTTTTTTCAGAGACGATCGCATTTTTATCATCGATAGAGGCACATTTGGCAACGATAACACCCGAGTATCGATTGTTTCTGGACACTTTCCTCTCTGCACGTTTAAAATGCATTCCTCTCAACTTCAATCCATCCGTCAGTACACCATTAACTTTCATTACCGTGTCCTCATTGTTTGATTCTGGCACATTTCGTAGAATAACATTGAAAGCAATGTCACTGCGATCGGTATCTACAGTTCTTTTCTAAGTTTCTACATGTTTCTATGTGTGAGTCCAGCTCTTGTTTGAGTACAGACCTTGTCTCCTTAATCTGCACATCACATCTAGTCACACTATCTTCCACCATATCCAGTCCAGTCTATCAACTGATGTCTTCACATTGCTTGTTACACTGTCTATTTTTATGTTCACTTTTTCCATGATTCTATTTATTATTTTGGATTCGATGTCGAATTGGATTTTATCTCTGATTAAAAGAAAGTTCCATATCTTTTATAGCTTTGAGTATTCTATCTGTGACTGCATTACTTGAAGCAAGCTCACCTTGGTCGGACTTTGTACCCGACTGTCCGCCATTGTTTTCACCATGTCCAGTTGTCTCGCTTCGATGAACCTGCACTTTGTGTATTTTCTTTGAGCCTTCTGATTCATCAAGCAGGGTTTCACTGTCTCTTCTCTTCTTTGAGTCAGGTGAGTTTTCATTGCTGCAATGTCTTATGCGGTCATTGTTGACATGTTGACACGTTGGAGTGATTTGCGGTGACATGACTGACTGGACATAGTCATCTGAGTCAAACAAGGTATTTTCTGCCATTTTCACGTTGAAGTGCACAGATGATGCAATATATTCATATATATACAGTTCTTATTAGCACATTGATCACCTATTTACCTTGATCACTCAACAAAATTGTCAAATTTTCACTTTCAGCTGAGAGCAATTCAAAACACGTCTGCCTTACAGTTCTCTACTGCAGACAAAGTTGCTAAGCCCCGGGCGGGATTCGAACTACGGACCTCTTGATCCGAAGCCGAACTCGCTTACCACTGCGCTATCCCGCCCCCGGGGTAGTCCTGGGAAGCAGAATGAATAGCATAGGGATAATCCCTTAGATTTGATTCCAAGGGACAATATACTTGGTGCTGTAAAAAACTGACTGAAGATCTTGCTGAAACAATTTCTCTTGTATGGTTCAGAGATGGTTCAGAGATGTGGGGATATGAGAATTACGAATTCGTAGAAAAAATCCACTTGAAATTCCTTAAACTTGCTTTGGGTTTAAAGAAACAGCACTCCAAGTTTTATAGTGGTTTACTTCTGACTGATATGAGTATAGTTAAGTTTTTAACTGACAAGTGCACTTTGTGGCTCGATCTCAGAAGGACTAATGATGACCAACTTCACAGTTCTGGAAGAAGAATTGAAAATGGCAGTGATGACAACTGAACTCACCAGGCACATCTACATGATAGAGAAGGAGCATACCAAATCTGGTAATGATTGGCCAAATAGTTCTAAAGTTATGCTCCTGAAACGAACACTACCCTAAAAAGATAAACTAAACAGTCGCCATGGAAATAGAAAACATTTAATTGAAAAAGAGCTCAAATCCCCAAAAGGCACATGATCTAGAGAGACACTATACCAATTATGTTGATGATTGATCAAATAGTTGTGCTCTAGTAACAATGGGAACGGCAAAGCCAACAAACTCAACTAAGAGGTGGAGGTATTAATAATAATTTCCTCTCTCCTACACATACAGGACTGACAAGCGCCATTTTGTCAACGTTCTCAAAATGACAACTTTACTCCATTCTTCGCTTATATCTAAAATCCAACACAATGTTTTCAGCAAAAACCTAATGCCAATTCTTTATTTGTTTTCATACTAAAAAAATATATTGGTTAAGATGCTCATGTACTCAAATTTGCCACAATAAAACAGCAGAAGTTGAAATTGCAAATCAGGATATAGTAGAGTGTATTTCTTTAGGTTGACAAAATGACAAAATATGTATCAGATAACTTACTGAATTCTAGAGTAATATTTTTCAACCGTTATCTGTTATTCATAAATTATTAGCTTGATTTATCAAAACATTTTGATTACCCGAATTCAATTTGGCCAATAGGAATCACTTCCATCTGTGGGAGCATTGTTTCTAGAATTTTGACAAAATGTTTATTGTTACTCCTATATTATATTGTTACAAGGGTGGGGATATCATTATAAATAGTTTATATACTTCTTAACGTTTATTATTTTCGATTTCCTGTGGGTTTAAGGATGAAAACACTGGTAGCGTTAAGCTTAGGGCCACCTGGTATAGCAGTACCAAGCAATGTTATGTCCCTTGGGACGTCTTTGTGTAAACCTCTTTCCCTTTCCAGTTCCAAAATCAACATGTCTGTGGAAAGCTAGACATTGGCTTGTTCTGTCATCGACTAAGGTCGATTATGGTGAAGAGACAACAACTCACACCCAGTACCTTGCTTCTCAAAAACAAAATGGCATTACCCAGTCACTCGACCATGGATAAGTGATACAACAATTAAAATAATCAAAAGTCATCTGTATAAAACATCCAAAAGAAATTTCCTAGAGCAACATGCAGTCCTGGACATACATCTTGAGAATGACAGGGAACGTTTTCACGCGCAAGAGAAATTTCCTAGAGCAACATGCAGTCCTGGACATACATCTTGAGAATGACAAGGAACGTTTTCACGCGCAAGAGAAATTTCCTAGAGCAACGTGCAGTCCTGGACATACATCTTGAGAATGACAGGGAACGTTTTCACAAGCAAGAGAAATTTCCTAGAGCAACATGCAGTCCTGGACATACATCTTGAGAATGACAGGGAACGTTTTCACGCGCAAAAGAAATTTCCTAGAGCAACATGCAGTCCTGGACATACATCTTGAGAATGACAGGGAACGTTTTCACGAGCAAGAGAAATTTCCTAGAGCAACGTGCAGTCCTGGACATACATCTTGAGAATGACAGGGAACGTTTTCACGTGCAAGAGAAATTTCCTAGAGCAACGTGCAGTCCTGGACATACATCTTGAGAATGACAGGGAACGTTTTCACGCGCAAGAGAAATTTCCTAGAGCAACGTGCAGTCCTGGACATACATCTTGAGAATGACAGGGAACGTTTTCCGCGCAAGAGAAATTTCCTAGAGCAACATGCAGTCCTGGACATACATCTTGAGAATGACAGGGAACGTTTTCACGCGCAAAAGAAATTTCCTAGAGCAACATGCAGTCCTGGACATACATCTTGAGAATGACAAGGAACGTTTTCACGAGCAAGAGAAATTTCCTAGAGCAACGTGCAGTCCTGGACATACATCTTGAGAATGACAGGGAACGTTTTCACGTGCAAGAGAAATTTCCTAGAGCAACATGCAGTCCTGGACATACATCTTGAGAATGACAGGGAACGTTTTCACGCGCAAAAGAAATTTCCTAGAGCAACGTGCAGTCCTGGACATACATCTTGAGAAAGATTTTATCTAGAAATAGTGGTTTTCTCTGAAAATCACAATCTTAATTCTAATCAGTTCAGTATGGAGACAATAAACAGGTTAAAGTTGTAATTCATGATTGAAAACAGGACAATGCCAGTCGCAAATGACTCATACATATTTATGGAAACTATTTTACAGCAGATACAAGGACAAATATATGTTCATAATGTTTGGTAGATCAATTAACTTATAATCATGTAAATTAGATGAAACATTTTGACTTTTTAAAATTTATATCGCGGCTTTTCTATTATCATTGAAAATGAGAAAATATTCTGCTTTTGTCATTTAGAGATAAAGACACACTTTGATTTGACATCCCTTTGACTGTTTACTAGTGACTGAAAAATATTTTCTGAATAATCAATTACATAAATAAACCAAATGGATTTGCATTTGTTGACCTCCAAACATAAATTGTGTCTGATGGCTGCTCGCTGGCAAAGCATGGATCACACCTGGATGTTGCTCCTCTTCAGCTATTAATCCAATCATTGTTGATGGCACAAACAAGTACTTTCTTAACAGAAAACAATTTTTGAGCTGATTAGCAGATGTTCTTTTCATAAAGCACTTGTATGCATAATGAACACGTGTCACAGCATACTAAGTCAAACTTTAACGAAACGTCAAATGAACTTATTTCAAAAGTTCCACCACACCTGCAGCTGTATTCAAAGTAACCATCAGTATTCATGTTGAAATCTTTGACAGAAATGATTTCCTGAACAGGCCAGTCCTGCAATAGGCACCTTTGCCGCAAACTTTCATCATAACATTTTCTTAAATTCACATCGCTTAATATTGTCCACGCATAGCGTATCTTCTTAAAATATTCCGAATCCAATGAATCTAGGCCTATAGAATTTGATTTATCTGGGTGATGCCGCTTGACCAATGCTTTGTATTGTTCCTTCAGTTCACTATGTGAAACCGTTTGTGGACATTTAAGTACATCATAAAGGTTTTCCATGTCGGCAAGAATGCTACTCAGTTACCTAAACGTACGCCCCAACCGGAATGTTAAGAAGGTAAGCTGAGAGAAACCCGGAGAAAAGCATGCTATGTGATTAGCCATGCTTGATTTGAATCGCAGAGCGGGTGTATATCCGGCGTACGCAGCAAACATAATTGCAAGAATAGTTGAAAACAAGCAAAATGTTGAAAAAGACGAGCTTTAATGGATAAGAAAAATATGCTCACTCCTTAATTATGTTTCCTCACTGATGTTCACATGGTTTCGTTGTTATGGTATGTAGTCTATCGGTGATTAGACTCGTGTCTCTCGTCTATATCTGAAGTGGTGTTAATGGAAAGCCCTATTAGTATAAGTTCGAATCCCATTAGAGTCAATGTCTAAAAATCTGTATTCCTCGGATCACGGTCGATTTTAGTCAGACTGGGCTTTTCACACTAGTAGCGCCGATGAATGGCTTCACTTCTCTTCTCTTTTTTTCTTACAGAGAATTTGATTTCCCTATATATAAATGTCATATTGAGAGAACAATCATATTTTCTATTTATATGTCGATAAATGTGTTTTGAAAATGGCATACATATAAGAGTGTACATTTGTTTAAGTTCGGTCAAATATTTCGTATTCAAGAATCGGAGTCACTATTCTATTATTGTAAAAACCCATGTGCAAGCTCTTCCCAACAAACATCTGACTCTTTTCCAAGAGTCCTCAAGTCGTCTTGTTAAGTAATGTGAGCTCTGAGCGCACAACTCACACTATCTCTGCTCTCAGAGTGAATGCTCTCCTGCATTACTGGTATAAATGGGTTTCTAAGATGCCTAGCGGTTAGAACAATCGAAAAAAAAGTACTTTATGAGACAATAAAGGTATAGTTTTTTCATGACGTAACAATTGAATGACGTTATATCCGCTCTTCCCCGCTGCCCCCTCGTGATCACGCGTCCATGTTAACCTTTCATCTCGATTCTTCGAACAACATCGCTTATCCCCCTATCAAGGTCTAACGACATAATCGTATTAATGTTTCTATTAATAGAGACAAGTTTCGAATCATCTATTTCTATTTACCGTAAAGAAGAATGGACAGAAAATGCTTGTCTACCGTCGAGTGACCGGGTTGTTTCACGTCAGGTCACGGCGCCCCGTGGGACTGTGACGTTGGTTCACGTCAACCGTCTGTACCAGGTTCAATGTGATATGGAAAACCTAATAATTAAGTAATTCTAGGTGTACAGCCCCAACAGTCTGCTTATATAAGAGACTAAAGCATCACCTTCAACGTTTATGACAGCAGCAAAAAAATAGATGTCCGGATCCAGTCCGCCATCACGCTTCCAAAACAAACAATACCGATAATTCTTTGTGGAATGTTAACCACGTGATAAGCCCTGCATAATCGCACGACACGAGTTTGTAAAAGTAAAGGGTTTTTTTTAAAAACAAGAGGTGTTAATTTGTTTGTTTAAGTTTTTAAAGAAAAAAATAAGAAGAAAATATAATTCAAAATTGAATAAATGAAAAAGTTTAAGTGCAATACTGCAGTAACCAAAGCTTTAACCAACTAAATGTCGTCTTAAACTAGGGGTTGAGTTCCATACTTGGAATAGCGAACAGTTAGCCCTGTTCATGGATTATTAATGTGAGCAATGTAAACACTATTTTTTATTTCGAGATGATTAAAATCAGAGTGTTCCCCGTATAGATTATTTTAGCATCTTAGAAAAGAAATAAAGTTCGCTCTACCCCAATGTGTTTTGTAATAAAGTATAGTTTTCCCTGAACTATTATAACGTTAAAGCACTCGGACTACCGTCCTCGTGCTTTAACTATAATAGTTCAGGGCAAAACTATACTTTATTACAAAACACATTGGGGTAGAGCGAACTTTATTTCTTAAAGAGACCATTCGAGTGGCTTTCATCCGCCATCTTGAAATGTGAGCATTGCGAGAAATCAAATGTGCTGTATTATGCTAATTCATTGAAAAATTTAAGAAATAACTAATAGATTGTTGGCAGAGGGGCATGTTTACAAATAATTCATAATAAAAGTTGTCAGTTACGATAATGTTTTGTCGTAGTAATGCATTCCACATTCGTAGCTCCGATGATTGGCTTCATTTCACGAAGTTTTTTTCTTTTTTGATCGATAGCCTACACTTTATTCTTTGTCAAACTGTTAAATCTTAAACAACTGAAATGTAAAACTCATGTACATATTTGAAATTAAGTGTGAAAAGAATCATGTAAAAATCATAGATATTTGTTAACAGGAAAGTCCTCCTGAATTTCGTTTCCACAAAAAATACCCCGCTCGAATGGTCCCTTTAAGTAATGTGTACGCGATGACGTTCGTTGTTACTGATTAATCACGTGACTATTACAGCGAGGAGCGGGACATTCGAACGCTGTAAGTCGTAAATTGTATCCCATTTTGAACATTTAAAATATACTTATGAACTTATAAATAGCGATTACTTCATGAGCAAATATCCATACACACCCCTATGAAACCAAATAGAATAGAAACCTAACTAGATTTTTGTAAACAAACACTTTGGGAACTGGGTGTCAACGAATGTCTTCGAAATTTCGACAATCTCTATACATTCAAAACAATGAAAGTACTTTATCAGACAATAAAGATCTAGTTTTTTTTCATGACGTAACAATTGAACGACGTTATATCCGCTCTTCCCCCTCGTGATAACGCGTCCATGGGAACCTTTCATCTCAGTTCTATCGATCAACAGGGCTTAATTATCCCTATCAATGTCTAGAAAAAATAGAATATTATAAGTTTCACGAGACATCTTACCCTTTTCTGCAGATTGAGAACGTGACGTGAACATTAAATGCCTGTATTTGGTCTCACCGACGTTGTAAGCGGGTGTTTTTCTTAGATAAAGAATCTGTCATGACCTATACATTATTTATATATATTTTAAATTTATAAAAAACAAGAGGTGTTAATTTGTTTGGTTAAGTTTTTCAAGAAAAAAATAAGGAGAAAATATAATTCAAAATTGAATAAATGAAAAAGTTAAAGTGAAAATTTGCAGTAATCAATGCTTTAACCAACTAAATGTCGTTTTGAACTAGAGGTTGGTTACCATACTTGGAATAGCCAACAGTTAGCCGTGTTCATGGATTATTAATGTGAGCAGTGTAAACACTATATTTTATTTCGAGATAGTTCGCATAGTTTTCCCTAAACTATTATAAATAAATAGCAATTGCTTTGCGTCAATCTGATTCGTTGAACACGGTAATAGAAGTTCAGTTCATACCTCCATAAACTTAATTTCGTGACGTCACATCATTTTAAGCCACGCCCATCGACGGAACTATTTGTAAACAAGTTACGTTTTTCTAAAAATAGCAACACTTTGTGCAATGCCACTTCCTGAAAGTAGGTAAATAAAAAAATAACATAATTCAGTATGAAATAATTATTGTTGTCAAAGGTTCTAAAGGTAGTCATTTTCATAATAAACAAGAGAGCTCTATCAGAAATTACAACCGATCGTGTTCCACCCCACAGAAGGCAAATGTCATTCTTCAATGCTCTCGCGGCCGTTGCAGGGAGGTTGGCAAAGTAATGTCGTTAAGTTCATGAACAGAGTGAAGCTTGGCTCCTCAACACGTTTAAGAACTGTGTGCTGTTTAATCAGATTCCGTTAGATCAAGATCATAAGACCATCAGTATATGGCATCTATGAGGGTAAATTCGGCTGGTTTCCTCTCCGAGTTCTACGTTCGCGATTTGTGTTTACAACTGTGAGAACTAGCAATGTCAAGGCCACGTGTGACGGACGTCCGATAAGTTCATGGCCACGTGCGTTGTAGATTTTCATTGGCTGATGAACGTTTTGTAGGCGGGGCTAGGGATCCGATGACGTTTTGATTGACATTTTATCTCTTTCATGATGTTGAGCGTTGAATTCCTTGGCATATATAGTGCAGCTCTATTTGGTGCAAATATGTATATTTAGAGCAATAAAATGGTTTAAAAACAACTAGTATGTATATATTTATTTATAAGAATTGACTTCAACATTTATTAAGTTCATGGATGTATAAACTTAAAAACCGATGCGCAAACTCGGCGTAAATCCGCTACGCGGATTTACACAGTTTGCACATCGGTTTTAAGTTTATACCTCCATGAACTTAATAAATGTTGAAGTCAATTCTTAAATACAAAACACATTGGGGTAGAGCGAATTTTATTTCTTAAATAAAGTATAGTTTTTGAATGACGTCACGAAACAATGGTCTATGACGTCACTAGTTACGGCCCTAGTCGAGCCTTCGGCCTCGTACTTTAACTAAAATAGTTCAGGGCAAAACTATAGTTTAATGCAAAACACATGATGTTTGAGGCTACTCTAATAAAGCTTATTGTATTTTTACATTGACAATGTAACAATCATGATCGAAAACCGGACAGTGGCGCGCGTCAAATAGTCAAACGTAATTTTGGAAACTTATCTAAATCAGCCAGTAGGGCAGTTAGGAGTTGATAGTGTTTGTTAGGTTATATAACTAGTATCCATGTATATTGGACGTGACATCTACACCTCTATGTATTTTTAAGGCTTTTTTTAGATTTTCATGGAAAACCAGTATGTGTCATATATATGTCTTTTGGACATGAACAGTTAAGATGTTTTGATTTTATATTATCACATATGAAATTTAGGTTCGTATCAAAGGTAAATAATATGTTATGAAAATCACGGAGTGGCTCTTCAAGTGAAAGGGAAATAGTAATTAAGGTGTTATATTGTTGAAAATATGTAAATAGAAAGATATATGGGTGGCATACCAATTTTGTAGTAGTATCAAAATGATGCCTTCCTTCCTTCAAAACTGTAGATTTAAGGGGTACGAAAAATGAAAATTATTACCAAAAAAAGTATAACTAAAGTCACTATAACAGTCTGTTGTATATTCTGAGTACGCCGCTCACATGGTTGGGTTATACACCGCTTTATCGAATCAAGCATAGCTACATCATTTCACATTCAAGGGCACACAACTCTGAATTTCCTCAGGGTTTTTATGACATTTGACAAATTTGACCTCAACACTCTGAACTCAAGATCGCTCAAGCTGAAGAAACATGGCCAAACTCCTTGAAGAAATTAAAACTGTTGCAAATGTTCATTGCCTCAGTAACATCGTCCTTGCTGTTTTATATTTCATTTTGAAAACAACTCCTCCAATTTGTGAATTTTTGTTCAATGACTGCAAACTTGAAATCGTAAGTTAAGCTAGATTGTCTGTCTTTTAGCCTTTACGTACCGGTATACAATAAGTAGGAGTGGGGTCCATGGGTGTGCAATACAGAGAGTATGCTAGTATTTACAAGTGTCAAGGAATGCAACTAATCGACGAGAAGATTCTGCAGTGAGTTTGTAATGAGAGTAGTCCAGCATGCTTGAGGTCTTCTTTCATCGACCTCTATTTGGCGGGCGAACAGTAGCTAATTGCTATTTTTCGAGACGTTTTTGCTTCCATCTTCTAAACGATGATCAACTTTGATAAATAATTTACATGATATATTAAGGAACTTTTTTCTGTTTCCCTATGAATTTAACTACTTTTCTGTATAATCGCTTAGAATATCGACAGACCATGAATGAAGTCTGTAGTAGCTAACAGTATAAGAATAATCAACAAATCAAGGAATTACAGTTTATGCCTTCTGAGTGGATAATTGTGATAATATATCGCGCTTAAAGAGCCACTCCGTGAGTTGTTGGGGTCATATATGCCAAACTTAATCAATGGTGTCATCTGATCGTGGAGTATCCACTGTTACCAAAATGGCACATTTTAAAGCTTGTTGGGTTTTTTACAGTGACAATATGAAGGTAGAACGTCTCAATTATGATCGAAAACCGGACAGTGGCGCGCGTCAAATAGTCAAACATGATTTTGAAGACTTATCTAAAACAGCCAGGTGGGCAGTTAGGAGTTGAAAGTGTTTGTTAGGTTATATAACTAGTATCCATGTATATTGGACGTGATATCTACACCTCTGTGCATTTATAAGGCTGTTTTTAGATTTTCATGGAAAACCAGTATTTCTCATATATATGTTTTTTGGACATGAAAAGTGAAGATGTTTCGATTTTATATCACCACATAGGACATTTAGGTTCGTATCAAAGGTAAATAATGTGTTATGAAAATCACGGAGTGTCTCTTTAAGCATTCATGAGGTACAGATTAACCATATGGCAGAGCTTTGAGTTCTTACCCAAGTCAAATTTAAGAATATTTACGGTACTTTTGGAAAACACCTTCAAGAAGGCGAGTTGCAAGTGAACTTGGTCATTATGTTCATGCTCAACGAACAATGATTATGTATTGGTTTTTATTCACCCTGTCAAATGTAGTCCTTACAATTCCTAACGTGTTTATAGATCATCTATTAGGTGAGACAATCTTATGAGAACAAAATAGTAAAACAAACAACATATTATCACTTAAAAGGACAGTCCTGTTTGGGTATTATTTTTGTGGAAACAGAATCCATGGGGACATTCCAGTTTGTACAAGTATGTTGTTAGAACATGATTGTTACATAACCAAGTTAAAACATAGTACTCAGGATAACATTTTAGTTTGATTAGATTTTATTACTACATAAATAAGAGCACACACTCGGTAAAATAAAATAAAAACGAGAAGTGAACTCGGCGCTACGGGAATGAAAATCCTTGCTATGGCATTACAAGGCATTGTTGGTTAGTCTTATTATAAATCATTTGTTAATTTTAAGATATTATATCCATGCATATAGTTTATTTTTATAATGTTGTAAAATTAGTTAAAGTACATGGCCTTTTTTCATTTTCCCTCGAAGCAATATGGCAGACCATGGCCTTCCTTCAATTCAATACTGTTTCATTAAGCTTGTTAATGATTTTGTATCAAGCTTGCTCTTGCCCTTTTTATACTTGATTATTAACTTGTTTTACAAAAAATAGTATTAAATGGAAGGTCATTTAGTATCCTCCATTTTGCTATTGCCAAGATTATTTTCTATTAATCAAACACTTTTAAAAATTTTTTTGATAAGTAGTCACAACAGGTCATGAGACCTCTCTGTTTCTTTTGTTTCATAGATGCCAAAAAATATCTTCAAACTGTTTTTCACAGATGAATATGCTCAGATAACTTGGCACGCTAACATTTAAAACATTTAACATTTAAAAAAAAAAAAAATTGAGATTTGGAAATCAAGGTTTGCGTGTTTAATGTCAGAGGTGAAAATCGTGGGCGACCTCTTTTAAAGTCTCTGGTACGTCTTTAAGCCCATTCTCTCCCACCAGAGGTAGCTCCATCATTAAATCTGTTCTAATACAAGCTCTTCTCGAGTTTTCAATGAATAACTTTTGAAAGTCAATTAAGTCAATAAAAATGTGAGATATTACCTTAGTTGACACATGTATGTACATCTTTGAAAATTTTCTTTTTTATTCAGGAGCATCGAATTCATTGTTACCCCCCACTCAAAATAGCATCTGTCAATGTTGTCAAACAAGAGGAGGGAGGCGATGAATTAAATGTTGCTAGATGAAAAAGAAAATATTGAAAGATGTGACAGCATTTTTATATTATAGCCCTAGGGTTTATCTTTCCATTCATGTGTCATTTTAAGTTAGATGTATTGATTTTATTTACTTAGACGGCAAAATTCCCCCCCATTCAAATTCATTGGGAAGCTGTTACAGGCTTTGGATCCTAGATGTCGACATCTAACTTGTGGTCTAAAAGGCCCACAGACTATTCCCAGTGGAATTGTGTTCTGTGTTAATGGTAAAACAAAAATAGGAACCTTTTCTGGATAAGGAGAAGACAAGAATAAGAAAGACAGAGGATATATTTTTCATATAAAAAATGTCTGCCGGCGGTGAGAAAGACTACTCATCTATTTAAGGACAGGACGGTCATGCTTCTTCTCACTGACTGAGCACAGTGGTCTAGTGTTTAGTGTGCTGGCCTCTCGCGCCAATGACTCGGGTTTGAATCCCGCTGGAGACACAACAAATTTGTGACCTGAGTCCAAAACTGTGTTGTGCCCTTAGGCAAGGCTCTTCATCCACATTGCACTCAGTCCACCCAGCTGTTGAATGGGTACCTGAATATAGGGATGTACGGACATATTCGGTCGCGCTTAGCGCTTAGTAGCTGCTTTGAAAGTACACTTCCCTTAGGGTAATAATGTAGGTAGCGCTTTGAGCATATCTTTGAACGTGGAAAAGGCGCCATATAAATATCCTAATTATTATTATTTACAAGTTATTTTGTCAGCATTTTAATATTTTCAATCTTTATTTCCATATTCACATATCAGGAATTAACAAAATGTTATTTTAAAATCATCCTTACCTTAGTTTTTACATTTTACTGTACAGGCAGATCACAAATTTTTTAAAAAAGTATTGTTGTAACAGATCAAAAAGAAATATAGCCCTTAGACGTTATTTTCAACAGCCATGGTCTGTTGGTAATGGATGTGCTAATAAATTATTTATAACACATTTCACTAAGGGTGCAATGCAAGCATGTACAACAAAATACATCTAAAAATCACACAGTAAAACATATAAACAACACTCACCGAAACTGGAGGCTGCAGATTCGTAGCCATTTTGAGATGCGTTTGCTTCCGCTGTCGACCGAGAATTCACGGAAATTACCGGTGTTCCTTCCGAAGTCTACCAATGTTCCTTCGAAAGTGGGATCGAGTTGCTTCCGTTATGGACGGAAAATCTCTGATATTACCGCGTTTCACCGACATTGACGTGTTTGTTTCGCGATTAAGCTGTGTTTCCTACCATTAGGGAAGCTTTCCCTTCTATTATGCACTGTTTTCCTTCAAATTTGATGCATTTCCTTCAATTACTCAGGGGGGCCTGATAAACCATCTACTGAATTTATTTGATATAAAAAGAATGCAAAGAAGATTGGAACAAAGTTTTAAATATATTCATGAAAAAGAGATTGATTGACTTGACATACGAGGGGAAGTAAATAAGTTCATAGAAGTGGTTATAAAACAGAAACCAATGGTTGTGATATTGATTTTATTTTTCAATATTATCTCCCTAGACCTCGATGCACTTTGCCCATTTGTCTTTGAGACTGTCTATGCCCTTGCCGTAGAAGACTTCTGACTGGCACCTCAGTCATGCCTCAGTCACTGCCTTGAGTTCATCATCATTGCCAAATCTTGTACCAAACAAGTTTGATTTCAAGATGCGAAACAGGTAGAAGTTGTTTTTTGGGCCAGATTTGGATTGTAGGGGCATGGTTAAACTGTTCAAAGCCACATTGTTGACGTGTAGCCTCTGCTCATGAACTATTTTGCGAACACCTCCATGTGAAATGCCACACTCTGAAGATATCTAGTCCACCTTCATGCTAGGATCGGACAAGATTAAGCTATGGACGGATGCAACAATATCATCTGTAATGACTTCAACAGGCCTTCCTGACCGTGGGTCATCGTCCAAGGGGCTTTAACCACGCTCAAACTCAGCTGACCTTTTTGCATCATTTAAATATTTAGGGTCTTCTTTCCCATACACATTTGTCATGCATTTATGTATTTCCGTCAAATTCACCCCTTTTTTTGTGTGAGAATCTTTATAATAACACGATGTTCAATTTTAGAACTTTTCATGATGACAATAGTAAATCTCAAGTAAATGATCGGGAAGGGTTTTTTATTGTTTGTAAACTGTGGTCAGATGACTTGTCTCAATAATAACATCAACGATGATGTCTTCAGTGGCGTATCAATACTCACTTATGAACTTATTGACTTCCCCTCGTTACTGAAGTGACTGTCATGATAATTCATCATTCATTAAAACAAAGTTTTCAGGGAATAAAGAAATTACCTCCATCCATTTGTCCATCCATCTTTTTGTCTGTTCGACCTTGCAAACTCTTTTTCGGTCCAGCACTCATAAACCATAAGGCCCAGCTCATTGAAACTATGTATGTGAAACAACCATCATATGAAGTTGTGCTAGCCATTTTAGGTTTAATTTTCTTCCTTTATTAATTTTGGCAATTTCTTTGGAAAGGCACTTTAGAAATTCTAGACCAGAACTCAAAAACCATAAGACCTAGTTCATTGAAACTTCTCATTTTCTTCCTCTATTTGTTTATGGTTGTTTCCATGGAAACGCAACTTTAAGAATTTCTTTATTGGACCAGAACTGAAATTACATAAGGCGTTGCTCATTGAAACTTGGAATATGGAATAATCATAGTGTGTAGTAGTGCTTTTGGGGTTTTCAATTTCATTATCAATTGACTTTTGGTCATTTCTATGGAAACACAAATTAGAATTTTGCTTAGGGAGCAAAACTTGTAAACTATAAGGCCTATACCATTGAAACTTGGTCTATGGAACAATCATCATGTGAAATAGTGCCTTTTTGGTTTTTTAACTTCAAGCATAAGGAAACATAACTTAAAATTTCATTTCTGGACCCTAATACAGCTTCTTAAAGCGAGACTGCATCCATGATAGAAATGAGACTTAACATTATTGACCAGGGCTATAAATTGTCTTGCTTTAACTATTGTTCAGTGTATTTCAACCTGTGCAATAGGGCGGGGGATAAAGCAGACTCTTTCTACTGGTTGTTCCTATTTCAGATTATTGTCAAAACACTTTTTTTCTAATAACAAGGTTCCATCTTACTTCATGTTTTTCAGAAAGAATGGGAATGGATCACATTTCTTGGCTGCATCATTGTTTTAAAGAACAGAAAGGAAGGTCAGTAGCTTTCAGCATATACCATTGACCATTAATCAGTCATTACATGGTTGGTTGGTTGTGACTTTGAGATAGGACAAAACAGATACCAGATACCTCGCATGTCATGTCATGCATGGCAAAACGCCATTATTGGGGCAGCATTGGTCACACCCTTAAAAGATGCTTAACACCTAAAGTGTCCTCTTTAAAGGCCTGATTGGCCTTTGCCTCCATAAGGCATCCAACATCTGTCTCTTCATCCCTAAATGTTATTTGCATTTTCTTCTTCCCAAGAACTAAAGCTGCAACAATACACTAGACACACAATTCAAGATATAAAAATGTGTCTTCACCTCATTTTTATGTTTGCAGAATTTTTTCCAAAAATGTGAACCTCATCTAAAAACATTAAATGTAAATTTCTTGTTAGCTCATCTGGCCTAGAGACCTAAAACCTTGTGTACCGACTCCGTAACTGACTGGGATTGTGATTTATAGATTTAGTGACCCTGTGACTATTAAGGGCCAAAAGGACCACACCTTAAAAACCGACTTTCATCTTCTTCTCTAGAAGCAAGAAGCCTGTAAAACTGAAACCTTGTGAACATACTTTTTAGCTGATGGGGATTCCAATTTATTGATTTGGTGACCCTGTTACCCAATAGAGGGCCATAGGGACCACGCCCAAAACCCCTATTTTCAACTTCTTTGCCAGAAGCAAATTGCCTAGAAAGCTAAAACCTTGTGTACAGACTCCTTAGCTGATGTGGATTATGATTTGTAGATTTTGTGACCCTCTGACTATTTGTAAAACAAGTGATAGATAGACTGATGAGCTACATAGCAAATGACTATTTATTTTTCAAAAGAAAGGCCTAGACAGCAAAAATCTTGTTTTAGAGTCCTTGGCTTATGAGGATTATATCAAATGGATATGTTGAATTGTTGATCTTGTGGCAGCTCATTTGGTGACTTTCTGACCATATATATAATCGATTAAGGATACCCTGATGAGCTACAGGGCCAATGGCTCTATATGTTCAACTTCTTCTCTGTTTCAACAATATGAACTTTACTTTTAGCAGTTTCTATGGAAATATTACTCAAACGTTTGGGTTCAAAACCCAAACTAAAAAAACATTTAGTTCATTGGAACTTGTTATGTAGAACAATCAGCATATGTATTGGTACCTTTTTTGGCTTTTTGACTTCTTCAGAATTGTTTGTTGGCTGCACATGTTTCCATGGAAACACAAGTTATAATATTTTTTCCAGGGAAGAAATTTAAAAACTTAACGCTAAGCACAATGAAACTAAGGATCTTAAACAATCGTCTTCTAAAGGAATAAATCATTACCATTTATATGCCTAGAATAGCTTTCAGCTAATAATATGAGTCTTTAAAGGTTTATTGAATTACAGCTTAATAACTAAAATGTTTCACGCTTTTGCCATTTGGCGGGGAGATATTGCCACTCTGCAGAAGCAAAAGTTTTACCTTGTCTTTTGAAAAAGGTTATTTTTGGGAGCATCATTCTGAAACTAATTAAAAGGGGGTGGGACATTGCTTACATTCATTTACTCTTTCCATATCATTTCCATCAATACACACAGTTTGTAATTTGACTTTGTTCTCCTAAAATCAATTATCATTTCTTCAGTTTTTTGAACGTTCAAATATAGAAAATTAGATTTACACCAATCCACAAATCTTGATATCTCGGATCTATAGGCAAGTTCTGACTCTCTAATTAGGCCTACAACTGCAGCGTCGTGAGCAACTTTAATGGTAAAACACGAATCAGCATTTGAGAAACAATAATTTTTTGTACAAAATGAACAGAATTGGCGATACAACACAGCCCTGTGGAGCACCAGTAGATGTGCATACAGTTGAAGATTTAACATTACTTCCTATGAATCACTGAACTCAATGGTAGGGTGAGCTGTCAACGAGGCTGTCTACCAATCCACTTATTGAGCCAAGCTCAATCGATCCCTGTAAGAACTAGTGCAGAGAAAGTTTGGACTCTGTTTTTGCATCCTCCTTTGGTTCTTGTAACCAGTTTTGATGCGACTGTAGATATAATTATTCACAAGGTGATAAACGGACAGGTTTTCATTGCCTTCCAACGTCGGGCTAAGTTGTTGTGGAGGGTGTCAGGGGCGTAGCATTAATTATGAAAAAAAGCCCGGGCTTACACATGATTTTTCGGTCAAAATGTTTTTCTGTTATTTTTTGTCAAATGACAGATGAGAGACTAGGGGGTCAATATGGAAGGGGATGTGTGCCAAAAATGAAGTCATGTATACTTGTAATTTGCAAGTTGTAACATGTCGTTCAAATGTAATTCTCGAAATGTCAAATTCGAAACTAATTTTTTTAATTTCAAATAAGAGGGATATACACATTTAGCAATGCTACAAGTTACGTTTTACAAATAGTAAGTAAAAAATGAAGAGTTGTAAAATCAGCCTTTCGAAACAGACTTTTGCATTTCGAGTTTTACATGAGTTGCATGGTTATGATTGCAATGTTCCGAAATACATCTGTACACGATTTCGCATTGACCATATTTAGAAGTTTAACGAAGACTGCCGATGATTTCCGAGGATGATGCACTTGCACACAGTTGATGAACACAGTTGGTAACATTTGTAATTAAACACAATTTTGGATAAAATTCAAGATATACACAACGTAAATCGTTGATAATTAAGTATCATTTACAATACGATAGTCGTGTTTTTGTTGCTGTGCCACTTGTCTTGATTTCTCTGATGAGAGAAATCTAAGTTGTAGACCCCTACGTTATACGTATGGAAATGTATAATCTTGTATTTCAAATAATTCTTAGAATTTTTACATCTTGATGATTACAAAGGTATTTTGATTTAAATTGTTGATGATATCTGAATTTGCAAGAGCTTAGAATTTGGCAAATATGTATTGAACAATGACCTGACGTTCTCTGGCGGCCTGCCAGACAGGGCAAAAATAGACCGTTTGCTTATACCCTAACTGTCGATCGAGCGGAGAGTTAAAATAATATGTCACATGATGCCAGTCATGTGATTTTGACATGTTATTCAATCAAATTTAGTTCAAACTGTTTGGTTTGGAACCTTCGTAGCTTTAAAATATTTAAACGGTATTAGTTGAAATCAATGTTTCTTTTAACGGAATAATATTTATTGGTTAAACGACCGAATGAAAGACTAACAAAAGAAAAAATCATTCTTTTCAATGATTTTGGAACTTTCCCCTAACTTTAGGCTACGATACGTAGTTATTTTTTAACTGATGATTTGAAAGAATTACATTCCCCTGTTTTAGGGGTAACGCAGGGATACAATATAGATATATTTTGTCTACTGTAATTTGTCTTTGCGCGTCAAGTATGTCTTTGTTTCATTATTCCAAAACCAGTCTCAATCGTAATTTGCTGAGTTTTTGAAACCCTACTTTAATATC
Organism: Phorcus lineatus; assembly: GCA_921293015.1. NCBI lineage: Eukaryota > Metazoa > Mollusca > Gastropoda > Trochida > Trochidae > Phorcus > Phorcus lineatus. The sequence goes on from OV121089.1 coordinate 14,913,486, forward strand.
TAAAATGAGATTTTTTTTATAGTGAATCATTTTGATGCATTTAGTTGAGCAGAGATTTAGTGTCCAGTAAAGTCTAACCCAGAATTAAAGTTCATAATATTCTTTCGTGAGATAAACCTCGTGTAACCCCTTCAAAAACAGAAGAAAAAATATATCTAGATCTGTATTGACCAAGAACTTTGACAAAAGGTTAAGGTCACAAGCCCAAGTTCCGCGCATTGCGGTGGACTCAACTCAACGCGATCCCGAAAGCTTGCACAGCGTTGCATGGAGCTTGGATCAGGGAGGTCTCGTTGTTGTCAAATACCGATCATCCTCGGAAATCATCGGCAGTCTTCGTTAAACTTCCAAATATGGTCACATGAAACCACACGCGCTTCCACCATTTAAGAGTTTTCATTTTGAACGGGGTGTACGACAGCATCTGGTCGGCCCGATCCACACCTCCCATATATTTGTTGTATTCGTGAACAATATGTGGTCTCGTATTTGCTTCCCCAGTCACTCGGTTCTTCTTTCCTGTCTCTACAATTTCGGCGTCTTCTACGGTTGACATGAGCAACACTGACTTCCTGTCCTCATACTGCAAAATGAGTAGGTCTTGATTGTGATAGATTGTCATATCCCCTTTCTTCTTTTTCTTCTGTGCCTTCTTTAGCTTTTCAGGAATGCCTTTGCGATTTCCTCTCAAAGTTCCCGTCGCACCAGTTCCTATCTCCCACAAGTTTATATACAATGCCACCGATGAATAGAAATTGTCCATGAACACATGATACCCTTTCCCAGCATATTCCTTCACCAAGTCCATGACGAGATCATATGTTTTCCCACCAACAGAAACAGCTTCATTTGTTTTTCCAGTGTAGAGTTTGAACTTGCAAACATAACCATTTGTTGAGTCACACAACATGTAGGCCTTTATCCCATACTTCTTCGGCTTGTCGGGATTATATACTTTGAAACTCAGATTGCCTTTCCAAGGCACCAACCCTTCGTCAACATAAATGTTTTGATGCGGCTTATAAACTCTGGAAAAACGATGCACGATGCGTTGGTACAGATAGCCAAGTTTATTCATTGGTGAAAAATGTGGAGTGTTTCATCCTGGCATTTGGTTGTTATCATTCAAATGTAGGTACGTTAGCAGTAGCCAGAAACTGTCGCGGGGCATGCATTTGGAAAAGAAGGGCGTCGACGTAACATCACTTGTTGACCAATACTCAGAAAAGTTTCTCTGTACAACCAGAGACATTGCTATTGTCATTGCAATGAATACTTTCATTTCTTCGGCATTCGTATCATACCACTGCCTCAACCGTGAACAGGGTTTCAGAACCTTATCATCGACCTGTTGGTGGAAATATCTGTTGGTTTCTGCTGCCAATGATCCATAATCATCTTCATGAAAAAACAGTCCGAAAAAGTCTACAGGTTGCGGATTATCAGGCAATTCTATAAACCGTCCTAATCCCGTGTCGCCAGTAAAATACAATTCGACACGTCCACGTTGCCTCGGCCCCTCTTCCCAGCGATCCATAAAATTATCTTGGTCATCAAAATGTGTGTCCATTTCATTATATTGCTCGTCAAAGCCACTGAACTCTTCCTCTGTGGAAGTACCAGCCGTAGCAGTTTCACCCGTACCAGCTAATATGTCTCTTGCAATGTTTCTTATTTCTTGATCACTAACAATGTCACTTTCACTATCACTGTCACTGTCACTATCACTCTCAACAGTTGATTCCATATCAGAAGCTTCATCGGCATGGACCTCGTTGATGAAGTCGTCGTCGCTAGACGTTGACGGACCTTCCCAACTCCTGGTTCGCCTTAGGCATCTTTCACATCAATCTGTAATTGATTGAAAATAATTTAGGCACACGCAAGATATAATAACATCAACACATGACCTGTTGTACAGAGAAAATCAATGTGAGCTTCATGGACATTCAATTGCCACATTTTGTAAGTGTTTGAAACAAATTTGCCGTTGCGCGCCTTTGGCGCCAGCTGCCATCAATAATCCGGACATTTTCTAATTGTCCTGGCGAAAGCCGGACATTTTGTTTCACGATTTGCAAAAATAACAAATCAGGACAAATTCTAACATTGCTTGACAATTTCTAACTTTCGGACAACTTTTCACAATCCTGCCGAACAAGTTCTAATGTTGCCGGATACTTTCTAACTGTCGGACGACTTTTCACAACATTGTATCAACCCTGATGCCGCCTTCTGACTTCCTAAGCAACGAGCAGGCGAGTCGCGAACAACTGCCTTCTACGTCAGGAAAGTTCTGATTGTCAGTTGTGGATTACAAAAGTAGCCGTAGTCAGCGAGCACCCGGCCCTTGTCTTTAGTTCACTCGGAGGAACTCATGCCATCCCGACATATATAGCAAACTATTTAAAACCTCGGAATGCTACCAAACTTTTTTTTCAAAAATGAGTTTCCTCGACCAACAAAGATTTGGCAGAAAAAAAACACATACCTGGTGGCGGTGCCCGACGAAAGTGCGCTGAAATTTTTTCCTCGAACATGAACATTTTCGTTGGACACATTTTCTCATGACCTGATGGCGGTGCCCGGCAAAAGATCCCCGACATACTGTGTCTCAACCACAAACATTTTCGTTGGACAATTTTGCCTTGACCTGATGGCGGTTTCCGACGGCATTCCCGACATACTGTGTCTCAACCACAACATTTTCGTTGGACAATTTTTCCATGACCTGATGGCGGTTCCCGACAGAAGATGCCCGACATACAGTGATTCAAGCACGATCATTTTTGTTGGACAATTTTCCCATGAACTGATGGCGGTGCCCGACGCAAAAATCCCCTAACTAAAAAACGACATCAATAACTCTATGAATGTAAATCCAAAAGTTTTTTCTCCTTTAACTTTCATGGTTTATAAAACTCTATAATTGAACACTAAAGAAACAGGGTTTTCTTCATCATTTTTTTTACTTATTACATTTATTTATAACATTTTAGCGGCGCTTGTTGAATCTTTACTTCTGTGAGCGCATATACAAATTGTATATCAAATTGAAGAGCATTTTCTGCTCTTTATGCTGATACCAAACTTTGTTGAGCTCGCCACTTGTTTACAGAAATACGAAATGCGAAACTTGCCAAATTTGCAGCACTTCTTGTGCCTTTATTTTTGTGTGCGCATGTATGATCAATATATGGAAATGAAGAACAACGTTCCGTCTTTATTTAGATGTAATATTTATCAAAATCCGCCAAGTGGTATAGAAAATATCGAGTTCCAAAGAAAGGTACATGAAAATCGAGCTTCAGATCACATGATAAGAAAAGAACCCTTTGTGCGGCGCTTGCTGCATCGTCATTTGTTTTAGCGCATGTACATTTTATATATCACTTTGTAGACAATTTATTCCTCTTGATAATGATATAAATGGTTTTGAAATGCGTCATTTGTACACGGGGATATTTTCCGTATTTGCGTCACTAACGGAGATGCGAAGTGCGAAAGTTGTTCTTTTTACGGCACTTGTTGAGTCTTTATTTATTTGCGCGCATAAATAATTGATAAAGGGAATTGAAGACAATTCTTTATTGTGATGTAAAATTCAACAAAATTCCTTCCACGGTGTTTAAGAAATTCTTTGTGAAAAAAAGGCACATGAAAATCGCGCTTCAGATCATATGATAAGAAAGTGGGCAAAATTACCTTTTTGTGCGGCGCTTGCTGTGTCTTAATTAATTGTTGCGCATGTACACATTTTACATGGAATTAAAGCCAATCTTTTTCTCTATCTTGTGATATAAAAAATTTTAAAATACGTTGAGCACATCATGCAAAAGTTGGTGTGACAAAACAGTGTAAAACTAAAAATATATAAAAATTTCCGTCCTTCGCTACTGAGACCAGCGGCCATAATTAGTTAGCGTGAGAAAAACAGAGTGTGCTACTCATATTTCGCTAAGGGGACTTGCGGGCAAAGCTAATTTCATCCCGGAATATTCCGGGACCCGCATCTTAAGGGTTAATAACAATACTCCATACAATGCACATTAATTTGAAATGCTTCTTTAGAAATGTGCATAAAAAAATCATTTGGTAGGACATGTGCTTTAAGAACACTCATTAATCCTAAACTACTATGAATCTTTGGAACAGAGTCATATAATATGAATAACAAATAAGTGAAATGATGTTATCATGATCCAAGAATGAAAAGCATATTGAAAATTGTCTAAGACATAAAGTATCAACATTTTTTCTTTCAGTTCTTGAGCACATCTGCAACTTTACAGATGTATACTCAAAACAGAAGGTTGTAAATAATGATAGAATGAAAAATTATTGTTTAACATACATACATTTTCTTCCTTTTGTTTTTCAGCAACGGTTCAAAAGTACATATCAACTACTTGTCTGTTTGCAAAGGCTTTGAATGTCATCATGTTTTTCAAACAAAGTCCTGCAGCTGGTATTATGTACATCATATTGTGCTTGTGTAAGTAAACTTTACTCTCTTGTCAAGTTCCTATGTTGATAATTTCCTTATCTAATATGATATGTATGTAAACATACTGACATAAGTTAGTAGGTCAATTAGTTTCTCTGCTGTGTGTCATCTATATGTATTATGATTTTAAAGTTACCTTAGAAATGTTTTTGGTGATTTTATTTCTTCAAAGTTTCAGCATTTCTTATTAGTTTATGCCAAATATATTTGAATATTCTTAATATTAATCAGTTTTCTCTTTGATAGTCTTGATTGTAGATCTTCTATGAAACAATCAGCCTCAAAGTCATCTCCCATTCAACCTGTGCAATTTATAATGAAACTTTTCTCATGTAACATGTAGAAATCATAATTCAATGATCACAAACACAATCCATTTTATTCATTATACATATTATGTATATTATCATATTATCTATTATATCCATTTCCAAATATAAACAATATAATTCACTGCAATTTAATGCATGAGTCTCAATGTGCTGAAATTACTATTTTCATTGTTAAACAAAAATCAAGAAAAATTATGATATTAATAATAGATAATGAAATAATTCATAATAATCAATATCAAAAGGACACAAAATAAAGATATGCACTTTATCATAGCGTTCATTCTGTCCGTCTGTCCGTCCGTCCGTCCGTCACAAATCTTTGTCCGGAGCATATCTCTTAAACTATACATGCTAGCTTCACCAAACTTCATACGCTTATCAACCATGATCCTTAGATGTGCCTTTTGAGGGTTGGATCAACAAAAGATTTATATTTTTTTCGGTTTCCATGGAAACATGACTAAAACAGTGAATCTATGACCAAGTCCTTTGTCCTAAGCATATCTCCTAAACTATACATGCTATCTTCATCAAACTTTATACACTTATAAACCATGATCCCTAGATGTGCCTTTTGAGGGTTAGACCAATAAATGATTTTTATTTTTTGCGGTTTCCATGGAAACATGACTTAAACAGTGACAAAGTCCTTTGTACAGAGTATATCTTCATAACTATACATGCTATCTTTACCAAACTTCATACACTTATCAACCATGATCCCTTCATGTGCCTTTTAAGGGTTGGATCAACAAAAGATTTATATTTTTTTCGGTTTCCATGGAAACATGACTTAAACAGTGAATCTATGACCAAATCCTTTGTCCTAAGCATATCTCCTAAACTATACATGCTATCTTCATCAAACTTTATACACTTTTCAACCATGATCCCTAGATGTGCCTTTTGAGGGTTGGATCAACAAAAGATTTATATTTTTTTCGGTTTCCATAGAAACATGACTAAAACAGTGAATCTATGACCAAGTCCTTTGTCCTAAGCATATCTCCTAAACTATACATGCTATCTTCATCAAACTGTATACACTTATAAACCATGATCCCTAGATGTGCCTTTTGAGGGTTAGATCAACAAATGATTTTTACTTTTTGCGGTTCCCATGGAAACATGACTAAAACAGTGAATTTATGACTAAGTCTTTTGTCCGGAGTATATCTTCTAAACCAAACATGCTATCTTCACCAAACTTCGTACACTTATAAACCATGATCCATTGGTGCGCCTTTTGAGGGTAAGACCAATAAATGATTTTTATTTTTTGCGGTTTCCATGGAAACATGACTTAAACAGTGACAAAGTCCTTTGTACAGAGTATATCTTCATAACTATACATGCTATCTTTACCAAACTTCATACACTTATCAACCATGATCCCTTCATGTGCCTTTTAAGGGTTGGATCAACAAAAGATTTATATTTTTTTCGGTTTCCATGGAAACATGACTTAAACAGTGAATCTATGACCAAATCCTTTGTCCTAAGCATATCTCCTAAACTATACATGCTATCTTCATCAAACTTTATACACTTTTCAACCATGATCCCTAGATGTGCCTTTTGAGGGTTGGATCAACAAAAGATTTATATTTTTTTCGGTTTCCATAGAAACATGACTAAAACAGTGAATCTATGACCAAGTCCTTTGTCCTAAGCATATCTCCTAAACTATACATGCTATCTTCATCAAACTGTATACACTTATAAACCATGATCCCTAGATGTGCCTTTTGAGGGTTAGATCAACAAATGATTTTTACTTTTTGCGGTTCCCATGGAAACATGACTAAAACAGTGAATTTATGACTAAGTCTTTTGTCCGGAGTATATCTTCTAAACCAAACATGCTATCTTCACCAAACTTCGTACACTTATAAACCATGATCCATTGGTGCGCCTTTTGAGGGTAAGACCAAAAAATTATTTTTATTTTTTGCGGTTTACATGGAAACGTTACTAAAATAATGACTATCCGACAAAGTGCTTTTTCCTGAGCATATCTCCTAAACTATACATGCTAGCTTCAACAAACTTAATACACTTATCAACCATGATCCCTAAGTGAGCTTTTTGAGGGTTAGACCAACAAAGAAGTTTGAAGCAGGGGTATGTGAGCTGTGCTCACTTCTTTACTTGTTTCTACAATTTCCTTTGGTAATGTGCTATGCCATTCAGTGTAATGGAAACTACCCTTTGTAATCAAATTGATCTCGTACAAATACTAACTGAATCCGATTTCTAAGGCATAAGTACATAATTTCATACTGAAAGTGATGTCCTTGTCGCTTTTAACTACCGGGGACGTCTTCTCCCCTATCATTACGGTAAGAACATCTCCAAGTGTGACAAACTGGCATCACGCAAAGTGAGTCACCTAATTTTGAAATGTGACGCTGACATCATATTCTCGCGATAGCAAGATGGCGCGCCCATTGAACTTTGAATTTTTCTTGTAGAATTGGTAAAATATATAAAAAAATGTTTGTTACATTTAAGGGAATCATTAAGAAAACTTGCTTTAATAGCATGATTTTCATTTTTCATTGGAATTCTCCTTTAAGGTCATGGATAATGAGCTCTAAAAACCTTTTTTTTCTTCTCCAGAAGAAACGCCCAAAGAGCTAGCATCTTGTGTACAGACCCCTAAGCTGATGGGGTTTTCTAATTTATAGATAACGTGACCCTGTGACAGATTCCAAGCCTTAAATCCTAATCTCCAGAATCGAGAGACAGAGGAAGGTGAAACTTGTGTACAGACTCCATAGCTGATGGGGATTCTAATTTATAGATATAGTGACTAATAAGGCTCTAAGGTGCGTGAATTTATGATAAGAAATTGTCCCAAGTCAAACCAGCAAAATATGAAAGACAATTGAATATCATAATAATAACAGTTTAACTGATAATAAACAAAAATTTTAAAGTTACAATACAGACTAATGCAAATAGGTTATACAATATCAAATGGGTCAAAAGGATAGCTAAAAAAATAATGTTCACCAAGTTCTTGGTCAAAGTCAAGTTGAGTCTTATCCTTGATGGAAAAATGGAGCAACAGAATGATCGCAAAGTCAATTGTAGAAAAACAGGTTTATCAATTGTGTGAGTAAGTGCTTTCTAATAGCTGTCCTTTATATATATTGCAACATTTCCAGACTCTTCCTTTTCTAGAAACATGACGATTCCAGAAATACATGGAAAGGAAAGAACTCTGCATAGAGAACATTCAATAAAACTAATCTACACACAAGTATGTGACCCATTGAACAGGGCAACATTCTTACACAATGTTACACATGTAAACAATCACATCCTCGTAACATTGGGACCACATCCTAAAAACCTATTTTCATCATTTTCTCCAGCAGCAAAAAGCTTAGAAAGCTGAAACCTTGTGTACAAATTCCTTAGCTGATAGGGATATGAATTTGTAGATATGGTCACCATGTGACCCCTATTAAGGGTCACGTGAGTCTTACCCTATGAAAGCTTAATTCATCTATTTCTTTAGGTTCAAAAGATCCTCTTCAGGTGCAAAAGACCTAGAAAATTGAAACCTTGTGTACAGAATCATCAGCTGATCGGGATCATAATTGATTGATTTGGTGATCCTCTGACCTCAATAAGGGCCATCGGGACAAGTCCCTAAAACCCTAGTTTAATCTTCTTCCCCAGAAGCAAAATGCCTAGAAAGTGGAACCACGTGTACAGATTCCTTAGCTGATGGGGATATTAATTTATAGATTATGTTGTTCTGTTACCTCCAAATGGTAACACTGCAACCAATTGTATAATAAAATTTAGATATCCTGATGAACTACAGAGCCTTTTTTACGTATTTATTTTATGTTTTTATTTCTAGGCTTATTATCATTGATTAGTATTATAAAGTGTCATTTCTGATGGTTGAAATAGATTTTAACTATCATATTCATTTCAATACAATCGATCAAACTTGAAGCTTGGATGTGTTCCATCATGAAACACATGATGATGTAGGGATGACAATAAAAAAAATTTTTCACATAACTGGAAATCATGTTGATGACTTTATTTTGATTGACATTCTTTTCCATCTCAATATAAACTTGGAACAATTGTAATGAGAAACTTGTTTTGTTCCTATTTAATGGTTAACAAATTTGCCTTGTCCTTTCTAAATAAATAGACTGCCCAAGCTGATTTGCTAAAACTCACATGTGATATCATGTCATGTAACTGTTTGATTCTGAGTAGTTTCTAAAGAAGATATGATAACTACTGATTTACTTGTGTAATTATAGATTAACCCTCAAAATGATGAATTTTTGGACTATGAATTCAGCGGCATCTGTCCGTCCGTACGTACGGACGTACGTACATACGTCCGGATTCTTGTTAACGCGATAACTCATGAAGCTTAGCACCTAGAGATTTCATATTTGGTGACAGCTTTCAATGGAGGAAGACTCAGACGCCAGTCGATTTTGGTGACCTTGACGTCATTTTCAAGGTCACAACGACAAACTCGTGAAGCTTAGCACCTAGAGTGTTCATATTTGGTGACAGCTTTCAATGGAGGAAGATGAAGATGCCAGTCTACTTTGGTGACCTTGACGTCATTTTCAAGGAGACTACAACACTTTGACCAATTTCTAATACATTGTTAACCTGCACCTAGTTTTCATATTTGTTGACAGCTTTCAATGGCGGAAGACTCAGACGCCAGTCAACTTTGATGACCATGACCTCATTTTCATGGTCACCATGACACTTTGACCACTGTAATACATTGTTAACGTGATAATATTAATTATGCCAAATATCTCATAATGGCGGGGGACATTGCCATGTTAGTGGCAAACACTTGTTTATTGACCAGTTTTGCCCCCGTGCCTGAATTCTTTTGCGTGGCTAGCATTATTGTTAAATAAGTTCCTGTGGGTGAATTTTCGAGCGAGATGCCACTGTTTTAACAATATGTGGTGTGTTTACATGGCAAATTCTGCATGTAAAAGATTGTTTTATAAACAATTAGTTGACAATCTCATATTGAAATTAACAGTCCTTATCTGACACTATGAATAAATTCATTTGCTAGTTCCAGCCGATGCTCGCAGGTTTCACAGCAATGCAAAGCCACATTAGTGTTGTGGGCCTTCTCCCTGCACTAAAACTAGCAGCCGCGATATACAAGTTAAATACTTGGAAAGCGGCGTTAAACCCCAAATCACCCTGATCTGTAGTTAGATTTCTACAAGCTTATAAAGTAAGTCTTTATTTCCAGTTAAATAATATCCCAAATACTCAGCGCACCTACATGTATATATGGAAGTGTAGACAATTTATTCTTCTATGCGATGACAAATTAATTATTAGAATATGCCCTCCGGTTCAAAAGATGTTCGTTTGAGAGATGGTTTGGGGTACCCCAACAACATTCTAACCCCATGGCATTATTAGCTAAAACTAAATCCCTTCGAGGCACTCTGGAACTTTCATGATACCTTTATACCCCAGAACACCAGAACGCCAATGTCACAGACTTCATAACAACGGGCATGGCTCCCGCATAGCTGATTCTCTCAGCAGGTGAAGTCGCATTCGGGCGAACATTCCAGCATTATAAAACTGAAACTTTATACATGCGCTGCATTGTTATTTACAAATTATACCTGGAATTGGAGATAAATCTTTCGTCGTTGGGACTGTGAAAAATTAATGATAGTTCCAGAGATATAAAAAGCGAAAGAGGGATACCCTCAACAAATTGAATGCAGATTTTGATGATCGTCCTATTTGGACGTTCGTCGCATCACTCACTGCATCTTTATTATTGATTGCACATATGGAATATCAAAGATAATTCTTTTCTCATGATAAAGCTGAAAAAATTATTATAAAAAAGACAAGTAGTTTTGGGGATATGAACTGAAAAAGAAGGCGTACGCTCAGACATTTGTGACGGGGAAGGTTTGTGATGCGGCTCCTATTGAACATCCAGTGACAGCTCACGTTGACTTTTTCTGTCTCTTTTAAGCACTAAATCAAAGATTATTTTATTTACAAAGAATTTATTACAGCAAAGTATTTTCTATATTTGATGCATAAAGAGCCACATTACACTTGTTATATTCGTAGTAAGATTCTCTGCCTACTCTTTTCTTCTTTTGTACTGGCTGATTGTTTTCGCTTTGGAGCAAACAACACACGTGCGTGTGAGCTTCTTCTTCTTTCCAATATGCTCAATCTTTGTTAAAAAGTGACGGCCATAAAGATGTAACACATGTATTGTTGCTAGTGCTTGGCCGGTGGAGGTTTTCATGTCTTTTCTGAATTGACAGCTTGTTTTCAAGGTTTTATCATCTGAGAATTCTTTATGAAAAATGTAGGCTTTCTAAATCCAAAGTTCAAATAGTGAAACGCACACACTTCCACCATCTGAACAGCATCTGGTCGGCCCAATCCTCCCCTCCCAAATAGTTGTTATATTCATGCACCATACGTCCTCATACCTTAAAGAGCCACTCCGTGAGTTGTTGGAGTCATATATGCCAAACTGAATCAATGGTGTCATTAGATCGCAAAGTATCGACTGTTACCAAAAAGACAAATTTTAGAGCTTATTGGTTTTTACAGTGACAATATGAAGGTAGAACGTCGCAATTGTGATTGAAAACCAGACAGTGGGGTGCGTCAAATAGTCAAACATAATTTTGGAGACTTGTCTAAAACAGGAAGGAGGGCAGTTAGAAGCTGATAATGTTTGTTATGTTATATAACTAGTATCCATGTATTTTGGATGTGATATCTACTCCTCTGTGCATTTATAAGGCTGTTTTTAGATTTTTATGGAAAACCAGTCCTTGTCATATATATGTTTTTTGGACATGAAAAGTTAAGATGTTTTGATTTTATATCACCACATAAGACATTTAGGTTAGTATCAAAGGTAAATAACATCTTATGAAAATCACGGAGTGGCTCTTTAAAACGAGTAGGTCTGTATACTTGAGATTGCCTTTTCAAAGTGCAAACCCTTCAACGTAAATGTTTTCATGCAGCTTGTGAACTCTAGAAAAACATTGAAGTATTTTCTGGTACCAATAGCCTAGCTAATTTATTGATTGTTGAAAAATTAAGTGTGTTTTGTCCCCACATACAGTTGTTAACATTCAAATGTACGTACGTGAGCAATAAAGAGAACCTGTCAAGAGGCATACATTTGGCAAAGAAAGGCGATACTTCCACCAGCAAGTCGATGCAAAGGTTCTGAAACTTTGTTCAAGGTTGAGGAAATGGGATGATATGAATGCCAAGGAAAGTATTTGTTGCAATGACAATAGCAAAGTTTCAAAACCTTATCATCGACTTGCTGGTGGAAGTATCTGTTAGTTTCTGCTGCCAACGATCCATAATCATCTTCATGAAAAAACAACCTGAAAAAGTCTACAGGATGCGGATTGTCAGTCAATTCTATGAACCGTCCTAATCTGGTGGCATCAGTGAAATAAAAATCGGCCTCTGCCCCTCTACCCAGTGGTTCATAAAGCAAAACATTTGTCCATTTCCATTATATTGCTCATCAAAGCCCCTGAACTCTTCAACTGTGGAAGTACCAGCTGTTGCAGTTTCACCCATACTAGCTAACATGTCTCTTCATTGTTTCTTATTTCTTGATCACTATCAATATCCTACACAATGTCACTATCATCAGTAGATTCCATTTCAGAAGCTTCATTGGTATAGACCTTGTTGATGAAGTTGTCCTTCCTTGATGTTGATGGACTTCCCAACGCTTTGCCCTCGGCCTTGTGGCCTTTGGGATCTTTCACTTCAATCTATAATTTATTGAAAAGAACACAAGATAAAACATCAACACATGACCTATTGTACAAAAAAATTCAATTGGCATAGACCGACCTAGCCGTTGGGACATGCCTTAGTAACAGGGTGCGAGTACCCAAACATTTTGTAGACTTGACGGATAAATTGTCTCCAGACATGTATGAAAAATTTTTTAGACCCCAGAATGACACAAAACATTATTGCAATTTTGAGATGCCTCAACAATGGAAAACCTGAAAATGAAGCATATTATTCTAATGTTTGGAGTGTACTTTGAAGGCATGCCTTTGTCCCATCCAATGTCAAAGAGGTATCGTCTGTGAACTGCGAGATGAGATATTCGCTAACACCTATTTTTATTTCATTTATCTTTTTATTGTTACAGATCACAATACTTAGAATTTCTACAGATAGGACTAAAACATATGGCGATAATGGATTGCCTTGTCTACAGCCGCGAGTTATGTAAAAAAAAAATCTGATGCGAAACCATTCATTCACAAGCACACTTGAATTTATATTTGTGTTAAAAGTACCAATCCATGTTCTGATATTTGGGCCAAAATTGAAAAATTCAAGAACATGTCTAATTATTGCGAAAACGGTTACCTCTAGACTGAGTTCGACATTATTTCAACGGCTGGAGAGATCATACAGAGAGAGAGAATTAAAAGTTATTTTAATGTTATGCGTGTTATTCTTCACCAGTTATTTCCCCTGCGAGTTACCTCCCCTGAATTTCAAATTCCAAGTTTGAATCCTACGAACGTATTCCCCTGGATTCCCTGGTCACAATGGGAATGGATGATGCGGCCATGGCCCCTAATTATCTAGATTCACTTATTGAGCCCCATTCAATTTTGATTGCCCTTTCGAAGTCTCACGTGAAATGCGTATCTTGGAGACAATATATATCAGCTTTTTTGCGTTTAAGATTGGAAAATACATCTATTCGCTTTTTTTTATTATTTATAGTCCTTGGCAATTTGAAGTTAGTATTTTAAGGTAACCGTTCATTTGTAAATATTCTGAGTGGTGTGTTCAAGTGTTGTCATTTACATATACCTATATATAAATGAAAGGTGCAGAGAAGAACAGATAAGGAAAGGATAAATACATACAGTGAACATAGGCTTGGGAAAGTTGTCCTTGTCTCATGGTGATGCCCGACACAAGATCCAGGATCTCCTAAAAACATAGTACAACATGACCACAATAATTGTAAAATTAATTGAGGATAAATAACCTAGCTTATCCAGAATCACCATATTTAAATAAGTACCAAGGATAGTAAAGAAGTAGCCTAGCTAGGCAAGAGTCTGCGCCTGTAAATAAGTACCATAGGTTGGTGAGGAATAGCCCAGCTTAGCGAGAATGTCCCCCCCCCATAAATAATTACCCCGCTGTAAAAAGAATAAACAAAAATAAGTTTTTGAAAAGTATGATCGATAGACCAAAAAGTGTCCAATATATCGATAAAAGAACAGGATTTGTAAGTATAAGCTAAGCAGGGTCCAAATTGCTATGAATGTGGACAATAGAAAATAGGTGAAGGTAGAATCAAGGGTGGGGAAACTTTGGCCTAGGCCAAACATTCCCCGGGGAAGATCGAGCCCAGGGGGGGGAAACTTTGGCCTAGTCTAAACTTTCCCCGGGGAGAAAATATCCTTGGCCAAATCTTCCCCAAGGAACTTTGGCCTAGGCTCTTTTCTCCCTGGGGAAAGTTTTGACTAGGGAAGAAATGGCCTGCTACACCTGTTCGAAAAATATTTGCTTCAGACACTCAGTAGGGCCAAGAACTAAATGTGTTACATGTTTCTTATGTTCACTATCAAAAATAATCAAGAGGACTTTCATCTTTGCAGTGCAATTCATCTTCCTCCCTGAACCAACATACCAAGGTCCAGAGTATGTGACTTACTTTAGAGGACCCCATTTAGAGGTAAGTTCATTCTGTTTTTTGACAATTTAGCACAACAGACCTAATGGGTCAGTTGGGCTCATTGGTGATTGGAAAAAAAGTAACGGGAAAAAAGTAACAGTTTTTTTTATTTAATAAGTTTAACAAAGTATGACATAGTATACTAGCAGATCACATTTTCATCACATGGTCACCTTAGTGATTTAAAGCACTACTATACAATACAAATGTTCAGATGTTTTTGTTTAATCTGATGTTCTGTCCGATGCCTGTGAGGAGGTCCGAGATGGAAGTGTTGCTTTCTGTGTACACAGTGCCTTCAGTCTGCGTTGGAGGGCTTCAATGTTCTTCTTCCTTCTTGACCTGGGCATAACACCATAGGCGGTCTGCTGTGTCATGGTTTTGGTTAAGGCCTGATCTTTTTGGAACCACTGTATGGTCTTCCAAACAGAAGGATGTTCATGGCCGACCAGGTTGTAGAACTTGTTGTTCCATCCCTCACAGGCGTTGTTTGTATGGGAAGCACCCTGCAGTGTGGTCTGATGCACATTCCATGTTGCTGGTGGGTAGGAGGGTGGCGTCAGTGGGGCTAGGGTGCCAGGATCTGCATTTGGTCGTTGCCTGTAGGTGCCAGTCACATAGTTCTCGTAGAAGTAGGCAAGCAGTGCTTCTGCATCTTCAGGAACAGTGTCCTTCAGATGCTCTGTGCCCTTCCTCGCGTCATCAACTGGCAGGAAAGCAAGAGCATCAATCTTGCCACAAAACAGTCTGAAGTCTTCATCATCATGGTAGTGCTGCACTGGGCCAAAATTCTGGATCTTCCTCCAGGTACTCTGTGTCAAGTGGTAGAAGCAACCCTTGCTATGTACATGTCTACCAAACACAGCATTTACTGCACCCAACACAGCATCCTCAAAATCAGTGACAACAATCTCAACATTCATTTCAACATTCAACTCAGTGAGCTTATCTACAATGACTTCAAACAATATTTCATAAGAAGTGCGGGTTTTTCGCTGCAAAATGGCATACACACAAGACATGAAAGTATCATGAAACTTAACCCTAACAACATAAATTTGCTGAAACAATGGAGGAGTAGTAGCATTACTTAGTTCATTAAGTCATCCTGCAGTAGCAAAAGCAAGCACTCGGTCACTGGCTTCTGGACCGTTGTCAAACAGGAAGAATGGTTCTGCATCAGCTGTCTGTGTGAAGTCTTCTGGCAGGTTCAGGTCGCTGAGACTTCTTGGAACAGGAGGACTTTTTCTATGGTACCTGAGACTGCGTTTGGTATTCTCAAGTTCAGGTAGCATCATCTTCACAGGATCTTTAGCACTTGCTACGGCAGTAGCAAGAATCTGAGAAGGCTTGTCGAGGGAACTGGTAGCTCGCTTTCTAATATCTTTCTCCAAAAAATGTCAATGCTAGGAATGTCAAATTTGTAGCTTAACAGGCCTGAAAGACCTGATGAGCTTATGTTCTGCTGTCCTTCTAGGCCAGTAGAAACTGCATTGAACCTAGACATTTCTGATAACAGGCCAATTTTTGTTTTAATAAGTAGTGTGAAAGCTACTTACTCACACACAAAAACCCAAGAAAAATCAAGTGTGGGGAAATTATTTTTTTTTCAAAATTTCAAAAAAGTGAAAAAATTAACTATTTTTCAGACATTATTACCAATCATTACAAATGCTGAGTACAAGCTTTAAGAAACAAATGTTTTTAATCTATTTCTGCTTCAATCATATTCATTCTTACAATCTTATTGAAATAATATGACCTGTGCCAACAAAAAATGTAACACATGACAATATCATGGCGGCCATTTTGGATTCAAGATGGCCGGTCCGTCAACACACACATGCTAATTTGTCTTCAGTATGTCCACTAATTTTCTTGTGATTGAAAAGAACTGACATATATCAATTTTTAAAGTTGAACATCTTTATTGGGACATTGTGCAAATACAAATGGCAAAGACATAAATATGATTAATGAGGTTAATTTCTCACTTAAACTTCAATTTTTGAATACTGTAAGAATAATCCCTGAAGGGGAAAGTCCAGTCATTCTTCGGTGATAGCGCCAAGAAAAGGAGATGGATTCAAACATGACCCCTTACACTTGCAGTCGATGATACATGGAATTCTCTTTTTGAGTGAGGTGAGGTGAGTTGATGTTTCAAGCCGCTTTCAAGATTATTTCACTTTTATCGCGGCTGCTAGTATTATTGCAGGGAGAAAGCCCGCAACACCATTGTGGCTATGCATTGCGTGAAACCTGCGAGCATCGGCTGGAATCTGGGTGCTACTGCGCTGAATTTCAGTGTAGCATTGCACCCGAACATGACTGCGCGTAGAACAGTTCTCTACTGCAGACAAAGTTGCCGAGCCCCTGGTGGAATTCGAACCACGGACCTCCTGATCCGAAGCCGAACGCGCTAACAACTGCGCTATCCCGCCCCCCTCTTTTTGAAACAGCTTCAATTGTTACAAAGTTGTGACCACTAACATTGAATTTCTTTTAACAGGTTGGTTGGGGCAGCACATTTATTAGTTATTACATCAACAGATGTGAACTTTGTTGACACTGCAAAGAATCATCAAGCCGGTTAATGTCATCTGTGCTGCTATAGAGAGAACTCACAAATTTTTCTCCTGCTTCTTTGACAATTTCTTTGGAAGATGTTAGATCTCCAAAACGTGACACAATCTTTCTGAGTTTTTGAGATTTCTGCAATAATTTCAGGTGTTTCACCTTTCCTATTCCAAATATAGTTGACGTCGTTGTGTCACATCCAAACATCGCATGTACAAAAGTGAGCAAATGACACAGCTCAGTTCCTAAACCTCGCTTACATTGATTTATAGACACTAGTTGTTTCTTCGTCTTCATAAAGATGTCAGTGTTTGGTTTGATGTGGTGAATGAGTAGGACAAGGATGTCTGTGTCATCAGCCAAAACAACTTCAGCAGAAGTCTCAGCATTGTCCACTGCCTCTCTAACAATAACAACATCAGCATCACCTTCATCAGCTGCATGTTTCACAGATATGCCATCCTCTTCCAGCTTGTTTCCAAAGAGAACGACCAAGGCTTGTTTGTTATGCTTGTTTGAAGTGTTTGACACTGTATGGAGCAATGTTTGGTGGAAGATGACTTGCCAACTGATCCAGTAGGTCTTGAACAGTAAACTGTTTTCCATGCCCAGTCATTACAGGGAGTTCCTCACACCATGACTTGAAAGTTATATCCTGGATATCTCGTGCTGACTCCTGAGAAGAATTGTTCCTCTTTCTATCATGGTCAGACATGAAGAACTGCATGCAGTGTCTGTGATATGTTGCCTCTCTCTGTGCGAATGTCTCTGCGACGATGATGCGATATTAGCTGCCTTGCCATCTGTTCTTTCAATACAGATAAAACGATGTGTTTCCTGTAGCAAGCTTTTCTTCTTTGAACCAACAATCTCTACAGGGCTTTCACCAGAATGTCAGATGTTTTTGTATTTCCTCAAATTCAATCTTCTTAGTGCAAATGATCATGCAGTGAGTCTTGAACTCAAACTCACCACCATCAGATGTGACAGACCTGAGAACACTTGGCTGTCTTGGGCTTTCAACACATTAAAAGAAGAAGTGTAAGACTTGCGACAATGTTCATTATCTTTCTTCTGGTCCAAGAGAAGCAAATAAATCATCTTTTTGTTGAGCTGACACTTTTAGCAATGAGGAAAATCCTTCACTCCCAGTTGCACCTCACCAGGATCTCTTCGACCAATGACGCAAGTAGTCATGTCTTTTCTGCATAGCTGAAAGAAATCACAAACATTGATCAAAAAGATATTAAATAATTGAATAACTAACATGTTCTTATGCTATTGAACTGATTATACTGATCAATTAAAACTATCCAAATAATTTATTAGTTTTTTCTCTCTTTTTCATTATTGAAATGTAAAATAAATATATAGACTTACTTTCAGCAGAATTTTGTAAATGGTCAATTTATGTGTCCTCTCTGGTAGCCTAACCTCTCAGGAGAATGACACAAGCCATATCATGGACTGTCGATGCCTGACAGAAAAAAAAAGATAATCCCCAAAATAGTAGGTCACTCAGATTTTTTTTATAAAACATAGCAAACCATAAATACAAAAATTATTTACCGTCCCCCCTGAGCAAATGAATAACATATTGACAGACTAACATTAAGAAATTTAGAACAACTTAAAATTCTATCAAACATTTTTTTTAAACATAGCAACCAGAAATATTTTTACACATAAAATTAATGTCTCTCCTTCCTGAAACTATGAATACAATAAAGTGTTATTCCTAACTGCTCAGCTCATAGGGGGTCAATTAGGCCTCTTTTGGCAGAGGTAACCTTTTACAAGGGTAAAGATATCATATTCATAAAAAAATACCCACAACCCCCTCCAGGAAAAACACTTCAATATTGACATGCTTATTTTAAGAAATTTGAAACAACTTGGAGCTTGACCCTACCAGTTTAGTCTCATCAATGAAACAGATGTCTGAAAGTCAATAAGAAACTGGTAAGCATAGCTAAGACTAACCGATGTTTGTGTTTAAACCAGTTTAACTTTTTAACTGACTTTCACATAAAAAAAATAAATTATATAAATTAATTTCAAATGCAAGTATTTTTCCTATTATTGTCAATAATTGAATATTTTTAAATACCACTATATATGGGGAAAAAAAGATATAAAATTGATTAATAAAATCCATCATATTTTGAAACTGAAATCAAAATTCACCAATTTCTCTCATGAAAACCAATCAAAATTTAATCAAATATTTTTTTTAATAAATGGGAAACACAAAGGAATAAAACTGGTTAATTTCAGTGCCAGTAACATTTTGAATAAGTAAATAAAAATCAATTAATTTGGATCATTCATCTCAGTGTCACAAGAAATATAATCATCTGAATATCCCTTACAAAAAAATCTACAGTGCTGCAATAGCTCTGCTTCATTGCAGCAATGTTGCATCTTTGAGTGAAACATTGTCCTAGGAGTGAAACCGTTGTCCATCATTTTTATGTCGTAAACTGATCATTAACCACAACGGTTCCGCTTAAATGAGCAAGGTAAAACAATGCAGCAATGGTTTTGCTTTACACTACTGGGTGAGCTGAGAAGTTAATCATCTACTGAAAAGGTATAATTTGTAAACAAAACATCCTTCTCACCATTATTTTTGTTGTTGTAGCTATTTGGTCAAATAAAAAAATGTAAAAAAAGATCAACTTGCAAAAATACTTTGTTCAAAATATTCCTATATTAATATTCAAATTTTCAGGGAAGTATTTTCTACCATGGGACATGAATAAAATCTTAGGAAGTTTATTGTTTAAAAAGAATCTAAGAATATACTTGTTTTATTGAATTATGAAATATTGTACATACATTCATGAGCTGTTTAGATTGTTAAGAGTTTAAGTCATACCATGAAAAGGGAATACTTTATTTTCAAATATAATTTTCTTTACATTTACTGTTAATACATCCCAGTTTCCTAATATAGATTATTGCTTCATATATGATTTATTATTAGATTCAATTTACATAATATGATCATTTATGTTGAAATCAAAGTTATTTCTTGATAGTCTGAGTGTATGTGAATGGAATATATTTTAAAACAAAGTCATTGCATGATTGATTGAATATTTGAAAGTTTATAGTTGGTAGTTTCCAGTTGATATGATCATGCATAATTTGAGGTTTTACAACTTAACCATTTGTATGTTCAATGAAACTTAATTCATTTTAAGTTGTGAAAAGTTTATTGTATACAGGGTCTGTATTCAATAGGTGTATCTAATTGATGCACTACAAATTATAGGAAATAATTAGCATGTTAAAATGCAAAATATGATAAAAAAAAGAAGTTATAAATGAATAGTCATTCCATGCATATATTTGAATTGGATTTTAAGAGTTAGATAACACAGAGAAGAAATGAACACAATATCTCGCAACTGGCACATAGTCCATATAAAAGTATAAAACATCATTGGCTACATAGATTATGATGGGTTGAGCTTTCATTTTAGTAGGGGACCAATGAATAGAGGGGAGAAAATCCACCCATTGTCCATGGCTGTAAACAGTTTTGTTAATTGCTACCTTAATAGGTTCATGACTTCATGGATCATTAAGTTGTTAAAATGTTTGTACAGTAAGTTGTTTAATAGATGTTATTCAAAATGTTTAATTCATGTTGTAATTCATAGAGCCATATTGATATCTTATCAAATTCTTATTAAGGATTTTTTTCTCAAGATTTATTTATTTCAACTTTTATATCCATGTACATTTGTACATAGATACTTTTTTCATAAACAGGCTGTCTGTATGTTTAGATGTTTAGTTGCTTAGTATCTAACATCATGTACAAAAGGTTAAATTGTTATATTAGGTTATGATCAGAGAGTATCCTTGGTTAATTTCACATTCAACTTATGTTATTAAATTGAGATTAATAGCAAATATAGGAAACATTGATCTGTAAAATAAAATTTTAAAAGGTATTGTTCTCTCAATATTCCATCTGCTTGATATTCAAAGTACACACCTAGAGAGAATTGTCTTCAAATACACAAAACAATTGAATGCAGATGAATTGGTCATTCACTATTTTATTTATTTGATTTAAGACTTCAAATTTAACATATAAACAATCATTCCTGAAACATGTCTGGTTTCAACAAATTCATTTGCCTTTTAAATGATTAATACATATAAACAAAGTCTTTAGGTTAGGTGACATCGTTGATAAAAATCTATTGGTTACAGTGATGGAGATGGGTGGAGCCTTCAATAAAGAAAATGACCAATGAAATAAGGTTATAATAGGTATCCATTGTCTATAACAGTTTTATTGCTTTGACAGCTGAATCAATTTGTTGGTCATTAAGCTGTTAACAAGTTTGTTTGTTTAGTAAGGGACATCAGTTACCTAATTACATTTTATTCAAGTTGTGTTTCCAGTTGAATTCAGAGGAAATACCTTGTACGTAACCTATTAGTTCATAATTAATCACAATTAACATTTCAACGAGTTTAGTTGCTTACTAGTCACATTACCTAACAGTGCCTCTATAGATATTGATCACTCAATTATGTGTTATTTCAAACTGGAGACCAAAAGTGGTATTGGATCTCTTGCTAACGAAGTTGAAACACCAATCTAATCTCAATACCTTATATGAAACTTTAAAAAGAAATTCATTTGAATTCCTTAATTTTATTAGTTGATTGACTTTGGACAATTATTTTGGAAAAGGAAGTAAGGAAATATGATTATTTAACTGAATAGTCTATGTCCAGAAAGTTTGGATTGTTTGAATTTAATAGCCTGTTCGTCTTTATATCTTAAAGAATGCAGTTTGTTTAAAAAAGAAATTTATTTGAATTCCTTAAGTTTATTAGTTGATTGACTTTGGACAATTATTTTGGAAAAGGAAGTAAGGAAATATGATTATTTAACTGAATAGTCTATGTCCAGAAAATTTTGATTGTTTGAATTTAATAGCCTGTTCGTCTTTATATCTTAAAGAATGCAGTTTGTTTAAAATTGTTTCATATTGTTTAGTTTTTCAAACATATTATTATTAAGGAATTATTTCTAGGTGTTGGAAGAAGTCATTTGCTCCATAGATTTCTAAATGCTTTTCAATTCTCTTTGATTTCAAATAATCTCATTTTGAATATGTCCAAATAATCTACATTAATCATATAAAGGGAATATATCTCTTGCTTTTATAGATGACTGTACACCTTCAAAACATATAAGTTGAAAAATTCCCCTTAATCTAAATTCTTATCACATATCAGATAAGTTGCAAATAAACTTGAAAAGTTCAATGTTGTTGAATATATCTCAGCTGATATGATTATACATTTTATGAATTTAACGGATATTTATGAATTCATCCATATATTTTATTCATTTCATCATTTCAAGGTAAGAATATGAATTTTTATCAAAACCCTTGACTCAAATTTATATCCATTACTCATTTCTTAAGAAGTTGTTGCCAAGAAATACCTTGGGTTTTTTTACGACACCACTTCTAAATGCCATTCAATGACTTGATCACAGTTTAAGGTCCTTTACACCATTCAGTACCTTCTGCCTCACACCTGATGAGGCTGGACAATATTATCCAATCAGAATGCCTGCAGTCTTAACCCCTTTGACTGAAAGCAAGACCCAACATCCTGCCTGACCTGTCACTAACGAGGAGCAATGGCTGCCATTAGAAAAAACAACTGATTCTTGATTATTAAAATCACAGTTGCCAACAGCATAGAAGGGATAATCTTCAGTTGCAAAAACAAAAGTAAGTAGACCATTACTGCTACATACACAGTATAACATCTTAACCGTATTGATCTTCCTTATATCATGAAAGAGCTGATAAAAAATCATTGATATGTTGGCTTCACAGTGAAAAAATTGATTTTTTTTTTTCAAGTCCATTCCCTTAAATAGAATATGTACTGTTGACAGGTTAAGTTGTGTTTTATTAACACTGATTTGTAAAAGTGATAATTAGTTCCTTTTCTTTGATATTATTAAGCAAAGATGGCATTGTTTACATAGGTGTGCACTGAACCATGACTGCTGTGAGAGGAGGAAAGTGGACAAGCCATTATATAACAGGAAACAGCTGGCACTGTAAGTATGTAGACCTAATTCTTCAATAAACATGCAGTGTATTTCTCAACTGGTTAGATTAGGAATCGCATCAGAGGGTGCACTCCAATTTACAAATAGATATAGTCTTGATTAATTGTAATTTCATTTTGTGAAAACACAGACAGACTGATTGTCTAATATATGGTGTGGGAAAACTTGATACTATTTGCATATAACCTGAAATTGATAGTTGAAATTTGCAATCAATAATTGTTAGACAAATAAGTTGTTCCCAGTTTAAGTTTGATCACATGAATTTTCATTTGTTATCATTTCATAACATATGATTAGCATAACATAATTTGTATGTATTTATTTTAATATGAAATTCATTTGATAAAAATTAACACTCATAAATGTTAGTATTGCTGAACTTAAATGTATGTTAATATTTGTAATACAGGATTATTATACAAATTTTTAGAGCACTTTATATATTTATTCCTGATATTGAACTTGAAAAATGTTTTAATATAGGAAAAAGTTATCGCTGAACATTAAATTTTGGGTTTTCTGTAACTATTAAAGTTTTTACCAACCTTTGGAACAATTGTAAAACAATCACTTAATATTTATATAATTTCAAGTATGGTTTTCCTTGTATATGATAAATTCTATTCTTTTGATATCATCATCATATCATTATTGGTTATTTGTACAAGTATTGAAAGTTGCAAATTATTGTTTCAGTGTGAACAATCAACACACATACATGGACACCTTTTGGCCTCACAGGATATATGGTTGTTCAAGGTGAGAACTAATAAACCAATGTTTGAAAGATTTTTAAAGTTTGATTGATAATTCTGCTGCTTTTTTATACAGTCAGACAAAACTAGTTTACTTCAGTGTCACAAATTAAACTAGTACAAAAAAACAACATGATATAGTATTATTTGAGTTTGTTTAACAACCACCCATTGTTTGGCATATGAGACATTATTAAAAACAATAAAACATATACTTTATACAAGGGATCTTAAAAATATCTTTATACAGCCAACGATTTCTTTCAAGTTTCATTTATAAATGAACTCTAAGTCAGATATTTATCTTTTTCAATTCTCAATTTCTCAATAATATAGCACAACAAAGGTAATGATAATCAGAAGCTGTTTACAAGAAACAAGTTTAATGATATAACATTTTAAAAACGTTGCTGTTACTAGTTTTGTGCTTAAGTGTTTGCTCGTTTATTCTTTAAGGTGTTCACTGAACCAGAAAATACACAAAGCTGGCAAGATGAAGATTCACAGGGGGATTAAGAGACAGTAAGTACATTTAGTTGTTACATAAACAAACAGATTGATAAGTGACTTCTGATCAGTTGATTTACTGATTGGAGCCACATATCAATTTATTTGTTAATTGCTTGATCTAATTGATTTCTATGTTAGGCATAAGAGTACAGTTATCCAATGTGAGATTGCCTTCTGAGATGTTTTTACACTGTTTGGTGTCTTTCTGGTTATAACAATCATTAAATTCTGTTTCAGAATGAAGACCAGTCAACAAGTCATCAGATATCAACACAGTGAAAAGGATTTTTGTTTTGTTCAGGATTGTCTATTTACTTATTTAATGAAAAAATATTTATATGCATTCCTAAACAATCACATACACGTATAATTTTCATACAAATATAACTTTGTTAATAAAATTTTGTAGCATTGATAAAAGTTTTCAACTAAAATAAGTGATTTCTTGTAATTAAATTGCTGTGATGAATATTCCAATAGTCTTATCTCATAATTGTTCATTTATCAGCGATTTCATTCTTGATAAATATGTGTGTATAGTCTTACAATTAAATTTATAAATATTGTCTATGAAATGTTCATGATATTTGGTAGAAGCAAAGACTGTTTCAAATATGTATATCCATTAAAATTTAAAACAACAGAATCATTATTACTGATTGACACATGTACTTCATCCTGAATATATTGTTATCTTCAATGAAATGGCTTCTTTTCTTTTTCTTCATTGTAATAAAAACTTGTTGCATATATGATGTTTCTTTTGAATCATTCCTGAACCTTGATACATATATATATATTTTTGAAGTCTGATGTTAAAATATCCTTAAACCATTCTTGGACATTTAAGAAGAATCTAGAAGAAATCTATATTTAATAAGGAATTATTTTGTATCAAAGGATTAAAGCTAAGAGTAAAACTACAGTTGCATATGTAGTGTTACTTTTACTTCATGATAAGTGCAACCATTGTTGCATAGAGAGTAAAACCATTGCCGAACATTGGAGTGCAACCGTTACTGCATATAAGAATGCAACCATTGCCGCATATAAGAATGCAACCGTTGCCGCATATTGGAGTGCAACCGTTCCCGCATATTAGAGTGCAACCGTTGTTGTTCACTAATTTGCCTAATGAGCCGCACCGGTCTTGCCCGCTAATTTGCATGGTAAATTCAAATTTTCAGCCGCGCCATTGTCGCAATGTTTAACGAGACCAGTGCTGCAACAGTTTTGCTACTGCCTGTTTTTTTTGTAAGGGATATCATCAGGAGAATAGTATTTTGCTCCAAAAAAATGAAAGCACCTCCCCACATTTGAGAGCATTATTTGATTAAAATTTTCAAATACAGACTAATATTTTCATAGCTGTCCTTTTTTTCTGCATTAAAGTGTTAAGTGCAATTGTATTTCACTTTATTTTTGTAATTCAGAAACATCAACATGAATATTGAATCTATACCATAGCAGTCTATTTATAGAAAAATCTAATAATCAAATGGTTGAACAAAGTCAGTGTCTAACAGCATTCATTGAGACAACATATGTTGTAAAAGTTCAATAAAGTCTTTCCCTAGGTTTTCTCTAAAGTCATTTGCTCATAAAGTAGCCATATTGATTGCAATGCCAGAGGCTTGACTTGTTGGGTTGCTGTCAAATTTGACTGAGACCTACTGCTGACAATTCTGATAAATAAAATCTTTAAAAATCAAAACATTTCAAATATGTCTAGGTCATAGGAATATATGAAACTTTAGACAATTTTTGGCCAAGTTTGAGCGTAAAGCAGGTAGAAATTACTAACCTTTTCTCATATTTACTGTAAAATCTTCAGTTGTCCCCAATGCTGACGGCCTTGACCTTGGGTTGTTGACAATGGATACAATAACGTCTTCCAACAACTATTTACATATGAATAACTTGAAGCATGACATTCTGCCATGTTTTCAAATGTGAAAAAAACATATTTCCCCACTCTTGATTTTTCTTGGGTTTTATGGACATGTTAATTAAACATATTAGATCATTTTAATGTAATAATTTGCTTGTTATCACAAATGTCTAGGTTATTTTATTTTGATGTTGATTTCTACTGGCCTATTCTGTAAAAGTCTTGCATTTTTGTTCATCTTGCCTGAAAGGCCTGATGGGTTTTAGCATATTAGGGCTTCTGTCATATGTCAGTTTGTCCATCCATCGGTCAATAAACTTTTTACTTTTTTTACTAGTTCTAATGATAACTATTTCAAATCAATTTTATGTCTTAGTAGAAGCAATCCAAATATTATAACATGGGGTGAACTCTGATATTGTTCTTTTAAATCAAGGCAATATTTAAAGATTAATAAATACTGGAAAAGACTATTATACCAGCAGAATAATGACATTCTGGTACATGTAGTTTTCAATTTAATTTAGCAGAAAAAGGCATCCAATGCTGGGCCCTTCAGGTCAAGAATCTACTCTATGCATATGGGGGCGGGATAGCGCAGTGGTTAGCGCGTTCGGCTTCGGATCAGGAGGTCCGTGGTTCGAATCCTGCCAGGGGCTCGGCAACTTTGTCTGCAGTAGAGAACTGTTCTACACACAGTCAGGTTTGGGTGCAATGCTACACTGAAATTCAGCGCAGTACCACCCATGGTTTGTTAGTTCCAGCCGATGCTCGCAGGTATCACCGCAATGCATAGCCACAATAGTGTTGCGGGCTTTCTCCCTGCAATAATACTAGCAGCCGCGATATAAGTGAAATAATCTTGAAAGCGGCGTTAAACCCCAACTCACCTCACCTCACCTCTATGCATATGGTTTTGGATATGTGTGGCAAAATCAAGATGTTGGCTGTATTAGCTCCTTTATGACACACTTTAAGGAGAGATGTATATGTATTGATAGCCAAGGGTGGTTAGAAGCT
Source organism: Phorcus lineatus (assembly GCA_921293015.1). NCBI lineage: Eukaryota > Metazoa > Mollusca > Gastropoda > Trochida > Trochidae > Phorcus > Phorcus lineatus. Next base: position 14,941,007 of record OV121089.1, read on the forward strand.
ATTTCTAAACATTCCAAACTCCAGTTGTATAGACATGTGAAAGCTATTTTTGGCTATGAACACTATTAGTAAATTGTTAAAATTAGTGTATACAGAGTTGCTCTAACAAAATTTAGATGTTCAAACCATAATTTAATGATTGTAGAAGGTAGAAAACTTGGCATTGCAAGAGTAGATAGACTTTGCCCATTCTGTATCATACCATGCATTGAATCAGAATACCAATTTTGCATGATTTGTCCTTTTTATAATGACTTAAGAACCAATCTTCCAAATTATTATATTGAATTTCCGTGTTATGACAAGTTTATTCAATTGCTCTCATCTATTGACCATGATGTAGTTAACTCTTTAGCGAAATTTGTCTTCCTCGACATGAGGAAAAGATGCAAACATCTTCAATGTCCTTAATCTTGACAATGTATAACATGTACTTTGAAATGTATAATGGGCCGGTGGCCTCTTTACTTAATAAACTTATACTCAGACTCACTAGTTCTCATGAACCATTATTCTCTCCCAACAGAGGTTGTTCCGTCATAAATTCAATGAAATTTCTATACAACCTCTGTCTTAATACGAAGGTTACTTGGGCATCCGGCAGTTTCCCCTAGCGGTTAAAAAAATGCAACACAAATTACCTCACTTATTACAGACAATGAAAGCAAGCGTTACTTTGAGTCATTGAAATCTAAAATGTCGGCCTCCATGGAGTTAGTTTGAATACCTCTTATGACTGATAACCAAAAATATTGCCCCAAAGAGTGCCGGGATTAAGAGAAAGATGTTTTTTTGGAACTTAACCTGGTAGTGGAAAGTCACTTACATATGAGATTCTCCCATGTATAAGCAAAACTAAAAGAATCATAGCTATCATCTGCCCTCTCATTTCTATAATGGATGAACAATGCAATAAGTTGAATGTGTTGGAATTCAAGGCAACATACATTGGCAAGAATAAGGAAGATATTGACTTGATCAAGCAGGGTCATTTTGATTTTGTTTTCGGAAGTTCCGAGATGTTTGTTGGTAAAAAACAACGATGGAGAAACATGCTGCGAAATGATGAAGCACACACTATTCTTCAGTGGTACGTATATTTTCCCACAAACTTTTAGCTAAACATGTATTATCATTAATATTTTATAGTTTCTGTCCATTATTTTGTCAGGCCTCTGGTTTATATTTCCAAAAATGTTTGCTGTAATTACTAATGTTGTAGGGTTTTGCAACAACTAATAGGTACAAGCTCATGCCATTTAAATATAAAATATGAAAATAAAATAAGGGTCTCATAAAGAGTAATGTAAAATATTCTTATCTAAATTGAAATGAATTTGTCAGTGACCCCTAAAGATTCAAGATAATGTACTCTGTAGTTCTATATATTGACAAGTCTTTGTTTTGTATAATCAAATATTCCCAGAACTATGATTTGAAGCTAAGGGAGGATGAAACAGAAGCAGACTTGATAGTTTATGATAATTTGATTTGATAAACTAACTGAGATGGGTAATAACTGAACTGATTACATGTCTTTGTTATTTTTTATTAGGGTGAAAAGACAGCCAGAGAGGAACCATTGAGGAAGTGGTTTCCAAGATAGGAGAACTACGATCAATGTACCCTCAAGCCAACTTTGTAGCCCTCACAGTGACTGCTGGACAGTCCCAGAAGAGAACAATAATGAAGCATATTGCCTTCCGAGTTGATAACTGTGTGACAGTACTGGATTCGCCAGATAGGAACAACATCAAAATTTCCTCAAAAATAGTGCTTAACCATTCTGATGTTTCACAAAGCTTAGGATGGCTTATCGATCTGCTTAAGAAAGACAATCAAGGAAGTTCTCGATAGGTTATATTTTGTAGGATTAAAATGCTCTTGAGTGTGGGGCAGACAGGTCTTTTATACATGTACCACAGCAAGACAAAAAATGTCATCAAACAAGAAATTCGGTCTGAAATGATAACCATGTCATCCACCATGGGTTGCCTTTAGTACTAGATGGGTCGTGCAGGACGTGATGGATCACAAGCACATGAGCTTGTAATTATAAAACTCATAAAGGTCATTTGAAAAAAGTAGAGAGTGAACTATTAAAGCTTGTGAAAGAAACATCTAAGCACAGATGTTGTGATGTATGTGCTGAGGAATGTGACCTGCCAGGATGAATGACTGAACTACACCTTTAACACAAAAGAGGATGACGAATCTGTTTTAGAGGGACGTGGATGATAAACAGAAAGAATTACTGAGGCACAAACTGAACTCTTATATGTTCAAATTGTTTTCAACTAGCACAATAGTCAACCCACATATTGTATTTAATAATGATAAATAATTAGGGTGTTTATATAGCGCACATATCCATACTGAATGCATGCTCAAGGCGCTCCCTACATTATTACCCTGGTCTGACCCAAGCTGCCGGTTACAGCGCTTAAAGGTTACCTCCAACACAATCTACACCAGGTACCCAATTAGTTCTGTTGGGTGAACAGAGGCACATTTTGAATAAAGTCCCTTGCCTAAGGAGACACCACAAGTTTCTCAACTTGTGCCTCGGTGTGGGGCAGGGAATAACCCTTGAACTCTCAGTTAATACAGCAATGATCGGGTAACCCACCCATCCGGCGAGCCACGCCAGATGTTGCTGAACTTCACTGATGGTGGTCAAATGAGCTACACACAGGACCACGTGCCACCCCATATTTGGGATAAACGAACACGTCATCAGTACAATTGTGGACAAATGTGGACAACTACTGGCCATTGATGACATTATCAAGGAGCTCCCCATTTGGTCATACAACTGTGCAAGAGAAATAGGTGAGATCCTGAATGAAGTATTTGATGACATGGACATTTTTAGCGATCAAAGCTCAAGTTCAAGTGATTCAGATAGGGAAGATTGAGAAATTAATAAATGAATGGATGCTTTTTAGATTAACATTTTGAAACCAAATCACAACATTACTTTCATGTCGTGAAAAAATAAATGGACATTAAGTAAAAACATTTGCCTTGTGTTTTACCTTTATGGAGACTATTTTCCAGTTCTATGTTGCATGTTCTTGCATTTGTTAATCCAAGATTTGACAATTTGAGATATAACGAGAGTTGTCCTCTCCAGCAACTACAATGACTGTTTTAGAGATGATATATCTCAATACATGGCCTAACCTAAAACAAGCACTTTATAAAAGCACCTTGCTTTTCTATCCAATAGTTAGTTTTTATCATTAGAGGCATTAAAAAAGCAATACTTTTTATATAGGTGTATACTTACATGTTATGAAGTATGATCCTTGAAAACAATCCTCACAATTTTCAGCATGAGGATTAAGAAAAAAAAAGTAAAAGCACCTCAACTTAAGATGTGGTGCACAGGACATTTAGATAGATCTCAATCATTCTAATATCTCATTAAGCAATAATGTCAAAGACCAATTATGCAGACATATTCATTTAAACGATCAGTTTTTCATGTTAATTAGTTTATTCGTATGGACAATACATTGAATTTAAAAAAACACATCAAATAATGTTTCGAAAGGTCATTTGATTTAAGAGATATTAATTTTCAAAGTGCGTACTGTTTTGTGCGTATGATGCCCCAGTTGAAAAATGCACCTTTCTGAATAAACTAGTTTAGCTATGCTGCGCATGCGCAGGTGACGAAATATACAGAACATGGCCGCCTTACCTACTTTATATACTCATGCAAAAATGGAGCACTCTTCCTACTACTTCAGGGAGACATGCCATCGTTCTGCGTTGCTGCTAATTGTTCCAACACCCAAAATGGAGATATTCTCCTTCCTCAGTGTCCGTCGGATCCCTTTCAATTCACGAAGTGGAAAAAATTTGTCAGTGCGAAAAGAGCGAAGTGCAGCTCAAATTCAAGGTTAGTCATCTTCTCCGATCATTTCTCTGCAGACTGTTATGATTGTTCCGTCCATTTACATAAGGAGTTTGGAATTGTGCAAAAGAGGAAGAGACTCGTAAAAAATGCAGTGCCAACTATTCACAAACAAATAAAATGAAAAATAGGCCCTTTACCCGTCTATCCAGCCCGATATGACAGCTACCCGTATTGAAAGAGAAAATGGATATCGTACTTCGAAAAGAGGGAACAAAAAAGTGAAAGTTTTAAGATATTTAAAAAGATTATGGTTGATTATTTTTATGAACGTCTTTCAAATATACCAAGAAAGATATCTTATTATGTTTTGTCATCTGACAAACTGACAAAACTGGATTTCATAAACCCGGAAGTAGATATAAATCCTGCTTTCTGCGAACATGACTTTTACAGTACTGTAGCATTGAAGAAAAAGTGGTTTGTCAGTATATTTGTTTAAAAAAATGGGAAGTACAGTATTCATTTGAAATATTGCAATTAATTTTAATGAAATACAAAGAATTCAATCCCTGACGTTTGTATAAAATCATAATATCTTGATTAACAAATTTTAAACCACATACTACTCTTTCTTGTTTGCCTTAAACCTGCCATAGATGGAGTGTATTCTTACAAATTTGATATACCTGGAGAGTCTAAATATTTCCCATGGGAACATTTCAGTAAACAAATCATCTCCATTCTTCAAATACTATTGGTTCTGACAGTAGGAAGCCTCATTACTGACCGCCACCCCAGATACAGAAGCTGGTCAGAGAGACCATGCCTGGAACACATCACTACTTTGATGTTTGGCATGTAAGTAAAGGTAACTATAAAAAATTTTTTAAGATCCTGACAAAAATTAAAATCTTGTGTTCATTGAACTGGTTTATCTTATCCTTGAGAAATTATAAATGAAAACACATTAAGCATTATCATATTATACTCCAGACCTTTGGAAGAAGTTCCTTCCACTGTCAAAGGAGAGGGATTGTGAAGCTCTGACCCCTTGGATTCGCAGCATTGTCAACCACATCTACTTGTGTCCAGCAGATGACAGATAGCTGGTGCTAGACAAGTAGCAGTCCGTGGTCAACCACGTACAGAATGTTCATAAAGGCCATGACATGCGACCGACTATCCTTTGGCTGCTGAAACCATACAAAAATCCACTTACATGGATGACAACATGGACTCTGTAGAGACTGATAGTAAGGCAATGGAATTGTATGAGCATTGAACGCTTTGTGGAGTTCAGCTGGCATGGATGCTAGAAAGTGGGTTTCAAACTCACATCAGGTCCTGGATCATATTCCATTGGTGACCGGTTGAAAGAGATCAACATAGACATGAGTGGGTTACCATCAGTAAAAGCTCTTGGTCTTGCCTGGAATGCTGAAAGTGATGACTTTAGGTTTCACTATGAAATTAATGCCAAAGGCTTTAGCATGACCGAAAGAAACTTCCTTAGAGAGACCGCCAGATTATTTGATCCACTTGGACTTATTTCTCCTTTCATCATCAGGGCAAAGATTCTTCTACAAGAGGTCTGGACAAGTGGCTCTGATTGGGATGAAGTCATTGCCCCACATCTGGAACAGAAAGCATGGCAATGGTATCATGAGATAGAACAATTGGCAATAGTTCGCATCCCTAGGTGTATCAAGTTTCATTCAGATTTCTCCAAGACAAACCTTCATGTGTTTGTAGATGCCTCAGAAGCATGCAGCTTTTGGTGCAGTTGATTATGCCGTTACAAATCACAATGATTGCAAATCAAGCCATCTTTTTGCATCACAGAGCCATGTTGCACCTCTGAAAGCAATAGGTATTCCCAGAATGGAATTGCTTTCAGCCGTTCTTGGTGTTAAACTTCATCTTGTTGTGGCAAAGGCTTTGAACATATCACAACATTATGCAATCATGTGGTCTGACAGTCAGAATGTGTTATGGTGGGTGAAAAGTCCAAGCAAAAGTTTCAAGTCATTTGTTGCAAATCGTGTTGGCTACATCCAAGAAAACACCCACCCTCAACAGTGGCGATATGTAAACACACAACAAAAGGGGCAGATATTGTTTCACGAGGTGCAAAAGTCAAAAATAATCTGCACATCAAACTGGCTGAATGGTCCTGAATTTCTTCTTTGTGGGGATAATGAATGGCCACAACATGTTGTAGACTTTTTGAAATGTCACAAACTTGAAAAGAAAGCAGTAAATCCTCAAGTTGATGTGTCAATGTTTGTTGAGGTACACGATCCATCTTGGCATTTACATCCATCTCGGTTTTCCGATTGGAAGAAATTGTGTAGAATACTTGCCTTTGTTTATCGTTTCCCCCACAATTGTCAAGTACATACCTCTTCGAGGAAAACAGATTCATTGGAAAATGAAGAGATTGAAGATGCTGAAACAAAGCTTTTGATAGATACACAAAAAGCAGCATTTCCTACAGAGTATTATGCTCTGTTTAAGGGTAGGTTAGTTGCAACCACAAGTAAAATCGCAGCGCTTTGTCCATTCTTGGATGCAAATGGACTCCTCAGATCGAGTGGAAGGTTAAAATTTGCTGATATTATATCTCCAGATGCTAGTTGTGCAATCATACTCCCTCGCAAGCAATGGATCACAAGGCTGATAGTAAAATACTACCATGAGAATGTAAAGCACATGGGAACCAACAGCACATTAGCCGCCATCTTCTCTAGATTTTGGATTATCTCTGCTCAGGAAGAGATTTGTGATTGGGAGAGAGAATGTGCTTGGTATCGTCTGCAAAAAGCCAAGCCATCACATCTAATTATGGCAGATCTACCTGAAGTCAGGGTAAGCTGTTCTCTTCGAGCTTTCACCCAAGTTGGAGTGGACTTTGCAGGTCCATTTCTCACAGTTCAAGGACGTGGCAAAAGTCGTCAGAAAAGATATCTGTGTTTGTTTACTTATGTCATAACACGAGCAGTTCATCTTGAAATTGCATTTGGGCTCGACACAGCTTTCACCCAAGTTGGAGTGGACTTTGCATGTCCATTTCTCACAGTTCAAGGACGTGGCAAAAGTCGTCAGAAAAGATATGTGTTTGTTTACTTGTCTCATAACACCAGCAGTTCATCTTGAAATTGCATTTGGGCTCAACACAGATTCTTTTCTGAATGGCAGGTCCATTTCTCACAGTTCAAGGACGTGGCAAAAGTCGTCAGAAAAGATATCTGTGTTTGTTTACTTGTCTCATAACACCAGCAGTTCATCTTGAAATTGCATTTGGGCTCGACACAGATTCTTTTCTGAACGCATTTTTCAGAATGACTCACAGGCGTGGGATGCCAAAAACTGTCATTTCAGACAATGGCACTAATTTCGTTGGTGCTTCAAAAGAGTTGAAGACACTTGTGTCTGGTCTGGATTCAAACCAATTTTGGCAAACAAAGGCATCAAGTGGCAATTCAATCCTCCAAATGCACCACACTTTGGTGGGGTTTTTGAATCACTCATCAAATCAGCAAAGCGTGCAATATTTTTAATCTTGACCAATGGTGATGTCACTGATGAGGAGCTGATGACTGCTTTCACAGGAGCAGAGGGCCTCATCAAGACCTTTGACCTACCAAAGTGCACACCTTTGACGCCAAACCATTTTTTGCATGGCCAAATGGGTGGTGCCATTGCCCCAGAGATTGATAACACATCCAATCCACGAAAGCGTTGGAGACGAATCTAAGAACTCCTGCGTCACATTTGGAAACGTTGGATGCAGGAATGGCTACCTATGCTTAATGTTCTCAAAAAGTGGTTTAGTCCAAACCGTGATGTTTGTGTTGACGATGTTGTGGTCGTATCACCAGACACACCTCGCAGTTGTTGGCCACTTGGCAGGGTTCTCAAGACACATCCTGGTAAAGATGATCATGTACGGGTGGTAACACTCCAGATGGGCAAAACCATTTTGATCAGACCAGTGACGAAGATTTGTCTACTGGAGTGGAATTGTTCTGCTTGATTCCATAGAAAGAAAACTTTCCTCCAGTGATGCATTTATGTAAATAGTTTTCTGTACATACTTTTCAGGAATTACAGGGCTTGTTGTAGAATACATTCGGGTTTTTTTCAAGTCGTTAGTTATTGATAGGGTTCTTTCAACAGAGAGGGGTATGTTCTGAAGACAATTCATAATTCTTCATTTCAAGTTGTTTAAAGTCATAGTCATTCACCAAAATGCAACATGGGCTTCAAGCAAGCACCTGTTGTTTATTTCACGTGCGTGCGTCAAATGCACGGGATTTTCTTTGTCTTGTCGCTAGACTTGTCTAGACAGTTTTTCACACACACGCAGGCGGCAGACGATTTGCAAGTCTTTTTAGTTCTATAGAAATACTTTATTGTTCTTAATCGAAAAAGGACAAAAATCATTTATAGACCATTTAGATATTTAGTGTCTCATTCGCAAGAGACAATCAGTACATACGCAGCTATGCCGTATTAGTTGCAAGTGCTGAGCTAAAATACTGGTTATAGTTATTTTATAGATAACAAATAGACTTTGTGATATCACAGAAGGGTACAGATTATCATTAGCTCATTTAGTTCCATGACATACATACAAGAGATTCACATTTAGTTCCTTGTCACACGCACATAGAGATTCACATTTAGTTCCTCGACATATGCATACAAGAGATTCACATTTAGTTCCTTGACATACACATACAAGAGATTCACATTTAGTTCCTTGTCACACGCACACAGAGATTCTCATTTAGTTCCTTGTCACACGCACATAGAGATTCACATTTAGTTCCTTGACATACGCATACAAGAGATTCACATTTAGTTCCTTGACATACATACAAGAGATTCTCATTTAGTTCCTTGTCACACGCACATAGAGATTCACATTTAGTTCCACAACATACGCATACAAGAGATTCACATTTAGTTCCACGACATACACATACAAGAGATTCTCATTTAGTTCCTTGTCACACGCACATAGAGATTCACATATATTTCCTTGACAAACGCATACAAGAGAATCACGTTTAGTTCCTTGTTTTTCCACATAGAAAGAGAATCATGTTTAGTTCCTGGTCATAGTCTTTAGTTTTTATTGAGTGTTTCAAACTACCAGTTGCCATTCCATCATTAAGCTTCCACTGCAAAACAAATACAACAAAAGTAGGCCTACCTTGTCCTAGTTTTACCGGGCACACCTTTTTAGTTGTTAAGCTTTGACACTATATAAACAAATTGGTATATTTTTATAATAAATCAATCTTATGATAACATTCAAGTTAATTTATTTAGGAATAATGTGAACATTGTGTTTGACAATGTTCTAAATTTATCATGTAAGAAGAATTTTACAAGTTTTGTAAACCTTGTAATATCCTCTTTATATTAGGCAGAAAGGTTATTTTTATTCATTTGGTTCTTATGTTTGTAGGAGATGGAATGTCACATTCATCACATGTGAAACCTTCATTGCATAATCCATGTATACAAGTCTCATCATTGATTATCCAATTGTTCATTAACAAACATACCGCTATACATAGAGGTCACAGGCTACTACATTTCAAGTGTTATGACATCGAGATAGGTTCAAATCTTATCGAGTCGGTGCTTCAAGTCATGGTAAATTTTCTCGAGCTTGATTAGTTTACTGAAGCCTTTTAAGAAATTCTTTGACAGGCTGCTGTCCGCTATAGTGTTGTAGGACAATAATTACCCAAATTGACTTTAAACATGAAGGAACTTGAATATGTTGTTCTTCGCTTTACAGACGGCACGTTCTCTTTACAAATCTTTCAATTTAGGAGGCCACCATGTTTGTTAGAGGGCCCGTATGTAGCTTTTGCCAGGAGCTTTCTCATTGGACTATCTAATTCCTTGGCAGTGATCCAGAGAGCTAGCACAGGAAAGTCTTGTTTCGGCAGCAAGGGTTAACTTTGACAGTTTGAGACTTGCCATAGTTAAGCTTTGCGTAGAAAGATGCTTTCAACATTAAATGGAGAGCTTTAAATAATGTTTTACAATAGTTACTTTTATTTATATTTAATGATTGCTTAATCATTTTCTGAACTAATGTTTGATGTGATGTGTCTTTGTATGCCATCAGATGTACACCCGCCAAATTAAAATGAATAAAAAGATTTGGAAAAAAAAAAAAAAGAATTCCCAGCAATTTGAACAACTTTTTCCAAGCGAGATTTGTTAACAATAGATAAGTAGCCATACCAACATTGGAAAGAAAAAGTTGATATACTCTCAACAAAACAATGATAAAAGAGAGATAGTACACGTTCATTTACATTAAAAGATTGTAAGCTTGCGCATGAAATGTAATCTTTGTTGACATTTTTTTAAAACTGCATCAGTATTAGCATTCCAATTTAATTTAAGGTACTTGTATTCATCTACAATCTCATCGTTGGAACTATAACTATCAAGATATAGAGATGTCAATGAATGTATTTCTGATCATGTTCGATTTGATGAAAATTTTGTCAAAGTTGCTGTTAATAATTCTAATGAAATACAAAACGTTAAAATATCAAACTATAAGAATATACAGATGATCTTACTTCAAGAGACCCGTATCACAAATGTTTATATTTCTTATCTCCAGGGACACCTTTGAATAATATGTGCATGGGCCTTATACATAGCTCTAAGCATATGGTCATACTATAACAAATATCTCTCTTTTACAATAATTATGTATTGAACTTGTAACAGTTTAAATACATTTCAAAGTGGCAGTATATAAAAAGCGGCGTCATTCCTCAAGCTTGGTGTTCGGTCTGGAAACGATTTTCACTTCCTATCGCCTGTATAGACGATCTCCTGATGAATGAACCATACATAAATAAATAAATCAATGTAATGAATATATAATTATATTGCAAAATATGTAAAATATCCAAAAAGGAAACTCTTGAACAGTGTCATTGTCGGGAATCGATGTTGAAGTTGATATTCTCCAAAATAAAACACATGATTGGTATGTGTGAACATTTAGTATAAAATGATAAGGGAAGAGCCCAAAGACTCCCGAATTTGCCCCACTTCATATACATGCCACCAATCGGGCAGATAACTTGTGAGAACGTTTCATACCTAAAGGAGAAAACAATTATCAGCCGCAGCCTCTGCCGCACACTGTATGTAGCTATAACTTTTTCCCATTAAGGTTTTCAGAACTGATATACATAACTTCTAACTTAAATCTAGGGGGACATGTTTTGACATGTTCCAAAGTCAAGGTCACAAGCTGTGGAATTTGTTAAAACATCTTTGTAAACAAAATAATTCGAAAAGTTTTGGTGCTTGGAGGCTCTTTATATGTCATCTATATAGAATTATTAAGATTATTTAAACGTTGTCGCTATGATTGGTCAAGGTCACCACTTTTGCATGATTTTGTGAAGTGCTTTATTTTAGTATTAACACTTTTAATCATTACATGATGTTATTCGCAATGAGAAGTGATCATTGATTGTGTTACCTTAAATGTCAAAGGTCAAGGTCATGAGATATGGTTTGTCGTCATAATCACCCTTTAATCAAATTTTGAATCAAGAAAATGATTTATTGATTATACCCCGTGGAAATTCTTTTGACCTGTTCCTATTCAAAATCAAAGGTCAAGGAGAGAGAATGTGAGAAATGAAATTTTTAAAAACATCCTTGTAAACACACTAACATGAAAAGTTTTGGTGATATGAGGCTCTAATTTCTTGTATATCTAATTTTGGCAACTAACAAGATTCGATAAGATTTTTGCTATGATTGTTCAAAGGTAACAAAAAGGTCATGACTTATGCATGATTTTTCAAAAATGCATTATTTTAAATATCGACACTTTTAATCATTAAATGATTGTTATGTTCAATTGAAAGTGATCATACTTACAAAAAAAGCAAAACTGTTGCAGCACTGGTCTCGTTCAATATTGCGACAACGGCGTGACTGAAAATTTGAATTTACCATGCAAATTAGCGGGCATCACCGGTGCGGCTCATTAAGCAAATTAGTAAACAACAACGGTTGCACTCTAATATGCGGCTACGGTTGCACTCCAATATGCGGCAACGGTTGCACTCCAATATGCAGCAACGGTTTCATTCTTATATGCAGCAACGGTTGCACTCTGATATGCAGCAACGTTTGCATTCTTATATGCAGCAACAGTTGCACTCTATTGTTCGGCAATGGTTGCATACTACATATGCAACTGCAGTTTTACTCTTAGCTTTAATCCTTTGATACAAAATAATTCATTACTTTACTAAATTTAGATTTCTTCTAGATTCTTCTTAAAAGTCCAAGAATGATTTAATGATATTTTAACATTAGACTTCAAAAATATTTATTTATGTACCAAAGTTCAGGAATGATTCAAAAGAAACATGAATATGCAACAAATTTTTATTACAATGAAGAGGTCGAAAGAAGCAATTTCATTGAAGATAACAATATATTCATTATGATGTACAAGTGTCAATCAGTAATAATGACTCTTTGGTTTTAAATTTTAATGGATATACATATTTGAAAAAGTCTTTGCTTCTACCAAACATCATAAACATTTCATAGACAATATTGATTAATTTAATTATAAGACTATACACACAAATTTATCAAGAATGAAATCGCTGATAAATGAACGGTTACAAGATAGACTATTGGAATATTCATCACAGCAATTTAATTACACAAACTCACTTATTTTAGTTAAAAACTTTTTACAATGCTAAAGAATTATTAACAAAATTATATTTGTATGAAAATTATGTGTGTATGTGATTGTTTAGGAATGCATATAATTATAAGTAAATAAACAATCCTAAAATAATTCCCAAAAATCCTTTTCACTGTGTTGACATCTGATGACTAGTTGACTGGTCTTCATTCTGAAACAAAATAAAATGCTTGTTACAAACAGAAAGACACCAAACAGTGTAAAAAGATCTCAGAAGGCAATCTCACATTGGATAACTGTACTTTTATACCTAACATAGAAATCAATTAGATAAAGCAATTATCAAATAAATTGATATGTGTAAATCAGTAAATCAATTGATCAGAAGTCACTTATTAATCTGTTTGTTTAAAACAATTAAATGTACTTACTGTGAAGAACTGTCTCTTAATCCCCCTGTGAATCTTCATCTTGCCAGCTTTGTGTATTCTCTGGTTCAGTGAACACCTTGAAGAATAAACGAGCAAACACTTAAGCACAAAACTAGTAACAACGATGTTTTTAAAATATTATAGGATTAAACTTGTTTCTTGTAAACAGTTTCTAATTTTCATTACCTTTGTTGTGTTATATTATTGAGAAATTGAAAAATAGAAAAAAAATAAATATCTGACTTGAAGTTCATTTTTAAATGAAACTTGAAAGAAATTGTTTGTCACAGCAGATGATGTCTACATCATCAAATCCTGTGAGGCCCAAAGGTCTCCATGTATGTGTGTTGATTGTTCATATCATATACAATCATCTTAAGGAAAACCGTATTTGAAATTATATGAATATAAAGTCATTGTTTTACAATTGTTCCATAGGTTGGTAAAGACTTTAATAGTTACAGAAAATCCAAAATTTAATGTTCACTGATAACATTTTCCTATATTAAATCATTATTCAAGTTCAATAGCAGGAATAAATATAAAGTGCTCTATCAATTTGTATAATAATCCTGTATTACAAATATTAACATACATTTAAGTTCAACAATACTAACATTTATGAGTGTAAGTTTTATAAAAATGAATTTCAAATTCAAATAAATACACACAAGTTATGTTATGCTAATTATATGTTATGAAATGAACACAAATGAAAATTCATGTGATCAAACTTAAAACTGGGAACAACTTAATTGTCTAACAATTATTGATTGCAAATTTCAACTATCAATTTCAGGTTAAATGGCAAATAGTGTCAAGTTCTCCCACACCATATATTAGACAATCAGCCTGTCTGGGTTTTCACAAAAAGAAATTACAATTAATCAAGACTATCTACTTGTAGATTGGAGTGCATCCTCTGATGCGATTCCTAATCTAACGAGTTGAGAAATACACTACATGTTTATTGAAGAATTCGGTCAACATACTTACAGTACTAGCTGTTTCCTGTTATGTAATGGCTTGTCCACTTCCTCCTTTCACAGCAGTCATGGTTCAGTGCACACGTATGTAAACAATGCCATCTTTGCTTAAAGATAATATATCCACGTAGTGGGTACAATTAGCGGAAATACTTCATAACACACTTAAGAATAAATATCAACAACTATTCAGGTTCACATCCACCTGAAAGTAGCAGAAAAAACGTGTTTTATAAACACTTTCGGAAAACAGACGCGAAACGTTTTATTAGCCAATCAGGTGCTAGGGGTACCGGTATTTTACCGGAGAGAGGTGTTTAGTTACCTAACACAACTTTTTTCACACCAGACAATATAGTCATAAAGTAATTACCTAACAGTCTACATGAAATGCCACATGTAACATTCTTGTGATCTTAAGAATAACACCTTTGTGTTTCATCTGTTTATTCCTAAAGGAATAGAGTGGTACAGACGTCATTTGACTTTCAAATCTCGTACACAACTGCCCGGTGTCCTAGGCAATGGTTACTTCCGGTTAACCGGTGCTAACGTAATTAGCTACCTATGTAATAGTGTTACATCTCCCTCTTTAGATGATTACAAAAATTTACTTGTAAAACATACAGATAGTTTTTTGACAAATACTGAAATTTAAAATTGTCTCTGTTACTCGTCAAAGTCAATAGAACTTATAAACTGTTTTAACTTTAAACGTCCATCATCAATTCCTGAGCAGGGACTAGAAACTACAAAACTTTTAACACAAACTTTAACAGTTCATAATACTGATCATCATGCTGTTCAGCATGCTCACATATCCAGTCTCTTAGGTATTTTCACAGCATGACCGGATCTGGTTACGGTGGTACCAGTTGTACAGTTCTCAGTATGCGCTACAGGCTCAGCTGTAGTCTCTTCACTGTTAAGCCTGTTGCTGATAGTAATAGTCTTACATGGAGTGACATTTGGTTTCTCCTGAGGTAGCTTTGGACTCAGCTCTTCAGATCCACTTGGTTTCAGGTGAATTCTGTTACCGCGCAATTCTGCACCAGCCTGAGTTGAGATGAGGTACCATATATGACCGGGTATAAGCCCCCCTCGCGTATAAGCCGACCCCCTTTCTCAACCCCCCAAATCCCAGTAAAATCCCAGTATCTCATGTATAAACCGAGCCCGTTTTCTACACTTCACGGCTGACTGGCTGAAGTCCCATGGCAGGTGGATGTTACCATCGATACGTTGACACTTGATCTGGCTTTATCGAAACATTCTTTATTTTTCAGGCATTTATCAAAAATAAACTATTACTACAAAATAAAATATTGACTTACGGAGTCTGTTGTTTGTTTTAATAAAATCTTACTTCATTCCCATTAACACGAACTTTTTAGACAAACTTCCATGCGTCTTTGTGTGTCGCTCATGATATTTGTTAAAAGTCTTTTCATTGGCACAGAAAAGGGAAGTTGGAAAACTCGACCAATCAGCAAGTCAAACACATTGTGCATTTTAACGCTACTTTCGATTCAAGATGGGGCCGTCTATTACCGGTACATGGGCACAGGAAACGTTAATTATAGCTTTAATTGCTGTTAATTGATCATCAAAGCTAAGATGTTGACCAAATACATTATGTCATTACTAGTTAATTAACATCTAACAGATCTCTTAACAACCTGAATAACATGTTCATCCATCATGCGTTAAATGCTTATTGTCTATCGATACCTACGGTAAATCTCATTTGATTGTACAGCATCATTATTTTAAGTTGCCTATTTAGAAATTCAATGACTCATTCATAGAGCTTAAAATATATGACAATGCGATCTTTGCCATCTCAGAAACAATGCGACAACTTTATTTAAGACATTACTTTTCTTTTTGTTTAATTGACTTATCGTAAACTTTTGCACGAGGTTCCATCTCATATAACACCGATTTCTATTCAACTTCTCATTGGTCCACGTCACAAAGGCTAGTCACTTGCATTCAGGTCAAATTATCGATCGATATTTGCCAGCTAACACGTGTTGCGTGTTGAATATTACCGGTACATAAATAATTTATATATATATATTTTTTAACTTTCCATTCGTATTTTTCTCAATATATGCATTATAAAACAACAATAAGACAAAGGTATATTTATTTCAAACTTTTACTATTTAAATGACATCGATGATTATGCACTGTCTTCGATGTAAACATTGTCTCCCTGGACTCGCTCGGCTTGATGAACCGGGCTGGATACTTACCTGGCCTCAGGAATTTTTGGTCTGAAACATAGACTTAGGGTATAGGCCGACCCCCCTCTTTGACCCCTCAATTTCTGGTATCAAATTCTCGGCTTATACACGGTCATATACGGTAAGATCTTGGGCTGTCTACTTTCTTCCTCACGGTTGCTGGTTCCCATGTTCCCTGTGGCATGTGTACTGTGACCTTTTGCCCCTCCTGTAGGTCTGGTAGGTCCATCTGTAGTGCCTTTCTATTATAGTTCTTCTCCTGGATTTCCCGACGCTGTCGAAGACGCTCAACGTGGTTCTGTTCTGTCTGTTCTCTCTGAAGTCGGCCAGTAGTAGGTAGCAGAGTCCTATACTCGCGCATGTGGAGCATTCTAGCTGGAGCTGGTAGATCCTTGTCTACTGGTGTTGTCCTGTACTGCATTAGTGCAAGGTATGGGTCCTCGCCTGATGCATCAGTTTTCCGCAGGATATTCTTGACAGTTTGGACCATTCTCTCGATGAACCCATTGCTCTGAGGGTAGGTTGGTGAACTTGTTATATACATTCCATGCGCATGTGAATTTAGCAAATTCCTGACTTGCATACTGTGGTCCATTGTCAGTAATCAGGGTTTCCGGGATTCCATTTTCGGCCCAAATTGACTTAAGATTGTTGATAACAGCAGCAGATGTTGTTGTGGTCAATTTCTGGATGATAGGAAACTTGCTGTAGTAATCTGCGACAAGCAGATACTGGACACCCCTATAGTCAAATAGGTCTGAGGCTAACTTTTGCCAGGCATAAGTAGGGAGTGAATGCTGGAGCAGTGGTTCTTTTTGTTGTTGTTTTGAGTGTTTTTCGCATGTGTGGCACTTTGAGATCATGTTCTGGATATCTTTGGTAATGCCAGGCCAAAATACAGAGTCTTTTGCTTTGCACTGACATTTTTCTACACCAAGGTGTCCCAGATGTAGAAGTTCCATTACCTGACCTCGCATCTTCTCAGGTATTATCACGCGATGTGATTTGAGCAACAGTCCGTTCTCCACACTAAGGCTGTCTCTGTAATTCCAGTATTCTTTCAGTTCTTCTGGACATTCTTTTATCCATTCTGGCCATCCACTGTGAATGACATCTTTGAGATGGCATAGAGTGATATCTTCACTTGTGAGTCTCCTGATATCATCAAGCTTGGCAGGAGTTGCTGGTATCGCTTCTGTCACACAGTTTATACTTATTGCTGGTTCAGTCTCTGTTGGAGGGTCTGCCATCTTGGCGACTCGTGAGAGCGCATCTGCTACCACATTCGTCTTTCCCTGAATGTATCGCATGTCCAATTCATATTTTGACATACGAAGTAGAAGCCTTTGTAGTCTTGGAGAAACAGTAGAGATGGGCTTCTTCCAAATGCTCTCCAATGGTTTGTGGTCAGTCTCAACCACCACAGGTTTTCCATAAATGTAATGATGGAATTTCTCCAGAGACCAAGATGTTGCAAGCAATTCTCGTTCAATATTGCTGTAGTTTTGTTCTGCCGTACTAAGCGAGCGACTGGCATAACACACTGGTCTTCCCTCTTGTAAAAGAACGCACCCAAGTCCTTTCAGGCTGGCATCTGACTGAATGATGTTCGGCTTTTCCGGGTCATAGAAGGCAAGGACTGGTGATTCAGTAATGATTCTTTTGAGCTCATTAAATGACATGTCTTGTTCCCGGCTCCAAACAAATGGTTCAGTTTTCTTCATGAGGTGTCGGAGTGGTTCCGAGGCTTCCGCTATTGCAGGAGAGAATCTGTTCAAGTAATTTATCATTCCCATGAATGACTGCAGCTCGGTCAGATTCTGTGGAGGGTCCATAGCTGTGATTGATTTCACTTTGTCCATATTTGGTTTAACTCCATCTGGAGTCCATTTGCATCCAAAGAAGCTTGCTTCTTTAACTTTGAATTGAAACTTGTCTGGGTTGAACTTGACATTGTTCTTTCTTGCTTTGTCCAAAATGTCCAGTATGTTTCGGTCATGTGACATTTCATTTTCACCAAAGATGAACGTGTCATCAGCGATGCCTGTGCATCCGTTCATCCCCCCAAAGATGTAGTCCATCTTTTCCTGAAACACATCCCCACTACAACACAAACCAAAGGGCAGTCTAGTCCATCTATACTTTCCCCAGGGTGTACTAAAAGTACAGAGTCTGCTGCTTTCCTCGTCCAGTTCGACCTGCCAAAAGCCGCTTCTAGCATCTAGGATACTGAAGTGCGTCTATCCACAAACTTTTGGGATGACGTCGTCTATCGTCCTGACATAATACGGAGTTCTCTGAATTGCCTTGTTCAGGTCTCTTGGATCCAAACATATATGTAGAGAACCATCACTTTTTGTGGTGATTACTACAGAGTTAATCCATGGCGTATATTCATCGTCAACTTTCTTCAGTATTTTACTTTCAGTTAGCTTGGACAGCTGGTCTTGGTAGATTTTTTGTAGATGAACTGGTACTTGTCTTGGTGGATGTTGTACAGGTGCAACATCTGGATCTAGCTGGATGTGGTATGGTTTTCCAGGAAATCGTCCTATTCCAGAAAACACGTCACTGTCCTCTTTGAGTATCTTCTCCTTTGTTAGAGGCAACTGTTTGTTCTTTATGTCATACAACTTTACATTTCCATTGTCTATCTGCTTCAATTTTGTACATTCTGTTTGATTGTTGTGTTCACTTGAATCATTTGATTCAACAGATTTTGCAGAAATAGGAAAGTTCAGGGTTAGAAGATTCAACTTCTGTGATGAAACATTACCAACAATAGTTGGCCCACTTGCATCTGCAACCTCAACATGTATGCGTACTGGGCTTGCTTGATGTGGTCCCTGTGCATACACTCCACATGCTCCCAAATTGGTGATTGGAAGTCCACCATAGGCAGTAAGTTTTACTGTAGGTTTATCCAATTTGTGATCCTCTGGAAATAAACGTTTGTAGACGGAGACAGGCAGGATATTTGTCTCAGCTCCTGAGTCAATCTTACACATCACTTTTTCTTGTGAGTCACATTTACCAGATGATAATTTGATTTCTAGTTGAGCTTTTTAGCTCATCAGGTCTGAAAGACCCGATGGGCTTATGGCATGGCAAGGCGTCCGGCGTCCGTCCATCCGTCCGTCCGTCCATCCATAAACTTTTCACTTTTTCGACTTCTTCTCCAGAACCAATGACTCTAGAGAGCTGAAATTTTATGTGCATACTCCTTGGCAAATGGGGATTCTAAATTGTAGATTTCGTGACCCCATGACCCCAAATGGGGTCACAAGGGTCAAAACCTTAAAAATCTATTTTAATCTTCTTCTCCAGTTCCAAAAGGTCCAGAGAGCTGAAAAATTGTGTGAAGACTCCTTGGACACTGGGGATTCTAAATTGTAGGTTTGGTGACCCCATGACCCCAAATGGGGTCACAGGGGTCAAAACCTAAAAAACCTAATTTCATCTTTTTCCCTAGTTCCAAAAGGTCTAGAGAGCTGAAAAATTGTGTGAAGACTCCTTGGACACTGGGGATTCTAAATTGTAGGTTTGGTGACCACTTGACCCCAAATGGGGTAACAGGGGTCAAAACTTTAAAATCCTACTTTCATCTTCTTCTCCAGTTCCAAAAGGTCTTGATAGCTTAATAGTTGTGTGTAGACTCCTTGGACAATGGGGATTCTGAATTGTAGGTTCGGTGACCCCTTGACCCCAAATGGGCAATGGCTTTTTTTTATTTGATTGTGAATAACTCGGACGTTGGGACAGGCTATCTTTCCTACACTGCCCATGACCCCATGGTCTAAACCACAACACCTATTTCTATCAAAAGTCTGATGAGCTACAGAGCCCATGGCTCTATTTTTCTTTGTTTGAGTGGACAGCATTAATCTTTACTTCCTCTACTTTCTGTGCCTTTACAATTCCCAGGAACAAGTTTTCCTGATCTGGTGAATCATACTCTTCATCTTCAACATGAAGTTCATGAATACCTCTCTTCTTGTCTTTAGCCGTTTTTGAGAGACAAGCTTTTGAGTAATGTCCCACTCTTTTCCAAATGTAACATTTTGCCTGTTTTGCTGGACACTTGTCATATTCATGGGTACCTGTAAGGCAACGTCTACACATATTATCTCGTTTTCTGTTCCCTTGTGTAGAATGTGTTGGTTTCTTATGAAACTTCTGTCTTGCCCCTAATGCATGAACACTAGCATCACGTTCACCCATGAATTGCAATTGCTTTGTTGCTGACTCGTCTGCCTTGGCAAGTTCCCTAGCCTTAGCTAGTGTCAAGGTATTCCCCACTTTCAGGCATTCTTTTCTCACAGATTCAGAGTTCATTCCAAAAACTAAGTAGTCTCTGATAAATCTATCATGGTGCTCAACTGGACACCCTGCATCTCTAACAAGACTTCTTAACTTAGTCACGAATTCCTCAAGTGTTAATGAGCCCTGTTTGCTGTGATGTAATTGCCATGCAGACATTAATTCATTTGATTGTGGCTTACAGAACGCTTCGAAATTATTCCAATAGTTGGCTTACACCTTCTGATTTTCATTTGACAAACCCCAGCTGTTAAATAGTTCGAGACCTCTTTCGCCGCACCAATATAGTAGATACTTGCACTTCATGGTTTGGTCCATATCAGCCAACGGTCCAGTGAAAATAATCTCACATTTTTGTTTCCATAGCTTATAACGACGGTAAAGTCCTTCATCACAGTTCCAGTTCATAGATGGTCCTTTATCCATGAATCCGCCGTAGAAATGATTCCCACGTGGGTGCTCTTCGACTTCGTCCGCCATTTTTATTTTTAGTTTAGATTTCACAGCGACAGTCAATTAAGTGTTGATACACGTAAATCTCGCCAATTAACCACTAACAACAGTAGCCGTGGGTCGATTGTCCTTCTGACACCATGTAACATTCTTGTGATCTTAAGAATAACACCTTTGTGTTTCATCTGTTTATTCCTAAAGGAATAGAGTGGTACAGACGTCATTTGACTTTCAAATCTCGTACACAACTGCCCGGTGTCCTAGGCAATAGTTACTTCCGGTTAACCGGTGCTAACGTAATTAGCTACCTATGTAATATTGTTACACCACACACGTGTACATTATGGCAAATAAGCAATAAACTTAATGTCCTCAGCACCTGGCACATTTCCAATAGGTAATACACAAGGCACTGATTAGTTATCTAAACTTTATCCTCACACATGATCAACAGCCTTTATTGAAACTTGATGAAGGTAATTAGGTTTGTCAATACACGTGACACATGACAATATATTAACAAATCTGTCTTACTAAATATCTTATTTCATTCTGCAATGTTTATCAATATCAAATAGGTTATAAATTTTCCACTGTAAGGCTACATAAAATGGTAAATATTTCTCCAGGGCAGCTTTATGACTTTAATTTTACTTTTTAGCTCATCAGGTCTGAAAGACCCGATGGGCTTATGGCATGGCATGGCGTCCGGCGTCCGGCCATCCGTCTGTCCGTCCATCCGTCCATCCGTAAACTTTTCACTTTTTCGACTTCTTCTCCAGAACCAATGACTCTAGAGAGCTGAAATTTTATGTGCATACTCCTTGGCAAATGGGGATTCTAAATTGTAGATTTCGTGACCCCATGACCCCAAATGGGGTCACAAGGGTCAAAACCTTAAAAATCTATTTTAATCTTCTTCTCCAGTTCCAAAAGGTCTAGAGAGCTGAAAAGTTGTGTGTAGACTTCTTGGCCAATGGGGATTCTAAATTGTAGATTTTGTGACCCCATGACCCCAAATGAGGTCAGAGGGGTCAAAACATGAAAAACCTATTTTCATCTTCTTCTCCAGTTCCAAAAGGTCCAGAGAGCTGAATAGTTGTATGTAGACTCCTTGGGCACTGGAGATTCTAAATTGTAGGTTTCGTGACCCCATGACCCCAAATGGGGTCACAGAGGTCAAAACCTGAAAAACCTATTTTCATCTTCTTCTCCAGTTCCAAAAGGTCTAGAGAGCTGAAAAGGTGTGTGTAGACTCCTTGGCCAATGGGGATTCTAAATTGTAGGTTTGGTGACCCCTTGACCCCAAATGGGGTCACAGGGGTCAAAACATGAAAAACCTATTTTCATCTTCTTCTCCAGTTCCAAAAGGTCCAGAGAGCTGAATAGTTGTATGTAGACTCCTTGGGCACTGGAGATTCTAAATTGTAGGTTTGGTGACCCCATGACTCCAAATGGGGTCACAGGGGTCAAAACCTGAAAAACTTATTTACATCTTCTTCTCCAGTTCCAAAAGGTCTAGAGAGCTGAAAAGGTGTGTGTAGACTTCTTGGCCAACGGGGATTCTAAATTGTAGGTTTGGTGACCCCATGACCCCAAATGGGGTCAGAGGGGTCAAAACATGAAAAACATATTTTCATCTTCTCCAGTTCCAAAAGGTCCAGAGAGCTGAATAGTTGTATGTAGACTCCTTGGGCACTGGAGATTCTAAATTGTAGGTTTGGTGACCCCATGACCCCAAATGGGGTCACAGGGGTCAAAACCTGAAAAACCTATTTACATCTTCTTCTCCAGTTCCAAAAGGTCTAGAGAGCTGAAAAGGTGTGTGTAGACTCCTTGGCCAACGGGGATTCTAAATTGTAGGTTTGGTGACCCCATGACCCCAAATGGGGTCACAGGGGTCAAAACCTTAAAATTCTACTTTCATCTTCTTCTCCAGTTCCAAAAGGTCTTGATAGCTTAATAGTTGTGTGTAGACTCCTTGGCAAATGGGGATTCTAAATTGTAGGTTTGGTGACCCCATGACCCCAAATGGGGTCACAGGGGTCAAAACCTAAAAAACCTAATTTCATCTTTTTCCCTAGTTCCAAAAGGTCTAGAGAGCTGAAAAATTGTGTGTAGACTCCTTGGCCAACGGGGATCCTAAATTGTAGGTTTGGTGACCACTTGACCCCAAATGTTTTCACAGGGGTCAAAACCTAAAAAAACTAATTTCATCTTTTTCCCTAGTTCCAAAAGGTCTAGAGAGCTGAAAAGGTGTGTGTAGACTCCTTGGACACTGGGGATTCTAAATTGTAGGTTTGGTGACCCCATAACCCCAAATGGGGTCACAGGGGTCAAAACCTTAAAATTCTACTTTCATCTTCTTCTCCAGTTCCAAAAGGTCTTGATAGCTTAATAGTTGTGTGTAGACTCCTTGGACAATGGGGATTCTAAATTGTAGGTTTGGTGACCACTTGACCCCAAATGGGGTCACAGGGGTCAAAACCTAAAAAACCTAATTTCATCTTTTTCCCTAGTTCCAAAAGGTCTAGAGAGCTGAAAAATTGTGTGAAGACTCCTTGGACACTGGGGATCCTAAATTGTAGGTTTGGTGACCACTTGACCCCAAATGGGGTCACAGGGGTCAAAACCTTAAAATCCTACTTTCATCTTCTTCTCCAGTTCCAAAAGGTCTTGCTAGCTTAAAAGTTGTGTGTAGACTCCTTGGACAATGGGGATTCTGAATTGTAGGTTTGGTGACCCCTTGACCCCAAATGGGCAATGGGCATTTTTAATTTGATTGTGAATAACTCGGACGTTGGGACAGGCTATCTTTCCTACACTGCCCATGACCCCATGGTCTAAACCCAAACACCTATTTCTATCAAAAGTCTGATGAGCTACAGAGCCCATGGCTCTATTTTTGTTGCTTCTAAAATGACGCTGAAGCAAGAAATTTTAACACTTCATAAATGTTATAACCAAAACTGTAGTGTCAACATACAAACATAAGTGACGTGCCCACATTTTTGTATGTATCCTTAGAGTAATCAGCACCAACAAAAATAATATATACTCCAAAACTAGTAATGTAACAAACTACAAACCTGTCACTGTGTATCATTTACAGATATATATATACAGTTACTGCATTAAACGGCCTGATGAAGCAGGTACATGAGTACCTGCTGAAAACGTTTGCCAAATGTAATTCAACTTCATATTAAAATAGTAAAAAGAATGTTCAAACTCTATGGTAGTATATATTAAAAAGAAGAAGATGAAGTTGAATTACATTTGGCAAACGTTTTCAGCAGGTACGAATGTACCTGCTTCATCAGGCCGTTTAATGCAGTAATTGACACTTAATACATAATACTATGACGTCACACAGGAACTAATGACGTCATAATGAACTTGACAACAATAAATTGTATTGTATGCAACATTAAATTTTGCCATTTAATTTTGGCGCATATTTACGAATGAAATATGATTCTTTCAAAAGTAAATCATTATCATTGTTATAATTGAGTTTATATATCGGGAAAACCTTGAACTTGCCATTACCACATTTTTCTAGATGTTCACTGAGAGGGATAGTTCGATTTCGGGGCTGGTTAATGTGGGATCGATGAAGGTTCATTCTCCTCTTTAATTTTTGCTCTGTTTTCCCGATATATTTCTCATTACATCCAGCACATATGATTACATAAATAACATTTTTGGTGTCACAATTCTTGTTTTGTTTAACAACAAATGTATCCTTTGGTGAAATATTTATGGAACATCCTTCAATAATACTTTCACACGTGAAGCAACGTGAATCTCCACACTTTGATACTTTCGGAATAACCTCAACTGAGTCAAATCTAGAATTAGTCAAAATTTTGAGTAAGTTTTTGGGTTGCTTACGGCTGTTTATGAAATTGCATTTATTGACAATCTTTTTCATTTTTTGACTAGGACTTAAAATAGGAAGATAACGTTTCACGATAGACTTAGCATTATCATGATTAGGGTTAAAAGTGGATACAAGATTAAGATTATTTTGAGTATCGATATTCTTTTCCACTTTAGATCTCAGTTGTTGCTGGTCCATATTTAAAGCTTTTGATATACTATCACTTATCAACTTTTCTGGATAGTTTTGTTTAAGTAAAAAGCTTTTCAGTTCATCAAGGCGATTGATTTTAACATCACCATCAGAAACAATTGTACAAACTCTTCTTGCTAAACAATAGGGAATGTTGCGTTTGGTGTGATGGGGGTGGCATGAACCAAAGTCCAAATACTGATGTGAATCTTTTTTCTTATAGAATATATCCGTTGCTATGATACCTCCTGTATCTATCTTAACAATGACATCAAGAAAATTCAAATGTTCATCATGGCATTCCATGGTAAATTTCATGGAAGGGTCAAGAGAGTTAAGGATTTCGTGAATAGTTTGAAGAAGGTTATTGTCGTTTTTAAGTATGATGAGGCAGTCATCTAAAAAACCATTCCACGAATTTTCTACGTGCTCTTTCATTGAAATGTCAAAAACCTCCCCAACTTTGGAATAGAATAAACTTTCCAAATAGCCAAGTACTAAAGTTGCATAAGTTGGCGCCACTTTTGTGCCCATTGCTACCCCTTTATTTTGAGAGTAAAAACATCCATCAAAATAAAACACATTATTTTCAATAACAAGACTTAAAGCTTCAATGATAAAATCATTTGAAAATCTATATGGTATTTTATGGCGAGATTTATCAAGCCAATATTTGATATATGTGCACATTATTTCATTATAGTCTCCGCATGTTGAAATAACTATTTAGTTCAACCCGATGAATTTTTCAACCCCATATGCAATCAAATACTAAAAATTCAAACAATTGTTGGGGCGTGAATTAATAATTTCTGCGACTTATTTAAAGAGATATAAATTTATTCTGCAGATTAAAACTCAACATTCGTCAGCAAAATCATCAATTATAGTCAACTCCCCAAAAGTTTCATGATTATTTATCCCACCTCCACCTGAATATAATTTTGAATTAGCTTTTCTTACCCTCTTTCGTTCCCTCTTCTCAAAGTATTCCGCCCGTTTTCTCTTCCGATATGGTTGACTGTCATATCTCGCTGGACAGACGGGTAGCGGGCCTGTTATCATCTTCATCTGTTTATTAACTGTTAGTACGGCATTTTTGACGAGTTTTTTTTCCCTTTGTGGGGCAAGTCCAAAGTCCGTTTTGAAATCGTAGGAAAGATCGTAACAGTCCTCTGTGAAATGATCGGAGCAGATGACAGACCTGTCATTGGGACTCCACTTCGCTCTTTTCTGACTAACAAACTTTGTCCAATTCGCGAATTGGACAGGATCCTTCGGAAACCGATGCAGTTGAATGTCTCCTGATTTCTTATTAGTACAGTTGGCAGCAATGCAGGAAGAAGGCATGTCTCTTTCGCAATGAAAACGTAGACGAATGTAACCCATATCTGCATTGATATATACTTGTTTACAAACAAATGCGGAGCGAGTCCTGTCTATGACGTCACATCCGCCGAAGAAGAGCTCAGGCCACTCTAGGGACTTTTTTAATTGGGCTTTCGAGGTGGCCAATTTCTACGCACTTTGAACCGTTATATCTTTTTAATTAAATGACGCATCAAAACTCTGTTTGGTGTTTTATTTACTTGAATTTATTATCTTTATGAAAATGGGGATTGAAGTCGGATACAAAACTGGGATATAATATCTTTAATATTGTCAAAGAAAAGGAACTAAATATCACTTTTATCAAATCAGTGTTAATAAAACACAACTTAACATGTCAACAGTGGCAATAAGTAACTTTATTACATATTCTATTTAAGGGAATGGACTTTAAATTTTTTTCAATTTGACTATGAAGCCAACATTTCATGGATTTTTTATCAGCTCTTTCATGAAATAAGGAAGAGAAATAAGGTTAAGATGTTATACTGTGTATGTAGCAGTAATGGTCTACTTACTTTGGTTTTTGCAACTGTAGATATGCCTTCTTTGCTGTTGGTAACTGTGATTTTAATAATCAAAGTCAAAGTCAAAGATGTTTATTGTATTAAAGGCCTCCGGCCCATATACAAAAGAGTTACAGTAAAGTACATGAAAGTTAACTAAAACATAGTTACATAAAAACAACATTCTACTACAATATCTTAGGTTTTACTAATTGCTTTATGAGAAGATCTCTCTTTTTTAATGCATGTTTTATATATAATGCTAATTGAACAATAATAGCTTCGTTATTAGTTTGCAATAAAGAAGTATAAGCATCCCTTGGTTGTTTATCTAGAAAGTGAAGTGGTATATATTTCTGTCTTAATTCAATATAACAAGGGCATGAAAATGTAAAATGCATTTCATTTTCTATTCCTTGGTTGCATAAAGGACAAACTCTTTTTGCTTTCTCGATAGTTGTTTTCCTCCCCTCATTGATCATTAAACTTAGCAAACCCAAGCGATATTTTACAAATATTTTTCTTAAGTGATATGAAGTTATTATTGATAAGTATTTTTCTGGCTGAAGTAAGGTCTTGAAGGTCCTGTAATATTCATATCGTGAACTTGAATCTAAAGTGGAATGCCAATCTTGACTGAACATATTTATTGCTCGAAGTCGAAACTCATTAATAAATCTGTTAACGTCCCCGATTGTCTCGCACAACCATATGAATCCAAAACCATGAGAAAATAATAAATTCCTAATATCGCTTGCCCAAGTATGCTTTCCCAAATTATCAAGACATAAAAGCATGTTATAAGCTAATCTAGGTAGACGTTTTTCGTGCATAGTTAAAAGCTTGAACCAAAACCTTAAACATCGTATTTGGGAATTAATGTACAATGGAAACCTGCCACATTCACCATACACCATGCAATTAGGTGTCTGTGAGCTTACACCAAGGAACTTTTTGCAGGCCAACAGATGCACTCTCTCTATACTAACGAAACGCTGAAAACCCCATATTTCAGAGCCATATAATAAAATTGGTTGTATCTGAGAATTAAACATGTTAAAGAATACATTTGGAGACATGGTTCCAACTTTGCTTAAAACTGATATAACTTGTACTAAAGCCTTTTTACCGCGTAAAGCTAAATTCTGTGCGCAATTGTTTATATTCAGTCTGTGTGAAAACAAAAATCCTAAATAAGAATAGTAATTGGAAATATTTATCAAATTGCCATTATAAAACCAACGCTCTCTTGCCGCCACAGGGCCACCCTTTCTAAATATTACAATTTCTGTTTTACTTAAGTTAACTGACAATTTCCATTCTTTAGTGTACTTCTCTAAGATATTTAGTTGATTTTGTAAACCGACTACAGTGTCAGAGACCAAAATTACGTCGTCAGCAAAAAGAAGCATGAGGATTTCTACAAAACTTGGGTACATTTGGATACCATGCTTTCCACCTGTACTGATATCATGATATAATTCATTAATGAAAAAAGAAAAGAGAATTGGACTTAAGCAGCAACCTTGTCTTAAGCCTAAAGGACAATCAAAGAGATCAGTTACTCCATCTGTACAACGCACACAAGCTCGAATATTGGAATACATAGATTTCAGAATGTTGAACATTTTCCCTTGTAAACCTGCTTTAAGTAAACATTGCCATAATTTAAAATGATTAACAGAGTCAAAAGCTTTTTTAAAATCTACAAAAGCTATGTACAATTTATGCTTCCGTTTTAACAGTGCTTTCTGGATCATTGCATACAGAGTAAATATGTGATCTGCTGTAGAATATCCCTTTCTAAATCCGGCCTGAGATTCCGGAATTTTTTCATACATATTCGCCCAGTTTGATAATCTCTTATTTAAAATCGAGTTAAACACTTTCCCAATATACTCATTAATGATATACCGCGGTAGTTATCTGGATCGTTTCTATTACCTTTTTTATGAAGTGGGACTATTGTAGAATTAGACCAACTACGTGGGAAAATTCCATTTTCAAACAACCTATTAAAACATTTCTTTAAGAACGGCATAATTTCAGATTTGGAACACTTTATCATTTCAATTATGATATCATCAGGTCCGGCAGCTTTTCCGTTTCTTAAGTGACTGATAGAATCTAATATTTCCTGTTCAGAAATTGGACTGTCCAGGATAATTTGATCTATTTCTGTCAAATCATTATTGGTTGGATCTACATCCTTATAGATATCATCGAAAGTCAGATCCAATATGTCGTCGTTTGAGTGCACATCTTTAAAATGATTTAACCACTCAGATTTTGTTATGTTGTTCGTAACAGTGTTTCGGTTTTGTAAATTACGAATTTTTTTCCAAAAAGCATTAGGGCTGTTGATAGATCGTTCTAGCTGGTCTTGATTACGCATCTTCACATCACATTTGAATTTTCGACAATAAGCTTTGTACCTATTTCTACTTTCGCAGTATTTCCGTCTATCGTAGTTGCTACGAGTCACTCTGAACCTTCGAAGATTTTTACGAGCATTTCGTTTCGCGGTCCTACATTCCTTATTTAGAGCTGTTCTAAATGGTTTAGGATTGACACACTTAAGCATACATTCGGCTGAAGAAGACAAAATTTCTACAAAGTCATCAATAGCTCCGTTTGCATCCGTATCTATTATCTCCAAAATATGTTTTCCAAACAAGTGTAATTTTTCTTTAACATTTGTTAAAAACGTGTTAGCAGAATTATCATTCCAAATAAACCTTTTCGTATTTGTAGGCAAGACATCACAATTCATTTTATGGTTAGAGAGTGGGAATTTGCAAGTCAATTCAAGAGGTAAATGGTCAGAATCCTGTCGATCGCCAATATTCAACAAGTCGACATACTGGAAGAAATCAGGCGTACATATAAAATAATCGTTCACACTTGCACCTTGATTTGCACAATAAGTATACTCCCCTTGCAGATCACCAAAAACTCTTCCATTTACAATGAATAATTGGAATGCATAACATATGTCTATCAGCTTTTTTCCAAATTTGTTTGTTGTTGTGTCGTGTGACTTCCGATTTTCAATATCTACAAAATCATCTTCGGGAAATGGTACACGTCTGTGCAATAAATCATCTGAGGAAGTTGAAGGGTTATTTCCATTACCAGTACGGGAATTGAAATCGCCACATAATACGTAATGGAATTCACTAAATTCAGACTGCTTTTCAAAAAGAAATTCTTCAAGTTTACTTAAGTTACAGTTAGTATCTACGAGGTTGTAATATGGTGACCCTTCAGGTGGTATATACGTGCACATCAAAACAACATGTTTATCAATTTAAAAAATGGCTTTGGACATTTGTATGCAAATGAAGTTATCAATGTCTGTACTTATCAACTTACAAAACTTGCTAATAGACTGATGTATACACACGCAAACACCCCCTGATAGTCGACCATAGCCAGATAACTTTACAGCTGAGCTAGAGAAAACTTCATAATCGTGTAGCCAGTTTATATCGTAAAACGAATCCACAAAAGTCTCGAGAAGACAAAAAATCTTAAATGTTCTAATGTAGTGAACAAAGTCTTCATCTCCTTCTTTGCTTTTTAGTCCGTTAATGTTCCAACACAGAAATGGAAAAGTTTCGTTACACTTGCTGGAAGGAGTGGATGTACTGCCGGTGTCCTGGTTTACGGTACCCTGTGAAATACAATCCGGGCCTCGGCCAAGATCCTACGGCAGTGAGGAGTTAGATCTCGTCTGTCGGGTCGTCGTTTGGTCGGTGGGTCTCGTGTCCCTAGATTTAGTAGACCTGTTTGTTCCAGTTGTAGAACGAGGCACCGTCACAAGATGACCATCTTTGAAATATCCAAACGTATTAGTTCCCTTTAACGCTTGAAGCTGTTTGCGCTGACGTGACGTCAAGTCACTCGAGATACCAAGCCCTGCCGCCTTAAAAGCTGGTCTCGCTTTCAAAGAACGCACTTTGTCATCTGACATGTGAAGCTTCACGATCATCGGACGAGGCCTTGATGCATTAACTCTCTTTACGCCAAGCCGATGAGCGCGGATGACGTCAGACGTCTCCCATGTTTTAAAAGTAGCGTGGTCGTTTAGTGTTGACAGAACTGTCTGCTTGCATGCCATCGACTTTTCCTCACTGTTGGCTTCAGGAATACCATGGATTATAATATTGTCCCTCCTACTGTACGATTCCAGCCTGTCTAGTTCGACATCTACGTTGGACATCTGTGCTATCACCGTATCGATCTTTCTATCGAGAGCATCGATGTCATCATTCACGATATCATGGTTTTGTTTCATAACGTCAAGTGCCCCACGAATATCGGTTACAGAGTCTTCCAAGTTCTCACACTTCGTGTTAATTGCGTTAATATCAGCCCGAAGAGAGGAAATCTGTGTACTTAAGTCATCTCTGATTGTTGATATCTCAGATTTTATGTTATCGATTGCCCCGAGTAGGGTTTCTTGAACTTGCTCAAGTGTAACTGGGCCCGGGTTGGTCTCGACATCATTGGAGCATAACAAACGTTGCATTATCACTCGCACGGGAAGCGCGTCGTCTCCGAGTAGACACAGGGCACGATCATGTGCAGCATGTGCGGCCTGGTTGATAGACAAAACTAGGTCACAGTTCGTGGTGGTGACGTCACACGTTACACACAAGAAAGTTGTTTCTTTTGGTAAAAACTGGTCAAATGTGTTATTGTGGAAGACATTTTGGTTACAAATAATGAGACCAGAGAGTGAGAGATGCACTGTGAACAATAAAGTGCATAAGATTAAGCGATAAGGCATGTTATCAAAGTCTCGATCGCGTCGTTGAGTGAATGGCGTGTACCCGTCAACATGGCTCACCTGCCGAGTACCGGGTGGTTGTCGAAAAGTTCCTATCCTCGCTCTGTAACTTGCCAGATCCACCATGATGTAGCTTCAAAACGTACGCTGTCGGATGGGCTTCTATGTGATAGAATTATATGTTCCAGTTACCCTTTTTTCGTGTTATTTTCAACAAAAACATCAGAGCGTTTTCAAACGTGTCGTCAACCATCAAGGGCGGGTAACTCTATTTTAATAATCAAGAATCAGTTGTTTTTTTCTAATGGCGGCCATTGCTCCTCGTTAGTGACAGGTCAGGCAGGAAGTTGGGTATTGCTGTCAGCCAAAGGGGTGCAGAGATTCTGATTGGATAATAATGTCCAGCCTCATCAGGTGTGAGGCAGAAGGTATTGAATGGTGTAAAGAACCTTAAACTATGATCTTTTCCAAAAAGAAGAGTCAAATCATTGAATGGCATTTAGAAGTGGTGTCTTAAAAAAACCAAGCTATTTCTTGGCAACAACTTCTTAAGAAAAGAGTAATGGATAAAAATTTGAGTCAAGGATTTTGATCAAAATGTATATTCTTAGCTTGAAATGATGAAATAAATAAAATATATGGATGAATTTATAAATATCCATTAAATTCAGAAAATGTATAATCATATAAGCTTAGATATTTTTAACAACATTGAAATTTTCAAGTTTATTTGCAACTTATCTGATATGTGATAAGAATTAAAACAAGAATTTAGATTAAAGGGAATTTTTCAACTTATATGTTTTGAAGGCTTACAGTTGTCTATAAAAGCAAGAGATATAATCCTTTATATGATTGATGTAGATTATTTGGACAAATTCATAATGAGATTATTTGAAATAAAAAAGAATTGAAAATCATTTAGAATTCTATGGAACAAATGACTTCTTCCAACACATAGAGTCAATTCCTTAACAATATTTTAGAAAAATTAAACAATATGAAACAATTTTAAACCAAATTGCATTCTTTAAGATACATAGACAAACAGGCTCATAAATTCAAATTATCAAAATTTTCTAACCATAGAATATTCAGTTAAATAATCATATCTCCAAATAAAGTGCATTGATAATGAAATTGATGAATAAAACTTTTCCTTTTCCAAAATAATTGTCCAAAGTCAATCAACTAATAAACTTAGGGAATTCAAATGAGTTATTTTTTTTATAGTTTATTATGAATTATTGAGATCGATTGGTGTTTCAACTTGGTTAGCAAGACATCATCTCTGAATACCAATTTTAGTCTCCAATTTGAAATAACACCTAATTGAGTGATCAATATCTATAAAGGCACTGTTAGGTAAAGTGACTAATAAGCAACTAAACTCGTTAAAATGTTAATTGTAATTAATTTTGAGAACTAATAGGTTACATACAAGGTATTTCCTCTGAATTCAACCAGAAACACAACTTAAATAACATCTAATTAGGTAACTGATGTCCCTTACTAAACAAACAAACTTGTTAACAGCTTAATGACCAACAAATTGATTCAGCTGTCAAAGCAACAAAACTGTTTTAGACAATGGATACCTATTATCTCCTTATTTCATTGGTCATTTTCTAAATTGAAGGCTCCACCCATCTCCATCACTGTAACCAATATATTTTATCTCAACAATGTCACCTAACCTATAGAATTTGTATATCAGTATAAATCATTTAACCAGGCAAATAAATTTGTTTAAACCAGACATGTTTTAGGAATGATTGTTTATATGTTAAATTTGAAGTCTTAAATCAAATAAATAAAATTGTGAATGACCAAATCATCTGTTTTCAATTTTTTTTGTGTATTTGAAGACAATTTTCTCTAGGTGTGTACTTTAAATGTCAAGCAGATGGAATATTAAGAGAACAATCCCTTTTAAAATTTTACTTTACATCTCAATTTTGCCTATATTTGCTAATAATTTCAATATAATAACATGACTTGAATGTGAAATTAACCAAGGATACTCTCTGATCACAACTTAATATAACAATTTAACCTTTTTGTACATGATGTTAGTTACTAAGCAATTAAACATCTAAACAGACAGAAAGACAGACAGCCTATTTATCAAAAATATCACTTTACTTACAAATGTACATAAACATAAATGTTGAAATATATAAGTCTTGAGAACAAATTCCTGAGTAAGAATTTGATAAGATATCAAAATGACTCTTTGAATTACAACATGAATAAAACATTTTGATTATCATCTATTAAACAACTTACTATACAAACTTGTTAACAACTAAATGATCCATGAAGTGGTTAACCTATTAAGGTAGCAATTAACAAAACTGTTTACAGCCATGGACAATGGGTGGATTTTCTCCTCTCTATTCATTGGTCAACTACTAAAATGAAAGCTCAACCCATCATAATCAATGTAGCCAATCACGTTTTATTTGGACTATATGCCAGTTGCGAGTCACTGTGTTCATTTCCTCTTTGTGTTATTTATTCATAAAATCCAATTCAAATATATGCATGGAATGACTATTCATACCTAACTTTTTTAAATCTTATTTTGCCTTTTAACATGCTAATTAGTTCCTATAATTTGTAGTATGTCAATAAGATACACCTATTGAATACAGACCCTGTTTACAATAAACTTTTCACGACTTTAAAAGAATTAAGTTTCATTGATCATACAAATGGTCAAGTTGTGAAACCTCAAATTATGCATGATCATATCAACTGGAAACTATCTACTATAAACTTTAAAATGTCTTTATTCAATTAACCATGCAATGACTTTGTTTTAAAACATATTCCATTCACATTATATTCTCATATTCTACATACACTCAGAGTATCAAGAAATAAATTTTATTTCAACATGAATTGTTCATATCATGCAAATTGAATCTAATTAAAAATCATATATGAACCAATAATCTATTAGGAAACTTGGATGTATTATCAATAAATGTAAAATTTTATATCTTTGAAAATAAAGTATTCCCTTTTTATGATATGACTTAAACTCTTAACAATCTTAACAGAACATGAATGTATATACATTATTTCATAATTCAATAAAACAAGTATATTCTTAGATTCTTTTTCCACAATTATCGAACTTCTTCAGATCTTAATTATGTCCCATGGTAGAAAGTACATCCCTGAAAATTTGCATATAAATATAGAAATATTTTGAACAAAGTATTTTTGCAGGTTGATTTTTTTTGACATTTTGTCGTTTGACCAATTAGCTACAACAACAAAATTGATGGTGAGAAGGATGTTGTGTTTCCAAATTATACCTTTCAGTAGATGATTAACTTCTCAGCTCAACCAGTAGTGTATGGCAAAACCATTGCTGCATTGTTTTACCTTGCTCATTTAAGCGGAACCGTTGTGGTTAATGATCGGTTTACGACTAAAAAATGATGGACAACGGTTTCACTCCTGAGACAATGTTTCACTCAAAGTTGCAACATTGCTGCAATGAAGCAGAGCTATTGCAGCACTGTAGATTTTTTTGTAAGGGCATCATTGATTGGTCAAGAGATAAAGCTAAGTAAATCTTTTAAATCAGAAATAGCTTTTTGAGATCTTAGATTAATAATGTTCAAAACTGTGTAATAACCCCAATAAAGTCATGACATCCAAATGCTACCAGTTGTTACTAGTTGTAAGTGTGATTTCTTGAATTAAATGCTGAATTGTCTTTTCTTGTAGGCAGAACCCTCTGTTTGGCGGCTCCTCTGCTTTTGCGATGTACGGTCAACTAATTTCTTTCAATTCAATAGAAATATTTGTGTCTACATACAAACAACAAACATATACACTTGAACAATAGAACTTGAAGCGTCATATGTCCCACTGCCGACAAAAAGCAAAGAAAGTTAAAGGCCCAATGGTAGGGAAACATCATCCTATTATTGATGTTGTACTTGATATAATCATCCTTAGCATTCTCACTGTTCAAACCACAATGGCGTTCATCCTGTCTGGTATGCTGTTATTTGCTGCAGCAGAAGCACCAACAAAATACAAACTGTGCAAACCCAAACCAATGTTATTTACAAAAAGAATCAAGGCTTTCTTCTTCCTAAGCGATGTATAACATAAA
Source organism: Phorcus lineatus (assembly GCA_921293015.1). Taxonomy (NCBI): domain Eukaryota; kingdom Metazoa; phylum Mollusca; class Gastropoda; order Trochida; family Trochidae; genus Phorcus; species Phorcus lineatus. Next base: position 14,976,966 of record OV121089.1, read on the forward strand.
GGATTGTTGGCTTTGCTCAAATTATAACCATTACCATTTTGATTAAGTCAAACTTCTGAAAATGTATTGCTGAGATTCTGGAAGAATATCTGCTGCTCAAAGTTTCCTGCCAAGACATTCCACTGGACACAACTGACTAAAGATAACCCATGCCCCAGCTCTCTATACATCTGTCTTTGACTTTTCAAAAAACCCAGTCACATTCAAATAGAAAACACTTTGTAAGATCTTGTTATACTTAAAGTTATGAGGATCTCCAAAAAACAGAATAAGCAAACAAGCATACTTCTAGGAGTCTCAAATAAGCCAGTGTTGCATTTTCACTCCTTGAATCAAATGACTTGTGCAGATTATTTGCACACACTTTTAGAAATAATAGAGTATTGATATTATCTTTTATTATATAATTGAGGATGAGATACTCTATTTTATCAGTGAAATATACCTTCTATTAGCCCACAGTGGCAATAACCTATTGTCACTCTACTCAGTGGCGATATACTTTATCGTCACTCGTCAGAAGGTCAAGCTGACACAATATAATGAGGTTTGAAATTAATGGTCAAACTTGAGTTTATAAAGTATTTTTTTTGTAAATAGGTTTGTTTTTGAAAATATCAACTTTGCCCAAGCCACTCGATGAGATAAATATCGTACTTTACAAACATCATTTAATATGCTCTATATCTTAACATACTTCTTTCATTCATTTGTGTATTTTTTACCCCCCCCCCCCCCCGTGATTATTTGGGCTTTAAGCAGATAGAAAAAGGATGTGTTTGGAATTTCCTTGCATATTGGAAGAGGTTAGTGAAGGATGGATGGACAACAAAGGGAGAGTCAGTAGATGGAGGAAGGATGTTGGTGAGAAATGATATTTTGCTGCTCTCTCCATCCGAAGGTTTGGAGACATTGTTTTTCGTTGAGTTTCAATGGGCATCTGCATTGCAACAGTTTCAACTTTGTCTTTGAAAGGGTCCTGTTTGTTTCTCGAGCAAAATGATGAAATTACTTATCTCATCATTGTCATATTTTGTATGGCCTCTCTATATCATGTAGATGTGTCTTTTGGAGGTTTGAACTTTTTTCAATTTCATTTTTCCATTTCAACAATTAAAGTGGGCTTATTGCATGGCATTCCGTCCGCAAACTTTTAATTATTTCATCTTCTCCTCCAGAATATCTTGAATCTTGTTTACTGACTTCTTGACTTATGAGATTTTAAATTAATGGATTTGGTGACCCCAAAAAAGAGACACTCTTAAAACCTATTTTAATCTTTTTCTTCAGAAACTAAAGGTCTAGAAAGCTAAAACCTTGTGTACAGAGTCCATAGCTGACTGGGATTTTAATTTAATTTGGTGACTCTGTGACCCCTAATGACCCTGGAACCGTGTTCCCTCAACATTTGCAACATAATACAATTAAAGGCTGGTGATGAGGTTAATATCTGTTTTTATAGACATGAGGAAAGCAATATTGACAGAGGACGAATAAAAACAGGTATTGACCCAATTCAGCAGTCTATAATTGTTTTATTATGTTTCGAATTAAATATGAAAAGTTAAGAAAAAAACTACAGTCATGAACAGCAATTTAGATCATTTGTTTAACATGACGGTCAAATGACGTCACGGTAACAATAGCATGACATCATAACAATGGCTTGACGTCATTATGCCTATTTCAAGTCAATATCACTCTTGGTTGGACTCGGAGTGAAGTCAATTTGCTTTTCTGTTCACTGACACGTGACCGCTTCTCGACCAATCGGATCGTCGGAAAAACAAGCTTACATAATAACAACATTTACTGGAGGGTTTACAGCATAATATAAAGCTATCCATGTTTGAAGAAAACAAGCAAAGAGATGCAAACACAATGAGAATATACAAATATCAATTTAATTCCACATTTACCTTATTAAAGTGACTCTTCAGTCAGAGAATAACTGTATTAAAACAGCTCATCAACCTCAAAACAGTTTATACAAAAACAGAATAGCTATATGAATATATGTTCAAGTATTATAAAGACTCTCCAGTATATAACAGATTGTGTACATTTATAACTATGATTTATATGTTTTATAACAGCCCTTCAGCACAAATGCAACTATGCAACCAACTACAACTGTGGAGTATGATCACGGCTCCCCAGCCAAACTGTACCCACACCACATGCTCTCCTAGAATGTCTTCTCAAAGTAAACCAAACCTGCAAAGTAAACCAAACTTGCAACATATAAACATAAGTCATTATAAAATGCACAATTACGAGTTGAAGAATACAAACTAAAATTGTAAACGATCGTGGTGTACTATCAGTGAGAATGACAGATGACCCTTATTTATGTTACAGTTAATATGTATAATCAGGGAATATGTATAATCCCTGATTCACTCAGTGATTATGTATATTCCCTGATTCACTCAGTGATTATGTATATTCCCTGAAAAAAACCAACAAGTTTTATACATATTCCCTGAATGCTTAAAAATGAGAGACCAACTTCTTTGATAGTTGTTTTCTTTATTTATAGTTCCAACCTCAACAACCTTCCATACATGGAATAACTGGACACACTTGTTTCAACTTTTTATTACCAAACCAATCAAGTATCACTAGAGGTAGCATTCCAGTTGTTGGACATTTTTATGCTTGGCGCTCCATCTATCCTCCAAAGTGATAATGGATCAGAATTCACTGCTCAGATTATTCAAACCTAAGACAGCAAGCCCAGACATCCACAGTCTCAAGGTTCCGTAGAGAGAGCATATTGTGATGTTAAGGATATGCTCACAGCCTGGTTACCCGACAACAACACAACTGAATGGACTGTTGGCCTGAAGTTTGTCCAGTTTAGGAAAATTCCAGTTTCCATAGTGGTATCAAGAGAACTCTCTTTGCTGCTCTCCCCGGTTCTGATGCAAAGGTCGATCTTCCAACATCCAGTCCTGCAGCAGAAATCATATCCAGACTCCAAACTGAAGAAGATCTGCTAAGCATCATCACTCCAACTCGAGCATCAGAACCAGACACAAAACCAGCACAGAACCTGCACAACCTCATGATGTGATTGAAACCTGACAAGAAGAAATTCAGGTCCAGAGAAAGCGAGCAGCAGTATCCCAGTTGCAACAAGCTGAGAAGATGGTGAAGAGAAGTAAAGTTGTACTGTCAGAAGTGAAAGTGGGTGACAATGTAACCATCACAATTCCAGCTGTAGACAGGTAGAGCCGATCCTCGCAATTTGATAGGGGTTGTGACTGACATTAGTGACAATGGCAGTTTAAACAACTGTGTCCAGTATCTCATGTATGACAGTTTGTCAAAAGTTGGAATTTATTACATAAAGACCTTTCATTTATTACATGCATATGCATTTATAATACTGTTTTACCCTGTGTTGGTAATAAGAAGTTGAAACAACTGTGTCCAGTTATTCCATGTAGGGAAGGTAGTTGTTTTCTTTATTCAATTTCAACAATCAATGGTGTTGGTCTCTCATCTTTAAGCGTTCAGGGAATATGTACACCTGTAATACTTTTTTTTCTTTCAGGTAATATGTATAATCCCTGGAAATTTCAAGAAATATACATAATTACTGAGTGAATCAGGGAATATACATAATCACTTAAAATATTCAGGGATTATACATATTCCCTGATTATACATATTAACTGTAACATATACACTGAACAGTGCAACCTCACTGGGCGAGTAACTCTCTCATTACAAAACAATAGGAGAAAACAATTTCCTACTAATTCATCCTTCAAATGTAGGAAATATAATTGGAGTCTAAAGTTGGCTGCTGAGTAAGATATGGGCAGTCAGTTCGCTTCTTTGTGCCAACAACATCACAGTTAACCTTCTGTTTTGAATAGAAGGCACTATTCAGTTGATTCCGTTGACAGTCATTTAATCACATAACATTCACAGACAGTACAAAGCACAAAGGATCAGTAAATAGGAAACTCATGGTTCAATGGAAATAGCATGGCATCAGACACTAAAAGTTGGACTAGAAAATGGACATTAAACGGAAAATAAATGTTAAATCGAAATAAGATTAAATCAATCTCTGAAAACTTCAGGAATATTCTTGATAGTCATGAATTCATAATGAAATGAACCATAATATCTTGTGTTTGTCTCTGTTCCCTCCTGTCTGATTTGATGACAGGACTTCCCAAAACTTAGGAGGTTGGATTCTAGAGCCCTGGAATAAGTCTAGCCTGGTGTCAACATGTGAGATGATAACACCTATTGACTTGCGGGTTGGCAATTTCTACAACACTATAATATATAGATGTGTCTTTTTCGGGTTTGAGCTGGTATGACATATACTGGTTTTCTATGAAAATCTAAAAACAGCCTTATAAATGCACAGAGGTGTAGATATCACGTCCAATATACATGATTACTAGTTATATGACCTAACAAACACTATCAACTCCTAACTGCCCTCCTGGCTGTTTTAGATAAGTCTCCAAAATTACGTTTGACTATTTGACGCACCCCACTGTCCGGTTATCGATCATAATTGCGACGTTCTACCTTCATATTTTCACTGTAAGCAAACAATAAGCTTTAAGATATGTCTTTTTAGTAACAGTCGATACTTCGCGATCAAATGACACTATTGATTAAGTTTGGCATATATGACTCCAGCAACTCACGGAGTGGCTCTTTAAGGCATATTTATAGTTCGGTTTGAATGAAGTAAGTGCTTACAGACTATTTTCATGATGTAAGAGGGCAAATAGATAGAGTGTGCAAACAATTGAAACAAAGCCTTTCCCTAACTTCTATTATTTGGTTTGTAGAATTTGTTTTCTATTTAGTATCATGAGTTAAGGGTTATTATATATTGTTAGCAATTTTCTTCCAATTCTATTCAATGTCGGAGATGTATTTATGATCACAAACATGATTTGAAAATATTTCCTTTACATTTTGCGAGTGTTACCAAAATGTGTTGTTTCATTTTGTTTTTGATTGAACAGTTTCCTCCTTTTTTGTTACAACATTGTGACATATAATTCAGCAAAATTATATTGAGGAAAAATACAGTCAGTGAAAAAACTTATTCATAAAAAAGATAATACCAAAAAATAGTGTTTGTTTAGGGATATAGCTTGAACATGTCAGTTGCTTGTTTCTTATGGGTTTTTTTTGATCTTACATTAATTTTTAGTTTGTCAGCCCTGATGAGCTGATGCCAATCCCTCGATCATTCCCAACTTCTCCTCAAGAAACAATGCTCTTTTGTACAGGTTTCTAGTTACCGGTCGGCTAGTTTATTGTTAAATGCTATTTTGATGATCATCAGGCTGCAGAACCAAGGGCGCTACTTTTCCCTAGTTTCTACCTGGCTCATAGCTACACAACTGAAACATTGAAGTAATAATTATTAATTTCACTATGATGTTTCAATTTAAATAGCTAAAACAAGACATCAAAACAGCGGGATTTTAAAAAAAACAGATTTTGGTGAATGAAATGATAGACAATAACTTGAAAAATGTACAACACTGAAAATGCCTTTTGAAACTGTGAACCCCACTGTCATTTCACTTATCCACAGTTGATCGTTTTCAATAAATATGGATTTTGCTTATTAGGAATTCATTGATGAAAGCCGGAAATAGAAGTATGGTAACTCTGCTTGCTCATACACTTGTTCCTAATCAATTTATATCTTTTTCTTTAATTAGGGTAATGTCAGCACAGAATTTATCCTCAAAAAATTTGTTTTCAGGAGGAGCTCCAGCAAGACACGAGGGTTCGCTGGTTTATCACTTTCTATGCTGCGTGGTCACCCCCTTGTGTTTCCTTTGCATCAGTCTTCTCTGAACTCTCTGCTGAGTACGTACATCATGTTATTATTCAGATGTTTGTTTTCTACCTTAAATTGCATTATCATCATTAGTTGTTCGAATATTATTTTGACCATATTTACCTGATCGTATAAAACATAGTGTGTTTACATGGCAAAGGGAGTAAATAGACGATTGTTTTATATAATGAAGATTTTTAATAAATGTTTGATGCATAAATCAAACGAAAGATTATATTTACTTCAGGCCCCTAAAGTCATAAATTTAAAAGCATCCTTAAATTTATGTGCAAATTAAGATGGTTTGTTCCTCTCACATTGATATGTGACTTGTGTGACCATCTTAACTCTTACGTTGCTGAATATTATTTTGACCAGTTTTGCCCCCGTGGCTGAATTTTCCAGCACTCGCCTCGCTACCATAAAAGCGTAACTAGCACCCGTGGCTGAATATTCCAGCGCCGCTAGATGCGACCGTTTTCACAACAAATGGTGTGTTTACATGGCGAAATACGCACGTAATCTTCGCTGTATACAAAAATAGTCGGCCAATCACGTGTCACAAATGGATGATACTTACCTGGCAAATTGAATGAAATTTCTATCACACCTAGAACGGTTTCCATAACAGAAGTAGACTTGTTTTTAATTCGAGCGCCGTAACTCCATAAATTCTGAGAGCGCATGCACGAAATCATTACATAACTGAAGACGAATAGTTCCTCTTGACAGCGATATAAAAATTATTACAAATATTTGTATAGCACGAATTTTACAATTATTAAAAAATTGTCTGTATTTCAAACTCTACAAAATCATTTAATCACTGGGTGCACATAGACAAATTATATACGGGAATGAAGCTAATTTATTGCTCTATATTTTACGATAAATTTCATTACGATACGCCATCCTAAACGAAAGATATAAATAACGAAAGCAGGGTAGTGACAAACCCCGATAACGTCCTGACCCCCACAGTAATATTACTAAGCTTGTAGCCCCGGGCAAACGCATGCGCTCAGCGCGTGCAGGCGGGGTGTCCCCGCTGAAAAATACACTCACACTTAATAGAAATTGTCTTTATTTCCAACTTTATAAATCAAGTTATTCGCTTTGTATACATGCAAATTATATATGGAATTGAAGGCAATTTACTCTTCTTTACGAAGAAATAAATTATAACAATCTTTTGCACTGTAATTAGAAATTATTACCAACGTAAAGTGGGTATAGCTAGTGAATAAAGTCTTTGATAATCGCCTTACCGCAACATTTGTCGCATCATTTCCACACGTTTTATTTTGATGCAAATATGGGCAAATTACACATGAAAATAAAGGTATTTATTTCTTCTTTACGTTGATATGAAAATGATAAATATGTACCACTTGGTTTGGAAAATATATAGTTTGCAAAGATGGTACCCTCAGGTATTTGAGAACAGATTTTGATAATTGCGACATCACTTACTGCTCCTTTATCGTCTCATTGTAATTTGCAAATTTTATATAGAATTGAAGACGGACCTTTTCTTTTTATTGTGATATAAAAATGTTGATAATGCGCTCTGCCGTTAAATGGATATGAAGTGTAAAACGCAGTTAAAAAGATCGCCTTTCGGTTAACAAGATATGAATAGAGAAATTGCCTGTTTGCACGACGCTCGTCGGGTCTTTACTGATTTTCGTTTACATACAAATTTTATATGGAAATAAAGATCATCCTTTTCTCTATATTTTGATATATGAAATTTCAAAATGTCCCGAGAAGTTTATGTGATATAAAGTGCGAGAAAATGGTAAAAACATAAAGAATAAACAAAAGTCGCAATTTTGCGGCACTTGCAGTATCTTTATTTCATATAATGCATATAACTTTTTTTACATCAAATTGAAGACAATTATTTCTTCTTTATCACGAGGTAATCAATTTCAAAATACGCCTAGCTGTTGAGAAGATATGAACGAAAGAAAGGCACATGTCAAAATCGCCGTTCAGTTTACATGATTTAAATAGAGAAATTAGCTTTTTGTGCGGCGCTTGCTGTGTCTTTATTTATGTTTGCGCATGTACAAATTTTACATGGAAAGAAAGACACTCTTTTTCTCTGTCTTGTGATATAAATATTGTCAAAATACGTTGAGCACATCATGAGAAAATTGGTGTGACAAAATGGTGTAAAACTAAAAATATGTAAAAATCACAATTTTTGCGGCACCTGCTGTATCTTCATTTCAGGTAGCATAATTATGTATTTTATAGCGAATTGAAGACAATTTTCTGCTCTTTCAAATGATCCAACCGATATTGTAATACGCACAAGGGTTCAGAACATAATGCGTGCGATAGGAGGTTGTACGTTTGGTGTGAGTGCACGCTTGTAAGCAAACGATAGCACGCGCGGGTCGGTAAGCTCGTGCGAGAGGGTAGAAAGTGCCCACAGGCTATTAGCACGTGCGGCGGAGAGTGGGGGAAAATTGAGTGATTTTAACGCTTATTTTCGGTACGATAAACTTTATCTATGTTTGCATAATTTTCGGAACATGTACGCGCATTATTTAGAACACCAACGAAACAAAATTCGGTAGCTTAGCGACAGACGGACGGAAAGTACTAGCATTGAACTGACACTACTGCCGTAAAACAATTGTCCACGATCCGCTACTGGGCACCGCAGCGATAATTAGTTAGCGTGAGAAAAACTGAGTGTGGTAGTTGCATCTCACCTGGAGGACATGCGGTCAAAGCTAATTTCAACCCGGACAGGTCCGTGCTCAGCATCTTGAGGGTTAAGTTTGGGTTTTTTTTCATCTTTTATTAAATCATGTCAATACACAAAGTATGTATGTATATGAAAACCATTGTTCTGATAGAAACAACATTAGAATACATTCTTTGGTTGAAAAGATATAAAATGTGACAGGCACAATATTCAGGCAGGACAATATTCAGACCCACACAGTTGAAAAACACTTTTGCCCTGCGTCTGTATACGACAGTGTTATTCCCATTGTAAGATTTTCTCACACATTATTTAGATTATCTTTATTTCTAACTCTATGAATCTTGTAATGCAGTTGAACTATGATATTCTGTAACCAAGTGATTTGTGATGCAATGAGCTAAGTTTATGTCTCCCAACCACCCCAAAAACATTTTACCAAGGATTCCGTGCTTCGAATTCTGATAAAAAAAACATGGACACCCTTTCTAGTAGAAATGAATGGGGTCTCTGTACAAAGTACTAACTTGGCATATGTGAGAGAGAGATTCTTTATTTCCTCCAGTTCGAACCCAAGATCAAGAACATATATACAAATACATCATTTTATACAAATACAATGTTACATTTATTTATACAAACACATTAAATACAAAGATTGAATATACATGTTAACACATTAAGTTAATATAGGGATTTCTATTAAGTAGATGGACATATCTACAGTACTAGTATTATAGGATAGTAAACAGTGTAGTCATTTATTAATGTATTATGCACATGCAGTTGATTATACCGGGTAACATTGTCATAGATGACATTTTAAGGCGTATACATAATTATAGTGAAAATTGTAAAAAAAAATGGTTTCCCAGGTGCTGTGTTCAATATATTTATTGAAGTCAGTAACTCCTCCAAATAAAAAGGCTAACATGTTAATTTCATCTTGTAGTTCAAAGGCAACATAAACGTCAACTTAAAGAAGATCTATCATAAAAACAAAGAATGCATTTCGGTCAGGATTTAAGTGTTCACAATGTAGCAGTATGTGAAAATCATAGTCGTTAGTATAATTATTACATAGATTGCATTCTTTAGAGATTTTTCCCCGTGATGAGACTTTAATGCATAATTGTAAAGCAGATATATAATCAGGGTGCAAGTAAGATAATTGCCAAAGAATGTGACATTTTAGTTTATTGTTAACATGTACATAAAGCGCATAGATAGATAGTTTAGATAACTTGTTTTAAATTCTTTTAAGTAGAAGCTTTTCAAAGAGCTTACCAAGACACAATGTTAAAGTGATACCTCGGTAGTTTCTTGGGTCCGTTTTATCTTTTTTGCCTTTATATACAGGTATAACCATATCTAGTCTATATTCTTTGGGGACATATTTAGAGGTAATGATAACATTGAATAATCTACATAGATAAGTAATGATAAATTCTCCAGCAAATATGATATGTTCATTGGTTATTCTATAAGGTCCTGGAGATTTATTTTGGTTCAGTTGTTTTCATACTTTTTCTCTCTCAGCTTTGGTTTTGATAATATAATTTAACGTTAAACAATCACCTAAATTATCTTTATCTTTGCACTTAGAACCCAATGATTTTGTTCTATAAAATCAGTCAGTAAGTATGAGTTATGTTTCTGTTGTAATAGTGCAAGTTTGGCCATTGCACTATCGTCAATAGGGACTTTGCGTTCTGTAGTTTTTTAGGTGAAAGATGTTAAGGAGACCTTGGCCAAACTCGCTCTATTAACCCAAATTCTTTCCAGACGTCAAGTGGGATGGAAAACAGACAAGTTATGTGGATCCAACAAGAAGTTTATTTACTAACAAAAACGATAGATCATAGTGTAATACTTGTCAAGACAGATTCACAACTCCCTCCGGACAATTCAGCTTTCCTTCAATAAATGAATAATAATTTAGAATGGCCTTGGCAAAAAAAACCACCACCTGAAAATAGCACCTAAGTGAGTTTCAACAAGGGTAATTGTCAATGTTAAATTCCCTGACGAAAGATAGCACTTATAAACAACAAGTGCAAAATATTTAAGATATACAACTATCAATAGCACCTAGTAACAACAAAGAAATACAAATGCCGGAATGTATAACCCACTGTTCAACAATCACACCTAGTTATATCAAACAAGTGTAAACGTCAAAATATATAACTCAGTGTTCAATAAGCACCCGTAAATACATCAAAGAAGGAATAAATACAAAAATATATAAATCAGTGTTTACAATCCCACTAACTTACGTCAAAGAAGTGCAACAGCCACAACATCTCTATACAACGGGAAGCACTTACAAAGATATAAATGCAATATTTCAACCTAGTATGTCACCAAGGAAGCCACATAGTCCATAACCTGACCCTGACCTTGCAGCAAATGTATGATAATTTACTACAACAGTGACTACAAACTGTTCTCACACGATAAAAGACAGTAGCAAACGTAGTTCACTAAAAGAAAGAGCTAACAGTCATATCACGGCTCACCACACAGCGAAGCTGCTACGGTAACTGACCTTGACCTTGCACTGAAATCTACTATGACAAGACACGGCTCACATCATACAAATGCTTCCATGTCAGAATTTGCGGTGATTATATTTCACGACAGGAATGCAGTTAAACTCATGTCCTAAATTCTCTAAACTATTCTATTACTCTACAACCTATTTATTCCTAACCGCTAATCTTCCTAGAATACATACAAGGTGCACAGACCCGAAGCGTTGACTTATTCTCCGAATCTATCCACCCCGTCTAACCTTACCTACCAGAAAAATATTCTTTATTTATAACCTAAACATAATTATGTTAACATTGTCCGGAACAAGCTGGGCTATTTCTTCCCCTCCCTTGGTATCTTTTTGCAGGGGGGAAGACTCAGGCCTAGCTTGGCTCTTTCTTCCCCACCCTTTGTATCTATTTACAGGGGGACAATTCTGGCCTAGCTAGGCTAATTATTCCCCACCCTTGGTATCTATTTACAGGGGTGCAATTCTGGCCTAGTTAGCTTATTTCTTCCCCACCCTTGGTATTTATTTACAGGGGGGAAATTCTGGCCTAGCTAGGCTATTTCTTCCCCAACCTTGGTATTTAAATAGCAATACATATAAGTAAATAATAATTTTACCCAAAGCAAACATTTTATTACATGATTTTCTTCTATTAAGAATATAATTTACTCGCATAATACGCTGAAATGTGCTTGTCATCAGTATACAATAATTGCGTAAATGTTACCACTAGACTGAGTTTAGACAGTAATCCCGATGCCTGGATCGTACAGAGAAAGAGAGAAAAACAAAAATAAAATTTGATTAGCCGTATGCGTGTTGTTCTTCCCCAGTTACCTCCCTTATCTCCCCTGAATTTCAAATCATCACTGTCATTCTATCCGCTAAGAGTGAAGATCGTTCATAGATTGAGAGAAATTTTCTTGCTTCACTCAAGTTACGATCTTGTTTTCTTCTGTAATTCCATGGATTACCTGTGTTTTTCACTTGGATTATACCTGTGTTTTCCTTGGATTACTTGTGATTGGATTATTTTCAACTTTGGAATTGTGATACTTTCACGGATTCCTGGACTTGGGTGGATCTTTCCTTTTTTTTCTTTTGCGTGTTATAAATTTACTCTTCCGCTTTGGATCATGTGGGCAGGTGGCCCACCGGCTGCACGTTTTAACTCTGAAAGTGACAACTTTATCGATGCCCACGATCCACTTTTTATTCCTGTGACTGATGAGGACTCCGACTTACCCGCCTCTCGCCGCCATGTGTCCACTGACCTAGACTCAGCGGATTTTGCGGCTTATTTTCACTAGGATTTCCTGATTATACTCACGGAGGATAATATCATGGATTTGGATCCTAATTGGTCTTTTGTTGAGAAGTTGAACTATCTGCAAAAACTCAAGCCTTCCATGGTACCCATTGTCTTGGATGAACAGGTCTCTCCTAGACCAGATGAATCGGGATCGCTCCCTCCCTCCCGGGCTCCCAAATTATCTTTGCCTCATTCATCCATAGTCAAGGCTGGTTGCAACTCTGTGAATGAGAAGCTCTCTACACAAGGATCATTAATCTCTGTACCCAAGTTTAGGTCCAAGGCGTCCTACTTGCTCCACAATCGATTCACAGAAAACGGCCTACCCTCCTTAGACAAGGATTTAAACTGGCTTCCCCCCCTCCCCCCCCCGTCAACTCCCACCAACAGGATGTCTGTCTCTAGAGTTGATTTTGTTGAATTGGACTTTAATGCACGGCACACATTGGATCTTATCATCATCTCTCTTATTTGAACTGGTTTTGTGCGGGCATAAGGGAACTATTGCCGCCTAAATTCCACTCTTATCATGGGATTTCTCCGGACACCTTAGTGTTTACCAAGCCTCACAAGACATCGCCACTTTCGCTGCTTAGAAATATACGGGCTGACGTCAAAGATTCCTTGTTGACTCAACCCATCCAAGCTCCCACTCTCTCAGACTTCTAAGAACCTCAATGTGAAATTGACCCAAGCCCTCCTCTATCACGGAACGGGTCCTCCAGACCTATGGCTCAGACCAAGCCTTCGTTCAGTCAGACAACACCGTCTTTCCAGTCCCCTGGGAACTTGTGGGGCTGACGAGACTCCGCAGTCCAGGGATCAGACCAAGTCATCCAGTGGCAATTCCAGGTTTTTTCATGGTTCCAGGGGGAAAAGGCGATGACTCTTGCATCGCTCTAAGTCAAGCTTCCGTGCACCGATTCCTCTCTAGAGTTTCTCTTCCCCCAGCCTGTTCTCCACTCGCCCGTGGGGGGATGGCTGGGACTGTTTCCTCAAAACTGTGAATGTGTGACAACCGACCCATGGATGTTATCCGTGTTACTGCAGGGTAACATCCTTCAGTGGGATTATGTTCCGCCTCAAGCAATCCCTATTTATCTCAAGTCTCAGAAATACATGCGGTTCGCCGTCAACAACAGGCGTTTTCAGTTCAAGGTCCTTCCGTTCGATATTTTGATAGCTCCATGGCTATTCACGAAGGTGTTAGCTCCCGTCCTTCACTTTCTGCACCTCGGATAGGTCTTTATCCATGGCTACCTAGACGACTTCTTGCTACGCCATCAGAACTCAGTCATGCTATGGGATCATCTCAAGTTCGTCAGTCACGTCTTTACGCACTTGGGCCTGATAATTCATCCCGACAAATCAAAACTCGTTCCTACCCATCACATAAAGTTCCTGGGAGCCATGTTGGATACCACTACTTCGACCATTGCCCTGTCTTAGGCCCACTGGTCGGTCATGCAAGGTATCATTCGCTAATTAAGGAACAGGAAGCCTCATTTTATCACAGCTTGGATGTCTCTCATAGGATCACTGACCTCAGTTCAGACCTTTAACCCAAGAGGAAGACTAAACCTACGGCATCTACAACTGCAGTTGGACACCGAGATCTCTCCAACGAATCAAGTTCTTATGGAGTTAGAATGGTGGACACTGAGGACTCATGTCATGATAGGTTGTCCTTTCGTCCCTCCACAATCTCAGCACACCATTTATACGGATGCGTCCAACAGCGGCTGGGGTGCTCATTGGTACGAATTCGTGTTCTCCCCTTGAAGTCACTACACTAAGGTGGTGGTCTCATTCTTTTCCCAAAATAACGTCTAAAACTTCTTCAAATTTACTGTTATAGTGGAAAAGTGACGTGGTATAATCACTCTTTGGGAAGAATTAACCTACTACTCTCGTTACGTAATCGATTATTCTCCCCACAAGCACCTCTCTCATTAACAATTTAGGGAGTTGACATTAGTCTCAGATGGATGGAGCTTGTTTTTCTTATATATTACGTAATTCAATCATGAACGGTTTATTGGTACCGAGAGTCAGACTATTTTACCATTAATTGTCAGGGTAACAGTCAGAATTCCGTAATTCCAGAGTTTTCACGGCCAATAATGGTGGAAAGTCGGCCTGAAATCAAGTGATTTTACGACTTACTCGGGAGGGAGTAAATTCTCAGTCTAGTGGTAAATTTACTAATAATTACTAACAATAATTGTGATTGTTTCATAATTGTACCTTAAATGTGCTTGTCATCAGTAATGACGAATGACTTTTGGTTATGAATTACTTTTGTATCGGAGAGGTATTTATAAAGGTGTTACTTTGCTTGTTTACCAATCAAATCTTTTATTTGAAAAAATACTTGTTAAATCTATTCTATCCATCAATCTGGACAATTTCTACAGAGAAAATAGCCAAGCTAGGCCAGATTTCAAACCTATACTGAGAAATTGAGTGTTTAGATCCCCAAAGTGGCAAAATTTAAATTTTGACAAAGGACTATGAGGTAATTCCCTTTGATGTTTTAGGTATTAATATGACCTTCATTATGACGAAAGCTCACTAGATCTCTGGTAGATAAGTTAGAAGAATCTATACTAAATATATCATTAGAGCCAGAAAGCCCCATTGCTAAGATATTAAAATGCTCAACGCCATAAACAGCTCGGTTATCATGGATAAAATGATAACTTCAATATTCAAACAGTATTGGATAAATTAAAGAAAGCTGGTCACTTGCAAACATGGCTAGATATGAAAGAAAATGCTTGCGGAGAATGATTTTCCTTGGATAACATTGCATTTTTGTTATTTGTGGATGTTTTTAAAGTTTTGTCTCTTGGAAATTCACTGTCAATGCATTTTTCAGAGAAAGTGAAACAATATTCTCATTACAGTAGTTGACATAGCCCCTCCCCGTGTATTTTTATGGTTACCAGACTGGTGCCTTATAATTTACTGTCCGCAACATAATTCAATGGTATTGGTTTGTATCCTATTATTGTTGACTAGGTGGGGGAGGCGCTGACCTACGCTATAGAATGGCGAAAATCATTAAGGGAACTAACTATGGATCAAATAAATGATTCATAACGGTACAAGAAAGTTAGATAAAGTATACTATTATTTTATACTATTATTGTTGAATCTGTCAACTTTATTATGCACATTCATGTCGTGAAAAGCATGAAATCATAAATAACATAATGAAAAAGGCTTTTTAAATAGTTTTTGATCTTTTATTTAATAACATTGTTTAGCAATCAGTAATGTACATTAATATCACAAATGTTATACTCTTTCTGTGTAGAACAATGTGACAATTCCACACTATGGAAAACATAAATAAGATGTCACAAATAGTCAGTGGGCCGAAACTTGTACAACACCCATAAATGCAGGTTTGCTGCAACTTGTCGGTGAATAAAAGAACTTCATATTAAAACATTCTACAATGTACCCTAAACATAAAACAAAAATGTTCTACTAAAAATATAGGTACATTAATGCACAAGCTGGCATCAAAGATAGGCACTATTGTAAATGGAAATATCCAAAGAAGGGAGGTAACTCTTGTATGGAGGATACTCATTTTTTAGAAATGTTGCCTAAAATATCCTTAATAGAGGGCCTCTCATGTTTTTTTTGGATATTACATTGTGTTGAATACTTGTTTTTTGTCAATGAGCCAATGGAAAGATAATTATTTACCAGAACTGGAAATTTTAAAGAGCAAATCACAAAAAAGTGATAAGCCACACTTTATATCTTATCTTTATTATATAATAAGCAATGAAATACAGGGATTTATCAGTGAAATAAACCTTGTATGTGGTCACAGTAGCGATATAATATATTGTCACTGGTGACAGTAGCGATATAATATATCGTCACTGCTGGTGAACTTTCCAGGGCCTTCTTGTGCCGGGACTACTTTTAGGATTAAGAAATGTTTATCGACATCATAAAAACTAAAAATCAACAAAATTAGAATGAAATTATATAATAAATAGAATATTTTATTAAGTTTGTCAAATACGATGTTTATCTCATCTCGTGGTTGGGTTGAATTTGATATTTTTAGTCGTGGCTGAGCCACTCGTGAAAATATCAGCTCCAACCCCACCACTCGATGAGATAAACATCGTATTTGACAAACTTAATTAAATATCCTCTATATCTTTATTTTTATACTTCTATTAACTCAATATTCCTTCTATACAATTCAAAAGTTTTCAATTTACTCAAACCATGTATTCTTAGTGTATAGCTTTTTCATGCTCACAATGACCTTTGACTGAATCCTGGTTTCTACTCCTAGATCATTTCTCACAATTTCAGTTTATTGGTAAATTGCACCTACACACTCTTGAATTATAAATCGTAAATTATTGAACTGCTCATTTGACATTATAATAACTAACAATAACCCAGTGTATTAGATACCCTTTTTGAGAAAATGTGAGGTATTTATTGTTGGATTGAACTGTTAAAGGATTTTTTGATAAATGATACTTTCTGTTTAAAATATAGAGCCATTGGCTCTAAAGTTCATAAGGGAGTGCATTATTTATTATTATATTTAAGGTTGAAGACAGCATGTGAAACATTAAGCCATTGTCCATCTGGTCTTTTGTGTTCCAAACAGCAAACATAAACACTACATATAATCAGCATTGGTCACATTATGTCTACACAAACTTTCAGCATGTCAGACCCTTGTGTTCTCCTGCCTGACCTGACTTGGGGATATTATGAGGACTGTGAAGTACAGAGAACAACAACATGAGTTAATGCGTTTACAATAAAAATAGTTTTATTTCTTTTTTTTTTCACAGGCTTTTAAGTTATGACATTTAATTGCTAAAAAGCTCATTTCCAGCAATTATCATTGTTATTAGATTAAATTCCTGTGTATGTTGATATTTGGTCCAAGTTGAGGTAAATATGTGTTCTCATATAAATATTTGAGTGAGTTATTGTTTAATGCCGTTTGGGCAATATAGTTCAGCCATTAGCAGCTAAAATAAATATTTGAATTTAGAAGTATATTAACAAGTTAATTTCCAATTAAAACAATGATGTGATGCTGTGAAAAGAAGTATAAATTCATTGAATCAAGTCACTTGTATAGTATTTAACTTTGTTTGGGTTTTTTAGCAAAATAAAATAATGTTTATATTTTTATTTTTTTTCACTTTAAGTGGGATCAGAATTATATTTATCCAAAACTGATGACTGTGCTTGTGCTGATTTTAACTGATAACATTTCAGGTGTTATCAAGAAGAAAAATATTGTTAACAAGTTGACTTTTAACATCATTGACATCAAAACATATTTTATTTTTTGAAGTGGCATCAGTCACACACTTTTCAGAATAATTAGGGGATTATTTGAGTTCAAACTCTTTTTATTTAGTCATTACAATTGAAACTGAATAGAGTCAGTCCT
Organism: Phorcus lineatus; assembly: GCA_921293015.1. Lineage (NCBI taxonomy): Eukaryota > Metazoa > Mollusca > Gastropoda > Trochida > Trochidae > Phorcus > Phorcus lineatus. Next base: position 14,994,860 of record OV121089.1, read on the forward strand.
CCTGACAAGTTTTTGGGGGATATCAAATAATAATATTGGTAATCTTTTTTCCATGTAACAAAGTTAATTGTAGATTTGCTTAATTTGTATCAGACAATGACAAATTTTGATTTAGACAGACCTAAATACAAGAATATACCACATAAGATCTTTCGTGTTAATATTCTTTACAAGTTTACTATATATTAAGTTTTAAATGACTTAAGTTAAGTATATAGCATGTGCCCTTAAATTAAGGCCTAAAGTCTTATGCCATGAATAAATATTTTGCAGTAATCAAAAAACAGTAAAAGTTATTGGGTGTCACTCTCAAAGCTCTGCCTTTCTAAAGCATTCAATATTTATGTACATTTTTGTCACAGTTAATAAAAGGAAATTACACCAAAACTTTTCAAGAATGAATTTAACAAAATTCTTGGTTGAAGAAATATTTTCTCAAATGTCATATGTTTTGTTAAAAATGGCTGAAAACAATGAAACATGTTTTTGGAAAGACTTTTATCTTGTTACAACATACGTGAAATCAAGCCAGCTCTTCATTGTCTATCAAATTAAACTAGGAAATTAGCTTTTCCCTGCCATACACAAATGAACTCTTATTTACCCAATCAAACAAATTTCCACAACTGGTGTCTGTAAATTTGATTATTTGATCACTTTTTTTCTCTAACTGTTACATGTGACAACAGTGATTGAAATAATTTTTAAACGGGCCCCCCTGAGTAATTGAAGGAAATGCATCAAATTTGAAGGAAAACAGTGCATAATAGAAGAGAAAGCTTCCCAAATGGTAGGAAACGCAGCTTAATCGCGAAACAAACACGTCAATATCGGTGAAACGCGGTAATATCAGAGATCTTCCGTCAATATCGGAAGCAACCCGATCCCACTTTCGAAGGAACATCGGTAGACTTCGGAAGGAACACGGTAATTTCCGTGAATTCTCGGTCGACAGCGGAAGCAAACGCATCTCAAAATGGCTACGAATCTGCAGCCTCCAGTTTCGGTGAGTGTTGTTTATATGTTTTACTGTGTGATTTTTAGATGTATTTTGTTCTACATGCTTGTATTGAAAGCGCAATTGAACAAGGAAATGATGGAGTTGTAGAGTTTTGTAATGAACTTGAGTAGTTACGGCGTTACTCGCATATAGTCCGGGTTTGTTTACATCAGTTAGATGAAGCCGTATCGCTAACGCTATCATCGATCCGCGTCTGTGATTGCGTTTACCTGCATCAGACTTTCCGGGTTATATTTTTGATAAGTTTTGGAAATATGTATGTGAATTTTGTGAGTATGTTATGTATCACGTGTAAATCTAACTTTCGTTTTTGTACAATTAAGCTATATCGAAAAGTGACAGTTCATGTTTTGTTAACGTGCCGCTCCATATGCCGCACTTCTTTGACCTTGTTTCGTTTGACCATTTAAATATCCCATTTATTAGGGACCGTGTTTGGAATTATCTCGAAATTGCTTTGCAACCACTTTTTGATTATTTCACGAGTTAGCGGCAGTTCGCCTTATTCAACTAAAACAGAGTTACTTCCCTCTTTCGATCGATTTCGGGAATTTAGATTCTTGAGACCTGCGTTTCATAAATACTTTACTACAAAATAGAAAATTATTGGCGAATATCTTGTATATTTACATTTCAAAATATATATAACCTCATGCTGTATATATAGATTTATAAAAAATATAACCCGGAAAGTCTGATGCAGGTAAACGCAATCACAGACGCGGATCGATGATAGCGTTAGCGATACGGCTTCATCTGACTGATGTAAACAAACTCGGACTCTATGCGAGTAACGCCGTAACTACTCAAGTTCATTACAAAACTCTACAACTCCATCGTTTCCTTGTTCAATTGCGCTTTCAATGCAAGCATGTAGAACAAAATACATCTAAAATTCACACAGTAAAACATATAAACAACACTCACCGAAACTGGAGGCTGCAGATTCGTAGCCATTTTGAGATGCATTTGCTTCCGCTGTCGACCGAGAATTCACGGAAATTACCGTGTTCCTTCCGAAGTCTACCGATGTTCCTTCGAAAGTGGGATCAGGTTGCTTCCGATATTGACGGAAAATCTCTGATATTACCGCGTTTCACCGATATTGACGTGTTTGTTTCGCGATTAAGCTGCGTTTCCTACCATTTGGGAAGCTTTCTCTTCTATTATGCACTGTTTTCCTTCAAATTTGATGCATTTCCTTCAATTACTCAGGGGGGCCTGTTAAACTCAACCAGACAATCGGGCAGGGGAGCAATGAAAGTTACCTGCCCATCTGGGAAGTTACCTGCCCACACTTTGTAACACACAAGTTGTATAATTGTAAGTAAACAAACTAAAATAATGCATCACTGTTCAAATATTTATTGTTCAAAATTACCTCAGGTGATGAAAAGGTAAGGAATATCTGAATTATATGCTGACCCTAACTCAATGCCTTTTCTGGCATCAAGCTTCAGTTGCCATTCATAGTCCGTGAATGGTCGCGAATTCTTCGCCAAAGCATGACAATTACTAAATAGAATATTTAGATTTTTGAAGGCCTTAGCATTTAGTTTTTGCAGCGATCGTTCGGCCGGCGAATCGCCAGACTGCATTTCTTTCGTTTTCTTGAATTCAGCAGCCCTGGTGTGGCCGATTGATTGATTATGAGTTTTAAGTGCATCGTGTTTCAGATTGCTACACCCCATAACAAAAGGCCCACGTATGTATCTGTCATAAGATGATGGGATGTTCGCTTGTGACAATGGCCCATAACAAGATCGACAAACTTGACAAAAAAGAGATTCCTTAAATTGTCTGTTATAAGCCACGGAAATTCACAGCTCCACTTACTTTGATACTTCCGCGATCTTTTATTTTGTTCATAATCTTTTTCTTTTTCCTTTTTCTCAGCTTTTTTTTCAGATTGATTTTTTTCCGCAAACCGTTCAGCATTGGATAAAAAACTAAAAATTTTGGATTGTGACATCGTTACGCTAAAAAATTAATGTTTACGGCGCCATTTTATTTGAAAATGTAAACTTGACTGTAACACTAGCTATGATTGGTCCATGTGACTAAGAATAACCAATCACGGCGCAGATTACTTGACAAACTGTCGTGTAATTTCTTATTTCACAGACTGAAGATTTTTACAGTTAGGAATGTACAAAAAGATCGGTAACAAATAAAAAAACGCTCGTCTTTCTTTCATAAACTTTATTATCAAAACAACATGAAATAAACTTCAGTGAAAGAGTAAGTATTCGGATTATCTGTCATATTATCAGCCAGACAATCGGGCTGGTGGGGAATTATTTTAGGCAGCCCGACAAGAAATTTGCCAGCCACGGGCAGCCGGGCAGGCCGTTATTTCGATCACTGTGTGACAATCTTGCTTCAAGGGGGCAGACATGTTGCAGTGCCGGGCAAAACGGGTGACCTATTTTCTGATTGGCTGTATTACCAGTGTATCTATGGTAACATGTAAACAAAATTGTCAATGTTCTTGTTAATGAACACGCTTTGAAAGTAGAACATTTAAAATTTTAGGTTAGAATTATGTTTTTTATATATTTTCTAGGAGAAATCTTACTCACCTTTTAGGCTGAAGCTGATTTACACATTATCATGACTCGGCCCACTGACTAAAAAGGGATAATCTTTATAAATGTAAATAAAGTAGTTTCTGGACCCATGGGGAATTGCACATAAATAGCACATGATACGCCAATCTGGCTGCTTGTCAATTGCAATTGGAATAACCGGTATGTTTATTCTTTACAATTAGCAATGTCAGGGAAGTTGTTTTTTGGCTATCTTATGCTATCTTTAGATTTTCTTTTTGAAATGCAAAATGGGGATGACATGAAGCTAACAGACAACATGGAATTCAAATCCGTCATGATATCAGGAATGGAAACGTGGCAGTGATATGATTTTGCGTTAAGATATCTACAAATCAACAAAAAGCGACAGGTATGGAACAATATTGACCAATCAATTCATAGACATTGCAATTTAATTCCCATCAAGAACAATAAAATAAAAAAAAGTTAATGTTTATCTGTGTATACATTTGATATCTATACAGAGAATGTGCATGTTAGTTCTTCTTAAATCTGAAATTGATTTCCTATTATGTCCACTCCCCACCCAAAAAGGTCCTCTCCCAAACTTTATTTCTGGGTCCCCACCGCCGATTTAAAACCAGGTTTTCTCAGCTGCCTTGTTGATTTTATAATTTTGCAATAAATAATTAATTACTCAAGCAAATCACTTTCAATTGCACAGAAATCTTTATAACGAACGATAGCAACTGTGTGTAATGATATCTACAGCATTCAAGCTTCTTAGGGTAGGAAAATACACTTTTAGAGTGGTCATCCCCGCTTCGAAAACATAAGTGCTGTAAACTTCAACTTTTAATGGCGAATACGCTTTTTTCTTGAAGTTTGTTCATTTTGTTTATTCATATCCTTACTATTCGCAGTTAAATTTAACAATTTTAACCTTGACAATTAGGAGAAACGAGCAATGGAATCAGACACCTATCTTTGTTGTACCATCTTGGAACGTCCCCTCGTTACTGAGTACACGACAGTGGTATATGGTTCTCACAATACAGAATAGAAATAAGCAATTAATAGTAGTATACCCCCACTACGAAGTAAGCGGGTATGCTGCGGGGGTATCTTCGTAGCGGGGGTATATAGCGGTCATTCCGTCTGTCTGTCCTTCAGTCCCTCCGTACTTCCGTCCGGTCAATTTTATCAAAAACCTTTAGGTCTCGATCAACCAAAATTTGCACACTTGATGACCATAACCGTGTGTCTACAGTTTGGACCATTTAAGAATTTACTTGAATTCAATTTTTTCTGTCATTTCCATTGAAATGTAATTTTTTGGACTTAGTTATATGCTGTACAATGGAACAGATTTTCTCAGAAACTATTACACCTAGAGGAGTGAAACTTTGGTTATGGATACACCTAATGATACTCTTGATCCAGTTTGAAAGCTATTTCCGAAATTTTGTTTTTTTAAAGAGTTATGGCCCTTGCTTCTGAAATTGGACTTGGAGCAATTAACAGGTCTAATGCTTCAATGGGGACAAGTTTCCTCAGACAGTATCACACTTAGGTGAAAGAAATTTTGGTTTTGGACACACCTGTTGATGCTCATGATAGAGTTCGAAAGCCATTTCTGCAATATTTGTTTTGACAGACTTATGATTGCGAGGGTATGTGAGTCATGCTCACTTTTTAGCTCATCAGGACCAACGGGGATTCTAAATTGTAGGTTTGGTGAACCCATGACCCCAAATGGGGTCACAGGGGTCACACACGTTTGTCACTTGATTTGATTTACTTATATCTGAATTTTCTTATCCAAGAGAGCATAATTTGAAAAAAATATTATAGTTTTGCTGTAATTGAATTATTAATGAACAAAACCTGCTAAGTGCCCTTTAGTCCGTAATTTATGCGGCTATTTACTTTTGTTTATTTTTTCTCTCGGGGTTATTAGATATAAATGCATTTATGGTTAGACAAAATTGGCCCGACACAAGGACGGACTAAATAATTTTACAGCCCGTCCTCAACCAAAGTTACCCGTCTCGGACGTTGGGACAGGCTATTTTTCCTACACTGCCCATTACCCCATGGTCTAAATCCAAACACCTATTTCTATCAAAGTCTGATGAGCTACAGAGCCCATGGCTCTATTTTTTTTTGTTAGACCAGAATGTTATCAGTTGTACATAAAGATGAAAGGCTAAAAAGTTGCCAATATAAGTGAATAGAAGAGCATTTATATGTGTAAGTTTAGTCAGGTCCAAATTGCTATGAGTGTAGACAATAGAAATAGGTGTAGGTAGAATCAAGGGTGGGGAAACTATGGCCTAGGCCAGACTTTCCCTGAGGAAGATTGGGTTCAGGCGGGGGAAAGTTTGGCCTAGGCCAAAGTTTCCCCAGGGAAAGTTATCAGTCAGTATTGAAGATAACCCTACCTAATTTTTTTCAACAGTTAGATGACAATCCTGTAATTCGAAAACTAATGTCTTTTCATAAAGGTGCTAAATGCCACTACTACATTTTAAATGCATCTGATGTTTATTTAAAGCTCAAGCACAAATGGGAAGAGTGTATGCTTGAAGAATTAGACTGGGAAAAAATATTTTTACATTAGATACAAAATTGCGTTTGTTTCAGTTTAGAATCATTCATGGTACAGTCAGACCCCGATAATCCGGCCACCGATAATCCGAATCTCGCAGTATCCGAACAGTATCAAACTGTAACCAAACTAATCTCTATATAAACTCATTAAATGTGATTCATTAATCCGTTGATTCAGTCTCCGTATCCGAACACTAATTAGCTGTAACAGATTAGTTAATTACAGCTATTTCTGCTTCATTAATCTGACTGTTCATCAAAACGTTCGGTAATCCACTAGTCAAGCGAGCACCACACTGATTGAATCGGTAAATATCAATGACAGTGGATTGACACAGGAGTTGAGCGTGTCAGCAGTTTGTGATTGTAATAAATTGAGATGTCTCACTTTGTGTATCTGTGATTTGTGTGATAGTTATAAATATCGTTTCAGTAGTCAAAACGTTTCACTATTCGAACGTTTTTGATGAAAAACGGAAGTGTTCGGATTATCAAGGTCTGACTGTATCTTATCAACAAATTCTTTCCTGTTTAAGATTAAAATTGCTGAAAACAACCTATGTACGTTTTGCCACTCTGAAGTTGAAACCATTAGTCACCTCTTTTGGGACTGTCAGCATGCACAAATGTTTTGGCAATGTTTTTTTAAACTAATCAATGACAAATGTCTACATGTTCACAACATGAACTTTGACTTACAGTTTGTTGTGTTTGGGTTGAGAAAGAATATGTATACTGATGATGTTTTTGAATTGCTCTTGCTGTTGGCAAAATTCTTCATATATTAATGTAAGGTTTTAAAAACCTGTCTCAGCTTCAATCAATTTAGACATTATATATGTAACTCGTATCTAATTGAAAAACGGATAGCTTTTAGTAAAAGTATACAAGACAGATTTTATCAGAAGTGGATGTTGTATCAATATATTGTAAATTTAAAGTGAACTGTCTGAATTGTTGCTAATTCTATCTGTCCATCATGTTATGTTTCTATATTCTCAAATATGTCACAACCATAAAGTGTTACTGCATCATTTAAAGTAATGATGTATTCAATATGAACTTGCTGTTTGACCTTGACCTTTTATAAGTTTTAGAGATAAAAAGTGTCAATGTGTGAGTGATTGTGTTGTCTTTGTTGTGTGTGCAAAACAAATCCAAAAACAACAGAAATCTGGCCAGGGGGAAAGTTTGGCCTGTTACAACGGGGTTGTATGGAGCATGGCTGACTGTATAACAGCTGCTAAGCATTGTCATAATAAAGAGAAAAATTTATGTAATAAAGATGTTGATGGGGCTATGGAAATTAAAACGTGAACAGCAGAATACACAACAGGATGTTCAGCTGAGTGCACAGAGTACTCTGGTTATAACTAATGGAAATGTTTTATTTCGTATTTTGATATGTATTATAGGAATAGGAACTGGTATTTTAAGTGACAAACATGTTTGTCCTAGGAATATAATAGACCTTTAAAGAATAGAGTATTTCATGTAAATAGACAGAAGATGTCTGAAGCTAAAAATCTTGTAAACACACTTTATCATGCCACAGTAATAACTGGATTAGCCATTGGAACCACAAGAGCTAGTAAAATGGTATTTAAAACTAGTACACCTAAACTGGACCTCAATGCCAATTATGTTGGGATGGTCACACTACATATTTGAGGAGCAATGTTTATGACAGACTATCTTGAAAAACATAAACATATCCCTACTGATATAATGCCTCAACTAAATCATACCTTAGAAATACTGTAAAATCATTTATTTTCGCGGGGTGCAATTTTCGCGCAAACATAAAAAATGACTGATTCGCGGGGCTTAATTTTCACGCATATCGACTAAGCAACTGAAACAAGTAGTAATTAACAATAAAAACAATAATATTTATTCAAAAAGTCAATGATCAAAATTTTATTTATTTATTGTCATTAAACGTCTTAAAGTTTTGAAGTGGTAACGATACCTGTCGCCAAGTTTTCCCGGAAGTAAACATTCGGAACGATTTAGTTTGATCTTAAAATCCAAACAATAGTGTTTGAATGATGTGACTCCTCGAGATCTCGTTCAAGGATATATCATACCGAACCGAAAATATATTTGAAGCGAGGGTCCTGTGCCGCACTACGCACCGAATCGAAGCTCCAGCGTACCGCAATCAAAACATCAGGACACGCATATTGGCGATCAAGAGTGGATTACGCCAGGCCAGATTATTGTGATGATTGTGTTTGCACAACAAACAACGTGCATATCGGCATGCACGCTTGTGAGAGCTCTAATTAGTGACTCGTCATTAATGAACAAACCAAACATTCCTGTGACTGTGTGAGTAATTAAATGTGTCAACCAAATTATTTGTCTGATATTGGTTTTCTTTACGTTCATAACCATAATATTTCGCGATGTTTTATTATTCGCGCATTATTGCTTTGCGCGAAAAGCGCCAAAATTAAACCCCAGCGAAATATTATGATTTTACAGTATAAAATTAAATGAGTTATCAGGGTATTTTTCTTGCTTTTGTTTCAAACCTGAGGTCATATAACAATCTTGTATTTTCGTTAATAGTTCTAGCTGGAATGAACCCTGTTTGATTCCCATATGTAAGTATATCTTAAGTCTTCTTTAAAAAGTGTTCAGAAGAGTGATTCGTCTCCAATTTTGAGTCTGAGTTTTTTCTTTATTAGCTTTTGGTATAGAAGTTATAACCCCCCTTTTCATAGTTAACTCTTGCGTTGCTGAATATTATTTTGACCAGTTTTGCCCCCATGGCTGAATTTTCCAGCACTCGCCTCGCTACCGTTATAGTGCAATTGGCCCCTGTGGCTGAATTTTCCAGTGCCATGAGACGCGACCATTTTTTCGATATATGGTGTGTCTACATGGCGGATTACGAATGAAAATGGCCGTTCCATACAAAAGTAGCCCGCCAATCCCGTATACAAATGAAAGATCTTTATCCGACGCTTTGAATGACCTGTTGGTGGAAGTATCTGTTGGTTTCTGCTGCCAATGATCCATAATCATCTTCATGAAAAAACAATCCAAAACGTCTACAGGATGCGGATTATCAGGCAATTCTATGAACTGTCCTAAGCCTGTGTCGCCAGTAAAATGCAAATCGACACGTCCACGTTGCCTTGGCCCCTCTTCCCAGCAATCCATAAAATTATTTTGGTCATCAAAATGTGTGTCCATGTTCATGAACATTCAATTGCCACATTTTGTAAGTGTTTAGAACAAATTTGCCATTGCGCGCTGATGGCGTCAGCAGCCATCAATAATGGTGGTGATCCAGACTTTTTCTAATTGTCCTGGCGAATAACGGACATTTTGTTTCACAATTTGCAAAAGTAACTAATCAGGACAAATTCTAACTTTGCTGGATATAATTTCTAACTTTCGTACAACTTTTCACAGACCTGCCGAACAAGTTCTAATGTTGCAGGACACTTTCTAACTGTCGGACGACTTTACACAATCGTGCCGATTGCAAGTCACGAACAACTGCTTTCTACGTCAGGGAAGTTCTGATTGTCAGTTGTGGATTACAAGAATTTTTCAACTCTTGACTTCTCTCCGGTGTAGCAGGCCATTTCTTCCCCAGTCTAAACTTTCCCCGGGGAAGGTTTGGCCTAGGCTATTTTCTCCCCCTGGGCTCTATCTTAGACTTACACTAGACTTAGGCCTAGGCCAAAGTTTCCCCCCCTGGGCTCTATCTTCCCCGGGGAAAGTCTGGCCTAGGCCAAACTTTCCCCACCTTTGATTCCACCTATACCTATTTTCTATTCATAGCAATTTGGACCCTACTTAACTAACCTTTTCTTTTATCTATAATGTGGAGATATTAACTTACATTGGCAAGTTCTCTGCCTTTCTGGTCTAACTAGGCTATCTTTCTGATAATTGTTTTTGTTATTATTTATGTACAGGGGGAATTTCTGGCCTAGCTAGGTCATTTCTTCCCCACCCTTATTATTTATTTCAGAGGGTAAAATCTGGTCTAGCTAGGCTAGTTCTTCCTCACCCTCAATCTTTATTTTCAGGGGGGAAAGTCTGGCCTGGCTAGGCTATTTCTTCTCCACCCTCAGTCTTTATTTTCAGGGGGAAAAGTCTGGCCTGGCTAGGCTATTTCTTCCCCTTGGAAGTAGTCTTTATATTCAGGGGGGAAATTCTGGCCTAGCTAGGCTATTTCTTCCCACCCTCAGTCTTTTCTTATAGGAGGAAGAGTCTGGTCTAGCTAGGCTATTTCTTCCCACCCTCAGTCTTTTTTTATAGGAGGAAGAGTCTGGTCTAGCTAGGCTATTTCTTCCCACCCTCAGTCTTTATATTCAGGGGTGAAATTCTGGCCAAGCTAGGCTAGTTCTTCCTAACCCTTTACTTATTCAGGAGGGAAATTCTGGCCTGGTTAGGCTATATCTTTCCCACCCAAAGTCTTTATTTTCAGGGGGGAGAATCTGGCCTAGCTAGGCTCTTTCTTCAATATTAGCTTTTGCTAAAATCTCCATAGAAATAACTTAGCTAGTCCATAATCTACACTTGTTACACCTGATTGTTTATCAGATATATGATAAACTATGTTATCCAAATTTTGTGCATGATGTCTCCCCTCCCCTCTGAAAATAAATACCACAGATGGGGAAACAGCCTAACTAGGCCAGACTCTCCCTCCCATAAATAAAAATTGAGGCAGGGGAAGAAATAGCCTAGCTATGCCAGACTTTCCCCCCTGAAAATAAAGACTTACGGTGGGGAAGAGGAAGTAATAGCCTTGCTAGGCCAGAATTTCCCCCTGTAAATGTACACCTACATGGATATAAATGTCAAATAGTAAAAATCAAGTTTTTAATATAAGACTAGACTAGAATGTTATCAGTCGTTCATAAAGATGAATGGCAAATAAGTTGCACACATAATTGAATATCTTCCCACTTAAGATAAAACTGAGGATTAGTAAATGTTAGCTAATTGGGGTCAAAATTGCTATGAATGTGGACAATAGAAATTAGGTGTATGTAGAATATAGGGTGGGGAAAGTTTGGCCTAGGTCAGACTTTCCCCAGGGAAGATTCAGCCCAGGGGGGGAAAGTTTCCCCGGGGAAAGATTGTCCTAGGGAAAGTCTGGCCAGGGGAAAAGTTCGGCCTGTTACACCGGCCCTTGTCTTTAGTTCACTCGACGGAACTCATGCCATCCCGACATATATAGCAAAATGTCCACAAAAAAACTGGGAATGCTACCAAACTTGATTTTAAAAAAGGAGTTTCCTTGACCAAAAAATTTTGTAGAAAAAACCCCATACCTGGTGGCGGAGCTCGACGGAAGGCCCCTGACATACAGCGTCTCAAACACGAACATTTTCGTTGGACAAATTTTTTCCATGACCTGATTGCGTTGCCCGGTGAAAAATCCCCGACATACTGTATCTCAACCACAAAGATTTTCGTTCGACAATTTTGCCTTGACCTGATGACGGTTCCCGACGGAAGATCCCTGACATACAGTGTCTCAACAACGATCATTTTCGTTGGACAATTTTCCCATGACCTGATGGCGGTGCCTGACGCAAAAATTCCCTAACTCAAAAAAGACATCAATAACTCTATGAATGTACAGTACAGCAATAAAGAAACATACCCCGTATCTAGAAACACACTAGAAACACACTAGATACGCACTAGATACGCACTAGAACGTATCTAGAAACTTTATAGAACGTATCTAGAAACTTTCTAGAACGTAACTAGAAACTTTCTAGAACGTATCTAGAAACTTTATAGAAATTTCGAGTTTTCACTCTTTTCAAAATATTCAAAAATAATAACCTGATTCATAATCCTCATGTTTACTTTGCCTATTGTGAAATCTTGAACAATATTGTATCAATAGAAAGAGAGATAATTAATATTAAACTTTAAATCTTCCTCGTTTTAACGCGCCTCTTACCGCTGCACAAGGGGCAGTCTATATATAGCGCACGTCGTATGTGCTAATTAGATCGCTCGTCTTCAAGATGTTCCGACGCATGTTGTTGTTTTTTGTTGTCGTTACAATATAACACTTATATGTAATATATAACTTTGCAATAAAGCATTAATAAAAGAAGTAATTATAGTTGACATAACTTATATGCATTGCGATTGCCTTTTTATAAATAATGTGTGCGAGCTTATGAAGAAAGAGGCATTATCTGTCACTATATGAATTATATTATGGTTTAAACATATTTAAACATATTTTATTTCATTACATAAATGTCGCTTCTTAACAAATATACTATTACATAAAAGGTGACGTACATATGGACGAATGAATACATACATACAGTAACCAGGACACTATAGATGCATGATTATGTTGGACACTTTTCAATGAAACAATAAAAATTTACAAACTTATTTCATACCGCTGATAACTACACGTTGTTTGATTGTTTCAGTAAGGCAGGGCACATATGAAAACGCTTGTTGAATTCCGAAAATCTCTTTGATAAAGTGATAAAATTATGAACAGATTTCAATAGTCCTTGGTTAGCCTCTTGTGATGAGCCCGGGTGACCAAATAGAATTGACGACAGATTAAACCCTTTTTGAAAGAAATATGCCTTTAGTCTTATGTCATCAACATTTGGACAGGTGACGAAGAAATGTAAGGCGTTTTCAAAGTGATAGCCACTGTCACATATTAATCTAGTATAACCCATTAAGATCACTACACCCAAGTCGAATATGAAAAGATTATATTATGATAGAGAATCCTAGTTGTGATTACTTCTATGCAATCCTTAAAAAGTCCTAAAGCCTAAAGAAAAGTGCGTCACATATGATGTTTTTATAATTCAATACTAAAAGGAAAATGCCTTCGCTAACCAACTTAAACATGCGAGGTTTTGTAAAGAAGCATGAAATGCAAGTGTGCCTACAGAATTCGTTTTTTTATATAATGCGCGAAGTAGAACAATTGTTCCGCAATATAACATTATCACTTGATGGATAATTTTTCCTATAAAAACGGCATAGGAATGGTGAACAAGCTTGTTAATATATCAAAACATCTCTCAAGACAATGTACTGCAAGTGGCCAAATTAAAATAGTGATTACGCTAAATTAATGTGTATGTTATGTTAACAACATAAAGGCATACATATGTACAAAGTTATCTTTAAAATGTTTTAAAGACAGCTGTGATGAAAGGTCTGGTTCAGTGTTTCTTACAACACTGTGTATAAAATCGCATTTGAGTTATTGTTGTTATAGGAAATGAAGGTAAACGATAAGGATCATTTACAGTACGTTACATAAGTGATTTGTTTCATTCAGTTTTGTATCTCTCTGTTTGGTATAGTTCCAAATGCAGAACTATAAAATGCAGAACAGTTAAAGGGCCACAGAGTATGTCGTTAGAGTCAAATATGCCAAACTTCATATATAGTGTTATTTTATCAAGAAGGGATGGTTGTTTAACAAAATTAGCATCTTAGTGCTTATGAGTTCAGTATAGTGACAATAAAACAGGTTAGAGTCTCGATTGGTGATGGAAAACCGGACAATGATTCAAACGTCATTTTTAAAACCTATCTACATCAAGCACAAACGTAAATATTGATTGTCAGGATTAATTAGGACTTTTAACTAGTACACATGTAAATGTATGCAGAAATTTGACGTCCTAATATTTATATGGCCGTTTTTCATGTATCAATGAAAACATAAAAATAGCAAAATTTGGGAATTTGGGAGGTTTACTGCATTTATAGAATATAAACACCCCAAATAAGACGTACTAAAAACAGCAAAAGATATTGTTCGCTATTTAGACTAGTTTGATCATTTACAAAAGTTTACATATAAATATATAGTTTTCATACTACAGATCAATTGTTTTATCCAAATGTATGTTGTTCCAATCCGTTACTACTCAGTATTACTAAGAAACATGTACAGCATGGAGGAAATCCGATATACCGTCTCTCAAGAAAAGTTTATGAAGCAAACACACTTCTGGAATAAATATATATTTAATCCTTTAAACCATACCATGGAGGATGAAACTTTTCAACATTATTTTGATCGAATCATGAATATGTTGTTACAGTGTTTTACTTACTCAAGTTATAAACATACACCTTGGAGAATTACCGTGAAGCTCTACTCACTGGGTGAGTGGACAGCGGCATGGCTCTTTGAATTATGTTGTCAAATAATACGACGCGACAATTGTGAGCATACCTTCATCTTCCACAAATTAAAAAATACTTCCTATGATTATCCGTAGAGAGACTTGCACATAATTTCTTTGTAATTTAATTAAGCCGATAAATTGAACAAAATAGTAAAGGTGTTTCAACAGTCTGAATAAAGATTGAGTATACTAGTGTCACGTCCAAGGCATTGAAGTCTTAAACATGTAGTAAGCGCGCACACTATTAACAGAGATGACGGCGAGGGAAAAGAGAAGTTTAAGGCTAACTAAAACGGCGACAAGTTGAACGATGACAATTGCTTAGTTAAAACTGCGAATACTTTCATGATTGAATTAAACGTCAAAAGCGCATGCTTGCTTACACCTAGAAAACCCTTTTTTCTCTCCGATATGTCATTATGTACGTGTAAACGTTGCCTTCATATTTTCATGTAGAGACAGAGACTATCTCTTACAATCTTTTCATTTTATAAAGAGCAAGCAGAGGTTATTTGCATACATGTAAGTCAATCCCCCTTCAAACAATTCATTTATAATATCTAAGTCTTTGTAGAAACGAGGGTGTTTTTGATTTGCATATTTACTTCAAATATGTCCTATTTTAAACCAACAAGAATGTTGTTCTTTGTTTTTTTGGTGTCTCATTCACCTAATTGTTTCGTAACGTCTTTGGTTATTCTTTGCACTAATGTTAAGTTTACAGATTGAATATTACGAACTGAGAGAAGAAACGTAATTTGCTAATTCCTTTTGCATATATTCTAAGGTGTCTTGGTACGCAAGAAAGGAAAATCCGCGTAACGACATCACAATTCCATAGCGCGTATGATTACATAACCGTGATCTCTATACCATGCGTGCACCCCTCAATTAAGATCTCCAAAGGTGGTAAATGTTGAGAGAGAAAGCGCATATACAAATTGTATATCAAATTGAAGAGAATTTTCTGCTCTTTACGCTTTAACTTTGTTGAGCGTGCCACTTGGTTACAGAAATACTAAATGCGAAACTTGCCCAATTTGCGGCACCTCTTGTGCCTTTATTTTTGTGTGCGCATGTATGATCGATATATGGAAATGAAGAACATCGTTTCGTCTTTATTTCGATGTAAAATTTATCAAAATCCGCCAAGTGGTATAGACAATATCAAGTTAAAGAAAGGTACATGAAAATCGAGCTTCAGATCACATGATAAGAAAAGCGACAAAAGCACCCTTTGTGCGGCGCTTGCTGCATTGTCATTTGTTTTAGCGCACGTACATATTATATATCACTTTATAGACTATTTATTCCTCTTGATAATGATATAAATGGTTTTGGAATGCGTCATTTGTACACAGAGATTTAAAGTGCCAAAGTTTCCCTATTTGCGTCACCAACGGAGATGCGAAGGACGAAAGTTGTTCTTTTTACGGCACTTGTTGAGTCTTTATTTATTTGCAAGGTTAATCATTGATATAGGAAATTGACAATAATAGACAATTGATTTGTCTTTATCGTGTTGTAAAATTTAACAAATTTCCCTTCACGGTGTAGAAGAAATGTATTGCGAAAGAAAGGCACATGAAAACATCGCTTCAGATCAGATGATAAGAAAGTCAGAAAATTACCTTTTTGTGCGGCACTTGCAGTATCTTTATGAATTTCTGCGCATGTACACATTTTACATGGAATTAAAACCAGTCTTTTTCTCTATCTTGTGATATAAAAAATGTTAAAATATTTTGAGCACATCATGAGAAAATTGGTGTGACAAAATGGTGTAAAACTAAAAATATATAAAAATCACCTTTTTTGCGGCACATGCTGTATCTTAATTTCACAAGGCGCACATAAATTATGTATTTTACATCGAATTGAAGACGATCTTTTTCTCTTTCAAATGATTCCACCTATACTGTCCAATGGTTCAGAACATAGGGCGTGCATATGGTCAAAATGCACGCGTCTCAGTAAACGATAGCACGCGCGGGTCGGTAAGCTCGTGCGAGAGGGTAGAAAATGCCCACAGGCTATTAGCACATGCGACAGGGAGTGGGGAAAAATTTAGTGATTTTAACGCTTATTTTCGGTATGATAAACATTATCAATGTTCGCATAACTTTCGGAACATGTGTGTGCATTATTTAGAACACCAACAAAACAAAACATGGTAGCTTAGCGACAGCCGGAACGAAAATACAAGCGTTGAACTGAGACCACTGCTAGGCAATAAATTTCCATCCTTCGCTACTGAGAACCACAGCAATAATTATAGTTAGCATGAGAAAAACAGAGTGTGCTACTCACATCTTGCTAAGGGATTATGCGGTCAAAGCTAATTTCATCCCGGAATATTCCAGGCACCGCATCTTAAGGTTTAAGGATAATTCCTTCTTGGTGGATATCTCTTTTCACAAATCGGAAAATCTATTCTTTGAGGTCCTTCCAGAAGGATTTTAAAAAATCTACAGGGATTCAATCGATTCCAGGACTCTTATCATATATCATATTTCTCACAGCAAAAGTGATTTTTTCAGTTCTTCTCTTATTTCATCATTCAAAATTGGTGTTTACTCATTATCTAAACAAATATCATCCTCAAGATCCTTATTTGAAGAATAAAGATTCTTATAAAAGCATTTGAATTCTTTTAGAATAGAACAGCTGTCTCTAATCTCTTCAATTTTTTTCAGTAATCTTATTTATCTATTTACTGACATAGTTCCTATTTTCTGGGTTACAGAAGCTTTTTGGTGGTCTTCTCCTTCTTCTAATTCTGTTTCTTATTTGAATATCTTTTAGTTCTTTTTCTTTTATTTGTTCCAGTTTAGTTTTATATTTTAAAAGTTCAGATAGCATAGATTCATTTTTTATTTTGAAAGTCTTTGTTTTCTTCACAGTCTTTAACCTTAATTTCCAATTCAGCAGTCTTCTTAATTTTGTCTACCTCTTACTTTCATGGTAAAATTTCCAAAAATAAACTGTTACTTATCTTAAGTATAACTTCATTCTTCTGTTCAGGATCATTATTTTAAGGTGATTATTTTTTTCAGAATATTCTTCAATTTTCTCTTTCAAAATTTCCTTAACTACTTTACTGTCTTCAGGATGAAGTAGTAGAGATTTCCAATAACACTTACCCCTTGTTTGGTAAATGGTATTTGACAGAGTTTTGAATGAGATTTATAACCTGGCAAAATATAAAAATCCAAGTTTTATCAAATATATCTTTGGTGATAAGGAAAAAATCAAGTCTGGCTTGTATCCTTGGATCCTTTTTCCGCCTTGTATACATATCTTTTTGCATGTTTGTTTTAGTCTCTCCATACATCCAGGTGGTCGTTATTTCCTAATTTTGATAATAGCATTATCTCTTGATTTAAAGATAAAATATCCCAGTTTTTTATCCGACTTCAATCCCCATTTTCATATAGACAATACATTCAAGTAAATAAAACACCAAACAGCGTTTTGATGCGTCCTTTGATTAAAAAATATATAACGGTTCAAAGTGCATAGAAATTGGCCACTTCGAAAGCCCAATTGAAAAAAGTCCTTTGAGCGACCTGCTATTAGCTCTCCTTCGGCGGATGTGAGGTCTTGGTCAGGACTCACTCCGTGTTTGTTTGTAAACAAGTATATATACCAAATGCAGATATGGGTCACATTCGTCTACATTTTCATTGCGAAAGAGACATGCCTTCTTCCTGCGTTGCTGCCAACTGTACTAATAAGAAATCAGGAGACTTTCTACTGCATCGTTTTTCGAAGGATCCTGTCCAATTCGCGAATTCTAATCCTCTACAATTTACTGAAATCAGTTTTATCTTTTAATGTTATCTGTTCTAATTTATTATACCCCCCCCCCCCCCCCCCCTTCTTACAGCATAAATCTGTCCGTCCGTCTGCCCGTCCGTCACAAATTTTTGGAACATATCTCCTAAACTATACATGCTAGATTCACCAAGCTTCATACACTTATCAACCATTGTCCCTACATGTGCCTTTTGACAGTTAAACCAACAAATTATTTTTATTTTTTTTCAGTTTCCATGGAAACAAAATTAAAACAATGACTCTGTGACAAAGTGCTTTTTCCTGAGCATATCTCCTAAACTATACATGCTAGCTTCAACACTTATCAACCATGATCCCTAGATGAATTTTTTTAGGGTTAGACTAACACGTTCGCATATTTTTTATGTGTCATTGAAACTTACCATTGTACTTTCATCCAACATCACTCAAATGTTAATCTTTACAGTACATTTGACGTTTTTTTTCTTTCAAGAAAGCCAGACTATAGTTTTTGTTTTCAAAATAAAGATATGATGTGATTGGATGTAATTGGCTTTCAATGTCTGTTATTGTAAAATAGTACTGGTAGGGACTGGGGGGAGGGTAATTATCAAACATTCATACAAATTCAATCGATATGGGAGATAATACACAGATAAATATTGAACCAGATGGGAACAGGTATTTAAGGTAAAGAGAAATGCTAAAGATAAAAAAACTGAGGAGAAAATATATAAAAACAGAAAAAGGGGCATTCTCCCTGTTTAAATATGAAAATATAAAATATCTATTTGAGAGTCCAAAAACATCTTAACTATGGAAAAGTAATCAATACAAAAACAGACTTCTCAGTGAAACTCCTTTCAACAAGTGGAAACTAAACCTACGTTCTCCATGAATAGGATTTAATCATTTCAAATAGTGTTATAATTTAAGTAAAACACTGATCTTGGCATCTTCACATAAATTGAAGCGTTCCGAAAAAAATTCTGTCTATAAACATTTACAGCCAATTATATATTTTTTACCTATTTCTTTTGGGACATTATTTATTGTAAAGTTTATTTCTGAATATTGTCCCCTATAGAAAAGATACTGACACTTCACAATTCCATGAATGAAATTCATACAGAATCACAAATGATTAATTTCACATTTGATACCTAAAATAACTCATTGATTCTCATTAGAAATACTAGTTCTTGATTTCTTCAACAACCACCTATGAATCCTGAGGCGATTTCCTTGATTCAAATCAAAAGATGATTTCTCTCTCCTTGTGTGCACCTTCTGTGTTTTCCTGAGCTCAAAGGCCCTTTTTGCTAACTTTCATTGATACTTCCAGGGCTCCAGATAAGATGCGTATCTGCGTACAATACGCACGGGTAATTGAGATATATACGCATTAAAAATGAAATCAATGAGTGACAGATACGAAAAACTTTCCCAGCATACGAGTCAGATATTTGTTAACGGGTAATCGTGACTTGTCAAAATAATATTTGATTTCTAAATGTCCTTTACATCTCGAATAGCAGTCAACTTGATGTCAACCTGCATGAAAACAAAGATTATCAATTATATATTTCATCAAAGTGAAATCACTCTTTTATTTACAGATTAAACGGTGTGAAAATATAATCACCGACTAACATCGACAAAGATGCTAACTTGGAATGAGGATCTGAAAACGATAAACCTTAAAATACTCCTAGTTTTTTTCATGTGGTATTTCATACTCCTAAATTTTTATTCTGAGGAGTGAAATACCCTTGAGTCTGAATAATTATCTGGAGCCCTGTACTTCTTCATAATAACCGATAAACCAGTCCTCACCGTAATCTTCAACTTCCTCAGCGCTTTAGAGTTTTTCAGTGAAGTATGAAAATGAAAAACTCTCTGCTTAAACATAGCATATACAAAACATTCTGCATGGGCATGTTTGCGCGGAAATTAAATGGATCCTCCTTTAAATGTCATTTCAGCCTCTCTTTCCACGTGTAACATGTTGGTGAACAACTCGTTCATCGCTGTTTTAGGGTCATGGTTGTTCAGGATGCCATATCAACAGGCTGTTTCTCCTTAAGTAGGGCTGTTGAATTAAAAGACTGTGTTTCAAGCCCTCCAATTCACTCTTCAGTTATTGTCCCCCGCCGCAACTATGAATTCAGCGGCGTCTGTCCTTACGTACGTACGTACGTACGATTCTTGTTAACACGATAACTCATGAAGCCTAGCACCTAGAGTGTTCATATTTGGTGACAGCTTTCAATGGAGGAAGACTCAGACGCCAGTCGACTTTGGTGACCTTGACGTCATTTTCAAGGTCACCACTTCACCACGTAAGTCCGGAATCTTGTTAACGCCATAACTCATGAAGCTTAGCACCTAGAGTGTTCATATTTGGTGACAGCTTTCAATGGAGGAAGACTCAGACGCCAGTCGACTTTGGTGACCTTGACGTCATTTTCAAGGTCACAACGACAAATTCGTGAAGCTTAGCACCTAAAGTGTTCATATTTGGTGACAGCTTTCAATGGAGGAAGACTAAGATGGCAGTCGACTTTGGTGACTTTGACATCATTTTCAAGGTCACCACGACACTACGTCTGTCTGGATTCTTGTTAACGCGATAACTTGTTAAGCTTAGCACCTAGACTGGTCATATTTGGTGATAGCTTTCAATGAAGGAAGACTCAGACGCCAGTCGACTTTGGTGACCTTGACGTTATTTTCAAGGTCACCACGAAACTACTTCCGTCTTGATTCTTGTTAACGCGATAACTCATGAAGCTTAGCACCTAGAGTGTTCATATTTGGTGACAGCCTTCAAAGGAGGAAGACTCAGACGCCAGTTGACTTTGGTGACCTTGACGTTATTTTCAAGGTCACCACGACACCACGTACGTCCGGAATCTTGTTAACGCCATAACTCATGAAGCTTAGCACCTAGAGTGTTCATATTTGGTGACAGCTTTCAATGGAGGAACACTCAGACGCCAGTCGACTTTGGTGACCTTGACGTCATTTTCAAGGTAAAAACGAGTAACTCGTGAAGCTTAGCACCTAGAGTGTTCATATTTGGTGACAGCTGTCAATGGAGGAACATTAAAATGCCAGTCGACTTTGGTGACCTTGATGTCATTTTCAAGGTCACTACGACACTTTGACCAATTTCTAATACATTGTTAACCTGCACCTAGTGTTCATATTTGTTGACAGCTTTTAATGGCGAACGACTCAGGCGCCGGTCGACTTTGATGACCTTGACCTCATTTTCATGGTCACCATGACACTTTGACCACTGTAATACATTGTTAACGCGATAATATTCATTATGCCAAATATCTCATAACGGCGGGGGACATTGCCATGTTAGTGGCAAACACTTGTTTTATTTCTGTTCTGTTTTCCTTGATTCCAATTTTGTCAAACTGTATGTTTTTAAAAATATCTTCAAATCAACTGTCAAATTCTTTCATTTCTCTCTTAGTGTCATACAGTTCATTCTTAACCTCATTAATTTGCTTAGTAATCTTTCCGTTTGCTTTGTGAACATTTCTTCCATATAAATTGTCAGGTCCTCAAAGTTACTGACCTACTCAACTGTCATCTTCATGTTTTCTGTTTCGGCTTTCTCTGTGCTGGTTTCAGAATTATTTTAGCCTCTTGACCTGGTTACGATAAGATCACAGAATTTTGTGCCGTTTGACCTTTTAAATAATGGGCCGCAGTTTAGTGCTGAGTTTCCGAACTTTGTTCTCATATTGGATATGAAACATGCAACATCACGTCAGACCTACCCACATTCAAATGGACAAGCTAAGAGCAAAGTTCAGACAGGAAAATATGTGCTCAAGAAAAAAGGCTATTGAACGAAACATATATACCTAGCTCTACTCGAGTACACAAACTCACCCATTGACATTGTCAACCTACCACTAAATTTCCTACCTAGGTACCAGACCACTTATTACCCCACTACTATTATTCATCATACTTCATTTGAGTATAAGTACAAGATGGTACAAATATTTATTGATACACTCAGAAGTTGATGTTTGAACAACGATAACAGAACTGGAAAAGGGGTTACCTTGTAACGCTTTTTTAACTTTTAGGTATGACCACCTCTATTTATTTTGACGCAGGATACCCCATAGGTCAGGTAATTAGATTATCTTTCATGTGAGTATACGTACAAGATGGTACAAATATTCTTTGATATTCTCAGGTCCAATGGCTGTATCTTCTTTTGGTTACAGATACTGTCTGGATAATCTCAAGTTTGGCAAGATTGATGTATCGCGTTATCCAGTTGTGGCAGAGAGGTAATATTGACCTACATATCTATGTATCTAACCTTCCATTTTTCTGTTTAACTGACCACAGTGTTTTCAAGCACCAAAAACAATTTCTTTAAATATATTTTTCATCATTCTTTCTAAATTTTGCACATGCTTAGAATATACATCTTGTCTGTTTTTTGACCATTATTTTATCTATTCAAAAGCTATGCGGTCTGGGCTCATGGCATAGTCCAACATTCTGGGTGTGTTGGTATTTTTTCAGGATTATTGACCTAAGCTGCCTTTTTGAAAACTCAACTTTCGCCAATAGCTTTGTTATCTCAGTGATTTTTAGTGAAATTTAGCTCATCAAGCCTATTAGAGCTGATGGGTTATTGTCCAATGGAAGACAGACGCACAATGTAAACATTTTACTTTTCACATGCTCATCTGGCATGGCATGGCATGGCATGGCGTGGGGTACGGCCTTTATACATCTCTTCATCTGTCAAGAAACTTTTCTATATTTTGACTCCAACTGAATCAAGAAATCTGAATTTTTTTTTTACAGAATTATTGACTAATGAGGTTTTCAATTTATAGATAAGTAATCATGTGACCCCTTATAAGGTCCACAGAGGTCACACTCTTAAAACCTATATTGAACCACAAAAGAAATTTTGCACCCATATGAAATAAAAACTGGTTTATTTACAGGTAGTCATGGTTTTTATATAACAGTGACAATCAATTGACATTAAATTTCCTAACAATTTTCTTCCCTGAACAAGTCAGCCTAGGTCAAATGTCATTAACTCGTCTCAGAATTCTGTCACACAAGTTCTCAATAGGATTTAAATCAGGAGTCATGGAGCAGGTCGTGGCAGTGTTTGTGGCTGGAGGAAGTTTGTTGTTAACCTGGCAGTATGGCCACGAGCATTGTCCTGCTGGAACACGTGAATCCAATGACAGGCAAAGTGTGGCACAATTTGGTCAGTGTAATGAACAGCTTTACATTTTTGCCTAAAAATTTATTGTTTTGTGTTTTGTGATAATTAACCTATCGCCACCTGTCAATCAAATATATATTCCGACCAATCACCGAGCGTCGTTCATTCACCCCGTGAAGCGCATCACTGCAGACGCCATTATGTCCGACAAACAACAAAACGTGATTTACTTCCTTGTTTGATTTCCGCTGCATACTCAGTTACCATAAGTAATTCAAACACGAAAAGTGTTCGTGAGTCTTAATACCACGGTTAACATTCTAACGTGTGTCATCTTAGGATAGGACTGTGTCACTCAGTGCAAAAGGACATTAAAACGGGAAAATTCGAAGCGATGAAAGTCAAGGAGAGATTTTCTAAATTTCTCCCCGATTTACTTGTGAATAAAAAAGAACAAAACCTATGGTAGGTAACTAAAACTGTTTCCGATATTTTCTTTTTTTGCATTCATAGATATATATTTGACTTATTATGCCGTGATGAGAATGAAACAAAGGCGTAAGCCATACATGGCATATTACCCGATTTCGGCGGGTTTACCCGATTTCAGGCCGCCTAACCCGCGTACCCGATCGGGTATGGAAAAAACCCGATTTTAAGAGAAGTGCTAAGAATTATTTTTCTGTGTTACCTATTCTAAATCTTCGATTTGATAAAACTTCAAACATATCAATAGTTTTTAGTCAAAATTAAAACAAATATTTGTCAGAAATACGATCGCAAGAGCACGTTGTTATTGTACACCGGTGATTCGAGAATTAATTATCGTAGTTTTTATTTCTGTAGGATAGCTGAGGCTTGATGAATTATGTTTAAGTTAATGATAAGATATTAAAGATCGACAACATACCTCTTAAACTTCAAAAGATTTAATAATCGCACAAATTACCGAAAACGAATGTTGAAGTCGTGAACATTATCTTACAGGAGCTCTAAAAAGGAAACACCGTTTGGAAAATCAATGCATTTTCTTAACGATAAATAACATTGAAATTATTCTCTCGTGTCCATTATTTTCTTTACGATTGTCTTTCTTCGAGTAATATATGAATAAATAAAAGTATTTATTGTATGTTTCATTATTTTAATAAAATACGAATTACTGCTAAACAGATTATGGTTTATTTAAACATTGTATGTTGTATCGGTAATATGTTGGCATGAAATTATCACGACCACGTGTTACGACCAACTTGTAAAATTTACTTCGGCAGTCCGGAGTCGTATTTTCGTACATGGTTTTAGAAACACGATTTAATTCATGTTTTTAGGAAGAATATTTGTAAACAAAACATATTATCGATGTTTTAATGAGGCAGGTACGATTAAACTATTTGAAATTTCGGTTAAATTTACGCAGAGAAAACTCCCTCATTCATTCAAGCACTGTCGATAAACCGCCGTTCATCAGCACTTCTATTATTGCAAGAAGTGCATTTGTAAACAACGTCCTCTCATCGATGCGAATTATAAACGATCTGTAATTTTTAAATTTCAATGTGACGATCACAGAGTTGGACTTTTCTAAATAAAGTTTCACTCAATTGATATTTTCAATTTACTGTAAATTATTTTGATGTCAGATTTAAGTGATAATTCAATCTAAGTTGATAAAGATAATAATAACCAAAATAATTTTGCATGACAGTCACAAACTTCTCATGTTAATTATTGAGATCCTTTTTAAAAGACTTGTATTATGATTTATGTTAGAAATAATTAACTGTCTGGATTCTTTTAGATTTATATGTCACAACATAAAGTTATTTTTCAAATAAAAAATATAGTAATTTATGGATAATATTTGTAATAAACTAGTACCAAAATTCCTGCAATGAGGTTTGAAATATCATCTAAAAATAATTAGATATTATCTTGATAAATTATCTGCTAAACAATGAGTTGTTATTTTTAAATACAATAAATCATATGTTCCACAAAAAAAGTAAAACCCCCATTTCAGACCCTAAAAACCCCCATTGAGAAGGAAAAACCCCCATTTCAGTCCCTAAAAACCCCCATCGCCTCTGTTGGATTATGCCATGTATGTGTAAGCATATGATCATTAACTACTGCAGTTTAAAAACATTCAACCTAGCTACCGATTTCAAACCATACGAATTTACCGGTTGAATATTTTCTTAATAAAATCAACAAACACTTTTTTTATTATGAACCGGTATACTAGGATGTTGTAAGAAATGTTGACTGGAAACTGGATTAATTATTTTCATATGTCACCAGATACTAGAAACTATTAAACAAAAATATATACGTTAAATGAGCTAGCATCTAAAACTATTATTAAACATAGCTAAGCCTATGTTCACCATACATTATTAAATATATATCACACAGATTTTTATAAAATACTATTTTTTTAAATATTGCGTGACTGACCACTTTTAGATCTCAAGAAAATATCTAATCCTACAGTTTAAATCCCTGGTTTTATTTTCATGTTTCTAGGAATACTAGCTGACCAATGATACTTATTACTAATAAGTCAGTTTGCATTCTATATTAACATATATTTTAATGTTTCTTACTACAGTATGAAGCAAATAATTTCCTTAAGATCCAATGAAGAGTTTTAAATTTGATGTCTGAGTTTACTTATATTTCACAATGTAGAATGGCAAATTAATAAAAATAAATTAACCTTGTGCCCATATTCTTATTTAAAATTAAAAATAATATTTCATTCCATCAATAAAATCCCTTTCTATTGTTTTACCATATAATGGCAAATTCTGTACTATTTAAAAAACCCAGATTGTTGGTTGAACTGTCATATTGATCAAATTTATTTCTTATTTAAAAAACTTCAAAAAACTCAAAAAAGAGATAATTATTTTATTTAGCCCAAGGTATGTATGTTTTCCTCTCAATTAAAATAATTATTTAAAAAATTCTTTTGAAATAAAGGATATCTATAACTGTCGACAGCAACTTATAATGGTATTAGATTTGACAGAATTTCAAAAAATGGTTAATGTGCATTTTCTTGCATGGCCGTGAATTGATTTAGCTGTCAGATCCAGGTGTAAGATCCAGCATTGAATATTGCTATTTGGTCCATTCAGAATATTGGCAAATAAATGACAAAGGTTATCAATATTGTCTTTAAAATTCTGTTTTTTAACACATAATAATAATATATTTCAAAGAATATGAAAATGTTTTCTTCTTCAGGACATTATATTGATAATTCAGTTTAGAAATGAAAATAAAACAAAGTCCTTTCCCTAAATTGAAAACCATAAAACAATAAATGTTATTGAGTTTTTTTAATTCATAATATTCATAATAATCCGACAACAAAAGGAAAGTCTTAAATTTGTAATGCTCATATTTAGTTTTTTTTAGGTTTTTATAATGTTTCATTCATCTCCCTTTTTTATTATCGTTATGTACTTTTTGTGGGGCAAAGGGTTGATATATTCCTCATTTAGAATTACGGAAGATTCAAGTAATGGCAATATTTTACCAATATAGATGTAGGAAAAGTCGGAGATGTGAACAAAACACGATATTTGCCTAAACTTAGTTACGATACTGTATGTCCGTCATTACCATTTACGATACTTCCGCATTCGTTTTTCTGTGAAATAATAATTATCCTTCGCCAAACTTCTTGGAAATGTATTCGAACAATCACAACAAAACCTATACTTTGACATTCAATTGTTCTTTTTGTTTGGTGTTTCACTATTAGGCAGTTATACCACTCTGAATGTCAGTGTCAATAGCATTGGCGTCAATGACAACGTGCTTTTGTTTGTCGGACATAACAAGAGTTAACTCCCTTGATTTCAAGGGGCGTGGTTAACTCTCGTCTGGCGATAGGTTAATTGTTTGTGACGTAACTATCTACCTACCTACCTACCTACCTACCTGCCTTCCTGCCTTCCTGCCTGCCTGCCTACCTACAATCTTTGTGTCTTGTAAAAAGGCTTGACTCTTTTGGTGATGATGTATTTCACCTGGAGATCACTATGTATTGTAATCTTAAAGATCAAACAATACAAGCCCATATGGCTCTATATTTATTTCAGCCATTGGGCAATCAAATACAAACTAAAACAACAACATTTATATACTCACGGAAAGGAATGAGGGAACGGTCAAATTAGAAATATGGATTTTGTGAGATGAGGCCATTTTCCATGTTCCCTAACATGAAAATGGTCAGTTTAGTGCGTGCAAATGCATTTTAACATGGAACTGATGTGCGTGCATCCCCACAAAAACATGCAAAACGTGACTACCTTGGGTATATTTAGTCAAATGGGTGTTCAAAGTCAGTATTGTTTTACAACCGTGAAGGATGCCACAACAGTATCTAACGACTGCTCAGAAATGGCAAGCAATAGGCCAACTAAGAGGAAAGTCTTTCTGCCAAACAGCTTGGACCTTGCAGAAGTCAAGGAGTGTCATTCCCGTCTGTGGAATCTCTATCGGCAAACAAATGACGTGAAAATGAGACCTGGTTGTGGAGGCAAGCCAAAAACCACCATTAGACTGATTGCTTTTAGTGACAGATTTAAATCGTCATCGAAAATAAACACTACATTCTGAAATGTTACTGGTGTTCGAATCTGCAATCGAACTGTTCGCAATCAGCTGAAGTCTGGTCTAAAGGCATGCCGTCCTGTTGTAGGTGTGAAGATCATTGATGGCGCTACACAAATGCTGCGAATGGAATAAGCTACTGCTCACAGACATCGACAGATCATATGTACACAAATTCTTCTAGAGAGACAGCATCGGATGTTTCGCTTAGTATGACTTCAGTGTCATGATTGATAGTCAAGATATTGATGTGTATCTGTATTTAGACAGAGCGTTTGTCCCTCTTTCTCAAAAAGGAAAGTGTTAAGATGTCCCAAAACAAGGGATGTATATGTGGTAGCAATTTTAGTACCGAGTGTGACTCCTTTAGTTAGTGTGTAGGATGCACTAGAAAAAAATAGTTATTGATATGGAACGTTATCGGGGTTATCACCGCCTTGCTTCTGTAATTAATATCTTCCATTTAGGAAATTTCGGTATCATTGTTGTCAAGAGAAACTATTCATCTTCAGTTTCCTATTGCTTTTGCGCATGCACTCTAAGAATTTATGCAGTTACCTGCTCAGCACATTTTGACAAGATTTATTACACAAGAAAGAGTAAAAGATTGTTTTTAATTCCATGTAAAATTTGTACATGCACATAAAAAAGGTTACATAGCAGGCGCAGCAAAGCTAATTTTTGCTCTTCCATCCATGTGAACTGAGAAGCGATTTTGCCATATATCTAATTCATGTAATACTTCATTTCTTATGAACTGCTTGGCGCATTTGATAACTGTTATATCACAATAAAGATAAACAGACTGTCTTCATTTCCCATCCATGTTTACATTCACAAAAATAAATGTTGTTACAGTGGGCACCACACAGCACTAATAGGGCAACTTTGTCACTTTATATCTCTATAACCAAATGATGCATTAAAAAAAATGTATATCGATGTCAAGAAAAACAAATTGTCTTCAATTTTATGATTTATATATCTACTGAAATATACTACCCACTAAAAGTATGGGAACACCAACATTCTCATAAATAATAGAAGTCATGGTAAAGATTAATTGGTCACCTTTTACAAGAGTCACCGAAGGACGCATGGGGTCAAAAACCAAAGTCATATTGTCAATAGTGAGTGTGGCCTCCTGCTTGCTGGATATACTCTCCGCAACGTCTCCTCATTGATCTCACCAGAGTACGGAGAGTGGCTTGTGGGATCGCCTGCCACTCAATCTGAAGCCATTGGACCAGTGTCTGGAGATTTGGTGCTTCACCATGATCGTCTGCTGAGGATGTCCCAAACGTGCTCAATCAGAGGAGGATCGGGAGAATATGCTGGCCAGTTCATGTGGTTCACGTTATTCTCCTGCAGGAAATCTGCAACCTCCTGGGCACGATCATCACAGTAATGGGGTCAAGTTGCCTTGCACATGATACAGGGGAGTTCGGTGATGCAAACTGAAGCCTCCCCACACCATTACAGAACCTCCACCGAAGCGGTTGTGCTCCCGCACAGTAGCGCCAGTAAACCTCTCACCAGGACGTCATCATGCGACCGTCATTGTTCTCCAGGCAGAATCGTGATTCGTCAGTGAAAAGGACCACAGACCACTGTTGCTGATTCCAAAGGTAATGAATCCTTGCTCAGGCCAGACTAGCTGTTCTGTGATGCTGAAGAAGATGGGGGTCGTACTGCAGGACGCCTTGACCTTAGTCGAGCAACGCGTAGACGGTTCCGATTGGTTGAATCACTGACAATAGTGTGGGTTGTATGTCGCAGCTGCAGTCTGATGGCACTTAAGGTAGTGAAGCGGTGTCTAAGGGCATGGAGGACAATGTAGCGATCTTCAGCTCTGGAGGTCACTCTGAGTCTTCCAGATCGGGGCCTGTCTTGTACTCTTACAGTTGCCTGGAACCTTTCCCTTAATCTGTGGATGACAAATGGCGATACTTGAAGGCGTCGGGCTACATTTCGAATAGAAGCTCCATCCTGTAGCTATGCTATGGCTCTGCTTCTGTCGTGAATGCTGAGTGGTCTTCGTTGAGGCATTGTGAGTCTCGAGAGATGTTCAGAAGATATTGATTGTCAAAGAATGATTAAAATCAACATTCAGTTCACAATAAGGAAAGTGAAATGTACCCTTTGTGTGGCGCTTGCTGTATTGTTTATTTTATACTACCCACTAAAAGTATTGGAACACCAGAATTTTTGTAGTGTTTATATCACAGCATGTTCACTTTGGATCAAGGAACGTTTGGAAACCAAATGATCATTAAGCTTTATGTAATAAATAAGTATGTATAGAATGACAGTGCCAGTTAGTTTGGAATCAGCTTGAGGTATTTTGTTCATTGACTTTAATTTGTTTTTGACAAATGTTTTGCTTGCATAATCTCATGTTTTCTTCTTGAATAAAAGACAGTGTGACTAGATCATGTGATATTATCATGTAACAAAACAAAAGAGAGCTTTGGTCTCAGGTTGTGGTGCCTCTTTGTGCACTAATGTACATACGCAACATGAACTAACTAACTTGCTAAGAAACAGTGTCTTGATGTGGTGAAATAGGAAAATAGATGTGATCATTTGGATTAATACTTCAGAATGATATATGATTTCAGTTTCATATTCAGTTGACAAACTTGAAGTAAATGTATGAAAAAAAATTATCTTTTGCTTTGTTCTTTAAGTTTAAATTTCCTTCAGAATACCCAAATAGGGTGAGGAGTTCCCAAAAAAAAAAAAAGAGCAGTGTTTAAGAAACGTTTGAACAAGAGTTATTTAGTGGCTATACCCCCAAAAAGAAAAAAAATGCCAGCCTACCTATAACCACCTGACAAAACTTCGAGTAAAACCACACAATGTATTTTGTCACAAGGTTGTTTTTTTTACAGGTATAAGGTTGATAGCAGTGCCTGGTCTCGTCAACTACCAACAATTATTTATTTTGAAGATGGAAAAGAAAAGATAAGACGACCACTTGCAACAAAGAGCCATACATTGAAATTTGCACTGACAAAGGTAAAAGGTCTCTCTAATTTCACCTGTGTATATATATAACTCGTTTTGCACTCTTGACAGCAAATTATCATGTTGTTTCCCTTTTGTTTTCTGAAATGTGTCCAATATTACCTAATTAACAAATGTTTTTGTAAAACAACATTTCCTCTTACAGAGGCTAAAACGATAGTACAGTTTATAAATATATATCAAATCGGAAACTTTCTCTGCAGTGGAGAACTGTTCTACACGCAGTCAGGTTTGGGTGCAATGCTACACTGAATATCTGTGCAGTATCTTAACTCAAATGATTGACTTATTGTTGTGGGCAATTTCCATTTTCATATGATATGACAGTTAAGCAACGGGGAAACTTAACCTCCTCCCTGCTTGATTGTTTGCAGGTTTTTTCAAAGAGGACCAAAACTATAAAATGCTAACAATAGGCCATTTTCCGACGGTAGCGAGATCTCACAAGACGCCCTAGCAACCAGTTAAGGCTGACAAAAGGAGGGTCAAGCTTAGTCTTAGCAACATGGCTATCATTGCTTGCAGAGATGACTTCGATTCTTTCTCTGTCTCAGCTTTTGAATGTTTCTTAAATAAAAAACGGAATATAGACGTCCATTTATCGAAAAATGATTTGGCTACATTTATTAATGTGTATTTTTGACCAAATGTTGAATTTGACCCCGATAGAGAAGAGAAAGTTTCATGTGATGGGGTCAAAGGGAATTTTGTCTTGATTTCGATGATCCCTTTCAATCATAAACGAAAATAAGAAGCCGATCTAGGCCTATTACATGCTGTCTTTTATTCAACCGTACAAAATATTAAATGCATTCACGTCCTTAATAATTTCTGGACCACATGTGAAATGTCTACTGTAGTCCATATTTCAAATGCTGTATGTATGTGTATAATTTAATAAGATATTTTTACAGAAAAGACTTGCATACGTATACAGTTTATTATACATAAAAAATTAATATATGTTTACCGTACCACCATTATTAAGGTGTTGTACATGCTTTTTGTGCATGACATGTTTGTACATGCAGCTAGTTGACCTTTAGTCTTTTATTCATACAAAAACGTTTTTTTAGTAGAAAACAGCGAAATTGGGCCTTATTCCTTAAAATAGCATTTTATTTCAAATAAAAATGAACATCAAGGGTTGTGGATTGAAGGAATATTTTTCCCAATATACATTGTAGGAGACATTGCCTAAAGAAATGTAGGCTTATTCTTCAGTGTAGCTTTCTGAAAGGGTAGAAAAGAACTTTAATTCTTTTTCAGGGTAAAACTTCCATTGGGTACCTTATTGCAAATTCATTATTCAGATGAAAATAACACGAAAGTTGTAGAAATATTGAAAATATTACGAATTAAACTAAAAACTTACCCTATCATATCGGCCGCCTGCCTGTACTCGCCCCTAAGTTAACACAGCACACGCGAGTACTGGGTAAAGAGACGTAATCCAAACCCAAACCTCACTTTCATAACTTTCGTCGCGGTTGCAACACGTGTTGAAGATTGCTCATCAATTTGCTGCTAGAAAGTTTTCAGAAGACAAGAAAATGACAGAGAAAGAAAATGTATGTGTGGTAAAGTTATTGTTTTCACAAAGGCTTTACGTTTTTCGCATTTTTGCATTTTAATGTTGTAGAATTTTTGGTTCTTGTTTCACACGTTCGTGTTTCAAAGACCATGTGGTTGGTAACTGCGGGGTCGTATGTTTGCTTCACTTGCTTTTACTTTTCATTTGCGTACTTGTATTTAGCAAATGCATGCATTATATACCTTTTCTTTCAGGATTTGCCTCCCTGCCCGCGCAGGATAATCATACTTGGTGCATCAAGTGTCTTGCACAGTCACCTCATTAAAAAAGATTCGTAAGGGTAAGAAGGGTAAGAGCTCTTCAGCGGCCTCTTCTTCCGCCCCCTCTGGGGAGGCGAGGGAGAAGCGGCAGAAGACCTCTGAAACTGCGCAAGTTTCAAATACAGCCACTTCCACACCCACAACCACACTTGCACCTGCAATTACCATGCAACAAATTAACCTTTTGCTTGCAGATCAAATGAGATCTGTTCAGTCCATGTCTAAGGACACAGTGGCTGAACTCCAAGAGGAGATGAGGCCCCGGTCCGAGGGACAGGACTGTACAGTTCTCTCCAGTGGAGGTGGGGGGTCTGTTCTCGGTTTAGGCCGGGGCCAGACCCAGCTGCCTAGGGTTACGCCCAAGCCCGGTCTAGGCCGGGGGAGGGTTGCTGTTACTGAGGGTTCATCCCCTCCTGGCCTCGGACTTGACGCGGGTCGAAACCTCGACACTGCAGTCTCAGGAACTGACCTGTTGCCTGCCAGTGTCCTGGCCGAAGGGCCGTTGGTAATCCCAGGTCTTGCACCACGGTTCAGGGTCTGCCCAAGAGTACTTCCCAAGTGGCTTCGGCCACCTCTGGGATCGAGTCTTGGGGCCGGGGTTCGGAGTTGAACCACGCAAGAGAAACTGCTTGGTTTGCCCTTTCGGTTGGAGGACACCCTTTTTCCTGGGGCAAAACAAGTGGTTAAGGACGCTGCGGAAACGGCTAACTCCCTCCTAGAGACCAAGGTCCTGTGGGAGAAGCCCAAACCCAAAAAGCAGCGGGCTTCCGTCCTTGCTAACGCCTACCCTGATGTGCCGGCTAGGGGTAGGGGGGAGGGTTGGAAAGCTCCAATCCGCCCCCTTCCAGGCAAAGGCAAGAAGGGCAAAAGCAGAGGTGGCTCTCAGTAGCATTTTCGGGGCCGGGGGAAGCCACAGGCGTTCCAGTAGCACCGAAAGAACCTCAAGAGGTCTCGTCCCAGGTCATCCAGGTTACACCGGGGGTCGGGACTCTATGCTTGTTGCCAGAAGTTCCAGTTGGGGGTCGACTCAAACTGTTTGTGAACCATTGGGAGACAGTAACAACGAACCCCTGGGTTTTGTCCACCCTTCGGGATGGCCATTCACCAGTGTGGACTCATGGGCCCCCTACTTTCTCAGGGATAAGGCAGACTCCGGTCCCTGCCTCCCTGGAGAAAGCACAGATAATCAGAGACGAGGTCAAAGCGTTGCTGGACAAGGCTGCAATCGAGTTAGTACCGAGGGGTCAGGAATACGAGGGGCACTACTCCACGTATTTCATTGTCACCAAAAAGGATGGGGGGTTCAGGCCTATTCTCAACCTGAAGGGTTTGAACAAGATGATTCAGGTACCGTCCTTCAGGATGGAGACACTGCGTTCAGTGATCTCATCCGTCGAGACAGGGGATTGGCTCTCGTCAATCGATCTCAAGGACGCGTATCTTCATGTGCCTATGCACCCCGAGTTCAGGAAGTTCCTGCGGTTTTCCTTCGACAACAGGTGTTACCAGTTTCGTGTGCTCCCCTTCGGCATCTCTACGGCACCAAGGGTGTTCACGAAACTGATGTTGATACCAGCTCAAGTGGCCAGGTCGAATGGCAAGTGTTGTCATCCTTACCTCAACGACTGGCTCATAACGGCCTTGTCCCGTCAGGTGAATCTGGCGGCGACTCAGGCAGTGCTGGATATCCTGTTGAATTTGGGCTGGATTATCAATCTCAAGAAGTCAGATCTGGTTCCTTCTCAGGACCAGGTTTTTTCTTGGGGCACTATTCAATACGGAGCAAGGGATGGTTTCCCTGTCGCAGGATCGTATTGCCAAGGTGCAGAAGGTCACTCTCAGTTTCCTAGAGACCAATGCTCCCCCAGCACGGGCTTGGCTCCAGCTGCTGGGGAATATGGCGGCAACGATAGATGTTGTGTGGCGAACACGCCTGCGGATGAGACCCATCCAGCAGGCACTAGCGGCCCTTTGGTCGCACTCGGAGAGTTACGAGAAAGGTCTCAGAGCACCAGAGTGGATGACACCACACCTGTTATGGTGGACAGAGGTCGAGAACTTGTCCAGGGGTTTACCTTTGGAGGTTCCGGTCCCATCTCTCACAGTCCAGACGGATGCCTCCCTTACAGGCTGGGGGGGAGTGTTGGACGAACTCACTGCATCGGGTCTTTGGACCGAGCAGGAGTGCAAGTTACACATCAATGTCCTCGAGTTGAGAGCGGTCAGAATGGTGTTTCAACACTTTCTACCTCAGGTCAGGGGTCAACAGGTCCGTCTCGAAATGGACAATCAGACAGCCATGACCTATATACGGAAGCAGGGAGGCACTGTGTCTCCCTCTCTTCTGCAGGAGACCCGGCAGTTATTGCTGTGGTGCGACCTGCACGGAGTGAGTGTGACCCCAGTGTATCTACCGGGGGTGGACACTGTGCAGGCAGATGCTCTGTCTCGACTCATTCTAGCCCCCCACGAGTGGATGCTCAGTCCCGAGATTTTCGGGACTATTTCCCGATTGTACGGGTCATTCCAGGTGGATCTGTTTGCCTCTGGGATGAACCACCAGATACCAGCGTTCTGCTCCCGCATCCCCGATCCAAGGGCGGTGGCAGCAGATGTATTTCACATAGATTGGAAGGGAAGAGTACTGTGGGTGTTCCCACCGGTACCACTGATAGCCAGAGTGCTTGCTCAGATGGCTTCACAACAGGCCACACTATTAGTGCTTGTATTAGTGCTTGAATCCCAGGATTCAGTGGGTGGCCTGGCCTCTATCAGGGATCGCCTCCAGAAGAGCGGAATTTCAGCAGCAGTTACTGACACAATTCTGGCTTCGAGGAGGGATTCGACAAACCTTCAATATGAGGATCGATGGGCCTGTTAAGCGCGCTGGTGTGTCGATAGAGGGGATCTCGATCCCTTTTCTACGTCTGTAGGTACCGTGTTAGACTTCTTGCAGTCAAGACTAGAGGCTGGCCTGGCCGCCTCGACTGTCAGGGGCTATTCAACGGCTATCTCAGCGTTCCACATTCCTGTTGATGGTACGGTTCTAGGATCGCACCCTCTAATACAGAGATTCTTGGCAGGCGTAGACAGAATAAGGCCTATCGTGAGAAAGATTAGTCCGCGTTGGGATCTATCTGTGGTCCTGGACTGGCTGTCGGGGCCAGCTTTTCAGGCTCCGTCTTCACTTTCCATGCAGTTGTTAAGCTGGAAGACAGCTTTTTTGGTAGCGTTGACGTCCGGCTGGCGGGTGGGGGACATACATGCTACGTCCTCTAATCCCGAGCTGACTGTTTTTCATAAAGACAGAGTCAGCATAAGACTGCCGGATTCGTATCGGCCCAAGGTGGATCACAGTTTTCATGTGACAGCCCCTATTGAGCTTCCCGTTCTCCGTCAGGCCACTTCATCTAGTGCCTCGGTTAATGCCAAACCTCATGTCCTTGATGTCCGTAGATCACTTAAAGTGTATCTCAAGCGTACGATGGACATAAGGAAGGATAAGCAACTTTTTTGTTGCAATGGAGGCGGGAAAACGGGATGTCCAGCCAGTAAAGAGACCATTTCAAGATGGCTGGTTTCTGCCATTTATATGGCTTATGTACATAAGGGCAAGACGCCTCCAGAGGGTCTGAAGGCCCATTCGGTTAGGGCAGTGGCAGCGTCTAAGGCGTATGCAGCGGCCCTGCCCATTGAAGAGATCTGCTCAGCGGCAATTTGGAGCCGGCCGAGCACTTTCATTAAGCACTACCAACTTGACAAGCACTCTGGGGAGCATGCTCGGTTCGGTCAGTCAGTTCTTTCCAGTGGGCAGGGTAAACAACTGTAATTGAAAAATGGGGTTTTTCTTTTGGTTGCTTGACGCACTGTTTTAAGTTGCACCGTAAGGGCCTGGCCATGGTTTGGTAGGTCTAGTTGCATTAACTTTCACTTCTGCACCTGTACATACAGTTCACCTGTTTATGCACTTCAGAGGTTTTCTGCCGTTTGGGGATATGGGACATATCTGAAAAATTCCTTTTCCAAATAAAGGAGGCGGGGGGGGGGGGGGGGGGGGGGGGGGGGGATTTCGGGCATACACATTATGCCGTAATCGCTATTTTTCTAGCTTGGCATTAGATATCCCACGGTACCCGCTCTCTCGCCTGTGATTGCGCCTGCTGGCTGTCACGTTGACAGGGTGAGTGACGTTTGCTTTATTGTAGTCAGAATTCCACTCCCATATTTCTATCTATAGGAGTCTGTTTTTTGCAATAAGGCACCCAATGGAAGTTTTACCCTGAAAAAGAATCGCACCAACCTGGAGAGGTTGCTGATTCTTTGAAGGGAAAACTTCCATTGGGTAACCGCCTCCCTCCTCCCGCCTTATTCTGACTAGTTTGATTAGTTATGAAAGTGAGGTTTGGGTTTGGATTACGTCCCTTTACCCAGTACTTGCTTGTTCTGTGTTAGGGGCGAGTACAGGCAGGCGGCCGATACGATCGGGTAAGTTTTTAGTTTAATTCGTAATATTTTCAATATTTCTACAACTTTCGTGTTATTTTCATCTGAACAATGAATTTGCAATAAGGTACCCAATGGAAGTTTTCCCTTCAAAGAATCAGCAACCTCTCCAGGTTGGTGCGAATATATTATTCTTGGTTTTAGAAATTGAAAATATGTGTTGATGATTTACACCTACCTCAAGTTACACACAGTTCCATTTGGATTTTTGTTTGGAAAATTTGCAATGTAAAAAATTCATTTTGAGATTTGCCAGAGTCACAAAGGCCTATGTCATATTTAATGATCATGTAACTTTATTGAAAAGTACCGATAGTGACCGTTATTGAAGAGTAAAATTTCATTGCTTATCACCGCAGAAGAGTTATAAATTACTAATTAGGAATTACTAACAGGCTACAATTTTGATCGAAAACCGGACAATAACCCACGTCAGTACCTCAAATGTATTTTTGGGAACTAATCTAAAGCAGGGGATAGATTTTCAGTTGATAGTTTTTGGAAGGTTTTACCATTATTATTCTAGTAAATCATTCGTGTTATTTCGGTCTTGCCATTTTCATAAGGTACATGTATAAGAGTGTTGTGATGAACTAATGATTACCATGTATTTTGCAAATAGGGATGAGTCTGAGAGAAAACTTTAATGAATATTGTTAACATGAAAACCAAATGAAATGTCTCGAAAAGTGTCCTATTGAGATATCCCGAAATATGCATATGCATCTAAAAAACGCTCAAAGACTATTTTTGAGTTGAACATATACTTTTTTTATTTTAAATTTCACATTTAAGAGCAAGAAAGAATCATTTTTACATTGATAATAATAATGACGATGACATTTTGTTGATTTTTAAAAGATTTATTGACAAAATTCATGAAAACATCGAGATAAATAATTAAAACATTGCATGATACGGAACAAATCTTGCCGGGCCCTAAACTTCAGTTGTATAGGGTAAATAATTTTTTTTTGAATTTTCACATTTGATAGAAAAGATACTAATACTTGAGATTAAAGACAAAGTGTTATTCTATATATATTATATCTATGTAACGTTTTTTTTATAAAAACCGTAACCCTAATATAAGGGCTGAAAAGTAATCGATTCAACTGTAAGAGAATGGGTGTCTTTTAATGAAAAATATCTGTATAATATGCCTTTTCATTTTCCAAAATTTAATAAGATGTGGTTATTGAAACTTTACTCTATGTCTTACTCTTTACTTTTTCCTCCTGTCGAGTGATTTTTACGCCAGAAACAACTCTGGGCAGTTACGACAACTTGGGCGGAAAATCAAGTATTATGTCACATGGGCATACCTCATGTAAAGATGTTCTCTACTTTATTATGATATTTTTCTGTCAAAATCCAAATATTTCTATGAATGAAATATTTTCCCTACTAATCACTGTAATTATGTCTTTTTAATTATTCTAAAAGTTTTCTCAAGTATATTTTATATCCACTTGTCGATGAATGAAATGGAAAAATTCACAGGTCAAGACTTTGTAATAAATTTTCTAAATCACATTATTTTGTCAATTATTATAATCATTTTTAAAAGATCTTTTTTTTACATCAGTTTGTTCAGACTTAAATTTTGCACCAGAAAAAAATTAAGGTGCATGATTTGGATTTAGTTTAGATTTATCAAGATATCTCAAAATCACTTTCATCTTGTAAAAAATCCATTTAAAACTAAAGTAAGCATACATTTTTGCAACTGAGAGTGGAAGGATTTAGTTAAATTAGATCTAAAATAGTCGTAAGATACAATCAAACATGAGC
This sequence comes from Phorcus lineatus, assembly GCA_921293015.1. Taxonomy (NCBI): domain Eukaryota; kingdom Metazoa; phylum Mollusca; class Gastropoda; order Trochida; family Trochidae; genus Phorcus; species Phorcus lineatus. Next base: position 15,034,091 of record OV121089.1, read on the forward strand.
TTAGCACCGCATCGGGGAAAGTGTCAACAAAGTCATGTGATGTCTGCGCCGATCATCAGACCTTATTTTCTTTTTTTCGCAATAATTACGTGGTCTTGGAGACAAAAAAATCTGATTTGCTGTTAAAAGTGTAATTCTCAATGATTCTTTATAATTTCAAGGATGTAATAATTTGTTTCTTATTTATATAATACAAACAATTTGTTTAAGATGGTCCCCTTTTCATAGTGTGTCACTGTGTGCCCTCAATTTGCAATGTCAATTGAAAATTGACACCCTCGATTTTGTTTGAAAACGCATAATTTTCAGTGAAAAACAAAATTCGAAACTTAAAATCATCATCAGGAAGATCTCTACAGTTGTCTTCATACAGGTATATTTTTTTGTACGTGATTATCATTAATTAATTTGTATTTCACGATTTTAGTGAGCGAGTAGCAAGAGTCAAATTTGTCGCAATGCAAACTCGCCTGAAAACTTCACTGTTTTTTTATTTAGTTAACTGTTCAATGTAATTTATTAAAACAATTGCTTATTTTTTATGACATTTTGGAATAATTGTGATATCTCGGAAGAAAAATCAATAACCAATTCAATCATATGATTTATTTTCATTTCGGAGGAATATGAGATCCTAAAAATCGTGAAATTTGGTGATTATTTTATGTATGTTTCTCAAACAGCAATCATTTTATCTTTTCATTTACTGACAAAGTCATAATGTCTGCACAGTTTTCTAACGAAGAAATATTTGCTCTCATTACTTGACAGAAAGCTAGTATAGAATATTCTGAACAAATTGAAACAACAATTATGTATATTTCACACACTTGAAAATGCATTTAATCACTATGAACTTGATCGGTAAAATCACTGTTAGGATAAAAAACGAGCAGGTGTTGTTGACTTGTGATTACAAACACGTTGGACATTTTTCATTTACCACTTTTTAATTAAATAAGTTTTGAGAGTAATAATATGTTCATCAGAAAATGTTTACTTTTTTAGGATTAGAGAAACTTTGTCACATGAACATAAAACATTGTCAAAGGGACAAATAACAATGACATGTCAATATGTCAAAGTCTGCTGGGCGTCACATGACTTCCACAGCAGGACAAAGTTTAAGCACATTATTTTGTGGCTTGCCTTCAAAATTTTACATAAGTTTGTGATAAAGCCATGCATTTCTGAGCAGTTTGAATTATAGGAAATGAATTAAGACAATCATAACATTCTGCCATTAGGGCATAATATCTCCCACAGCTTTATTAGCATGAATTGACTGGAATCAAATATACTTTTCACCATTCACAAAGTAACCTTGGTATTATGATGTAAATACGATAAATATGTACCACTTGGTTTGGACCATACACTACAACCAGAAACAAAGAACCCCCTTTTTAGAAATTTCTAGAACGCATCTAGAAAAACTGTTGGTTAAGTTTTGTAATTTGTACAGTTTTAAAAGATGGAGTGCTTATGTTAATTAGGATAGCAAATATTTGATGTTAAAGTTTTCCTCGTCTACAGCACATCCTCATTATAATGGCCCCTGCTAGCCGAATGTTCCGCATGCCTAACACGCTTCTGGCTCCTACTAATGAGCTGTAACATGTTTTATCTTGTGTTAAGAATTGGATACATTGGCATTTGTTTATTGTTTATCTTATATCTTGACATTAAAGTTGGTTTATCTGAGATATTTAACGCCTGCTGTCAATGTTGATCGTAATACTAATCTCATGTCAACAAATTTAGTCAGCATACAGCTTTGCCTACAAACGAAGAATAAGAAATGAAAAAGAAATATATTTGATATAATCAATTTAGTGTTGTAATTTGAATTGGTTTTGATTGGGTTGATATTGAGACATATTCATGAACCTTTATCACCTCAAAAGAAAACATATGTAATCTCTATCTATGTTTTGTATGTTCTTTAAGCATTGATCTTTCATAGATGTGTCGACTAAGCTGAAAGCTTTGTCTCATAAATCATGTTATTCATACACTGAAAACAAAATTGAAGAGGATGTTGTATTATGAATTCTGGTTATGTGAGGTACAAGCCTGGGTCCAGACCAGCATATAAATTTTTTAAATGTTTGAAAGCTGGTTTTGTAAAGCTTCGTTCATGCATAAATGACAGGTTTCAATAAAAATAATATATGTTTCGGTTCTACTTTGAATTTCATGTGAATGAATTATGATTTGTTATCTCGCAATCTAAGGGACCATTACAAAGCAAAACGATAAAGAACGTTTCTTAGTGTTAGCATAATTATTAGGTTTAAGTATATTGATATCATTATTAGTTTTAAAAAGCGACAATATTCTTCGATGTTATCAATCTTCTTTCTATATGTGCTAAATGTTTCATGCGTTGCACTATAAGAACCGGTGCCTACAAATCAAACAGTATTCTTTTGATCGTAAATAGAAGGATGTTTATATACAAAATAGGCAATTCATAATATCTGTATTCGGATATATATTCTATATATATTCTATATATATTCTATTTCTTATCCCTATTGTTCAGCAACTTGCTTTGATGGTCACGTTTACTTATAAATGCATAAAAGGGATCAACTTGTTTCTTTAGTCCCATCCTTAGCATGGTATGGTAATGACATATTTTTTTGGCCTGTATTTGTAAATCAATTTTATCGAACTAGCTGAGCATATAAACATAAAACTCCATTGGTGAATACAGGACTTTCGTTTGAGAGGAGTGTGCCCTACGGGTGTCACAAATACATCTATTGGAATCATTACCTTGGATCAAGGAATATGTGACCATGCGAAAATCTTAATCTTGGAGATCTTAATTGAGGGGTGCACACATGGGAAAGAGATCACAGCTAGTCGATGTACTTACGTTTTTCAGGACACTAACTCATACGCGCTAGTGAATTGTGATGTCATAACTTAGATTTTCCTTTCTTGCAAACTATGTCACTTAGAATATATGCAAAAGGAATGAACAAATTCCGTTTCTACATGCTCTTTAAAAAATGGAAAGATTAAAAGAGTTAGTTATCTGTCTCTACATGAAAATATGATGGCAACGTTTACACTTACATATTGCTATGTCCGAATGTTTAGAAAAAAATGTTATCTAGGTGTAAGCAAGCAAGTGCTTTTGACTTTTAATTTAATCATGAAAGTTTTTGCCGTTATGACTAGGCAATTGTCGGCGTTTACATCAACTTGTCGTCGTTCTGGTTTGTCTTCCAACTGTACTACGCTTTGCTTTTCCCTCGCCGTCATCTTTGTTTATAGTACGAAGGCTTACTACATGTACGACTACAATGCTTAAGGCGTGACAATAGTAAACTCGATCTATATTCAGACTGTGGAAACACCTTTACTCATTTGTTCAATTTCTCGGCTTAATTCAGGTTGACCAAATTATGTCTTTCTAGGGAATAGTTCTTAGGAAATGTGTTTTAATTTATGGAAGATGTATGTACGCTAATATTTGTCACTTCGTAACATGTTTTATTATTTGACAACATGCTTCAAAGAGCCATGGCGCTTCCTATTTTTCCTACATTACTGTTATTATTGCATCTGGCTTGTATTCAAGTCATTAAACTGAAATGTCCTATTTATTCGATGCAATGATCTTATCCGATGTAGTTGTCAAATCCCAATCAATGCAACCAGTTTTGACCAAACACCATTAACAGCAGAAACATGTATCATCCTCAGTATTGATACTCGTGCGAAAGATCTTTTAGTCAGACAATATGTTAAAGCAACTTCATTGTCCTTGAAATAACATATCTTTTAGAATGCATTTATGTGCACACCGTTGTTCTTTGTCACGTTACAACTGTTTAATAAAATTGGGTACGTTTTATCATTAGAAATATGCTTCTTTCAGCATCTCTTGGCGTACTCATACATGCACCTTGGTTGCATTCATTGATTATGACTCTGAAATACAGTCCTTTTATACATATACAATATACGTAATGAATTTGCTTACCGCATTACGAATATGGTTTATTCACATATGCATTCTTACATGTGAAAGTTTGATTACATGTGAAATAAACCATTGTAATTCATGCTTTAGTGACGCCAAGGTCTGAAAATATTCATCGTTGTTTACCAATCAAAAGAGTTCGATTGTTTGTTTGTTATGAGAACTACTTAACTCGCTAGCTAATAAGACTATATTTACACTATTTTCATTTTGTTTGAGTTTAGGGACGGGATAGCGCAGTGGTTAGCGCTTTCGGCTTTGGATCAGCAGGTCTGTGGTTCAAATCCCGCCAGGGGCTCGGCAACTTTGTCTGCAGTGAAGAACTGTTCTACACGCAGTAAGGTTTGGGTGCAATGCTCACTGAAATTCAGGGAAGTACCACCCATGGTTCGCTAGTTCCAGCCAATGCTCGCAGGTTTCACCGCAATGCATAGCCACACTGGTGTTGCAGGCTTTTTCCCTGCAATAATACTAGCAGCCGCAATATAAATGAAATAATCTTGAAATCTTGAGTTCAAATAACGAATGCTGTTGACAATACAGATGTTGTTTATCATAGTACACAAAACACAGTCTATCGAATGCTCAATAAGCAGCCAATAATCTGTTTAAGCTGTGGGTATATCAAATAGAACTTCTTCTTGTGACAGGTACATCCACTTTGACTCTATATTCATTCGTTATTGTAGCTTGCGTTCAATCTCTGAAGTTGTGACACCAGTACTAAACATTGTAACACATCAATGCTTATGTTTACAAACCTAAGACGGGCAGAGAGATACAAAACTGAATGAAACAAATCACTTGTGTAACATACTATAAATGATCCTTATAGTCCACCTTCATTTCCTATTCTACCTTTATGACAATAAACCGATGAAGACTTTATTGTTCTTGACATGGCTACACATGGTTCGTTCCTCATCCCCACAGTGGTGTTAATTGGCCAGCAGCTTTTGGTACGCGAGTGACCAGGTGTTGAGCCGTGAAGAGAGTCCAGTGTCTAATGAGTTTTGTAATTTAGTTATGTAAGTTAACCATTACGACTGTAGTTAGTCTGAAATGTTATCTTGTCAACCTAATGCTCTAATAGCTATATATTTTTAATACTTACCCCACTTCTTATATTGCATATTACATATACAGTCAACTTGCGATAGTCCGGCCACCGACAATCGCAGTGTCCAAACGGTAGCAAGCTGTAACCAAACTAATCTCTATATAAACTCATTAAATGTTGATTCATTAATCAATTGATTCTGTCTCCGAATCCGAACGCTAATTAGCTGTAAAGGATTAGTTAATTACAGCTATTTCTGCTTCATTAATCCGACGGTACATCAAAGCGTTCGGTAATCCCCTAGACAAGCGAGCACCACACTGATTGAATCGGTAAACATCAATGACAGTGGATTGACACAGAGTTGAGCTTTTGATGAAAAACGGAAGTGTTCGGATTATCGAGGTCTGACTGTATTCTCGATCAAAGATTGGAAAACGTGTTGTTAGTAGTCATCCCATCTTCGTTCTGAAAGTCGGGGAATATGACAATGACAACACGGCCTCATTACCATAAGGTGATGATCCAATCCGTCACGTGACCATGTCGACAAAATCAGATTCCATATTAATCGCTATCGCAATTGGACGTGTTTGTTCAGAACTAATTGTGTTAAATATTTTTGTTTTGTTTTGACTTATCTTCGCTCATGGTATGTTCTCTTTGTTATCCCTTTTTGTGTGTGAATAAGCAGGATGGTTACTATCCTTGCTTCACTTCGATTGAAATTCTTCGAATGTTTGGCCGTGTTTCACACAACCTGCATGTTTCCCCTTGTTACTCGGTTGTGCCTGCTTTTTGGTATCCAATATCCATTATTAACATTCATGCAGGCTTTATCCCTTAGAATTTCACCTTTTTTCACCTCGAATTTTCTTCATTCAGCCTACGTGACTCCGAAAAAATGGCATCTGTATGGTTTTGCATTCGCAGGTGGTTTGCGAGATTTCAAATTTTTACGCTCCAAATTTTCTAAAAGTTAATATAACACTTTCCTTTAGCACTGGGCAATGTTTCTTTACCCTTTGCATATGTTCTTAGCATTTCTATTATGTAATACCACCTTTCTCGGCAAGTGAGTTTGCCTCGAGATTTGGGTCGGTGCTACAATGTGTTTTATTTACATTACGGAGGCCCGTAGGGGCCAGGAGAGTATGCTTTAAACTTCAACATTTTCGCACATCTTTTTCATACTTTGTATGTGTAATGTGTTTTTACTCGTGGTTTTGAGTAAATTTTAAAGGAAGTAAATGTTTTTTATATCTATTTTATTTGCTTTATATGTTGTTTGCGAGGTTTTTCATGCTTGTCATGGTAATTATCCGTCGCAAAACTTTATATGTGTGTTTCACATATGTTATAATTTCATAATTATAAGCATGTTGGTTCTGCTTTTGTGCTTGACCTTTTTGCTTATTTTACGGGCGCTTCTCCTACAGGTTAATGACTCAAGTCTTTTGCACCAACTGCAGATCACTTAAGTCTTTCAAGGACCTTCGCCCCTCGTTCCCGGACTGTGTGGCTACAGTTTGGCTCTAGGACTCACGCTGCCTCTACTGCCGGCCTCTATCATCGCCGGAAGCAGAAGGCCCACAGTTCAGGGAATTTTTCCATGGAGTCAAAAGATGCTTCACCACCCCCCTCAGGATGTGGTACAACCTGCTTCTCCAAGGGAACATATACAGGCACCCCCAACTACGGACCCAACGCCTCAACAATTTCCTCCTCTTCAAGGCAATCAAGCATCCCTTGGGAAGATTTTGAGTGTGCTGTGAACCAGGGAGCTCCAGACATTCAACTGATAGAGTCCATGGTCTCTCGTATTAGGTACTCTCATGAGCTGGCCTGGGAGTGGGCGCTTGCTGAACTAGTGCCTATAGATGTCATGGCCCCAGAGTCTGAGGTCGGCCATAGTCACTCACCCTATGTCGGATGAGGATTATCAGCGACACCGTCGCACCTCCCTCGGTCCTCATAGACTTGGGTTTACTCTAGCCGCCAGAAGTCAGTTCGTGGAACCTTCTGTTGCAGGGGAGGCAAGAATCGAAGTTTCCGAGAGACACAGGGAGCCAACTCCAACAGTAACAGCAACCAGTGAAGGCAGCGTAAGCTTCCACAAACTCCCCGGAAGTCCAAGCAAAAGCCAGCCTATAAGAGACGTTGAACATCAGGACAGTCACGATTGGAGCCTCCCTCCCCCAGTCGTCCCAATAACCGATATACCCGTAGGCGGGAGGTTGGGGGTCTTCTGACCCAACAGCCTAGGGTTCTACTTTCCCATTTTCCTGGTCCCCATGACAAAAGGAGGTTGGTTCACAACATGGCGATCTTCAACGATCTCTACCTCACAGAGCCACCTCATTTCCGAATGATTACCCTGGATTTACTGCATTCCAAACTTTCACACAAGGATTGCTTGGTCAGTCGGGATCTACAGGATGTGTACCTCCTTGTTCCCTTCATCGAACCCCACTGGAAGTTCCTTAGATTTGTGTTCCAGGAAACCCATTACCAGTGGAGGGTACTCCCGTTTGTCATTCCCACGGCCCAGTGGCTATCACACACGTCACGGCGCCGAGTGTGTGTTTTTCTACACCTTCGGGGGATTGATTTCGGCCTGTACATCGATGATTGCCTGACGAGCCTCAGTGTGCGTCAGTTGCTTCTAAGACAATCCCAGTTGGCCCTCGACCTGCTCCACCAACAAGGGTGGTTAGCCAACGTAGTGAAGTCACAACTAGTTCCTTCTCAGCAGCTGACCTTCTTCGGAGGTCTGTTCCTGACAGACTTAAACCTTGTCACTTGGACCAAGATCCTAGCTTTTGTTCAAAAGGGGCTGACTAGCGCAATGTCCCTCAAGGAGTGGCAGTCCCTGTTAAGACTCCTCTCTTCGGCACAGTATCTCACAGAGAGAGGTCGTCTTAGGTTACAAACTCTTCAGAGGTTCCTGGCCCTGTTCATTCAGAATGACGATACAAAGATGGTGTTACCAGTGTCCCTCCACAGGTATTGTCAATGGTTTGCGCAGGTGACTGGATTCCGGACCCTTCAGGGTTGTGTCGCTCACATGGATGATCAGTCAGCAGCCGGGCTTTGGTCGGGAGACCAGACGACTTGGCACAGCAACAACCTAGAGTTGCAGGCAGTCATCTTGGCAATTAACTTGCTGGCTCCCAACTCTTTGCGTGTCTCTGCTGTTAGTGGCGTCGGACAACTCCACAGTGGTGTGGTTATACACGAACCAGGGAATGACCTCATCACAAGAAACTTTTGCACCAGACGCTCCAGTTGATTCGACGACAACAACATCAAGGTCAGGGTCAGGCACATCCCAGATTGCAGGAATGTGCTGGCCGAAGCTCTTAACGCTCGGAGCGGATGCTTCATGCTAAAGCATTCAACCTCCCATGTCAACTCTATCATTGGCCAGTTGATTCGACGACAACAACATCAAGGTCAGGGTCAGGCACATCCCAGATTGCAGGAATGTGCTGGCCGAAGCTCTTAACGCTCGGAGCGGATGCTTCATGCTAAAGCATTCAACCTCCCATGTCAACTCTATCATTGGCCAATGATGGACTTATTCGCAACAAAGTTCAAAGCCTGACTGCTGGTGTATGTCTCCACGTTACCGGATCCAGCAGCATAGGCAGTGGACGCCCTGTCAATGGCCTGGAAGGGACTCGATTCCCCCTCCCATTCTTCTACCAAGAGTCATGGCAAAAATCAAGTCATCTAAGCGGATCAGACTATTTTTAGTCGCGCCCAATATGCCAACGTGAACGTTGTACCCAGAGCTTTGCGGCCATGTCGCAATTGCACTATGTCCTTTTCCTCCACTGGTCCATCCACTCAGTCGATTTCCTCACCCCGACCCAAGATGGTTTCATCTGCCCGTATGGACCATCAACAGAAGACACTGAAAGTGAAGGCATACTCGTCCTGAGTAGCTAGCGCCATCTCCCGCAGCCATAGGGTGTCTACGACATCACTCGATGACGACACATGGCTTGCCTTCATGCGGTTTCATGAAGATCAACCCCAAGATCCGGTCAGAGCTTTCCCGCAGTTTGTAGCAGGGTTTCTGCTGTTCCTTTGAAGGAAGAGACATCTAAAGGGAGGCAACTAAACTCCGTGCTCGCCATCTAGCAGGATGTTAAGTTTTCAAAGACGCCTGAGCTCATTGTTGTGCTGAAGTCCTTCAAACTTAAGGAACAGAAATCGAAGTTTCGGCCCCCTTTCTTGGTACTTGAACCTAGTACTTCGTCAATTACTCGGTCCACTTACGAACCCTTTACAGAAGCTCCTTTAGAGAACCTGACTCGGAAGACTGTGATCCTCTCGCTGGCTACTGCAGTCAGGGTTAGTGAGATCCACGCTCTGGATGTCACAAGAGTCCAGTTTGAACAGGTGGGGCTGTTCTTTTTGGATTGCTTTGGAACTTCTTTGCCAAGTACCAGCTTCCAGGACAGCAGGACAGGAACTTTGTTTTTCCGCCGTTGTCATCGATCGTGGACAGTTCAGAGATTGAAGAACTCTCCAGGGTTCCTGTAACGGCTTTGAAGGAATATATCGTCCATTCTTTTATCGTGGGCAATATTTTACCCAAATTACATTAAATTTATATTTATAGAAATTAGAAAAATGTATGATTAATTTACAGAAATATCCAAATTACATTAACAATTCAAATATACAATTTATCATTATTCATAAGATACATAGTCACAATCTTTTGCAAGTAGACCATATTTCTCATAATCACCTTTTCACCAAGGATACAAAATGTCAGAGTAAATCTTCATTCTAAAAAGTAGAAAACTCGTCTAAGACAACTGTCTTTAATTGATAATCCTTTTACAAGCGTTGACACTGACAGTGATTTTAGTAGATAAAGCCTTAGGCTAATTAAACTAATCCACTTAATTGACCTCATCTAATTAATCTTCAAGTTTTCCAGACATGTCAATTTATAAGTCCAATGAAAATAATAACTGCTTAGAATATTAGTGACAATGTTAACGAGATTAAAAATCTCCTCCCCTTCCCGTTGGACCTTTCATATGGAATGTGATTTTGTCAATGTGGTCACTTGACGGACTGCCCGTGTTGTCGTTGTCATAATCCCTGACTTGCAGAAGGAAGACAGGATGACTACTACCAACACGTTTTCCAATCTTTGATTTAGAATATAGGTTGTTATATCTAACGATAATTTTGTGTTAAGGTCGTTTGACTACCACTACAGGCTTTTTCTATTATAAGTCGTAAGGGAAACACTATCGCACGCTGCACGTGCAATGTATGACTCCTGAATAAAAGGCTCTTCAGTTTTGTCGTGGCCGTCTCCCAGTCAACACGTTTGTTCTTTTATCAGAAGCTCGAACCTATAACATTTGGCGACGAGGATGGGATTGTTACGGAAAACAGGACAGAAAGTTAACAGCAATGAACAAGAAGAACGGTAAAAGTTTTAGAAGACTGGTTGAACATTTCTGTTGTGAATACGAACTATGGCGAGGTGTTATGCCACTCCGCGGGAATCTCGAGCACGTGGGTTAGACTGAAAATTTGAATTTGTTCACCCGTTATGAATTTGGAAGCAGCGGTCAAGTTACTGTGTTTCGCTCTTCTGGAATTTAGTATTTACAGAAAATGGCAACGTCTAATGTGTTACTTGGACTGTCAGAATTCAACCCCCGCAAGTCGACTTGGGAAGAGTGGTGCGAAATACTGTCACATGTTTTCACGGCAAATGAAATTGAAGACGAATCTAAGAAAAGAAGTATTCTACTAGCTTCATGTGGAACAGAGACTTATCAGTTAATTAGAGCTTTAGTGCAACCTGCTAAACCTGGTGATAAATCCTTTGATGACTTGGTAGCGTTGTTGCAGGAACATTTCACGCCACGACCGTCAGAAATAGTTCAGAGATTCAAGTTTCACTCTCGGAATAGGAAGCATGGTGAAAGTGTATCTGCGTACGTGGCTGAATTGAGGAAGTTAACTGATGGATGTAACTTCGGTCTGAATTTACAGTCTATGTTGAGAGACAGGATTGTGTGTGGAATAGGTGATGACAATATTCAGAAGAAACTGTTGTCAGAGATTTCATTAACATTTGACAATGCATTGAAGATTTCAAATGCTATTGAGACTGCAAATAAGAACTTACAGGATATTCATGGAGATAAACCGGTGAATCAAGTGAATGCAATGCATAAGACTGATAGTAAATTTCATGGATATGTTCAGAAACCACGTAATGGTCATGAAGAAACCATGAAGCCTTGTTACAGGTGTGGCAAGCCTAATCATAAGCCTAACTTTTGTTTTTACAAGAATGAGAAGTGTCATAACTGTGGAAAGAGAGGACATGTTAAGAAAATGTGTAGATCAGAGAAATCTTCAACTTATTCTCAGAAATATCAAGGGAAGTCTAAACAGAAAGTGAATGCTGTAAGGACAGAATCTTTAAACTGTGCAATTCCTGAAGATTTGTTTGAGAACTCAATATTTCATGTCACCACGGAGACTTCAAGAGAAACTCAAAGTATCCAGAGCTATATTTCATTACTGTTGATGTTGTTAACAGTCCAGTTACATTTGAATTTGATACAGGATGTCCAGTAACTATTATAAATGAAGAAACTGCATGTAAACTTGGACTTGTGACATCAGAGTTACAGGATAGTTGTGTACCACTTACAAGTTACACCGGACAGGAAGTTCACTTGAAAGGTTTCACAACAGTGGATGTTACTTACCAAGGTCAGTCTTACACTCTACAAGTGGCCTTATCAGAAGGTAATGGACCAAACTTGTTCGGTAGAACCTGGATAACAGCTATGAACTTTGACTTCAAAGATTCTTCACTGAGTTTTGTACAGACTTCTACATTGTCACTTCAAGATGTGTTGGATAAACATTCTGCTATTTTTGAAGGTGGTCTTGGAACATTGAAGGGATTTGAAGCTCATATTTATGTAGATCCAGAGGCTACTCCTACGTTTTACAAAGCAAGATCAGTGCCCTATGCTCTACGGCAGAAGATTGATGTTGAAATTGATCGTCTACTTGATGAAGGTATTATTGAACCAGTAAAATACTCAGAATGGGCTTGTCCTATTGTTCCAGTGCTAAAACCGGATTCAACCGTCAGAATCTGTGGGGACTTTAAGCTTACAGTGAATCGTGCCTCAAGATTAGAGCAGTACCCCATACCTACCTTTGAAGACTTGTGTACCAACGAACGTGAAAGAACTCAGAGCTTATCTTGGAATATTAAACTATTATCATAGATTCCTGCCGAATCTACCAGACACACTCTCTCCCTTGTACAAGTTACTACAGAAGGATACCAAATGGAAATGGGGAAAGCCTGAAAGCCAAGCATTTGAGAAGTCAAAAACACTCCTACAGTCATCGAATGTACTCATACACTTCGATAGCAGCAAGCCTCTACTACTTCAGTGTGATGCATCCCCATATGGTGTGGGAGTGGTGCTAGCGCATAAGTTACCTGATGGAACTGAGAGACCTATCAGTTTTGCTTCTAGGACACTATCTAAAGCAGAACAGAACTATTCACAATTGGATCGTGAAGGCTTGAGTGTGATATTTGGACTTCGCAAATTTCACAAATATGTATATGGTAGACATTTCCAAATTGTTACAGATCACAAGCCACTGATCTCATTATTCAGTGAGCACAGCCCTGTGCCTCAGATGGTATCACCCAGAGTGCAGAGATGGTCTGTATTACTGAGAGCATATGATTACACAATTGTGCATAAGAAAGGTACAGCTCATACAAATGCGGACGCATTGAGTAGATTACCAGCTCCAGACACAAGTGAATGTAGACCTGATATAACTGTACTCATGCTTCATGAACTTGATGAAACACTACCTGTGAGATCAGAAGATATTCGCAAGGAAACTGAGAAAGACAAAACATTGTGTCTTGTTCGAGAATATCTGATTAGAGGTTGGCCTCAACGAAGAAATCTTGAAACCTACGTAGAACAGTACTACAAAGTTAGAACTGAACTGAGCGTCATGGATGGATGTCTATTGAGAGGTTCAAGAGTAGTGATACCTGCAACTCTCAGACCAGTGATACTGTCTGAACTACACCAGTCTCATCCTGGGATCACCAGAATGAAAGGCCTTGCCCGCAGCTATGTATGGTGGCCTCATCGCGATACAGATGTGGAAAACATTGTCAACAGTTGCGACAGCTGTCAAGAAAACAGAAACTCTCCGTGCAGCGCTCCTATACATCCTTGGGAGTATCCGTCCAAACCCTGGCAACGAGTGCATGTGGACTATGCTGGTCCGTTCATGGGACATACGTTTTTGGTGGTCATCGATGCTTATTCCAAGTGGATTGAATGCATTCCAGTGACGTCATCTACTGCGTCATCAACCATCAACCAGCTACGTCGACTATTTGCAGCATATGGGTTACCTGAAACAAGTGTCACAGATAATGCTACAGCTTTTGTGGGAGAGGAGTTTGCCACGTTTATGTCAAAGAATGGTGTAGAGCACATCACGACTTCGCCGTATCACCCAGCCGGGAACGGATTAGCTGAGAGAGCAGTGAAGGTTATCAAAGAAGGTTTGAAGAAAGCTCAAGGTGACTCTATGGCTACTAAACTTCAGAGATTACTATTTTCATATAGAATCACGCCACAATCAACAACAGGAACGTCTCCGTCGATGTTGTTCATGGGACGAAGACTTCGTTCTAGATTGGATTTGATGTTTCCAAACATTGAGCAGAAAGTTAAGAGAAAACAACGTAAGTTAGTTGAACAGTCTTCAAGAATTAAATGCAGAGAATTTCAAGTTTCAGACCATGTGTGGGTAAGGAACTTCACAGCAGGACCTAAATGGATAAGTGGGCAGATTGAGAGTGTTACTGGTCCATTGTCATACATCGTCAAGCTGACCGATGGCCGAGTGGTTAGGAGACATGTTGATCATGTAAGAGCTAGAATTCCACTATCAGATCCTGTGTGTGATGTGTACAAGTCTGCAGAGGAAGCAACAATAACACAAGATAATAGTGTTGTTGATGATGTGCCTAATGTTAATCTGCCAGAAGCAGATATCCAGCATGAAAGTGTTGTAAGTGAAGCACATGATGTGTCTGTACTACCCGAGGAGGGGCTGGAAGTTTCCTCACCTCCCACCCCGATGCTGCGACGTTCATCTAGAATGAGACAACCGCCAGCTTATTTCAGGGACTTTGTATCAAAATAGTGTAGGTCAGTGTGACCTAGTGATGTCAGAGTGACCTCATGTCAGAATGACATGCTGAGAGTTGAATGAACATTTTGGTTTGCTATTTGCAGTACAACAAACCATTATAGGACATTTAATTTGAATTTAAAGCAAGTCTTATTACTTTGATTTACTTAATAGTTAAAAGTTTAAAGACAACGATCAGATTTAAGTTATTATTAACAGATTTTGTTTATGGACTCTATACATCCAATGTAACTTAAATCTTAGAGGAAGCGGATGTTATATCTAACGATAATTTTGTGTTAAGGTCGTTTGACTACCACTACAGGCTTTTTTTTATTATAAGTCGTAAGGGAAACACTATCGCACGCTGCACGTGCAATGTATGACTCCTGAATAAAAGGCTCTTCAGTTTTGTCGTGGCCGTCTCCCATTCAACACGTTTGTTCTTTTATCAGAAGCTCGAACCTATAACATAGGTAATATGCAATATAAGAAGTGGGGTAAGTATTTTTAAATTTCCAAAATATTTAGATTTTAATAAAACTTTTGTTGCTCACGTGGACTTTGTGATTTTCACAGTAAGTTGAATATAATTTTTTAAAGAAAGCCTGATAATTTACCATCTGATATTAAAAATGTGCACCAGTATCATAACCGTTTCCTAATTTGAATGAAATAGTGAGGAGGTATCTTCCAAGAAAATCGATAGTTTCTGCTTTAAACCTAATACATATTTACACAATTACAATTGAATATGTTATAAATCAATATTGTTTGATTTAGTAACAGCAGTTCACATGTTACACTTGTAATGTAACTTTTACACTTCTTACATAGAAATATGCTTCATGGCTTCAAAAGTAGCATTCTAAGACAACATATAACTTTTTTATATTGAATATATGAAGTAGGATATTATCAACATACCGTTTATATGCTCGAGAGTCGAGTCGAGGGTGAAGCTTATGGAGGAGTCAAAACAAAAGCACAACATAACAGAGTTATCTCTCTTAGGAGGCTGCAATACCACTTAATGAAAATAAATCAACTTTTCGAAATGAATCATAGTGAACAAAATAAAACTTATTTAGCTCAAGTCAAATTCAAAATCCATCGGCTAGAAAAACTATAGCTGTCTGTCTGTCGGTCTGTCCTCCCGTTCATCCTTCTGTCCATCCTTCCGTCCTTCCATCCGGTCAGTTTACTCAAAGACTGTTAAGTCTAAATCAACCAAGCTTTGCACACTTGTTAACCATAACCTTGTCTACAATTTTGGACCACTTTTGAATTTTCTGGAATTCATTTTTTTTTTGTCTTTTCCATGGAAACGTCATTTTTTGGACTTAGTCATATGGTGAACAATGGGGTCAGATTTCTCAGACACTATTACACCTAGAGGAGTGAAATTTTGGTTAAAGATCGGGTGAAATGCCCTATGGTCGATTTCGGAATTCGTTAAAAGGGATTACAATTTGACGTGGACTCAACTTTAAATTTCTGAAATCGGCCCCTAAACAACATAATTACGGCTTTGTAATTTAATTGCCTAATTACGACCGGCGAGCAGAACCTGAAAGGCCCCGTGGTCACTGAAGCGTGAATCTTTCGTGACGTGCTAGTTGGCATATCATCATTCGCTCGTTATGTAAAACAACACTAGCCGATAGTAAATCTCACAGTTTAACTGTCGGTTTTACCTACTAAACGTTATCCAAACAACTCAAACCTTAAAGGAATCTATTGTTTAATTCATTGTCTGGATATTTCTATTTTTGCAAGCGCAAGACCCTGATTAAATACGATGCTGTGTGCACTTTCCTACGGAATGTTTTTCAAAGTCACGACCCTGCGCCATGTTGTCATAGTTATAAGATTGCGCTAACGCGTGAGATCCCGGAAGTATTTCTTACATGAACTATGCTCACTTATTGGACATTATATTGAGGGATGCACCGGCATCCTTATTCCCATAAAAACGAGGAAATACGTCAACATCAACAGCAGAATCACCGTGTTGAAGGAAGAATGGGTCTTCTTCCATATGCAGATGCCGTAGCATGTGCAATGATGTGTGAGTGAAATGTGTAAATTATTAAAAATGAAATATGTCCATCTCTCCATTGATATCAAATTTGGTAATTGTTAAAATATGACCACGTGCGAACTATGTCCATTCCTCCAAATAAAATGGTTGTCAAAATTGTTGCATATTTTTAGATAAAAAGTGTTTGAATGAATTGTTGAACATTGTTTTCCATGAATAAATACAAACTTCTCTATATTCACTTATGTTACACCTGATCTTTCAATTTCGGTTCATTTCCAGTTGCGAATTTGGTGCTACCCGCATGCTTATCATCACAGATTATGCCCATTGTTTCCCAAATTCAGTCGACTAGAAAATCCCCAAGTGTCGCCCTCACTTGTTGTTATAGACATCACAATTGTCTACTTCCAGGTAATGAACCCTTGTAGTGTATGGTGAGTGAGACATTATTGTTGATATCGTCGTAAGAATAGCTAAGTGGAAGTCAAATCCTATCACATTTGTAGGTAATACATCATAAATGTACATCCAAAGATAATTTCCTGTGTCCCGTTGCACAAAACTCTAAGGTAGCCTTAAGTCACTAAGGTTTACCTTGAATTTAAGTTGTTCATCAATTATAACGTCTGCCAAATGTTTTCACAACAATCAAATTGGTTTAACTAGTTTGTTTGTTTTTTATGACACACAGGTGGCCGTTATGTAATCCTATCGCATTCAATTTCAATTCTTGATTTAATGGTCGCTAATTATACCTTTTGAATTTTAACGCCTCGGACCCGCCAAGCGGAATATATGTCCTGTCATAATGGCGTAACTCTTGGCATTCGACTGGTACTTAGTTTATTGTCACGGCGTCCAGTCATTTTGAACCAATGAACTTGTAGAATATATATTCAACCAATAAATTAAGAGAAGGAGATTTGGCTCATGCACCTCTAAGGACGACGACACACATTTAAAAAAGTACATCGTGAATAACGGGACCCAACATTCTTTAGGATTACATAGGATGTTTCTAACGCTTGCGTCAGGTATGTTTTCATGTCATTTAATGTTAAATTCAAAGACAGAGATATTGCAACACGGTGTGAGATGTTATACTAGATAAGAATATGATATGTGTTAGTTAAATACAAACGAATATTCCAATAAGTACTAAGTTGTCATGAAAGTGAAGTGAAACAAAATTATTTGTTCTATAGTCATAAAAAAAAGTGTCCACATTTGTCTCCCGTTCTTTACAAAAATCTTTATTTTTTCGAGACAATTTATAACTTCATATCGATAAATACATGTTGTAACACTACGTGATATCCCATTGTAATTGGATCTCTCACCGACCAAGTTCTTTACCTTTTTGATATAAACCCACCCAAGAAAACCGCGTCCAAGGATTGTCACAGTCTAATTAAGATGGATTTGACGACTGAGAGGGAAAGTTGATATCATGAAGCCGTTATATATCGTATTTTGGAATTCTTTCGGTCATGCTATTGCCTCTATTTTGCTGTTGAATTAGCTTAAAAATACAGAGAAAATCAAAGGGCTGGGCTTTCAGCTGCCCACTAGCACGTCACACACTGGGCGTGGCTTCGAGTCATGCTTCGGTGATTTTGTGTAAGCGTTCGCCAGTCTCATTAGGCGGCTATCCAAAACAGGGGTATAAAAGGTCTCCTAGTAGTCGAATTAAAGCGTATATTTTCAAATTTTTTGGCTCTATTGATTGATATAAGTGAAGCGAATACAGATACTAATTTGTAATAATCAAATTCATGCGTTACTTCTCCTCTTTAAGGATACACCTGATGAGACTCTTGATCGAGTTTGAAAACCATTTCCGAAATTTTAATTTTTTAAAGAGTTATGGCCCTTGATTGCTCTAATGGACTTGGAGCAATTAACAGGTCTGTTGCTCCAGTGGGGACAGATTTTCTCAGAAACTATTACACCTAGAGGAGTGACATTTTGGTTTTGGATACAACTGATGATACTCTTGATCGAGGTCAAAAGCCATTTCTGAAATTTTATTTTTTAAAGAGTTATGCATGGCCCTTGCTTCTGAAATTGGACTTGGAGCGATTAACAGGTCTGATGCTTCAATGGGGACAAGTTTTCTCAGACAGTATCACACCTAGGTGAATAAAATTTTGGTTTTGGACACACCTGTAGATGCTCTTGATAGAGTTCGAAAGCCATTTCCGAAATATTATTTTTCAAAAAGTTATGGCCCTTGAATGCTCAATTTGACTTGTAGTGATTAACAAGTTTGATGCTCCAATGAGAACAAATTTTCTCAGACAGTATCACACTTAGGTGAATGAAATTTTGTCCATCACAAATCTTTGTCCGGAGCATATGTCCTAAACTATAGATGCTATCTTCACCAAACTTCATACACTTATCAACCATGATCCCTTGAGGTGACTTTTGTGGGTTAGACCAATATATGCTTTTTATTTATGTGGTTTCCATGAAAACATGACTAAAACAGTGACTCTATGACCAAATCCTTTGCCCGGATCATTTCTCCTAAACTATACATGCTATCTTCACTAAACTTCATACACTTATCAACCATGATCCCTAGATGTGCCTTAGATGAGGGTTACACCAACAAATGATTTTTATTTTTTGCTGTTTATATGGAGACATGACTGAACAGTGACTGTGTGACAAAGTCAAATGTCCGGAGCATATCTCCTGAACTTTACATGCTAACTTCACCAAACTTCATACACTTATCAACCATCATCCATAGATGTGCCTTTTGAGAGTTAGACCAACAAATGATTTTTATTTTTTGTGTTTTCCATGGAAACATGACTAACAAAGTGACTATGACAAGGTCCTTTGTCTGGATTATATGTCCTAAAATATGCATCTTAGCTTGACCACACTTTCTACACATGGCAATCAATGTGTCTAGATATGCCTTTTGAGGTTAAAACCTATTTGTGAAATCTTTAGGGTAAGATCTGTATGTTTTTTATATTTTTGTGTGGTTTCCATGGAAACAATACATGAACAGTGACTCTATGAGAAGTCATTTTATCTGGAGCATATCTCCTAAACATGCTAGCTTCACCAAACTTCATATACAGGTCAACAATGATATCTAGATGTGCCATTTTCGGGTAAGACCATCTTTTAATTGTTTGCCAGTTTTTTTGGTGTCATTAAAACTTACCATTTTACTCTCATTCAATGTCACTCAAATATTAATCTTTACAATAGATTTGACTTTTTCTCCTTTCAAGAAAGCCAGATAATAGTTTGAAGCAGGGGTATGTGAGCTGTGCTCACTTCTTTACTTTTTAGCTTCTACAATACCTCTATTTCATAATCCAGGGGGATGTCAAGTTTCGTAATGGTGAAATTTTCTAGAAAAAGGCGATTTTTGCAAAAGAAAACCTTTAAAAATCAAGGAAAATAGTGGGGTTTTTTATAAATTGGATTTTGATTCTACAATTGATTGTTTTAGGATATACATGAGTGGACATTCTACAAGTAAATCATATTATTTGTTCACACAAAAGAAGTGGGGTTTTTTGCCCAAAAACAATTAAAAAATGAAAGAAAACTGCATTTCTTCTCCACAATAAATATTTCAATATTTTCAGGGGAATTTGTTTACAACAAATAAGAGATTCTACTTTTATTAGTGGATTCCTCACATTATTGACATAATTTGGTAATATTAACTTACATTACAATTGTAATTTGGCTGTAGTCTTCGGAAGGTCTATATATATGGACTGATACAAACACTAAGAATCTCTCATGAAAGAACTAGCGTTATTTGCCTGTTAATATTTAATACTGACAATATCATATGTAAAACAAGGAATTAAATTGATTTTTGAATGAGTGCAAGATTTGGTAACAGTGTTTCCATCAATTGTTGAAATACAGTTTGATGATAGTTATTCCTTGATGATTTCTGAGAACAATGTATCGGCTATGACATGCCTTATGATGCCTTGCCTCTAGGCTCATCAGTTTTGAAAAGTCTCCTACCTGACACATGAGGTCATAATCTCTTTTGAGCTTGCATGGCTCTATGCTCCAGTGTCTTGCAAAAATCAAAGGTTGAGACATTGAACAGTTTCCTGGCCTTTGATTAAAGATTTCTAACTGCAAGACAAATACAGGCTTTCCAGTGAAAAGAATGTCGTCTTATTCTGGGTGCTATGGACAAATCCTAACAATCATTTTTAGATGAGATACGAGCGATGTTTGTAGAACTTAATTGTAAATGTTGAAAAACAACTCTTGTGCCAAAGTACATCAATGTAATTTTTAAATGCAAATGAGGGCTGGTTGATCTCCGCATGAAGAACAGTTGTTACTTGATTGTAGATGCTTGTATCTCCTGCCTGATATCACTCCTCTTAGAAATGATATATTACCATCACCATAAGAAATAATTAGACCCTCTTGTTTTTCTGTTTGACACAATAAACAGAATTAGATTCAGCAATAATTGCATCTTCCAGAGCTTTATAGGGTCTAGTGGACTCTGATTTATCTGAATTAAATGATTGACATTGATAAAAAAAAACTCATTAAAGATTCAATAAATATATTTTCATATAATTATTAATCGTTATTACAAAGGTACGTACGTGTTAATTTCAGAGTTTTTCAAATCATTAAGTTTCTTATACCTAATAAAATACACACAAAATGTTTTGATTTGAAATAGATATAAATATCTTTGTCTAAAATCATTTTAGAAGATTGTTTAATGAAATTTTATCATGGTCAAATAATTATTTTACACAGAAATATTACACAGGTATTAATTTGTGTAATAAGAATAATTTTAATTAAACCTTCTAGACATCTAGATGGTTCATGTAATATGATCAGTTCCTGTAGATAGGCTGGGGTGATGTTTTTGAGGGATTGATATACAAGGGAGAGCACTTTGAATTCAATCCGCTCGCGGATATGAAGCCAGTGAAGTTAGTTGAGGGCCGGTGATATGTGTGAGCAACGTTTTGTTCTTATGACAATACGAGCTGCTTGTTTTTGAATTTTTTTAGATGTTGCAGTGTTCTTCAGAAACACCAATCAGTTAGCTATTGCAGTAATACAGAGATGAGAAGACTAGAGGTTTAACTAAAGTTGCCGTTGCTTCTATTGTTAGGATGTTGCGAAGAGATCCAATGTTACGCAGGTGGAAGTAACAAGTTTTATATAAATGATTGATGTGACAGGGCTCGAAATAGTGCGACCTAATATTACTATGTGCAACCTCACTTTATCTGACTTGCACTGGGTGCAAGCTCATTTTTATGAAATATACATCTTCAACTTTCCAAAGATAGAAAATAATCATGTGACCTTATCCGGATGGCACTGAAACAATGCTTTTTATAAACTGTAACAGCTCTCGTAAACTGGGTCAAGCTGTGTGGCCGTTGCTATAGTTTTATGAGTTTTATCGAAAATACAACTGTGCAAATATGTGCACACAAAAAAAAAATGTTCAATATATTTCATTCTTTTCATAGTATGTCACCTGTTTCCTGTAGATATTAGTGAAAAGTTTTCGACAACTCCAAAACGGGAAATTATCTAAAAAATTATTTTCTTGATAACAAGCGATAGTCAACAATCGCATGATGGAAACTGGGCCAGACACACGATCGTTAAAAGTTGCATCTTCTCGTTTATTCTTAGTCATTATCAAAGAAATGATAACACTTTATCATCCTCAATTGAAATTGCCAAGAAATTATAAATGATTGCAAGATAAATATGAAAATACTAAAAATGCGAAAATGACAATCTTAAATTTCTCATGTGACCATGATTTTCTTTTTCTTTTTCATATTTTTTTATCTTTTTTATATTTGTTTTCATTAAATGTCACCTCAGTTAAATATCTTTTTATAAACTCGAATCAAATAGTGTTAAATCAGAACAAGAAATCCTCTTAGCTAATACATTTTGGTTTTTTTATCACTTTATTTCTTTTTGAGTGGGGTACAGCTTTTTGATGACATCAATGTAAACTATGAAACAATTCAGGTAAACAAGTTAAAGCATATCTATTCATTTCAAATAAACAAGTTGTGGCAAGACGACCAAAATGAGACAAACTTATCGTATTTGCATTGTGTGTAGACATTTGCTTTGTGTAGTTGATAATTATAATTTAATTTTGGTTTTAAGCCTGCTAGAGTCGGTAGAATGCTTGCTCGTTTTCTAGCATATATGTATTCCTTAGTTAGGATAAAAAGGAAGTTTAGAACATCATTTCTTCTTTCACTGAATCCAAAAAGAATTGTCTCTGCCTTTAGGTTCAAATGGGTGTCTGTTTCATTTTCGATCCATTTTAGTAGATCTTGCCACAGCGTTTTTACAAATTTACATTCATAAAAAAGATGGATAATTGATTCAGAATGTACATTGTGGTGATTCTATGAGGTTATATCTATGTAAATCTTTATTTGTTGTGAGGATTCTATGGAGAATTCGATACTGGAACCATCTATGTTTTGCACTATAACATGCTCGAATAGGTATAAAATTAAATGTTTTCCATAGATTCAAACTAAAATCTATATTCAATTCCTTTTCCCATTTACTTTGATAAGCTAGTTTTTTATTTGAAATATCGCTATGTAAAAGGTTACAAAACATGCTACATCCTTTCTCAGCCTTAAATAGTATTTCTAAATTAGGCGGCATGAAAGGCAAATCTGTCTGCATGCTTACTGATATTGGTCGAGTTCTGTTTTATAAATGATTTCAAAGAGGATATCAGACCAGCATATTCAAGAAAATTTGTTTTAACCCCATATCGTTCTACAAAGTCATTATAGGACAGAAATGTGTCATTATCTGCTAGGAAATCATTTACAAATTTGATATGTGATTGCATATAATGGTCATATATAACAGGTTTGTTTCCTATTCTGATGTTGTCATTTGCCCATATGTACTGTCTACTGAGATTTTTATTATCATATTTACAGTTTTCTTGTAATTCAGACCAAGCGTGAAATACGTCTTTCCAGAATAGACTAATGAGTTTAGGGATGTATTGTGTCTTTAGATAAGATGGTCCCATTTCTACTGGGTTAAGTTGGCTTACTGGGTGTGACGTAAACAAAAGGTTACTTAATCTAGAATCCTGTACAAATAGTCGTCTAATCCATGATATTTTCTGCGCTTTAATTGTTTCTAGTATTGTTGGAACTTTTAACCCGCCTTCTTTATAAGATTTTGTTAACAGACTTCGTTTAAATTTGTCGGGTTTGCCTCTCCATATAAAGGAAAAACATTTTCTTTGAAAGTTCACAATCGAATCGAATTTTGGGTTTGCTAGTGATGCGAATAAATGGTTAAGTGATGGTGGTATCAGACTCTTTAAGACTGTTATTCTTCCTAATGGCGTAAGGTCTCTGAGAGACCACATTGTCATGGCTTTTTCTGCTTTTTTGAGCTTATCTTTGTAGTTTCTCTCTACCATTTCTGCTTTGTTATGTTGAAACAGTATACCTAATAAAACAAAGGGTTTTTGTGTCCAATCTAAGTTAAACTCTCTGCAATATTGCACACTTGAAAACTGCTTTGAACCTATCCAGACAACTTTAGTTTTGTCTATGTTTATTTTAAGTCCAGAAAAGGATGCATATAATTCAAGTACATGTAAAGTTTCTTTAAACGAGCTTTCAGATCCATCTAGAATTATAGTTGTATCATCTGCAAATTGTGTCAATAAATATTCTAAGTCAACCATTTTAATTCCTTTTATTTTTTCATTATTTCTTAACGTGGGCCAGAATTTCGGCAACAATTAGGAAGATATATGGAGAAAGAGGATCACCCTGCCTACAACCACGTGTAATTTTGAAAAATCCTGATGGAAATCCGTTTACAAGAACACTAGAATTTATATTATTGTAGAAAGTTCTTAACCAAAGTTTGATAGATGGTCCGAAATTTAAAAAATCGAAACATTTCTCGATAAAAGGCCACTCTACAGAATCAAATGCTTTTTCGAAATCTATCAATATCAAAAGTCCAGGTTTATTCATGTAGTCTGTGTAGTCCATGATATCGTTAACCAGTCTTGTACACTCACTAATATATCTTCCTTTCATAAATCCCTTTTGATCGTCACTTATCAATTTAGGAAGAATGTTTTTAATTCGAGCTGATATTACTGCTGAAGCTATTTTATATGAAATGTTTAGTAAAGAAATTGGTCTAAAGTTTTTCAGAAGTTCTTTTGGTCTATCTTTTTTCTGGATACATGTAATGAGACCTTGTTTTTGACTTACAGATAATTCACCTGATCTATAAGCTTTATTCAATGAGTTGATAAGAAATTTATTTATGTCATTCCAAAAGAACTTATAAAATTCAGCTGTGAAACTTGAGGGGCCAGGGCTTTTTTCGTTTTTCATATTTTTTAATGCTGAAAGGACTTCCTCGTATTGCAATTCACCTTCAAGAGAATATGCGTCATTGTCAGATAGTCTTGGTATTTTCTTATCTTTGAATAAGTCCTCTAGGTTAACATCTACGACAGCTTTACTGGTATACAATTTTTGAAAATATGTCTTTGTATGGTTGATAATGTCTTTTGTTTCGCTTATTTGTCCGTCGTCTGTTTCTAGTTTTGTTATTGCTTTGTTAAGAAAATTCTGTTTTTCAAGAGATAAGAAAAAATTTGTTGTTTTTTCTCCTTTTTCATACCATTTTGCCTTAGACCTAAGTAAAATCCCCTCTGTTTTGTATTTATTCAATTCAAGTTGCTGGTCTTTTAGTATATTTATTTCTTCTAACAATTTGATTTTGTTTTTTTCATTGTCAGTGGTATCTAAATTTTCTTCCAGGGTTTCAAGAGTTTTATTGTATTCATTTTCTAGTTTTAATCTTTCTCTTTTTTTATGAGATGAATATTTTATGGTAAAACCTCGAACATTGCACAATATTACTTCAAAGAATAATTGTTCATTTATCTTTAACACTTTGTCCCCATCAGCATCTAGGGAATGATACTGTTCTGCAGTCTCATTAATGATACCTTGTATTTTCTGTACATATTCGGGATCATGTAGTAAGCTATTGTTAAATTTCCAGAACCCTTTTCCCTTTTCAAGGGATGTAAATTCGATATGCAAAGATATAATCGAATGATCCGATCTATAACCAGGTTCTATCTTCGAATTAATAATAGATTTCTCCATGTTTCTGCTTACGAGAAAAAAGTCTAGTCTCGCTTGTTTTAAAGGTTTTGGTTTTCTCCAGGTGTATCGTTTAACATCAAGATTGGTTTCTCGCCAAGGATCATACAGATTGAGTTCATCTATCATGTCAAATACTGCATCTTTAGATTTAGGATTATTTATGTGTAAATAGTTGAAAGTATCTTTTGATTGATCTTGAACTAGGTTGAAGTCACCGTATATGAAGTTAGTTTCAGTTTCTAGACTCAGTATCTTATTTTTAATTTCTAGATAAAAGTCAGGCATGTCTACATTTGGGCCATAGACATTGGTTAAATTAATTATCTGTTTCTCAGTTTTAACTTAAGTATCAAAAAGTTACCGTTTTCAGTGTCTTTTATTTCTCTAAGAACCTCGAATTCAAAATTGTCTTGAAATAAGATAGCTACACCTCTTGCTTGGCTGGTATAAGAACTAAAACGGGTCTCAGAAGAGCCCCATTCTAATTTAATCTTTTGTTCAATATTTTCAGTAAAGTGCGTATGCTGTATACAATAAATATTAGCTTTGCGTTTTTTCATATTTTCAAACACATCGATTCTCTTTTTTGAATTATTTAAACCTTGGCAATTTGCAGAGATTATGTCAAGTTTATGTGCCATGTATAATTATGCTCTTAAAAATAACAAGTAGTAATAATGTGGTAAAAATACGCTGCCCCATTTTAAGTGTGCCAAAGAAAAATATTTTGAGAAATGAAAGTGATTCTATAATAGTTAACAACACAACAACAAAAAAGAAGAAAAAATAACACTTTGACATCCGTCATTGTGACGCGAAGAGATGGTAATATTTTACCCTCCCACAGGGCTATACCATAATATTTGAAAATAAAACAAATTATCCTGCCAGAATGTTTGAGTAAATGATACCTCTGGTACTATCCATATAGCAAGTTGAAATCTCATCTCAGTTTGTGATATACATATTAATTGTAACAGTGTAATTGGTAAGTGTTTTTAGAAGTAAGATCGAAAACATTCACTTTATACTCGTGTTGGTATAAAAATATAGCTATAGCTAATATGTCGTATTGACTACCTTTCGACCACATGCTCTGATCAGCTGCGTAATTTACTTCCGGGTTGTGTTTTCTTAAATCCCAATATAAAAACAAATATACCATTGCTTTAGAATACATATTTACAAAATACAGATGATTTTGATAGATAAATGATGTAGATACGATTGCATTATTGCTAGTTTTGGTAAATAATTAACAGAATTGGACTCGATTCCATTCGCAATTCACTTGTAGCTTCGTTCCTGAAACAGTTCATGTCACGTTGGCAGTGACTATTTCTCCGGAGTATGTCAACACAAAAGATTTTTTATAGCAAGTTGAACATCTACACTCATTCTCTTATTGTTTTAGCAACATTAAAATACATTATTGTTTTATTCCAGGCAGAAACGTACGTGAATTTGAAAGTCTCTGACTCACTCATGCTAATTTCAAGGCATTGAAACGAACGATTTAATTTTCCATATCAACACAATGACATAATTCATTATGGATTTAAGATTCAATTCTTCAAATAACTTTCATCACATATTTTCCCTGAGAAGAAAATAAAATTGTATCTAAATCAATTTTCTTTATTGCAACAATTACAACTGATCATGATTTTCTTAAATGATTTTTTTTTTTAAATATATAAGATATATATACATATATTTCTGAACATAGAAGGCTTGAAATCATTTGATATATTTATTATTCACACAAATCATCCTGTCAATCATTTTCAGAAATATTTAAATAATGATAAATTTGCATTTTTCTCTGGTATTTAGGCCACCAAATGGCTGTGGCATTCAAGCATAAAAAATATTTTATGTTCCAAATTAAGTGATAGACTAGACAATCAAAGCTCTGAAAAAAATTAGACACATGTCGATAAAAGTGATACGACTGTGACTGATTCACACGACCGGTTGATGTGTCTGACTTCAAATGATGAATTAACTCGGAAATCAGAATTAAACACAAAACCATCTAGTGCCCAAAAAGTAAAACTTACAAATTCATAGAAGAATGGAGTAAAAACAGAGTGGTTGGAATATGATGTTGACGATATCATGTTTTGCCCCACGTTTAAAAAATATCATAAGAGCAAGTAAAAAGGTAAATGGAAAGATTTAAAAAACATTTTTTTGACATCCAAGATTTTACATCATTAAGACAGGTCTCCATGTTATTCTTGGTTTCCTGTTGACAATTAATATTAAGTTTAAAACTGTCCTTCAATCGTGAGTCATCAGCGTAGAAATGCTGTCCAATGAGATGATAGGAGATTAGATTTCCAATAGGTTTAGTATACATAGAGTATAATATTAGTCCAGAGCCCTGTGGTACTCCACTTTGCAGATTATGACTGTCAGACACATTGTGTACGGTCCTGTGTCACCAAATCCATACTCAATCTTTAGTCTTGAAAGTAGAATTTCATAGTCGATTGTATCGAAGGCTGCTGATAAATATAATAAAACTAACAGAGCCACATTACCATCGTCTACAGACATTTTGACACAGTTTAGAGCTGTCTCTGTGCTGTGAGCACTCTTATAGGCTGACTGATACTTACTGATATATTGAATTATATAAGTTGAAAACAAAACTGTTGAAAAATACCATTCATTTCATAATGATGAAAACAACAACAACAGTAATAATGATAATAGATATAATGATTATAATGATAAATAACTTGATAATCATGATAACAATTCTAAACAATTTTATTAGCTAATTGTTCATCTAAAAAAAGTCACTTAGTTATGTATTAAGAAATACTCTATCAATTAATAATAATGATGATGATTATTAAAAATTAACATAAAATATTATGTAATTATTGATTTTAACGCATTAGATTGTGTTTGTTGTCCAGCTTATGAATTCAGCTAGTATAATTTGTTGTTTTAAAATAGCATGTGCCTATAGTATCTAGAAAGTAATGGTGGGGCCCATTTAAGGCTTGATGAACATAAGGGTGTTAAATATCCACTTTAACAAGTCGAATACTGATATTAAACAATCAGTTAGATCAGGTCTGATTAACCAAATTGTGGGGGTAAAGTTCAATTTCATTTTGTTTACAATAGACAAAGTACATTTTTAAAATATCCATCCCAAAATAGGCCCCAGGTTCATTTCCACCATTCAAAACAATTTTGCTTTTGTAAGTAAAAATTTGCTGTTTTAGGTTAAGTTAAACCCCTGTGGATCATGTAATATTTCTATATTATTTCATTTTAGCATAGGAAATAGAGACATATACTTCTAACATCGGTGGATCTAATTATCTGTGGTTATCCTATTGACTCAGCCAGTATGGTAGAGTAGCGCAAGTTCGTTAGTGTTGTTAGTTCGTGACTTCACTTTAGCACGTGCTGTTTCGCTCACCATTTACGTAAGACATGATTAGATGTAAGGTAAGCAATCAATAGATCAAAGCTGATCATCGGACACAGTAACAAGCAGAAATGAGGTTCTAACAAGTGAGACACACTTGTCAATTAACATATGAAAAAAATGTGTGAAAAAGTTAAGTAAAAAATATATCAAACTTTATTGATACATAAAAATGTCTGAAACAAATTTAATTGAAGAATAACAACCGACCGGCTTTACGTAGAGTCAGGGCTATCATCACAACAAAGCAGCATACTACTAGTTGCACAACTAATATAATACACGCACTAACAGGTGTCTGTTGGCTTAACCAATGTAAATTTAAAAAATTCTCAATAGGCAAAATACATAATATAATTTGTCACATGTATCTATGTATTCACATTAATTGATGGTTATTATTGAATTAAAATATTATGTAAAACTGTTGAAAAATAAAATCAAGATTTGATTCCATGAAAAATAGTTTTTGTAAAAAATATTTTCATTTATTCTAGGTGAACATAAAATGAAAATCAACTATCCAAGTTCAGTTATCAGTTTTGGTGACAGATTCTAATGTTCCAATTGCCTTACTGCCATGGAAAAGTGACTGAATGGTTTAACTTCATTTTCATGATGCACTTACATGTGAATATGAATTTATGTGGACATTCAGATTTTTGAAATAATTGATTAATGACAACTTTCAATTTCAAATTTCCATTTGGAAATATTGTTACCGGTACTTTGTTTTAAGATGATTATTATATTCTTATAAAATACTTTTTAGAACCTAAATTAAGTACCGGTAGTTGTGATACCCGCACTCGAGGGTACTGTAGGAATATCAAACAATTTTTCAATGATATTTAGCTGAGGAAAAGGAGAAATTATTCACCTTTTCCATTGCTGATTTTGACTGGAGTTAGTTGTTCCAGGTATGTTCATTTCCAAATATCCAAATGTGCACTAAAGCTAAATAAACATTTGTCCTTGGACTAGGCAAACCGCTATATTGTAAACAAAGGTCAAAAGCAAATAAGGGAGATAACTCAAATGGGAAGTGCTTCTACACAACTAATTAACTTTCTCAGTATGGTGTGAGGACTTCACACATAAACTTTAAGGGTCAAGAAAACAATAATGCACCAGTTCCAAACTTGACATCCATTTTTTTCATATAGCTGAGTGTAAGATATTTTTTTGCTTTTGGGGTGAGCATATTTTCAATTCTCCTTGCCTGGCTATTGAACTAAGAATCAGATAAATCGTTTATATGTTTATAAACATCTGGGAATCACATCAGGGCGACACACATATACACACACCCCAAAACTTGAAGTGTTCTTTCTATGTGACTTGGAAAACTCAGGTTTGGTATAAATGTTACTGTGGTACATCTTGTAACTCTATGGCATTTAAATCCAAAGGGTGTAGCTTAATTTAACAACTTTGTATTATTTCCATAGCATATTTTATTTATGACTACAAGTATGATAGGAGGTTACCTATGTGTTTACCTTTAAGTGTCCAGTGTGTAACCTTCTCCCGTTGAATGTGATATGATTGACTATGAAATTTTTATTTCTTCAAAGTAATCTTTAGGCGGTCAAGCTACAGGCAGTGGTATGTGAGCTAAGCTCACTTTGGCCTTGTTATTGAAACAATTATCATCTTTTGATGATCAAATGGAAACTAATTTTCAATTGTTTCTTTTGCAGGAAAACTTTGTTAGTGAATTTGAACTGAATGACATCTACAATCACTGCAAGAAGAATCCTATGACATTGAAGAAGAAGAAAACGGAATGACAATTTGAAAAAAAAGCT
This sequence comes from Phorcus lineatus, assembly GCA_921293015.1. Taxonomy (NCBI): domain Eukaryota; kingdom Metazoa; phylum Mollusca; class Gastropoda; order Trochida; family Trochidae; genus Phorcus; species Phorcus lineatus. Next base: position 15,064,945 of record OV121089.1, read on the forward strand.
CATAAAATTTGAGATATTTGTGAGATGTCCATGTCTCCTTGTAATCATTTTTCAGCAAGTTCTTGATTAAATTGTCCGATCATGCTAGATTACAAATGTGTTTAAGTGAGCTTTTTTTCATCTACCATGGAAGACTTGCATGCATACTACAGATTTTAATTTAAAGCTCATCAGACCTGAAAGATCAGATGAGCTTATAGCATGGCCTGTTGTGCACACAGCAGTCATCGTCCATAAACTTCTCCAGAACTGCTGCACCCCCAAACTGAAATTTTGTTGGGGTGTACCATGCACTTTGAGGATACTAATTTGTAACTTTGGACTGATCCCCCTTCAAATATGGGCGTGGCAGGCATTTTCTCTGAAATCTCTGAAATTCTCTGTTCAGAATCTTCTTCTCAGAATCCCATTGGTATAGGAAGCTGAAATTTTAGAATAACGTCTTTGTGACATGGAGGCTTAAAGTCAATAAATTTGGTTTTGACTCCCACCTGAAAATATGGGTTTGGCGGGATGTTCACCTTCAAATCTTTTTTCTTCTATTTTTTAGAAACCATCATTTCTAGGAATCTACAATTTGAGAATATCATCATTGGGACTTGAAGATAACTGGAATTACCATTTGAAAATAATAAAATCTCTAAATTTAATTGGCATCTTCCTTAAAATTAGGCTGATGGAGGTTCCCGTGAGCAATCATATGAAGCCTTATTTCTTGATCCCTGTAGGGCACTCTTAGGAGATTTTTAAAAAAAACTTGGTTAGACATTCCAGATGTGCAGTAAATAGGTGTATTTTCAGATGGCGCACACTGATACCAGTTTTCACTCCATCAGTAAGAAATTTGTTGTCTTTACGACTAGGAATCCATTGAAATCATTTCTAGTGTGAAAAAGGCAATTGGTAAAGGTTAATTCCAAGATAGCCGTATAAAGAGTCCACCGCATCCTTTGGGTCAGTCTATCAAGGTACTTATGTGACCTATGAGAATTAGCTTGGCGCTTTTCTAGGGTTTTAGGGCTCAGAAATTTCAGCCAGAGCATTCACATTGCCAGATATCCATGATAATTGTTAATTTCAGTACAAGGCCAGTATTTGGTCATGAATGTTGCAAGAATGCATCAGTGTTCCTGCAATGTATGTACAGTTACCAAGTAGAAATGTCTTGCATTTAGTTTTACTTCATAACTTGCAAATCACTTCATGGGACGACTTCCTTGATGAGTCTGAGTATATACTTTCACTAAACAACAGATTAACCTGATACTAATACCCTGTCACAAGGTTTTCATATTGCTATATTATATGTCAACCACTTCTTTCTGATTACTAGACTTGAAACAAATAGTTCAGTCTACGTTTGCCAGAAGTCATCTTTGATCTTCCAGGAAGACGATACGTTGACTGGACTGACCAAGTTTGTTGCCACCAAGCTCGAATCTCCACTGACAAGTCCCAACAATAGACAGTTAGAGTGAAAGTTAGAGTGAACACATTCAAACATAATAACTTTTATTACCTATGACGGCAATCATATCGGGGTTCAAATTTTTGTTAAGATGCCCTAGCATCACTTTTTCATAGTGATAAAACAATACTTTAACCTCACAGTTCGCCTATGACGTTGTATTCGAAATGCTGTTAGGCTTATATGCTTAGATGTTTGTTGTCCCCCCACCGCAATGCAGAACTGGGGACTATGAATTCAGCGGCACTGACACTGTCATCACTGTGTAATACATTGTTAACACGATATCTCGTAAAGCTTACCATGTAGAGTGTTCATATTTGGTGACAGCCTTCAATGGAGGAAGACTCAGATGCCAGTCAACATTATTGACCTTGACCTCATTTTCAAGGTCACCACGACACTTTGACCACTTTGTAATACATTGTTAACGTGATATTTCGTAAAGCTTAGCATGTACAGTTTTCATATTTGACGACAGCCTACAACGGCAGATGACTCAGGCACCAGTGGACTTTGGTGACCTTAACAACATTTTCAAGGTTACTGAGACACTGTCATCACTTTGTTGTTAACACAATATCTCGTTGTGTGTTCATATTTGGTGACAGCCTTCAATGGATGAAGACTCAAATGCCAGTCGACATACTTTGGTGACCTTGACCTAATTTTCAAGGTCACCACGACACTTTAACCATTTTGTAATACATTTTTAATGCAATATCTCATAAAACTTAGCATGTACAGTTTTCATATTTGACGACAGCCTACAGCTGCGGATGACTCAGACACCAGTGGACATTGGTGACGTTGACCTCATTTTCAAGGTCGCCGAGACACTGTCATCGCTTTGTAATACATTGTTAACAAGATAACTCATAAAGCTTAGCACCTAAAGTGTTCATATTTGGTGACAGCCTTCAATGGAGGAAGACTCAGATGCCAGTCAACATTGGTGACCTTGACCTCATTTTCAAAGTCACCACAACACTTTGACCACTTTGTAAAACATTGTTAACGCGTTATCTCGTAAAGCTTAGCACGTACAGTTTTCATATTTGACGACAGCCTACAACGGCGGATGACTCGGGCATCAGTGGACTTTTGTGACCTTGACCTCATTTTCAAGGTCGCCGAGACACTGTCATCGCTTTGTAATACATTGTTAACACGATATCTCATAAAGCTTAGCACCTAAAGTGTTCATATTTGGTGACAGCCTTCAATGGAGGAAGACTCAGATGCCAGTCAACATTGGTGACCTTGACCTCATTTTCAAAGTCACCACGACACTTTGACCACTTTGTAAAACATTGTTAACGCGTTATCTCGTAAAGCTTAGCACGTACAGTCTTCATATTTGACGACAGCCTACAACGGCGGATGACTCAGGCACCAGTGGACTTTTGTGACCTTGACCTCATTTTCAAGGTCACCGAAACACTCATCACTTTGTAATACATTTTTAAGACAACATCTCGTAAAGCTTAGAACCTTGAGTGTTCATATTTGATGACGGCCTTCAAACGAGGAAGACTCAGATGCCAGTCGACATTGGTGACTTTGATCTGTCATTACTTTGTAATACATTGTTACAATGATATCTCGTAAGGCTGAGCACGTACAATTTTCATATTTGAGGAAAGCCTACAATGGCGAATGACTCGGGCACCAGTGGCCTTTGGTGACCTTGACAACATTTTCAAGTTCACCTAGACAATGTCATCACTTTGTTGTTAATACGATATCTCGTAAAGCTTACACATAAAGTGTTCATATTTGGTGACAGCCTTCAATGGCGGAAAACTCAGATGCCAGTCGACTTTGGTGACCTTGACCTCATTTTCAAGGTCACCACGACACTTTGACCACCTTGTAATACATGGTTAACGCGTTATCTCGTAAAGCTTAGCACGTACAGTTTTCATACTTGACGACAGCCTACACTGGCGGATACATTTTCAAGGTCACCAAGACACTTTCATCACTTTGTAATACATTGTGAACACGATATCTCGTAAAGCTTAGCACCTAGAGTGTTTATATTTAGTGACAGTCTTCAATGGAGGAAGATTTAAATGCCAGTCTACATACATTGGTGACCTTGACCTCGTTTTCAATGTCACCACGACACTTTAAACATTTTTAATGCAATATCTCATAAAACTTAGCATGTACAGTTTTCATATTTTACGACAGCCTACACCTGCAAATGACTCAGACACCAGGGGACATTGAAGATGTTGACCTCATTCTCAAGGTGAATGAGACACTGTCATCACTTTGTAATACATTGTTAAAACGATATCTCGTACAGCTTAGCACCTAAAGTGTTCTTATTTGATGACAGCCTTCATTGGAAGAAGGCCTAGATGCCACTCGATATTGGTGACCTTGACCTCATTTTCAAGGTCACCGCGACACTTTAACCACTTTGTAAAACATTGTTAACGCGATATCTCGTAAAGCTCAGCACCTAGAGTATTCATATTTGGTTTACAGTCTTCAATGGAGGAAGACTCATATATAAAAAAAATAAAGGATAATAATTATACCAAGTATTTAATAACGGCGGGGGACATTGCCATGTTAGTGCCAAACACTTGTTTTGTTTGATTTCACTTTAAATGAGTTACGTAACAGATAAGAATATAATAAAGTCTTCAAAAAAAGAAACTTGACATCATTCGAAATTTATTTTTTCGAAATGGGTCAATTATTTTATAAGTGTAAATTTATCAAAAACAATGGCCCAAAAAGTTTACGTTGTGTTCAGGGACGAAAACGAGCGATTCGTCCAAATGCATTTTCTGCCAAAGCACGTGCAGCATGGGATCATGACGGTTTACAATGCAGACACGTCTGCTTTAGGGGTATAAAAAGCCATATCAGACTACACAACATTGGTAACAGCGACCTGAAGAATGCCAAGACTGAACAGAGTGCAACGCAACAACGCTATTGGCAGACTTGCAAGAAGGAGCGACGCAGCGAGATGTTGCAACACACTTTGGCGTGTCCAGACAGACCATCTCTTCATTGTCAGGCACCCTTGGGTGACTACTCGGGCCCAAGATCGGTACATCCGACTGCTCCACCATAGGGAACGCACCAGGACAGCAACGTCAACAACAACGCAGATACCAGGCCTGCGTCGAATTTCAGACCAAACGGTACGCAACAGGCAGAGAGAGGGTGGATTTTTCCCACGACGACCGATTTTAACGCAACGTCATCTGGCGGAACGTCTCCAGTGGTGTAAAAAGAGGATGACACGTGCAAGGTGGAGAACCGTTCTCTTCACTGATGAGTCCCGTTTTCTGCTTCGACGAAGTGATGGACGAGCACCTGTATACCGACGTCGTGGAGAACGTTATGCTGCCAACTGTGTTCAGGAGGTTGTCCCATTTGGAGGTGGGAGAGTCATGGTGTGGGCCGGGATTCGTCACGGTTTTAGGACACCCCTTGTGCATGTTGTGGGTAACCTCACAGGAGTACGGTATAGGGACTTGATCCTACAGTCTTACGTTATTCCTCACGTCAACGTCCATGGTGGTCTCTTTCAGCAGGACATTGCTCGACCACATGTTGCACGTGTTTGTCAAGACTTTTTACACCGTAACAATGTCCAGACATTGCCATGGCTAGCCAGGTCACCAGATTTGTCACCAATTGAGCATCTCTGGGATGAACTGGATTGACGCGTGCGCAGTAGGAATCCACGACCCCAAACACTTCCAGGACTGCAGCACTTTAGCACGAATGGCAGAACATTCCACAGGCTATGATTGACAACTTTATTGCATCCATGGGTCGTCGGTGCAAAGCGATAATCAATGCCAATGGTGCATTTACTGAACAGAGATCTTCAAACTTTTTATAGTTTTCATTTCAATGTTTAACTTGCATCTGTGGTCTTTATATTGAGCGTTGAAAGTCAGTGTCAAGGTCCTTTTTTTGAAGAGTTTATGTACGATATTCTTAAATAATACAAAAACATATTAAAACACAGCAATGGATCATAACATTTTGTTCATTTAATTGAATGATTTAATCAAACTAATCATATATTTGAACGATGAACGGTCTAACCCGGCATCCTTAGATATATATATTTGGAATAATGTTCTCTATTGTGTGACAGCAGAAACTCGTTGGCTTTTATATCACAATGGCAGGGTGCAAATATATGTATAGGTACCAATATAAATAATCCTTTGACTCCATAGTCAACATTTGCCTGGAAATTGCACACATTTTTCACGATTAATTGAATTGACGATTTATTTATTTGAAATCGCCTGGCATCGAGTGCGGAACAATGTTCACCCAAGAGTGTTTTGCAGTGAATTTGCGAGTTTTGAGAGATTTTAAAGTTGTCGAAATGGTGACAGGTTTGAGATCTTGTTTCTGTTTTTTAATATAATGATTGGAAGATTTTTTATTAGTTTTTAGAATTCATTAGTATTTGTCCCATTATACATATAGTTATTGACAAGTGACAAGTGACAAGTTTATTTGCATTCAGGGCCATGTGAGCCCAATTGCTAATGCAGGAAAATTAAACCGGCAGATTTCTTTTTAAATACAAAGATAAAGACTTAATGAGCTTTACATTAGTTGATGATAACAACTGATACATTTTAATGTTTAATGGATTATCATAAAAGTGTACAGGTAAAAACTGCTTTTACTTGCATCTGTTATTGAACAGATAAATAAAAAGTGAAATTCGTCCATATTCGAAAATACAAACAAGCACACACTTCACACACTTGGGTACCAGCAGAAGTCCAGAAAAAAATCCGTTCTACCTTCTTTTTCAATGACACAAGCCCTAACTTATTACAAAGAACGTCAAATAATTTACCACCTATTCCCCTATTACGAAGAAGTTTTTGTCCATAAACTAAATCAAAAACTTTACGAAAATCAATAAAGGCTACATAGAAACGATGCTTAGGTTTCCTCAAATATTTTTGACTCAAATGTTATCAATTGGTTCTGAAGCCAGCTTGCGACTCATGAAGATTAACCATTTAATTTAACCAACCTTCCAATTTTATCTTTAACAATCGAAGTGAATACCTTGCCTAAGATATTTAAAAAAGATATGCCACGATAGAATTCGATGACTCACCCTTTTTACATAAAGTAACAATCATACAATCCAATTGTCTGGGAAAACATTACTATCAAGAACTGCGATAAACAATAATTGGAGATATGGGACAATGATTGATGTCTTATAACAAACCGAATACCGTCTACTCTGGCAATTTGCAATTCTTAACTGAACTTAATGCTTTCTTTATCTCAAATTCAGAAATTGATTCAGACAACAAAAAGGAGTTATCACAACTAGTGCTAACATTAAAATAATCAAACCAAACATCAAGTGCAATATGCGATTCCTTACACTTAACATTCAACAAAACTGTTCACTTTCCTTTTCAGCAATAGCTGATTTAAAATCATCAACCAAACAGTCTCTGTAAAAATGTTGTTTAGAAAAACATAATTTCTGAAATTTCTTTCTGTTAGTCAAATAAGCTACAAAATTTTTGAATGATTTGCACCTACGAAATTAATTCAATAATTCATATATACACATATCCTCCGATAACAAGGTTCTACAAAACTGTTTGCATCGTCCAAACGAAATGGTGTACGACTCTTCCAAGAACAGTTTGGGCATAAAAAAAACAACTTTCATGACCGTGCTGCTCACAAGTCAAAACGTCAAAGCCGTCAATGTCATTCCAATGTCAGCGCGTTGTTACAGCGAGATGTCTGAGGGATGAACTGCGAAATGCAAGTTGTGTTTAGGTATCAGACCCGACCATAAGAAATCGTCAGCGAGCCCACAACATTCACAATTTAATAGATATCTGATACAGGGACGAAATTTTACAGCCTTTTTTCTTCGATAAGATGACAATTCTGTTGTTCATGATTTTCTCACCACAAATGTTGAAGGCTCCGGTCTCGCAATCATTAATTTTGACAAGTAGAAATCTAATCATTCGTGGTATATTTGAATTTGAGATGGAAATCTCTGGTTCTCAATGATTTAACTTATCAGAAAATCGACACCAGCCTGTAAACAGTTAAAGTTAGATCTACCAGTATTCCAATGAAAAAACATTCCTATTGACATTATTATTTTTCTTAATAAAGCTTTGATTATGGCAAGTTATTATATTTTTTAAATATAATTTGAGCCAATATTTATGCAAATCACTGCGAGCTAAAGAAAAGAAAATTTCCTAAGAATATCAATCTTAGAGAGTGATCAGTTTGGATACTTCAGATTTGATTTCCCAATATTTTAATTCCTATAGCCTAACAATTCAAATGATTTGTATGTATTGATTTATTTTGCCTTAAAATGTTTCTTAATCACAAAAATAGGATTTGAACCAGTTATCACAATAATTAGAAAAAAGAAAAGATGATGTTATAAAGTTATCAAAGCTTTAGTTTTTAGTTTTCAATATTTCATTCCAACATTTTAAGTCATAATTTCACGAGATACCACACATTCAAGAAACGACATGCAGAAAAATTAAGCCAAGTATTAGTTCTGAGTATGTTTTTAAAAAAAATATTTTTGACAAAAAAAAAAGAAGAAAAACGATCGATCAATATGATAAAACCCACGATTATAGTGTCAACCTTGACTCCCAAAGCATTTAAGGGGCCTGTGCAGACTGTATAAGTGGTAAACCTAGACCATACTTTTATCTACCAGGTTTGTTGGTTTGTATAAAGTCAATGCATGATGATAGTGATTTAGTCAGTGGGCCGAGTCATGTTAATGTGTAAATCAGCTTCAGCCTAAAAGGTGAATAAAATTTCTTCTAGAAAACATAATTCTAACCTAAAATTAAATGTTAAATGTTCTACTTTCAAAGTGTGTTAATTAATGAGAAAAGTGACTTTAAATATTGACAATTTTGTTTACATGTTACCATAGATACACTGGTAATACAGCCAATCAGAAAATAGGTCACTCGTTTTGCTCGGCACTGCAACATGACTGCCCCCTTGAAGCAAGTTTGTCACATGTAACAGTAAGAGAAAAAAAGTGATCAAATAATCAAATTTACAGACACCAGTTGTGAAAATTTTTTTGATTAGGTAAATAACAGTTCATTTATGTATGGCAGGGAAAAGCTGATTGCCTAGTTTAAATTGATAGACAATGAAGAGCTGGCTTGATTTCACGTATGTTGTAACAATATAGAAGTCTTTCTATTGTTTTAAGCCATTTTAAACAAAACATATGACATTTGAGAAAATATTTCTTCAATCAAGAATTTTGTTAAATGCATTCTTGAAAAGTTTTGGTGTAATTTCCTTTTATTAAATGTGACAAAAATGTACATAAATATTGAATGCTTTAAAAAGGCAGAGCTTTGAGAGTGACACCCAATAACTTTTACTGTTTTTTTAACTACAACAAAATATTTATTCATGGCATAAGACTTTAGGCCTTAATTTTAAGGGCACATGCCTTATACTTAACTTAAGTCATTTAAAACGTAATAGTAAACTTGTAAAGAACATTAACTCGAAAGATCTTATGTGGTATATTCTTGTTTTAAGGTCTGTCTAAATTAAAATTAGTCATTGCCTGATACAAATTAAGCAAATCTAATATCCCCAAAAAACTTGAAATGACTTTAATCAAATTTGTCATAAGAACTGACTCTATTCAGTTTCAATTGTAATGACTAAAAAAAAAGTTTGAACTCAAATAATCCCCAAATTAGTCTGAAAAGTGTGTGACTGATGCATTGAGTGTAGATACATGCCACTTCAAAAAATAAAATATGTTTTGATGTCAATGATGTTAACAACTTTTTTCTTCTTGATAACACCTGAAATTTTATCAGTTAACATCAGCGCAAGCCCAGTCATTAGTTTTAGATAAATATAATTCTGATCCCAATTAAAGTGAAAAAAAAAATAGAATTAATTTTCTTTTTATAAAATAACCCCAAGCGAAGTAAAATACTATAAAAGTGACATGACATAAGTACATGATTTAATGAATTTATACTTCTTTACCACAGCATCACATCATTGATTTAATTGAAAATTAACTTAGTATGTATGTATCTAATTTCAAATATTTATTCCAGCTGCTAATGGCTGAACTATTGCCCAAGCGGCATTAAACAATAACACACTCACTCAACTATTTATATGAGAACACATATTTACCTCAACTTGGATCCAATATCAAAAAACACAGGAATTTAATCTAATAACAATGATAATTGCTCCAAATATATATATATATATATTTATTAAAATCAATTCATTGCTGGTTGATATTTCTTGAAATATTCAATAATATTTTCAGCTGATGAGGTCTGATAAATTATGGCATGACTCATGTCTGGTGGTTGTTAGGTGTCTGGACATTTTTCACATTATCAACTTTTCAGGCTTAACAGCTGTAACAAGCTTGTAACATTTTCAATGTAAGTTTATTGATCTGGAAAAAAGCTTTTTAGCAATTAAATGTCTTAACTTGTCTAAGCCTGTGAAAAAGAAATATAACTATTTTTATTTTAAATACATTAACTCATGTTATTGTTCTCTGTACTTAATAGTCCTCATAATATTCCCAAGTCAGGTCAGGCAGGAGAACACAAGGGTCTGACATGCTGAAAGTTTGTGTAGACATAATGTGACCAATGCTGGTTATATGACAAGATGAACAATGGCTTTATGTTTCACATGCTTTCTTCAACCTTAAATATAATAAAAGATAATACACTCCCTGATAAGCTTTATCGCCAAATGGCTCTATATTTTAAACAGAAAGTATCATTTATCAAAAAATCCTTTAACAGTTCAATCCAACACTACATACCTCACATTTTCTCAAAGAGTATCTAATAAACAGAATTATTGTTAATTATTTTAATGTCAAATGAGAAATGAGTTCATAATTAACGTTTTATAATTTAAGAATAAATTCACCATTAAATTGTGAGAAACGATCTCAGAGTAGAAACCAGGATTCAGTCATACTTGACACCATTTCGACAACTTTAATATCTCTCAAAACTCCAAAGCTCCAAATTGATAGTCGTTCTAGAACTAGTTTGTTTCCTGACCAAAAGACTTACAAACTGCAGTGTCTCAACAACTCAAATGAACCATCAACGAAGATTTTGCAGGATGTAATTTGATGAATTCACATTACTGTTGTATATCACCTTGACAAACCTTCCCAACTATTATTGGTTGAGATAACAAGCTCTGTAAAGTCCATTGAAGTAGGTTTTAAAGCTGAAACAAAAGTGTTGGTATTTTCAGCTGTGAAATTGTTTTTGAACTGCTGATTTGTTTTTAATAGATATTGTCAGCTTTAGATTGTTAGTTGAACTAGATATATTTTTTATCACTGACAAAAGAGATAATAAAAAAGCAATGTCTAAACAACTCAAATGAACCATTAGCAGAGTTTAAGCAGGATGTAATTTGTGCCCATGACTCTTCTGTAGCACCTTCTGATAAATGCACTTTACTGTAATATATCATCTCGACAAACCTGATATTGGTTCTGCATAGATTTTAACTGCTTGTATGGATAAAAAAAAACTTGCCATGTCATGAAAAACTTGATAAACGAGCAGCAGAGATTTAGCAGATTTTGATTTCATAGATACTATTGAGTTTGAGATATGCTTCTCGTAAAATTCAGTTTGACCTTTTCTGTTGACGAAATTGTTTAAAGCTGAAAGAGAAAACTGTCGGTAGTTTCAGCCGTGATATTGCATAGATTTGAACTGCGGATTTTATTTACCTACATATTGTCAGCTCCAGATTGATTGTTAAATAAGACCTTGTTTGTTTCCTGTTGCAATGTCTAAACAACTCAAATGAACCATCAACGGAGATTTCGCAGGATGTTATTTTATTCGAGATATTCCGCTCTTTTAAGTCGATTGAAGTATGGTTTTAAAGCTGAAAGACAAAACTTTTGATATTTTCAGCCGTGATATTGTTTTTGAATAGATTTGAAACTGCTGTGTATGTCAACTGCTGTTTTGTTTTTCAAAATAATGTCTTGTATTGGTGAAACTCATTTTTGAGAAATGTTGCCTAAAATATCCTAGAAATATCGTTTTTTTATATTACTCGTGTTGAGTACCTGTTTTTTGTCAATAAACCAATGGATTGATAATTATTTACCAGAACTGGAAATTTTAAAGAACAAATCACTTTTTTGTGAAAAAAATGATAAGCCACACTTTATATCTTATCTATCTTTATTTTTATGCTTCTATTAACTCAATATTCCTTCTATACAATTCAAAAGTTTTCAATTTACTCAAACCATATATTCTTTGTGTATAGCCCTTTCATGCTTACATTGACCTTTGACTGAATCCTGGTTTCTACTCTGAGATCGTTTCTCACAATTTAATGGTGAATTTATTCTTAAATTATAAAACGTTAATTATGAACTCATTTCTCATTTGACATTAAAATAATTAACAATAATCCTGTTTATTAGATACTCTTTGAGAAAATGTGAGGTATGTAGTGTTGGATTGAACTGTTAAAGGATTTTTGATAAATGATACTTTCTGTTTAAAATATAGAGCCATTTGGCGATAAAGCTTATCAGGGAGTGTATTATCTTTTATTATATTAAAGGTTGAAGAAAGCATGTGAAACATAAAGCCATTGTTCATCTTGTCATATAACCAGCATTGGTCACATTATGTCTACACAAACTTTCAGCATGTCAGACCCTTGTGTTCTCCTGCCTGACCTGACTTGGGAATATTATGAGGACTATTAAGTACAGAGAACAATAACATGAGTTAATGTATTTAAAATAAAAATAGTTATATTTCTTTTTCACAGGCTTAGACAAGTTAAGACATTTAATTGCTAAAAAGCTTTTTTCCAGATCAATAAACTTACATTGAAAATGTTACAAGCTTGTTACAGCTGTTAAGCCTGAAAAGTTGATAATGTGAAAAATGTCCAGACACCTAACAACCACCAGACATGAGTCATGCCATAATTTATCAGACCTCATCAGCTGAAAATATTATTGAATATTTCAAGAAATATCAACCAGCAATGAATTGATTTTAATAAATATATATATATATATATTTGGAGCAATTATCATTGTTATTAGATTAAATTCCTGTGTTTTTTGATATTGGATCCAAGTTGAGGTAAATATGTGTTCTCATATAAATAGTTGAGTGAGTGTGTTATTGTTTAATGCCGCTTGGGCAATAGTTCAGCCATTAGCAGCTGGAATAAATATTTGAAATTAGATACATACTAAGTTAATTTTCAATTAAATCAATGATGTGATGCTGTGGTAAAGAAGTATAAATTCATTAAATCATGTACTTATGTCATGTCACTTTTATAGTATTTTACTTCGCTTGGGGTTATTTTATAAAAAAAAAATTAATTCTATTTCTTTTTTTTTCACTTTCAATTTAATTTAATTTGATCAGAATTATATTTATCTAAAACTAATGACTAGGCTTGCGCTGATGTTAACTGATAAAATTTCAGGTGTTATCAAGAAGAAAAAAGTTGTTAACATCATTGACATCAAAACATATTTTATTTTTTGAAGTGGCATGTATCTACACTCAATGCATCAGTCACACACTTTTCAGACTAATTTGGGGATTATTTGAGTTCAAACTTTTTTTTTAGTCATTACAATTGAAACTGAATAGAGTCAGTTCTTATGACAAATTTGATTAGTCATTTCAAGTTTTTTGGGGATATTAGATTTGCTTAATTTGTATCAGGCAATGACAAATTTTAATTTAGACAGACCTTAAAACAAGAATATACCACATAAGATATTTCGCGTTAATGTTCTTTACAAGTTTACTATTACGTTTCAAATGACTTAAGTTAAGTATAAGGCATGTGCCCTTAAATTAAGGCCTAAAGTCTTATGCCATGAATAAATATTTTGTTGTAGTTAAAAAAACAGTAAAAGTTATTGGGTGTCACTCTCAAAGCTCTGCCTTTTTAAAGCATTCAATATTTATGTACATTTTTGTCACATTTAATAAAAGGAAATTACACCAAAACTTTTCAAGAATGCATTTAACAAAATTCTTGATTGAAGAAATATTTTCTCAAATGTCATATGTTTTGTTTAAAATGGCTTAAAACAATGAAATAATATTTTGGAAAGACTTCTATATTGTTACAACAATGTATTAATTCAGCTGCTGCTGAAAAGGAAAGTGAAAAGTTTTGGCGAAAACTGAAGTCTTTGTTGAATGTTAAGGGTAAGGAATCGCATAAATTCTAAAAACTAATAAAAATCTTCCAATCATCATATTTAAAAACAGAAATATTTCTTCCTAGTGCAACTTGAAGCATTGTGATTGCTAGTATTAATTAACAATAGTTTCAAAAATTAACATTAAAATAATCAAACCAATTTTTCAAGTGCAATATGCGATTCCTTACCCTTAACATTCAACAAAGACTTCAGTTTTCGCCAAAACTTTTCACTTTCCTTTTCAGCAGCAGCTGATTTAATACCATCAACCAAACATTCTCTTTTAACATGTAAAATTAAGATAAACAATTTACGAAATTACTTTCTGTTAGTCAAATTAGCTACAAAATTTGTGAATGATTTGCACCTACGAAATTAATTCAATAATACATATGTACACATATCCTCCGATAACAAGGCTCCACAAAACTGTTCGCATCGCCCAAACGAAATAGTGTACGACTTTTCCAAGAACAGTTTGGGCATAAAAAAAACCCCCAACTTTCATGGCCGTGCTGCTCACAAGTCAAAACGTCAAGGCCGTCAATGTCATTCCAGATGAACTGCGAAATGCAAGTTGTGTTTAGGTATCAGACCCGACCATAAGAAATCGTCTTCGAGCCCACAATTTAATAGATATCTGATACAGGGACGAAATTTTACAGCCTTTTGTCATGCTTAGTCTTTTTCAAATTGAAGCAGGTTCTGTTCTTTAAGACGACAATGCTGTTGTTAATGATTTTCTCACCACAAATGTTATTTTCAAAACGGCTTGAAGGCTCCGGTCTCGCAATCATTGATTTTGACAAGTAGAAATCTAATCATTCGTGGTATATTTGAATTTGAGATGGAAATCTCTGGTTCTCAATGATTTAACTTCATCAGAAAATCGACACCAGTCTGCAAACAGTTAAAGTTAGATCTACCAGTATTCCAATTAAAAAACATTCCTGTTGACATTATTATTTTTCTCAATAAAGCATTGATTATCGCAAGTTATCTTATTTTTTAAATATAATTTGAGTCCATATTTACGCAAATAATTGCATATCAAAGAAAAGAAAATTTCCTAAGAGTGATCAGTTTGGATACTTCAGATTTGATTTCCCAATATTTTAATTCCTAAAGCCTAACAATTCAAATGATTTGAATTTTGCCATAAAATGTTTCTTAGTCACAAAAATAGGATTTGAACCAGTTAGCATCATAATTAAAAAAAAGAAAAGATGATGTTATGAAGTTATGAAAGCTTTAGTTTTAGTTTTAAATATTTCATTCCAACATTTTAAGTTATAATTTCACGAGATACCATCCATTCAAGAAACGACATTCAGAAAAATTTAGCCAAACTTCCAACTTCCAACTTCCAACTTCCAAATAAACACCTAATTGACTCTATAGGACACTCCTTACAAAAATGGATTATTATCATGATCTAAAAAAAGAGTTATTACCCAATACTCTGCAAATAAAGAAAATCACTGTCAAATAGGCACTTGTCTTTGTTTCCATTAAGTAAAGTTAAATCAAGATCATATTTTGTTTAATCGTCAAAAAATTCTTTTGTCCGGTTACGAATAAGTAACTTTTTTTGGTATACTTTAAATACTTTTATAAAAAAAAAATCTACTTGTGACGTTACATTGGAAGTCAGAAACCTATTTGAATTTTTTTTTTAAGAGTAGTATATCTCAAACACATAGTAGTTCTGCATTTAGTAGTTCACAATCTGCATTCATTAAATTATATCCTGCGAAATCCTGCGAAATCTCCGCTGATGGTTCATTTGAGTTTTTTTGTCAGGAAACAAACTAGTTCTAGTACGACTATCAATTTGGAGCTTTGGAGTTTTGGAGGGATATTAAAATTGTCGAAATGGTGACAGGTTTGAGGTCCTATTTCTGTTTTTGAATATAATGGTTTGAAGACTTTTATTAGTTATTAGAATTTATTAGTATTTGTCCCATTATACATATTGTATTGTATTTATGACATAATCAACTGCTTGTATGGATATAAAAACTGCGATGTCATAAAAAACTTGATGAACGATTAGCTGAGATTTAGCAGATTTTGATTTCATAGCTACTAATGAGTTTAAGATATGCTTCTGGTGAAAGTCGATTCAAATAGGTTTTTTGACTATTTTGGTTGAACTACAATATTATAAAACTGTTTAAAGCTAAAAGAAAACTGTTGGTAGTTTCAGCCGTGATATTGTATTTGTATAGATTTGAATTGCTATGAATGTCATCTGGTGATTTAATTTTTTTAAATATTGTATTTTAAATATTTACATATTTAACTAACAATCTGACGCTGATAATCTTTTAAAAAACAAATCAGCAGTTGACATACAGAGCAGTTCATATCTATGCAAAAACAATATCACGGCTGAAAATACCAAAAGTCTTGTCTTTCAGCTGTAAAACCATACTTCAATCGACTTAAAAGAGCGAAATATCTCGAGATGTTTTGCAACAGTCAAGTGCTTTCATCAAATAACATCCTGCGAAATCTCCGTTGATGGTTCATTTGAGTTGATTAGACATTGCAACAGGAACCAAAAAGGTCTTATTTAACAATAAATCTGGAGCTGACAATATTTAAGTAAATAAAATCCGCAGTTCAAATGTATGCAAAAAACAATATCACGGCTGAAACTACCGACAGTTTTCTCTTTCAACTTTAAACAATTTCGTCAACAGAAAAGGTCATGAACCTACTTGAATCGAATTTTACGAGAAGCATATCTCAAACTCAATAGTATCTATGAAATCAAAATCTGCTAAATCTCCGCTGCTCGTTTATCAAGTTTTTTTTATCTATGCCAAAACAATCTCACGGCTGAAACTACCAACAGTTTTGTCTTTCAGCTTTAACCTTAGCTTGCTGGAATTTTTTAGACTAACTTCCGCTGTTATCTGGATTAATTTCAGCAGAAGCTCCGTAAAATCAACAACGTAACGGGAATTGGAATTTCTCCAAAACTACAAAAAAAATTTTACATAACTAAACACCTCATTTTTAAGTTATCATATGATTTTCATCAATCTGCACTCCAAAATAATAAAGTTAAATTTGATCAGGGTGAACAAATTAAGATTACCTAAAGTTTTGACAAAATTAATATTCCTTGTAGCATTTGTCAATCTTCAAAGACACTGTTAAACGACCGCTAAATATCTACATACGCCGTACTGAAAAGGACCGTATTTCCCAAAACCATCTGTTCTTTCAAATATGTTTGAATACACAAACCTGATTTCGCAATGTTGTATTCTAAATTGCCAATCCATTTCACTCGTTAGGTTTGATTTCAGTCTCCAAAATGTTGACAGTGTTGTATTTCATTCCAAAATTTGGAATTACGTTTTTCTTTGAGCCATCACATATACTTGTTTTGAGTAATTGATGACAGCCACCAAATTCAAAGAAAAGTGTTCCATTCAGTTTCTGTGACATAAATCAAAGTTTCACACGGGCTGGTGAAATTTGCATCATGCATGAGTATCCCTTGTTGTAGTGGTCCTGCTTTGTAAATAAATTATATTTGCATACTAAATGTAATGATAGACAATGTACCTAACATACAAATGATTGTCTACTTGCACATATACATGTATATTAGTGATTACATTTGCATCGCATTTTTAACTTGAATACATTATTTGATCAGTTATGTCATTATGTCAACAATTACATATCCATTCTTTTGGAGGCATCTTTGGTTTATTCAGTCGCACCTTCAGGTTAGAGGATGGTACATATTTGAAGTCATTTCTGTATGATTTGTTTAATCGGTCTGTCATGGATGTATTCTTATAATTAGTTCATTGGAATTGAATTACACGTTACAATCAAATATTAATTTTAAATACACAATTTATGTGTCCAATATTTTATTTGGGATCATTTTTATTTATTATGAACAGTATTATAGTACCAGATGCATTTATGAAGTTCATCTGATTTGAAAGACTATTCACCTAAGGAACATCTTTTACACCCAATCAAAAGTTAGGCACCGCAATTTTTTTAAATCAGAAATGTTATGCCGTGGGAATGTCAATCAGTGAAATTTGAGTCTTTGACTGATTTCTTGAAAGGAAACAAATTAATGTTAACATTCAGAGAAACTATGACTGTAGTTTTAAATGTACTGATTTTTTTTTCTCAGAAAGGCATGAATGCAGCTGCTCGCAGTTATTTTTATACTTCTGACCCGACAGGTCTTGCAAAAAATTGTAATAAAGTCGCATTTATCTCAATGCGGTCGTGTGAAATGTCGCCATGACTGGCGAATGTCGTAATGTGGTCTAACTTGCTCACACCAAGCATCGCAACGGACGCCAGTCGATCGTAACTCGATCGCATGCTGATCGCAGAAACTTTGGCTGTGGGCTCAGCTTGGTCCTATTCGTTCGCATGAATAATCGCCAACACGGATGTGTGATTGTCTGGGGACCTACTTTCGATTTATACGACCTGTCATAACAAATGCAACTCTGTCTCAATGTGCTCGCTACTAGAAGGATATGTGGTTATTTTTTTGTCGCAGTGGAATCGTACAAGTAATTTGGTGGAAACGCAAACGCTAAATTGTTTAAAATTGGTTGCTAAAAAGTCTGAGACCGCTGCAATCGACGTGATCGTGGTGATCGTGGACAGTCGCATATCGGTCGCTGTTTCATACGGCCTTTTTTCATTTATCATTGAAAACATAAACATAGCACAATTTAGGAATTTGGGAGATAAAGGTGCGATTTGGTAGGCGATTAGAACTTAATTGAGGACATGTGGTAATTTGGCTCTTATCTAAGGAACAAAAAATCCTAAAACATACTCTGTGTCACTTTAAGAGTAAATATGTCCCCATTTGAGCAATCAGTCTGTTAATTGCTCCAAGTCCAATTACAGAAGCAAGGGCCATAACTCTTTAAAAACAAAATTTCGGAAATTACTTTTAAACTCGACCAAGAGTATAATCAAGTGTACCCATAACCAAAATTTCACTCCTCTAGGTGTAATAGTTTCTGAGAAAATCTGTCCCCTTTGTACACCATATAACTAAGTCCAAAAAATGATGTTTCCATGGAAACGACTTTAAAAAAAGGATTCCAGAAAATTCAGAAGTAGTCAAAACTGTTGACAAGGTTATGGTTAACAAGTGTGCAAAGTTTGGTTGATCAAGACCTAACAGTTTTTGAGAAAATTTACCGGACAGAAGAACACACGGACAGAATGGCCGATATAAAATAATGACTATCTGACGTACATCTTATTTGACTATTCATCACATAATATGGTCACTCTACTGAACATATTTGCATACCAATGCTACCTTTCAGCATCAGTCAGTACTTTTGATTATAAGGCACTATTTTCAACGCAAAGCACAATGATTCGAACAACACGTGACGTATTTCTTTAATATTTAACTCATTTCATTTTTGCAATCTACATACTTTTTACATTATTAATAGTGCTAACATGTTCAGATCCTGATAATCAAAACTAAAATTATACTCCCTGTGTATCATATTCTGAACCTTGGTAGGTAAACTTTGAAAATATCTTTTCCAAATAAATCATGAAAGCAAAAAGTAAGGTCTTTACCTATTTAAATATTTAAGCTCTCTGGGTAAGACATTCCAGATGGATGTAAGATGTCACCAACTACCGAATTTATTGAAGATAAGCTAATTGAACATGAAATGAAAACAAACAGCCAGGGAACGAGCTAGTAGCCGTTCTGCGCTGGCCGTATGAGTATGGGTAATAAATATAGAATATAATCAAGGATGTTCGCTCCTCACCTGCTTACAAGTCACATACATCTTGTGCCGTAGCGGCCGTGCCGTACTTTTTACGTTCTTAGATTATGTTAACGGCCTTAAGAGTAATTGAGGGGTCCGAATGAGGGGGTATCTAAAACGTCTATAAAATGCTACCCAGTCCTAGAAAATAGTTCAGATGAAGATATTCTGAAAGCTTAAATAATTTACTGTAACATACTGTGTTATTAGGAATCCTGGAATTTGGTTGCAAAGTGAAAAATCATCATGAAATCGAGTAATTTTCGAGTTTGGTTGCAGTCCCTTATAGGCAACTGCAACCGAATTATTTTTTGTCCAATATTCATCATTTTTCATGGCTTGGCTAATAATAATTTGGTTGTAGGTGATAAAATGATTTTTTGAAAAGGTTATCACATCAATTTGGTTGCAGGAGACTTCAAATTTACCTTTAAACTTTTAAAAATTAGTTTTCTATCAGAGGCATCTGTTACAGCCAATGAGAATAGTGTTGAGATATGACAACAATTCGAATTCGTCTCGGGGCCACGTTGTAAAAACAAATGGCAATTTAGGAATAATTTGGTCAAAGAATGTCATAAATACTTGCCAAGACATGTTAAACTATAGAGAATGTTAGATTTAAGTTTTGTAGAAATTTTCCATCCACTTTGTCAGAAACGACAGCGAAGCGGGACACGACATGAAACCCATGGGTTTCTTATCTTTGTCATCTCTACTCTGATTGGTTGATTCCATAAACAAAGATATTATCAGTGTTTGAGTGACAGGGCAGTAACGGTTTTTTTGGTGCCTGGGAGAGCTCAGCAGGGTCAAAGGTCTCAAAACTTTACTACAAGTTGTGGCTGGTAGTAGTCTACTGAGTTTCAATGCATAATCATCAGGGAAAAAACCATTAGTAATAATACATGAAGTTTAAATTTCTGTGATAGGCTGATAATTTTTTTAGTATATTAAGTTATATATATTTTATGAAATGACCAACACAAAGGAGATCTTTAATTATAGAATTAGATATAATTGTATTTGTTAAAATTCTCTGAAAAACGTTCAAAACAACCATAGTCTTTTAACAATGTTTGGATGTATTTGAAGTAAACATGTCACTATTGTTGACAAAAGTTATACAAAATTGTCTAAATCCATTTACTGTCACAATAATCTTTTTATAACCTTAGTCTCTACAACTCCCCACAAGCAGAGCTAAATATTTGGAGGACATATGGGATGGGGGAGGTTTTGATTTCCCGGTCAGGCTGGGAAGGCAGTGAAATCTGACACTCTGAATGGATCTTTTTCTCCACTAGCAGACTTGTTTGGTATGGTAATGATGAGAATCTAGTCACGTGACATTTACAAAGTTAATTCAAATTTGGAAATAAATGCAGTCAAAGTACTGTTTTAGTTTTTAGTTTTGATTAAACAAGTGTAGGAATTCCATTTCTTTGAAGTGTCAAGGATATATTGTGTAAATATGATATCTTTCCGGTAAGAAGATTTTGATTTATTCCACCTCGAACATATGTACCCTCATTTTTTCCCTTCAAGGTGTAGTTTTTTCAGGTCAACTTGGCCACGCCAACACCGTGTATAGTGGCGGATGCCGGCCTTTAATGTAAAACCCGAATTCTTCCAAACCATAGAAATTGTGATTGTCAATCTTAGAATCTACAGTAAAAAAGAAAAGAAAAGCTTCTGTCTAACCAATATGCACAAAATGAAATGAAATGACAACCTGCAATAAGTGAATGCAAGATTAAAAGGGCTAAATCATTAACAGAAATTATTAATAAAAAAGCCATATTTGGGCAATAACGATTGCAAATATCAGTATAGTCCAAAACGTAAATCATGACATCGATCTTGATTTTAATCAATTTCTATCTTTGAGCATTGAAGGCATCGTAATATGATCACGCCCATCTTGTCAGTCAAAACAAGGTGCCCGATAATTGGCGTTAAAATGCCGAACTATAATGTTTTCTATCGGCGACTGTTCTTTTCAAACGAAATGAAAATTTTGTGACATTTCTTTGTTTCTTTTTCTTATTGATGATTAAGTATCGATCTATTTTTGTTTAACCAAAAACAAATGTCATACACGAAGTTCATCGTGTGATGTTAGTAACCTATTGACAAATAATGAGACAATTAAATTACGTTATTATGTTTTCTTTACCATGTCTAACATGGAAAAATACAAATATCATGTTTCAACTCACAGGCAAATGTTTTAAAATTATTTTGCAATCACTCTACTGAAGTACAAAAAACATTTATTTTTGTAGTTTACATGTAAGTAGAATAAAACACAAATATCAATCTTGCTAGTATATGTCATAGAAAATGTGTGTATATAGAAGGTGTATTCTTTGCAGTTGACATAAACAACAGTTTAAATCAAGCTTTAAACAGTTTCATAATATTGTAGTTCAACCAAAATAGTCAAAACCTATTTGAAGCGACTTTTACGAGAAGCATATCTCAAACTAAAAAGTAGTTGGGAAATCACAATCTGCAAAAACTCGTTCATGATATCGTAGTTTTTATATCAATACAAGATGTTGAGAAACGTATCAGTTCAAATCTATGCTTAACACGTTCCGGTGTCATGTCATAAACCTTCTTTAATCGACTTTTGTTTGTAGAAATTTTCCTTCCACTTTGTCAGAAACGACAGCGAAGCGGGACACGACATGATCGAAAACCGGATTTGGTAGCTTTGAGTAAAGTTGCCGATGTTTCATTAAAATGTAAATAAAGAGCCAGGTAAAGTAATTTGCGATATCATCGTTTAGTTTTTCTCTGTAACCAAATTATGTTTAGTCAAGACTCTTCTGTTCTATGAAAACGTGTATTTTTGATGGTTTCAAGAATTTGCAAAACTTGAAAATTAGACGTTTTCAAGGTGATAAATCGGTCTGCAACCATAATCAAAAGGTTTCATGTTATATATCATTATATAGAAAATTATCTCAGCCATAAATCACAATCTGCAAAAACTCGTTCATGATATCGTAGTTCTTATATCAATACAAGATGTTGAGAAGCGTATCAGTTCAAATCTATGCTTAACACGTTCCGGTGTCATGTCATAAACCTTCTTTAATCGACTTTTGAGAGCGGCATATCTCAAACACAATAATAGTTGAGGTTTGTCGAGATGATTTACAACATTCAAGTGCATTCATCAAATTACACCCTGCGAAGTATCCGCTGATGAGTTTTGAGACATTGCGTTTTTTATATCTCAACAAACTAGTTCTAGTTTTACTGGAGCTGACAATAGTTTTTAAAAAAACCAAATCAGCAGTAGACATAAACAGCAGTTCAAATCTATGCAAAAACAATATTACGACTGAAACTACCAACAGTCCTTCAGCCTTTAAACAGTTTAGTCAAAACCTATTTGAATCGACTTTTACGAGAAGCAGATCTCAAACTAAAAGGTTTGTCGAGATGATATACAACATTCAAGTGCATTCATCAAATTGCATTTTGCGAAATCTCCGATGATGGTTCATTAACGTTGTTGAGACATTGCAGTTTTTTTATCTCTTGGTCAGGAAACAAACTAGTTCTTGTTATTTTTAATCTGGAGCTGACAATATTTTGAAAAACAAATCAGCAGTTGACACACACAACAGTTCAAATCTATGCAAAAACAATATCACGGCTGAAACTACCAACAGTTTTCTCTTACAGCTTTAAACAGTTTCGTTAATTTATAGGAAACAGAAAACGTCATATACCTACTTAAATCGACTTTTACGAGAAACATATCTCCAAATTAGGTTGTAGTAGCTATGAAATTAAAATCTGGAAAATCTCCGCTGCTCGTTTATCAAGTTTTTCATGACATCGTAACCTATATATACATACAAGCAGTTAAGAAACGTATCTGTTCAAATCTATGCAGAACCAATTATACGCTTGACACTTTCCGGTGATATGTCATAAACATTCTAGGGGCTAATCTTTTCGAGATATCGCGTTAACAATGTATTACAAAGTGGACGAAGTGTCATGGTGATATTGAAAGTGACATCAAGTGAATGGCGTCTGAGGCTTCCTCCATTGAAGGCTGTCCCCAAATATGAACACTCTAAGTGCTAAGCTTTAATATACATCGCGTTAAAAATGTATTACATAATCGTCAGAATGTCGTAGTGACCTTGAAAGTGACGTCAAGGTCATCAAAGTCGACTGGCGTCTGAGTCTTCTGCCATCAAATATAAACACTAGGTGCTAAGCTTTACGAGATATACAGTTAACACTGTATTATAAGTGGTCAAAGTGTCGTTGTGACCTTGAAAGTGATTTCAAGGTCACTAACCTCGACTGGCATCTGAGTATTCCTCCATTGAAAGTTGTCACCAAATATGAACAGCCTAAGGTGCTAAGCTTTACGAGATATCGCGTTAAAAATGTATCACATAGCGGTCACCAAAGAAAGTGAAAGTGTCACCATGCTGTGAATGCTGTCACCAAATATGAACACTATAAGTCTTACGCTTTACGAGATATCGCGTTACCAATATAATAAAAAGTGGTCAAAGTGTCATAGTGACCTTGAAAGTGAAGTCAAGGTCACCAACGTCGAATGGCGTCTGAGCCTTCTTCCATTGGATGCTGTCACAAAATATGAACACTCTAAGTGCTAAGCTTTTACAAGACATCGTGTTAACAATGTATCACATAGTCGTCAAAGTGTCGTGGTGACCTTGAAATTGAGGTCAAAGTCACTAACCTCGACTGGCATTTGAGTCTTCCTCCATTGAAAGCTGTCACCAAATATGATGGGGCGGGATAGCGCAGTGGTTAGCGCGTTCGGCTTCGGATCAGGAGATTCGTGGTTCGAATCCCGCCAGGGGCTCGGCAACTTTCTCTGCAGTGGAGAACTGTTCTACACGCAGTCAGGTTTGGGTGCAATGCTACACTGAAATTCAGCGCAGTACCACCCATGGTTCGCCAGTTCCAGCCGATGCTCGCAGGTTTCACCGCAACCCATAGCCACAATAATGTTGCGGGCTTTTTCCCTGCAATAATACTAGCAGCCGCGATATAAGTGAAATAATCTTGAAAGCGGCGTTAAACACCAACTCACCTCACCAAATATGAACACTCTATGTCTCACGCTTTACGATATATCGCAATAACAATCTATTACATAGTGGTCAAAGTGTCGTGGTGACCTTGAAAATGACGTAAAGGTCACCAATATCGACTGGCATCTGAGCTTTCCACCATTGAAGGCTGTCACCAAATATGAACACTACGTGCTAAGCTTTATAAGATATCGCGTTAACAATGTATTACAAAGTGGTCAAAGTGTCGTGGTGACCTTGAAAGTGATGTCAAGGTCACCAACGTCGACTTGCATTTGAGTCTTCCTCCATGGAAAGTTGTCACCAAATATGAACAGTCCAGGTGCTAAGCTTTATGAGATATCGCGTTAAAAATGTATTACATAGCGGTCATCAAAGAAAGTGAAAGTGATGTCAAGGTCACCAATGTCCAGTGGCATCTGAGTCTTCTGCCATTGAAGGCTGTCATCGAATATGAACACTTGAGGTGCTAAGCTTTTGGAGATATCGCGTTAACTATGTATTACAAAGTAATCAAAGTGTCTTGACGACCTTGAAAATTACATCAAGGTCACCAATGTCGACTTGCGTCTGAGTCATCCGCCATTGAAGGCTGTCATCAAATGTGAACAGTCTAGGTGCTAAGCTTTATGAGATATCGCGTTAACAATGTATTACAAAGTAATCAAAGTGTCTTGACGACCTTGAAAATTACATCAAGGTCACCAATGTCGACTTGCGTCTGAGTCTTCCTCCATGGAAAGTTGTCACCAAATATGAACAGTCCAGGTGCTAAGCTTTATGAGATATCGCGTTAAAAATGTATTACATAGCGGTCATCAAAGAAAGTGAAAGTGATGTCAAGGTCACCAATGTCCAGTGGCATCTGAGTCTTCTGCCATTGAAGGCTGTCATCGAATATGAACACTTGAGGTGCTAAGCTTTTGGAGATATCGCGTTAACTATGTATTACAAAGTAATCAAAGTGTCTTGACGACCTTGAAAATTACATCAAGGTCACCAACGTCGACTCACATCTGAGCCTTCTGCCATTGAACGTTGTCACCAAATATGAACAGTCTAGGTGCTAAGCTTTACGAGATATCACGTTAAAAATGTATTACATAGCGGTCACCAAAGAAAGTGAAAGTGATGTCAAGGTCACCATTGTCCAGTGTCGTCTGAGTCTTCTGCCATTGAAGGCTGTCATCGAATATGAACACTTGAGGTGCTAAGCTTTACGAGATATCGCGTTAACTATGTATTACAAAGTGGTCAAAGTGTCTTGACGACCTTGAAAATTACATCAAGGTCACCAATGTCGACTTGCGTCTGAGTCATCCGCCATTGAAGGCTGTCATCAAATGTGAACAGTCTAGGTGCTAAGCTTTACGAGATATCGCGTTAACAATATGTATTACATAGTGGTCAAAGTGTCGTGGTGACCTTGAAAAAAACGTCAAGGTCACCAATGTCAACTGCCCTCTGAGCTTTCCTCCATTGAAAGTTGTCACCAAATATCAACAGCCTAAGGTGCTAAGCTTTACGAGATATCGCATTAACAATATGTATTACATAGTGGTCAAACTGTCGTGATGACCTTGAAATTGAGGTCAAGGTCACTAACCTCGACTGGCATCTGAGCCTTCCTGCACTGAAAGCTGTCACCAAATATGAGGGGGCGGGATAGCACAGTGGTTAGCGCGTTCGGCTTCGGATCAGGAGATTCGTGGTTCGAATCCTGCCAGGGGCTCGGCAACTTTCTCTGCAGTGGAGAACTGTTCTACACGCAGTCAGGTTTGGGTGCAATGCTACACTGAAATTCAGCGCAGTACCACCCATGGTTCGCTAGTTCCAGCCGATGCTCGCAGGTTTCACCGCAACCCATAGCCACAATGGTGTTGCAGGCTTTCTCCCTGCAATAATACTAGCAGCCGCGATATAAGTGAAATAATCTTGAAAGCGGCGTTAAACACCAACTCACCTCACCAAATATGAACACTCTATGTCTCGAGCTTTACGATATATCGCAATAACAATCTATTACATAGTGGTCAAAGTGTCGTGGTGACCTTGAAAATGACGTAAAGGTCACCAATGTCGACTGGCATCTGAGCTTTCCACCATTGAAGGCTGTCACCAAATATGAACACTACGTGCTAAGCTTTATAAGATATCGCGTTAACAATGTATTACAAAGTGGTCAAAGTCTCCTGGTGACCTTGAAAGTGATGTCAAGGTCACCAACGTTGACTGGCATCTGAGTCTTCCTTCATTGAAAGTTGTCACCAAATATGAACAGCCTAGGTGCTAAGCTTTACGAGATATCGCGTTAAAAATGTATCACATACCGGTCACCAAAGAAAGTGAAAGTGATGTCAAGGTCACCAATGTCCAGTGGCATCTGAGTCTTCTGCCATTGAAGGCTGTCATCGATTATGAACACTTGAGGTGCTAAGCTTTACGAGATATCGCGTTAACTATGTATTACAAAGTGGTCAAAGTGTCTTGACGACCTTGAAAATTACATCAAGGTCACCAATGTCGACTTGCGTCTGAGTCATCCGCCATTGAAGGCTGTCATCAAATGTGAACAGTCTAGGTGCTAAGCTTTACGAGATATCGCGTTAACAATGTATTACATAGTGGTCAAAGTGTCGTGGTGACCTTGAAAAAAACGTCAAGGTCACCAATGTCGACTGCCCTCTGAGCTTTCCTGTATTGAAGGCTGTCACCAAATATGAACACTACGTGCTAAGCTTTATAAGATATCTCGTTAAAAATGTATTACAAAGTGGTGAAAAGGTCGTGGTGACCTTGAAAGTGACGTCAAGGTCACCAACGTCAACTGGCGTTTGAGCCTTCCTCCATTGAAGGCTGTCACCAAATATGAACACTCTAGGGGCTAATATTTACGATATCGCGTTAACAATATATTACAAAGTGGTCAAAGTGTCATTGAAGGCTGCCATCGAATATGAACACTTAAGGTGCTAAGCTTTACGAGATATCGCGCTAACTATGTATTACAAAGTGGTCAAAGTGTCTTGATGACCTTGAATATTACATCAAGGTCAACAATGTCGACTTGCGTCTGAGTCATCTGCCATTGAAGGCTGTCATCAAATGTGAACAGTCTAGGTGCTAAGCTTTACGAGATATCGCGTTAACAATGTATTACATAGTGGTCAAAGTGTCGTTATGACCTTGAAAAAAACGTCAAGGTCACCAATGTCGACTGTCGTCTGAATCTTCCTTCACTGAAGGCTGTCATCATATCAGGACAATCTAAGTGCTAAGCTTTTACGAGATATTGCGTTTATAATGTTTAACCTAATGGTCAAAGTGTCGTGGTGACCTTGAAAATGACGTCAAGGTCACCAATGTCGACTCGCGTCTGAGTCATCCGCCATTGAAGGCTGTCACCAAATATGAACACTCTAGGTGATAAGCTTTACGAGATATTGTGTTAACAATATATTAAAGAGGTCAAAGTGTCATGGTGACCTTGAAAAGTCAAGGTCATCAAATCCACTGGCGTCTGAATTTTCCTTCATTGAAGACTGTCACCAATTATGAACTCTCTAAAAGCTAAGGTTTACAAGATATCGTGTTGTTTCAAAAGATTTATCATTGAGTCACATAACTTTGATCGAATCATAACTTCTATCGGCCATTTTGAATGCTTACCCTCGCGATAAAAAATGAGATTTGATGTTTTGTTAACAGTCAATCGGCTGAAGCACAAAATGTTTTGCATGAAAATATCAAACGTAAGTAAGAGCTATGTTTGGGTCCCTTTTTCCACAGGGTCACATGACCAGATAAGTGACGTCACGCTCGAAAAAAAAATCTATGGAAGCTTGTAGGGCCATTTCTTATCAAAATCTTACATAGTTCTGAAAAAGTGATTTATTTCGTTGTGATGAACTAGAGTTTGTCTTTCTTATTTTTGATAGGTTTAGACTGATGGAGACACCTCAATATATTAATATAAATATTTCTTTGACGCCATTTATGCATATATGCAAGGAATGTCTACAAGAATAGCTTTCGCCAAGTTTTCTATACCTTTTGCAACCTTGCATGTCATAATCAGTTGAAAGGTTGCTGTTGAATGCATCACAACCGAACGGGATCCAGTGCTATCCATTGGGGAGGAGAAACAACTTGTCAGTCATATCCAGGCGAAGTCCAATTTTGGTTACGGTTATAACAGGAATGAAGTGACTGCCATTGCTACCGACTTAGCCGTAAGTCTCGGGGGAAAAAAGGAAAAGAAGAACCCTGTTTTTCATTGCAATGCATTTTATGGGTTCTTCAAACGTAATCTTGATTTATCAGTAAGACAACCTGCAGAGTATAACTTGGAATCAGACACTCAACGGATACACAATGTGGATGAAAAGGGACTCGCTGAAAATCACACCCCTTGGTCACTTCAAATCAAGGAACTCCAGTCTCTGTGACGACATCATGTTCCACTACAACCACAGTGATAGGATGTGATAATGCAGCTGGTGCGTCCATCCTGTCGTTTTTCATCATCAAAGGAAAAAGAATGAGGGACAAACTTTTAGAAGGATCCACCCTTGGGACAGCTGGCACTATGAGTGATTTTCCGACATTATCTACAGGAACATTTCCTCAAGTACAGCGTCTGCAGACAGTCCCCTTCTGATAATGTATGATGGCCACAAATCTCATGTCTCCATACCTCTGATCAACTGGGCAAGACAACATCATATCGAATTGTTTGTTCTCCCGCCTCATATCTCTCATGCTACAGCTGTAAATGTTGGTTGTATCGGACCCTTTTCCCTGGATTTACAACAACTTGCTTCACAAATATATGAGAGAAAATGCTACCAGTTTGGTCAACAAGAAATCAGTCTGTCAACTTGGATGTAGAGCTTACGACTTGTCATTAAGGGCATCCAACTAACAGTCATCTTTTCGAAACTTCGCCATTTACCCATTTAATGGGTCTGTTTTGAGCGATTTGAACTATGCACCATCTACGTTTTAAAGCCTGCTGAAACATATGGGGATCCTTTGCCAACGTTTCCTTGGATGTGGCTGTTGAAAAACCTTCAGAACATGTTGTTGACAAATCAGATATTGTCGTATTCTTTGATGAAAAAGCGTCTGTGCTCGTTAAGAAGTTTGTCCCGATGAAGAAGAGGAAAGTTTTGAGTGCTGTCGTTGGAGGGAAAGCTATCACTGAAGATAACACAACAGAAAAGAAAACAAATATCTAAGAAATCTAAATCTTCAAAAAAACTCTGCTGTTTGCAAAAATGTGTCCCCAAACCTCAGTATGTCTGGAATATCTTGATTTTTTTCATGAAAATGACAATGACAGCTTTGATTTGTATGACAGCGATGATGTTATAATTGATGAAGAATTGTGCTGCAAATGTAAAAAGTATGAAGTTTGAAGAAGTGTGTCATAACAACTTGGGCTCTGGCACTCATACGACATGTCAGCATTGGATGCTTATACATATTTGTACCCCAGTTCATGTTGTACGCAGACATTCAGAGTTTTGGTGTCCATGTCACAATGAACCTGAAGAATAACTCACTCATCGGCTTAAACTTTGTAAATAAGTTCATTTTGTGAAATAATTCCTGCATTAATTTTAAAGTTTTGACAATGAAGAACAGTGAGATTTACAAATAAGTGTGAATGATGCGACATTCAGAATGACAATGTGTGAACTTTAAATTTGCCAAATGCGCTACAGACTGACAAATCATGTGATTGAAATTATGTGACTTAACTTTCTAGGTCACTTCTGTTGACACTGAGAGCGCAGTCATGCTAACACTGTGATTATCGATGGATTCGAGTGGATTTTGGACATATAAAACTATAAGTAAGAGTCTTTGAAGATAAGACATGAAAATGTTATATTGAAACAATACTTTTGTCAGTTTTGGGCATTATTTGAACTTTATACTTTTTACTATTACTTTCCACTAATTACAACCTACAAAGAACATTACAACAGTGTTATCAATGACGAATTTATTGTACTTTCAACATTCTTATGAATATACTACTTTAATGACTCCATAGACAGCTTTATCATAGTACAAAACAAAAGTTGTGGTGATTCTATTACATGTGCATTTATTCAGGTACTGCTAATTCAAAAAACCTTTTACCAATATCTAATAAATCTTATTTGTGTAATCATGCATCATATCATATATGCACAAAAGGAATGATCCCTCTGAATTTGGATTCAATAAAGCACCCTGATAGTTCAGTCCCCCTCAATTTGGGCCTAAATGTATTTAAGTACCTTTAAAATCTTTTAATCAATTTTATCAATATAATATCATTATTTTGACCATTTTCCACAATAATAAGAAAATGAAAGAAGAGTAGAATTAATCCCCCTTATTTGCAGAGGTCAAGTGGATTCCTAGGAAAGTTAAGATGCAGATTGCTCTTGTGCATGCGAGGAGGAGGAGTCTTGAGGTTTCATCACATCCGGCAGTTCTGGCGGACTTGAATAGCAGGTCACTTCTAAGCATTCCCACTCTCCATCTGCAACAAGCACAAATAAGCATGACTATTCAGATCATAACTGAAATAAATGAATTGAAATATAAAACTATTAATAATCATCATATGGTCAGTACTAGGGGTGACTACTGACCCTAAAGGGACTATTGTGATAGCAAAAGTCTATTGTACCAAACTATTGTGAATGCAATAGTTTGACCTGCTATTATGATAGTTAATAAATAAATGAAATAACACAATTCAAGATTAAACAGTGTTTTATTGTCTTATGATTTTAAAGTCGGCCAAAGCTTTCAAAAGTATATAGCAAAAAGAAGAATAATTCTTGCATTTTTCGATTTAAAGGCACTAGTGCACGCTTTTACGGTTTAAATTGGCTATTTTAAGGTTTAAGAGGACTTATACAATCACTTAAGCTTTCTATCGATGCAATGAAATACTTAAAATTCTTCACAATTGACCTGCAATCAACAATGAAAAAATTTAGACAGCCGCTGTCGGCTTGGACATATAACAAATCTAAGGTTAGTTGTGCACAAAACGGATAAATTAAAGACATTTGAAAGCGGCTGAACACTTATTATGTGCAGCTGTTTAATTTACCTTAACTCTGAACTGAGAACAAATAATGGATTATGTTTTATGAAAGCAATGTTGTAAATAAACCGACTTAATAACACAGCTTTAGCATCGCTATTAGATTGACCAAAGCGGCTGCCGTTTCCGCTTTTTTGGTTATAAGCAAAATCTTAATATTTCCGATATCGTAGTTCATGCGGATTTATTGTACCGTAACATTAAATACTTCCGGTCTTTAAAAATCAACCTTACTACCTGAATACGTAAATATTCGTTAAATAACTTACGAGGTAGATTATTTGAGTGAGGTTCTTGAATAATATCGAGAGATATGCAGTATCTGTGCATTCGTTGTGTTAAAGAAATATTGGTGTGCACTAGTGCGTTTAATCATCGATCAGGGATCTGTCTCAGCAAATCTTTTCAAATCTAAAGCCTGCAGTTAGTTTCTTGGTAGCTAATTTTACTTATAGTTTCATATCAACATCTTAATTGACTTAACTAATGAAACTATAGCCATTCTTATTAAATTACTATCGATAACATACCATTGGCACAGCAACTATCGTGGTAAGTTGATAGTTGATTTATTGTTACACCCCTAATCAGTACATGAACGAGTGAACTTGAGTGTCAGTGTCATGTCTACTACTGCAAGGAAAAGGTATTTTTTTTAGATTTGGCAAAAAATTATTGAGAAATTACCCACTGACAATTTTGTGGTTGAGATACGATCTCCCAAGATCTCGTGTCGGGCATTGCCATGAGGTAACCAAGACAATTGTCAAAAAACAACATACAATGTCTATAAGAGATCTTGGATCTTGTGTTCTTGCATCTCCATGTGGCAAGGTATATTTTCCAAGGACAATTTCAATTGTCGAGGAAAAGGCAAATAAAGTCTGGTGTTATTCCGCAGTGTTAAAAATTTTGCTATAAAATGTTGGGAGAGCGTGTGTTATGTCGAAGGTACAAAGTGTTTGGTCCGGGCACCCTGTTACTCTGTCCAGTCCTGACCGATAGGTCCATGGAACCTCTCATGCTCAGAAGAGAATTTAAGAAATACAAGAGTTACTTGTAATCAACAAATGACAATCAGAACTATTTTACATAGAAGGCAGTTGTCCATGACTCCCCGTCTCATAGGCCTCTCTTAATATTACGTCATGAATATTCATGGTCTACCCAAAACGAGGCTAAGCCCGCATGAACGAGCGCTACAAACCCAGAAGTCATTGACGCGATTTTTGCTCGTAAAATTTTGTTTCATGCCATTTTCAAGCATGACAACTATCTTAAAATTTGGTCAAACATAAAACAGTATCTCTTATGTTATTTGAAAAAAACCATCTTTGTTTGATTTTCAGGTTTTGGTGCAACGACGACGTTTGCTCAGGTGAAGTTTATGTCATTTTTTGAAAGCGTTCAGAGATTTATTCGTCTCTTCAAAATTTCTTCTCGTGATGTAGGAATATGCAAAATATTTTAAAAACCGCTTGAAGGCTCCGGTCTCGCAATCATTGATTTGGAATACTTTAATCATTTGTGGTTATATTCAGTTGCAGATTACTGAAAAAACTGTAAACTGCGAATTTTCTGATATTCAAATATGTGCAAGATAAAAGTCTATGGTTCATAATGTTTTGAATGTTTCGGTATTCCAATTAAAAAACTTTCTTATTGTCATTTTAATTTTACCCATAAAGCAATTAATCAAGGTAAGTTATCATATTTTGTGAAAGTTATAATTGCGGTTATGGCCCGCGATGCCTAAAAAGACTACCCGACATGCTTAAAACTTCTATTTTTGAAAAACATGTTTTCTTAATAAAATGTATCAACTCAATTAATGCCTTAATTACCCCCGCTGTTTTGATAAGCAAGGTTTAGGATTAGGCTAAACGGTACTTTCTCCCGCACTGAAAATTATGCTTCGCGGTACAATAGAAGTTTTAGGCGTCTCGGTCCGACACCGTAACGCCTATACTTGATAATTTGTTGCCAAAATAAACATAAGAAATGATGAACTGTCAAACTGATAAAAATATTACAAGGCTGGATCAAATTCGACTTGATTTAAATTATCTATCTGCTTTATTTCTGACAATAATTGACATTTATGAATTTTCTTGTCGATTCATCAAAGTTATCCCCAAAATGCAAAAATTGTCGCATTTAAGAACATAGTGGTAACATTGTATGAACTCGTTAGTTTAATAACATAAATTTAAAAAAGATAGGCCTACATTCCAAGTACAACGGAAATATTGATCATGGATGATTTTGTAAATTGTAAGACGTTTGTTAAAATATTTCGACAAACATAAGAATTTTCAAACATCGAATTAGATATATTTAAAGATAATATATCCACAGAGGGGTACAATTAGCGGAAATAATTCATAACACAGAATGAATATCAACAACTATGAAACCTGAAAATAGCAGAAAAAAACATGTTTTATAAACACTTCTGGACAACAGATGCCAAACGTTTTATCAGCCAATCAGGTGCTAGGGGGGACGTGACGACATAGACAGGACTCGCTTACGCATGGTTGATCTGTGTCATTGTTTACATTATAGATTCCAGCGGTCGTGAATGTATATATTTTCACTGATTGTACTTATAAAAAAGCCCCTAAGTTACAATCAATACATCGACATATTCTGTTTGACATTAATTAACTGTTGTTGTTATTTGTTTGGGTTGTTAATCTCCGATAATGCCGATCGAGTGAACCCAAGCTGACATCTGCTGCCATTGTGACTGTTTTTTGTTTGAACACCTAAACAAATCGACTATCCCCCTGTGTAGCTAATTGACCATTGTATATGTAGAACATTTGTTACTACTTTATGCCATTTTAAAGTGTCAACTCAATATCTAACTCAGTGTTTCTGCTTTCCATGACTGTAACAATGAAATCTCGCATTCAATGGACTGCCTCTCGGCAACTTCCGGATCTGGTCATTGGGATACGACGGTTCCTAGCAGCTGTTTTAGCCTTATCAACCAGTTATGAGTGAAAATGAAAATGAAATCTTTGATGTGTTTAGTAAATGTACCTCTTGATTCGTGATTTTCCAACTTTTATGTACTAGTGTATTTTGCATACTAGGCCTAAGGATACAGATTATTGTTGTTTTGTGTGAGTTAATGGTCAGTGTTTGAGAAAAAGAGTGTGGTACCAATTTAGAGTGACCTAGGCCAATATTGTCAATAATAACATTATGTTAACAAAATATATTTTCAATAACTGACAGTCTGCTGACAATTTCACTGCATGTACAGATTGTAATTGTTATCATGCAGACTGTAGTAGTGCTGTTGATGATTGAAATTGGACTTCCTAACATGCACCAAATAAATTGATGTTTGGATATATAATGGAATGAAGAATATGATTACTAATTAAGATGAATAAAATGACTTTACAGGAGAGAAAACCGTGCACCTTTAATATCTTCAATCAAAATGTACCTTTCTGATGAAAGCTATATGAAAATAAATTTTAATCTCACCGCAGCGATACATGTATATATATTTATATTTAAATCAATAAATGATTTTATTTTACATTCTGTATTTGCTATATCAAATCTCGCAATTATTTAAGAATTTCATTTTTAATGTATAGACAATTTTTCCCTTGTGTAATTTATGTGTTCTTTCATAACTTTTATTGTCAATTTCAGTCACCATGGCAACACACATGCATTTGCAATTTCCTGTTTCAAGATTGTTGCATGCTTCGATTGTTATATATTGTTGATTGTGATGTAAGTTAAAGCCTGCTTGGAAATGTATTGCAAATATGATTTTTTTTTTCAGTTTTAACTATTGCAACCAAATAGAATTATTAACGCTGAAAAGCATATTATTTCCATTTCCTTCAGTACTTTAGTACCGGTATGTTACCAGAGAGAGGTTTTTAGTTACCTAACACTTCTTTTTCACACCAGACAATATAGTCATAAAGTTATTACCTAACAGTCTACAACATAGTGACACACACCTGTACATTATGGCAATTAAGCAATAAAGTTAAAGAGCCACTCCGTGAGTTGTTGGATTCATAAATGCCAAACTTAATCATTGGTGGCATTTGATTGAAGTATCGACTGTTACAGAAAAGACACATTTTAAAGCTTATTGTATTTTTACAGTGACAATATGAAGGTAGAACGTCGCAATTATGATCGAAAACCGGACAGTGGCGCGCGTCAAATAGTCAAATGTAATTTTGGAAACTTATCTTAAACAGCCAGGAGGGCAGTTAAGAGTTGATAGTGTTTGTTAGGTTATATAACTAGTATCCATGTATATTGGACGTGATATCTACACATCTGTGCATTTATAAGGCTGTTATTAGATTTTCATGGAAACCCAGTATTTATCATATATATGTATTTTGGACATGAAAAGTTAAGATGTTTTGATTTTATATCACCGCATATGATATTTAGGTTCGTATTAGGTAAATTATATGTTATGAAAATCGTGGAGTGGCTCTTTAATGAACTGAGCACCTGGCACATGTTCAATTAGGTAATACACAAGGCACTGATTAGTTATCTAAACTTTATCCTCACACATGATCAACAGCCTTTATTGAAACTTGATGACGGTAATTAGGTTTGTCAATACACATGACACATGACAATATATTAACAAATCTAACTAAATACCTTATTTCATACTACTATGTTTATCAATATCAAATAGGCTATAAATTAACTATTGTAAGGCTACATAAAATGGTAAATGTTTCTACGGGGCAGCTTTATGACTTTGATTTTACTTTCTGTTGCTTCTAAAATGACGCTGTAGCAAGAAATTTTAATTTGTCATAAATGTTATAACCAAAACTGTAGAGTTAAAATACAAACATAAGTGACGTGCCCACACTTTTTGATTTCGTAGTCTAATAACTTTTATTTTACCCTAAGGAACTATATATAAGCTTCATTTCTGTATAAAACTTGCCTATGCGCTCAGCTTTTTCATGAATTTATAATTATTGATTTAAAGACAACTTTTAGATGCTTATTTAAATCATTCTAGACATGTTTATGTAATATTTCTTATATTGATGTCAAAAGTAACTTTCCTTTTTCTATACGAAGTATATAAAACTTGTTATACATGTGATTGAAATTCCATTCAAAGTGTCAAAAACGTACAGGACCAATGAATATTTCTTTTTACTAACCATCTTGTCTAAAAGCAAGTCCCAAAGTTGCTGGAGCTTGAGCCCTTGCTGTAGCTCCTGTAAAACCATAGTCTCCGAGTGTTTTGTGATCATCTGTTAAGGCCTGAAACAAAATAATTCTAGTTAGAAGAGGATTATAAATACAGAGGCACAGGCTCTTTAGTTCATTAGCCTTGGAATTGTTGATGTTCAAGATTAAGATTCATACCCATTATTTCTCCAGGTAAAATACATCACAAAAATTGTCCAGTGTCATTGCATTAGACAAGACCTCTTAGCACAAAATTGTAAGAAAGTCAACAAAACCATGTCGTATTCCTTGAATCATGATGAAGAATAGAAAACATATTCTTTAAAAACAAGAAAAAACCTAAGTTTGATACTGTCTGAGAAAACTTGTCCCTATTGAAGCATCAGATCTGTTAATCACTACAAGTCAAATTGCGCATTCAAGGGCCATAACTCTGTGAAAAATAATATTTCGGAAATGGCTTCCAAACTCGATCAAGAGCATCAACAGGTGTGTCCAAAACCAAAATTCATTCACCTAAGTGTGATACTGTCTGAGAAAACTTGTCCCTATTGAAACATCAGATCTGTTAATCGTTCCAAGTCAAATTTCAGAAGCAAGGGTCATAACTGTCAAAAATAAAATTTTGGAAATGGCTTTTGAACTCCATCAAGAGTATCATCAGGTGTATCCAAAACCAAAATGTCACTCCTCTAGGTGTAATAGTTTCTGAGAAAACCTATCCCCATTTGAGCAACAGATCTTTTAATAGCGCCAAGTCCAATTGAGCAATCAAGGGCCATAACTTTTAAAAAAATAACATTTAGGAAATGGCTTTCGACCTCGATCAAGAGTATCATCAGGTGTATCCACAACCAAAATTTCACTCCTCTAGGTATAATAGTTTCTGAGAAAATCTGTCCCCATTGTACACCATATAACTAAGTCCAAAAAATGATGTTTCCATGGAAAAGAAAAAAAATGAATTCCAGAAAATTCAAAAGTGGTCCAAACTGTAGACAAAGTTATGTTTTACAAGTGTGCAAAGTATGGTTGATCTAGACCCAACGTTTTTTGAGTAAATTGACCGGACGGAATGACCGCTACATGCCCCCGCTTACTTCGTAGTGGGGGAATAAAAAAACCAGTTAGGGAATGAACTATATATATATCTATATTCATTATATACACTCTTTGCTCTCTTATATCTAGAGGAAAACTCTCTATAAACACTAAATGCATTTAAAAACAATTAAAACATGCTTTGAATCTGCAAAACATCATATCTCAACAACATCCCACATCAATCTTCTGTTTCCCCCCTTTGTTGTGAGTTCACCTCAACTTAACCTAACCATATCACTGGCAATACCTTTGGAAACCGCAAGGATAACAGGTTACCATACACCTGTCCCTGGTTACTATGACTGCTCAATCCACTGTGCAAAATCATTCTTTTAAGAGGAGACGTAACGCATAATTTTGATTATTACAAATTATAATCTGTATTTGTATCACTTATAAGAATCAATATAGCCAAAAAATGTACACTGTAATTCAACTACGAGGACATCTTTTATACCCCTGTTTTGGATAAGCACCTAATGAGACTGGCGAGTGCTTTGACAAAATCATTGAAGCATCACTCGAGACCATTGAGAGCTAGCCACACGGGGGTACCAACTTCGGAAGGAGTATTGGGTTCAGACAAAGATTATTGAAAAGGGCGTCGACATCAAACTGAACTATAGAAAAAACAAAAACTGTCAGTGGAAAGACATTGGTCTGGAGGAGGTGCTGATTGTGGGGTAATACAGCACAAGATGCTTTCAAGAATTCGGAAGATGGAGACGAACGAACTTTTGTGATTAACTAACTTTTGTAATTTTGTCTTCTTCGTGGATGACATTGAGGGACACTAAAAGGAAATTACGATATCAGACTGTATTTATTTGACGATATCTTGTCACCTTTGTTTTCACTTGGATATGTTTTTCGTTTCATAAATGTGGAAGGAATATGGAAATTCCCTTAAAGATAAAACTTTTCTTTTCGAATGTATAATGTATTTCGAATTGAACTATGATTTATCCAATATGTCTTGTGACAAAGTGAAAAGGTAAAGTTTTTCACTTTAAAATATGTAAGACAAAAGTTAAAGGGAAATATCCTTATAGAATAAAGCTCTTATTCACGACAAATTTTATTATTCCAAAAATATATTTTGATAACGAGGTGATAAGACCTAAGAAATTATTCACCACAATTACAATCGAATAAAATAAAATGCCATGGCATTGTTATGATAAAACTTACTTTGTTTACGGGACTTAATTGACCAAGAGGCTTTGGTTTCGATTTTGTTTCTGATTTTTCCTCACGATGAAAAATCAAAAATAAGTTTGTTGCCTTAATAAAATATTTCTTTGAAAATTTGATGGAGTTCATTTTGACGTAAACTCTTCTTTAGCTTCCAGCCAAAGAGGAAGTCACAAATGTACAATCCTTTTATGTTTTTATATTCAATTTTTGAACTGTTGTACACAAAAAACCTTTCCATTTATATATTTAAAATATGTATTCATGTTACCACGCATTATTCCAATATATCATACCATGAGTAAACAAAATGTATTCTAAGGCAAAGATAAAAACATTATCCCTTAACTGTAGAAGCCTTAACGGTACGTTATAGAGAAAACAAGTATTTAAATTTTTGAAAAATAAAAAGCTCAGATTTATTGCCTCCAGGATGTGCATTTTACTGCAGAACAAGAACAAATAATTAAACAACAATGGGGCTATATAAAAGCAACTCGAAAGACACAGCAATTTTGTTTAATAATATTTTTGAATTCAAAGTTATTGGTAACTATATTGACAATGAAGAGGGTAATTATGTAACGTTAGATGTACTCATGCATTTATGAAAAGATCTTCACACTTGTAAACCTATATGGACCAAATCATGATAAAACGGATTTCATTAACAAATTTAAGGAAGTTGCTGAATGTCTAGAAGGAGAAAGAATTATCATGTGTGGAGATTGGAATGTAGTGATTGATCCTGAAAAAGACACATATATATATAACTATAAAAACCTAAATAATCCAAATGCAAGACAGGAGTTGCTAGATACAATAGATATTCTCGATCTAAAAGATCCATGGCGAGAAACAAAACCCTCCTCGAAAAGATTCACCTGGCGGCAACCTACACCTCTGCAACAAGCTCGACTAGATTATTTCCTAGTAACACATAATATTCTACAGTGTTTAACTGATACTGACATTATTCCTAGTATTAATTCTGACCACTCCATAATATCACTTACTATATCATTAACAGAACCACAGAGGTAAAGGCTTTTGGAAATTCAACAATTCACTTTTAAAAGATATAGAATATGTGGAACTTATTAAAAAAACAATAAATGAAACTATAGAACAATATAAAGACTCCAATAGTGAAGAGGGAAGTGATTGTGTATTACATGATCAGTTGATATGGGAAATAATACTTCTAAATATAAGGGGAGCTTCAATCTATTACTCATCAGCCAAAAAAAGAAAACTTTGGCTGTAGAAACTAGATTAGAGAAAGCTTAAAGAGCCACTCTGTGATTTTCATAACATATTATTTACCTTTGATATGAACCTTAATGTCGTATGTGGTGACATAAAAACAAAACATTTTAACTTTTTATGTCCAAAAGACATATATATGACAAATACTAGTTTTCCATGAAAATCTAAAAACAGCCATATAAATGCACAGAGATGTAGATATAACATCCAATATACATGGATATAGTTATATAACCTAACAAGCGCTATCAACTCCTAACTGTCCCCTGGCTGTTTTAGATAAGTTTCTGAAATAACGTTTGACTAACTGACGCGCGCCACTGTCCTGTTTTCGATCATAATTGCGACGTTCTACCTTCATATTGTCACTGTAAAAACACCAATAAGCTTTAAAATGTGTCTTATTGGTAACAGCCGATACTTCGCGATAAAATGACACCATTGATTAAGTTTGACATATGACTGCAACAACTCATGGAGTGCCTCTTTAATTGACTATGAAATCAAAATTGGTGAAACTGAAGATGAAAAAAAAGAAATATTCATAGAAAAAGTTAAGGAAACAAAACTTGAATTTGAAAATTTAAACAAAATCAAAACTGAAGGTTTTTTCATTAGATCAAAAGGTAAATGGATGGAACAAGGTGAGAAGTCTTCCAAATATTTCCTGCAATTAGAATTTAGAAATTTTCTTAATAAAACAATATCAAAACTTGAAAACAAAGATGGAATTCTATTAAATGCTCATGATGATATCACACAAGAAGTGAGAAACTACTACAACATTCTGTACACTAGTGAAGACTGTACACAGATTAATTTAACAGAGCATTTCAGGAATATTCCAAGCTTGATGATATTACATCAGACTCTCTAGAAGGCAAATTAACCTATGATGAAGTTCTACATGCACTTAAAAAGTTGAAAAATGAAAAAAGTGCTGCAGAATTTTTCAAATTCTTTTGGTTTGATATATATGAATATCTAATTAAGGCATTGAACTATGCATTCAATAATGGAGCTATGTCAATAACACAAAAGCAAGGATTGCTAACATGTATACCAGAAGAAAATAAGTATAAGCTATATTTAAAAAATTGGCGTCTCATTTCTCTTTTAAATACTTCGTACAAATTAGCATCAGCGGCAATAGCAATTAGATCACTAACATGGCAATGTACCCCGCCGTTATGAGATATTTAGAGCTAAGCTTTACGAGATATCGCGTTAACAATGTATTAGACAGTGGTCAAAGTGTCGTGGTGACCTTAAAAATGATGTCACGGTCACCAATGTCGACTGGTGCCTGAGTCATCCGCCATTGTAGGCTGTTGTCAAATATAAACACTCTAGGTGCTAAGCTTTATGAGATATTGCGTTAACAATGTATTACACAGTGGTCAAAGTGTCGTGGTGACCTTAAAAATGAGGTCAAGGTCACCACTGTCATCTGGCGTCTGAGTCTTCCTCCATTGAAGGCTGTCACCAAATATGAACACTCTAGGTGCTAAGCTTTACGAGATATCGCGTTAACAATGTATTACAAAGTGGTCAAAGTGTCGTGGTGACCTTGAAAATGACGTCAAGGTCACCAAATTCGACTGGCGTCTGAGTCTTCCTCCATTGAAAGCTGTCACCAAATATGAACACTCTAGTAGCTAAGCTTCATGAGTGATCGCGTTAACAAGAATCCGGACGTACGTACGGACAGACACCGCTGAATTCATAGTCCCCCGTTCCGCGTTGCGGCGGGGGACAATTAAACATGCACTTCCATCAATTGTACATGAAGACCAAAAAGGTTTTGTAGCGGGTAGATACATAGGGGAAGTAATAAGAATGGTATATGAGGTGATGGATTATACAGAAACATACCAAAAGCCAGGCTTACTTTTGCTAGTTAACTTTGAGAAAGCTTTTGATTCAGTAGAAAAGAAATTTATACACAATGTCCTAGACTATTTTAATTTTGGATCAGATATTAAAAAATGGGTGAATGTACTTTTCGTAGATATTGAAGCATGTGTATTAGTAAATGGCTATGCAAGTTCCTTTTTTAAGGTTACAAGAGGTTGCCGTCAAGGTGATCCAATATCACCATATATATTTATTCTATGTGCCAAAATCCTAGCTATAATGATTAGAAACAATGAAAATATACATGGAATAAAGATTGGAAATATTTGATCACTTCTTGTGCAATTTGCGGATGATACTACCTTAACACTAGATGGATCAGAAAGAAGCCTCT
The DNA here is from genome assembly GCA_921293015.1 of Phorcus lineatus. Classification (NCBI taxonomy): domain Eukaryota; kingdom Metazoa; phylum Mollusca; class Gastropoda; order Trochida; family Trochidae; genus Phorcus; species Phorcus lineatus. The sequence continues at coordinate 15,107,817 of OV121089.1, forward strand.
ACGCAACAATGAACACATAAGCTTTTTTTACAAGATTTTCTGGACTCAACATCAATGCTGAAAAGACTAAACTGATTTGGATTGGGTCTAAAAAGAGAACAATATATAAGATTTGCAAGGAATGGAAGTTTGACTGGTCACAAACACATTTTAAACTCCTTGGTTTGGAATTTGATGTTGATTTAGATAAAAAATGATTGATTTTAACTATACAGATAAGTTCAAGAAAACTAAGAAAGAAATGAACTTATGGACCAAAAGAACCTTGACACCATCGGGGAGAAATGTTGTATTGAAATCAATATTACTTCCAAAGTTAAATCACTAATTTAGTAGTATCCCAATCCCTCCTAAAAAGACTGTTGAAGATTTTCAAAGAAAGTGTTATCAATTTATTTGGAATGATAAACCAGATAAAATTAAAAGAAATATTATGCAACAGCCACCAAAATATGGAGGGATTAGCCTTCCTGATATAAAGACAGTCATTGCAGCTCAAAAATTGAGATGGATAAGAGATTAATTTATAGTGACGCTGAGTGGACAAAGTTCTTTTCAGAAAATATTTTAGATAAAAATATACTTTTTCTAGCAGACTCTCAATATATTTAACAATACATTGCTCCTGTCATTAACAATATGTTTTGGAAAGAGGTACTCCTTTTTTGGTCAGTTTATTTGACAGTAGCAATACAAAAAAAGTAAAACCTAATTTTATTCCTTTGCAGAAGAAATTATTTAGATATTACCAAACCACAAAATTTATTGCATTTTCAAATTGCAACTATTCAAAGTTCCATGCTTTCTGGGATTCTCTCCACATGCTTTTGAAAACTTCATAGACTACTGAAATGACTTGATTTCCTGAATTCTGGAAACCAACAGAAAAGTGTGTAATTTGGGTATCCAGCTTGTATCCATTCACTGAAACTAAGCGACTTCGTATCCAGTTGGTTTCCATTTTGTAATCTCTGATGATTAGTATATCCGTGCATGGAAACCAAGTTGAAACTAAATGGAATTTCTTTTGTATCAGGATACTCTTCACAGTTGTTTTCTTTTACTTATTGATATAACATTTGGAAAAAAAAGACAAATTGAGCTACTTTAAATTATTGTTTATTCTATATTACCTTACAATCAGGGATTTAACATTTCACTACATAATAAGTCACACACTATATATATATATATAAATAAGAAAGAGTAAACATCGGATGGTTCTGACTGGATCAATCTTCTTTAATACAATACGATGAATTCATTTCGACCAGTGTATCGGTCTTTTCAAGTATGTTTGACAAATGAAAGTATACACATATTTATAAAAGGAACAAAACAATAAATTCATACATTCATATATGTGAATGGGTAATTGGTTAATCAGTCATTCGTTGCCATTCACGTAATAATTGCCTCAAGCACCCCTAATTGGGTGTGACTCAAACACAATGGGGTTGTTCAGGGTTGATGATTCTGCAATGTTACATTAATCACTGATGAGACCGAGAAGTGCAATTAAACACTCATGATCCAATATATCACAACAGTAATCGCTTCCTTATGTAGGCTAACAGTTCAATGATGGAGAAAACTTGTTGATAAAAAATGTCTCTTTTGTTTCAAGAATAATGGTTGTATTTTCTGACTTTGCATAAACTTTGCATATCCAAATGGAAACGATACCTAGATGACTGTTTTCTATTATGGCAAACATCTAAGGGAGATATTCTAGACATCTTCAATATACTGCAGGACATGCATCCAAATATAAAATTAACATTTGAAACAAACCATAACGAACTCCCGTTTTTAGATATCCTAATCATAAAGGAAGGGACTAAACTATTAACTGATATTTACCATAAACCTACTGACACACAGCTTTATCTTCATTTCAAGAGTTCACATGAAAGGCATGTCAAAACAAATCTACCTTATTGCTTAGCACAGCGCATATGCACCATAATTAAGGATGAGAGGTTACGGCAAAAAAGGTTAGAAGAATTAAAAGATGCTCTGCAAAAACGGGCCTTCCCCAAAAATATGATTGACAAAGGTATTGAAAAGGCAACCAACCACACCATTTTGGAATTGCGAAAACCCAAAGAAAAATTAGAACAAAAACGTACTACAACATTTGTTAGTACCCACAATCCAAACAATCCAAATATGTTCCCTATAATTCAGAATAACCTAAGTCTCTTAACCCAAGATAAAAAGCTAAAAGATATGCTTGAAAAACATACCATAATTAAAAGCAAAAGGCAACCAAATAACTTGAAAAGGTTACTGACTAGAGCAAAATTCAGTACTTATAACACTGAAGCTGAAGTTACAAAATGCCAGGATAAAAGATGCGGTACCTGCCCTATCATTATGGAAGGCAAAAACTTCAAATTTGAGAAAGGGGAATCCTTTCAAGTTAAGCACACAATGAATTGCAGATCAAAAAATGTAATTTATGCAATTCTCTGCCCCAAATGCAAATTAACATACATAGGGCAAACTAGTAACCTACAAGCACGAGTCCGGGTTCACAAACAACAAATTAATGACCCTAACCTCCGCCATCTGAAGATAAGTAAACACATTGCGAATTGCAATAATGGAAATTTTGCTATCTTTCCTTTCTACAAAGTTTATGCAAAGTCAGAAAATACAACCATTACTCTTGAAACAAAAGAGACATTTTTTATCAACAAGTTTTCTCCATCATTGAACTGTTAGCTCACATAAGGAAGCGATTACTATTGTGATATATTGGATCATGAGTGTTTAATTGCACTTCTCGGTCTCATCAGTGATTAATGTAACATTGCAGAATCATCAACCCTGAACAACCCCATTGTGTTCGAGTCACACCCAATTAGGGGTGCTTGAGGCAATTATTACGTGATTGGCAACGAATGACTGATTAACCAATTACCCATTCACATATATGAATGTATGAATTTATTGTTTTGTTCCTTTTATAAATATGTGTATACTTTCATTTGTCAAACATACTTGAAAAGACCGATACACTGGTCGAAATGAATTCATCGTATTGTATTAAAGAAGATTGATCCAGTCAGAACCATCCGATGTTTACTCTTTCTTATATATAACTTTCCTTCACGTGAGAAACCTATTCTCCTTTTTTTTAATATATATATATATTATATACACACACATACATATATATAAATGCATGGCTTATGTCCAGTCCTCTTCTTGGTTAATACTCTCTGACTTGGTATGAGGTTTTGCCAGGCTGATATTGATTGTAATTTTTCAAGGTTGGTATCTGCTGTAGGTATGTCTGGTGGATCCGTCTAATCTGAATCTGTAAATGACAATCACTTAACTAATAAGTAATGTTGTAGTAATTAAAAGTAATGATACTGCAATAGGTACATTGAAACATTACTTTAATTTTACTTTAATAATGATTGATATCATACAGCATATAAGTTTCTATAGTTGGTGAATTGAATATATGTTATCGATATTAGTTCTTGAATAAGAACATAATACTTATCCAAGAGCATGACAACATTCTCAGCTTTATGGGGTATTTATTGTATACTTTAATTCTATGTATATATATTTTATGTACATTTGATCAGATGGTCAAATTGACTGCTTATCATTTGTAAAGGTACAGTAGTTACATGTCTAATAATCTCATAATGATAAATTCTATTTAATATAGAATTGGTTTAGATGACAAAAGATGATTTGATGACATATTCATATGACAGTAATTAGAGTTTATCCATGAAAGCTAATAAAAACTTTATTTAAAATAAACAGAAAATACAGATGCCTTCTTGACCAGAGGCTCCTGTTCGCCGCACAGGTGGCTGCTTCTGGTCTCACTGCTACGACTCACATACTTGTCAAAATGGTGACAGAACACCTCATCCAGATCCTATAAGATAACATTTTAAATGGTTACAAAATGATAGAATGTTTTTGATAAACAATATTGATAATAATGCAACATTGAAAGTATCTAGTTTTGAGAAGACATACCCTTTAAAAATTTTATTTCTGTTATCACATAGGTTGAACATTGACAAAGGAGGGAGATATAAAACTACATAGTCTTAAAAAATTTTTCTGAAAATGAAATACATGTCTCTTCATTCACACAAATAAGTTAAAGCACTGTGAAATCTTACTAGGACACAGTATGTATGTTACATAGAAATCAGTAAATTGGGTTTTTTCACAGTGTATTATAGTTTAGTTCATTTCATCTCGATTTACTTTTGAATAGCAAAAGTCAAAACTATATTAACAAATTCTTTTACAATAAAGTTTTCACAAACTAACCTCTTTGTTATTATCAACCATGGCTGTTACACTTTCATCCTCTGGACCTGTATCATATTAAGTGGTATTCATTTTATTTATAAATCTTCTTCATATCCTTAATGTTGAAAGATTTGCTGTACATAGTTATAAATATGTCATGACAGTTATTCCATTCATTTTTGAATGATGTAAAATGTTTTATCCGAGAGATCATAGTACAAGCCATTAGGCCTCAATAAAAATCCCTTTACAATATGTTAAATCAAAGAATGGCATGTGAACTAGAAGGTAGCAATTGCAGTGATGTAAATTACAACATCTATTCCTTATAATTACTTTGTTTTATGACAAATAAAAAACACAGGACCTATTTTGCTAGTGATGCAACATTGAGAATAACTTCAAAGAAAATCGAAATGTATTGTTTATCCTGGTTCAAATACTTCACAGCATACAGAGAACAATAGCCGAACAAATCACAACTTACTAGAATATTCTTAAAAAAACATGGTGGATACGAACAAATAATGATTGTTGCAGCTAAAAAAACAACACGATTTACAGTCCTCCAAACATTCAACAATTCATACTGGTTTTCGATTATTGATAAACATCATTTTCTATATAAACTACCATGATTTCATATGAATACAAGCCAATGTAAAATTTCTTAATGCAACTTACCCCTGGTGTCACCAACTTTCTCTAGTGATCGTACATTTTGTGTGAGACTTACTGTTTACAGTAAAAATTGTTCACCCTTTCCAGAGAAAACAATGTGAGTTAACTGGTCATACCGTACATGACAAAAAATAACTAACTGTTCAAAGGAAAATAACAATAATCTATCAAAATCTACATAATTCTTCAAGTATATTTTTCCAAAATACCAAGCAGTTTTATAACTGTAATTCTTGTCCTAAAATATCAAATTACCATCATATAGTTTGAACATAACTTGTAATCTACTAAGGCAGAAATAGTATATTCATGTAACACAATGATTCTACATAACCGAATGATAATAACAAAAAAACCTTGTTTGTCCTTCTATATTCTATAAAATTCCAAGATATCCCTTAACGTTGTCTGCTTTTCTCTCATTTGTTCATGCAAAGACTTATTTCCGTATATAAAAAGTAAGTCCATTACGGCAGAGTTGGTTATTTTGTATCAACAGGTTACTTACATCATTGGAATTTTCTAAAATCGCTTTCTTTCAACGAGAATAAATGTACCTCTTGTGTCACTTCGTATTGGATTAGTAATGTTTCGAAACCAAATCAATATTAGTACGCCTGACATGACATTGAGTTCAAGTTGTTAACGATTAATTAGTGTCAAGTCATTATCTATCAGCATTCACAGTCTTAACAGGACCCTATTCTAAACTCAAGCAACTGTAAAAACACACGTGACTTACCTGCGTCGGTATGCCCCTTGTGTGTTGACAAGCTTGACCGGAAGTAACGAATCAGTCATCCGGGGACACGCGAAGATGTGAAATGTTGTCTAAACAATGCCAATATAATCAAGAGGGACCTTTTTATAATACTATTCGCAATCACAACCAACTTTGGTCCAGGTTATTTCTTTAAAGTTGTTAATTTAAAAAAGGATTAGGTCATTGTTTTGACCCACAATGCCCCTCTCGCCGCCATTTTGTCACGTTACCTGCGGAGAAGTTGTTTTGAAAGTAAACAGGGTCGACTTCTTTCACGTAAACACAATCTCGTATGTAAAAATCGAAACAAAGCGCAACAACCCTCTTTCGTTTCGTTTTGATCAAAGAAATGGCAGCGAAAACCACACTAGAAGCTGTGGAGCCTCAAGTTCGGGATGTCGAAAACACTCGTCCAGCGCAGCCATACCAGGTACAGAAAATTACACAGCAGCATTTATAAAAATTGTACGGTTATTTGCGCAAGAAGAAAAGAGGATTTGAATAAGAATAAGAAATATTTCTTTTCATAGATTGGATTGAAGAAAGTGGTGAAGGAGACCAGGAGTTAGGACATGTGAAGGTATGACATCTTTAAAAAAATCAGTACAACATGTCAAAACAATATGATAACCTAACCACAGTCAGGTGCTTGATATCCAAATACAGAGTCCTTGCATTCACATCTGCTTCAATTAACCATACCAATGCAACTTAAAAATTGTTATGAACACTTTGGATTTGAACAAAGTGATCAATCCTGAATAATAAAGCTAGATCATAATGAAATACCTTGAAATGTACATATTTTCTGTAAGTGGCATTGTCTTTTTCCTTGCAACCATTACATGATCATATTTTCATTTCAGAGGCATTTTGGAGAATTTGGACAATAAAGAGGGACTATCTGAGAAGAAAAAAGAGTGATAAATTAGAGGCCCACATGTTGTCCACAAAAGAATAAAAAAATGTAAGTAAATAAAACAGCAGTCAGCATTAAGCAAAAAGTGTTTTCAAATATAAGAGATAAGATAATAATAATGTTGATGTGTAAAACTACTGCCTTGAAATATTTCTGAAGAGTTAAGATAATAATCATGTCCATTGTTGTTTTGGTTTTTAATGAGAACTGAAAATAAGAAATTTGAAAATTGAAAAATCAATTCTGCTAGAAAAGTGGACACTAATTAAAAAATATATAACGTTTCCAATAGTAAAACATATAATTGAAGTGAAGTCTTTATTGAATCATAAAAACCTCAAGCCCATATGCAGTACTGCAATACATAATGAATATAAACACATTTTTAATGATAAGTTACAAAATTAATGCTTTAATGTGTAAAAAAAATTCGAACAAACCTGTAGAGGTTTCAGATTCTTTGAAGAGGATCCTCCTTGGGGTACTTACTGCATAAAAATCTGTATTTTTTGCTATATGACAGGTTGTGACTATTTTTTAAAATAAAAAATATACAAAAAACCACTAAAACGTGTTTTTGTACATTTCACCACCCTAACAGGGCCCCCTACCCTGGCGATAACCGTTCCGCCAGGGCCGGTAACTCTATTAGCAAACCACTTATCAATCCAGCATAGCCAGACAGAATAAGGGGAGGTGGGTGGCCGTACCCCAAGGAGGATCCTCTTCAAAGAATCTGAAACCTCTACAGGTTTGTTCGATTCTTTTTCAGAAGGGATCCTCCTTGGGGTACTTACTGCATAAAACAGACTCCCAAAGAAGAGTCCTTGGGAGTGGAATTCTGTCTTAACTAAGAGCTAAAGAAGCTCTAAAATCATGTACTCACCAGAGACTTGTTCGCCGTACCAACAGGACCGGCGTCTCGCTCACCCCTGGGGCACTTACGTCAGGGCTAAAACGCCTTGTTGTAAGCCAAACTACCCTCCCCCCCCCCCTTTTTTGCAAAGGAAGATAGGAAGGTCTTAGGCAAAAAGTAATCGTTATCCCACACAGAGAAGTCACCCCCCCGGTTGACTTCAGCTAGGGTCCGATAAAACAGTGAGTTAGTGGGTTAGTGTGTGCTCCCGCTAACTTTAACATAAAATCAGTGACACCTCGATCAAAAAGCTCAATCAGCTAGAGGGTATCTGACTCTGTCCACTGGAGAGAACCGACTGACCAAACCGAGCGCGCTCGCTAGAGTGCTTGTCTAGTTGGTAGTGTCTGATGAACGTGCTCGGCCGGCTCCAAATAGCGGCGGAGCAGATCTCTTCAATGGGCAGAGCCGCAGCATAAGCCTTAGAGGTTGCTACCGCCCTAACCGAATGAGCTTTCAAACCTTCTGGGGGCTGCAGCCCCTTATGAACATAGCTCAAATATATTGCGGATACTATCCATCGAGATATGGTCTGCTTAGATGCTGGAAGGCCGGCCTTATTGCCGCCGTAACAGCAAAACAATTGCTTATCCTTACGGATCTCTTTAGTACGCTTGACGTACATTTTGAGGGTGCGACGCACATCAAGGATGTGGGGTTGCGTCGACCTCGCCCCTGACGTCGCCGCCTGCGTCAATGCAGGCAGCTCGATCGGAGCTGAGACATGAAAAGAATGATCGACTTTTGGTCGGTATGAGTCCGGCAGTCTGATGCTGACTCTGTCCGTATGAAAGACAGTCAGCTCGGGATCGGCCGACATCGCATGGATATCGCCTACCCGCCTGCCAGACGTGACCGCCACCAAAAAAGCCGTCTTCCATGTCAAAAGTTGCATCGACAAGGTCTTCAGGTCCCGAAACGTCGGGCCTGACAACCAGTCTAGAACGAACTTAAGTTCCCATGAAGGGCTGATCCTCCGCAAAGGCGGACGGATCCTGTCCACACCTGCTAAGAAACGCTGAACCAATGGATGACTACCCAGCAGGGCGCCATCCACAGGCACGTGGAAAGCCGAAATGGCCATAGAGTAACCCCTCACCGTAGATGCGGCCAAGCCGTCATCCAATCGGGACTGAAGGAACTCAAGGACTGGTACTAGACCCGCAGAAAAGGGATCGAGTAACCCCCTATTTCCACACCAGCGCGCATAACAGGCCCATCTATCCTCGTACTGAGTGTTCGTGGAATCCCTCCGCGAAGCCAGTATTGTGTCTGCAACTCGTGCAGGAATACCGCTCTCCTGGAGGCGACTCCTGACAGAGGCCAAACCACCCACTGAATTCTGGGATTCGGGTGTGGCGCTCCCTCCTGCATGAGAAGGTCCGGCCTCCCCGACAATAGTACAGGAGGTCGAACGAGAAATCTGAGCAGTAACGGAAACCAACTCTGCGCTGTCCACAGAGGTGCCATGAGCACCAATAGGACAGGCTGTTGGCTGGCTACCTGCGACAGAACCCTGGGTATCAAAGGTATCGGTGGGAAAGCCCACAGCACCCTTCCCCCCCAGTCTATCGCGAAGGCATCGTGAGCCAGAGCTGCTAGATCTGGGATCCTGGAGCAATACACAGGCGTCTGTTTGTTCACTGACGACGCAAACAGATCCACCTGGAACGACCCGTACAACTGGGAGATAGTGTCGAATATCCCCCGGTGGAGCATCCACTCGTGTGGAGCCAGCATGCGACGTGACAATGCATCGGCTCGGATATTGTCCACGCCCGGGAGATACACCGGTATCACCTGAATGCTGCACCGGTCGCACCAGAGTAGGAACTGCCACGCCTCCTCTAGGAGAGTAGGTGACACTGTTCCTCCCTGCTTCAGGATGTATGACATGGCGGTCTGGTTGTCCATCTCTAGGCGGACCACCTGACCCCGAAGGTACGGCAGGAACCGGCCGAAGACATTCCTGACCGCCCTCAGTTCCAACACATTTATGTGCCATTGGGATTCGTCCAGAGACCACAGGCCCGAGGCTGAGTGATCTCCCAGGACTCCCCCCCAGCCTGAGAGAGAAGCGTCTGTTTGCACTGTGGCTGTCACACGAGGCTTTTCCAAGGGAAGACCCCTGGCCAAGTTGTCCTCGGACTGCCACCATTCCAGATGAGTGGGAAGCCACTCTGGAATAGTCACCGGCTTCTCTAGACTCTCGGCATGCGACCACAGCCCCGCTAGAGCCTGCTGTATCGGTCGCATCCTCAACCGAGCCCTCCAGACCACATCGACTGTAGCTGCCATGTGCCCCAGCAGCCTTAGCCACATACGTGCCGGGTGCGTCGGGGTTTGGAGAAAAAACGTCGTGGTCTGGCAGACTTTGGCCACACGGTTTGGAGCCAGGGAAACCACCCCTGCTCCCGTGTTGAACCTGGCCCCCAAGAAAACCAGGTCCTGCACTGCTGTGAGGTCCGATTTCCTGAGGTTGATTATCCACCCCAGCCTTTCCAGAATCCTGCGAATGGCTTGTGTGGCTTCCTGATTCTCCTGGCAACTCAAGGCCCTGATCAACCAGTCGTCCAGGTACGGGTGACAGACCCTGCCCTGCGACCTGGCCACCTGTGCCGGAATCAGCATCAGTTTGGTGAACACCCTTGGCGCCGTAGCGATGCCGAAGGGGAGCACACGAAACTGGTAACAAACCCCGTCGAAAGCAAACCTGAGGTATTGCCTGAACTGGGGGTGCATGGGTACGTGGAGATAGGCATCTTTTGGACAGGACCCAGGGGTTGGACGTGGCCTCTTCCCATTCCGAGAGGAACCGGGACAGCCTGCCTCCTACTGGTACCTGCGGGAGAAGGCAAGAGACGCTCGACTCTGGCGGCACTCCGGCCCCCTGTCGAGACGTCAGCAAGATAGGAACATGGGGGATTAGGTGCCCTGGTTGGGGCCCCTGCTCCCCCGAAAAGGCTGCTGCTGGCCCTTGGCCTGCAGCTTGCCCTTGGCCTTGCCCTTCTTGCCTTTCCCCTTCCCCTGGTACTGACCCCCACCACCTCCGCCAAGCGGCAGCTGCCACTTGGCAAAGGTCTTGGCAGGCGGTCCAGTGTGGAGGTCAGCCAGAGGGGAGGACTTTCGCTTCCCAGCGTTGCCAAGGCCGCCTTTGACGCCCTTGACCCGTGCCAGCTGGTCAGCGGTGTCCTTAATGACCGTCGCAGCCCCCGGGAACAAGGTGGAACCGAGTTCGTAAGGGAGTGCGAGCAGTACATTCTGTGTTGACTGCGGCAGCTCCGAATGGTGCAACCACAGTCTGCGCAGCCCCATCACTGCACACATCACCTGGCTGGCCGCGCTCCTAATAGCGTCGCCAGACAGATGACTACCTACCTCCGCCAATTGCCTATGGAGCATAGCTGGAACGCTACGCTCCTTCACTTCCCCAAGAGACTTAGCCTGGAGAGACCCCAGGTAAGCCCCATGGACAGCCACGCGCAACTGCTGACAGCCGTTCCTGTAGCTCTCCTCAAAAGAGCGGAACAGCTGCCTAAGCAGCGACTCGTTAGCCTTGAAGGGAGGCACGCGCCTGCCCCGGGCCCCCAAGGAGTCCGGGTTGACGGAGGCCAACACATCAGGGTCTGGCGACGGCACATCAAACAAACCCGCCTCCCCCAACGGATACCTCTTATGAAGCCCCGGCAAGTCGAAGCGCGAACGGGTACCCGAAAGGAGAGGGGAAATGAAATCAGCCGCCACCGAATCCAGAATGCGGAGACGCACCTGGGGGGCCTTCCGCTGAGCGAAAGCTCCCCCCGGTAGCCGAAACCCCGATTCGTCTGCCTCCTTCTCAGGAACGACGACCTGAGGAAAGGCCTCTGCGAATTTCTCGCGGACCTCCCTCAGCGCCGTGGAAAACGGTAGGTCAGACGGGTCGTCATTCCCATCCCCCTCGACCTCCATCTCCCCCTCCGACCTCTCCCCCGACACCTCGGAGCCCTCCGTGGAGGACAAGGTGTCAGCGGGAGCGATCGGAACGGCAGACGAAGGAAGAAGAGGAATGCGGAACACCTCCCCGCCTTCCCTACTTCGTTCCAGAGAAGGAAGCGGACCACGGAGCCCAGGTGCGGGCCCCGACACCGAAGCGCCGGGACCTAATCTCTCTGGGGTACCGGTCCCAGCCGACGTACCGGGCAAGCCGGAAGCGGTCGGGGGGATCCGTGTAGTATTGCTCTTAGCGGCCTGGTAGGGACCCGGCCTAGGAGCACCGGCCGCCTGACGTAAACCCTGGACAAGGCCCGGGTCATTGTCAGTGCCGGCGTCGACAATGGTACCTAGTGTGCCAGTCGACGGGGCATCGGGGCCTGACCGGGTCGTCGATTCACGAAGCTCCTTGCGGAGCTCCGACATCAACTCCCCCATCAGACCCTTCATTTGCCCCTTAATTATGGAGTTAATATTGTCAAGGGAAGGTGTCAATGTGTGGACCCTAGCTGAAGACAACCGGGCCCCCGAGTCCGAGTCAGACACTCCAGAGGAGTCCGACGGAACCCGGGGAGACACCGGTGTCTTGTCCCTAGCCTTACCTTTAACCTTTTGTTTAGAGGGAGGGGTGCAAGCACGAATATTGCCGCCTGACTCCAAGACCCTTCTCAAGAAGGCGGCATCTAGGGAACGGCGACGTCTGGTCCTAGAGGAGAACCCCGAACAGGTGCTACACTCCGAGTCATCATGGCCGTCCTCCACCAGGCAAGTCAGGCAAAGTTCGTGTGCGTCCGCCTGGGGAATATTCCCCCCGCAGTTAAAGCACCGCTTGAATGACTGCAAGAATCATACAAGGTGTTTTAACCGTAAGTAGACTAATATGTACCTATGTGTATACATATGTGATGCGCCTACACTAATATAAGAAGCCGCGAGATTTTATAGTAATAAAATGCTAAGGCATCTTAATCAAGCAAGCCCAACAACATTCCTGCAATAAAAAGAGCATGAAAAAACACTGGCTTGCCCGTCAGAAAACGAAAGTTTTGGCCAAGTTAAAAAACCAGGCACAAACGATCGTCCCAACGTAATAAGATGTATTTAACAAAAAATAACATCAAGTGCCAAACAACATACGAATTCCATACCAAAGATTGAGCATTTCCCTCTAGTCGGGAAAAAATCTTTCGAGAATTCGTCATGTTTGTCCATTTTCCAACCCATACCGCGAGCACGTGGCCACGACAGGTTTGAAAAATCCCTAAGTCACAACGCGAGAATGCGAAAATGCGAACCTATTCTATTCTAGATAGAATAAAAGTTACCACACATACAGTCTCTTTGTCCATGTCAGTTTTCTTAAAGTGGAACTCAGTTCAAAACTTAGCAAAATCTTCAGCTCGAAAGCACGTCTTCACTGTGTGATGACAGATTGATAAGTGGTTTGCTAATAGAGTTACCGGCCCTGGCGGAACGGTTATCGCCAGGGTAGGGGGCCCTGTTAGGGTGGTGAAATGTACAAAAACACGTTTTAGTGGTTTTTTGTATATTTTTTATTTTAAAAAATAGTCACAACCTGTCATATAGCAAAAAATACAGATTTTTATGCAGTAAGTACCCCAAGGAGGATCCCTTCTGAAAAAGAATCTTAAAGATCGACTGAAATGACTCATGGAAACTTTCATGATTTATTGATATGTATTTATAAAATTGCCAGTTACTTAAATATCAATTTTCGAAATCGGCCGATAAACAACTTTAGTACGGCTTTTTCTAAACACCAGCTAATTAGGACCAGTGAGCAGAACTGAAAGGGCCCGTGATCACTTAGGTGTGCATGTCCTGCCGCGTGACATGCTAGTAGTCACCCCTATACCTTCTTTTTGAAAAAAAGAACAACAAATATCGCTGTTTTAATAACTGTCTAAACATATAAAGGTTATCCAAAGAACTCTTACCATCAATAAATTGTTATTTAATATACCTTAAGTTGTTTGTATTGTTCCAAGCGAAAGAAAGTGTCTTAATACAATGCTACCCGCATTTTCCCATAGCATGTGTACATCAATTACGACGTCTTCCCAATGTTTTCACAACACTCAGACTGGATAAAGGACTCCCAATTTTATGACAAGCAGGTGCCCATTATGTAATGCAATCGCACTTAAATTGAATTCTTAATTTAATGGTCTCTAACTAGACCTATTGGATTTTCACGCCCTGTACCCGTCAGGCTGAATATATTTCCTGTCATAATGACGTAACTCTTGGCATTGGACTGCCACTTAGTTTATTGTCACGACGTTCAATCATTCTGAGGCGATGAACTTGTGGAATATAAATTCAACAAATAAATGATAGAGAAGAAGATTTGGCTTATGCATTTCTACCATCGATGACAATCATTTGAAAAAGCTGATCGTTTGGAAAAATTACCAAAATTCATTATGGTAAACGTTATATAGGATGATCCTACGCCAGGTATGTTATTATATCATTGATTGTTAAATTCTAAATTGTCTATATTTCAGAAACTGGAGAGCAGTAAAAAGGCCCAAGCCACTTCAACTGACCCGAGAGAACAGACAGAGAGAGCTTCCAGAATTAAGAACATCTTGTATCCCTGCTGTAGTCTAGGAAGAGAAAAATGTTTTCCATCCGCCTCTCCTGGGAGAGTCCTAAGCTATTAGTCTAATACAGAAAGCTGGACGACCAGATTATAGATTATGATTCTTTGAGGACTTTGATAAAATGTATTTGTTTAACAGGCACATGACTCATCAGTATGATAACAATATTTAGACACATTAATCTTATGAAAAACGAAAGTAACATTACTCATTAACATTACTCATTCCGTGTCAAATTTAGTCCGTTTGAATAATGTGCGCTACAGTAGGGTGCGGTCAGACCTAGTGGAGAGGATAGCCTTGACATAAAGAGTTTGAATCTCGATAGAGTCAAAATTTTATTAACTTTTATTCCTCGGAACATGGTCGATTTTAATCAGACTGGAGAAAATGGCAAATAACTTTTTTTTTTATCAAATTCCATTTTCTTTATAATAAACTGTTTCTGTTTACGATAAAGTTTATGGTGTATACGAGAACAAATATTTTGAATGAAACCATTCCTTTACTGTACCACTGTTTGTTTTATATTAAAGTAACATTATCATACGTCAAAAAATGAGTATCAATGAATGAATGAAAAGATGAGCCTATTAATGAATGTGTACACGTAACCTTTTCTTTCTATTTATTATTGTATGTAAACAACATAAAAGTAATGACAAATGGATGCATGGACACCTTTAGTGCTGATTCATGGACATACTACTTGTTTTATTTTACATTAAAATGACCCTCCAAACAAGGGAGGATTAGTAATATATACACATATTTGGGGTTATATTTTGAAAAATGGAAAAAACAGGATGTTATGTCACTTGGTTAACATATTAGTTAATAAATGTTGACTATGTATTCATGCATTTTTGAATATTTTGATGAGTGAATTATATGTTTTTTTCATTTTCAATGAATGTTAAAAATATATTATTCTATTTACAATATTTACTTATTTGTTGTTTCTACGATCTTTGTCATTATGAATTTAATGGATTGCATTGCATGCACTATTTATGATAGGAGGATACCCCACTGAGAATGTGAGAGTTAACCAGGGTAACCGAATGATGAGCAACTGGCAAAAGACACTTAACACACTGAAACCAAGTTGAAACCTACAATAAACCAAGAACACAGAAACCAAGTTGAAACCGACAATATACTAAAACACGGAAACCAAGTTGAAACCTACAATAAAGTAAGAACATGGAAACCTAGATGAAACCTACAAGAAACTAAAACACGGAAACCAAGTTGAAACCCTCAATAAACTAAAAGAATATGGAAACCAAGTTGAAACCTACAGTACAATAAACTAAAACACGGAAACCAAGTTAAAACCTGCAATAAACAAAAAGAATATGGAAACCAAGTTGAAACCTACAGTAAACCTAACTAAGGAAACCAGGTTGAACCCAACAATAAACTAATATCACGGAAACCAACTGGATCCCGCTTGGATAGTGTGTTATGTTTCCGTGATGGAAACCAGACGGATCTGGGTAATTTTCAGGCAGTTTCAAGTTCACGGAAACCAGATTGAAACTATGAAAACCAAGTCCGGAAACCAAGTGGAAATATTGATTTCCATGTTGTTTCATGTTGGTTTCAGTACACCGGAAACCAAGTCATTTCTGTAGTGATAATATTGTGCTTTTCTTGTGTATTTGATGAAATTGATCTGAAATGATTTTACTCAACTGTACTTAGTTTACAAGAATACATGCTCTGAATTGTTTACTACTATAATGGAAATGTAACTAAAAAATGGAAATAATTTTTTTTTTAAATTATTACAGAAATATGTCTAGAAAAATGTTTACAATTATTTAAAAATTGTATCTATTTATTTTATTTAACTTTAGAAAATCATCTAATCACTGAGCGGGCATAGACAAATTATATACGGAAATGAAGCTAATTTATAGCACTTTATTTCACGATAAATTTCATTACAATAAGCATTCCTAAACAAAAGATATAAATTACGAAAGCAAGGTAGTGATAAACCCCGATAACGCTCAGTGTGTGCAGGCGGCACAGTGATAACAGATATCCAAGCTGAAAAATTCACAATTTATTCAATTTATTCTTCTTTATGAAAATATATAATACAATAATTTATTGTACTGAAATTAGAAGGTATTACCAACCAAACGTGGGTATAGCTATTAAAAAAAGACTTTGAAAAACGCCTTACTGCGACATTTGTCGCATCATTTCCACATGTTTAATTTTGATGCAAATATGTGCAAATTATACATGGAAATTAATATATCTATTTCTTCTTTACGATGATATGAAAATAATAAATATGTACCGATTGGTTTGGAATATATATATTGCACAAAGATGGTACCCCCAAGTATTTGAGAACACATTTTGATGATTGCGACGTCACTTAATGCTCCTTTATTGTCTCACTATAATCTGCAAATTTTATATAGAATTGAAGACGATCCTTTCCTCTTTATTGTAAAATAAAAATGTTGATAATGCGCTCTGCCGTTAAATGGATAGGAAGTGTCAAAACCAGGTGAAAAATTGCTTCTCAGTTAAAAAGATATGAACAGAGAAATTGCCTGTTTGTGCGATGATCGCTGGGTCCTTACTGATTTTTGTATACATACAAATTTTATATGGAAATGCAGATCAGCCTTTTTTTCTACATTTAGATATATAAAATTTCAAAATGTATCAAGAAGTTTATGTGACATAAAGTGCTAAAAAATGGTAAAATACCTAAAGAATTGTAATAGTGCGAGTTCGGCCATTGTACAATCGTCAATAGGGACTTTGCGTTGTGTAGTTTTTTAGGGGAAAGATGTTAAAGAGACATTGGCCAAACTCGCTCTATTAACCCCAGCTCTTTCCAGACATGAAGTGGGATGGAAAACAGACAACTGATGTGGATCCAACAAGAAGTTTATTTAATAACAAAAACGATAGAATAGTGTAATACTGGTCAAGACAGATTCACAACTCCTTCCAGGCATTTCAGCTCTCCCTCCCATAAATGAATGATAATTTAGAACGGCCCTGGCGATAACAAACACTCCCTAAAATAGCACCTAGGTAAGTTTCAACAAGGGTAAATTGTCAATGTTACATTCCCTGACAAAAGATAGCACTTATAAACAACAAGTGCAAAATATAAAGATGTACAAACTATCAATAGCACCTGGTAACAACGAAGAAGTACAAATGCTGGAATGTATAACCCAGTGTTCAACTGTCACACCTAGTTATATCAAAGAAGTGTAAACGTCAAAGTATATGATATAATAATAGTGTTTGCTAAGCACCCGTGATTACCTCAAAGAGGAATAAATACAAAAATATATAACTCAGTGTTTACAATCCCACTTAGTTACGTCAAAGAAGTGCAACAGCCACAAAATCTCTATACAACGGGAAGCACTTACGAAGATATAAATGCAATATTTCACACAACTTAGTATGTCACCAAGGAAGCTACATAGTCCATAACCTGACCCTGACCTTGCACTGAAATGTACAACGACAAAACACGGCTCACATTATATAAATGCTGCCATGTCAGAAATTGCGGTGATTATATTTCACCACATCAATGCAGTTAAACTTACGTCTTAAATTCTCTAAACTATTCTATTACTCTACAACCTATTTATTCCTAACCGCTAATCTTTCTAGAATAATATACAAGGTGCACAGACCCGAAGTGTCGACTTTCCCCCCAATCTATCCACCCCATCTAACCTTACCTACCAGAAAAATACTCTTTATTTATAAACTAATCTTAATTATCTTAACATTGTCCTGGCACAGAACAAGTTGGTTTGAGAGAGCTCTCACCTCCGAATAGACGCTATTCGAGTGAACTGACTGAATGATTGATAGAACGTCGCTTATATACACGATTACAGGTTAAGCAATGTAAGGAGACCGGTGATTGGCCAGCAATCCCGACACCTATCCAATCGGAGAACTCCTAGCATACGACTCCGACTAGCAACTAAAAACATGGCGACTAAACCATGCCGGACTGACTGACTGACTAACTGACAAACGGATCTAGGATAAATGCATAAACCAACGTAACCGGATATATAAGCGAGTGGAAATTCGTATGGAAACATGGAAGTACTAGTGAGAAACTCAGTTTTACCACAGAATAAACAAAAGTCACCTTTTTGCGGCACTTGCTGTATCTTTATCTTATATAAAAAATTTACACCAAATTGAAGACAATTATACCCTCTTTATCATAACGTTAACAGTTACAATATATGCCTAGCTGTTGAGAAGATATGAGTGAAATAAAGGAACATGTTCACATGATTTGAATAGAGAAATTAGCTTTTTATGCGGCACTTGCTGTCTTAATTTATTTTTGCGCATGTACAGATTTTACATGGAATGAAGATAACCTTTTTCTCTATCTTGTCATATAAAAATTAAAAAATTACCAATTCATAATTTTGGGTTTCCTACTTCCGTTTTTTTTACTAAAAAGGTTTGACTAAAACTTGTGACTGAGAATTTGAGTTTGTCTTCATTGGCGTGGTGGCAGCGGTTTCAACCCACGTCAATATCGATTCCGATACATAGGTTTCGCAATAAAGACACATTTACCCTCGGCATATCATACAAGTGAGTAAATTTAGAAGTCTCCCTGATGTGTTGTGACTTTCTGTAAAGAAGCGGACGTAAAATATGGCAGGTGCACGAACTCTGGAAAAATGGCAGCTCACCAAAAATTAAACTATCACTTCTTTTGAAAACAGAGACAGAACTTGATCTACATTTTATCTGTAGATGCCAATTCTGGTTTCTACAATGCCAAACTAAAGTCACATCAGGTATCCTGACTCCCTTGCGAGCTTGAAGCTCTGGCGATAGGATCAGCTGGAAAACACTTCGCTCCATACATTACAGCAACAACTGAAACTACTCAAGTACTGACGGGCAGTCGACCTTGTGTACAGGCATACAACAAGCTCAACAGAGGGGAGTTTTCGGCAAGTTCACGAGTGACAACGTTTCTATCCACTGTGAGTCGCTACAACGTCACAGTAAGCCACATCTCTTGTGAAAAACATCCCAACAGATTACTGTAGTCGTCATCCAAGCTCCTGTTCAGACAACAGTTGCCAGATATGCAGATTCATTCAGGAAAAAGTAATTCAGTTGTTTGCAGTCTGAGTGTGAAAGACTGCAGAGAGGATGGTGCAAGAATGCCCTTTAACAACCGAGCAGCATGGCAAGGCACACAGCATGAGTGCCCATGCAGCTTTGAGACAGACTCACTCGCACTTCTTCCAGGGAACTCGCCCTTCAAAGAAACACACTGACAAACCTGATGTCAAAAGGTATTTGCGGGAAGTTTCCATTGCTTCCGATGGTTTGTGTGTAGTACGTGCCAGCAAACCCTTCCATCCAGTTCATGAACAATTGTTGTACCTGGTGGCGTTTTGAGTGGCCTTCTGACAGTGTTACATATCATATGCAATCACCCATCCATGTACCAGACAAAACAACTGTTCAACCGTCACTTTCATGCATTGGATTTGGACAAAGCCACCACTGTGTTTCCCTGAAATCAGTGCCAGCTCAGTTCTTCCCACAGTCAAGCAGTTTACCACCAGTATCCATCGGTGTTACATTTACTGCAGACGTCATGAAACGTTACGGACAGCTTGTGTTCATTATGCGTGAAACGGTCTCATCGTTCACATCCACATGTTTGATTGAAAGTGAGAAGTGTGATGACCTACGAAATGCAATCATCAGGCTGTGTGCAGATACAAAACATCTTGGAGACTCAGTTACTACAATCAGAGTCAACCCTGCTCTAGGATTTAAATCCCTCTCGGACGATCCTATTTCAAAGAAATATGGTATCAGCTTGGATATTGGTTCCCCAAAGAATGTAAACAAAAACCCAGTTGACGAGAAATGCAATGCAGAACTTGGTCTGGAGTGCTTGCATTTGTGTCCAGAAGGAGGTCCAATATCTCGTGTCGATCTTGCTTTGACCACAGCAAACATGAACTCGCGTATTCGAAAGGGTGGCCTATCTGCTCGTGAAGTATTCACCCAGCTCGATCAGGTAACTGGGGATCAACTTCCAATTACGGAACGTCAGAATCGAACAAGGATGTTCAACCACCCGTACAGCAGTAAATCCAAGACCCTTGGCAAAACCTGTCCAGATGAATCAACGTTTCAAGTTGGCAATCTTGTTTTTCTCAAAGGGGAGAAAGAGAAGACCCAGGTCAGGGACAAGTATTTGGCCACTGGGATATCTGATGACAAATGCCAACTTAGGAAATTCATCAAATTACAGTTTCGTTCTAAGCTTAACACTGTTTGACCCTCAGACTGTTACCATGTGAAACATACCATGCTGAGCATGTCAACCCCTGGACCAATCAGAGGTAATGAATGGGAAAACCCAACTCGTGACGATTGTCAACCTCTACCAAGTTCTGTCGTCACAAGCGAATCCAAACCCTGTACTCAAGAACCCGAAACTGATTACCACAACGAACTGGACAGTCTGATACAGACTACTAGCAGAAGCAATAGTGAACAAACAACCCCTGAGCCAGAGACTGTAGTATGAGATGACGTCATATCACCTATTAATGACCTTCCACTGAGAACATCATCACGGTCTCGTAAAGTTCCCGCATGGCAGACGTCTGGAGAATGGATCATGGACTAAGTTTTATCTCACCTAGGCTAGGTTGAATCATGTTGAAAAGGACTTTTTATTAATTTCTCAAAGGCAGAAAAATGACTACGCCATTATGTTATTTTTCGTTTCTTCCCAATCACCAATTCATAATATTTGGTTTCCTACTTCTGTTATTTGTTTTTGTACTAAAAAGGTTTGACTAAAACTTGTGACTGAGAATTTGAGTTTGTCTTCATTGCGAACGAAATAAAACCTGGTAGCTTAGCGACAGCTGGAACTGAAATACAAGCTTTGAACTGCCACTACTGCTGTGCAATAAATTTCCGGCCTTCGCTACTGAGAACTGCAGTGATAATGAGTTAGCGTGAGAAAAACTAAGTGTGCTACTCTCATCTCATACTCGCCTGGAGATCATGTGATCAAAGCTAATTTCATCCCGGAATATTCCGGGCCCCACATCTTAAGGGTTAATCAAAAAAAATTACAGGCATGTTCATATAAGAGGTTTATAGTTGTAACCCAATTACTAATTGATGAGAGGCTAATAGTAACCCACATTAAACTACTTTGGTTTATCATGTGGTCCGGGATGTTCATAGGGACAGGGTGTTTATTGCGTCAATAGCGGTATTTCTTGTAGTTTATAAATGAAAAATTGAGATTTATGCACGAAAATGTAAATGTTTGTTTCCTTACAGTTACAAAAATAAAGGTCATCAATTAATAATGGCAAATCCAAACTAAATATTTGTGATTGCTGTAACGTTTTCAGTGTTATTTATCAAGGAGTCTTTCCTTCCATCATTTGATTACTATCGGCTATGTATTACAAAATATACACAAAAAAAACCCATATAATTTTTAAAGTCTTTCACAGTACTACTAGGAGAATTACTCGCAATTTTTACAATATCGTGTGAAGTTTTTACAAATCTCTGTGTTTTGTAATTGATCATTTTCTTAGACCTGTATTTCGTCAAAACGATTGCAAAAACACTTTTCATATGATATGATGATATGGATGAATTTGCGCAGTTTTCAGTTTCGTAAATTTATTTGATACAGATTTAGTCTTTTCAAGAGTTTGAGTTGATCATTTTGAACTCAACAAAAAGAGACATTTGCTAATATGTATCATCCAATGGGTCAGGCATGAACGGTCGACGGTATAAGTTAGAAGAATGTAAAAGAGAAACATTCAAGATCTGTACCTGGACTATATAGAGGATACTAAACGACCTTCCATTTAATACTGTTTTTATTAAACGAGTTAATGATTAAGTATAAAACGAGCGAAAGCGAGTTTGATACCAAATCATTAACGAGTTTAATAAAAATAGTATTTAATTGAAGGAAGTTTAGTATTCTGTTTCTTACTTGCCATTAGTAATCAAACATGATTGCAGAAAGTGTGCTGAACGAAACATTTCCGCGACTTGGCCGCCATTGTGACGGCAGTGTTAACATTGTGACGTCACAACCACACAATATAATGACGTCATGCGTGCAGCGGTATTACACTAGTTTAATATCGCCGTATAAATATTACACTGCAGTATCTTACACGGGCGAGTAATAAATATTTATATGTACTTTTCTCAGATTTTCAAAATGAATTGTCTATATTTGTTCTCTTGCCTGGTATTGTCAAGCATGTTTGCGTAAACCCAGAATATTATTGGGGAATTACAAGAAAGCCAACCTGCAATGTACTGTATACAAATTTCTGGTTCTGTACATGTAACAAAAACACTGACGCACGGATGGAGTGACAAATGCTTTCCATAATATACGTGAAAGAAATAATGTATCTTCTAATGCAAATTTCAATGTCCACAACATATTTCAAAGTAATTATCTTTAAATTTTTTACACAACAGCAACGTAAATTTCGACCTCAAATATTTGGTTGTTAAAAATTCTAATGTTTGATTCTAATAATCACCTTTAGGGGCCCACAGCTTACGAAAGTACCTATGAGCAATACTCCCTTGCACTGATTTTATTCAACTCACGAATTCATGACATGCTAATATAATATACTACTCAAAAGAAGTTAAGGGTCAAACCTTTTTTCTACCAGGTAATTGTCTATGCACGTATCAGATATATATATATATATAGAATTATTGCCGGAAATCGTGTGAAAAATGGTTCACGATATCCTGACGACAAAACCTGTGTACAAGGCATATGTCATTTTCAAACAAAACGATTTTGACGGTCTCCTTAGAAATCATAAACTAAAGCTCAAAACAAGGCTCCACAAAACTGTTTGCATCGCCCAAACGCAGTGGCGTACAACCTTTTGGAGTTTATTATGTCCTTGCATGTGCACTATGCATTTTCCATGAACAGTTTGGGCGTAAAAAACCTTCCATGACCGTGATGATCTCAGTTGAAATTTCAACATGGTCAGACATCAGCTGAGTGAACTTGACATTGCGTGGGTTCAACAGGGTTTTACACAGAGGAATGTGGCACAGAGAATCAGTTGCAGCCAGAGTGTGATTGGGAGACTATGGCAGCGTTTCTAGGCAACCAATTCAATTCAGAATCGCCCACGGTCTGGTAGGCCAAGATCACCGTCGCAACTTCAAGACAAGCATATCATTAAAATGGCCTTCCGTCAGCGTGTTGTTACAATGAGATACTCTTCACTGATGAGTCCTGACTTGCATTACATTTCAATGATGGCAGACTTCGCGTCTATAGGCGGCAAGGACAAAGATTTGCTGATGTTAACGTCAGACAACGCCATCGCTTTGGAGGTGGTATGGTAATGGTCTGGGCTGGAATTTTGGTACATCACAAGACTCCTCTTTTCGTCGTCCAAGGAAATTTGACGGGTATCAGGTACAGAGAAGAAATATTACAGCCTTTTGTCATCCCAAGTCTTTGTCAAATTGGAGCAGATTCTGTTCTTCAAGATGACAATGCTTGGTTGCAATAATTGGTTGACCCTGAACTTCTTTTGAGTAGTATATGTTATGACTCTGTACTAAAAATATGACGATTGTAACATATTGATAACAATTGTGATGAAACGACAGTAAATCTTTTTAACGTCTACAGGCGTCGGGATGAAACATAGATTATTCAAATATAGTCGGATTCAACAGACATGGTAAAATATATTTCAAAGCAATTTGACCATTTATCAATTAAAACCAAAATTGCAACGAATTATCAAGTAGGCTCACGCATGACTTTATTCTATAACGTCTTTATACAGTCAGACACCGTCATATTTTACTTAATAAATTGGAGGGAGATAACTGAAATATCCACATGATTAATAAAGTTAAATCCTTGTTTATCCTTTTGAAGGCACAAATTTCCTATTCTTTGAACCTAGGAATCCTATGTCCCAATGCAAAAGCCATTGGGCCAACGCAACCTCCTACACTTGTTCCCAGGGCTCGAATTAGGAAATGTTTATCTACTTGCACCAAGTGTAACCTGACTCTTTCACATGGTTGCACCACCCAAAGTTCAGTTGCACTGTTATGGGTTAAGTAAATAAAGAAATAATCATGTTTTTTAAATCTTTCTATTTACCTTTTTACTTGCTCTTATCATATTTTTTAAACGTGGGGCAAAACATGATATTGTTAACATCAAATTCCAACCAATCTGTTTTTACTCCATTCTTCTATGAATTTGTAAGTTTTACTTTTTGGGCACTAGATGGTTTTGTGTTTTCTGAGTTATTTCATTGTGAATCAGTCACAGTCGTATCACTTTTATAAACATGTGTCTAATTTTTTTCAAAGCTTTGTTGTCTAGTCTATCACTTAATTTGGAAGATAAAATATTTTTTATGCTTGAATGCTACAGCCATTTCATGGCCTAAATGCCAGAGAAAAATGCAAATTTATTATCATTGATATTTCTGAAAATGATTGACAGGATGATTTGTGTGAATGATAAATATATGTGATGACAAAAATCAGACGAGAAATTAAACATTTCAAGCCTTCTATGTTCAGAAATATATGTTTTCTATATATCTTATATATTTAAAAAAAAATTATTTCTGAAAATCATGATCAGTTGTAATTGTTGCAATAATGAACATTGATTTAGATACAATCTTATTTTCTTCTCAGGGAAAATATGTGAAGAAAGTTATTTGAAGAATTGAATCTTAAATACAAAATGAATTATGTCATTGTATTGATATGGAAAATTAAATCATTCGTTTCAATGCTTTGAAATTAGCATGAGTGAGCCAGAGACTTTCAAATTCACATACGTTTCTGCCTGGAATAAAACAATAATGCATTTTAATGTAGCTAAATCAATAAGAGAATGAGTGTAGATGTTCAACTTGCTATTTAAAAAAATCTGTTGTGTTGACATATTCCGGAGACACAGACAATGCCAACGCGACATGTACTGTTTCAGGAACGAAGTTACAAGTGAATCGCGAGTGGAATCGAGTCCAATTTTGTTCTTTCATTATTTACCAAAAATAGCAATAATGCATTCGTATCTACATGAAATATCTATCAAAATCATCTGTATTTTGTAAATATGTATTCTAAACCAATCGCTTATTTGTTTTTATATCGGGATTTACGAAAACACGACCCGGAAGTAAATTACGCAGCTGATCAGAGCACGTGGTCGAAAAGTTGTCAATACAACATTTTAGCTAAGAGGATTTCTTGTTCCGATTTAACACTATTTGATTCGAGTTTATAAAAAGATATTTAATTGAGGTGACATTTAATGAAAACAAATATTTAAAAAATAAAAAAATATGAAAAATAAAAAGATAATTATGATCACAAGAGAAATTTAAGATTGTTATTTTCGCATTTTTAGTGTTTTCATATTTATCTTGCAATCATTTATCATTTCTTGGCAATTTCAATTAAGGATGATAAAGTGCATGTTATCATTTCTTTGATAATGACTAAGAATAAATGAGATATAAGTTTTAACGATCACGTGTCTGGCCCAGTTACCATCAATGATCATGCGATGTTAACTATCGCTTATCAAGAAAATAATTTTTCGAAAACTTTTCACTAATATCTACAGAAAACAGGTGACATACTATGAAAAGAAGGAAATATATAGAAAATTATAAATATCTTTTATTTTTGTTGGCACATATTTACACGGTTGTATTTTCGATTTGATTTCAAGCCGCATGCGCCGCTTGTTTTGACAGTGCGATTAACAAGTAACTGTGACGTAGTATTCATAAAACTATAGCCACATAGCTTGACCCAGTTACGAGAGCTGTTACAGTTCTTAAATAGCATTGTTTCAGTGCCGTCCGCTTTTCGTTTTCCTAAAAGATAAGGACACATAATTATTTTCTATCTTGATTGGAACGTTGAAGATGTATTTCATCAAAATGAGCTTGCACCCAGTGTAAGTCAGAAAAAAAGTGAGGTTGCACACAGTAATATTAGTTTGCACCGGTGCAAGTAATAAAGCACTATTTCGAACCCTGGTTCCCATTGACGCGAGCGTGAAGTTGCCCGCAGTCAAGGGCAGATAACTCTAAACGTCAAAACTGGAATATGGTTAATTGGTTACTTGAGAAGAAATGTTTTAAAGATTTTAAGGAAAATGCCTGCCACACCAATATTTGAGCAGGGGGAGGTCTGATGAGCTAAAATGATGCATGATGTAGCCCTTTGGCACTTAATAGAGGTCATGAGGTCACCAAATTTACTCATTTTAATCCCAATAAGCTGTACACAAAGTTTTAGCTTTCAAGGCTTCTTGCTTTTGTAAGAAGAAGACAAAGGGTTTTATGGTAGGTAGGTTTTTCAGAATGTGGCACTTATGAACAGTTGCAGGGTCACCAAATACATAAATTGATTTTATTTTCCAGTTTCGCAAAACGAGTTATTTTAGAGTGACATGACCGCGGGCAAGCTACCCAAGCTTATGTTAAGTTAAATGTTATTTTGGTCTACTTTTATCGCTCATTTAGACTTTAACTTTTATTTCCGAAATTGAAGTAGGTTTCAAATGATTAAAAGTCAGTTAAGCTAACATGAAAAAAATCAATGAAGGCCATTTATGTTCATTATAATTATCATATGATTAATTGTTATTTTTAGTGGTACTGATATTAGGTGGAATCATACATGTCACATGTTAAATAAAACTTGGGGTGAAACATAGGAAATCTCATTTTTAGAGAAGAGGTGATATGGTATTTGGTAAAACTTGCAATAATCAGACCATTATTGATATGAGTATGAGAATAAACCGAATGATCTGGACCAGAATGAGAATTCGGCTTCTCCACATCTTTTACCCTATTCAACTTAATAACCGCCCACTCCCCTATAAGCGCCCACCCACCACGTTTTTGACTGAACAATATGCGTCCTGATTTAACGCCCACCTCTCAACATCGCTTACCTTGCATGCTGATTCATTGAAGAAGGTTTTCCAGTCTTGCAATAAGTCTTTTACTTCCGCTAAAGTGAACAATACAGGGTATTTCAAGACCCCCAGCCACCATCGAATGTCTATATGTTTCAGTCACTTCACATTCAATGTGTCCGCCATGTTTGAGTAAATACGAAAATGTCTTGCTCAACTCTTTTGGCAAATGTCCCACAATTAATGATGACTTAATCACACTAACTGCAAATCGATCATGAACATTATTTTCCTCCCTTTTGGTTTTCAATCTGTTAAATCAATATTTATGGTTGCCAAATTTCTCTGTACACTTGAAATCCACGAATAGAACTTCCGTAAGAAAACACTTTTAAGACTAAACTTGAGGAAATTTTTTTCCGGGTAAATATGCAACCCCTTTCACCAATTTTTTAAGAGCCCCCACCTACATATTTAATCTAGAAGAAAGCTTTTGTATTGGGGAAAAATCAAGAGCAGAACTTCAAAACTTCACTACTTGTAAATTTTTATGCCTACTTTGAAAAAGGTAGCTAAATTTTATTACATTATAGATTTGTTTTGCTAGCTATGATTTAGCATATTTTTATGCTATAAAATAAAGGGGGCAGATAACTCGAAACGTCAAAACTGGAAAATGGTCAATCAAACACCTCCTTAGTCAAGGAGTCTCTACACAAGATTCTGTAGTGGTGGATGGATCGATAGACGGATGGACGGCTTGCAGGCCAGATGATCATTTGATATTGAACTTAGTTTGAAGTGACAGCTCAAAATTTAATTCTAAGCCACTTAGAACATATCTAGCAAATATTAAGCGACCCTCTGCATACATAGATTAAACCATCAAATACACACTCAAACACATTTTATACATATCTTAATACTGACCTGATCGTCTTTGAACAGTTTCTGATTTTCTGGAATCACTTTACATATTCCCTCAATAATTTTCTTCACCTCTCCAAGGGAAGTAGTTTCCTTTGCATCAGTGAAGATGGTCACTTTTTTCCTCCTTATCATCAAGAAAACATCCTAAAAATGAAAGTAACAGATAGGGTTGCAACTTTTAAAAATTGCAATACATTCATCTGTATTGCAAGACATGGAGTGCTTTTTTCACATTAAAATAAAGAATCCTCCAGGGAAAGGGAAAGGGAGGGGCCATGTGCCATTTTACACATTCGGTGAGAAAATGGCCAATCATAATTTGAAATTAAACCATTGCAACAAGGGGGAATGGCCCATTCAAAATTCTGAAAATGACTAAATGTTCTTAAAATGGGCCATTGGCAAAGGTGTCTTTCCCAATCCCTGATCCTCTTTAAAAGATACACACATTAACTTAATCTAAACTATCAAAAATTTATAGAAATACAAAGAAATACAAAAAATACAATAGAGAAGATAATAAAAAATTCCAAATTGAAGAAAAAGGAAGGTAGTTGTCAATAGCTAATAAAGGTTTTATTGACTTGAAAGTAGAGCCAAAAACTTTATATTTCATTAATCTTTGCTTGATTCATTATCTCAGAATGAAGACTGACATATGAAATGATAAAGATGCAAATAACCTTTACTAAATGTGCAGTTACCTGGAAGACAAAGTATTTCTAAAAAAGATTTCATTCATGAGAAAAGTTACACTTGCGACATATTTATTGAATTGACAAAACTTTTGCCTTCTGACATGAAAAATGTCAATATTGACCAAATCATCGCTGCTATTGTCAAACTAAAACTAATCCAGTGTAGTCAAAGTATACATATAATAAGAGTTCATATCCAAATTAAGAAAATACATTAAAAATAATCTCAAGTAAGACAGTTGAGGCTTCATGTCATATGAATCGTGATTTTGTATTATCTTTTTGGCCCTCAGATTCCTGTGAGAGTGTCTTCTTTAGCCCTAAGACATTAGTAGACTATCTTTTTTAACCCTTGGATCCCTGTCAACGATCTTATATGGTCAGTTTGTCTCTGGTAAATCACTGCAGTTGATAGTTGACTAGTGCCCAGTTCAGTGCTTTACTCCCATCTTCTGTTGTATAAAGTAATGTATAAGTCATCTGTATTATATTTAACAGAACACAACCCCGCATCCTGCATATGAAACAGTCAGCGATTTCCTTGAGATGAATTGTGCATTGAAGCATTTTTTGGACAACCAAGTTACAGATGAAAATTCATCCACTGAGCTGAAAAGTCATTCTTTTCAGACAAAACCCATCTATGAACTAGGACGACGTTATAAATAGCTGAAATAAAACAGTGCTATTTCAAATGTGTTGGACTCTAACAAGGGCCATTTGAACATTAATCAAAGCGGCAATTGAGAGGTTTAAATTATATTTTGAATATATTAATGTCATAACCGTCACGCTTTCTTGTCTTTCTAAACAGTTTTTGATCAAATTAATTTTCTATAATTTTAATGGATATAAAGACAGTAATAAATTTTGGATCACATTTTTTGCTTAATTCAAAAGTCGCGATGGTTGAGTTGATGTTTCCTATGGTCCCTAACTGAAAGTTTCCAAAATCCGAAATCGTCATAGATCTGGGTTGGTGCGTCAGTTTGGCAGGCATTTGAAAATCTGCCACAGATTTGAGCCCTGCCATTGATTCCAGTCTTACATATTGTCATATAACAATGATTGTTTACTCAATATTACATTGCATAATGAATACTCCCTTATAAACCTCCAGAGACGTCACTCCATTGTTCTTGCCGGACACTATTTTATGTAATTTCCCTCACACCTGACTCAATCACACTACCCTGGGCAGTTATCTTGATAATGCCCTCTGCCCCTGGCAATTATCTTAATAATGCCCTCTGTCTCGGGCAATTATCTTAAAAATTTTCCATCGATATAATTGACTTTTTGTTGAAGTCATAGTGTAGACTTACTATTACTTTTGAAAAATAGCACAACTTTATTTTCCCATCTGAATATGTTTTTGGCGATATGCCGTCAGGAACCTGCAAAGATCACACTCCCAAACGTTAAACCAGACACTCTGACTACTGAGCCACTGTGACAGCGCTGATGAAGTTATATAGTTCCTTTTATAACAAAGGTCTGAGCTTGAGTGGTTTTATATTTGAAATTATTATGTTTATTTTAAGGTAAACTAAGGCTTATCATTCTTAAAAATCATTTGATGACCTTGGGATTTTTAGTTGATTTTAAAGTGGAAATCACGTGATTCAATGCACCACTGCAGATGAATGCTGGCCACACATGCAACGCATACCAAGGGTAACACGGCTGCATTTGCGCGATGCATTTCAAAACCGAAAACACATTGGATTGACTCTCAATGACTTTTCATTCCAGTGTCCACCACTTAATAAAATGGTTTGGTTTTTTTAATTTAAACTTTTATTAAAAAATATATACATGCAGGTATCAATCACACATTACATTTCTGTATTGCAGATAACTTGGCCTCTTTTTATTTATCAGGTTTATTTTTCCAAATGAATTTGAAACATTTGCTTTGGAAATCGATAATGACATTTTCAGATGGGTTTGCGATTGTTGAAAAATGTTGGTTAAGTTTCGGAAGAATTAATAATTTTAATACAGTGTTTCTACCAAGCTGAGTGAGGTGTCTGGCAGACCACAGGTTCATTAAAGTTTAACATTTTATGAGCTTTCCATCGTAATTCATTTTAACAATGTCCGTAAGATCTACACTGAAGTGAATTCCCTAAAGTATAAAGAAGTCTTGATCCCAGTTTAGCTTCCACTGGGGGCAAAGTTTCATTCACGAACGTTTCTTTGATTCAGCCATAAAATCCTAGTCTTGTCCACATTTACCTTTAGTCCTGAGAAACGTGCAAACTGTTCTAATGTTTGCATTACAGCTTAGAGACAATGTTCGGTGCCATCTAGCATGCAGGTAGTATCGTCAGCAAATTGTGCCAATACATATTCAACCATATTAATCTTAATGCCTTGAATGTTAGGGTTATTTCTAATCATATTACCTAATATTTCAACACATAAGATAAATAGGTACGGGGATAAAGGATCTCCATGTCGACAGCCCCTTGAAATGTAAAAAAAGTCTTAATCAAATCTAACCAATCTATCTATCTATCTATCCTCATAAAATGTTTTTACCCACTTTCTAATAGAGTTCCAAAAGTTAAAGAATTCAAGCGTTTTATCTAGAAAAATCCAGTATACCGTGTCAAAAGCTTTTTTAAAGTTGGTACAGATATTTGGTAGCTATCTGTATACAGTCAACTCGCGATAGTCCGGCCACCGATAATCCGAATCTCGCAGTATCCGAACGGTAGCAAGATGTAAGAGTTATCTGCCCCTCTGAGTAAGACGTGTCAACTGACAGCTCCGTGAAAATATTTGAAAATTGCTCAAATATAACACAAAGTATAGTATATATTGCTGAAAACTAAGAAGTAAGTGTCTCCTCTGTCTTGTAAGAAGATAATTATCTCCGATTGACACTGTAGTGATGATAATGGACACAAGAAAGTGAGAAATGAAACTGAAGGTGAGCAAAGCAGATCTACTGTGAATGGACTACGTCAACAGTGTGACAGTAATGGCGGGGTCAGTGATAACTCGAATGTAAAGAGGTGAAATCTATGTTTAGATTTTTAATGAATGAATTCAAAGACATGAAAATGGAGGTGACAAAGAAAATTTACTCATTTGAATCATCTTTTGAAGAGAAATTAGTGAACAGATTAGCTGTCGTGATCGAAGAAAAGGTAAAGACAGAAGTTGGTGAAATTAGAAACGAACTTAATGAAAAGTTTAACTCTTATGAAGAGAAGATAAGAGAACTTCAAAATGTTCAAAACTCGAAGATCGCCCAACTAACGTAAACGGCGACAGCAACAGCGATGATACCTCCCGGATCTTAGTGATAAGAAACCTCCCTGTACACGAAGACGAAAGTGGCAATGAGAAGGTGACTGAGAATAAAATTCACGCCCTTTTTCGGGATGGATTGAAACTCGCTGACATTTTATTGTGTAAAGTGGAACGTAAGAAGGGGTGGGGGAAGTCTCCCGGTGTAGTGCTGGTGACTGTTGCTGACGTAGCACACGTACAGAAAATAATGCAGGAGAAGAAGCATCTACGATCAATTACGAAATATGAACGAATGTACATAGAAAACCACATCCCTGCAGACATCCAGACACAGAATGCCAACATGAGAACCCTACATAAAGAGATTGGAAAGGATGGAGACTACACCATGACAAGTAAAGGATTCATCTCCAAGATAAAAAGAAATCAGCATGGGCCCTGTGACTAGGATCTACGGCTTGGAGTGTGGAATATAGGGGGTTGGTCCCACACGAACGAAGATAAAAACTCTTTTAAAAGAAATGTAATTGATTTTTTAAAATGTGATATATATGGTATTTGTGAAACGTTTTTAAAAGGTGTTGAGAACCTATGTATAGACGGCTATACATGGTTTGGCAAAAACAGAAAAAACATTCATAAGAACGCTAAGAGAGGTTCGGGAGGTGTAGGTGTGCTCATGAACAATGAATTTCTGATAAATAACACTGTGGATATTTTAGATGATGAACATGATGATATGCTATGGTTACTTGCCTCTAATAACGTAGCAGACGACAAGTTGTGTGCATATCCTACCTACCGCCGATTGGCTCAAGCAGATCTACTGATGACTCTGAGCTATTTATAACTCGCCTGCTTGAGAAGGTATACGCCTATCAGAATACTGGACGACTTGTTCTAATGGGTGATTTCAATGCGCGCTGTGGTGCACTATCTGACTTTATAGAAAATGTTGACTCTGTGTGTAATCGTGATATAATAGATACTTACGTTAATTCACATGGACATCACTTTTTAGACTTTTTGATTGATTGCAATTTATGTATGGTGAATGGTCGTGTTGGCCAAAATGATTTTACGTGTGTATCAAATAAGGGTCGTTCAGTCGTTGATTATGTGGTTGTGCCGCATGAGCAATTGGGTGATGTTGTTGATTTTAATGTGCACCTTATGTGTGATATTATGAATGACACTAATCAACAGCACTGTGAAACAGTTCCAAACCACTCAATTATTGTGACTACTGTTAATTTCTCAAAGAAAGAGCAGTTACAGACATCACCCTTACACCCTAAACCACTGAAACACTAAGATGTGCGAAGTATACCCCATGACTTTTTATCAGATGAGAACGCAATACAGAGGATTACAGATACAATAAACAAGATAGAAGAATCACTTAATCAAGAACAGGATGTAAACAAAGCATATGACCATTTTACTAACCTCTTAAGAGATGAAATGACAAAAAAAGTACCCTTTAAGAATGTTTTTAGGACAAAATTAAAAAACCAATGTAAAACATAAATCACGATACAAACCCTACTGGACTGACGAGCTTCAAACAAAGTGGAATATCGTGGTAACAGCAGAAAGAGAGTGGTTGGCTAGTAAAGACAAGAAGATACGTGCCTATAAACGCAAGGGATTCATATATAAAAGAAAGAAAGACAATCAAAATGTAAATACCAAATTGATCAACAGGATGAACTTTTATTGTTACAGCAAACCAGTAATACCAGAGAATTCTGGAAGAAGATCGGTCGTCTTGGCATGTCAAGTGAAAGGAAGAAATCTATTCCCATGGAAGTGGTAGATGATAAGGGTAATGTGCTGACGGATATTCACGATGTTTTAAACAAATGGAAAACAAGTTATGAAACCTTGTTTAGTGTAGATGGGACAATAAACAGCTTAAAACCCACATCGATGACACCAGAGAACCCGAATGAACCAACACTGGATTGTTTTATACTGAATAAGCCAATCACTATAGGAGAAGTTGAAAAGGCAATATTTTGCATGAAAATGGGAAAGGCGGTGGGCCCCGACAACATACCATGTGAAGTACTACGAAATTCAACTTGCATCAAACTACTCCATCGCATCATCAGCCACTGTTTTGAGAACAGTATTAGTCCTGCAGCTTGGAGATCCGGCGTTATTACACCAATACCCAAAGACGGAAATGACCCCCGGGACCCCCTCGGCTATAGAGATATAACCCTGATATCTATACCCTGTAAAATCTACGCTGATATTTTGAATGTTCAGATACAAGGATGGCTGGAACAACATAATATTTTAACTGAGGAACAGAATGGCTTCCATGCTGACAGAAACTGTGAAGACCATCTATACTCCCTATACAGCCTTATCAACAACAGGAAAATGAAGAAAAAAATCAACATTTATTTGTTTTGTGGACTTGCGCAAGGCATTTGATACGGTGAACAGAAATTGCCTAGATGGTATAAACTGATGAGAATAGGTATGTCCGGAAGAATCATCAATGCAATACAGTCCCTATATAATGACGTCAGCTGTGCAGTTTGTGTTAACGACTACGTCACTGAAGACTTCAAAGTTCAACTCGGGGTTAAGCAAGGTTGTAAACTCTCCCCGTCTCTGTTCTCTATATACGTTAACAACCTTGCAGAGGAGATTAAGAGACTCGGCTGTGGTATAGACATTGGTAATGGGACACTATCTCTTCTGTTATACGCAGATGACATCGCTCTAATAGCCCTGGATGAAGAATCTCTCCAGAAAACGTTACATGTTCTAGAAGAATGGTGTTCCAGATGGATGCTACAAGTGAATATGGAAAAGACGAAAGTCGTCCACTTCCGTTTACCATCAAGTGAAAGAAGCAACTTTAAGTTCATATGTGGAGAGAAGGAAGTTGGCTTGAATGACACTTATCGATACCTTGGAATATGGTTTTAAAATGAACACCTGGACATGAGAAAAACGGTGCGAGAGTTGTGTAAATCTGCCAGTCGAGCGTTGTCATCTCTTTACACAAAGTTCAACCGGGCCGGAGGGATGACATATGATGTATATACCAAACTATACAAATGTCTTGTTGAGCCAGTGTTATTCTATGGAGCCGGTATATTGGGAGTCAATACATACAAAGAGGTTCAGACAGTACAGAACAAAGCATGCAAATACTTCCTTGGTACCGGACAAAACGCGTCCAACTTAGCTACACGAGGAGACATGGGCTGGACGTCGTGTACGGTAAACCAACGCCTATAGGACTCCTAACACAACTTGACAAAATGGACACTGAAAGAATTGCACGTAAAATTCATGTGTGGGGAAAAACTCAACCAAAGTCCTGGGAAAAGCGAGTGTTCAAGATGTTAGACAATCTAGGTGCAATTGATGTATTTGAAGGAGACATTTCTAACAAGAGGAAAATAAGTTTGTTAAAGGAAATATTTACCGAATGCGACGTCAACGAATGGATAAAAGAGACATGGAACGACAAGAACAAACCAAACGGAAACAAGCTGAGAACCTACAGGACGTATAAGAATGAGCCGGAATCCAGCTGTTACGTTCATACTGTGAGATATCGTGACCAAAGACGAGTTTTATCCAAGTTTAGATGTGGTAACCTCCCCCTAGAAATCGAGACAGGAAGATACTCCAAGCCTCCCACCCCACTAAATGAGAGAATATGTCGGATGTGTACAGATGGAGCTATTGAAGATGAAAACCACTTTCTTAATGATTGTCAATTTTACTCTGACCTGAGGTATAATTTACTTTTAACAGCTGAAAGTGAATACCCTGATTATACGCATATGATTAGTGCTTTTAAACTTATATACCTTTTTAAACACCCATATTTACAACAACTTTTAGCTTTTACCCTCGTACAAATGTTTAGAAGAAGATCATTGTATATATAATGATATATTTCATAATTTTCTATAATTAATTTTAGATTATACTTCTTGTACAAATTCTGTGATATTATTTTAATATTAATATGTTTTACAGGTTTTAATGTGTCTCATAAGCCATTAAGGCTGGGCATATACTCTTGTATTGTATTTTATAACGTACATTAAATGTGAGCTATATGCGTGACACTATAATAAACTATTTATCTGCAACCAAAATAATCTCTATATAAACTCATTAAATGTTGATTCATTAATCCGTTGATTCAGTCTCTGAATCCAAACGCCTTTTTAGAGATATATGTAGTGAGCTATGTCTATATGATTAATTTAAACAATGATATTTACCTAAATCAAGCCAAAAGTATTTTATGAATTCAGCCGTGAGACCATCAGGCCCTGGGCTTTTTTTCATTTTTGAGTGATTTATCAGCTGAAAGAACCTCTTCATAAGAAAGCTCACCTTCAAGTGTTCCTGATGTTTCATATATTTTTTTTTTTTCTTTCAGGCCATTTGGCCCATAGAACATAGGGCATAAACAGTTTGTGCATTAAGGTTAAAGACTGTACATCAAATTTTGTGATATACTAACGTCAGTTGACTTTTGAATGCCGCTTAAATGCAAATAATAAAATTTTGATAAGGATAAGAAGGTATGTTTACAGTGTGAAGACATCAACTCAATAAATTTACTATAACTAGAATATGAATGATAATTAGGTTTCAGATATTTTCTTCTTAGATCTCTGTAGGCTTCACATACAAGCAAAAAATTATATTCGTTTTCAATTTTATATTTTCCAAAACGTAGGCAGTAGGCACATAGTCAGTCTTCTTGGTGTAAGTTTAAGTGTCGTCCTTTTCCAATCATCAGAGTATGACAGGAACATCGGAATCTTAACAGGGCTTCTCTGAATATAAGTTGGTCAATATGAAAGAGATAGTTTTCTGTAGTTAGAGATGACTTGAAAGTGAGTATGCGTACAGTTTGGCGTTAGAGTTAAGAAGAAGTGTGCCAGTTATGAATTTCAGTCTCTCACTCTCTGTTTAATATCAGATAGAAATAAGTCTATGTGTCCGATGTTCTGATATGTCCACATGTATCAATAGCCATATTGGAAAAGACAAATTTAGACGCCTGTAACCCATGAACTTCTGTCTACATCATTCAGTTTTAGTAACATCTTGTATGTCTGTTTAAGGAGTCTCTCGTTGTCCATATATATAGTAGCTTAACCCAATATTTAATACATTTATAAATACATTTAGTGTGTATTTTTCCCATTACACACTCTCCTAATACAGCATCGTTGCTTGCCGAAGATGGTAAACACAATATCCTCTTGAAATATTTTGTTTGAACGCCGTAAGTAAGAATAGGTAAAATCATACTGTCATAAAGATTGGCTGCTGATGATACAGGTAGACCGCCTGTTCTGTTATGTAGTGCAGAGGAATATTAATTACAGAAGATATGCAAAACATCTGTTCGTTATTGTATGCCGATGACATGGCAACAAAACAAGTAACTATTAGACCCAACGACAAACCATGGTTTTATTTCAAGCTTAGACGTGAATGTAGACGATGAGACAGGTTTAGAAAGAAAGCAAAAAGAACAGGCAAAGAAAAAGACATCATCTTATACAAGAAACAGCAAAACAAAGTAAATAATATGAAAATTTTGCCAAAGAAAATTTCTATGCAAATCTTGACGAAATTCTAACAGAATTGAATGCAGTAAGCAAACCATCATACTGGAGAATTCTGCGTCATGTTGTTAGAAAGTCAGAAGTAATGACAGATATACCGCCACTTAAAATAAATGAGACTGATGATGGACCAGCTTTATTTACCAATATTATAAGGGCAACCAAGTTAAATTAATATTTTAAATCTGTTTCTACTCTGGAAGATGGCAATAAACAGTTACCATACTTTGAGAAGCGAACAAGAAAAGAATTATGTGCTATTGATATTACGCAGAATGAAATCTCCGATATTATAAAATGTTTACCTGAAAAAAAAGCATGTGGTCCAGACAGAATAAGTCACAAATTACTCAAGAACACTGTTGATTCAATAAGCAAAGTTTTATGTCTTTTACTTAATAAATCATTGCAATCCTCTACGTATCCAGATGCCTGGAAAGTAGCACATGTTTTACCCTTGTTTAAGAAAGGAGACCATTCTATTGCTTAAAATTATAGACCTATTTCCCTCATTAGCTGTGTTGGAAAAGTATTTGAGAGGGTTGTTTAAAAACATTTGTACAATTATTTTCATTGTAATGATTTACTTTATAAGTACCAAGCTGGTTTTCAGAAAGGTCACTCAACTGTTCACCAATTGCTTGAACTATACAATCAAGTATGTTTATCTTAAGACCATAAGGAAATATTTTGTATGGTATTTGTGATGTGTCTAAAGCCTTTGACCATGTCTGTCACAGAGGGCTTATGTGTAAATTGCAAATGTATGGTCTAAGCAGTTGTATGCTTCACTGGTTATCAAGTTATATAAGCAATCGAAGTAAATCTGTTTTTGTGAATGGGGCACTGTCCAAGCCGGTATATTAACAGCTGGTGTTCCCCAAGGCTCAGTATTGGGTGCCTTTCTGTTCATTGTATTTATAAATGACATTGCTGATGAACTTTACTGCTTGACAAGGCTATTTGCTGATGATACATCGCTTGGCTTTTCATCCCTTAGCCATAGACTACTAGAGTCTACTTTAAATCTAAATTTGCAAAGGTTGAGCTCTTGGGGAAAACGTTGGCTGTTTAAATATAACCCAAACGAAACAGAAGCTATAATTTTCAATATCAAGAAAGAAAGTAATGATATAACTTTGTATTTTGATGGATGCAACATTAGAAATGTAAATGAACATAAACACTTAGGTGTGACAATTCAGATAATGGTAAATGGAATAAGCATATAGATAAACTAGTATCATCAGTCTCTAAAATGATAAATTCTTTGCGTAAGCTTAAATTCATATTAAGCAGGCAAACCCTGAACAAAATTTATGTTATGTTTGTAAGACCACATTTTGAATATGCCTGCGAGGTTTGGGATTGGGGTAACTCAGAACAGTCATTGCGACCTGAGGAATTACAACTAGAAGCTTCTC
Organism: Phorcus lineatus; assembly: GCA_921293015.1. Classification (NCBI taxonomy): domain Eukaryota; kingdom Metazoa; phylum Mollusca; class Gastropoda; order Trochida; family Trochidae; genus Phorcus; species Phorcus lineatus. The sequence goes on from OV121089.1 coordinate 15,147,003, forward strand.
GTATTGTCACTACCTACCAAAATACAAACCTCTTAAATATCTCTATTATGAAACCGGGTGGGAAAAATTATCAGAACATAGAGAAAGGAAAAAGTTAACATTATATCATAAAATACAGCGTGGCAGTGCACCATCATATCTGATGGATTTACTCCCTACCACCATTGGTGATTCAACTGATTTGAATCGAAGGACATTTTCTGATCAAGACTCATTTCATGTGTTTAATTTCTTTGAGTAAATATTTATTTATATTAATTTATAATCAATGTAAGTTTTCTCCAAGAGGGTTTACGTTTAGAGTAGGTTATGGAATTTATTGCAGGGATTTTTGACTATTATTAGTCAGAACCAAGTTTCTTGCGCTACGCGCAGCATCAATTTTCCAGTTTTGTAATAGGGTATTTCCAGTTTCGGTTTCAAATAGACAGACCATGCTGTCACTCATGTCGAAGCGTTTTTCATTTGCAAAGAGTATGTTGGGAGGTTCACTCTTCAGCTAACTTTCATTTCTTGTTGTAATAACTTAATGTATTTATATTCAAGGTCAAAATTCATTTGCTAATCTTTCTCAGTAATATTTGAAGTATTTTCAAATTTTCCATGGCAAGTTCATGCTTGGGCGAGTCCATTATGATTCAGGATAGCACGGTTAGGTATTTGCGTATAAAATAAGATGTTTAGGATTTCTTTTCAGTAAGTAACTATAAATAAGGTGTAGTTTCCTATTTAAAAGTATTTGTTAGGTCTAAATTGTATTTTGTAATTAGAATTTTATACATTTCTCACATGAGATATTTACGGATATGTTTTTCACCCCTTTTGAGTAAATGGACCAGTCCATGAGTTAACAACAGTTTGGAATTACAAGTACATACATTCTTTTATTTCATGTAGAGAATAGTAATTAATTTCATCGCTTTATCCATCATTTAAAGTCTTTGCAGAGTAAGGTTTGCTTAAAGTTTTAGGTTTTCTGTGGATATTTTAGTAGCGCTTCATTCACATTGTGTGAGTGAAATAAGTGTTTGCATAAGCGATGCAAGAGTTACTTCCCTTGAAGAGTTGTCATATATTTCAAGGAAAGCATATATAGCATTATTAACAGATAATTGTACATCTGTTTCATATTGATTTATTATTGTTTTTATATTCCACAGAACTCTAACAATAAAGTGTTGGAAGAACTCCCAAGAGTCCTAGTTTCTTGACCCAATTCAAACCAAATTTCTGAAGAGTGAAACAGTCCTTAGTCTTGGAGTAAAGATATTTCAGAAGAGATAAAGAGTAACTAGGTTATTGGGTTAAGAACAGAAAGCGGTCATGTCGGACAAAGAAGAAATAGAAGTAGAGGCAGAGGTTCATTTCCATGATGCATCTTATGAAGTTCCGCATGGTGAAGAGGATGACGAAACTGTTTTTATATTCCACAGAACTCTAACAATAAAGTGTTGGAAGAACTCCCAAGAGTCCTAGTTTCTTGACCCAATTCAAACCAAACTCCTTATTTTCTTAGAAACGCAGACCAATTTGTTATTCCGTCTTATAGATTGAAACACTCAACCATGTCGTTTATCCCTTCAATCACATTGTTATGCAATAATATCCTATTAGATAAGCGAAATTTACCATCAAGAGAAAAGTTCAAATCGTATTTGGAAAACCCCAATATTTCACCATACTCGTTTAAGATATCATGTAAGTGACTTAAATTACGATTTATTTAATGTTTGAATTAAGCCAGATTCAACATGCAAATGTGGTTATTTATGCAAAAATGCTTTTCACTTTATGTTTTAGTGTCCTATATATGATTATCAGAGACGAATAATGTTCAACTTGTTAAAACTATATGTGGAAGATAATGATGTAAATTTAGATTTACTTCTAAATGGCAGTAAGATCTTATCAGATCTGCACAATCAGACCATCTTCAAAGCAGTCCAACAATATATCTCAAACAGTAAGCGATTCTCCTGACTGCAGTATGTACAGTGTGTTAATTTGTATATTTCTTATTACTATTTCTGTAATATATCACTTTCCTTGTTACATATATGTTTTTGTGTATCTTACATTTGTAAATACTTTGGAGAAGGTTACCTAAGTTGGATAACTTGTACCTAATCCTTTTCTTCACTGAATAAAATATGTTTAAATAAAAAAATGACATGGCAAATTCTGCAGATTCAGTCGGAAGATTACAACAACAAATAGAGTGCGTAAGCACTAACCAGATTTTGTGATAAATGGGGACTGAATCTGAATTTGGATAAATTAAAAATTGTTGTTTTCAGAAAGGGAAGACATCAAACACAGACTGTTTCCAGCTACAAATATCTTGGTATTTTCTTCACCCCAAAATTGATATGGACTAAAACCTTACTTTTATCAACCAAGCCAAAAAAGCATGTTTACTCATTTACAAATTACATTGATGTTTCGTCTGATAGTTTTTGAATGTCATAATCGTCTAGAAGATTGTGTAGGTCATATCGATACATCCTGACTAGTATCCAGCTTTTCTACTTAATATTTTAGTACAAAATTGTTTTCCCGCTGTTTCTGTCATTTTATAAGTTGGCCCGTGGGCATTTCACGCGGTCGTTGGGCATACGATGGTAAGATTTTTGCCTCCAGAAGACTTTGATTTTTCTACACCGGAGCAAAAACATTACATGATGCCGACATTGGAAGATATTGCTCTTAAGCTTTGTAGATCAAAGATATACACAACCCTAGATGCTTTTAGTGGTTCAGGGGTGGAAATAACTTTTTATTTGCTGCTGGACTCAGGTACAGTAGCACATGTTAATTCACTTGCCCTGATTTTCATCCTACTGTACCACTATTTCGGATGATAAATAAAGATCTGTTCACGCAAAAAATTGCTAATGAAGTAATAAATCATACAACTACAGCCTATTTTTAATAATGAAAAACCAATTAAGGTAAATATTGTTTTCCTTAAACAATAATCATAAAAAATGTTAATTGACTGTCTCAGAGAATGATTTAATACAGCTCAAAAAACAATTTTTAAACACACAGTGGGACTATAATATAAATAAATAGAACTTTGTTAGTCAAGAAAGCTAGGAGTGACACCATGATTTTAATATTACACAAATCTTACTATGTTTTACAGTTCATGAGATTTTAAATAGTCTATTTTAAAATGATTTTTTTTCATGAAATGTATTTTAATTCCCTTATGTAAGAGATCGATCATTTAAAACTAATACCACATGTCATTACATTTTTGTTTTGAAAAATGTAAAACCCATGGAAACGTGTCCACCGAAGACTTAATTTGTGAAATGCCCTTTCCTTTTTTATGACTCGTAAAATTCCATTTGTGAACATCGAATTATATTATATAACCTTTTAAAATTTTGTAAACAATCTAAAGAACCTATCTTTTTTGTATTTCCCAAAAGCAGCCGATTTTAAAACTGCACCCCGTAGCCTATTTCTGTGTCAATTCGTATCCAAAATCACTTCAAACCTCCGTGAATTTTACCGAAACGAACTCCTAATTTATTATATTTTCATCTAGGTAAATACAAGTTACGTCTATCTATATCATTGCTGCGTATCAATATTTTACTAAGTGATATGTCCGATATATTTTACGTTTCGCATCTCAAGAAAACAGAAACGTAGCCTTCACAAATCCATCTAATCGTACCGTTATATATCTTTTGACATACCTCATTTGTTATCAAGTATAAATTTATACATAAAAGGATTTCACATATAAATAATCATTTGAATGGGTAGCGGTATTAGCATCGCTGGAAAAAAATTAACTTTGGGGTCTTCTAAAAAAAGTTATTGTGTCTTTGTACAAGTTTGATTTTGAATACGAATTCACCGCATCGTTTTCCCCTGAAATCCTAACGAGCTCTCAACAATGTTAGGCAACCAAATTATGATAGCTGACAGAAGAAGTGTTGATGTTCGGAGTTATGTGCTCATGCTTCACTGGTCCAAGAAAGGTAACTCTATATAACTTTGAAACCTAAACAAAATACGTAGGATTTCGATATTATTTACTCCTTTGAATTAAAAAGTGATATCACGGTAAATTTAGCTTTTTATTTACATCTTATGAATATATATTTAACTGGACCCTTTGAGATTATCCACTGGACAACGGTACAGTGTTGTAAGCAATTTGACTTGCCCGACAGAATAATTCACTGGACTCGGGCGTCGGGCCATGGGTTATTTCCACCCCTGTGGTTATTTCCAGATTCCTTTTCATGAAGAGAGCCATAAAACTTATAACGTTCATGACCCTTTTTGGACGTAACTGTTTCAATGAATGCCTTTTGGAGTGACCACAGCTCCAGAAATATTTCAGTGCAAGATGACAGAGCTTTTGTCTGGTTTACCTGGCACAGAAGTTATAATGGACGATATTCTCATCCATGGGACGATGGATGCTGAAAATTACAGAAGACTCATGGACACAATTAGCCCAAAAAGCGGGACTAAAGTTAAACAAAGAAAAGCGCAAGTTCCAAAAATCAGAAACTGTTTACTTCGGACACAAAATAAGCAAAGATGGAATTAGTCCAGAATTAAGCAAGATAGATGCAATTCTTTAACTTGAATCTCCGAAGGATATTTCTGAACTTAGATGCATCTTGGGACTCTTGAACTATTTTGGGAAATTCCTGCCTGATATTTCCACTGTCATGATACCATTGACTGATCTGCTTCATATCGATACTATGTGGTATTTGGGCCCAGATCAAGTGCTTGCTTTCTCAAAAGTGAAAGCCATGGTAACCAGAGCTCCAGTACTGGCATCTTATGTTCACAAGTTGCCATAAATGCCGAGTGCAGATGCAAGCAGCTATGGTCTTGGAGGTGCGCTACTACAGCTTCATGGTGGAACTACTTGGAAACCAGTTGCATTTTGTTCGAGAAAACGCTAACAGGTTCAGAGTGCGGTTATGATCAGATAAAAAAGGAGACCTTAGCTGGTGTATGGGCTTGCGAGAAATTCAACGGATATCAATCAGTTTGGATTGATTCAAACTGCAAACTTATCACAAACCTCTCGTCCCACTCATAAACTCATATTATTCGATAATAATTTCGATGATAAGTATAAAAGTGGATTCATTGATTTTTACTGGTAGGGAATGATTATGAGCAAACTGAGAGAACAATCGCGCTCTGCACGCGAAGCACGTGCGTTCCTCCCGCTTCAAGGGGAAAGTCTAGGCACAAGTTATTACGTCTGCGCATGTCTAAAAAGACGTCATCCATAATGACAAGAAATTAGTGTCATCGTTAATAATCAACTCCAAATGCACAGTATGTTCCATAATATACTTATGCGTGTGATTTTTGCTCCAATCCTGTTTTAAAAACACCTGAAGCAAATATATTTACACACTTGAAAATGTTTTACGACAACCGAACGACTTACGTCATGGTTTTGTAAACACCGATCACTTGACAAGTCGCTGCACACATGACACAGTTTTGCAATGATTAGACTGGATATCAATTGTAAATATCGCAAATAAAAATTTTAATAAATTTATGTTATCGTTCGAGACAATAGCGAGTCCTCAGAGAAAACAGCTATATAATGAATTACCCAGAGTTGCAAACGAGTCAAGTTTTAGCGCTATGCTCATTTCAACAATGAAATTCCTGTCTGGCTCGAAAAGAGAGCGGTGGAAACTTGCACCTGTTGACCTCATAGCAGACTCGTCGATTTTCACAGCGTGAGGCTCAGTAACTTATGAGGTAGGTTGAATTTTCCGATGTATATAATCTTGTTATTTTTCAATCTGTATATTTTTCACACAATTTGAATTGCTGAATTCAAACAACATCTTATTTCACATAAAAGGTCATAAACATGACAAAAAATTGAGGATGTACTTACCATATTTCCCCAAAAATATATATTATATAATTATATTAGTTCTGCCCCTAGAATCTATTTGAGGCCCATGTAGATTGTATTCTAGACCCTGATTGTATTTGAGAATCACAAATTGGATATATTCTACATGTTTCAAGTAAGATTTTCGTTATAAATTGCCATTAATGTGTGAGTTATAGGTTGACCTGTATAAACTTAACTGTTCAAGATATATATGCCTAATCTTAATCAACAAATACATTATTGGGTATGAAAATATATTTGAAGAAATTATGTTTTTGATGATGCGAGTTTTTTAATTTCATATGATACAAATTCAAAATATATTCTTCTTTAATTTTCAGGCTATCTCATGGTATTACCAATAACCAGCTACAAACTTGAGTGAAAGATATATGCAAAACAATTATGGGAATATAACACTCTTTGAATTTGAACTGCAAAGGATATAAGGTTGGTATGTTACAAAAGTGTCTGTATATGAATTAATGAACACCAGGTCATCCCCAAATAAATCCAAGCTAAACAAGCAGACAGAGTCAGCTATATCCCCCGCCAAAGGGAAAGGGTAGTTAAGGATACTAGTTGTGAAATATTGAACAGTGATTTTTTTGGAGTTGTGCTCTGGAAACATTCCGGAAACAAAATCCTATGTTACGTTTCAATGGAAACGGGTAAAAATAAAAATGCAAAGAAGTTGAAAACCCCAAAAGGCACATCTCCGCTCCGCATGATGCCCGTTGCACATACCAAGTTTCGTCGAGATAGGTCTCACCGTTTTGGAGTTGTGCTCCGGAAACATTATCAGGACGGATGGACGAACGGAAAAAATGCAAAGAAGTTGAAAACCCCAAAAGGCACATCTACACATGATGCCCGTTGCACATACCAAGTTTCGTCGAGCTAGGTCTCACAGTTTTGGAGTTGTGCTCCGGAAACATTAACGGGTAGAAATAAAAATGCAAAGAAGTTGAAAACCCCAAAAGGCACATCTCTGCATGATGCCCGTTGCACATACCAAGTTTCGTCGAGATAGGTCTCACCATTTTGGAGTTGTGCTCCGGAAACAAAATCCTATGTTACGTTTCCATGGAAACGGGTAAAAATAAAAATGCAAAGAAGTTGAAAACCCCAAAAGGCACATCTCCGCATGATGCCCGTTGCACAAACCAAGTTTCGTCGAGATAGGTCTAACCATTTTGGAGTTGTGCTCCGGAAACAAAATCCTATGTTACGTTTCCATGGAAACGGGTAAAAATAGAAATGCAAAGAAGTTGAAAACCCCAAAAGGCACATCTCCGCAAGATGCCCGTTGCACATACCAAGTTTCGTCGAGATAGGTCTTACCGTTTTGGAGTTGTGCTCCGGAAACATTATCGGGACGGACAGACGAACGGACGGACAGCGAACGGACGGACGAACGGACGGACGGAGACCATTTCAATACCCCCCGCCAACTACGTTGGCCGGGGGATAAAAAATTCCATTGAAAGTGTATGTAAAATTTAAGCTAATGATTTTATGAAATTTGTAAGGCTTAACTGAAAAACATCACTATTGTAGTAAGCCTTAGATAAATAAAGTTCTAGTAATGTGTAGATTTGTTATGTCATATTTTGCAAAACTATGTTGTAAGGACTAACTCGGCTTTATTAAATATGCAGATACACATGTGAAATATTTTTTAAGGCATTATGAAAACGCAAACTTTCAATCACCTCAACTCACAGGTTGAATTGTTTTGTTTACATTTCAGTCTTTTGACAACAGTGACTGAAGATGAAAGTCAGTGGAGTTTATAAAATAATAAACTGAATATTCTTCACATGAATGAATGGCCACCAATAAACAGAAGAGCAGCTGATTACAAAAAGGAAGCAGATATAAATTCCTTTTCCTACACAATTTTGTAACAAAGTTTTTATAAATTTGGTTGAATTCATCAAGTTTACTCTAAAAATATTTTTTGTGGAGAGATTTGAGAAATTACCGAAAATAGCGATTTCTCAAATGATAGTTTACTACTATTTTATATCTTTTGACTTCAGCAAATAAAAAACAATCTAGCTAACAATGCAGAAACTTTCATAGCCTTATTAGTTTTTTTTATAAATGACAAAGCATACTTAATATAGACGTCTGTTTGGATTGCAAATATTCTGTTACGCACACACGGTTCACTAAGGAATTTTCTGGATGGTTTTCAACAAAACAAGGTCGGCAATAACTGTTATATTTACAAACTTTTTGAAAAGTTTATTTGTGATTTTACTACACTTCAATGGATCGCCAACGAACTTTACTGTACCCGGAAGTGAGCGCAGTTTGTAAGTCGAAAACGGCCTTATCCAAAATTAAATTTGTGATCAATCTTCATAAAACATTATGATCATATATCTTTTGAAAAAATTTCATTCAAATAATTGGGTTTTGTTATGATCCCCCCAAACCTCCACCAGGCTTGCTAAAATCGTAATGCGCGGGCCGTGGCCCGAAATCTGAATAATGATTAAATTTTGTAACCGAACCGTAGGAGGAGACAAGGCTGCATGGTGATCGGCAGTAATGATAAAAAAACACTGAACTTGTGTTTCCAGTATATCCGTTAAAAGTATTTAATCCAAATTCATAAAGTATTTCATGTGTGTAGTATAAGTAAATAGATCATATCATTTTGCAGATACACACCGTTCGATTTCCCGGAACTGTCACTCATTCAGTCAAGCGCTAGGCTACAATCAGGTCAATTATCACGCCGATATCAATTTTCAAAACGTCATAGCGAAAAAAATCATTCGGTGACCCCTATATATTTTTCAATAAGTAAGAATGACATATTCCAAATTTTCCTTTCCGAAATGTTCATAAAGTCAGTGAACCCATAAAGAAGTTTTATTTAGCTTTATACGAAAAAATGATGTATAAAAAATCATAATATTGAAATTAAAATCCTCATAAAAATCATCATTTTGGTATTTTTTCATACTAGTATGAATTGAAATCAAGTTCATCATCAGTTGGTTATAAAAACACCCCCAAAAATTGAAAAATGTATTACCTGACAAATGATATATATATTTTTCAGGTTTTTCCATTTGGGTCAATTTTTTCAATGGCACATAACTCTTTAAAATCGTCCGGTGACCCCTAAATTTTATTTCATTTTTTAATTCAGCACATTGAAAAGTATTCATGTACCAAAAATGAGAAAATTCTTGAAACATTTGTTTCTGGGTAGACTATACCCTTAAGCATCAAACGCACGCGGCTCAAGTCACTTCGTTGAATTCCACTGGAGACAACGGACCAGGACGCAAACGGTAATGATATATTTCTGACCCAGACAGTATTTTCACAATTGTCCCCCTCTGCTGACAATGACAAATAGAAAGATGATTTTAATTTCTGATTTGGGGAGCCACTGTCTGAAGTTGATATTGCTAAGAAAATTGAGATATGTGTCCCAAGGACCACCCGTTAGAAGAATGAATGGGCACTTTCAACAATTAAACGATGGCAAGAGGAGCGTAAGGCGCGGTCAATTGGGAACAATTTAGAACTACCTAGAGCTTGCTTAACTGAGGATATCGTCCTCGAAATGACCCCATTTACTCTTAACACTGCCTGTAAGTACTTCTTATTTGAAGCAAGGAAGCTGGACGGCACACAGTACACAGCTGACATGGTGCATGGTCTCTTAACCGCTCTTCAGAGTGGTTTGTGGCTTAAAGGGAGGAAGGACACAAACTTTTTCGAGACTGTCAAACTAATTCATTTCCAGCCAATAATAATGTCTGTTATCCTATGCCAGACACTAACCAGTCCACAACACAGTCTGGCCAAACAGTGAAACCTCCTCAGAAATATGGAGACTGGATGTGAAGTGACAATAATGTTAATATTTCCTTGAATTGACTTTTAATTGCATGTGTCAAGGAATGTTTGTAATGTTCAGTGACTTTAAATTTCTGTGAAGTGACAATAATAGTTAAGTTCAAAAGGATTGTTGATTTATAAGTATGCAGATACTTTCCAGTCGTGTTTATCATCAACCCTTTCTGATAATTTACTTGAGATTTACAGCCTGGTGAACACAGGTACCTTTGTGTAATCATGTAAAGTTGTAATAATGAGCATTGTGCTCTTATTAGTCGAGCAGATTAGTGAAAAAATGAAAAAAATGAACTGAAATTCAAGATGGCCGCCATTTATTTCAAGATGACCGCCATCTCCGTAGGGGATCAAGCTGTTTTATACTGCTTCAAGCTACAGTTTAGGTGTCTAAATATATGTTATCAAGTATCAGGAATACAATAAAACAGTTCCTATATGGATTTGAAGCTTCTTTTTTATTGCTCCATGCACAAACAGTGAAACAATAGCAGGAAACTTGACATATTCAATGATATAAAGAAATTGTATATACAGTGAAGAATGTAAAAGATCAACAGGTAGTCCAATGCTAGTTTTTCAATGTCTTTGTGTTTGACAAGAAAGAGATCTACTCAACGCATCTGCAGCTGCATAATCTTGAACATGTCAGACCAAATCGGTAACATTTGCATCTTCCCCCATGACACTCAGACTTGCAGCCACACTTGGTCAACTGATGACAACTCTCTGCAATAGGTGGCAGTGTTGTCCATGAAATATGCCGCATTTCACCCTTCTGTATCCACCCCCATTCAGCAGGAGTCAATGTTTCTGGCTGGCGCAATGTTGACTGGCTCCATATGACACTTGCAACATAGGCTGCACCCTTGACATGCTGATATAGTGCAGCCTGAGTTGGTGGAATGGTTTCATATGACCTCTGTTTCCTAGCAAACATTGCAAGTCTTGCATCGTTTACACATGCAGCTGTACTAGATCTGTCAAACATCAACACCACAAACTTCTCCAGAATCTTCATACCACCATCGTCTATTGTTGGTGGATATTTGCCAAGCTTTAGAAAGTATCCGAAACCTCAGGATATACGCTCCAGGTTTGCCATGCAGATTTCTTCCCTTTACCTCGAAATCCCGACACAAAGTCACAGCCTGTGAATGCATGGAAGAAGAGAATCCCTCGGCTCTTCTCTAATCCTATGGTGTGATTAAGGTCATGAACAGGAATCCATTTGAGTGTCTGTCCTTGTCCAAAGGCAATCCAGAGCTGCTGTAAACCAATGTCTTGGAGGACTGGCAAAACACTGATTGCAATCACAAGAACATCTGTGTCGTTAGCTTTTACTACCAAGACTTTGCTTCCCTCCTCTGTAACATTCCTTGCATGTAGGAACATCCTTGTGTCTGCTTCTTTGTGACTAGAAGGGGCCAGATGATCTATATTGACTTGGGAATTGCTAACGACATTTTCTTCTTTGGTTACAATGACTATGTTGGGCATAGGTGCCTTTGCAATGTGCTGTGCAAGGAAATTGAAAAGCTCAGTTTTGTTGTCATTATCTCTCAGAAAGTTCTGCCAGTTTCGAGGTATTTTGCCTTGGCTTGTCACTCTGCGTCGTCCTCCCGTACCCTGCCTTGCTCTTGTTTCCGCCTTCAGACTCGATGTCAGATAGACATCAAATACAATGTCCGTTCTCTGGTACTTTCTGGAGTAAGTCTGTACAGTTGGAAGTATTATCAATGTTGCGTATTCCTCGAAAGTAGTGGATGTTCAAGGATGCAGAGAGTTCACCAGTGCTGAGCCATCAATGATGATAGTATCCCCTTCTGGTTCAGTGTCAGGGATTCTCACATAGCTTTCAAGAATAACAGCCAGTTGGCATTTTTGACAGGTGTAGAGTTTTCCACCTTCACTCAAGGAAGCAGGAAACTGTGTTTTAATGATGGAAAAACTAGTGCAAGTCACATTCTCTGCTTTGGCATGAAATGAAGAGCTTAGAGAAAAAGGTGGCAGTCCTCCTTCAGTATCCTTTGCTTAGTAGCATCAGTTGAGACTGGTTTCTGGCGGAAGAAGTCAACTTTGTTCTTCTTGATTGGTTCGTAAAACATTTTAACACCTTCTGTTGACAAACCCTCCATGAACTCCTGGGAGCGTGTCTTCCCTCTCTCATAGTGTCTGACAATCAAGTTAGCTGCACTTGAGTAAGCTATGTCCTTTGTGTCCAGTGACATCAGGTCCTCACTTTCTTCCTGGAAAGGATTTCCAAGACCATCTATGGCTCGGGACAGTTTCATTCACTCACTGACACTAGAATTTTGCATATTCTCAAGCCTGATTCAGAATTGATATCCTTTCCCCTTAGGCTTACAAGATTTTGGCACATACGAGGGGAAGTCAATAAGTTCAGAGAAGTGAGTATTGTTACAAAACTGAAAACATCATCGTTGATGTCTTTAAAGAGATAGACCATCTGACGAAAGTTTACAGACATAAACAACCCTTCCTGATCATTTACTTGAGATTGGTAGCCTGTCGAAAACACAAACTGAAATCATTGAAAGTTCTAAAACAGAACATTGTGCGGTTATCAAGTTTCTCACGAAAGAAGGGGTGAATGCGACAAAAATACATAAACATAATTATGATCAATGTGTATGGGAAAGAACCCCTCAATTTTCTACGATTGCAAAATGGTAAGCTGAGTTTAGGTGGAATTGCTGCTCCTTGGACGATGACCCAAGGTCAGGAAGATCTGTTGAAGCCAATGCAAATATTATGGTTGCATGGGTCCAGGGTTTAATCATGTTTGATCCTAGAATAAAGGTGGACGAGATATCTTGAGAGTGTGGCATATATGTCATGGAAGTGTTGGCACCATAATTCCTGAGCACTTACACATGTCCAAGGTGTCTGAGATGTCTGCCACGAAACTTGAATACACAAGATCTAACCAGAGAGTTGAATCCAGTTGTAAGCTCTTGGACATCTACAATACTGATCCCGATAACTTTCATGCCCGTCTGGTTACAAGGGATAAAACATGGATTCATCACTGGAATCCTGACACCAAAGAAGAATCAATAAAATGGAATCATTTATAAGCACTCTCCTGTAAGCGAGAAATTAAAAAGTCAGCCTTCTGCTGGCAAGATCATGGTGACCATTTTCTGAGATTCACAGGGTGTGAAACTTATAGACTATAAAGCACCTACTACAATAACAGGAACCTACTATGCTGACTTGTTAAAGGAACTGATTGCGGCGATCAAAAAGAAGAGGCGCTGCATGTTGACTGCTTGAGCTATGCTTCTTCATGACAACACTCCAGTGCACAAGTCATATTGCATAGGCTGCACTTAAAAAATGTGGCTTTGAACAACTTAACCATCCTTCTTACAGTCAAGATCTGGTCCCATGCGACTTCTATCTGTTTCGCAATTTGAAATCACACTTTCATGGTACAAGATCTGGCGGTAATGATCACAAATATTGCCTTGTATTCAACTTGATATGAGATTTGCATATATGCCCTATATAAATTAAAGATACAGCAAATGCTGCAAAAGGGTGACGATTGTTTATTCTTAAGTTTTTAAATTTTTTTTCGCACTTTATATCATAAAAAGTCCTCGGTAAGTGAGTGAGTTATTGTTTAACACCGCTTGAGAAATATTTTAGCCATTAGCGGCGTGAAATTCCTTAGTACATTTTGAAATTTCATATGTCACAAAAAGGATGGTCTTCATATAAAATTGGTGTGTAAATGAAAATCAGTAAAGACCCAGCAGGCATTGCACAAATAGGCAATCTGTCTATTCATATCTTGTGAACTGAGAAGTGGTTTTATCATCTATCTTTCTTCTACACTTTCTAGCTATCTAACAGCAGGGTGCATTATCAACATTTTTATTTAAGAAATAAAGTTTGCTCTACCCCAATGTGTTTTGTAATAAAGTATAGTTTTGCCCTGAACTATTATAGTTAAAGCACAAGGACGGCGTTTTAGCAACTTAAATTGACTATTACATGTTCTTAAAGAGCCACTCCGTGATTTTCATAACATATCATTTACCTTTGATACGAACCTGAATGTGATATGTGATGATATAAAATCAAAACATCTTAACTTTTCATTTCCAAAAGACATATATATGACAAATACTGGTTTTCAATGAAAATCTAAAAACAGCCTTATAAATGCACAGAGGTGTAGATATCACGTCCAATATTCATGGATACTAGTTATATAACCTTCCAAACGCTATCAACTCCTAACTGCCCTCCTGGCTGTTTTAGATAAGTCTCCAAAATTACGTTTGACTATTTGACGCACGCCACTGTCCGGTTTTCGATCATAATTGCGCCGTTCTACCTTCATATTGTCACTGTAAAAAACCAATAAGCTTTAAAATGTGTTTTTTTTGGGTAACAGTCCATACTTCGGGATCAAATGACACCATTGATTAAGTTTGGCATATATGACTCCAACAACTCACGGAGTGGCTCTTTAACAGGTAAATCAACTCTTACTTTGTTTACTTCTTTCACCCCTCCCTGTAAGCAGAGATATATTGCTGTATTTTATGTTAAAACGAAATTTGAGAAAATTAACTAAAGATAATGTCAGTCCTAAAGTCTAGAGCTCATCGGTAGCACTCACTACAGCAATCACACATGAGTGTATTGCCTATGAAATTCTTTACCAAAACATTCATGTGTCCTTGAACTTGTATCAATACTTTATTGCTGTGATGCTTTAATGAACACAAGACTGTAGGAAGATACTTTCATTTTGGAACAAAAGGAAGATAAAATATTGACAGATATTATCATTGCAGGAAGAAATCACACAACACCATTGTGGCTATGCATTGTGGTGAAACCTGAGAGCACTGGTTGTAACTAGCAAACCATGGATGGTACTGCGCTGAATTCTATGAAACATTATCAATCCTGAAAAAGGCAGACTTGGATTCCAGTTGGGACAAATTTATAAATTCTGTGACTTCAGCAAATTATAAGAAAAATAAAAAAGCAATTAAGATTGCACAGATTTGATCATCTAGAATGAAACCAATTATTTCAGTATTTCCACTTTAAAAATTACGGAGGAAAATCTCTACTTTTTAAAAGTGAGGGCTCGTCTCAGCAACAGCGGAGAATAGTACGGCGTAGGGGAGCTCACCGTGGCAAGCATTATCATCTATGGATATACCCACTACCTGAATTGATATAGGCCTATATAGGCCAGCCTCTTCTAAAAACAACAAGGTGAGGTGATTGGGGGTTTAAGGTGCTTTCAAAAATATTTTTTTCTTATATCACGGCTGCTATTATTATTGCAGGAAGAAATCCCACAACACCATTGTGGTGAAACCTGAGAGCACTGGCTGTAACTAGCGAACCATGGATGTTACTGCACTGAATTCAATGAAACATTAAAGGCACTCAAACCTTACTGCATGTAGAAAAAGATAACAAAATCATTTCTTTATGACTCTGAATATGTTTAACCTTTAGCAGTTGTTTCATGTCATACATAAACACCATTTATTTATTTCAAACCAAAGGCTAACAGTACTAAATGTTGTAAGCTTTTTATTATTAAGTAAAACACAATGCCTAGCCTAAATTGTATGAATCGACAAACTAGAATGCTCAACCTCACGAATAATTTATTCCTTAAGTTTCACAGCATATTGAAAACAAGTTAACTTTTAAAAAGAAAAACCTCTGCGTTTTAAATAATCTTTTGCACTTACCATCTTTTGTTCTTTTGAGATTGGTCGAAAAATTTCTTTGAACGATAATATACTCCGGACAACTTCCTGTGAAATCCTGTAACCTAGGGCAGTAACCTCCCCTGTAAAATTGTCAAGCGCTGTACTTGATTGCGTGACTTGTAACTATTCGGCATACGCCGGGTGGAAGGCTGTAAGCGACGTGTCGACACTGAGAAAAAAACCGTACAAATGTGTTATGATGAACTACAATATTAGATAGAAGAAGATAGCTTTTTAATACCAAAGAAAATTTCCATTACATATAAAACAGTTCTCCAGTATTAAGAAAAACAATACACAAAAAAAGGACAGCTGTGAAAGACATATCCTCACTTCTGCAAAGCAACTTAACTGCACTAATTATTATTGCCAAAGAAAAAGATGATCACTTAGACAAATATTTTCTGTCGCGTTTGCAATATAATTAGGTCTTTAGAATTATTTTTCATTGATTTTGTGGCCGCTCTATCTCTAATGTTTCGTATGCAAATTCCATTAATATTTCAGGTATTATTGCCTCTGGGCTGAAATTGATACAATTGAAATCAAATTCGAACTTCCGGCTTCCGTTTCACAGTTATAGACCCTTTAAATTTCGCAAATTAACATGGACAAAATTCAATCAGAGACCTGCAATTTGTTTTAAGAGATGTGCATTAACGTTTACAGGAAAAACGTAAATCATGATAAAGTTGTAGGTCGCGTGCTTTAGACGCCATTTTGCTTTTACTGCATTTTTGAGCATTCTCGACCCCATCCACCTTTGAAAATCTTCTCCTCTGAAGATACTTGCACGAAAGAGCTGACACCTACACATAATGCATTGTAATACATTTTCACAGTGACCATTCGAATTTGTCAAAAAGTGAGAAATAGCCAACTTCAAGGGGGAACCAGTGATTTCGTAGACAAAACGTGTTCGTAGACGGGGTGTTTTCGTAGACACGGTGGGTTCGTAGACAGATTAAACGGTGGGTTCGTAGACACATTGAAAATTCGAATTATATCACAACATAACATGCATGAAGTTTTTCAGCAAATTTATTTACAATAACAATGGTTAAGCACTATTTAGCACTAAGTTTGAAGTGTCATGGGTCGATTCAATGGACGAGAGGTCTGTTGATCCTTGAAACTTCCCGATGTTTTGATTGTAAATTGCTTTGTCGGCGACTCACCTTTTTCACATCTTCCCGAGAGTTGCTAATCTGCCAATCGTCGCTGATTGATGGTAAATCTTAGATATTATCACACTTATCCAATTTGTTTATTTATTCACAAAGAAATATTACAAAACATAACAACAAACAACAACAATTATGGGCTTCTTACGACTTTATAATATATGCGTCTGAAGACCGTCAGAATAACCCGCAAGGCAATCCTAGTTTTCATTTTTATTACCGTTTTACAGTTGCATATCTGCAGATCCTGCCGTTTCAGATTGAACGGTGAGCAAATCAAATCACCCCACTAGGGGCGCATCGAGAGGACTATACATACCGAGAATCGAGAGCACTGCATCGTCGTAACCATTGACAAACATTCCTAAATGTGTTCATAGCCTTTTTACAATCTTTCTGTATTTGAAGAAAATATAAACATGAGCTATATTTTCATTGAGTTTTCAGCATGGAAATTTTATGTGTTCTACGTCACGGCTTTTTCGAAATGACATATGATAAACCTTGTCGTACGACAAAGGGGATGAATGAGTTGTTTTGAATCGAAAGGCTTTTGAAAGCACACAAAGATCTGAAATTTTTGTTGCAAACTTCAGGGGAAAGAGTGAATAACTATATCAAAACCGCATTTAAATTTGCCTTTCAAATGTGAGCATATGACTTTAAAATAGATTCCTCAATACGTATTATATATCTTGCGAAAGCCAGTGACAAGACTCAGACAATCATAAATAATTACTTACATGCACCATCTTGCTACACTTACATTTCATTTGATTTAATCATTTATATCGCAGGTATAAGCAGCAGCTATTCAATAAACTTTCAATAATAGTAACATACTGTCTATATTGCCATATATGATTGACAAAACCTGTGCTCTACGGGCGGCATGTACAACAGACACGGCGGGTTCGTAATGTCTTTGATTTTTGGAGACATGGCAGGTTCTATGAGAGCTTGAACAATGGCTTCGTAGGCAGTTTAAAATGATCAAATTTGAGACAATAGATGTATGATTTTCTATTATATTAGCATGTCAAGGGGTGAAGACAATAATTGAATCTTGCAAGCCACGAGCGCCTACATTTATAAACGAACTTAAAGATCGAGTGAAATGCCCTATGGTCGATTTCGGAATTCGCTAAAAGGGATTACAATTTGACGTGGACTCAACTTTAAATTTCTGAAATCGGCCGCTAAACAACATAAATACGGCTTTGTAATTAAATTGCCTAATTACGACCGGCGAGCAGAACCTGAAAGGCCCTGTGGTCACTGAAGCGTGAATCTTTCGTGACGTGCTAGTTGGCATATCATCATTCGCTCGTTATGTAAAACAACACTAGCCGATAGTAAATCTCTCAGTTAAACCGTCGGTTATACCTACTAAACGTTATCCAAACAACTCAAACCTTAAAGGAATCTATTGTTTAATTCATTGTCTGGAATTTTCTATTTTTGCAAGCACAAGACCCTGATTAAATACGATGCTGTGTGCACTTTCCTACGGAATGTTTTTAAAAGTCACGACCCTGCCCAATGTTGTCATAGTTATAAGATTGCGCTAAGGCGTGAGATCCCGGAAGTATTTCTCACATGAACTATGCTCACTTATTGGACATTATATTGAGGGATGCACCGGCATCCTTATTCTCATAAAAATATAACCTTTATTAATTATTAACGCATAATGTCCTCCATTGATTCAGAAAGTGAGATATCATTATCTATGGAATGTGTCTCATCATGTTCATAATCGCTAATATCAATTAACGGGGCCGATACTATTCCTTACTTATATGAGCCAAATGACAGTTCAAATGGCACAGAAACAGAAGAGACCTTAAGTCACTAAAGTTAAGTTGTTCATCAATTACGACGTCTGCCCAATGTTTTTACATCAATCAGACTGGTTAAACCAGTTTGTTTGTTTTTATGACACACAGGTGGCCGTTATGTAATCCTATCGCATTCAATTTCAATTCTTGATTTAATGGTCTCTAATTATACCTTTTGAATTTTAACGCCTTGGACCCGCCAAGCGGAATATATGTCCTGTCATAATGGCGTAACTCTTGGAATTCGACTGGTACTTAGTTTATTGTCACGACGTCCAGTCATTTTGAACCAATGAACTTGTAGAATATATATTCAACAAATAAATTAAGAGAAGGGGATTTGGCTCATGCACTTCTACGGACGATGACACACATTTAAAAAAGTACATCGTGAAGAACGGGTACCAACATTCTTAAGGATTACATAGGATGCTTCTAACGCTTGCGCCAGGTATGTTTTCATGTCCTTTATTGTTAAATTCAAAGACAGAGATATTGCAACACGGTTTGAGATGTTATACTAGATAAGAATATGATATGTGTTAGTTAAATACAAACGAATCATCCTATAAATACTAAGTTGTCATGAAAGTGAAGTGAAACAAAATTATTTTTTCTATAGTCATTAAAAAAGTTTTTACATTCTCTCCCGTTTATTACAAAAACCTTCATTTTTTTCGAGACAATTTAGAACTTCATATCGATAATAAATGTTGTAACACTACGTGATATCCCATAGTGGTGGATCTCTCACCGACCAAGTTCTTTACCTTTTTGATATAAACCCACCCAAGAAAATCGCGTCCAAGGATTGTCACAGTCCAATTAAGATGGATTTGACGACTGAGAGGGAAAGTTGATATCATGAAGCCGTTATATATCGTATTTTGGAATTCTTTCGGAGCAGCTATTGCCTCTATTTTGCTGTTGAATTAGCTTAAAAATACAGAGAAAATCAAAGGGCTGGACTTTTAGCTGCCCACTAGCACGTCACACACTGGGCGTGGCTTCGAGTCATGCTTCGGTGATTTTGTGTAAGCGTTCGCCAGTCTCATTAGGCGGCTATCCAAAACAGGGGTATAAAAGGTCTCCTAGTCGTCGAATTAAAGCGTATATTTTCTCATTATTTGGCTCTATTGATTCATATAAGTGAAGCGAATACAGATACTAATTTGTAATAATCAAATTCATGCGTTACTTCTCCTCTTTAACAAATTTTGTACCAAATTTGACAACAAACAGGCCTACCAGACAAAATTGCCGTAGGTCGCAGAAAATCGTGGAAAGGTCCACATTAAAAGTCGAAAAGACAACATGAATACAATCTCTCGTCAGCGAAACATTAATGATGCAATGAGAAACGTGAACCTAGCGACAGATAGCCACACTAATGCGCACATAGATCAAAGAAGCTGGCTCTTTCATGTGTTTACATTTGAAGACGTGGACACCATGCGGGTTCTTTTTTTCCTCATTTATATCATTTTTATTGTTTTATTTAGAATTAAAAAGTTCACACATGTTTGTACATATTTTTAGTTTTGGCTACGGAAAAAAAGGCGCTGTACTTTTACGAATTTTACAACATTAATAAAAAAAAAAGTACATGTATGGATAGAATATCCACTAATTAACAAATGATTTCAGATAAGACTAATAAAAAATGCCTTGTCATGGAGTAGCAAGGCTTTTCACGCTCGTAGCGCCAATGAATAGCTTCACTTCTCAATCTTGTTTTATTTTACCGAGCGTGCACTCTCACTTATCCAGGTGTCAAATCAACCAACCAGTACCATGTTTAAAGTGGGTTATGTTACAATCATGTACTGATAAAACTTGCATTAACGGAAATGTTACAATGAATTTTGTTTTCACAACAAATACTCCGTTAGGACTGTCCTTTTTCTTAGATTGATTCGTATATACGAAGTGACAACTTTTTATATCTCAATTTAAACCACATTTCGTACTCGATGCGAATCATGATTTCCCTCTATAGATTTTCTTGGTCGTGTGAAATACGCGTTCGCGGTACATGTCGGCGATAAATGTTGCAGTCGTCAAGCTTATTTGCCCGACTTTGCTTTTATGTTGCATATTTTAATGTTTAGGTGTCGAGGGAATATATTAATGTTGTAGTTTCCACGTTTTATGTGGACTTTTCCACGTTTTCCTTCGCGTGTTAGACGCCAGGCCCTTTGGTTCAAGCACCCTGCTGAAACAGACCTGGTTACCTCATCGCCGCTGGATTAAGAGCCAGAAGTGTCATCATGTGTCCCCAGCTCACAAATCCCCACAAGCGTCAGCGTATGTTATGGTGTGAACACAGGCAGATATGGAACCTAAGATCATGGAGGAGAATACACTGAACCGACAGCTGTCTCGTAGTTTCCTCCTGCATGCTGTTGATGGGAGTCAACAATGCAAGACCTCACCGTCCATGTGCTGTAAACCAACATCTGGTAAATAATTGGTCATTCCAGCTCAATTCGACCAAAGCCTCCCAGTTGATGTCACCGATTTCTTTCATTTTTACACCAACCAGAGTACATTTATAGGTCTTAACAAAAACAAAACATTGTTTGCATATTCACATTGGTTTTGCTGTAAGGGTTGTTTAATTGTGACACGTAACGCAATTCTATGAAATATACCACTTGCTGAAAAATGTTCGCTACATTTTTGCTGCTCATTGTTATTATTTGTTTATAGGTTGTTGATATAATTCCAAAGCGGCCTACGTTTACAGATATTTAAGAAATAACCTGAGTTACGCAAATTTCAAATTAGTTAAAATTTTAAGCGATTTCAGGATATTGTTCATTTTCTATAAGCGGTATCAACGAGATTTTATAGCTTGAGTGATAATAACTTGTATGAAAGATAAAGTATTATTCGAACTGTCCAGAACTTTAATAATATATACTTTCACCTATCCGTATTTAGTTGGAATTTAAACATACCTACCATAGGCAAATAAACGGAAATTACCATATTCAAAAGTCTCTATACAAAAAGGAGCACCTCACACAGTAATGAAATTTGGACAGCTTATTCTTCATTATGTAAACTCTAACATATAAAAAAAATCACGAGGGTAAAATTTCAAGTTTTCAAGAAATAATCGTTTTTATATGAAATCTATTTATAGGTAGAGATTTTAAGGATGTTTCATATCCAACAGAATGCTTCTTCGTAAAAAATATATAAAAGTAGTCCTGTAACAATACAACTTACTATGTTTTTTTATATTTTATTCTTTTATTCGATTTTTTTTGTACATTAACATCACATAAAATATCAACATGGTGGCAAGCAATACAAATAAAGGTATCAGTATAACATCATATCAAAAGGACAAGTATAGTCTCAATCAAACAGATGAAGACAATCAGACCAAAACCAATAAATTGGGTATAATTGCAGGAAGACATCGCACATGTTTTCTCGATATTGTAGACTATATTAATTTCATGCCTGATTTTATCAAATCCTGGCGTACGAGTGTATGATCTAATTTTAAAAAGTGTAAATTTAACAATTGTAATTATTAGATTAAGGACATCATTCCTTTTCTCGGGAAACCCACACAAATATTTTTTTCTCCTTATCAATATTGACAGTGATATCTGTTCTTGATTTTATCCAAGTCAATAAATCATTCAATATTTTCTTTGATTTTGGACACCCAAAAAAAAGATGGATTAAACTTTCATTTTCAGTTTTACAGAATGAACATATCTGGCTCTCTACATAACTCATCTTAAACAAAAGTTGGTTAGTTGGCAAAATCCTTTGCACTAATGAGTATTGGAACCATCTGAAATCTGTATTTGTATGGGCTCGAAATATGGTCCTTTGGTATGTTTTCCAGTCCTTTTCATTTATATTTGTCTCAAGGTCTATTTTCCAATTTTTCTTATAATTAGCATATGGTGTTTGCTTAGGAATTGGACTTAGTACATCGTAGTGTATCCTACAACCTTTTGCATTCGTAAAGATATCTTGAAAGTAATAAGGAATAAATTGCATTTCTAATTTTTCTCCTAAAGAAACTTCAATCAATTTGCAATATTCTTTTGCTGCTCTTAATAGACTCACATATTCTAAAAAAATTTTTTTTAAATGGTCTTTATATTTCTCATAGAATTTGTAAAATGTATACATTGTACCATCGGTATCTAACAAATCGTTGACAAAAGTGTAAGAGCCAAATTTTGATGAGTTTTGTTGTTAGCTTAGAAGCAATAGTCCCACGATACTTATCAGTGTTTTGGTAGCCAAACCCTCTAGTCCCACACATTGAGCTGTGACACCCCCATAAAGTTCTCCCTGAATGTGCTTATAACGGTACCGTCCAAGTTGTTAAGATAGTTCACAGCTGTTAGGCAAATTGACCATGACGTTTTCCTTTTAAATGTTTAATTGTCCTGTCGCTTTCTAAATTGTCCAAGTAAATAATTGCCCATTGAGTCGAAGACTGCCCAGCCTTAAGATATGAAGCCTGATAAGCATCGTGGTTAAATAGAGACCCTGAGAAAGTTCTAGCAGAGTTCAGTAAGATTTAGACAAAGTAAGACTATCATCTGTAAGAGTAAGAATCGAGTTAGTAGCGTAAGAAGATCTATGGTTTTTCAACCAAATACAAATACAACTCCAAAGTCAACTTATGTACAAAGTCAGTGTATAATTTCAAGAAGTGTATATTCATCTGCAAAGTGTCAACGATTAAATCATCATCACCATACGTCATCGTTTGTTGTGTTGGAAACCTGGACAATCGAGGGATAGAAAAAGAGAACTTTCACATCCTACAAAGTTGAAAAACCTTAAACCCCGGGATGTGTGAGAAGAGAAAGAACAATTAAGAACTGAGAAGTGAGGATCATGTGCATTGTTTCATCGTTGGATCAAGTTCACTGGATTTCGTTCATTGGATTATATTGTGTGTAAATGACCATATGGACCAAAAACTGTAAGTAACATTGTTAGTTATTAAACCTGAATCATGGAAGATAAGGCCTTAAGTGATACAGTGAATCAACATAGTGACATCAATCAAAGAATTACAAGGAGTAAATCTTTAGTCTCGGACACAAGAAAAAGCTTATCAGAAGAAAGGGGACATTCTCATGTGTTAAGCATGGTTTTAGAACACAGGGATCATCTCCATTCAGAACTGATAGGAAAGATCAGAGTAATTGAATATTTGAAAGATAGAGAAGAGGATGTCAACGTCGTAGCCACAGAACTAGTAGGATGGGAAGAGTTATTTAGAAAATTTCAAGTTTGTGCCAAGGAATATATTGATAAATTGGACAGTCAGGATAAGAAAGATGATGCAGTAGAATGGTATCAAACGGAATGTAATGGGTTTCACAAATTTCACAGTCGTCTATCTACCTGGGTCAAAGGTAGTACCTCCAGCCCTGAAGATAGCCAAGATGTCAGGCCTAAAGACAGTATTTCCCAAGTTGAATCTAAAACAAGCTCTGTCCGTTCGGCGAAGGTAAATGCTTTGGCTAAAAGGGCAGAATTAATTGCAAATCAGAAAAAGCTTAAAGAAATGCATTTGATAGAAGAAGAAGAGACCAAGTTAAAACAAAGGATAGAAGAAGAAGAGACCAAGTTAAGACAAAGGAAAGAAGAAGAAGAGACTAAATTAAGACAAAGGATAGAAGAAGAAGAGACCAGGTTAAGACAAAGGAAAGAAAGGTTAGACTTAGAGACAGAAATTGAGATTGCAAATGCACAGTTTGAGATTTATGATCAGTTTGACACCCAGTCAAATGTCATCGACACAAATCAAAGGCAAAATCCATCCCTAAACCCTCAGGCAGTGGAATTTAGACCTACCCATACTCAGAATAGCCAACCGCAATTAGAAGAGACACATTCAAACCTTATTCCTCAACAAAGTACTCAGCAAAAAGATTTAGTTCAATTTATTGTGGAAAATCAAAAGTTGTCTTCCCTTCCAGTTAGAAAGATCCAGACCTTTAGCGGTAAGCCAGTGGATTATAAACCCTTCATTAGGTCATTCGAGCATGGGATAGAGGAGAAAACAAGGGACCCAAGAGACAGACTGTACTACCTGGACCAATACACCAGTGGTGAGCCAAACGACCTTGTGAGGAGCTGTATCCATATGGACCCAGTGGAAGGCTACCAGACAGCGAGATCTCTTTTAGATAAGAGATTCGGCAACAAGTACAAGCTAGCGACTGCCCACATAGCAAAGGCTCTCAACTGGCCATCAATCAAGACTGAAGACGCAGAAGCCTTGACAAGTTTTTCAATATTCCTGACCAGTTGTGGCAATACAATGAAGGATATTGAATACATGAGAGAGCTTGACCATCCAAAGAATTTGAGAGATATTGCCTTCAAACTACCGTATAAGCTCAGGGAAAGATGGAGAACTGTATCCTTACCAATTATAGAAAGAAGACCCATTACCTTTTTGGACTTTGCAGAATTCGTTGACAGGCAGGCTCAGATATTGACAAATCCTATATTTGGTGATATCTGTGACGACAGACGACACCACAAGGTTGATCCAAGAGAACCAAAGAAGTTAAGAAGTTTTGCAACAGAAACAAAGAAAGAGGAAAGAAAAAGTGACAACTTATCTGAACCAAATAAAGTTGAAACAGAAGAAAGGAGGTATCAACAATCTAAAGCATTCACTAAACCATGCTGGTTTTGTGATAATCATCACTCCTTGGATAGATGCAGAAACTTCCAAGGTCTGTCCTTGCAAGAAAAGATCGACTTTCTAAGACCCAAAGGCTTGTGTTTTGGGTGTCTGCAAGTTGGCCACACAAGCAGAGAATGTCTGAACAGACTTGCCTGTCAGATATGCAACAGGATTCATGCTACATGTTTCCATGACAACAGCCGAGATCATCCAAGAGAGTATTCACCTAAGAAAGTATCAACAAACAGTGTTGCTGCTTCAATCAACTCCACAACAACTGGAGAAGTAAGCTGCATGCCCGTCGTGCCTGTAAGAGTTAAGTCAAGATCAAGTAATACGTATGTAGAAACCTATGCCTTCCTCGACAATGGAAGCTCAGCAACGTTTTGCACAGATAAGTTAGCAAAGGAATTAAAAATCTCAGGAAAGAAAACAGAAATCATAGTTAACACCTTAAATCAAAGAAAGCAAGTTGACACATCTCTAATTGAGGAACTAGAGATCTCAGATATCCAAGGGTCACAGTGGATAAAGTTACCAACCGTTTTCACTCAAGTGAAAATGCCCATTTCTAAAGCAACGATCCCTAAGGAGGAATTCTTCAAGCAATGGCCACATCTGGAAGATATCTCTCTTGCACCAATAGATGCTGAGATAGGGCTTCTTATTGGCAACAACGTGCCACAAGCAATGGAGCCTCAAGAGGTCATAAAGAGCGAGAACGAGGGCCCGTATGCTGTAAGGACTCTCCTGGGATGGACAATTAATGGGCTGATGCAGGAATGTGGACCAGGGGAAGAAGACTGTCTAAATTATGTCTCTGTCAACAGAACAGATATTTTAGCCGACCACGCGTTAGAAAGGCAATTGAAAGAATATTTCAACAGAGAATTCAATGAGAAGAGCAGCAATGACAAACCAGAGATGTCTCAGAACGACAAGCAGTTTTTAGAAATTATGACTGCAACAAAGAAACTAAAAGATGGACATTACCAAATGGCTCTACCTTTCAAAGACCCTTCGATCAAGCTCCCTAATAACAAGGCACAAGCAGAGCAGAGGTTGTCATCTTTAAAGAGAAAGTTTGATAAAAAACCCTCATTCTTCAATGACTACAAGGTTTTTATGAAAGACCTTTTTGACAAGGATTTCGCCCAAGAAGTCCCCTTAAGCGAGAAAGACAGGAATGATGGAAGAGTTTGGTACATTCCTCATCATGGAGTGTATCATCCAAAGAAACCTGAGAAGATAAGGGTAGTATTCGACTGTGCTGCAGAATACAAGGGATATTCTCTCAACAAACAGCTACTACAAGGACCAGACCTTACTAATACTTTGATTGGGGTCTTGCTAAGATTTCGACAATATCCAGTTGCTCTGATGGCAGATATTAAGGCTATGTTCTATCAAGTCAGAGTTCAACCAGACAACTATGATGTACTGAGATTCCTTTGGTGGCCAAATGGAAACACAGAAGATAAAGTCAAGGAATACCAGATGAAAGTACACCTATTTGGAGCTGCTTCTTCACCAAGCTGTTCAAACTTCGCCCTAAAGGAAACTGCAAAAGATAACAGAGAAGATTTCAGGAAAGAAGTTCTTCAAACAGTCGAGAAGAATTTTTATGTTGATGATTGCCTGAAATCAGTTGAATCGGAAGAAGAGGCTGTTGCTATGGCGACTGATTTGAGGAATCTTTGCGAGAAGGGAGGGTTTCGTTTGACAAAATGGATAAGCAACAGTAGACTTGTGATTGATTCCATTCCTGAAGAAGATCGATCAAAAGAAGTAAAAGATTTAGACATTGACGACAATCTACCAATTGAAAGGGCACTGGGAGTACAATGGTGCGTTGAGTCAGATAAGTTTAAGTTTAAGATTACAATCAAAGACAAACCAACAACAAGACGAGGAATCCTGTCAACTGTCAGCTCTGTCTACGATCCACTTGGATTTGCTGGTCCCTTCATACTCAAGGCTAAAGGTATTCTGCAAGACCTGTGTAGACTGAAGATTGGCTGGGATGATGCTATTCCAGCTGCAATTCAGAAAGAATGGGATGCATGGCTACAAGAACTCAAAGAGTTAGACAAACTGCTGATCGACAGGTGCATTCAATCAGAGACTTCAAATAAGAATGCTGAAACACAGATTCATCACTTTTCTGACGCAAGTCAATCAGGATACGGAACAGTATCCTACCTAAGACAAAGAAATGACAATGGTGACATTAATTGTAGATTTCTGATGAGCAAGTCAAGGGTGGCCCCACTTAAAGAGATAACTATTCCTAGACTGGAGTTAGCAGCAGCAACAGTTGCAGTCAGGGTTGATAGCATGCTAAGACGAGAACTAGAAATACCAATCAAGAAAAGTTACTTCTGGACTGACAGCATGTCAGTCTTACGATATATATCAAACAGTACCAGTCGGTTTCATACCTTTGTTGCTAACAGGGTGTCAGTCATACACGAGGGTTCCAGTCCGTCGCAATGGAAATATGTAGACACAAAGCAAAACCCGGCTGATGAGGCATCCAGAGGCCTCTCTATAGGAGCATTCCTAACGGACACGAGGTGGTTTAATGGCCCAGATTTCCTCCATGCAGAAGAAAATTTATGGCCTACTCAAGAGTCTGTCTCTCTTACTATCCCTAAAGAAGATGCAGAAGTGAAGAAGTCAGCTTATACTAATCTGACAAATCATCAGTCTCCCTGCACTGGACTCCAGAAGCTCATAAACCACTACTCTGACTGGTTTGCACTTAAGAAAGCAATAGCATGGCTATTAAGGATTAAAGTAGCCCTCCTTCAAAGAAGTAAGAAAAGAAAAGGAATACCCGTGCTATCTGCAGAAAATTCAACTTTCCTGACGATAAGAAATTTGGAAGAATCTGAGGGAGCCATAATCAAATATGTTCAGATGCAATCCTTCCCTAAAGAGATGGAAATCCTGATATCTGGAAATTCAGCCAAAGTTGGAAAGAGTAGCCCGCTCTGTAAGCTGGATCCTTTCATTGAAGGCGGTCTCATGAGAGTAGGTGGGAGACTGAACAAGGCAAGAATGCCAGAGAGCTCAAAACATCCTGTTATCCTACCTAAGGACTCTCATGTCTCGAGACTTATCATCCGGCACATCCACATCCAATGCGGCCACTCTGGTAGGAATTTCGTCCTCTCTTCACTTTTCCAAAAGTACTGGATGATTAAAGCTAATGCAGCAGTTAGAAAGGAGATCCACAACTGCGTAAGATGTAGACGTGAACACGCTCCTGTTCAAAATCAGAAAATGGCTGACCTGCCAGCTGAAAGAGTTACACCTGACAAGCCACCATTTACCTATGTTGGCGTGGATTATTTTGGGCCTTTTGATGTAAAGCAAAGAAGAAGTCACGTGAAGAGATATGGCGTGTTGTTCACATGCCTTACAACGAGGGCTGTCCACATAGAGATTGCACAGAGTCTGGACACTGATTCGTGCATCAATGCACTAAGACGATTTATATCTAGACGAGGTCAGGTGACAAAGATGTGGTCAGATAACGGCACAAACTTCGTTGGGAGCGAACGTGAACTCAAAGAACAAATTGACAGGTGGAACAAAAATCAGATCCACCAAGAATTGCTGCAGAGAAATATAGAGTGGACATTCAATCCACCCACAGGCTCTCACCACGGGGGCGTGTGGGAAAGGCAGATAAGAACTGTAAGAAAGATTCTAAGATCAGTAGTAAAGGAGCAGACTCTAGATGAAGAGACTTTACAAACTGTGCTCTGTGAGATAGAGTCTATCATCAATAACAGGCCTA
The DNA here is from genome assembly GCA_921293015.1 of Phorcus lineatus. Lineage (NCBI taxonomy): Eukaryota > Metazoa > Mollusca > Gastropoda > Trochida > Trochidae > Phorcus > Phorcus lineatus. The sequence continues at coordinate 15,176,127 of OV121089.1, forward strand.
TCACTAGAGCATCCGATGATCCAGGTGACTTGGAAGCCCTTACTCCAAATCATCTGCTGCTGATGAAGAAAATGCCAGCCCTACCACCAGGTATGGTTGACGACAACTACCCACGACGCAGATGGCGCCAGGTCCAGTACATGGCGGACCTATTCTGGAAGCGATGGACGAGGGAGTACCTGCCGTTGCTTCAGGAGAGGCAAAAATGGGTAAAGCTGAGACGTAATCTGCGAAGGGGTGACGTGGTGCTGATTGTGGATAACCTGGCTCCCCGTAGCTCCTGGGCTATGGGCAGAGTGTCAGAATTGAACACAGACTCTAAAGGTGTTGTGAGAACTGTAAGAGTGAGAACTCAATCGTCTGAATTAATCAGACCCATCAGCAAACTATGTTTGCTTCTTGAAAGTGACTGTTAGCGTGTATATAAAAACTGAATCAATCAGCTGCATCATTCAATGGGCATTTATCATGTAATTGTGCTAAGGAACAAAGACATTACTGGGAGATATAAGTGATGAATAAGATGTATCAAAAAGATCAGATAGATTTTATACTATCGTCAATATATCATTGTTGTAGTAGGACATGGTATCCATTAGGCTATTTTACTTTGATTATATTTTAAGAGTAGTAGATTAGAAAGTTGATTTATGCTAGTGTTTATTTTGTTAATGTCAAAATTTGTTCTTACGTTATTGCCATAACTATAATTGTTACATTAAGCTAAAGGTAACAATTAGGGGCCGGAATGTAAGAGCCAAATTTTGATGAGTTTTGTTGTTAGCTTAGAAGCAATAGTCCCACGATACTTATCAGTGTTTTGGTAGCCAAACCCTCTAGTCCCACACATTGAGCTGTGACACCCCCATAAAGTTCTCCCTGAATGTGCTTATAACGGTACCGTCCAAGTTGTTAAGATAGTTCACAGCTGTTAGGCAAATTGACCATGACGTTTTCCTTTTAAATGTTTAATTGTCCTGTCGCTTTCTAAATTGTCCAAGTAAATAATTGCCCATTGAGTCGAAGACTGCCCAGCCTTAAGATATGAAGCCTGATAAGCATCGTGGTTAAATAGAGACCCTGAGAAAGTTCTAGCAGAGTTCAGTAAGATTTAGACAAAGTAAGACTATCATCTGTAAGAGTAAGAATCGAGTTAGTAGCGTAAGAAGATCTATGGTTTTTCAACCAAATACAAATACAACTCCAAAGTCAACTTATGTACAAAGTCAGTGTATAATTTCAAGAAGTGTATATTCATCTGCAAAGTGTCAACGATTAAATCATCATCACCATACGTCATCGTTTGTTGTGTTGGAAACCTGGACAATCGAGGGATAGAAAAAGAGAACTTTCACATCCTACAAAAAGTGATGCCTATTTTTGCGTAGTGTGGATATATAAATGTTTTTTTTGTCCAGAAGAATCTGTTCATTATACCATAAACATTGTGATAGGAGATCACTGGTTTGAATAACATTTTTTTTAGATGACGTATATGCGCCCCATGCTAAAAGAACGTCTTTCCAAACAGTTCGTTTTTATAACTCTTTCCTTTATGAATGTCACTCCCCTTAAACTATAATCATGAATACTTTGTGACACATTGAAGGAGAAGAGAGGAATTAACTTTGAGTCATTTAAAATCATTCTTTTAAACCAGGACATTTTGTGGGCATTTATAGTTTGTTTTATATCGGGCATTCGTAAACCGCCATCTGCATACTTTTGTTTTATGATATTACGTTTAATCTTATCTGGTTTATTGTACCATACAAATGAGAAACATTGTTTTTCTAGGTAATCAATAATGTATTTTGACGGGTTAGGTAGGGCAGAAAATAGGTGGTTTATTGTCGGTAAAGGTGTAAAGTTTCTAGCTTACTATGGTGGTATCAAATGAAACGATGGGGAACAATGCCCGCAAAGCAGTAACATTTTGCGTCTGTGTCCAGGCATGAAAGAGTTTAGTAGTGTTTGCATTGATGGTGAAAAGGTTCAAAAACAGAAAAGATTACTCTTAGGAAATCTGTAGGCTCCTTTCAAAGAAGAGACCAGCAACCTCTACAAAATTTCAATTTTCAAAGTTTTGTGAATTGAGACCAAAATGGTGTTTCTCTGCTGGTGCATGCTCCTGGTACACATTCAGTGTGTGTCTGTCAGATTAATCAAAATGTCAAACCGATGCTCGCTGCATTCCCTGGGTTGAAATTGAATATTCAGGAACTTTTACAGAGGGTTGTATGCAACGTCCAGGCACAAGAATGCGTGTTGTACCGCTGTGATAACTGTCCTGGACTTGATGCACTGAAAATCGTCATCGAGTCACATCTCCAGGATGAAGGTCTAGATACAAAGGATGAAGTTTGGGTACCTACAGATTGAACAAACATTATCACAACATCCTCAAGTCCTCAAGACTTTGTTGATGTCCTCTTGCACCAACTTGACGATTTGACAGTTCACCATTTGACTGCAAACTTTCAGCCTTCTTGGCAAGACTTAAAGATCAGTTGGATGATGAGACTGCAATAATTCTTCTTGATTTTGCAGAGAACTATTCTTTTGTTATACAAGACGCAATCCAGGGTTTCCACTGGGAAAATTCCCAAGCCACTGTTCACCAAATAGTGGTTTACTATAGACACGGAAACATTTGAGCATTGCAGTGATTAGTGACCATCTGAAGCATTATTGTGTGATGGTTCATGTGTTTCTCAAACATGTCTTGCCTTCCGGGGGTTAAAAAGGTCATTTACTTTGATGATGGTGCGGCAAGTCAATATTAAAACTGCAAAAACTAAAAGCAGAGTGGCATTTCTTTGCAACGAGTCATGGCAAAAATGCTTGTGACGGGATAGGAGGGACAAAAGCCAGTCTTCAAGCGACTTTCCAGAACCAAATTACAACTCCAACTGTTTGATTGGGCAGTGATTGCCATTCCTGCTACAAAAATTTTGTTCTTGAAGAAAGAACAGATCAAATCCGAAATTGAAAACCAAGAATTGCGCAACAGTAACCTTAAAAAAGAAGGAACAGGGAAAATCGAAGATAACACCAGGATGTTAAGTTGCTGTCGCGATCGATCATGATTGAACAATTGGAAACGTAATGACTGTAGATGATGACAAGCAAGAAATGATCATTGATGTTCTGATTCCAAGTAGAATCGAGCCCCAAACTTTCAAGACGCCAAGAGGAAAGGCAAAGGTGACACTGCCTTTTGATCATGTAATCTGCAAAGTTGATGTTGACATCAGACTGAGATACTTCAAGCTTTCTCTGGAGAGCTACAGGTCAATGTGCCAAAATTTAAAGAGTTTGCTCTCCAGCATTTCGGTAACAAATACCTTGATATAAAATATCAAAAAGGTAAGTTGATCACCAAGGAATTTTAGATAAAGTGAATTGTCATGAATTAACTGATCAACAACCTCCTGAATATCTCAAACATTGATATGGCAATCAATTTGAAGCGTCGCTAAAATCATCTGAGGGTTGCTTTAGTAAATCACTTGCAGAAGGTGAACGGAAAATTTTACCCCCGCCACATTTTGGTATTTTGCAGTGTATACTATGGGCTACATGTTTAATGAAAAGAAAACGGTAAAAAAACATACAAAATAAATTTTGCAGATGAAATTATGCTTTTTTTGTCAAGCTATTATACCAAATACATTTTTTTTTAAAACGAATATCATATTTATGAACAACTGATTCCAAATTCTATCTAATATAAAAACTTTAAGCCTTTACTCTAGAGATATTTAAAGCTAGTAAGGGTTTTTCTAAAAAATGTCACATTTTGTGTCCTAACACCCTATGCCAAACGCAAACTATTTTGAGTGTGAACACAAATTTTGCATTTCCTTTCTCTGAAGAAACATTAGCATCTATTCTAATTGAAAATTACAAAATCTATGATGTCAACTGGGGCGATCCCAAAATTTTGGTCTATTTGAAAAGGAATGACCATTAACTATTACAAGAATTCCATGGCCAGCAATGTCTCCTGAATCGAACCCAATCGAACATGTTTGGGACATCATTATCTTCGGGTACAAAGGAGAAATCCTCTTCCTCGAAACAAAAGGGAACTAAAGGCAGGTCTTCTCTAGGGGTGGCAGTAGATAGCGATAGAACATTTAAGGAATCTGGTTCAGTCACGTGGTGGTAGCACACGTTAATTAGGTTCTGTGATTCTTAGGACACTGATCCACATGCTGCTTTTACCGGGCGGAACACACCAAGACGTTAAAATGACTTTACTTAAACATGTCATTTTGGTGAAATTCCATTTTATTTGCACTTTCTGTTTTCGTGCGCTTTTAGTGCTCATACTGCAACAACACTCATACCGTTACAATTGACCAAATGATTGTTCTTTGAATTGAAATTTGTTTTGCATATCTTCTTTTTCTCAGTTTCATACCATACCTCCATGAAGTTCACCCCTCAGTGAAAAATCGGGGTTTCTTTTTTTGCTGAATAAAATATTTATGATTTAGATTCTCAAAAATAATGTTAGGAAATCATCAGGCCTACGGACTTTCCAAGTGGTTCACTCCTGACGCAATGCATCCTCGATAGTGATGTCTTAGACCAAAATAAGCTACCATTTTGCATCAAACGTTAACCAGTAATACTGCATGATGCAACGGGTTATACCCCACTGTTCGACCATTGCCTGGGGCAGTATGCACTCCAATCGGCGGAATTTAGGTATCATTATTGTATAAGAATTTGTAAACCTAGCAACGAATGCGCTGACTAAGCCTATCAAACGCTACGGTCTTATATATTTCTACAACATTAATTAAATGGACACAGATCTGATTAGCATAGTCGGGTGTATATATGCAACTAATATTGCAAGCTCAGTACGTGCAACACGGTGCTTCCATATAAACTAACGGGCAAAAGAAACGATACCAGGCATAATTGTCTAATAAATGACAAAAACTAAATGATGCATTATTTATTTTATTTCTGTTCTGAAAACAGATGAATAGTCTATCAGACAACCAACATTTGACGTATTTGCGGTAATAGTGCAAACAAGTAAAGCCTCCTAAAGTGCAAGCATGAAATTTTCCTGAATTCGATCAGCAACTCAGAATGGAAAATCACATCAACAAGTTTGTCAGTATCTTGTATGGCCGCCACGGGCCTAGATTCATGCCCGAACTCAACGTCGTGCTTAGAATATCAGACGTAAGACGACACGGTCTGGTATTCTCTGCCATTCCTCCCTAAGGGCTTGGGCAAGCTCTTGGCGATTTCCTGGAACGACAGCTCTTGACCATTTCCATGTCGAGTTTTTAAGATTTCACAGCTTTCTTAACAAAATATTCAATCTTGCAATTTGGTATCGTTTATTTTGCCCGTTAGTTTATATACATCAAGATTCTCATCTGTGTCTAGGTAAGCATTGTTACTTTACTTTCATATTGTACCAACACTAGCAATTGTAAATACTGTTTGTTAGTTCAATTTGTGTATTACTATACCTAACTTGACTTGTTATTATATTTTCTATTTATCGCCATTCTTATTTTATGTCTATCACTTAGTTCTAACTGTGTAAAAACTTGGGTTATATTACGTGAGCATTCAATTTATATCAAACACCCTGAAGGTGTAGTGTAGGACAAAACACAAACTTAGGTTGTTGTTCGACTATGGGCAACAATAGTTTATTTTAAACTATGAATCTAATAAAATAAAGCCAAGTGTGTGGACTTGGGTTTCAAACACCAGACGTCACTTTACGTCATCATCATCATCATCATCTTGATTATGAGTCCAAATCCAAAAGATCCAAATGAATAACACATAGATCCAATATGAATAACACTGATCCAATATGAGAAACACAAATGCAATAGACAAGGTCTATGCACCTCCTGACAGAAATCTAAGGAGTAACTTTTGAAACTATATCTAAACCTTATATCTAGAAGACAGAAGCTGAAAAGCATGAAACAAGAGAAGGAGAAGGGTCGCGCCTGGGGCAGCCTATTGTTTAATCATGCACTGGTGATTTAGTGAGTGCAAAATGCTCATGCAAAAGCTGAAGTGATATTGTTAGGTAAGCTAAGTGTGAAGCATGAAGTTAAAAGATTTGCTTGACTGAATATTGTATGTATTCAGTTACATTTGAATTAAAACTACAATAAAATATACACAATATTTGATGCTGTTACATGTTTATATTCAACCTTCAAGTTATAAGTTATTTAGCTTCATCATTTATTATACAAATGAGACGTCTGTCAGCATTCGGCCGGTCTGTGTGTGATTTATGCAAATCCGTACAACAGTATTCTTTTTAAATGCCCACTACCATATTTACTGTATAAAATCATTATGTAAAATTTAGCATTTCAACAGTTTAAAGTGTTGATCTCAATATAAGTTGATGTTATGACAACTATGTATTATCTTAACATGCTGTATTTTAATTGTAATGTATCATTTGAAATTGTAATTAATTTTATAACTTGATTTCAACACTGTGCTTCCAAATATATACATCTCGACTCTCATATGTGTCCAGGCTCTTATTGGGAATATCTCCAGAGGTTCAGTGTGCTCGACCCTGTGACCGCTAGTTTCCCCAAATGCATCACATATAACTCCTCTCTCCCCACATCACTTCAACGTGATGAAAACATCGAACACTTGTCAAAACTAAAAGAAGACAAAAACAACTAGATGAAAACTGGAGCAACCCAAATCAATTGCAAGGACAAACTCAGTATTCAAACAAGCCCTCACAACCATCTGCTGTGGAAGTGGATGTTGTCATCCACCATCAATCATTGGGTTTGAATATTATCATCCCATCAACCCCTGACAACATCGCCATCACCCTCGTTGTCTCCTGAATCACGCCCTCAACTGGATGTTGTGGAGCAGCTCTCTACGTCAGGAAATCATCAACGTCCTACTCAACATCCTACACATCCTACTATGTCATCTCTGAAACTCCCCAAATTCAATAGCTCACACAACGGACCAGCTTGGTGAACAGACTTTGAGGCATGGCTTAAGTTAACCAACCATGCACATGAGAGGGCATGTTTGATCATCCCTATTTTCTTGGAAGTCCCAGCTTAACAGTAGCACAGACATCTGCATGAGTCCACATGGGCTGATGTCAGAGTTGCCCTTCCGGGAACAATATGGACATGACATGCAAGACGAACCTGTCTGTCCTAAACATCAAGCAGCAGTCTGGAGAGACAGTGTCGGCCTACTTCACCAGCGTTCAAAAAGGCTCATACAACAAGGACATCTCTGAAAATCTACTAGTGGCCATCACTATCAATGGACTGCTGCCTGAGCTCAAACAGTGGGTTCAGCTACAGCAACTTAAGTCACTTAGAGACGTTCAGTAGCATGCCAAATTAGCTGAATCCTTTAAATCACAATCATGAAATTCACAGGTAAATGTAGTAGAGGATGTTAAGAATTTAACCTTATTAATGGAAAACGTAGTACCAATGCTGAGGTTGCTTCCCTCAATTCAAACCCTCATTCTGAACGCCGGCCTCAGCATAAATCAAAATGGTCCCAGAAAAGTCAACATTTCAAAACTACCCAACCAGCCTAAAATTGGTCAGAGTTAGGCATGACTCACTTTCATAAACATCGCATAGAAAATGAAGATGTTCCTCCTATCAGACGAACTTTCTATTGTCAATCTCCAGAGGTTAAGCAAGAATGTGCTACGCAAGTTCAGAAAATGTTAGATGCAGGGATTATTGAACCAAGTTCATCAGAATGGTAATCTCCAGTTGAAATGGTAAAGAAATGTGATGGTACTTATCGTTTTGCTTTAGATTACAGAAGGCTCACTGTTGTAACAAAGCTTATATTTTCCCTCTTCCTATTTTGATGATGTCATTGATGCCATCAGCGAAAAACATAGCAAAAATTTGTTCAGTGTTAGACTGGCTAGTGGATTTTGGCATATACCATTTCATCCTGAAACTAAACATTAATCTGCGATCATTACTCAACAAGGCATCTTTGAACTCAATCGTCTTCCTTTTGGAATTAAAAATGCACCAGCAGCATTTCAGCAAACAATTTTAAGAGCTCTCCAAGAAGTGAATTGAAAGTTCATTTTGGTCTATTTTGACCATAGTTTATTCTAAACATTTCGCTGAACATCTTCATCATCTCAAATGTGTCTTTGCAAAACTTAAAGAAGCAGGTCTTACATCTTACCTGAAGCCAAGTAAGTGTAGATTTGCAGCAAAGACAGTAACTTTCCCTGGGCATGTTTTAGTTAAGATGGCATTGACATTGATCAATAAAAAATATAAACTGTAAACAAAATTCCACAACCTTGAAATGACACACTTCACTTTTTAGGCCTAACTGTCTACAAACAATGTTTCCAAAATTGCTTCTCCTGTGTACAATCTTCTTCAAAAGGACACTTCTTTTAATTGGACTCAATTATGTCAATCCTCTTTTGTTAAGCTTAAAGAAGCATTAACTTCAGCTCCTATTCTTGCCTATCCTGATCCTGAAAACCTTACATCTCGACTACACATGCTTCCATATCAGCAATTGACTATGTTCTTGGTCAAAAGGATTCATGTCATCTGTTATGGGGGTTGTACCCTACTGGCAGAGGAGAAATGGGGAATCACTCAGTTACAATGCTTACCAGTTCTTGAAGGAATCAGCACCTTCCGTGTTTATCTTGCCAACAGGAAGTTCAAAGTCTACACTGATCACACCGCACTCAAATGGCTGAAAACCGTCAAGACTGAGACAGGTTGCCTTGCCAGATAGTCTTTGATGCTTCAAGAGTATGACTTTGATATTGAACATCGACCTAGCAAGTCAAACACAAATGCTGATGCACTATCTAGAATAACTTACCCATCTCTAACTTCTGCTCCAGACACAGTGACTTCCCATCTCGTCCTGTTTTTCTGTCATTACCTCTATCACGTCTACAGCAGAGCAACCTGCAGCAGTAATAGCTTCTGTTACTACTGATGAAGCTATACATCAACCAACAGGTGATACCTCATCATCAGATCAGGACCCCACTGATATTCTACCAGATTCATAATCTACATCTGAACCACTTCAAGTAGACTCTGACTATCTCAACGAGACTGCATCTGTTGGTCCCTTCGTCAATGCTGTGGTATAGATGTTAATGACAGTCCTGTCCTGACTACACTCGTGATGTTTGTCAGAGCTCTAAGCGGCTCACTCATTCCAAGCCAGCACCATTGGTTTCCTTGCCCATTGAAGATACCTTTTCCAGACTTCATGTTGACATATTTGGCCCGCTTCCAAAGACCAACGAAGGCTACAAATATTTTCTGGTAGCAGTGGACTCTTTCTCCCGTTGGATTGAAGCATTTCCCTTACAAACTCAAGAAGCAACAGAAGTAGCTACGGTACTCTTCAGGGAGATACCCTCTAGGCATGGTGTTCCACGATCCATTCACACAAATAGAGGTCGCCAGTTTACATCTAAGGTGGTCAATGCTACCTGTGAAATCGTGGAAATCAAACATCTACATACCAGCTCTTATCATGCGAAATGCGGTCTAAAGTCTTGTTGTCAACCTGACCAGAAGAACTGGGCTGATATTCTTCCCTGTGTTCATATGGCCTTGAAATATGTCCCCTGCCAATCAACCGGCTTCTCACCTCACTTTCTCGTGTTTGGAAAAGAAATGTATCCACCATTTTAAACAACACTACTACCTAAACCTTAAGACCGCTGAGATGCACTTGAAAGCTCTCATTGACATTCTCAAGGTTATCAAAGCCATTGCTCGTGACAATATGGAAGTCAGTCAAGAAATTGACAAGTAGCACAAGAACATCAAATTCAAAGAACCATCCTTCATTGTTGGCCAACAGGTCTACTTTCATAACACAGTTCATAGACATAGAACGATAGCCTGTGGCCTAAGTTGGCTCAACCATGGAAAGGTCCATACTACATCACTTCCATTTGACCAAAGTACACTTACAAGATTCGCAGATCTTCAGACAGCGCTGAACACAAATCTCCAGTTCATGCGAATCGCCTCAACCTAGTGGTCCTTAGGGCTGATAAGCAGCCACCGGAGCCACAACCAGACACCTCTGGTAAAGCGGCACCAGCGCCTGCTCCAACTTCTGCTAGTCAACACCCTGACTGTTATTCTTCACATACTGCCAGAGCCTCGAATAATTATGTTGATTCATCACAAAATGATGATTGTAATTAACAATCAGGCTTACTTTCTGCTTAGCCAAAAAGCAGCTCTTCTGCTCGCCCTTACTTTCGAGCTCTACCAACGCTCACTCTCCAACAAGCACAACTGCACAACATCCACCGAGCGTACAAACTGCTCCACCTGCACAAACACAACATCGTCTTCTGCATATCTTGCACCTACTGCACCAGCACCATCTCAAGAAGCCTATTCTGTAGAAAAGGTACTTTTGTCAAAAATGATAAATGGAGTAGGCCATTATCTGCTCAAATTGCTTCACCTCCCTACACCAACGTGGGAACCAGAACAGAATGTAGATCCAGGACTTAAGGCACAATTTCACATCAGAAATTTTTTGGCAAACATCGCATTTGCCAACAGAAACCTAAATATTTCTATTGAAATTCCCCCTCCTACTTTACTGCATTGATGTATTCAAAACCTGAGAAGCAACTGTCATTGGAGTTACTGAAAGCCATACAGGTTCACCTGTATCTAAAAGTGCTCGGGGATGCGGATCACATCTTCATAAAATCCTGTCTTTGACTAACATACCTATGATTTTTCTCTTCTCAGATTCCATCCATTCAAATTCAATCCTAATCCTCCTGAAACTCTAGTATCCTAGCTAAATCTTACCATGACTTTATTAGCAAAATATGAGCATCAGTTTAGTTTATAAAACCTACAAAAGTTTTATCTTTGCTGCATTTATATTTTGTAAGTCATCTTGTTTTTTCCTTAAACATTTTCAACAATGTGAACTACGTTTCCATCTCCCGGATTCTAACCCTGATAATTGATGATGTTGGTCTAATAAGTAGGGAGTACTCAGAGCTGGCTATCAGAAACTAAATAGAGGAAAGAGATGTTGCTATAACTCACCTACGACTATATAAGAATAATTTTTCCAATCAGCCCAATTGAATGTTCTTTTTTAAAATAAGAAACTATTTGAAAATGTAGATTTTTGGTCATGGGATATTGTAGTCAAACCTTGGTTGAGCAGAAGAGTTTTCTGGAAGAACATAAGACATGAATAATCTGACCACCTGTTCAGATGTTTCCATGATAGAAATGTAAATGGCTATCTCGTTAAATCTTTTAAGTCTTGTATACACTCAAGAAGTTTGAACCCTTTTAACTTTTCCACAACTTGATGAACCAGGCAAGATACCATTGGATCAGTTCAAACGAACTATGAGGAATGGAACCAGTACAAAATACAAATATGCACAGGATGCATTCACAGTAGCTATGAGAGAGTTGATTCAAAAATTACTTCTTCAAAGAACTTGATGTCATGTGTGACACAGACTAGAAGCATTTCTGGTCACTCATTAGGAGAACAAATAAAAAGAAAACTTTGAAATATATGCTCGTGAATGGGGAATATGTGAAAGATTTAAAAGAAATGTTTAATGCTGTTGCAGATTACCTGAACAAGATTTCCCCCAAAAGATGCACATCGACTTCAAACACGTCACAGCAACTTAAATTGCCAGTATAAAAGACCTTGTTTCGAACAGATCATATTCTTACAACCAAGTTGAACTCGCAACCCTGCGTTCATTTCATCTCTTAGAACAACAAGTGGGCAACTCAACCATGGAGGTACTTATCTCTTATGGTTTATCCAATTATTCAATGCCATCATCCGTTCTTGATACATACCGAATTATGTAAGGAAGACGTAAGTGTTCTTATCTACAAATGAGGCAATAAACATTACATTACTTCCTGTAATATTCGAGCAATTTGAATCGGTAATCCACAAGAGAATGCAATCACTTTCAAGGGACTGTGTTCTTGTCATACTTATTTTGTTATCTAGGAGACTGCAAGATATTGCATGAAAAGGAATGATAAAAAGTTGTATTTCTTGATGGTATGAAGACGTTTGACATTGTTTTGCAGTCGGTGTTGCTCTGGATTCTAAATCAATTGGTAACACCAAAACCAATATATACAACCATATGCGAAGTTGTGTAGTGATGAACAACGAACTGTCGTACTGGTTTACGCTGCAGAGAGAGGTGAGAGAGGGCAGCGTGCTATTAGCCAAGCTGTATATTATTTATATTGACTAACTTCTTGAAAGGTTATTGCGTTTGAAAAGAAGCACTTTGGTTCTCGAAATACGGGTATAAGCAACAACACAGGCTTTTGATATTGCCATCATGAGTCAAATGAAGAATGTGAAAAGTATAGTGCACTGTGGAGTATTACATTTTCACCAATTAATCTTCTTCTAGAAAAAAATGCAACGTATGGCAAAATAACCCCCTAGAGTGTCTTCTTTAAACATGTAAGCATAGAACTGTATGCATAATTTAATCCATAAAATAGAATTAAATCATCATGCTTTAAGTTAAAAGCAACAACTGTAGCCTTGCTAAAATCTGGTCTTCATGTCAAGGGTCTTAATCTTAAAGAAATAATAATAATAAATATAGTCGCAAGCGACGACGACAGGATTCAGCGCTGTAAAAGCATATTCAGTACAAACATAGTCATGTTAATAATCAACCCTGAAAGTTTCATGAAGATTGGTTCACGCATTAGTCCACAGCAGCATGTTTTATGTGACCAAGTTTCGTAACCAAACTGCGATTATTGCAAAGAAGTTGATAATGCTAAAAAACCATGACACATACGAATTCGTCATTATTGACTTTTTTGTTTGAATTGATATTACGCTTCTTTCAAAATAAGTTTCAAGTCTCTTAGTCAATTTTGAAAAATTACCCCATGTTAATTTAGAAAAAGGTATTTTTCCCGATTTTGATCGATTATTGTGAACGGAAATGACTGTTCGCGACCAATGTTTTTATTGATTTGTAAAGTGCTTATAATGGTTTCACATTCCTGAGAAAATGGTGCAGTTGTGAGTCTAACTTTTTTGAGTTATCGCCCCTTGAACATGCTCACATGTGCTAAGTCGCCCGACTTCGAAGGGTTGCTAAATAAAAAGTATTTATGTTTGAGCAAAAATTTAGAGTATCCTTTTCTCCTCATTACTTCAGCTACAACATATGTAACTTTCAGCTCTGAGATGCTAGTATCTTCGGAGGAGAAGATTCTCAAAGGTGCGTGGGGTCCGGAAATTTCAAAAAGTCCAAAAAAGTAATATTGCGGCGTAAGTATGCATGCTACGAAGTCGCCATGATTTACTTTTTTGCTCCAAATGTATTTGCCTATCGTTTAAAAAAAGTTTCAGGTCTCTAAGTGCATTTTGAAAAAAAATCCCATGTTAATTTTTGAAAATTTGAGTGGTACTGTGCCTTTAACGCTTAATCCGATTAAGCCCAAAAGCTTATTAGAACCCCTTCTCATGAAGTTCTACCAGACTGCCAAGTTTGGCTGTTGTAGCTTTAGCGGTTTGGGCTAAATCGCGGCCACAAAATCGGTGGAAAAAAAAAAAATAAAACACGCCAATAACAATAAGGATTCAGCAAAATTGCTGAATCCTTAATAATAATAAGAAGAAGAAGAAGAAGAAGAAGAAAAACTAGGATTGCCCTGTGGGCAATTATGACGGTCTTCAGACGCATATATAGTCGTAAGATGCAATCTGCCTTGTTCTCTGCTCTGTCTGAATCAAATGTCAAGTGTCAAAGGGCATTTTGACTAACCAATTTGAACGTCAGAGCTGCGAAGCCGTAAAAATTCAAAATAGCGCCTAAATCACGTGACCTACGAAGTTGCCATGTTTGAGTTGTTTTTACTTTTTGTCAATGCGCATCTTTTAAACCTAATTGCTAGTCTCTAGGTTCATCTTGAAAAATTACACAACGTTATTTTTTTTCAAAATTGAAATTTTGCATATTTGATCTTTCATAATCAATTTCAGGACAGAAGCTAGCATCCCTGAAAGTTTAATGTAATTTGCATTTGCAGTTTTGGCTGTACGGCTGGTACAAAATCTGTACAAATAATAATTATAAGAATAAGAATAAGAATGAACAGGATAATAACAGTAGGTCTTTACCCGAAAGAATTCAGTTTGTATCATTACAGAGCTTGAACATACAGGAAAGGCAGCACAGGTTACATGTGATACGTAAACAAACACATTCTATTCATTCAAAGATCAATTTACAGACGAACGCTGAAAGGAATAAATGTATTTTTTCACCTCTACTGGTTTTATTATGGGGTAATATCTTCTGCTTGAATGAAGCTTAACAAACTCCACGTATAGGTCATGATGTGGGTCGGACACAATCTTAAGGGATAATTTCAAAATTCTTTTTCCATAAACATATGATAAATTTTCCCAGCAATTAGAACAACTTTTTCCAAGCGAGACTTGTTAACAATAGATAAGAAACCATACCAACATTTGAAAGAAAAAGTTAATATGCTCTGAACGAAACAATGATAAAGAGGCAGAGTAAACGTTCATTTACATTAAAAGATCATAGCATGGGCATAAAATGTAATATTTCTTGACATTTTTTGAAAACTGCATCCGTATTAGCATTCCAATATAATGTACTATCTATTATTGTGCCAAGGTACTTGTATTCATCTAAAATCTCAACGTTGGAACTATTCATACAGTCAGGGCTTGTAATGTGTTTGTTGTTCCTGGAATTTATGATGAGTTTTTGAGTTTTTATACATCCGACATAAGAAAATTGTTCTCACATCAGGTTACAAAATGTTTAACATTTTCTCTATAAGAACATCCATTTTCTTGAATGAGTCCAACTAACGCAGAATCGTCAGCAAATTTTACTTTTGGATTGTTTGGATTACAACAACAAGAGATTGAATAAAACAGGTGAAAAGACACATCTTTGAGGGGTTCCGGTATTTGTATACAACTCATTCTTTTAACATTGGTTACAATTAATTCTGGCCTTACAATCAATTGTAAGTGTTTTGTGGAACGGGTCTTACAGTCAATTGTAAGTGTTTTGTGGTTCCGGACCGTTCCACAAAACACTTACAATTGATTGTAAGGCTGCAATCAATTGTAACCAATGTTAAAAGAATGGGCTACAATTGATTGTTACTCTACAACTGCTTTGTGGAACCCAAAACCCTAACTTAACCCTAACCCTTACCGGAGTTAACCTTACAAACTGAGGTCTAAAAGTTCAACATTTCTCAATCAATAACAGGCCCCCCTAAGTAATTGAAGGAAATGCTTCAAATTTGAAGGAAAACAGTGCCTAATAGAAGGAAAAGCTTCCATAATGGAAGGAAACCAGCTTAATCGCGAAACAAACACGTCAACATCGGTGAAAAACGGTAATAACAGAGATTTTTAGTCCCTAACCGGAAGCAACATCGTCCCACTTTTGAAGGAAATCGGTAGACTTCGGAAGGAACATCGGTAATATCCGTGAATTCTCGGTAGAGAGCGGAAGCAAACGCATCTAAAAATAGTTTGGATTGAGCAGTCTCCAGCTTCGGTGGGTGTTGTTTTTTTATGTTTAATGTGCGATTTCTAATTGTATTTAGTTGTGCATGCTTGCATTGAAAGCGTAATTGGACAAGGAAACAATGGGGTTGTAGAGTTTTGTTATGAGTGTAACGGCCAGGATATTTTCCCTAGAGGTGTCTGTTTTCTCTGTCCTTTTACTAATTAGAATACTCTAAGGGAGGTAATTGTTGTGGTTAGAAATCAACCAAACCCCTAGCCAAACTGTTGCTAGGTAACTAGTTCCATACAAGGGGTTCCAAACTGACCAATGGTCAGAGATCATGTGACCCCAGTTCTGAAGAGGGGCAATCAAAGCCTCTTATCGCCCTCTTCTTTGTCTGATCACCCAAGGGTTAACATCCACTGTACCATACTCTCCATTGTTCATAGGTAACTACACCAATTAGAACTTTTGCTTTTCCCTTTATGCTGTTATTGAACCCTATGATGTTCTAATGTATATTTACATTCAATGCTTTTACTTGCTGGATTTATAATTTTCAGATAGCATTTAATATCAATTGATTATCAACAAACTTTGGACATTCCAAATTCCATTTAATTAGCTCCATGCTAATTAAAGTTACAAATTCTCTTTCCCTTGATTCAGTCCTTTTATTCAATAAATGCATGGTGCATTTATATTCACTCATAGATAGTTGATATATCTATTTCCAAATTCAACAAATGTGTAGCCATTCCTTTGTCTCAGTCTCCACACATGGTATTAATTAAAGCCTCTTGCCCTGTAATGAGCATAATCCAAGATGGCCGCTTTAGATGTAAACAAACCTGCGTCATCTGCTAAGCTAAGCTGTTAATCTTTGCTGATCAATGCGCTCATGCATCATTTACATATGTTATTGGCTAAGCATTAACAATCATTGTTTTTCATCACATTAGATTATTGTATCCAAATTCATTTCTTATATCTGAAATATCTATGTGATGTTTTTTCCACATTGTTATTGTTAATCATATCATTGTTTTTCCTCACAATTCACATTATTGTTATCAATTTCCTTCAAAGGATGTGAGGTTTTTTCACAATGATAATGCTCCTATCAATATTGTTTTTACCTTTTATGTTGCCCTCTTGATGTAAAGTCACCATTATGCTTATTGATACGGTATGTGTTATTCATATGGCCCTCTCCCTTTACCTTCAACCTTTAGTGAAATTTAATTATGTGATATCTTATTATTGCATTTTGATATATTTCATTTTGCTAAAGTTAGGTATCCTTATTCTGGGTAGTTTCTGGTTATTCTACCTAATGGGTGTATGTACACATTGTTGGAGCCAACCTCAGTGGTCTGGTATGTACAACCAACAAATAGTCATACCCCATCTTTATTATTCTCCATTTAAGTATAGGCCAGGTGCCCTATCATGGTTAATGATTTCCCCTTTACCGGTATTGATTTGATTACATACATATAGTGTTTACTTATGTACATTTATATGTATTCCTTAGGGCCCTTTGTATAATAGTGTGACTGGTAACTTACATCAGGTGGCAACATTTCCTTATGTGGAAAGATGTGATGATTACTCTGGGGAGATTTATAGTAATAAATGTAATTAAATAAAAATACTCATTGGGTCGTTGCGAGCGCTGATGCTGCTTGCCAAAATGTATGTATTTATCTTTTACATTATCTATTTATCCTCTAAATAGTTTTCATCACATCTGTCATACCACTTAAATCAACTTTAAATGATTTAAATGTCATATATTCATTTAAGCTCTTCTTTGTCTGATCACCCAAAGGTTAACATCCACTGTACCATACTCTCCATTGTTCATAGGTACCCCCTTGGATGTACAGACAAGATTTGCACCAATCATCATAAAGTTTCTTTCTCTTGAATACATCATTATCAATTTCATTACCGTGTTGTGTCATCTTTGACTGGAGTACTCGAGCTAGCACGCTTGCCCATCCCTTACCGTGAGACTGAAATTAGTCTAATTAGGCGATTTCAAGCAAGTCTTACATGTAATTGAGTAGTTACGGCGTAATTCGCAAGAGTCCGGGTTTGTTTACATCAGTCAGATGAAGCCGTATCACTAATGCTAGGCCTATCACTGACCCGTGTAAGTATTAAAAAAATCCATATGATACAGCATGAGGTTATATGTATTTGGAATGTAAATATACCAGACACTTTCAATTAATTTGATATCTTATAAGAAAATGATTGATGAAACGCAGGCCTCAGAATCTAAATTACCGACTTCGATCATTACGACGAAGGGAAGTGACAATATTATAGTTGAATTGGCGAACTGCCGCTAACTCGTGATATAATAAACAAGTGCAAAGTCATTTCGATATCAACTCAAATATGATACCTAACAGGTGGAATATTTACATGGTCAAACGAAACATGGTTAAAGAAAACAACTGAAGGAGCATGATAACAAAACATGAAATGTTATTTTTCAATATTGCTTGTACCAAAATGAAAGTTAGATTTACACATGATACATATCATACACACAAAATTCACATAGATAATTCCAAAATTAATCAAAAAGAATAAACCGAAAGTCTGATGCAGGTAAGCGAAATTACAAGCGCGATTCAGTGAAACACGGACTCTATGCGAATTACGCCGTAACTACTCAATTTCATAACAAAACTCTGCAACCCCATCGTTTCCTTGTTCAATAACGCTTTCAATGCAAGCATGTACAACTAAATACAATTAGAAATCGCACAGTAGAACATAAAAAAAAACCACTCACCGAAGCTGGAGACTGCTCAATCCAAACTATTTTTAGATGCGTTTGCTTCCGCTATCGACCGAGAATTCACGGATATTACCGATGTTCCTTCCGAAGTCTACCGATTTCTTTCAAAAGTGGGACGATGTTGCTTCCGTTAGGGAAAAAAAATCTCTGTTATTACCGTTTTTCACCGATGTTGACGTGTTTGTTTCGCGAATAAGCTGGTTTCCTTCCATTATGGAAGCTTTTCCTTCTATTAGGCACTGAGTTCCTTCAAATTTGATGCATTTCCTTCAGTTACTTAGGGGGGCCTGAATAATATTATGTATTAGATATACCCACACTTCCCGAGGTGTATAGCTCAATAACCTCCTGTTTGAATCGTGGGTCTCCGAGGCGTAGCGTAGCGAAGTGTATTGAGTGATGCACCGAGGGAAGTGTGTGTAAATCTGACTTATACCCCACTCCAGTCGAGTTATATTTGACGAAACAATGCTTTCCATCCTTCTCTATGTATATACGTCTTGACCTAACTAGATCAATAGAATATAAACAATACTTTTCTAATTACGGTTTTAAAACATAAACTAACTTTTAATGTTATTAAAAATTGGTACATACTAGTACCTATACATAGGCTTACATTAGGAAAAAAAACAACATATACATAACACAACAGAAATGAACCTCTTTGTATCAATCCTCAGTAGCTCAGTCGGCAGAGTCACTGCTCTACAACATAAACTTCCCAGGTTCGAATCCCAATTATGGTTATGATTCCCAAAAAATTATAAATCCAAATTTTCCATGTCCCTTTGTTTGCAAAAATTGAAGATCTCTTCTCCTGACTGAATTTATATGCACAAAAAAGTACGTGTATTAGAAAACTAGAGGTTTATCGGTCAATACACCTACATTTAGAACAAAGGAAACCATAGCAACGAGACCAGAAGTGGGGTATAAATCTGACTTATACCCCATCCCAAGAAAGTAACCCCGGTCCACGAAAGGTACTCTCGTTGAACTTGAACCTTTAATTAGGGAAATTTTGAACATGAACAAGAAGTTACCGAAAACTCCAACTCAATGTCAGATAAAATTTCAACTGTCAACAAAGACCTACAAACGTTAGTCTAAGAAAATGCAAATCTAAAGGAAGAAGTCGCCTGTCTCAAACAAAATATAAACTTCTTAGAAACAAATAAAAAGGAACAACCTAATCTTCTTAAATCTCGACGAGTCAGCAACCTTGCTCCATTAGAATGTATTGATATATATAATGTAATATTATCAACATATCTTTATCCTGAACAACGGACTCGTGGTGTTATTCTTCCTGTGTACAAAAAACGGCAGTATAAATGAGGCTAATAACTATATATAGGCCCATTACTCTTCTCGATGAAGCTGGTAAGATCTTAGCTAAAATATTTTGCAATAGGCTATTGGTGTGGTCGACGGAGGAGAATATTATCGTCAAGGAACAGGCAGGTTTCCGTAAATCTGACTTATACCCCATTCCAGTCGAGTTATATTTGACGAAACAATGCTTTCCATCTTACTCAATGTATACACGTCGTGGCCTAACTAGATCAATAGAATATAAACAATACTCTTCTAATTACGGTTTAAAAACAAAACATAAATTAACTTCATTTTATTAAAAATTGGTACATACTAGTACCTATACATAGGCCTATATAGGGAAATATAACAATATATACATAACAAAACAGAAAGTACCGTTGTTTGAATCAATCCTCAATCGCTGCTCTGCAACATAAAGACACCAGGTTCGATTCCCAACATAATTATTTATTATTCGCAAATAACTGTAAATCCAAATTTTACAAGTCCCTTTGTTTGCCAAAGTTGAAAATCTCTTCTCCTGACGAAGTTTAAATGTACAAAAAGAGTAGGTGTATTAGAAAAGTAGAGGTATATAGGTCAATACACCTACAGAATAGAGGTGTATCGGTCAATACCCCTACAGTTAGAACAAAGGAAACCATAGCAACGAGACCGGTAGTGCGGTATAGATTGCAATTTACACCCATATTTAATAGTTTCTCTAGCAATATGTGCGGGTGGATGGTATTGTATGCAGAGGATAAGATTACAAATAGAACTTTCACATATGATTTCGGAAAATCAAAATGCTTATACACGCTTCTAGTTTAGTTCTACGCCCTTTCTAGTTCAATACACAAACTGGTATGGATCAAGCCTAACATCACACAATAGGAAGTTTCAAATGATGCGCTCAAAACATTTCAAAGCAATGGAAGTAAGAGCGACTGGTCTATAATCGTTCATTTCGGTAGAATTTGTCTTCTTTGGGACTGGAATAGTCTAACAATTAGACTCTGAAATGAAAAATGCATCAGTCAATCGAAAAATTTAAAAACTTATTATAAATGAAATGAAAAGGAGACTGAAATTTCTTCATTTTCAGCCTGAAATCAAGCTTTAAAGTCTTTTTATAGACTTGCTCAGGCTTCTACCTTATTTCAGGGTCTGGCCTACAGACTAGGACTGGAACAATCTTTGATCTTTTCAACATTTCCGGGATTGCATTACAATCAATAGAGAGTATGTGTAGTCGGCAAAAACATGGCAAAACTGTTCACAACAACATTTAAGGACGATGCCGCATAAACCATCAGGTCCCGGCGCTTTCCTTACATTGAATTTTGAAAACTGCAATTTTACTGTGTCTGATGTTACAACAATATTTTCTGCATCTTTAATATTATTATTATTAAACACACTTGCCGTTCACTGCTAAAGCTACGAGCATAAAATCTTGCGTAGAAGTTGTTCAATTTCTCGGCATGTTTCTGATCGTCTGTTGTGATGATTGGAGAACGTATCTTTGAACAGCCGATCATGTTCTTCACACCATGCCATGCTTGTTGGCTGTTGTTGACGGTGAATTGGACTTCAACTTTCTTTTTATAAATGTTTTTACATTTCTTTTTAAGAAGATTAATTTAGTTTTGTTTTTCTTTAAGTTGTTATATCTCGTTAGCACAGAAGAAAGTTTCTTTTCATTGAGGAGTAGTTTAAGTTCTCTTCTTACCCAAGGCTAGCTAGTGTTCGGGAAAATCTTAATCACCTTTTCCGGGACAATACTTTTGCAACATAAGTTGATATAGCTAGTGATGGTGTCGGTGATTTCGCATGGGTCGTCGCTGTGGCTAAAAAAACATGTCCCAGTCTGTGCAATCAAAGCAACCCAGGAGCCTCTGTATAGACTCGGGATCCCTTGACTTCACACTTTTAGTTTGCTCCTTCTGAGTCTTCAAACAATTGCTTTACAAAAAGGACTTTTCAGATGTGAATTATGGACTGGAGTCAGATTATCTCAAAGCTTATGCCCAAAGAGCACGTTTGAAGTTTTGCCAATGCTTGTCAAAGATCACCAGAACTGACATTTGCAATGCGCTTCTCAATTTTTTACCAGTAGAAGCTTTCATAGACAAAAGGAAGCTTCCTACATCATCTTTATGTCTCGGCCTGTGAGTAAAAGTGTAGTCATATGCGAGTCAACATGCTGCACAAGCCGCGAGGTCTAACACGCAAGTCGGTGAGACCATGCTTGCTTTTTTCTGTAACACCATTGCTACTGTTGCCAAATGATGTAGAAAGTAACCCCGGTCCACGAAAGGTACTCTCGTTGAACTTGAACCTTTAATTAGGGAAATTTTGAACATGAACAAGAAGTTACCGAAAACTCCAACTCAATGTCAGATAAAATTTCAACTGTCAACAAAGACCTACAAACGTTAGTCTCAGAAAATGCAAATCTAAAGGAAGAAGTCGCCTGTCTCAAACAAAATATAAACTTCTTAGAAACAAATAAAAAGGAACAACCTAATCTTCTTAAATCTCGACGAGTCAGAAACCTTGCTCCATTAGAATGTATTGATATATATAATGTAATATTATCAACATATATTTACCCTGAACAACGGACTCGTGGTGTTATTCTTCCTGTGTACAAAAACGGCAGTATAAATGAGGTTAATAACTATATATAGGCCCATTACTCTTCTCGATGAAGTTGGTAAGATCTTAGCTAAAATACTATGCAATAGGCTATTGGTATGGTCGACGGAGGAGAATATTATCGTCAAGGAACAGGCAGGTTTCCGTAAGGGTTATCAAACTACTGATTATATATTCATTATTGATTCACATTAATTCAGAAATATGTAGGTGTAAAAGTAAAAGTTTTCGAGTTATTAGAATTATCTATCAGTGTGTTCAGTCATGTATATCTCTTCTAGCTTTTTCCAGTGTAGTACGGGAATACGGGAATACGACAAGGTTGTCAAATGTCCCAAATGCAGTTTTCTCTTTTCATTAATATCTTGTCGACCATATGTCTTACGACGGACAAAATGGGGTAACTTTGGCATTTTATTTGCTGACGACATTGCAGTTAAGGATATAAGCATGGTTGGTTTGAAAAGAAACTTAAACTTTTGTCTAAATTTTGTGATAAATGGACATTAACAATCAACTGTGCTAAAAGTAAGGTTGTGGTCTTTCGTGAAGGAGGGAAATTTTGTTCATGTGAAAAGTTCTGACTGAGTGGCTCCAAGTGGTTGAATGTTATTAATACTAAGGTATTTTAGCTATCATCGTCAGAATCTTGGTTCTTAACTGGGAAAACTCTATCTTGACAGGCCTGGAAGGTATTGCAGATGTTAATTTCTTAAATGGTCAAATTCTCTTCACACCCCTTCATTTATCATAATCTAGTATGATGTATTTATAATGTTAAGTTTGCCAGTACGCAAACACTTACCATATTTGTTTGCTATTTTATAGCTCTCTGTATTGTAACAACCTTTTGTACATCATTGGCCTGTGGCCCCTTTACGAAATAAAACATATTTATAACTTGAGAGGCTTTGTCAAAGACATCATCCAGGTACTTTCTAGCTACATCTTGGTTACTGGACCACCGTACTCACTTTGCATTGATTCGTCGCTGATGGTGTAAAGCACGATGGAAGAAAATCGTTGTGCAATCAGTGACTACAACCCAAACTCTTTCCTGGGAACAACGGATGCAGTCAGATCCAGACCTAAGAACCTTCTACTCCATTCATGATGAACCACGCCCTCACCGTGATTGTGAAATAGCATGAAATCATCCTGTCCTGAAGAAACAACGCAGCGTAATTGTGCACCGTGTAGCTATGTGGCGTCCCTAAACAGTGCAAGGGATATGTTCTTTGTGTGGACAACAATATCAAGAAAATCTTATAAAAAAAGTTACAACACTATCTAAAACGTGTGCGCATTCTCACGAGTAACTAAACAGACAAACTTTGATGTAATATCCTAAGCTGCGGCCCCGTAGAACTAACTGTGAGCCAGCTCGAGAAACATGATCATGACTTTATCTGCAGGTTATTGACATGCAGATCTCAGATTCACCCAGAAGATGGTGACCATGAAAAATATGCATGTCACATAGTCCGAGATTTGACCAAAAGTGTTCAAAAATGAAAAATGTAAAATGAAAGTAACTTTCTTAATACTTAACCCATTCTATTTAACCCCGATTCCCCTTGTATTCTCCTATAGAGAAGCAAAAGCATATATATCAAAACCGAAATCACAGATACCGTTAAGATAACATAATTCATTAGAGGTTCTTACCGATAAGATAACATAATTCATTAGAGGTTCTTTGAATATACCAGTTGGTGAACAATTCGTAGGAATGCAGCTGCAGTGTCACATCTGTAGTTAACCATTATGATTTACATATTGAATACAACAATGTGTGTAAGAATATCTCAACTTCTTTGCTTTTTGAAATGGATAAACACAGGCTACATTCATATGTGTGTTTGGTTGACATGAAAGTTTATTAATCTGACAAAGCAACTGTTTCTGTCGTACCGCCCTGCTTAATGCTGTCAGTTGGGAGAATGCTGATGTGACGTACAGGCGACATAAACACCCAGATCGTGACGTGCATTGTGCGGCGGAGAAGGGGAGAATAGGCTAAGATATTTACCAGCATACAGAAGCGCAAACTGTTTCGTCACACTAAGGTAAGTAAAATTAATCAAAATTATCGTAAACATTTTGTAACATAAATGATAAATTGATGACATCGTTCACTGATTGTTCTTTTTCACCTACAAGGGTTTACAAGAAAAGAGTGAATACATTAAAAAGATAAAGGTCTACAAAGCATACATAACAGCAAATAACAAAATAGTTATTAGTATAAAGTAAAACTATTTTCAAAGGTGGAATTACAATTCTTATCACCTACAGCAGTACTGGTATCAATATAATATCTGTCATAGCTAGCTAGTCATGTTTTATGTGGCTGCCAAGGCACTTGGTAAGTTCATGTGGCTCCCCTGGTACTTAGTACGTTTCATTTGGTTTCCCAATTCTTGGTACGTTTCATGTAGCTCCCCTAGTACTTGGTAAGTTCATGTGGCTCCACTGGTACTTGGTACCTTTTATGCGGCTCTCCTGGTACTTAGTACGTTTTATGTGTCACCACTGGTACATGGTGTGTTTTAAGCGGCTCCCCTGGTACCTGGTACGTTTCATGCAATTCCCTTAGTAGCTGATACGTTTCATACGACTCCCACGGTACTCGGTATGTTTCCTGTGGCTCCCTAGTACCTGGTACGTTTCATGTGGCTCACCTGGTACTTGGTAACTTCATGTTGGTCCCCTGGTACCTGGTATGTTTCATGTGGCCCCCCTGGTACTGGGTACGTTTAATGTGGCTCTCCTGATACTAGTTAAGTTTCATGTGGCTCCCCTGGTACCTGATACGTTTCATATGACTCCCCTGGTATTTGTTATGTATTGTGTGGCATCCCTTGTACTAGGTTCGTTTTATGTGGCTTCCCTAGAACTTGGTAGGTTTCATTTGGCTCCACTAGTACTTGGTCCGCTTCATATCGGCCTCTTGGTACTTGGTACTCATTTGAGTCTCTTGGTCCAAAGTACGTTTTGCGTGTCTCCCCTGGTACCTGGTACGTTTCATGTGGCTTCCCTGGTACTAGGTTTGTTTTATGTATCGCCCACCTCCACACCCTAGGGACCTAAAGCATATCGAAGAAAAAATATATTACTACATAACAAATTAGCCTTTGAATTTGCGAGATCTCAAACCTTTTTCCATTGTGAATTTAATACTTTGCTTCAAAGACATATTACTGTTAAACATATCTGACGAATATAATGATTTTTGCATGAGAGTAAGGCATGACTACGGTTCTCGAGAAAAAAAGTTGCTCGAGATCAGTCATTTCCGGTCTCGAAAACGTGTGTATACTGTGTTCTTTTCGCTCCGTACCTAAAAGCAAATAACTAAAAAAGTTGTATAGCACCTTCAAAAGACAATAATGTTCGATCGTATTTTAAAGTCAGGACATTGATATTTTCGTTTTGAACAATATGCTTGTAGCAGCCATTCTTAAATTGGCAGTAGAACGTGTTTAAATTTTTTTTATTCAAATGTTCACCAATAAAAACTGGTTAATGTCAATAAATTCTCTTCAAAGGATCTAACATCACATTACTCAACCCAATCATCCTTTGTCATTATCACGTATCGAGCAAAGAACACTGGCGGCCATTTCAATATGAACACCTTTTTATCATTTGCTCAACTGAACATGTTACGTTCGTTTTAGAACTGCATTTTCTTGCAATTGGTAACATTTATTTTCGTTTCTTGAGACCACAAAAATGTGCTACTGCCCCTTTAAAACGGGGTTCTCGCATCGTCTGGCAATTAACGGCCACCTCAGAACTGGCACGGACCAGGGGAATCCGACTGTCTAAATAAAACAAAATATTCTAAATATTGTAAGTATTAACTGTACACATTTAGTAACGAGAAGAATTTAGTTAGTGATCAGGGAAAACATGCAAATATTCTCCTTATAGATTAAAGTAATGCCCTCCACTGAAAACGAAAGTATATTTGTTTGATTTCCTTTGTTTCAGTGACAGCGATACATATATCATAAATGATATTCTCAGCAATATAATGTGTTTAAATTTTCAAAGCTTCATTGTGTGAAAGACTGTAAATAGATCAAACTTAAAAAAACATGTAAATGAACAAAGGGACTTGTAGCTTTGCTAAACAATATAAAATACAAAAGGTAACAATCGGTAAATCGGAGCGAAGTTATCTTATCAAGGTAAGATAGCACCACTTATAATATTCACAAAGAAGACTTACAATGAAAATTATTGTTCGAACGACAGAATACCATATTATTTTCAGGACTATTAATCTCTACATTTCTATACTCAGATAGATTGTCTTTACGAATCAGTAAAAAGATCCCTCAAAACGGTCACTCCCGGTCAGATTAAGGCAGGATCTAACATGAGAAATATTTGCAACAATCAGCAAAAGATGTGCATTAACAACGTAAGCATAAAAAAGTCATAGAGTATTAGTAAGAGTGTGCCTTTTTTACTTTAGTATGACCCAAAACCTATACACTTTAGACCTTTGGTTCAGCAAAGGGAGCCGGATGGACCGGGCTATACATTACGAATATTGTAATCATTCTCGCCGCAAGCGTGAATATTTGCTAACTGTGTTCATTTTAAGTGGATTTTCTCTTAGTCTGGCGGCCCCACTGGTTTCATATGAATGTCTATGGCAAGTGTCACATGCACCTTCTTATTATCTAATTACATTTCATAACAGATAACTGTATCAAGGGCTTTTATATGAATATTGCACATACGAGGGGAAGTCGATAGGTAAAATGAAATGAGTATTGATACACCTGAAGACATGATCGTTCATGTCATTATTGAGATAGCCCATTTGACGACTGTTAACAGAAATAAACAACCCTTCCCGATCAATTACTTTAGATTTTTAGCCTTTTAAACACAGGTGCCTGTAATCATGTGAAGTTTAAAAACTGAGCATCATGCGGTTATCAAGTTTCTCACGGAAGAAAGGGTGACTGCGACCGAAATACATACACGTATGACCAATGCACAAAATCGACACCAGAGAGTTAAATCAAGTTATTTAGATACTGTTTTGACAGAATAAGCATTGGTCAAGCCATATACACTGAAGAGCAAAAGAAACTTAGAACAAATTTGTCAAATTAAGAAATTCAAAGAATCATGCAGGTATTTTCCTGTAAGAATTGTTGTTCAGTACAGAGGATCATATCTGGTGTGCACTTGCGACAGAACGCAACATCCCTTACCCACCATGGCGAATTTTGCATTTACACTGTCGAAGAATACACGTGCGGGAAGGGTATAAAAACTTTGACACACGCTAGAGGGGCACTTGGAGTAACAGAAAAACACAAAAGAATGCCGAGGTTAACGACAGCAGAGAGAGAGAGAGCAATTGGAATGTTGCAAATCGGAGCCACGACAGGGCAATTTGCAAGAACGTTCGGATGCAGCGTAGTAGCCGTCAGGAACCTTCGTCCACGCTTTCAGCAGACGGGGCAGACCTCAGACAGACCACGGCCAGGCAGACCCAACAGCTCTCGAAGACCGATACCTTATTTTATTGCACCTGAGAAACCGTTTCCTGACGGTGACGTCATCAGCCGCAACGGCATTGGGTCGCCATCTCAGTCGAAGGATAGTTGCTACAAAAGTTCGTGCCTTTGGTATCAGAGCATTTCGACCATACCGGGGAACGGTACTGACCAACCGACATCGGCAACTGAGATTACGCTGGGCGACACAAGCGCGACGTTGGCAGCTACGTGACTGGCGTCGGGTGCTTTTTTCAGATGAAAGCCGACTCGCAATATCAAGAGCCGATGGACGAGTAAGGGTCTACAGACGGGCAGGTGAAAGAACTGCCAATTGTTGTGTCCAGCAGTCAGAACCGTATGGTGGTGGGAGTGTAGTGGTTTGGGCGGCATTTATGGCGACCGAAAGACAGATCTTGTTGTTGTTAACGGTAATCTGATGGCCCAAAGTTATATTGACCAGGTACTGAGGCCAGCTGTCCTTCCATTTCTCCAGCAACAACAACAGGGAATCCTATTCCAACACGACAATGCCCCACCACACGTTGCTAGATTAGTGAATAACTTCCTCAACGTCAACAACGTCAATGTCATGCCATGGCCAGCTCGATCTCCAGATATGTCACCCATCGAGCACTTGTAGGACCACCTTGACAGGCGAATTCGAAGTCGACAGAACCGGCCAACTAAGCGACAGTTGGCTCGGGCTCTCACTGATGAATGGAGGCGTGTCCCTGCTGACGTCATCAGACGTTTGACTACGTCAACCTGACGACGCGTCTTTGTCTGTATCAATGCCAGAGGTGGACACACTCGGTATTAGAGACTTCAATCGTTGAATTTTCAGGCTATTGACAATGATGAACTTGTTATGAAAATTCCATTTTGATCCCGAGTCCATTTATTCATATCTAGTTGTAAATCCAACTATTTAAACGTTCAACTTTTATATCTTTCACATACCTTAAGGATTTCTTTAAAAATTACAAATTACAAAACTATTATTGCCTTTGTTATTTTTCTTATACAGCTTAATCTTAACCAAGGGAAAGGTTTTTTATATGCCCGTCAGTGTAAGTGACGGTTTCCTTTGCCCATTCCCTGCACATGAATGTTGAATTTTCCCGTTCTCGGGAATGGGGCAGACTAGTGGCCCGAAGCAAGGGAATCGGCAATTCAAAAAGTTTCTATGTCCACTTTTTCACTTTTTGACCGAATTGGTCTCTGTACGATCCACTTCACGAAAGGTTTGGAATTCTCGAATTGGGAAATGACCTAATGAGATAATCAAAAGGTACCATTAACTAATACTTGACTGTAAGAGTCTATTCATATTTACTTTAGCAATCCACATGAGACGATCTAGGCTTGGTGACACTCCCTGTTTTTCTATGTTACATTATTAATCCAATTCTTTAGACTAATAAGGCAAATGAATTGCCAGTTTTAAATAACCCAGCGTTGAATAAAGATGACTGAAAGACTGAATAAATTAAGAAATGAAGAATAAAACTGACTTTAGCTGGAAGAAAAGCACGATCGGTTTATTTTTTCTATCTTAATAACAGTAAAACTGCAACTGCTGAGAGAAAATGACATAACACTATTAGAGGTGAGGTGAGTTGGTGTTTAACGCCGCTTTCAAGATTATTTCACTTATGTCGCGGCTGCTAGTATCATTGCAGGGAGAAAGCCCGCAACACAATTTTGGCTATGCACTGCGAGCATCGGCCGGAACTAGCGAACCATGGATGGTACTGCGCTGGATTTCAGTGTAGCATTGCACCCAAACCTGACTGCGTGTAGAACAGTTCTCTATAGCAGAGAAAGTTGCCGAGCCCCTGGCGGGATTCGAACCACGGACCTCCTGATCCGAAGCCGAACGCGCTAGCCACTGCGCTATCCCGCCCCCAACACTATTAGAACTTCCACTTTCCATCACAATGACTTCGTAACGAAATGGCAACCAAACCTAGGATTATTCTATTTAAGTAATTTTTGATCCAATGAAAACTCAAACAACGTATTCTCTAGTGAATAAACCCCTCAAACTTTCACCAATTGAAGTAATGGATAGCACGTAAATTAAGTACGTTTCATTATTATCTAAGTGTAAACTTTCAAAAGTAACTGTATAAAGAAAGTTACTTTCACATTTTAAATGAATGATAACGTTTTTTCCGAATTATGTTGAAGATTTTATTCAGTCCTAACAGTGTGAGAAATATCATAGTATTCACAAAACCTCTTTTTTTCCACATATATTTTCATGGAGTAATCTAACATCTGCAAGCCCAAATGACCGGTTTTATTAATACTTGGCAATTTCTTCTATGACTTCAGATAGTAGGGTTAATTAATTAGATGATTTATCCTTTAGAAGGATACTTATATATAAACATGTGTAACAAACATTAGTATGTATAAAAACGTAATATGTATGGATATACATGTGTACCATTATCTGTTTACATTTTGTTGTATCATTGTAACGAGGCACTGTCACACTGTTAGGGTCACAGTGTATAATGTTGGAGTCAAATATGACAAACTTTAGAAATGATATCATTTATATTGAGAATGACTGGTTCATTCTAAAAATGACCATATTGATGCTTATCAGTTTAGTATAGTGGCAATCAATCGCCTCTTGTCGCGATGTGGGACAGAAAACCGGACCATGGCGTGCGCCACTGACCCAATAATAGAGGATGAGATTTCGTTTTTATTTGGTTCCACTTTTATATAAATTGGTTCCGTTTTTTTATGTTAACCAAGGGAAGTAACTCCCAGAGTTTTTGTATCCTGTTTTGGAGGAAGCCATGTTGCGTCATGGAGTT
Source organism: Phorcus lineatus (assembly GCA_921293015.1). Lineage (NCBI taxonomy): Eukaryota > Metazoa > Mollusca > Gastropoda > Trochida > Trochidae > Phorcus > Phorcus lineatus. The sequence continues at coordinate 15,206,931 of OV121089.1, forward strand.
TTGTCGATTAAAAACTCGCAATCAAACTGCCGGAACCCGGGATTATGCTGAAACTATGCATTTTGAGCTGGTGATTGCGAGTTTGGAGCGGAGTTGGATTTGTGACTGATCGTGGTGGGTGTATGATTTTGAACATTTGAATTTCACCATGTGGAGAACTTATATTGACCTTGATATAATAACGTTTGACATTTATTATTCATTGTGTATTGCGACATTGAGTTATTGTTATTTTATTGACGTTATACCAAAACTGGAAGTGAAAATAATTGCAGTGTGCCATGAACATGAACGATGCTGTGAACAATTTACATTGAAAAGACAATGAATCCTTTTAATTTGAGAATATTTGTGCGGATTACTGCGTACGCCTTTGAGATTTACTTCACAAACATTTATGATATCTGACATTATGTGATTAATCTGGAGAAATGTTTATATTTTCATTGCTAAATAATTCTAGTCATGGAGGCTGTAAGTAAGAAGAAATCTGCAGCTCAGAGCTGGTTGACACGTGCCAGTAATAAATGTGTGAAGGCTAAGAATGACATAGCTAATCTGGATGAAGTTGATTATGAATATACTGTTCAAACATTTAATAACAGACTCTCAATATGGGGTGATTTTCAGAGTGAATATGAACAATATGTTGAGGACATAGAAGGCGAAATCACTAAAGCTGCAGAATTCAGAGAAGGATGTGAACAGTCACTGTTAGATTTGATGACATCTGTTAGATTTCATGACAAAGTTACACAAGCAGAATGTAGATCCTGATGTGAACAGTAAACACAGTAATGGATCTAGTGAATCTGACATGCCTAGGGTGAACTTACCAAAGCTAGAGTTTTCAGGCAATGTCATGGAGTTTACAACATTCTGGCAACAGTTTGTAGCATGTGTGGATTCGCAGAACTATCCAGCTATTGTTAAATTCAATTACCTCGTTTGAAGGGAGAAGCTAGGCATGTGTTGGAGGGTTTGCCTATAAAAGAGGAAAATTATCCGGAAGCGAAGAAAATCATTCAAGATCGATATGAACGATCAGAGACTATAATATTTTAAAATGTTCCAGACAGTGACAATGTTAAGTCATTATCTCAGTTTAGGGACAAACTTATGGCTCATGTGAGAGCACTTTTTCATGACATCAAATCATAGAACTTTCGTATAATACTAACGCCTATTATTGTATCCAGGATGTCTGTGGCTTTGAGGTCAGAGTGGTCACGTGACAGCGAAACTAAAGAAGCAGACTTAGATTTCCTCTTCTTAGACCGTGAAATTGGAAGAAGACAGAGATGTGTTTCCTTTAGCGCATTAACGGATTTGAAGTTGAAGAATCAACAGACGCCAGAACGACGATCCAGTGCAGTTGCATTGCATGCTTAGTCTCAGAACATTTCCTCATTTTGCAGGAGAGGTCATAGAACTGAAAAGTGTTATGCTTATCTTGATCTTCCTGTCAAAGGGCGACAGAAAAAGATTGAAACAAATAAACTGTGTTTTGTATGTTTAGCCAACAATCATATGGCTCGTGAGTGTAAAGGTGCATGTGACCTTTGTGGAGGTAGACGTCATGTTACGATTTGTTACAAATCTAACTCTGTAACCTGTGGTAGGTCTTCAAATGGGCACCATGTCAAAGAAAACAAATCAGTAGATAACTCAAATGTTGTTCTTACATCAAGTGTACCTTGTCGTGATATGTCTTGTCATAACTCTGTTTTACTTTTACCCACAGCTAAGGTCAACGTCAGGGCATCGGATGGTGAGTGGTTAAGTGTGACATTGTTGTTTGACAGTGGTTCTGACAGATCTTATGTATCTAGTGATTTAGTTAAGAAAGATTGTTAATAATGATTTTCACACCTTTTTTGGGGGGGGGGGGGGGGGGGCGAAAGAATGTGTCAAGGTCACGAGTGTTTGAGTTGTGTGTGAAAGGAATGACTGAGGAGGCGGAGCGTTGTTTGCAAATAACGGAGGTGACTGTCATTTGTTTACCCTTGAGTAACCCAAGATTGCAGAGTTACGTTTTGGACATGTTTGACCATCTCTGTCTTGCTGAGGATTTTTCTAAGGACAAATTTATGAGCATTGACATTTCGATTGGTCAGGACCTATTTTGGTCCCTTATAGTTGGGAACACCTTTTGATCGGATGGATGTGATGTTGTTGCCCAAGAGAGTTTGTTTGGTTGGGTACTTTCAGGTTCTAGCTATGGTGGTGCAGGTTCAACTTCTGGGGTTAATCTGTTTAACGTAGTTGACATACCTGATAGTGTTGTTAGGACCTTCTTTGGATTTGGAGAGTATCTGTGAAAGAAAAAAGGGCGTCAAATGATCCTCTCTTGGAGAGTTTCAACAAGACTGTGAAGAGTAGTGAGTCAGGAAGGTATCAGATTGGTCTACTCTACAAGGATGATCCTCCCCCATTGTTAGATAACGTGAGACCAGCACAGCACATGTTAAACAAACTGGAGCGGAAACTTGAGACGGGTCAAGATTTGAAGGGTTCGTATGAAAAGGTCTTTGCAGAAATGGAGGACAAGGGATACATTGTGGAGGTGAGTGAGGCAAGCGAGTCAAGTAACAAGGTTTACTACCTCCAAACCGACCTCATGTCAGGGAGTCGAGTTCAAGCACAAAGGTACGTCGCGTCTTCAATGCATTTTTTAGCGGACACAATGGTGTGTCCTTGAATGATTGCTTAGAGGAGGGACCTAATTTGACCTGTTTGTTTTTCTTATGGAGGGGAGAAGATGGACAGGTCAGAAGATGAAATTTGAGAGAGTAACATTTGGAATCAATTGTTCACAATTTCTCTTGTCTGCTACCATACGTCACCATCTCTCACTCTTTCCACCGTCGGCAGTAATTCGGGAGTTGTCTGAAAATATGTATGTTGACGATTTTCTGTCAGGGGCAGATACAGAGCAAGAGACACAGGAGCTATTTGTTCAGGCAAATACTGTGATGGAAATCAATCTCAAAAGGTATTGGGCATGACATGGGATCAATCTAAGGACTGTTTTGCATTTGTCGGAATTGATTTGCCAGAAGTCTTTGAAGTACAGCAAACGTTAGGTGTTATCATTGATGGCATGCGTATTTGACTCGTTAGGATTCCTACTTCCCTTTACCATGAATGCTAGATTTCTATTTCAAGACATTTGGAGACTAAGCTTACGAAAGTAAACACCCCATTATATTGCCAAAATGTCATGCAGCAATGGTCAGGTTTGTACATCTGTCAACAAATCATGCTGGAGTAGACACTATGATGACCTACCCGACAGCCCCGTTGCCAAGGGGACGTGTTACTAGAGCGCCAGTGTTCACTGTTACCGGATTGGATTTTGCTGGACCAGTGTTTTGTCTTGACCATCCAGGTCGGAAGTTTTACATTTGTCTGTGTGTGTGTGTGTGTGTGTGTGTGTGGGGGGGGGGGGGGGGGGGGGGGGGGGTGGTGCGGGCAATACATTTAGAGTTAGTTGATTCATTAACAAGCAATGACTTTGTATTTGCTTTCAGAAAATTTGCTTCCTTGAAGAGGGTCCCGTCCATTGTCTACAGTGATAATGGCAAGAACTTGGTTGTAGGTCAGAAGATTTTATCGTCCTACTTGGGTCCCAGTGCCCCAGGATGGAAGTTTATCTATCCACGAACCCCATGGTGGGGAGGTTGGTGGGAGAGATTAGTGAGGTCTGTAAAGACTGGCATACGAAAGCCCATTGGCAAAGAGTATCTTAACAAAGTTGAGTTGCAAACTTGTTTGTGTGATGTTGCGGTGTCTATCAATTCAAGACCTTTGACATTTGTAGTAACTGACATTGAAAACAAACCACCCTTGACCCCAAATCATTTTCTAGTTGGACAAGGCAATCAAGGCATTGAGAGTAGAGTGACAGAGGATCCAGAAAATGTGTCTGTTGAAAATCTTTGTGTTCGTGAACAGGAGATGTTGCAAAGACAGGATGACTTTTGGAAGATTTGGTCTTTCCAGTATTTGAGAAATCTCCCCCTAGCAATCCAGAGGTTCAAAAAGGAAGGAGATCTTAGTGTAGTTTCAGTTGTTTTGATAAAGGAGGATAACTTGCCACGGTTAAAGTGGGCTCTTGGAATTGTTGAGAGATTGGATGTCGGTAGGGATGGCATCGCTCGCTCAGTTGATTTGAAAACGTCTAAAGGGTTCAAAACTAGACCTGTCAGAAACTCTACGACTTGGAAGTTTCTCGTTTTGAGCTGGTGGATGTTCCTAATGTGGGTGATGAGTTGCAGGATGAAATTGTTCGGATGATTTTGGAGCTAAGCATTGTATTGTATAGTATTATGCTATTGGAGCATTTGGAGTTTAGCATTTGTATTGTGATATGCTATTGGAGCCTTTTGGAGTTAAGGACTATATTGTATTGTACTATGCTATTGGCGCATTTGGAGTTTAGCATTTGTATTGTACTATGCTATTGGAGCCTTTTGGAGTTAAGCACTGTATTGTGTTGTACTAAGCTATTGGAGCCTTTGGAGTAAAGCATTTACATTTTGATTACCATGCTTTAAAAGTATTTGGAGAATAATATTGTGTTGTATTGTACTTTGGTAATTATCTTTGAATTCAAATTGTATTATGTAATTGGAGTATTGGATTTATCTCCAATAGGTGGGGAGTATGTTGAGGATAAAATTTCGTTTTATATTTGGTTCCACTTTTATATAAATTGGTTCCGTTTTTTTATGTTAACCAAGGGAAGTAACTCCCAGAGTTTATGTATCGGAGCATGTGTTTTGGAGGAAGCCATGTTGCTTCATGAAGTTTTGTCGAATAAAAACTCGCAATCAAGAACGGCTTTATGTCTTCAGTGGTCCGAAACAAATAGGTTAGTGTCACTTGTGACTTTTGTGCTCTGAAGTTCTTACAAAGATGTTCGGTCATATGGTACTAAGTTGACACTTGGAACCTTTCTGCCCAAAATTATTTTGTTTTCGATGACCTTCAAAAGTACCATCTGCCTAATTATCCTAATTACAAAATGTTAAAAGATTTAATTAATGAAGCATAGCCCGAAAAGCTTAAAGTTAGTCCGATAATTATCAGGAAAATTATTGAAATGCAAACATCAAACCTTTAAATATTTTTTCTCACAACTGTGAAACGTGCACGTGTTGTACGTACCTTTTTGTTCTATCTCCACAAAATACATAATAATAATGATAAATGAGCAATTTATGGCGCTTTTTCCATGTACAAGGCACATGCTAAAAGCGCTAATTACCCTGAGGGAAGATGCAGCTACTAAGAGCATCGCGCGATCACATAAGTCTATATATCCCGTAATCAGGTACCCAATTGTACAGCTGCAGACCATAAGTTTGTTCACATACCTCCGAATCGTAGTGCAAATATCATATAATTTTGCATGTCTTTAAATCATTGTAGCATTGCGAAAAAAGAAATGGATTATTTTGAATTTTCAATACAGAAGAGCAGATCCATTGCACCTTTAGGCAATCGTATGCCATACCCAACAGTTAACCGTAATAGGTTTTGGCAGGTCACTGAAGTGACCAGGGGTCTAAATTTCGAAAACAGTAATTTTTATTTTTCTCTACAAACTCCTTATCAGGTGATTCACACCTTTGAATACAATTCATATCTGATCGCTTGCATTAAGTCAATAGGAGTTTGCTTATTTTGTTCTCCAAATGTCAAAATAGAACATTTAATCAAAATTTTGGGAAATCGTAATTTCTAAAATGTGACCCCTTCTGTCCATTTAATCATGTCGTTTGCGTGAGAGGCCAGCGCGTTGACCACTAAACAACCATGCTCCACTTGTATATCACACAGCTAGCAATTGGTAAGTGTAGGTTATAGAGGGAATATCAAAAAGTTTCAATTATCACAGACACATATCAAAGGTACAAACTTTCATTTGATTTCATGTTTTTAAGACTTATCTACATAGTCACCATCCAGAGATTCACATTTTCCCCATCGCTTCTTGACCTTGCGCAGACCGTCTGAACAGAAGACCCCTGATTTCATGGGGGAAAAAAGCTTCCACCTCTCGAATGATGTCATTGGTATCCTCAAAACGACGTCCACGAAGTGGATTTTTCACCTCGGGGGAACAAGAAGAAGTCACTTGGTGCAAGATCGGGTGAATAGGGGGATGCGGTAACATATAAAAAAAACACATCGCCGTGCCTCCACAGCAGGTGCTTGACAAAGTGTGAGCTGGGGCATTGTCAGCTAACAGGCGTACCCCTTTGGTGATCATACCGCGGCGTTTCTGTGTAATGGCATCTCGTAACTTGCTTAGCAGGTTGCAGTAATAAGCTCCAGTAATAGTCTGACCCTTAGCTAGATAATCCGTCAAGATGACTCCACGACAATCCCAAAAAACAGACACCGTGACCTTTCCTGCAGACTTTTGCACCATGGCCTTTTTGGGAGGTGGTGACGTAGCATGCTTCCACTCTTTGCTAATCTCTTTTGTCTCAGGATCATATTGATAGACCCAGAATTCATCCATGGTAACAAGACATTTGAAGAAATCCTCTTCGTCTTGTTCCAGAAGCTCCAATGCCTGCCGTGATATGCCCCTTCGATTCTGTTTTTGAAAAGTGAGTAAGCGAGGAACCCATCGTGCTGACACTGGTTATGGAGTATGTTCCATGCACTGCCATAACTCAGACCTGTTTCATGCATTATCATTTGTGTAGTTACGTTGCGATCTTCTTGAACCAGCGTCTCAACCTTCGTGATGACATCCATATCATCAGTAAGTGAGGGGCGTCCACTTCTTGGCTCATCTGCGAGGGATATGTGACCTGTTTGGAAAGTCCTTTTCCATCTCACAACAGTGTCATAGGATTGGCTGTCATTGTCATAAACAGATTTCATCTCATATGAATTTGACGTGCAGTATAGCCCTTCAAATATATAAACTTAATTACACTGCGCTCCTCAATTTTTTCCATAATAGGGGGTACTATGTTATTTGGTCAACAGACGTAAAACTGACTGTCGCGAAAAAGACTATTCTTGACCGAGGAACTAGACATGGATCACTTATGGTACAGTGACCATTTGGTCCGTATTCACCAGTACATTCTTTGTGATAATTGAAACTTTTTGATATCCCCTCGTATCTATGTATTGAATATTTGAAAAGTTTCAAATCTCCTTAAACATTGTTTCTGTAATATTTGTGATGATGTTGGCCACATTGTACCTGGTTTGAACTCAAATGTAACTCAAATCATAGACGGGCATGAAAGGATTCTTGTGATCTTTAATCATTAGCATATATGACTTTTTTCTTTTAACTGAAATGACTTTCATTGAAAAATATATCATATAATAAATGATATTGTCGACATTGTCCCTCTGTAAAATTTTCAAACCTTCATCAAATGACAGAAATGTGTGCTAAGACACAACTGAATAGTTTACTTCAAATTTAAATAAAATCTTGTGCTTTCATCAAATTATAAATAATTTTTGTGTGCATATGATAGCCGTTGAAGCTGGTGACTTGAACATCGAACCAGTATGAATAATCTAAAAAGTTATTAAGTCTTATACTTCCTGTCACGGTCACAACCATCGTATTTGAATCATTTATTTTTAGAATAACATTTTTCTTATTTTTCTTCTGTTTGAAAGTAATTTTATTCAGGTATCCCTTTCAAAATATAATGTAATTAGAATTATATAATATAAATATAAATAATCATTACGTTTATAAATGTTATTGGAGATCTGGCTGAAGCCTTTTGTTCATTGACTTAGTCTGTTCTATTAATGTGTCCAAAACCAGATCATTGGTTTGAAATGATGATGAGCTATTGATAGATTCGGGTAATTAAGATCTTTCAGAATAAAACTAACAATCATACACATAGATATGATTTAAAGCGTAATTGGACACGTGACTGAAACTATTCAAACAAACATTAAACAATTTATCTAGTCTACATGAATTGTCCCAAGGGATATCGAACAAATGACCCTCTATTATTCCCCCTAGTATGGATGTTTATGTTATAACCATCCTTAAGGAGAAAAATATCAATACGTTTTTTTAAGAAACGGCTTCTTTTTCATTGTTTTTCTCTAAAATGTTTATGAAAAATGTTAAGAGATATCCCACATGTTAAGAGGCCAAAGCAGAACAAACATCATATTTCAGCCTAACATGTTACTGTTTAGATTTCAGGTCTGAGATCGTAGTCCAAATTTATCCATTCTACAATTGATAAAGTTTTGAACACAAAACGTAATGGTTCACCCTGATTAAAGAAAGCAGTATAAATTCCTTCACTAATTGCGACTGTCGCTTAATTGAGGCTTGTATTGTAAAAGTCTACATATTCGCAGGGGTACACATTGCTGAAATGAATGTAAAGGCATATATTTATATAACAGCGATATTTAGATTGTTAAAAGATAGATGGAAAAAAGTCTTAAGTTTCTTTAGAAAAAAACAAATACTTTAACAAAACGCAAGACTTTTCTCGCTTGACTGGTCGCACTAGTGCCTTCATTTTCATTATTTACACTATAATTACCACTCAAACAAAATAACACATGACTTATGAGAATGTGATTGTTTACAAGTTCATCATTGTGAAACATTCTTGCACTGTTCATTGTGTCACACACGTTTTTTTTGATTACGTAAGCTAGCTTATTCTAAAGATTTCTGCGAGTTTCCTGAATAACTTAGACAATCAAAGAAGCCTTCAGAATTTTCGAGAATCATTGTAATTTTAAACTTTTTGTTTAAAATTAGTTTAATTGTAAAATGATTTTCACTTGTTTGTCATATTTTGCTGGATTGACTGGGGAGATTTTTCAATTCTAAATTCACACGGGATAAGATTTGGAGGATATGTCATACCTTTTTGTATACAAGCATAACTGTCTAATAAATAGTTCATCTACCAAACTTGTGTTTAAACTTGAAGATTTAAAAAAAATCTTCTATCCCTGATTCATTTGGCAAATTGCATCTTTACAAACTTGATGTAAAACCTGCCTTGAGAAAATTTCAAAAGCCCAACTCACAATACATACGATCGATTACGATCGCTGTACGAAAGTGTCGTATAGTCATCGTGTTGTTAATGTGTGGTTATTGTGCTGTAATGCATGGTCACCGTACAAGGATTGGTGTGATCGTGCTATTTGTCCAACAAGATTCGTTCAAATCGCATACATGTTCCTGATTTAAGAAAATCGTGTTTGGACGTGTCGATCGTGTAGTGATTGTGTGGTAATTGTGTAATGTATGTGTTGTGATTGTGTAGATTGTGCTTCAGCCTTGGGACACGATAACAGCACAACCACAAAACGATCGATAAATTGTCCCTCTTGTAATCGTACTATTATCGGACTCATGTTAAATTAACCTTTATAGTGCTAAACTTTAGGACCAAGATGACAGCTCGTACAGGACACGGAGTTACACGATTACTGTACGATTAGGATACAATCGTTACACGATATTGGATAGAACTTGCACCAATAAGAGCGTTTCCCAGCAAACGTTTTCATCACGTAAGCTTCGCATGTCGTACTTTCAGTCAACCTGTCAGCACAAACGATGGTTAGGTATTAATGATAAGCGAATCGCCACGTTACTGCCGACAATTCTCTAACCGTGCACTGTTTTGTCCAGATGTAGCTCTGTGATTAATTCCAACACAACCAATTGCTCTTCACGGGCTTCCAGCAGATTTCCCTAACGGCAAATTATTACAACTTAGAGACTTAAATGCAATATTCCACTCAATTGAAACGCTAAATGCATGGATAACATATTTGTCTTCACACAAGCCTATGCAAAGGTGCTTTGCTGTGTAAAGACGACTCAAAGCGCAGAGTGCATATATTCGATATAATATATTTGTGTACTTTTGAGTCTATTAGATATTTGAAATTATATTTTGTGCAGAATGCCAAGTTTAAAGATGCATAAAAAGGCAATATTTGTGAAAAATGATAGAGAAGAAAAAAGGTTACGAATTACTGCTACAAGATTTAGATTCAAGGTATGATAAAATACAACAAGAATTCATCACAAGCAAAATTATGTGGTAGCCCATCAAAGGTATGATAGACCTAAAAACTGTATACTGCAAAAATCGCATATCAGAAAAATGAGTGTTCAATATCTTCATGCTATTATGAAGATTATGTGCATGGGACCTATCAAATGTATGTATAATTTTCATATGCAATCTTACGAAAATTCAAATGAGTAAATAGAAATCAACTCTCGAACACATAAGAAAAAGAAATAGTGATTACACCGATGAATAGAGTATAATGTTTGCTTTAGTTTTGTCTCTATTAGAATGAATCGCAGATGTACTTGTTATCAATGAGAAATTAAACTGAATCATTATGAACAACGTAGGTAATAATGATAACAATGGGGATACTTATATTGCGCTGGACTCACACGATATTGCTCTCGGGCCAATTATAAAGTATTTACCACAGACTCACGTTTGTGGAATGATAACAATTAATGACCTAGAATTCGCAAATGTTAATTTGGGCGCACAATATTCATGTAGATCAAGGGAATGTGACGATGAGCATGTAGAAATGCGGATGTTTCATAATTTTGTAGGAAGCGAATTATTATGTCCTCAATTATCGATCGACTTGGCAAGTTTCTCGATGTAAAAATGTAAACTTCCTTACGTGGTCTGGAAATTCAAATGCTTTGAATCAGAGGAAATGCCTGTGAAATACCATCGGTAGTTATTTGCATAAAGCCAGAAGATGAGAGAAAACCCAGGAGGATTGTCCGAAGATAATGTTAGATTTAGTAATATATGCCCTCGTGTCTTTATCGCAATGACTATTTGGAAATGAAAATACCTGAAATATAATTACAAATGCAAACAATAATTGCATTTAAGATAATAAGATAAGTATATACCGAAGAAAGAGCTAGTAAAAGAAAAGCAAAAGTGACAAGAGAAAAGAACTTCAGTTAAAAAGATTGAATCTTACTTTGCTCCCTCCATCCGAGTCACTTTCGACATTACAAGGCATGCCGGACTGGTACCACCTGTCAATGAAAAAGAAGTAGAAAAATATTTTCTACATTTGGAAAAAGTTGCTGAAAACCACAAGTGGCCAAAAGAGCCATGGACTATGCTAATACAAACTGTGTTACAGGATACAGCTCAGCGTGCGTATACAGCCCCCATCTGCTGATTTTGATTTTCCTAAAAAGAACCCTGTAAAGGCTTATGAGTTGGTGCCAAAGCTTATCCTAATTAATTACGGAATGCTCAAGAGATTGACAAGGAGACTTTTGTAGAGTTTGCTTGAGCGAAAGAGCGGCAGTTAGTTTTGTTTGATTTCAAGCACTGGGTTCATTTTGATCTTCAGAACGATTTAGATGAACAAAAGGTTGACGTTTCACATGATTCTGCACTGTTGGCAATCAGTTACTTTTCACTCACAATATTTCTTTATGGTCTCTGGCTATTATGTTGAATAGTCCTTTATCTTTAATCTGGTGAGGATGAAATGTTGTAATCATAAGGAATTCTGACTCAGTACTTGGGGACATATTTTGTCCTATGCCCAATGTCATGGCTCATGCTTCTTTCCTAACCGAAAGATAGAATGCGTTTTTATGCTCTAAAAGAGATATAGATAGTCAAAATGTTTAAAACTTTACAATAAAACCGATGTTTGTAGATTCAATTAATAGTATTCATCAACAATTCACATAATTTTTAACTCAATAATCAAGTTCAACAGGGTAAAATAAAGTAGCTCGAAGTATGTTTTTGATATTTTACTGTCAATATTCATGATTCGCGGCAGAGGTGTACGAAGCGAAGTAACTCGTGCTTAAAACTTTTTTTCAGGCGATAATGTTTGTGGTTCAATTCTTACTGACTATAGCCGAAAATATTTCATTTTCAGTTACTGCAATTTTTCTTAGCAGATGAAACTTGTGGTAAATAAAAAAAATTCCTTAAGAACTCCATTTATTACTTAGCAGATGAAACTTGTGGTAAATAAATCCGTGTTTGATGCACAAACTTGTAGCGGGGGAGAATCTATTCCGTGTTTGATGCACAAACTTGTAGCGGGGTAGAATCTTTTCTGGGTTGATGCACATACTAAGAGGGGGCGATTCTATACTTGGTTGGATGAACATACTTAGAGGTGGCCAATATATACTGGGTTTAATACTTTACATACTTTGATGTATTTTAGTTCTATACTGTTCTTGATATAAATGCTTATGGTGGGGGTGCGTTTGATGCACATACTTATATACAAGTAGCGGGGGAGAATCTGTTCTGGGTTTGATGCAAATACTAAAAGGGGGCGAATATATACTGGGTTTGATGTTTGATGTAAATGCTAAGATGGGGAGGGGCGAATCTATAATGGGTTGAATGAACATAATTGATAATTGATAATTCCGGAGATGGGTTACACGGATATACCGATCCTGTGCAGGGGTGGTAACCCGGGGTCATTCATGCCTTTTCACAAACGTGCAGCACGTCATTTACAATTAATGCAAGTTTCACGAGGAAAACCCGTTTTTGTGTTCAATATGACTTATTCAGGAACAGGTTTACATTTTGTACACTTAGGAAATTATGTTTAAGGAGTTTGATCAATTTCAATAATGCACACTTTCTTTTTTTGGGGCTAGTATACATCTTTAACAAAAGTAGCCCAATTTTTAATACCATTTTAACAAATTTCCATAATGATTTTGAAGGCAAGCTGAAGAAAAATATATCTAGTAATTTGAAGTTTGAAAAAGGACTGCAAAACCCGAATAAATCTATAAGTGTATATGTAAGTATTCACATCAAACCCACTATAGATTCGCCCCCTCTATATTAGTATGTAAATCCAACCGAGAACAGATTCGCCCCCTCCTAGCATATACATATGTCTATTGGGCATTAAATGTTAAGAAGTTTTGATTTTATATCACCATATATGACATTAAGATTCGTATCAAAGGTAAATAATATGTTATGAAAATCACGGAGTGGCTCTTTAATGACTTCCAGACAGTTACAGATAGTCATCAAGTTATCAACAAGGTTCATTTTATCCACCATAGCTACCTTATCTGCAGACACTGTACAGTTCGATTTCTTGAGAAGCACTTGCTTACTGATGTTGCAATCGTCTTGATACTTTTGTTTGGCATCCCTTACACATTACTCATTGAATTGATGAATGATCAACCCCATCAAAGTGTGGCATTTTAACAACTTATTTCCAGTTGTAGAAGGTAATGTTTCCCGGTTTATGAGCACCAGATTACTCTAGTAGAAAAAAACCGAACTTTAGAACTCAATTGACTCTATCAGGCCTTAAAAGACTCTGCCTCACCCGTAACAGTTTACGAGATGTGACAAGGAAACTCTGATAGACTGATCTAGACTAAAATAACTCGGGTAACTGTATTATCTTTATAGTAATGCAATATTATCATGCTGGATCCACATTTTCGTGGAGGGAAAATTTGTTAGTGTCATTATTAAACAATAATAGCTTATCAAACAATCAAGACAGAATTTGCTGGGATTTTTTCAGATTTATAATGGGAATATTGTGTCAAAACTAAAACACGGGCCAATCTTACTTAACATGAGTTCTACAAGTCTGATAAGTAATGGTTATTATTTAAAAAGACAATATAATTCTTAAAAATATGAACTCATTGTTTGTCGACCTAGTGACATCCTGTTGAGATTTGAAGACAATATCGCCTCTAATTGCAGATGTTCTCAACTATAATTATATGGCAGTAATGTAATAACATGATCGGTACAAAAAGCATGTTTAATGCAAATATAACATAATTTTTTTCTAGGAATTTCACCCTCTTTTATACAGAATGGGATATTATAAATCTGATTCATGTAATTTTTGCTCTAAAAATAAAATGAAGTGCTTCACTTATTTTGTGATCGTGATCTCGCACAAGCATTGTGATCGTAACTTGAAGCTTCAGTGTATTGTTAATGTAAAATTTTAGAGAAAGAATAAAAGAAATTATTAATTGTTTTGTATACTGTTTTAGGTGGACATGTATATTACATCAGATATTGATCGAATTTCGTGGTCGTAATATATACCCAATATCTTAAAATTACAATTCAGATTCCTATGCCTATATACATGTAATAAAGGAATTAATACAATTTGTTGACAACTAAAACATGAAGAGGCTTTGTTAATTAATACAATAATGAATACATGAATTTATGCAACAGCTGTCTAAAATATGACCCCCTACTTATTGATTATTGTGAACAGATCATGTTTTTAATAAATTATTGATTCAAGGAAAACAGTGCTCAAAGTACGTATAGATGGGGGTTCTGGACCACCGGAAGCCGAAACATATTTCCTCATTAACTTTAACACAAAAACTACTCAGCAGTTTTTAGCTGTTATGGTTAATGAGGTAATACCGCTAATCCAGAACCCCCATATATACCTACTACATAACAATATTATTAATAGATAACAGACTCAAACCTCCCATTATCAATATTTAATTGGGCATCCATGATAACATATAAGTAAATATGTACTGGCCCAGCTGTTTCTGCTCTTTGGTGATTGCAATTGTCATTCCTTCACTATCATTTTCAATTCTTCTTCCAGAGCCATGAAGTTGGTCATCATCAGTTGTTCTTAGATCAAACCACAATGCGTAATTGTCAGTAAAATTTACCTATACTCATATCAGTCAGACACAAATCTTTCATCACCATATTTGTCATATGGTGACGTTTAACACTGGGAAGTTTCTTAATTTCATCCCATAAATTATGTTTACGCATATGTTGACTGTAAAGTTGATTTGGTACTCCTTCAATAGTCATTTGTGTAGTTTTGATTTTAGGATTATATATATAAAATGATTCAGTCGTTCTGTCAAACCAAGCGGTAGGGATTTTGAATAACATCAAAACGCCTTTCATCAATTTAGCAGACACATTTATATTTATATTCTACACTTTATCACAATATGCGATCATGTATGCTGACAAGAGACTATCATATAAAGAATGGATTTCACGTGCCAAATCTGGTTCTGTAACTTTGTCAAATTCTAATGCAATATTCTTAATTTCATATTTCATTTCATTATTCCCTATAATAACATGTTGACAATCATTAAATGTTAGTTCATATTCTAATTTATCTCCTAAAGCAGCTTGATAGAATGGCATATGTCTCTCTAACAATTCAAAATCTAGAGGAATATAAAATCGGTTTCCTAGATTAGTCGCTATTGCTTGATGTTCCACAACTGACTCATTTCCAAGGGAAGATCCCACCCGCAACCTGGTTACATTTCGATTAAAAGCCATTCAGGTTGTTCCTGGAACCATTACATCCTGACTTCCAAGATTAGTAAAAAAAGGATTAACAGTTGTTCATTTTGGATGATAGTAAAAGGGTTATTTGTAACACTTACAGAATACCAGATTTCTTTGATAGCAAGATTCTCCCTAAGCTGGCGCACTGGATTGAGTTTCTGACTATATTGCAACGTCTTATATATTTATATATATATAAAGGAGCTGTTGGGGCAGTCAGGATGAACAGATTGAAATGGATTATTTATATGACTCATACACCATTAATAGTCCAAGTACTAGAATGACCTCATTTAACGATAGAAAAATTGGAGGACTTTATCTACAACAAGAACTAGTTAAAAGTAGCAGTGGATAGTTCGTATAAGGTATGGGGCAATCCTGAGAAGGGAATTGGTCGATCAAAATTTTTTATAGCTGAAAATGGAAAAGCTAAACTAAAAGGTCACCAAAATGTTGATTTAATTTATAAAATAACCAACAAAAAGGGCAAGGCACCTACTCTCAAAACTTTACAAACTAAACTAGGGGTAAGGGCTACTCGTGATGAATTAAGGTTTGTAGATTACACAACTACACCAAAACCAAAACTTCCAGAAAAGCTTGAGAGAACTCTTTAAAAGCTCAAGGGCGCAATTAAATGAAGCAGAACAAGCTTTAGTAAAACAACCAATCCAAGGCGTAAATGAAGCTAAGGATGCAATAGACAAAGCCATACAAACTATTAACGACCTACTATTAAATACGGAGGGAATAGAACTTAGTATAAGAGAATTGCGAGGGTTTGATGAGGCAATGCGGACTCGAAGAGGTGAACTAATAAATAACCTATCCAAACTACCAAAATTAGATGAACATCTAGAATATGAAAAAGAAAAACTAAACAAAGCGGATAACCCAGAACAAAAGGAACGGGTTATTAAGAGAATAAAGGATTTGCAAGATGCAAGGTTAGTACGTTACGAATCTGCTTCAACAAATAAAGAAGTCATACGATCACAAATTCAGGGTATTCGCCAGAATATTGATAGGATATCAGGGGAAGATACATCCCTGAGCGTCTTCGAACTTTGTTTCGGGAACAGGAAATAACCATTGCCAGTATTTTAAGAGCGATAGGACTTTTAGTATCAACTCTGACTCTCTCTATAACTAGAGGCCCCTCAGGACCACCCGTTCCTCCGAAACCAAATCATACAATCTAATTAACTCAAGCAATGGCTACAATATATATCCAAAGCATGAGTAAACTTACCAGGAAAAGCTGCAGCTGCATTTCCAGGTATGACAGGAAGTATACTGTCATGGCTTTTTAACTTTTAGCTAAAACAGCATCTTGGTAAAGTACAAATCTCTGGGCAATAATGGTGGCTATTGGTGGGTTGATGAGTGTTTTTAATCAAAGGAAGAATAACCAGACTGTAATCAAATCAACAACTACCCGTGCAATGATAATATATTGTTTTCTATTCTCATGATGTTGAACGCCTAGTTGTTTAGTTTTAGTCACATGCTGTGGCTTGAGTCTCACATATGATTTTTTTTTTAGGTTTTTCAGTATGTTTTGGTTTTTCAACCTTTACTTACTGTGTAACTGCTGTATTAATTTCTGTATTTATACCCAATTTTTTATTAGCTCATCAGGTCTGAAAGACCCGATGGGCTTATGGCATGGCATGGCGTCCGGCGTCCGTCCATCCGTCCATCCGTCCGTCCATCCGTCCATCCGTAAACTTTTCACTTTTTCGACTTCTTCTCAAGAACCAATGACTCTAGAGAGCTGAAATTTTATGTGCATACTCCTTGGCAAATGGGG
This sequence comes from Phorcus lineatus, assembly GCA_921293015.1. Lineage (NCBI taxonomy): Eukaryota > Metazoa > Mollusca > Gastropoda > Trochida > Trochidae > Phorcus > Phorcus lineatus. The sequence continues at coordinate 15,224,166 of OV121089.1, forward strand.
ATTCTGAATTGTAGATTTTGTGACCCCATGACCCCAAATGAGGTCAGAGGGGTCAAAACATGAAAAACCTATTTTCATCTTCTTCTCCAGTTCCAAAAGGTCTCGAGAGCTGAAAAATTGTGTGAAGACTCCTTGGACACTGGGGATTCTAAATTGTAGGTTTGGTGACCACCTGACCCCAAATGGGGTCACGGGTCAAAACTTTAAAATCCTACTTTCATCTTCTTCTCCAGTTCCAAAAGGGGTTGATAGCTTAATAGTTGTGTGTAGACTCCTTGGACAATGGGGATTCTGAATTGTAGGTTCAGTGACCCCTTGACCCCAAATGGGCAATGGGCCTTTTTTATTTGATTGTGAATAACTTTTAAGAAATACATTGTTGTTTTCTTTCCTCAACATAACAATTTGCAATGTCCCAATGTGCCCTAGTTCAAGCCCAAGTTACCCCTGGTTTGGAAAGCATTTTTTTATTTTAATATCTCTGGTTTTTTACCAAAAAGAAATGTTGACATATTGTTTTGTTTCACTTTCTCTTTTCTTCATAATAAATTAAGGCTGCTTTAATTTATCCAAATAAATATCCAAAGTATCATTTTTCTTGTGTTCATATATATATATATATATATATATATATATATATATATATATATATATATATATATATGTGTATTATATATGGTCCCAAGGTGCCCCAGTCTCCCCTACATATCAACAATGAAGTTAAAATATAAACGACCCTCGTCAATATATTATGACATTGTCATTAAAACATCTCAAGAATCTGTCTACGAGTTCGTTTTGTCAACGAAATCACTGGTTACGATAGAAGATCACGTGATCGTATTCCACGTATATGATTGGTCATGACCACGGAGCACATGTTGTGTTCAGCTGTTCACGGTAAAGCCGTCACAATAGTACAGTAAACCCGCCGTGGGAGTGATAAAAAAGATTTCACCCACGTGAAAATTACTTTTGTGTAAGAACTAATACCGCAAAAAGTCTATATATATATAACATATTTTTCAAAAATTACTTGGGAAATTTAACATACAAATTTAGCAAAACATTTGTCATGGTTGCATTGTAAAGAGTTATCTTCTTCGTATTCACAATTCAAACGACAATTTATGCCTATATAATCTGATGGCGGATGCCTATTGAAATATACTTCCCGATATTTAAAAAACCAACGTTTGATACAAATGTCCATGTATTTATTAAATACGCCTTATTGGCAAAAGTGATGAAGTTATTTTGATAAGAAAGTGGACATGTGACATATGGGGCGCAAAATATCGTGAAAGGAATCCCTGAAGTAACTTGGGATAGCCCTTGCCGAATCGACCAATGAGATGTCCGAAAACCAAGTCCATTCGCCTGAAGCAGGGATTCCCGGACCTGTCACTGAACGAACCGAGTATGGCGTCATTGCAACTCGATCTGCGCCAAAATTCCTCTCAATTTCATCAGATAAAAGTCCATAATGCAAAAATATCTATTCAGATTTTTGATAAAAAAAACTTTTCTTCAGTGATACTTGATAAGATTCCTAAACAATTTTGTTCTTGTAAATTTAACCTGATTGTCAAATGTTAGACAGTGGGGGAAAAGTCAATAACAAAGACACATCATCAGTCCCCTCTCTCAGCATGGATGGACACGTCCATTTTCATGTAGGGATCATAGAGTGACAAAATTTACAAACTGAATCATAAGGTTTTAGGGATTTGTTTTAAGATAGATGCATTTATGGAAGTCAATCGACTTTTTGTTAGCCCTTCAAACACTGTCTAAAGTCTTGTCACCCCCCACAATAATAGACCATCCCTCAAGCTTGGTGTGAGTGAGATTGGGTTTAACGTGTCGGCAATCTTTCAGCTATTTCACTAGGTCGACCAAGACTTTGATTGACGTTTCAGTTGCCTGACTCAAGTAAACACGTTTGTCACTTGATTTGATTTACTTATATCTGAATTTTCTTATCCAAGAGAGCATAATTTGATTTTTTTTTTATAGTTTTGCTGTAATTGAATTATTAATGAACAAAACCTGCCCTCTAGTCCGTAATTTATGTGGCTATTTACTTTTGTTTATTTTTTCTCTCGGGGTTATTAGATATAAATGCATTTATGGTTAGACAAAATTGGCCCGATACAAGGACGGACTAAATAATTTTACAGCCCGTCCTCAACCAAAGTTACCCGTCTCGGACGTTGGGACAGGCTATCTTTCCTACACTGCCCATGACCCCATGGTCTAAACCCAAACACCTATTTCTATCAAAAGTCTGATGAGCTACAGAGCCCATGGCTCTATTTTTACCTTCTGCAATAACGATTTCATTATCAAAGCCTTTAACTTGACCAATTTTTAGTTTCATATCACTAGGCGCCATATACAAACCTATCCCAAAAACATAATCTACCTTTGAACTGGCATTTTGTAATACGTCTTGATATCTTTTAATAGAAACAGGGAGATCGACTGGACTGGAAATTGCATCCTCCACATTTGCTATAAACTGTTTCTGGGCATCGAATGATATCCCAGATTTGATACGTGTTCTAGTTTGAGCTTAAGCACCTAGTAATGTCCACACATATGTTCTAATAGAATCATTTAATCTAACTCCCGGTTGAGTAAATCCTTAAAAAATATCGAGTATAAAAGTATCTCAATGTACTTTAGTCTGCTTTATAAATGCAATTTGTTTTTTAGGTGTTGTATATTTCAGTGTGGGTTTTTTTCTATTGTAGGGGTGTCCATATTTCATAGCCATTGCATCTCCAAATACATCTTTCTTATCAACTATAAGCTTAGGTTTTGGTTGTGTTGCGAAACAAAATTTAGAGGGATCATACTAACCATGAGGTCTGGTATGGTTGGAATCATGTATCTTAGCATTATGAACGAATATCTCTCCTATTCGGTTCTATTGGCCCCAATTAATTTTCGGAGAAATACCAAATTCAGTACAAATTTGTTCATATCCTCTGACATTAAATGAGTTATTATTAGCAATCCAAGCTTCATCTTGTGGTAATGGTACTTGCATTACGTTTAAAATACATCTAACTTGATAATATACGTGAAATATAAATAGTGTCTTTGTTAATCCCCTCTTTGCTGATAGATGGTCATTGTAGGAAATCCCACAACCAGTAGTAGCTCACCATAGAGCGAACTGAAGTTGATTTTGCCAGAATTGCATTGGTTTATTCTTCCATATCCTTTTCATTGGATATCTTTAGCGACCTAGCGACAAAATTGGTCCCTTTAGTATCCACCCATATAGTTTGTATTGTAAAGTATAATTCTCTTTTAATATAATTATTTTTACGACTGGTAAATCCGCTGTAAACACCTACAGTGTCATACTTTGCTTTGCCATTATATTGATATGACAACGTTGCCATTTTATTATTTAAAAATAAATGCTTAAATGATAAGATGTATCTGACTATTCCTAATCTTAAGAACTTCCTAGAGCTATAGACAACACTGGTGGATGCTTTGAAATGGCTTAATGTGATATTTTGTATTACCCGCACTGGTATAATATCAGTGAGGAAAATAATAAATTTCTGAAAGGAATAAAAAATATAACTATTCCAGATGGTTATCACAATGTTTGTATGTTAAATGAATTCTTTAAGGGTCATGGTTGTAAAGTAACAATATATTCTGCTAATGGTAAATTGAAGCTTGAAAAATCTGGAGATGGAATTATCTTAACAATCTCTGGCCACTAATTTAGGTCTTGAGTTATTAACTGTTATTAAGAGCCATCATGCAAAAGATTTACCTAACTTAGCAATTTATAAAGACCTTTTGAGAAAACCATCCACTATATTGAGGATAATTCCTGTGGGAAATGAGAATTACGATAGTGGTAGATATGAAACATTTACTAACCGGCAATCTAAGAAACTTAAACTTGGTCGAACTACAGACAATCAACCAAATAATATTGGGTACACAACTTTAACATTGCATTTTAAGGATTAAGGATAATTGATAAAAATGACCGATTCGACAGGACCTCAAAACAAATCATGTGTGATTAATGGAATTGTAGATTTAGGGGGTGTTGATGGATTTACTGAACTGGTGGGGGGGGGGGGGGGTGGGGGGGGGGGGGGGGGGGGGGGGTTGTTACACTCCCGGGGATTTTATCCAGAGCTGAAAAGGTTGATCCTAGAACCCAAGTGTTTGATTGCTTGAGTTGGACACTTCTGATTGGAGTTTGTCGTGGAACTTTAAAGAACATTCTGGAAGGTATCTAACCTATATATAGCACCTACTCATCTTGCTTCTTGCAATCAACTTTGCGATACCTTTACAAGCCGGTTTCAACTATCTCCTATCAAGACTCACTGACTGTTTTCTACATTCATCAACTGTGTGATTCTTTAAGATAATATATCCACATAGGGGGTACAATTAGCGGAAATACTTCATAACAAAGTTAAGAATAAATATCAACAACTATTTAGGTTCACATCCACCTGAAAATAGCAGAAAAAAACGTGTTTTATAAACACTTCCGGAAAACAGACGCGAAACGTTTTATTAGCCAATCAGATGCGGTCGTGAACGTATATATTTTCACTGATTGTACTTATAAAAAAGCCCCTAAGTCACCAAAGCTATTGATATCAATACATCGACATATTCTGTTTCACATTAATTAACTTGTTATTTGTTTGGGTTGTTAATCTCCGATAATGCCGATCGAGTGAACCCAAACTGGTATCTGCCGCCATTGTGACTGTTTTTTTGTTTGAACACCTAGACAGATCGACTATCCCCCTGTGTAGTTGATTGACCATTGTATATATAGAATATTTGTTACCACTTTGTGCCATTTTAAAGTGTCAACTCAATATCGTAACTCTGTGTTTCTGCTTTGCATGACTGTAACAATGAGATCTCGCTTTTGATGGACTGCCTCTCGGCAACTTCCGGATCTCGTCATTGGGATACGACGGTTCCGAGCAGCTGTTTTTGGCCTTATTAACCAGTTATTAGTGATAATGAAGATCAAATCTTTGATGTGTTGTAAATGTACCTCTTGATTCGCGATTTGCCACCTTCATAAAAAATTAGAGTTACGTACTAATGTATTTTGCATAGTAAGGATATAGATTATTGTTGTCTTGTGTGAGTTAATGTTTGAGATAAAGAGTGTTGTACTAATCTAGAGGGACGTAGGCCAATACTGTTAATAATAACACAACATTTATTGTTGATTGTGATGTAAGGTAAAGCTTGCTTGGAAATGCATTGTAAATATGAAATTCTTTTTAAGTTTTAACTATTTCAAACAAATAAAAACATTAACGCTGAAAAGCATATCATTTCCATTTCCGTCAGTACTTAAGTACCGCTATTTTACCAGAGAGAGGTTTTTAGCTACCTAACACTACTTTTTCACACCAGACAATATAGTCATAAAGTTATTACCTAACAGTCTACATGAAATGCCACACACGTGTACATTATGGCAGATAAGCAATAAACTTAATGACCTCGGTACCTGGCACATTTCCAATAGGTAATACACAAGGCACTGATTAGTTATCTAAACCTAATCCTCACACATGATCAACAGCCTTTATTGAAACTTGATGAAGGTAATTAGGTTTGTCAATACACGTGACACATGACAATATATTAACAAATCTGTATTACTAAATATCTTATTTCATACTCCAATGTTTATCAATATCAAATAGGTTATAAATTATCCACTGTAAGGCAACATAAAATGGTAAATGTTTCTCCGGGGCAGCTTTATGACTCTAATTTTATTTTTTGTTGCTTCTAAAATGACGGTGTAGCCAGAAATTTTAATTTTTCATAATTGTTATAACCAAAACTGTAGTGTCAACATACAAACATAAGTGACGTGCCCCATATGCAATCAAATACTAAAAGTTCAAACAATTGTTGGGGTTTGAATTAATAATTTCTGCGACTTATCTAAAGAGATATAAATTTATACTGCAGATAAAAAGTCAACATTCGTCTGCAATATCATCAGTTATAGACAACTCCCCAAAAGTTTCATGATTATTTATCCCACCTCCTCCTGAATAGAATTTTGAATTAGCCTTTCTTTGAAATTCCTTACCCTCTTTCGTTCCCTCTTCTCAAAGTATTCCGTCCGTTTTCTCTTCCGATATGGTTGACTGTCATATCTGGACAGACGGGTAGCGGGCCTGTTATCATCTTCATCTGTTTATTAACTGTTGGTACGGCAAAATGCCGAGTCTTTTCCTTCCTAGGGCAAGTCCAAAGTCCGTTTTGAAACCGTAGGAAAGATCATAACAGTGCTCTGTGAAATGATCGGAGCAGATGACAGACCTGTCATTGGGACTCCACTTCGCTCTTTTCTGACTAACAAACTTTGTCCAATTCGCAAATTGGACAGGATCCTTCGGAAACCGATGCAGTTGAATGTCTCTTGATTTCTTATTAGTACAGTTGGCAGCAACGCAGGAAGAAGGCATGTCTCTTTCGCAATGAAAACGTAGACGAATGCGACCCATATCTGCATTGATATATACTTGTTTACAAACAAACGCAGAGCGAGTCCTGTCTATGACGTCACAGCCGCCGAAGGAGAGCTCAGGCCACTCTAGGGACTTTTTTAATTGGGCTTTCGAGGTGGCCAATTTCTACGCACTTTGAACCGTTATATCTTTTTAATTAAATGACGCATCGAAACTCTGTTTGGTGTTTTATTTACTTATATGTATTGTCTTTATGAAAATGGGGATTGAAGTCGGATACAAAACTGGGATATAATATCTTTAAGGACTGGTGAATATATTTAGTTAGCTAATTAGTGTGACTCATTTGATATTGTATTATAGCTAGTATTATCTTGATATTGTAACCCCAAACACTTTGTTTATCATTTGATTGATTAAATTGTAATTAATATACAATTGTCTTTTTATATTTTGCTGGTTTGACTGGGGACATTTTCCTATTCCAAATTCATTCGTAACAACTTATAGACGAAATTCCCTTAACATCCACCCCTAAATTAAAATGGGGGAGGTTTTTATCTAGAATTATTTTGGGGCAGAGCCCCCTGATGATTTTGTACCATTATTCTCTGGACTAAACATAAAATGGAAAACTCAAGGGCGTTATTGTGCTATTTAAATAGACTCCAGGAGTGAGTCTATTAAAGAGCCACTCCGTGATTTTCATAACATTTTATTATCCTTTGATACGAACCTAAATGTCCTATGTGGTGATATAAAATCGAAACATCTTAACTTTTCATGTCCAAAAACATATATATGAGAAATACTGGTTTTCCATGAAAATGTAAAAACAGCCTTATAAATGCACAGAGGTGTAGATATCACGTCCAATATACATGGATACTAGTTATATAACCTAACAAACACTTTCAACTCCTAACTGCCCACCTGGTTGTTTTAGATAAGTCTTCAAAATTACGTTTGTCTATTTGACGCGTGCCACTGTCCGGTTTTCGATCATAATTGCTACGTTCTACCTTCATATTGTCACTGTAAAAAACCAACAAGCTTTAAAATGTGCCATTTTGGTAACAGTGGATACTCCACGATCAAATGACACCATTGATTAAGTTTGGCATATATGACTCCAACAACTCACGGAGTGGCTCTTTAAAGTATATTATGGTCCAGAACCCCCATTTATACGTTCTTGCCCAATGCAGTTCATAGCTGAAGCACGCTTTAATGTAGATCCATACTTTACATTTAACCATAACACGTTGTGATCCATGAATTGCATGTTCCATTTTAATCAGGTTTCAGATATGTTTTAAGAATGAAATTATTTTTTTAATAAATGAAAACAAAGAACAAAGTATTTAAGAATCTTAACTGAAACATCGCAAATTTTTTTAATGGATAAAACAAAAAGTGCAACTCTTATTACCTATCTAATATTGGAAGGAATTTTGTATATACGTTTATGGGCATTACACTTTTTTGGGCCATCTCCTTCTGATTTCAGGGTGTTTTCCAGGTAGCCTCATTTGATTCTAGATTATTGGACTCTTATTCAGGAAACTGAAATTATGGACATTGAGTGAAAAAAGGAGTAAACATATCAAAGAAATGAAAAAAGAATTGAGGGAATCTGATTTCTAAGACTGATATGGTAAAGTCTTTTAAGACTGGCCGTTCCCTGAATGAATATGAGAAAGAGAGTGAATATGAGAGACACATTCAGTTTTGACGCATATGACTTAATGGAAAAAACATTTTGTTCATTGTTCTTGAAATATAGATGTCTTACATAAATATAGCCAACACGTGTCTCAAATGTTGGATGGGGACACACTAATGCTGACATACATATTTCTTAATGGCAAGATCTCGTTGTTAATTTTTCTCAAGATATAGATGTCATACGAAGATACACCCAACACATGTCTCCAATATCCGATGCTTACACGCCAATTGTTTACAAAGAAGTATGCATTTGGTAACCCCACACCCTATCAGCATATGAACTATAACTCATTCAAAAATGAGGACAGCCATCTTGGTACACGTGACACTCGGATTCGGGGATCAGGTCTGTCGGGTCTTGGCTCCCAACTGGATCGACGCGTGCGCAGTAGAAATCCACCACCCCAAACACTTCCAGGACTTCTTGCAGCACTTCAGCACGAATGGCAGAACATTCCACAGGCTGTGATTGACAACTTTATTGCATCCATGGGTCGTCGGTGCCAAGCAATAATCAATGCCAATGGTGGCCATACCCGATACTGGCATTTGTACACCCCTGTGATGTTGAAACACTTGTGCACTTGTTTCAATGTTTAATTTGCATCTGTGGTCTTTATATTGAACTTTGAAAGTCAGTGTCAAGTTTCTTTTTTTGAAGAGTTTATAACTCATTCAAGAATGAGGACAGCCATCTTGGTACACGTGACACTCGGATTCGGGGATCAGGTCTGTCGGGTCTTGGCTCCTATCAGTATAATTACTTACAAGATATTATTTACTGCTCTCAAAGCGTTTATAAAATTTCTGATCTCAATTGTTATACCACACGTATTGTTTAAGAGCGAAACCTCTTTTTGCGTATTTCTGATTGGAAAGAATTTTCTGACTGTTAAATTTTAGTGCGAGGTTAAGGAAGGTAATTCCCTGCTTGATATAATTTAGAAACAGATTACAGATAATACCGAACAATTATATTCATAATGGTAAAATCTTGCAAAAGTCACTAAGTCATTTTAGATTGAGATAACCATTTACGTAACTCATTGACAAACATAAAAAACATGAACAAAAACGTAAACTTGTCCAAGTTTATTGAAAGTGGCCACTGTTGCATACAAAGTCTTCAAATTTAGGAAAACTGTACATTAGATTCTTCTGGTCGATATTAGTGGGGGTTGTATCATATTGTAGGTCAGCAAGACATTCGACTTATTTTAAACTATTGTTAACACGTTGAATGACGGACTACTTTGGGGAAAGAGCTAGATCCTACTCCTCATATTTCTGACAGCAAACATTTTCATGGTCACTGAGGGTCTTTCTTTGAGATGCATAATGACATTACAGAGAACCATCGCAAAGTCATGAAACTAGTAAATGTGTTTTGTTTGATTCGGAGGATAGGATAGTTAATTACATTTTTCTGTATTTTGATCCGAAAACGAATTCTTGCTAATATTGTCAGGTATTCAAATGTGATATTCATGCTAAGTAATCATTTACTCTTTTCAAGGAACTCAATTACTCAACCTTGTTTCTGATATAAACTACTTTCCACTCCTTATCCAAACATTATGTACATCAAACCGTTTTTTTCGTAAAAACACCATCTCATGTTTTTGCCTTCATGGGATCATATGTATCACTTGCTTGATAACGGTGTTAGTATCTACACCGAAACGTCGCAATTCGTGCAATAAAGAAGTTGACTATCCATAAGAACTTGTTCTTCTTCTTGTTATTGAAGAAGTGTATTGAAAATTGAAAGTAGAAAGCTGAAATCACATTAGGTAATGAGGATTATGATGTGTAATTTTAGTAAACCAGAAATCCTAAAATACCTGCAAGGTCCATGTCCTGAACTTCTATCATCGTATGTGCAAATTTCAGTTTTCGTATTTCTTCCGAATGTCATATGACCGAGCTGCACATTTCGAAAAAGAAAGTTGAGGATATAAAGAAATTAATAATAATTAAGACATAAATCAACCAAGTCCAAGAATTGTATACACATACTCTAGCCTCCATGGCTGTGCCATTTTGACAATGACTGGCTAGTAAAAACCCAAACCATTTAACAGTGAAGTCTACTGATGATACTGTACTAGCAGGCTCATTCAAGAATTTTCTCAGATAGTGTATGTTAGTGGTTTGTGAACTCTATGAAATCAATTCTTTATGTTGAATTGAAAAATTAACTTGTAGCAATACAGGAACAACCAAAGCATTAAAGTCCCGTCTGTATAAATTGTTCCATTGGTGAGATTGTTGATGAATATAAGTACCGGTACACGCTACTAGTCACATAATTCTGTGTCCTGTTGCCTGTTTTATTCACCTGCCACACAAATGATTTGTAACTTACTCTCATCAAATATTCTTGAAAGGTTGTATTGAAGAAAGTGAGCTTAAAGCTTGTCAGGCCTGAGAGGTCTCGCATCTGTCCACCGGTCCCGCTCTTTTGTCCGTCTTTAAAAAGCCACTCCGTGAGTTGTTGGGAGTCGTATATGCCAAACTTAATCAATGGTGTCATTCGAACGCAAAGAATCGACTCTTACCAAGAAGACACATTTTAAAGCTTAGTTGTTTTTTATAGTAACAATATGAAGGTAGAACGTCGCAATTATGATCGAAAACCGGACAATGGCGCGCGTCAAATAGTCAAACGTAATTTTGGAGACTTATCAAAAACAGCCAGGAGGGCAGTTAGGAGTTGATAGAGTTTGTTAGGTTATATAACTAGTATCCATGTATATTGGACGTGATATCTACACCTCTGTGCATTTATAAGGCTGTTTTTAGATTTTCATAGAAAACCAGTATTTGTAATATATATGTCTTTTGGACATGAAATGTTCAGATGCTTAGAATTTTTTAGATCACCACATATGACGCTTAGGTTCGTATCAAGGGTAAATAATATGTTAAGAAAATCACGGAGTGGCTCTTTAAGCTTTGAGTTTTTTCATTTTCTTCAAAAGAACCAGTGGCACTGAACTATTGTGTACATTTATCTTGGCAAATGGTCATGTTAAATCGTAGATTTAGTGATTCTATGATCCCGTACATGGCCCACACGGGTCACTCCCTTAGGACCAATTTTCATATTCTTCTTCTTTCTTTGAAAGGACCGAGAAATGTTGTGTCCATCCAAAAGGGGATCCCAAATGGTAGATTTGGTGATATGAGGACCCTTTTTAGGGGCAAGAGGGGAACCTTTTATCAACATCTTTTCCAGAATAAAAAGAAATAAAGATGAAATCCTCTATACATACTCCAATGGGAATAAGTAAGTTTAGATTTCGTAACTCACTTGGCCTATATCTTGTGTACAGACTCTTTTGCTAATGAAAATTGTCATTTCTGACCCTCTGGCTAATGGAAATGCTTTTTCTAGTTTTTCTGTTTCATAATCTACATCAATGTCTGTCTTCTTTGCAATAACCATTTACTCTTAAAAAACCTGCTGTGTATATTTATACGAAATTTATTTCTTTTTTTTACAGGAAGTGGAGGAAGATGCACACTTCATTCATACTTCTGGTACTATTCAGTTTCCAGTCGTTCATCTACTCTGTAGCTATTGATGGAGCAGACGGTAAATTTATTTACAATATTTTTGAGAGCAAAAATAGCTATCGTCAATATCGTAGAGTGAACTTGTAAATCTTTGTAAGTTCTAACGTCTTATTGCATATATTTATATGATGTCAAAGGCATTATGTGGCTCTACCTCATGCTCATAGCTGACATTTTGACTGTATAATGGAACTGAATCTAATAATCGAAGTTGACTAATCACTGATTCCTTTGATGACCTCTTGGCATTGAGGATTGTGTGAGTATTCGGATCATAAAAGTGTCTGATGAGGGTGACGCTTTTGGTCTAAAACCATAAGTAGAACCTCTCGTCAAACACGACGGGTCCTCTTCAGCAAATGGAGGTGATGTTTGGAGAATCGATTGTCAACATCCATTGCGAAAGGTGGTACAAAAACGGATTTCTCCTCATTTAAGAATATTTGAATGTATGCTCGGCGACGCATGGCTGATATTTTAAGTTACAAACAATATCATATGATCACACTTCAAACCAAACCAATACATTACCTAGGATCAATACTTATCACAGAACATTCAAAACAACCGGACCATGGTGAGAAGAATTAGCCAGCCACATCTAACAGAGATAAAAGCAATGAAGAACAAGCAGGCTTTACGGAGGGATATTCAACTATTGACAATATTTTTATACTTCAAGCTTTGGTCAACAGATACCTCAGTGTCAAAGGAGGGAGATTTTATGTGCTCTTTGTAGACTTTGCAAAGGATTTTGACTCTGTTCAGAGAGATAAACTTCAGTCGCGCATCCCTTACTTATTAAGAAGTTAACGGCCAAAATACAAGTTTCAGAGGAATTCTGCCTGTGTTAAGGCTAAAAAATATGGCATTGTTTGAAAAGGCCAATCACCAGGGAGAAACTGTCACATGTAATTGGCTATGATTGATCAATTAAAAGTTTGTGCCAAGGCAAATGTTATCTGAAAAACTTCCTTCGCCTAGGTAGAGTTTACCAATGTCTTAGATATTACCGAATTTGAAAGGTCTCACCGAAAGGGATGCGTGACATTAGGTCAAGTGTCAACGCCTAAAGTGATTCATCAAAAATTGCGATCTACATTTAAATTTCGGAAAATGTTCGCTGAACTAGGGCAAGTTTACGAGTCCAAAATCAAGGCTTTATCTGAAATATTTCATTACAAGGGATGTACGTACATGTGTAGTATGAAAGGTTTATTACCGTTCAATCATTAAGCTAAGTTAAAGTTCTCGGAAAATATTTCCTGTGTCAAGGTAGATTCAGATTCCTTATCACCTTTATCTTTGCAGATAATCAGTTAGAATATAAATAGTTGCGTTTGTAAAATTTCCGAGATTCATTGTTATTCAACACCCGCAAATTTAGGTTTAAAACCGACGGCGTTAAAACCCCGAGTACAAAAGTCTTGAACTAGCCCACAACCATTGTGACAGCGACGCAAACATTGTGACGTCAAAACGGTTGGCCTATGTGACGTCATACCATGGGAACGGCATTTGAAAGAAGGCGGCCGCATGAAACTTTGCGGCAAACTTGGACTAAGTAAGCCAGTTGAAAATATTTTCGTTCTTCAAAAATAAATCATATTAAAGTGTATTTGTGATATCTATCGGTAGACACAATATAAAAAAGGACAAAGACAACTGTCAAATCGGAGTACGGCACGAATTTTCTAAGAAACTGGAAAATTAAAACTTGAGTCGGGCCGGTGTCCCGGTATAAATTCGCCCCCGTATAAAATCTCCCCCCGGCGATTTTGTACCGGTATTAGAAACGACTTTTTAAGGATTTATTAAGTTGTTCTAATTCGTTTTTACAACCAGCTTTAAGTATGGGTTTGATGCACATAACATAAAGGGGGCGATTCTATTCTGGGTTTGATGCACATACTCATACAATAGAGGGGCAATTGTATACTGGGTTTGATGCACATAACATATACAGGTAAAGGGGGCGAATCTGTACTGGGTTTGATGCACATACTCATACAATAGAGGGGACGATTCTATACTGGGTTTGATGCACATAACATATATAGGTAAAGGGGGCGAATCTGTACTGGGTTTGATGCACATAACATATACAGGTAAAGGGGGCGAATCTGTAGTGGTCGATGCACATAAAATATACAGGTAAAGGGGGCGATACTATACTGGGTTTGATGCACATAACATATACAGGTAAAGTGGGCGAATCTGTACTGGTCGATGCACATAAAATATACAGGTAAAGGGGGCGATTCTATACTGGGTTTGTTGCACCTACTTATTTACAATAGAGGGGGCGATTCTATACTGGGTATGATGCACATAACATATATAGGTAAAGGGGGCGAATCTGTACTGGGTTTGATGCACATAACATATACAGGTAAAGGGGGCGATTCTATTCTGGGTTTGATGCACATAACATATATAGGTAAAGGGGGCGAATCTGTACTGGGTTTGATGCACATAACATATGCAGGTAAAGGGGGCGAATCTGTAGTGGTCGATGCACATAAAATATACAGTTAAAGGGGGCGATTCTATACTGGGTTTGATGCACAAAACATATACAGGTAAAGTGGGCGAATCTGTACTGGTCGATGCACATAAAATATACAGGTAAAGGGGGCGATTCTATACTGGGTTTGTTGCACCTACTTATTTACAATAGAGGGGACGATTCTATACTGGGTTTGATGCACATAACATATATAGGTAAAGGGAGCGAATCTGTACTGGGTTTGATGCACATAACATATACAGGTAAAGGGGGCGAATCTATACTGGGTTTGATGCACCTACTTATTTACAACAGAGGGGGCGAATCTGTACTGGGTTTGATGCACATAAAATATACAGGTAAAGGGGGCGAATCTGTACTGGGTTTGATGCACATAACAATGTACATTTAAAGGGGGCGAATCTATACTGGGTTTTATGCACCTGCTTATATACAATAGAGGGGGCGAATCTATACTGGGTTTGATGCACCTACTTATATACTATTAAGAATATAATTTACTCTCATATATTGAAAAATGTTTGACATCAGTATAAATTCTACCTTTAATGTGCTTGTCATCAGTATTGACAAATGACTTTTTGTTATGAAATACTTTTGTATTGGAGAGGTATTTATATAGGCGTTCCACTGCCTGTTTATCAATCAATTCATTTATTTGAATAAATATTGTTTAAAACAAATATTTTGTTTCGGTGTGACGTGAAAGCTTACATTCAATTTACATATGCAATAGTGAAACAACATTTCACATGATGTTAAACATTGCATATAAAAAGATAGCACCCGACCCAAAAGGACTATGAGACACCATATATCAATATGATATATATTTTATTAAGAGGAAATCACTATTGTCCCTCAGGTTGAGTACCCGTTATTATGGTTCTTGGTGAGATACCCTCTGACAGGATGTTTTTTTACAGCTACTTAGCTGAGACAACCTGGCGCCTTATATCCGTTCTAGCTATAGGTTAAGGACTTAACCCATTATAAATCAATTACGCTTGATTGACATTGTGTTAATCATTTCTAAGTTTTCGCAGTATCACGGAAAAAAGTCACAAATTTGCATAGGAAAAATAGTCACAACTTTTTATTATCCATCAATAAAAACAAGAACATGTTTTTCATAACATTTTACTTTAAACAATAACATCGTTCACTTGTCTTAGCACTACTGATTAACATTTGTTCAGGTCTAAGCACTGCTTTCAAACCTGGACAATTCAAATAATACAATTTGTGACTTTCTTTCCTTTGACTTATTTTCCAAAACTTTTTTTCCTGTGACTTTTTTCCTAGATTCTTACTTTCTTCGGGGATTTTTAAGCGCTTCCAACAGAGCTGATTTCACACTCGATTTTAAATTTTAAAATGTTTTAATTTGGAATGGGTTTACTTAATCAACGAGTCGTGACCACTTGGCCACGCGGGGATATCAATGACAGGTCTGTCGCATCCAACGGCATTTTGATTTCTACTGCGAAGTCAATGGCATTAATGAGTTTAAAGCAAATGTATTGAATGATTGTCCTGTCCGTGTCTATGTGACACTTGGACCCAAGTGGGCTCAAACCCAGTACAGATTCGCCCCCTTTACCTATATATGTTATGTGCATCAAACCCAGAATAGAATCGCCCCCTTTACCTGTATATGTTATGTGCATCAAACCCATTACAGATTCGCCCCCTTTACCTATATATGTTATGTGCATCAAACCCAGAATAGAATCGCCCCCTTTACCTGTATATGTTATGTGCATCAAACCCATTACAGATTCGCCCCCTTTACCTATATATGTTATGTGCATCAAACCCAGTATAGAATCGTCCCCTCTATTGTAAATAAGTAGGTGCAACAAACCCAGTATAGAATCGCCCCCTTTACCTGTATATTTTATGTGCATCGACCACTACAGATTCGCCCCCTTTACCTGTATATGTTTTGTGCATCAAACCCAGTATAGAATCGCCCCCTTTACCTGTATATTTTATGTGCATCGACCACTACAGATTCGCCCCCTTTACCTGTATATGTTATGTGCATCAAACCCAGTACAGATTCGCCCCCTTTACCTATATATGTTATGTGCATCAAACCCAGAATAGAATCGCCCCCTTTACCTGTATATGTTATGTGCATCAAACCCAGTACAGATTCGCCCCCTTTACCTATATATGTTATGTGCATCATACCCAGTATAGAATCGCCCCCTCTATTGTAAATAAGTAGGTGCATCAAACCCAGTATAGATTCGCCCCCTTTAAATGTACATTGTTATGTGCATCAAACCCAGTATAGAATCGCCCCCTTTGCCTGTATATGTTATGTGCATCAAACCCAGTATAGATTCGCCCCCTCTATTGTATATGAGTATATGCATATAACCAAGAATAGATTCGTCCCCTTTACCTATATATGTTATGTGCATCAAACCCAGTATAGAATAGCCCCCTTTACCTATATATGTTATGTGCATCAAACCCAGTATAGAATCGCCCCCTTTACCTATATATGTTATGTGCATCAAACCCAGTACAGATTCGCTCCCTTTACCTATATATGTTATGTGCATCAAACCCAGTACAGATTCACCCTCTTTACCTGTATATGTGTTGTGAATCAAACCCAGAATAGAATCGCCCCCTCTATTGTAAATAAGTAGGTGCATCAAACCCAGGACAGATTCGCCCCCTCTAAATGTACATTGTTATGTGCATCAAACCCAGTATAGAATCGCCCCCTTTACCTGTATATGTTATGTGCATCAAACCCAGTATAGATTCGCCCCCTCTATTGTAAATAAGTAGGTGCGACAAACCCAGTATAGATTCGCCCCCTTTACCTGTATATGTTATGTGCATCAAACCCGGTACAGATTCGCCCCTTTACCTATATATGTTATGTGCATCAAACCCAGTACAGATTCGCCCCCTTTACCTGTATATGTGTTGTGAATCAAACCCAGAATAGAATCGCCCCCTCTATTGTTTATCAGTAGGTGCATCAAACCCAAAATAGATTCGCCCCCTTTAACTGTACATTGTTAAGTGCATCAAACCCAGTACAGATTTGCCCCTCTATTGTATAGAAGTATGTGCATCAAACCCAGTGTAGAATCGCCCCCTTTACCTGTATATGTTATGTGCATCAAACCCAGTATAGATTCGCCCCCTTTACCTGTATATGTTATGTGCATCAAACCCAGTATAGATTCGCCCCCTTTAACTGTACATTGTTAAGTGCATCAAACCCAGTACAGATTTGCCCCTCTATTGTATAGAAGTATGTGCATCAAACCCAGTATAGAGTCGCCCCCTTTACCTGTATATATTATGTGCATCAAACCCAGTATAGAATCACCCCTCTATTGTATAGAAGTATGTGCATCAAACCCAGTATAGAATCGCCCCTTTACCTGTATATGTTATGTGCATCAAACCAAGTATAGAATCGCCCCCTCTAAGTATGTTCATCTAACACAAGTTTAGAATCTCTAAACTCACATGTCAAATCAAATATGGATTCGCTCCCCTTAGCATTAAATCAAACCAAGTATAGATTCGCCCGATAGGTTTATCTTGTAAGAATGTGCATCAAACCCAGTAGATTCGCCCCCTCTAATCCATCTATATCAAAGTATAGATATGGCAAATAAAATGTATCTAAGTATTAAGTGTGGAGTAAGGATCCATAACATTTACATTAAACAGTATCAGATTTAACCAGTTATACATGTAATCCCCTTTTCCATTAAGCACAATTTAGACTTCATCACTCGGTATCAGCGTTCCAAGTGACAAAATTATCTGCATAAAAACTGTTTATTGTAAAAGTCTAAACGTTTTGCAATGCATGCTTACTCCTTGATAAAGGTGAAAAATAGCTAGATGTGCAACCAGCCGCAAGGGAGTTTACCGCAAACATTTTAAATGCAACAAATGCCAAATCCGTTACAAATCCCCACTTTTAGTGTACCAAAATACAAGTTCACCTTGAGTCTTATTAATAATTCAATTATATGATTACATGTATCTAAGTTATCCAATAAACTGATTGTATTTCACATCTCCCCTTTTACGGGAATAAATTAGGTTTACTGGAATCGCTGAAATAACTCCGATAATATTCGTTATCAAGCATTAAACTATACATTATATATATCTAACTCCCCTTTCATGCAATTAAAGATGTAAAAAGTATTTTAAAAGCATTTTTGGAGGGGGCGAATCTATTCTGGGGGGAGATTTTATTTCGTGGAGGGGGGCGATTTTATACTGAGGGGGGCGGTTTTGTACCGGTACAAAATCGCCGGGGGGAGATTTTATACCGGCGGCGGTTTTATTTCGTGACACCGGCACTAGTGAACATGTTGTATCAATTCGCGGTGATTCGCCTTTGCTAATTTGCGGGTATTCATTGTCATTCAACATGGGTAATTTTTTCGAATCGACCAATCAGAATCGAGGATACAACGAAGTCATGTTACAATACAAAATAAAGACGTGACGCAGTGTAAAAATATCATCTGAAGGTCTTATCAGATAGACGGACAAATTAAAGACAATATACATCCATTTCATGACTCAAACGCTATTTTCTACACATATATCGATTTAAGCACAATCTTTATCTACATTTTAAGCTGTGAAATGAAACAAATTGTATTTGGGAGTTTTAACTCTTATTTAAAACATAAACAGCTTTTGGCCACGATTTCTCTATAGCAGATAATTCAAGAGAACTGCTTCTGTATGCGTCATAAATCTTACCGATGGGTACATTAGTGAGAGTAAGCTCCCTAGATATATTATCCGTTAAAACTTCGATAAGAAATTTTAAATACATTGAAATTCAATCTGAAATGTGACGTCTATTAAAGAGCCACTCCGTGAGTTGTTGGAGTCATACATGCCAAACTTAATCATTGGTGTCATTTGATCGCGAAGTATCGACTGTTACCAAAATGACACATTTTAAAGCTTATAGGTTTTTTACAGTGACACTTATGAAGCTAGAACGTTGCACTTATGATCGAAAACCGGACAGTGGTGCGCGTCAAATTGTCAAACGTAATTTTGGAGACATATATAAAACAGCCAGGAGGGCAGTTAGGAGTTGATAGTGTTTGTTAGGTTATATAACTAGTATCCAAGAGTGATTAACTTTTAGTGCATACTTATACATATGCCACAAAATTGACTCACACATCAATGTTATTTAATGCTAAGATCATTAGAAAGTTTAGGTTATAATACCTGGGTAACAAAGGTTAGACATATACTTTTCCAATATGGTTTTGGTTATACTTGGCTTAGCCAAGAAATTGGAAATGTGGATTATTTCATATCTCTATTTAGGCT
This sequence comes from Phorcus lineatus, assembly GCA_921293015.1. Taxonomy (NCBI): domain Eukaryota; kingdom Metazoa; phylum Mollusca; class Gastropoda; order Trochida; family Trochidae; genus Phorcus; species Phorcus lineatus. The sequence continues at coordinate 15,243,897 of OV121089.1, forward strand.
TAAGACTAGAAGATAACCTAAAACAGTCATGGTACTCATCAATTGATGAATCTCTATTTCATAAGGAGTTCAAGACCTTGCTAAATGCGGAAATATATTTATGTTGTAATATTCCTATGCATTTTTAGATTAAGATTAAAATGTAGTAACTTAAATATTGCTGTTGAAAGTGGCAGGTATAATGGCATTGAATATGATGAAAGACTTTGTCCTTTTTGAATGATCGTGTATTTATAGAATATGAGTATCATATACTATTTGTTTGTAAAGCCTATGATAAACTGAGAACTCAATATCTCTATAATTTCATCAAAGTGCCCTACTTACATTTCTCTGTTGTAAACCTTCTGAAAAACCAAAACTATGATGTAATTTGTAATGTTGGTTTATACCTATTTCATCTTCAAAAACTTATCAATTCCAGGAAATAAGCTTCAATGTGTCACTGTGCGCACCCAAATGTAAACTGAAATTGCCTGTATTATGGACAGATGGCCTCCTTACTGAATAAACTGTCTGTCTGTCTGTCTGTCTGTCTATAATTAGTATCCATGTATATTGGACGTGATAACTACACCTCTGTGCATTTATAAGGATGTTTTTATATTTTCACGGAAAACTAGTATTTGTCTACTATATATATATACTAACTATATATGTTTTTGGACATGAAAAGTTCAGATGTTTTGATTTTATATCACCACATATAATATTTAGGTTCGTATCAAAGGTAAATAATATGTTATGAAAATCACGGAGTGGCTCTTTAAATGATTTGCATACATTAAAGAAAATTAAATCTTTTTGAACCAAACCTACGCTTTTCTTTTTCAGGATGCATCTATGCTGTAGTCCCGAATAAAAACTTCAAGTTCACGTTCCGTATAGCCGGAAATGCAATTTATGAAAAGGATTGTCCAGATAACCATGTGTTTGACAAGGACAGATGTGGATGCATTCCATTCACAGGTATCTATAGAAGTTGTTCATTTTTTCTTTCTCTTATTACCTATTTTGTAACTTTCTTTTACAGGTATGCTGCAACCTATTAAAGAGACACTCCGTAAGATGACGGAGTCACACATGCATAATGTTATTTTACTTGATAGAGAAGAATGTTCTTTTAAATTTATTAATTGAAGCCACGCCGCTTACAGAGGCGCTTAAAATATCTGACTCAGTTTAAGGTTAATTGGTTCCCTATAGTGACAAGTTAAAGCTTTATAATCGCGGTTTAATCGCGTCATTTACTAGAAAATAATTTGGAGAAACTTATTATAAGCAGACAGAAGGACATGATGGAGTTAATAGACTTTGAAAGGTTTATAACTTAGTACAGCTGCATACCGAAAGTTTGTTCACTTACCACTGAATCGTAGTGTAAATATCATGTAATTTGGGTTTCGTTTCAACGTCAATAGAATAACTTCAGCAAAACTGACAATGGATCATCCACTGTCCATGTGTGAAATAGCCATTTTTAAACTCATTTTGGGATCGTCTGGTCTCTCGTGCAAAAAGTCGAATTTTGGCATATCGACATAGACAGAAGGGGTCATATTTTCGAAATTTCGATTTAGTTAAATGTCAAATGAAATGTTCCATATCAACTCTCTGAGATTAAAACCAACCTAATCACATTGACTTTGTACTAGGGAAAAAACGTGACTAATTGTTTTTAAGTTGATAACTTATAAAGGATTTTATGGATAAAAATTCGGTATTTTGACCCTGGTCACTTCAATGGCCTGCCAAAATTTTTACAGGTGATTGTGGTGGTACGATGAACATTTTCCTTAAGGAAGAATGGATCTGCAATCTGTATTGAAAATTCAATATTATATTTTTCTTTTTCGCAACGCTACGATACTTCAAAGGCATCTCAAATTACATGATATTTGCACTAGTATATTCAGATATGTGAACAAACTTTTGGCATGCAGCTGTATTGTATTCACGTAAATGGGGCGTGTGATTCTGTGCATGCATAAAGCAGTTGTTAATCTTCACTGAAAATTATACAGATGTAAATTATTTGTTTGATTTCGAAGTGCCCCAACAAAAAGTCAGGAATGAGTGTGATACTCCTCCGTCATGAAAGTTGAACACCATAAACTTTCTGTGTGGAGATAAATTTCTTTATCTTTTAAATTGTTAACTGAGTCCTAAAGGTGACAAATCACCAACAGAGTGTCAGTAGCGAGCAGACGTGCAACGAGCCCGAGTGACGGCGTCGACCTTTCTCTCCATGCGTTCAGTGGGTGGAATTCCTTCCAAAGGCAGCTGCTGAGCGTTCTGTAAGATAAGCGTAAGCTGCTTAACCATGACTATCGCAATGAAGTACAAGCGCGGTGTTAAGGATGCACCGGGTTTATGCTATAGATTCCTGTCATTGCTTCGTAATGTGACAATATGATGATGATAATAATAATAATAATAATAAAAATAATAATAATAACTAGGATTGCCCAGGTTATTCTGACGGTCTTCAGACGCGCACGTAGTCGTAAGATGCAGTCTGCCCTGTACTCTGCTCTGTCTGAATCAATTGTCAAGTCTCAAAGGGCTTTTTGATCACCATGTTGAATGCCAGAACTACAAAGTCACACAAAAAAGGAAAATGGCGGCTAAAGCACGTGACCTACGAAGTCGTCATGTTGACTTTTTTTGGCGTCATGAAAATGTGCATCTTTTAAACCGATTTGCAAGTCTCTAGTTTTATTTTGAAAAAAAAAATGACTTAATGTTAATTTGTTAAAAATTCAAATTTTGCATTTTTGAACCTTAATAAAAACCGGAAATGACTGTTCGCGATCAATTTTATTATTAATTCTTGTAGATGACAATGATGTCTTGCTGTTTTGAAAAAATCATGCAATTCTTGAACTAGAGTTATGTGCCCTTGAGAATTTTGAGAATGGCCACTGTGAAAAAAGTATTAAGGCTACGCAGTTCTGATAAGTATCCTGAATAAAGCAATGCATCAGCTGCATTATGTAGTTTCAGCTTTTTTGTGCAAGTATCTTCAGAGGAGAAGATTGTCAAAGATGGGCGGGGTCGGAAACGCTGAAAGATGCACTAAAAGCAAGATGGCGTCTAAAGCACGTGACCTACAACTTTGTCATGATTTAGTGTTAATGCGCATCTTTTAAAACTAGTTGCAAGTCTCTAAGTGCATTTTGAAAATTTTGCCCATGTTAATTTGCGAAAATTAAAGGGGCTGTAACTTCTAAACAGGAGGGGGAAGTGGAAATTGGATTTCAATTGTTTAAATTTCAGCCCAGATGCTATCATGCCTGAAAGTTGCATGGGCAATTTTAGAGTGAGTGAGTGAGTTATGGTTTAACGCCGCTTGGGCAATATATTAGCCATTAGCGGCAGTTTTAGAGCAATTGGAGCCACAATATCCGTGGAAAATAATAATAATCAGGATAATAACAGTAGGTCATCTTACTTTCGTCTGAGGACCTAAAAATGAATATTTATAAAGCGCTATATCCATATAAAGGTGCATGCTCAAAGCGCATATACATGTTAGAATAAAATTAAATGGTGTGAAGTATTGGCAGGAATAAAATCTAAGAGAAGAGTATGAATAATAGCATATGAATAAATAAAGTACACTATGTCAGATAATTCAGTCAGTGTGAAAATATCATGAAGTAATGTATTTTAATAAAAGCTTGAAAAAGATAAATTTTGAGTTTTGATGTAAAGACAGTCAATGAAGGTGATATCTTGATGACGTGAGATAGTTGATTCCAAAGTCGAGGAGCAGCATTACTGAATGATTTCTGTCTACAACTGGTATGATTATAGTTTGGTATCTTGAGAAAATTCCAATTCTGTGATCGAAGAGTTTTTGCAGGGATATAGTCATTTAACATCTTTAAATGGTATAATGGTGCGGAATTATTTTAACATTTGTATGTCATACAGAGGACTTTAAACTTGATACAGGTGTTATGTGACATGATTAAGAAGTTCTAGTCACTATTCTTGCTGCAGTGTTCTGAACCTTCTGAAGTTTTTGTAGTTGACGTTTACTGATTCCTATCAGCAAACTGTTACTATAATCAAGTCTAGAATGAAACATTAGACACAGGTCTGTAGCTACTCAGACTGTCAGGATCTAGGTCACTTTTCTTGAGTAGAGGCTTTACAATTGCAGATTTGAGGGAGTCTGGAAAAACTCCTGTAGATATACTTGAATTCACCAATTTGGTAATGAAAGGAAGAAGTATAGCTAAGTAATCTATCAACATGGTTGTGGTAACAGGATCCAGGGAACAAGTTGTTTTCTTAGATGGCCTTATGATCTTCTCAACTTCTTGTTGGAGTAAAGGTTCAAAATCAGAAAGTTCATTGCAAGTTAGTGCATCAAAATTCTCACATTGACTTGACTCACTCTAAGCGTTTTTGAGATCACGTTGAATGACTTTGATCTTGGTGTCAAAATATTCCGCAAAGTAATTGGCAGGAACTTCATCAGAATCCTGTACTGGATACCTAGCTTTGTCATTCCTACCAAGGAGTTGGTTTATAAATGTATATAACTTAGCTGAGTTACCTTTCATTTCCAATATCTTATGATTACAATAGTAAGCTTTATCTTTCCTAATGACTTTGTTGAGTTCTTATCTTCTCTGCCGATATATTTGTCGATGTATCTCAAGTCGAGATTTCCGCCATTGACGTTCCGCCACTCTGCCATTAAGAATCCGAACATTTTTTTACCTGAACAGGAGCATGTTTATCAAAAAGAATCATCAAAGTTGAATTGTACATGTCAGTCATTACGTTTGGATCTGTTGATATTTCACTTAGCAATGGGGAGTTCTTTGTCAATGCTTCTTAAATTCCGGATTTTTTTATTTTCACAGGTTTGAGTTGAGGTTTGTACATGTTCCATGTCATGCTATTGCAACTATGATCAGACATCTGTTTATTCAAGAAGTTTTTCAAATTCATGTAAAAACTCAGAACGAGTGAGTTCCTTTTAGACGGGGGTGGTCTGTAAATACACATAACTTTGACACTAAGTTTGTATGAAGTAACCTTCGTAGTTACTATCTCAAATGATGTAAATCAATCCAATTATTGGGAATTTTTGAGAAATTCGACTCGGAGAGAATGTTTGTGAACAACTGCAAGTCCTCTACCTTGAGAATTATATCTGGATTGATGAAAGAAAGAATAATTAACTGGCGTAAGTTCTGCTATGACTGCTTCAACTCCATGTGATTTTAACCATGTTTCAGTTAGATAAAAAAATATCCAAATCATTATCTCGTATGAAGTCAGATATCTCTAGGGCTTTATTCCTACTTGATTGGGAATTCCACAGACCCACTTTCAGACAAGTAGAAACGGATTTGACTTGAGGGTGAATATTATTGGACTTAGTAGCACGTTGCATATTCATTTCCTGTTTTCCAAGTGTAACAGTCATAATGTGTTAACAATAAAAAGGATTACTGTAACCCCAGACTTGTCTTTGGACGGGGAAGCCTCCATATGAGTAGTTGATAAATGACAGATGGACTCGAGATTGACTTTGTTGGTTCAAACAAGAGTTGTGCAGATCATCTCTGAAGTAGTGTCTTGGTGGTAGTGGAATCATTGGATCCTGAGCTGCAATTGATGCAGATGTGTAGGTTTGCTCATGTCAGCACAGGAGACTGACTCTACTATCAGCCTATTCAGGAGTTTGACGCCACCACGTGACAAGTGAATTCTATCCTGGATGAGTACATCACGTGGCTTCATTGACATCATGTGCAAAAATATGTCAATGTATGTCAACTGCTTGGCACAGCATATTTCCTCTACTGCCTCGTTTATTTGTTTAGTCTTACTGTTGTACCACGAAGGTGTTTGGCGAGGAAGACTAGAGCACACATGCACGTGCACGTACTGATCTTAGCCGTGGCATTTAGCAGTGTGTCCAAATCTTTGATAGTTTCCTCCACTCATTTACATTGTTATCTCCTATAACAAACACTATGTCACTGATTTTTTAGTTTTTATCTAATAAAAGTTACATTGTTCACTTAATTGGCCTATTGTAGCCTACCTGTATGTGTCTACAGCACATTTATGGCGAACATCATGTGAAAGAATGGCACTACTCATGTTTTTTTAACATTGAACTGCCAATAATCATTGTTTCAGCAGATTGGATCTGTTGGAGAAGACTTTACACGCTTCCTGTCAGAGTGAACAGCATCCGCATAGGACTTCTGAGGAACATTTCTTGCAGGAGTGTCTCTCTTCTGAATATTGGGCTTACTGCTTCGCTTATGAGCGGGTTAAGGAGTCGGTTGTCCAGTCAGTCTAGCCTGGTTGGTTGAGAGATTGTTTTTTCAGTTGGCAGTAGTAGTAAGTTCGTACTTGAATCTGTTTGAATCCCTACAGAACTTTTTAGATATTTTTCTAATTTAGTTGTAACCTGTTTTGACAATCAGCTAATTCTGAGGCTGACATTGAATTCTTAATTTTCAGATCAGTAATGATTTTTTCTTTTTCTTTTCTTTTTCAGCATTATCTCTAATACTATGAGTTTTTCCTCAGTTGATTTTGAAATTTCTCTGGCAGCCACAACTTTACTAAAGGAAGAATAATCATCTGATTCCGTACACTGACTGCAAGCGTACGGCAAGGTCGAATTTTCCTCCAAGGAAACTATCTCCGGAAACGAGAGCTTCTCACACTTGTAGTCAACCCAGTTTGACCCTCTGCTACCTATCAACGCGCGTGATTTGTATAGCTTGTTGCAATGAGAACACTTCTCATCGACTTTTATGTCAGAATCTTGTCAGAATCGATATTTTCGAACTATTTCGTTCACGTTATCAATGAAAGTTACATGTTCATCAAGCAGTGATTTCAATAGGGGATTATCTTCATTTACGAATGTCATCAGTTGTGGGCCATTTACGAGCGCTTTACTTGTCGTCCTGAAGAGGTTTATGGTGAAAGCAGGACGTGAAGAGCTACTTGCACTTATCCTCGTCATTTCAGATTCAACTAAGCCATTATTATCTTGTTTCACATGTGAAGAAAGGATTTTCCTGTTACTTGCACTTGTAATACGAACGAATTGAGTTTCTTAGAACTTCAAAACTTCCCGTTGAAAAGGTAAGAACAAAGTCATTTCCTTTTTTGATTTCACATATGTTCTTATGAGGTCTTATAGCAGCAGTTTTCTTTTTAGAAATTAAGTTTTGTTTGCCGAGAGACTAATTGGATTTTTTGGTTTTGGCCATTTTACTGTTAGACGACAATAACAATGGCGTCTCTGTGACGTCACAATCTGTTGCCATGACGACATATAACAGTTGGTATTTCACTTACAGTCAACTTTCGTTGAAATGTTTTGACGTGAAAGAGCTTTTAAAGAGGCATTTTTCAATAAAATAGTTAATTTTTCCAACTTAAAAAGATGCTACTCAAAGTTAAAGCAAATACATTCGCATGCCTTCATTGACTCACCACTCGATATAAAATAAGCTCAAGACATTTGCAGTTAAAAAGCAATCTGTGAGGTTGAAAAAGAATCAACTTAAAACAGGAATCCGCCTTCGTCCAACCAATTAATCCTCATGACGTCAAATTTTAACAGACTCCTGGCAAAATAAAAAAATCAAAGGGGCTTGTTAATATCGCTGCCGTGCCATACTTGTAAGATCTAGGATCATTATTACGCAAAGGTAGGCGATGATTAACAAATTTGACAATATTTTTGTAAAGTATTTGTATTTGTAGTGTATTTGAAAGAAACTTGTGGCGAATATTATCTGCATTATCCATCCTGTTTTGACTCATGAATATATGAAGGTTTTTTGAAAATAAAAAGATATTAATATTTTAGGCCAAAATAGTAGCTGAATTTAAAACATTTATAAAACAAAGCTGAAATGATCAAGTCTTCTCTGCTTATGCTATTGTTCTATTGTGTATCATGATAACAAACATGATTTCCTTGAAATTAGGTTTGCCAAAAATATGTTGATTTCATTTTGTTTATGTTTAAACAGTTTCCTTCTTTTATTTCTTACAAAATGTAATGTAATGACATGTAATTCAGCAACATGATATCAAGGAATATTTCATTTGATGCAGTTATAGGAAACTAACATTGATAATAAATGTAATGCCTGCAAACATTGTGCCAGTTGCCGGGCACTTAGATCGACCATGTCAACTGCTTGTTTACACATCCGATTGAAAGTGCTTATTGATGTTCACATGAGAATCTTGCATTTCATTCGTTTCCCTTTGCGTCGATGTTATTTCCAAACTGAAAACTTCATTCCACACCATTCACAATCTTGATTTTAAAATGTGTTCAATTTGTAGATTATCACAAGATGAATTGGATGTCGCCCCACTATTTTTCACGTGTACCTATTGTCATATATTTTACATTTAACATTGAACATATCAGTGTGTTTTGCAGTGGAAGCTTATTGATGGAATGGCAACTGATAGATTGAAAAAACTCAATAAGGACTAATGACTATAACCAGATTTAGATTCAGATTCAGATTCAGTTTCAGTTTATTCAGTATTTCGGGCCATTAGGCCTATAGTACAAGTACAGATGCAGATAACATTTGATTTTCACGGGTAACAACAGTTCCATAATAGAAAACATGTTTTAAATACATTGCTATAGCTTTGATAACATCGATATTTTTTTAATTTAGAAGACTCGGCAATATTTGTTTATTTCTCACAGGAAAAAATACAAATGCTAAATATTTATCACGAAGATGAGAGTACTTTGAACATTCACATAGTACATGGAATTCGTCTTCAATGTTACCAGAATTACAATGTTTACATATATATTCACAGAAATCACTATGTACTTCCTTATTTTTACGTAAATCATTAACTTTAAAATCATGGAAACCAATTCGAAATTTACACAATGTCCGTATTAACGCCTTTTCTTTCAAGTTCAAAATATAAATTCTGGCACAAGTAAAGATTTATGCGTTGAATAGTATTTAAGATATTTAGAATTGTGTATGGACATAGACCATTCTTGTGCAGACATATCTTGAAGACGTTTCTTAAATACCGATAAAAATAAATTGTCATTTCCGACCCCTTGAAAAATCCAAACATACGAAAATCCTGTCAAAAAAAGTAGTTCCCTAACTTCTGAGGCCCAATTCCTCTTCCCCATATCATCCTGTAATTTAGAAAAAAGATAGCTTTGTCTTGGGTACCTAAAGTAATCCATTTTTAAAAGCTTTAACCAATATCTAACAACTCTTAGTCTACTAGAAACGTATAAATTACAACGGCCAACTTCTCCCAGAACAGCTTTATTTGAAGCATACTTTCCCAAATTTAGAAAACGTTTGAAAAATGTTGCATGTACTTTTTCAATACAATGGAGATATTTAGCGCCCCAAATTTCCGACCCATACAAACGAATGGGCAAAATCTTACAATAAAAAATGGTACATGTTTTTAATTAAATGAAAGAATTATTTTTAAATAAATGCTGTACAGATTGTGCCGCCTTAGAGGCTTGAGTAGCTAAACGTTTGCAAGCAGTTGACCAATTTAGCCAAGATGAAAAAATTAACCCTAAATATTTATAGTAGGTTACACATTTTACTTTTATATCACCATAATACCATACTTCATTTCTCTTTAATACACCCCATTTGTAAATACAATAATATTTGTTTTCTCAATATTTACACTCAAACCACAAATTATATAAAACTGATGTAGAACATCAAGTTGTTGTTGTAGACCAATGATAGTATACGAAAACATGTTAACATCGTCAGCAAATAATATCATAATATCATCAATATCTTGAGATAGAAAAACACCATGTTTACATGCTTTACAGATTTCAGTGGCAAGCTCATTTATGAAAAATATGAATAAAATCGGGCTTAAAATGCAGCCTTGACGCACACCAGAACTTGTTTGGAACACATCGGTTTTACAATCACGAACTTTCACACAGGATTTCACAGATGAATACATATTATGAATTAGATTGTAGAATTTACCATGGCAACCTGCTTTAAGCAGCATACATAATAGTTTGTCTCTACCAACATAGTCAAAGGCCATTTGAAATCAATAATGGCACAAAAAAAACGTCCCTTGGGTTTGCATAGATATTTGGAACAAAGTGTCTGCAACGTAAATATATTATCTATGGTGGAGTAGCCGGGCCTGAACCCAGCTTGAGATTCCGAAAGAAGATTGTTTAAGTCTATCCAAGCACGTAGGCGTTTGTCCAGAATCGATGTAAAAAATGTCCCTGTTACATTTAACAGAGATATGCCACGATAGTTGTTTGGGTCGGTAGCACAGCCTGACTTAAAAAGGGGAATGATTAGGGCCAAATTGGAAATATTCCGAAATCTAGTATAGAGTTGAAAAGTGGATGTAGGAAAGTGAGTAACACATATTGTCCAATCTTGAAAAATTCAGGAGGGATACCATCTTCCACGGGGGATTTCCCAGATTTTAAGTTCCTAATAGCTTCAATTATCTCAAGTTCAGAAATGTTATCGGATAGCAAGTGGTCTATTCCTGCTGCGTTCTCACACTCACCACAATAATGGGCATTTAAAAAATCTGCAACATGTTGATCAAAATCTTCATCGTTTTCATTTATAGATGGGTTTAGAAGATTTCTAAAATAATTTTGTAGAAAATCTGCTGATATAGGACATCCTGTGGTTTTATTACGTAACGCATTTCTTAAACTGTTCCAAAATGATGTGCAGTCACCATGTTTAGCAGCCTCACACAGATCCTCGGCAGCGTGTTTATCATACTGTTGCCTTTCTGGCTATATAATTATCCAGATTTTCTTTACACTTGTATCTTCTAAATAAATTCAAATATTCATATTTCTCTTTCTTTAGCTCAGCACAGTCCTTGTCAAACCATGGAGGTTTTTTTAAAATTAGTTTTCATGCCTTACACGCAGAATCCACCCGCTCTACAAGCACTGGAAATGAGAAGGTCGTTAAGTTTTGTTACAGCGGCGTTTATGTCAGTTTGTAATACTGTAAGAAAGTCATCCAAAATATTTGGTGCATGTAGAAGTTCTTTATAACTTGATGATGTTCCATGTTTCAATGGGAATATTCATATTGATATATGATGACTATGATACCTTATGTGCACCCATGTCTAGGTATATATGCAAAATGAACCTTCTTTCCCTTGTAATTCAACATCTATAGACGGAGCGATTTCGGACGTACCGCCATCGCTAAAACCACGTGACTTTGGTCATGACTATGACCAGGAACTAAACGTGATTCTCTTTGTTGAGGAAAAACCAGGAACTAAACGTGATTCTCTTATATGCGTATGTCAAGTAACTAAATATGATTCTTTTATATGTGTATGCAAGGGAACTAAATGAGCTAAGTGTGATTTAAAGTGTATGTTCTGTGAATAAACCTAATATGAGCTAATGATAATCTGTACCCTTCTGTGATATCACAAAGTCTATTTGTTATCTATAAAATAACTATAACCAGTATTTTAGCTCAGCACTTGCAACTAATACGGCATAGCTGCGTATGTACTGATTGTCTCTTGCGAATGAGACACTAAATATCTAAATTGCCTATAAATGACTTTTGTCCTTTTTTCGAATAAGAGCAATGAAGTATTTCTATATAACTAAAAAGACTTGCAAATCGTCTGCCGCCTTAACGATTCGGCAGCCTAGCGTGTGTGTGAAAAACTGTCTAGACAAGTCTGGCGACCAGACAATGAAAATCCCGTGCATTTGACGCACGCACGTGAAATGAACAACAGGTGCTTGTTTGAAGCCCATGTTGCGTTTTGGCGAATGACTATGACTATAAACAACTTGAAATGAAGAATTATGAATTGTCTTCAGAACAAGTGTCTCCTATACGTCGATTATTTCATATGGCGTTTTTAAAAGGAAGATAAACGTGGACCAATGCACAACTGCACTCAATCTTCTGTCCATCACAGACAACATGAAACAGCGAGACAATGTGAAAATGATAAATGAACGTTTAACCAATGTCTTTTTGAGGAATTCTTATGAGCGGCTATACGGACGGAAAATAATAAAACTAAATTTGATAAATGCCTCACAAATCACGTATACTAAAAATGAACCATTTGACCCTGTGGATAACACAAAATATTTAGCATGCTTTAAAGATAATATATCCACACGATTAGCGGAAATACTTCATAACACAGTTATTAATAAATATCAACAACTATTTAGGTTCACATCCACCTGAAAATAGCAGAAAAAACGTGTTTTATAAACACTTCCGGAAAACAGACGCGAAACGTTTTATTAGCCAATCAGATGCGGCCGTGAACGTATATATTTTCACTGATTGTACTTATCAAAAAGCCCCTAAGTCACCAAAGCTATTAATATAAATACATCGACATACTCTGGTTGACATTAAATAACTTGTTATTTGTTTGGGTTGTTAATCTCCGATAATGCCGATCGAGTGAACCCAAACTGATCTCTGCCGCCATTGTGACTGTTTTTTGTTTGAAGACCTAGACAAATCGACTATCCCCCTGTGTAGTTGATTGACCATTGTATATGTAGAATATTTGTTACCACTTTGTGCCATTTTAAAGTGTCAACTCAATATCGTAACTCCGTGTTTCTGTTTTGCATGACTGTAACAATGAGATCTCGCTTTTGATGGACTGCCTCTCGGCAACTTCCGGATCTCGTCATTGGGATACGACTGTTCCGAGCAGCTGTTTTTGGTTTTATTAACCAGTTATTAGTGATAATGAAGATCAAATCTTTGATGTGTTTAGTAAATTTACCTCTTGATTCGCGATTTGCCACCTTCATAAAAACTTAGAGTTACGTACTATTGTATTTTGCATAGTAAGGGTACAGATTATTGTTGTTTTGTGTGAGTTAATGGTCAGTGTTTGAGATAAAGAGTGTGGTACTAATCTAGAGTGACGTAGGCCAATATTGTCGCAACATTTATTGTTGATTGTGATGTAAGTTAAAGCCTGCTTGGAAATGTAGTGTAAATATGAAATTCTTTTTCAGTTTTAACTATTTCAACCAAATAAAAATATAAACGCTGAAAAGCATATTATTTCGATTTCCTTCAGTACTTAAGTACTGGTAGTTTACCAGAGAGAGGTTTTAGTTACCTAACACTACTTTTTCACACCAGACAATATAGTCATAAAGTTATTACCTAACAGTCTACATGAAATGCGACACACCCGTACATTATGGCAATTAAGCAATAAACTTAATGACCTCAGCAACTGGCACATTTCCAATAGGTAATACACAAGGCACTGATTAGTTATCTAAACCTAATCCTCACACATGATCAACAGCCTTTATTGAAACTTGATGAAGGTAATTAGGTTTCTCAATACACTTGACATATGACAATATATTAACAAATCTGTATTACTAAATATCTTAGTTCATACTGCAATGTTTATCAATATCAAATAGGTTATAAATTATCCACTGTAAGGCAACATAAAATGGTAAATGTTTCTCCGGGGCAGCTTTATGACTTTAATTTTACTTTTTGTTGCTTCTAAAATGACGCTGTAGCAAGAAATTTTAATTTTTCATAAATGTTATAACCAAAACGGTAGTGTCAACATACAAACATAAGTGACGTGTACATATTTTTGTATGTATCCTTAGAGTAATCAGCACCAAAAAAACCATATATACCCCAAAACTAGTAATGTAACAAACTACAATCCTGTCACTGTGTATCATTTACAGATTGTTGGGGTTTGAATTAATAATTTCTGCGACTAATGTAAAGAGATATAAATTCATACTGCAGATAAAAACTCAACATTCAGCGACAGATCTCATTGGTTGCAAGAACGGGGAATTAGAGTTATCTGTTCCTAACTTTGCATCAAACCAATGAGATCTGTCGCTGCGGCCACACACCCTGTAAGGTCAAGGTGACGGGCGGCCATTTGTCCCATCAGCATTAAGTTGGGCGTGGAAATCGTCTTTCGGCCGTCCTCATTAAATAACCCCAAAGATTTATTTTTTAAAGTGAGTTGGAGTAGAAAGGCAAATCATTTGACATCATGTCTGCATAGATTTTATATTGATTGCGTGTGTATTTATTGTAGCATTCGGTCAATAAAGCGGGTGGGGGCGAATGGAGTGTCCGGCCTTTCCATATACTATTAACAGAGGAACAATTTTATTCAGGGGGTGTTCTCAAAAAAAATTCTTTTAATTTTTTTATATTTTTTTTTAATGATCCGAGGGCCTGTGGTCATATCCGCCGAAGGAGAGCTCAGGCCACTCTAGGGACTTTTTTTAATTGGGCTTTCGAGGTGGACAATTTCTACGCACTTTGAACCGTTATATCTTTTTAATTAAATGACGCATCGAAACTCTGTTTGGTGTTTTATTTTCTTGAATGTATTGTCTTTATGAAAATGGGGATTGAAGTCGGATACAAAACTGGGATAAATTATCTTTAAAGCAACATTGTGCATGGTGATATCGGAAGCGAGACCTCCCATTCCTCTTAGATGTCAGGCGGCTTTGTTGAATAACTTTGATAACAACACACAAAATAATTTTATTTTTGCATAAAGACCATTTGCCTTTCCCCCCTATGTTTGGTGTTGAACTTGCCTGTTGCAATTTAAATTCTCATTCATAACATGCCTTGTGAAATCAAATGATCGAGGACCGTCGAAATCCTTAGATGATTTATAATTGCATATCTCCATTTTTCGAATTTTTTTTCAATAAATCAAGATTAGAAACGCACTGTGAAATTATCAAATCATTTGATGGTAAACGAAGTTGCATTATCTATATTTTGAATGACTCGAATAAAAGTGTATATATTTGTATTTCACAATGAAATATCATTAGACCAAGTCTGGTTGCCTCCCTTTCACTATAACCTTGATAAAGGTAAATTTATTAGAGGAAGATTTACTTTCCCTTTATCTTTTCATCGGTAGTGGGGTTTTTTAAGGACAAACGGAATTTATATTTTCACATTCAAATATTCAAAAAATTAATTTTAACTGTAAAAATATAAATATTTCTGAAAGAAACAAATATGAACTTTTACCATCTCATGATAAACTTTAGAAAAACAATTTCATTATACTTTATAGGCATATTGTTCTCTATGATAGATAGTTTCACTTACTTAAAATCATTAAGAAAATCAACTTTTCAAATCTCAGCTTAATAATTTTCTGCATAATTACTTGCAAAATACTTTTTAAAGGGTGTTATTGTTAACTTTGTTAAGGAATCCAGTATCATCTCCCTAGTGGAAACGTTGGCATGTTCAGAGGACCATTTTACTATCCCAAGTAAAAATCTAGTGCTTTTCGGAATTCCGGGGAATATTGATATTTGTTGAGTAAAATATCTTTAAACATGTGACATTATTACAAAAATAACTGTACAGATGTTATTTCGTTTTGATGTCGTTAACAGTTGTAATTCCAGATGCACTCACTGTGTTCTATTTGGGAATTGTGTACTTTTTAACCTGTTGGTGCGTCGTAAATATTCGCATGAACGAATGTTTGATATTTTAGAAGACAATATCACACGATTACAACAGAACCATCTGCGTTGTCAAATAATTATACAAGGTGACCGTAACGTTATGACTTAGAAATGGCCTATACTCTGATGTTATAGATAATGATGATCTATCTTCCAAGAGATGAGATGTTTGAAATAGATAATAACATTGAACGACACCTGTTTGAAGACTTGGGTTTATAAAAGATACGTAATGATCGTTTTTTTATTACAAAGGTATAGGATAAATCACATGTGAACTTATTACAGGTTTTGACGTTAGTAACTGAGTGGAAAGACGATGGCAGAGATATATACGTACCAAACTGAAATAAGGTATACCTGACGTGACGCTTTAAGTCTGTTATACTCAATAATGCAGTGTTTGTAATAAAACTGTCATCAGAGGATGTTATCTTAGCAGGTGAAGTAACTGGTCGGATTTGAATGTGATATGGCTCGACATAAGGCTTGTCGATTTCTCCGTGCATTACATTTAAGTAAGCAATAGTGATGGCAATAGTGATGGGTAGTGTTATACGGAGACATGGTCGTGTTATAAATGACTTTGTTCAACTAAAAGGTTTCTTGAGTTATAAAATTCTGTGCATATGCGTAATAATGCTCTAGATGATAAAAGTTATAAATCACTTTGAAAACTCTGAAACAAAGATGAAGTACATTGGATTTAGTCATATTAAATATTCAGAATTGATTGATTATTTCGAAAATGTATTCAAAGGAATTAATACTTCCAAGGAGGGAAGTGAAGTTTACGATGTTGTGAGATTCTATGTTCAATTTATAAAGATTTTGTCTTATCTTTTTTTATGAGGTTTAAGTTCTGCAGGAGATTATAGATGCCATAATAGGAATGCACTCTGGTTAGGCCCCAGATTTCAGTGGTACTAGTGTTGTATTCTACAGGATAGTACCAGAATATTGTATCCAGATGTTATGGTTTTTGTTTATTACAAATTTATTTTCGGCTTTTAACAATCTGGAGTGCAAGTCGGGAGGGTGTGGTGGGGTCGGAACAGGAACAGTTTTTCACCTCCGATCAGGCGGGATTGGACATGAATTTAGATTTAAGATAATATTTTTATCCTTCATGCCAGATTTAACAGAGCCAAAAGCGACATTTGGTTCTCTGGAAAGAACAAGTCTTTTTCCTCAGAGTAGTATCATCAATCAATATTTCTTAAATCTACCATTAAAAGTTTCTTTTAACATATCTTTGATGTTAAAATTTTACCGTTTCTACCGCTGTAATCGGGCGCATGTCTGGGTACTTTCAGCAATGGCAGACACACAGATTTAGATTATGGGTTAAGGGTTTTTTCAACAAAATGTAAATATTGTTGCAATTTTATTTTCACTTTTTCAACTGTAACTTAAACATGTCAGATGGAAAGGTTATAACATATATTTATCTCTGTAACCAGTGACATTCAACATAATATATACGTCCTTAGGGGATACAGGTAAATAAGGATCCAACATCTTCCTGCATAGGTAAAAAAGAAAATGCCACATCCTGAAAATAGATCGACAATGAGGTAATTAAGCTTCGCCTGTTTCCATCTTTTTATAATTGCCATGGCTTCAAATTGCACCACACAGGCTAATTTAAACCTTGCTGCCAACCAATAACATTTTGTGTGAAAAGTTGCACTTCTCATGTGATTTCTGATTGGACGCAACAGCCGTGGTTACAAGAATTGCGGCAAGGCATACCTTAGCAAGTCACTGAGGCTGGGGTAAGAATAAGCCATGTGTGGGAAAATGATGTTCAACAAACATACGGGTAAGAAATGGGTAAGTTGGTGCTGCCAAGCTATTCAAGCGTGCCTTCTTTTTCCTGCCTCTCATCAAATGTATTTTTTGTAATATATCAAATGAGATATTAACCTCTGCTATGTGTTAACACGAAATTTTTATGAGAATTGCACACACTGTAAGCACGTTAGAAGAACCTCATATCTCTTTTGAATGGGCAAAAGTAATTCCAACATTTGAGAATCAAGGATCATCAGGGGTGATTCGAGTATTCGGTACGTCAGATATTTTCTGCTTCCTAAAAGTTTTTGATGGTAGCATCTGATGCTGGCCTACATTACTTTTCTTAAAGAAGAATCGACACCAACTGTCCAATAATTGATATATAAACATCTCCGCCATTTCCATGATGATCAGAGCTGAAATTTGATTGTCCTGTGGGATAACTCTAGGAATGTTCGGATGTTGGATTGTCAAGTAGACCTGCAAGTTTCGAAAGATAATTTGTCTTGCTATACCTACTGTATGAGAGTATTTTCTGTTTCAAGGTTTTCAATGTCAATCACAAACATTTTGACATCTTTCTTGAACTTTATAGCCGAACCTTCAGTTTAAATGCTACTACTTTTCCCACCTTGTATCAATCTGAAAAATAATGAAACAGCCTGGAAATGTGGTCACTTTCAACCAAAAGCTGGCTCCTTTCAGTAGATATACTCAAATGGAAAGAATTCTTCTTAACTGCTATGTCATCATTTAGGATTTCAGTCAAGTCTTGTAATCACCAACCTTTTTGGTTTTTGTTTCATTCTTTCTTCCTTCCGTGTACAGCAATTACTTTTAAGAACCTCACTGTTACTTAGTCTGAATAACTTGCATCACTGAAATAAGGAACGTATTAAAAATTTGAATTCATTTCCTGTAAATGTTTTGGCTTCACACAAAGGTAAACTCATCCAAGCAACTTCAACTGACGGTTATGGTAACATTTGACTTGGAACTATAGTATCACAGGAACATTTTAGCAAGCTTAAATTCTGCAAGTTTAATGTTTATATTTATCTGAAATTCTAAAGCTTTGTCATGCAAGTAAAACTATTCACACCTGATCACTGGAAACTTATTAATGGTGTCATTTTATCGTGAAGTACTGAGCGCTGCTGAAAATTATCATTTTAAAGTTCATCAGATGTGACGCTATAAAGGTTTTAAAGTCTCTATTCTTACCGGATTATTCGCCAACATAATTTTGGAGACTAATCAGTGAGAATATGAAATCACAGGTTATATTTTTGAATTATTGTGTAACTAGTGTAGGGTCAAAATGATAGGAACTCTTCAGTCTAAAGGGAAATTACTCTAAATGATTGACAAGTAGGTGTGTGTGTGTGCGTGGGTGTGTGGGTGTGGGTGTGTGTGTGTGTGTGTGTAGGTGTGGGTGGGTGTGGGTGTGTTTGTGTGTGTGTTAGTTGTGCTCATGATCAGCTGAATCTCGAAGAAAGATGTTCAGTATTTGATATTGGTTCAATTTTGGTATCGTTAGATATGAGTCTACTTTTAGTGTTCATTTCATTAATGATGTTTGATTGCTAGTATTATACAAAAACGATGTAAATAGAAGAATGAAAAAGCCACAAACTAAGACAACCATGAACGCTGCAGTAAAAATACTTGAAAACTATATGATACCCAGATCTCAGTTTCCAGGCAATCATGAAAGTTTAGTTTTTTAAATTATTTTTAATTCCATCTCAAGCATCTTGTTCATATATATATATATACGGTGGCAGTAAACATCTTTGTAGGTGGACTATGAATACATCGAAGTTCATACGGTAGTTGTAATACATTCTTTTAAGGTTACAAGAGTATGATTTGTATGACATCCTTAAGTAGTGAAAGAAATGCTTCGTAAGATATATCTTGCTGTTTTAAGCTTAAAATATAAATACATCTTTTAGCATGTACTAAAACATGATTTATGAATGGTTTGTTTGAGAATTCTCCTAAAATGACAATACATTTAGACAGTTTCAGATTAGTTTGTAGATTGTTGTTCATGAATGTTTCAATTTTTTGCCAAAGGTTCTGAAAAAGATGACAATAAAAATATGTGATATATCTTCTAGGGCATTCTTTAAAAAAGAACAAGTTTTATCATCAACTAATTTCATTTTAATTAATTCTTTCTTAGTGTACACAATTCTATTGATAAATCTGTATTGGAAGTCTAACAATTTAGTCTTTTGTGGATTTTCTGTAATAAATAAATACATTTTTCCAATAAATCTCATGCAAAAATACATTATTCCAGCATTCTAATGACTTTGGTATGGTATCATCCTTAATTAATTCATCATAATATTTCCTGGAGTCTTCAGCCATAGTAAACATTTGTTAATTTCTATATGTGGCAAGTGGTGGGGTAAATATTGGTCTTGAAGTCCTTATTTGAAACCTCTAGCTAATTTGGAATATTGTATATTAGCTGTTGATTATCTTAGAAGGTTCCCTTGATTTTGAATCTTTCTATAAAATCTTCAAAACTTAGAAAGCCATTTATCTGTGATACTTTGAATTCCCAGATTAAACCAGTTTTTAATAATGTAAGATGACTTAAACAGATGGTTACACCAAAACGGTTGAGGAGTTGGTCAATATCATTTTCATCAAAAGTAATTTTTTTGTAGTATATCCTCCATGCAGATAAAGCATGTTACCAGAAAGGATTATCATGTTCAGATAAAGAATCAACTCCATTGCAACCAAGTTTTAAGAGATGTTTTAAAGGAAATAATGTTTGAAGATAGTGATTTTTTAAGAGATTTTTTTAATGTAGATAGCCTGAGAGCATTAATAAAGCATTTAATATCAATCTTTCTTAGGCCACCATCTTGATAGTCTCTAGTTAAGTATTGCCATTGACAACCAAACATTATCCAAATTATGTGATATGTGCACTTAGATAAAACAGTATATGGATAAACTTTTGGGATGCAGCTGTATTCTCACGCAGCTTAAGGGACGGAGCAAAGCAATTACATCACACTTTTTAAATCTATTTTAATACGCAGCCATTTGTCCTTATCTTTTCTCTTTTCTAGAAAAAATAAGTAACCATTGAAGGGAATGGTCGGGATGTCAAGGCCCGGGTTGGCCTACATAGGTATAAAAAAAAAACTTAGGATGAGGCTCCTGAAAATTACTCTTCTGAACAACGCCAACACTGGTGGAATACACAGACGCTTGTTCTCAGCTTTAGAATAATGCTTTAATATATAAATACAGCAAGAGTTATAGTTGGGCAAAGGGCGTCGAGATAAGGAAGATTATATTGAACAACCATTGGCTTCGGTTTTTATCCAACTCTATGAACTAATTGATTTCTCATTGTAGATAGATAAAAGAAACTTGTAACGAGCCAAATCATTAATAATTGGTTTAAACATATTTATGTTTTACAAAAATGTATTTGTAAACAAGTTAGAAGATTATTTCAAAACCACGCTTAAAATATGAAATAAAGTACATGTCATGGTGGATTGACCATCGTTTTTCTATAACCCCCGCCAACCTTCACAAATCCTCGTTTTCCGCCGTAGGCCCCGCTTTGCCCTTACCTAACTAGCGCGTTCGGCTTTGGATCAAGAGGCCCGTGGTTGGAATCCCTTCAGGGGCTCGGCAACTTTGTCTGCAGTAAAGAACTGTTCTGAATTTCAGCGCAGTACCACCCATGGTTCGTTAGTTCCAGTCGATGCTCGCAGGTTTCACCGTAATGCATAGCCACATTGGTGTTTATCGGCTTTCTCTCTACAATGATTCTAGCAGCCGTGATGTAAGTGAAATACTCTTGAAAGCGGCGTTAAACCCCATATCACCTCACCTCATGTCTTATTTCACCCCATTTGATTTAATTTAAAGGTTGCTCTTGAATCTCATAATGTTTTCAAGTATGATTCCTTATATTTATAATGAATGAATCAATTAAAAAAATGAGAACAGATCGTTACTGGAAAACAGCTCAAATTGAAAAATTACAATCATTGTCACTGGAGCCCTTGACTGACATCATTTTGAGATTTTAAAAATACGTCATCAGTCATTAGCGTTGAATCCTATTTTTTTCGCTTTAGACTATTTTGTATTTTATTTGTTATTGTTATTTGATGTTAAAAAACTCATCTCAATTGACATTAGGTTTGAAGGGGTTTGTATAACTTTGAGAAGGGTTTGCACCGCGATGGAATAACTCTGCTCTTGAGTGGAATTTTTTTACACCGGAATGAGAAGGGTTTGAGCCGGGTATGACATTGTTTGAACCCACGTAAAGTTTTTTTTTTACCATGAAAGAAGGGTTTGCACTGCGGTGAAAAAAGTTTTCATAGCGGTGAGAAGTATTTGCACCTCAAGTAGTTTTACCATCGTTCGTATCTGTTTAAAAATGCAATGTCATGCAATAGTACTTTTTGTTTTTTGGTTTTTCGGACTATACTTTAATGTCCCTTCGGGCTGATATATTATTTCTTTAGGAATTAATTAATTATTAATTCTTTATTCATTTTTTAGTTTTGGTTTTCATTAGGTTTTTTTTTCAGATTCAATGTTGTTGCAAGCGGTCGATAAAGGTTCCCCGTAGGCCACCGTGAGGTAGCAACCAAATGAGTTGATTTTTGTAGTAACATAACAGTCTAATGACAAAGATAATTTTGTGTAAACAAAAAAAAAATCCATTTGATTGGTGCCTCGTTAGATAACGTTCTTTTTCAGTTGTCAACATCATTGTATTGTTAATTTCCTTAGATTCGTTATTGTTAATGTAAGTTTGTGCCAAAATAACAGGAAACATGTGAGAACCGAGATGTACTAAAGTGTATTGTACAAAGGAATTTTGGAAATGAATCATGTTCGACACTTGCGAAGCGAACGTAATGAGATACGATAAGGAAGTCGTATATACAAACGTAACGATAGTTATAAGAATAGCATTGTTTTGATAATGGTAACAGAATGTATGAGTGTATGAATAAAATAAAGGTCTCTTTTCATGGTAGGTATTTCGCTTATTGTTTTCGTGGTCATTTATTTAATGAGATACGATTATTTCTGTCCGTCCACTACTTAGACAATAAAATGTACACTCAAGAGGAGAGGTACATGTGTCACCTAATACTCAAAAAGCTTGAATGCTGACATATCGAGAGGTACATGTATCACCAAATACTAAAAAAACTTGAATGATGACATATAAAGAGGTACATGTATCACCTTATTCTCAAAAAGCTTGAATGATGACATATAAAGAGGTACATGTATCACCTTATTCTCAAAAAGCTTGAATGATGACATATAAAGAGGTACATGTATCACCTAATTCTCAAAAAGCTTGAATGATGACATGGAGAGGTACATGTATCATCAGATCCTCAAAAAGTTTGAATGATGACATATGTAGAAGTACATGTATCAAACGTAGTGCTTACACTTTAGTTTCAGTATTGTGTACATTAGGTATCATGTTCAAGAAGACTTAAATCCCCTTTCAATTGCAAATCATAATGCTTCTTTGAGACACAATGTTTGGCATACAAGCTTTGATTCGTATTATAGGTAATAGATCCATGATGACCCAAGGGGTGTATACGAACTATTAGAGAGCTAACATCTCACTCATCCCCCGAGTGAGTGAGAGCAATCTGATATTTCGTGAAGACTCACTTGTGTCAATCATGTATCTGTTTTATCCAATGGTTAATCTTTTGCTTATAGGACCTTTCACCTGACATCATTTCTCTGCGTGAAATCTAATCAGCTTTTAGAGCAGTCATAAGAAACTACCAATAGAGAAATGACGCAGACTACTGCGTTGGTTAGAAAACCTGATGCCTTTCAAACAGTCTTTCGTTTTCCCGTACAGAAAGGAACGTATCAAAGTTTTATTAATTAATATATTCCCGTCTTGTATATTCATAGTTTGTTTTGTTTTATAGAGATATGTCGATTTTTTTTTACCAGGGTTGATGTCAGTGTTTACATATAGTTAAATGTGTTTGCAGTTTTCATTAATTAATTGTGGATCTTTTTTGTTTATTAAAGGGTTAGATCTAAATTTTACACGTGTTTAAATTTCAACTCGGGTTATGTCATAAATTTTCTTCAATATGCAAGTATTATCGCAGCAGTAAAACAATACAATCACAAAATATTGTCATAAACTGTAAGCAGTCATATCATATAATACCATATTTCCTTGACAATTCAACAGGTAATAAAACTGGGTGTTTGGAATTTTAAGATATATTGCAACTTGAAAACAATCAAAACAAACTTAGAACACAGAAATAATGTTCTAAATCTGATTCTGATAATCATAAAATATAATATTTTTAAAGCAAAACAACAAAATAAATTACCAAGCATCCATACATTAAAAACGACATTCGCAACATATTTAACATAGACAAATATTCTGCATATATTCTATGCAGTTATTCAAAATTTATTAAATTCTGGTCATCATGTCACAATTTGTTCTCGTTTTAAACGATTATTCAACAAGACATAATTTTGAAAAAAGTATCATGTTCATCTTCAGATTAAAATTCCATCCATGAATAGTACTTTCTTTTGTGTAATTCAAATACACTGTGTCCATTTTTTTCCATTACTATGTTTCAATATTTTTTACACATAAACAAAAATGAATAAAGTTATAGAAAAAAAAAATAGTTTGATAATTGATTGGTTTTCCGGGACGCAAGTTTATTTCTGTTTTTAATGATGGCTTTTAACCTGTTTATTATTCAGTCTGAATGAGTGAAAATGTGAATCGGTGGATATGTATTGTCTCAAATAACTGAGAAAGTGGAAAGTGTCGCCTGTCGTCACTGAGCGACATTGTTTCCTTTGATCTCTGGCTACATGCCTGAATGTGCAACAATGTTGTAATATCAGAAGGGCGTCTACCAGATTTTGGTGGCTCCGCCCTTGAACTGCTCCTCTCCTTTTCGATTGCCGAAGCATAATGATATCTGCTTAATTATCTTGATACATCATTTACCATTGTGAAAAGATCAAAGTGAAATAGGCCGCCCATCGGATTACAATATAATTACTGTTAACCAAAAATAAAGTAGGAATAGAATATATGTTTATGTATATTTATAAAGAAAAGCATGAGTATGTTTTTGGGGAGCTATAAGTCCAAGTGGTTGTCGCCGGGCTATTTGAGCAACTATTTAAAAAGTCATATAAAAGTTTATTCTTCTTCCCTCTTATGCTTGTGTGATTTCACAGTGTGTGTTATATAGCATGATATTCAGTAGGTTACATTGTCAAAGGTCAATAATTTTGACCTGTTTGTTTCCCGTTATCACTCGTGCCACTTTCGTTATTTTCTATGATAAATTCGTTTTTGTACTTAAGCTTGTATGTTATTTTCTATGTTTACCTCTAAATAATTAACATCCAAAAAGATCTCAACAACTGTATGTATATCATCGTATTCACAGGCAGAGATTGCTGTGCACATTTCGTCAATTAGGAGAATCTAACTAACATGCATTACATGACATAAAAATTGATACTTTGAAATGGAATAGTATGTGGAGAGATTCTACAACCTTTGCCCTGGTGAACACCAATTCTCTTTCACTATTGACGATTCTGTGCAATAAGTTATAAGTGCTTTGAAATTGCCAAGGTCAATATAACATGTATGTGACGGTTTATTTACAGACGCTGTTGGGTCAGGCCCTGGTACTGAAGTCCAAACAACAGCAGAACCAGATAAAGGCCCTCTGTCTTCAACGTCAAGTCCAAGTGAAGACAGTGAGTAGCGATAAATGTGCTAGAAAACGAGCAGGCACAAGAATTATTCCCATATGCTCTTCATAAGTCCAATATTGAACTTCCTGCCTACCTACCTACAGTGGATATCATGTGTAAAACAAAAAGAGAAACGATAAACAAAATGATGTCAATCATTCAATTTTTATTCAACATTTAAAGGCCAAAAGCCTATGCTACAATTTGAAAAATAATCCAAACTATAAAAATTCAATATACCTATAAATGATGATGTGATTTTAAACAAAATGATGAAATGATCTTTACTGTCACTGTCTGATTTTAAATGCGCGGTATATAAACATTGAAGATTTTGAATTAAAACAAATAATTAACAGTTTAATAGAGACAAGACTTTATCTCTTGCGGGCTGTACATTAAAGAATTATTTAAGGTTATTTTTACGTTACTTATCATATAATGGACACATTTTTTTTGCATAGTATTTAATATTGTTAACTCTCTGTCTTTGCTATTTGAATTGGATTATATCAGATTCTTTCTTTGTTCTATTTGCCCTTTTACGCAATCTGTCTCTTTTTCTGCATTCTCTTCTTAAATTTGAGTCAAACCAGGGCTTGTCATTTGGCCTTATCGTAATTTTCTTTGTAGGAATAAATGATTTTATAAATAGATTTAATCTATCGTAAAATATATCGCAAGCTTCATTGACATCTACACAATTTGCAAACAGCATGGTCCAGTTTGTTTTATTTATGCTCTCATTCAATACTTCATAATCACCTTGGTTAAAACATAATATATTTCGAGTATAAGCCATGTTTGTATCAACATAAGTGGTTAGTGTGACATACGTGCCTTTATGATCGCTGATAGACTTATCAAATTCTGCTACGCCGCAATCAATATTATTAACATCTTCATTGATTATAATTGGGTCAAGAAGCGTACTTGGTTGATGCTTTACCCTTGTTGGTTCATTGATGCTATTTATCAGATTTCTACTCAACATGATATCTTTGAGGCACTTACCTCTACACGATAGCAAATCAGCATTAAAATCGCCAAGTAAAACAATTTTGTTTGTCATATCAAATGCATATTCAATACTATCGTCTAATCTTTCCCAAAATTGGAGCAAATTATAAGCTGAACAAACGATAAGAGGCTTTAGGGGTAGGTGTATCTTGATCCAAATTGTTTCGTCATATCTATTCTCTAATTCATGCATCCTCGTAATTGCTAAATTCTCTTTAACATAAATAAGGATACCGCCGCCAAATGAATTTCTATCATTACGTATTGGTTCGTGGAATCCCTTAAATCTAATTGAATTATTATCGATGTTTTTATCTAAGTGCGTTTCTGTGAAAGCAACAATATGTTTATCAGATACATACTCGTTTAGAAAATCTATTTTATTACGTATACCTCTAGTATTGAGGTGAAATAGTGTTAAAGTTTTATCAAGAAAATCGTGCGATCGAGGGCCTGGATTTGACTCTACATCACCAGCAAGCTGGAGTAACAAAAGAAGCATGATTGTTACGTTGGTGTTACGAAACTGACTCTGTAGTACACAAAGGAAATCTATAGCAAGGCTTGTTTTACATGAAACTGGTAAAAGAACACCCATTTGACACAATTCTGATAAAAAGATCTATAAAAGACTATCATTACGTACATTGATTGGATGCAATGGATTGTTGAGACGTGTACCGAATGTTTTGCAATGAAATATCCCGATTGTCACACGATATTGAACAATGTTATTACCCATTATCTAAAAACAAGCAAATCTGAATAGACATTGTGTGACAGGAAAGTTCAAGGCAAAGCAAAACAGATTCTTGTAACATATAGCTAATCGGAAGTGCAGACCGAATGAAAAACCTGAGATAGGACATTGATTGAGATTTAGATAGGCTAAAAACTGCAGAAAACAATAAGGAAATATATTACACAAGCAATAGATACAAAGGAAATTGAATGCATGAACGGAATAGGAAAACATGTGTGTTTATAATCTTATATGTACATGAGGCTTTAAACAATATATATAATTTACTAACCGTCGTCTATTTAGGTTTGATTCAAGTATACCAACAGAGTTGTTTGATAATACATCAAGGATGAAACCTACATATTCATGAAATCCAGTTTTCACACAATACACATCCATGAATACACGTCCTTAGTTCCTCCGTACATATCTGTTTAAGTCCTCCTTGCACTGGATGTGCTTGATTGCTCCCTCTGGCTGCTCCAGTACGAAAATACGGCCGTCCTTTCTCCATGTATTTTCTATCCATCGGGACTTCTTCAGATCACGGGCCATCTTAAACAGTTTGCTTCTGTGTTGAGTGAGATCTTCGTTTATGAAAACATCCTCCATTTTGTTTCTAAGCTTTCGTCGGTTGGTGTACATTCCGTGTTTGTCTATGTGACTGACGAACTTCACAATTATCTGTCTCTTTCTCCCTTCTGTCTGTCTGCCTACCCGATGACACCTGTCTATATCCGAAATGGAAATGTCCTTGTTGATCTTCTTCAAGATATTGATGGTCACTTTCTGTATATCCTCTTCGGGAGATTCCTGGACAGCGCTGATCCTGATGGAATTCCGTCTGCTGTATTGTTCCAGCTCGTCAGTCTTTCTTAACAGTTCATCCTTTGTAATCTTTGTTGCAATTTCCTCCTTCATGGGTTGTAGAAAGTCGTTGAGGGTGTGTGTCATGATGTCCTTAGCTACCTGAGCAAATGCTTGGTGAAACTTGTCCTGCAACTGTGGGAGCATTAACGCCTGTGATAGCTTAGTTGTCAGAACATCAACGGACACTGCATCTATGAAATTAATGAGAGTTGACGGGTATGAAATGTCGGGACTCCCAGTTTCTGATTGATGATGATCTGAGTCGTCTAATCTTGCCCCTTCATTATCTTTCTCAACTCCAGTGGTAGTAGCTTTCGGTGTACTTGTAAAAGTAAATACCTTAGACATGGTTGTTTGTAGCAGTGGCTTCGATGATTTCATCGGCTGTGAGTCAGCTGGTGAACCTGAAGGTTTTCTCCTCGAAGTTGATTGTTCAGTTCTTTTGTGATTTCTATTCCTGCTCGACATTTCCTTTTTAACTCAGTAATATACTTGTTTTGGTGTTGCGTCTGGTGGTAAAATATACCTGTGCTGGGCCTCACATAAGCTTATTTAAGTAGTTATTTTCCACACAAGTGAGAGCTCTTTCAAACACGTCTAGTCACATCCGTCATCTTGGATAAAAAAAGTGATCGTTTACCGCTACACAATTCTCCGAAAAGCAGTTGCTTTGGTAGACGATTGTCTGGCATGCGGCACACGTGCCCTGCCCATCTCAGCTGGGTGAGCCTTAGCTTGCCATGGATGCTGTCCATCTGGGCTTTGTGGATAACCTCTGTTCCTATTATGCCACTTGATGTTTAGTAATTTCCTTAGGCATCTCATATGGAAAGCATTGAGTTGCTTTTTTGTGTCTGCTGTATACCGTCCATGTTTCGCAGGTATATTGCAATGAGGGAAGGACAACACCATTGTAGACCTTTAATTTGGTCTTCAGAGTGATACCATTCCTATCCCAGACAGAGTCAGGTAGCCTACCAAAAGCTGCATTGGCACGGGCAATCCTGTAATGCACCTCCTCATCATTGTTAACATTGCGAGATAAAATTATGGCAAGATATGTTAATTTGTCAGCTACAGCCACCTCTTCCCCATTAACACGGATCGTGGGCTCAGTGCCGGCTGGTACATCACCTCATTTTTCTTGGTGCTGATGGTTAAACCAAAGTCGTTGCAAGCTTTAGCAAAGCAGTCTATGCTTAACTTCATCTCAGACTCGTCCAATGCATTAAGTGAGCAGTCATCTGCAAAGAGTAGGTCACGAATCGTGGTGGTCTCAGTTTTTATCTTGGCCAGCAGTCTGCGAGGGTTGAAGAGATTGCGTTAGCGTAGGTCGATCCCGATGTCACCTTTGCAGGATGCATCATTGAGCATAGCTGAGAACATGATGCTGAATAGGGTTGGTGCCAGAACACAGCCTTGCTTTACTCCATTTGTAACCGGGAGGGGCTCTGAGAATGGTTCCAGTGGCACGACGAGTCGAGAAGGCTAGGAATGAGCCAGGTGCAGTGGATAGCCTGGAAGGGGTTAGTTCTGTACCAGACCTGGGCCCTCCACAGCGCTTGCTGATGTCGCCTTTCCGCCCGTTGATCCCCATGTAATTCCTCCCCGTGGTCCGCCGATGATCAGTCTTTAATATTTTACCAGTGGCTGGGGCAAAGGTTGATGTACATCAGGTCATGTCCACACACCGGTGGGCCTGCATCTTTAGGGTCCATTGCTACTCCTAGATCCTCTACAGTCTAGCCTGGAGCCGCAAGGTGTCCAGTTACCATGTGTCCCCACGGGGAGACACTGTAGAAGTCTTGCCTGTGGAGAGGTTATGTACTGGCAGGAAAGACTTAGGCACACTGCTTTCTTTTTGGTTCATAACTAGCCAGTGGTATAGCTGTAGGGAACAAAATGCATGAAAGCAATCTACACACCACTAACAACTACACACTAGACACATCACACAAGCCTGCATGTGGATCAAACACACCCACTCTCACACACACACACACACACACACACACCCACACACACACACCACACACACACACACACACACACAAATAAAGGGTTGAAAGGCACACATATATACTATTTGTTTTATGTACTCTTACAAACTCTGTAAGTGACACTTTCAGAAACTGAACACTTTTTTTCAACGTTGGCAATGTGAACTTAAGAATTTACAAAAGTTGACAACAGAGTATACCTACAGGTGAGACAAAAATGTAACGTTCCACGAGTCACTTTTAAAACAAGGAAATAGATTTCATGTCACCGGCTGGAAACTTCACACTTCTATACTCTAATCCCGAAGATCATACCACTGAATCAATGTAGCTTAGCTGCAGTATATTCAAATAATTGTAAAACAAATTCATAAGTTGTGTTAATCAAAGATTGATTCTGTAGATTTGTTTCTGCATCCGACTTTTATACACAATAGATGAGAATTAAGTATTACAAATAGTCAGTTTATAATTCGACTGTTCAAATCTATTGTTTTAGATTGTAATTTGAGACAAGATCCCAAAAATGAAAACTCCTACATGGAATTCACTCACCAGGGCTGGAAATCCAGACCATGTGGAAAAGGGACCAAGTTCCAGTTACGACCAAACTGTAAATGTATCCACTCCGAGCTAGCGTCACCCAGTAAGTATCTAATTTTATTTCAAATAATCAAACTTTGAAATTCTATACTCGTATGTCTTTGGAATTTCATTGTTACATATATATTCCAAACTGTTTAAAATTTCGCCGTTATAAATAAACATGCTTCTTATTTTTATAAAAGCAGTAGAAAACTGATAGGCGAAAGGAAATGTCGTGTTCCAACTTACTAACATTGCTATATAGCTAAAATTGCTTTTAATTCAAAAACATTTTATAGCATCGATGAAGCATTTTGTTTTCTAGACTGTTACTGCTGTTTGTATTTGGGATTAATTTTTTTTAAATTTATAATTCTAGATGTTAGAGTAATGTGCGTGTAAGTTCTCATATATGTGGTTAAGTATATGAACATGTCGGTGCAGATGAAAGTGTTCATTTCAGCGTTGGTTTTGTTGATATTAATGGTATTAATGTTGGTGTAACTGTCAAAAAAGGATGTAGGTGTCAAGCAATTAGGTTTTTTTAGATAGTTAACAGCGATCTGTGGTTAGTTTATGGTATGATTAGTGCTGAGGTCTTGTCTGGTTCTCTGGTTTGATGCAACATACTTAATTTTCAAGAGTATTTAGAGACCAGGTTAGAGCATTCTCTCCCCACATAGGTAGCTCCATCATTTATTTCCTCTGTTTTAAAACGAGGTTCCGACAGGTTCCCTTGGCGGGAAATATTTCAACGTAAACTATGGTGCAGTATTTCAGCCAATGAAAACTTTGCATGCATGGATATCATCTTTGTCGTCACACAGGCCGATGCAAAGATGCAGTTGCTAAATTAGTCCAATGTGCTGTATAAAGACAACTAAACGTGCAACGTGTATATTCGAATAAAATTTAGCTTTCCGAAAGCATAAAGAAATATCTGAGGCGAATGATAATTTTGGAACAGCGTCGTTGATTGCACAACTATTAGATGTCCACATTTCTAGACCGTGAAACGCTTGTATTAAGACAAGAGGTTGTGTAGGAATTTGTGACAGAGCTACCTCTGTCGGGATAGAATGATATTAGAGAGACAGAGATAAGATTAGATGTCTTGTGAAAGCATCTATGATCTTTAACCTAAGTTGCATATTTTCTCCTCGTTGTATATCTTAAACATTTAAAGTCATATTCTATCTATTAAACGAACTAACTTACTAGCTGATCTAGTTTTGCCATGAAGAATATACGTCATCGAGGACGTGGTTTGCTTGGTTTATGCACATTTTATTTTGTGTGTGGCTTCATTGATTGTTATCGGATTTTTTTTATTCATGGAGCAATTAATAATCTATATGACTTTATTGCAATTATTTCCCAAAACTAAAAAGGTTTGCTAAGTTTAACTGTATCAGCTAGATTAATACTTAGTTCATGACCGATTCGAACAGTACGTTTGAATGACTCTTGATGATCTTGATTATCAATATACAAATGAGGTTCTTTTTCCCAAATGTAATTTTTGAGAAATCTGAATATAATGTCTCATGTTTATTTGCCACACCATTTTGCCATCAATGAAAACTTTAAAATTCTGGTAGTGTTAGAGATAGGGGGTTAAAAGTTACATTTAGATAATTAAGAGTCAGAGTTGCTACTTCTGCCATGATCGATTCGCTAACAGTGGGAGTATGTGAGCACTGCTCATCTTTGTCTTGTTTTTTGACTTTTAGTGTCGTTTATCTTCACATATTACATGTTCAGTTCAATGATTTGGAACCGCACTTCATTCTATTGATAAAAGTTGAGTCCCATCATTCGGAAGGTGAGTTCACATCTGTTTACTCTATTAGCGTCTTTGCCTTTAAGTCAGACATTTCTTTAAGATTTTGTCATGGTTTGCATTCAATTTAAACATACCTGGCTTTTTGAAAGATCGCGAATGTAGGCAGTCATGTTCATGATGGTGAGAAATTTGAAGATTAGTTTATCATTCCTAGCCGTGTCACTAACTTGGAACGATGTATTGATACAACCATGTCTGTGATTAACCTGACCTTTTTTATGATCTGGTTTATCAGAACGTAAAAGATTAACTTGTTTTACGCTATGGTTGATATGGTGACCAGGTGATTAAATTGTGTCTAAAATGGGGTCTAACACACGTGAGGTCGCCAACTGCAAATAATCATGTTAAGATGCAATTTTAATGTGATAAACTGTGTAATGTTAAGCTCTAAACATCTTAAACCTGCGTCATTCTAAGAATCGGGTTTTGCCACCAATGTGTTATCATTAGTCTGAGATAATTACATTTGTATTTCATTTGTTAAAAAAATGTTTCATTCACAAACAATATCATGTGCAGGACTTTATTCTTTAGATTGTCTCAATTTGACCAGAAAGGTAATAATGTAAAGTTCATCTTTCAAAGAAAACTGTTACAGACAGTTAACACTATTTGATAAAAACAATTGTTTTTCATTTCTTTATCAAATTATGTAAAATGTACACTTGTCCCAGAAAAAAGTGAATGTAATTTGATGCCCATGTAAGTTACTTAAGAGATTTCCTTTGTTTCAGCCTGTTATCCGGAGGTGGAAATTGGATCATTAGCAGGAGAAGTCAAAGGGTACGGTTCCCTGTCAAGATACGACGTGACACTAACAGCGAATAATATCCATGTCGACGAAATGGGATTCGACTTTGATGGCTCAAGTGACATTCGAATAGACCTTTTTAACAACCTTGATTACCTCTCAGGCTTTACAATAACTTTTGAATTCAGAGAATCCTCAATAATCACGGAACGACAGGTGCTATTTACCAACTGTGATAACAACACCAAACAATTCTCCATAGAGTTTTCTCTGATACGTGGATACGTGAAGTTCATGATCGACGTTGGACAGGATATGTACTTCGCAAAAGATGTGGAATATACGGTATGTTTTAAAAAAATTATTATTTAATACATTTTTTCTCAAACAAGATAAAGTGGGAAGAGTAACAAACCCTTATTGACAATAAGTCAATTTAGGTATGATAAGATGCCAAAACTATCAATATTTGGAACAATCTAACACTTCATATCTTTTAAATTCTTAAATTTAATCTGAAAACGGAAAGAAATTTGATGAAACTTATTGTTGATATATAGATAAACCAAGGAAAATTAAAAAAATGTTTTTGACATTGACATAAAACGACAAAAGATTTAAATGTAATGTGATAAGGATAAGTTGATCCTGCTTTATACATGCCGAAACCCGTGCAAAAGAGCTATAAATATAGAAGACTCGAATCCATGGCAGGCCTCAAATCTGTGCCGGATTTCCAAATCTATGGCAGATATTTATGGAAGGGGATGTGTGCCAAAAATGAAATCCTGTAAACTCGTAATTCGCAAGTTGTAACATGTCGTTCTCAACCATGCAATTCTCGAAAAGACAAGTCCAAGTATGCAAACCTAACATTTCAATCCTGTAAAACTCAACTTTCTGTTTTCAACTTTACAAAGTTCAAATGTAATTCTCGAAATGTCAAAGTCGGAACTCATTTCTGTATTTCAAATAAGAGGGATATACACATTTAGCAATCCTACAAGTTACGTTTTACAATTGGTAAATGAAAAATGAAGAGTTGTAAAATCAGCCTTGCGAAACAGACTTTTGCATCTCGAGTTTTACATGAGTTGCATGGTTATGATTGCAATGTTCCGAAATACATCTGTACACGATTTCGCATTGACCATATTTGGAAGTTTAACGAAGACTGCCGATGATTTCCGAAGATGATCGGTATTTGACAACAACGAGACCTCCCTGATCCAAGCTCCATGCAACGCTGTGCAAGCTTTCCGGATAGCGTTGAGTTGAGTCCACCGCAATGGGCGGAGCTTGGGCATGCGACCATCACCTTTTGTCAAAGTTCTTAGTCAATCATTGATCTAGATAACAATCTTATAAAATACCAAAATAATGATTTGTGCCAACTATGTATCGCATGCATTATTATGCGCGATGATTGCATTTATCATTATCATACAAATGTATATAGAGTGGTAAGATTGATATTCTAAACAGAATATTTTTTTACAGAATACTGCTGTGCCTTTGTAATTAGCAACATTGTCTATGATAACTTTCAAGATGGGGTACAACGATCTAAAATATATAGCAGTCCTCGTTACCGGTACATCATGTTTTATACAGTTTGTCATGAACCAGTTGTACCAGTACCAAGTCTCACTGGAGGTCACAAGAGTGAATTTCAACTTTATCCCGACATTATGTAAACCTTGATTATTGATCATAAGAAAAAAACTTTCATTTAATAATTTAACCCTATTTAGCTAACATAGGGGCCGGGATAGCGCAGTGGTTAGCGTGTTCGGCTTCGGATCAAGAGATCCGTGGTTCGAATCCCGCCAGGGGCTCGGCAACTTTATCTGCAGTAGAGAACTGTTCTACACGCAGCAGTGTTTGGGTGCAGTAACACCCATGGTTCGCCAGTTTCACCGCAGTGCATAGCCACAATGGTGTTGCGCGCTTTTTCTCTGCAATAATACTAGCAGCCGCGATATAAGTGAAATACTCTTTAAAGCGGCGTTAAACCCCAATTCACCTCACCTTTGTTAACATATCTGAAAGTTGTTCAAGGACCTGATCATTGAGGATATAATATCGTCGCCTGTTCCGCTAAAAAAGCAGTAGCTTGATTGAATGATTATGATTTCATTGCAAATTGTATGATTTAAAGGTATGTCTATTTGTACTGTTAAGATATTTGCGGTATGAAAATACCTTTCAATTTCGAATATGTTAGTTAAGTGTGACATACTCGGCTGTATTGTTGTAGTCTTTACCTCGATTTTATGCTTGAATGGTTCTCGAACGTGAATGGTTCTCGAACAGTAAATCTTCAAGATCACATTGTTTAATGTCGAGAAGACAGCTGAAGACGAATATCAAGAACCTATAACAAAAAATAAAGGGATGTAACGGGACTTTAGGGTTAATCCTATAATCAAATGCATCATAATAATTCCAATACTAATACCAATTAAGGCCGCTGATTCTACCAGAAAAATCGGCTTTAAAATGCATTATTAAATCGCAGAATTTCATACTGTGATCAACTTTTAGGTAAGTAGTTTTGTATAGTAGTGCTCTATGTTATTATTTTTCTTTGTTACAGCCTGGTGGATTTAAGAAAGTGACGGCCATGTACGATGGGAAACAATTCATAGCTTATGTTGATAACAAAATGGGGACAATAGATGCACCAGGTGAGAGCTTTCAATAATTATGTGTTTTAATACCTACTGTCGGAAATACTACATAATTATTTCTAATTGTTCAATGTAACGTAATTATAAAAACAACATATTTAGAAACTTCTTGGTGTGACTGAAATTGTTGTTTCAGCGGATTTTACGAGTAATATTTTGGTGGAAAATATTTTATTGCGATCTATACATATGTACAAGGTACAGTAATAGAAAAATATAGTCGCCGCGCTTCGCAAGCGACGACAATGACTGGATTCAGCAAGATATGAGCACCCGTGGCTGTTGAGGGCAAACTAAGTGCTTTTCCAAGTTAAAATAGCGTTTTGGAGATATTTTCGATTCACTGCAGTCGATTTAGCCTTATTCTGAACCAAAATGACGTTTTGTGTACTATTACAGTACGTAGCAGACGTGTGAAATGAGCAAGGTTTATTTAGTTTACATGGCTCTGCAAGTTTAACAAA
This sequence comes from Phorcus lineatus, assembly GCA_921293015.1. Taxonomy (NCBI): domain Eukaryota; kingdom Metazoa; phylum Mollusca; class Gastropoda; order Trochida; family Trochidae; genus Phorcus; species Phorcus lineatus. Next base: position 15,280,087 of record OV121089.1, read on the forward strand.
GAAAGGCAAATCAGCAATTTGTAAGGGATATCTGGAGAGGATGGGGTACATGTTTGGATGTTCAAAAAGGACTAATTCTTTTTGTTGAAATTACTTCCAGTAGTTTAAAAGCACTGGATTATTGCGTCTGAATGCTGGTATATAGGTCTAGGGAGCTATCTCAACTGATAGTCATGGACTTTAGCAATCAGTCTGCCCAGGCATGGAATGCAAAAGTTAAAGTATTAATCTCTGTCTGCCAGATTATAGTGGGTAGTTTCTAACGCACGTTACTGCATTGAGTCATTTCACACGATAGACTGTATCTAAAGTCGCACGGATGTGTGCTAGAAAGAGCAGTTTTGTCCTTGATTAACAAATATTGTTGTTTTCGGGACATCAGAGAGTTTTTCTTTTAACTTATGCCTTCCCACACGTACAATAGCGCATTTACCGGCGTTTGCTCATGTCTCATGTGTTGACAGAAAGTCATTTTCCCTCAACTTTAATTTAACCCTTGCTAACGCACTTAATGAATCTTGCTACAAGAGCAATGTAAAACATCTGCGCACATCCTGTATCGGTTTTGAAAAGAAAGGGGGGATGCATTTCATCACACCAGAGTGTGTTTTCCTTCAACTTTTTGCAATTTAACCCTTGCTAACGCACTGAACTGACATAGCCATGCGATGGAAATTATGACTCCCTCTGGTGGACGGTAATGACTGTTCGCGGTCGATGTTTTGCAATTGATACATTCGCCAAGTCGATATGCTGGTCATTCGTTCCTGGAAAAATTGTTTATTTATGAGTTCAGCTTTTCGAGTTGTCGCCCTTTGAATATGGTCAAATGAGCAAAGGGTTGCAGAAAAAAAGTATTGAGAAATTTAAAAAAAACAACAGAAATCATTTTGTTACCAAATGCTTCCGCTACAATTTATGTGAGTTTCAGCTCTTAATTGCAAGTATCTCAAGGTTCTCAAAGGTGCATGGGGTCCGAAAATGTCAAAAAGTCAAATAAAACAAAATAAAACAATATGGCGGCGAAACTTTGCATGCCACGAATTCGCCATGGTTTACTTTTTTGCTCCAAATGTAATTGTCTATCGTTTAAAAAAAAGTTTCAGGTCTCTAAGTGCATTTTGACTTCCCATGTTAAATTTTGAAAATTTGAGTGGCACTTTGCCTTTAACGCTTAATCCGATTAAGCCCAAAAGCTTATTGGATCGCCTTCTCATGAAGGTCTATCAGACTGTCAAGTTTGGCTGTTGTAGCGTTAGCGGTTTTGGCTAAATCGTGTCCACAAAATCGGTGGAAAAAATAATAATAAAACACGCCAATAACAATAAGGATTCAGCAATTAATAAAACATGTCTAACATATACAGTATAGATGTATACATTGTGAAAAGGCTTTGTAGAAAACTATTAACCTTGTTAACCAAAGAATGCCCTGCCAGTTTTCAAATCAAATTTTTCAACATAGCCCCCTTTAAATGCCATACAAAGGCAAGTAGGATGAATGCTGAATAACAGCTGATGTGTGAACTGGTGCATTGTGCCACACCATTGATCACTTTTCCTTGTCTCTTCGTTTTAATTTCTTGCCTTAATCAATAAGATGTCATGTAATTAACCTATCGCCAGACGAGAGTTAACCACGCCCCTTGAAATCAAGGGAGTAAACTCTTGTTATGTCCGACAAACTAAAGCACGTTGTCACTGACGCCATTGCTATTGACACCTGGCATTCAGAGTGATATAACCGCTTATTATTGAAAAACCAAACAAAAAGCTCAATTGAAAGTGAAAGTATAGGTTTTGTTATGATCGTTCGAATACATTTCCAAGACATTGGGCGAAGGATAATTATTTTTGCACAGAAAAACTAATGCGGAAATATCTTAAACGGGTAAGGCGGGTTTACACTACCTCCGAATAATTCGCATTGCGTTGACGCATTGGCGTATGTATGTATGTATGTATGTATGTATGTATGTATGTATGTATGTATTCATGTATGTATTCATGTACATATATGTAATGGGCATGTTGGTATGTAATAGACAGTATATGGATAATGAACTGAAGGGTACAATGCTCTATAAATTGCAACTAAAGCTTTCAATGATAAAAGTTTCATTCAATTGGTTTGATACATCCATGAATAATGCATTTAACCTCACAAAACATGTGAAAAACTAAACCTACCTGAATTGATGTACGTACCACGTGTTGGGAAAATACCTCTTCCAATGACAAAATAATGACGTCACATAGGGAATTCCAATGCGATTTCGAGTGCGTTGCGAAAAAAATAGAAGAGACGGACGTAGTGTAAGACAACTCATTGAAAACAACGTGCTACGTTCGTATGCGAATTCTTTTAACGCACCGCATTCCAAAAACGGACGTAGTTCAAACCCTGCCTAAACCCGGCCTAATGACGAAAATACCGGATCGTAACTATTTTAGGCAAATATCGTGTTTCGTGCACATCTCCGACTTTCCTACATAAATATTGGTAAAATGTTGCCATTACTTGAATCTTGCGTAATTCTAAATAAGGAATATATAAACCCGTTGCCCCACAAAAAATACATGTACATATCGATAATCAAAAAGGGAGACGAATAAAGTCTTATAAAAACCTTTTAAAAAACCTCATTATGAGCATTAAGAATTTGAAGACTTTCCTTTTGTTGTCGGAATTCAATAGTATGAATTAAAATAACAATAACATTTATTGTTTAATAGTTTCCAATTTAGTGTAATGACTTCATTTGCATTACAGAACTGAATTAACAATAGTTAAACATAATGTCCTAAACAAGAAAAACTTCTCTTATTCTTTGAAATATTTCTTTATTTTGTCTTAAATTAGAGAATTTTAAAGAAAATCTTGATACCCATTGTCATTTATTTGCCAATATTCTGAATGGACCAGATAGCAATATTCAACGCTGGATCTTACCGCTAAATCAATTCACGGCCATGCAACAAAATGCACATTTAAATTTTTTTAAAATTCTGTCAAATCCAATACTATTAAACGTTGCTGTGAACAGTTACAGAAATCCTTTATTTCAAAAGTATTTCTTATAATTATTTGAATAGAGAGGAAAATATACATAGCTTGGGCTAAATAAACTAATAATCTATTTTTTGAGTTTTTGAAGTTTTTTAAAATAAGAAATAAATTTGATCAATATGACAGTTTCGATCCAATTAACAAGCAAAGATTAACGAACAACCTGGGTTTTTTAATAGTACAGAATTCGCCATTATATGGTAAAACAATAGAAAGGTATTTTAAAATTGATGGAATAAAATATTATTTTAATTTTAGATAAGAATATGGGCACAAGGTTAATTAGCAATTCTACATTGTGAAATATGAGTAAACTCAGACATCAAATTTAAAACACTACGTTGGCTCTTCAGGAAGTTATATGCATCATACTGTAGCAAGAAACATTTAAATTAATATATATGTTAATATAGAGTGCAATCTGACTTATTTGTAATACGTATCATTGGTCAGTATTCCTAGAAACATAAAAATAAAACAAGGGTTTAAAATGTAGGATAAGATATTTTTTTGAGATCCAAAAGTGGTCAGTCACGCAATTTTTCCAAAGAAATAGTGTTTCAAAATCTGTGTGATAAAGATATAATACTTTTGAAAAATGTATGATGAACATAGGCATACATGTAGTTATGTTTAATAATCGTTTTAGATAATAGCTCATTTAGCGAATATATTTTTGTTTAATAGTGTCTAGTATCTGGTGATTTTCAAAAATAATTAATCCAGTTTCCAGTCAACATATTTCATTTCTTACAACATCCTAGTTTCCCCAGGCCGACTCACTCAGCAGGGCTCCAGATAAGATGCGTATATGCGTAAAATACGCACGGGTACTTCAGATATACGCATTAAAAATTAAGTCAATGTGTAACAGATACGCACAACTTTCCCAGAATACGAGTCAGATATTTGTTTACAGGAGTGATCATGACTTGTCAAAACAAAGTTTCATTTCAACATGTCTGATCTTTACATCTCGAATAGTAGCCAACTTGATGTCAACCTGTTTGAAAACAAAGATTACCGAGTTTATGTTACATTAACAAGAAATCACTCATTTATTTACAGATTAAACGTATTGAAAATATAATCAACGACTAACATCTAAGAAGATGCTAACGAGGAATGAGGCTCTGAAAAAGCTAAACCTTGAAACACTCCTACTTTTTTTTCATTTGGTAATTTTACTCCTCAGTTTTTATTTTTATTAGTGAAATACCCCGTGGATATATAAATTCCAATTATCTATATATAGAATACCGGTTCATTATCCAAAATTGTTTGTTGATTTTGTTCAGAAAATATTCAAACGGTAAATTCGTAAAATAAAGAAAAACGTGTATGGTTTGAAATCGGTAGCTAGGTTGAATGTTGTTAAACTGCAGTAGTTATAATGATCATATGCTTACGCCTTTGTTTCATTCATAATCACGACATAATAAGTCAAATAAATATCTATGAATGCGAAAAAAGTAAATATCGGAAACAGGTTTAGTTATCTACCATAGGTTTTTGTTTCATGTTCGTTTTTGTAAATATGTTCTTGGTGTGAGTTATAAATGTTCAAATGTTGCTGTACTTGCTGAATGTGGGCGAAATTATGTATATAGTGACACCCTGCAAAGAGTTATCAAATATTGGTTTAAATTATTAGAGTATCAAGAAACGCGATATCCAAAGCAATGTTATATAATGATGTGCAAGCTAGAAACAGTAGGACGTAATACGTGGGCTTCAAATGTTAAAAAGATACTATTCATGTACGGATTTGGTTATGTATGGGAAGCTCAGGGTGTTGGCAACAAAAGTGAATTTTTACGTAACTTTGTATTAAGAATAAATGATTGTTGTGTACAAAGCATTTTTGCTGACATAAATGACAGCTCTTCCTTAGACCTATATTCTACCATCAAACAGTCCTTTTGTACAGAACCTTACCTAACAACTATTAAATCGAAAGAATCACGCCTTAGAATTACTTTGCTAAGAATAGGTGCCCTATCAATACGTAAAAATACTGGAAGAAGAGAAGGAACACCTAGATTTTTAAGATTTTGTAAGCTTTGTAAAGATGATGTTATTGAAGATGAACTACACTTTTTATTCAAATGTCCTTGTCTTATTGAATTAAGAAGAAAGTATATCCCAAACTTACCTGACAATGTTAATATATCTTACTTACAAAATGTTTTACAACGTCAACACTTAGAAACTCTTTTATCCTACTCATGTTTTATAAGAGATGCACTCACTCTGCGTTCAATGACTCTAGCACCCAATTAATTTAGATTGTATATTTCATTGTTCTCTCCAATATAATACTGTCTTGTTTTGTATATATGTTTTGTACGTGGGCCTAAGGCCTTTTACTGAAATAAAGAATTGAATTGAAAAAAAATAGGTTTTTGTTCTTTTTACTTCACAAGTAAATCGGGAAGAAATTTAGAAAATCTATCCTAGAAATGTTGTCATCTCAATGTCAAGGCTGGTTCTGGTTCTTGAAAGGTACCATGATTCTAACTGTGAAATAAGGTTTTTAGTTTTTCTCTTATGAATAAAATAAATGCTCGAATGTTTCAATTTCTCTACCGCAAAAGGTACAGGTATTGTCCTGACAAATACAGAATATTAATAGACAGGATCTTGTTGAGAAAAAAAATTAATTATTTTATAAAAATTGCTCCACACCTCAATTAACAACACCCCGCATAAACTATACCTCACTTACCGTAAATAATCAACCAACACAACCCATCACAAGCAAAAACGACCACATTACTATACACACAGGACTATTGGCCCAAATGGTGTGAAGTAAGATGAAGGTCGCTATATATGGCGCAGGTTGGCTACTGACGAGCTCATACCACAAGGACGCTTCAATCTACATCAGCCCCAAAGGCCGAATATCAAATGCAAGATACATTGATTTTCTACAATCATATCATCCCTTAATAGACTTTAAATCAGACATATTGAGGAAAATCGTATGTGAGCAATGGATTTGTGTGACTGAACAAACACTGAACACAATCAACATGTCAAAAAATAGAATAACGAAAATGAACTGGCAAACCGGACATGATCAAACTTGAACCCAAAAATAAACCTTGATCCCTCATAATTGACTCATAACAACGTATCCTAAAAAGACTTGAAAATGTAAACACTACATCACAGAATCTGTAAATAGAATTGAGACTGATGTGAGTTCAATTAAAAATCGGGTTAAATTTGAGGAAGTGGTTGGTAAAATTCAGACAGATGTCACCTCAAACAAAACCCAAGCGGGTGAATTTTGAAAAATGTAACTCTCTGATGAGATCTCCACTCTCAAATCCGACCTTAATCACCAGTGTTGAATATCAGTGTCGGCCTATTCGTGTGGTATTCGATGTACAAGGCACATATATGTATCATCCCAACTTGTTGTTGGGTTGAGGTTTAAGCGTCTGCTTCTACCTGTAGATGATGTAGCCGACGTGGGGCCTATATTTGATTATAGCCAAGTATAAGGTGTAAAATTTGGAAAAAGTTATGGGATTCCCCCAAAAATGGTATTTATTAGAGTTTCTAAATAGATAAAAACTTTGAATGAATGCCAGAGGATAATTAAAGAAATTTTGAATTTGGATAATAGTGGGAGGAAAGAGAATTTTAAAATTTAAAATAAAAAATGAATTATGCAAGAGTTGTTTAGGTGATGGATATTTATATGAATTGTAAAGTAAATCAAAGTAATACTCATCTTGTTTAGGTGGTTGTTCCATTTGTCTGTTTTTAGAACGTTGTTATCTTCGCAATGTGTTTTTTCTCTGTCCTTGGTGTTACCATTCCCTTCCACTCCTGTGGGAGGGGTGAAGAGAGGAGATACCCCGTGGGTTCGTTTTTCCTGTCCTCGAGCTTTTGATTTGTTGGTTAACTCCCCTCGTAATGGATGGAGTCTATTAGTAGTTGTTGTTGGTTAACTCCCCCCGTAATGGGTGGAGTTTATTGGAAGCTTTTGTGGGAGATCCCCCGAAGGTTAGCTTCTCCTTTTAGCAGTTGGATTGTGTAGTATCCGTGGTCTTATAACAGTCCTTGTTTAGTATAGTTAGTAGTTTGTTATGGAATATTATATTGTCTAATTTGGTTTGGCTAACAGTTCTTGTGGTATATTAAAATGTCTAATTTGGTTTGGCTAACAGTTCTTTTGGTTTACTAGCGCCTTAATTTTGTCTAAATGTGGAATGTTAGCTTTGTTATTATCTTGCTTTTGCCCATGTAGGGACTTCGTAGCAGGATGGTGTTATCTAACAGTTTTTGTGGGATGTTAGCTGATTTTAATATTAATTCCTTGCGTTTGCCCTTTGTAGGGACTTCGTTGCAAGGTATTAAATTGTATTATTGGTGTATGTTTAGTTCTCTTGCCTTTGGCCCTTAAGGGGACTACAAGGGTTTTGTTTATTAATGGTAAGTATGCTATATATTGTTATAGGCTATCAATTGTGGTTGTGCTAGCCTCTAGGTTATATCTAACAGTTCTTGTGGGATGTTAGTTTATTTGTTTGTTTAGTTGGCTCTTTATTAGATTATATTTCTAACAGTTCTTGTGGAATGTTAGTTCTTGCATTTGCCCTATGAAGGGACTGGGTAGCAAGAAGTGATTGTCAATTATAAAGAGCTTGGTGAGCACTACGGAGTGTTGTACGGACTTTATGGTAGGATATGTTACTGTTTGGCTAACAATTTGATTGGGTATTCCTGTAACAGGAGGGACTTAACAAAAAAATGATAAAGAATAACAAAAACAAAAAAGAAAAGAAACAAAGAGGATAACAAAAGCATAAAAAGAAAATAGAGCCATGGGCTCTGTAGCTCATCAGACTTTTGATAGAAATAGGTGTTTGGGTTTAGACCATGGGGTCATGGGCAGTGTAGGAAAGATAGCCTGTCCCAACGTCCAAGTTATTCACAATCAAATAAAAACGGCCCATTGCCCATTTGGGGTCAAGGGGTCACCGAACCTACGATTCAGAATCCCCATTGTCCAAGGAGTCTACACACAACTATTAAGCTATCAAGACCTTTTGGAACTGGAGAAGAAGATGAAAGTAAGATTTTAAGGTTTTGACCCCTGTGACCCCATTTGGGGTCAAGTGGTCACCAAACCTACAATTTAGAATCCCCAGTGTTAAAGGAGTCTTCACACAATTTTCAGCTCTCTAGACCTTTTGGAACTAGGGAAAAAGATGAAATTAGGTTTTGTAGGGTTTGACCCCTGTGACCTTATTTGGGGTCATGGGGTCACCAAACCTACAATTTAGAATCCCCGTTGGCCAAGGAGTCTACACACACCTTTTCAGCTCTCTAGACCTTTTGGAACTGGAGAAGAAGATGAAAATAAGTTTTTCAGGTTTTGACCCCTGTGACCCCATTTGGGGTCATGGGGTCACCAAACCTACAATTTAAAATCTCCAGTGCCCAAGGAGTCTACACACAACTATTCAGCTCTCTGGACCTTTTGGAACTGGAGAAGAAGATGAAAATAGGTTTTTCATGTTTTGACCCCTCTGACCTTATTTGGGGTCATGGGGTCACAAAATCTACAATTCAGAATCCCCATTGTCCAAGGAGTCTACACACAACTATTAAGCTATCAAGGCCTTTTGGAACTGGAGAAGAAGATGAAAGTAGGATTTTAAGGTTTTGACCCCTGTGACCCCATTTGGGGGTCAAGTGGTCACCAAACCTACAATTTAGAATCCCCGTTAGCCAAGGAGTCTTCACACAATTTTTCAGCTCTCTAGACCTTTTGGAACTGGAGAAGAAGATGAAAATAGGTTTTTCAGGTTTTGACCCCTCTGACCTCATTTGGGGTCATGGGGTCACAAAATCTACAATTTAGAATCCCCATTTGCCAAGGAGTATGCACATCAAATTTCAGCCCTCTAGAGTCATTGGTTCTGGAGAAGAAGTCGAAAAAGTGAAAAGTTTACGGATGGACGGACGTCGGACGCCATGCCATGCCATAAGCCCATCGGGTCTTTCAGACCTGATGAGCTAAAAAAGGGGGTTGGTAGCTGAAGTAATCAGCAAGAAACAATAATAGCTGTTTGTATAGTTTAGTTTTTAAAAGGGGAGGATGCTATATATTGACAATTGTTTGTTTTAGCTAACAGTTCCTGTAAGTTGTTGGCCTTAGCATTATTTAATAGTTGTCTCCTGTGATGTTGATACTAGAATGTGATGGATTGTATCTTTAGTTTTGCATTGTTTGCATTGATTATCCATTGCTCTGCCAATTTATGGAGATAGACTTGATTCGTCATGTCTCAGGGTACGACGTAAAGCTGACGCTCCACTCTTCTTACCCTGGGTGTAGACCCCAGCATAAACTTCGCACCCTGACCTAAGACTAACTAACTTTCTAAAAATAATCAAACAATAACTGCGCTTGAAAGGCCAGTCGGCGATTTATTTTGTCGGCGTCCATCCCTTCGAAAATCAAACCGAGGGAGTGAGTGAGCGAGTCGGGGATTAACGTGTTTTGAACACTATTTTAGTTATTAAACACGTGGATGACATGCATCCGAAAGAGATTGGACAGATCAGGGAGACAGGGATCGACAGGATGAGGGAAAATACGGGTATAATAAAGACATAGTGAGATATAGACAACAGGTGTTAGAACAACTCAAATTTGGTTGTGGCTTCTACTCGACGACCTATCCAGTTTTGGTGCACCTGCCAGGAGCATGTAAGCTCCGGCTGGCATAGCTCTATGGGTCTCGGAAGCACGCAAACCACCACGCCACGATAAGGTATTGAGTCAAGTGGTGGAAAATCAAACAGATCCTTAAACTTTGGATGTATATTTGTTGTAATAATCTAAACAGAATTGCAAAATTTGACTCGGACATAATCACCATCGTGGATCGGTTGAAAAAAACTATCGGTTCCATTTTGTTTACCTGTGGACGTGGACATTTAGCGGCATAGCGAAAGCCAACTGGAGTTGGAGAGGCTTTCTTTGGTTGACTGAAATTTCCATCGCGATAAAAGTATTTGGTTGGCTGAATCATAGGCCACGATGCGAAGTTAATGCTGGGGTTTACACCCAGGGTAAGAAGAGTGGAGCGTCAGCTATTCGTCTTACTCTGAGACAGGATGCGATACACCTCTCCAATACACCTACTCTTTTTTGTTCATCTAAACTGAGTCAGGTGAAGAGAGAGGCAAACAAAGGGACTTGTAAAATTTCGAGCAATATATTTTTGAGAATTATAAACAACGATGTCGGGACGAAGCTGGGACTTTAATGTTGCAGAGCAGCGACTCTGCCGACTGAGCTACTGAGGATTGATACTATCGGTGGTACTTTCTGTTGTGTTATGTATATGTTGTTATTTTCCCCTACATAAGCCTATGCAGACCAAGTTGCCGAACAACGGACATCTTGATATATGAAGGAGTAACTGCACCCATAATGCCGATTTAAACTAGGTTCGAGTGTAGGTCGAGATTTTCGCTAAGACATTCAAAGCACCCGTTCCTCTCAAATATACATTTCTCCCACGAAACCAGGCTTGTTTAAAACACTATATCACCTTTAGGATAACTTTGATAACGCGTTGACTTAAAAAATGCTCTGGGGTGAACGTTACCCGCACTTGCGCTACCATGAGCGGTGTGATTGGCCCATCCGCAGAGTAGTTTTCAAGACGTCACATCCCAAAATGCAAAGGGGTGAAGAAAATGAAAAATTGTATGATGTTGAAAAGCGGGCAGTCATCACGTATTTATTCAGGAAAGTAATTTTTGCACAGGAAATATATGATAATTAGGTGATGGCTCCCTCGCCAAGTGGGTTGCTGAATTGAAACAAGGCTGACAGAGTGTTGAAGATGATGCCAGGTATGGTTGGCCTAGAACCTCCATCAGTGATGCTCAAGTTGATGATGTCGACGACATGGGGCGTGACCATTTATTACATAACTGAGACACAAGGCATTAATTTTGGGTTGGCATATATAATACTGACAGATGTTCTTCACATGAACAAACTCTCTGCGAGACGGGTGCCAAGAATGTTACTTTGTGACCAGAAACAGAAACGCCTTGACATTTGGAAACATGGAGTGGAAGCATGCCAATCCTGAAAAACTTCAAGGAAGTTCCATCTGCTGGAAAGGTGTTGACCTCGGTTTTTTGGCATATCTAGGGTATCATCATGATAGATAACTTAGAGAAGAACCAAATTATCAACGAGGAATATTGTGCTAAGGAATTGAGGTAATTAAATGCATCCATCAAGGTCAAGCAGTGAGTTAATCTCAGTGCAGGAGTGCTGCTCCTTCAATGCTCCCGTCCACACAGAACATGTTGCTGTCACTTCCCGACCAAATGTGACTTTGAAATTCTTCCACATCCACCCTACCTAGATGTGGCACCTTTAGACTTCTTCCTCTTCCCTATTCTGAAGAATCATTTACTAGACGCGTTTATTTAACGCGATGATAACAGCCTGATTGCTGCCATGGAGAGGTTTCTTGAGACCCAGGATGTTGAGTTCTACAAAAATGGCATAATGAAGCTGGAACATTGCTTGTCCAAATGTATTGACGTCAGTTGAGACTATGAAGATAAATAAAATGCAAAAAGTGATACTTTTATCTTGTTTTCTATGTCATTCTACGAAATGTTTGATTTACTTTCCCACACAAACACACAGACACACACACTCAAATAAATAAATGAATAAATAAATATATTATTCCTTTGCTGTGCAAAGTGCTCAACATTAATATATAGCGGAGCTAAATACACGTAGATTTAGAACACAGATTTATTTCATGTTTATTACTTTAAGTTTCATGCACACACAAATAATTGCGTGGCAATCTTCAGATAGACTGAGGTTTCATTGTAAGCTGTGGCTATCATCATCTGGCTTGGCTTGGAATGTTACCGTGGCGACAGGTTGACAAGACTCCAAATGTTTTGTTAAGCTTTTCTTTAGCATGAGTTGTCTACGGGTAGCCAGTTGTCGTACTCAGTTATCGTCTTGTTTAGACTGCAAATAAATCACTTTATAAACTCATCGCTTTTCTCTTACTTTTATTGGCTTGATTATTATATTGTTTTATCTTTCTGCCGGGTAAACGGGTCTGGTCTGATACTAGATTTCCGTACACCGTGACACCCTCTAAAAGAGGTTGCCACACAGAATAGCGCCAGATGATGTGATCAGATGAGGTTTTGATCAAGCCATGAAGTAACAGGTAAGACAAACACTGACTTTTCCAAATAACGAGGTTCAACAACCAAGACCTTGGCGAAAATGTGGAAATAACTTGTATTGTTTCTTGAGGCTGGCCGCTAAACTGGCCACTATGGGGTGGAGGAAGAAGGGAAGGAGGAGGCTGAACGCACTCTTGGCCAACCAATGAGGTTTAAATTGACCATCAATTACCACTCTAAGAAGGAGAAGTAGTAGACTGTTCACACTGAGGAGAGCTTTGACTTACCACTCTGAGGAGGAGACTGACCACTGAGGAAAAGTAGACTGGCTACTTTGAGGAGTAGACTGACAACTCTGAGAAGGAGTAGACTGAGCGCTCTGAGATGGGTCAGGGGTGTGTATGGAGTCCTTCCATGCCTCTGCTTCTGATGTCTCAATAGATTGTCCTTGCGTTTAAACCTCTTCAAGCTATCTGGACAGGTGGCCACCTGTGATCAGAGAGGTGAGGTGAGGTGAGTTGTTGTTTAACGCCGCTTTCAAGATTATTTCACTTATATCGCGGCTGCTAGTATTATTGCAGGAAGAAAGCCCGCAACACCATTGTGGCTATGCATTGCGGTGAAACCTGCGAGCATCGGCTGGAACTAGCGAACCATGGGTGGTACTGCACTGAATTTCAGTGTAGCATTGCACCCAAACCTGACTGCGTGTAGAACGGTTCTCTACTGCAGACAAAGTTGCCGAGTATAACAATGAACTTATTTTAAAATCAGTTTAGCATCCATTAGTGTAGATAACAGTTTTGTAAATAAGAAGCTATCCTCAGGAAAGCAATAAGAAATGAAAATCGTTGCTCCTTGTACAAAAATATGCTACGTTTGGTAAATGAAAACATTCTGCATATGTTGGTCTTGGAAGGGAAAAATAAACACTTTTAAAAAAAGGTTTATCAAATCAGATGAAACGATTGTAGTCTTTGTGAAGTTACCAATTTTGAAACATTGTTAGATACATTTTATTTGTTAAACGCATTGAATTCATATATCTAAGACGAAACGAGAGAAAGCGTAATTATAAACATTTATGTACATGTATTCATAAATCATTTGATAAGAATTTGAGGCTATTGAAAGTCACACTTTGATTTTAACTTTACTTCTTGAATGCATCACTTTGGGGTGGCATGTCATGAATTATCAATTTGATAATTGCATGTAATTAATATGTTGAACGCCAGTGTTGTTCTACTTAGAATACTATTATTAATATGACAGTTTGTTCGAATATTACTTTACTGAACTAGCTGAGCGCATCCTATATCAAGCACGGTCAGTAGCTGTCCTGTAACAATAATAGTTTTAGCATGTACATGGTTTTTTTTTAACTTATACAATATCCTTCATAGATCCACGACCCTGTCTGCCATTGAATGGATACATGCACATGTTAAATTATAATTAGAGTTGACAACGTCCCAACAGAATAAATCACTTGGTCAATATTAATAATCATTACATTCGTTAATGTTACGTGCTTTCTCATAAATCGGGATATCATCTCTATAAATCCTTAATTATTATTCAGATAGTTGAAATACCGACACACCCTATCTACTCAACATGATGTGTAGATATGCAGTATTTGTATTTACAAATGAAAATGCATATAAATCAACGTATGTGAAAATATGAGTTACGTTACGTGTTTATGTGTTAGTACTTGCAAAGGAGTGAACAATATGCCGCCATCAAATCACTGTTGTGGTAGATTGAGAAAGGCAATCGAACATGAATATTGACAAATGCTTATAAGTAATATGTGGTTATGTATATACTTTACATATTATAATATGTAAGTGTGTGTCTGTGTTTATTATTTGCTGTTCTTTAAGTACTGTTGTTTAGGTATAGGTAAAAGAAATTGTCTCTCATAACATTTTTACCAATATAAAAGGTGCGATATCAAATGCAGTTTATTTGTCAATGTTATTTGGTGAGACAATGAAAACAATTTCACTCCCTCTCTTTGAGTATGTTTATGAATTGAAATCGGACAAACCGCAAAATATCAACTCAATGGTGAAATATCACATGTTATATTCCTGTAAAGTATCAATATGCAGCACCTGCATCTATCTTCACGAAACTATAAAACAATCAAGACTTTATGGCACAAGGCTAGACAGTGTCCGTTCAACTATGGCCCACAAAGGCCCCCGCGAAAACACGGGTTCTTTGAGCTAATTGGTCTCGCTACAGCGAGCAGCGTCTGTGGTCAGTGGCCCAGGCGTTGAGCCGTGAAGCTGTCTCGGCGTTAATGAGTTAAAGGCAGCTAAAACCCGATAACTACACCTTGTAAGATCAAATTTACAGTACAGTGTTTTTCAGTGTGTAACATTAGAGGCAGACCGTCTTTTTTTGGCAATAACCCTTCTTTAAAGTGACCTGTTTATTAAGTGGAGGTTGTTTTAGGGTTTTTAAACTTGGCTTTTCAGACATGATCATGTCAAATTGGGATCTCCTCAATTTAAAGATCTTGTCCGTCTGCCGGTAAATTACCTTCTGCTGCAACTGTTATGGTCTTGGGAGTATTTTGAAACTGGTTGGAACATCGTTTGGGGGAGCTCTGTCCCCATGGAGGTAGATTTTCTCCTGCATTGCGATGATGTGATGTCCAATTTATTTAGATACAGGTCAACCTTTGATTACGTTTTCTTCTACTTTTCTGTCCTAAAACGTCTATAAAGCTCTGTGCATCAGGAATGTACCATTTCGTATTCCTATTATCTTTCTGTTAAGCTCAGAACAAGATAATGCCTCTAGACAATAAGATGACACCTGGAAACCATGATGAAATCGTATCCCTCTTGCTGAATATTTTGATTAGGTAGGCCTTTAACCGACTTGTAAATAAAGAATTAAAGAAACCTGCAGAATATGAATTTTTGATATTTACTGGTTGGGAAGTACACAAAATTACATATATCTCAGGAATGTCGAAACGTACGTACGCCACTTCATGGGTGGCCTAATGTTTACAATGTTTTGGGGACATGAACACTTCTTGATTGATGAACTTCATTTCTAAGTATTTCTGATTTTAGAAATATGACTCATATGTTTAACTCATTTCCGAAGTTGATAATACCAAGGATTGTTTTGCCTGAACCTAGATCAGCAGTTACGCTAATGAGGTGAACGTGGTATCTTTATGAGCGGGTCTTATGAAATATTAAAATCAAATAGTTCTATAATAAAACCTTGCTACGGCAGAATGGAGATAAACACATTTTGGTTTAGGTCTAAATTATCCGTTTAAAGCCTCACAGGTTTGACTTTTCAGCAGACAATGTTGCCTTTCTTCTTGGAGGTTTCGAACCAAGGTAGACTCATTCGAGGTGATGAAATACATAATGTTATGAGTGTGTGATTGTTCATAAGTTTAACATTGTATAACATTGTTGTATTGTTTAGTGGGTCACACTTGCACTTGGTTTGATAGTCTTAGCTGGCAGTGTCTAGAATCATCTATTCTAGAATGTTCTATCTATTTCTTGATTGCTTGAGTTGGACACTTCTGATTGGAGTTTGTCGTGGAACTTTAAAGAACATTCTGGAAGGAATCTAACCTATATATATAGGCTGGCATTAGAACTCTTACTCATCTTGCTTCTTACAATCAATTTTGCGATCATCTGCCGTGCCACTGTTTTTGAATACCTGTACAAGCCGGATTCATCTATCTCCTATCAAGACCCACTGACTGTTTTCTACATTCATCAACTGTGTGATTCATAAGGACTGGTGAATATATTTAGTTAGCTAATTAGTGTGACTCATTTGATATTGTATTATAGCTTGTATTAGCTTGATATTATAACCTTTAACACTTTGTTTATTATTTGATTGATTAAATTGTAATTAATATAAAATTGTCTTGTTATAATTTGCTGGTTTGACGGGGACATTTTACTATTCCAAATTCAATCGTAACAATAATCAAACTCAAAATTGCTGACCACATCATCATTCCGCCAAAACGTGATGGGAGGATCCACAGTTTAATATATGTTATTCGAACGCTTTGAAATTAGATTAGAGCAGGTACAAAGATTACAACTATGTTGTTATATCTGGAAAGGATATCTTTAGGTATTGCAGATAATTTAAACAATACTTCTGTTTTCCTATTCATGTGATCTGATCATATTTATGTTCGAAGACATTCAACTTCTTATTCTAATATGTCATGGGTGGAAACGCTGTATCCTGTCTCTAAAGTGACTTAGCCTCCAAATTTCTGGTGAAAGCAGAAACAAAATAGATATTTAATCTTGGTTGTTTGCTGCTTCAAAAATGCAAATGTTGCACCTTGAAAACTTGTTTGTTATGATATTGGGGCATATAAACAGTTTAAAATTTTTTCCACATATGACATATCAGAATAGTTAGATGCACTTGGATTTTCTTATGAAAGGGTAGAAATATTTCACATTAAAATGAGGAAAAATTATTTTTCTCTGAAACATTTTCATTTCATGTATAGCTGAATATAAAAACGAACTTCTCATTCAAAACCAAAAGCGTAGTGTATACTTATACTGTTTTCAAAACATTATGAACTTGAAATTTTAAGACTACATCATTTTACCGAATAGTTATTAAGATATATGTAACAATAATTTTTAAAGACTTATTAATTATCATTTGCTTGCTATCAAACTAAAACTTTTTTCTTTTGAAAACTCATTATGATTTGAAAACTGTCAACTATTATTTGTATTATTTTGACTTGTCAAGATCAAGAGACCCTGCTTGTGTTCAATTATCATGATCAAAAGACATCATAATCGGTAGATTTTTAGTAGGCTACAAAAAATCATTAGCATATTCTTCTACAGAACCAAATCCAAAGAAAGCAAACTTGTTTTCTATCATTTTCTTAGTGTTTTTATAGACCTTCAAAACTTGGTGTGAAATTAGCAAATGGTTTTCAAAGGACTATTATATGAATATTTCTTTTTCTCAATGCTTTAATGGGAATATCTCTGTTTTATTTACAAGAATGTATTACTAATGAAAAGCAAAATTCCTCGATAAATAGCTTTTTTTAGTGAAATAAGGATGCGTATCGCTTCTCGAGCAAGGGTATTGCAATATATTGGTAGGCTTATTTTTCAGTTTTCAGTTTTTCATATTTCCATCATTACTTAATAACAGTAATTAGAAAAGTGATCGATGACCGTCGTTTTGTAAAAAAAGATAATTTAGTGACTGGTTTCTGACTTTTCACATGTCTGTGCTATTTTCACTTTGCAAGCTCATACTTTTTTATAACTTTAATTAAAATCACGTTTTTTTGTTAGGTTTTCCGAATTGTACATGTAAATGGTAAATTTTAAAAACTCTGATATGTTGGAAATTTTCAGAAGAGTGTATGTTTTATGTTGTTTTTGTATTGCATTATACAAATCAATCTATACTAGTATGCTACCTTATAGTGAAAACACATGGAGTGTCCGGTTAAATCAACACAATGAAAGAGAAACAAACAATCTATTGTGCATTTCAATAATGAAGAAGTTGTTATAAAAAAAACTTGTTAAATTCACAATTCACAAAACCCATTGCCTAAGGAGTTTTTACATAGAATTTCAGCCTTTTAAAGTTATTTTCTCCTGGTAATAATATGAAAATACGTGTTGAGGGTTGTTGATACTGCAACCCTTTATGGGTGCATGAAGTCCAGCAGGCCTTTCATACAAGATGAATATTTGTTTTATCAAATGTAAATGGTTTTTTTTAATTCTACAATATGCTTCATAGATCCACGATCCTGTATGCCATTGAATGGATACATACACATGTTAAATTATGATTAGAGTTGACAACGTCCCAACAGAATAAATCACTTGGTCAATATTAATGATCATTACATTCGTTAATGTTACGTGCTATCTCTTAAATAGGGATATCATTTCCATAAATTCTTAATCATTATTCAGATAGTTGAAATACCGACACACTGTATCTACTCAACATGGTGTGTAGATATGCAGTATTTGTATTTACAAATGAAAATGCATGTAAATCAACATATGTGAAAATATGAGGTACGTTACGTGTTCATGTGTTAGTACTTGCAAAGGAGTGAACAATATGCCGCCATCAAATCCCTGTAGTGGTAGATTGAGAAAGACAATCTAACATGAAGCTCGCTGTGCTGTCAATCAATAGCTACCAAAATTTTCCAAAATTTAATTAAAGAACCCCCATTTGCAAAGTCTGGAATATGATTAGTAGAATTAAAGGCAAAGGTTCTAAAACTACCATTAAATACCTTAAGGTCAATGGTGACCTTCTTACACCTAAAACTGATATTGCCAATAAGTTTGCTGAAACCATTTCTAAAAATTCTTCTCCTGCAAAATACGTATACGTTCCTAGATTTAAAAAATCTCAAAAAGTTCAGGAAAAACGACCAATAAATTTCAAATCTGAAAATGGAGAAGATTTTAATGAACACTTCTCCATTTCAGAACTAAAATAGCTCTCGCTAAAGCACACGATACATCAACTGGTTCTGATGATATCCATTATCAGCTCTTAAACCATATTCCAGAACTTTGCCTTGATGTTTTCCTGGCTCTACATAATCAAATTTGGGAAAATGCTACTAATGTGCAAGTTCCTAAACCTGGAAACCTTCCAATTATCGTCATATAGCCTTAACAAGTTGCGTATACAAAACTAAGGAACGGATGATCAAAGATCGTCTTGTTTGGTACTTGGAACCCAATACATTTCTTACTAATATCCAATGCGGTTTCCGAAAACATCGATGAACTACTGATTATCTTGTTTGTTTGGAAACTTTTATTCGGATTGCATTTATAACAAACAACATGCATGGTCTGTATTTTTCGATATGGAAAAACACTTATGACAAAACTTGGAAGAATGGCATCCTTAAAGATTTATATATATTTGGCATGCGAGGTGGTATGGCTGAATTTGTATACATTTTTTAACATGATCCTTCATTTAAGGTCCGAAGGGGTTCTACCCTTTTTTATTTCTTTGATCAAGAAATGGGTGTCCCACAAGTTAGTATTTATCAGTCACACTATTTAGCATTAAAAGAAATAGCTTGGCTAAAGTTTTAAATGATCATGCTGATGGTCCTCAATGAAACGTGTTATACTGCTAAAGTTCTCTCACACAGCCTTACATTGGCGCGGCCATTTTTGTTTTCAGGGAAAAAAATGGCCTAGCTTCTTTCTGATTGGTTAAAATAGCAATTTTCAGCAGGGCCTTTAATCATTGTTTATTAATTAAAGAATAAGCATCATTGGATGTTTTGATACTAAGAGGTGAAGTCCTGTTTTAAATGACTTTTAGATACCCTGCTTGTACATTAGCAAAGGGCTTTTGAAATTGATTTTCTATGTTTTCAGTAACTGTTTAATATATTTTTAAAAAATGCATATGCGTTACCCAAATATCCATATGGTTTATTTTGATGTTTTTATTTTTTTTAGTGTCAAATTTTGAGTTGATCTTCGGTATGGGTTTGATTTCAGAGTAGAACTACTGTGTAACTGAGTAGTTGGCTTTTGACGACTTGTTATAAGCTTTGAAAGAGCAGTAGTTGGATTTCCGAGAGTAGTAGTGCTTATATCGTCTCTGGAAGAACCTGAAAAGTATTCAAGACATAGGTCAATGACACTTGGAACAATTGGCACGAGTAGATGTGCCTTATGGTTTTTCGACTTTTCCGATTTTTCTTTTGGCCGTTCCCATGGAATTGCATTTCACAATCTTATTTCAAGAATTCAACATTATAATATAGTCATTGCCAATACAATATACGATGTTAAACAAAATCTTCGTAGGAACGGTGTATTTACTACCACTGATGCGTATACGTTATTAGACTAATTTAAAACCAAAATTTTTAGTAAGTTTAAGACTAATTGAAAACAAAGTTAATCTTATTAATTTTTCTATATATTTCATAATTTTCTGTCTGACAGGGGTTATCGCCATGTTTGTTTTGTCATTGATATATATATATGACAAGTGTTAGTATTCATTTCCTAATATCTCTAAAATGTGTCAAATTTTTTAATAATATTTTCACAGGTGTCATCAGAAAGCGTTCGTATCCAATGATAATTGGAAATACTGAGTGTCCAAACAGTTCTGGATTTAGAGGGACGTTACGCGGGGTAAGGAGTACTTACATTATTTAACATTTAGGTTTTCTTAACATGTGATATTCAATATAATTAAGATTTTGTACCACAACGACCATCTAAGTTAGCCATATAAACGTCACAAATAAGACAATTCTTGCACAACAGTGATAAGAATATTGATCATCATTTGATTCATGTAAATTTAATATATACTACACTTCGTGTGTTTATGATAAACGGAACAGAAGTCATTGTTTTAATAGTAAACACTAGAATGTAGTAGAATCATTAAACATCGGGGAGTGCTATACTTAAATGGGCGAAAGGTTTTATTGTTATTTCACTAACTAACCCTGAAAGATCGTTTACAGGGATCAAAGGGTTGAAATTGTCTACAATGAATTTTGTCTAAAGGCTATTCGAGGGCCAAGTGAACATAATCGATTTTCGCCCGATAAAATGCTGTCTATCAACAATTTTAATCATTTCTTTTTCAAACTGAAACTTACTCAATAGCGCTTGTGAATGAGAAACAATTACGAATCATGGTGTGTGAAGTGGTAACAATTGAGACAGAGAACGCACTGCCCAATGCTGACAATTGCCGAGTGTTTAATGGCATGTACTAGTGGACAAATCTATATACAGAGTGTTCAAGCTAAAAATCACATCAAAATACGTGGTTTACATGCACTTGAACCTTTCGTATCAGTCTACTACTGCTACATGTGTAAATCTAAACTGCATTAAGACGGAAGAAATTTCTAAATGTACGATGACACAGGGACCATGTCCATTGACAAGAGATATCAAAAACACAAAAAGTGAAGTAAAGGGTTTAAATGGTGATTTCAAAACATGACCGAAAGCCGTTTTTTAGATCAAAAGGACAGATATCATATGCAATACAAAGATTTGTTTGAGGATGAAGGTAAATTACAAAAACAGTAAACTAACTTACAGTCTACAATGCAGCAGAGTTCCTATTGCCATGTCCCTAAAAGGAAAGCTAATCTTGTGGTGATTTTCATACTCTAAAAGTTTGGAGTGAAAAGTAATCGTCTTTTTTAAATTTAAGTCTTAATTTGAAGGGAAATGTGTTGGTATTAATATCATATATTGTTTAAAGGCTTAAGTCATGACAACCTTTAAAAACATAATATGAGGAGATTAGGGGTGTTGACCCGGTTAAGTTCCTTTTTATAGTAATAGGTGCTTTATCGTCGACTCCAGTTGTTTTTTCGACTATTATTTTCAGCAATATATTTCCCTGTGACAAGAGATGTAACCAATCATGGAAGGAAATGAGAAATTTGCAACTGAGGTTATACGAGTTGAAGGTTGCGAAATACGCCAGCACCGCCCGTACATGGGATAAGATTGCAACTGATCAGTTTTAGTTTGATTATCATGCTTATAACGAATTGATTGATTGATTGCAATTATTGCGATTTAATTGGTTCACAATGTTACCTTTCAATATGTCATGCGTGTCGTTCCTTTGCACGAAGACACTATTTGAATTGATCATAAAAAAGCGGATTGGCTGATAATCACATTTTTTAAAACTGCCATAGGATATTGAGGTCTTTGGTTTGAATCCCGCCAGGTGCTCGGCAACTTTCTCTGCAGTAGAGAAATGTTCGTTACGCAGTAAGCTTTCGGCGTAATGCTACATTGAATTTCATCGTAGTACAACCCATGGTTAGCTAGTCCCAGCCAATGCTCGCAGGTTTCACAGCAATGCATAACAACAATGGCTTTGCGGGCTTTCTCCCTGAAATAATACTAGCAGCTGCGGTATAAGTTAAATACTCCTGAAAACGGCGTTAAATCCAAATTCACCTAACCTGACCTCACCTACATTTTCCATATTGGTAAATTCTCATCCATTAACTATCAATAATACGTTTGTGATATTGATTATATTAAGAATTATTCCTTACAATAACGTTGGCAAGATAAAATCGGTTGCAAGTGTCTGTTGTACAGTTGCAATGGGGTGTATCGCAAGAACGCACCCTCTTTCGCAGTCACAGAGCTCACAGAGTGGCGAGCTCGTGCAAGATATAAAGCTTGCTGGAACGTGATCGTCTGAAACAATACTTATGCTTAAGGTATATAACAGAAATCCGCATATCGTGTTTCAGCATGATACAAGGAATAGGAGTTATGGCCCTTGACTTAGGGGCGGTCGACATTGCAATTTTCCAGCTTTGACGTACAATTTTATCTCCCGTTGACCGCGGGCCACGTCACGCATGGCGACAATCAGAACACGTGCAAGTGATTGCGTAAGGTGTTGAGATTTTGCTATAGGGTTAGCATAGGGAAGTCGTGGTTTCATATGGATAAACAAAAGTCTCTTTAGGGGATTGGAGCGGGATAAAGCGTAACCCCTTTAAAAGCTCTTTTTACAACTTCTCCTTAAAATATAATAATTATTTTTACACTTTATATGCATTGATAATTTCTCATTCATTCCCAACAATAATATCACAAAAATCTCGCCAAGACTGATTACCTTTTTTGTATTACTGAAAACATGTTTTGATTTTATTTTCTCATTTTGCCCCGCATAGTGGGGCAAAACGTACATTAGGGGCGCGCCTTGCCTGCCATGTTTTTAGTTACAGAGTCGTGCAAAAAGTATTTGGAAGGCGACGTTTTATCCATAGACATACATGTTGCATTAGTCTAAGATTTTCATGCATTCAATTTCTGTCAGACCTTGTTAATATTTTTCACGTTTATAGGAAAGTATCTTCGCTGCAATCTCGAAATTTCTGTTTGATTTTCCATTGTGTATCTATAAAACGACAAAAATTTAATCAACTTTTACATTGTTGACAAAATGTTTAAGATGTTGATTTACGTGAAAAGTTTTTTATTTGTGTATATTTATAGGAAAATCTGATGACATTACTTAGATATCAGATAATTAATTAAAAACTATGTTCTTAAAGCTGGATTGGTTTTAATTCAACATGCTAAGTTTCATATTGATTCAGCAAGAACTTATGTCATGAGAATCATTTATGCAAAACAAATTTAACATGTACATTGTATGGCTATGGAAATAACGTAACCGTTGGAATAGTTTTTGCATGACTCACTTTACTTTCGCATTACTGTAAATCAAATAAAAAGTGACCCAAATAATTAACAAGAAGGCAGAAAGATCAGAAACAACATTTAAATAACACGAAATACATGGCATTTATTCGATGATAACAAAACATAGAATTAGAAACGAATAAATTAATTGTTGGTGCATGATCCACAAAGACAATTGGTTTCTACTCTTCTTCTTGATCGAAAATGAAACCTTTTGCCAGTTAACGCGAATACAGTGCCTTAAAATTTTAACACCACAAATTTGCCAGTCTAATCCATCGACTCACATGATCCTGAAACAAAGATATAACATGATTTAGACACGGAATAGAATACACTTAGGTCTATATCTCATTTACAATGCTTCTGTAGCCTACTAAAACTCTTCAAAAAAGAAACTTGACATTCATGCGAAATTGATTTTTTCGAAACGGGTCAATTTTTTTCATGATACATACATGTAATTTAAAGAAAGGCTTGCTCAAAAGTGTAAATTTACCAAAAACAATGGCCCAAAACGTTTACGTTGTGTTCAGGGACGAAAACGAGCGATTCGTCCAAATGCATTTTCTGCCAAAGCACGTGCAGCATGGGATCATGACGGTTTACATGCAGACACGTCTGCTTTAGGGGTATAAAAAGCCATATCAGCCGCTGTTTATTCAGACTACACAACATTGGTACAGCGACCTGAAGAATGCCAAGACTGAACAGAGCGCAACTCAACAACGCTATTGGCAGACTGCAAGCAGGAGCGACGCAGCGAGATGTTGCAACACACTTTGGCGTGTCCAGACAGACCATCTCTTCATTGTGGACCCGTTTCAACACACGAAACAGCGTTGATGATAGGCCAAGGTCAGGCAGACCAAGGGTGACTACTCGGGCCCAAGATCGGTACATCCGACTGCTCCACCTTCGGGAACGCACCAGGACAACAACGTCAATAACAACGCAGATACCAGGCCTGCGTCGAATTTCCGACCAAACGGTACACAACAGGCTGAGAGAGGCTGGACTTTTTGCACGAAGACCGGTTCGACGTCCCGTTTTAACGCAACGTCATCTGGCAGAACGTCTTCAGTGGTGTCAACAGAGGATGCGATGGGCACGTGCAAGGTGGAGAACCGTTCTCTTCACTGATGAGTCCCGTTTTCTGCTTCGACGAAGTGATGGACGAGCACGTGTATACCGACGTCGTGGAGAACGTTATGCTGCCAACTGTGTTCAGGAGGTTGTCCCATTTGGAGGTGGGAGTGTCATGGTATGGGCCGGGATTCGTCACGGTGTTAGGACACCCTTTGTGCATGTTGTGGGTAACCTCACAGGAGTACGGTATAGGGACTTGATCCTACAGCCTTACGTTATTCCTCACGACCATGGTGGTCTCTTTCAGCAGGACAATGCTCGACCACATGTTGCACGTGTTTGTCAAGACTTTTTACAGCGTAACAATGTCCAGACATTGCCATGGTCAGCCAGGTCACCAGATTTGTCACCAATTGAGCATCTCTGGGACGAACTGGATCGACGCGTGCGCAGTAGAAATCCACCGCTCCAAACACTTCCAGGACTTCTTGCAGCACTTCAGCACGAATGGCAGAACATTCCACAGGCTGTGATTGACAACTTGATTGCATCCATGGGTCGTCGGTGCCAAGCAATAATCAATGCCAATGGTGGCCATACCCGATACTGACATTTGTGCACCCCTGTGATGTTGAAACACTTGTGCACCTGTGCATTTCAAGATCATGCTTATTCTGAATAAAATTTACTGAACAGAGATCTTCAAACAGCGTTTTAGTTTTCATTTCAATGTTTAACTTGCATCTGTGGTCTTTTTATTGAACTTTGAAAGTCAGTGTCAAGTTTCTTTTTTTGAAGAGTTTATATTTAGACACGGAATAGCCGATAGCATTATATTCATTGTCGTTATCATTTAGGAATTCGTAGGCAGTAAAACAATTATTTCTAATAATTTCACTATCCTTTATATCATTACTTATCATAAAATAAAAGCTTTCTTTCTTCCCAATCACTTATAATAACAGTATAATATCGATTCTCGTTTTGCCCCCATGATGCGCTTTGCGCCGCTCTCCCCAAGTATGGGATCATATGTAAACCTACTTGATAATTCGTTGCGAAAAAATAAAATAAGATGAAAAATTGATGAACGGTCAAACTGCCTTAATATTTTACCAGGCAAGATGACACTCGCCTTGATTTTAATTATCTATGTATTAATTCCGACGGTTATGGACGTGTGTGATTCATCGTCGATTTATCAAAATTACCCCCGTATGTACGCATTTTTGGGGTATAGATCGATAACCTATTATCAAGTTATGAAGTCGTTAGTTTTATAGACATTCAAATATATAGGCTTACATTGCAAGGGAGGCTTACCCGCAGGAAATATCGATAATAGAAAATTGATTCCAAAAATCATCCAACGAACATTAGAATTTTTAACCATCAAATATTTGAAGTCAACTGAGTTCACGATGCTTGTGTATACAAAATAACTGATAATTCCTATCCGATATCGTGGACGTTGATATTAGTATGAGAAACATAATGATTTATATCACGAATATTATAAAAGAATTTGTATTTTAGTCCATGTGTCGGTGTTCACTCTTTTCATTCCACCGCATCTCTCTTAAATGTGATGAAAAAGATGTAAATTGTTTTAAGCAGCCGTATGAATAGTTTTTCTGATAATCGGTTTGATAAACTTGTAAGACGAAAAATACATATAATTGCGAATAATTTCCCAAGGAGTCTGTAAGACATGTGAAAATATAAAAGTATTACATACTTTTCCTTCAATGTGTCTGACAAAAACAGTCTACAGAAGGACCAATCTTACATAAATAAACTGTGTTCCGATGGATATTAATATTCTGGTCCGTGATGAGAGGGACCTCGCCGAGGGAACAAGTTTGGACTACAACGTGTTGATTACAATGTAAACTGCTTAAAGGACTGTAAAATAGTGCTGGTATTGTCCGCAATTAAGCGTCTGCAAATACACACTGACGTAGTACGTGATTTAACTTCATGTTTCATACAATCTAGTTAAAACTAGCTGTAATATAATACGTCCCGAAGTCCTTTAAAACTAGATGTATTGATCCGTCAATAAATCTAGAGAATTACTGATTAAGGTGACCTTTGACTAATTTTGAACCGACCAATAAAATGAGGACAGGAAGACAGCTTTCAAACAATCAAAGACGGGTATCTTTTGTATCTTGGTTAATGTCACATGCTGAGGTTTACACTACGTTTGTCTTTATTTGGCCTTTAAAACTTACTTTGTCATTGTTTGACCTAATGTGTTGATTTGCTTTTGCACACATTACCAAATATAAACAACCCCAAAATATTCCTTCAACATTATCAACACAGAATTTATGCTGTCATCATATTTTTCTACACAATTCACTGCGAAACATTGGTAACATTCGGATTTTGTAATCGAGGTGCTTAAGAACGGCGAAACAAGCATTGACCCGCGATTCGAAGAGCTGGGCCAGCACTCTTTTGATTGGCTGATGTTCGCGCCTGCTCGACACGGAATACACCTGTAATTAGCTAGATGTAATAACGGACTTCGGGACGTATTATATTACAGCTACTTTTAACTAGATTGTGTTTCATCAAAGATATGGACCAGAAAAAAGCAAACCGTACAAATGTTAGGACACAAAACGGGAAAAGACCAAAACAGAGAAATCTATATGAATAAATCTAATTGCCCCATTGGAAATCAATAAATGGTATGATTAAATGGACAATAGTCTTCGTGTGCCACGAAGACCAGTTGTTGTTTCTGCTAGACTATTTTCGCCTTCGTCCGCTTAAAAAGTCGAGCGCGCTTTACTCTGTAGCTGCAAAAGAAGGATTGCGTTATGGAAAGGAACTATGTTCAATGTATCTAAAGTCAACTGTTCATTATTGCTCACGCTGTTTGAGATTTGTTGTTGATAAGTTAAAATAGTTAATATTCTCTTTCTATGTTTTTGCATTTGCATTATATGTATATGAATGAATAATGTTAAACCAGTGGCAAACTGAGGCTCCTAAATATCTTAAATAGTATTTTTACGAGCTCTCATTAGAAACATATATTGTAAACAAATGAACTTTTATCCATCTATCAGAAAAATTCTACAAACTTTATTAGAAGAATTTATATGAATAAGTAATTGAGGTTAAAAAGAAGCATGGTTTCCTAAATAAAACATATTTATTAGTTATTTCTTCAAAAATTACAATGTAATTCTATTTAGACCTATCTTTGAATATTTCATATGAAATAGATATGACAGGAGCCTAGACAAGAGAAAATAGGGATACCATTAAAACCCAAACCTGTAGTTATGAAGGTAACCCTTATATCATGTGAGCTTAGGTTAAAGTAAAATGTTTAAAGTGAGTAAAAAAAGGAGAGACTTTGAGTTACACTAGATTAAATACATGTGATGATACTATTTGATTAATAACTAAGATTGTTTGACGACGTTAATTTTGAGTTATAAGCAAGCAAAATGCATTGGTCGAAAGTAGAGTACAAAGAAAATAGAACAAAAATACATTATCCATGATGTGAAACATTAAACGTGTGTGTGTGTTTTTAACAAATAAAACAGAAAATAAGCATCGCGTTTTGAAATATTTCAAGGTAAAAACTGGATACCACAAAATGTCATTTGACCCATTTAATCAAACCATTTGTATTGTACGTTAATAGGATTTGCATCTTAAATATAGATATTCATGTATCTTGCACTGTGTAAGATGTAAATGAATTGAACATTGTAGAGCGATTTGGAAAAAAAAACTACAGTTAAAAAACTTAAATTTATACCTGATGCAGCTATGTGCTGAGATTGATTAAATTACGTTTAATGGATATTGCTCAATATAGGACTAGCAATATACATCCAAATTTTATGTTGTTTATGTTGACAATTCAAAGTTTAGCATATTAGAAAAATGCAAAATGTCATAAATATCATAAAAGACGAAATTTGCTGCAACAATCATTTAAAGTAAAGCCCAACTCACACTACGGATGATTTCACTACGGTAACAGTACGCGAATCGTACTGGTAACGTATTGTGTGTTTTACGATCTGATATATAAACACGGTTTCTATGCGTGAGGTACACTATGCGTGTACAATCGTTGGACAAAAGATCACGATTCCAACACGGTCAGAACTCAATCAACACAAACTTGACACAACGCTTTCACAATGCAATCACGAATGGTGTACGAATAAGACCCGATTTTAAATAATTTGTGCAACAATCTGGTATTATGCAAATCACTACCGCTGGTATTCCACTTGATTTCTGATTCATAGCAGTTGAATTTCAGACCACGTCAGAATGTTTACATCATTTACATCGAGAAACTTGTCAAGACGATCGATAAATGAGGACATGTAAATTATAATTCGCTTACTATTTATTGTTATTATTAAAAAACGAGAGTCTGTGGTAAATACTTTGCAATTGGCCTGAGAGAGCAATGTCGTGTGAGTACAGCGTAATATAAGTATCCCCGATGTTATCATCATTGATAAAATGATTAAATTTAATTTCTTATTGATAACAAGAACATCTGCGATTCATTCTAACAGAGAACAAACAAAAGCAAACATTATCTCCTATTTACCAGTGAAATCACTATGTTTTCGGGAGTTGATTTCTATTAACTTATTTGAATATTCGAACGATTTCGTATGAAACATATACATAAATTTGATAAGTCCTATGCACACAATTTTTGAATAATATGAAGATCTTAAACACTCATTTTTCTGATATGCGATTTTTGCAGTATACAGCTCATTGGTCATACCTTTAATGGTCTCCCACAAGTTAATTTTGCTTGTGTTGTATTCTTGTTGCATTTTATCATGCCTTGAATCAAAACCCCTCAGCAGTAATTCTTAACCTTTTGTTCCTTATCATTTACAGGTATACTTTCATGGCGAAAATTCATTGTTAGTTTTCACAAATATTGCCCATTTATGCATCTTTAAACTTTGCATTCTGCACAAAATATAATTTCAAATATCAAATAAACTCAAAAGTACACAAATATATCGTTTGGTGTACTTGTAAAAGGTAAATTTTAGTCTTCGCAACATTTAAGGAATGATTATAGGTTGATTAAGTACTAACAAATAATACAATATATAGAGACATAGTGAAATAAAAATGTCGAAGATAGAAGGGCATATGGTTTTATACAACCTCTGTCCTAATTCGAGCGTTTGCCGGTTTTTAAATATAGAAATCTAATTGGATGCAATTAAGGGTTATTTGTGCAGTCAGCGATGCCGTTTCTAAAGTTATTATTCAAAACGCCTTAGTTATTTCCTTATGGTTTCGGAAAGCTAAACTTTATGCGGATAACTCCATCAACTTTGAGTGTTCTTTACACAGCAAAACATCTTTGCATATAATTGTGTGACGACAAATATGTTATCCATGCATGTGGTGTTTCCATTAGATGAAATATTGCAAAGAAGTTTATATTGCAATATTTTTCCGTTAAGGGAACATGCCGGAAGCTCGTGAAGATCTTGTAAAAGAACATTGGTTGTGTAGGAATGAATGGCGGGGCTACAACTGGACAATACAGTCAGTATACATTGGTAGAGAATTGTCGGCACATTCGCTCGTCTATCTCGCTCACTATCCCTACCATACCATCGTTTGTTCTTACATGTTGACTTAAGTAAACGTAAGACACGCGAAGCACCCGTGATGAAAACATTTAAATGGGAAACGCTCTGGTACAAGTTCGATGAAATATCGTGTCCAATATCGATTGTATTCTGATCGAAAGTGATCGTGTGACTATCTATCATTGTGGTCCTAAAGTTTACCACTATAAGGGTCAATTTAACATAAATACGGTAGTAGTACGATTGCAAGAGGGACAATTTATCGATCGTGTTGTGGTTGTGCTGTTATCGTGCTCTAAGGCTGAAGCCCGATCAACACAATCACAAGACAATCATTACACGATCGACACGCCCACAACACGATTTTCTGAAATCAGGAACATGTTTGAGATTTGAACGAATCGTGTTGGGGAAAAACACGATCAGCCAAATCACTGTACGATAACCACACATTACCAGCTTAATAATCACTAAATAAGAACACGGTGATTACACAACGCTTTCGTACATTGATCGTAGTCGATCGTACATAGTGTGAGTTGAGCTTAAAGATGATGAGGGGGTTGTGGTATTTTGAGTATTTAACAAATTCGAACTACTGCTAAATTGTCGATAGTTGAATAATGGTATTATGTACCTGTTTTAGAAAAGGAGCCCCACTGGGTCAAAACTATAGATTTTAAAGACGTTTTCCCGGGTTTCGGGTTGTGAGCCTGTCAAAATAAACAAATTCAAACTTATCTAAAATATCTAATAGTTGACCAAAGGTAGCCACAATTGCCAGATCATCTTCTATCATGATTCTACATATGTTAAAACAAAACTGTGCACCATTGGGTCAAACGTGTAGACTTTAGAGGCGTTTTCCCGTTTTTGGGTCGAGGTCCTGTTCAAATTAACAGATTCAAACCAATGCAAAAAATCTAATACTTGATCGATGGTAGCCAAACTTGCAAGATCATCGTGTATCATGAATCTATGCATGTTATATAAAAAAACCGCACCATTGGGTCAAAAGTACACAGGCGTTTTCCCGTTTTTGGTAGAGGTCCTATCCAAATTAACGTGTATAAAAGTTAAAAGTCCTACTTAATACTATCAACCAATGTTTGTCTTTGTGTCTGCTGTAAATAAGTTGCCGAAATTACGTTTGAATCTTTGGTGCGCGCCACCGTCCGGTATTATACATCTACATTGAAACTGGCCGATGTACCAACACGCCTACCTAGGAGAGAACGTGTTTCCATTGTGTGAATGAAGTTGAAGACGAAATCCATGTACTTCTACATTGCTCCCTCCCTACATAACGATATACGTCTCAATCTTTTAAATAAATGTTTAGATCTTTGTCATAATTTTAACGGTTTTACAGATGTACAGAAAGTTAGTTTCATTTTAGCCAACCCGCATATTGCTTTTTATTCTGCCTAAACCTGCAAATTTATACTGCAGAAAAGGTTGTAAATTTTATACCACGCATAGTAGTGGTAAGGTTTTACATCTCATGCATATTTATTATGTATTTTGAATCATATATTTTAGTATTCACATTTATATATATCATATCATATATGTACATTTTCATGTAAATATCTTATCTTAAAAAACATTATTTTAAAAAAATATATTTTATGTATACTACCATTTGGTTTTTGGTTTTAGCTAATAGTGTGTATACATATTTACAATCAGTCTCTCATAACCCTGCACGGGTGGCTCATTGTTTTAAATGTATATATTTATTTGTCTATTTTATTGTAAATTTATAAAGGTGAGACTTTAATAAAACATCTGTCTGTCTGTCTGTCCGGTTTTCTATCACAAATCACGACACTAACCCGTTTATCGTCACCTTACTAACCTAATAAGCATTAGAATTCTGATTTTCTGAATCAACCACTACTTCTATATAAAATAGAGCCATGGGCTCTGTAGCTCATCAGACTTTTGATAGAAATAGGTGTTGTGGTTTAGACCATGGGGTCATGGGCAGTGTAGGAAAGATAGCCTGTCCCAACGTCCGAGTTATTCACAAGCAAATAAAAAAGGCCCATTGCCCATTTGGGGTCAAGGGGTCACCGAACCTACAATTCAGAATCCCCATTGTCCAAGGAGTCTACACACAACTATTAAGCTATCAAGACCTTTTGGAACTGGAGAAGAAGATGAAAGTAGGATTTTAAGGTTTTGACCCCTGTTACCCCATTCGGGGTCAAGTGGTCACCAAACCTACAATTTAGAATCCCCAGTGTCCAAGGAGTCTTCACACAATTTTTCAGCTCTCTAGACCTTTTGGAACTAGGGAAAAAGATGAAATTAGGTTTTTTAGGTTTTGACCCCTGTGACCCCATTTGGCGTCATGGGGTCACCAAACCTACAATTTAGAATCCCTGTTGGCCAAGGAGTCTACACACACCTTTTCAGCTCTCTAGACCTTTTGGAACTAAGGAAAAAGATGAAATTAGGTTTTTTAGGTTTTGACCCCTGTGACCCCATTTGGCGTCATGGGGTCACCAAACCTACAATTTAGAATCCCCGTTGGCCAAGGAGTCTACACACACCTTTTCAGCTGTCTAGACCTTTTGGAACTAGGGAAAAAGATGAAATTAGGTTTTTTAGGTTTTGATCCCTGTGACCCCATTTGGGGTCATGGGGTCACCAAACCTACAATTTAGAATCCCCGTTAGCCAAGGAGTCTACACACACCTTTTCAGCTCTCTAGACCATTTGGAACTAGGGAAAAAGATTAAATTAGGTTTTTAAGGTTTTGACCCCTGTGACCCCATTTGGGGTCATGGGGTCACCAAACCTACAATTTAGAATCCCCGTTGGCCAAGGAGTCTACACACACCTTTTCAGCTCTCTAGACCTTTTGGAACTGGAGAAGAAGATTAAAATAGATTTTTAAGGTTTTGACCCTTGTGACCCCATTTGGGGTCATGGGGTCACCAAACCTACAATTTAGAATCCCCATTTGCCAAGGAGTCTACACACACCTTTTCAGCTGTCTAGACCTTTTGGAACTAGGGAAAAAGATGAAATTAGGTTTTTTTGGTTTTGACCCCTGTGACCCCATTTGGGGTCATGGGGTCACCAAACCTACAATTTAGAATCCCCGTTGGCCAAGGAGTCTACACACACCTTTTCAGCTCTCTAGACCTTTTGGAACTAGGGAAAAAGATTAAATTAGGTTTTTTAGGTTTTCACCCCTGTGACCCCATTTGGGGTCATGGGGTCACCAAACCTATAATTTAGAATCCCCGTTGGCCAAGGAGTCTACACACACCTTTTCAGCTCTCTAGACCTTTTGGAACTGGAGAAGAAGATTAAAATAGATTTTTAAGGTTTTGACCCTTGTGACCCCATTTGGGGTCATGGGGTCACGAAATCTACAATTTAGAATCCCCATTTGCCAAGGAGTATGCACATAAAATTTCAGCTCTCTAGAGTCATTGGTTCTGGAGAAGAATTCGAAAAAGTGAAAAGTTTACGGATGGACGGACGGACGGATGGACGGACGCCAGACGCCTTGCCATGCCATAAGCCCATCGGGTCTTTCAGACCTGATGTGCTAAAAATGACACCATTTATGAAGTTTGACATATTTGACCTCAACAACATACTCTGTGCCCCTTTAACAGATTCAAACCTATGCCAAAATCTAATACTTTACCAATAGTAGCCAAACTTGTAAGATCATCGAGCTTGATATAGCTTAATATGTTAAATACCTAAATGCGCTCTATTGAGTCAATAGTATTGATATGAATTCCGTTTTCCACTTTGGGTCGAAGTCCCAATAAATCAACAGAATTACTTACGCATATAATTCAGTAAAGGCCAATTGTCCAAAACTATCCAAATAAAAAATGGTTTACCAAATTAAGGCTAATATAACAGGTGAATGTGTGACAAGCATATGTGATTAAGAGCAAATATTTGTAACAAGAATTACATAAGAATTGAGACACAAGCTGAAAAGAACATTGATATATTTGGTCACTATGTTGCGCCTAATACTTTCATTTCTTCCATAAATAAAAAAAGGTCCTAAAAGGCTCTAATCTTGTGAAGAGGTACAAAATGGAATATAAATTGTAGATTTGGTGAATTTGTGGCTCCTACCGGAAGAAAAATGCCTAGAAAACTTTTTTTGTGTACAGACTTAGATTTATGGGGGATTACGAGTTAAGATTTGGTGAGCCTGTCAATCATTATGATAAATGTTGATTCCCCATGTGCTATAGAGCCAATGCCCATATTTTTTGTAACTGTTTACATTGTATGATAAGCCTTATGGACTAAAGAACCACTCAAATAGTTTCTAATAACTGTAATGAAGCAGAGCAGTTTTGTTATCAACTTAACATAAACATAACATATAGTTGATAAGAACTATATTTTAATACCATGACTTGAATCTTATAATTGGCTGAAATAATTATTTTAAGAATAACCCAATAGGCTATGTTGTTTAAGGTATAAGATTTAAAATTATGTTTGGCTTGAAGATTCATAGACTAAAACACCGTGGCCCTTTTATAATTGCACTCAATGATGATTTAGAATAAAGTTTTAAGTCTCCACTATTACGTATATCAGTCAACTACTATGACCATTGACTCACGAATCCTGTTTTAAAACGTTCCAGTAGGATGTTTGTGCAGTGTTAGAGTCAGATAATATCCCTTGAAAGTTCATCAATAAAGCTAGCTTTAAGTAGATTCTTCTTTGTAAGTCTTCTTTAAATAACAATATATATGATTAAGATATCTTCATTTCCTACACTGGAATTGAACGCAAGAATGACAGTTGAGGTTATTTTCAACTCAGCAAGGGGGCATTATTGTTATTCTAGGCGAACCAAGTCTTCTGTCTCCTTCTTGTCCAGATCCAAGAGTGTGTATGAAATAAGAGCCCTGGATACAGTCTTAGTCCTATTTAAGCTAATTTAAACTATACGAAGACACAAGAAGACCAAGAAGTTAAAATCAGAAAAAGAAGTTCGTTATTTTAAAAAATTAACTCACGGACTAACTTCAGTACACTTGCGCTCTAGCAGTCTTCTTGAGATTGTTTAGCTTTTATTAGAGCACCAGCTGGATACAGTCTTAGTCATATTTAAGCTAATTTAAACTATACGAAGACACAAGAAGACCAAGAAGTTAAAATCAGAAAAAGAAGTTCGTTATTTTAAAAAATTAACTCACGGACTAACTTCAGTATACTTGCGCTCTAGCAGTCTTCTTGAGATTGTTTAGCTTTTGTTAGAGCACCAGCTTTGAACTACTTCCCCTTTCCTGAAATCTTAAAGAAGAGTAGAAATATTTAAAACTCATACATTTTTTTGATATTCAGATATATGTGTAGTAATGTTCCCCTTGGCAATTGAGAACATCATTTCAGTGTACTGTATGTGAGTTCTAATTTTGATTGGTATTTGAATGATGGATTTTCATTTGTTTATCGCTACGATATATGATCACGTTGGATATAGCTATCGCCCCATCCGTCCGTTCATATAATTTAATATCTGTTACAGAACGAAAAAATAAAATCTTTCTAAAACTTTGCATGAGTGTTACCAATCTACTGAAGCGGTGCCTTTTGATATTTTCAAATTTCTGAAAAAAAATATTTTGTATTTGTTTCAATGGAAATATGTGCTTTGTTTTCGGAGCAGAAATCTTTTCTTTCTACAGTTCCCCCAAATCCGCCTTCAATGTTTCGTTTTTGGGTTTCGTCAGGTAATTTGGCAATATATTATGAAGACCTTCACTGATCATGTTAAACAAATTTAAATACACTTCGGACAGGGATTAGGTAGATAAAAGAAACTTATATAAACAATTGTTTTGAAGGAAACCGTACAACACAAAATCACATTGTCAGTTATTATGATTATTAGTTTCTACAAGGGGAAGTTCATAGAAGTGGATATAAAACAACGGCCAATGGTTGTAATATTGATTTCATTTTTCAATATAATCTCCCTGGACCTCGATGCACGTTGCCCTTTTGTCTATGAGACGATCTATGCCCTCGCGGTAGTCGCGGAGTCTTCTGACTGGCCCCTACGCCATGCCTAAGTAGCTGCCTTGAGTTCATCATCATGCTAAATCTTGTACCATGCAAGTGTGATTTCAAATTGCAAAAACAGATAGAAGTCGCTTTGGGCCAGATCTGGACTGTTAAGGGATGATCAAGATTTTATAAGTCACATTGTTGAAACGCAGCCTGTGCAATACTACACTTGTGCACTGGAGCGTTGTCATGAAGACGCATAACTCCAGCAGTCAACATGTCGCGCCTTTTCTTGATGGTTGCTCTCAATGGCTTCAACAAGACAGCGTTGTAATATCCTGTTATTGTAGTTTTATTATTTGTGTTTAATAAGTCTATAAGTATCACGCCCTTGAAATCCTAGAAAATGGTCACCATGATCCCGCCAACAGAAGGCTGAGTCCTGAACTTCTTGGGTGCAGGAGAGTGCTTATGCTTCCATTGCATGAGTTCTCTTGGTGTCAGGATCCCTGTGATGAATCCATGTTTTACCCCTTGTACCCAGACGGGCATGAAAGTTATCGGGATCAGCATTATAGATGTCCAAGAGCTAACGACTGGATTCAACTCTTTGGTGTCGATCTAGTGCAGTTTCGTGATATCCATCTTGCAAACAGCTTTGGCAAGTGCTGATGAATAATGGTGCAAACGCTTCCGTGAGAAATGCCACACTCTGAAGATATCTCGTTCACCTTTATATTACGATTAGACATGATTAACCCCTAGACCTGTGCAACCATATCATATGTAATGGCTTCAAACGGCCTTCCTGACCTGTGCACCGCTTAAACTCAGCTGATCATTTCGTAACCGTAGAATATTGAGGGGCTTCTTTCCCATACACATTGGTCATACGGTCGCATTCACCCTTCTTTCGTGAGAAACTTGATAACCGCACGATGCTCAGTTTAAGAACTTTCCATTATTATCGTAGGGTACCTCTGTTCAACAGGCTGTAAATCCAAAGTAAATGATCGGGAAGGGTCGTGTATGTCTGTAAATTGTCATCAGATGGCCTATCTCAATAATGACATCAACGATGGTGTCTTCAATAGTCACTTCTATGTACTTATTGACTTCCGCTCGTATAACGTTTTAGTTATTACCCACTCACATTGTAATCTGCTACCTACAATAGTTCTATAAATTATGATGCACATCCTATTTCAATCAAAATTGCAACTTTACCTTTATATTGTAGCTATGGATTATTATGTGAACTAATTTGCTTACAATTGTTACCTTTTGGAAATAACACCACAGATTTTAACATATGTCATTCGAACAACTCATGTAGAGTCTCTTGGTCCATAAACTTTTGACATTTCGTCTTCTCAAACAAAAACAGCTGCACTCCTAAAATTGAAACTAGGGGGAGGGGGATATACCTTGCACCAAGGTGATCCTAATTTGTAGATTGGGGACTGAGACCATTCTCATGTGCCCCTTCAAATAATGGCTTGGAAGGCATTTCCTCCAAATTGGTAAAACATCTTCTTTTCCAAACCCAAGCAGCAGAGGAGGCAGACATTTTAAGAGTAACCTTTTTCTGACACGTAGACTCAAATTTGGAAAACGTTGGTGTTAACCCTTTCAAACCATCGGCATGGCATGGTGTCCATCCTCAAATCTTCTTATGTCTATCAATCATCCAAAATTTGGAATTTATCCTCTGTGGAGGATGGAGAATAAGATACCTCAAATAATATGGCGTGGTAGCGGTGTATATTTATGGTGATTTAACAAAACCAAAACTTATTGGTTTAGGAAGCTCAAATTTTCAGAATAACATCTTTGTTCTATGAAGATTACTTTCTGTAGATTTGGTCTTGACCGCCGTTCAAATATTGGCGTTACAGGGTACCCAATCTGTAACATTCTATCATCTTTGTTTCACACACCAGTCATGCTCGGGATCTTATGTTTTGAGAAAATCATCTTTGTAGGTTTGAGACAAAGATGTGTAAGTTTCATGTCCCAACCCCAAAAACAAGAGTGTGGTTCATATGGCGTGACCAGAATGCAAAATAAAAAGACCTATAATTTTCGAAAGCTTTGCAAAATGATCAATTGAATCATATTGATGTGGTAATGAATATTCAAACGAGCCCAAGTTCATGTCTGTAGCTCAATTAATAAGCAAACTAAAAACATAAAATGGTCAGTAATTTTTAAGTGTATGACTGAGCTTGTTCGGACTACCATCGCAAACTGTGGACTGGGCACGCAGTAACAAAGGACGAACAGGTCAAAACCTGACACCCTTGTGATTTCTGTTGCGTATTGGCAGGGCTTTGTGAATGTTAATTTGGGATTAGTTGATAACAAAAGGGTTGAGGGTGAGTAGACAGAGGTAGGATATTTGTGAGAATTTATATGTTGCTCATCTAAAGCATGTTTTTAGTTGTTTTAAATGCGTTAAGTGCTTACAGAGAGCCATTCCTTAACTGCTAGTTTTTAAAGAATCTGTTGTCTATTTAGAATTATGATTTAAGGAATATTACATGGTTTTATCCACTTTCTTCCAACTTTGTGTTAAGACATCTTGGTAATGTATGTCAGCTGGAGATATAATGGGTATACAGCTTAGTCTTTAACATCAACAATACAAAATCTGTTGAAGTACATAGACCATGGCTTTCTTATTTTTGTTATATACGATCTCTTTACATCATATCTTAAATTTTCGAAATCCAGATAATTCATATCAAATATATACTCTCTGTATGTCATATTCTGAGCCTTAAAAGATCAACTTTGAAAATAGTGTGCCAAAAGAATTGACGAAAAGCAATAAATATAAGTATTTACTTATTTCAACATTTTCAAAATGCTTCAACTGAGGAAGATAAAACATTTGAATAATTGATATAAGTTTAAGACATGTTGATCCCTCAAATTAATACAATTCACTACGGGGGAAATGATACACACTTGACATTAATTGCTATATATATTGAAATATTGGGCAGTTGAACTGGAGTAAATCAAGACCCTAGTGCGAAAATTAAAGTAACCTTCTGAAGTCTGGAAAAAAACTGGCAATTCTAGTTACTTAAGACTGAAGTCAAGAATGGTTCAGGACTCCTTTTAATATTATTTCACCCCAAATATCAAGAAATAATATGGCCTCAGAAAAGAAATAAAGTGATAAAAATAGAAATAATATGGCAGTCGTCTAAAAGTATACTTCCAGATCTTCATTGTCCAGATTTGTTTAATGAGGAGCTTGGCTGTATGAGGGCTCATATTCTGTATACAGTCGTAAAGACTGTGACTATGGACAACTGCACAAGCTCAGCCCTGACCTCATCCACTGACCCCCATTGACACGACAGTCCCCGTTGTCCTTTTTGGAACTAAAAAAGGCAACCTTTCCTGGTTACATTATTAATCTGAAAAAAATTAATTACTGGAAATACTCAATTACTTATTAATTTATTCTGTTCTTCAATAACATGCAAGGCCATTTTCTTTAAACTTTAAAATTTAGAAATTAAAAATGTATATACAGTCATATGCCTGGCCAAAATCAATATATATATATATATATATATATATATATATATATATATATATATATATATATATATATATATATATATATAATCGTGCTGCTATTGAAATAATGAAAATAAGTGCCCAAAACTACAGGCGGAAGTTAAAAGAAGCGGAAGACCAGATCCAAGATCTTCTGACAAGAAAGGCTTCTGGGTATGTATTAGACAAATCTGGGAGAAGGAGTCCAAACTGATAGAGGCAAAACAACAGGTTCAGTGGAAGACAAAAGAAGTGTGGTTGCAAAACTACAAGGTAAAATACGGGGACTCATTGTTCAAAGAAAAGGTTGGAAATAAGTCGAGACCACAAGGACATATTCAAAAATAGGGAAGTGGGACCAATAAGATATTAATTCAAAAGAGAAATAATCAAAATACCCAAACCATTTCGGGCAAATCGTTTACAGAGGCCTTGAATAGACCTACGCCATCAACAACGCCGACCCCCCTGTCATCCCAGGAGAGAATCGCTCCCTACAGCGACAGTTAAACATCTAAACAACACCAGCAAGAAAAGAAAAAAACAGCTTGGAAAACGTCCAAAGCCACAAAGCAAAAGGGTAATCGAAAGATTGACTGTAGATTTGTGCACAGTGCAAACAGTGATAATTCAAAGGAGAGAGTGACATATGTAGGTAGGGCAGTAAACAAATATTTTTTAGAAAGAGGCTCCAAACAAAGGAAACCGGGTTGGCGGGGGAGGTGGAAGCCACCAAAAGGATACATCCTAAAATTTTTAATCTTTCTGACCATCCCCTTTCTGAAAATGAAATCAAACTTTTGAAATTTACCCCGACTCCAAAGCCTAATGTAAATTTGTTGCTGCTGATGATAGTGATATTGAAGGGATTGATGATGAGGATTGTAGCATACGTGAAGAAAACTTAGTAAGAAACAAATCTAAATTCAACCCTCCTTACAACAGAGACAAATATTTAGATGAATTTTGTCAAAGAATTGAAACTAATCCTGTTCACATTAACAAAAGCACATCTAACTTAACAAAAGGGGAGTTGAAAGCTCTCCAAGACCTTTCTAATAATAAAGACATCATAATTAAAGAAGCAGATAAAGGAGGGGCTATTGTTATTATGAACAAGTCATTTTATTGTGATAAAGTCATGTCTATTTTGAATAATACAGAGTGTTATCAACAATCAACTGAATCTAAAGAAAAGGCTCTTGGTAACAAAGTTAAGAAATTATTTGAGAAGTACTCAAATGAAATCCTGGATAAAGAGACAGATTATATAACTAACTTTGAATCTAAAACGGCTAATTTCTATGTCTTGCCTAAGGTACACAAAAGTAAGCTCATTTAGACAAAAATAATGTGTGATAATAAAGAAGTCGTAAGTGTTTTAAATCCCGAAGATTTATCCTTTAGACCCATAGTTGGTGGACCTGAAAGTTGTACACAACGTCTTAGTAATTATCTAGACATAATATTAAAACCATTGTGTAAACATGTCAAAAGTTATCTGAGAGATGGCATAGATTTTTTTATGTAATTTGCCCACTCATGTTGACAAAGATTCTACCCTAGTAAGTTTTGATGTAGTCAGCTTATACAGCAATATCGACACAACACTTGGCATTAAAGCTATAACATAGTGGCTAAAAGAATACAGCAGTGAGATTCAGGATAGATTTTCAGAAAGCTTTATAATAGATGCATTGAAGTTGGTACTGACCAATAACATTTTCTTTTTTGATGGTTGCTATTACTCACAAGAGAAAGGCGTAGTCATGGGCACTAAAGTTGCCCCAACCTACGCAACCTTAGTTCTT
Organism: Phorcus lineatus; assembly: GCA_921293015.1. NCBI lineage: Eukaryota > Metazoa > Mollusca > Gastropoda > Trochida > Trochidae > Phorcus > Phorcus lineatus. The sequence goes on from OV121089.1 coordinate 15,321,829, forward strand.
GGATATTTAGAAAGGCAATTTTATGAAAAATTGGGAAATAAACTTTGACAAGAGACAAAGCTACACGTAGAAAACATGTGGAAAAGATTTCTTGATGATTGTTTCGCCATGTTAAATCGGATGAAAATCTGCAAGAAGTTCACAGCATTCTAAATTCTCTAGATCCTTCTCTTTCATTTACCATGCAAAAAAAGTAAATGTGAACTGAATTTCCTGGATGTAAAAGTCAAACTGATTTCTGAAGGCAATATACGCACGGATATATTATACAAGAGTACTGATACCCACAAATATTTGGATTTTAGATCATGCCATCCCAGACACACTAAGCGCAATATCCCATACTCTTTAGCTAGACGAATTTGCACTATTGTGTCGGAAAAAGACATTAAAGAACAACGTCTTTATGAATTAAAACTTGTTTTGATTAATCAAAACTATCCTGTAGAGTTAATAAATGATGGTATAACGAGGGCCGTTAGCTTGGATCAAAAGAAACTCAGGGAATCAGCCCATAATGGTAAATCCTCTTCCCAAACAGGCATAAACGCAAACGCTTCAATCTCAGGAACCAGTCAAATTGAACATGCAGATACGAGTTGCCTCCCATTAATTACAACGTTTAATCCAAATCACAATAATGCCCTAAGCTTGGTAAATCAACATTTACCTGTTTTACATCAAAGTCAAAGGATGAAACGGATATTGAGAAATCATCATATTGTTAATAGTCGAAGACAGCCCCGAAATCTCAGAATATTGACAAATTCTATATATGACTCTAATACTGATAAACCAGAGGTCCGAAAATGTGGCGATAAAAGATGCGCAACCTGTAAAATTTTGATTGAAAGTAGTTCAGTTAGATTGTCAGCAAAGAAAACGTTTTCTGCAACAAGAAGTATGACGTGCGGCTCAAAAAATGTAATTTACATGTTTTCATGTCATGGATGTCAGGAAATATATATCGGGAAAACAGAGCTTAAGTTAAAAAGAAGAATGAACCTTCATCGTTCACAAATCAAACAAAAGCATAATCGCACAATCCCTCTAAGTGCGCATCTAGAAACATGTGGAAAAAATATGTATTCTGTTTTCCCGATATACAAAGTTGATTCCACTGAATCTAATTGCTTGGCGGAAAAGGAGTTATTATTTATTAATAAACTAAAGCCAAAGCTTAATTCAAAACTTTAATCTAATATTCTTCAATTCAATTTCCATTTGCAAGTATGTTTTGTAATGCGCTACATATGTAGCATGCAGTCTATATATATATAATGTATCTACGCAACATATGTATCTATGCAATGTATTGTGACGTCATAATTGTTAATCATGACGTCATAACCGACTCAACGTCATTCACCTGATGAGACCTTATGGTCGAAAGTACTTGTGAATAAATCATCTTGATTTTCTACAATATCTATAACATAAATATATATATATATATATATATATATATATATATATATATATATATATATATATATATATATATATATATATATATATGTAAGACTCGATGGCAGGCCTCAAATCTGTGGCGGATTTCCAAATCTATGGCAGATTTTCAAATGCCTGACATTTGTACCTTTTTTTGTATTATTCTGCAATGATTAACCAAACCTTACGCTAGACAAACTAAAATTCGTCAACAGGAATCCAAGGGTTACAAAAGATAGTCTTTCAATATCTAAGGGCTAAAGAAGACGGACTCAATGAGGGCTAAAAGGATCCTACAAAATAAACACAATTTATGTGACATGAAGCCGCAAATGTCTTTTTTACATGTAAGGTATTGTTTAATGTATTTTCGTAACTGGGATATGGACTGTTATTATTTGGTCGTTATCCGTTTGGGATATCTTCGTGACTTCCCTAATTATTATAATTTTCCTCTCTCTTGTTTATATTCCACCAAGTGCCAATGATAAAACGTCATCAGATACTCTATTCAAACACGTTCAGAAACTCGAAAACTTATCCCCGGATGCACCGAAGTTTTTGCTAGGAGATTTTAATAAGTGTTCCATGAAGACAAGTCTACCACATTATGAGCAATACGTGAACTGTCGTACTAGAAGAAATAAAACCCTGGACCTGTTCTATGGAAACATCAAAGGAGCCTACAAGGCAGTAGACATGCCCCCGCTTGGATCTTCCGATCATAACACAGTGCATCTCCTTCCGTGCTACAAGCAACATATCAAGACAGGCAAGGCTGAAATAAAGACATTCAAGTCATGGGACCCTGAATCAATTCTTCAACTTCAGGGCTGTTTCGAGTGCACGGACTGGGACGCACTGATGGCCGGGAGCTCCGACCCTGATCAAATGACGGACACTATTACTAGCTATATAAACTTTTGTGTAGATTCTGTTATACCATCTAAAACAATTAAGATTTTCCCCAATAATAAACCTTGGGTTACAAAAGATATGAAAAATTTTCTGAACAAGAAGAAAATAGCATATTGTAAGGGGGATCTATTAGAAGTTAAAAGTATCCAAAAAGATATTTCACTACAAATGAAAAAATGTAAAGAAGAGTTTAAAGGCAAGGTGGAGAAGGAATTTTATTGTGGCAATTCTAGGAAAATGTGGAATGGTTTAAAATCCATGATTGGCATTGATAAAAAGAAAGAACATATATCCAGAATTGATGACAAGTCTTTTGCTGAAGACTTGAATTCATTTTATGCCAGATTTGACCAAAGAGATTTCTCAGAAGAATTACAAAATGAACTTAATTCATCGATCTTCTTAGGTACCACAAATGACATAAGAATTAGTGTTGACAACGTAAAATCATGTTTTCTTAAAATAAATATACGGAAAGCAACTGGGCCAGATAATCTAAAAGGAATTGTTCTCAAGTCATGTGCTGATCAACTTTCCCCTGTCTTTTGCAAGCTTTACCAGACCTCTCTTGACTTTCACAGATTACCAAAAGTATGGAAAGAATCAACAATCATACCAGTTCCAAAACGAAGCGGGCCGAAAGATTTAAATGATTATAGACCGGTTTCCCTCACGTCAGTGGCTATGAAATGCTTTGAGAGGATAGTGCTTCCCTTCCTCTTGCAAAATATAGGTCATATGTTGGATCCATTACAGTTTGCCTACCGTACCAAGAGGGGTGTTGAAGATGCGACTCTAACGATGTTGAATAAACTGTATAACCACCTTGAAACTCCCAAATCTTACGCCCGTATTTTATTCGTGGATTTCTCATCTGCTTTTAACACAATCCAACCTCATCTCCTTGTCCGCAAGCTTGTAAACATGAGTGTCGACCCCCCTTTGATAAAATGGATAAGTGATTTCCTAACAAACAGGTCACAATCAGTTCGTGTCAATAATTGTCATTCTTCAACTGTTACTATTAATACCGGCGCTCCACAAGGGTGCGTTCTATCACCTGTTTTATTCACTACATATACAAATGATTGTGTTGCACATGATCCTTCCTGCTCAATTGTCAAGTATGCGGATGATGCAGCTCTAATCGCTCTATTGAACTCTAATGAAGATGGATATCGTTCAGAGATATCGAATCTTTCTGACTGGTGCAAAGGAAATTTTCTTTATGTAAATGTCAAGAAAACAAAGGAAATGATTTTTGATTTTAGAACCGGGGAAAAGTTGGAACCTGTGAATATGAACAATACTCCGGTTGAAGTCGTATCAGAATATAAATATCTAGGTACAATCATTGACAATAAGTTGACTTGGAATAGCAACACAACATCTTTGTACAAAAAATGCCAACAGAGACTCTACTTTATGAGGAAATTAAGATCTTTTGATGTTGATGTGAAATTGATGAAAATATTCTACACTTGCTTTGTGCAAAGCGTTCTTTCTTATGGCATTCAGTGTTGGTACGGCTCTCTCAGTCTTCAAAATAGAAACAGGATAATCAAGATTGTAAATATAAGCTCAAAGATTGCTGGCACCATACTTGAACATCCTGCGTCAATATATGATGAAAATATGCTTACTCATGCACGTAAAATTATTTCTGATCCAACACATGTCTTACACTCAGAATATTATCTTTTGCCATCTGGAAAACGTTTTAATGTTCCTTACCATAGGTCAAATCGAACCAGGAAATCATTCATACCCTCGGGTATTACAATTTTAAACAAGAGTTCTGAACATTGTTAATGATATCAAAACTGCTTTGTGCGGCTTGTGTAATTATATAAATATGTATGTGTGTTGTTGTTTTTTTGTGTATCTATATTGCATTGCATAGTATTATCCTTCCATAGTATTGAATTCTTATTGTTAAGTTTTACATGTATCTTGTCATGCTCTGTCGGATGTAAGAAGAATTCCCTTCTGGGTAATAAAGTGTTATCTTATCTTATCTTATCTTATCTTATGCTTGCGACGCAATTGGGCATTACGACGGGAACAGTTAGCTATTATGACGTCATCGCACAATGACGTCACTTAGCATGACGTCATGAAACAGTCTAACAATCAAACAAGCCACAGATAAGGAAACCCGCCATAGATTAGAGACCCGCCACAGATCTGAGTTCTATATATATATATATACATATATATATATAGAACTCAGATCTGTGGCGGGTCTATATATACACACACACATACATATATACATATATGTGTGTGTGTGTGGGGGGGGGGGGGAGGGTGTGTGTGGGTGTGTGTGTGTGTGAAAATTTCCTTTTTTGGTGTATATCAAATCTGATTCACAAATTAAAGAAACACTAAGAATGCAATTTTATGCTTGTGAAATCAAGGAAATATGAGAATATGCCTGTTTAACAGTGTTGCGATTCAAGTTGGAGGTTAGCCCTATTTAAACATTTTCAGGTTTGATTTGCCACACTTCATTAAACACGGTTATCTGGCAAGTTTAGCTACCATTGAACAATATTGGGCAAAGGTTTGAATTTGTTAATTGACAGGACCTCGACCCAAAGCGGAAAGACGTCTTAAAAATCTATATTTTTTACCCGATTGTGCACAGTTTTGTTTTGACATGTTCAACTACGCGTACATGTTGGTCTGGCAAGTTTTGCAACCATTGGTGTAGTATGAAATATTTCATATACGTTTAAATTTGTTAATTTTGATAGGACCTCGACCCAAAACGGGATAACGTCTTTAAAAGCCATAGTTTTGAGCTAATGCTGCGCATTTTTGTTTTTTACCAAGTGTAGGTTTGTAATACACGATCAACTGACAAGTTTGGCCACCGTTGGCCAACTATTAGATATTTGGCATCGGTTTGAATCTGTTAATTTTGACAGGGCATCGACAAAAACCGGGACAACGTCTTTAAAATCTAAACGGTTGACCCAATTGTGCGCATTTATGTTTAGACATTTATGGAGTCATGTTACACGATGATCTGGCTAGTTTGGCTACCTTTTGTCAAGTATTAGATATTTTAATCGGTTCGATTTTATTAATTTAAACAGGACAACGGACCTCGAGCCAAAATAGGAAAACGTATTTCGACCTATAATGTTGACCCAATTGTGCACATTTTTGTGTTTCTTATGTTTCAAACACAGTAATCTGGCAAGTTTGGCTACAATTGGCTCGCAATTAGAACTTTTACATAGGTTTGACACTGTCCGTTATGACAGCACCATTGACCAAAACGGGAAAACCTCTTTGAAATATTTACTGTACAGCAAAAGTGACCATTTTTTTGTTTTTACCTGTTCAATACAATTGGATTTGGCAAGTATCGGAATTTTGGCATAAGTGTGATTGAATATAATTCGACCAAAAGCAGACGGAAATCTATTCTTAAATGATTATTTAATCGTGTCATAACCTCAACCCAAACTTGATATCCTAATTATATGTTGCCTATATTATTAATTACACATACGAAACCTTCACATGCCGCTTTATATGTTTGTCTTTGTAATATGTGGAAAGGTTCTAGTAGGAAATCTGTAAACAACTCTTTCGTTTTTTTATATTTCGATGTAAATGATAAAAGTAAATGGTGATATATCTTAAAAAAATGAAACCTATGAATGTAATATCAAGTAGCTGGTAAAGAGGATATATTCTTCTCATAGCTCCGTGACAGTAGAATGAAAACTGAAATCCCAGCAGGCACAAAACGTCTATAAGACGTTTAAAAGACGTCTTTTCAACGTACCCCTTTTGACGTCTAAGCCTAGATGTTGATAGACGTCTAAATGACGTCTTAAGGTAGACCTTCACTTTCATACATTTTTTTATAATGCTTTGATATTTCAGTTTGAAAGATGTTTCCTTTGCTTATTGTATATAAACAAACCTTTCTAAAATTAGGAATTAAATATTGAAAGATCTCTGTCACTTAACATGAATATTACAATATTTTTTGTAGGTAAAGAAAATATTTGCATCAAATTATATATAACACTCAAATGTAATTCATCTTATAGATCTGTCAAAATTTATAAGAAAATAATTATAAAATGTTCTGGGTGAAGAGATTCGAACTTCAATTCTGATCGAAATTGTAGTCAATGCAGTGCACAGATAATTTTTCCATGCAGAGTTGCGATCCTTACATGCGCTTTAAAATAGGCGCCATTTTTAATTCCTTTGTTCTCAAAAGGGATGGGATTTCTCGATATCATCCTATCTGAAGTGGTGTTTCTTACGGTTTCTTTCGTCTACAGTTTACGGTAAGATTATGTTTTCTGTATATAGGTCATGCTAATTAGTTTTACCTTTTCAGTAATCAAGATGCTCATTCGCCGGTATCTTTCCTTTGTTTACAATGGTCGTACTTTCAGCTCGTAACTTTGTCATGCTACTTCAAAACCATCCTGCTACATCAGCGTATTTGTCTCCACCTAGCTCCATCATATATCCTGATATCCTTCGGCATAAAACGCTCGTATCGCTTACGGCTGGTTACACAGGGCTATTTATAGCCTACATTGACATTTGTTTGAATTCTCATCCGGGAGGTGCCACTATCGCTGAGTACGATTCATTTCATTGGCTTGCTTTATTTAGCGAAACGAGCGTTTTAGGCCGAAGGATATTAGAGTATATGATGGAACTGGGCGGAGAAAAATACGCTGATGTAGCAGGATGCTTCAGAACATGTGTGTAGTTCTTTGTTCGTTCACATATTTGAAAAAAATATAGCTTTCTCTATTTTTTGACTGAAACCAAATAATTCTTGACCAAATTCTTTCGCTAGGTATTTTGTTATCCGACCTTTCATAGTGGCTTATTAATTATAAATACACCTTTATTCAATGCAGAGCCCCTGATTCAGTGAGGAACATTTTCATCAATAGATAACTGTCATTTTAATTCACTGCAAAAAGTAACCCTTTTATAATAGTTGACTTATGTAGATTCTACTATTGTTAGTTTCTAGTTGGTAATATAAGTTTCGTTTGGTGTCTCTATATACATATATATTTTCATCAAATTGATTTTTTCCGGACACGTAGGTTACCAAATATTTAACAGTGTTTACATATATTTTGATTTGCATCAGAATTCATAGGTACAAATGTTGACCATTATCATGATTTGAGATAACAATTAGGGTTTCAATTTATTTTCAGATACTTTCACCAATCTGTTACAATGACGCAATCAAGGATACAATTCTCAAGAACGGCGGAATTCTTTTAACATGCTCTTTGAAGATGCAGGAAGAAAATGGCCTTGAATCAGGACATTCACACTTTAAGAATTATTCTTCAGCTTGCGACAATGATATGAAGATTTGAAAAAAAATCTGATTCTAAGTAAAGTTCAAATTTAACACATATAAAAGCAAATAGTATTGTATTATTACTACAGTATATATGTTGATTGAATTAAATAGATTTTGATATTAAATAAATATTTTATCTTATTTTGGCTTTTTCCGTGTTTATTTTCAAGGCACAATTGCTCATCACTTAGCCTGAAATTTTTTAATCTATTCATAAGAAACTTTAAATATAATATAAACATGAAATTAAGTTACCATATCAAATTCTAAAATGCTATCCATTATAAGTCATTATATTGTTTTAGATGGTGGAATGATGGGGCTTAAATGTATCTATTTTCATGTAAAATATGCAATTGTGCCTTACAAAAAACAGGTTTTTGTTTGAAGCCCTAAATCCTGATGAAGTTCCCACTGCATAGCATTATTATACTGGGGTATAACACAACCACTTTAGGACACGTGTTAAACTTTTTTCAGACGTCTGTTAAATATTTTGGGAGGTATTCAAACTTCTAATAGAGGTTCAATATATGTCTAATAAATGTCTAAAAGACGTCCAATACATATCTAAAAGACGTCCAATTGACGTCTACCTGTAGACGTCTACACAACGTCTAGGCTTACACGTCTTCCTAGTCCCACATATTAGACTATATTTAGACGTCAGGATAGACGTAATGATAGACGTCTATTAAACGACGTCTAATAGACGGCTATTATCCTGCTTGGATAGCCCTTTAAAGGGGCAGTGGCACGTTTTCGGAAATTTTATTTCTGAAAATTTTCCCTAATAAACCTAGGTTTATTTTTTATGTCGAATGCATTACCTTAAGAGGGTGAAGCACCTCACGACTTAACCCGAATATCCGCAGTCATAGAAGAAAACCTAAGCAAAATCTGTACTCGTACTAGACTATACCAAACGCCATAAAGTGGTTTATTCACCTGTTCAAAATTCAGCTTTCTTTCTCAATGTACCAAACCACTTGTAGAATTTTGAAGGAGAATAATTATGAGATCTGTGTAAATTTATACAAAATATAAACTTAATTTCATTTTTCATAATATATTTGTTAATACGTACAGAGCATGTAATGTAAACAACATCATCTCTTGATTTGTCTCCTTATTCTGATAGTTTCCATTTTTCATTCCTGAAGATCAAATATCTAAATAGGAAAACCATGTTTATATTTCGCTACAACTACTAATCAACTGCAAGAGCTGATCAGGTGACTAGCATTGAGTCGGTTATGATGGAATGAGTCATAAGTGTGATTTCACACTAAATTGCAAAGATACATATTTAGTGTAAGTACATTACATAGAGACAGATTGCATGTATACACATGGTTTGTTGTACGATACATTAATTTTGATATACATGTTCATAAAATGTATAGATCTAAGATTAAATATAGGGAGCTAAACTTTGGCTTTGATATTTTTTAATAACTTTTCTCGGCCAAGTTCAGGAGAAGCTACTTTGAAATCAGAAAAAGTGTCTGATGAAAACTTTGACTTTTGTGAACCATGAAGATTCATTCTTCTTTTTCATTTCAGCTCTGTTTTTTCGATCTTTATTTCTTGACATCCATGACCTCAAACCATGTTTCTAGTTGCATGTTATTTATCTTGTTACAACAACGTTGTATTTATTTAAAATCCACAGGTCTTTATTTTGTTTAAATGGCCTTTGCATGTTTATTATTTGAGTACTTGTTACAATATATAGGTATTCAAGTTTGTTTTTTCAGATAAAAATTTACAGGTGTGTAAAGGACGATGGATCAGTCATCCCGTGATAAATGAGTTTGATCAAGCTGGTGATACCAAAGAAATGTCAACTGCTCATAAACCATCCGGATACCTTGTTCGCAAAACGCAATATATGTAATATGTAAATCTATTACTGAAATGTTATATTACTTGTTATTCTAAAATTTCATTTTCATAAAATGTAATATTTTAGTTGAAATAAAATCAATATGCACTTTTATCGAATAGTTTCATTTAGCTAAAAAGTAGTTATCCAATAGATAGCACTATATAAATTTGACCTGCAGTCGAGAAGATTTCGGGATATCACCGAGCAACAAAACTTCTATATCATTTCACTGTATTCCGTATCCAATATAGCAAACTCTTCAAATTACAAAATAAAAGAAACATAGGGAAGACAAGAAGTTTTAGTACTAAATTGTTTATTTAAAAATATTGACATTTCGGTGTATATCCTGAAATTTAAAAACATGACAATTTTGTGTATTCTTTATTCCCCCATTCCATTAGTCCACGATTGGTCACAAGTGCAATTTCATTGTACAAAAACAAATGTATGAGGCCAAATGGCGGCACAAGTCCACACATTTTAGAGGTAAATTCAATTACTTACTTACTTACTCTACTAGTCTTATGGTGTATGTCATTCTATACTGGACAAACAAAGTTAAGGATCACTTAGTTTGAATGTTTTTATTCCTTAAGGAAAATAAAGATAAAACATTTCATTTCATTTCTGAAGCGTTTAACAACATTTTGAACAAACAATTGACTAAATAACGTCGTCAGAGCATGATAAGGAATACCAATGGCACTAGAAGTTGGTCACCTCTGAGCATCGTGAGAAAATGGGCATCATGGGCACGACTCTGTCACTTCACAAATCATCGTCAATATTGTGAATGACCTCCGTGTGCGTTCAACACGGCTTGACATCGACGTTGCATGCCATTAATCAGTGTGTGAAAATTGTTTTGAGGAATATTGGCCCATTCCTGGACAAACACATTTTCAAGTTCATTGAGCTCATTGAGTTGGACCCAGACATGTTCGATAGAACTAAGGTACGGGGAAAGACTGCCGCGTTAAGATACTCATTGTCCATCAGAAAAAAGTTTGGACCCCTGTTGACGCCAAACACGTCTCCTGCCATCATGACAGTCGATCGTGACTCTTCCGTGAATAAGACATTACGCCAGTGACGTCTTTGCCATTGAACGTGACATTTTGACAACACTCGACTCTGGCTCTTCTGTGTCTTGGAAGGAGATGTGGCCGTACAGCTGGACGATGTGCATGAGGACCCATTCTGTGAAGACGGTTACGAACAGTTTGAGGTGTGATATTGACACCGGTGACTTGTTGAAAGGCCCATACAGTCTGACATCATCTTGGAAACGATTCCGGCGTGTCAGAATACCGAGATAACGATCCTGTTTCGCCGTTGTGGCACGTGGTCTCCCACTTCTAGGGAGTTCCTGGACGTTATTGGTTGTCTGGTATCGTGTCCACAACCGGGAAATGACGCCCATCATGCCACCGAACCTTCTCTGAGAATGGCCCATTTCGAGCACACCAACTGCGCGATTCGCCTCAGCAGTGGTTCAGTGACATCTTTGAGGCATATTGGTTTTTCACAAGAGTTAATCAACCGACCTGTGATAATTTGCTTGGTAACAAAGCTTTTTGACCAATGAGTTCCACTTTAGCATATGGCAGTTTCAATAAAGAAACCCCATGCTGCTTTTGTGCCACGACATGCATGCTGTGCACGTGCAATGCCCTGTTACACGTGCATCAACTTCCAAACCGATAACATTCCAATGTTCGTTATTTCAATTCATTTGTTTTTTTCTTTCGTCAACTTGACCACCGTTTATTATGGTGATCCCTAACTTTTTTTTGTCCAGTATATAATGAAACATGTTTTTTACTGACATATCTTCTCTTTCTCAAAATTCCAAACCCAAGCTTCCTACTTCATTTTGATCTTTTGATGCCGTTTGACATTAGAGAATATAGGCGGGCGGTTAGGATACATTACCTGGCTGTCAAAGCATTTACACTTACATATCGTTATCTATATTCTTTACTTCTTCCGTATATATAAAACTCCAATTTATATATATGTTTTTATTCTATAATTACGCTGGGAGTGGGGTAGCACAGTGGCAATCGCGTTCAACTTTGGATCAAGAAGTCCGTCTGGGGCTCGGCAACTTTGTCGGCAGTAGAGAACTGTTACACATGTAAGGTTTTGATGCAATGTTACACTGAATATCAGCACAGTACCACCCATGTTCCACCTAGTTCCAGCCGACGCTCGCAGGTTTCAAGGCAATGCATAGCAACGAAGCTGCGATATAACTGAAATACTCTCGAAAGCGGCGTTAAACCCCAAATCACCTCACCACTTCAGCTATGACTATGCTGCAGCTATATTCATAGAATTCCTGGCCCTTTTACAAATCATACTTATAATTTGAATATTGTGTATTTAAATGTAAGGAGTCTTGAAGATAAAATAGATATACCCTTACCTGAACTTGGTTCATACTACGTAATTTGTCTTACAGTAACTTGGCTACATAGTGATATTTCACAAAATGATATCTATATATTCCATATGTTTATGTACCTTATCGTGATGATCGCCCAAGCCGGGTAGGCGATAGCTATATAAGTTTTGATTAAATTATACGTGAATGACGTGGCCAATCTAGTAACACCAACAATCGAAGAAAAATGGATACAACTTATATACAAAAACAAAAACTATTTAATCTGAACTATTTATCGCGCAAGTAAAAGCGAAACATCTAAAATGGTTATCACTTGAGTCCTATATTGACCAGAAGAAGTTGATATTCTTTGAAAAATGAAATGTGAAAACTTCTTTACACTCGTTGCATTAACAACAATTTTACATATCTCATGAACGGTTGCACTCACAGTTTTCAAATTTGGTGAACTATATAGGCTACATTTGGAAACGTCGCAGACATCAGTTGATTATTCAAAGTCGCCACAGCACTTTGACCGCCTTCTAAAATCTTGTTAATGTAAATTTTGTAACAAAATACATTAGTACATTATGTTCAAGGGCGACGCAGCATTGTCATCACATTTCTTGTTTTCGTGAATTATCCTTACAAACATCGAACGGCCTCAAATTTGATGACAGTTCACTACGTATACGGGGCCTACAGAAACTGACACCACTTTTAAAACTAGTAGACGTATCTTATTCGGTTCATTGTAGCGGCGGGGCATTGTCATGTTAGTCGCAATTTTTTTTTACTTTCTAAAACTTTTGAAAACGTTGTCATATGCGTTCTGGAATAGATTGTAGAGTCATTGCCTCTCAAAGATATGAGTTTCTCTTGATTTGTTTTTATTGAACATGCGTGATATACATTCAGCTTTTTAACTTGCATGTATCCCGAAAACAATTGCTTAACAACGGTAGGTAGGTAGGTAGGTAGGTAGGTTTCATTGTATTTTTTTTTTTATTCCAGTAACTTATTTAAACAATTTTGAATATGATCTTGGAATTGGAACATCATTTATATTTTATGTTTTCCTATCAAAGTGAGGTGAGGTGATTTGGGGTTTAACGCCGCTTTCAAGGGTATTTCAATTCTATCGCGGCTGCTAGTATTATTGCAGGGAGAAAGCCCGACACATCATTGTGGCTATGCATTGCGGTGAAACCTGCGAGCATCGACTGGAACTAGTGAACCATGGGTGATACTGGGCTGGAATTCAGTGAAGCATAGCACCCAAACCGTACTGCGTGTAGAACAGTTCTCTACCACGGACCTCTTGATCTGAAGCCGAACGCTCTAATTACAACGCTATCCACGGGTTTAATGACGGAGATATTGTTCAAAACACGTTAAACCCTCTAACAGTAAATCGAATAAGATAAAATTACTAGTTTGAACAATTTGGTAGGAGGCATGATGTGCAGTGTCACTTTTGAATAAAAAGCAAGATGGCTGAGATGTAGCAATAAAAAAAATTCAGAAAAAGGTGTAAATGTCTGCGTTACCAACTCTGTAGTCTGTTACCATATTTGGAAACATTGTATGCAACGGTTTATTAAATGTAATGTTGATGTCAATGTCACCGTAACTGTCTGCATAATCGTTACACAGTCTAGATAATGGATGCAATGGTTCAGGTGATTTGCATTTGAAAATCAATCAAAATGCCGTGATGACCGTGATCGCAGTGGTTTAGCTCGACAACTTTGTCTGCAGAAGAGTACTGTTCTACTCACAGTAAGGTTTGGGTGCAATGATACACTGATTTCAAGTGCAGTGTCACTTTTGAATAAAAAGCAAGATGGCTGAGATGTAGCAATAAAAAGAATTTAGAAAGAGGTGTTAATGTGTGCGTTACCAACTCTGTAGTCTGTTACCATATTTGGAAACATTGTATGCAACGGTTTATTAAATGTAATGTTGATGTCAATGTCACCGTAACTGTCTGCATAATCGTTACACAGTCTAGATAATGGATGCAATGGTTCAGGTGATTTGCATTTGAAAATCAATCAAAATGCCGTGATGACCGTGATCATCGCAGTGGTTTAGCTCGACAACTTTGTCTGCAGAAGAGTACTGTTCTACTCACAATTAGGTTTGGGTGCAATGATACACTGATTTCAGGCGTAGTACGTAGTGTAGCGTCATTTGCTGAGGCCAGGAAACAGGCCTCTGCAAGTGATAAAGCTTCCACATCAACATCTTCAGTTCATAAGCTGTCAATTGCAATCAATTACTACACAAGCAATTAATTATAAACCCCAATTGGAAAAACCAAAAACAACTCAAACTCAAACATACTGTAACATTTCTATTACTCACATGCTCTAAGAATTCTTCATCGGCAATTTATGTACCTGAATTTCATAAATATCATAAGGAACAGGAAGAACGACCACTCAATTTAGATTACGATAATGGAGATTATAATGAACACATCTCCCTTTCGGAACTTAAAACAGCACTTGCTAAAGCACATGATACACCAACTGGCCCTGATGATATCCATTATCAGCTTTTAAAACATTTCCCGATAGCCTGAACAAGTTGCGTTTTATTGCTTATTTTCCAAATTAAATTTTCTGTTTCTCTCACGTCCTAACCCACCAACAGATTTTCTTCAAAAATATTTTTTTATTTTGCTTTCTCTGGGACAACAAGCTTGAAAAAATTAAGCGGTCAGTGGTTTGTAAACCAGTAGCAGAGGAATGGCTTGGGATGACTGATATACAAAAGTTTATATCGATGCTCTGAAAATAATATGGATAAGAAAGTTACTCTGTAATGATTATAATAGGAAGAGGAAAGATCTTTTTTTAAAAAGAATGTCCACAATATTTTAACTTATTAATCTTTGGTATTGAATTTCCACTGAAACTCTTCGAATCATTAAACAACATTTTTGGAGATACTCAATGAATGCTTTTGCAAAATAAAGCTTCAAGACTAAACCATGTACTTGCTGAATTTCATTGAATTTTTTAAAAAAAACAGTCCATATATACAGAAAAACACTTGGCATACAACAAAACAACTGACAACCGTCCCTCATAAATCAAAATTCTAAATACAATACACCACCAGGGTCTTTGACTTTGTCTTTGGGCATTACAGGCATCTTTTGCAAATCGGTGCACCAAGTTAGCACTTCAATACATAACTTAACTCAAATTTAACCCTTCAAGTCAAGCTAACGACTGCATATTTAATCCCGAGTGTCAGCAGTTATAATCTTCAAATCCAAAAGCAATTCCACAAATTCGGATATCGACCTCTCAGATATTGCAGGGTTTGCTGGCCACTCCACCATGGCAGTTGGTCAAGCCCCGTGTTGATCTCAACTGAACCACTCAAAAAAAAACATGAAACCAATCAACTAATATTCCTGCAGGCTTTTAATGAACTCTGTTACGCAGCAGCAGTCTCACCTTCAACAACTTATGCCTCAAGGCTGCATGCTAGCAGCAGTATCTTCACTGCAGAGGCAAAGGCCATCTGAGAGGCCATTCAGTACATTGAAAATTGGTTTCTTAATAATTATATCATATTTTCAGACACGTTCCTGCTTGCAGACAATAAAAAATTGATCACCCCATAATCACGTATATTCTAGATCTATCTGTTCATAATACATTTCTCCAATGCGACGTCATCTTGTCCTGGCTCCCTAGATCATCTAAAGGCAGTCCATCCATCCAATGATGATTTTGACGTTGTAGATTTTTAAACTTTATTAATCAGCTTTAACCAACACTTCATTAAATCTCACGCCTCTGATGGCTAAAATATTGCCCAAGCAGCCCTAAACAATAATCCTGATAAGCAGGGTATATATCAAATCATATTAAACAACCTAACATAACAAAAACTTCAAGTCATCGTACTTCTCACTTGATTTGCGAAAGAAATTCTTCATGCGGTAGACATGTATTTATTTTTTCTTTCCTGAGGACTATTGAAACAGATGATTTACTTTGCTTTAAGGGGGCGTAATACTTGCTGACCAGATTTCTTTCTCGACCACATCATCAATGGTCTTAAAAAAAGAATATAAAAGGGCGTATTTACTTTTTTATCAGAAAGTTATGTGCGTATCACAATAGAGGGGCTCCTACCACCATTTTCAATTATATAAAATACAAATTCAGATCTTTCAATACAGTGTATGGAATAATTTTTCAGGATCCCTAGCAAACCGGGCTAGTATGCTTTCAGAGTTAATAGCCCATATGAAAAATTACTAGCCCAGATGACCAAGAAAATATAGATTTCAAACAACTCACAAAAGTTGTCATTTATTTATTATTATGTCTGTGAACTTCAAGGCTTCTCAAAAAGATAACATTTCGACAAATCTGCAATATACCTGGTCAGGACCAGGCTACATAGTCACAGAATGAACAGCAACAGCTGAACAGCAATCCAGTTCAGTTATTTAGTCGCCCATCAGAGTGATCAGACTCAACTTCCAGGTCAATTACATCAGAACCAATGTCAGTAATATCAGACCATACTGAATCTGAAGCGCTGTCATATGCATCACGTGTTTGCAAGTCCTGGTCCATTTCTGTATCGATTATGTCCAGAAGGAATTTTGACAGTTGAAAAATTACCATAGCAACTTCTGCAAATGTGACAAAACATTTTTGACCTGTCCGAAATGAGCCAGTGAAACTCCCTAGACCACATCAAAATAAAGTTACGCATCGATCTTTCATATTCTCTATCTGATTATCTTTTTTCTTCAATTTTGCTAGTTTTCTTTGGTATGGTGGCACTTTTGCCTTGAAATAAGGCCTGAATGTCAGATTGGCGTTTCGGCATGTTCGTAGCTTAAAAATAATAAGGTAATCAAATGAAAGAAAAGGCGGGAACAGTATTTTTACTTAACCAATTCTGAAAATTTACACTAGCAGGCTGGGCTAACGTTATTATTTTTTCAATAGCCCGGGCCAATTTTATCTAGCATCGGGCTACCGGGCTGGTGGTTATTTCGAAAGCTGGTTCAATATCTTTCCACCACTTGACTCAATACCATATCATGGTGTGGTGGTTTGCGAGACCTCGAGAGCTATACCAGTGGGAGCTATCAAGCTGGACAGGTCGATGGGTGTCAGACCAAATTTGAGTCATAATAAAACCTCTTGTCCATCTCTCCCTATGCATTTCTTTCCGTCTTCTCCCTTATTCTGTCGATCCCTTTTTCCCTGATCTGTGTTTAATAATTGAAATATTTGTGAAAGCACCTTAACCCGCATTCATTCACTCACTAAGTACTAAAAAAACAAAGAAGGAGTAAGACTTTTTAGAGAAAGAAAGTTGTCGTATTGGCCCAACAATGGCATTGACCACAATTTCGGCTTTACACGAGCAACTTTCAGTAGACTGTAGAAACGACTAAGAAATACAGGCCAAAAAACAGAGGGGCCAAGGTGTGTATAATCAATCACGTGTGATAACGTCCGCATCATCCGGTATTTTCATCTAACGCCGACATCGGCAGCAATGACAGAAGTACGACACCTCATAAGTTGACACAAAGTGTACGGGTAACTCAGAAAATACGGGATTTGACCGAATTAACCCTACGAAGTCTATCTGACCCATAAAACCGACATCATTTGTCATGGGAAAGGCGAGACGTTGTCAGATGATTGATTGGAAATGCTTTTTGTTCCTGGATGAGAGTAGATTCTGATAGCCCATGTCTTCAGATGTGCCAGTGAAAGATTGGCATAGAATTGCGTTAAGCACGTCCTTACACATCCTGTCTCAGGGTAAGACGTAAAGCTGAGGCTCCACTCTTCTTACCCTGGGTGTAAACCCCAGCATAAACTTTGCACCGTGACCTAAGACCAACGAACGTTCTAAAAATAATCAACCAATGACTGCGCTTGAAAGGGCAGTCGGCAATTTATTTTGTCGGCGTCCATCCCTTCGAAAATAAAACCGAGTGAGTGAATCAGCGAGTCCGGGATTAACGTGATTTCAACAATATTTTAGTTATTAAACACGTGGATGACATGCATCCGAAAGAGATTGGACAGATCAGGGAGACAGGGATCGACAGGATGAGGGAAAAGACGGCAAAAAAGACATAGTGAAGGAAAGGCAACAGGTGTTAGAACAACTCAAATTTGGTCTGGCTTCTACTCGACGACCTATCCAGTTTTGGTGCACCTGCCAGGAGCATGTAAGCTCCGGCTGGCATAGCTCTATGGGTCTCTGAAGCACGCGAACCACCACACCACGATAAGGTATTGAGTCAAGTGTTTGAAAATCAAACAGATCCTTAAACACTGGATATATATATGTTGTTATAATCTTAACAGAATTGCAAAATTTGACTCGGACATAATCACCATCGTGGATCGGTAAAAAAACAACCTATCGGTTCAAGTTTGTTTACCTGTGGACGTCGACATTTAGCGGCATAGTGAAAGCCAACTGGAGTTGGAGAGGCTTTCTTTGGTTGGCTGAAATTTAATCGCACGCCATCACGATAAAAGTATTTGATTGGCTGAATCATAGGCCGACAGGATGGTCCTTACATTTGGATATGGTAACGTTATAGTGTCGGAAGAGATTTGTGGAACATCGAAACGAGACCAGTGGTAAAGCAAGAAAATAAAGGGATAAAGTTTCACGACCTCTTTTCTTCCCATTTATACAGCTTAAATGATAAAGCAAAGGCCTTAAAAGGCTAGATTGACAAACGCTTCTTTGGACAGACAAATATGAAGACTACCAGTGTAACCTGTTATCTGTCAGCCATCACCAACTTGACTAATGTCTGCTACAATAATGGCAACAGATCCTGCCAAATGTCAACATTGTCTTACGTCGTCATTGCATCACCATGCGTTGGTTTTATTGTTACATGTGATTAACATTTTAGTGATCAGTTGATTTTACATATGCGACAATTTTGGGAGAAATAAAATTTGTTTCCGAATCTATACTGAGCAAACATGAACACTTGATACTGATGAGTTTCAACATTTTTCTTTTCAAATAAATTTTAAAGGGTTTCTGACAAAATTACAGTGTGAATCCTTTAATTTCTTTAAATTGTAAAAGCACGTGCATCCCTTGACTTTGGAGCATATAAAGATGAAAAACTTGAAATGCAGGTGCGCACATAAATACATTATGTCATTCGGTGCGTGTTTGCATAAACTGGAAAAAAACCTGCAAAACAAATTCATTTTTTCAAATAATCTTTGTTAGAAAATGCAGCGTTTTTAAATGAAGAACGTCAACATGTTATGGGGAGTCTCCATGCTGGTCAGTCTGGGTTGTAGTCAAAAGGGCCGAAGGACAAAAAGGCCGAGAACCTAGGAGTCAAAAGGGCCGATTGAAAAAGTCAAAAGGGCCGTGTAAAGTCAAAACGGCCGTGACATATAGTCAAAAAGGCCGTGACAAAAGTCAGAAAGGCCGAATTACCAAAAAAATTGTAAAGTTTATTAAAAATGATGTTTTTAATAAGCAATTGTATCAATAATGTCAATATACACTACATTATCATTTACAGATAATTACAAATGTAGTTGCATATGTGGTGTCTCTTATATCAATCTCTGTTTCCTCAATATGCTTCCCCAAACACTCGACAAAAACAATATATGATATGAAGGGACTTTTAACAATTTTAAATGTCCCATCAACAAACCACTGCTGTGCCATGGATAACTTAGACAACTGCCGATCAGTCGCAAACAAGAGATGCCTCTCCCCTTTTACACTGACACCTCCGCGAAGAAACCCGTCCGTAAGAAACGTCTCTGTTGGCGGTTCAGGCCAGGTATTCTGGTTTGTCTCTGCTTACTGTTGGTAGAACTGGGTCCACCATGTCGCTGGTGATGTTCTCTGCAATGGATCTGGCAGACTTAAACAAGTCTTGTGCTGCATATTTCTTCACCTATCATATAACACACAAATATATAATAATAAAGGTAAAATAATATGTAAAATGTGAGCCACCCAAAAAATGGGTTATGAGCCTCTTAAAACTATAACAGTAAACACATTTACAGAGTGTCAGAATTCCAATTGCCAGAGGGTTCAATTAACGATTAATTGATAATGCTCACCAACTCGTTAGGGTCTAATTAACAAACAAAGGATTAACTTGAGATACAATTACGCTCTTTACAACAGCAGTGGTTTGTTGTTAATAACCAATTAATTGGTCTTACTCACCTGGGTGCCGTTTCACTAAACGTTCGTAACTAAGAACGTTCGTAAGTACTTACGACCGATATTACGAATTTGTCATAAAAAGATAAGAGCGTTTCACTAATCGTTCGTAAACCGATCGTAAAGTAATCATCGTTACGATTTCATCGTAACGAAATGTGGAACTCTTTGAGAGGTGAAGGTAAAAAGGTGAAAAAGAATTGTGAAGCAGGTGCGCGAACACGTACAAAGTACTGGACTGTAGGGCTTTTCAAATTCAATCGAAATGTTAATTTACTATCCCTTAATTTATTCAATGAAATTCCTTGTCAAAATAAAATGAATAAGTGGGAATATCGCCTTTTATCGCAATATTATATGTTAAAAACTTATTTTAAAAAACTCGTGTTCAAGATTCTTAATAGTTGATCATTTACATGTCACAACAAACTTATCAATGTTTACGCTAGACATTTTTTATCAAAGGGTCAAGGACAAATTCCAGGGAATCCCTAATGACGTCAGTGCCTGGGATTCCCGTTTCCCGGTGCTCAAAATAAAACGGCGTCCAAGTGATGTGTCTTACACTGAGAAGAATGAGTTGGCCTTCTGACTAACAACCGTTGGCTGAAATTGTGTAATTGAGGGTGTGTACGTCTTGATTTGATAATAGCAATGTTGTTAACTTTACTCGAAATCAGTCTATTTGAAAAATATAAGTAGAGGTCTTTAAATTATATCAAATTTGCGTACAATACACAGACGGCTGTAACGGTCGCCTCATCGCTTCGGCTTTTGGGCATGCGATTGCTTGGCACAGTACCGGTGACATCGTCTGAAACTCTGCTTGATCGTGAATTTTCTCGATGATCTGTTGCTTGAATAGACTGACGGAGGGAAAATTAAAGGTGTATCGTTGATAAACTGTATTTAGTGTATGAACTGTTACTCGACTGACGCCATCTTTGTTACATTTACGAACGAAATATCAAGTTGCGACACCTCCTTAGCTGTCGTAATTTTTGACGTAACTTACGAATATTTTATGCTACGAATCTTTAGTGAAACGCTTACGATAAAATTCGTAACGCTAAGATCGATTTTACGAAATTCGTAAGCTTACGAACGTTTAGTGAAACGGGGCCCAGGGCTCTAACCTGTACGGACTCCAGTTTGCCTGCTTCTGCTGTGTGGGAGTGGATATGTTTGCCAGGTTGTCTGAAGCCTGTAAAAGTATATTGTCGAACATTGGTTTCAACGAGATATGGTTGAAGCAGGAATTACCAACAGATTATCTATCAGATATAAAACAAAGAATAATGATCATGCGGTCCAGTATATTTTTAGTCAGTTGTCTAGTTCTTCTAAATGTGTGATATAATATAATATAATTGATCAATGATCACTTCAATATTATTTACATAAATCTATTCCACGTCTGTATATAAATTATTTGTCTAAATTTAGGCTTAGTTCCCACCAGTTAGCTGTAGAAACTGGTAGATATAATAAAATAAATATTGCTAATCGTAAATGTCTAATGTGTAAAGATGATATAGAAGACAAATTCCATTTCCTATTAAAATGTCCATCGTATATCAACTATATAATATTATATATCAAACCTTATTATTACTAATGTCCATCAGTTATAAAGTTCAATCAACTTTTTAGTTGTAATAATGTAAAGATATTGTGCAACTTGGGTAAATATTTATATAAGGCTAGTTTATTGAGAAATAATTTGATAAGTAATTTATGATAAAATTGTAATTGTACATCCTCCTTAATACTCTTATTTTATTGTCACCATGTTCAACATCCACAACCTGTACCAATAACGTTTTCATTATGTACCAATTATCTGTACAGATAAAGGTAATAAAGAATCAGAATCAGTATGCTTGGTTGCATCTGACTGCATCTGAAGTAGATCTTCTTCTCGGTGACCTCCTTGACCAAATAGGTGAAACCGCTTTTGTCAACCAACTTGGGCTTGGCCTTCTGTGAACCATCCGAGGGTATATGGTGGATCCTTCCCAGAATCATGTTCCTCAGCAAAGATATATTCTTCCATGGACCTAAACAAATAAATTTACATAATGCAGCACTGACTTTATTTTAAGATAGTTGGAAAGGTATACTATAAGGGAGATATATTTATTTAAAGTTATTTGAATCGTTAAATTTTCCATAATTATTGATTGACTAAATTGAGTATTGTATTTATGAAATATTATATTGACAATGTATGTATAGATAATTTAGTATGTACTTACAATTCCTGAATTTCATCACTGTCACTGAATGATAATGATGGCGCCTCAATCGATGACTGGAGATTGAAGTCTGGGAGATGGGCTCTAGCAAAGTCACATTTCAAACAAGCGAAACCCTCACGAGTAAAGCTGGTGTCACACGCCCTGTGAGTCAGTGACTGACACTAGTCACATTCAAAAGCATTCTGATTTCTTTTGACAGTTTGAGAACATTTCACGCAATGAACAACCATGGTGTTTTCAGTGGTAATGTTGCAATTGTGCAAATGACGCATTTATACCATGTTATCACTTAAGATGCGTTGATAAGTCATAACACTGAGTCTTGACACTGAGTCAAGACAATGAGTCTAGCAACATATCTCATGACACTGGAGCGCAACCATATCACAATGAAAACTTCATTAACAAACCTTGGTTCAGTCAATACCATTACTAAGAAAACACCCAAAGATCAACAAGAAACACTAACAAAAGCATATCATAATTATTTTTATAATTGTATTACTTCATATAAAGTTTTTAAAAAATCGTCCTTTTTCCTCGGCCTTTTTGACTTTTGAATTTGGCCTGGCCTTTTTGACTTTTTGGCTCGGCCTTTTGAACTTTTTTTCTCGGCCTTTTTGTCCTTCGGCCCATTTGACTATCTCCCGTCAGTTTGTTGTCACTTTTGCAAGTGCCTTTTAATACTTACGACAAACAATGTTTATCTTATCTGAGAGTGCATGAATGATTGCGGTGAATGAACTATTGCTGACTGCTCCAGGCCACAGGCCCTCGGATCATTAAAAAACATTATTAAAAAAATTTAAATATTTTTTTGAGAACACCCCCTGAATAGAATTGTACTTCTGTTAATAGTATATGGAAAGGTCAGACACTCCATTCGCCCCTAAACCGCTTTCTTGACAGAATGCTAAAATATATACGCACGCAATCAATGTAAACATCATGCATACATGTTCCCAAATGATTTGCCTTTCTACTCCAATTCACAAATAAATCTTTGGGGTTATTTAATGAGAGCTGCCGAAAGACGATTTCCCACGCCCAACTTAATGCTGATGGGACAAATGACCGCCCGTAACCTTGATTCTACAGGGTGTGTGGCCACAGCGAGAGATCTCATTGGTTGCAAGACGGAGAATTAGAGTTATCTGTTCCTAACTTTGCGTCAAACCAATGAGATCTCTTGCTGCGGCCACACACCCTGTAGAATCAAGGTGATTTCAATCTCAACGACTTTCGGCGAGACGTACTTTTTCTGTTGTTGTCAAGGTCTTCTGTGCACATTAAACTATAATAATTGCCTTTAAACTAATATAAAAATCAATTCCCAAAGATCATGGGTGTCAAGTGTTCATATTTGCTCAGTATAATATCATATATGATAGCACGTCTTTTAGTTTCAGTTTAACGTTACTGTCCACCTTAGGTGGTTAGAATTATGTAACAATTGCTGTGTAATTGAATACTGTACTGTTAATATAAAACTTCATTACATTTTCAATACATTTACATTACATTCTTTTTTTCGTAAACTTGGCTGAACACATTGTATACTTTCTAGTTTTATCTTACACCTGACCTGACACGTGTTCAAGTGTCTTGCGTTTCTCATTTCACACATGGCCTAGACGGCCTTGGTGGGTGTGGTGCAGTGAATAGTATTGCTTAACGGAAAATATCTATCATGGGTTCGAATCCGGCCAGAGGCTCGACAACTTTGTCTGCAGCAGAGAACTTTTCTGCACACATATGTTTTGGGTGCAATGCTACATTTAATTTCGGTTGTGCAACGAGTCGCTAGTTCCAGCCGATGCTCAAAGGTTTCACCGCAATGCATAATCAAAGTGATGTTGGAGGCTTTCTCCCTTCAATATTTCTAGCAGCCATGATATAAGTGAAATCTGCTCAGCTCGTTAAACATAAAACTTGTCACGGATCTAACAATAATCATAATGCATACTTTGATTATTTTTATTTTATTATTAAGCTATTGATATAGCTCGGAGTTTTAGCCAGGCTGTTCACAAGTTTACATGCATAATGCATGTTGTTCAGTTTCTGATCTAGTGCTCCTGTCTTCGAAATCAATGGAGGCTGTGCGTCTGCTTTACAGAAATGATTAAAAAATAGTTTGACCAGTACAGTTTATTTATTACACGCACTGTTTGTGGGTCGATGGTTGTTGAAGGCTTAACAGATCAGGCATTCGGTGGAATCGGTACATCACAAACATGGACATATATCTGAAATAAGAAAACATCTTGTATTACCAGGTAAATTATAAGCCGTATATAGGTTAATGTCTTAAACCGGTAACTGTGCTTTGGAGCACAAGTATATTTAAGGCACAAATGAAAATAAAAACTCAAGTTAATGAGAATCTTAAAAATAGTTGCCTTTCTCTAAAACTGCTCATAAATAGTTTGTCCAAATGCAATTTACTTATAGAGAATAGAGAATTCAACCACTTGGTATAAATGGGGGTTCTTGACCAACGGAGATCAAAGAGTCTGATAACAAATATACTTCACTCATCGTTGGTCCAGGACACCCCATTCATACTGACTACATTCTCTCATTTTACAACGATATACGACGTTGGGTAGTCTGAATAAAGTACCAATTATCCTTATTTGTTTTGGTCCAGTTGTTTCCACACCTTTTCCTTCTCAGCTTTGGTTTTGATAACATAGTTTTCCTTAAAAAAGTCATCAAAATTATCTTTACACTTAAACAAAGCAACCCGTCGACTTTTTTCTCTAAAATCTGTCAGTAATAAATTACATTTCTGTAAAAAAAAAATTAAACGCCCTGTGAGGGGCCCCGTGAAAGCTAATCTCGAAAACTTATCCTTTTTTTGTGAGATCCTTTTCTGCACTAAACTCATCAAAAATGAATAAGCTGGTTTTATTTTAAAAATTTTATGCACATGTTTAAACCTTCATTCAGACGATCCCTAGGAAGAAATGCAACTACTACTGCGTCTGTATTTATCCACATCGAGATTTATATGTTTCATTATCATTTATAAAAATTTAGTTGGGCATAAGATTAATATGTGTTCTAAATTTTCAGGGGAAAGGGTAGCATAGTGTTTAGCGCATTCGCCTTCGGATCAAGATCCGTGGTTCCGCCCGAATCTCGGCAACTTTGTCTGCAGTAGAGAACTGTTCTACACGCAGTAATCTTCGGGTGCAATGCTACACTGAATTTCAGCGCAGTACGGCTCATGGTTCGCTAGTTCAAGTCGATGCTCGCAGGTTTCACAGCAATGCATAGCCACAATGGTGTTGCGGGCTTTCTTCCCTACAATAATACTAGCAGCCGCGTTATAAGTGAAATCTCTTAAAAGCTGCGTTAAACCCCATATCACCTCACCTCACCTCAAAATGTTCATAGTAATAACTCTACCATAACCAGTCTGTCTACTAACTATAGCAAAATACAGATCTTTGGATAAATTCATCCTTTATTATCTAAGATTAAACCCTTCTATATATAATGTTGGATATTCTATTAGTCGTTGTAATCTTAATGATTTATGTTTTCGCTTTGTACTAATTGTATTTTTTTATTTCCGTTTGTTACTTTAAACATTAGAGCTATATTTCTTTTCATGGATATCAACAAACTTTTAGTAGAAATAGACACATCACCTGTTGATCCTGAAAAATCGCATTCTGAAACTGACTTAGTTGAGTTTTAGAGAGAAAAAAGGATATATGTTGATTAGAAACATTCTACAGAGAGAAATATTACAATGAAAAATTCATTAAAAAAAGTAAGTTAAGTAAAAAAGTAATAACAGATTACGTGAAATATGAACGCAGGTTTGGTGCCATTATGGTTAAGACACTAGGAAAGTATTTGCTAAATTTATATTCTTACACTGTAAGCTACTTCTAGATATTCCTTCCGAAAAAAAAAGTCAGCTAATTGATCATCTCAGTGAAGATCCTTTTATTAATCATGATATTGCAACATTATTATAGATACGCGATGTATCTAGCTTGTATTCATTTTAAAGAGGAAAGTTATCAGTATCAGCGTCGCTGGGTGGAAATGAATTATTTTGAGGTGTATTATAGGAATAAGAACTTTTATTTTAGTACCAGACATGTCTGTCCTAAGAGTAATTCTGAAGATAATATACCTTTATGATGTTGATGAAGCAATGCATGAATATCATGTGAGATTTGATAAACCCTTAGAACCTGAGCCAACTCTGGCTGAAGTTTATACTCCTTCAGAATATCCAAAAAAGGTGTGTTAATGTTAGTTGTTTAAGGAATGTTAGTAATAGGCATCATGTTATGATGACAACTGTCTTTGTTCGGCTTTGAGATCTGCCTTATTTCCAGCTAATTCACACTCAGTTAGACTACCTTTTTATCATGAAGATGATGAACCTCATTCTACTGGTATCAACATGCCTACACTTGTTTCACAAATTTCGAGACTAGAAAAAAATAACAACTCAGCTATTAATGTATTAGGGAATAATAAAAGTATAAATGGTGTTATTTTCTATAGGAATAATTTGGCTAATGATAAGGTTTCTAGAATAAAGCTGCTTCCAATTGAAGAAAACGTTTGTGAAGGATGTCTCCATTGGTGTTCTAGAGAAGATCTACTCCAAGAGCATAAAGAAGACTGTAGAAGTGTAAATGAAACCGGTACGTCAACTCTCTGTTCTAAAAATAATCAAAAACAAACGCCTGCACCTTTTGTTATTGATACTGATTCATTGTTGATACTGACTTTGAATCGATCACCAAGAAAGCTGACATCACAAATGTGATCCAGAACAAAGCTTTACTGCTAAAGCATGAAGCTTGCAGGTTCGGTTTTATTGTCGTGTGGTGTGATGTATTAACTTGTGAACCAATTAGTTACAGAGGACTAAATGCAACAGAGACATCAATTCTTCTAGAAAGAGAAAGAAATATTTGGGAATGGTTAAAACACCCAAAACTGATAATTCAAATGACAGAGAATGAAATTATTGAATTTAATACAACCTTGAATTGTATTATTTGTAGCAAACCTTTAGAACATGATAGACTACGTGATCATTGTCATATTATAAAAAAATATCGCGGTGCAGCTCTTCATTAAATTTAACCTACATGTAGAACCTACAAAGATAAAACTCGAAAGCATTACAATTCCAATTTGGCTATTAGTCAATATTAATACAGGAGGTTTTAATTGGGTCAACTTTATCTTTGATGTAATGAAAATACAAAAAAAATCAGAAAATAGCTTTATCTTTGAAGTTGACATAGAATATTCGAAAGAATTACATAAAAGCCATAACACCTATCCCCAGAATGATTGACTTTTAAACAAGACTGGTTGTCTGAATACCAAACTAATGTACTAGGAGGTAAGAAGTTATAAGATTAAGATTAAGTTATAAGTTATAAATGCAAAAATTGGTACAAAATTTAATAACAAAAAAACCCAAATATGTAGTTCAGTATAGAAAACTATATATTTCTTTGTGTATGAAGTTAACTAAAGTCATTGGGTTCTTCAATTTGTCCAGAGTGCTTGAATGCAATCTTATTCGAATACTGAACAGAGGAAGAAAGCTATGATTTTGAAAAGAATCTTTTCAAGTTAGTGAATAATTGCTTTCGTATATAGTACGGCCACACACTGTTAATATGTTAAAGTCTCTGTGCAAATATTAGTGCAAAAAATGTACTAACAACAGCATTTTAGTTACGCCACATATTTCCTAATCCAGTAGAATGCAGCGAATTCTCTTCATCAGTCCTTTTGTCCATTTTTATAATATTAAATCATCATATCATAACATTTCCTTGGTAATTGAGATGATCGCATGCATATTCATTTAGTCCAGTATTTGATGACCATAAGATATTAATTTATATCAAAACGATGCTGCCACATCCCCGTAAATCATAGTGTGGTTTTTGGTGTGTTTTGTTTTACTCCAAGGTTCTATTACCATGTGAATAAATCACTACAAGAATGACTTGGTTTCCTGAATTCCGGAAACATGAGAAACTTAAGAAGAAACAATAAAGAAAATCCAATCGAAAATTGATATTCACTACAAAAATGACTTGGTTCCATGAATTCTGGAAACCATCGAGAAAGTGTGTAATTAGGGTATTCAGCTGGTGTCCATTCACTGAAACTAAGCAACTTAGTTTGCAGCTAAAATCCATTTTGGATTCTTTGATTTGTTATATATCAATATATCGAAACCAACATGAAACTGTGGTCATGAGTATCCAGTTGGTTTCCATTTCTGGAAAGTGCAAATGACCATTTCATTGAATGGAAACTAACATGAAACCATAACGTTAAGTTTCATGTTGATTTCTAATTTTTTTTTTAACTAAATAAATAGATTGACAAATTATTTAGTTTTATCAAGAGCATTATGTTTGAGTAGTCTGGCATCAACTTGGTATCCATCCACTGAAACTGAGTAACTTGGTTTCCTACTGGAATCCATTTGACATTCAGGTTTTATTTATTTCCAGAATGGAAGCCAAGAAGATACAATGGTATCTATACTATTACTGTTCATTTCAGGATCTTGGCTTGAAGATTAACCCTTACAAAACATCTACGAAGTTGCAATACTTCTGCTACATCATGGCAATGTTCAAACTTCGAGTCAAATCCTGATCGTTAACAAATCATTGACATCAACGGTCAAGATTTCATACGCAAGATAAAAACAATGCACCAAAATTTACAGAACACTCGATATGTTGAATCTATTAAGATAGATGTTTTCCTTCACTGCGATATGAATCAATGTTATTGTCGTAATAAGAAATTTACATTACATCTACAGTTACAAAAGGATTAAAGTGAGTGTTGTTGACATGAACAGTAATTGGTTAGATTAAAGGAGATGAGTGGGGCTCCAATTTATTAATGGACCAATGAAATGTGAAAAGAAGAAGCATCCACTGTCTACCACGTAAATATTAATTGTTGATTGTTATCTTGATAGCTTAATCCCTTTATCAGTCAATAAGTTGTAAACAGATGTGGTTGTTTGTTTAGCAATTATTTAGTAATAAAATATAAAAGACAATAGTTACTAAAATGGATGTTATTTCAAATTGAAAATTCAGATAAGAAATCAGATTTTCAATTCTCACATTTTCCTGGGTCAATAACTTGAAGATGGGTTTGGTTGCTTATATTTTAGTAAATGACTGAGATGCAATATAGCATGCTTTTTCGCACTCAAATCGGCTATTTCAAGGTATATGAGGGTGTAGTCACTCTTTCTATCGATGCAATAAGGTACGTATTATTCTTTGCAATGATAATGAAAAAATTTTCATTTCACGGTTGAACTCGGCACAGAGAAATAAAAACTCTGCAATTAGCTTGCAAACAAATTAATAAATATGGACTGTTGAAAACGCCTGAACTAGTAATACATGTATGTACAGCTTTTGAGTTAACGTTAATCTCTAAACTGATAAGTAAGGAGGAAATAATGTTTCTTAAAATTAACCGATTTCTTAAACACAGTTGCATTGAATATTTCTGGTCTTTCAGAATTGGCTTTGAAAGCGGAATGCGTACATATTTGCCGAATAATATTTTGGATAAATTACCTTAGTGTGGGTTGTCATAAATAAAGTAAGACAGGCATTATTAGTAAGCGCTATAGCTTATAAGTTTCCCTAATTAAGTTTCCCTTTTATTCTCAAGATTGTGTCGTATTGTCTATCACAAGATTCAGAGCTAATGTCCTCTTTACTTCTTTTGAATCATCAGATTAATTGCTCATACAGAAAACCTTATAGTACAGGTTTTATTATTAAAGATTCAATATCATTTCGATAGCTAATTCACTCATCTTCGTATTTCATTTGTAAACATATCAAATATTAACTAAACATGACAAAAAATTATGTAAACAAATAACTTAAGGAAACAAACAACCTAAAAATTAATTGCTGTACATTGGGTTAATATTTGCAGCAGCATCGATTTAAATAGAAAAATAACTTCTGAATATCTATCTTGGTCTCGATACATATTTCCATATTTTATTTGAAAAAATTTTCATGGTATACGATATCACATTCTGAAAAAACTAAGACGAATGAAAACTAAGAAAAACTAAGGATGACTAAGAAAACTTTACCACAACCCTTTGACATAACCATTTCAAATAATCACCTTTTTCGTATCTCTACAACAGTAAATATATTTCACTTCACTCCTAATGAGGCTAGACATAATCTATCAATCAGAACCTCTGCACTTCAGAATGAAGACCAAGCCAAAAAACCTGAAATGTCAACAGGGTGAACTTTTATATTTTGCACGTTTGTAGATTGTTAATTTTTCAGTGAAAAATTTAATGCATTTCTAAACATAAGATTTCATAAAAAAGGTTAATTGAATTGTAATATAAACTTATGTTTAATTACTACTCGTTTAAAGATGAATTCATTCATTCTGAATTCGAAATTGTGTATTTGGATAAATGTTAACAAGGGAAATAGTAATATTTTAAATGAAATGTTTTTATAGTAGGAATGCTTTTTAAAAGATCGAGAGACACTATGAACCACCAACAATTCACTCTTACACTAACCTTGTAAGTATTTTAACCTTCCATGAATGTTATTTTATATCTGTATTGCAAAAAATATTTGATGGTAATTGCATGTTTGTTAATTGTGTTTCTTCATTGTTAATTGATTTACAAAACGACCAGCACCAGAACAAGGCACCCGAGTTGTTCACTAATTGTTCATGGTAAATTCAAAGCCTCTGTCCATTTGTTTTCATGTAGACCATTTCTGCTCTAATTATGCAAATGCCTGTTCTACCGTGGGTTATGAAAATATTATTATTAAATATATTGATATTCCAATCAAATACTACAGCATAAGATAGCCCACTACATGGAAGCCAAGTTGAAATCTACACTATAAAAAGATATGGAAACCAGTTTGAAACCTACGATAAACTAACAAAACACGGAAACCAAGTTGAAACCTATGATAAACTAACAAAACACGGAAAACAAGTTGAAACCTACGATTAACTAAAAAAACACGGAAACCAAGTTGAAACAAACATTAAACTAAAACATGGAAACTAGGTTGAAACCAACATTAAACTAAACATGGAAACTAGAAAAAAACCCATTAAAATAGACATAGAAACTAGGTTGAAACCAACATTAAACTGAACATGGAAACTAAGTTGAAACCTAAAGTAAATTAACATCATGGAAACCAACTGGATCCCGCTTGGATAGTGTGTAATGTTTCTTGCTGGAAACCAAACGGACACTGGGTAAATTGGTAGTTTCAAGTTTCAGGAATCCAGATGGAAACTAAATAAACCTTGTCTGGATACCAAGTGGAAATATTGATTTCTGTGTCGTTTCATGTTAGTTTCCATCCTCTGGAAACCAAGTCATTTCTGTAGTGAATGTATTCTCTCTAAACGGGCAACATGATTTAGACCGAAAATGTCTGCTTCATATGTTAATATGGGACCAATTATTACATCAATATTGGGAAAACAACAAATTAACTTAAGATCTCCAAGAATATGTAATTGTCTTTATATTTTGTTTTTTAGAATGATTGCCGTTCCTTTAGGATGTTTACTGTTTATCAAATTTGTAAACTCTGATTATTTGTAAAATGGTGTTGGCTGAAAATATCAAATTCACCATCAGTGTAAAGCAATCATCCATAAATCATTTCATCACTTACATTTATACCAATTTCAATCTTGTTAGAACATGTTCTCAAGATAAACTGAGACATGAACGAAACTTTGAAAACAATATTTGTGGCAAAGATAAATCTTTGGGATGCTTCATTTTAGAACCTATCAGAAAATAAAAACTGAATTGTATATTAACAACGCTATTATATAATATGAGGAGGTTCAAGCCACTCATTGACTTGTTGGTAAATGTAAGCTATCAGAACACCATAACCTAAAATGCTAAATGACAGAGAGAACACAATTACATATTTTCAAAACATTAAAATGTACTGCAGTATGAATACAGATAACCCTGTCAGCAATTCATAGCTGTCTTTTAGTACAATTAGGTAGGATGGGATGCATGTTCTATTTCAATTCTTTCACTTCTTCATTTATGTTTAAACAATTCACTAAGTTTGAGGGCAAGGAAGATATCAAGCGTTTGTTATGCAAATTTGAGTATGTTTAGTTTCTACATAAGGTAACCTTAGAATCAATATATCTTATAATTAAAAGACTAAACAACTTACGTCATCCATTTCCCCGTAGAATACCGGCCGCCAAGTGCTTCCACATGCTCCAATTTTCAAAGAACCATCTCCAGATTGTATCACTCCTGGAACAGGCAGATTGACCGAAACTACAAGGTTATTGAAATTATTTGACTCAATTTTATTCCTATTTGATGATAAAGGCCCCAGTTACCTTTGTGCATAGACATGTACAATAACTAATAACTACTTTTTTCTAGTCTATATATCATAATATGACGAAACTTTTAAATCCACCCAAAAAGGGGTTTTAAAAGCCAAATACCCCCCCAAAAAGCCAATAACATCACAATCCCAGAGTCTATGCACACAATTTGAGCTTTCTATTACTTTTGCTATCAGCGGGGGAGTCAAAAATAGGTTTTCAGGAGACCTAAGAGTCACCAAATCTATAAATTATAACTCTCATCAGCTAAAGAGTTATTATATATATCATTTATGAGCTTTTGTCTTAAAAAATATTTTAAAAGATTTTAAGGACGTGGCTCCTGTTGATCCAAGTATGAACAATTGAGACACAAAATAAGTAATAATACCCATTGCGCGAGGAGTGTCTACAAATATTTCAGCCTTCGCGTTATATTCGGGAAAGGAAGAAAGAAATATGTTTCAAGGGCGTGGCCCATGTGGCCTTTCCTTTTCCTTGGTATGTACATTTTTACAAAAAGATGAAGGTTGACAAGTAGATGGCAGTAAAGGAAGAAAAGAGCTTTCTACAGAATAAAATTAATATGATAGGAGAATCGTTTCGTCTCTCTGATGAACGATTTATTATCTTTAATACAATCGTGTTTTGGGATAGTGACAGGTCTGCACGTCCTTCTGATAAAAGTTTCTGATTTAAGGATAATCGTATTGAAGAAGAAGAAGAAGATAGAAAAACATCAGGTTGGTATTTCCATTTGTGTAGACGCATAACATTAAACTTACCAAATGTTTTTATTGTATATTTTTAACATCTCCAACTTAGTGCAAGAACGCTCCTTCCCAAGCTCAGAATAGAAACCAGGAAATGATCTGAAAAACGCAACCTCACTTCGCAAATGGTAAAGTTTTCTCATTTCTTTTATGCATCTCACCAGGAGCAGCCCTATAAAATGCACCCTAATAAGTGGTTGACTCATTCACACTACATTGTCAGCAGGAAGCCGCGACTAACAACTGCACAGAGAAACCAGGCCCTAGGAGGAAGTGACACTGGCCACACTGCCAGAGCTGTTGCCATTCACTTCCAGGTCGACGTGCAGACCATCTACAGGCTGCAACAATGTTTCAGGGCCACCAACACCATCAGTGGCGGCCTGAACCAGACAGCTAGTCCTGTGGTGTTCTGAAATCATCGTCCAGGGAGCATTCTCTATATTGACAAAGCTTTCAGACCCCTTGTCATACCCCAAATCGCACGTCACCGGAACAACTTTTTCCAGCATGTGAACGCCCGTGCTGAAACACAGCCCGAGATATATAGGACTTTCTACAGCAGAAAGGTGTCAACGTTATGCTCTGGCCAGCCCTTAGTCCGGACTTACATCAAATGAAACATCTTTAGGCTGAAATTCAGGGGGAGACTGGATGACATCATACCTACACCAAACACAGCCGGTTTATTGCGCCAGTCTTTTCTAAGGGTATGGTTCAAGGTGATGATGGCCTTCATCAATCGACTGGTACATTCCATGCACAAATTCTGCGCTGCTATTATTGGTGATCGTGGCGGACACACAAAGCAAGGTAAAGTTCCAAAGGCTACGTTTTGGCGACACGACTCCTAAAGTGAAAACTCATTGTGTAACACTTACATTAGTTCAGTCGGTTAACAGGTGTCAAAGCTTCCTTAAAAAGTCGATATGCATTTGGACAAAAACCTATTATCTTAGAATTGTGAAACTGTATTTACAAACATTACACTTCTCAGTATTTGTCATTTTTTAAAGAAAGCAACGAATAAATCTTATCCTTAACATAACTGTTTTAACAAATCTGCATGCATTATCAAATCAGACAATATCATTCTGGTTCACTTTCTGACTTTTTTTTACAATTTTCCTTCTATTTTTCTTTGATCAAAAATAGGACGTTTGACCCCACCCATGAAAACATGGTGATAAAATAATTTTCAATGATTTTCAAGTCTCTTATTTGGCACACAAGGTTAAACTTATTGGATTTTAAAGCACAACAAATCAAAGTCCTCAAGGCACATAATTTTTTATGATTTTCAAATTTAACGAGGTGTAACATTTCTTTTGGCGTTCAGTTTAATTCCCTCGGTATAATCCGTGATTACAATTAGTACAAATACATCAAGCAAAGTTTGTTGACTTGTTGACCATTTGTCTCTCTATCTTTTTGTGTTTATGACATCTTTTTTTTTCTTGTATTGTTAATATATGCAAAGAAATCATGTGTTTGCTGGGTCAACAATTAAATAACAACACGAGTGCGACCAGTCAAGCGAGACAAGGCCATATTATGACACACATCATGATTGGCTAATAACCATTTCGCCGGTTGAAAAAGTTATATATGTTGTATGAGTAATTTTTCAAAAAAAATGAATTATTGATGTTGTCTAAACAACTGTAATTGTATTGGTTTTGCGTTGTGTTCGCCCTGGGATTATTAAGGCTTTAAAAGCTAGATGGTTCCATTATTGATCATGTTTGTATCTTAGAAAATAATACAAATTAGCTCTATACTAAAGTGTTTTGTAATAGAGCATAATAAAGTATATCAAATATTATGATATGCAATACTCGGACTACCGTCCTCCTTCATAAACAATAATGATTAAGGGCGTAACTATTTTATTACCAAACACAATGGGAGTAGAGCGAACTTTTTTCTTACATAAATCGACTTGTGTGGATAAAGGGATGCAGGTTGAGTGTCTGTGCAGAAAACCATCAGCGGCATGACAGGTAATATGCGATGAGAGAGGAGACAGAACAAAAGCTTACCGGTAAGAACTTCTTCGTGCACACGATCGTTTACCTGGCAGTAGAAAATATTACCGTTGTAGATCATCAGCACGCTGTTCCAACCCTCCTGCACAAACCAAACATACTCATGCTAGATTACACAACACCCACAAAGAATATGCAAGGAATATTTGATTTTTTTTTTGAAACATAGAGTCTTCGAAAATGCTTTTAGTTGTGTATAAAGATTTCAAGTATGATTAATTTCGAGGAAAAATGAAGCTATGTGAAATTGTAACATTATATGACTGGTTAATATATATAGTTATATATCAACAGTTAATGGCCATTTTACCTGATTGTAGATTAATGGCCAAATTTACATGAAATCAAGAGTTGACTTTTTAGCATAAGTTAATATGGGACACATAAAAAATATTATATAACGGCATGTTATGGGTTAAAACCTACCCGATAGGGTAATTCTCGGACAGCTACACGCTCAGATGTCGCAAGAGAAAACGTAACTGTCCTGCTTACTTCGTCCAACTCTATGCTGTAAGACTTTCTGTTGTCTGGGTTGCAGTTCCCTATCAATGGTCTTTGCGTTCTTGGTTCCCGGTTTGAAACAGGGAAAAAACGAAACCTAATGGTTATACTCTTCCGAAATACGTTGATGAAACGCCATGTTTCTAGATGTCCTCCCGAGAACTTTGCAATATTGTCGACGATTTTAACATTATTTGTTTGCGACATGATTGTATTACCGCCAGAATCATCTTTTATTCCTCGGGAGAAAGTGAGCACCAAGTCCGCTCGACATTCTGAAAAACAACCATTCATCTTTATTATTCTCATGCAAACTATGAATTTAAAAAGAACAGTGCATACCAACAAAACGAACATACTTGTTGCGTCGGTGTGGACTGATTTGAACAACGATTACATGTTATTTTACAATTAACAATTACAATGACAATCACAATTAGACCTGGCTTCTACCTTCAACTTATCCAATTGAAAGTTATACTCCAACTCAAACTTTCTCAACTCAAACTCCCTCTCCTCAAGCCTAGCCAATCTAAGAGCCTCATTTTCCTGTCCAATTTCATAATCAACTCCCTCCACAATCTTCTTACTAACCAAATAATCCAGCAGAACATTCTGAATTGTAGGTTTACGAGCTGACTTATCAACACTAATACCATAATGACCTGCAACTTCAAATAACTCAGGAACTTTAAGCTTGAGAATACTAGCCTCGGCACTACAGAAATGACTTGGTTTCCGGATCACTGAAACCACCATGAAACGACATGGAAACCAGTATTTCCACTTGGTATCCAGATAGGTTTCTATAGTTTCATGTTGGTTTCCATGAAAACTGAAACCTACTTTTGCCCCAGATCCGGATGGTATCCATCACCGTTCTTTACACACTCCTCCAAGTAGGATCCACTTGGTTTCCGTGACTGAAATTTCATGTTGGTTTCCATGAAAACTGAAACCTACTTTTGCCCCAGATCCGGATGGTATCCATCACCGTTCTTTACACACTCCTCCAAGTAGGATCCACTTGGTTTCCGTGATTGAAGTTTCATGTTGGTTTCCATGAAACTGAAACCTACTTTTGCCCCAGATCCGGATGGTATCCATCACCGTTCTTTACACACTCCTCCAAGTAGGATCCACTTGGTTTCCATGATTTTAGTTTACTGTAGATTTCCACTTGGTTTCCTTGTTTAGTCAGTTTATTGTATGTTTCAACCTGGTTTCCATATTCAGGTTTATTGTAAGTTTCAACTTGGTTTCCGTGTTTTGTTAGTTTAACGTAGGTTTCAAACTGGTTTCCATATCCTTATATATTGTAGGTTTCAACTTGGTTTCCGTGTTTTGTAAGTTTATCGTAGGTTTCAAATTAGTTTCCATGTAGTGTTTATTGTGTGTTATGTAGGTTGTACAATGAACAAACACATTAATTACCATAAAATATTTATTGCAATAAAGACAAAAAACATTCATGGAAAGTTAAAATACCTACAAGGTAAAATGTAAGCGTGAATTTATGGTGGTTCACAGTGTATGCCGATCTTTTAAAAAGCATTCCTCCTATAAAAACATTTTATAGAAAATATTACCAATTCATTCACTATCAACGTTTATTCAAACACACAATTTCGAAGAATGAATTCATCTTTAAACGAGTAGTAAGAAAAAGTAAGTTTACAAATTAATCCCTTTTAATGAAATCTCCAATCTTCATTGAAATAATTATTCTATGACAGCTATGAATATAAATATATGATGGTTTAGAAATGCCTTTAGTTATTCATTGCAAAATTAACAATCTACAAAAGTGCAAAATATACACAATTCACCCTGTTCACTTTTCAGATGTTTTGGATTGGTCTTTATTCTGAAACAGAAAACAATTGTATAGATATTTAAAATATTCATATGATTACATGAAGATGAGACACTTTCAATCTTCCACAGTTACTTCTTTTCGCAAGCATACATATCATTAGGGAGAGTAGTTAACAATCAATCCGTATGCTTACTTAACAATTGAATGTACTTACGGCCTTGCAACCCTCCTTCTTGCTTCAAAGAACACCTCAGATAAACAAATTGAATTGAAAATGAAATTTATATATCTCTTATTTTGAATTTCGATAAAAATCAGTAATTTCATTTTCAAGTTATACTAAAATATGTTGGATTTATCACCATAACAACGAATACCATTAAGACATATAAAATGATAAAAATGAAGTAAAAATCTTTTGCAAAGCCGTCATAAAATTATAATTTGTAGATAACAAAAGAACTTACAGTATGTTTAATTGAATAAACTATGTTTAAACCACAACAATTATTTCTCAGAGCAGTCTTCAATTGCCTAACTTGCAACCCAGTGCATAGTGTAATATCAGTAAAACTTACAATAGTAACACTGATTGGTAAATAGAGAGCAACTCACATTAAATAAGCATTGCTGTGAGGCACTGCATGTATCTTGATGGTTCACACTAAAATTAATATCAGCAATATAAGTCGAGCAGTTTTAAAAACCAATTCAATTGTTTCATTTTCATTTATCCAAATAATATTCTTTTGCATAAGTTATATTTTAAAAAATATCTTATTTTACAATATTCTTATAAGTTGAATAAAGGAAAACCATTGAGTTTGTGACTTGCACATTAAATAGTATCCAAAGAAAAACACAAACATTTAGTTGAAATCGAAAGTTGACTCATGGTATAACAACTGTTACCGTTCCCACCTTGTTGAAATTCTACTATTACACAGAAAACCTACATACTTTCAATGAAAACAAATAGATATAGTAGAAATTGACGGAAATATGAAATCCCAAAATAAATTCTTGTTCTAAGTCAAAAGCAATTGATGTCAAGTACTCCCATATCAAAACACATGCAGTTACAGTAGATTAAACAAATCAATCAATTTAGACAACCAATTGCCTTGGTTGCATTACCTATTGAATTTTCCCATCTAAACAGTTAAGTAATATACTGCGTGATTATTCAAGAATTAGGTCAGCATGCTGACTGTGATGTTACCTGTTGCATAATCCACTTCATTTGTCTCAGCTCACGGCTGTCATGGTTCAGTGCACCCTTGTGTAAACAATGTATCTTCGGCTGAAAATTGTTAAATAAAGGGAACTAAGTGAATCATATACTTACAGGTCAACATAATACATACAAACCTGATGACAATGCAAATTTAACATTCTTATAAACACACCAATCCATAAAGCTTGTCAGTTAAAAACACTCATTTCGACTGAGTGTGAAGCCAACATTTAAGAATGATTTTATTCAGTTCTCTCACGGAAGTTTAAAAAACAGTTTATAAGAGCAATGTAAGTGAGTTTGATGCAGTTAAGGGGTACTTACTTTGGTATCCTTTACTGTAGAGCTGCCTCTGAACTTATTACTCAGCTGAGAAATTATCTACAGTCGTTTATGTTGATGGCGGCCATGTTTGTCTCCTTCATTAGTGACTGACCTGTGTCCGGTAAGGCCAGGTGTCAAGCAGGAAGTGTTATGCAATCAGCCAGTTCAAATACAGAGGTTCTGATTGGTAGATTTTGTCTAGCCTCTTAAGGAGTGAAGCGAAATGTATTTAATGTTGTAGAGATACGATGAAGGTGATGATTTACTAACAGAAGAGTATTTGAAAAGGTTATGTCAAATGGTTGTGTTAAAAAAACGTATTCTTCTTAGGTTTTTCAGAAAGTAATATAGTATTCTATGAACATCTTTTTGGCTGAAATAAGGAAATGATGTATCAAATACAAGATATTCCTAATTTTATTTTTGTTTCTGTTGAATATTGAATTGTTAGTTTCCTTTAGTTAATTGTTTACAAAAATTATTTGTTATCTTTAGTTAATATTTTATCTGTTTACAATGAAATACGCATATGTTTATATCTCTAACGACCAACATTAAGGTAACCTATCAAAGATATTATTCGGCAAATATGTACGCATCGGGTTACAAAGCCAATTTTGTAAGACCGGAAATATTCAATGCAACTGTGCTTAAGAAATTGGTTCATTTTCAGGGGTGTCTTAAGAAACATTATTTCTTCCTTAATTATGAGTTCAAATATTAACGCTAACTCAAAAGCTGCACATGTTACTAATTCAGGCGTTTTCAACAGTCCATATCGAATCATTTGTTTGCAAGCTGATCATAGAGATTATATTTCTCTATGCTGAGTAACTGGTGTCCTTTACTAAACAAACAACCAAATATGTTTACAACTTATTGACCGATAAAGGGATTTAGCTATAATGGTAACAATCAACATTCAAGACTATTTACCGTGGTGGACAATTGATACTTTTTCACTTCACATTTCTTTCGTCCATTAATAAATTATAGGCTCCGCCCATCTCCATCAATATAGCAGATTACTGTTCATGTCAACAACATTCACTTAAATCCTTTTGTAACTGAATATGAAACGTAAATTTCTTATAACGACGATATCATTGATTCATAACACACTAAAGGAAAACCTCTATTCTATTCAATTCAACATATCGATAAAATGAGTGTTCTTATGTAAACTTTGATGCATTGTTTTTATCTTGAATATTAAATCTTCTCCGTTGATGTTAATAATTTTTAAACGATCTTAAGATGATGGAAAACTATTTTGCTCCTTAAACAGGATTTGACTCAAAGTTTAAACATTGCCACGATGTAGCCAAAGTATTGCAATTTTCTAGATGTTTTCTAGGGTTAATCTTGAAGCCACACAGTCATAGTATGGATACGCGCAACTATCGTATCTTGTTGGTTTCCATTCCGGAAATAAATAAAACCTGAATGCCAAATGGATTCCAGTAGGAAACCAAGTTACTCAGTTTCAGTGTATGGATACCAAGTGAATGCCATACTAGTCAAACAAAACTGCTTATGATAAAACTAAATAATTTGTCAATCTATTCATTTAGTTCAAACCAAGATTGGAAACCAACATGAAACTTAACATTATGGTTTCATGTTAGTTTCCATTCAAAGAAATCATCATTTTCACTTTCCAGAAATGGAAACGAACACGATACTTATGACCACAGTTTCATGTTGGTTTCCATATATGGATATATACAAATCAAAGAATCCAAAATGGATTGTAGCTGGAAACCAAGTTACTTAGTTTCAGTGAATGGATACCAACTGGATACCCCAATTACCCACTTTACTTGTGGTTTCCCGGATTCAGGAAACCAAGTCATTTCTGTAGTGCGGTAATGTCCTTAACGAAGCTACCTACATCAAAACTCATAATGAACTAGAGAAATTGTTGTAATTATCTGAATCAATTTGGAATTACAAAAAAAGAATTGAAAAATACAGCAAGAGCAAAAATGCTTTCCCATTAACCCATCACAAGTTACAAAGCAGTTAGGTTCGAAAATTGGACGAGCCCCCAATTGTTATGTGTCAGATGAAAGGCTTAATGGGCAAAACCCCAATTTACCACATAACAAGTATTTAAAAGATATCCCACAACAATTTAAGAGACTAAAAGGGATTTAATCAAATGTAGGATAAGATTAATACATAATATCTAAATGCAAAGGGTTACAAAATATATATATGTACACAAAGATAAACTGGCAGACTAACAAAGTAAATAGGGCTTAACAATCAATATGAAAACATAGTCACTGACATGGTTTATTTCCGAATCAGTCACCGACCTGGTGTATGTAAAGTCTCTCCAGCAACTAACTCATAATACTAAAAAGCCCCTTTTTAAGGTTAAACGATACAAGCTTATACTTTTACCCAAGTACCCACGCCCTTCAGAGTTAAACAAAGACAATTAAAGGCAGAAGCTACTCAATCAATTAAAAGAACAATGCACACTGAAGCTAATCTATTACTTGTCACTCTCTTGGGGAATAAGGTTAAAATATACATTTGAATGTACATGAAACACACATACACATTACAGTTCCATTAGGGACTTATATCTATAATCCTCATTAAGCAAGTCTTTAAACAAGTTTTCAGCTTTCTAGTCATTGTGCTTCTGAGAAAGAAGACGATATTTAGAGGGTGCTTACCTTGTTGCAATGTGTGATTTAAAGAGGAAATGATTTACAATCAAGTATGATGCCGAGTGGAATGTATGATGCCAAGTGGAATGTATGATGCCGAGTGGAATGTATGATGCCAAGTGGAATGTCTGCTGCAGAGTGGTAATGTATGATGCCAAGTGGAATGTATGATGCAGAGATGTAATGTATGATGCAGGATGGTAATGTATGATACAGACATGTAATGTATGATGCAGAGTGATAATGTATGATGCAGAGATGTAATGCATGATACAGAGATATAATATATGATGCAGAGATGTAATGTATGATGTAGAGTGGTAATGTATGATGCAGAGATGTAATGCATGATGCAGAGATATAATATATGATGCAGAGTGGTAATGTATGATGCAGAGTGGTAATGTATGATGCAGAGATGTAATGCATGATGCAGAGATGTAATGTATGATGTAGAGTGGTAATGTATGATGCAGAGATGTAATGCATGATGCAGAGATATAATATATGATGCAGAGTGGTAATGTATGATACAGAGTGGTAATGTATGATGCAGAGATGTAATGCATGATGCAGAGATGTAATGTATGATGCAGAGTGGTAATGTATAATGCCAAGTGGAATCAGAGTAGTAATGAATGATGCAGAGTGCAATGTATGATGCCAAGCGGAATGTATAATGCAGATATGTAACGTATGTTGCAGAGTGGTAATGTATGATGCAGAGATGTAATGTATGATGCAGAGTTGTAATGTATAATGCAGAGATGTAATGAATAATGCAGAGATGTAATGTATGATGCAGAGATGTAATGTATAATGCAGAGATGTAATGAATAATGCAGAGATGTAATGTATGATGCAGAGTTGTAATGTATAATGCAGAGATGTAATGTATAATGCAGAGATGTAATGAATAATGCAGAGATGTAATGTATGATGCAGAGATGTAATGTATAATGCAGAGATGTAATGAATAATGCAGAGATGTAATGTATGATGCAGAGTTGTAATGTATAATGCAGAGATGTAATGTATGATGCAGAGATGTAATGTATAATGCAGAGATGTAATGAATAATGCAGAGATGTAATGTATGATGCAGAGTTGTAATGTATAATGCAGAGATGTAATGAATAATGCAGAGATGTAATGTATGATGCTGAGTGGTAATGTATGATGTAGATATGTAATGTATGATGTAAAGTGGATTGTATGATGCATAGATGTAATTTATGATGTAGAGTGGTAGTATGATATATGATGCAGAGTGGTAATGTATGATGCAGAGTGGTAATGTATGATGCAGAGATGTAATGCATGATGCAGAGAAATAATATATGATGCAGAGTGGTAATGTATGATACAGAGTGGTAATGTATGATGCAGAGATGTAATGTACATGTATGATGCAGTGTGGTAATGTATGATGCAGAGTGGTAATGTATGATGCAGAGGGGTAATGTATGATGCAGAGATGTAATGCATGATGCAGAGTGGTAATGTATGATACAGAGTGGTAATATACATGTATGATGCAGAGTGGTAATGTATGATGCAGAGTGGTAATGTATGATGCAGAGTGCAATATTTGGTGTACGTTTGCATTATATTATCTTTTTTTGCAATATATGAATGAATGAATCACTTTATTTCCTCCAGATTCAATCCGTAAATGAATGGAAAAATATTTAAAAGCCAAGGCAGAAATAACTAGAATGTCTATCTTGCCAATTGTTTTGGGGTTTCTTTAGTAAACGTCACTGTAAA
The DNA here is from genome assembly GCA_921293015.1 of Phorcus lineatus. Taxonomy (NCBI): domain Eukaryota; kingdom Metazoa; phylum Mollusca; class Gastropoda; order Trochida; family Trochidae; genus Phorcus; species Phorcus lineatus. Next base: position 15,365,993 of record OV121089.1, read on the forward strand.
CTTTAGGTAATGCTTTAGGACATTTTAGTGTTGTTTTCTCAGGGTTGTCATTTAACCTTATATCAGTTATCGTTTCTTTTGGACACTAGCCTAATATGCAGAGCATGTAAGGAAGACAACTTCTTTATTCATGAATTAAAAAAATTGTCTTCTTCACTATCATCATTCAAAATTTTAAACGCCTTTGAAAGAAGGTAGAACATATACATATGAGACATCTTGTTTAGTACAAATCAACCCCTTTTTTTACAACTGGATAGACCGCCACAAACTAATTCATAGATTGTGATCATTCCCAGATTGTCCAGGTGTCACAATATTTTTAGATTGCATAAACAATGGATAGAACTCGGAACGAGAACGAGGCTGTGCGAGATGTTCACGTTAGATTTCGTGAGAACCGAACATGTTTGTTTTAATGTAATTAAACATAACAAGAAACTATAAAATGGCTTAAAACAACACTGGAGAATGAACCCATCAACAAATAAACGACAGGGGAAGAAAACAAAGCGTAAAACACCTCCAACAACCCCGGAGACTATTGAAGAAGAGGTAAACACGAGAAGGAAGATGGCGGCGTTCACCAACTAAACCATACCTCAGCACGTAATCACCGGCACTCCACCTCCATCTCAACAAGCGATGCTCAAATATCAACGACAACCAACACTCTCTCTAAATCCAAGGTAAGTACACTACAATGGGCGGTATGTACTAATACCAACAATACTCACCACAATACTTACCCATGTCAAACCTACCTTCACCCAGACAGCAACTTGATGTAAACAAACCTCTACCCTGGGTAACAGAACTCTTTGCTGAACTGTCATCACTTAAATCCCAAACATCAAAGTCGGATAATGTTTCCAGTGAACTTTCTGACATTAAAATGCATTAGGTGGACCTTGATAGTAGAATGAAGGAAATGGAAACTATAAAAACAATAGTCATTGAACTAGAAAAAGGTGCAACCTTCATGAACAATAAATTTGAAATTGAAATTAGATAAGGCTGATATGGAAACTAAAATAAAAGATCTACAAAAAGAAATACAGAAAACAGAAGTATCGATATCACAGTTGAAGATTGAACAATTGAAGCTTAAAGAGACTATGATATATGATAGATCTCCACATTCCAACTGAATGTTTCTTTAAATGTTATGACTGCATGGTCCTACCAATTCTGCTATATGAATGTGAGGTGTGGGGCTCCTCATATATAGACATTTTAGAAAACGTCCATAGACTATTTATGAAATCTGTTCTTAAACTACGAAAGAGCACACCATCCTACATGCTGTACGGGGAAACCGGAAGATTACCTACAGCAATACATATAAAAAAGCGAATTATTTCATTCTGGTTTAATATAGATACCAAATATCAACCAAAATAAAATATCCGTTAAGATATATAATTTTCTTTCAGATGTATTACAAAATGGCAGATATGTTTCACCGTGGGTTTTGAATGTTCAACCTATATTAGATGAATGCGGTTTGTCAGAAGTTTTATAATCCTCAATTATATAACCACAATTGGCTTATTTCCACAGTATTTCAGCGTTTGTCAACTCAATTTATTCAAAAGTGGCAGGCCGACTTGACAAATTCCCCTAAATGTTTAATGTATAATCTTTTAAAGCCCTATTTTGGGGGAGAAAGTTATATTTATCTCCCCTGTAAACTGTCAACCCCTATTCTAAATTTCCGTACAAGTTACCATTTTCTACCTATGGAGACTGTTATTTAAAAGAATTTTGTTATATAAATCCAAGCTATAGTAAGTTAAAATTGTTACTAGGAACCCCTTCCATCAAGAAGTATTCCGAACTAAGGAAATTAGCAACATTCATTTCAATTATATGTAACACTTTCAAAACTTGATTATCCAATGTATACAATATGCACAGCCAACATGTCATATATGTTATGTGTAATTTTTCATTTACCACGGTGAAGATTGATTGATTGATTGTTTCAACAAGTTGCAGATTGTGAAAAAGACACCACTTTGAGGTAATTTTAAGGTTTGACGGAGCATACCTGAAGTGACGAATGGAGTGTGTAAGATGCACGTACAAGTTTTCTGATCAAAAGCTACTCCAACAGGGCAACTTCTCTTGTGCAGAAGAGGCCCGTCTTTCTCGTAATATTGGGATGGTTCTCCATCCACTGGCGATTTCCCTAAGCATCGTGAGTCTGGAAAACATTATCAAATAACAATTAAGTTACACAAAACGTTATTCAAGAGTTCCTTCAATATATACAAAATGTATTTGGATTACAATAAAATATCAGTGTTACAAGATTTTAGATAGAAATTGAAGGGATTTTTAAAAATTTAACCCCATTGTTGCATAAATCGATGCCAGAGATGTTCCTGTAGTACTACTTTTCATTTCAAATGGGATGAATATAGTTTGTTTCATCAACCCGAAAACTAGTGACCTTTGACATAATATATATAAAGCCGAAGTATTAAACAAATAATAAGCAAAGCTAAATTTGATCAGTCAAGCCAAATTGACAAATCAATAAGCAAGTGTGGAAGACCAAATTGTGGCACTTGCCCGTACTTATTAGAAGAGAAAGAATATAACTTCAAAAGTGGCCACTTATTCCATTGACGGGAAAACATGACATGCGCATCACAAAATTTAATATATGTTATCAAAGGTGGTGGTTGTGGCGAAGATTACATAGGACAAACGGGGGACACACTTAGATCAAGAGTGAGGGTCCATAAGCAGCAAATCAGGGACCCGTCCTGACGCTACATTCCACTGAGTGGACATATAGAAAGATGCGCAGGGGATAATTTTAAAATATTCCCTTTTCTTTAAAGTCATGTCAAACTGCGATGAAAAGAGAAAGATGAAAGAACATTATTTCATTAAACTTTTCAAGCCACAATTAAATGCAATTAATGTCACCTAACTATGTCAATATCTAAAAACTGCTGTTGGTATTATATATGTGATTGATGTTAAGTAATGACGTCACCAATCTGTGGGTACGCATCGATTGTTATGAGTTATGCGCCCCTTGTTCTGTGACGCCATAGCATGGCAACGTCATAAAGACCCCTTGATGATCACTGAATAGTGTGAAACCGGTCGGGGATTGAAATCATTTCCAGACTTTTGTTTTTTATCTATTTACTACTTGAACTATGAAAAGTTTTTTTGTGTTAATATGATTATATTATAAAAATATAAATATATAGAGAAAAATATGAAGTTAGAAGTAAAAACAATCCATTTTAATGGCTAGCGCTTTCAGCTCAACGAGCCTCTTCAGGCCAAACATACAACCGATAGCTGAAAGAGCTACCCATTAAAATGGATTGTTTTTACTTCTAACTTCATATTTTTCTATATCTAATACCTGGGAGCTGAACATCAATCACAAGATAGTGAACTTTTTTCATATATATATATATATATATATACCGTCGAGAATAGAAAAACTTTTTTTTTAAATGCTGTACCTGTTGATGTTGGCATTTTTGTTGACATGGGAAGACGGTAAGTCGGGGTGGTTCTTGTAGATTTACTCTTCTGTTTAACTGTTTGAGTTGTAGTAGTAGAGGAAGTGACAATTGTCAACATAGTTGTTGAAGTTGTTGGTTTTTTGAATGCATTTAAAGTAGCTGGTGTTGTTGTGAGTACAGTCTGTCTCGAGTTTACAGTCATTGGTGCAGAACTTGCATTCATCGGGGTGGTTTGTGTTGTCTTAAGTGTTGTGGTGTGGAAGATTTTCTTCATGTCCGCTAGGTATCGATAAGGAGACAATGTGGTCCGCCGAGGCTTGAATGGAGAAGTAGTGACGTGAGGCATGAAGAGAGGAAATGGTATCCGCATGCCGTAGGAGGTCTTGCTTTTAGGAGAGTAATACCTTGAACCCCTAAATATGTCCATAACCGTTTCGCTTCCTCCAAATCCTCCTAGCAATGTAAGTGGTACTAATGTGAAATGATTACTGGTATATGGGCGTTTGTTTGTCGTAGGCAATGTAAACGTTTGCTGTGTTGATTCGGTTGTTGTTGTGGTTGTTGTAGTTATAGCTGTTGATGAAATTAATGAAGAAGCTTGAGTGGTTGTGGTGGAAATTGTAGTGGTTATTGTTGTTGTTATTTGGGTTGTAGAAGAAATAGCTGTTGCAGTATTTGTTGACAGTGTACTTGTTGTAGCTTTTGTCGTCGTAGTTGTGCCAGTAGTTGAATTTGTAACTGGATGAGTGGTGTATCTGATCGGCAAAATGGATTTTCTCCCAGTTGTTGTGTAAAGTGCTCTTGTAGTGATAGATTCAGATACTTTTTCCGTTGTTGGTGCAGATGATATTCTATAGGAGTCTGATGGAACGGCTGTTTTATGAAATCCATCCTTTAAATTTCTTTTAGAAGAAGCGTCACTAATCCATATTCGAGGAACACCTGTAAAATACATTGGACAGGATAAAAATTCACCAGTCTGAACTGTAATATAACCAACAATGTTCTAATGTATTATAGTAATAACAATTACATCATAAGAAAAGTCTGTTTGACCATTTGTCCCATAATAAAATTTATTATATATATCATACATGGAAATACACACATGCGCAAAAGGATTTCTTCTCGTACACGAAATTCGTTATATAATGATATAGAATATGTATTTTATCTTCTTCAATTAATCTTTCCTCGAATATCTTTGAAAATGAAACTTTATCCCCTATTCCCTTCTGTACCCAAACATGCCCAAACAAATAAGTCAATAATAGCTACATAACCTTAGATGCCCAGTTAGTACTTTGTCTGTAACAAGTTTGCTTTAATATAAGAAGTGATTGCTGTGGGTACCTAAATAAGGATCCTTTGGTTTCGGTGTGATGGTTGAAACTCACCTTGAAACTCACCGTGAAAATAATGTACATGTTAACGGACAAACTGAACATACAGGTTATTATGCTGCACTTTGACTAAGTCAAGGTCAAGTTAACAAAATCAACATTTCGATTCATATGATACATAAAAGATATGATTTCGAGTAATTATTTAACCATTTTACCAAGCAACAAACGATTCATTTATGTTTCAAGTATTAAACAACATGTTCTTTCTTTTGAGGGATTTGTTAAATGTCTTAGGATGACATACAACATTGAAAAATGTATAGCTAGAAAAATAATAGGATAGAATCTTCAAATAAGAAGTGGAATAAACTACCTGCTATAATTAATTGAAGCTCTCATAAAATACTAATATTTCACTGTCTGCATTCTTATCTTATCCAACCTTATACAAATATATATATATCAACATTATTAAAACATTTTCTTTTTTTTTTATGAACATGAAGTTTTTTGTACTCCTGGTTCTGTAAGAGCTAATAAAAGCTCATTGATATGTACATTGCCTTTTCATGTAAAATGTATGAAATGAAATGGAATTTTTTAAAATTATAAAAACAGTAGCATTCTCTCCCAACAAAGGTAAGCACTTTGCACTTTGTATCATCTTTACACAACACAAATTCAAAACTTGGCTGCAACCTCGACACCATTTCATATGCACCTAAAAGCACTGGGTCCTAACGTTTCCAAAGTTAGACTCACAAAATCTGATGTACATGGACAAAGTATCAAGAGAATCAAATGAAAATATTCAACATATATTCATCTTATATCGTATTTGTCCATGTACACGGCTTACAGATACTGTCTTTTGTCGTCATAAAATTTATATTGTGTAATGTCCGTGTACATAGTCTAGGCTACTGCAATAGGTACTTTTACTTAATCCCCTTGATTATTGTACCATGTCTACGTTAGTTTACCTTTTTTACACTGTATCCAGTTCCTTTAATTAAAGCCTTTCTATCTTTACCCTTGCCTCAGATACTGTATTTTTTCAAAATGTCATAGCTTTTTATTCTTTCTAAAATGCCTTAAACATTTAATTCAAATAACTATGCATTTCATGCATTTAAATAACTATACAATTCATGCATTTTCAATGTCAGGTTATAACAATAATATCATACTCAATTTGTCTGCATCTTGGGCAACCACTGTCAACCTTTCAGCCTTTTTTCATAAAACCTAAATGAGCGCAGTAATACATAACAGGTTTATACCCGTAACCCCTGCACCCCATTACCCCTACACCACATTTCATCAGGCGTCCACAGCTCACAAATCACCACAAGCGTCAGCGTAGGTTATGGCGTAGGCAAGGGCAGATCATGGAGGAGAATATGCTGGACCGACGAAAGTCGTTTCCTCCTGCATGCTGTTAATGGGAGAGTCCGCGTATTGAGGACTAGGAATACACGTCTTGCCCGCAAGAACATTTGGCGGGGGATCCGTAATGGTTTGGGGAGGCTTCTCTACGACTGTTGTCTGGATTTTGCGACTACACAAGGTTCACTCACAGGCGTTCGTTACGTTCAGGAGGTTCTGGATCCTGTAATTGTTGCTCATTTATAAAAAAACCCACAAGAGATGTCACAAGACCCTTGACGAAATGCGCAACCTCATCGTTCGCGTGATGTAAACCGACATCTGGCACATAATGCTGTGACACAAACACATTTGCTGAATTTTTCAAGTTGTTTTATGTTGCGTTATTGTGCCGCTAGGGGAAACTGCCGGAAGCTCTAGAAGAGCTCTTATTATAACAGAGGTTGTAAAGGTCTGTAGGAGGAGAATTGGTACCTGAATGTCCTGCAGAGCTATTGCTACATAGTAGGAATTTCCCCACAGTGTAGTTACATATTTGGTACAAACATGACAAAATAAATGGACGCCCGAGATTGACACCTGTACTAGAGGAATGATCACTGCCTCGGAACTTTGGACCTCTCCACTTCTCCAGTATCTCCACCTGAAATCGTTTTCGGGCGGCAGGTTGTAGGGCACCTAAGCCTCTAAAACAGTGAAACTGACGTAATCATATATTGATAAACATCTAGTGTGGTGTTGAGCATTTGATCCATTGGTTTGAAGACATGCTACTGTATATTGTGGATGGCAGAATTTGTGTTTTGTGACAACCCTACACAGGTTTTGCACTTAGACTTGTCCAACCAACGTATTAAGGTGGTGTTTGCTCTAAGATCATATGGGTCTACTACGATTGAAAACCTGACCTAAACTGACTGTTCAAGATACCCTAAACGATGAGAAATACAAAGATGATTCTTCTCCTAGTGGCATTTCCACATTTTAACAATCAACCTCATCATAGCAGACCAGTTTGCATGGATGGCAATGCCAAAGCAAAAGAGTGGTAACTCAGAATTTACAGCGGAAAGCCAAAACCACGGTACTATGGTCTGATTGCAGCCCCGATCTAAACCAAACTTAACATTCTTGCGGCTTACGTAGCACATATCCATCTGTTAAAGTGTCAGATTCCGCATTGTACAACAGTTGTCGGCAGATTCCTCAAAAGGGCATCCAGAGACTGATACGTAGCATGTCGAGGAGGGTCATTCGGGTGTTCAATTGTCACGGATCATACACTCACTGTTTAATAAACAATGGTTTAAATCTTGTTACGGGTGTATCATGTTTCCTGTAAGACAGTGTCCTTCTGTCCTAGTGACCGATAAGCCACCAAGAGAAATTCAATTAACATGAATTTTTCATTGATCAACTGCAACAACACTCCATTTTCTCTTGACATACACAAACATATGTTAGAATACGCACTAAACATTAATTCTATCTTTGAATAAACTGTTTGAGTCACATTCTTCAAGAAGTTGTCAGTTTTAGGAAGATATGGAAATTTATGGAAAATGAATTTCTTTATGAAACTGATAGTGACGTTTCGGTATAAGTTCTTTTTAACAGTAAAAGAACTTATACCAAAACGTCACTATCAATATGATAAAGAAATTGTAAATCCATAAAATTCCTTTTGTTCTTAACCTTTGAATAGTTACTCATTCATAATTTGTTAATTTAAATATATTACTTCTGTTTGAAAAGTTAAATATTTCCTTGGTTGCTCGTTAAATTTGTGTAGATGTTTGTGAATGACCTGTTTGCTTAAATAATAAATATCTGCATCTTTATTAAAGAAATCTGATACCTGAAAACGTAAAGGTTATATTGCGAGAATGATCAATAAGTACCTGAACAAATAGCATCGCGCACTTTGTCGCTTATTCCTGCCAACTCATCAAAGGACTTTAGCAGGAAGACTTTGCTGTAGTCATCGACCATACCCGCGACCTCTTCCGTCTTTATTGAGTTTCCTATTCCAATGAATATAAACTCTACACCAATGTTTTTTGCTCTTCTTGCCTCTTCAATCGTTTTTGCAACGTCTTTTGAATAACCATCTGTAATTAATACTGCTCTTAAAAGGCTATGTTTTCGTGACTGCTGTGAAACCATATATCGTAGAGTTCTTAAGGCCACATTAGTTCTTGTCCCGTCTCTAGGTTGGTGGGCAGCTAGCACAAAGTTGCTGAAAGTGTCCGGAAGAGTTGGTTTGTCTAGTTGAGTGATAACATTCACATCAGAACTAAAGACTTCAACTCCAACGTGAATTTGTTTTAAAGATGGTGCCATCATTTGAAGCGTGTTAGTATTAACGACGACAAATGCTTTTTGTTGAAGGAAAGATGACTCAGACACACTTTCAGACCCATCCAGTAAAAACACAACATCTGTAGGGTAAAGGCAACCTGAAAGAGAATTTAAATGAATGATACATATATCAAAGTTAACGTTATAAATCTATGGCATACTTCTTCATATATGAATACGTCCTCCCGAATTCCCGGAATTGCCCATTCCTAGGGTTTAGGCAACTAGCCTGCCCTATTCCACAATGCAATCAATCTGATTGTAGATCTGTTATCATCCAATCCCTGGGAATGAGTACTCTTTTACACTGTCCATTCCCATTCAGCTCAATTGAGTAATCCTCCGACCATTGACAGGAATTGGGCAACGCTCTTGCCCTAGCCCAAAGAATGGGTCAATCCGGTAATTGGGTACGACAGGTACAAAGATAAAAAATACTGCATGAGGTTTGTTTGCATGCGATTTTTATCAGAAAGTGATTTTTCGCATCGATTTTTAAATCCGGTTTAAATAAACAAGAACATGATGATTGACGTCATACTTTTGTCATACTTCTGTCAATTGCCATACTGCATGTAATGTATGAAAGATTATTTATCAATTGTTAAATTATTTATAAGCGAAGCGTCATTCTTGACTGCAGAAGCAACAATACCAAAGTTAACAATCAACTAAAATTAGCTACGTTTAAATTTAACTCGTTTCATTTTTTAAACTGACATTATGAACAATGGTAACATTCAAGATACTATTAAAAACAAAACATTGAATGTGCCGGAAGTTTGAATTTGTGTCTATAACTTTTGATGAATCAATATTCACGCACTTTGGAGATCGTTTCAAAACAGCAAAAGTTATGTGAACTTACATCTTCCCACCGCAAGGGGAAAATATATCGAGATAGACTCTATCCATTTTCTACCTTGCCCTCATCGTTCTCAATATCTGTGAAACGAAGCAGCGATATCTATTGTGATCTCGAGTTATCCCCCTTAATAGCTGCTAACCTGCAGCCACTGAAAACGTTGTTTACATTCAAAACCTACGGCAGCCTTTAGACCTTACAATAACGAAAATCCAACCGAAAATTTATATTCACTATAAAAATGACTTGGTTTCCTGAATTTTGGAAACCATCGTGAAAGTGGGTAATTTGGGTATCCAGTTGGTATCCATTCACTGAAACTAAGTAACATGGTTTCCAGCTAAAATCCATTTTGGATTCTTTGATTTGTTATATCTCCATGGAAACCAACATGAAACTGTGATCATGAGTATCCAGTTGGTTTCCATTTTTGGAAAGTGCAAATGACGATTTCATTGAATGGAAACTAACATAACCATAACCATAACGTTAAGTTTCATGTTGGTTTCTAATCTTGTTAATGAACTAAATGAAAAGATTGACAAATTATTTAGTTTTATCAAGAGCATATATGTTTGTGTAGTCTGGCATCCACTTGGTATCCATCCACTGACACTGAGTAACTTGGTTTCCTACTGGAATTCATTTGGCATTCAGGTTTTATCTATTTCCGGAATGAAAACCAAGAAGATAGAATGGTTGCGCGTATCTATACTATTACTGTTCATTTCAGGATCTTGGCTTTAAGATTACCCCTTACAAAACATCTACAAAGTTGCAATACCTCTGCTACATCGCGACAATGTTCAAACTTCGAGTCAAATCCTGTTCAAGCAGAGAAACCATTTTCCATCATCTTATGATCGTTAACAAATCATTGACATCAACGGTCAAGATTTCATAGGCAAGATAAAAACAATGCACCAAAATTTACAGAACACTAATTTTATCGATGTGTTGAATTTATTAGAATAGATGTTTTCCTTCACTGCTATATGAATCAATTGTATTGGTCAAAGTTACTTTTTTAGAATAAGTTAATTATATTTTCTTCTTAAGTTTTAATTATTAGTTTTTTCTAAAATATTTTATTCTACAAAATCTTCAAGTAAAATTTCTCCTTTTCATACCTGGGTTTGAACCTGCATCAAAAGTTTATACTCAACATTTTGCTTAAGACTTAGTCAAGGGCAGCTACATGTAACTCTAATCGTTTTTATGTCTGGACCATGCTTGCTCAGAAGCAGGAGTCAACACTCCATGTTGAAATTAGAATGCAAGAAAGATAATGCCCATAAAATAATGGTAAGAAGTTAGCTTATTATCTCAAATTCCTTTTAAATGTTTTCTCCTTTAATTAGTTTTCCATAAAGTAAATTTCAGGAATTCTTAATATGTAATTTAAAAGAAACCCAAAAACTTTGTCTACATAGTTTTCACTTCACTATTTTTCCCAATAGGTTTTAATTTTGGTATTTTATTTGGTTGTTCTTCATGAGTAATTTCACTCAAAATAGTCTTTTATTTTGTTTCAGTTAATCTGCCAGTGTTTGAAGATAATAATCTTTGAGAAATGATGTTAGAGTTTGAATTTGAAATATGAAGACCCAATGTTTACTGAACTTATAAGGAAGCTTTGTTGTGCTGAAGTTATAGAAGGAATTACAGTTTTTGGAGATTATAGGATTTAGAATGAACAGGAACATGTACAGATACATGCTTTGAATGTGGTCAATGAGTGACCTTGAAATGATTTGTTATCAAAGGTGAGCTTTGGAATAAAAGTACTGAAAATTGGAAGGACTTTTTATCTTACACAAACAGCATTAACATTATTGGGACAATATGAGTGAACTTAGAAGAACTAGAAAACAAACAGAAAGGGGTCAAGCCTATTATATTGATATGAGACAGAAGAAGATGAGCAGCATCTTTAGAGCTTTGAGAAAGATATTTGACCAGATAAGTGAGACAATTGAGGGAAGTACTATTGACAGAGACACAATAGAGAATATTAGGTCAATGTACAAGGAATGGCTTGATGCATATGAGGAACTTTTTCCAATTCGCATAGAGCTTGTAGGCCTGCTAGAATCCCAAGTAGACATAGAGCATTGTGAGAGAGAAGGTGAAGCCCAAGATAAAGAATTGAGAGTGATGAAATTTAATATTGACAAATTCTTCCTTGAACATTAGGGTCAACTGAAGAGTGAAAGACATGAGCTTATGACTACCAGAAGTATGGCTAATGTATCTGACCAAGTCTCAAGCAAGTCAAGTACAGCCTTATTTGCTCGTCTCAAAGAAAAGCAACTTAGAGCAGAGTTAAGTGCCAAGCGTTAGGCCCTTGAGGAGAAACAGAGACTTGAATTTGAGAAATTAGAATTAAAGATGAAAGAAGATGAGCTTGAATTCGACACCCTCTTAAAGATTTCAGAAGCTCGCTTACTAGCGATAAATGAGTTTGATGAAGAACAACAGCCTTTAAGTTCAACACCACTTGCACAAAGAAACAGTCCAGGTAAATTTCTTGATGACCAAGTGCGCAGCTCAACCCCTTTGGTACCGAGAAGTAATCCTGTTCAAAACGAGGAAGATTTTGTTGACAGGCAAAGACGACAACGGACAGAATTACAGGCTCCTGACCGAGTAGAGACTGTTGTGCGGCAGCTTCGGAAACCAGTTACAGAGATCAAGAAATTTGCAGGGAATCCTACTGAGTACACAAAATTCATGCATCAGTTCAGAGTCAAGATTATCGCAAACACAGAAACAGATGACAAACGGCTTAACTACCTGGAGCAATTTACCAGCGTAGAAGCTAATCAGATAGTGTCTGGCTACAGCTACCTCCGAAATTGGTTATCAAGCTGCCCTACAAGAACTAGAAGAGAGATATGGAGATGACCAAGTCATTGCATAAGCGATCATTAGAAGAGCTTTGAACTGGCCCAACATAAAACCTGATGACTCTAAAGCTCTTGACCAATATGCTATATTCCTATCTGAATGTCAGCATGCAGTTGCAAGTATTCAAGCTGTAAAAGTTTTGGAGTACCCGGACAATGTGAGGAAACTTGTCGCCAAGTTGCCATTCAGAGATCATTCAAAACAAGAGTCTCCATCACCAACAGAGGCAAGATTAGCATTGCTGCTGGAATTGCTAATGCTAAAAGTGAGAAGACAGACCTGCCAAAGTTCTCCAAGAACCCTGCAGCAAAGCCAGCTGTAAGTCCTTATCCTGAGAAGACATTCCCTAAGAAGATACAATGCATCTACTGCAATGGTACACATTCCCTTCAAGATTGTGAGAAAATTATGACTTTGGAGCACATGGACAAAATTGAATTCCTCAAATCAAAGGGGATATGCTTTAGATGCCTCAAGTATGGACATATTAGCTCAGAATGTAATGCAGAGGCCAAATGTCGTATCTGTGGTTTTCCTCATCAGTCAATACTTCACATCAAAAGAGGACAATAAAGAAAGAGACCGGAGGGACATGGCCTGGAATATCCAACATGTCATCAGCAGTTGACGAGTGTGATACAACGATATCAATCATACCAGTCAAGGTGAGAATGAGAGACGGCATCACTGTAGTGGAAACCTATGCTTTCTTAGACTCAGGTAGTAGCATATCATTCTGTTCTAACTCACTAATTGAAAAGTAGGGATGCCAAGGAAAACCTAGAAAAATAACAAAAGAAACCATGGGATCACCTCACACTATGAACACACTATCAAGGCCTACAAGTGAGCAATTTAGACCTTGAAAATGAATTTCAGTTGCCACCAGTTTACACGAAAGAAAGCCTCCATGTGTCAAAGTCACACATACCTACTTCAGCTGACGTATCACAGGTGCCAGAGAAGAAGGCACGCCACACGCGACAACAACCCGTCTTGGATGGATCTTGTGGAACGTCATCAGGGATCAAGAATGTGAACATGGAAGTTGCACACTCACAATTATGAGTTCGGAAGTGATCAAGATAAAGGATGCAGAAAATATGAGAGAGCTTGATAAGCTTGTGAGACAGAGTATGAACATTGAGTTTCCTGAGAAGGGTGTAGAAGACAGGAAAGAGTTGTCACAGGAAGACAAGATATTCCTTAGGAAAGTTGAGGATTCCATTGAGATGAAAGATGGTCACTACCAAATCAAACTTCCTTGTAGAGATGAGAACATTCAGATGCCAGACAATCAAAACTATGCCCTCAAAAGACTGAATGGTTTGAGAAAAAAGTTTGAAAAGAACACCCAATTCTACCAAGATTACAATTAATTCATGGAGAAAGTGATAAGTAAAAGCTATGCTGAGAAAGTACCTGAAGAGGAATTGCAAAGCCCAAAAGGAAAGACATGGTTTATACCTCATCACGTGGTATACCACCCACGCAAACCTGACAAAATCCGAGAAGTGTTTGATTGTGCTGCCAAGTATGAAGGTGTCTCACTTAATGATGTACTTCTTCAAGGATCAGATCTCACTAACAATTTCACTGGTGTCCTACTCAGATTTCGTCAAGTTGCCATTACTGGAGACGTTGAAGCCATGTACTACCAAGTTAATGTCAACAAGGAAGATAAGGACTTCCAGAGATTCTATTGGTGGAGTAATGGTAACTACAACAACAAGCCAGAAATCTATAGAATGAGAGTTCACCTATTTGGAACAGTCTGTTCTTCCAGTTGTGCGAGTTTCGCATTAAGAAAACAGCTGAAGACAATAGAGACGTGTTTGGGTCTAACATTTGCAACATGATCAGCGAGAGCTTCTATGTTGATGACTGCCTCTCCTCTACTGAATCAGACGCTTCTGCAATAGACCAAATAAAAGGAATCACTGACTTGTGTAGCAAAGGTGGACCAGTAATAGCCGCAAAGTTATTGAGACTATCCCAGAAGAGAACAGGTCCAGCAAGGTGAAGAACCTAGACCTTGAGAATGATGATCTCCCATGGGAACGTGCACTGGGCACATACTGGATCATGGAGAATGACAAATTCAGCTTCAAGTTCCATGTAAGGGAGCACTCACAGATCAGCAGTAACTAGCTGTGTGTTTGACCCCCTAGGATTTGCAGCTCCTGTCATCCTTCCTGCTCAACGGACGGCCTATTACGAAGAATTCTGACCATCCTAGTGACCTAGGAGCTCTTACGCCTAACCATCTTTTGCTTTTGCACAAAAGTGAAAGATGTCCACCAGGACAGTTCTGTGAAGACAACACATTGAGAAACCGCTCAGGTACAGTACTTGGCCGACCAGTTTCGGAAAAGATGGGTGCTAGAATACCTCCCGCTCCTACAAGAGAGACAAAAGTGGTTCAAGACGCAGAGAAATACAACTACAGGAGATATCGTGCTTGTTATCGACATGTTTGGGCGCTTGGAAAGGTCGTAAGCGTCAAGCGTGACAAGAAGGGGATGGTTCGAATTGTCGAAGTGCAAACGAAGAATGGAACTGTACTTCGCCCCATTACTAAACTGTGTACCTTGCTAGAAGCAGATGAAGTGTGAACTAGCAAGAGGCTTAAGATAATGAAAATCTTTAAAGAGACTGTGCAACATTTGTTTCAGCCAAAGGGAAATCAATCATAAACTTTAATTGTGTTTAATCTCATAATTTTTCTGAACAACTTAAGGAATTGATTCATTGAAATAATGTCTCCTTAAACTTTGACCATTTTATGATTAAGTAGGGAAAATTGTTCTCAACTTGTTCTCAATTTGTGGGCCGGTATGTAATGGCCAAAGTTACTTTTTTAGAATAAGTTAATTATATTTTCATCTTAAGTTTTAATTATTAGTTTTTTCTAAAATATTTTATTCTACAAAATCTTCAAGTAAAATTTCTCCTTTTCATACCTGGGTTTGAACCTGCATCAAAAGTTTATACTCAACATTTTGCTTAAGACTTAGTCAAGGGCAGCTACATGTAACTCTAATCGTTTTTATGTCTGAACCATGCTTGCTCAGAAGCAGGAGTCAACACTCCATGTTGAAATTAGAATGCAAGAAAGATAATGCCCATAAAATAATGGTAAGAAGTTAGCTTATTATCTCAAATTCCTTTTAAATGTTTTCTCCTTTAATTAGTTTTCCATAAAGTAAATTTCAGGAATTCTTAATATGTAATTTAAAAGAAACCCAAAAACTTTGTCCACATAGTTTTCACTTCACTATTTTCTCAGTAGGTTTTAATTTTGGTATTTTATTTGGTTGTTCTTCATGAGTAATTTCACTCAAAATAGTCTTTTATTTTGTTTCAGTTAATCTCTCAGTGTTTGAAGATAATAATCTTTGAGAAATGATGTTACATTACATCTACAGCTACTAAAGGATTAAAATGAATGTTGTTGACATTAGCAGTAATTGGTTATATTAATGGAGATGGGCAGAGCCTCCAATTTATTAATGGACCAATGGAATGTGAAGAGAAAACGCATCAACTGTCCACCCTGGTAAATCTTAATTGTTGATTGTTACCTTGATAGCTAAATCCCTTTATCGGTTAATAAGTTGTAAACAGATTAGGTTCTTTGTTTAGTAGAGAACAACAGTTATTAAAATGGATGTTATTTCAAATTGAAAATTCAAATTAGAAATTAGATAATCAATTCTCACATTTTCATGGGTCAATAACTTTAAGATGAGTCTGGTTGCTTATATTTTAATAAATGACTGAAATGCACTATAGCACACTTTTTCGCACTCAAGTCGGCTATTTCAAGGCATGTCAGGGTATAGTCACTTACTTTAGCTTTCTATCGACGCAATTAAGTACGTATAATTATTTACGATTAATAATGAAATAATTAACACAGTCGAACTCGACACAGAGAAATTAAAACTCTATGATTAGCTTGCAAACAAATGATTAAATATGGACTGTTGACAACGCCTGAACTAGTAATAGTTGCATTGAATATTTATGGTCTTTCAGAATTGGCTTTGAAAGTGTTATGCGTACATATTTGCCGAATAATATTTTGGATTGATTACCTTAGTGTTGGTCGTTATAAATATAAGTATATAAATAAGTATAGACATTACTGGTAAGCGCTATAGCTTATAAGTTTCTTTAATAGATCTTTTATTCCAAAGTGTAAACTCAGATTGTGTCGGATGGTCTATCACAAGATTCAGAGCTGATGTCCTCTTTACTTCTTTTGAATCATCAGATTAATTGCTAATACAGAAAAGCTGATGGTACAGGTGTTATTATTATAGATTCAATATTATTTCGATAGCTAATTCACTCAGCTTCATATTTCATTTGTGAACATATCAACTAAACATGACAAAACATTGATGTAAACAAGTAACTTAAGTAAAAAGAACAATTTCAAAATTAATTGCTGTGCATTGGGTTCATATTTGCAGCAGCATCCATTTAAAAAAATTAAAATAAATTCTGAATATCTTGGTCTTGATACATATTTTCATGGAATACTATATAACATTCAGAAAAAACTAAGAATAATATCACAACCCTTTGACATAACCTTTTTAAATACTCTTCTGTTAGTACATAATCTCCTTTTTCGTATCTCTACATTTCACCTCACTCCTAATGAGGCTAGACATAACCTACAAATGAGAACCTCTGCACTTCAACTGGCTGATTGCATAACACTTCCTGACCGGACACAGGACAGTTACTAATTACATAAACGACTGTAGATAATTTCACAGCTGAGTAAAAGGTTCAAAGGCAGTTATACGGTAAAGGATACCAAAGTAAGTACCCCATTACTGCATCAAAATAACTTAAATTGCTCTTATAAACTTTTTTTAAACTTCCATGAAAGAGCTTAATAAAGTCATTTCTAAAAAGTTGGCTTCAGATTTATCACCATAACATGAAAATTAAATTGCTGATTTTTATCGAAATTCAAAATAAGTGATATTTTTTATTTCATTTTCAATTCATAAGAAATAATTTGATATTCAATTTGTTTATCTAAGGTGTTCACTGAAGCAACAAGGAGGGTTTCAAGGAAGAGGCCACATCATCACAGCAAGTACATTCAATTGTTAAACAAGAAAAGCCTTTAAAAAGGCAAAGTTAGAGGCACCCTAATTAGGCAAGAAACTTGTGGAAGATCCTGCCTTTTGGCCTAATGGGATTATAGTCCTGAAATGGATAAATTGATACCAAAAGTCACAGATGTTCAATAAAAACAAACATACAATGCTTTTAGTTGATAAAAAAACTCTCATGTGCTGGAACTGTCGAGGTGTGATAAGCAGTGTGCTGTATCTAAAGTCTTGCCTTTCACAGCACGAAGTAGACATATGTGGACTTTGTGAGCATCAGCTTGGTGAGCATAACCTACAGTAATTAACACAGATTGCTTATCCTTATTCGGTGTTTGCCAGATGTTTTGGAGAATACCAGTTATTGCCTGATGGGATTTTTGCATCTAGAGGTGGTGTTGCCTTACTTAATGTCGAGGCGATTGCAGAACATGCTATTGCCAGGAATTACCAAGTGACTATGACTTTCTCGTTGGTGTTGAGATTTACATTCCTGGATGTAAACCATTTTACATATTTAATGTATACCTACCGGCTGTGACTAGACCAAATAAGCTGTTCTTTGATTGACTTGACATTATCGATGAAATACATGCTTGGTGAGGTAATTATTATGGGTGATCTGAATACAAAAGTCAAATGTGCAAAATACAGTTTCAGAGAGGATGTACGCTCGAGGAGGTTAAATGACACTATACAGAGGACGAACTTTGTTCAGTATCAGCAAATTTTTTGAAACACTGCATTATAAAAGATAATTTGAATAATGTAAATATGAGCAAACCAAATTATCAAAAAGTAATATTTATTTTGGATTTCTATCTTAAAATGCAGAATTGTTCGTAAATTATCCGAAAATAACGGGTTTTATTGCCAATATGAAATCGCCCGAGGTTCGGACAGTTCTGACCTTAATTCGGACAGTTGCACATGATCTTCTCGCATGCACCCTTAGCTTAAAATATTTAGCAAAACGGTCTCAGACATTCCAAAACACGCATTGAGTAGTTCATGTACAATGCTATCAAGGTTTTTCGGAAACATGAATTAATTTGTCATCTGTACAGAGCATGCTTTCCGATGTTAAATTCTACCTAAATTGCCGAATGCGTCGTTACAAAATTATGACGTCACAATCAGTTTCGTAGGCATTTGACGCAAAAACGCCGTACTCGCTAAACCGTAGGTTTTAAAAATGTATTACTTTGTGAAATATGTTAGTAGTATGTTATTGCATGTTTCCAGAACTTTTGTTGGTTGAATTACAGCACTATAAAGGAAATATAAAAAGTGTCCGAACCATGGTCAAAACTGTCCGAAGGAAGGTCATTTTGACATATTATAAATATCTCAACATTTACTTAAACATTCCTTTTATATAAACCAATATTCAGCACAATTTAACTGTTTGGTTGTTTATCTTTGTTTATGGATACAGTTTAAAATGTTTTGGCGCTTCCTATATTTCCTAACCTGATAGTCAACATTTACGTTGAAACAAATATTTTGCCTATTCCTTACATGAATCTTTTATTTGTACATCATAGCAAAAGGTCGATTAGATATACTACCTACAATCAACTGTCTATTTAATGAAATGAATAAATTTACATACTAGAAATTCATATTTCAAAACAAATATATTGCCGACATTGTAGGTATTATTGCGTCAGCTACTAGTCAAAAGTGTCCGAAGTTTGGGCGACCTCGGGTGGTGTCCGAACCTCGGTCAGTTTGCCCTAGTTATTTCTACATTAAGCAATTTGAAAACATTTATTTGAAACATTGATTTTTTAACATGAAATTTAATTTGACCTTGAAAAAGAATTAAAAACATTTTTCATTGCGATTTTTGAACAAAATGTAGACTTTGATTATAATATGATAAATCAAATCCTGCATAATTTTATTGCAGAACTTGTATAAATCATTTTACTATCTAAGGATTGAATTAAACACACGAACTGAATAAATGATACAGAGTTTGGAAATTGCATCATTTAGAATAAATAGATATTTAGAAAATTAGATGCATTTGAATCATGAAAAATGTTAAGAAAAAATTGTTTGCAATGATTATTATTTGTTCCTAATTAGTTTGTTTGAGTTCAAAGGTAAATGGCGACCTAATCAAATATGAAGTTTGAAAGATTATCAATGATATGTACATACCGATTTCAAGCCTCAGAAAAAGTAATCAATGTATTACTTGCAACTTGATCGACTTCCTGAATAATCCTATTGAATTTGGGTTCCTCTTCAAATGATCTATTTTTTTCAAGTGATCGTAAGCATCGATAGCATAGCAGAAAATTTTCTTCTTATTGGTTGAATGTATATTCTCGAGTTCATTGGTTTACAACGTTTGTCGTTGTAAAGAAGTACTAATTAACTGTGTAATGCCAAGAGTAATGTCAGTATGAAAGGACGTTGACATAAGCCGCCATTTACCAAAGGGTCCAAAGCACAGGCGAGGAAATTAAATAAATGCTATTAGAGACAATTAGTTAACAATAAAATTTGACAGGAAATAGATTACATAATAGGCACCTGTTAATTATGACAACATTAGGGCCCAGCTGTGGACAGTACGCATTGAATCTTATCAGTGTCTTGTGATGCGCAAATGAGTCGCCACGTTCTAATCTCAGCATGCAGTGCCTAATTTGACAAAATATGTTTCAGAAATAAATATCAAAACCCAAAAAGACAGTGTGGTGTAAATTAATTGTTCATTTGGTCTAAAGTCTAAAGTTAATTCCAAGCTTCATAGGTTCAGAAATCAATTGGATAAGGTAAAAACTATTCTGCATACAACAATGTACGAATCAGAGTTTTAAAAAGGAATATAGAATGTTGATGTAATAAGAGCATTGTGAAGATGACAATATCCCTTGTCAATCATTCACTATTATATAAAACAAGTAAATACAGGATCATATAACGAATATTTGTACTTTAATGTATGACTACATTCATGCATGTTTTGGATTGTTCGATATGTATTTTGATAAAATATATATGTCTCATAAATTATCATTTCAGGAAAGCATTAGCTGTCCAATTATGGAAACATTAAAATCTTTTAAACAGATCCACAAAAATATATTATTGAATCTAAAGGGGAATTGTCTGGAAGTGACTTTCGCAAGGAAGGAGCGCCTGGCAGAATTGCTTTCATTGCTATTAGATGGTCTATGCTATAGTATTCCCGCTATACCAGTGCCTTTATAGAATTACTTGTTGTAAAACAACGATTATTAGATCAGGCATCACAAAATATTTTTAGTAATTTAGCTACTTCTTCAAAAATTTTCATTTATAGAAATATTATCGATAGCTGTGCACTGCAATATTATCTTTGTAAATCAGTTCCCTACTTATGTAGAAAGTCTCCAGCAAAATTTCCACTTAGCTCACACAATCTTGCAATTGAAACTGGCAGATACTGCAATGTAAGCATTAATGAAAGAAAATGTACATTCTGTAAAGATAGGTGGTCGGAAAAAAATAAAAGGAAAAAAGTAACAATTCTTTCTTTTTTTATCTCATAGCTTTAATAAAGTATGACATAATATACTAACATATCGCATTTTCAACACTTTGTCACCTAAGTGATTTAAAGCACTACTATACAATACAAATGTTCAGCTGTTTTTGTTTAATCTGATGTCTTTTTGTTTTTTTATTTCATAAGTTTAACAAAGTATGACATAATATACTAACAGATCACATTTTCAACACATTGTCACCTTAGTAATTTAAAGCACTACTTTGAGGCCAGTCCTAATGATCAATTAAGGGAGAAGTATTATGTCGAAATAGTTGTAATTATATTGTTATAGGTAATAAGTGTACCTTTGATGTTAAATGTGATGTTATTTTGATTCTAAAACTTGGTTTCATAATCCTCTTTAATCACAAGAATATCAACAATAATCCTAATAGAATTCAAAGTCAATTTCCTACGCTAAGTGTTTCTATATATAAAAAGTGTTACTATTTTTCCTGTTACTTTTTTTCCGTTACTCTTTTTCCAGTTACTTTTTTTCTGTTACTTTTGTTCCTACATTCGTACAGATACTGTTGAAGATTCATATTCCATTTCGTATTATTATGTCCATGTTATATTGATTATAAACAAGCTTATATTAAACCTTATTATTATCGACGTCCGTCCGTATTTAAGCTTATCTTAAAAACGTTAAAGAACTCTGTAACCTAGGAAAATATTTATATAAAGCTAGTTGTTTAAGGAATGAACTGATTGTTAGCGATTAGTGATTTTCTGTACATTCTCCCAAACATAACTTTTTATAATCATTGTATAGTCATTATCCACCTGTACCAATTCCCGTCTTTATTATGTACTGATTATCTGTAACGATAAAAGTAATAAAGAATCTGAATCGGTGCCTAGACCTGGACTAATGGATTAAAAATTTACTGTGATGTGAAATTCGAACTGTGAACATCATATCTGAAAAATAGATTTAGCCAATCATCGAGTTTACAATTTATGATGAAAATGTCAGGCAATTCATTGGTAAATTAACAGAGTTTATTTCGGAGGTCACGTTTTAATATATTAAACCACGTACTTGAACTCAAACACAAAAGTATTTTATAGAAAACTCAAAAGGCTCATACATAGCTTAAAATATAGTTTTAAGAACAAAACATTCTTGTTGATAGGTTTGCTCGTACATCAAAAGAGTGTTATGTTTTCTGATAATTCATATATTGTAACAATTCTTTTCCTTTCCTTACCTTTTCATTAAGGTCTTGCTAACTAACTACACAGGTATCTCTGTCAACAAGGAGAGAAGATGTTGCATAATTTAACTTCATGGTAATTAACAGTTTGTTACCTAGTCTAGCCGACAATCAAGGATGTCTCTCTGATCTCAACATGACAATAAACTTGGGCGTGTGTGGGCAGGGGGAGTCAGCAAAATAAGTGACGCTAACAGACGTGCTTGACAACAAACATTAACGAGATCAAAATCAGAAGGAAATTGATTTATAGAGCATATCCCCCCCCCCCCCCCCCCCCAAAGTATGCCAATGGTTTCATAAAAATGTAATAAATATATTAGTCTTTATGACACAACTTCTTCAGAAACTGTTATTATTGATATTTTTACAATCATAAAATTATTTTCAATAGTGAAAAGGTTGGTTATTTCAATGAATGTGTTTATTCAACTAGAAAAATGCATGCATTGGGTCATCCATATGACTATGTCATATGAACATTATTTGAAAAAAACATCTGCCTGTTAAATTTATAAGCATGTGGACTGAACTTGACATTTATCTATTTTCAACTGAAGACAAGTTTTTATTACCAAACAATATTGTTTTTAAATCAAATCCTTTAGTAAAGAAAAACATGTTTTTGCGCAAATCACTACACAATATGAAATAATGAAGAGAGTCTTCATAATTATGGCCACAAGAACAAGCTTATGTTCATTTAAGTAGCTGCATTCAAGTCGAAGACGGCAATGTATTATTTGGCAAATTCCGATTCTTTTGCAAGTCAAGGTGGCTGTAGATATATGTATCATTATTCATAATCTATAATAGAATCTATGTTAGAGTCTCTGTGGTCTATATTTGGCAGGCATTGATCTAACTAACCAACATATGTACATTGTACAAACATAACTATGATTTAGACATTTTATATGTCAATCACTTACCTCAGATTGAAGATGGTCTGCCGCATTCGGGCTAGTTCCCTACAAATTCATTAACACATTACACTCTTGCTTCTGGAGCGGCATATTGCACAAGTCCCATTTAAGAATACATATTTTAATAGACTTTCCCTACTATTTTTTGCAATGTTTTTCTGTAAATTATTGACAGAGGGTCATTAATAAGCATTAAGTTAACAGTAATCCTATTTAAAACAACATCACAATTAACTAGTTATCTTGATCCAAGCTCACTGCTACTCCGGGATTCTTCTAAAAGCTTTATTTCTTTTTTATCACTGTATTTCTTTTTTTTATGGGCACCTTACAAATGCAGTATTACAGTACATGTAACATACACATTTGATATACAGAGTACAGAGA
This sequence comes from Phorcus lineatus, assembly GCA_921293015.1. Lineage (NCBI taxonomy): Eukaryota > Metazoa > Mollusca > Gastropoda > Trochida > Trochidae > Phorcus > Phorcus lineatus. Next base: position 15,389,594 of record OV121089.1, read on the forward strand.
TATAGTTGTCGAATCGATAGGACATTTTCAGTTTTAGGCGTACAAATTCATTTCAATATTGCATATTAGTGGCAAGAAAAACATTATGTAAAAAGGTTATGGCATGAGGACCAGAAGGATATGAATTTCTCGTATCTACAATCAGTGTAGAGACGCTGCTTGCTAACGGTGTAAGTTTCTTTTTAAATTGATTTAAGGCCATTAATATGAGGCTTTTTATTATGGCATTTGCAGGTATAAATATAGTGTTTAGTAACAATAAATATCAAGTTGAGTACATCATTTCTCTTTTCCTTGTAACCAAATATGATATAGACAATAACTAACGAGTGACGGGGAATGACAGATTATCTTTCCCGAGTTATATTAATTTCGTAATTCTCGAGCCTTGGTTATTGTTTGTATTACCTATATGTTTTTTAAAATATTAAAACTCGAATATGATAGAGATAATCGGTCCTCTATAAAGGATTAGGGTTGGGAATTTCCAAATTCATACGTGTGTGTTTTTGCTTAACACTTACCTATGCACGGCTAAATTGTAATTTGTGAAAAAGTTTCAAAATAATAGCGTAATGTAGTTGTTGTTGAACGTTTAGTCCTGTTTTGATAATCGTCATTCAAAGTAATTACATTTAACAGTTTTGTGTTAATTTGAAGAGGTCAGCGACGCCCTATAGTAATACTACAAGACGTCTGAACTTATGACGTAACCGGTGACACTGTGACGTCATAGCCGCCCGTGTCTATGACGTTATTACGATAGAACGGAAACAGGCGCTCCTTCGCGACTGTTACCTTAACGTGATGAAGAACTTATTCAATAATCACTAATTTCTATGCTTTTGTGCAATGGGGCAGGCTTATTTCACATTGTTTGTGGCGGCACATCTGAGTAATGACGATTGGCAACTACATGGAATAAATAAACATTGTTAAAATTCTGTCTAAGGGTAAACAAATTACCAGTCGGGACAAGTTTAAAAGATGAATGAAATAGTCCCGGCACTCCGTTCTTTTTCATTGGTTCACAACAACCAATCAAATGCCAAGAAAATGTGTAACTCCCGTGTGACTTACAGGAAAAATATTACCCTGTGTCCATCTTCCCATATGGGTAATATATGGGTTATATTCGGTTCTAAGTTGATTCCGGTTTTTAATTCAATCCACGCAAGCAGGGGATGCCACAAACTTTTTACATGTACACAGTCAACTGACAGATGTTTGTTATTTTTTTTTTCATTATTGCAGAATGTACATAGAGGAGAAGTTTGCAACTTGTAAAGGAAAGCACTTCTGTTTGTTGTCAAAATTCTATGAACAATTCGATATTGAAACCATCTTAATTTGCAACTCACAGTACTTCGAAATGGAATAAAATTATAAATTGTCCAAAGTTCCTTACTTATAATCATTCCAATATCAGTTTCCCATTTTCTTTCGCTTTTTATTTGGTTATTTCCGTGTAAAATTCTTTACACCCTTTAGTTGCCTTGAGTAATATTTTTATATTGTTGTTATTTCTAACTGTTTATGAATCGATAAGGATCCGTTTTTTATATATTCTTTGATGCAGTGAATCAGTCCCGTATATTCTAAAAAGTTTGTTTTTACTTTATATATTTCACAGAAATCTGGGAAATTAAGAAATGAACCATCTTTTTTCAAAAGGTCATTCATATATTTTACATTTGATTTCACATAGCGTGTAATCAATACCGTTTTTTTGTCAATCAAGATATTATCATTAGTCCAGATATATTCATATATATATCATTCACCGTTCTTTTGCTTTGTAAAGTCGCCCATGACTTGAAAACATCTTTCCAGAAAAGATTGTTAATGTTTGGTATAATACAGTTTTTCAAATACGTTTATCCCATTTCTATAGGATCTAAAACACTTTTGGGTAGAAACAAATTGTAAGGTGTTTTAGCTAAGTATTTGTAGTGAACAATCTTCGAATCCATGATATTTTCTGAGATAATATTGTTTCTAATATCAAGGGGACCTTTAGACCCCCCTCTTTATAGTCTCGAACAACTACATTTCGCTTTACTTTACTTTACTCTCCATACAAAAGAAAAGCATTTTTGTTGTAGCTTATTTATAGTATCTATCTTTGGATTAGAGATTGATGTACTTTTCAGAACAGTGATTCTACCCATAGGCGTGAGATTTCTACGAGACCATACCGTCATTAACACCCTCCCCAACCCCCCCCCCCCCCCCCCCCCCCCCCCCCCATAACCTATTTCATATCGCCTTACCCATAACATGGGCCTAAAAGGCCCGGTGCCTTTGGTGGTCTCTTATTAAGACAAATTATATGTTTAAAGTTAAAATGGACGTGGCATTCTCATATTTAACCACCCAATCATGATTTTGGACAATCTGTGTCACTCCTGTTGCAGCGCCACGGCAAATTTTTGTAGTGTTGTCTGTTGAAGCTGACATTGACGAAGATGTCTCCTGATCATGTCCCAAACATGCTCTATTGAGGTTAGGTCATGACCCAAGGCTGGTTAAGGCATATAGACCATATGGTGACGCTGGAGATTGTAATTCATGAAACGAAGCGCGGTGGGCACGGACATGTCATCAGCGATTTTTACATTGAGCAAAAGGCAGAACTATCGGTGCCAGGATGTGGTCACAGTAGTACACACTAGTGACCGTTCCTTGAACAATATGCAAGTCAGTTGTGCCAATCATGGTGATCCCAACGATTACCCAAATTTCTACGCTGCATACACCATTGACGCCTGTTTGTCATCTGCTGGCACGTTAATGGAAGCACAACACTCAGTTGTCGTGCATGCAAATGGGCTGCATGTAGCCGATTTCTAATCGTTTAAGAGTGTAACTCAAATTGCTGATACTTAATACAAGTTTACAGGAAGCTGATTGGTCGTTTGTCCTCGATTTTGCAGGACCTTTGTACGGATCCCGAGCTTGTGTAGTTGCTCAAGGATGACCTGAACAAGGTCTATCATCAACATTGTGTGTTTGTTGGTACTGGTTCCACAGTCTGCTGACACATTAAGCATGTTGGCCACTGCTTGCTGTGTTTAACCCATTTGAAGCATACCAAAAGCACGTAGACGTTCATTATGTTGAAGACATATCATTGCAAATTCGACATAACACACGCTGCAGTTTTCATTAATGCTTTCTTGAAGAGTCAAGTTTGACAATGAACCCCTCCTACATTGAAGGCGCTATTGCATGTCGCTCGTGCAGCTCAGTGGTTCTCTTGGGGGAGTTCTTCATCCAAGAACCAACTCTCTAAGCATGTCAAGTGTCCATGACTGTTTATCATACCAAAACCTGCATAGGTATTTGTATTTCAATACCCTCTACTTTTTTGGAAGAGTACATATCCCATTCTTCTCTGATAGGTGCTAGCTTGACCTTTTCATGATGAACACTTATGGTTGAATTGTCATCAGTTGTTTAAACCTATTGCATAACATCGTTGGTCTGATGATAGGAGTACTAAACTGTTTGCTCCAAATCATCCTACTGCTCATAGTGTTTTGTATTTAGTATACCAATTAGAGCCAAGGTTTCGTATTCATTTTTGTCTCTGGTTACTGGCTACCCTTTTCAGACATGAACTTACTACCATAGATTTGTGAATGTAACATTTCGACTTCAAACTAAATATGATCAGCATGTTTAAACTTTGTCTGTTGTGTCCTAAGAATGTTTCTATCTTGTGTCTTTGATGTACCTGGTGGGGTGTTAGACCAAACAAATGCATTTTTTTATTTAAAGAACTGGTCCTACAAAAATAAAAACGCGACTGTCACAGTCTGCATCAGATTCTGTTTCTGATGTTTCATATGGAACAAAGTCACTGTTCGTCTCACTTTCCCCACTGAAGGACATTTGATCAAAATCAAACTCCTCAAAATTTCTAATAAACTCTTCAGATTGACTTAATTTTCCCCTTCCGAGTATTAATAGTGATTGATGCCAGATAACTGCAAGAGCTATTGACATGGACCCTTAAGCAATTCTTGCAAGGGGAAAGAAAAATCTACGCGGGCCTTGGAGGCCCATGTCATGCATTCATGTTACTTTTTTAAAAAGGTGTTATTTTGGGAAACTGCGTGAATCGGAAAAAGATGTTTTGTGCAGATTTACAAATCAGTACATATGTGAGGAATATATGAACTTCCAGCAAACCTATGTCAAATGTGAACAAATGGCAACACCATAAAGGTGCTGCCGGGCCTCAAAGGCCCCAGTTATGGGGGGTAGGGTTAAATTATCTATTTTCTTAAAATATCTTCTACCATTTCTGCCTCATTGTGTTGGAGTTGTATACCCAGAAGTGTGAACGGACGCTGTGTTCAATACATATCTAATGAGTCGTAGTAAATTGTAGAGGATAATTGCTTTGATCCAATCCATATTATTTTTGTTTTTTCAATATTCATTTTGAGCCCCGAGAAGGCCGAGTATTTGTGTAAAATATCAATGGCTGTATTAAAACATTATTCACTGCCATCCAGGATAATGGTAAGATCGTTAGCAAATTGGGTGAGCATATATTCAAAATCTTGCATTTTTATACCTTTTACATTTATATTTGTATGTAGCATATGAGCAAGTATTTCTGCACATATAAGAAAACAATAAGGTGACAGGGGATCACCCTGTCTACACCCTCTTGTTATTTTAAAAAAGTCAGATGCAAATCCATTAACCAAAACGCTTGAAGTTATATTTTCATAAAAAGTTTTAATCCATCTTTTTAGTGAAGGTCCAAAGTTAAAGAAATCAAGACAGTTGTCTATGAATTTCCATTCAACCGAATCAAAAGCTTTTTCAAAGTCTATTAATATAAGAATATCAGGTATGTTCATAATATAAGTATAATCCATTATATCATGTACCAGTCGTGTACATTCTCCCATATATCTGCCTTTCATAAAACCTTTATGATCTTAACTGATAATGTCAGGTAGTACCTTTTTAATACGAGCAGCTATTGTTGCAGAGGCAATCTTGTACAATGTATTTAATAAAGATATTGGTCTGTAATTTTTAATGTATTCCTTAGATTTACCCGTCTTTGGTATACAAGTTATTAACCCTTGTTTCTGACTAACTGACATTTCCCCTTTCTGAAAAGCAGAATTTAGTGAGTATCAAAAATGAATGTATGTCTTTCCAGAAAAATTTATAGAATTTAGTTGTGAAACCAGACGGGCCTGGGCTCTTTTCATTTTTCACGTTTTTAAAGCATTGAGAACTTCATGCTAGTTAAGATCTCCTTCAAGGCTTTGAGAATTTTCTTTGGTTAATTTTGGAATATCATTGTTGGCGAAAAGTAGTTCAAGATCTTGATCCTCAACTGCTTTACTTGTGTAAAGAATTTCGTAATATGATTTCACATGTTTAATTTTTTCGTTTGAATCGGTTATTGTATAGTCTCCCTTTTCTAGCTTAGTAATAGCTTTGTCTAAGAATTTTTGTTTCTCTAAAGAACGAAAGTATTTGGTTGGTTTTTCATTTTTTTCGATACAAGTTGCTTTTGATCTTAGTATAATACTGTCTGTTTTTACTTTGTTCAATTCGAGTTGTCTATGTTTGAAGTCGTCTATTTTGGTAATGAGATTTTCCTTCTCAGTATCCAAACAGTTGTCTAAATCTTCTTCTAGCTTATCTAACGTTTCAGTAATTTCTTTTTCTTCTTTTATTCTTTCTTTTTTCCTTGTCGAAGAGTATTTTATTGTAAAGCCCCTAATATTGCACAACAAAGTCTCAAAGAATAACTGTGCATCTATAACAAGTTGTTTTTCCCCCTCAATATTAAGAGTATGGTATTGTTCGACAGTTTCATAAATATTTGTTTTGCCTCTGCTACGTAATTTATATCCCCTTTCTAGTTTAGTAAATTATATTTCAAGTGTTATTATTGAATGGTCAGACCTATAACCTGCAGTTATGTTGGTCGAAGTGACAGATTTCTCGAGATTTAGACTTGTTAAGAAGAAATCTAAACGTGCTTGTTTTAAAAGTTTTTATTTTCTCCAGGTATATCGTTTAAGATCAAGATGTGATTCTCTCCAAGGATCATATAAATTAAGTTCATCCATCACATCATGAACTGCTTGTTTTGAATTTGGATTGTTTATATGCTTATAATTGAAAGTGTCTTTTTGTTGATCTTGTACTAAGTTGAAGGCTCCATATATTTATATTTATATAATAATTATATTTGTTTCTGTTTCCAGACGTATTACCATCTTCTTAATATTTCCATAGAATTCAGGTGTATCTGTATTAGGACCATATATGCAGGATAGACTTATTATTTCATCATCTATTTTCATCTTAAGTATAAAAAAATTCCATTTTCAGTATCATTAATTTCTTCCAGTATATCAAATTCGAACGTATCCTTAAACAATATTGCTACTCCTCTTGACTGACTAGTGAAAGAGCTGAACCTAGTTTCAGATGAACCCCATTCCAGCTTTATTTTGTGTTCAAGGTCTTTAGTAAAATGAGTATCTTGAATATAGTAAATATCACCATTTTTCTTTTTCATATTTTCAAATACATCGATTCTTTTCTTAAGGTTGTTTAGTCCCTGGCAATTTGATGACAATATTTTAAGTTTTCCTGTCATGTTGTATTAAACTGCCTAACAGAAGATCAATGATTGCAGTTGGCGTGGTGCCCGATTTCATAAAGCATATAGGTGCCATGACATGAAGTAAAAGAGCTAAAGTGATTCTATATAACATAAATATGAAAAAGAATATAAAAAAAGACAAAAGAGACGACCCCCGTCGTAACGAATCAACTAAAAAAGTACCGCTTCACCCCAAATTCATCTCAATCCCCTAACAAAACACGTAATGATACAATAGTGGAATCACATTCCTAGCTGAACGTTTAAAAAGTATTGTACAGAAGAATGTAGTAACAAGATAACTTTCCAAGTCTCAATTTACATTCAAATGAATATATAATATAATAAATATATATAATGGATAAATTTTCAAACGAAGAGCATACTCACAGTTACACTTTATGTGGCATGAACTCCATGTAAATCCGTAATGTAATCCTTATTAATAATCACTAAATAAACTTCAAAATTCGTTTGAAGCAATGCAGCATGTAGCCTGTTACATTTCGCCGTTAAGCCAGTTCTAGCCACGTGGCTTGAATTCCCGCTCATGAAAAGCACATGCGTTTGCACATAATGTTGAATAGACAACTGGTTACTACCTAAACTTAATGAGCATGAAACACAACACATTATTTATCAATTTAGTTATATATAAACTGTTCACTGGTATTTCAACTGTACATGATGTTTTATAGTTGGTCCATTACTACGTTTGTTATGAATAAAAGGCGGGAAAATTGATCAAAATTGTTTTTTTCTTTTCTATTTACACATCAACATCAGATGTTTATAGGAATATATGTTCATTGCTATCCGAATGTAAACAAGGATGTAGTAAATATAACTCAGTCATACTTCTTCCACGGTGAAGAAGGATTGTGAGGTTCTTTAACTTCAAGCACCACTTCAGTTCCTACTACACGAACTCTTGTCCAGAGGTTCTCATCCTCGCATATCTTGTTTGTCTGCCTACTACGGATTGCTCGTCGCTTTTTCATCATGGCCGGTAGGTCCGTCTGTGTACTTATTCCTGTTCCCTTCAGGAGTTTCCGTGCGTCGAAGATGTCATCCCGGTCTGACATTTTAATAAATGTGGCAATGATGCTTGTTGGAGCTGATGGTTTGTGTTGTCTCTGGTACTCTGACTTTGGTAAGCGATGTGCAGTTTTGAACATGATGTTATTTACTCTGCTTTCCGGAAGCTTCAGTTTATCGGTAAAAAACGTTTTCAAAACTTCTTCTATATTTTCCTTAGGCGTTTCTGGCAAACCGTAAAACATGATATTCGGCTTCCGATCGTGGATATCTTTAAGAATACACTGTCGTTCAAAGGTTGAAAAACGTTTCGTCTGGTCCGCCATGTCTGTACGTACCTTGTTTATCTCGGCACTGTGTCCAGCCACGTCGTGCTCAATGCTGTCGTCTTCAACTCAATTATGTCTTGTTTGACGTCTTGGACCGAAGCTTTCACGTCAAGAATTAAATCAGAAAGTCTTTTCTCGGCTCCTTTGACAATTTCCTCCGTTGAAGCAGACGAACGAGTGGTAGCCATGTTAGGTTCAAGACAATTTTGAGCTATTTTTTAACAAATTTTCTTAAATGAGCACTTCTTTATATAGTTTTGTCAGTTTTAATTGTTGATTTTAGCCATCAAAGATTCCGGATTAACTTCGATTGGAAGTGGGGGGCGCGGGAACTCGAACTTAGCGTTACCTGTTGATTTCCATGCGCAACCGGAAGTCCCCATGCGCAACCGGAAGTCCCCATGCGCAACCGGAAGTCCTTCATGCGCAACCGCAAGGCCTTCATGCGCAACCAGAAGTCCTTCACGCGCAACCGGAAGTCCTCCATGCGCAACCGGAAGTCCTCATGCGCAACCGGAAGTCCTCCATGCGCAACCGGAACTCTAAAAGCTTTATTCTCAAAACAAAAATTACAGATTACACTGCATACCCACCTTACATTAAATAACTTGTTGAAGAAGGGTCCTTAACAAGCATTTAGTTAACAGTAATCCTATTTAAAACAACATCGGGACTGACTTATCCATCTAGATCCAAGCTCACTGCTTCTCCAGGATTCTTATTTTCAAACTTGTTTTCTTATAATAATGGCTAATGAAAAGCATATCACAAAAGTTTATTATATTAACTGTTTATATATGAAAATAACTTGATGCCGTTTACTTTGAGTGGCTTTATCATAAGTTATATTGTTTATTTTATGAAAATTGGTTACTCATTTAAAATTTATTTTATCTTAAAACATAGGTCCCTATGTTGATATCTTTTGACTTGATACATCAAGCAAAATAGAAAAGAAACAGTATTTTGTTATGAAATAATGGTAAATTTCAGAATATCACTAAATATCTTAATTTCAGAGGTAATCATATGAGGTGTGTTTGCTGATCTATTTTTTATTTCAGCCCCTCATATGTTTTTATTTTTATAATTATTATTTCATTAATTTATCAACATGTATGTTTATCGTTTTCGTGCCTCTATTAAAAATGATTTGGAGTGGTCATTCTCTTTCTTCTATGTCATCATGCATTCGTTATTATGTTTTTCAGTGAGTGACTTATTCTTTCTTAGCTCCGCATGGCCAAATTTAAGCCTTTATTATTGTGATGTTGTTCAGATTTAAGAAAAAATAACAACTATACTAAAACAACGAGTCCTTGTCAGCGTCAGATAATACCAATTAGCATCTCAGACCAATATAACCAGTCAGACTATGACCAGTTGTCAGCTTCAGGTATTGAGCAGGCGTCAACTGTGCTGTACAAACACATGCAGGTGGCTTGTAGACAAGTCACCATGTATCAGTCTGTTTGGTCAGGACGGTGCCTCTCGTGTCTTCAAACAACAGGATACACTGGTTTACCGTATGCTGTTATCCAATGAAATCTGAGAGGTTAGATAAGAAATTATCAAACTAATTAAGCATCAGCTCTATTTTTCTCATAAGGTCGCCATTATTGTAAAACTGTGATAGCTGGATGTAGAGATTGTGTCGTTTTTTCTGTTTTATCACTGATTAGTGATGGGTATATTAAGCTAAAAAGGACTAGGATATTTATGTCCTTGTGGATACATTCACTGAAAAGGTATGTTTCACATGTTTAACCGATCAACTAACACATGCATTATTGATTTTTGATTTATGATTTTTGAAATGAAGTATGCGAGGCAGCTTTTCACTTTAACTTTAAGTAAGCGCTTTGCAAATTTGTGCATTCGTACATGGAAAAGCACCATATAACTATCCATAAAATTATATAAAATCAAATTACGTCAATTAACTATATACTAAATGACTTAAATGACCTTCATAGACGTGTCAACTATGTTATCCAATTAAATATGATACTGTTTCTTTTTAAATGCCTCTTAACCACTCCATTTGTTGAATTACTAGCTTAATTCATAACGACTTCTTAACAGCTTTTCACTTAGTTATGAATTTTAAAGTAATTATTGAGAAATATCTTTCCCTGTCCAGGATTATCACAGTTTAGTGATCTTGCAATTTCATGAAATCAACTTCATATTTCAAATAAGAAATGAAAAAAACCTTCTAAACCATGCTGCTTAGAATTGATAAAAACATAAAGTGTAATTTTATGCATACTGTGGAAAGGATGCCTTTCAGTTTTTGGCTAGAACGCCTTGCCAAATGTGGAAAGTTGTGGAATGAACGCGCGTTACTCCAGTGTTACATCTTCTGATTTTATTGTTCTTGGAAACCTGGCAAAGTTTATAAATGTTTTATCATCTACAATACATAAAGCTTGTATATACTTGTACATGTTAATGTGTCAATTTACTTTAAACATCTTTTGTTCATGAACGACTGTATTTCAAACATTGTCAGAATATACCGCCATTTTGACTGTTTGTGCATATCATTTTATCTTTTTGTACTCTTATGTCTTCTGGCTAAAATCAGTTGTAAAAAGTAAGTTTAAAAGTAACTTTCAGCAAACATGGATTATAACAATTGAAACCTCTTCTAAAGCAATTTTAGTATATTCATAGTATATATAAAAATCTATCTCTCAACGTTGAACAATATCTAAATTCTCTATCTTTTGAACAATTTGGAAAAAAATACTGCAAAACAAATTTTTTAGAATATGCTGGGATTTGTAAAACAATACAAAATTACTGCAAATATCATAATATCATACTTCAAAAGAAAACTGCCACGCCTTTCATTCCTTTCTTTTTACAGGATCTAATAAAATCAAACAGAGGTTGCAGACTATTCTATGATACATTACAGACAACTGAAAACCAAAGTCGTAACATCAAATATAAAGACAAATGGAACTTAGAATTAAACGAGATAATAACGGAAAGTGATTGGAACTATATTCATAAAATCCCATTCAGGGCGCTTGCTAATGCAAAACACCAATGGTTTCAATATAGCATTATTCATAGGTGCCTAGCAACCAATGATATGCTTTTGAAAATGGACTTGATTGCATCAAATGATTGCACTTTCTGTAAAAATAAAGTCGAAACCATAACGCATTTATTTTATGAGTGTGAAATTGTCAAATTAATCTGGAATAAATTGACTAATTGGATTCAACATAAAACGGGCACTCTCCTCCACTTTGATAAGAAAAAAATATTATTTGGATACCCAGAAAAAAGAAACGATGTGTTAAATCGTATCATAATCATCACAAAATACAATATTTTCAAATCGAGATTAGCAAAGAAACAGCCACACATCGCCTATATCAAAAATGATATTGAAAGTTCATACATCTTAGATAAATACAACGCCAGCATGAATTATAGCTTAACACGCTTTTTCCAATTTTGGTCTTTATGTCATATGCTTTTCCGTGAAAATAACTAAGATGATTCATGCCTGATACGCTGTACACTTTCTAATGTATAAATGTTGTGTATTATCAATATTCCATTTGCGAAATGTCCTTGTATGTTGACTTGTGTAATCAGCTAGTTGTTTTTATAATGCTGCTCTACTGGAAGATCACCTTACATATGTATTACTAATGTTCATGTGTCGATATCTTTTTGTATGCTGACTTTGTACCAAAAAAAGTGAAATAAAAAAATAAATAAATAAAAAAATAAAAATATCTAAATTCCCTACATTACATAAATCTTTTGAAATTCCGAACTTCTAACCATTTTCTCCCTATCGAGACAGGTAGATGGCGACGAATCACTGTAAATGATAGGAAATGTACATTTTGTAATTTAAGTGATATTGGTGATGAATTTCATTTTTAATTTTATGTCCGAAATTAGAATTTGAAAGAGAAAAATGCATTCACAAATATTATTGTATCAGACCAAATGTGTTCAAAAAGAACATCCTTTTTAATACCAATAAGCTAAGAAGACCGTCAATGTTTTGTAAAATTAGTACATGTATGTCTTTATTCAAGAGATAGTGTCCATAACCATAAAATGCACTCTATACAATTAACTCAATGTACATAAGATTTGTATTGTATTGTATGTTGTATATATGTATATATGTTCTTGTACCTCTTATGCTGCTGTCTGCAGCCTGAGTGTAATAAAGTTCAGTTCAGGAAACTTACATGTGGCTTCCATACAATTGCACATTCAGAAATTTTTAGATAAGTTTGCTTCACTTCACTTCACTTTATTCTCCAAAGATCACCGTTGGTGGTATAAGAGTACAAAAAGATAAAATGATATGTACAAACAGTCAAAATGGCGGTGAGTTCAGACAATGTTTGGAATACAGTCGTTCAGACAATGTTTGGAATACAGTCGTTCTTTAACAAAAGATGTTTAAATTATATTGACACATTTACATGTAAAAGTATATTCAAACTTTATGTATTGAAGATGACACATTTATAAACTTTGCCAGGTTCCTAAGAACAATAAAATCAGAGGATGTAAATATCCGACTATAAGATGAAATGGAGCTTTTAAGGAATATATTTGTTTCTAGTTTCATGAAAAGCTGGACAGCGAAATAGATAGTGGAATTCGTCAGCGATTGCCGGCGAATCACATACTGTACAAGTCCTATTTTCTGTTGAAATATTCTTCCAACACCCTGTTTCAACAGGTAAATATAATGATTAGATGTTATGAATTTTAATAAAGGATAACTTATATACTTAGGTAGTAACTTATAATAGTAATCTTTGGAGCTCATTTCAACAGCGCTTCTCAACTTTTGGTAGAACTGATCTTTAAGAATATTTTCAACTTTGTTAAGCAGCCAAATTCGACCAGGACAATTATAAACATGTCCAAGTCCACATGAGTTCGAAATGTTTTCAACAGCATTGAGCCATGGATGGGAAGGATTATTTACTGTACTATCTAGTGACATGAAATTGAAGATTATTGATGACAACTTGAGATGAGATAAGGGTGTTTTGAGTTGGCGAAACCCCTTTATAGCTGGTTCGCTGAAAAGCAAGGGAAGTAACTCGTTTTGTTCACACTGAAGCTAAGCCTTTTGGTTTCGTATTGTCACGATTTACATGAATGATTTATATGATGTGTGTCTAAAAGTATGCATGTAATAATAAAGACTGAAGTTTTCACTTTTCCTGTTTTTTCCCCATCAAACTTGAATTTATGAAAATGTGGGACCACACGATCGCCTCACATATAGGCGAACGCGGCAGGTGGTCCCACTTTGCCATAGGCCTACATTTCGCATCTCTTGATCATTAAAAGGAGAAAATATCCATTAAGTTTCATAAAAGACTCAATGAAAAATCATTTTAAAACGTCCCCAATCAAGATTAACAGGATGGGAACTGCTATTTAATAGCATAAATATAAACAGAAATCTATTAATAAAACCCGCGAAAAGTAGGACAAGGTTCATGAATATTAACGAGCACTCTATTGTCATTGGTTATATTTTGGGACAGGTCACAGTTCACATGTAATTAGCATATGTTTTCACAACTTCATTGGTTGAATTCTTTGAACCCATCGGGTCAAGTTAAAATTAGCATAATCTTACTATAAGCTGTGCAATGTTTACTACGTGATGAATTTGAAAAATCAACAATATTGTTAACGTTCTTTACAATTTGACATTTTGAGTGTTTGCTTATCTTTCTTGAAGATTTTCCATCTTTGAATTCCTACAATAGATGAGAAAGGACCTTGAAAGTGATGATAATTTGAGATTGTGATGGGAACATGACTGTATGAAGTGACATTATTCTATTTCCATCTGAAACCGTTTTGAAAAATCAACAATATTGTTAACGTTCTTAACAATTTGACAATTTGAGTTTTTGCTTATCTTTCTTAAAGATTTTCCATCTTTGAATTCCTACAATAGATGGGAAAGGACCTTGTAAGTGATGATAATTTGAGATTGTGATGGGAACATGACTGTATGAAGTGACATTATTCTATTTCCATCTGAAACCGTTTTGAAAAATCAACAATATTGTTAACGTTCTTTACAATTTGACAATTTGAGTGTTTGCTTATCTTTCTTGAAGATTTTCCATCTTTGAATTCCTACAATAGATGGGAAAGGACCTTGTAAGTCAATTTGAAAATTTGAGTGTATAATAATAACTTATTTAATATTTTCCAACTGTGATTACCTACAATGACTGTTTTTTTACTTCTAAGTCATTGTAAATAAATTTATATTTGTTGACTAGATTTCCTGTTAATTATGATAAGCCATCACATGATGTTTGGTACGAATCTTAATTTCATTGAATGTGGAACCAATGTGTCTAACTCCTATATAGGGACAACACGGAGTGGTCCCACATTTTCAAAAACATACTGCCAACGTAGTAATTTTACCCTAAGCAACAATAAATAAGTGAAAGAGACATATCTTCATAAAAAGAAAAATCCATACCTGTAATTCACATTTAGAACATACTTGTGACTAAAACAGCCGTTTCACGATAACCGAAGCGCGGGTGGCCCAGATACGGGAATAATTACACTAGCTCTGCATGAGGGAAACAACATCTGAGTTACTTCCCTTGCTTTTCAGTGAACCAGCCATATTGCGGTTTCGCCTTTGAGTTTAAGCCAAAAACCGATAATTCTTTTTGATACATAAATACTAATTGGATACCTTCCAAATTCACACTATAACATGAAATTAGGGGTAGACATTCTGAGTCCCGTAGCTAGTTTAAAAAACTTAATGTGTATTTTTTCAAGGATATCAGTAAAAGCATAACCCATTATTTCGGATCCATGTAAGATAATAGGTAAAGTCATCACATCGAACGCTTTAATAACACAATCAAGAGGTAAATCGTTGTTCCTTGCCATTCTTAATAATAAACACGAACATTTTTTGGCTTGGATTGCAAGCTTTTCAATCCGAAAGTAAATTTTCTATTTTTGTGAAAATTAAAACCAAGGTAATTATAACTATCGACTATTTCAATTTCCTCTTCGCCATAGCAAAATGACAATTTATTTACCATGCATGTACCACTTCCCAATATAACAATCTTAGTTTTATTGCTATTAACAGTCAGATTCCATTTCTCAAAATATAAGTCACAGTCAATATGTCAAATCATAATATTATTAGGTGTGATTGTGTCGATTCAAGATGGCCACTACACAATTGGGTGTCCATCTGGTATATTGAAAGGAAAACTTTCAAGAAATCAGTTTGATCTTTGCCCAGAGAAACTCTTGAATTTTGAAGAAATTGAAAAATATAAATTGTTATCACTACCTAGAGGCTGTTAAATCAGAATCTACGACAGATGGACAGGGCTTTATACGGAAGCATCCTAGTGCCACAGTCAAAATTGTTTTATCCCCTAATTAGGAGATATTAAGTCCTAATTGGGACATACTAACTTCTAATTAGGAGATAGTTATCACCTTATTAGGACATACTTAGGACATAATTAGGGAATAGCTATGTCCTAAGTAGGACTTAGTTATCTCCTTATTTGGTGATAACTAGGTCCTAATTAGGACTTAATTATCACCTAATTAGGCGTTACTATCTGCTTATTAGGAGTTACTATTTCCTAATTAGGTGATAGTATCTCCTAATTAGGCGATAATTAAGTCCTAATTAGCAGATAGTAACGCCTAATTAGGTGATAATTAAGACATAGTTAGGAAATAGCTATGTCCTCAGTAGGACTTAGTTATCTCCTAATTAGCTGTTAACTTAGTCTTAATTAGGTGATAGTATCAATTTTGAAGAAGCCACCATATTTGTGTGTGTACATCGTCGGAGGTCATACATACGAAATACGCACACTTGGCTCTTTCGCAATGAAATACAAATATTAAGTTTATGAGTGCAGGTCACCGAAATAAGTTTAATCAAACCTTAAACACAGGCCTTTCAGTGAACCAAAATTGCTGCCATTTCCAGTTTTCGGCAATAATAAGCTAGGGCTGCTATAGTTAAAACAGCTTGAGTACAAAACGGTGTTAAGCAGATACGGCAGACATTCAGTAATTAACGTAAATGTGCAAAACTTGCAATTCTTATTTTGCTTTTTGATTGCAACATAAGCATGTCTCTTTTCCTATTTGCTCAAATTAAAATGATTCAAATATATCTTATTTCCGAAACGATATTCATGATATTTGTACTTGATTGAAATTTTAATATCACTCAATTTCTTTGCTGGTGGCATAAAATATTTTGTGATTATATATATACTTTTAGCGTTGAATCCTGTATTCTTGCTTCTTGTAAACAGATACGTTTTGTTTGTCTCCATAGCGAAGAGCGTCTGATGACATGATGTTAGACAATGCGGCGGTTATATATGTGTTCTCAAAGAAGCCAGGCGGTTTGACGCCCACACAGTTTGGATCTCTCTTGTGTTGGCGTGTAATGTGCTGTCAATGTTTACTTCTGAAGTGTATGTGTGACACAAAAACAACAATGTGTAAACATCAAAGGTACATCTAAACGCAAACTTAAAACTCGCTCACGTCTACTTATTTTTGGCATTGACATGTCGGCTGTGAAATTTAAACAATACGCCTTGATTATGGATCATATTCTTACCGGATGTGAGTGAAACTATCAGAGATGGAACAAATACTATGAGTTGCAAAGCCTCCATAGCTGTCTTAAAACAGTTTCTTGCAAACACCAAAACTGAAAGAGATGTAGTAAAGCAGTGATTAAAAGTGCGTATTAAGCGAAAGAATAGGGTTGTTCACATCTAACTCATTCATTTTGCTGAGATACAATACGTCTTTCATATTTTGATTAGCTGTAGAAACAACATAAGACACATGTTAAGAAGATTTGCTTTTTTGCCCTTGAAAGACGATTGAGAAATAACAAATTATTCATTCTGTTGATAATTAGTGTAATAAACTATGTGCCTCTAAGGAATTAAACTTTTGTAATCACGCGTTTATCTTTTCTGTACAAAATACGATAAGATATAGGAGCAAACCAGAGCATGACAAGAAAACTGTAATTGCGTACAGAAAATTTGAGAACGTTTGATTATATATTGACAAACAAACTCAATGCTTCTATTCACTTGCATGTGCACAATACACATCCACTAATATAAAAAATGGAGAAGCGACCACATGAAAGAAGGGGATGGACGAACAGGCAATTGAAACGAATATATCCTGCTTACGCTGTAAGAAGTGGGTACTATCACAAATGACATATTAAAGTTGAAACCTGCTTAAGGTGTTTTTCCAGTTTACAAACCCAACAGCTACCAATGACAAACAAAGTCACTGCTCTGAATAGGAAATTAATATATTGGTTGCTTATAAACAAGAAAAGCCTTTAAAAAGGCTAAGTTGGAGGCACCCTTGTTAGGCTAGGAAATACTGCGAAATCATAGGGTACAAATAGGATAGGATTTTCATTACAGCAAATAAGTAGATTAAGGCCAATAATAGAACAAAAGATCTTCATTTTATCTTTTATTTAGAAAAAGTTATACAATTATTTGTTCGTAGCATCAAATAATAGAATAGTCAGGCAAACTTGCAGTTATAAATAGATCTATACAGTTCTGTTTTAAACAACAGTCACCGATTTATCCCTTGGAAATAGATCTATTTTTAGAATGTAGGTCACAATTGATAGCGTCCAGCACCGCACAAAGTGATCGACTCTTTTGCAAATTCATTAATCCATATGTATCACTAATTGTTTCTCAACTCTCAAAGATTGCCAGTACAAGATATATTAAATTAAAGTCTAAAGCATAGTTCACTACCTCTATCTTTGTCTGTCACGAAGCGATATCCCACAAATTGACTCGATTTTATGACATTCTCTACTTATCGACTTGTAGCCGCTTGTTCCTCGCGTGTGCCGTTGTAAAGGAGGGTTTTTAACTAACATGGAATAGAGTTCTCTAACCTTTCATGCGACATTTACGCGTCTAATTTAGTACACGTGCGGTCATGAAGAATTGTACTGTCTTTTTTATTCTTAAACACCACTGTTCCCTTTAAATTTTGAGATTTGCAGAGACAATCGTTTTCCGTATTAAAGGTTGCCAATTATTTCGGAATACCCACATGGTCACGTGGTTCTAAATTTGATACAGATGTGTTCATTGGTTTACGATATTGCCGAAATACAAAGAGGCTAAATATGATTGGTTGAAATTTCCTTTGAAAATTCCAACTGTAATATAGAGAGAATTTCAGCTGTTCAGATGGTTGGAGGCCGGTGGGGCCTCCAACCAATAATATTTCCCAAGGAAGTCTTTAACGAAACGAGTTTTAATTGGCTAAGTTTTATTTCAAACATATGAAATACTTTTTAGCGAATTTTTTCTTTATTTCCCTTTCTATTCTATTTGATTCGAATAGAATAACCACGTGACACAGTCTTAATGGCGATTCAAATGAAAAAATGTCTTTCCAAAGAATTAAATATTCCAGATAGGTCAACAGCAAAAAATGTCGATCTCGGGGTCTACTGTCTATCTATTGCAGCAAAACTTTGACTTATGTATACCTGATAAATTCATGATACATAATCTCAACATAATATTTTGAGATATGACTTGAGCAATAGTTAGTTGTTGCATTTTGACAAAATACATTATAGTGCTTGCTTCTGGTCGATATGTGAAATTACTTTCACAGATGATGGGAGAAAACTTACCCTTTTTGAGATGGCATTATTTCATTAAATAAGAGTCACAGCGGAAAAAGTGACATATATGTTGATACAAAAAAAGCTGACCGACAAAGCGTGAGTGCAAAATAACGAGAAACCAACTCATGTAAAGTAACAAATTTCGCTCATTTGAAAGAGTAACTTTTAAAAACAAGATTTTTTCTTTATCTAATAAATGATATTTATTCAAACTACTAGAAATAAAATTTGCCTTACCTTTCTCTTCTGTTTTCATGACGATCTATATTCTTCTTTATTTAGTTTTAAAGCAATTCTTCTTTGGTTTGATAAGCACAACAGGTTGTATATATTGAGCGCCAACTGGCACCCTAGTCATTTGATGCTTTTAGGAAAAGAAGTGACACGATACTGCACATTAACTTCTTTAAGGATGTCAAAAAGATGACACGTTTATAGCGACATGCAGGTCTCTCGGTCACGCTAGGAAACCATACCTTGCATGCCTTCTAAACAAACGTCCCGAAAACATGTACATGTCTTGGAACCCTTCATGTTGATGCGTGGCTTCACATTAAAAGAAAGATTTACATTTAGCTTGACGGTAGAGTTGTAAATATTTTGAGCGACACATATTCGAGAGATATAAGCCTCTATATTGGGTAATCAGGCTTCTGTAACTTAAGTACCACAATAACTGTTGGTTAGTTATCAGGGAACTGAGGAGCTAAACCTAGTCCAAACCTGTCCTCCACTCTTCTTACCCTGGGTGTAAACCCAAGCATAAACTTCGCACCGTGACCTAAGACCAACGAACTTTCTAAAAATAATCAACCAATGACCGCGCTTGAAAGGCCAGTCGGCAATTTATTTTGTCGGCGTCCATCCCTTCGAAAATCAAACCGAGTGAGTGAGTGAGCGATTCCGGGATTAACGTGTTTTGAACAATATTGTAGTTATTAAACACGTGGATGACATGCATCCGAAAGAAATTGGACAGATCAGGGAGACAGGGATTGACAGGATGAGGGAAAAGGCGGAAAGAAAGACATAGTGAGAGATAGACAACAGGTGTTAGAACAACTCAAATTTGGTCTGGCTTCTACTCGACGACCTATCCAGTTTTGGTGCACCTGCCAGGAGCATGTAAGCTCCGACTGGCATAGCTCTATGGGTCTCTGAAGCACGCAAACCACCACACCACGATAAGGTATTGAGTCAAGTGTAGAAAATCAAACAGATCCTTACACACTGGATGTATGATTTGTTGTAATAATCTAAACAGAATTGCAAAATTTGACTCGGACATAATCACCATCGTGGATCGGTAAAAAAAACCTATCGGTTCAAGTTTGTTTACCTGTGGACGTCGACATTTAGCGGCATAGTGAAAGCCATCTGGAGTTGGAAAGGCTTTCTTTGGTTGGCTGAAATTTAATCGCACACCATCGCGATAAAAGTATTTGATTGGCTGAATCATAGGCCACGACGCGAAGTTAATGCTGGGGTTTACACCCAGGGTAAGAAGAGTGGAGCGTCAGCTATACGTCTTACTCTGAGACAGGATGCTGTCAACTGTTATAGGGCGCCTGTTAGTTGTACATCTTGATGTTACAATGTGAAGCAAGCATATTGTTAAGAGTAACGCCCTAAAATAAATGTCTCACTTTCACGTGCAGGTAAGATCGTTCGAAAATAATTTGTAATATTTCTATATGATACAAGACAAAGGTCATATAGACAATATTATCAAAAATAGTGATGTCGTTGCTTATATTTATTAGCTGAATTGCTGTACAAATAACGAATAAAAAGTTTGGTATCAAATAAAGAAATAAATTTATATTTAGTTTAGAGACACTCCAGATTCTTTTTATACCCTTATACAATTCTTTATGAAATTGAGTTGTGGAAAAATCTTTCCCATAGAAGAATATCAGTTTAAAAATATCGTACAATGGGAATATGGTACAATGTCATGTTGACCTCTCTACAGTGTTCTCTGTACAGTAATCTCCTTCATTATTTCGACCCCCTCTATTTATATCCTCCGGCAAAAGTTTCTGCACCGTAAGTTCAAGTGGTGTAATGCATTAACCAACATGTTTTGTTATGTGTACAAGTTATAGTCTTATATGACTGTAGGAACAGATGTCAATATTTAGGACAGTATTGGACATTCATATAGTTTGCGTCGATATCACATATTATTTTTAAACTCAATAAAGTCTAGAAAACAATTGCATCCAAAATGTCGTTTAAAAAATGATTGCGGTTCAATCCAGTAATATATGCATTTTAGCGAGAATAAAGTTGTACTTGTGCCAGATTAGGAATTAATCAAACAAGGATGAAACTATATTTCTACATAAAATCATTCTCTCTCCACCTTTCATTTTGATACTAATTAACTCAAGTTTGTTGATTTCCTGCAGATTCAAACCCCCTCCCCCTTTTTTGATATCATTTTTAGAATGGAGACTATGGTGATGTGTAAAAAGGGCGTGGCATGAAGTTAACTCAAACCAAAACCAGTTGACACAGGATTTTCAAATTATATTTCTAACATGGAAACTAAATTTTTAGATTTTTTTGTTGATCCTCTCACATATATGAGCGTGGCAGGTTGTCCATCTTCGATCTTCATTCGCCTTTATTCCTTAACATTATGAATGCAATTATTTAGGTATAATTTTTAAAGGAACTGAATGGATGGCAGGGTTAACACGCGGAGATAAAGCAAAAGTATTGGAATTGGTTTACAAGGCCTATGAATATTTCCTGACATTCCTGAAGTTATATTGCCTATCTATGTAGACGGCTGTTCGATGCCTAATGTTTTAGAGCCAAACAAGAGCTTTATGGTCTATGATTATTTTGAAAGGCTGACTGGTAAGATAGATTCTATTGGCTTTTATAGCTTAAACAACTGTTAAACATTCCTGTTCACTTACTGTACATAATAAACAACTGCTAAACATTCATGTTCTCTATAGCTGTCCAAAGTTTCTCATATGACTTCAGAAATCTACCTCCACATAACATTGCTCTTTCTCTACAATTGTCATCTTGTTGTCCTCAGATATAGCCAATAGCGGACCCTAAAGCATCAGTTATAGAATTTAGGGTTTGCGCATGTCAGAATAAGCTATAAACGATAAAGGATGCCCTGCAGTCTGAGGATCATTAGAAGACTGAATTCTTTTGCAGACCATTATTCAATGGATTGGCAATTTTGAAAAACCTTCTATGGTTTTCTATAGTAGTTTCAAAGGGAATGAAAACTTCAAATTTAATAATTGTTCTTTGGAGTAGGAAATGTTCTTACTGTGTTTTAAGATTGAACAGTTTTCACACCATCTTTTGAAAGAATCTGGCCTAAATAAACGACTTCTGTGGGTGCTATACAGCATTTGCTAAGCTGTAGTTTGCTATTCATAGATGATTAAAAACTAACTTGGAAATGTCCAAGATGCTCTACAAAGTTCTTACTATTAAGCATTCTCCCCCCACAGAGGTAGCTTCGTCACTAATTCCTTTACAACCTCTGTTATAATAAGAGCTATTTTCGAGGTTCCGGCAGTTTCCCCTAGAGGCACAATGGTGCAGCGTAAACTACCTTGCAATATTTCAGCCAATGAAAAGACCGAATGCATGAATAACATTTTTTGACAAACAAGCCTTATGCAGTCGCAAAATGATGCGTAAGCGTTCTGTAAAGAAGACACAAAGTGTAAAGTGCATATTCGAATAAAGTTAAGCTTTTCGAATGCTTACTGAAATAACTTCAATGCGATTAAATATAAGTATAAATTTTGAAACTACTTCGCTGATTGCACAACCAAGTTAGATTTCATCCAATCAGGTTTCTATATTTCTAGCCAGAGATGCGTTCGTATTATGACAGAGGTTGTGTAGGAATTTACGACGGAGTTACAATGTACCTCTGTTGGGAGAGAATGCCTAAAAGGAATTTCTTATATTTTAATTGACTTCATTCTTCAAATGCTGACAATTGAGTTCCTAAAAACATATAGAATTCATTTTCGGTAAGTTATTATCGTATTTTATAGTAACTAAACTCGCACTTCAAGGTAGTAAAGCCTCAAACATTTGCTCACGCTTTCTTTGAACATTCTTCATTATAGCGGCAAATTCAACAAATCAACTTAAATCTGTATAAACAAGACAGCTTTGACAAACAAATTGTCACGCCATTTGGATTTTATCATAGTAGAATTCATTGATTTATTTTTTTATATAGTCTATTTAAGTCTATAGGGTCAGAAGGGTTTATGAGATGGTCCGTCCGCCGGGCGTGTTCTTTAATACTTTTGCTTTTCTTGTTCGACTTCCTCCTCAGAACTGCAGCACCATTAGTTCCGAAATTTAGCGAATCAAGTTTGTAAATTTGGGAGTGACAACATCTTATCCCCTCAAATAAGGGCGTGGCAGACATTAGCTCTAAAACCTTTTACATACCTGTATAGCCTTACGTTTTGTATAGCCTAAATCTTCAAAATATCATTTTGATACAGATTAACTCAAGTTTGTAGATTTCCTACGGATTCAAACCATCTCCCCCTTTTTTAATATCATTTTTAGTATGGTGACTATGGTAATGTTTAAAAAGGGCGTGGCATGAGGTTAGCGTTTGTATTATGACGGAGGTTGTATAGGAATTTACGATGAATGTCAGCCTTATACAGCAAGGAGAAAGTCCATCCATCATCAACTGAAAAGTTAATGGTGCATTTCTAAGACCAAATTGCATTACACGCCTATGTAGAGATCGCTTTGCGAGGTGAAAGTGATGTTTCTGGATCCATAGGAATATACCAGAATCCTGATGCCAAGTCCAACGTTGAGAATACATTTGCATAGGAATCATCTAATGTGTCTAAATCACTAGACATGATAATTGTTCTTCATACCAAGTTTCAATGAACTAGCCCTTATGCTTTTTTAAATTTTAGTTCAGAATCCCCACCCCACTTACTAGCTGCTAACAGTCAGCCAGTGAAATGGCCGTTTACATTTGATACGTATACCCTGCCGTGGGACATTTTAATAAAGAAAATCTTAGAGAAAATTTCATGTCATTGATATTATCGTTTGAAGATTTTTGACGAGAACATCGATAATCTAAACATTGTTGCATTTACGTCACATCGGTATATTTTAAGCATATTTTTTTAAAATCCAAAAACAATTTCTGAGTAACTTATTTTCTAGCTAATTATCTTTACTATTTTTCTTAATTATTGTTACATTTTCAAATATTAAGACTATTTACTAAACTATATTTTCTTTATCGTCTTATTTAATGAGTAAGATATGTTTTACATCAATTTGATCAGAATGAAATTAATTTCCAGAGGAAAATCGTAGTGCACTTATAAAAATGTCTTTTAACCAATAAGAACATGTCACAATCGAAACACTGTTCATTGAAATGATAAATTTCCTCGTTATGTACTTGAAGCAGTCGATACATATCTTTTACTAAGCGATGCATTTACTGCCGTTTGATATTATGTGAAGTAACCTATAAGTTATTATGAACTTTAAACCAATATAGTTATCTTTGAGTTAAAATTTTGAGTAAATACCACCGGTTTTTTAATATACTGTAATATAAAACTGATGCTCCGCTTGAAACGTGTATTTGTTGTGTTTTCGAAACAGGTACTTGGAGCTGACAGTTGTGTTTTCGAAAGAAACCAATGACAAGGCAGGTCTCATATTGAACGAAGATTGTTAAACCTCGATCTGGGTACATCCGTCTTGCAATGACGCCATAAAACTCTCCTTTCACTAATTGAATTAACGTAGCTCTAATTAAGGTGACATACACGTAATTCCACTTTTCAGTTTGATGTAGGTCATTTTTTAATACGTTACGAGTGAAACTTATCGTTGTCACTTTATGATTATGTTTATAGCAGTATATATATATATATATATATATATATATATATATATATATATATATATATATATATATATATATATATATATATATATATCGGAGCTTGATATGCCTATATGACCTGTATAGATGTCTCCCGAGGTTGTGACGAAAAGATAGAAAATAGCAGACAATATTTGTAAGCTCAACTTGTTATGGACCGAGGAGCTCCTAACACGCTCAGTAGAGCTGAATAAGAGGTAACTTTGGAAAAATTTGCCAAAAAGAGAAGGAAAAGTGGGTCGACATCTGTGACGAGATGAATTACCGCATGTATTACAGTATTGTTAGAGTATGATGAACCACTATTCATTAATTGCTATTTCAAATAAACATGTTCATGATAATACATCAGATGAGAAAATGCCAGTTTGATAACTTAATTTGAAAAAATGGCATAACACAAAGCCTGAAATCTAAGGATTCCCTTACCCTTTTATACGTCAGGAAACCCTAAGCGGTAAATGAAATTTCATGACTAGGAAACCACATGAAACTTCGGGAACTTTCAATTTATAAACAGGTGAACATTTAAGTTGGAAAACAGAAAATGAAATATTGTGAAATATATCAGCGGAAGAAACACGTTATTCAAGGAAGTCATTGTTATGAATTTAGCTAGATTTGTCAACATGTATTAAATCGAGTGTTAGTGGATATGTTGATTGAAATGTAAACCAAAAGTCTCAAATTTATTAAATAACATAGTTAATATTTCTTTTGTCCATTAATATACTACAACTAAGATCATAATGATGAATGCCAGCATGAAAATGAATATATATTTTCAAATCAAACTCAAGTTACTTACCTTATCTTGTGATACTTCATTTCCCGGGGATTTCAGGGATTTAGTTATAGATATGATAATAACAATACTTATATGGATATTTATTTGGCCCTTTTCCACGTACTTATACATGCTCAAAGCGGTACGGACATCATAAAGGAAGTGATTTTTTCAAAGCACTAATAAATTAGTTTAGATGTTTTACATTTGAAGTGAAAAACTACCCAGATCATATAATAAATCAATAAAGCATGTTTTAGTTGATGGGTTGAAAACAAACATATGAAACATATCGACAAGAACATAAATATCTAGGTCCTCTTTAACGAAAGGACAGAACATATACCAATCATTGATTAGTGATAACACAGATTAACAGTTTCGACCCCCTGCTTTCATAGTTTTTCAATAATGGCAACCTTAGGCCAAAGTTAGCCGAGTTATCTAAGTGAGCTTGTACCACCTACAGTATCATATGTTAGTGATTATAATCTTCGTAACGACTCAAATCTTCAGGCCTTGCACTGTAATCGGTAAATTACGCGAGTTGATTTCTTCCAGATGCTATCGGACAATGGACCTAAGTACCAGTTGAACAGAGAGAAATGCCTTCTGTTACAAGATTCAAAACTGCCATTCATATTAATGATACATTTACCTACAGCCACTTTGACTTAAACAAGGGAAACAGATTCCGCCAAATAATGCATTGCTGTCTTCGACTTGAGTGCAGCGACGTAAATGTACATAAATATGAATGATTTATATCTTCAACATCCGCGTGTCCTTGTGGCCATAAGTATGAACACTCTCCTCATTATTTCATATTTTATACTGATTTGCGTCAAAAGATATTCCTCTATACTAAAGGATTTGATTTAAAATCAATTAATATTGTTTTGTAATCAAAAGTGCTTTTTACTTTTAGTTGAAAAAACCGATTTGTTATGTAAGACTTGGTTGAAATCGCCTGATTAGCTTAAAGGCACTAGTGCACGCTTTTACGGTTTAAATTGGCTATTTTAAGGTTTAAGAGGACTTATGCAATCACTTAAGCTTTCTATCGATGCAATGAAATACTTAAAATTCTTTACAATTGACCTGCAATCAACAATGAAAAAATTTAGGCAGCCGCTGTCGGCTTGGACATATAACAAATCTAAGGTTAGCTGTGCACTAAACGGATAAATTATAGACAGTTGAAAGCGGCTGAACACTTATTATGTGCAGCTGTTGAATTTACCTAAACTCTGAACTGGGAACAAATAATAAATTATGTTTTATGAAAGCAATGTTTTAAATAAACCGACTTAATAACACAGCATTAGCATTGCTATTAGATTGACCAAAGCGGCTGCCGTTTCCGCTTTTTTGGTTATAAGCAAAATCTTAATATTTCCGATATCGTAGTTCATGCGGATTTATTGTACCGTAACATTAAATACTTCCGGTCTTCAAAAATCAACTTTACTACCTGAATACGTAAATATTCGTTAAATAACTTACGAGGTAGATTATTTGAGTGAGGTTCTTGAATAATATCGAGAGATATGCAGTATCTGTGCATTCGTTGTGTTAAAGAAATATCGGTGTGCACTAGTGCGTTTAATTTCAGTCTCACGGTAAAGGGATGGACAAGCGTGCTAGCTCGAGTACTCCAGTCAAAGATGACACAACACAGGAATGAAAGTGATAATGATGTATTCGGATGAAAGAACTTAATGATGATTGGTGCAAATCTTGTCTGTACATCCAAGGGGGTACCTATGAACAATGGAGAGTATGGTACAGTGGATGTTAACCCTTGGGTGATCAGACAAAGAAGAGCTTAAATGAATATATGACATTTAAATCATTTAAAGTTGATTTAAGTGGTATGACAGATGTGATGAAAACTATTTAAAGGATAGATCGATAATGTAAAAGATAAATACATACATTTTGGCAAGCAGCATCAGCGCTCGCAACGACCCAATGATATTTTTATTTAATTACATTTATTACTATAAATCTCCCCAGAGTAATCATCACATCTTTCCACATAAGGAAATGTTGCCACCTGATGTAAGTTACCAGTCACACTATTATACAAAGGGCCCTAAGGAATACATATAAATGTACATAAGTAAACACTATATGTATGTAATCAAATCAATACCGGTAAAGGGGAAATCATTAACCATGATGGGGCACCTGGCCTATACTTAAATGGAGAATAATAAAGATAGGGTATGACTATTTGTTGGTTGTACATACCAGACCACTGAGGTTGGCTCCAACAATGTGTACATACACCCATTAGGTAGAATAACCAGAAACTACCCAGAATAAGGATACCTAACTTTAGCAAAATGAAATATATTAAAATGCAATAATAAGATATCACATAATTAAATTTCACTAAAGGTTGAAGGTAAAGGGAGAGGGCCATATGAATAAAACATACCGTATCAATAAGCATAATGGTGACTTTACATCAAGAGGGCAACACAAAAGGTAAAAACAATATTGATAGGAGCATTATCATTGTGAAAAAACCTCACATCCTTTGAAGGATATTGATAACAGTAATGTGAATTGTGAGGAAAAACAATGATATGATTAACAATAACAATGTGGAAAAAACATCACATAGATATTTCAAATATGAGAAATGAATTTGGATACACATTTAATCTAGTGGTGATAAAAACAATGATTGTTAATGCTTAGCCAATAACTTATGTAAATGATGCGTGAGCGCATTAATAAGCAAGATGCAGATTAATAGCTTAGCTTAGCAGTTGACGCAACTTTGTTTACATCTAAAGCGGCCATCTTGGATCATGCTCATTACAGGGCAAGAGGCTTTAATTAATACCATGTGTGGAGACTGAGACAAAGGAATGGCTACACACTTGTTGAATTTGGAAACAGATATATCAACTATCTATGAGTGAATGTAAATGCACTGGGCATTTATTGAACAAAAGGATTGAATCAAGGAAAAGGAAATTTGGAACTTTAATTAGCATGGAGCTAATTAAAAGAAATTTGGAATTTCCAAAGTTATTGATAATGAATTTAGCAATTGATATTAAATGCTATCTGCCAATTATAAATCCAGCAAGCAAAAGCATTGAATGTAAATATACATTAAAACATCATAGGGTTCCATAACGGCATAAAGGGAAAAGTAAAAGTTCTAATTGGTGTAGTTACCTATGAACAATGGAGAGTATGGTACAGTGGATGTTAACCCTTGGGTGATCAGACAAAGAAGGCTTTGATTGTCCCTCTTCAGAACTGTGGTCACATGATCTCTGACCATTGGTCAGTTTGGAACCGCTTGTATGGAACTAGTTACCTAGCAACAGTTTGTCTAGGGGTTTGGCTGATTTCTAACCACAACAATTACCTCCCTTAGAGTATTCTAATTAGTAAAAGGACAGAGAAAACAGGCACCTCTAGGGAAAATATCCTGGCCGTTACAGTTAAATATCAGTTTAAAATGTATACGGGTTATCCTTTAAAAGAAGGAATCCGTTTTTAATGTATGGATTTTATTGAAAATGAATGTCATGTTTTATTACACTGTTCTAAATGCCAATGAGCGATGGCAACTTTCATCGAAATATCCAAGTATTTTATATGTAATTTTAAGTTAAGATGATGTTGAAAAACTTTATACTCGGCTATCCAGATGTAACGTTTTTATCTGCCAAAACCTGTCTTAATACTAAGGGTGCAACGATACACCGATACACCGGTGTATCGCGGTTTTTTTGCCATACGATACGATACGCGATACAGTTTTGCTAGTGAATCGATACGCTACGATACAATTTGCACAAAATGTAATGAAATTTAAACCTTTTCAAACATATCAAATCTTCACATTCCCCCAGTAGACTAATCGTGTGGTTTGTGTTAAGCTCGTTACTTGCCTTAAAAGCTTAAAAATTTCTCTGCAATGCAATATGAGATCGTCGTTATTAAACAAACTGTTGTATTTGCTCAGATGTTTTCAATTTTTATTCTGGGATCGTTAATGAATATTTTTTCCAAAACTTTCAAATACAAAGCGTATATAATGTAAATTTTAACCAAAATAAATAACCATTATTCGTAATTGTACTAGATATAATTAAGACAATCAAGCTTTATTTATTTTTTAAAAATAAGATCATAATATCTAAATGATAACGTGTTCTGAGACTCAAAACGCTTCACACAAATACAGCTTTCTTGGAAAATGATCCTAAGCGAAGGTACGTCGTTGTGCTGTTTACTCATTGGTTGAAAGTTAAGCGAATGGCCAATCAGATGAATTCGCTTGATCGGTAAGGCCAAGTTCGATTTCAATGTCAGCCTACTTCATTCTTAGTTGACAAAGACGATATACCATCTCATCCTTTTTGACAGTTTTCCCGTCATGGTATTCCACTGGAAAAACACGTTTGCCAAACGGAAGGGGCCTTTTCAACTTCAAGTTTGATATTGTCGCCATCTAAACTCATTCGTCCATCGTTTGATAGCATCATCAAAACAGCTTTAGAATGGCCGGATTATCTGGCATGATCATTGATCACTTGAATATTTTATATGATGTTTCCACTTAGATTTTAATAATTATTTATTTTTATCAACTGATAAAAAAACCCACAATTAATAAAATCACACGAAAAATATTTTATAGACACTTTTGTTTTCTTGAAAGTTTAAACAATTGAAACCGAATATCTGTTTAACATGAATTTCTATGTATTTGTCAGTTGTCACAAATGTTAGACACTCCTCCAATGTGAAGTGTAGATCTTCGATTTTGTGTTCAAATTGATTCTTTTCAAACAGAAGGTATTTGACCATTTTTTTCATATAATTTTCTTTTGTGATTTTTCTTTTGTGTATCGCGATACGTATCGTATCGTATCGTGACCTACCTGCATGGTTGCACCCCTACTTAATACCCTTAAAAAGCGGACTGAAAATGTGTATATATCATCTTTTTGCAATTCTCCCCTTTTATTTGTATTTGCAACATTTATGGGTTTTCTCTTTTATTATGTATATTCAAATGACATAATTGTCTCTCATAATTCCGAAAGGAATAGCTCAACCTTTTATTAAATTGATGTTTTATGTATTATATCAATGTATCATGTTGAGGCGAGACTCGAATAAAAACATTTCTGTCTGTCTGTCCTCGAATGTCGGCTAGACTAGTTACAGAGCTTTTAATTACCATGAAGCATAAATGTGCAACTGATTCGCTCTCAGA
This sequence comes from Phorcus lineatus, assembly GCA_921293015.1. Lineage (NCBI taxonomy): Eukaryota > Metazoa > Mollusca > Gastropoda > Trochida > Trochidae > Phorcus > Phorcus lineatus. The sequence continues at coordinate 15,420,387 of OV121089.1, forward strand.
TCGACGCAGTCTTGCCCTCAAGCTGTATGACGCTCTCACCTAATTACCTCGCCTTCCAAGATGGCCAGCGTCACCGGATTACTGCCCAAGCTCCTTCTCTTGGAATTGGAAAACTGCCTGCAGTTTCTGGTAAACGACTGCAAGGGCTTCACCATAGTTTTTGACATAACCAGGAAGAAGGGAAAGAGACAATATTATAGAAATATTATTTCTCATGGATATGGTTTTATATGGATAAATCAAACTGTTGACAATGTACACATGTTTTTGAAAGATTTCCGTCACGTGGCAATTAGTATGTTTTATCAAGGATGGCAATCCAATATAGAAAGCAGTTATGACGTATACAGAAAGTTCAAGAGTTTACTAGAACCAGAGAAATACCTATCAGTTCTTAAAAACAGTTTTCTCAGAAAGTTATATATCAAATATAGACTTGGTTTACTAAAACTAATGATAAACTATGGAAGATATATCTCCCTTGAAAGAATACAAAGACTCTGTCCATTATGTAACGACGCTATTGAAGATGAAATACATTTTACATTTGATTGTCCATATTATACTGAACTAAGAACTAAATATATACCAGAACGTTTTCTATCTAAGACGAGTGTAACAGGATTCATTTCTATTATGACATCAAGAGATGACGATGTTATGTTTAAATTATCGTTATTTTTGAAGCATGGTATGGAAGTTAGAAATAGTGTTTTGAACAATAGCTTGTGACTTATAAACTGTTTTTAACTTACAAAATATGTAATTACTGGAGTCTGTCATGTCACCAATTGAATGAACCTTGTTTTCCCAAATTAAAAATCTGTAAATTGTAAGCTATATGTTTATATGTATCATTGTATATGGGCCTGAGGCCTTGAATGCTTTAAACAATCTTTGACTTTGACAGAAACGGGGGCTTAAACCCTCCTGACTGATAAACCAAAAACAACCAGGACTGATCATTACCAATTATTCACACCAGCAGCAGAGACCACACCAGCCCCTGCAGCCTACAACGCTACTGCCTGAGTACTTCTGCTACGACCAACGATACATGGAAGGACTACTACAAAAAGAGAATCATCACAAGAAACGAACTCTGGTCTGACAGATGAATTCCTAACCATATCCATGGCTACCTAAATCAACCTCAAACAACAAATACCAGACCTCAAACCAGAATCAAACATCACAATAAACCAGTAGTCCCCCACCACCTCCTCTTCACTGGCGGTCACTTTCATCTTTTTTTCTTCCAAATCTCAAAATTTCAAAATTTACAACCTTTCAGACAACGGTTTGAAAACATTCTCTTTACACCCTTTTACCTATCCCGGCTTTTATTTTTTATTAGCCGAATGCGAATTCAGCTCACCTGGATGCGCTCGTAAACTATCTAAAGAAAGAATGAATGAATGCTCTCAGATCACAGAGAAACTTGGGTAGTTTCTCAGCAAGACTTTTAAGAAAAGGTAGGCCGTATTATTAGATTAAATGTATGAGATCTTATCACGTGTTATGAAACCCTTTGTTGAATGACTGACAGTCACAGAAAAACATGGATAGCGAGGGCTGAAGGAAAAGGTATGATTGATAAAAGAAATATAGGGTATCTGAAAACATGTTATGAAACCCGTAATTGAATGACCAAAACATTTATTCATTTTACTGTTAGCGCATCATGGAAGTTTCAGTGTTCTTTTACGAACATATATTTCAGATGTTGTGGTTGAAGTATGTGGTTCTTTTGATTCTATATATAATAAAGTGACCTCCAAAGTTAAATCTGGTAATTTAATAACAAATTGCCTAAAATTATTATCATGATTAATTGTTAACTCGTTTCATTGGCCAGATCTATATTTTGAATATAATGAACAAAGTTATCATGTTATTTCACAATGAAATTCACCTTCTTGATTAAACTTATTAAGGTCACATATTATAATCCGATATTCAAGGGAAATTAGACATGGTCATAGCGGGAATATTGGGATTAAGTAGGCTAAACTGATAATATCCCCCAAGGTCCCGTTGAATTACAGATACTGCACCAGAAGCATTTGCATTTTCGAACTTTTAAAATTTTAATTAGAGAAATAAAATAGACTGGAAGAGGTTAATAAACATTAAATCAAAACTGTGAGTTTTAGCGATTTCATGAAATTAATTATCAGATTATTTAGAATGATAAGATAGAGCAAGGATCATGTCTTTGGATAGAGTTACAGGTTGCAGCTCTTGTCCATCTCACAGATAGATCCACTGTGGATGGTCACACTCACGCAATCATGTCCAACCAATTGAGATGGTCAGCTGGCAACAACACTGAAAACGTGATTGAAAAAGAAGCAGCAAAATGTTGAGACTTAACAGAGCAGCCAGTGCCCGACCACCTGTGAAAATGAAACAGAATTAGAGTTACCTCCCTTTGGTTGACTGTCTGCCAGTTTCACTAAGCGAATAAGGTTACCTCCCTTGAAAGGCAATTTGGCTTTGATAACTGAATTTTATTTAGATATTTCATATCATAAAATTATTTATCAGTACTAACAAAATGACCTCACAAATGCTAAATGGAGTGTTATGGAGTGATAACATCACTTCAGTAGGTTTCAAGAGGAAGTGCATAATAAATTGCATCTCACAATATTGTACCTGCGACATAGATCAAATTAAATTAATTAACCAATCGTTCATATCAACATTCTCTATTTCTTTATTCGGCGTGCAGCCTACTAAAAATATGAGAAATAAATCATCATCTGTTTAAATACAGTGTGCGAGTCAGAAGAACATAATCGGCCCAACAACTGGAGAGAGCATTTCTCAACGTAACCCTGTAAGGACATTAAACCAAGAGTATCCCTAGCAATGATAGAGCATGAGCGCTTTGAGAAGCCTTGAATCTTTTTACAAAAATATTTCTGAGCTCCTTCAAACAAGTCATAATCTTTTCTTGATAATTTGCACCAGACGTTACAGGCAAACATACCACAGAGTAATATAACATTTTCCCATATACATACAGCATGGATTGGGTTTAAATCACCGAAGTAAAGTCCATGGCTATGATTAATATTAAACATTTTTCTAAGTTTTTCACATACTAGAAGTGTTCGAGCATGGGTTGACATTAGCAGTATTAAGATATAAACCGGCATATCACTTTTCTTAGTTACCTGTTGCTCACCAAGAGATAATTGAAGGCATGTATGTTTGTAGGCAGAACCAAACAAGAGAAAAACACTTTTGCTAGCATTAAACTTGAGATGCAGGTTTGAGCATATTTCTGTATAACATTAAGTAGACATTAGATACCATGAGGTGTACAACTCAATAGTGTTTTATCATCTGCCAGTAGTATAGCTGGTGTGCTACCCCAGGGAAGTTGTAACCCTCTACCAGATTTGTCAATATCATATAGGAGGTCATTAATATATAGGGTGAATAACCAACACCCTGCTGAATAGGAAATAGTTCTGAAGTATGACCCCCCATACTAACACGTGACTGCATAGAAGATGACAAGATACGAATGGGCAAGGCGATTGGTTTCCGAGGGAACGTTTGTTCAGCTGTGGTCACGGGTGGGATCGCGTTGATCAAACTGATAGATTGGTTGGTTAAGAAGCTGCTAACAAAACTCAATTTCAGGCAAAATACTCGAAGCTACAGAGTTGAAGTTGACAATCAGGCTCATCCAGGAGGTTAACTGAACTCGAAGTGCTGTTTTAGTAACTTAGAGATTTTGCTACTACTTATGATTGATGACAACAGCGTCCATTCATACCATTTATATTTGTTGAAATCATTTTTTGGAATGACAATCGATGCCAAATTAATCGGACCCAATGGTATTTCGTCTGCTGCCAGGCCTGACCCAGAGCCCTCAACTTCCGACAACAAGACACGTGAACTCCGCCCAAGGGCAAGAAAGATAAGAGAAGATAGGGGTGTGGCCAGGGCACATGTCTCAATGTGCATACCATTAATAAACTTTCACTTTTATTTGGAATGTAAACGGACTATCTTCAAAATCATCGGATACTAATTTCATAAGATATCTAGAAGCTTTCGCTGTCAATCAATCAGTTTAATCGTTTACAAATGTCTTACATACGGCTGCCGACTTTGCAAGAAGCGTGTCCACGCAAAAAGGAACTTTAACCAGCCATGGTTTGATGATAAATGTAATTACCTCCGTTTAGAAACCCAAAGACTGTTGAAAATATTTATAAGTGCTAAATCAGATACAACCCGACAGTCCTATGTTAAATGCAGGAATATTACAATGATACCTTACAGAACAAGATGAGACTCCATAATGCATTAATAAAGGACAGGTTACTTCAGAATATTCATAATGCGAAAGTATTTTAGAATATTCTAAAGAAATATGCTGCTCCAAGAGCACAAAGGAACAATATCAATATGGAAACATTGTTCGCCTATTTTAAGAATTTGTGCCAAGAGAAAAACACTGTGACTGATCACACTGATGACTTTTATTTTACTTATGATGTTGATGATGCATATGTCACTTGTACAATATTAGATTCACCTATTACCAAGGCTATTGATAAACTTAAATCTGCAAAGTCACCTGGTGAAGATAATCTACTTCCCGAATTGTTCAAACATTCAATTGATATATTGCTATCATATATGGAACATTTGATTAATGTTATGTTTGAGTCATCAACTTTTCCATAGAGTTTGAGTACATCTATTATTATACCTGTACTAAAGAAGGGTGATCGTGACGATCCAAACAACTATAGGGGCATTTCCCTTCTTAATTCTGATAGTAAATTATATACATCTGTACTTAATAAAAGATTATCATTTTGGGCAAATACATACGACAAAGTTGTAGAATCTCAAGCAGGTTTCACGGAAGGCTATAGTACAGTTGATGATATTTTCATTTTTACAATATGTTATTTATGTAAGAAAAAGGGGGAGCTTTACGATATATTTGTTGATTTTAAGAAGGCTTTCGATTTTGTAAACAGGAATTAATTATGGGCAATTCTCAAATTTAAAGGCATATCACCCAATGTGCTTAAAACTCTAACATCCATCTATAATTCTGTTAAGGGGCGAGTACGTGATATTTCTCTCTCTTAGCTGTGTCATTGCCCACAAGGCTAACGACAAGGGTGTAATATAAGCCATATATTGTTCACTTTTTGTATCAATGCATTAGCTTTAGAAATTAAATCAAAATGTTACCCTGGTATACATCAATAAATACAAAGAAGTGGAAATTATACACATGTTTTGCTGTAAATGGTTTTTAAATGTGAAACGATCAACCTCGAAAATGTGGACATTACCCAATGTATATTTGTGCTTATAAAACTGCTATTAAATGTATGTGTAAAAATATGTGAAATGCCAGTTTCTAGATTTGTAAAGAACTGTTACGCCATGTCATGTTTAGATTCGGTAAATCGTAAAACATACTTGGCATCCAAACTTAAGAATATACTCTACATTTTCGGACTTGGCAATTTTTGGAAAATCTAGAAATATTGATAAGATATTACCAGAACCTAACTTATTAGGTTAGACTAAGAGTAAATTATGAAAAAGGATGGTACATTTCACTTGTTAATGGTTCCATATTTTTGTTTTATTCTTGTTTTAAGTTGAAATTTGGTGTTGAAATCTAAATATATAATCTGTCATCATCAAAATTCGATCAGCCCTTGTTACATTCAGATGTGCTTCACATCTCCTTCAGATTAAAACCGGTCGTTATACTAATCAACCCAGACAAAAGAAATTATGCTCTTTATGTTAAGATAACTTTATTGAAAATGAATTTCACTTCTTGCTTGTATGTAAATGTTACCAACATCAACGACGCTTGTATTTGCCGCAATATTTCTATTCAAATCCTAATATTCATAAATTTAATATGCTAATGTCAATTGAAAATCACAATGTTGTCCAAAACTGACTCATAGAGGTTCATTTGTTACGTCAACAATATATTATGTCTGTTTATCATGTTTATTAACTTATCATTGATTATTTTTCACTATTTACATCTAATGCACATATTTATTGCATGTGAATGCTTAGATGTAGACTGGGCCTCTATCGCTTTATCGTTTTCTATAAAAGTCCAATGTTGACTCACATGGCACACTATGATAAAATGCATAGTATTTCAGACTAAAGACTAATGAATTTATTATGGGTAAAATACGGTAGTTTGCCTACAGCAGCGAGTGTGCTTTGCACGTGAATAAGTCACGTGAAAAAGGTGACGTGGTAAAGTTGAATACGTGCTAAGTCATTCGAGGTCTACGAATTGAACAGCGAGGAGCAGGCATCAATTAAATTGAATGCGAATATGATGAGAAATTTTCAGTATTGAATTCTGTAGCCGTTTGGTATTGTTGAACCGTATGGTTAAGTCAGTGGTTCATGAAGTTTGAGGTCAAGAGTGACCTGTCTTTGGACGAACCTGAAGTTGGGATCTACGTCGGGATGCAAACAAGGCGTTGGAGATGAGTATAATATTATTAGTCTGTACGTGTTCTCACTTCGTATTTAACAAATGTCTTTTCTGTTTTTCCGTGGGAAGAATTTTGGCACGAAGTGTTTTCCTCTCAATGTATTAAATTATTTGTTTCATGTATGAATTGAGAAGTCAAGTGGATGATGGGAATATTGCTTCGTTAACACTCTTAGATCTTTCGGCAGCATTTGACACAGTGGATCACAATCTGCTACTCTCTAAACTTCAGCTAGAGATGGGTATAACAAATGTTGCGCTTGACTGGATTGAGTCTTATCTGAAAAATAGATCACAAACCGTGGTCATTAATCATGTTGAATCTAAACACTATTCACTATCGTGTGGAGTTCCTCAAGGATCCGTCCTTGGCCCTGTGCTGTTTGTGCTTTATACTACTAGTCTTGGTAGAGTGATAGAGAATAATAACATTCAACACCAATGTTATGCTGATGACAGTCAACTGATTGACAGCTTCAAGCCAGAAAATGTCCAAATAGCTTTGCGACGAACAACTGATTGCACATCTGATATCAAGTCCTGGATGTCTTTGAATAAACTGAAGCTAAATGATGAGAAAACAGAGGCTTTGTTAATAGGCACTAAGCGTAATTTGCGTAACATTCCGTTTAGCTCTGTTGAAGTCGGAAGTGCTGAAATTCCTTTCGCTGACCGAGCTAAAAACCTTGGCGTCATTATTGATTCAGAACTAACAATGGAACCACAAATAGATATAAACTTTGTAAAACTTGTTATTACCATCTCCGTTGCATCGGTCAAATACGTCATCTTATTACAAGAGATGCTGCAAAAATACTAGTACAAATGCTTGTTCATTCTAGACTTGATTATAGTAACAGTTTGCTGATAGGAATCAGTAAACGTCAACTATACAAACTTCAGAAAGTTCAGAACACTGCAGCAAGAATAGTGACTAGAACTTCTAAATCATGTCACATAACACCTGTACTTAAGGATCTGCACTGGCTTCCAATTGAAGCAAGAATCAAGTTTAAAGTCCTCTGCATGGCATACAAATGTCGAAATAATTCTGCACCACTATACCTTTCAAAGATGTTAAATGACTACATCCCTGCAAAAACTCTTCGTTCACAGAATTTGAACTTTCTCAAGATACCAAACTCTAATCATACCAGTTATGGACAGAAATCATTCAGTTATGCTGCTCCCCGACTTTGGAATCAACTTCCTCATGTCCTCAAGATATCGCCTTCATTGACTGTTTTTAAATCAAAACTCAAAACTTATCTTTTTTCAAGCTATTATTCCTAGATTTTTCCCACTGACGGAATTATCTGACTTTGTGTACTATATTTAATCATATGTTATAACTCATACTTTTCTCTTTGATTTTATTCATGCCAATACTTCACATCATTACCCTTTATTCTAACATGTATATGCGCTTTGAGCATGCACCTTGTGTATGGATATAGCGCTTTATAAATACTCATTATTATTATTATTATTATTATTATTATGTTTGTGGTTAGTTTTTATGCTGTCGGAACTTATGTTGCAGGGAGGATTGGTGACGCAGATTTCCCTTCAGGCGGGGTGTACTTCTGTACTGTACTGTATCGTACTTGTCTTGTCGGTCGGCAACACATATTGCCATTTCTTTAATTTGTCAATAAACCTGCTCGTCTGTGACCTGCGGTACGCATTACCCCATCCTGTCTCAGAGTAAGACGATAGCTGACGCTCCACTCTTCTTACCCTGGGTGTAAACCCCAGCACGGTGCGAAGTTTATGCTGGGGTTTACACCCAGGGTGGGAAGAGTGGAGCGTCAGCTTTACGTCTTACCCTGAGACAGAATGGCATTACCCATGTGAAGTGTTTTGTTGTACGTAAATAAATATTTTATGTTTGTTTGATCGACGAGAATTAGAACACAACAGAAAAAATGTACCTTACTATTCCTCATCTCAAGAATGGGGAAACATTTGAACTCCTAGTATAACATCAGTGAGGAACTTTGAAATAATAAATTTGTGAAAGGTACAAAACATATCACTATTCCCGATGGTTATTACAATGTGTGTATGTTGAATGAATTCTTTAAAGATCATAGTTGTAAAGTAAATTTAGATTCCGCTAATGGAAACTCTGAGAAGTAATTATCCTATTACCACCTCTGGCAAATACAGGTTTTCAGTGGTTAACATCATCATCATCATCACACGTCTATTACTCATAAATGACCAACCTTCGGTGGTACATGAGTAAACAAATATAACATTTCAACATGAACAACAAGATAACTGCATGAATTAAATTAACAGTCAAAGCGGTTACAAACAGTCTTAATGAACTTGGAAAGTTTTTTGAGAGTTGAAATTTTACTTATGAAAAGTTTACGAAACTTATACATACTACGCCGGGTAAATAATATTCTTGAAAGAATGACCTACGTAGATCTGCAAAGTAGTGACATTTAAATATATAATGAAACTCATCTCCAATCAAACGTGAATCACAAAAATTACAGAATGTCTCTTCTCTTGGGATATTTTGCCATCTACCAGTTCACATATGCAAGAATTGCGGACATTGGACCCCGGGGGGTATCGTGTTCACTGGAGCGTAAAATAAGGGCCTTAACTCCATCAGTCATAGCCAAGGAAACTAGTCCATCTTTACTTATCCTTTGTTACGAAGAATCTTTAAAATCCCTCATTTATTATCCGGATGTTATTAAGATTTAGTTGCGATATTTGAAAAAACAGGTGTTAGGATTGGTAAAGATTTAATAGACTGAGCTGAAAGTAACATCGAATGATAATGTTTTCATAGAATTAATTAGAAACTTTGCTGTTGTAAAAACATGAATTTGTAGTTGAGAGTATTATTTACGATTAGTGTTTTGTTTTGTTTCCATGCAGCACCAAAGATTTACCTAAAGGCGATTTTGTTATATAAAAACATGCACGGATCTTTGTGATAATACAAGTGAATACAATAACAATAATGCTTGGTAGGATTTTATAACACTTCGACTAAACTCGATTGACAAAAAAAAGTATAATGTATGTTGTAATTTTTTTTATATATAAATAAAGCCACTATTTTAAGAAAATATATATATATTCGTAATTATGGGAACTTAATCTGAAATTAGATACATATTTCCTATAGATATATGGAGTGAATAATGATCTATTATATTATTATAAAGTACACATTTTGGCGAGCTTGACAACTGACCTTGATTAATTTGTATAGCCTGATCATTAATTCTTTGTTTTATAACCCAAAGATATCCTTAAGTTAAATCCTGTCGAAGTCATATTTCACATAATCCAATGTTTGACAGAATACATTTGACCTGAAACGCCCAGTTTTTAACACAACGGATCTCCTCATACAAAGACATATAACAAGCCTGTAAGATACTATTATTAGTCCAAAGAAAGTTACATAATTATTTAACCATATTGTTGTGTCTTTTATATAAAAGCGGATAACGACCTGACTCTGCATATATCATAGACTTACTTGTTGATTTTTCCACTCCTAAAAACCTTTCACAGAAATCTAAATGTAATCTTTAAATTTTTAATATTTTTTTGCATACCCATATATCAGAAGAAAGTACACTGCATATTTATAAATAAAAAAATAAATAGAAGTGATTCCAGGTTGAGAGAAATGGACCTGTTTATATTATAAACATAAAAGAGGGCCTTTCTATCCTGATCATATAACTTAATAAGATTATTCCTAAATAGCAGAAAGAATCAACAAACTCAAGTGCACAGCCATTATATAACCAATGTTCTGAATAAATTCAAAGAACACATTTTTAATTAAATGTATCAAAACAACAAGATTAAAACTAGCGTATACTTAACGTTATTATGTAAGATGGCATTGAATACTTTTTGGCAAAATCAGCATATGCTCGATATCGACACCATTTCCTCAGTTCGAACATGCGATGTGTTTACAGCGATTAGATCTGATTATTTAATTGGCTGTCGGGTAAGATCTATCTCACTTATCACCGATTTAAAACATGGATCTTCGACCACGACACCATATCAACTGGAGACTTCTACACGAAGGTGAAGTAACAGAATCGGAGATACAACAGAACTTTAGTGTCCAACCTCTACCTGGAAACTATCAAGTAGCCCGCCTTGTTTGGAAACGCCAATTGTCTCAGGTAAGAACTCGAAATTGCACATTTTTCTTTAGTTAAAGGCTCTGGCGAACACCAGCATTTCGTATTTCCGTCTTCACTCTTTATCATTGTAGGGATACCATTTGTAGAGCAAGTAAGTATTTTATATAAAGGAGAATGATAATAACGTTAAAGGTCGTGAGGTCTAAACTGTTTAATTCTTACGACTTATGTTTTTCAACAAATGATCAGGACGTATTATCTATTGATTTGGACATCTAGGTCTAGTATTAACTAATCAGTAAACATCATTGAAATACTATTTAAAATAATTCCTAAGATAAAGTAACAATGTCCACATTAGGTTGTCGTTAGCTATTATTAGTGTTTACAATGTTTTCGGTTCAACTTAACAGTTTCACCTTATAAAGCTGCAACATCAGGAAATACCTTTATCATCATTACAGGAGGGTATTTCCCATTTTAAAAACGAATTTTGTGCATTAGAGAAAATAATCGTGCCCAAATAAGATTTTCTTGTTTTACAAAATGTGCACATTGTTCTTCCTATAAAACATTTTGGAATATCCTATTCAAATTTTCTTTTGATATCTATGGATGTTTCAATCTTTATTCAGGCTTTTAGACACGTTGATGATAATATATTCGTTCAATCGAGATCTTGTACTGAGAAAAATTGTTCCAGATATTGTACATACCGTGCATATAAAAGCATTTATTCATTTCATCTGAAGATCGTGTTTATCTTACCTGTTATTCTATCTAAAGGGAAAATGATTAAGATTTTGAATCAAAGATTGATAATGAGGTCGTTAAGCTGTGCAAAGTGAGTAATATCCCCCTATTGTTAATGTCTTAATCTTCACATGTGGCGCGCATGTGTACTGTTGAAACAAAGCCTGGATCAAATTAAACGCTACAACTCCTTCAACTGTTATATTACACCATCAACACTTACGCGGTGATTCCACAATGTAAGATATATGATTACAAAAACAACGGCAAGATGGGACACGTGTCTGAATAAACAATTAGTGAACATTAATTATCTTCCTCTGACGATATTTCCTTCAGGCCTATGCGTACTCCTATTTGATTATATGCAATTTTTCATTGACAAAGAGTATTGGAACTGTCTATCTAACATATTTCAATGTAAAAATCATCGATTATGTTAACAGAAAGGTCACGTACAGTATCTGTGATATGGTTCCATAATATTGTATGAATGTATGGTAACTGTAGTTAAAGATAATCTGAGGCATTGGCGTGATCATAGAAGAAAATGAAAAAGGATACAGAAAGGATAGCATGACATTTGCGTGACATTTGCAAAAAGTCATCCTCTTTTAAAATCTTAAAACGTTGTTTTACTTTTTGTTTAGAAATATAGGAGAATAAGTATCTTTACTGATTAAACAGATTTTAAACTAAATAAAGAACGATATTATAGCATTTCAACAACATTAAAACCAAAACTCTGTCGTTATAATCTGTTCTATCTCATGTCGTTTGAAAGTTACTAATGTCTTAAATTGTCATTTCAGCAGGAGTCTACATATCTAGTCGAGTGGGAAGGATATCACCCTGAGGAAGCAACTTGGGAACCGGCTCATCATCTTAGCCGTTATCTCCTTGCGACTTACAACAGCCCCGTTATCTCTCAGCAACGTTTGCGGGACTGCGCAGACTTGCTTGAAGCTGCTATCGGCACTCGCCTACGATCCCAAAACGCGAGGTTCTCAGTTACTTTCCCCCTTGACGTTTACAGATATGTCTTTGGACATATAGAGAATAGCAGTGACTCTATATACTGTGATAAGCATGACTTTGAAAGACTTTGTATGACCTCTCACTGGTGGTACAGAGTCGACAAGAATGGCCAAGGCAATATGGTGGTCTTTCCAATAAGACTGAAACCCAGACTGTACCGCCAGAAGAAATGGGTTTCCAAGACCGGGGAACTGAAGCAGGTCAAGCGGGTCAAAGAGTCTCTGCTGTTCTATGTGTTGACTTCAGCCTGTGACATGATGTCGTTGTAAAGGCTGTGTGTCTTGTGTACAGTTGTATATATGTTGAACTGCACCTAGTTTTGTATTTTTGTATATATGTTAATTAGTGACGATGTCTTCAAATATTGTGATTGAGATAGTTGGGGCAGATTCACATCTTCCTAAATGTCAAAAAGAGGACAATTCAATAGAAGTGACACTCTCTTTGTCAAATAGATCCATGAAATCGCTTGCGAATTTCAAAAATGAACATCCCGATCAAACCTACGTTGATATTGTTAATACACATTTAGAGTCTATTCAGCTTAAACAAACAGATCGTCTGGAGAGCTGCATTCGGATTAAATGTACAGCCATATGCTCAAAATACAAAGGGCCGTATAGATCAGGTTCAAAGCGCTATGCTTTTGACAAACAGCAGACAAAAATCACTGTTTACCGGAATGAAACGATTAACAAAAGGATAACAACCGACCACCATAGAGACCCCCTGCCTGTTGAATCTCCTGTTTCATACATTGGTAACTACGATATAAACTGTGAACTGAATGATTGTATAACACCCAAACGTAAGCAGTTTAAAAACTTAGGCAAGAGGCAACAGAGAAGAATAATAGGATCGTTAAGAAAACAATCAGAGAACGCTCTTGAGTTTTTTGAGAACACAGGATTAACACCCCGTTCATTGAAACTGTCATCTTCAGAGTCAGAATATACTCTTGATTTTGAAAATTCAAACCTTGTTGACGAGAAAGAGAGAGATTTGATTTTTATACTTGACAAATTTGGTGTCAGTGATTCCGCCTACCATGAGCTCACTCAGATATATGACGAACTCACAAGATCTCATTCTATCGTCCAGAAACGCAACGAGCTCTCTGAAGGTTTCACGTTTGATAGGGTGCCTGGGAACATCCCCGGGGCTACGTTAAACTTTAGAGAGGAATTACAGAGGAAGATAAGGGCCTACATTGCTGATAAACCGTCAATTTCCAAAGTTGAAGTTAAGATAGGAGGTGATGGTACTCGTGTGAGTAGGGTGTCAAATTTTGTGATTTTCACTTTCCAAATTGTTGATGACAAAACACCACTCAACTCACAGCAGTTATGCACCATCGGACTGATTAGAGGAAGTGAGGATTATTTGTCCCTTAAAACCGCCTTGTCCCCTCTCTTCAGCCAGATCAATGACGTCAGCGAGCAGGGGTACATTGATGTTGATGACAGACGAATCATTACAGAATTCTTCTTCGGTGTTGACCTGAAAATGATTCAAATTATGCTTGGTCTAGGAGGTTCGACCGGGAATTATGCCTGTCCCTGGTGTCACGTCCACAAGGACTGCAGATGGGAAACATTTCACTCCTGGGACCATTATCACACAGAAGGTTTAGCGAGAACCGTGGAGAAAATAAGACACCACGCTGATAAGATCCAGTATGGTGCTCTTCATAATCCCCTTCTTAACATCGGAGTAAATAATTTCATACCAGACGAGTTGCATCTGCTGTTACGCATCACCGACGTGCTTGAAAGGAATCTGATAGAGGAGGCGATAGAGAGGGACAACAAGATGACTTTCGAGAAGTTACCACCCATTCATATGAAGACTCTTGTTAAAACTATTGAAAGTTGTGGGGTCTTCTTTGACACATGGTCCGACAAAGATGGCACTTTGAAATGGACGAGTCTCTCCGGCCAGGACAAGAAAAAGATGCTAAGAGAACTTCCAGGCAAACTTAGAGGCCTCCTAACACCAGAGACAGAAGATGTTGTTATATTGGTCTGGTCAAGTTTTTCTGAGATCTACAATGAAATCACACATTGCAAAGAGGTTAAAGGAGTTGACCTTTTCGTCAAAGTCAAGGCCTGGGTAGAGCTGTTCCTCTCTCTCGGAGACAAGCTGAGCGGATACCGAAGACGAAACATTACGCCATACATGCACTGTCTGCTATTCCACGTGCCGGTGTTTGTTGATAGACTGGGGAGTCTGGGAAAGTTCAGCGGACAGGCAATTGAAAAAACAAACGATGAACTTAAAAAGATTCATCAACGAAAGACGCCAAAATGGGACCCCACAGTTGAGGCACTGAAAGTCCGAAAAAGGATCGAAGAAAATGCCCGAAACCGGTCCAAGCGTCCATACACAAAGAGAGACGAGGAGTATTGGACCACAGATCTGACAGTGAATCGGCAATCCAAGAAAAGGAAGATTGCTGAAGAAATTGAAAATGTTTCACAGGATAAACCGGATCCAAATACCCTCAGTGTGTCCGACCTCAGAGACTGTTTAAGTTTGAAGGGCATCAAAACAAAGGCTACAACCAGAGCTCGGTTGCTATCGGCCCTTCAAAATGCCCAAGACTGAGATTTAAAAAAGTATGAGAAGATAATGATTAACGACTCAGGTTCGATATTTATATAAACAAAATACAACAAAGAGACAATTTGTCTATCGGAAGTTTGTGATTGCAAGTCCTAAATTTTAGGATTGGTTTAGAGATGTCTTCTGATAAGAGTGGATATTGTTCAAATTGTGGAGAAGACTTCAGAATTTTATAATAACCTCCTTTTGATGATCCTTGTATATCGCTCATCCATGATTGTAAGAAATTATCTTTTAAAATACGGTCTACGTTATGAATGATCCATGAGTTTGAATAACGCTGAGGATTATAAAAAAACATCCGGAATACCGCACTTTCAAAGAATGTGTTTTATATGATTTATAACAATTATTGACAGAGAGTAAACTGTTTTCATATGCATATTTAAAGCTTTTTATCAAATATTTATTTAAATCATTCCAAGAGAATTTTTTTAATTCACTAGAAAAACCATTTTGGCCAGGACTTTTATCGTTTTTAATTCATTTAAAGACAAAAGTGTTTAATCATAGGTACGGTCCTTGCTTTAGATCTTATAAATAGACCTCTTGTCTTTTGTTTTGCAATATCTTCCAACTTTTCCCTAATTTTGTTAATTCTTTTAATAATTTGAATTTCTCAACCTCTGGTTCTTTGTCTAATCTAATTGAGACATAATAGATAAAAAGTATATATGCCATTCCAATGGAGTTATGAGAAAAAAGATATAAAACCTCAAATAACAGCATGAGGAATTATGTAAGAAGACAGTCATTCATAAATATACAGGGTTGATAGTGTGTTTAACAGCATAAAATATACATCATTTATTCAAATATTTTACACGCAATAAAAGTATTATAAAGCAGCTTTTGGTACATATTTTAAAAAGGCGTTCACAACTAAGAAGGAACTTCAATTTCCCAGCGTCAGGTAAAAAAGAAAAAGAAAAGCATAGTTGGCTTCAGATAGGTGTTCAATGAGATAAGAGTATAAAGGGCATTTGTCAATGTATTTTAAACACGTTCTTCCTTCTACTTTTAGACACTCATATCTTCTAGTCTCAGTACGAAATAGGGCCATGGCATGTCTGTGAGATTTTAGCATAGATGATGAGACATATGCCTCGGTAGTAAAAGTATTTTTTACAGTTCTATATAACCGCAATTTGTTCTGTCCAGGACCTCGCTTTGCATTAACTCTGTTCTGTGCACAATCCCAGTGATTTACGAATGTCTGAAGAGACTGTCGTTTAGAATTATGGTATTGTTTGAAATACTTTCTTTGTTGGTTATATTGGTAGTCCGTAAGACAGAATGTACCATGCAAGTGAATCACACAATTAAGTGATTGCCCAGCATTTTGCATGTTGATATAACCAGTCCAAGTGCACACGTCCTGCCGCTGCTGAAACTTATTTTGCTGTGTAGTTATAGTCAAGATGTTCCGTTTGCGTTAGTCCTAAGACTTAATAACTAATTACAGAATGATCAGAACTGATACTAAGAGATGTATCTGCTAGTACAAGATATTGCATAAGGGTGTGAGATACGGGGTAATTAGTATTCATACATTCATTAGAATACATACCAATGTCAAAAATTATGTTTAGACACAAATAGACGCATGATATAAAAGAATAACATGTCCGAACTGACTTGATTAGTAGCATCGTATAGATACACGTTATTTTATTACTACATGTATTTCTAAACGGGCTTTCATCATCGATACATGTTTATTTTCCGTTTGCTTCTCAGAGCGGCATACTTTTAATTTTCAAATATCCTTTGTTGGAAAATGTAGCCTTTTATTTTCTCTGTTTAGTTTGCTTTAATTTTTTACTCCTGCAAACATCCATAAGAAGGTTAAAACAGTCCACCATGAATTAATTTTAAAATGATTATTCATCACTGAAAATCTAGTATACAACCCTGATATAACCAATCCATTTAGCTTACTATTCATCAGTTACATATATGCTAGTCCCAATCCAATGTCAATTCATCATCGACTTATTATTTCACACCATGGGAGTTGACATAGCGATATGAAGACGATTGGGGCCCTCTGTACTTTTAGTTATAACAGTCGTAAGTATGGAGTAAATTTTAACTTTTTTCTGGCTTACGCATAAATGTTCTAATACTCTTATGTTGTGGCGATTTACACCCAAATTCTGGTCCCAAAAATTTTAATAAATCTATATATCGATTGTACATGTAAACGTATGTAGTTTATTTGAAAAAGTAGATTTCATATATGCAGAACTAAAAGACTTCGATGTAATAAGCATTTCCGAAACATGGCTTCTCTCAGGTATAATGAATGACGAAATAGTTTTACCCGGCTATCATATGCCTTTCCGTAGAGATCATCTAAATAGGGGAGGGGGTGTGGCAGTATAATTCAGGGATAACGTGCACGTTAAGCATAGGTCTGACCTTGAAATTCTTGGACTTGAGGCTGTATGGATAGATATTAACTACAGAAATAAGCACTTCACCATAGGTACTTTTTATAGAGCTAACTATACTGTTAGTTAATGGTTTTTGATTGACAAATCAATAGCTTTTGGCAAATTATAGCCAGTCAACTCTAATTGTTTTCTGGTTTATAGACAAATACTGGTTTTCCATGAAAATCTAAAAACAGCCTGATAAATGCACAGAGGTGTAGATATCACGTCCAATATACATGGATACTAGTTATATAACCTAACAAACGCTATCAACTCCTAACTGCCCTCTTGGCTGTTTTAGATAAGTCTCCAAAATTACGTTTCACTATTGGACGCACGCCACTGTCCGGTTTTCGATCATAATTGCGACGTTCTACCTTCATATTGTCACTGTAAAAAAAAAACAATATGCTTTAAAGTGTGTCTTTATTGTAACAGTCGATACATCGCGATCAAATGACACCATTGATTAAGTTTGGCATATATGACTCCAACAACTCACGGAGTGGTTCTTTTAGGTGAAGGTAAATATATTTGCAAAATGGCTTGTTTCATTTACCATTCTTGGCTTAAGTTTTACTAACCTTAGCAGCCTTAGCAAGTTTATCTATAGCTGCAAGGCCTTTCTTGAGGACCTTTCAATACTCGTCATAAATAAATCGAACTTTGATGCTGGTAAAGTTAGCCCTTCAAGAAACCATATCTATATAACTTGGTGCATAACCATATGCATAACGAAATGCATAGGTGTTCATCCTTAATCCAGCTTTTGTTTAAACATATTTTATTTCGTCAAAAGGAAATGTGATTGACGAACAAGCAAATACATGCTTATAAAAATGATGCTCCCTGACAATATACAAGTTGATAAAAAGTGACGTGCACATGGACTAATGAAGACACGAATGAAAACATCGACAGTAAACAGAAACACTATAGAAACATGATTAAAGGCACTAGTGCACGCTTTTGCGGTTTAAATTGGCTATTTTAAGGTTTAAGAGGGCTAATGCATTCACTTAAGCTTTCTATCGATGCAATGAAATACTTAAAATTATTTACAATTGACCTGCAATCAACAATAAAAAAATAAAAATAAAATAAATAAATATAAAAATCAACTTTCCTACCAGAATACGTAAATATTTGTTAAATAACTGACGAGGTAGATTACTTGAGTGAGGATCTTGAGTAATATCGAGAGATATGCGGTATCTGTGCATTCGTTGTGTTTACGAAATATTGGTGTGCACTAGTGCGTTTAAGTTTTTACAATAGAACATTAAATATTTACAAACATATTTTATGACGGTGATAACTACATCCTATTGGAATATTTTAAAAGGCAAGGCGCATACTTAAAAGTCAGTTGAATTCCGAAAATCTCTTTTACAGCATGATAAGATTATGTACAGATTTCAATATTTCTAGCTTAGCCTCTTGTGATGAGTCTTGGATTACCATATAAAATTGAAGACTAATTAAACCCTGTTTGAAAGAAATATGCATTTAGTGTTATGTCATTAAAATCTGGACAGGTGAGGAAGAAATGTAGCAGTTTTTAAGAACGATGCCAAGAGGTACTTTCAGGGCTATCAGATATAAATCTAGTACATCTATCTCCATTAAGACCACTACACACAAGCCGAAGTCAAGAATGAATTATTTGACAAAATCTTGATCCATAGGAAGTATTGAGGTAGAGCTGGGTAGTGTTTTTATTTTTAAGTTTATTCTTTAACTCTCCTACAGTTTTAGCATTTACAATGTCAAGAGGAAGAGATCCCAAATGCTTAACGGGTCTGGGACAAATGATTCGGGGTACACGTTGGGACTGCTTTTGATAGCTTGTAGCTCAGAACTATTTCTTTAATTATATCCACTAAAAGAGAAAACGTTTTCTGGGACTAAATGGATTAGTAATATGGAACTAATTTATCAACCATTTTGTAAAACAAGTATTATTTTTGACGGCGGTGTCTGCCTTCTATAATAAAACAATATTTGACTCAGAATATAATTCCTCGTGACTTGTGCCGCGAACAGCCCTGCAAATGGTTTGCATCAAAGTTTATTTCCAGAAGGAGGGCTTGCTATTTTGTACAATCATCCCATACATGACATGAGTAGTCAAAGATTGGTAAGATAAATGATTTGAACATTGTTTGCAGCGTTTTGCTGTTAAGCGGTATTTAAAGCTTCCGAGGCAGTTGATCATTGGACGTACCTGTAACTATTGTACATACAATCGTTTTGGAGAGTTATTCCTAAATGTTTATGGACTGAGACATCGTTAATGTTGGTGTTATTCATAGATAAAACTGGTTTAATATTCTAAGTAAGTTAATGGGTAAATTAAATGGAAACCGTTTTGTTTGGATTGAAGTCTACTTGCCATTCGTTAGCCCAGTCAGATATTACTGCTAAATCATTGTTAATTTAACAGTGTGTGGCTACGTTTGCATCATTTATAATGACAGAGAGTGATGTGTCATCAGCAAATAGGCGTATGTTACTGTTAATGCCATCTACTATATTGTTGATGTATATTAAGAACAGAAGGGGTCCAAGAACGGAGCCTTCCGGGACACCAGCTGTAACTCGTTTAAGTTCAGAACAGTAACCGTTTATAACAACACGTTCTTTTCTAATGTCGAGGTAAGTTTTAAACGGCAAAAGGAATTCGCCGCCAATTTCATAACATTTCAAATTCTGAATGACTTCTCTGTGTCACACTTTATCAGACGCTTACTTTTATCGCAGAAAACTGCTCTTATTTCCTTCCCTCTTTCTTATTTTTTAGCAATGAAATCATTAGGTTGGTCAGTTGGTTCGAGGCTGAGTCTCCTGTAATAAATCCAGATTGAAGATTTGTGAGAAGGTTGTTGTCTCCTAGATAATTGAAAGACACACTTTTCAAAAACCTTGGCTACGCAGCATGTTAGCACTACAGATCTATAATTATTACATTCATTTATATCACCTTTCTTATGAATAGAAATTATAGAGGCAACTTTCCAAATATCTGGAAAATAGAAACATTTAATGAGGTATTGATGGTTTTGATTTTACTACGGCAGTGAATTTTAATAGTCGATTGATGTAGCCAGTTGCTTTATTTACATCAAGGGAAAGTGGGATATTGAGTGCAAATGTAGTTATTTATTATTGTTACAATGTATATTCTCTATCATCAACGACTAAATTGGCATGATTAATAGGAGGGAATATCGTGTTGATGCCTGTGCATTTCAAGCAATTCTTTAGAAGACGCCACTTAAGTTTACTACCGTGAGAGTCGTTTGTTTTACTGTCGCTTAGAGAAACATGTTTTCCCTCGCTGTCCGAACAGCTGATACAACTTTATTTCGTAGTTTACGCAAATTAACCAGCTGTCGAAGGGTCGATTACGTCTTTTGGCAATCACTTTCCGTACTTCACCATTCATCCATAATAGATAATTGGATGTTTGGATAATTGTAATGGTAATCGGTTTTGCTTTGAACATGTTTGTCACATTGTTTCTTTAATGGTCTTTATATGGGACAATGATCGCTACGGATAGCATCAGAGACACCTGAGCATAATACACTATCAGCATTCGTAACACACAGTAGGTCAATCAATGTTCTAGAAAAAGGCGTGGTCCTAGTTTGTTCAGTTATGAGCTGTTTTAATCCGTACATGGCTTTCAGAGTTTAATTTTTTATGTTTTCGATTAACGATATTTAGGTTAAAATCGCCTAAAATTATGGTCCGCATGTTGAAGACCATGGCTATTAACTCCCAATAGGTCTCGCTTTTATCTGCGCGATAAACAGTTCCAATGAAATATATGTTTTTGCATATAAGTTGTATCCATTTTGCTTTGAGTGTTGGTATTGATTGATGGGCCATATCATTGACGCAGAATTTATTCTTGACATATATAGCTACACTCCCTCAACGCAACGCGGAACGGGGGACTGTGAATTCAGCGGCGTCTGTCCATACGTACGGATACTGTCCGTCTGTCCGGATTCTTGTTAACACGATAACTCATGAAGCTTAGCACCTAGAGTGTTCATATTTGGTGACAGCCTTCAATGGCGGAAGACTATTTATTAAACCAAATATCGCATATCGGCGAGAGACATTGCCATGTTAGTGGAAAACACTTGTTTGACCATTACGATAAGGTCAATCAAAATTTGGAAAAGGGATACCATTTTGTGGAATCTCACTATGTAGCCAAGTTACTGTAAGTCAAAGTACGTCATATGAACCAAGTTCAGGTAAAAGTAAATGTATTTTATTTTTAGGACCTCAATTTACCTTACCATTAGTAACTCGTGACTGGAATAAGGCTATGTACTGTAATTTGCTTGAGAAATTATAGGAATTGTTTTCATCATTTAGCGAAAATATTGCAAACATGAATAACAAGATTTTGAATGTTTAGGAGCAAAATTATAGTTTTATGCCGACAGTCGGATCACGAAGTTTCTCATGCCACGTATGACGAACGTTGATATAGTTTCGCAAAAGTAATTATAGCAGAATACATCGTATGTGTAAATGTACTGAATAAAGACAAACCATAGAGGCTGGTATAGCAAGCGATAGGATGGACACAATATTGACTTGACAGAGGAAAAAGGAAAGAAATGTTATTATTCTTAAGCATTAAGTTGAGGTTTTAACATTTTAATGAAAAGGTCTTTCAACTGACGCATTATTCTATCATTTGTATCCATTTTGTAGAATGGGAATATTTTAAATTTAATGTCTTTGTCTTTTGCACAGGTATCCAAGTAGGCACTAAGTGGTATAATAATAATAATAATAATAATAATAATAATAATAATAATAATAATAATAATTTATTGCCTTTCCAGGAATTTGTTTTACATCAACAGAGCTTGTAAACATTTATACAATCACATGAGATTTTTACATCAGTACATGAATCAATTATTTTCACATTTGTTTAATAGAGATGTTGTGTTTGGAATGAAAGATGTACGTGCTCACTTAGACTTCAATATTGGAACTTTGTAGCGGCGGCCTGAGGGGAGAAGGTGATATTCCGAATGTAGGTAGTGAGTTGGGTCAGATATAATTCTAACAGCTTGATTTACGATCTGCCGCTCATATATATCAGTTAAACAGTCAAACTTGACACCAGCGATCTTACCCGCAATGTTTACAATTTGGTTAACTTTTGATTTCAATTGAACAGAGAGAGACCCGTACCAACAGTGGAATGAGAATGTTAAAATATTTTGAATAAATGCTTTATAAAATGTTGACATGACAGAGGAGTTTACATTGAAATATCCGAGTTTACGCATGAGATGAAGACATTGATGACATTTGTTACACACAGCTGCAATATTAGAGTTCCAGTTCAATTTAGAGTCAATGACGGTACCTAAATATTTATATTCCGACACAGTCTCAACGCATTCACCGTTAATCCTCCCTGGAATCATTTTAGATGGTTTACTTCGAAAGTCAATAACCAGTTCCTTCGTTTTGGTGATATTTAAGAGTAAATAGTTATCTGTGCACTAAGTTGTGAAATTGTTTATGTCATCTTTATAAAGCTGTTCAGAAATATCGTTGTTTAGTTTCCCTATTATTGCAGCGTCATCTGCAAACTTTATTGTTGAACAGGCTGAATTAGAACTTACACAATCGTTAGTATAGAGGGTGAAAAGGACAGGTGACATTACACAGCCTTGCGGCGCTCCAGTATTAGCATATCGTGTACTTGAGACGGTCCTGCTAACCTTCACATACTGCTTTCTGTCCACAAGAAAATTTTCAATCCATTTAATTAGATTGGAATTGACGCCCATGTGCAACAGTTTCTTTATCTTGATATGCGGTTGAATGGTGTTAAACGCAGAGGAAAAGTCAACAAAAAGGATTCTGATGTAAGACTTTGGTGTCTCCAGATGATTGTAGACATTGTTGAGGAGTGACAGTGTAGCAACAACTCCTCTCCGTGATCTTTAGGCGAACTGAAGCGGGTCCAATATGTCGGCAACTGCCTGTCGAAGATGTCTGAGCAGAATGCGTTCAAGAGATTTCATTGCTATTGGTGTTAACGCAACGGGACGGTAGTCATTGAGTTCCTTAGGGTTTGTCTTCTTGTCTTTGTCTTCTTCTGACATCTTCCAGATGGAAGGAATATTGTGTGTATCAACTGAGAGTTACCATACCCTATTATGTCCACTCCCCATCCAAAAAGGTCCCCTCCCATCCTTTATTTCTGGGTCCCCTCCGCCGTTTTAAAACCGAGTTCCCTCCGCTGCCATGTTGATTTTTTAATTTGACAATAACTAATTAATTACTCAAGCAAATCACTTTCAATTGCACAGAAATCTTTCTCGCGTCCGATAGCAACGATATCTATAACATTCAAGGGTAGGAAAATGCACTTTTAAAGTAGTAATCCCCGCTTCGAAAATATAAGTGCGATAAACTTCAACTTTATATGGCAATTACGTTTTTTTCTTGAAGTTTGAGCAACCAAACGCTGCACCAATATATTCCTTATTCATATCCTGACTATTCAAAGTTAAATCTAACCATTTAATCCTTGACAATTAGGAGAAACGAGCAATAGAATCGGACACCTATCTATGTCGTACTGTTTTGGTCGCCATCTTGGCTCGAACGTCCCCTCCTTACCGAGTACACGACAGTGAAATCCCTAGAGCAAAGAATCCACATCCCAAAAACAACAACATTGACAAAATCCTCAACAATCCAATTAGCATATGTCTTTGATGATAACATGATGGTTTTTTTGGTAACTAGTAGGCTCATTACATTAAGTTATTCTTAATGAGTAGACTTAATTACCCTGCAAACGTGACCGTACTGGGCCAGTACTGGCTTTATACGGGCTGGTAAAGTTGATAAAGGCATACTGGCTAACGGCATGGAACCAGTACTGGTCCAGTATCGATTCAACCAAATCGTGCCATTACAGGCAGAATTGTATTGGCCCAGCACTGGAAATACTGTACAGGTGTAACTGTACTGGCCCAGTACCGGCCCGTTTAAGGCATATCACTTCCTGTCCTAGTGCATTATGGGATACTTTAAAAGGGCCAGTAATGGCCCTGAAAAGGCCCAGTACAGATAATATTGAGTGTACATACTGGCCCAGTACTGGTCCAATTCTGGCATGGCACTTCCTGTTAGGAATAATGGGTCGTCTGCTTTATAGAGATGACTGGAGAAGGCATCACTCAAGTATCCTTTAAATGTGAGTTCAAATTATGACATTAAGATGAGTTAACTCAAGTTAGATAAGAATGTGATGTATTATTTTGCTTTTACTAAAAATGCTGTAGGTTTTATTAACATGATAAGCTACTGTTTATGAGATAATTCCTGAAATATCTTTGGAGACATATGTTTTCTCTGTGTACCTATTTGTTCAATAGACTTGTTTTCCCATTATTTAGAAAACATGTTTTGATAGATTTTTTATATGAATGACTCTATAAAATTTGCAAGCATTTAAGATTTTATTTTAAAAACTGCCAATGTTTGTGAAGAAAAGTTCCGTCCTAATGATTTTTAATACGTATACCGGTAACTAACTTTAAGGATAGTTAGATTAACAATATAAGGATGCACAGCTTAATAACAATGACTTAATCAACCCCTTCGATGTATTAATTAAAGTTACTGAACAGTAAACGTCAAAACGTCAATAAAGTTTGCTGTCTGCAACTGAATGACTATTGCTGTGAAGATGAGCCAAACAATGTAACATGGACACTATCATGATACCATCAAAAGCCTAGAGTATCATACAATGCATTTCAATTAGCAGGAGGCTCTATGGAATACATCTCTGTTCCAATGTCTGTTGTTCATTTTGCTAATGAGAGTCATAGTTCGACTCTTGTGGATTGGAAGCTAGAGCCAGTGCGCTCTTCGTAGAGAGTTGGTCGACATCAAGCCCTTGCAACGTGACAGCTTTGAGGATGATGATGAACGTTGTTAAGGTGTGTGGTGTATGGTGATGTTATTGATGATGATGCTCTCTCTTAAAACTAGAATTTTGATAAGTTGTTGAGGTCCAAAAAGCAACTGAATCAAACAGTCATATGGAGATTGAAAATGAATAATTTGCAAGAATGTACTCCTATAGTACATGTCTGTGATGTGTGTAATGGCAGAATTAGTACCTATGTGTTATCTTTCTTCTTTGTGCCCTTTAAATCTATCCCTTTAAATCCCCAATGATTTAGAGATAAAACAACACATTCAAAATACAAAATTGCTAGTTTTTTCCAAGGCTGATTTGGTGTATTTCAATGATAGTGGATTAATGGTAGGTCCCATAGTTTGCTTTTGGACACTTAACCTTGATTGATATAAGTACACAAATACACAAAAGAGTTGCAAGTATCCATAATTCTACTCTAGGTGCAAATAATGTTAAATAAAATAATATACATTAACTTTAGAGAAGAGAAAATAGTTTTTTACCAAGGCTGAGTTGGTGTATTTCAATGATAGTAGATTAGCGGTAGGTCCCTTGGTTTGCTTTTGGACACTTAATTTATGTGTTATAAGTACACATAAGTACACAAAATGGTTACAAGTACTCAAGATTCTATTCTCAGTGCAAATAATGTAAAATAAAATCATATACATTAACTGTAGAGAAGAGAAAATAGAATTGTTACCGGTGGAAGTCATGAATGACGAGTTTTTGTAATGGAAACCTAAAATTTCGTACAAATGACCTATGGTAGCTATCTGAAATGTCTGTCAATGGATTCAGTGACCTTATAAACATACATTTAGATACCAAGATTATGGTTCTATGATAATTAGAACCAAAGATATGGGGACATCCACCTTTTGGTGTGACGCTTCAGAGAATAAGTGGCTGAGGCTGAGTTTATACACTGTTACCAGTCAAATTTGCATAATAGACATGTCAAGGCTTCAAAAAAAGTTAGTTTTATTCTGCAGGGGGGGGGGGGGGGGGGGGGAAGTACATGGGGACCCCTCTGGGCCGGTGGGTAGGCTTGGTTTTCTTTGTGATCTTTTGTTATAGTGTGTTTTCATGATAAATAAATCTACTTTGTCTTAATCAATAGTAGTAGTTTATTAAGAGCGAAGATTGAGAAATTGTTGTTTTGCAACGCAGCGAGGTACGAGGGACAAGTTTCGAACTGATTTCAATGAGATTGGTTATCATCAGAAGATTACAGTCACACATGACGTACTCGTAATGAACATTAGTAATGTGTGGCTCAATACCGGCATCTTCGAAAAAATGGAATGTTCCATCTTTCATTATTTATTCTTTTCATTAGTAATGCTAAATTGTAACGAAATTGTTTAAGAACAGCATTATTTTCTGTATAGCATATTTTAATTGTGAAACACTCTACGTTCGGAGTATAAGCTTAAAAACTCCTTCTGTTGGTAATAAAAATAGTAATAATTCATAAACTGTATTTATTATGATATTTAGAGCAAGTCCTACATGACAAACTTGATAAAGTGACATAATTCTTGGTCAAAAAGACAGTCCTTAATCTGGTACGTTAATATAAAGGGACTTTGGAAAGGTGGTTCTGATAACAATAAAGAGCTGTCCTGGTAAAATCAAATTCTGCTATAGTTTAATTACAATGGTTGCTAATCACATCTTGTGAGATGTTACAGTGTTTAACTTCTTTTAAGTGGCATTTTTCAGTTTGTAGTTGCCAGTTGTCTCCCTTGGTGGGCCTACCTGTCAAATCCGCCAGCACACAGGTACTACAGGTGAAGTGTCGCCTTACAGTTGACCCACTTACCCTACCTGCGGACGAATCATTAACCGCGTACTTGCCACCATTATAAACAACTACTCAAATGGTATAGTCTATAAAAAAAACAATGACGAGCTTGCTTCCTTACTTCCATTGTAAGAATCTACAGTAACATCTAGTAGTGGTGTGCGGGACAGGTCGACATACCTTGGTGTCAACAGTTTTCAACATGGCGCTTGAAGAAATGTGCCTACTTTCATTGAGACGCACAGTGCACGCGATGGATGTACACCTGTTCACGGCCGTCGCCGCACCTGCCTCGCTGTTCTTACCTGTACATTAATCATGGACAAGCTACAGACGCGGGTGGCTGCCAGGAAGGTACGACACTCTTACTATAACCCTGCCTAAAGGTTTTTCACTCTTCACGATAAGCACTGATTAAACAACACCTTTAAAATGTAGATCAAATGTTAAACTGCAAATAAGATGAACACATGTGGAGATGTCTTCAATAGTGGATTCAGAGGGGGAGGGTTGTATTTTTTTTCAATTACCCATGAAAGGGAACCTCTTTCATGGATTCGCCTACCCCTGGAGACACGATTCTATTGTCAAATAAGTCATCAATATTTCAAGATCAGTGTTGACAGCGGCAGTCAATTGGTGGTGGGAGCATCAACAAAAGTTTGCTATGAAATTTAAATGGATAGTGCCATCAGAGTATTTTTTTAATAATTAAATTTGTGCATACATTACTGTTTATTCATATGTGTTATTAGTAAGTGATTATAACACAACACAGTTGAAACATGTTACTGGGGGTAACATTTGGTTGATTTAGATTTGACAACTTGATGAATAAATGGAGAATCTCACCCAAGTGTCTCCTGATATCAAATATATCAACACGAGTTGATTAAAGGTACAAATATCCGAAGCTTGCCGAGGATATTTTACTTTTATCAACGAGTGTTGATATATTTGATATCAGAAGACAAGAGGGTGAGATTCTATTTATCATCCAAAATCATTTTTCATTTCGATTTCGTGAGAAATATGTATTTCTGAACACTGCACTACTCTAAGACTGTCAGTTGAGTGATGTCATAGCATAGTGACGTCATCATGTTTATGACATAGCATTGTGATGTCATTACTTGATGATGTAAAACAATTGTGATGTCATGAAATTGAATGTAATAGGGCATTGTTCAAAATCTACTGTCAAAACGATATCTCCTAGGAGATATGGCTTGATCTTCCACAAGCAATATCTCCTGTGGAACACAGTTTTGGATGATAAAAGTGCATAAATACAACATAGAGAAGTGAAGCCATTTATATGAGTGTGGAAAGCCTTTCTGCAGCGTCACAAGGCATTGTTAAGTCTTATCGTAATTCATTTGTAAATATGTTGGTATTCTATCCATAATTATAGTTTATTGTTATAATCTTTTAAAACTATTAAAAGCTCAAGGCTTTTTTCATTTATTGTCATTCCCCCAAAAACAAAATGACAGATTGATTGCTGAATGGACAGGCTCTTTACGCATTAAGGACGGGTATTGCTTTTCATTTTCGTATTGCGATTTATTGCGATACAGAAAAGCGTATTTAAATACGCATTGCGATATATTTGTAGTTTTAAAATTCTAAATTGACCATGTTCTCGTGAAGAAATAGCAGCAATCAGAACAGCAATCAATTCTCTGCTGTCCTTCTTTTTGGAGTGGGAGATATTTCAATGACTGGTTTTGAGCTTGAACATGTTTAAACTATTTTCACTTCAGAACTTCTTTTGTTTAACTGCAATTTTATATAGAATTGGTAATTTTTTAAAGTCCTAAAAATTGGATATTTTCAGAAGTTTGTACCAGTACGTATCACATTCTTTCTGTATAGCAATCAGAGACATAACTACCTTGTAGCATAAAAAACAAGTGCTTACACTTTGAAATTAAAAAAAAGCATAAATGTCATATAGTCTGGATGTACACTGTATTTGACATTTACATTTCTTAAATGAATGTTTCTCTAATATATTACTGGTGACAGTCGTCAAACGCACAGTTTTTCGCGGAAAATCGATCATGTCCAAGCACATGATGGCTGGCTTATTGTTTATAGAGGAGTCAAAAATAGTTTACATTATGTTTTTTGGCATTAGAGTTTTTCGCATGTCTCAGACCGAACATCTGCGCCGTATTGTCAAGTTGATAAAATCACTTGGCATTCCAAGTAATAATATTGCAAAACATGTTTAAGATAACGTAAGCAATATAGGAAAACTTGTTTATCCGTAAAAGTGTATTTTTATGATCGGCGCATCACGCAGGTAAAATGTTTGCATTTTGAACATTGATATCTTTTTATTCAAATGACCTTTCGAAACATTATTTGCTGTTTTTTTTATTTTGATGTATTGTCTGTATGCAAAAAATAATAAACAATTAAAATACAAAGCAGGATTTCAAGTTGTTTAAGCTTTCTTCTGGCCATCTAAAAAACGTTCTGTATCATCTGAAGACTGTCCTTATTTATGCTCTTTAGATATATGCCCTTGATCTTGGTATTATTTCTAATATTTCTGCAACAAAGAGAAACAAATATGGAGAGATAGGGGGGCCCCTTGTCTTTAGCCTCTACCATTGTCAAAAAATGAAGAAAGATGACCGTTTGTATAACAGTAGGACTGCTGATAAGCAAAATATAAACATAAAATGGTCAGCCAAAGGCACGACTTTAGCTGTTTTTAAATGCATCGAGTGCTTACAAAGAGTATTTCCACAAGATATAAAAGAGCAAGTATATTTAGAATGTGTAAGTGAATTAGAATATAATTAAACCTTAATTTGTTGGGGTTTTTTAAGATTCTGTTTTTTATTTTTTATCATGATTTAAGTAATTTGATATGGTTTTATCAATTTTTTTTCAAATTTCAGGTTAAGATATATCTTGTCTAATGCACTGACTTGTGATACTTTTGGTTATGTATTTCACCTGGAGAATTTTAGGGTGTATCTCTTAGTCTTGAACATCAACGATACAAAGGCAGATGAGCTACAGAGCCAATGGGTCTTTTTTTGTATTAATCTAACACTTTGGAAATAACATATATATAAAAATAACTTAAGTTAGTTCAATTTTTATGCGTTCACATCACCAACTAAGAGCAAATTTGCTAAATGAGTAGTTTGCTTAGGTGAGTAACTGTTTCACATGCATTTTCATTTACTAGTGTGACTACAAATGATTTCTATTACAATCTAAAGATTTTCTTCATTTTGAGCTGAATAAAATCCTGAAATATTATCGCACAACTAAAATTCTTATATGGAATTGAAGATACATTTTCCCTCTTTACGATGATTTACAAATAATTACAATACAATTGCTAGTTAGATTTCTACAGGTTTTTAAAGGTTGTCTTTATTTCAAGTTATATAAAATCCAAAATACTGAGCGCCAAACATTCATTATATATCGAATTGTAGGCAATTTGTTCCTCTTTACAATGAAGAAAAAATTATTAGAATATGTCTTACGGTTCAAAAGATATACATTGCGGAAGATGGTTGGGGTACCCCAACAACGTTCCGACCCTATGGCATTTTTAGCTAGAACTAAATCCCCCGGGGCCCTCTGGCACCAGTGCGCTAATAAGTACCGTTATGCCCCGGGGCACCAGCATGCAAGTGCCTAAGATTTCTAAGCAACGGCCTTGGCTCCCGCCGATTCTCCCTCGCAAACATTCCAGCATTATAAAACAGGAATTCTTTATGTGTACCGCATTGTTATTTTTCCCGCGCACATACAAATTAAAGGAGGGTACTCTGATCTATTTGAAAACAGAATTTGATAATCGTCAAAATGTCACAACACTCACAGCATGTTCATTATTTACTGTGCATATGCAAATTATACATGGAATTAAAGATAATTCTTTTGTCTTAATAAAGCTGGAAAAATTTTTTTAAAATACCAAATAGTTCAGGAGATATGAAACCAGAAAGTGGGGTACCCTCAGACATTTGTGAATTTATTTTTATCATTGCGACAATTGTCGCATCACTCGCCGCTTCTTTATTATTTCATGCGCACATGCAAATGTCATATTGAATCAAAGGCAGTTCTTTTCTCTTTATGATGATATAAAAATCATGAAGTTTGGCCACCTGATTGAGAAGATATAAATTGCGAAAGATCGTGGGAGGTTTGTGATGCGGCTCATATTGGATGTCCAGTGACAGCTCACATTGACTTTTTTTGTTTCTTTTACGCAATAAAAAAAAGATTTTTTTTTCATAATGAGGTTTTTAAAATTAAGTATTTTCTATTAACACCTTCTTCACCTTTTTGATGTGAAAACCATCTGGATCAGGAGAGTAACGCTCATCCACACTTCTGCTTCTTTCTTCTTTCTTCAATCTTCTTGATTATCCCCCTCATTATCCTACTCTGATATCAAACTGATATAAGCTTTAGTGCAATCTTGTGACGTGTGATAAAGTCTGAAACATGGGGTTACACATAGAGCCACATTACACTCGCTACATTCATAAGAAGATTCTCTACCTTTGCTTTGGAGCAAACAACACACGTTTGTGAGAGATTCTTCTTTTTTCCAACAGGCTGAATCTTTGTGAGAAAGTGACGACCATGAAGACGTAACACACTTTCGTCCCTCGTGCTTGGTCAACCGCAAGGACGTCTGCGCAGGGATGGCACTTTTTCTGTGTCGGCGAAGGTTATCAGGTGCTGACTAAGTCTTTTCTGAATTGACGGCTTGTTTTCAAGGTTTTATCCTTAGAGAATTCTTTATAAAAAATGTAGGCATTCAACATGGCAACGTTCAACACGTGAAACCACACACGCTTCCACCATTTGAGAGGGTTTTTTTTGAAAGGGGTGTACGACAGCATCTGGTCGGCTTGATCCACACCGCCCATGTACTTGTTATATTCATGCATGATACGTGGTTTTGCAATGGCTTCCCCAGTCATTTGGTTCTTCTTGCCTGTCCCTACAATTTCATTGTCTTCTACGGTTGACATGAGCAACACTGACTTCCTGTCTTCATACCGCAAAACGAGTAGGTCTTGATTGTGATAGATCATCATATCCTCTTTCTTCTGTTTTTTTCTGTGCCTTCTTTACCTTGTCTGGAATGCCTTTCCGATATCCACTCAACGTTCCCGTCACACCAGTGCCCATTTCCCACAAGTTTATATACAATGCCACAGAGGAATAGAAATTATCCATGAACACATGATAACCTTTCCCATCATAATCCTTCACCAAATCAATCACCAGATCGAACGTTTTTCCACCAGCAGAGACAGTTTCATTTGTTTTTCCAGTGTAGAGTTGGAACTTGCAAACATAACCATTGGTTGAGTCACACAACATGTAGGCCTATACTTTACTTTACTTTACTTTCCCATACTTCTTCGGCTTGACGGGATTGTATACTTTGAAACTGAGATTGCCTTTCCAAGGCACCAACCTTTCATCAACGCAAATGTTTTGATGCGGCTTGTAAACTCTAGAAAAATTATATACAATTCTCTGGTACAAATAGCCAAGCTTATTGATAGGTGAAAAATATAGTGTGTTTCATCCCGGCATTTGGTTGTTATCATTCAAATGTAGGTATGATAGTAATAACCAAAACCTGTCACGAGGCATGCATTTTGCAAAGAAAGGCGTCGACGTCACATCGCTTGTTGACCATTCTCAGAAAAATTTCTCTGTACAACTAGAGACATTGCTATAGTCATTGCAACGAATACTTTCATTTCTTCAACATTCGATCATACCACTGCCTCAACCTTGAACATGGTTTCAGAACCTTATCATCGACTTGCTGGTGGAAGTACCTGTTGGTTTCTGCTGCCAATGATCCATAATCATCTTCATGCAGGAATAACTCAAAAAAATCTATAGGCTGCGGATTATCAAGCAATTCTATAAACCGTCCTAATCCCGTTGCGCCAGTAAAATGCAGATCAACACGTCCACGTGGCCTTGGCCCCTCTGTCTAGCGTTAGAATAAAGTTCTCACGGTCATCAAAATGTGTGTCCATTTCATTATATTGCTCATCAAAGCCACTGAACTCTTCCTCTGTGGATGTACCAGCCCCACCAGTAGCAGCTAATATGTCTTTTGCAATGTTTCTTATTTCCATATCACTATCACTGTCACTGTCACTATCACTATCACTCTCATCAGTAGACTCCATGTCAGAAGCTTCATCAGCATGGACCTCATTGATGAAGTCGTCGTCGCTTGACGTTGACGGCCCTTCCCAACTCCTAGTCCTCGGCCGCCTGGTCTTAGGCATCTTTCACATCAATCTGTAATTGATTGAAAAGAATTTAGAAATGTGCAAGATATTCTATCAGATCCTGATAACCTATACTGAAAAATTCAATGTGAGCTTCATGGACATTCAATTGCCCCATTGGCGCCAGCGGCCATCAATAATGACGGCATTCCAGATATTTTCTAACTGTCCTTGCGAATGCAGGACATTTTGTTTCATTTTGTTCCAAAAGTCGAAAAATTCTAACTTTGCTGGACAATTTCTTACAGTTGGAGAACTTTTCACAGACCTGCCGAACAAGTTCTAATGTAGCCGGACACTTTCTAACTTTCGGACGACTTTTCACAACATTATGAACGTAGATGCCGCCTTCTGACTTCCTAAGCAACAAGCTTGTGAGTCGAAAACAACTGTCTTCTACGTAAGGGAAGTTCTGATTGTCTTCCGAGAATGATAGGTTCCGCGGGCCTATCCGTCGGGACGTCCATAGTAAATGAGCACCCGGCCCCTTGTCTCTTGTTCACTTGACAGAAGGCATGCTCTCTGACATATATAGCAAAATGTTTAAAACCTCGGAATGACACCAAACTTTATTTTCAAAAATGAGTTTCCTTAACCAAAAAAAATTTGTTTGAAAAACCCCCATACCTGATGGCGGTGCCCGATGGGAGGCCTCCGACATTCTGTGTCCCAAAAAAACAAACATTTTCGTTGGACAATATACTCATGACCTGATGGCGGTGCGTGGCAGAAGATCCCCGACATATTGTGTCTCAAACTTGAACATTTTCGTTGGACAATTTCCCCATGACCTGATGGCGGTGCCCGACGAAAAATCCCCGACTCTAAAAAGACATCAATAACTCTATAATTGACAGTGTTTCCTTCAGGATTATTTTACTTACAACATTTTTGCGGCGTTTGAGGAATCTTTATTTCTGGGAGCGCATATACAATATGTATATCAAATTGAAGAGAATTTTCTGCTCTTTACGTTGATATCAATCGTTGTAGAGCGCGCCACTTGGTTACCGAAATACAAAGTACGAAAGTTGCCAAATTTGCGGCACTTCTTGTGCCTTTATTTTTGTGTGCGCATGTATGATCAATATATGGAATTGAAGAGAATTGTTTCTTCTTTATTTTGATGTAATAAAGTTTTTAAAATCTGCCAAACGGTATAGGGGATATTGCGTGCGAAAGAAAGGTACATGAAAATCGCGTATCATATCACATGATAAATAAGCGAGAAAAATGCCTTTTGTGCGGTGCTTGCTGTATCACTATTTCTTTTAGCGCGTATACATTTTATATATCAAAATGTAGGCAATGTATTCCTCTTGACAATGATATAAAAGTTGTAAGAATGCATCATGTGGTTACGGAGATATAAAGTGGCAAAGTTTCCCTATTCGCTGCACTTAACGGCAGAATGAAGTGCAAAAATTGCCCTTTTTACGGCACTTGTTTTTCTGTTATATATTCACGCGCATAAATCATCGATATATGGAATTGAAGAACATAGTTTCCTCTTTATCTAGATGTAAAATGTACCAAAATGCGCCAAGCGGTACAGAAGATATTGAGTGCGAAATAAAGGTACATGAAAAAGCGACAATAGTGTGTTTTGTGTTTCGCTTGCTGTATATCTATTTCTTTTAGCGCATTTACATATTATATATCAAAATGTAGGCAATGTATTGCTCTTGACAATGATATAAAAGTTGTAGGAATGCGTCATTTGTTTACGGAGATAAGTAGATATCTTAAAATCACCTCTTTTACGGCACATGCTGTATATTCAGTTCAGGTAGCGCATAATTGTAATTTATATTGAATTCAAGACAATTTTCTTCAGTTTCAAATGATCCCACCTGTATTGAAATACACCCAAGGGTTTAGATCATAGGGCATGCGATAGCAAGGTGTGCTTTCGTTTTGAGTGCGCACGCCTGAGCAAACAATAACGTGCGGGGCTCGATAAGCTGTGCAAGGGGGCAATAACTCACAGGCCACAGCGAGCCCGAAAGGTAGTTGGGGAAAACTGAGCATTTGTTATACATATTTTCGGTACGATAAACATGACCAATATCTATAAAACTTTCGGAAAATATGCCCCCATTCTTTAGAACAACAACAGGAAAAAAATAGGCGGGTAAGTGAATCATAAACACAAGCGATTAACTGACATGACTGACGTGCAACTTTTTTCCGCGGTTCGTGAGACGGCACAATGGCGTTAATTAGTCAGATTAATTGCGTCAGATTATAAGTCCGGCTCCGGGATTCGCTTAGTCTAACTGCGCCGTAGTTTAATTTCACCCTGAACCATTCCGTAAACCTCGGCTTGAGGGTTAAAATGCAAAAAGTGTATTTACTGTATTTTCAAGGATAATTGAAAAAAAAACCCACGTAAATCTTACAGAGTCAAAATTATACGTCCAGATCATTTCATAATAGTTTTTTGACTACTTTTCACAACAAATCAATATTTATATTTGGGATTGATGTAAATAAGTTTCCAAAATATTTGTTTAGTCATTGGTGCATGGCATTGTCTGGTTTTCAATCACTAATTGAGACTTTAAACTGTTTATTAACACTACACTTTTGTTATTAATCCATTTAGTCATAGCCTGCCAAGGAATATTTTATTCCTAAAAAGTTTGGGACGAGTACTCTGTCGTCATATTGAAAAAACAAGCAAGCAATATGATCATTGCACAGCAGAAATTCAACTTGGTGGAAGGGAATGTTTAGCAAGTGTTACTCAATGGATTTTGAAGTATGAACACAAAGATGTGTTTGGTACACTTCTCTCCAAGATTAAAGAAATAGTTTGCTGTAAGACTAAGAGACAATGTTAGTTGTTGGAGTCATAACTATCAATCTACCAACCAATGTTGTCGTTTTGTAGAGAAGTACTGACTGTCTCTGAAAAGTATATAATGAAGCCTGTGAAATAGAGGCATTAAGTTGTGGTTTTACTCAAAATCTGGACAATGTACCACTGCAAGTGACGTTAAATACCTCCAGTGACAGAAGTATAGATTGCATGAATAGTGTTTGAGAGGTTATTTTCCTTTGTACTCATGTAATTATCCATATTTGGCGTTTGGAAATGAAGATGTGAAATAATTTCAATTCATATGCCCAAATACGGTGTTTTGGCAATTGAAAAAAGCTATGTTTGCTTTTCTTCTGACGAAGAAGAGTATGTCACATAATTATGTTGGTAACATTTGCACGTGTGTAGGATGACATTTTCCCCGCCCCCTCACCGGATGTTAATTTGCATGTGTGTAGGATGACATTTTCCCGTCCCCTCACTGGATGTAAATTTGCATGTGTGTAGGATGACATTTTCCCCGCCCCCTCACTGGATGTAAACTTGTATGTGTGTAGGATGACATTTTCCCCGCCCCCTCACCGGATGTTAATTTGCATGTGTGTAGGATGACATTTTCCCCGCCCCCCTCACCGGATGTAAATTTGGATGTGTGTAGGTTGACATTTTCCCGTCCCCTCACTGGATGTAAATTTACATGTGTGTAGGTTGACATTTTCCCGTTCCCTCACTGGATGTAAATTTACCCGGTGTAAGATGACATTTTCCCGTTCCCTCACTGGTTGTAAATTTACACCTGTGTAAGATGACATTTTCCCTGCCCCCTCACTGGATGTAAATTTAGACGTGTGTAAGATGACATTTGGCCAATCCCCTCTCTGGATGTAAATTTACACATGTATAGGATGGCGTTTTCCCTGCCCCCTCATTGGATGTAAATTTACATGTGTGTAGAATGGCATTTGCCCCCACACTCTCAATGGATGTAAATTTACTTCTCATGCAAAATTGCTTAGATTTGTGCAATTATGTTGAATCACATGATCAATGTGTGTAGGTTGACATTTTCCCATTCCCTCACTGGATGTAAATTTACACGTGTGTAAGATGACATTTTCCCTCACTGGATGTAAATTTACATGTGTGAAGGATGGCATTTGCCCCCACACTCTCAATGGATGTAAATTTACTTACGCAAAATTGCTTAGATTTGTGCAATTATGTTGAATCACATGATCAACATAGGTGTGTAAAATTTGCATATAAGTATATATAAGTATAAGGTTGCATGTGAACAATGTGGTAATGTTTATACTTCAAATCTGTTTTGTCAAACTATGTAAATGATAACAATTATAAGAAAATCTTGAATCTACATCATGGTATTATAGAAATAGAACTTCTGTTAAGGCTACAATAGTGACAGCTTATATAATGATTCTGTAACAGAAAGTTATGAGTGGACAAAAGGAATGTAATATGTTAATGTTGCTAAACTTTTTAAAAAACAGCCTTTAGATTCATGCAAATGCAAAGAACCCCACTAAGACAAAGACTTTGAAAATCACTTGTTAGACATGTCCGAGCCTTTATTATGATGACCCTTACATTACATTCATTGTCACTCTGGACACTTGTCAACTTTGCTCTTGTTAACTTATTATCTCAGTTCATGAACTGGTGCAACCATGTCTTAACATAAAGATTCTATCAGGGGAACGCATAAACACCTGTTGACACCATTAGACCTATAAGAGTCCGCATTGCTGTTGGATCAGAAATGACTGAAAATGTAGGACCACTGAATATTTCCTATATGAATATGAGACATAGGTCCAACATTCAAAAATAAATTTTCAAATTGTAATATCAAAGTGTGAAATATATTAACAAAAATTTAAATTTCGAAAACCACTTAACTCTTATGCTGCTGAATATTATTTTGATCAGTTTTACCCCCTTGGCTGAATTTTCCAGCACTCACCTTGCTACAGTTAAGCGCAATTAGCTCCTGTGGCTGAATTTTGCAACGCTGCAAGTTGCGACCGTTTTAACAATGTATGGTGTGTCCACATGGCGAATTCCGGATGTACATGGCCGTTCCATACAAGAGCGGTCTGCCAACAATCCTTATCCAACACTTTGAATGAAATTGTTATCTTACCTAGAACGATTTCTATTACAATCTAAAGATTGTCTTCATTTCGAGTTAAATAAAATCTGATCACACAATAAAAAATAATATATGGTTGAAGAAACATTATTCTTCTTTATGATGATATATATTTCTTTACCATACGACCTCTAGTTACATATATACAATTATCTAAAGATTGTCTTTAATTCCAGTTGAATAAAATCCCTAATACTGAGCGCACATAAATGTATTATATATGGAATTGTAGACAATTTATTCTTTTTTATGATGACAAAAAAATGATTAGAATATATCACCCAGTTCAAAAGATATATGCGGTGAATGATGGTCGGGCGTACCCTGAGAATGTCCTGACCCAACGGGATTATTAGCGAGATATAAATCTCCCTAGGGCAGTCACTTTCTCTCTCTTTTACGAAATAAAAAAAAAAAAATTTATTTACTATATGTTACACTGAATTAACTTTTCTCTTTTTTGGTGTGAAGTACAAACTGGATCAGGAGAGTGACACTCATCCACACCTCGGCTTCTTTCTTCAATTCTTTTCATTATCCTCCTCATTGTCGTTCTGTCATCAAACAGAGATAAGCCATCGTGTAATCTTGTGATGTTTGATAAAGTCTGAAACATGGTACTGCACACAGAACGACACTACGCTTCTTACATTTGAAAGAAGATTCTTTGCCTACCCTTTTCTTCTTTTGAACTGGCTGATTGGTTTCTTCCACTTCCTTTCGAAGAATTTCTCTTTTCGCTTTGGAGCAAACAACAAACATGCGTGAGAGGTTCTTCTTCTTTCCAACAGACTGAATCTTTGATTTGCTGCACCAAATCTTTTCTAAATTGATGGCTTGTTTTCAAGGTTTTATCTTTTGAGAATTCTTCATAGAGAATGTAAGAGTTCAACATGGCAACGTTCAACACATGAAACCATACATGCTTCCACCATTTCAGAGTTTTAATTTTGAATGGGGTGTACGACAGCATCTGATTGGCCCGATCCACGCCTCCTTTATATTTGTTGTATTCGTGCACTATACGTGGTCTAGTATTTGCTTCCCCAGTCACTCAGTTCTTCTTTCCTGTCTCTACAATTTAGGCATCTTCTACGGTTGACATGAGCAACACTTACTTCCTGTCTTCATACCATAAAACGAGTAGGTCTTGATTGTGATAGACTAGCATATCCCCTTTCTTCTGTTTCTTCTGTGCCTTCTTTACCTTTTCAAGAATGCCTTTCCGATTTCCTCTCAACGTTCCTGTCGCACCAGTTCCCGTTTCCCGCAAGTTTATATACAATGCCACAGAGGAATAGAAATTATCCATGAACACATGATATCCTTTCCCAGCATAATCCTTCACCAAATCCATGACGAGGTCATATGTTTTCCCACCAACAGAAACAGCTTCATTTGTTTATCCAATGTAGAGTTTGAACTTGCAAACTTTGAACTTGGTTGAGTCACACAGCATGAAGGCCTTTTTCACATACTTCTTCGGCTTGTCAGGATTATATACTTTGAAACTTAGATTGCCTTTCAAAGGCACCAAACTTTTGTCAACACAAATGTTTTGATGTGGCTTGTAAAACGATGCACGTTGGTAAAAATAGCCAATTTTGTTGATTGGTGAAAAATGTGGAGTTTTTCGTCCCGGCATTTGGTTGTTATCATTCAAATGTACGTACGTAAGCAATAACCAGAACCAGTTGCAGGGCATGCATTTGGTAAAGAAAGGCGTCAACGTCGCTCGTTGACCAATACACAGAAAAGTTTCTCTGTACCAACCAAGGACATTGCTATAGTCATTGCTATGAATACTTTCATTTCTTCAGCATTCATATCATGTCACTGCCTCAACCTTGAACAGGGTTTCAGAACCTTTTCATCTACGTGTTGGTGGAAGTATTTGTTGGTTTCTGCTGCCAAAGATCCATAATCATCTATAAGAAAAAACAATCTGGAAAAAGTCTACAGGATGCAGATTATCAGGCAACTCTATTAAACGTCATTATCCTGTCCTCTGCCCCTCTTCCCGGCGCTCCATAAAGTTATCTTGGTCATTAAAATGTGTGTCCATTTCATTATATTGCTCATCAAAGCCACTGAACTCTTCCTCTGTGGAAGTACCAGCCATAGCAGTGTCATCTGTACCAGCTAATATATTTCTCTTGCAATGTTTCTTATTTCTTGATCACTATCACTGTCACTATCACTCTCATCAGTAGATTCCATATCAGAAGTTTCATTGGCATGGACCTTGTTGATGAAGTCCTCGTCGCTAGACGTTGACGGACCTTCTTAACTCCTAGTCCTCAGCCTCCTGACCTTAGGCATCTTTCACAGCAATCTGTAATTGATTGAAAATAATTTAGGCACACGCATGATTTAATATCAACACATGAGCTATTGCACAGAGAAATTCAATGTGAGCTTCATGGAAATTCAATTGCCGCACTTTGTAAGTGTTTGATACACTTTTGCCGTTTCTGGATACAGAAATATATTGTTTTAAATGTCAATTATTTCTCCTGCAAAGTTATAAATGTCCCCTGCTGCAACGCGGAAAGGGGGGACAGTATGAAGTCAGCGGTGTCTGTCCATACATCTGTACGTCTGGATTCTTGTTAACGCGATAACTCATGAATCTTAGCACCTAGAGTGTTCATATTTGGGTGACCTTGACTTCATTTTCAAAGTCACCACGACACTTTGACCACTGTGAAATACATTGTTAACACGATATCTTTTATAGCTTAGAACAGTATCATCACAGATTGTTGTTACTCTACCTTCCATGGCGAGTGGAAGAGTCACTGAGACATGAGGATGGATCATTTGTGCACTAAATAACACTCTCCTTCTACTGTATCCTTCATGAGTGACAGTGGTTAAAATTTTATGTCAAAGAGTCTTTCTTGAAATAAATCACAATGAAGAGAAGATTCTCAATTGATCATGACAAGACACATCAACTTACAGGTAACATTCACTGTACC
The DNA here is from genome assembly GCA_921293015.1 of Phorcus lineatus. Classification (NCBI taxonomy): domain Eukaryota; kingdom Metazoa; phylum Mollusca; class Gastropoda; order Trochida; family Trochidae; genus Phorcus; species Phorcus lineatus. Next base: position 15,462,049 of record OV121089.1, read on the forward strand.
AATAGATAATTAATATTACTTATACACAATATCTCATAACGGTGGGGTACATTGCCATGTTAGTGGCAAACACATGTTCTTCTTTTTTTTACAAGGCACTTTTCAATCCATTTCATCATATTAAAGATGGAAAAAAAAGATTAATTCAAACATGCAAATTGGTTTATCATACTGAAATATTTTGACACCAATGTGAAATTACTGAAATCACTTCAGATGGAAAAATTAAATGAATTATTTTATATAGTTATTTTTTCCCATAAACATTTCAGACTATCATTTCTCCCACAAGGTCTTGCAGAAATCCATTTTCTTGCAAATTTTTTACAAACGTAAGATTATATGAGAAAATAATTCACAATAATCTCACCTAAAAATGAAAATGTACTCCCCCTGAAATGTGGGACCACTTGTTGTGGTCACATAATAACAAGCGACCAGGTGGTCCCACATTCTCATATTTACGACATTTGGATATAAAGTTGTCAGAAAATCAAAATCACATTCTCTATCAGTTGCCGAATGATGTTATACACATGTTTTTAAATTCGTACAAATTAATAATTTCAATGATAAATACGAAACCAAAAGGCTTATCTTTAGTGTGAACCACAGGTGATCCACAGGAGTTACTTCCCTTGCTTTCTAGCGAACCAGCAACACTGTTTTAAAGGGAAGATGCATTTGCTGTGCAACTGTCCAATTGAGAATCATAACTGTGAATGAACTTGTAGCTTGGTATACAGTCAACTTAATTGTCTTTTTGTTGAATAAGACATTTATTGACAATAGATAGTTTATCTCACCAAAGTGTCGTCTGATATCAAATATATCAACACGAGATGAAGATATTTTTACTTTATCAACGAGTGTTGATATATTTGATATCAGATGGCTCAAAGGTGAGATTCTATTTATCATCCAAAATCATGTTTCATTTCAATTCCGGGAAAATTTATATATTTCTGCACACTGCACTACTCTAAGACTCGCATATCTGTTCTCTATAAATGTAACAATTCCTTGTTATACCCATGCTTGTAACGGGGTTACTTCATAGCGGGTATATAGCGGCCATTCCGTCTGTCCGTCCAGTCAGTTTACTCAAAAACCATTGGGTCTAGATCAGCCAAACTTTGCACACTTGTTAACCGTAACCTTGTCTAAAGTTTGGACCACTTTTGAGTTTTTTGGAATTCATTTATTTATGTCGTTTCCATGGAAACATAATTTTTTTAACTTAGGTATATGGTGTACAATGGGGACAGATTTTCTCAGAAACTATTAACCTAGTGGAGTGACATTTTGGTTTACACCTGATGATACTCTTGTTTGAGTTCGAAAGCCATTTCTGAAATTTTATTTTTGACAGAGTTATGGCTCTTAATTGCTCAATTGGACTTGGAGCGATATACAGATCAGTTGCTATAATGGGGACAGATTTTCTCAGAAACTATTACACGTAGAGGAGTGAAATTTTGGTTATGGATACACCTGTTGATGCTCTTGATCAAGTCCAAAAGCCATTTCCGAAATAAAAGGAATTCTTTAATGTACAATAAACTGCATTTGCCTGTAAAGCTCATTGATGCATTGTTTATTTTGTGATGTAAGGCCACCCGTTCATTAGTATTTCTCTTGTACTAGTGTTGACCACGTTTTGACTTCCAGTTTCATATTAAAATTACATTTGTTTGATTTCTTAAAATGAGGGCCCCGGGGCTTGTCATCATCTTATAGTACAATGATATGAAGTCAGTGGGTCCACGTACACTTAATATGAAGCTGATATTCTTTGACAAACTAAAATTATCGGAACGTACCTGTTTATTTATTGATTTTCACACAAAAAATGCGTCAAAGCTTTGAGACAACATACCTCCCGACCACGCGAGCGCGAATACGTAAACAAACCGATAGCTCTGCATACTGGATTCGACTTTGGAGTTACTTCCCTTGAAAACCACCACTAATGCGGTTTTGCCAAAAAAACTATCTACTTTATTGTTTTATATGCAAGCATCTCTACAAATTACAGTGTCTTCTAAACATTCTGCTTTGATTATTAAGTCCTCTGACAGACAGGCACCCCTGTTTACTAACTTCATGTGACACTGCAGTATCATCTTGCTAATTTTTTTTAATTCCCTCATAATTCATTTTTAAATCTGCACGGACAAATAGCTCCGGCTCATATTTTATAAACTTCAAAGAAGCTCTAATATTTAATATCCATATATAATATTGCAGCTCCTGCTGCTAATTGGTCTGTGCCTATTGCTGTTAATTAAGTCTGCAGCTCCTGCTGCGAGCTAGGTTAGGTCCAAATATTGGTGTGGCAGGCATTTCCCTTGAAATGTTAAAAAAACTTCTTTCAAAAACCAATTGGTATAGGAGGCTGAAATTTACAGAGACTCATTTTTTGATATTAAGATTCAAATTTGTAACCATAGTTAATTCCCCAAGGATTTACACCCTCAAATGTTCTTTCGTCTATTTTCAAGAACTCCTTAATGCCAGGTATTTCAAATTTTGGAAATATCATCATTGTAAAATGGAGACTAAGATGTGTACATTTCATTGTGCACATCTGAGGTGATTAACCATAACCAAAACTAGTCTGCATTTGAAGGAACTCGAATTTTCAGAATAATATCTTTGTTAAGTGGAGAATAAAGGTTGTAGATTTGGTCCTGTCTATTCTAAAGAAACCATTAATGCTAGAAATTTCAAGTTTTGAGAAATTCTTTGTAATAAGGAGACTGAAATTTGAAAGTTTCATTGTCTTACCTCCCAAAAGAAGGATGTGGCAAGGGTCCTATTAGCATGAGAGGGGTGCAAACAAAAACGGTAAAGTCTTTAAAAAAAGCATTGTTTTAAGTTTAATTTAATCATAATTTTGTGGTAATAAATATTCAAAGGAGCCCATGATCATATCTGTAGCACAAATGATATTCAAACTAAAACATAAAATCAACTGGCTGGCATTCATACAAAGTACTTTTTATTTTGCATAATAATTCGTAACAAAGGTTGGTCACAGGGAGATTGTGGTCAGTAGGGGAGGGGTTCAGGTAGAAAGTTTGTAGTTTATATTTCAACTGTGTTTTGTTTTGTTTTGTTATCCTTAATGCATTTATTCATTTTGCCACATTTGTGTGTTTGCATGTTATAAGCCTGGTACTTTTAAATGCAGGTCTTCGACCTAATACAATTAATCATGAAAGACTGATGTGCTGCAGAGCCAACGGCTCTATTTTGCCATTGGGCAAATGAATCAATGCATTTCTTGTTAACTCCCGTGTTTCACTGTGTTTAACTTTGTGTCACTGTGTGTCACTGTGCATGTGTATATTTGGAAGTTATTCAGTCACTGAATGATGATGAGCTTCTCATCTTTCTTATCTTCAGGAGAATTCTAGCATTGCCCCTATGGAAGTGAAGGTGGGACGGGAGAGTCCAAACAAGCAGGCAGTGTTCCTGCACAAGGTGCGTGAAAGCAATGAGGCTGTCAACTGTGGGGACTACCACCGAGCAGTTGCACTGTACACAGAGGCCATCCAGCTGGACCCACACAACCACATCCTCTACACCAACCGGTCAGCAGCCTTCCTTAAACTCAACCAGTACCAGCGCAGTCTTGCAGATGCTCAAAAAGCCAGACAAATAAATCCAAAGTGGTCAAAGGTAATATTACTTAGGACTTCATACTTTTGAAGAAGTTATGGTATGTTGTGGAATTTATTGTTTATTTACTCAATTACCCAATTTATTGAGGCATGGCTTCAGTGTCAAGTTGCAGGGTGCATTGTGTGAAATTAGTGTTTGTAGAGAATTGATTTTGACAATGTTTCAGGGTGAATTGATACAATTTCAGTGTTTGTAGAGAATTGATGCTGACACGGTGTTGCAGGGTAAATTGATACCTTTTCAGTGTTTGTAGAGAATTTTTCCACACGATGTTGCAGGGTGAATTGATACATCTCTCATGTTAGGAGAGAATTAATGCTGATAATGTTGCAGGGTGAATTGATGCATCTTAAGTATTTGTAGAGAATTAATGCTGATAATGTTGCAGGGTCAATTGATACATCTTCAGTGTTTGTAGAGAATTTATGCTGACAGTGTTGCAGAGTGAATTGATACATCTCTAATGTTAGAGAATTAATGCTGATAATGTTGCAGGGTGAATTGATACATTTTAAGTAATTGTAGAGAATTTATGCTGACAGTGTTACAGAGTGATTTGATACATCTTTAGTGTTTGAAGAGAATTGATGCTGATAATGTTTCAGGGTGAATTGATACATCTCTAATTTTAGGAGAGAATTAATGCTGATAATGTTGCAGGGTGAATTGATACATCTTTAATGTTTGTAGAGAATAATGCTGATAATGTTACAGGGTGAATTGATACATTTTAAGTAATTGTAGAAAATTTATGCTGACAGTGTTACAGAGTGATTTGATACATCTTTAGTGTTTGTAGAGAATAATGCTGATAATGTTGCAGGGTGAATTGATACATCTTTAGTGTTTGTAGAGAATTGATGCTGATAATGTTTCAGGGTGAATTGATACATCTCTAATGTTTGTAGAGAATTAATGCTGACAGTGTTGCAGAGTGTTTTGATACATCTTTAGTGCTGGTAGAGAATTGATGCTGATAATGTTTCAGGGTGAATTGATACATCTCTAATGTTAGGAGAGAATTAATGCTGATAATGTTGCAGGGTGAATTGATACATCTCTAATGTTAGGAGAGAATAATGCTGATAATGTTACAGGGTGATTTGATACATCTCTAATGTTTGTAGAGAATAATGCTGATAATGTTGCAGGGTGAATTGATACATCTTTAGTGTTTGTAGAGAATTAATGCTGATAATGTTGCAGGGTGAATTGATACACCATTAGTGTTTGTAGAGAATTAATGCTGACAGTGTTGCAGAGTGTTTTGATACATCTTTAGTGCTGGTAGAGAATTGATGCTGATAATGTTGCAGAGTGAATTGATACATTTTTAATGTTAGGAGGGAATTAATGCTGATAATGTTGCAAGGTGAATTGATACATCTTTAGTGCTGGTAGAGAATTAATGCTGATAATGTTGCAAGGTGAATTGATACATCTTAAGTGCTTGTAGAGAAATGATGCTTACAGTGTTGCAGAGTGATTTGATACATCTCTAATGTTAGGAGAGAATTAATGCTGATAATGTTGCAGGGTGAATTGATACATTTTAAGTAATTGTAGAGAATTTATGCTGACAGTGTTACAGAGTGATTTGATACATATTTAGTGTTTGTAGAGAATTGATGCTGATAATTTTTCAGGGTGAATTGATACATCTCTAATGTTAGGAGAGAATTAATGCTGATAATGTTGCAGGGTGAATTGATACATCTTTAATTTTTAGCTCATCAGGTCTGAAAGACCCGATGGGCTTATGGCATGGCATGGCGTCCGGCGTCCGTCCGTCCGTCCATCCGTCCGTAAACTTTTCACTTTTTCGACTTCTTCTCCAGAACCAATGACTCTAGAGAGCTGAAATTTTATGTGCATACTCCTTGGCAAATGGGGATTCTAAATTGTAGATTTCGTGACCCCATGACCCCAAATGGGGTCACAAGGGTCAAAACCTTAAAAATCTATTTTAATCTTCTTCTCCAGTTCCAAAAGGTCCAGAGAGCTGAAAAGTTGTGTGTAGACTTCTTGGCCAATGGGGATTCTAAATTGTAGATTTTGTGACCCCATGACCCCAAATGAGGTCAGAGGGGTCAAAACATGAAAAACCTATTTTCATCTTCTTCTCCAGTTCCAAAAGGGCCAGAGAGCTGAATAGTTGTATGTAGACTCCTTGGGCACTGGAGATTCTAAATTGTAGGTTTAGTGACCCCATGACCCCAAATGGGGTCACAGGGGTCAAAACCTGAAAAACCTATTTTCATCTTCTTCTCCAGTTCCAAAAGGTCTAGAGAGCTGAAAAGGTGTGTGTAGACTCCTTGGCCAACGGGGATTCTAAATTGAAGGTTTGGTGACCCCATGACCCCAAATGGGGTCAGAGGGGTCAAAACATGAAAAACCTATTTTTATCTTCTTCTCCAGTTCCAAAAGGTCCAGAGAGCTGAATAGTTGTATGTAGACTCCTTGGGCACTGGAGATTCTAAATTGTAGGTTTGGAGACCCCATGACCCCAAATGGGGTCACAGGGGTCAAAACCTGAAAAACCTAATTTCATCTTTTTCCCTAGTTCCAAAAGGTCTAGAGAGCTGAAAAATTGTGTGTAGATTCCTTGGACACTGGGGATTCTGAATTGTAGGTTTGGTGACCCCATGACCCCAAATGGGGTCACAGGGGTCAAAACCTTAAAATCCTACTTTCATCTTCTTCTCCAGTTCCAAAAGGTCTTGATAGCTTAATAGTTGTGTGTAGACTCCTTGGACAATGGGGATTCTAAATTGTAGGTTTGGTGACCCCATGACCCCAAATGGGGTCACAGGGGTCAAAACCTGAAAAACCTAATTTCATCTTTTTCCCTAGTTCCAAAAGGTCTAGAGAGCTGAAAGGGTGTGTGTAGACTCCTTGGACACTGGGGATCCTAAATTGTAGGTTTGGTGACCACTTGACCCCAAATGGGGTCACAGGGGTCAAAACCTTAAAATCCTACTTTCATCTTCTTCTCCAGTTCCAAAAGGTCTTGTTAGCTTAAAAGTTGAGTGTAGACTCCTTGGACAATGGGGATTCTGAATTGTAGGTTTTTTGACCCCTTGACCCCAAATGGGCAATGTGCATTTTTAATTTGATTGTGAATAACTCGGACGTTGGGACAGGCTATCTTTCCTACACTGCCCATGACCCCATGGTCTAAACCCAAACACCTATTTCTATCAAAAGTCTGATGAGCTACAGAGCCCATGGCTCTATTTTTGTAGAGAATAATGCTGATAATGTTGCAGGGTGAATTGATACATCTCTAATGTTAGGAGAGAATTAAAGCTGATAATGTTGCAGGGTGAATTGATACATCTCTAATTGGTTCACAGATTAAAGAACAAATTCATTGTGGGAGGTCTTCCAACACCATTTATTTCATGGTTCATGGAGTTCTGAAACAACAATAAACTCTCATAAGTATACAAAATCTCTTTCTTATCTCTTATATACCTTTGAAACATTAAATCTCTCCATAGTTCAGAATATATAATATGTCTCCAACAGAAACTCTTAATAAAATGAAGCACTCGTAATATCCCTCGAAGTAACTACAGTTTCTCTCTGAATCTATGAACATTATAATGATAAGTCTATACAGTAAACTCTAAATCTTATATATTTTACTCTGAATATCTAAAAACAATGAATAATATTTACTTTAACTATAATATTTACTAAATATAAACCCCTAAACACTCATACACAAACACCGCTGTCACTCGCTAATTCTCAGAAACGGGACTCTCAATTCCAAGAAATGGACTAATCCACTTAAGTCGCGGGGGTGACAGGTTGTCAAAACAGAGCGACAAGATATTGATAATTTACATATAAATCCCCCTTTTATGACATTAAACAATAAACCTACTCATTTATAAAGATATAAAATGATAATATCTTAAGAAACACATACGTCTGATACCTATTTCAAACAACAACTATTTTATGATTAATGGACTCTTCCAACTTTTACACATTGCTTAAATTAAAATGCAAAATATCGTTAAAACTATGTTATGACAAGAAAATTATTCATTATATTCGTATTCTACAAATTATTAAATACCTGAAGAATATGTCTCCCAACAATAAACATAAGTGTGATTGATGATAATCCTAAAATTCTCCTTCTTCATGCGCTCTCGAACTGAACTCTGCACAGAAAAAGACAATATGGCGCTAAAAAAAGGGAGCGCTTATTAAACAAAACAAATACCGGGAGAAATCTGTAAAAATAATTTGTACAACATATAAGTGTAATTCAAAATTAATATCATTCAAAACACTCATGTTAGGAGATAATTAATGCTGATATTGTTGAAGGGTGAATTGATACATCTCTAATGTTAGGAGAGAATTAATGATGATAATGTTGCAAGTTGTCTTGATAAAAGGGCAGAGTTGAGAGAGAAATGATGCACACAATGCTGTAATGTATAAGGCATAAGAGAGAATGGTTGCTTATAATGTTGATGAAAGACTGAAGTCAAAATCCTATTTACAAATACAATCTATATGACAGTGTTGTTACCTGTATTGATCTTTTGTCTGTGATGTTTATGTAACACTGCCTTTTGTAAACTTTGCTTCTGAGCGCAAATAACTGGGCTTGAAATGCTTTGGTCTGTGTGCAGCTTGAACAGCTAAAGAGTCTAAAGGCTCAACCAAAGCAACAATTGGCTGCAAGATTTGACACCTTCTTCAGTGGCTTCATCATGTCTTTTACAAACATGTTGGACATTGAAGTCAAATATATATGTTTTTAAAATATTTTTTGTTACAATATTTTTGGTACAGGCATGACAAACATAAAATGCTTTATATCAGTACATCATTTAAACTGATTCCCATACATGAACTCGGCATGCACAGTATATGTTCATTAATACATAAAATTTATGTAATCAAACTATAAACAGGTCTAAGTAAATACTATACATGTATATGAAAACCAAAAATAGCAGAGACACATACCACTGTTGGGAAATGAATCCACAGGGCTTTGCCACTTATTCACTTTAGAATCGAGAATATGAAAAACCAAAAATAGCGGAGACACATACAACTGTTGGGAAATGAATCCACAGGACTTAGCTATTTATTCACATTTGAATCGAGTTCCTACATAACTGCATAACTGCTGCTTGCTGGCGATTCGTATCAACAGAGATCTCGCTATTTTTTTGTATTTTGTGTATGATAATGTGCTGAATAACGATACTTGTATGTTTGACAACATTGTGAGGATGGATATATTACATCGGTACATCATTTTGGCGTTGACGCTGAGTTTTTTAGTGCATTATGTGTCATCATTGTGGCAGCCGTTAGTGAAATCAGTAACGGCGAACCAAGATGGACCTCATCGCCTGCCGTACAGCCGTGATGAGCTGCTATCACTGCAGAGTACGACATCAGATCGGAACTTATTGACTTGCCCATTGAATGTGAATATGAATCAGATAGTGCTCCGCATAATTCTTCATCAGACAGGAAAGTCAGCAGGAAAAGAGGTAAGCTTGGAGGCGTCTATGGGCAAGTATGGGCGAGGAAATCTAGACCCCGGTTACCTACCATCCTGTTATTAAATGTTCAATCGCTTAGGAACAAACTGTCGGAACTTGATAAGTGCGATACATGTTTGAGTACAGAGACAGTTGTCTTTTGTGTTTTACTGAATCCTGGCTAAATAACACTATTGATGACAGCACCCTTGCACTTCCCGGATTTGGCGTCCCCATAAGATTAGACAGATGCGTAGAGGGTACGGGCAAGGTCATTGGGGGTGGTGTATGCATTTATGTGAATGAGCGGTGGTGCAAGAACTATGTTATCAGAGACAGGTTGTGTACACCAGACATAGAACTTCTCTCAGTGTCGCTTAGTTCTTTGTATTTACCTCGCGAATTCGGACACATATTTGTCGTTCTGGTATACATTCCTCCAAGTGCCAAGGACAACCATGCTGCTTCAATTGTCCAATATCATATCCAGAAACTTGATTCGATCACTCCTGATGCCCAAAATTTGCTCTTGGTTACTTTAACGGCTCAACGTTGAAATGTGTACGACCTACTTAAAGACCACCTGTGATTATTCTTCAATGATTTTTTTTCTTTATGCCGTTAATTAAGGGGTTTGTCCGTCTCCAATTAAAAGTATATGCTTTGATCTTTATGAGTTAGAAAATAATATATTACCTTGGGTCAATCTTCATGTTATGATGTCGGCATATTGTTTACTCTTTTGCAAGTACCAACTATAGTATCTTTCATTATGATTTGACACGCATTTTCATTTGAAAATAGAATTACGACATGTCTAAATGCTATGTGTGCGCAAATACAACGTTTGCTATTTCCAGCTGTAAATGATAATTTAGCCATGTATTTCAAATGAAAATGTTACCTATATTGGACGAGGCCAGATTATCATTTTTGAATAATCAATATAATTTCTTGGTGCGGTATCAACTCTAAATATGATATCACCACGAACTATGATGTTACGAAATGTGTAAACATTGTAAATGAAACGAGAGTTACCGTCTTGTGTTTGAGCTAAAACGAAAAGAAATTGCATATTAGCAAACTAAATAATCTTAATATAGAACTGCGAAGTGCCTGAAATACAGGTGAGGGTTCAGCGTAACTTATGAAAGTGGGAGTGGCTGCATGAAACTTTTCGGTCCAATGATATAACATTAACCTTTTTCTACTATTGTTACATGACAAAGAATAGCGGCGTGTATACAACTTCGGAAGCAATGTAATTGGCTATATGTGTGACAGGGGCAGACAAAATTTCTAAAAGGCAATGCGTACATCTGAATAATTGGAAACCTTGCAAAGCTGCTGAGTAAGCCTTTTTTGTGTTAATTGATACTGACATATCCAATAGTCTGCCAACTTCATTTTCCATGTCGCCCACATTGAACTTGGGATTCTGCTGTTCCTGTGCTTGAGCCGTCAACTTTCTGAAACGCTGGAACTGAAACCGTGATAATGAATCTGCAATGTTATTGTGACAACCTTGGATATATTGAGCCTTCATAATAATGTTAAGATGTAAACATTTTTTAAGATGTAAAAACTTGTATAGGATACTGATGAAGATTCATCATCAATATAATCATTGACTGAGGTACCTTGAGGGTATGACAGGTGATGAATCAATCTGTATTCACCGGGGTCTTTCTTTGGTACTAAACCTATTGGGGAAACCCTTAAATTTGCTATAGGCGGTACATCAAATGGTCCTTCCATCCTACCCAGCTTGATTTCCTTTTCCAATTTACTTTTGACTATGTCTGGATGCTCCTTACAACTCTTTAGGTTTACAGCACAAGATTTTACAAAAGTAATTAAGATGAAAGCCTGTTGTGAAGCCCTTTAAAAGATTATCAGCTGTTCTTTTATCAGGGTACTGTGAAAGTGCTTCTGCTAGACATTGAGTATCAACTGGAATGTACCCTCTTAAGGGTAAAGTTATTTCACTCTCCCGTTTTGGGAATTATTTACTGGTTTAGATGTGCAAATCCGAGAAGGATGAGGTTTGCCACAATTCTTGCAAATGTGAGCTAATTTGCAGATCTGGCGCTTACATTTTGTCAAGTTGTAGTCAAAACAGACACGTCTTGGTGTTTGGTTGAATATCCTACGTGACTGACTGACAGATCCATATCCAACTTCATTGTGAGAAGTCATGACAAATAAAAGCCAAAGCTCATTGTTGATTTGAGACCAGGATTGTAGGGGGTTAAACGCATAGCACATTCGAAATTGTTGGTCATAACTTTGCCAGCCATTGCCATGTACTCTTGAGGCTGCTAACCTCACTATTTGAATATATTTCAACAAATATTGGGTCATGTTAGGGTATTTCTCCAGGTAAATGCTCATGAAAATCAAAAAGGCATCTGCAGAGATAAATCTAGGCCGGGCAATTGCGGGATACACGCAATTAAAATTAAGTTCCCGCACTTCTAAAACATTTGAGGGGGAGTGATCACGCAAAATAATTACATGTCCCGCTAATTAGTGTATTATGTGCGCAATAAAAAAATATTATTTACATGAAATGATATTAAAAAGTCAAATTCTCTTTACTGAAAATCGTAACACGTATCGATATAACGTTTCACTGTAAACATCCGGTCATTAATAATGTAACGATAGCGGCAACAGCCAATGGAAAGAAGGTTCTTTTACTTAGTTACATCGTTTCCCAATCATATTTCTTGTTTCAAAATTGTTTCTGCCGATGTCATTCGTTTTACTTCGTTTTCTCACGGAAATAAATTATGTTAAACATGGGCGCATGCGTGGTGTTTACTTTCTGTCTGACTTCCGACTACCGAACGTTACCAGACGACCCATGTGGTTTGATTTGTCAATATCCTGTGGTGTTGAATTGCGGTCAATTCAAAGTTTCAATGGCGCAAAAGAGAAGAATTACTGACTTTTTTGTGCGTGGCATTCAAGTTGACAATAATGAGGAAGAAATTGTAGTTGAAACAAACGATGATTCGCAGGTTGCTAATGAACATGACATCGACAATGGCAAAAAGAGATCGGCGTCTTTATAAGAAATGAAGTAAGTAAGTTATAGTTAAGTATTAAGAGTTGAACACTCCCCCCTTTTTCTAGTTGAGATTTTTAATACTCCCCCCTTTTCCCAGTTGACCTGGGGGAGTTCCCCCCTTCTGCATAAATCCTAGATTTATCTCTGATTTGTCCATTCTTCAATTGTAGTCAGTTTTGGATAAGTGCACCTTGTCATCTCGATACCCCCTTGAGCATTTACACTCATTAACAAACCTGAAAATTTTGAATCATAATTTGCTTGTCTGAGACCTTTTGTCAAGAGCCCCAATTTAGTGAACTCATTTCTCCAAATTTTTTCCTTCAAAGACAGGGGGGCGGTGGAGCTTATGCTGTTGTGTGATTTATTTATCTAGTTTTATTATGTTAGCAACATGCACCCAACCTTGAAATCATGTTCATATTGTGGCTATTAATAATTTCATTTTCATTTTCGAACAACATTAAAAGTTCATATTTACTTGTTTACAAAGGCCTAGTAGTTGTTTTCTAATACATTTACTGATATAAGATTAAGTTTCATTTCTTTTGTTGTAAGAAAACTAAACCAGATTATAGTGAAATTGATTTCCAGGGGTCATGCATAAAAGAATGGGCTATTGTGTCTGAAATCTGATAGACTTGAACAACATTATACCTGTGATATGAGGTAGCCTGCCAATATTCTCAGCTAGAGACTGTCCACCTTTGTGTTGACTTGCACAGAAGTGCATGTTGCTCTAAATGGGCTACCCCAGTATCTCAAATAAATGTTTATAGTTGTTACATTCAGGTTCCACTCACTGTGAGCTTCTCCTTTCTCTTAGCTTGAGTTGATTTAATGAATATCCAGCATTAACAGATATGAAATGATGTAATATGACAAAAAAATTAGGGTCAATTCAATAAGGGATAGATATAAAAAAAAAAGTTTTTTTCCAGAACCCGAAGATGTAGCTAATTGAAACTTATTGTTCTTAACAAGTATCATGTGTAGTGGTACCAGGGCTTGAAAATTGTAAAATAATTTTTTAAATAGTTCTTCTAAAATTTTACTCGTCCAATAAATCATGCAATAACATGAATGTGAATTGAAGTTAGAATCACAAAATGCTTTCTTGGCATTAATATTTCCACCTTCTGCCACAAAACGTTACATAAATGGATTTTCAATTCTGTGAATGTCAAAAAGGATGAATAATATAGAATATTTATACGTCTATATCTTATGTATATAATGAGATCAATCAATGTTTTCCTTTACCCGTGATGCATAAAAGAATCACTAACACCATATGCACTAATAGTTAATATTTCCATGTCGCAAATGGCTGAAATAGTGCCAAAGTGGCGTTAAGCATTGATATTTTCAATTCCAGACATAACACTTACAAATCATAGATAAAGACAGATATTTTATAACATGTAAATGAAACTGAATTCTTAAAGCGTATCAATGTGTGCATTTTAGCATTACTCGCTTCTTCAAAATCAAATTTTTACATTTTAGAGGGTATATAGAGCGTTCATTCTGTCCTTCTGTCACAAAGCTTTGTCCAGAGCATATCTCCTAAACTATACATACCATCTTCACCAAATTCCATACACTTATCAACCATGATGCCTTGATGTGCCTTTTGAGGGTAAGACCAACAAATGATTTTTATTTTTTGCGGTTTCCATGGAAACATGACTAAAACAGTGACAAAGTCCTTTGTCCGGAGTATATCTTCTAAACTATACATGTTATCTTCACCAAACTTTGTACGCTTATCAACCATGGTCCATAGATGTGCCTTTTGAGGGTTAGACCAACATTTTATTTTTATTTTTTGCATGGAAACATAACTTAAACAATGACTCTTTGACAAAGTGCTTTTTCCTGAGCATATCTCCTTAACTATACATGCTAGCTTCAACAAACTTAATGCACTGACCAACCATGATACTCATTCCTTATCTCTGCTGACACCGTGCAAGATGTCCACAAGTGTGACACCATCAACATCTAATGCAAGCTGCAACAGCTTCACGACGGATGTCCAAGTCCACAAGTCGCATGACCAGGACCACCAGCGACCAGTTAAGCAACCCTGCTTCACATTTGGTTCCCAACCCGGTGTAGCAGGCCATTTCTTCCCCAGTCTAAACTTTCCCCGGGGAGAAAATAGCCTAGGCCAAACTTTCCCCGGGGAAGGTTTGGCCTAGGCTATTTTCTCCCCGGGGAAAGTTTAGACTAGGCCAAAGTTTCCCCCCCTGGGCTCAATCTTCCCCGGGGCAAGTCTGGCCTAGGCCAAAGTTTCCCCACCCTTGATTCTACCTTCACCTATTTTCTATTGTCCACATTTATAGCAATTTGGACTCCGCTTAGCCTACACTTCCAAATCCTTTTCTTTTATCGATAATTGGGAGATATTAACGTATTTTGGAAACCTTCTGGTTAAAAAAAACTTGCTTATTTTTATTTTTATTTTTACAGGGGGGTATTCCCCACCCTTGGTATTTATTCAAATGTTGTAATTCTGGCCTACCTAGGCTGTTTCTTCCCCACCCTTGATTTTTATTTACAGTGGGGAGAAATTTTGGCCTAGCTAGCTTATTTCTTCCCCACCCTTGATATTTATTTTCAGGTGGAAATTCTGAGCTAGGTAGGCCTGTTCTTCCCCATGCATGATATCTTTATACAGTGGGGAAATTCTGGCCTAGCCAGGCTATTTCTTCCCCTCTTTGGTATTCATTTACAGTGGGGAATTCTGGCCGAGCTAGGCTATTTCTTCCCCACCCTTGGTACATATTCACAGGGGAAATTCTGGCCTAGCTAGGCTATTTCTTCCCCACCCAAGGTATCTATTTACAGTGGGGGGAAATTCTGGCCTAGGTAGGCTATTTCTTCCCCACTCTTGGAATTTATTTACAGGGGAGGGGGAAATCTGGCCGAGCTAGGCTATTTCTTCCCCACCCTTGGTATTTATTTACAGGGGAGGGGGAAATCTGGCCGAGCAAGGCTACTTCTTCCTCACGCTTTGTTATTTATTTACAGTGGGAGGAATTCTGGCCTAGCTAGGCTATTTCTTCCCCACCCTTGATATTTATTGTCAGGTGGAAATTCTGGGCTAGGTAGGCCTGTTCTTCCCCATGCATGATATCTTTATACAGTGGGGAAATTCTGGCCTAGCTAGGCTATTTCTTCCCCTCTTTGGTATTTATTTACAGTGGGGACTTCTGGCCTAGCTAGGCTATTTCTTCCCCACCCAAGGTATCTATTTACAGTGGGGGGAAATTCTGGCCTAGGTAGGCTTTTTATTCCCCACCCTTGGTATTTATTCACAGGGTAGGGGGAAATCTGGCCGAGCTAGGCTATTTCTTCCCCACCCTTAGTATTTATTTACAGGGGAAGGGGTAATCTGGCCTAGGTAGGCTATTCCTTCCCCACCTTGGTATTTAATTACAGTGGGGGAAAATTCTGGCCTAGGTAGGCTATTTCTTCCCCACTCTTGGAATTTATTTACAGGGGAGGGGGAAATCTGGTCGAGCTAGGCTATTTCTTCCCCACCCTTGGTATTTATTCACAGGGTAGGGGGAAATCTGGCCGAGCTAGGCTATTTCTTCCCCACCCTTAGTCTTTATTTATAGGAGGGAGTGTTGGGCCTAGCTAGGCTATTTCTTCTCCACCCTCATATATCATATATCAGATAGAAAATCAGGTGTAACAAGTGTATATTCTGGACTAGCTAAGTTATTTCTATGGAGTTATAATATATATGATATATTGAATTCTAAGAAAAAGAAAACAGAAACATATTCTCTATTCTGATTTCTTTATTTTTGGGTGAACATCTACTATATCAAGATGTTCACACAAGATTTCTTCAGGGCAATTAAATTTTGCATCAAGTTGATAATTATATCATACACATTCTTTCATAACACAACAGTCATTCTAACAAGTCAAAAAATAAATCAAAATGATTCCAACTGTAAACATTAAAACATTTGAACATATCCAAATATTATTAGAATAAGATTTGTGCATTTTGATTAACAAATCACAGAAAAAGTTATCAAAATGTTGACATATCAACCTATTGACAGAGGAGGAGGAATGCCATTTCCATTGTCATTGTATCCCTGATTACACCTTCATAACAACATTGAAGTGACTGTTGTCTTCATTTGAAAGAAAAAGTGCATGTTGTGTCCCTGGACATTCCATAGTGGCAAAATTCCTGGGATACCTTGCCCATCCGTAAGTAGCATGTCCACATCTACAGTAAACATAAATGTCTATCTCAAGGAGAGATGCTGTGGCAACTATTTCAGCATCTGTTGCCCATGCCCCACATTTGTCCATTTGTGTGTTTCTCATGTAGGATTGCACATTCTGGTTGATGTAGGCCTGAAGTTTTCTTGATGTTTTCCTTACCTTCATGTGTTTCACAACTTGATCCCTGACGCTCAAATGGGCAACTTCAGATCCGCTGACAGCATATGCATTTATCGGAAAAAACAATTGCCATCTCCTTTTGTCCTATGAATTATTCTGGGTTTGTCTAGTTGTGATGAAGCAGTGTGGCCAGGATATGATTGAAAGTTAATGGCAAGTTTCTTAGAGAGTCTCCTGCATACTTCAGTTGTTGGGGGACAGAATGATCGCTGATCTGATGCTGAATTTGAGGTGGAGGAATTGGAGGTAGAGGCAGTGGCTATGATGTTTGGGGTGGGGGCAGTAGCTGAGATGTTTGAGGCAAAGTCAGTGGCTGAGGTGTTGTGGTCGGAGGCAGTGGCTGAGGTGGTGTTGGCGGAGGCAGTGGCTGAGGTGGTGTCGGCGGAGGCAGTGGCTGAGGTGTTGGTGTTGGAGGCAGTGGCAGAAGTCCTTGAAGAATACTGGGTCTTTCTACTGACACTGAAAATATTTCACAGCTAGTCCAGAATTTCCCCCCTGAAAATAAAGACTACAGGTGGGGAAGAAATAGCCTGGCTAGGCTAGACTCTCCCTCCTATAAATAAAGACTGAGGGTGGGGAAGAAATAGCCTAGCTAGGCCAGAATTTCCCCCCTGAAAATAAAGACTACAGGTGGGGAAGAAATACCCCAGCTAGTCCAGACTCTCCCTCCTATAAATAAAGACTGAGGGTGGGGAAGAAATAGCCTAGCTAGGCCAGAATTTCCCCCCTGAAAATAAAGACTGAGGGTGGGGAAGAAATAGCCTGGCTAGGCCAGACTCTCCCTCCTATAAATAAAGACTGAGGGTGGGGAAGAAATAGCCTAGCTAGGCCAGAATTTCCCCCCTGAAAATAAAGACTGAGGGTGGGGAAGAAATAGCCCAGCTAGTCCAGATTCTCCCTCCTATAAATAAAGACTGAGGGTGGGGAAGAAATAGCATAGCTAGTCCAGAATTTCCCCCCTGAAAATAAAGACTACAGATGGGGAAGAAAGAGTCTGGCTAGGCTAGACTCTCCCTCCTATAAATAAAGACTGAGGGTGGGGAAGAAATAGCCCAGCTAGTCCAGACTCTCCCTCCTATAAATAAAGAGAGGGTGGGGAAGAAATAGCCTAGCTAGGCCAGAATTTCCCCCCTGAAAATAAAGACTACAGGTGGGGAAGAAATAGCCTGGCTAGGCTAGACTCTCCCTCCTATAAATAAAGACTGAGGGTGGGGAAGAAATAGCCTAGCTAGGCCAGAATTTCCCCCCTGAAAATAAAGACTACAGGTGGGGAAGAAATACCCCAGCTTGTCCAGACTCTCCCTCCTATAAATAAAGACTGAGGGTGGGGAAGAAATAGCCTAGCTAGGCCAGAATTTCCCCCCTGAAAATAAAGACTGAGGGTGGGGAAGAAATAGCCTGGCTAGGCCAGACTCTCCCTCCTATAAATAAAGACTGAGGGTGGGGAAGAAATAGCCTAGCTAGGCCAGAATTTCCCCCCTGAAAATAAAGACTACAGGTGGGGAAGAAATACCCCAGCTAGTCCAGACTCTCCCTCCTATAAATAAAGACTGAGGGTGGGGAAGAAATAGCCTAGCTAGGCCAGAATTTCCCCCCTGAAAATAAAGACTGAGGGTGGGGAAGAAATAGCCTGGCTAGGCCAGACTCTCCCTCCTATAAATAAAGACTGAGGGTGGGGAAGAAATAGCCTAGCTAGGCCAGAATTTCCCCCCTGAAAATAAAAACTACAGGTGGGGAAGAAATAGCCTAGCTAGTCCAGACTCTACCCTCCTATAAATAAAGACTGAGGGTGGGGAAGAAATAGCCTAGCTAGGTCAGAATTTCCCCCTATAAATATACACCCCCAAATGGATATAAATGTCAAATAATAGAAATCAGCAATTTTTTATAGTAGCCTAGTTAGACTGGAATGTTATCTGTTGTACATCAAGATGAAAGGCAAATAAGTTGCACATGTAATTGAATTTCTTCCCACTATAGATAAAAGAAGAGGATTTGTAAGTGTAAGCTTAAAAAAAAGCAAAATTGCTATGAATGTGGACAATAGAAATTAGGTTTAGGTAGAATATAGGGTGGGGAAACTTTGGCCTAGGCCAGACTTTCCCCGGGGAAGATTAAGCCCATGGGGGGAAAGTTTGGCCTAGGCCAAAGTTTCCCTGGGGAAAGATGGTCCTAGGCCAAACCTTCCCCGGGGAAAGTCTGGCCAGGGGGAAAGTTCGGCCTGTTACACCGGGAAGGCTGGTGTCACACAGCAGTTAACCTACCTGAAGCGATCATGCCTCAGTATAAGAACTTGCGTAATGCTTGTAACAAACAAGTCCATATAGACTTGCTCGAGTGTTGCATGAAAGCTGACATGCTCCCAGAACAATACCTGGTGTCAACTTCGCCCCTCCAGGCAACATTTACCAGTGAACTAGCGGCCAAACGCTGTCTATTACTCAGAAACTGCTCTTTCCAAATGGCACTAAACTGCTAACATCTCAAGCATAACACTGTCTCTAGACTCAATAGCGAAATCACCAACATCGATAAACACCAGAGAAAGCATTCACGCAGCGATCACGGCTGTGGTCACTCGTGAAACCAACTCTCACTTCCAAAAGCTGGACGCTAAGTTCACCGCCCTCAGGACGAGCAATAGCAAGCAAAACCACTGGAATGAAAAACTTTGCATCCAGGGAACACCAGTTAGCACCAGGTCAAGACCCAGCTCTAGACGCCCCTCCAGGCAGAGACGCCCCACGTCAACTTCACCATCCCGACACCAGACTCAACACCATACCTGGTGTTAATAACAAAGAACTCAAATGCGCATTGGCCTTGCTGGCCAAATCGCTGGACTTGAACAATAAATCCGCTATCTGTGCTAATCTCTCCAGATTTAATCTCAATAACAACAGTGTTGAGAATAAATTAAGTGATTCTTACTTTGATGGCTTTGTTGTTAAGTAATCTAATTATCAACTTTAATGAGTCAGAACTCAATAAAGGTTTAACGTTCAGTCCTTCTCCATGTCATGCTAACAAAAGTCATACTTTCTCTGATTTTTTCAGACGAATTCGCATTTCACATTTCTTCTCTGATATGCCTCAGTCTAGTCAAATCTCGACTTTAGATACAAAATTTGGTCCAAAAAGCAAATGGCAACCACCATTCAGTAATGATCACAGTCTTGAACCATTCATTAAAGCAGCAACAAATTATTTTCTTAAAACTAAAGAAACTAATTTCAAACGTCCTGAAGTCGCTGCTCTTAACAGCCTTAAATGCCTTAAGCCTTAAGCAATAATGAAATTGTCATTAAAAAGTCGACAAAGGTTCTGCAGTAGTAATCAAAAACACCAGAGATTACATTAATGAAGCCTTAAGACAATTGTATGATAGCAAGTTCTACTACAAACTAGAGAACAATCCCACCGAAGAGTTCTCACGTATCATCAATAATGAAATGACCAGTCTTTATTTAAAAGAAGAAATCTCGCACAATGTTTACCTAGGTCTCAGTCCAACTGACTGTAGCCCAGGTTCTACCTCCTCTTCTAAAATCCACAAATGCCTGACTCATTAGCAGTAATAACACCGCCACTGAAAATATCAGTCGCTTCGTAAATGAACACATTAAAGAGTTTGTCAAACGGTACCCTTGTTACATTAGGGACACCACACATTTCATTCAGAGACTTGAAAGTATCAATCTCAATGCCACCATGACATACCGGTTCTTCTACTCACTCTAGAAGTTACCAGTCTCTACACCAACATTCCAAATGGTGAAGCTTACGGGCAGTAGCTCAAACAATTAGATAGTTCAAACCTGACTGGAATATTAGTTTCACGGGCCTCCTCAATCTCCTTAAACTAGTTTTTAGAAACGGACAACACTACCTACAAGTCGGTGGTATGGCCATGGGAACAGAAGTAGCTCCCTCCTACGCTAATATATTCATGGGCCAACTGGAGGAATCCCTCCTAACAAACTACCCAGATAAACCCGACATCTACGCTAGGTTTATTGATGATATCTTTGTCATTTGGACTCTTGGTGTCAAACGGTTAGAAAACTTCATAAAATATCTTAATGAAGCTCACTCAACCATAAAATTCACAGCAGAATTCTTGCGTAACAAGATCGCATTCTTAGAGACATGGGTTTTATACAATAGAGATGCCCATTAACTGGAGTTTAGTCTCTATTGCAAACCCACGGATACACACTCATACTTGTTGTGTACCTCCTGTCACCCTCAACATATCAAAACTAAGGGTCCCTTCAGCCAATTCCTTAGATTGAAACACATCTGTTCGTCTCGGCTAGCCTTTGAGAAACACTCTCTCAATCATTAAATTTTAATACTACCTCAAATGAGGGTACCCCAGGAAGCACAATCTTCAAATCAAAACACAGGCCGACAATACTGAGAGGAAAACACTACTCTCCTCTAACACCAAGAAACCCGATCAGGTTCGCAAAATGGTGTTAGTTAGCAAATACAACCCTCTCTCCATGGAACTTAATGCCATTATCAGACGCCGGTGGCATCTTCTCACCGGGTCTGGAACTTGTAAACAAGTGTTCAACACTCTAGATGTGGCGGCATATGAGGGCGGTGAACTTAGCGTCCAGCTTTTGGAAGTGAAGAAGCACAGAAGACAGAAGTGGATACCTCAGCCTGCCATCTTGTCGCTGATTCCGTGCAGTTGGAACAAATGAAGCTTAAAGATCACCTAAGTTCGAGTGATCTCTATTGTGGTGGGACTGAGCGGTCTTCTGTGCTCACTTCTTTACTTGTATTTGATGCATAACACAAAATTCATGGCATAATGCAATTCATATCACAGCTAAAACTCTTAAAATATATGCATCGTATCATCTGCAGAAAATTACTCAAGTGATGATCCTACTCCAAAGACATAATTGTTTACTAAAACCGATCTATTATTTTACAGGGGTGGCAATTAGCAAATTACAGTTATCCAAAGAATACAACTGTTACTAATGATTTTTCAAGGAGAAAAACAAGAAACTTTTGAAAAAAATCCTACAATCATCAAATACATTCCTATTGCTCTATTTCTTAAATAAAGTTTCAATGTCGTGATGAAATCATGATACTTTCCACCCCTAGATTTATCACGATGGACCAGTCTAAACTCGATCCTACAGATTTCTGTTTTGCCAAATAAACTTTTTGACCAATGTTTTTTTTAAATGGTCAATAAAGGTGGATTTTGGGGGAAGTAATCTGTAATGTGTTTCTCATTAGGTATCATGTTATATGCAGAGGTAAATATTTTTATCAAATAAAAATCATCACATTGCATGGAAGTTTCTCTGGTAGGCCCGGTAGGTGTCAAGCTTTTGGGAGTTATTATTATCAATCATTATATGGATTGGGTTTTTTTATTGATACATACCATTTAAATAGTAAATTTATAATTCTATTTTAGACATTTATTCATTTCAAATGTGTCATGATGTGTCAACACTTTATGGGGACTTTGAGTTTGCTTAAACAACTTGAAATCCTGCTTTGTTTTTAATGTTTATTAGTTTATTTATACAGACAATACATTAGATGAAAAAAACAGCAAATAATTTGTCCAAAGGTCATTTGATTAAGAAGATATTAATGTTCAAAGTGCATACATTTTAGTAGGTAAGGCAGCCAGAACATGGCCGCCTTACCTACTATATATACATTTGTATGCAATAATGGAGCACCCTGCCTACTATATCGGTGCGAAAGAGACATGCCATTGATCTGCGTTGTTGCTAATTGATCAACAACAGAACTTCATCAGTTTCCGTCGGATCACCTTCAATTCGCAATTGTGGATATTGAAATAATAATGTCTGACTTTTCAATAAACATGGCATATACTACATTGTTAAATTGTATATACAATGTATATACAATGACCTTTTAATAATTTAAGATTTGATACATCATAAAATCTTTTTAAAGGTAATTTCATCATATTTTAATTTTGGTAAACCTTTTGAAATTCAAATGAAAGTAATAAACGTCGAAATGAAAGTGAATCAAGTAACCAGTTTGTGCTTGTTAGGCGATCATCTCGAATTCTCGGTACATCGGCATTGTCCGTTAAAGCTTCGTTGTCACGTCGGGAACATCCGCTTGCCTGTTTATAAGAAAATACAATTTACTGTATTTCTGATAAGTTAATCCTGTCCATAGTGTTTGTTTGATGTCTAAACACAAGCAAACTACAGCGCGGGTTCATAGACGGGATGATTTTGTAAACACGGTGGCATTTTCGGAGATTAAACTGTTAATATACTTGTTAACAACAACAAAAGGTTATCCTTCCTCATTTTCAAATGTTTACCGACAATGCTTATTAAGTGGCATTCCTTGATAGTTGTTTTTATAAGTGTTGCCAGTAAAAAAAATTTGAACGTGCGAGTCATCAATGTAAACAATAACAGAGCTATTGACTGGTCGGGCAATATTTGTGGCAGGATGTGATCGGCTATGATTGTGAGTTTGTTCTTAATTGTTTTAAGAACCATTTTTGTTGACACCGCCCGAGTCATCCTGTCTCAGAGTAAGACGTATAGCTGACGCTCCACTCTTCCTACCCTGGGTGTAACTTCGCATTAACTTCGCGTCGTGGCCTATGATTCAGCCAATCAAATACTTTTATCGCGATGGTGTGCGTTTCAATTTCAGCCAACCAAAGAAAGCCTCTCCAACTCCAGTTGGCTTTCACTATGCCGCTAAATGTCGATGTCCACAGGTAAACAAACTGGAACCAATAGTTTTTTTTAACCGATCCACAATGGTGATTATGTTTGAGTCAAATTTTGCGATTCTGTTAAAATTATTACAAGAAATATACATCCAGTGTTTAAGGATATGTTTGATTTTCCACCACTTGACTCAATACCTTATTGTGGTGTGGTGGTTTGCGTGCTTCAGAGACCCATAGAGCTATGCCAGCCCGAGCTTACATGCTCCTGGCAGGTGCACCAAAACTGGATAGGTCGTCGAGTAGAAGCCAGCCCAAATTTGAGTTGTTCTATCACCTGTTGTCTATCTCTCACTATGTCTTTCTTTCCGTCTTTTCCCTCATCCTGTCAATCCCTGTCTCCCTGATCTGTCCAATCTCTTTCGGATGCATGTCATCCACGTGTTTAATAACTACAATATTGTTCAAAACACGTTAATCCCGGACTCGCTGACTCACTCACTCGGTTTGATTTTCGAAGGCATGGTCGCCGACAATATAAATTGCCGACTGGCCTTTCAAGCGCGGTCATTGGTTGATTATTTTTAGAAAGTTTGTTGGTCTTAGGCCATGGTGCGAAGTTTATGCTGGGGTTTACACCCAGGGTAACAAGAGTGAAGCGTCAGCTTTACGTCTTACCCTGAGACAGGATGCCCCTGAGTTTGTATGATATTTAAAGGATTTTAGTGAATCTTAGGGATATTTCAACTAAAAGATCAAACTTTCAACTAAGTGAAATTGATAGTTAGTAAAAAAGGTACTCGTCCTAGGCGACAGGTAGATTATATTTTCCACTTGCCAGAGATTCACTTAATCAAACGTGAGAGGACGAGTGTAATTTTCGAGCCCTGGGTACCTTTTGGTGTTTTCAATTTCTTCAGTATTTAAGATCTTGCTATTTCCATGGAATTACATATTATTGTGTTCAAACCAAACTAATGGTAAGCCACTTACTTAGTATGTTGATGAATATTAGGTGATGCTTTCTGGATTTTAAAATTCTTTAGAATTTGGTTGATGAAATAGTAAATTCTTACCCAAGCGGTTAAAAATATTCCAGGTATTAAAGTTTCAATGATGGTCATAGGAATTGCGATTTTTCTAAATATAACTGGGGATCTGATTGGCTGACAGAACTAAAAACAAAAACATTGTTTTTCATTTTGTATGGAATAACATGAAATGTAAAGTGTTTATATGTGGTTTGTTATACTATTTTGTTCATATTAGATTGTCTCGCTTAATATATGATCAATAAACACGTTATGAATTGCTTGGGCTACATTTGACTGTGCAAACGAGACCATAACATTATCTTTGTTTGTCATGCATGAATACAATGACCTTCATGAATGTATTTTCAATTGAGTACCGTAAATGTTCTTATGTTTGACTTGGGTTAGAAAAATATTAACAAAATCAACGCTCAGAATTTATCACATAATCCACTCAGGTCATCTACAATCTAAATATCACGTATGTGACCATCTTCAAAATTAACTTTTTACGAGGATGGTATAAAGTTAGAGATGAAAAGAAATGTAAATTATTTTTGTGTTGACAGTCAGGTTTAGACAGGCATGCACAACGCCAACAGATATGAACAAAAGAAGGCTTTACTTGGCATATAAGTTTTATGATCTTTAAACAAATACATGATGTTTTGACTTTGATTCTATTCAACCTCAACTGATAATTCACGGACAGAGACACAACCATAAACAGCAAATACTCTTTTGATTAAAGCCTATTGCCATTCCTAGCCAGCTCTTGCTGTGCAAAGAAATGATGGCTATGCAGGGGGCAAGCTGTTTGATATTTCTGACTCGCTGGGCCATCGCTAATTTAATGTTTCCAATAAAAAAATGCATTGTCTCAATAAACAATTGGCTGTGGAGTGTTACATTTTTCTTACATGAAGACTCAAATTTGTAACTTTGGTGTTGACCCCCCCCCTTCAACTTTAGAGTGTGTGGCAAGGTATCCACCCTCAAATTTTCATTTTTGTCTATTTTCAAAAAACCTTCAAATTTGGAAATTATCACTTTCTCACGATAGAGAATAAGATGTGTAAATTTCATTGTGCATCCCCAAATAATATTGGCATGGCAGGGGTGCATGCATATAATTGATGATGTACCTAAACCAAAACTTGTTGGCGTGGGCAGCTAAAATTTTCAGAATAACATCTTTACTCCATGATGAAGATTGTATGTACATTTGATCTTAACAGCCCTTTAAATATTGGCATGGCAGGATACCCAACCTCAAATATTCTGTCATCCTTTTTCAGACACCAATCATACTAGGAATCTAAAATGTTGGAGATACAGTATAAATGTCAACATATATAAATGTCATTGTCCTACCCCCCAAAGTAAGGGTGTGGCAGGGGTTCATATGGCGTAGCAGGATTGCAAATAAAAAAGGCTAACCATTTTGGAAAGTTTTTGTGATATGGTCAATTCAATCATACAAATAAAAAATTAACTGCTCCTTTGATATATGACTGAGCTCATTAAGACTGCACTATACTCACAGTCAATATGTTCTCAGTAACCCTGGACAAGCAGATAGAAACCTGATATCTTTGCAATTTCACTGCATATTGGCAGGGGTTTGGTCGATGTTAATTTGGGACGGGTGGACATCAAAGGGGTGTGTCAGAAGTTGGAGGTTTGATAATGTTGAGAAATGATATTTTGTTTAGTTAATGCATGTTTTTAGTTATTTTTAGATGCATTAAGTGCTTGCAGAGAGTATCTCCACAGGATATTAGAGAGCAAATATAAAATAAAAAACAAAATTAGTGAAATAAATGAATCAAAATATATTTACGCACTATCTGCTATTTCTTTCAAGAATTTGTTTTCTATTTTGTATCATGAATTAAGGGATATGATATGGTTTTATTGATTTCCTCCTGATTTTATGTAAAGTCATCTGGTCTAATGCACTGAAACTGGGCAGATTTGGTGATGTATTTCACCTAGAGAACAAACAGGTATGTATCTTAGTCTTGAACATCAAAAATACAAAAGCTACAGAGCTCATGGCTCTATTTTTATGAAAGTGTTATAAAATAAAAACCAGAAAACAAAATGTTTGTGTTGACAGTTAGGTACAGACAGACCTTTATGTATAACATACTGATAACTCACTTATGGGTGCTTCTATTTTGTCATGCACATTTTATCATCTTTGAACAAATATATGTCATTGATTCAAACTCAACCTCAACTATTTTTTGTTGACAGACCATAACCAACCGTTAACCATCCTCTTTCAATTTAGGCCTAACAGCAGTCTTTGCCAGCACTCGGGCTGTGCATTTAAATCATTGCTATGTAGAAATGTAAGAGCATTGTCAACCTTCAGGGTTTCATTGTGATCACTCAAGGAATATAATGTGCATGTTTTGTTAGTTATGTTTATTACATTCTTACTCTGTTGCAGGCCTATCTACGTGAGGGTGTTGCAATGAAGCACCTCGGTCAGCATGGAGAAGCTCTCGCTGCATTTGCTGCTGGTCTGGCACAAGAAGCCAACAATGCCACTCTTCTCTCTGAGCTGGCACAAACTGCTGTCAAATGTCCACTCAAAGGTACCAAGCATATTTTGTGTGCTTCCTTGCCAGTTTTTATTTACCTAAATATGTATTGTGAGCTTTCAACTCATTGCTGAAGATTCTTTTCTTTCCCGGAGACATTAAGATCCATTTAATTTCCAGATAAGCTTGCCCCCACCTTCCATCAGCTGGAAAAGTTACGCCTTCATCGAAGCCCTTTTGTGATAATTTCTGTGATTGGACAGGAGCTACTTGCAGTGGGTGACTTGTCATCGTCAGTGCTCATGCTGGAGTCTGCGCTACAGATAGGTACATGCAGCCTCAAACTGAAGGGGTCTGTGTTCTCAGCACTGAGCAGTGCCTACTGGGCCATCAACAATGTTGACAAGGCAATCTACCACATGCAGCAGGATCTATCAGTTGCAAAGTCTCTCGGTGAGCAAACTCATCCAGCTACTGCACACCCCTCCATTAGTTCCAAAAATTGCACGTTAGATAGAAAGTTTGCTTTTACCTTTAGCTTTAGTAATAACAAATGTTAAACTTTCTGATTGCCTTACTTACCTAATTAAATTTATAGAAATAACACACATCGGTTTTTTTAAAACCAGGGTTATGCATTAGGGGTTCCATATGTTTCCTCCTTACCGGTTAAGGTCATTATTATTATACAAACAACAAATGTCTTAAATCTTTATTAATTTATCAATTTAATCGTTTGTCGTTTAATTTTTTAATCAGTTTTTGATTATTCAAGTCTTGCAATTCCTTAGCAATCAAAAATTTTTGTCAAAATTTATGACTGCCTAGTGAAATCCCTATTTAAATTAATTTGACTTTTTTAGCTCATTAGACCTGAAAGGTCAGATGGGCTTATGGCATGGCCTGTTGCTAAGCGTCCGGCTTGTGTCGGGCGTTGACTGTAAACATTTCACCTTTTTGATTCTGTAGGGATGTATGTTGTTCCTAGGTGATCCAAATTTGTATAGTTTGGATTGACCCTCCCTTAAATATGAACGTTGCAGGCTTTTTTCCCTAAAACTTTACAAAATTTTCTTCTCCAGAAACAACTGGCAGAAGTGGCTGACATTTTAAGAGTAACATTTTTCTGACAGGAAGACTCAAATCTGTAACTGTGTTGTTGACCCCCTTCACATATGGGCATGGCGGGATGTTGACCCTAAAAACTTTTGTCATTTTCTAAGAAACTTTCAATGCTAGAAAGCTCAAATTTATAAAATATTATCTGTATAGGATAAAGAATATGATGTGTAATCATGATTATCTTCCTGCCAGGGGTGCATATTTATGATAATTTATCAAAACCGAAACTTGTTGGCTCAAGAAGCTAAAATTTTCAGAAAATCTCCAAAACTACTGCACCCCCCAAACCTTAAATTTTGTGGGTATATACCTTGCACCACCACTGATAAAATTAGTACTTTTGGGACTGACCCAAAATATATGTGCGTGGCAGGCATTTTCCCTTTAATCTTTACAAATCTTCTCCAAAACCTGTTAGTACGGGAGGCTGAAATTTTAAGAGTAACATTTTTCTGACATGGAGACTCAAATTTGTAAGTTTGGTGTTTGGTGTTGAGAAACCATCTATGCTCAGAATCTCAAATTTTGAAACTCTCATCCTTGTACGATGGAGAGTCAGATGCGTAAATTTGATTCTCTACCCTCAATAATATTGTCCTAAAAGGGGTTGATATTTAGGGTGATTTACCTAAACCCAAACTTGTTTGCATAAAAGACAAATTTGCAGAATAACATCATTGTTCCATGAAAATGATTGTTTGTACATTTGGTATTGACAGCCCTTCAGGTATGGGCATCGTAGGGTACCCACCCTCAAATATTCTGTCATCTTTTTTCAGACACCAATCATTCTAGGAATCTGAAAAGTTTGAGAACATCATCTTTGTAGGTTTGAGACAAAGTATTAATGTTAATATATGTTAAACTTTCAAAATAACATCTTTGTTCCGTGAAGATTAAACTTAGTAGATTTGTTTTTGACAGCCTTTATAATAATGGTGTGGCAGGGTACACACCCTAAAAAATATTGTTGTCTTTTTTGTCAGACACCAATCATGCTAGAGATTTTCAATTTTGAGGATATTATCTTTGTAGTATTTAGACTAGGAAGATTGTAAATTTCATTGCCACATGGTGTGGCAGGGTTTCAAATTAAAAAGCTTCACCCTTTTTTAAAGGTTTTTAAATTATCAATCATATTGATGCGGAAGTGGGAATTCAAACTAGGCCAAGTTCATGTCTGTAGCTCAATAAGCAAATATGAACATAAAATGGTCGTTACTTTTGTAGTGTATGATTGAGCTCGCAGACAGATTTAAACAACTGTGGACTGGGTTCAGACTTACCAGGGACAAGCAGATAGAAACTGATGTCTTTGAGATTTTTGTATCATGAATTAAGGAAAAAGATATGGTTTGAATTCGTTCCATATTTAGAACTGAGTCATTTTTGTCTCACTCACTGATTCTCAACAATTTTGGTGATGTTGTGTTTTACCTTATGAACTATATATAACGTATTTTTATAACCCATATGGTTAATCATAAGTGGTGACATATGTGCACGTGTTCTCATATTAAAAATATCACATTTGCTTAGCAACAATTGTTTCAGTGCGAGTTGCAGTATTTAATCGCCTGTGACGTCATAAACTCATTGTTAGTGACCTCACTGTAGCAGGCTGTCGCAGGTGTGGCAGATCGTTTCCTGAATATTTCATTGCGGTTAAAATGGAATTGAATCGGTAATAAAGAAATTATTACACTCATAAATGTGGCATATATCTTTTACAAAACTCATGTGAATTT
Organism: Phorcus lineatus; assembly: GCA_921293015.1. NCBI lineage: Eukaryota > Metazoa > Mollusca > Gastropoda > Trochida > Trochidae > Phorcus > Phorcus lineatus. The sequence continues at coordinate 15,491,969 of OV121089.1, forward strand.
GTGTATAACTCTTGTTCTTGCTCGGGTAATATAAAAATTCACACTCGTTTTGTAAAAGTCATGATTATGAGCTACTGAGCCCATAGGTGTATTTTTAGACTTTGCTTTCAGAAGCTGGAGTTTTGAGGGAGGTACAGGGGATCAAAGATTGCACATATGATTCAGACCTTCTTCAAATAGGGCCTGCCAGGCTGTTTTCCCAAAACCATTTAATAACCTATTCTCAAAATACAGTTAGCAGTAAAAGCTAAAATGTCTTTGTAACATGATAACTTACATGGCCTTAACCCCATTCAATTTTGGAATTAAGATATTGGCGTATAAGGCCTTTAGGGGTTGTGGTTATTTGTAACATACTCACTGTAAGATCTTCAGTGCAAAGTGGTTTCTTGAGTAAAGTTGTACACACACTTAACGCGAATACACCAATCGGAACAGATCAACACTGGATACTTCCAGGAGATCACTAATTGATTGACACAATAATTAAGAATACTAGATAGGTATAGCACATTCTCTCCCAACAGAGGTAGCTACGTCATAAATTCCTATACAGCCTCTGTCTTAATACGAAGGTTTCTTGGGCACGAAATGTAGAAACCTCATTGAATGCAATCAAAGTTACCTAGTTGTGCAATCAGTAACGCCGTTTCAAAAGTTATTATTTAAAACGCTTAAGTTACTTCCGCCAGCTTTCAAAAACTTTATTCGAATAAGCACCTTGCACTGCGAGTCTTCTTTACAGAACAAAAACACCTCATTTAGTGACTGCATCATTGCATAGGCCTGTGTGAAAACGTGTTATTTATGTTATTCATTGGCTGAAATATTGCCAGGTAGTTAAAGTTGCATTATTGTCCCGCTAGACCGAGAAAACTTCGTATTAAGACAGAGGTTGTATATAGAGATTATAACCCGAGGAAGTGTGTCATATGACTTTTACGAAACGAGTGCAAATTTTTGTATTACCCGAGCGTGAGCGATGGTTATACACAAATTGGCACTCGTTTCGTAAAAGTCATATGACACACTTCCTCGGGTTATAATTTCTTTATTACCAATTCTATTTCATTTAAAACACACGGAATGCGGCCTGCTACCTTTCCTGCGGCCCGCTACAGTGAAAACAATGGTTTTATGACATCACAGACGACGTAATACGGTAACTAGCTCTGAAACAATCGTTGCTAGGCAAAAGTGATATGTGCACATGTTGAAAATATGTGACCACTTATGATTAACCATATGGGTAATAAAGGAATTTATGACGTAGCTACCTCTGTTGGGAGAGAATGGGTATAGCATGGCTTATTTTAAAAAAAGGGATTGGGATGGTAAGGTTAAGCTATACAGTCTTTAAAAGGAGTGATCACATACTCCAAAAATGAACAGAGAAAAAAGATAATATTAACTTTACCAATCTAAAATAAATTGGCCAAATCCGCCCTTTCACTCAGCAGTTGCCATGTCACCTCCCAACCTAACACAAGGCTCTATCTCACTAAATTCTAGACTTCAGATATTTATAGTCTCAGGCCTTTAGAGTGCCGACGTTGAAGATGCCTTTCAGTAAGGTGTTAACTTAGCCCAAGAGAACACACCAAGTTGGGCATACTAAATACATTGGAAGACACAAAATAGCCATAGACAGCAAACAAAGATATGAATAATGAAAATTGATACATGAATGGAAAGTGCATTTTATATGTACTTTCAATATAAGGAGGTACATGTTCACTTGAAAAGTGTGACGATACTAACAACCTCAGGTAATTTTTAATAAAGTTACTTAGCTTTGTAGGAGACAATGTTTTTGCCTCCAGCTGTAATTCCGTGATTCTGAGATACTTTCGTTTCCGGGTCATAATTCAAAAAAGGTTATATTTCACAAAACTTGGTAAGTGTTTTGACCTAGTGGTTAAGTGGTGCCTTTTTCTACACCATCCTGTCTCAAGGTAAGACGTAAAGCTTACGCTCCACTCTTGTTACCCTGGGTGTAAACCCCAGCATAAACTTCGCACCGTGGCCTAAGACCAACAAACTTTCTCAAAATAATCAACCAATGACTGGGCTTGAAAGGCCAGTCGGCAATTTATTTTGTTGGCGTCCATGCCTTCGAAAATCAAACCGAGTCAGTGAGTCAGTGAGTTCGGGATTAACGTGTTTTGAACAATATGTTAGTTTTTAAACACGTGGATGACATGCATCCGAAAGAGATTGGACAGATCAGGGAGACAGGGATCGACAGGATGAGGGAAAAGACGGAAAGAAAGACATAGTGAGAGATAGACAACAGGTGTTAGAACAACTCAAATTTGGTCTGGCTTTTACTCGACGACCTATCCAGTTTTGGTGCACCTGCCAGGAGCATGTAAGCTCGGGCTGGCATAGCTCTATGGGTCTCTGAAGCACGCAAACCACCACACCACAATAAGGTATTGGGTCAAGTGGTGGAAAATCAAACATATCCTTAAACACTGGATGTATATTTGTTGTAATAGTTTTAACAGAATTGCAAAATTTGACTCAAACATAATCACCATCGTTGATCGGTTAAAAAAACTATTGGTTCCAGTTTGTTTACCTGTGGACGTCGACATTTAGCGGCATAGTGAAAGCCAACTGGAGTTGGAGAGGCTTTCTTTGGTTGGCTGAAATTGAATCGCACACCATCGCGATAAAAGTATTTGATTGGCTGACTCATAGGCCACGACGCGAAGTTAATGCTGGGGTTTACACCCAGGGTAAGAAGAGTGGAGCGTCAGCTATACGTCTTACTCTGAGACAGGATGTTTCTACACTGGTTTTTCTGGTTTCTATGGAAACAATCTGAACTTAGTGCATATGGAGAGCATGGACCTTCCCAGGAGGCACAAAGACGTCTAAAAGACGTTTAAACAATGTCTTACCAAGAAGTTGAAAAGACGTCTAAATTTAGTCTAAAATGAAAGTTTAGAAGACATTGAAGCCAAGATGTTTAATAGACGTCTAAAAGTAGACGTCAATTAGACTTTTAATAGACGTCTATTGGATGTTTAATAAACGTCTAGAGGACGTTTTATAGATGCCTAGTAGATGTTTAATAGACGTCTATTAAACGTCTAATTGACGTTCAATGTCTAATTTTTCTTTCAATGTGGTTAAAATCAATTGAATAAACATTATGACAATTTACTACCATTTCATATATTAAAAAAATAATATAGGACAAAGACAAATATATTAGCTTAAATTAATTCATTGGATATATTGTAATATATTTCAAGTATTTTACAAAAAGCCATTTTACTACAACCATCTGATTAATTATGCTTATATGTTTATCGTTAATTGTTTACTTTCTTATAAAGATTCTATAATTTGATACTGAAAATAAAACTAATTTTGACAAAGATTATTGAATGAAATTATGGCAAAATCTAACCCATGATAACATGATGCTTTTCCAGGATTCAAGGATAATATTCCTAATAGTATGTGTAAGTAAGGCACAAGTGCGCAATATCAAAATATACCTGAAAACATTGAGCAATGTTATGCCAGATGTATATTCCATTTAAGAACAAAAACAAGACAATTTCATTGTGAATATCCTGTATTCAGTAGAGACAAAGTTTTATCTTTCAGCAGAAAATATAAAGTGCAATTTTGCCTTTTAAAACAAAACAAAAATTAATTAGAAGAACAATGTTAAAGAATGTAAAAATAATTTATTCAGTACAGTGAATACACAAAATCCATTGTATTGTTTGCTCTTTATTTTTTACACAGATTAGATACTGCATATTTGTACTAAACAATTTCAGATATTAGCATCATGAAAAGAACTTTTTTAGATATGTTTGTTCTGAACCCTTACTTTCCTTGGAGTGATAAGTATAGTCTATAGTGTCCTTTTCCTCACACATAATAGTTTCAGCAACCAAATGCACGGAGCATATCAAGAGCTTTGGTCATATCCGTGTAAGCATCATTTCTTCCTTTCCAGGACTTTGTGATACTATCTGAAAAAACTTAAAGCATTGTTAAAAATTGTAAAGTAACTTTCAAAAATGTACCATTGTTTTTAATGTGTGCTGAGTAATGTATCAGAACCAAATGTGCTACACATTGATAAAAATTCAAAGTATAAAAACCTCTCAACAACAGTTTCAAAACTCAAAACCGATTGATAACACTATCTAACATGCTCAGTCGAATTCAATATTTTAGCAAATGTCTTAGTTAAATTTAAATTATTTCTAAATAGTACTATATGATATTTATTCATTCTTAAACACGATCTCATTCAAAATGGTGTGTCTTATGTTTTCATTTCACCGTGCTATAAAATTTCGAGTTAAAAAAAATACACACTTTCAAAAACTTTCAAATTCTTAAGATTAGAGAAGACCTGAGTTCACTTGTAAAGGTTGTGTTCTCAAAATTTGTCAGGAATTGATCATACATAATTATTGTCCCCCGCCGCAACGCGGAACGGGGGACTTTGAATTCAGCGCCGTCCGTCCGTACGTACGTATGTCCGGATTCTTGTCAACGCGATAACTCATGAAGCTTAGCACCTAGAGTGTTCATATTTGGTGACAGCTTTCAATGGAGGAAGACTCAGACGCCAGTCAACATTGGTGACCTTGACGTCATTTTCAAGGTCACCACGACAAACTTGTGAAGCTTAGCACCTAGAGTGTTCATATTTGGTGACAGCCTTCAACGGAGGAAGACTCAGACGCCAGTCGACTTTGGTGACTTTGACGTCATTTTCACGACACTTTGACCAATAACAATTTGCATAAGACTGTTAATCATGACCAATAACAATTTGCATAAGACTGTTAAACATGACCAATAACAATTTGCATATGACCTGTAAATCATGACCAATAACAATTTGCATATGACCTGTTCATAATGACCAATAACAATTTGCATATGACCTGTTAATCATGACCAATAACAATTTGCATATGACCTGTTCATAATGACCAATAACAATTTGCTTATGACCTGTTAATCATGACCAATAACAATTTGCATAAGACTGTTAATCATGACCAAACACAATTTGCATATGACCTGTTAATCATGACCAATAACAATTTGCATATTACCTGTTAATCATGACCAAACACAAATTGCATATGACCTGTTCATCATGAGCAATAAAAATTTTCTTATGACCTGTTAATCATGACCAATAACAATTTGCTTATGACCTGTTCATCATGACCAATAACAATTTGCATATGACCTGTTCATCATGACCAATAACAATTTGCATATGACCTGTTCATCATGACCAATAACAATTTGCATATGACCTGTTCATCATGACCAATAACAATTTGCATAAGACTGTTCATCATGACCAATAACAATTTGCTTATGACCTGTTCATCATGACCAATAACAATTTGCATATGACTTAATCAGCTCGACCAATGATGATATATCAAAAGAGATGTTACATATTTTAACAAATTTTGGTTGTCATGAATCATTGCGGTAGTTCTGAGACTTATTTGAGTACGTCAGCCAATAAAATGGATGAACAGGATAACATTTGTAGGTATTGATAACTTATCACAGTTGAGATTATAGTTTTTATCATACTTGCCCACGAAAAGTAACAGCAAGCATTTTTGAAGCCAGACCTTGTAGTGTTACTTGCCCAGGGAATCAGTCAACGGCAGTTTTTCCTCACTGAAGAGTCATAGAAATTGAAACTTTGTGTAAAGACTTCTTAGCTGATGAGGATTCTAATTTATAGATTTGCTGACCCTGTGATAATAATGATACGCCCTAAAAAACTATTTAATAAAGCATTTTTACCTGTTTTTTTACATGTTAAAGTTTCATTTTGAAATTTTCATCATGGTAGGGTTTTTTTAATTGATGTGTACCAAGTAAGGAAGGATTTAGTCATGACAAATTGATCCCATTTAGTTTGAAATGTAATTCAACAATTGAGAGTTTGTATTGTCATTTGACACTTTTGATTTTTTGCATAATTTTCAGGTGACCAAGATGGTGAGTGCCGTGCATACGGAAACTTAGGGTCTGCATACTTCTCTAAGGGACATTACAAGGAGGCACTGTCCAACCACCGCTACCAGCTTGTGCTTGCCATGAAGCTCAAAGACCGTGACACCGCCGCCTCCTCCCTCAGCAGTCTGGGACATGTGTACACTGCTGTTGGAGACTACCCCAATGCCCTCAACAGCCATAAACAATGTGTGTTGCTCCTCAAGCAGAGCAAAGACCGACTTGCAGAGGCCAGAGAAATAGGAAATGTTGGTGCGGTGTATCTAGCAATGGGCAACTTTCATAGTGCTATAGAATGTCATTATGAACACCTCAAAATTGCAAAATACCTCAAAAGTCATTTGGAAGAAGCTCGTGCTTACAGTAACCTTGGTAGTGCTTACCATTACAGAAGAGAGTTTGAAAAAGCAATTGCATACCACAATAGTGTCCTTCAGATAGCAAAGCAGCAGTCAGATAGAACATTAGAGGCCCGTGCATATGCAGGTCTTGGTCATGCAGCCCGATGCATGGGAAATGTCAGCCAAGCACAAGGCTTTCATGAGAAACAATTGGATAATGCTTTACAAACTAAAGACAAAGTTGCGGAAAGTAGAGCCTGTTCAAATTTAGGAATCATTTATCATCAAATGGGGGAATATGAAGCAGCATTAAAACTGCATGAGAACAATCTTAGGATTGCCAAGTCTCTAAATGACAAAGCTGGCCAAGGCAGAGCTTATGGTAACATAGGAAATGCTTACAGTGCATTGGATCAGCATGAATTGGCTGTTAAATACCACAAACTTGAACTGACTATTGCTTCTGAAGTGAATGATCGCCATTCAGAAGGATCTACTCATGGTAATCTAGCAGTTGCATATCAAGCTTTAGGACTGTATGAAAATGCGCTTCAGCACTATTTGTCTCATTTAAACATTGCTAGGGAACTGAAAGACACATCCAGTGAGGCAAGAGCTCTTGGTAACTTAGGTAACTTTCACTGTGCAAGAGGAGATTACACCAGTGCTATATCCTTCTATGAGCAGTATCTGAGCTTGTCACAAGAACTTCAAGATATGGAGGGGGAAAGTAAAGCATGTTTCAGTCTTGGATATGCGCATTATTCCCTTGGAAATTTTCAAGAGGCTGTTCGCTATTATGAACAGGATCTGTCATTAGCACGAGAGATGAAAAATAGGCTTTCTTTAGCAAGAGCATATTGCAATTTAGGTCTTGCTCACAAATCCCTGAAGAATTTTGGCGACTCCTTAGAGTGTCAGAAAAAGTGTCTAGGTTTAATGGATGCTCTAAGAAATCCTGCAGGCAAGTTCCGTGCTTTGGGAAATATTGGTGATCTTCTTTTGAAAACCGGTGATATTGAAGAAGCCTTAAAAATCTATCAGCAGCAGCTCCAATTGGCTAAAGACAGTCAAGACCCAGATCTGCAGGCTACTGCTTATGGATGTCTGGGTGTGGCATACCGTTTGCTTGGACAGTGTGATAAAGCTCTTGGCTTCCACACTCAAGAACTCAGTATCAGACAGGAAACAAACAATCTGAAGGGTGAATGTCGAGCTCATGGTAATATGGGAAATGTTCACATGTCACTTGGAAATTATTTGTCAGCTTTCAAGTGTTACGAAGAGCAACTTGATAGAAGTCGAGATCTGAATGACAGTGAGTTGATTGGGCAAGCTTGTGGTAATCTTGGTATTACAAAGATGAACATGGGTCAGTTTGAAGAGAGTATTGGATTATTTGAACAACAGTTAGCTATGCTTGAACAGCTGTATGGAGAAATACCAATGAGAGATAAGGGGAAGGCATTTGGAAATCTTGGTGATTGTTATGAAGCTCTTGGCGATTATGAAGAAGCTGTCAAATGTCATGAACAGTTTCTTGTATTAGCTCAGCAATCATGCAATCTAAATGAACAGGACCGAGCCTACAGAGGGCTGGGAAATGCCCACAGAGCAATAGGTAATCTTCAACAGTCTCTTGTGTGTTTTGAGAAGAGACTTGTTGTGGCTCATGAGCTGAAGAGTAGTGCTGCAAAGGCATCAGCTTATGGAGAGCTTGGATGTCTGCACAGTCTTCTAGGAAACTTTGAGCAGGCCATCTCCTGCCTAGAGCACCAGTTGGCTATAGCCAAAGAGATGGGAGATGAGCAGTGTGAGGGGGATGCGGCTTGCGGGCTTGGAGGCGTATACCAACAGATGGGCGAGTATGAGGCTGCACTCAGGCACCACCACATTGACCTCCGCATAGCAGAGGCAAACAGCAGGACAGCCTGCCAGTGTAAGTCACCCATATCTCATTCTCCCAACATCTTCAGATTTAACATGCACTGTCCCTCTAATGCAATAGACAACATGTCATTAAATATTGTTTTAATCTTGTGTATGTCATATATTTTAAGCTCATTTTGGCCTGAAACCCTGATGGGCTTATGGCATGGCAAGTCGTCCGGCATCCGTCTTGTCAGACTCATTAGCTGATGGAGATTTTAATCCATAGATTTGGTGACCCTGTGGCGCTTAATAGGGGTGACAAGGAGTTTTGCTCTATAAAAGCTATTTTTATCTTCTTCTAAGGGACAGCACCTTAAAACATATTTTCATCTTTTTCTCAAAAAGCAAAATGCCTAGAAAGTTATATCCTAGTTTACAGACTCCTCATTGAGATTCTTAATTATAGATTTAATGACCTTGTGTCCCCCAAATGTGACTACTTTTAAAGTTTGTAAAATGAATTAGAGATAGCCTGATGAGCTACAGATCCAATGGCTCTAGTTTTAACTGTTGGTTAACTTAAACTTTTTGTTGAAATGTGATTTTAATAGATATTTCAAGTATGTTTTTTCATCAAACTTGCAGTCTTGCAGTTAAAAACCATTTAATTCATACAGGTCGTGCCTTTGGAAATCTCGGGTTGTCATACGAATGCTTAGGCCAGTATGAAGAGGCTGTCAAGTGTCAAGAACAGCATCTCAGCATTGCTGCTCAAATGAATGATCGGGTTGCCAAAACTCTTGCTTATACCAGCCTAGGTGGGTTGCCCCAAGTCTTTCACAACTTTTGAGTTTGACCGTTCATCCTTAATTTTCAGTTCTGTCCCTCAGTACAAATTAGAAATAATCCATAGTGTGATATTCTTAGGTTCATTGAAAAGCTCATTCCTTACAGTCTTTTAATTATGCACTTTTTCCAATTTTGACTGCATGTTGATGGTTCTTTGAGGAATTACATGACTGTTTAACAATTTTGACCATTATCACTTAAACAGTCTCTCTGGATTGAGTTGCCTCTTTTCTCAATGTAAGGAGAGTTGAATGGGGTATGAAAATATATTTTTCAAATTGTGGTATGTGTATTGTTGTTATGGTCATTTTAACCTCCTCTTGATGATATTACCTCCTTTGGAAATTCACACGTTCAATTTGCAATGATTTTAGCTCATCTGGCCTGAAAGGGCCAATGGGCTAATGGCATGGCATGACACAGTGTCCTGCATCCAGCTGGCCCTCTGTCCAGCTGTCACTCCATCTGAAAATGTTTCACCATTTCATCCTTTGAATTTGAAATCTTGTGTACAGACTCCTTTACTAATGAAGTTTCAAATTTATAGCTTTGTCACAGGAGCTATGGCCCTAGAACCCAATTTTCTTCTTCCTCCTCTGGAACAAGAGGCTTTAACCTTTAAGTTGCGGGTCCCAGGAATATTCCGGGATGAAGTTGATTATTGATCACTGGCAGCAGAAACCAACAGATACTTCCACCAGCAAGTCAATGGTAAGGTTCTAAAAACCTGTTCTTGCCTCAGGCAGTGTTACTAAACACATTCATGAAATTGATTATGGATCAATGGCAGCAGAAACCAACAGATACTTCTGCCAGCAAGTCAATGGTAAGGTTCTTAAAACCTTTTCTTGGCTGAGGCAATGGTACTATACACATTCTTTAGAGATGAAAGTATTCGTAGCAATGACTATAGCAATGTCTGTGGTTGTACAGAGGGATGTGATGTTGCCGCCTTTCTTTACCAAATGCATGCCTCTCGACAGGTTCTGGATATTCCTACATTTTAATGATAACAACTTAATGCCGGGACCAAACACACCAAATTTTTCACCAATCAAATAACTTGGCTATTTGTACCAACAAATTGTGCATCGTTTTTCGAGAGTTTACAAGCCGCATCATAACATTTGTGTTGACGAAGGAATGGTGCCTTGGAAAGGATACAATCTTGACAAACCAAAGTAGTGTGGTATAAAGACATACATGTTGTGCGACTCCACAATGGTTATGTTTGCAAGTTCAAACTCTACACTGTTGGAGGGAAAATGTATGATCTCATCATGGACTTGGTGAAGGATTACGATGGTTAAGGATATTGTGTTCATAATTAATTTCTATTCCTCTGTGGCATTGTATATAAACTTGTGGGAAACGGGAACTGGTGTGACTGGAATGTTCAGAGGAAATCGCAAAGGCATTTCTGACAGGGTAAAGAAAGCACTGAAAAAAACAAAAGAAAGGGGATATGATTGTCTATCACAACCAAGACCTACTCTTTTTAGGTATGAGGACAGGAAGTCAGTGATGCTCATGTCAACTGTAGAAGACACTGAAATTGTAGAGACAGGGAAGAAGAACCGAGTGATTTTGGAACCAAATACAAAACCATGTATTGTACATGATGCTGTCGTATACCCCGTTCAAAATAACCTCTCAAATGGTTGAAGCGTGTGTGGTTTCACTTGTTGAACATTTGGCATGTTGAACGCAGGTAAAGGTAGGTAAAGAACCTTCTTTCGAATGTAAAGAGTATTGTGTGGCTCTGTGTACAGCATCATGTTTCAGACTTTATCACATGTCACAAGATTACACTATATCTTACATCAGCTTGATGACGAAGACTGATAATGAGGAGGAAATGAAGGACAATAAAGAAATATATCTTTTTTCTATTGTGTAAAAGAAACAGAGAAAGTAAATGTGAACTGTCACTGGACGTTCAATAAGAGTCGCATCACGAGCCTCCCCTGATCATTCGCGATTTTTATCTTCTGAAACGGGTGGCACAACTTCATTACTTTTATGTCATTGGAAAGAGAAAACAACTGGCTTTGATTCAATATGACATTTGCATATGTGCATGAAACAATACAAACAGCTCACTGCCGCTGGTCACTGCAACTGGTCCATTATGCTATATGGTCTACTCCTTCCCAGCCCTTCCTAGACCCAAGAACAGATCAAACAGACCATGGCTCTTATGCCTGATTTGCCACTAAGTTGGTACATCAACAGAAAACAGTCATTCAGAAAAGGAAGAAGGCACATGTTCCTTTCTTGCAAGATTGGCAATAATTCAGAGATTTCTGAGAACACCATAGCATCCTAGTTTAGAAGATAATTGGGCTACCCACCTTCATACTTAAAATCCAGGCAACACAGAGGGAATGTTAACGCACAAATTTTTAACAATCACAATTATTGTACGTATTCATTTGAAAACTTTCCTCTGGATTAAAGGTATATTTCTGTCAATCCTTCTTGACATTTATGGGGGATTTGGGTGAGAAAAATTATATGTTGAATGTTTGAATTTCCAAAAGAGGTTAATTTCTCAAAGAAGAAAACAACATGCATACCAAAAAAGATTTGTATTTAATATCTTCATACTTAGTAGATCTCTCTGGACGTAGAGAAAATGGGCATCACAATCAAGAGATATGTCAACATAGAATGAGTAATCGTGATTGTTCTAATTCATTTATAACCAAGGCATTGTCAAAATAAGAATGCATGATAGATCAACCCTGCTGTATTGAGTCATAAATTCAGTTGTAAACTTGCAATTACATTGTCCATGATGGGTAAATGTTTTCAATTTTCATGGAATGTATGAAGTTTTGTGAAGGTGGTTTGTCTTTTGACTTAATTTGGATAATTATCAGATTTGGAAACAATGTCTATCAGATAGCTTTATGAAATGGATAACACCCTCAATTTGCTGTCTGCAGGGAGGGTACACCATGCTCTTGGTCATCATTCCCAGGCAGTTCAGTATCTCGAGCAAGGATTGCAGATAGCAGAACAGTTGTCACGACGCGAGGATGAAGCCAAGATAAGGCATCGTCTTGGTCTGTCCATGTGGGGAGCAGGGCAGCTTGAAGACTGTCAAGGACAACTATACAGAGCAGCTGACTTATTTGAGAGCATCCGACGTGAATCTCAGTGTAGCAGCGAGTACAAGCTATCTTTGTTTGATCTCCAGACTGCTTGCTACCAATCTCTGCAGGTAAATTCCTTGTAATATGTACAGACTGCTAAATATTTATACCCTGCAGCTCTGTTTTTGTTTTGTCTACAATCTTCTTAACACCAGCCCTACAAGGTAAGTAAACACCCAACTACAAAAAAGTGGCCACATACATACAGCATAGTCTGTCCATATGTATGTGTCCTTATGACTGCTTCCTCTGCATTGTATTTCTCGAGTTCTTTTCAGAAAGTCTTTCTTTTTTACAGGGTATGTATATGTATTTGCACTTTTTGAAGAATTTGATTATCGTTTACATAGTTTGTATACATACATAATAAGTGCAACACCCTGAAAACCTGCTCTCATCTTCTTCTCATGAATCAAAAAGGCTAGAAAGCTGAAAATTGTGTACAGACTCTTTACAAAATTGGGATTCTGTGACCCTGAGACCTCAATAAGGGCCAAAGTGGTCACAGCCTCATAAACCATTTAGGTCTCTTACAGATCAAAGAAAACTAAGTTCTTGTGTGGAAAACTCATTGGCAAACTGGAGAGTCTGTTTTGATTTTATCTAAAATGAAATAGCAAAATGCGTGGTGAGCTACAGAGCCATTGGCTCAACTATTCAAATGTTGTAAAAATATGGAGTCAATATTTACAATGCTTCTTACCAATTGAATTAAAATAAAATGCATTTAAAAGAGGCTGGCGGGGAATGTTAAACTTATGATGTGAGGGAACAATATTTTATAGATAACATTAATTACAAATGCATAAGGGAATAACTATTTTCAACACCAAATATGTGAGTGCATGACTTAAGACTGGTTGAAGTATAAGTCTTATTTATAACCATTGATCTTCATTTATTTCACAGTTTTTCCACTGTCTTCTTGCTCCATTTGAAAGTCTTCAAACTTGCATGATAAGTTGTAAGCAAAACAGCTGATTAACCATTGACCACAGCCAAGCTGTCCAAGCTTACTTTTAGTTGAACGTTATTTTGGTCTACTTTTCAAGCTTGCCTACACCTTCACTTTAATTCCCTTGAACTATAGCAGGTCATAAATGATTGAACGTCATATACGCTAATATGAAGATATAGCTGAAGGCGAATATATTTGTTATAATCATTAAATGATAAACTGTTATTTATAATAGTTTTAACATACAAGTGCACATACCTGTTAATCAAACAAAATGCAAGTAACATATGGAACTGAAGGCAATTTATTCTTCTTTATGAAGATATAAAATATAACAATAAATTTGTAAGACTCAAATCCATGGCAGGCCTCAAATCTGTGGCGGATTGCCAAATCTATGGCAGATTTTCAAATGCCTGACATTTGTACCTTTTTTTTTATTTTTCTGCAATGATTAACCAGGCCTTACGCTAGACAAACTTAACCTAAAATTCGTCGACAGGAATCCAAGGGTTACAAAAGATAGTCTTTCAATATCTTAGGACTAAAGAAGACGGACTCACCGCAAATGTCTTATTTACAAGTAAGGTATTGTTTAATGTATTTTTGTAATTGGGATATGGACTCTTATTATTTGGTCGTTATCCATTTGCAATATCTCTCTGTGACTTACCTAATTATTACGCTAGCGATGCAATTGGGCCTTACGACGGGAACAGTTAGCTATTATGATGTCATCACACAATGACGTCACTTAGCATGACGTCATGAAACAGTCTAACAATCAAACAAGCCACAGATAAGGAAAATCCGCCATAGATTAAAGACCCGCCACAGATCTGAGTCCTACATATTTGCCTGGGTTAACTCATTAACGCCGAGAGCCGCGTATATGCGTCAAAATAATGAGATCCTCACAGCGAGAGCCGCATTTAAGCGTCCGTTAATTAGCAGTTTCTCACAGCGAGAGACGCTTATGTGCGTCCGTCGTATAGTATAACAATGAACTTATTTTTAAAATCAGTTTAGCATCCATTAATGTAGATAACAGTTTAGTAAATAAGATGCTATCCTCAGGAAAGCAATAAGAAATGAAAATCGTTGCTCTTTGTGCAAAAAATATACTACGTTTGGTAAATGAAAACATTTTGAATATGTTGATTTTGGAAGGGGAAAATAAATACTTTAAAAAGAAGGTTTATTTATTCAGATGAAACGATTGGAATCTTTGTGAAGTTACCAATTTTGAAACATTGTTAGATATATTGTATTTGTAAAACGCTTTGAATTCATATATCTAAGACGAAACGAGAGGAAGCGTTATTATAAACATTTATGTACATGTATTCATAAATCATTTGTTAAGAATTTGAGGCTATTGAAAGTGACACTTTGATTTTACCTTTACTTCTTGAATGCATCACTTTGGGGATGTCATGTCATGAACTAACAATTTGATAATTGCATGTAATTAATATTTTGAATGCCAGTGTTGTTCTACTTTGAATACTATTATTAATATGACAGTTTGTTCGAATATTACTTTACTGAACTAGCTGAGCGCATCCTATATCATTCACGGTCAGTAGCGGTCCTATAACAATAATAGTTTTAGCATGTACATGGGTTTTTTTAATTCGACAATATGCTTCATAGATCCACGACCCTGTCTGCCATTGAATGGATACATACACATGTTAAATTATGATTAGAGTTGACAACGTCCCAACAGAATAAATCACTTGGTCAATATTAATAATCATTACATTCGTTAATGTTACGTGCTATCTCTTAAATCAGGATATCATTTCCATAAATTCTTAATCATTATTCAGATAGTTGAAATACCGACACACTGTATCTACTCAACATGGTGTGAAGATATGCAGTATTTGTATTTACAAATAGGAATGCATATAAATCAACATTATGTGAAAATATTAGGTGCGTTACGTGTTTATGTGTTAGTACTTGCAAAGGTGTGTACAATATGCCGCCATCAAATCACTGTAGTGGTAGATTGAGAAAGACAATCTAACATGAAGATTGACAAATGCTTATAAGTGATATTTGGTATATATTATAATATGTAAATGTGTGTCTGTGTTTATTATTTGCTGTTCTTTAAGTACTGTTGTTAAGGTATAAGTAAGAGAAATTGTCTCTCATAACATTTTGACCAATATAAAAGGTGCAATATCTAATGCAGTTTACTTGTCAATTTTATTTGGTGAGACAATGAAAACAATTTCACTCTCTCTCCCTCCCTCTCTCTTTGAGTATGTTTATGAATTGAAATCAGACAAACCGCAAAATATAAACTCAATGGTGAAATATCACATGTTATATTCCTGTAAAGTATCAATATTCAGCACCTGCATCTATCTTCATGAAACTATAAAACAATCAATACTTTATGGCACAAGGCTAGACAGTGTCCGTTCAACAGTCGCTCACAAAGGCTGTCGCTAAAAAAGCGGTGCTTTGTACTAATTGGTCTCGCTACAGCGAGCAGCGTCTGTGGTCAGTGGCCCAGGTGTTGAGCCGTGAAGCTGTCTGGCGTTAATGAGTTAAGAAGGTATGTAGTACGAAAGGTAGGACCGATAGTTAGTGATTTGATAAGTGCCTTTTCGTGACAAATTTTGCGACATTTGTCACATCATTGCAACTTGTTTTGTTTTTCTACAAATATTTGAATTATACATGGAAATGAAGATGATTTATTCTTCTTTTTAATTATATAAATATAATAAAAATGTATCACTTGGTGTGGAATATATATTGTGTGCAACGAGGGTACTATCATGGGCAAGATATTACCCAAATTATATTAAAATTATATTTATAGAAATTAGAAAAATGTATGATTAATTTACAGAAATATCCAAATTACATTAACACTTCAAATATACAATTTATCATTATTCATAAGATACATTGTCACAATCTTTTAAGAGTAGACCATATTTCTCATAATCACCTTTTCACCTAAGGATACAAAATGTCAGAGAAAAATCTTCGTTCTAAAAAGTAGACAACTCGTCTATCTAAGACAATTGTCTTTAAATAATAATCCTCTTGCAAGCGTTGACACTGACAGTGATTTTAGTAGATAAAGCCTTAGGCTAATTAAGCTAATCCACTTAAGAACTTAATTGACTTCATCTGATTAATCTTCAAGTTTTCAAGACATGTCAATTTATAAGTCCAATGAAAACAATAACTGGCTAGAAAATTAGTGACGTGGTTAACAAGATTAAAAATCTAACCAATGAGAGATCACCTTCATTTACCTTTATAAACCCAGATAGAAATTAAATCTTTAGTTAGAGTTAGAGTTTGGATACCATCTAGACACTTCTCAAATCAAGACTCCAGGGGCTGAGTATAGATTGTCATGCCATGGAGGGATCATCCAGCTGTTATCTACATATTATTATCATTCTGTTGTGAAAATTGTTCCTGTGAATAAATTTGTGCATAACTATTCCACGGACTTTGGATTTCTTCTGCCTAGAGTTAATTCCCCATTAAAAACTAGACAGCAAGACCGTCATCCCGGAATATCCAAAGTTGGGGCAGATGAGGAATACCTACAACCCTGCTTCAGCTGTGTGATAGTACCTTAAGGTATTTGACCAAAAAATTTGATATTTATAATATATATATATACTTAAAAATCACTAACATTACGCTCCTTTATTGTCTTCATGATCATTTGCAAATATTACATAGAATTGAAGACAATATTTTCATCTTTATTTCAACTTAACATTTGTAATAATGTGCGCTGCGGTTATATAGATAGTAAGTGTTAAAGAAAGGTAGGTGATAAAATCGCTTCTCAGTTAACAAGATTTGAAAAGAGAGACTGGTTGTTTGTGTGATACTTGGTAGGTCTTTATTTTCATATAAATTTATATGTGTATGAAAATCAATAAAGTCTATCCTTTTTTCTTTATTGTGATATATCAAAATATATGAAAATATCAAAATGTGCTGAAGAGTTTACGTGATATAAGGTAAATAAATGGTAAAAAACATAAGAATAAAAAAACACCTTTTAGCGGCTCTTACTGTATCTTTATTTTATTATACCCCCGCCTTACAGCGTAAGCGGGGGTATATAGCGTTCATTCTGTCCGTCTGTCCGTCCGTTACAAATCTTTGTCCGGAGCATTTCTCCTAAACTATACATGCTATCTTCATCAAACTTCATACACTTATAAACCATGATCCCTAAATGTGCCTTTTGAGGGTTAGACCAACAAATGATTTTTATCTTTTGCAGTTTCCATGGAAACATGACTAAAACAGTGACTATGACCAAGTCCTTTGTCCGGAGCATTTCTCCTAAACTATACATGCTATCTTCATCAAACTTCATACACTTATAAACCATGATCCCTAGATGTGCCTTTTGAGGGTTAGATCAACAAATGATTTTAATTTTTTTGCGGTTTCCATGGAAACATGACTAAAACAGTGAATTTATGACTAAGTCCTTTGTCTGGAGTATATCTTCTAAACCGTACATGCTATCTTCACCAAACTTCATACACTTATAAACCATGATCCATTGGTGCGCCTTTTGAAGGTAAGACCAAAAAATTATTTTTATTTTTTTGCGGTTTACATGGAAACGTTACTAAAACAATGACTATCTGACAAAGTGCTTTTTCCTGAGCATATCTCCTAAACTATACATGCTGGCTTCAACAAACTTAATACACTTATCAACCATGATCCTTAAGTGAGCTTTTTGAGGGTTAGACCAACAAAGAAAGCCAGACTATAGTTTGAAGCGGGGGTATGTGAGCTGTGCTCACTTCTTTACTTGTTTTTATTTTATACAGCACATATACAAATCAAAATTAGCTTTTTGTGCGGCGCTTGCCGTGTCTTTATTTATTTTTGCGCATGTACACATTTTACATGGAAAGAAAGACAATCTTTCTCTCTGTCTTATGATATAAAAATTGTCAAAATACGTTGAGCACATCATGTAAAAATTGGTGTGACAAAATGGTGTAAAACTAAAAATATGTAAAAATCACCTTTTTTGCGGCACATACTGTATCTTCAATTCAGGTAGCGTAGTTATGTATTTTATATTGAATTGAAGACAATTTTCTGCTCTTTCAAATGATCCAACCGGTATTGTAATCCGCCCATGGGTTCAGAGCATAGGGCGTGCGATATAAGGTTGTACGTTTGGTGTGAGTGCAGGCTTGTAAGCAAACGATAGCACGCGTGGGACGGTAAGCTCGTGCGAGCGGGGAGAAAGTGCCCACAGGCTATTAGCACGTGCGGCGGGGAGTGGGGGAAAATTGAGTGATTTTAACGCTTATTTTCGGTACGATAAACGGTATGAATGTTTGCATAATTTTCGGAACATGTACGCGCATTATTTAGAACACCAACGAAACAAAATTCGGTAGCTTAGGGACAGACGGACGGAAAGTACTAGCATTAAACTGACACTACTGCCGTACAACATTTGCCCGTCTTTCGCTACTGTGAACCTCGGCGTTAATGAGCTAGCGTGAGAAAAATAGAGTTTGGATGTCGCATCTCGCCTAGAGGACATGCGGTCAAAGCAAATTTCAACCCGGACAGGCCCGGGACCCGCATCTTAAGGGTTAACATGCTAATTAGTTCTATAATTTGTAGTGTGTCAATTAGATTTACAATAAACTTTTCACGACTTTAAATGAAGTAAGTTTCATTGATCATGCAAATGGTCAAGTTGTAAAACCTCAAATTATGCATGATCATATCAACTGGAAACTATCAATTATAAACTTTAAAATGTCTTTATTCAATTAATCATACATACTTTGTTTTAAAAGATATTCCATTCACATTATATTCTCATATTCTAAATACACTCAGAGTATCAAGAAATAAATTTTATTTTAACATAAATGTTAATATTATACAAATTGAATCTAATAATAAATCATATATGAACCAATAATCTATTAGGAAACCTGGATGTATTATCAACAAATGTAAAATTTTATATATTTGAAAATAAAGTATTCCCCTTTTATGATATGACTTAAACATTTAACAATCTTAACAGAACATGAATGGATATACATTATTTCATAATTCAATAAAACAAGTATATTCTTAGATTCTTTTTGCACAATCATCAAACTTCCTCAGATCTTAATTATGTCCCATGGTAGAAAGTACTTCCCAGAAAAGTTAGTTATAAATATAGAAATATTTTGAACAAAGTATTTTTGCAGGTAAGGGTATCTTACCTTTTTGTCGACCCTGAAAAAATCCATTGAAGTGCTATGTTGTTTTTTGGTTGTTGTTACAAAGGATTAATGTCAGGGAGACACTAAAAGTTGAACTCATGTGCGAATAGTGATCAATTTATTTGTGAAATGTGTTCACCCTGTGACAAGATATATATACCTGCTCACTTAATAATTAGTTAGTTCACTCAATACAACTAATTAATCAAATCATAAACCACATATAAGCTAGAAGTCTTTGAGTGTCTTTTTTGTCATTTGACCAATTAGCTACAACAACAAAAACGATGGTGAGAAGGATGTTGTGTTTCCAAAGTATACCTTTTCAGTAGATGATTAACTTCTCAGCCCACCCAGTAATTTATTGCAAAACCATTGCTGCATTGTTTTACCTTGCTCATTTTAGAAGAACCATTGTGGTTAATGATCAGTTTACGACCAAAAGATGATGGACAACGGTTTCACTCCTGGGACAATGTTTCACTCAAAGTTGCAACATTGCTGCAATAAAGCAGAGCTATTGCAGCACTGTAGATTTTTTTGTAAGGGTTTCTATATTTAAAATGTGGCATATACAAATTTTATATCAAATCGAAGACAGCTTTTTTCTCTTTATCATGATATAGTAAATTTTTTATTGCACAAAGATGTTGAGAAGATATGAGCGAAAGAAAGGTGCATGACGAAATTGCCGTTCAGTTCACATGATTTGGATAGAGAAATTAGCTTTTGTGTTGGGTTGGGCTTGCTGTGTCGTTATGTATTTTTGTGCATATCCAAATTTTATATGGAAGACAATCTATATCTTTTTTTGTGATATAAATATTGTCAAAATACTTTGAGCAACTGATGAGAAATGCAGTTTGAAAAAAAGTTAAAAAACTAAAAGAATATCTGAAAATCAGCTTTTTTATGCCACATTCTGTATCTTCATTTGAGGAAAGCAGATATGTATGTTATATCGAATTGAAGACAATTTTCTTCTCTTTCAAATGATGTATTAAAATCTTCAGATCATAGGGTGTGCAATAGCAAGGTGTGCTTTTTGTGTGAGCAAAAATAAGACGCGCTGCTGGGTAAGCTCGTGCGCAAGGGGAGTTGTAACTCACAGGTCTATAGCAGACATGACGGATAGTGGGGGATAATTGAGCATTTGTAATGCATGTTTTCGGTACGATTATTATGATCAATTTCTATAAAACCTTCGGAAAATATACTCTCATTATTTAGAACAACACAAAAAAAAACATCGGCAGCTCAGCGAAAGCCAGATCGTAAATACAGGTGGCGTTCACTAATGCCTACATGGAGGAATGCATATACGGTCTTATCAAAACATCTTCGTGCACCAGTGTTATCGTTTGAGAGTTTAACTCAACATCACAATCGGGTCAGGTGCCGGTGTGACTGAGTGCATGCCAATATCACGTCAAGCCAAATAATGGAGAATCTAACTTCCCATCGACCTCTCGTCAGATGACAAATAAATGCCTTCGAACGTAAACACTAATGTTTCATCGATGATGCCATATTCATATTCAAAGTTATTAAACATGTTACGTTGAATTTTAACTCTTTCTGTCATTTATCTTCAGCTGAATAACTCATTCTAGCGATTTTGCATGAACATCAATCAACACGTACAAAATGGACGGGTCACTACAAAACAAACTTTCATCTTTCCACAGTGATATAATAGTTTCGCTATTTGTGAAAGCAGTGTCGATATATTACTTACTAAACGTAAACTAGTAAAGTAAATGGTCATAAAGTTTCGATATTTTCCCCATAATGTTTCTCATATAGACGGAAGCAAGAGACCTAATTTTGCACTATTTCCTGTCACTGACCTGGCCGTAAAGTATCAGTATGCAATGACCTAGTTTCTACTTCTAGCGTTTCATATGCTAAAGTCATCATTTTCGGGGAAATTATGACAAATCTAAAATGGATAATAAAGAAGTTATTACACTCGCAAGTGTGTCGTATGATATATACGAAACTCATGTCAAATTGTTGTAGTAGTTACAAACTCATGTTCATCACTTTTATGGAGTTTATGTTTCTCTTATTTTTTTATTAACACATGTAACTATGATAATCGTTACAATGTTCACAATATTGTTTCATAATCTTGGCAGCAAACGCTATCATGATTGGCAAACTTGCTATGTGGGTATGTGAACTTTGCTATGCTTTGTTATTTACTACAAAGTGCAAAAAAACAATACCTAAAGTTATATTCCTCATATGATCTACAATCTTGATAAATATCAGTACCTTTGTAACTTAGTGTTTACGTTGTTTGGATTCACACCAGAGAAATAAGTATCAGAAACCATTTGCCAAGATGTCACAAGTTTTCCCTTTCTTGAATTGCATCTTAAAGGTATATGTAAAGGATCTGCACATTTATAATTATCTCGTATGTATAATAATCTAATATTATTAAATGGACAACAATGTATTTTTGTTAAAAATTTGCTTTTTTTTTTACCAAAACTTGTCTTTCATAGCCTACTGAAACTACTTATTCAAATATTTTTTTAATTTTTTGTTTGTTTTAGTCTTCATATCTGACTACTTTTCTATATGCATGATTCTCAATGTATGTATTAATATCGAATAATAACATTTCAGAGGGTGCTTGTGGCATTAGGACGACATGAGGAAGCTCTGGCTGTGGCAGAGAGAGCCTGTACTCGGGCATTCATAGACCTTCTTCTTGAGAGACAGGCAGGTTCAGCTGGCTTGTTTAATGGAACAACTATGGATTTGACTCCCATTACAATGGAGCAGATCAACCTGACTATCAGCAAGCAGCCTGGAGTGGTCCTGTCCTTCTCAATTGCTGCCGGCTATCTTTTTAGTTGGCTGCTTACTCCAACTGAAGGTTAGTATTGCTCCTCCCTTCTAGTCTTCTTGTACCCCCCCTCCCAAGTAAGCAGGTTATATAGTCGTCATTCCGTTCGTCCTTCCGTCCGGTAAATTTACTCAAAAACTCAGGTCTAGATCAACCAAACCAAACGAAGTAAGCGGGGGTATATAGCAGTCATTCCGTCTGTCGGTCTATCCTTCCGTCCTTCAGTGCGGTTAATTTACTCAAAAACCGTAAGTCTAGATCAACCAAACTTTTCACACTTGTTAACCATGACCTTGTCTACAGTTTGGACCACTTTTGAATTTTCTGGAATTCATTTTTTTTTTGTCGTTTCCATGGAAACGTAATTTTTTGGACTTAGTTATATGGTGTACAAAGGGTACAGATTTTCTCAGAAACTATTACACCTAGAAGAGTGAAATTTTTTGTATACACCTGATGGTACACTTGATCGAGTTCAAAGGCAATGTCCGAAATTTTATTTTTTAAAGACTTATGGCCCTTGATTGCTTAATTGGACTTGGAGCGATTAACAGATCTGTTGCTCCAATGGTGACAGATTTTCTCAGAATCTATTACATCTAGGGGAGTGACAGTTTGGTTTTTTGATACACCTGATGATACTCTTGATCGAGTTCGAAAGCTATTTCCGAAATTTTATTTTTAAAAGAGTTATGGCCCTTGCTTCTGAAATTGGACTTTGAGCAATTAACAGGTTTGATGGTTCAATGGGGACAAGTTTTCTCAGACAGTATCACACTTAGGTGAATGAAATTTAGTTTTTGGACACAGCTGTTGATGCTCATGCATGATCGAGTTCAAAAGCCATTTCCGAAATACTATTTTTGACAGACTTATGGCCCTTGATTGCGCAATTGGACTTGTAGCAATTAACAGATGTGATGCTCCAATGGGGACACATTTACTCTTAAACTATTACAGTAACTTTAGTATTGCTGCTACAGCTTCTCACTTCTAGTCTTGCTGCTACAGCTTCTCACTTCTAGTCTTGCTGCTACAGCTTCTCACTTCTAGTCTTGCTGCTACAGCTTCTCACTTCTAGTCTTGCTGCTACAGCTTCTCACTTCTAGTCTTGCTGCTTCAGCTTCTCACTTCTAGTCTTGCTGCTACAGCTTCTCACTTCTAGTCTTGCTGCTACAGCTTCTCACTTCTAGTCTTGTTTTTTAAGCTTCTCACTTCTAGTCTTGTTACAGCTTCCACCTTGTAGTCTTTATGCTACAGCTTCTCCCTTCTATACTGGTTGCTAGCACTGCCCCTCCCTTCTATTCGTGTTGCTAGATGCTTGTTCTCCCTTCTAGTCTTGTTGCTAAAGCTTTCCCCTTGTAGTCTTGTTGCTACAGCTTCTCCGGGGTTCTAATCCCACCGCCTGCAGTAGAGAACTGTTCAATATTCAGTAAGGTTTGAGTAAAATGCAATTACTGAACTTCAGTGAATTTTCCCTGCAATAATACTTGCAGCTGTGATATAAATGAAATTCTCTTGAAAGCGTTGTTAAACCCAAGATCACCTCACCACACCTCTCCTTTTTACTACTTCTCTCTTCTAGTCATGGGGCTGCAGCTTTTCCCTTATATTCTACTCTTCCCAACTAATCTGTAGATTGTTTTACTTTCTCAATTAGTCGTGTTGCTTGGTCTAATAGACCAACTAGTCTTGTTGCTCGATTGACTTGCTCAACTAGCCTTGTTGCTCAAGATACTATTTAACCAGTCTTGTTGCTCAATCTACTATTTAACTAGTCTTGTTGCTCAATCTACTATTTAACTAGTCTTGTTGCTCGATCTACTATTTAACTAGTCTTGTTGCTCGATCTACTAGCCCAACTAGTCTTGTTGCTCGATCTACTAGCCCAACTAGTCTTGTTGCTCAATCTACTATTTAACTAGTCTTGTTGCTCAATCTACTATTTAACTAGTCTTGTTGCTCAATCTACTATTTAACTAGTCTTGTTGCTCAATCTACTATTTAACTAGTCTTGTTGCTCGATCTACTAGCCCAACTAGTCTTGTTGCTCGATCTACTAGCCCAACTAGTCTTGTTGCTCAATCTACTATTTAACTAGTCTTGTTGCTCAATCTACTATTTAACTAGTCTTGTTGCTCAATCTACTGGCCCAACTAGTCTTGTTGCTTAGTCTAATACCCCAACTAGTCTTGTTGCTTGGTCTACTAGCCCAACTAGTCTTGTTGCTCGGTCTAATAGCCCAACTAGCCTTTTCTCGGTCCTCTTGCAGATCTAGTCAAGTTTGTTGGTCTACCTGCTGATCTATTTGCTGAGCTAGTCCTGTTGCTCCGTGTATTAGCCCATCTAGCCCTGTTGCTCCGTGTATTAGCCCATCTAGCCCTGTTGCTCCGTGTATTAGCCCATCTAGCCCTGTTGCTCCTTGTATTAGCCCATCTAGCCCTGTTGCTCAGTTTACTTGCTCAAATAGCCTTCTTGCTAGATGTACTAGCCATATGTTGTTTGTTCTAATAGCCCAACTAGTCTTTGCTCAGTCTACTTGCCCAACTGGTCCTGTTCAGTGCTTGGTCCGCTAGCCAAATTAGTCTTGATTTTTTTTCTACTCGCTGATCTAGTCCTGTTGCTTGTTCTATTTGCTGAGCTAGTCCTTTTGCTTGGTCTACTAGCCCAACTATTCCTGTTGCTTGGTTAACTTGCTCATCTAGTCCTTTTTACCTTGTCTAATAAACCCTAATGTCAACTGAGGAATTAGTCTTGTTGCTCAGTCTTCTTGGCAATCTAGTCCTGTTAATAACTGCTAATAACCCAATTAGTCCTGTTGCTTGGTCTACTTGCCTTACTAGCCCTGTTACTCAGTTTACTAGCCTAACTAGTCTTGTTGCTCGGTTTACTTGCTCAGCTAGCCTTGCTAGTCATGTTTTTCAGTCTAGTTGACAAGCTAGTCATGTTGTTAAGTTTGCTTGACAAGCTGGCTAAAATTCACATAAGTGACAAAGTACAATTAAATAAAAACAAAATATGAACGCACAAAATGAAAAATGATACATACAAAAATATTGTGGTTTCGGTATGTGATTTTTCAAAGTCAAAAGCAACACAAACCTTTAACATTCTTTCATATTTTGATTAAGGGCTTATGAGTGGTTTTATCGAGGAAGATGTTATTGTCAACTGAGGAATATTAAAAATGATACAATAGTGAATATCAACATTTAATTGTGATAGAAAGTGACAGGCCAAAAGGAAATGAATATGTTACCTACAAATTCCTTTCTTTAAATCAATTTGCTCCATCAGCCATTTCAATCAGTAATCTTTGGTTTAATGCGATTTAGCCAAATTCAGAGATTGATATGATTAACAGATAGGGGTCTAACAGAGTTTTTTCTTTATCACTTTTGTTCTATTTTGCTTTTGAAAAATTAATTTTGAAAACAATCTACGTCTACTAAAATAAAAACTCATTTGATAGATGATTTTTGATAGTGTGAACTGTAAAATCTCCATTCGAAAGTAATTATTCTTTTCCCATTACTTGTTCAATTTAATTATTCAAGTTTCCCCCTCTCATTTTCATTCTGACGAACATTTAATGTCAATCCCATGATCATAATTAGTAAAGTTTCTGAGAAAAGTTTATCATTATTTTCAAGTGCTGCATTTCCTTCATTGTCTGACCCTATTTGGTATTTCTGTTTTGTGGTACTTCATCAACACAGACGTACTTTATCTTTAAGCAGTGAATTTTTTAATTAAAAAGCTTTTCCTCTTTCAAGAACTTTTAATTTCAAATTTACCCAGGTTATTGAGTGATGTGAATGTTTTTGATGCAGGCGTTGTCAAGTTCCACCAAGTAAGTTTAAAAGAACTGGAGATATACATGGAGGCTGGGGGCATGGACAATCAGAGTGTGCTTAGTCTATCTACCAGCTCAATACTGGAGAGTTGCGTGGGCCAGGTGCGCGAGGCCATGGGTATTGAGACACACATAAATCAAGCAGACTCCCTTAGCTTGAGGTAAGTGCCTTATATTTGCTCCTCTTAATTAGCCTACACACTGACAATATGTTGAAAGTGTGAACAGTTGAACAAGTCCCAGTTTCTGAGTCTTGGTATAACCAACAGAAATCACAGTTAAAAGTTTTCATATTTTCATGACTACGACCTTAGGTTTCAGATTGCACAAAAATTAAAGCCTGACAAACATTTGAATTTAAGGTGCCTGGATATTTAGATAACATAACATGTGTTCCTAAAATTATTCGTCAGTGGTCGACCTTATTGAATGAACCTTGGCATTGATCTACATTTGGTATGGAAATTATGTCGTAGGTAAATTGGAGCCAAACAGAAATTGATGGCTGTTATTTCGACTGGGGGAAGGCCACCAAGGTTTGTTGGCTGTTATATTTACGGTGGGGAGGCCACCAAGGTTTGATGGCGGTAATATTGATCGGGGGGAGGGTTTGAGAGGCCACCAAGGTTTGATGGCTGTAATATTTACGATGGCGAGGTCACCAAGGTTCGAATGCTGTTATATTTACGGTGGGCAGGCCACCAAGGTTTGAATGTTGTTATATTTAAGGTGGGGAGGTCACCAAGGTTTGAATGCTGTTATATTTACGGTGGGCAGGCTACCAAGGTTTGAATGTTGTAATATTTACACTGGGGAGGCCATCAAGGTTTGAATGCTGTTATATTTACGATGGCGAGGTCACCAAGGTTCGAATGCTGTTATATTTACGGTGGGCAGGCCACCAAGGTTTGAATGCTGTTATATTCACGGTGGGCAGGCCACCAAGGTTTGAATGCTGTTATATTTACGGTTGGGAGGTCACCAAGGTTTGAATGCTGTTATATTTATGGTGGGGAGGTCACCGAGGTTTGAATGCTGGTATATTGTCGGGCGGGAGGCCACCAAGGTTTGGATGCTTTTATATTGTCGGGCGGGAGGTGACTATGGCATGTGCGTCTGCTTATATATGCTCAGAGTGTGGTTCAAGTAGTGTCATTTGAGACGTTATAGGGTTAGCACTAGTGATATGGGATTGTGACGTAATTGTTGTGTTACCGATATGGTCATGGCGGGGAACTTAAAATAATGTTCCAAAAGTTGACAGCATGCTTCTCCAACCTCTGAACTTTACAAATGTGGTACTTCTTCTTTAGATGTAGTAATTATCATGGGTAATTTTTTTTTGTTGTTGACCGGGCATGAAATGAACAATATTGCTATGCTGGTTAGGGCTAATATCAATTACCCCAAATCATCAAACGCTGTAAAATCTGTAGTCATATCAATGCCACAGACAGCTTCAAAAGCTCCCTCACCAACAAGGTTTTCCGCAAAAGGCAATACATGTGTGAATCACACAATGTATTTTACTACTCACTTTGAAAGTCTGCAAAAAGAGTATGTGGGTGAAACAAAGCGACATTTCAAAACCAGACTCTCTTTACAAAAGTGACAAACTTTTTGCTTTGCATTTCAATTCTATGAATCAGTGTTTTCGCTGACATTTTTGACCGCCGGGCATCATGTCTTACATCTGAACATAATACCGGACATTTGAATTTTTTCCGGGTGGATTAAATTATTCAATAAATATAACTTTTGTTTCCTACCATCACTTAGTCACTACGGTACTATTTTCCCCTCCAAAGTAGGTCAAAAGATTTGTCTGCTTCTTCATTTCTATTGAAAGTTGAAACATGTTTGAAATCGGAATTGGTCTGAAAGAAGCATGAATTTCCGTAGTTAGTGGACGTAAACATTGTCACCAAGAACAGTAAATTTAGCTGTAGTTACAAAACTGCTGCTCCCCATAAGCTGAAATTTTGTGGGGAGATACACCTACCACCTAGGTGATACCAATTTGTAGATTTGGGATAACATAACAGAATAACATCTTTATCTCCTACCCCAATGTCCTACCCCAAAAATAAAGGTGTGGCAGGAGTTCATATGGTGTGGCAGGATTGCAAATTAAGAAGGCTAACCATTTTTTAAAGCTTTGTAAAATATTCAATTTAATCATGTTGATATAATGAGGATCCAAACATGTCACAGTATATGTCTGTAATACAATTAATCAGCAGATTACAAACATGAAATTAACTTGTCAGCAAGGCTGTTGTGAACCGGTGTGAATAACTGAGCTCGTTAATACTGGACACTGTATTGGGCAAGGTGATCAGGGACAGGCAGATTGAATCCTGATATATTTGTGCGATTTCCCTGGGTAGTGTCAAGGATTGGGTTGATGTTAATTTGGGATGGGTGGACAACATATGAGGGACTCAGAAGATGGAGGTAGGATGTTGGTAAGAAATGATATTGTGCAGATTTAAGCCATGTTTTTAATTGTTTATAAATGTGTTTAATACTTACAGAGAAAATTTGCACAAGATAAAAATTTGCAAATATATAAGAACATGTAAATGAATCCAAATATAGTCACTCCCTAACTGCTAATTTTCTTCAAAATTCCTCAAAGGCGAGAGACGCACATACGCATCCAACTAATTATGTTCTCTCAGTGAGAGCCAAATATAAGTGTCCATAAATTAGCGGTTTCTCACAGCGAGAGACGCTTTTTTTAATTAACTGAATGCAATTTTTATTCAGCAAGATCTGCGTCGTTTCCTGCCCTATGGTCGGCAGCATCGCCCTCCGTCTTGGCAGCAGCAGCATCTCGCCTCCTCTTGGCCCTGACGGCTTGTCATACCCTCAGATAGGCAGCGTTGTCTGGGCAGGTGGCCAGCTTTCATTGATCCGTGTCAGCTTCGGGATCTGGTCATCTGTCTCTGTTACGTCCTCTGCATGACATGAATGTACCATCTGGCAGGGTTGATTAATCTTGAATTCTCTTAGGATATTCTGACAATCATGGAAGTCTTTCTGTTTCTATTGAGCTTCTTCAACCTTCTTGTTTAGATCAGGTTTAAGTAGGGAGAGTCTCGTGCGTAATTGTCATCCCAGGAATAATTCTGCTGGAGTTTGTTCTGTCGAAGAATGTGGCTTTGATCTGTAAGTCAA
Organism: Phorcus lineatus; assembly: GCA_921293015.1. Taxonomy (NCBI): domain Eukaryota; kingdom Metazoa; phylum Mollusca; class Gastropoda; order Trochida; family Trochidae; genus Phorcus; species Phorcus lineatus. The sequence continues at coordinate 15,521,369 of OV121089.1, forward strand.
TAGGAAGTTTGATAAGTATTTTTTCACTGATGTGTTGTCACCGCATAACTTCTGAGACATGAAGTGTTTCTTTAATGCTGCTTTGATTATTTAAACTAATCATTCAGCTGCTCTGTTTGATGCTAGATGATATGGTGGTGTGAGTGAATGCTTCACTACATTCTGTGCTAAGAATAGTCCAAACACTTCAGCTGTGAACTGTGGTCCATTGTCGGATACTAATTCTTCTTGTAAGCTGTAGCTTAAAAATATTGTTCTCAGTCTTTTCAGCTGTTGTTGACTTCATTTCCTTTACTTCTATCCATTTTGATATACTGTCAATCAGTACAAAGTAGTTTTGTCATTAGTATTCTGCAAATACTACCCAGCAGGCAATCTGCCGTTGTATCAACGTTGAAACGACGTCGTTTATCAACGTTGAATTAACGTTGAAATTTGATTGGATTTGAAATTTGCGGCGACGTCGAAATCTGACGTCATTTCCACGTCGGTTCAACGTTGAAGCCATGACGTTGTAACGACGTTGAAAAGACGTGATATCGACATCAAGCCTTGATGATCATTCAAATTGTGTTAGTTTTGTTTCGTTCAATTACCTATAGCCATGCATCATCTGTGAGGCTTTACGCTAATCATCAACTCTTTATAAGACCTTGCTTAAAGAGTAGGATGACTGAAGCTATCCAAATATTGGAAATTAATTTATTAAATAGGGTGTTTGTGTTTATATGACAGTGCAACGATTTAGATCAAAGTGTCAGCAAAAAAATGTTTGTTACAAATCGGCAGTTACCGTTTTTAAAGAAGTACTAACTTTATTCAAATTAAAAAATTATGTTTTCATTTGTGAACTTTACTGAAAAAATAAAGACTGTTGAAAAATATAACAAATTAGAGTTAACAAGGTATGTTGTAAGAACAGAATTACCTCCCCTTATTGTGAAATTGAAAGAAATTAACTTTTTTTATCAAATCCAATATCAATAACAATTTTTTAAATGTCAATGATAGCTGTTCGTTTTTGCATTTTTCATTTCATTCTTTAAAACAATTCTTAACTAATTTGATGTTATTAATAATAATGAAATGTCATAAAAGTAATTAGTTGTCAGTTTTAAGTTGTTCTGATGACGTTGAAACAACTTCAAAAACCAACCAAATTTCAACGTCAGGAAACTTACGTTGTTCCGACGTCGAAAAATGGTCGATCGACGTCCTGACCTGAAATCAACCAAATTTCAACGTCGAAATGATGTCAGATGCCTGCTGGGTATATAATGATTAGGTACTATCATTAATTTTAAACTCTCTTGGAATGAGAATACTGAGAAAATATATAAGAAAGGACAACAACGTTTACATTTCTTGTGGAAACTGAAATACTTTTAAATTGATCAAACCATCATGATGTTGTTTTACAGAACCTTCATTCAAAGTGTCCTTACATTTAACTTTATAAGTTGATTTGGGAACCTGTCTGTTCAAAATAGAAACAAATTGGTAAAAATCGTGAATACTGCATCTAAGATTATTGGTCTTCCTATTGAAACAATCAGCAGTTTTTATGAGCAGCAGTTATCAAATAAAGGAAACAAAATTTTGGGTGATTCTCCTCATCCACATTACCTTCTGGACTTTTCGAACAAACAGCTTCCACCGATCATTTATTCTGTGCAGCATTAGAGAAATAAATTCTGTCTAATGTTGCATCACAGTTTTCATGTATACGCAAATTATCTGTCCTAGTCTATGTTAACTGTTTTGACATGAATTGTTTTGAATATTATGTTATTAGTTGTCATCACATTTCTGGAGAATCGTAATTATACAAAACAAATTTCCCTTTTGGGACAATAAAGATTATCTTATCTTATCTTATCTTAAAATCCACATGTATTCTCTCCAAAACTCTCTGCGGATAACTCAACGGTTGCAATTGAGCAACAGGTGGATCCCTCTGTGTAGTTTCACATACTGTGCAACTCTTCACGGTCATTTCAATATCCTTATCCATTCCAGGATACCATAGATGGCTGCTAGCTCTTGCCTTCAATTTTACCATTCCTTGATGGTCAGCATGTATCTCTTGGAGTACATTGTCCTGTAACAGCAGAAGGTTTTACCACTCCTATCCCCAAAAGTAGGCTATCTTGGTCAACAGAGATTTCATGTCTTCTGGAAATACAGTCCCAGACCTTCATTTGTAACAAAGTTACAAACAACCTCATAGTGTATGATCCAAAACTCTGGATAGTACTAGATCCTTTCTTGTTGCCAAGTTCACTGGCTGTAACCGGTAGATTATCCACATTTGTGAAATAGTTGGCCTGTCCCTCAATTGTTTCTGGGTCATCTTTTCCTGACAGCCTTGAGAGTCCATCGGCGTTACTATGGTCTTCCGATCTTCTGTAACGGATTTCATAGCTATGAGCCATTAGGTTATGCCCAACGTTGTAACCTGGCTATACTGTTAGCGTTTGAACTTCAGTCTTCGGACCTAGAATTGTCAGTGGCTTGTGGTCTATTATCAATGTGAATTTCCGCCCATAGAAGTACTTGTGAAACTTCTTGATTCCATATATGATAGCCAAAGCTTCCTTTTCAAGCTGCGCTTAATTCCTTTCACTAGGAGACAATGTTCTTGAAGCAAAGGCTGTCAGTCTCTCTGATCCATCATTCATCTGATGAGACAGGACACATCCCACTCCAGATGCATCGCATGCTAGAATCAGGGATTTGTTCATGTCATAGTGAACTAGCACACTCTCACGAGACAACAATGTCTTGCACTTCTGGAAAACATCCTCTTCTGTCTTCCAATTCCATGCTGTGTCTGCCTTCAGCAGATGATACAGTGATGCCAACAGGGTAGACATATTCCCTAGGAACCGACTGTAGTAGTTGAGTTCTTCATCCTATGACATTCTTTGCACTAGGTGCCTGTGTGATAGCTTGTATCTTCTCTTTCATTGGGTGTAGGCCATTACAATCTATGTGGTGTCCCAGATAGTCAACACTGCAAACGTTGAACTTGCACTTGTCTCAGTTTGCCTTGATAAGTGTCTAAAGGCTTGAGTACCTGATGAAGAATGATATCATGCTGTTCCTCTGTCACTGTATTGATGAGTATGTCGTCGAGTAGACATTCCACATGAGGAATTTCTTGGAGAACCTGATCCATGACTCAGATTGAACATCTCTGATGCTGTTGAAATTCTGAAACAAAGTCACTGAAATTCATACAGTCCCTTGTGCGTGTTGATTACCAGCAGAGGCTTTGATCTATCAATCAGTTCCAGTCGGAGGTATGCACTTGACAAATCCACTTTTTGAGAACAATGTTGCTCCTCCCATCTTTGCAAATAGATTTTCTGCAATAGGCAACGGGTATATGTTTTCTTCAAGGACAGGATTAACAGTAACCCTGAAATCCCCACAAAGCCGTACACGCTTGTTGGCTTTTGGCACAACAACAATTGGTGTTGCCCAATCAGACTTTTCAACTTTCTGTATTATCCCTTCCTTCTCCAATCGATCTAGCTCTGTTTAAAAGTCTTTATGACTCCTTTTCCTCCAAATCATCACTTTGTGATTTCTCGGTTATAGAACATAGTTTACCCCAGTTTAACTGTACTTTAGAAATCCAATTTCTCCCAAATAATGGAACTCTTCTTCCTTCTGCCACAACAAGAAGTAGACTGTACTCTCTATCCTCTATCTTGACATTGACAATAACTTCACCCAACAAAGGAATGATATTGTCTGAATAAACTTTAAAGAAACTTTAGTCGGTTTCAGTTTCAATGTGGGCGAATGTTTCGTGAACATTTTCTCTCCTATCACAGAATGACTGGCAGCTGTATCCAAGAAGAATTGAGAACTCTTTCCTTCTATCTCTAATGGTACCTTGACCCCATCTTCTTTACCACCATGTGTCAAATAGATAGCAAACAATCTGTCATATTCTTCTTTCTTCATGAGCAATTTCCTCTTTTCTTCGATCACTGACCAGGTGGGCTCCTCCTCTATTATTATTTCCAAACTTTTTCCTGTGACCTTGTTTCTTGTTCTGTGCTTGATGACTCTGTTTATCTTGACAAGCTTAGACAATGTGACCAATTTTTCATATCTGTGGCAAGTTTTCTTCCGAAAGTAACAATCGTCTGGGTGGTGATTAGTTTTAGTACATATGAAACATGCTTTAAATGTTTTAGGTCTATATTGTTTTTATCCCCCGCCCAACTAGGTATGTGCAACGGGCATCATGCGGTGATGTGCCTTTTGGGGTTTTCAACTTCTTCGCATTTTTATTTTTACCCGTTAATGTTTCCGGAGCATAACATCAAAACGGTGAGACCTAGCTTGACGAAACTTGGTATGTGCAACGGGCATCATGCGGAGATATGCCTTTTGGGGTTTTCAACTTCTTTGCATTTTTTCCGTTTGTCCGTCCATCCCGATAATGTTTCCGTAGCACAACTCCAAAACTGTGAGACCTAGCTTGACGAAACTTGGTATGTGCAACGGGCATCATGCGGAGATATGCCTTTTGGGGTTTTCAACTTCTTTGCATTTTTATTTTTACCCGTTAATGTTTCCGGAGCATTACATCAAAACAGTGAGACCTAGCTTGACGAAACTTGGTATGTGCAACGGGCATCATGCGTAGATTTGCCTTTTGGGGTTTTCAACTTCTTTGCATTTTTTCCGTTTGTCCGTCCGTCCCGATAATGTTTCCGGAGCACAACTCCAAAACGGTGAGACCTAGCTTGACGAAACTTGGTATGTGCAACGGGCATCATGCGGATTTATGCCTTTTGGGGTTTTCAACTTCTTTGCATTTTTATTTTTACCCGTTAATGTTTCCGGAGCATAACATCAAAACGGTGAGACCTAGCTCGACGAAACTTGGTATGTGCAACGGGCATCATGCGTAGATGTGCCTTTTGGGGTTTTCAACTTCTTTGCATTTTTTCCGTTCATCCGTCCGTCCCGATAATGTTTCCGGAGCACAACTCCAAAACGGTGAGACCTAGCTCGACGAAACTAGGTATGTGCAACGGGCATCATGCGGTGATGTGCCTTTTGGGGTTTTCAACTTCTTTGCATTTTTATTTTTACCCGTTAATGTTTCCGGAGCATAACATCAAAACGGTGAGACCTAGCTTGACGAAACTTGGTATGTGCAACGGGCATCATGCGGAGATATGCCTTTTGGGGTTTTCAACTTCTTTGCATTTTTTCCGTTCGTCCGTCCGTCCCGATAATGTTTCCGGAGCACAACTCCAAAACGGTGAGACCTAGCTCGACGAAACTAGGTATGTGCAACGGGCATCATGCGGTGATGTGCCTTTTGGGGTTTTCAACTTCTTTTATTTTTACCCGTTTCTATGGAAACGTAACATAGGATTTCTTAAAGGTTGTTTGTAGAAAAACAACATGATCACTGTTCAATATTCCACAACTAGTATCCTTAACAACCCTTTCCCTTTGGCGGGGGATATAGCTGACTCTGTCTGCTTGTTTTACTTAAATGATCACTTGAATCTGTTCTGAATGCTACAACATCCTTTTCTGCCACTTCCATTGCGATTGCTATTTCACATGCCTTTTCATATGTTAGGATTTTTTCTGATAACAATTTCCTCTGTAAGGCCACCCCTCTCACTCCACCAACAAAGCTGTCTCGTAAACGGTCCTGTAATGACTGCTTCCAAATTCACAATATTTACCGAGGTATTTTAGTTCAATAATGTAATCAAGCACAGATTCTCCTGCTTTTTGTTTACAGTCTTTAAAGATTTGCCGTTCCCATATTACGTTTCTTACAGGTTTGTAATATTTCGAAAGTTCTCCTGTCAAAACTTTGTATGTCAAATCACTAATGTCATCAGGTGTAAACGACAAAATTAATAGTTAAAACAGCTGGTCCTACAGTAGCGAGGAAAATTGTAGCTTTATCTTCTTTCTTAACTTTGTTTGCCTTCAACCAAATTTCTTACCTCTTTCGATAGCTTGACCAATCCTCTTTCCCTAGCGTGTATTCGCTTATCGTTCCAATCATGGGCACAACCATGTTTGCTGGGTCACATTACTTTTAAACTGCCAATGTAACAAAGTAAGACAGGACAAACACAAAATCTGGGTGGCAAGATCTAACTTTATTGCGTCATAGAGTAGGCGTTGGTTACTGCATGCGGCTTCGTCTCAGGTCCCAGTCTAGTCCAGCCTTTGTGTCTGCCACTGTCCAGGCTCAGTCGAGTCCAGAGTCCTAGTCAGTTTCCAGGCGAGTCCTCGATGAGTTCTGCCTTGGGTTTTGAGCTTCATCCTTTTATACTATTCTTAGAAGTATGCGGTCAATCCAACTAATACTGTTTGATTGTTGTGTTACCTTCACGAGCAGTGGTCGCGGGGATTACAGAGGTATTGAAATGTCTTTTAATTTATCCATGTAGGTCAGTTAGTGGTCAGCCGAACATTGGTCAGCTGTCACTGGGATCACAGTATGTATTGAAAGGTCATTAACTTAACCCTTAAGATGCGGGTCCTGGAATATTCCGGGATGAAATTAGCTTTGCCCGCAAGTCCCCTTAGCGAGATGCGAGTAGCACACTCTGTTTTTCTCACGCTAACTAATTATGGCCGCGGGTCTCAGTAGCGAAGGACGGAAATTTATTGCCTAGCAGTAGTCTCAGTTCAACGCTTGTATTTTCGTTCCGGCTCTCGCTAAGCAACCGTGTTTTGTTTCGTTGGTGTTCTAAATAATGCGCGAACATGCTCCGAAAGTATTGCGAACATTGATAATGTTTATCGTACCGAAAATAAGCGTTAAAATCACTAAATTTTCCCCCACTCCCCGCCGCACGTGCTAATAGCCTGTGGGCACTTTCTACCCTCTCGCACGAGCTTACCGACCAGCGCGTGCTATCGTTTACTGAGACGCGTGCATTTTGACCCTATGCACGCCTTCCTATCGCACGCCCTATGTTCTGAACCCTTGAGCGATTTCAATATGGGTGGGATCATTTGGAAGAGAAAAAAATTGTCTTTAATTCGATGTAAAATACATATGTGCGCCTCATGAAATAAAGATACAGCATGTGCCGCAAAAAAGGTGATTTTTATATATTTTTAGTTTTACACTGTTTTGTCACATCAATTTTCTCATGATGTGCTCAACGTATTTTGACATTTTTCATATCAAAAGATAGAGAAAAAGATTGGCTTTAATTCCATGTAAAATGTGTACATGCGCAACAATTCATAAAGACACAGTAAGTGCCGCACCAAAAGGTAATTTTGCCGACTTTCTTATCATATGATCTGAAGCGCCTTATTTTCACAATGAATTTCTTCTACACCGTGAATGGAATTTTGTTGAATTTTACATCACAATAAAGACAAATGAATTGTCTTCAATTCCCTATATCAATTATTTATGCGCGCAAATAAATAAAGTCTCAACAAGTGCCGTAAAAAGAACAACTTTCGCACTTCGCATCTCCGTTAGTGACGCAAATAGGGAAACTTTGGCACTTCATATCTCCGTGTACAAATGACGCATTTCAAAACCATTTATATCATTATCAAGAGGAATAAATTGTCTACAAAGTGATATATAATATGTACATGCGCTAAAACAAATGACGATGCAGCAAGCGCCGCACAAAAGGTCCTTTTCTTATCATGTGATCTGAAGCTCGATTTTCATGTACATTTCTTTGGCACTCTATATTTTCTATACCACTTGGCGGATTTTTATAAATATTACATCTAAATAAAGACGGAACGTTGTTCTTCATTTCCATATATTGATCATACATGCGCACACAAAAATAAAGGCACAAGAAGTGCCGCAAATTTGGCAAGTTTCGCATTTCGTATTTCTGTAAACAAGTGGCGCGCTCAACAAAGTTTGGTATCAGCGTAAAGAGCAGAAAATGCTCTTCAATTTGATATACAATTTGTATATGCGCTCACAGAAATAAAGATTCAACAAGCACTGCTAAAATGTTATAAATAAATGTAATAAGTAAAAAAAATGATGAAGGAAACCCTGTTTCTTTAGTGTTCAATTATAGAGTTTTATAAACCATGAAAGTTAAAGGAGAAAAAACTTTTGGATTTACATTCATAGAGTTATTGATGTCTTTTTTTAGTTAAGGGAATTTTGCGTCGGGCACCGCTATCAGTTCATGGGAAAATTGTCCAACGAAAATGATCGTGCTTGAATCACTGTATGTCGGGCATCTTCTGTCGGGAACTGCCGTCAGGTCATGGAAAAATTGTCCAACGAAAATGTTGTGGTTGCGACACAGTATGTCGGGGATGCCGTCGGGAACCGCCATCAGGTCAAGGCAAAATTGTCCAACGAAAATGTTTGTGGTTGAGACACAGTATGTCGGGGATCTTTCGCCGGGCACCGCCATCAGGTCATGAGAAAAGGTGTCCAACGAAAATGTTCGTGTTCGAGGAAAAAAATTTCAGCGGACTTTCGTTGGGCACCACCACCAGGTATGTGGTTTTTTCTGCCAAATCTTTGTTGGTCGGGGAAACTCATTTTTGAAAAAAAAAGTTTGGTAGCATTCCGAGGTTTTAAATAGTTTGCTATATATGTCGGGATGGCATGAGTTCCTTCGAGTGAACTAAAGACAAGGGGCCGGGTGCTCGCTGACTACGGCCGTCCCGACGGATAGGCCCGTGGAACCTATCATTCTCGGAAGAGAAGTCAAAAGTTGGAAAACTTTTGTAATCCACAACTGACAATCAGAACTTTCCTGACGTAAAAGGCAGTTGTTCGCGACTCGCCTGCTCGTTGCTTAGGAAGTCAGAAGGCGGCATCAGGGTTGCTAATGTTGATACAACGTCAGCGGCCGTCGGTGCCATCGGCACCTTCGGCAGGATTCTGAAAAGTCGTCCGAAAGTTAGAAATTGTCCAGCAATGTTAGAATTTGTCCTGATTTGTTATTTTTGCAAATCGTGAAACAAAATGTCCGGCTTTCGCCAGGACAATTAGAAAATGTCCGGATTATTGATGGCTGCTGGCGCCAAAGGCGCGCAACGGCAAATTTGTTTCGAACACTTACAAAATGTGGCAATTGAATGTCCATGAAGCTCACATTGAATTTCTCTGTACAACAGGTCATGTGTTGATGTTATTATATCTTTCGTGTGCCTAAATTATTTTCAATCAATTACAGATTGATTTGAAAAATGCCTAAGGCCAGGAGGCCGCGAACCAGGAGTTGGGAAGGTCCGTCAACGTCTAGCGACGACAACTTCATCAACGAGGTCCATGCCGATGAAGCTTCTGATATCCATTGGAATCAACTGATGAGAGTGATAGTGACAGTGACAGTGATAGTGAAGGTGACTTTGATAGTGATCAAGAAATAAGAAACATTGCAAGAGACATATTAGCTGGTACGGGTGAAACTGCTACGGCTGGTACTTCCACAGAGGAAGAGTTCAGTGGCTTTGACGAGCAATATAATGAAATGGACACACATTTTGATGACCAAGATAATTTTATGGATCGCTGGGAAGAGGGGCCGAGGCAACGTGGATGTGTCGAATTGCATTTTACTGGCGACACGGGATTAGGACGGTTCATAGAATTGCCTGATAATCCGCAACCTGTAGACTTTTTCGGACTGTTTTTTCATGAAGATGATTCTGGATCATTGGCAGCAGAAACCAACAGATACTTCCACCAACAGGTCGATGATAAGGTTCTGAAACCCTGTTCACAGTTGAGGCAGTGGTATGATACGAATGCCGAAGAAATGAAAGTATGCATAGCAATGACAATAGCAATGTCTCTGGTTGTACAGAGAAACTTTTCTGAGTATTGGTCAACAAGTGATGTGACGTCGACGCCCTTCTTTTCCAAATGCACGCCCCGTGACAGGTTCTGGCTACTGCTAACGTACCTACATTTGAATGATAACAACCAAATGCCGGGACGAAACACTCCACATTTTTCACCAATGAATAAACTTGGCTATCTGTACCAACGCATTGTGCACCGTTTTTCCAGAGTTTATAAGCCGCATCAAAACATTTGTGTTGACGAAGGGTTGGTGCCTTGGAAAGGCAATCTGAGTTTCAAAGTATATAATCCCGACAAGCCGAAGAAGTATGGGATAAAGGCCTACATGTTGTGCGACTCAACAAATGGTTATGTTTGCAAGTTCAAACTCTACACTGGAAAAACAAATGAAGCTGTTTCTGTTGGTGGGAAAACGTATGATCTCGTCATGGACTTGGTGAAGGAATATGCTGGGAAAGGGTATCATGTGTTCATGGACCATTTCTATTCCTCGGTGGCATTGTATATAAACTTGTGGGAAATGGGAACTGGTGCGATGGGAACTTTGAGAGGAAATCGGAAAGGCATTCCTGAAAAGCTAAAGAAGGCACAGAAGAAACAGAAGAAAGGGGATATGATAGTCTATCACAATCAAGACGTACTCGTTTTGCGGTATGAGGACAGGAAGTCAGTGTTGCTCATGTCAACCGTAGAAGACGCCGAAATTGTAGAGACAGGAAAGAAGAACCGAGTGACTGGGGAAGCAAATACGAGACCACGTATTGTGCACGAATACAACAAATATATGGGAGGTATGGATCGGGCCGACCAGATGCTGTCGTACACCCCGTTCAAAATGAAAACTCTTAAATGGTGGAAGCGTGTGTGGTTTCATGTGTTGAACGTTGCCATGTTGAATTCCTACATTCTCTATAAAGAAATCTCAAACAGAAAGACAAACCTTTGAAAACAAGCCATCAATTTAGAAAAGATTTGGTGCAGCATATGATCACCTTCACCGAAACAGAAAAAGTGCCCTCCCTGCGCAGACGTCCTCGCGGCCGGCCGAGCACGAGCGACGATAGTGTCTTGCGACTCCATGGTCGTCACTTTCCATCAAAGATTCAGCCTGTTGGAAAGAAGAAAAACCTCTCACAAATGTGTATTGTTTGCTCCAAAGCGAAAAGAGAACTTCATCGAAGGGAAGTCGAAGAAACCAATCAGCCAGTTTGAAAGAAGAAAAGGGTAGGCAAAGAATCTTCTTTCGAATGTAACGAGTGTAATGTGGCTCTATGTGCAGCACCATGTTTCAGAATTTATCACACATCACAAGATTGCACTTAAGCTTATATCAGTTTGATGTCAGAGAAGGAAAATGAGGGGGATAATCAAGAAGATTGAAGAAAGAAGAAAGAAGCAGAAGTGTGGATGAGCGTTACTCTCCTTATAAAGTTTATTCTTCACATCAATAAGGTGAATAAGTGTAATATAAAATACTTATTGTCAATAAAATAATCTTTTTTTTAAGTCGTAAAAGAGACAGAGAAAGTCAATGTGAGCTGTCACTGGACGTTCGATACGAGCCGCATCACGAACCTACCCCCGATCTTTCGCAATTTGTATTCTTAGAATCAGGTGGTGAAACTTCATACTTTTTACATCATCGTAAAGGGAAAAGAACTGGCTTTCATTCAATATGAAATGTGTATGTGCGCAACACATAATAAAGAAGCGGCAAAAAATGCGAGAAATGTCGCAATTATCAATTTTTTCCCTCAAATGTCTGAGGGTACCCCTCTTTAACGGTTCATATCTCGCACTTTTTAAAAAAAATTTCACCTTTCTCAAGCGGAAAGAATGATCTTTAATTCCATGTATAATATGCATGTGCGCAGTTAATAAAAATGGTGCCGCGATTGAAGCGACAAATGTTGCAAAAAAGACGATTGTCGAAATCTGTTTTCAAGTAGTTGAGGGTGTTGCTCTTTCGCGGTTCATATCTCACGAACTATTTCATGCTTTTTTATATTTTTTTCACCTATTTCAAGGGAATAGAATTGTCTTTAATTCCATGTATAATATGCATATGCGCAGTCAATAATAACGATGCGGTGAATGATGCGACTGGTGTCGCAAATTGAACGCTTATCAAAATTTGTTTTCAAGTAGTTGAGGGTATCCTTCTTTCGCTTTTCATATCTTTTGAACCAATTGGCACCTTTTCATTATTTTTTCACAGTCGTAAGGACGAAAAATTTATCTTTAATTCCATGTATAATTTGTACATGTGCAGCAAGAAATAACGATGCGGCGTGCGTATAGAATGATTGATTTTATTATCTCGGAATGTTCGCCCGCGTGTGACTGCACGCGCCTAGAGGATCGGTACAGCAGGAAGCAACGCTGGTGCTTAGAACACTGGCACTCACATGCTGGTGCCTCGGGGGTGCCCTGGGGGTATAACGGCACTAATTAGCGTATGGATGCCAGACTGCCCAGGGGAGAACTAGTTCTGGCTAAAAAATCCCGTTATGTCGGAGCATCCTCGGGGTAGCCCAAACCATCTTTCGCGGCGGATATCTTTTGAACTGGGTGACATATTCTAACAATTTTTTATCATCATAAAGAAGAATAAATTGTCTACAATTCCATATATAATACATGTATGCGCGCTAAGTATTAGGGATTTTATTCAGCCGGAAATAAAGACAATCTTTAGATAATTGTAGAAATCTAACTAGAGGTCGCATTGTAAAAAGATATATATCATCGTAAAGAGGAATAATGTATCTTCAATTCCATATAAAAATTTTAATTGTGCGATTATATTTAAGGATTTTCCGTAACTCTAAATAAAGACAATCTTCATATTGTAATAGAAACCGTTCTAGGTAAGATAAAGATTTCATTCAAAGTGTCGGATAAAGATCGTTCATTTGTGTACGGGATTGGCGGGTTACTTTTGTATGGCACGGCCATTTTCATCCGTATTTCGAAAAAAACGGTCTCGTCTCGCGGTGCGAAATAATTCAGCCACAGGGGCTAATTGCGTTCTAACTGTAGCGAGGCGAGTGCTGGAAAATTCAGCCACGGGGGCAAAACTGGTCAAAATAATATTCAGCAACGGAAGGGTTAAATATGGAAGTCAGCCAGTGGTCAACCGAGCAGTGATCAGTTGTCGCTGGGGATCACAGTATGTCCTGAAATGTCTTTTAACTTCTGTATGGAATTTGGTCAGCTTGTCGCCAGCTGACCGCTTTGTTACACTGATTCCCAAGGATCAAAGTTCACTTCATAACGGTAATTTATCTGCACTTCATCACAAATATTTCAAGCTTTGAATGTTCTTAAAAAGTTCACTTTCGCTTTACTATACACTTTCAATAAGATATTTTGTCTTATTTCAAAAAATGTATCACACGGCATCTATCGTTTATATAGAAGCGAAAGCCCACTTATGACTGATGTGACCGTTATGTCCATTATCACAGTTTATAATACAAAATCTTTAGTCCAAAACATTCTCACGCTTTGTGATCCCATCCTCGTAGCCATTATTGTCATGTATTCAATCTGTGATCGTCAGATGGCCCTTGATTAAATATGAAGAATGAATTGAAGCCCGCCATGTTTTTTTATGGCATCTTGCTAAACCACACGATATGATGACGTCACACATACTACATCAGTAATAAGGGGATACAGTTCAAATGACTATTTATAGAATTATGTTTACATAGAGGATATTACTGTACAGAAGTGAGATGGTAATAACCGTTTGTCTGTCTGTGACAGATATTTCTATTCAATACTTTGACTATAGTTACATTTGTTACTCTTAATTGCGATCAATCTCTAAAATCATGGTACCATTTACATGGCTAAGTTATCATTAAATAGCCGAAATACCAGTATAGCTGTATTTCCTAAACATTTTGCGAATACATGAAGTATTTGCATGTGTAAATTAAAATGCATGCTTAATCAAAATGAAAAAATAAAATGTTATGTTTTTGGATATGTAAGTACTTGCAACAACAATATTCCACCAACAAATGACTTTAGTAGTAGATTGAAAAGACATGTCTAACTTGATTGTAGCAAATTAGTAAGATTTGATATATGTCAAACTAATAGCAATCATTCTCAAAAGGGGAAGAAAGCCACCACTTTTGCAGTATTAATATTGGGTTTCTGTTTCAGATCAGGATGCTCCAAGGGAAATACTGTCCACCAAAGTGGCTCGGAGAGTGACAGTGATGAAGTGTTTCAGCACCAGCTGGAGGAAATTGGAGACCGTCTAATTGCAGAGAATGACAGAACTGGATTTCTGCGTATGGTTAACCGAGGCCACTCATTCAACGCATCTACCTACAGCATTAACAGTATCATCAGCATTTCTAGTACATTTAGTGCCACAGGAAATTCAAGGAGGACCTTGCAAATAGACAGTTCAAAAGAAACAAAGAAATCGCCAATGGGTGCTTTGTATCATTTCCTTATCAGGCCAATGGAAGATGCACTGCAAGCCATTTGTGACAGAACAAAAGGCATAGTTGATCTTATCCTAGTGCTTCAAGGAGATCTTTATCTCATTCCATTCCTAATGCTCAGAAAAGAACAAAGTGATGAATTTTTATTTGAGCGTTTTAATTTGATAATTGTTCCGTCTATAAGTGCTATACAAAATGCCCAAAAAATTCAGCGACAAGGTCGTCAAAAGATAGAATCCTCAGGAGCACTTGTGGTTGGCAATCCTAAACTGACCAATACAATTCTTCAACACTGGCATCTGCAGGACATTCCTGGAGCAGACTATGAAGCCCGGATTGTTGGAGAACTGCTTTCATGTAGACCTCTCATAGCTGCCGAGGCCACAAAAGGAGCTGTTCTGCATCAGATCGAGCAAGTTGAAGTCATCCACTTTGCAACCCATATTTCTTGGAAACTTTCATCAATTATTTTGTCTCCAGGAGAAGTACAAGGCACAGGAGGAAGGTTTGCAACTATTGATTCCGATGACAGTGCTTCGGAGATGGAGACCTTTGATGGACCATCACTATCTGAGTACCTGTTGACTGCTGCAGATATTCTGAATTTGAAGCTGCATGCCAAGCTGGTGGTTTTGAATTCTGCCTACACAGATGATCGGGCTGGGCGTGTGAACACAGATGGGGTAATTGGACTGACCCGTGCCCTCCTGTCTGCTGGTGCCCATTGCGTCCTTTTCTCTCTCTGGCCTGTACCTGATCAGGCTTCAAAACTTCTCATGCGAACATTTTACTTGGAACTCCAAGAAGGACAAAGGGTCACGCTTGCTCTTACCAAAGCAATCAAGACTGTTCAGTGCACAAAGCAGTTTTCACATCCTTCAAACTGGGGTGGGTGGGTTTTGGTTGGCAGTGACGTTAAGCTGAGCAGCAAACTTGCTCAAATGGGGCATGCTATATGTGAGATCCTACAGTCACCAACACAGTGTCGTGAAGCATTGAGAGTTCTGCTTCATCTTGTAAGTAAACACTCAACTAACAAGGTTCTTAAAACCAATTCATTCCCATGTGGCAGAACTTTTAGCCCTCTTCTAACTGCTAGTACTTCAGAATTGACACCACTTACAAAATTTCTCACATGGCAATGTGCTTTTAGATTGTACAACAGATGGTGTGTTTACATGGCAAAGGGAGTAGATAGTCTTTAATTTTACAATTCTTAGAAACAAGTAGTTTTGGTGATTTTACTTTTTTAATCAAATTTCTAACATGTGAAGAATTTCTAGTAAGAATTGAAAGATTGTCTTTACTCAGGGCGCATTAACATGTTTAATTCTGAAGAACACTCACAAATAAATCGCCACTAGAGACAAAATGCTATCCTTTCCATTTCTTTTGCTTCAGTTGTACAACCATTTTAAGATTGTCTTTATTTCAAGCTTTATATAATCATGAGCACACTGAGCACACATCTGCAATTTGTTTACGGAAAGTCTTTGGTGACATCGATTAGAATTAGAATATTATTTGAATAAGTCCCTCGATTCAAAGGATATAATTGAGAAAAAGGGTGGGATATTGGATATCTAAAAACTTTCTCATACATGGCATCACCTGAGAATGGCAAAGGGGGTTTAAGAGTCTGAAAAGTGGGTTTTCTCATTTCAAAGAGGCTTTTTTCAGTTGCTTTAATGTTTTCTTTTCTGGGTAATAAAAAACATATGTTTAATTGTTAAACATAAAACTATTCCTTTTGAATTGATTAATATTAATTTAATAAATTTTATCTTAAGCATGAAAACAATACGAACAATGAAAATATATGTAGTACTTATTTAACCTGTTGTTTACTACATATATTATTTTAAAAAGCTTCTTTATTTTTACAAAACATTTCAAACCTCAATGCAGGAAATTTGATACTAGCTTATTACAAGTATTTTCATAAATTACTATGTTTAGTTTAAAAAATAACTAAATATTGTGACATAAAAGACTTTAAGAATCAAGAAAGTTATTTCTAACATATGTTATAATGTAAGTCTATCATTCAGGATATCTATAATTAACATAAAAAGTTTGTGTCTGTCATGCAAACTCATATTTTTTATCTTTATTTTAATCAAATTAGATTGAATTATCACTTGAATTTGCTGTCGTGACTAATTTGACTTCAAAATATCAGTGGATTGAAAATATTAATTTAGTAAAACTTCTTTTAGTAAATGCCTTGTGTGTGAACATCACTTTGATATCTAAAAATTACAGATTGTGTTTATTTTTAACGAATCGATGCAAGGACATTGTTTAAAAATGCACTACTTGCCAAAATACTTCAATTGTACCTGCCTTATCAAACCACTGAAATGGGTTTTTTTCCAAATATTCTTCCTCCAAACATAAGTTAGATCGTGTTTCTAAAACTTTGTTTGAAAACAAGACCCATAACTGCCAAAGTAAATTTTACCAGTTGGTCAGAATATATGGTCATGATAATTTCATGATAACATAGTACCAATAAAATATGAAATGTCTGAATGAAACATAATCTGTAATAGTTACTAGTATTTTATTTCAATAAACAAACATACAATAATGCTTATATTTATTCATGTATAATTTGAAGAAAGACAATGGAAAGGATTATCATAGATACAAGAGCATATTTTCAATGTTATTTGTCGTTAAGAAAATGCGATTGGTATTATAGATAACAGAAACAGTGTATGCTATTTCATTTTTTAATGTCTCTGTGCATAGAAGAGAGGCGTGTTGAAACGAGGAAACCCAAGTTTTTAGTATTATTTTGTAGTTTTTAGATTGTTATGATATTTTTCTTCTAGTTTCTGGATATGTTGAGTGATGATAGCTATTTTGTTGTCTAGTCAACAAGTTCTAAAACATGTTAAACATGTTATATCCCAAAACACCTACGACCCATTACCCCTACAACCCAGCTTACATTTAAAAGACTAGACAATGTCTGTGGATTACAACTGAGTCAAATGAAAATGTAAATATGTAAAATAAATTATATTTGATATATATATATATATAGTAATATATGTCTCTTATATGTCATGATAAATAAAGTATGACATAAAGTAATGTTTTAGTACGACATGAGGATATTTAATGATGTAATATGAATATATGTACTATATGTCTCTTATATGTCATTATAGATAGTACAACATGTGAAAGAATGAAGATATTTAATATGTCTCTCTGTTAATGTTCTGGGCCAGTCCATTATTGTCAGAGGTATCAGGCTTGAGATAGCAGTGCAATGGACCATAACTTTGTTTTTATAAGCTGCAGGGGAAATGGGTTGTAGGGGTTTTGGGGTACTACTGTTACCCCATACCTGCACTAATTATTGCAACACTGTTAGGAGCTTATTTGTGATTCTGTGATACTATACAAAATTCTGTTATATTTCTCAATATTCAGAGGGGTTTTGTTTGTATCATGTTGTCTTCAAATCCAAGTATAAAAGGGAACTTAAAAAAAAAAATTCAGAATACTATTTTCTTTTGGAAACATTAAAGAAAAATTGAACATATAATTTGCTGAAATTAAACTAACAAATATAACAAAGGATAATCCTTGGCCAATAGATTTATGAAAAATTCATGATTTAATATCTCATGCAAATATTAATTAGCAAAAAATGAACATTTCGTTCATATAATTTTGTAAAAGCATTTCATGATTATTTCATGCACATTTAATTTTATTTTAAGTTATTGACAAACAATAATTTCATTTAGTTCTCATGATTATTTCATGCACAATTTTCTTCATCAGCGGAAATTTCATAAACAATTCATGAAATTTTGATGTCATGAAGTTTTAATGAAACTTCTTTAAAGAATCATGAATATATCATTTACCGAACAAGTTCAAGAAAATTTGTTGCCAGGTGCTGTCTGTCTCTCTGTCCATCTCTTTCTCTCACTCCCCCTCTCTCTTCCCCTCTCCCACCCCTCCCCTCCCTGGTCCCTGTCTGTCTGTAGTGAACCAAGGCTATTTTTATTTGCACCCCTTACATGAAGTTTTTGTGTTGACTTAGAATGAACTTAGCCCATTTGAATTCAGTGCAGATGCACCCATTTTCATGCTAATAATGAATCTGACATGGAATGATAATGAATGTTTCAGATAGAGAAATCAATTCAGCGCATTCTTCAAGGAAGCAAAAACTCCATGTACACAACCTATCAGAGCATTGACAACAAGGTTGCAGGTGTCAGTGGATGGAAAGATTTGCTCCAGGCTGTTGGATTTCGCTTTGAACCTGCAGGGAATGGATTGCCAGCAGCTGTATTCTTCCCTCAGACCGATACAGGAGACCGGCTTGCACAGGCTAGTGCAAGCCTTCAGGCCATCTTGGGTCAGTTGAATACTTTTATTTGGGCCAGTTGCACACTTAATCTTGACCAATTAGCTGTAGTCACAGAGCAAGGCCCTCAGTTACCAGTTTGCCATGAAGTGTAATGCATAAATATGTTAAATAATGATTTTAGGGTGTTGAATGTGATTCAACTGGTTACGTGAGGGAGGGGTGGGCAGTCAGTACCTGAAGTCAGTCATATGTGAATTAACCCTTTATTTGTGGATCTCGGAATCCAAGACGATTATTGTATAGGAGAAGTATAAGTTTAACGCTTGTATTTTCGATACAGCTGTCGCTAAGCTACAGAGTTTTGTTTTGTTGTTGTTTTAAATAATTCGAGTACATTATGCATATCATGTTATGTATATATCGAAAAGAAGCATAACAATCACTAAATTTTAAAGCTTACTGAGCCGCGCCCATGCTGTTGTTTGCCTACACGTGTGCACTCACACCATACGCACACCGTCCTATCATACTCCCTATGATCTGAACCCTTAGGTGGATTTCAATTTATTTCTCATGATGTGCTCAATTTATTTTGACAATTTTTATATGACAACTATACAGTTAGTATTTCATATCGTTTGAACCGCTTGGCACATTTTGAAAACTATCACAATAAAGAAGAAAAGGTTGTCTTCAATTCCATAAAAAAATGTGTACATTCACACACAAAAATATTGACACACTGTAAGTGCCGTGGATAGGGGAACTTTGACACTTTATGTCTCCATAACCAAATGACGCACTTCAAAATAATTTATATCATTGTCAAGAGAAATAAATGTCTTCAATTTGATATATAGTATGTATATGCTCTAAAACAAATAGCGATACAGCAATTTTCATGTACATTTCTTTTGCACTAAATATCTTCTAAACTGCTTGGCAGTTTTTGATAAGTTTTACATCACGACAAAGAAAATAGAATCGTCTTCAATTCCTTACATCGATGACTCATGTGGGCAAATAAAGAAAGGCACATAAAAAGGGCAACTTTTGCAATTTGTGCGCCCTATCACTTCATATATCGATGTTAAGAGAACAAATTTTTCTTCAATTTGATACATATAGTGTTTATGCGCACACAGAGATGACTGATGATGTTATTATTTTCATGTCGGTAATGTGTGTCCGCCATATTGGATTTCCAAGTTTCACTGTGCATGATTACAAGACTGTTAGAGATTCAGAATATAGAATCACATGTCTCCTAACTTGTTACATTCACAAAAGTAGTAATAATGGCAGAACATACAGGAAATAAACCTAACATGAACTGGCAGCCTGCAGATTTGTCGAAAGAGTGGAAACGCTTTCAACAACATGTAGAATTCCTCTAGCAGATAAAATTGAATCACAAAAAGTTAATTACCTGATGACATTTATTTGGGACAAAGGAAGAGAAATGTACAATACATTTTCATGGACACCCGTAACAGAAGATTGTCCTGCAGAAAGCTTCACCCTGAAAATAAAGACTGAGGGTGGGGAAGAAATAGCCAAGCCTGGCCAGAATTCCCCCCCTGGAAATAAAGACTGAGGCTGCTGGGGAAGAACTAGCCTAGCTTGGCAAGAATTACCCCCTGAATATAAAGACTGAGGGTGGGGAAGAAATAGCCTAGCTTGGCCAGAGTTTTCCCCCTGAATATAAAGACTGAGGGTGGGGAAGAATAGCCTAGCTAGACCAGACTCACCCTCCTATAAATAAAGACTGAAGGTGAGTTTGTGAAGAAATAGCCTTGCTAGGCCAGAATTTCCCCCTGTAAATGTACACCCACATGGATATAAATGTCAAATAAGTAAAATCAAGTTTTTACTATAAGACTAGTTAGACTGGAATGTTATCAGTTGTTCATAAAGATGAAAGGCAAATAAGTTGCACACATAATTGAATATCTTCCCACTAAAGATAAAACTGAGGATTTGTAAATGTAAGCTAATTGGGGTCAAAATTGCTATGAATGTGGACAATTGAAATTAGGTGTAGGTAGAATATAGGGTGGGGAAAGTTTGGCTTAGGCCAGACTTTTCCCGGGGAAAATTAAGCCCAGGGGGTGGAAGTTTGGCCTGTTACACCGGATTAGTTCGTACTGCTGTGGAATGAAACAGGAATAAATATGCCACGTTGAATATACAGTACATGCATCTTCAACCAATTATAACGACATATGTAGTAACTTTTCCCTGAAACATCAATGAATATATATATTAATGATGAAAATGATGATAATATAATATATAGATATATCAATAAATATGTTAAATCAACAACATTATTCCCAAAATAATTTGTTATGATGAATAAAAGAAATGAAAAAAGTTGGTTCCATTTCATCTTGTCCTTGGGTCCGTTTTCGCCATCTATGGTTCCGTTTTCACCAATTTGGTTCCGTTTTAGCCAAAGCAGTTTGGTGCCGTTTTAGCAATAACCCAATCCACCAAGTTCTATAGATCCTCAACTGACCCGACCAACATTGATGCTGCCAGCAACTAAGCCGTCAACGCTGCCTCCTCATCAACCACCAACAACAGTAACCAGGGCAAAGCTTCCAGCAAGGTCTTCCGACAATACACCTATGGGGTCCCAAAATCTTCCAGCAGCCGACAGCCATCAAACTGTCTCACCAAGAACAACGCCACAGTGTGTTCCTGAAACCCGGACAAGAAACGGTCGTGTTGTAAAAAGTCCCAAGAGACTTGATCTTCAAACATTAATCTTACTGTGTTGAATTCAGCGTTTATATTTCCATTTTCAAAGACTCTAAAGTTCAAGTTCCAACCCTATCTTAAGAAGCTATAGTTTAGTGCCTCTCTTTGTTTCAGCTTATGAACTTTTAGCAAACGGATTGTCGATGATGAGTTGACTAAATACAGTTTTCATACTTACAAGTTTTAAAGAGTTCAAGTTTTCAACATCTAACAGGGTCTATAGCTTTATTGTAAGAAAAGAGGATCTAACATATCTATCAACATCGCAATTGATATAATACGTGCGCTTCTGAAATCGTAACAAGATGCCTCATTACGACATGCCTACTTTATGGCAACCTGTGTACGTAGACTGATGACGTCATTACTAGATGTTGATGTCATGGACCCAGAGAGATTCCTATATTGTCTATTGCGAACATACTTAACACAAAAGCTTCATTTTTTTCCCTCTTTTTTCATCTTATGTCTGGAGAATTCTACAGCATTTAGAATTGAGAATTAATTTGATTTTGAATTTACATTAGAAACAAAAGGCTCTTTATTTATTTATTTCATTCCATTCACTTTCACTAATTGAGCATTCAAGGTCTTTCCCACTTTTTCTTATATTATTGTAAAGTCATAATGTTAACTGATTCTTGTAGTATATCGTAAGAAATTCAACAGCCTTTTTTTTTTGTGGCATAATCTTTTAGAAAATATGGCATTTGTGGCAAATCATCCTTTTCTCTATACCAATATTAAATTTTTCTAATTATAACCCCACTACGAAGTGAGCGGGGGTATATAGCGGTCATTCAGTCCGTCTGTCCGTCCTTCCGTCCGGTCAGTTTACTCAAAAACCGTAAGGTCTAGATCAACCAAACTTTGAACCACTTTTGAATTTTCTGTAATTCATTGTTTTTGTTGTTTCCATGGAAATGTAATTTTTTGGACTTAGTTATATGGTGTTCAATGGGGACAGATTTTCTCAGAAACTATTACTCCTAGAGAATTGAAATTTTGGTTATGGATACACCTGATGATACTCTTTATCGAGTTCGAAAGCCATTTCTGAAAATTCATTTTTTAAAGAGTTATGGCCCTTGATTGCTCAATTTCGAGCGATTATCAGATCTGTTGCTCTAATGGGGACAGATTTTCTCAGAAACTATTACACCTAGAGGAGGGACATTTTGGTTTTGGATACACCTGATGATACTTTTGATCGAGTATGAAAGCCATTTCCAAAATTTTATTTTTTAAAGAGTTATGGCCCCTTGCTTCTGAATTTGGACTTCGAGTGATTAACAGATCTGATGCTTCAATGGGGACAAGTTTTCTCAGACAGTATCACACTTAAGTGAATGAAATTTTGGTTTTGGACACACTGGTTGATGCTCTTGATCAAGTGCGAAAGCCATTTCCGAAATATTATTTTTGACTGACTTATGGCCCTTGATTGCTCAATTGAACTTGTAGCAATTAACAGATCGGTTGTTCCAATGGGGACACATTTGTTCTTAAACTATTACAGTAACTTTTAGTAAATCAGGTTATCCGGAATCATATTAGTTCAGACTAGAGGGAGAAGAAATCAGACGGGCTGCAGGGGTATGTGAGCCACGCTCACTTTTTTCTTGTTCTAAATATATTGTGATCGCCTTGATAATACAAAGGTTTTTCAAATGCAGAACAGATAGAAGTCACTTGGGACGAGTTCTAGACTGTAGGGGAATGGTTAAGTTGTTCAAAGCCACATTGTTGAAGTGCAGCCTGTGCAGTGCAACTCTTGTGCACTGGAGGGTTGTCATGCATAATTCCAGCAGTCAACATGCCACGCCTCTTCTTCTTGATGGCCGCTCAAATGCTTCAACAAGTCAGCATTGTCTTCTCCTATCATCGTAGTTTTAGGTCGTTTATAGTCAATAAGGATCATGCACCTCGAATCCCAGAAAATGGTCGCCATGACTGAGTTCTGAACTCCTTGGGTGCAGTAGAGTGCCTGTGCTTCCTTTGCATGGATTCTTGCTTGGTGTCAGGATCCCAGTGATGAATCCACATTTCATCCCCTGTAACCAGACTGGCATAAAAGTTATCGGGATCAGCATTGTAGGTGTTCAAGAGCTCAAGACTAGATTCAACTCTCTGGTGTCGATTAAGTTTCATGGCATCCATCTTGCAGACACCTTGGACATGTGCAAGTGCTCATGAATTTAGGTGCAAACATTTCTATGAGATGATATCTCGTCAAACTTTATTCTCCAATCAGACATGATATATTCAAAGCAAACATATCATCTGTAATGGCATCAACGGGCCTTCCTGACCATAGGTCATCATCCAAGGAGCTGCAACTCTGCTTAATCTCAGCTGACCATTTTGCAACAGTTCAATATTGAGGAGCTTCTTTCCCATACACTTTGGTCATATGTTTATGCATTCACCCTTTCTTTCGTTAGAAACTTGATAACCACACGATGGCTATGTTTAGATCTTTCCATGATTACAAGAGGGTATCTGTGTGACAGGTTGTAAATCTCAAGTAAATGACCGGGAAGGGTTGTTTATGTCTGTAAATTTTCATCAGATGGCCTGTTTAATAATTGACATCAACAATGATGTTTTAAGGGGTGTATCAATACTCACTTCTATTAATTTTTTTACTTCTCCTCGTCAGAACGTGAAATGCTTTGCTACGGCATTACAAGGCATTGTTGATTAGTCTTATCATAAATCATTTGTAAATTTGTGGATATTATATCCATACATATAATTTATTCTTATAGTGTAATATAAGGATCCCTTGAACTAAGCCAACTTCAATCCTGGCTGTAATGGGGATTTTTTGGATCAGTTGGACAAGGCTCATGCACAACTTCCTGTCAGCCTGGTCAACCACTTATAAGACTTCTAGCACTTGTGTCCCAACGTTTTGCTCAGGTTAGTTAAGAATTAATCAGCATCCTTCAAAGGGTATCCTTTGGACGCCACAACATGAACCATATTTACAGGGTCCAGAACTCTTAAGTCTGTCAGCAGGAACTGACTTTTTGGGACCTCAGGACCTTCATCTCAGGCAACAGTATACCGTCAAGAGGATCTAATTGGAACACAGTAACTCCTTCAAGAATGCCAGCTGGAAGAGGTCGTGGTAGCTATGGGTCATTCAACAGTAAGATCTACCAGCACACTCAAAACAGCCCTAACAATTAGGAGAGATCTTTCACACAATCTGTTTGGTGATGAAGAAGAACTCTGACAAGTTGTTAGTTATTCACAAGATGGCGTTCTTCAATAAGCTTTATCTCATGCCTCCTCCGCATTTTCAAATGGTTTCCCAGGATGATGTTGCATTCCAAGCCTTCCCCCAATGATCAATGACTGGTCAGCTGGGATCTTCATGATGCCTACCTTCAAGTTCCAATCTACAAATCTCACAGGAAGTTCCTGAGGATTATCTTTGAAAACACACTATCAATGGAAGTTTCTACAGTTTGACATCTCCACAGCCCAATGGCTTAGATTTGATAATATGATATTAAGTTCAAATGCAAAATTTCACCAAGCAAGATATTTTCAATGAATAATTTTATGGACAATGTTTTGATGTTGATTTTATTTAAATTTGCTGGATATCATTATGACTGATTTTGCCCCCGTGGCTGAATTTTCCAGCACTCGCTACTGTAATGCGTGATTAGCACCAGTGGCTGAATTGTAGTGCTGCAAAATGTTTTTACCAGTATATGACATATTTACATGCCAAACTAGTTGGTGAATCCAATATAACAAATGGAGGATACTTATGTGTCACTTTGAATGAAATTTCCATAACCTCTAGAATGGTTTCTATAGCTGAAGTAAACTTGTTTTTAATTAGGATGCTGTAACTCCGTAAATTCTGAGAACGCTTGCGCGAAATCAATACAAATCTGAAGACAAATAATTCTTCTTGACATGGATATAAGAATTATAACAATATTATTTCAAAAACAAATTTTACATTTATCTGAAATTTTCTTTATTTCAAACTAAATAAAATCATTTAATTGCTAAGCACGCATTGACAAATCCTATATGAAAATGAATTTCATTTATTTATTATTCTCTTTATTTCAAAATAAGTTTCATTATAGGATACCCCATCCTAAACGAAAGATATCAATTACAGAAGCAGGGTTGTGAGAAAACCCCGATAAACTTCCGACCCCCACAGTCTTATTACTAAGCCAGTGCCACAGGGCATCACAGTGGTATCCTTGCTGAAAATTTTGCTCCCACATAATGAAAATTGTCTCTATTTCCAACTTTATAAACCTCCTAGTTCGCATGGTACAAATGTAAGTAATATATGGAATTGAAGGCAATTTATTCTTCTTTCCGAAGATTTAGAATATAACAATCTATTAACCTTGGTTAAGAAGTTATTACCAACAAAAGATAGGACCCATAGTTAGTGATCGCGACAGTTCTTGCATTGCTTGGTTTGCTTTCCTACGAATTTGCAAATAATACATGGAAATGAAGATATTTTGTCTTCATGATTTTATAAATATGATAAAAATTTATCACATGGTTTGGAATATATACTCCCCCAAAAAAGACAGTGTGCATGCTAAAAATTAACACTAACAATACCGTATATTACTGTGTAGAAGTTGAGTTTTTTACACCAGAAATTGAGGGGTCAAGGAGGGGGGGTCGCCTTATATACAAGGTAAGGTATATTACATATTTTTACTGTTTTTTGTTACAATGAATTACTTAAAATAAATAAATTACTACGATTGAGAATCAAGTTTGACGGATTTGAAATTGACCCGTTTGTAAATAATCTTATCGATCGACGCCATTTTGAATTTTTAATGTTAAGAGATGAAAATTACTGTCGAAGTTGAACATTAGCTAAGACTTATTGCCCTGATCTAACGTTATTTCTATCACAACTGTTAGTTATGGAAATGAATTAAATAAAAGACGTAATTATAATTGAAAATGTTTTTCACACGGCCTTGTTTTCTACAAAATGATAATCTCGAAATAAAGCGCAATTTGTCACATTTATACTGAAGTGTAGTCACATGACCTGATTTTCCAAGAAATTTTAATCTGGAACGGATTTGCAATTTGTCACATGTTGATTTGTTTATTTACATTTCAGTTATATTTGAAACATGGCTAGAAACGATTGTTCATTTTGAAATTCTATAATTTTATAATTCATTGAAATACATTAGTAAAGACAATTTTCTAGACATACTGTAATGATACCGCTCACGTACCTCTGATGTTTTTACATCGCACTCGCTGATTGGTCAATTTTAACCAATGAAAAAATATATGACAAGTAACAGTAATGATAGTTTTTTGATAGCGTCTCGCATGTACTGAGAAGTGAATGACATAAAATTCTTAAAAAAATAAGAACAAACACCTGCACACACGAATGTATTTTTTATTGTGATAAATTTACAGCAATTCGTTATAAAACAAATGGTTATTACAAAACACTAGTACTGACGTATTACAACTCACTTTGAAAATTACCGATACATCAACTTACCATAATTAAATCTCTCAACGTGACGCGTGCTTCATGTCGACCTGTCTCCAAGACGCGCTTTTAGGGGGTCGACTTATATAAAAGGTATATGATTTTGACAGCAATTTGGGGGGCTGAGAAAGGTGGTCGACTTATACTAGGGGTCGACTTCTACACAGTAATATACGGTTTATATATCTACCCGGTACTTTTATTTCATGGCAATGTCAATAAATCACAGATCAATCAATTTGTGATCCACATGAGTAATTTCATTACGCTACGGTGAAGAATCTTGGTGCCATGGAGAGTCAGAGACACTAGGGCACAAAAGTCACACACTCAATATATGGTATGACCTCCGTCTGCATCAACTACTGCTGTGCATCTACACCTCATGGAAGCGAAAAGGTTAGCATGGAAGTGTTGTGGGATGTTGTTCCATATTCTGATAAGCTGTCTTTGGCGTTGACGGTGCATGGGGAAGCCGGCATAGCTGACACTTCATTACGTCCTATACGTGCTCAATGGGTGAGATATCGGGCAAATTTGCGGGCCAGGGAAGAACATCCACTTCTTGTTGCTGCAGATACTGTTGAACAACACGAGCTGCGTGGGGTCGGGTGTTGTCCTGCTGTAGAATGATGCCAGGGCTGTGACGTTGCAGAAACGGGACAACAACAGGTGCAAGCACTTCATCATGATATCTGGCTGCATTGAGGTTGCCATCAATAATGACTAGCTCAGTTCTGTTACGGGCAGTGATACCACCCTACACCATGAGAGACCCTCCCCCATACCAGTTTTGCTCCACATTACACGGATCTGCGTAACGTTCGTTTCGACGTCTGTACACTCTCTGGCGGCCATCTGATGATGAAAGATGGATACGACATTCATCTGTGAATAAAACACATCGCCACCAGTGTAAGGGATGCCTGAGATGTTGTCTACACAACTGCAGACGAGCACGACGATGACGTAACGTCAAAATTGGATGGATTGCAGGTCTTTGAGGATGTAAGCCGTATTCTCTCAGCCGTTTGCGGATGTATCTGTCTCAGGTTAGGGATGTTCCAGGCTGTCGTTGTTGCAGTTTGTTGCCGGTTCCGGAGATTAGCTATACTGATATACTGCTCTTGTGCAGGGGTGGTAACCCCGGGTCTCCCAGAGCGGGGTCTGTCTCGAACAGCACCATGTTGTGGATGTCGCTGGACTAGCTGGACTAGCCTGTCTACAGTGTTATGGTGGCAGTTGAAATGCTGGGCAACCTCTCTGTATGTACTGCCAGCTCTAATCATACCCGGGGCAAACAGACGTTGATTATTGGTCAATCTTGGCATGCTTGTGTGGAGTCGTTGTAACAGCAGCGCAAGTTTTAATGTGAACGATAGGATGGCCTACCTTTAGTGTTTAAATACCCAAGGATTCACACTGCTGCACGAGTTTTCAGACTCTCCACATGTAAAACATGCCTTTTCACAAACAAGCAACACGTCATTTACCATTAATGCAAGTTTCATGAGGGTAGCCTAGGGAAGAACAAATTTGGATAATTGCAACATCACTTGCCTCTCTTTTATTGCCTCATTATCATTTGCAAATTTTATATAGAATTAAAGACAATCTCTTTCTCTTTATTTCTATAAAAAAAAATTAATAATAAAGTAATAATGCATGGCAGTTATAAAGATAGGAAGTGTAAAACAAAGGTAGATGATAAAATCGCTTTTCAGTTCACGAGATATTAATAGAGAGACTGCCTGTTTGTGCTATGCTTGTTGGGTCTTTACTGATTTTCCTACTCCTACAAATTTTATATGAAAATGATATCTTTATTGTGATATGTTAAATTTCAAAATGTTCCTGAGATTTTACATGGTATAAAGTGCAGAAAAATGTCAAGAAACTAAAGAATTTTTAAAAGTCTCTTTTTGGGGGAATAGCTGTATCTATATTGTGCATATATGAATTTTTTATTAAATTGAAGACAATTATTTACTTTTTATCACGATGTAATCAGTTTGGAATTGTGCAAAGCATTTGAGAAGACCTGAGCAAAAGAAAGGTGCATGACAAAATCACCATTCAGTTCACAAGATTTGGATAGAGAAATTAGCTTTTTGTGCGGAGCTTGGTGTGCCTTTATGTATTTTTGTGCCTGTACAAATTTTATATGGAATTAAAGACAATTTTTTCTCTTTCTTGTGATATCAAAATTGTCAAAATATGTTGAGAACATGATGAGAATATTATGTGAAAAAAGATATAAAACTAAAAAATATCTAAAATCACCTTTTTTGCAGCACAAGCTGCATCTTCATTTCAGACAGTGAAAATACCTACTTAATATTGAACTGAAATCCACCCAAGGGTTCAGATCACAGGGTGTGCAATAGAAAAATAAGGTGTGCTTTTGGTTTGAGTGCACACGCCTGAGCAGAAATAACACATGGCTCAATAAGTTCGTGAGCGAGGGGAGCAATAACTTGGAACTTATGCCCTCATTATTTAGAGCAACAATGGAAAAAAAAGGGCAGGTTAGCGAGTGCCAGATCATAAATAGAAGCGTTGAACTGACACCACTCCCGTACAATCTTCCTCAGGGATCTGTTTATTAGTTAATGCATGAAATTCTAAATCTGGCCTCCGGGCTTTGCCCGGGCGTAATCTAAACTCATCCCAGACTATTCCGTAACCTGCGGCTTGAGGTTTACAAATTACTTTAAAGAGACGCAGAGTATGTGGTTGGAGTCAAATATGTAAAACTTCATAAATGGGAGAAGTAGAGATTGTTTTTGAAAATGACCAATTTGATGCTTATCAGTTCTGTAAAGTGACAATAAACAGATTGAGATAATGATTTATGATTGAAAACCAGCAATATTTCATGATGGGAAGAATGTACCTTAAAAAAAATCATTAGAAAAATTACAAGTTTTTTTAGTTTGATGAAGAATAGATCTCAATGTAAAAAAAACTGAAAGACCAAAGGGATTTAGGAAATACTTATTACAAATATCACTTTTTGAAATTGCATTTTAAGAGTTTATATACCTTCAAGATTTATATGATTTTTCAATTGGTATGGTTCAATTGTTTTGCTCTTGTTCTATTGTATGTACATGTATAGTTTTATGAAATTCAAATGAAGACAAAAGTTCAGGTGATACAGATGTCTCCGATGTCTTCACTGTGAGTTGTGTATGTGTTACAGGTCTTCCTCCCAGCTCTCTCACAGCACTGTCCAAGTTCATTGCAAGTGTTGAGGTCGGAGAGGCTCTCATCAGAGTGGTGAGTGCCCATACATCTTTAATTATCATGATGATAACATTTTATTGCCTCAAAAGGAATTCATTTAACAACAGTGAGTCATACCGCATTTACAGGACAAATGAGGCAATAGGCAAATGTGTATTGTGTTACTGAGGTGCATGTGGCACTCTAGAGTCAAGAGTTGTGGAAAGAGTTTGGGAAAGAGTTGGTGAGTAGGGGCTTATCAAAGGCCATTAACTCATTAACGCCTGGACACGGTTTACGGCTCAACACCTGGGCCTGTCGCCACTGAAGCTGATCGCTGTAGCGAGACTGATTAACTCAAAGAACCGCTCATTTAGCGAGAGCATTTAGTGGGCCGATATGAACGGAAACTGTCTAGCCATGAACGATAAAGTCTCGATTGTTTTATTGTTTCATGAAGATCAAACAGGATATAGAGGCACTTATGACATGTCTAAATACTATGTGCAGCAAATACAACGTTTGCTATTCCAGCTGTAAATGATGATTTAGCCATGTATTTCACATGGAGATGTTACATATATTGTACGAGGCCAGATTATCATTTTTGAATAATCAATAGAATTCGTTGGTGCAGTATCAACTCTAAATATATCATCGCGAACTATGATGTTACAAAATGTGTAAATATTGTAAATGAAATGAAAGTTACTGTCTTTGAGCTCAAACACATAGAAATAGCATATTAGCAAACTAAATCATGAATAATTTGAAATTAAATAATGAAATACAGGTGAGGGTTCTGCGTATATTATGGAAGTGGGAGTGGCTGTATGAAACTTTTCAGTGAACAGATTGAATGAATATTCAAACGATTATCAACACTGTAGGTAATTCTTCTTGTATTGTGTATTTATCAAAAGAGACTCACTTTATATAGACTTATTTATTGAATCGAATACGCAAGATCTTGCAGTTTAGTGACTTGAACGACCTGGTGCTTTGATGAATAATAAATGCAAGAGAAATTCACGAATTACAGGTGTGTATGTAATTATTTCATAACAGACATGGGCGTAGCTCAATGAAGCATATTGTGTAAACATGTACCTGTTTATTCTGTTTATCTGCTTATTCTTTTCATAGCCACAAATTATTCACGAATAAATGTCAATAATAACGCTTCCTCTCTAAGATATTTTATTTTAATGCATTTTACAGATAAACTATGTAAGAGTGTAAAAAAAGTGATAAATCAATCTTCACAAGACTACAGTCATTGGTATAAAAGTATTGTCTATTATCAACTTCCAATAAATAAATCAAAAGTTTTGCCTCGGTATAAGCTAAGTAATATCCTCTTTATAAACGTAATGTGTTCATCTGCCTAACGTGTTAAAGTTTCTAGTAAATACTGGTAATTTCCATCAAAACACTATAAATGATTCCTGTCATGAAAACTAAGGAAATTTTCTCAATAAAGATACGCTAAATTTTATGAATTGATACTTCGATGATTGCACAAATTGGGTTTATTGTAATACTAAAGGACGGACGCACATATGTGGCTCTCGCTGAATAAGAGGTGCTTTCAATTAACGCACATAAGCGTCTCTCGCTGTGAGAAATTGCTAATTAACGGACGCTTATATGCGGCTCTCGCTATGAGGATCTCATTATTTTGACGCATATACGTGGCTCTCGGCGTTAATGAGTTACAGGATGGTGATAGAGGGGGTGATAAGGGGCAGATTACAGGCAAGGAAGGGAATAGAGGGGGATTGGCAAGTGGAGAGGCTGCTTTATGCTTTTTGAGAGAGAGTTCTATGAGTGAAAACATACAAGTCTGTAATAGAAGCATAAGAGTTCCTATTTGATACTACTTCTGTTGAACTGAAAAATCTTAAACTTACTGAAATTTTGATGTAAACTATGTGTCTACCTTAACTGTGATAGATACCACATAGGTTATGTCTTATTACTTGACATGTAAGTCTTCAACCTTAGCGGTAATAGATACTGCAATACCTGATTAGCTGAAGTGCCCATGGCTTTATTTTGGATATTTTGAATTTCCCTCCAGAGGTATGATACCCCAAAAGCCAAAGTTAGGCAGGCAGGTAGCATGCATTTAGCTAAGGGATCACAGTTCATACAATTGGTCTTGACCCTCTTCATTTATGGACATTTATTTATTTGCCCCAAACCTTTAAAACTTATGAGTTAGCATGGAAAGGTACAATTTCAGAATAAGATGACTGTTGAAGTAAAGTGAAATTGGATCTTGATCCTTTTTTCTTTTTATTTTTTTTATTTTCCATATTTCATAATACAGGCAAACAAAAGGTATTGACAATGACACGGTTATACAGATAAAATATTATACAATAGGCAATGACAAAAGTGTGCTTATTTGTTCAGTGCCCAATGATAGGAACACGTATCTTGAGCTATCGTAATATCGAACAATTTCTTTCTTTAAGTAATCAATCTTTGGACTGAAGTTATTTATGCTACACCTATAGATATACTGTTTGACTAATAAAATGATTGCATTAACTAGATTATTGTTTTTTCCCTTCATTCCCAGAATAATTTTTTTGTTTGTAAATTCTAATTTTAACTGCACTGAATTCAACCATAATTCCATATCTTTCCATAGTCTTAAGATGGGTGCACATTCCCATAATACATGGTTTATTGTTTCTATATCTTTTTTGCAAAACTGACATATCGGTGAAGGTACATACCCAATTCTAAACAGAAGTTGTCGAGTTGGTAGGATATGGTGAATAATTCTGTATTGCAACCATTTCAAGTCAGTGCTTTGGGAACATTTATTTGCAATGATGTTATAAATTTTCCAATCATTTTCAATCAATCGTCCGTCCATCCGTAAACTTTTCACTTTTTCGACTTCTTCTCCAGAACCAATGACTCTAGAGAGCTGAAATTTTATGTGCATACTCCTTGGCAAATGGGGATTCTAAATTGTAGATTTCGTGACCCCATGACCCCAAATGGGGTCACAAAGTTCAAAACCTTAAAAATTTATTTTAATCTTCTTCTCCAGTTCCAAAAGGTCCAGAGAGCTGAAAAGTTGTGTGTAGACTTCTTGGCCAATGGGGAATCTAAATTGTAGAGTTTGTGACCCCATGACCCCAAATGAGGTCAGAGGGGTCAAAACATGAAAAACCTATTTTCATCTTCTCCAGTTCCAAAAGGTCCAGAGAGCTGAATAGTTGTGTGTAGACTCCTTGGGCACTGGAGATTCTAAATTGTAGGTTTGGTGACCCCATGACCCCAAATGGGGTCACAGGGGTCAAAACCTGAAAAACCTATTTTCATCTTCTACTCCAGTTCCAAAAGGTCTACAGAGCTGAAAAGGTGTGTGTAGACTCCTTGGCCAACGGGGATTCTAAATTGTAGGTTTGGTGACCCCATGACGCCAAATGGGGTCACAGGGGTCAAAACCTAAAAAACCTAATTTCATCTTTTTCCCTAGTTCCAAAAGGTCTAGAGAGCTGAAAAATTGTGTGAAGACTCCTTGGACACTGGGGATTCTAAATTGTAGGTTTGGTGACCACTTGACCCCAAATGGGGTCACAGGGGTCAAAACCTTAAAATCCTACTTTCATCTTCTTCTCCAGTTCCAAAAGGTCTTGATAGCTTAATAGTTGTGTGTAGACTCCTTGGACAATGGGGATTCTGAATTGTAGGTTCAGTGACCCCTTGACCCCAAATGGGCAATGGGCCTTTTTTATTTGATTGTGAATAACTTTTAAGAAATACATTGTTGTTTTCTTTCCTCAACATAACAATTTGCAATCAAGCCCAAGTTGGAAAGCATTTTTTTTATTTTGATATCTCTGGTTTTTTACCAAAAAGAAATGTTGACATATTGTTTTGTTTCACTTTCTCTTTTCTTCATAATAAAGGCTGCTTTAATTTATCCAAATAAATATCCAAAGTATCATTTTTCTTGTGTTCATATATATATATATATATATATTATGTATTATATATGGTCCCAAGGTGCCCAAGTCTCCCCTACATATCAACAATGAAGTTAAAATATAAACGACCTTCGTCAATATATTATGTCATTAAAACATCTCAAGAATCTGTCTATATATATAACATATTTTTCAAAAATTACTTGGGAAATTTAACATACAAATTTAGCAAAACATTTGTCATGGTTGCATTGTAAAGAGTAACCTCTTCGTATTCACAATTCAAACGACAATTTATGCCGATAAAATCTGATGGCGGATGGCTATTGAAATATACTTCTCGATATTTAAAAAACCAACGTTTGATACAAATGTCCATGTATTTATTAAATACGCCTTATTGGCAAAAGTGATGAAGTTATTTTGATAAGAAAGTGGACATGTGACATATGGGGCGCAAAATATCGTGAAAGGAATCCCTGACGTAACTTGGGATAGCCCTTGCCGAATCGACCAATGAGATGTCTGAAAACTAAGTCCATTCGCCTGAAGCAGGGATTCCCAGACCTGTCACTGAACGAACCAGTATGGCGTCATTGCAACTCGATCTGCGCCAAAATTCCTCTCAATTTCATCAGATAAAAGTCCATAATGCAAAAATATCAATTCAGATTTTTGATAAAAAAAACTTTTCTTCAGTGATATTTGATAAGATTCCTAAACAATTTTGTTCTTTTAAATTTAACCTGATTGTCAAATGTTAGACAGTGGGGGAAAAGTCAATAACAAAGACACATCATCAGTCCCCTCTCTCAGCATGGATGGACACGTCCATTTTCATGTAGGGATCATAGATTGACAAAATTTACAAACTGAATCATAAAGTTTTAGGGATTTGTTTTAAGATAGATGCATTTATGGAAATCAATCGACTTTTTGTTAGCCCTTCAAACACTGTCTAAAGTCTTGTCACACCGCACAATAATAGACCATCCCTCAAGCTTGGTGTGAGTGAGTTTGGGTTTAACGTGTCGGCAATCTTTCAGCTATTTCACTAGGTCGACCAAGACTTTGATTGACGTTTCAGTTGCCTGACTCGAGTAAACACGTTTGTCACTTGATTTGATTTACTTATATCTGAATTTTCTTATCCAAGAGAGCATAATTTGAAAAAAAATATTATAGTTTTGCTGTAATTGAATTATTAATGAACAAAACCTGCTAAGTGCCCTTTAGTCCGTAATTTATGTGGCTATTTACTTTTGTTTATTTTTTCTCTCGGGGTTATTAGATATAAATGCATTTATGGTTAGACAAAATTGGCCCGACACAAGGACGGACTAAATAATTTTACAGCCCGTCCTCAACCAAAGTTACCCGTCTCGGACGTTGGGACAGGCTATCTTTCCTACACTGCCCATGACCCCATGGTCTAAACCAAAACACCTATTTCTATCAAAAGTCTGATGAGCTACAGAGCCCATGGCTCTATTTTTGATATGTTATAGGGATAAATTAGATCTTGCAGTTTCATTTTGAATTGTTTTACATTTAATGTTCGAACGTATGTCACTGTAGCTCTTTTTACTGATTCATATGTTAAAAAATTTGTTTTGATCAAAATGTTTTGGAAAATTCATCGTATGTTAGTAGTCTGTCCTCTTTGTGAACCAGGTCACAAAGAGTACACCTTTTCTATACCAGTCAGTGTACATAAAAGGAAGTCCATCAATTTTAATATCGTTGTTATTCCATATTGCCTGATATTGTATATCTTCTTCCTTTACAATTTCCTTTTTGTCAACTGATAAATAGTTAACCCATTCCGTCAATACTTCTTTCCAAAACTGATTGGTTAAGTTTCTAATTATAAAATCTTTTATGATTAAACTACCAGCTAATAAAAACGGAGTTTTGACTTTCAGATTTAGTAAAGATAAATGTCCATTTTAGGTCGTTATTACATAATCTTTTCATCAATTGCTTTCAGATTTAGTAAAGATAAATGTCCATTTTAGGTCGTTATTACATAATCTTTTCATCCATTTTAATTTTTGTGCTGATATAATCTTTCTTATATTCGGAGCCTTTATCCCCCCATGCTCCGGGTTTAACATCAATACATCTCTTTTTATCTTATCAGGTTTCATTCTCCAAATGAAACTAAAACATTTTTTCTGGAGACTTGCAGTCGTACTTTGTTTCGGAGTTGGTAGAGATGAGAAAAGACGATTAAGCTTTGGTAGCAGAAGCGATTTTAAGACAGTATTTCTTCCTTAACCCTCAAGTTGCTGAATATTATTTTGACCAGTTTTGCCCCCGTGGCTGAATTTTCAAGCACTCGCCTCGCTACCGTTAATGCCTAATTAGCACCAGTGGCTGAATTTTCCAGTGCCGCGAGTCGCGACCGTTTTGCCAATATATGGTTTGTTTACGTGGCGAAATACGGATGTAAATATCGTTGTATACAAAACTAGTCGGCGAATACCGTATTAAAAATGGATGATACTTACCTGGCACTTTGAATGAAATTTATATCACCCCTAGAACGGTTTCTATAACCGAAGTAAACTTGTTTTTAATTCGAGCGCCGTAACTCTAAAATTGTGAGAGCGCATGTGCGAAATCAAAACGAAACTAAAGGCGAATAGTTCCTTTTGACATCGATATAAAAATTCTTACAAAAATATGTCTAGAACGAATTTTACGATAATTTAAAAATTGTCTTTATTTCAAACTCTACAAAATCATTTCATCACTGAATGCACACAGACAAATTATATACGGAAATGAAGCTAATTTATTGCTCTGTATTTTACGATAAATTTCATGATGACACGCCATCCTAAACGAAAGATATAAATTACGAAAGCAAGGTAGTGATAAACCCCGATAACGTTCTGAGCCACACAGTAATATTACTAAGCTAGTAGCCCCGGGCAAACACACGCGCTCAGCGCGTGCAGGCGGGACGCCCACGCTGAAAAATACACTCACACATAATAGAAATTGTCTTTATTTCCAACTTTATAAATCAAGTTTTTCGCTTTGTATACATGCAACTTATATATGGAATTGAAGGCAATTTATACTTCTTTACGAAGAAATAAAAGAAATCTTTGATAATTGCCTTACCGCGACACTTGTCGCATCATTTCCACACGTTTTATTTTGATGCAAATATGGGCAAATTACACATGAAAATGAAGGTATTTATTTCTTCTTTACGATTATATAAAAATAATAAATTTAAACCACTTGGTTTGGAATATATATAGTTTGAAAATATGGTACCCTAAGGTATTTGAGAACAGAATTTGATCATTGCGACATCACTTAACGCTCGTTTATTGTCTCATTGTAATTTGCAAATTTTATATAGAAATGAAGACGATCCTTTCCTCTTTATTGTGATATAGAAATGTTGATAATGCGCTCTGCCGTTAAATGGATAGGAAGTGTACACAGCAGGTGGAAAAAAAAATCGCTTCTCGGTTAACAAATATGAATAGAGAAATTGCCGGTTTGTGCGATGCTCGCCGGGTCTTTACTGATTTTCGTTTACATACCAATTTTATATGGAAATAAAGATCATCCTTTTCTATCTATTTTGACATATAAAATTTCAAAATGTGCCGAGAATTCTATGTGATATAAAGTGCGAGAAAATGGTAAAAACCTAAAGAATAAACAAAGCTCACATTTTTGCGGCACTTGCTGCATGTCTCTTTATTTTACATAGCATATATACAAAATTTATATCAAATCGAAGACAATTATTCCTTCTTTATCACGAGGTAATCAATTTCAATATACGCCTAGCTGTTGAGAAGATACGAGCGAACGAAAGGCACATGTCAGAATCGACGTTCAGTTCACATGATTTGAATAGAGAAATTAGCTTTTTGTGCGGCGCTTGCTGTGTCTTTATTTATTTTTGCGCATGCACAAATTTTACATGGAATAAAAGACAATCTTTTTCTCTATCTTGTGATATAACAAATTTTAAAATACGATGAGCACATCATGAGAAAATTGATGTGACAAAATGGTGTAAAACTAAAATTATGTAAAATCACCTTTTTTATGGCACATGCTGTATCTTCCGTTCAGGTAGCGCATGTTCCTAATTTATATCGAATTGAAGACAATTTTCTTCTCTTTCAAATGATCCCACCTGCATTGAAATCCGCCCAAGGGTTTAGATCATAGGGCGTGCGATAGCAAGGTGTGCTTTTGTTGTGAGTGCGCACGCCTGAGCAAACAATAACGTGCGCGTCTCGATAAGCTCGTGCGCGAGGGGAGCAAAAACTCACAGGCCTATAGCAAGCCCGGCGGGTAGTGGGGGAAAATTGAGCGTTTGTAATGCATATTTTCGGTACGATAAACATGACCAATATCTATAAAACTTTCGGAAAATATGCCCCCATTCTTTAGAACAACAACGAATAAAACATCGGCGGCTTAGCGAAAGCCGGATCATAAATACAAGCGTCCAACCGACACGACTGCCGTGCAATTTTTTTCCGGGATCCGCTACACCGTACAATTGCGTTAATTAGTAAATGCGTCAGATTATAAGTCCGGCTTCCGGGGTTCGCTAAGGCTAACTGCAGCGTAGTTTAATTTCTTCCCGGACCATTCCGTAAACCGCGGCTTGAGGGTTAAGGTGTTAACGTACGTGCAGACCAAATATTCATCTGTCTTTCATCTTAGATAATTTTTCGTGATAGTTTAACTTGACCCTATTGTCAAGGTCAATGTCGAAATGAATTCCGAGAAGAGTGAAATCTGTTTGAGACCAGTCGAAATTCCATTCTTTACACATCTTATACTGAGATCGCTTTTTGGAACCTATCCATATTGATTTGGTTTTGTCGTTATTAACTTTTAGTCCTGAGAAACGGGCAAATTGTTCTAAAGTATGTAAAGCTGCATAGAGACTTTTTTCTGATCCATCTAATGTGAGAGTTGTATCATCTGCAAATTGTGATAACAGATATTCTATATTTCCAAGTTTAATACCATTAATGTTTTTATTGTTTCATATCATTAAACCTAGAATTTCTATGCACAATAGAAATATATAGGGTGCTAACGGATCACCTTGGCGGCAGCCCCTACCTACTTCAAAAGCGGACGACACAAATCCATTAACAAGTACTCTTGATTCAATATCGTTATAGAAAGTATCTATCCATTGCGAAATTCTGGGTCCAAAATTGAAAAAACTTTAAGGCATTCTTAAGATATTTTCTATCTATTGAGTCAAAAGCTTTTTCAAAGTCAATGAGAAGAAGTAAGCCTGGTATCTGGCAAGTTTCGGTCTGTTCCATTAAATCATATATAAGTCTAGTTACCTCGCCTATGTATCTTCCAGTGACAAAACCCTTTTGATCTTCATTTATTGTACAAGGTAGTATCTTTTTAATTCTGTTTGCAATTGCGGATGCCCCAACTTTGTATGAAGTATTCAAGAGTGAGATCAGGCGCCAATTTTTAAGGAATTTCTTTGGTTTATTAGCTTTGGGAATACATGTTATCAATCCTTGTTTTTGAGAGAATGACAGTTTTAGGTTTTTATAGCCATAGTTCACGGATTTTAGTAGAAATTCTCCTAAATCCTTCCAAAAGAACTTGAGAAATTCGGTGGTAAAACCATCTGGTCCTTGACTCTTGTCATTTTTCATATTTTTAAGAGCACATGTAAACTCATTAAGTT
The DNA here is from genome assembly GCA_921293015.1 of Phorcus lineatus. NCBI lineage: Eukaryota > Metazoa > Mollusca > Gastropoda > Trochida > Trochidae > Phorcus > Phorcus lineatus. The sequence continues at coordinate 15,561,229 of OV121089.1, forward strand.
TCAAAGTACCTTCAAGGCTACCTTTCTCATTTTGGTTTAAAATTGTGACGTTATTGTTTTTAAATAGATCTGTTAGATTTACATCCATATGCTCTTGAGCAGTGTACAGTGTCTGGTAAAAAAGTCTTGTTTCTTGAAGCAGTTGTGCACTTTCCTTTATAGTTGTTCCATCATTTCTTTCTATTACACAAATAGACTTGTTCAAGAAATTTCTTGACTCTAGCTTTAGAAAGTACTTGGTTGGTTTTTCACCTTTTTCAATCCTGGTCGCCTTAGATCTTACAAGCATCCCGTTTATTTTGTTGTTATTTATTTCATCTAATTCTTGTTTCGCAGCATCTATCTCCTCAAGAACAGAAATTTTCGAAGTGGGGTCATTAGTTGTATCTAGTTTTTTTCCCCAATTCATTTATATTAGATTCGAGTTTCTTTTCTCTTTCATTAGTTATTTTCTTGTTAGTTGAAGAGTAGTAAATTGTTTTTCTTCTTATCATTAGAAGTAAAGTTTCCCAGAGTAACTGATAGTCAATTTCAAGATGGTTTTCTGAAGTTTTGTACTGATCTAGTGTCGTTTTGATTGTATCCTAAATGAGCTCTACATAAGTTCTGAAGTAATGAATTGTTAAATTTCCAAAAGCCTTTTCCTCTAGCCAAAGTAGGTGATGTTAAGGAAAGGGATGTTATGTCTATGATGTTCTGAAAGAAGTCAGGATTGTCTTCATTTGGTCCATATATGGTAATTATGGTATACGTTATCTCGTTCACCAAGATCTTAAGAGCTACAAAGTTTCCAAATTCATCTATCTTATTTTAAAGTACTTTGAGCTCAAAGTTATTGTTAAATAGGATAGCCGTTCCTCGCGAGTTGCTTCTAAAACAACTAATGTAGCATTCATTATACCCCCATTCTTCTTTGATTTTCTGAACTTGGTCAGAAGTAAAATGCACATCTTGTAGACAATAAATGTTTCCTTTCTTTCTTTTTAAAAAACTGAATACCTTTTTACGCTTAAAATTGTTGTTTAAGCCCCTGCAGTTTTGACACAATATCTTTAGCGTTTCAGTCATTTATAATTACATTTTCAGATTGTGTATTCATAGCCATATAGACAATTGTCATTGTGGTGTATATATCAGTTTCAATACATTTTGCCTGCTTTTTCAAAAAACACTTCCAGATTAAACACAGAGAAACAAAAAATGGCAGAAAGAGCCATATTGAAATAAAAGAACAGAATCATTGTTCGGGAGGAAGACCTACCCCACGAATATCCCTCACTTATATATGATATATATATTTTAAAAAATATCTTCAAAAACAAATCAAAGCAATAATCTGTTCGCGATAACTCATACGAAACGCGATACAGTGAAATTGTGTGAAGTCCGTGCGCGTACATGCCCAGCGAGATAAAATCATGCATTATGTTAGACTGTCGTGTTGGAAGGATACACGTACACAAATAGTCACATTCATGATTGATAAGCTAAATTATATGTATTCTGTGCCGCATTTAGTTTTTGACAATGAGGATTTACCTTGCGTCTTTTGGACCAGGATGGTCAGTTTCTTTTAAGGTAAGTAAGTAATGATTTTCTCATGCGTATAGATGTAGAAGTTGCGTTTAACTTTTTCGTCAGCTGTTAACATTTTTTTATGCAAGATTAACTTTTGAAAATACTAAGGATATATAGACGAAGGTGAATATATACATGCATTTACAGTAGATATATTGTTTGGAGTATTGTTACAATAGTGTCAGGTGAATATGTATCATAGTAAAGTAATTTCCTAAAAATGAAAACACTTTGTAGAATGTATGCATGAAGCATATAGCAATACACCCTCATGCATGCGCGATAATATTTACACATATCCAATATCTTCATGCTTTTACATATATGTACCTGTTGTATCAACTGTATATTGTGAGTTTACACTTATTAAAAATTACATAAAAAAATCACTTTTCCAGGTATAACTTACACACAGATTATATGTTATATATACTGAGTATATAATGGTCCTATAATGACTTAGGTTTCTGTACTGTGCTACTCATGTACCACACTGCACCTTCACAGACATTTTTATACATATGTGAATGTACATATATTGCGCATTGAGTATATAATAAACATTTTTTTGCTTAATTCCTTATGGTACAACTATCACATGTACAATGGCTGTACACTGTTGCAAATAGTTTGCATTTAGTGACTTACTAAGGATATATACAGTTCAAAAGCAATATTTTCTAAAACAAACCAAAACAATAATCTTTCCAGAATAGTTCATACGAAACGCGATACAGGGAAGTTGTGTGAAACCCGTGCGCACAAATACATATATCAATATATCGATACTGTACGGTAACCATGTATAACACTAAGCATTCCGACAAAGATTTCAGTCTCAAAGGTGTTTTATCATTTGATATTTCTTAGAAATACACCGTCTAAACCTCGTATGGAGGGTTCATCTCACCCATTAGCTTTGTACAGGTTTGGCAGGGTGAACTGCTGGTACTCCTCGTCTGAATCACATGGTCTATTCCTATCTGCCTCACACGACACTGAATCTTCTCATCTTGGTAGATAGCTCCAGATTTCCGGTATAGAATAACTCGTTTTTTAAGCTTTGCTGGGAGGTCAGTTCTTATTGATATGCGTTTGCCTTAAATAATATTCGAAGACCTCAACACCATGTCCCTGTCAGCCATATTTAAGAAACTCGCTATGATGGGGGAGGGTGCGTCCGGGGTGGGGTCACCTGGGAAAGGTTTTCGTTGAAGCCTGTGAACTGTTTTGAAATATATATTGTCTATTGTTCTGTCCGTGAACCTCATATCAGTCGCGAACATGTCCGGGAGTACCTTTTCTGAGTCTTCATTTGCATGTTCTTTGATACCGTAAAACAAAAGATTTGGCTTACGGTCATGACTTTCCATTTGTAAGAAACGTCTTTCCACTGCAACGTTTTGTTCCCTGAGTTTTGACTTGAGAGAAACAATCTCTGATTTCAAAGTGCTAACCTCACCCACATGAATGGTGGCCATGCTTTCCACGTCATCCACCCGCTTTGTGATTTTACTAAAATCTGATCTCAAATCGTTTATCGACATGTTTATTTCCGTTTTCATATTGTCTATTTTATCGTTAAGCCGTTTCTCCATATTCAGAAGAAGTTCTTCTATGTTACCAGGAGTGGGATTAGATGAAGCACGTGTGTTCACCCCAGATTTTTGTGAGTACATGATTGGCAAAAATATTCACTGGCACTTCAAAAATGAAGAGTTTGTTACTCACAGTGTCTGTAACCTTTGTATCGTGTTGACCATTTTCTATGACAGAGTTTATCGTTCACTTTTCTTCATGTGGATACTCGAGGGGGCAGAGCGGCTCACAAACACGTCCTGTCGTGTCCCATGCGCAACCGGAAGATCTTGATCCTCCCTCAAACTAAAGATTCTGAGAGAAATTGTTCGTATCTAGACTTGAATGTCAAATGTAGATTTTGTGACTCTTCAGGCGTTTGCAAGTCCTGATTGACAGAGAACCAGTGGCCCTGTACTGTGACCAGTATTTCTAAATAAATTGCACAGCCAGCTAACCCAGTGTTCATCTCTTTTATTCCAAGATTAAAGTCATTGGAGATTTATGATGGCATAACAGAACAATGTGTTCAGATGAGATCCTTTATGTAACAGAACAGGCCCTATTTTCAAATGCTTTGTCTTTAATACATATCCATTAATATTTTCTCAAGATTGTCAAGTAGTTCCTTTTGAAAAATCTTTTGACTTCTATCCTACAGTTAATGCAATGATTTATTGGTTTGAGTATGCTTGTGGAAGCTTTGTCAATTATCAAAACATGTAATCATCTAACTAGTTATGACTTTTGAAATTTGTCTTTTCGACATTTTCAATGTTCTGTTTTCTGATCCCAATTTACAAAGAAGGTGATTATCACGCCTTCATCTTGTTGCATATGTTGCACTGAATTTGAAATGCGACATTTAGGGGGGCAGAGTATGTATGTACAAAAATCCGACAGGGAGGCATGTCGTCGTTCTTTATTAGTCTATCATATTGATATTTATATATCTTATCATTCACTTAAATGTAATTCATCGAGCTTCAGATATCCTATAGGAATAAAAGCTAATAGGTAACTAATTCTCGAATCACCAGTGTACAATAACAACATGCTCTTGCGATCATATCATTGACAAATATTTGTTTTAGTATCGACTAAAAAAGATTAATTAGTTAGAAATTTTGTCAAAGAAGACATTTTAAATAGGTGACACGGCCCCAGAAAATAATTCTTAGCACTTCTCTTAAAATCGAGTTTTTTCAAAACCCGATCGGGGACGCCACCTGACGCCACCCGAAATCGGGTAATATGCCATGTATGGTAATGATCACAAGGTTCAGATCCTGAGTTTAGACTGTCGGCCATCTCAGTACTGAGCACTTTTGCATAAGCTTACTACTCTGTTAGAACTTTGTGTATCCATCATTTTAGCTCATTTTTTATGTCATGGCCATGTTTGTGACAATAACTTGTTATTTTTAGATTGTAATATGATTCAGTCCTTCTATCATTTCCAGCAAAAGGGGTTTTCAATAACATCTTTCATCAATTTGCAGGAAAAAATATTAGTCAGAAAGTTAACATTATTTTTCAGATGAGAGTGATCTTGGGCAAATTGAATGCAAAAGAAACATCAATTGAAGTTCTAGTGAATGTTCGACTGTGGCGCGCACCAGGATGCCATGAGTTCCTAGCTTCATTCGGTACGTAGTATTTACACCCTAAACTGTCATTTATTGCTTTGTGTCTATCATTCTACAGCAACTATTAATATTTTGGTGGGTTTTTTTATTTAAAAATTTCATTCATCCACACTTACAGCAAATCTACCACCATACCAAGAAAAGTAAATGTCACTCTCGTTACAAGAAATATGCCAATGCTGTTATTGAGTTATGGCAACAGAACACAGGTGAAGTTTACATTTTAATTGAGTGTTGATAAAAATAAACACACACTTATAATAAAAAAGAATGTCCAATAGAATTACATCCAGACTCCTTTGATTTATTCGGTTATTCGATTTTCAGCGAAATGGAGGTGTATAGGTGGTCGGCTAATGAGATTCTTACAGCAAAGACGCTCATGTGTGTTAGTTGATGGCAGCTCTTGTTCAGCCAAAGCCGCATTTTTGGTCCATCTTATTCTATTACGCTATACCCAATTTATGCAAACAGTTAGTATCAATCAAGGAAGTTTGATCAGCTTCCCTCTGTCTTAATGACAGCAATAGTGTTTTGATAGAATTTACTAGTATTTATTAAAAGGTAAAACAGAAATATAGACAGACAGATAGTTATTTGAGTCTCGCCTCAAATAAAATACATATAAATCTACAATGTAAAATGGCAATAAAGTCAGTCACCCTAACCATTATGAGAGACTAGATTTTTTGTTAATGTAAATAACAGAAAAAAAAGTTTGACCAAATCTGAAGCTCAGCAATCAATTGGCAAATGAGTAACATTTTTGTGACATGGAGATTCAAATTCGGCTAAGTGGCAGGTTATCAAAACTTCTTTTCGTGTATATTTCAGAAACCATTAGTACTAGGAATCTCATATTTTGAAATATCATCTTTGTAGTATTGAGACTGAGAAGTGTAAGTTTCATTGACCTATCCCCATCAATAAAGTTGTGGCATGGATGCAGTATTAGTTTCATTATCCAAAGCCAAAACTAGTCAGTAAAGAGATTTTCAGAATAACAACTTTGATCAATGGAAACTCAAACTTTGCCTTTTTGGCTCAACTTGACTGTAAGGGCTTCTCACATAGCACATTGTAAGACGTGCATTGGGTGGTGGATGGCGTCCATCGTCTGTACACCTTTGCAGGAGACATAGTATTTTGGCCTCATTTTCAAGGTCACCACAACACTTTGACCACTTGTGTAAAACATTGTTAACACGATATCTCGTAAAGCTTAGCACCTAGAGTTTTCATATTTGACGACAGCCTACAATAGCGTATGACTCAGGCGCCAGTGGACTTTGATGACCTTGACCTCATTTTCAAGGTCACCTCGACACTGTCATCACTTTGTAATACATTGTTAACATGATATCTCGTAAAGATCAGCAGCTAGAGTGGTCATATTTGGTGACAGCTTTCAATGGAGGAAGACTCAGACGCCAGTCGAATTTGGTGACCTTGACCTCATTTTTAAAGTCACCACGACACTTTGACCACTGTGTAATACATTGTTAACGCGATATCTCGTAAAACTTGGCACCTAGAGTTTTTATATTTGACGACAGCCTACAATGACAGATGACTCAGAGACATTGAAAATAAGGTCAAGGTCACCATGACACTTTGACAATTTGTAATATATTATAAACACAATATCTAATGAAGCTTAAGCGGGGGACATTGCCATGACGCAAACACTTGTTTTACTTGAATTTCTATATCTTTTACTCTCTAACTAATATGGAGATCAAATATATCATTACATTTAGCTGATCATCTGACCAGTTAATTTCCATTCAGACTCATCGTTTTAAGCACAGGTTGTCATTAATGCAAGTTACGAGAAAAATATTTCGTATTAGTTATTTCCTGATTCTCCTGCAAATATGGTAGTGGAAGGGTGTCAACCTTCAAACCCGCATTGACTTTATACTTGGATCAAGTTATGTTATAAAAATATCATCTTTGTAGAATAGAGAGTAATATAAGTAAATATCATTGTCCTACCCCCAAAACTATGGACAGGAAAGGGTTACAATTTCATGCTGTAAACCCAGTATAGTAATGTCAACTCTTTTTTGTTCTATAACATAATGCTTTTGAAGTGAAAAAAATGCGAACCAATTTCTATCCCTCAAATGATTAAAAGGTATGCAAACACAAATTGGCCACCAGTGTTTTTGTTTATTTCTTACTGTTTCATGTACGACTACAAATGATTGGGCTGAGTAATTAGATGTTAGACCCTCTGAAGAAAATACATCTTCATCAAATACATCATAAACTAATGATTATTTGGGAAAATTTTAAGAAATAGATCTGCTAAATCATGCTACAATGTAAGAGTAAGGGTTATGTATAAAAAATCTAAATGACAATCATACAAACTTGTTACTTGCAAAAAATTCACAGAGCCCTGACCTGTTTCTCATAGCCATCTTGAGAGAATATGTAATGTTTCATGCTAATGATAGAAAGAGAAGAATTCATTTCAAAATATTTTCATTTATTGACACATCCAAACTTTTGTACCCTAACAAATTAACACGTGTTTAATGAAAATGGAGATTATGATTGAACGCATTTTAATTAAAGGACATGACAGGAGTCATATTAGGGGTTTCATCTACTTTTATTTAATGCAGTAATATCAGAAAAATTGCATTGACTAAGTTAAAGAATTTGTTACAAATAAAACCTGGTTGTGTTCAAATACATAACATAACATAAAATCCTTGCCATGTATTATAATGAATGTACGGCTCCCTTTGTTTCTTATCTATGAATTTGTATATACTAGTAGCAGGTACAAACCCTTATTTTGCCTCTGCATTTCCTGCAAAATATATCCGACAAACCGATACCTTCTATGTACAACTAAAAGTGTATATAACCTTAAACCTGTATGTTTTGGTGTGAAATGAATCAAGCTGAAAATACTTGAAGAATATTTCTTGATATGTTAATGTGAATTGTAACATGACTTCGTTGTATCCTCGATTCTGATTGGTCTGTTCGAAAAAATTACCCTATGTTGAAGGACAATGAATACCCGCAAATTAGCAAAGGCGAATCACCACAAATTGATACAACATGTTCACTAGTGCCGGACCGACTCAAGTTTTAATTTTCCAGTTTCTTAGAAAATTTGTGCCGTACTCCGATTTGACAGTTGTCTTTGTCCTTTTTTATATCGTGTCTACCGGTAGATATCACAAATACACTTGAATATGATTTATTTTTAAAGAACGAAAATATTTTCAACTGGCTTACTTAGTCCAAGTTTGCCGCAAAGTTTCATGCGGCCGCCTTCTTTCGAATGGTATGACGTCACAAAGGCCAACCGTTTTGACGTCACAATGTTTGCGTCGCTGTCACAATGGTATTGGGCTAGTTCTAGACTTTTGTACTCTGGGTATTACGATATTTTTCTACGAGCTTTATAATTGCTGATTTCGGTCTCTAATCAAACAAGTATTTTGTAAGGTCCCGCTGTTACGAATGCCACTATTTGCTAATATCACAACGAATCACCGTGAATTCACTTTAGTTAGACGTTATCTCACCTCTTACAGAAATAGAACAGTCGCAAAGTCCTTTCCACACAAAAATAAGTACGCAAAAACAGATTTCAGTCTTAAACTTCTAATAACTAACGGTCATGTTACAATATCGATAAATAGTTGCGTTTGTAAAATTTCCGGGATTCATTGTTATTCAACGCCCGCAAATTTAAGCGTTTAAAACCACCGGCTAACGCCGTCGGTTTCAAACTAAATTTGCGGGTGTTGAATAACAATGTTTCCTGGAAATTTTACAAATGCAACTATTTATCTTCTAAATCTTAGTCCAAGTGAAAGGGATTTGAAGTAGTCTTAAGTCAGTTTAATAATTCGGTTATTACAATTCACGTAAATATTTATTAAATTTTACCGCAAGAAGATACTATTACAATTTACGTCAGTTTTTGTTACAATAAGCGTGTTACAATTTACGTCAAGTTTTATTACAATTTTTGTTTGTATTACAATTTACGTTAAGAGTTATTACAATTTGCTGCAAGTATTACAATTTACGTTTTTATTACAATTTACGTCGTAACAAGCTCTCTTACATATGTCTTACCCCTGCCACCATCTTGGTTCGTATCTGTTTTTCTGTTATTTACTTTACAGTGTATGATTTATCAGTAATCAATTTAATTCAAATCTTCCAACATCCTGCTTCAAACTTGTTAATTTGTGATTCGTACACTATCAATCATATGTTACTTGTCAAACCTAAACATTCTTTAATTGTATCCAAACTAAAGAGATGCTATACTCATGAAAAATTGGCTTTCATATTAAGATGTTCAATACCTAATCTATTAGAAAAGTTTTGTTATTTGAAACTTTTAGAATGTAAATGCAAATGGTACTACTTTTATTTTTATAAGAGGTAGCCTTAACTTCATCATGTCAAATAGAGTAACGTCACCAATGGAGGATTACCTAAGAGCTCATTTTGAGATTTCTATTTTTTACTTCATGTAATTTACATTCCATATCATTACTTTAAATACCATCAAAATGTGGTCATGACTCTTAAAATCAACATGTAAAATTTCAAGTCACAAAAGTTAAACTCTGTAAAGAGCATGCACCTTGTGTATGGATATAGCGCTTTATAAATACTCATTATTATTATTATTATTATACTCCTAAACCATGTTAACACAACAACTAATATATGCATGTACTTATAGCTTTTAAAGTTCAACAGTTGTAAGTTAAACCAAACTCCTGTTCATGTGTTCATTCCATTAATGTATAATTCATTTTATTATATAATAAGCAATGAAATACTGGGATTTATCAGTGAAATAAACCTTGTATATGGTCACAGTAGCGATATAATATATCGTCACTGGTGACAGTAGCGATATAATATATCGTCACTGCTGGTGAACCTTCCAGGGCCTCTTTGTGCTGGGACTACTTTTAGGGTTAAGAAATGTTTATAGACATCATAAACACTAAAAATCAACAAAATTAGAAAGAATTTATATAATAAATAGAATATTTTATTAAGTTTGTCAAATACAATGTTTATGTCATCTCGTGGTTGGGTTGAAGTTGATATTTTCACTCGTGGCTGCGCCACTCGTGAAAATATCAGCTCCAACCCCACCACTCGATGAGATAAACATCGTATTTGACAAACTTAATTAAATATCCTGTATTTATCATCCAAAACTGTGTTCCACAGGAGATATGGCTTGTGGAAGCGATATCTACTATGAGATTTCGTTTTGACACTAGATTATGAACAATGCCGTGTTGCAGTCAAGTTCATGACTCACAATTGAAACATCAAGTAATGACATCACAATGCTATGACATCATAAACATGATGACATCACCTCACTTAGAGTCTAAGAATAGGCAGTGTTCAGAAATATACATTTTTCACGGAATGGAAATGAAAAATAATCTAACACTGGTATCTTCTGATATTAGATATATCAACACTCGTTGATAAAAGTAAAATTATCCTCGGCAAGCCTCCGATATTTGTAACTTTTATCAACTCGTGTTGATATGTTTGGTATCAGTAGACACTTGGGTGAGATTCTCTATATATTTTCATCTGATTTATATTCACATATGTTTCGAATGTTATGTTACATAAATACATCTTATTTGTGAATCTATATTTTATGATGGTAACAAAATTACGAAAAAGATACATATTGCAGAGTAATGTTATTGCATATCATTGGTTTAATCATATTTTATTCACAAAAAATCAATTAAGGAGCAACTATTCCAAGTTGAGATTCTGATTTTGATGTACAATATGGAAGACAAAGAGAGTAAAAGAAGTAAAAGACAAAGTAGATAGTGAGAGTACTTGATGATGATTCCGTCAATTAGAGTACTTGATGATGATTCAGTCAGTTAGAGTGCTTGATGATGATTCCGTCAATTAGAGTACTTGATGATGATTCAGTCAGTAAGAGTACTTGATGATGATTCAGTCAATTAGAGTACTTGATGATGATTCAGTCAGAGTACTTGATGATTCCGTCAATTAGAGTACTTGATGATGATTCCGTCAATTAGAGTACTTGATGGTTATTTGGTCGATTAGGGTACTTGATGATGATTCCGTCAATTAGGGTACTTGATGATGATTCAGTCAATTAGAGTACTTGATGATGATTCAGTCAATTAGAGTACTTGATGATGATGATTCAGTCAATTAGGGTACTTGATGATGATTCAGTCAATTAGGGTACTTGATGATGATTCAGTCAATTAGGGTACTTGATGATGATTCAGTCAATTAGGGTACTTGATGATGATTCAGTCAATTAGAGTACTTGATGATGATTCAGTCAGTTAGAGTACTTGATGATGATTCAGTCAATTAGGGTACTTGATGATGATTCAGTCAATTAGAGTACTTGATGATGATGATTCAGTCAATTAGGGTACTTGATGATGATTCAGTCAATTAGGGTACTTGATAATCCAAACAAATATAGAACTTGTAGATGATGCAAGGGATTGTGCTATGCCAGGAGAATTTAAATCTAAGTATTCTTACCATCTTTAGCCTGATGAGCTGTGGAGCCCATGAAATATTCTTAAATGCCTTCATTTATCTTTATTACGTCAGATGATAATAAATACAAAGCTTGATGAAGATTAGAGACAATGGTTCTATTTGGCTAATTTTTTATTTTACTGAATGACTGAGTGGTGTTTTTCTGTTGTGAAGGCCTTGACCTGGTGGATGTAGGACAAGCAGATGTGACCCTACGCCTCAGCAAGCAGGCTGTTCGCCGACACCTCCAGTTTGCCCTGCAGACCTTGCTGGCAGTGTTCGGTGCGTACATGTAAATGTTAATCTCATCAAAGAAGTAGTTCAAAACATGTCTGACCATTTATCTACAGATAGTAAAACGTCCTTGTAGTCCTCATTGAATTTATATGGTAGCATGCCATTTAGTCAATCATATTATAATCTAAATTTCATTTGTAATTTGTATTTTGCAACTGTCAGAAAGTCATTTGTTACATGCTCTTGAAAATAATATAAGAGTGTAAGTTTGTGTTGTAGACACTACACAGACACCAGAGTATGGTATTGGTATGTCGATGGACCTCAGCAGTAGTGTAGAGAGTCTGGTATCTTCCCCAAGCGGATCTGGCTCAACCCGCTCAACTCCACCTCTTTCACCCCGCTCAACCCCCAGTCGATCTCTTTTTAACCCTGCCGAGATGGAGAAAATGAGGAGCACCAAGTTACATCTCTTCAACCAGGTACTTCACTTCACTACACTACACTTTTACCCAGTACTTCACTTCACCACACTACACTTCTTTTACCGGGTACTTCAATGCACCACACTACGCTTCTTCTACCAGATACTTCAATGCACCACACTACACTTCTTCTACCGGATACTTCAATGCACCACACTACACTTCTTCTACCGGATACTTCAATGCACCACACTACGCTTCTTCTACCGGATACTTCAATGCACCACACTACGCTTCTTCTACCGGATACTTCAAAGCACCACACTACACTTCTTCTACCGGATACTTCAATGCACTACAATACGCTTCTTCTACCGGATACTTCAATGCACCACACTACGCTTCTTCTACCGGATACTTCAATGCACCACACTACACTTCTTCTACCGGGTACTTCAATGCACTACAATACACTTCTTCTACCGGATACTTCAATGCACCACACTACACTTCTTCTACCAGGTACTTCAATGCACTACAATACACTTCTTCTACCGGGTACTTCAATGCACCACACTACACTTCTTCTACCGGGTACTTCAATGCACCACACTACACTTCTTCTACCGGGTACTTCAATGCACCACACTACACTTCCTCTACCTGGTTAATCAATTAAGAAATAGAGTAGCCTCAACCATCATGTGTTTTGCAATAAAGTATTGTTTTGCCCTGAACTATTATAGTTAAATCACAAGGCCGAGGTGAGGTGAGGTGAGTTGGTGTTTAACGCCGCTTTCAAGATTATTTCACTTATATCGCGGCTGCTAGTATTATTGCAGGGAGAAAGCCCGCAACACCATTGTGGCTATGCATTGCGGTGAAACCTGCGAGCATCGGCTGGAACTAGCGAACCATGGGTGGTACTGCGCTGAATTTCAGTGTAGCATTGCACCCAAACCTGACTGCGTGTAGAACAGTTCTCTACTGCAGACAAAGTTGCCGAGCCCCTGGCGGGAATCGAACCACGGACCTCCTGATCCGAAGCCGAATGCGCTAACCACTGCGCTATCCCGCCCCCCACGAGGCCGAAGGCTGAGTGGTTTGACATTAATGATGGTTCAGAGCAAAACTGTACCTTATTGCAAAACACATGACAGTTGAGGCTACTCTATTTCTTTTCTAGCATGTCGATTTTAACTCGTATAAATTATATTTCAGCCAAAATTAACGTCATGGATCATTGTTTCGTGACGTCATTCAAAAACTATACTTTAATACGGAATAAAGGATAGACGGCGCCTTTGATCTTTGCCGAAACAATGCTAGAATGCACCACACTACACCTTTTCAACATGGTACTTCATTGCATCACACTAAACCTCTTCATCGAGGTACTTCACTGCACATCATTACCCCTCATCTACCAGGTACTTCACTGCACCACTCTACCCCTCATCCACCATGAAATTGAAATTAGAAAATCATGTCATTGTTTTAGAAGAGAGATTTCATAGACTCAATTTGAGTCTGTGCACCACACTTCACCTCTTTAACTGAATACTCACCTCACTACACTTCACCTCTTTAACTGAATACTCACCTCACTACACTTCACCTCTTTAACTGAATACTCACCTCACTACACTTCACCTCTTTAACTGAATACTCACCTCACTACACTTCACCTCTTTAACTGAATACTCACCTCACTACACTTCACCTCTTTAACTGAATACTCACCTCACTACACTTCACCTCTTTAACTGAATACTCACCTCACTACACTTCACCTCTTTAACTGAATATCCATCCACCCATCTCATGACACAGTGGACACAGATGGACTTAGACATGGCCTGTTGTCCAGTGTCCGGTGTCTGGCGCCATTTACTTTTAATATTTCTTACTTCTCCAAAATGGCTGCAAACCCCACAGTTAAAATTGTGTTTGGATGTACCTAGTACCTGTGTGGTCATAATTTTTACTTATGGGACTGACATCTCCTTAAATAGGGGCTGAGGCCATTTTCCCTAAAATCTTTTTTTTTAAATTAAAATCGTCTCCAAACCCTATTGGCACAGGAAGCTGAAATTTGAAGAGTTATATTTTTCTGACATGAAGACCAATCATGCTACGGATCTAAAATTTTGACAATGTCATCCTTGTAGGTTCTGATGTGGTAATGAGAATTTAAATGAGCTCAAGTGCATATCTCTAGCATAATTAACTCTTACACTGCTTAATGTCGGTTTGAACAGTATTGCCCAAGTATCGCGCTGCAACTGTTTTCACAATATTTTCCAAATGTTTTGTAATGATTATTTCTTCTTTATAATGATATAAAATTAATTAAAAAGGTACCAGTTGGTTTGGAATATATATAGTGTGCAAAGATGGTACTCCAACTATTTGAGAACACATTTTGATCGCTTACCGCTCCTATTGTCTCATTTTCATTTACAACTTTCATATAAAATTGAAGACTATCCTATCCTCTTTATCATAATTAAAAAATGTTGATAATGTGCCCTGTCGTTAAATTCATAGGAAGTGTAATAGAAAGGTAAATTATAAATTTGCTTCTCAGTTCTCAAAATAAGAATAGAGAGAATACCAGTTTGTGCGATACTTGCTAGGCCTTTATTGATTGGCTTCGGATCAGAAGGTCCGTGGTTCGAATCCCGCCAGGGGCTTGGCAACTTTGTCTGCAGTAGAGAACTGTTCTACACGCAGTCAGGTTTGGGTGCAATGCTACACTGAAATTCAGCGCAGTACCACCCATGGTTCGCTAGTTCCAGCCGATGCTCGCAGGTTTCACCGCAATGCATAGCCACAATGGTGTTGCGGGCTTTCTCCCTGCAATAATACTAGCAGCCGCGATATAAGTGAAATAATCTTGAAAGCGGCGTTAAACACCAACTCACCTCACCTCACCTCACCTTTATTGATTTTTGTGCACATGCAAATTTTATACGGAAATGAAGATCATCCATTTTTCTATATATTTCCATTTTTCCCTTAATAAGGGCCATAGGTACTACTCCATAAAAGCTATTTAATCATCTACTCAAGTAGCAAAGCTGAAACCTTTAGTATAAACTCTTATGAGTATCTTAATTTATAAATTTGATGACCCTGTAACCCCAATTAATGGCCTTAGGGGTCATGCCCTAAAAACCTATTTTCATATTCACATGAAGCAGAGGCTAAAAAAGCTGAAACCTTGTGAACAGACTCCGTAACTGGTTGGAATTCTAATGAATGTAGTTGGTGATTTTGTGATTAATGTAAGATGAATCATAGATAGCCTGATAAGTCACAGAGCCAATGGCTCTATTTTTCTGTTTACTAGGGTTAACATCTTTTTCAGGAATATTTCATTGAGTTATCATTTTACAATTATTTTTAACACTAGGCCTAAACAATGTATGTACCTGATAACAGTGCACTACATCTCAAACACAAATTACTCAAGTACACCACGCTATTATCTCAATACGAACAGTGCACTACATCTCAAACACAAATTACTCAAGTACACCACGCTATTCTCTCAATACGAACAGTGCACTACATCTCAAACAACAAATTACTCAAGTACACCACGCTATTCTCTCAATACGAACAGTGCACTACATCTCAAACAACAAATTACTCAAGTACACCACGCTATTCTCTCAATACGAACAGTGCACTACATCTCAAACAACAAATTACTCAAGTACATCACGCTATTTTCTCAATACGAACAGTGCACTACATCTCAAACACAAATTACTCAAGTACACCACGCTATTCTCTCAATACGAACAGTGCACTACATCTCAAACAACAAATTACTCAAGTACACCACGCTATTCTCTCAATACGAACAGTGCACTACATCTCAAACAACAAATTACTCAAGTACACCACGCTATTCTCTCAATACGAACAGTGCACTACATCTCAAACAACAAATTACTCAAGTTCTACATGCTATTCTCTCATACCAAGTATTCCAATTCACCATATGTATCTCTTTAACCAAGAATTATAATTCTTAGCAAATGTGATTTCCATATTGTAGATTGTAGTTCTTTTAAGGATCACAGAGGTCATGCCCAAAAAACCTATTTTTCTTTTCTCCTTGAGAACAAAAAGGTCCAGAAAGCTGTAATCTTGTTTACAGAATCCATGGCAGATGAGGATTCTAACTTGTATATTTAGAAGATAAATAGTTGTGTTTCTAAAATTTCCGGGATTCATTGTCATTCAACACCCGCAAATTTAGTTTAAAATCGACAGCATTAGCCAGATTTGCGGGCGTTGAATAACAATGAATCCCAGAAGTTTTACAAACGCAACTATTTATCCATATTGTAACATGACCGTTAGTTATTAGAAGTTTAAGAGCGAACTCTGTTTTTGCGTACTTATTTTTGTGTGGCCCCAAATAAGGAGCACATGGTCTATGTCTTAAAAACCTATTAACCTAAGTAACAGCTCCAGGAACCCAAAATCTTGTGTTCAGACTTCTTGACTAATGCGAATTATAATCCAAAGATTTGATGACCCTGTGGCCTCTAATACGTCAACATCCTGAAAACCTATTTTCTTTTTCTCCCCCAAAAGCAAAAGGCCTAGAAAACTAAAATCTTTTATATAGACTCCTTAGCTATTAGACATGATTAGCTACTGTCACCCGCCCCAACGAGGAAGGCGGGACATTGTATGCAGAGTCGTATGTACTTATTCTGCATTCATGTTAATGTGATATCTCATTTTCATTTTCCTTATTTTCAAGTTTACCATGGCACTTTGACCAGTTCTCAAATTCTTGTCAACGCTACATTTCATGCAGATATTGATACTTGCCTTTTATTCAAATATGTGTCAGCAGACATTTTCTTGGTTAATACAACTCTTTTAATTATCATTTACTTCATTGCTTACCAAATTTTAAAAAAAATAGTAATTTTATTCATTTATTTCATTATGAGCAGAAGATATGTGGTGTTTGAGGCAAAAACTTATTATAGGATTTTAATAGTAGCTTTGTCTTCTTCCTCTTGCAGGGTGGTCAGGCTGGCCAAAGATCAGATAAACTATCTCGACATGGGCAGCTTGATCCAGCACTACAGCTTTCACACCAAAGTCGTATCCGCAGCATGTATCCTGCCAAAGGCATGACATCCCCTGAGTGCAGCAGCCTATCAAGCAGTCCTGCTCTAACCGACAGCATGGCCCCCAGCCCAAGCCTTAGCCCCAGCCCAATCCTCAGCCCCAGCCCCCCACGGACCAGCAACAATGTCCTAAACCCAAGTCTCATAAACAATACCTGTGGCTCACACACTCTGGAGTCTGTCTCCACCACATCCTCACTCTCTTCCCCTGCAAAATCTTCTCAAATATTAAAAGCATTCACTATACCACAACAGAAGCCAAACATCAGCAGAAGTATTTTACATGATGAATGTGAGAATAGTTTAAAAGAAAAAAATGGTGACGATGTACAACTTGACGATGTCTTCCAGTTTTCTAAAGGTCAATCTCTCACTAAACTTGGGATGGATCCTGAAGAAATTGCGAAGAAAGTAATGGCAGATGTGCCAAACCTAAGAGAAACTGTGGAGAAAATGCAGCAAGTAAGTTTTGTACAATCTCAGATCAGCTCTCAAGAATTCAGACAGTCCTTGTCAAAAGCTAATCCTGATGAATTGAATACAAAAAACCACAATGATCATCTTTTACAAGAAAACAAGGGAAATCATGCAAAGGTAGGCTATTGTCCTGTCCAAAAACTCAAAAGCAGTACTGCCAAGATCGGCTATTGTCCTGTTAAACCCAAATCCGAGCCTGTTGTGACAGGAACTCCCCCATTGACGTATCTCAGACAGTTGCAGGAGCGGCAGCTGTCGAAACATGAATACATCATTGATGAGAGCCATCGTTTTCCAACACAAACTGGAGAAAACAGTATCTCATCAGACAATAGTGAAGGGACAGACTCAAACTTACAATCTTCAGTATCAAGTGGATACCATTCGGAAAGAAACTCAATGCATCAAATCACTGGCAACTGTCAAGACAAGAGTTCTTACATCAAAGATTATGTGAACCAAAGTCCTGCTAGTGGTTATTGCTCATCTTTCCGGCCATACAAGCCTGCATCACCACTGGTGAAATCAAGTGCAGTCTTGAGCGGGAAGCGGCCAGACAGTAGCACCAGCACCAGCAGTCAGTACTCCACCTGCTCCTCCAGCCGCTCCGCCATCTACCGCCCACCTCAAAACTCACCATCTCCACAGCACATCCACCTACAGGATTTCACCGCTGCCAAAAAGAAAGTCAGTTTCTCAGATTCAGAGGCAGAATCTACTACTGCAACTACAGAAGACAGCTTTTCACGAAGTTCTTTTGATATTTCACAAACGTCAAAACTTGCTGCAAGTGGGCATTTGAGTCTAGCACAGTCATTTATTAAAGTTAATAAGAATGTTTATGCAACTTCAGAGGATTCTGATGTAAGCTTTACAGTGCAGCATAAGGAATGGAATGTGGGGCAAAGGAACACAAAAACTGTGAATGATGAACAGATTTCAAATGCCATTCAACCAAAACTTAAAACATTTGGAGGTGACAGCCAAATGGCTGATGACCGACATCAAGACTCAATCTCAAGGAAAGTGCTCTTCTTTGACAAAGATAAAAGCTCTTTACTGAAAAATAGAGTACTTCAATCTTCAAAATGCTGACATTGTGCATTTATTTGGACCTATCCATACTCTCAGAAATCAGAATTTAGGCATATAAATAATTGACAAAAGGTAACTGAATCGCAGTTGTTGCACATATAATTTTGGAAGCAAACAATCCATGGTTCCAAAATACCTATACTATGCAAACAATTCTTGTAGTCTTGTACACAAATAATTTATTAAATATATCTTGTTTTGTTTTATTTTTGTTGAGCTAAGAGCTGAATTGATGGATGGTAAAAGTAATCTTCCAGTCTCTTCCAATTGATTACTCAGTTGCTACCCACTAAAGGGACCATCTCTCATGTGAGAAACATACAAGATTCCAATGGTATTTGAATAATAAATTTTTTAAGTGTGTTGTGCCCAATTTGCAGAAGTGCTGGTGGTCAGTGGTTTGCTCAATGCGCTGGTTGGTCAGCTTATTCCAAGGAATGCTCTTTTGGTTAGATAACAGTTTCACATGCTGATTTGCTAACTGAATAAATATTGTAAAGATACCATTGAATAATTGATACCATTGAAATAAAGTATATAAAGTAGATTGTTTAGACATAATCAGGATTTTACTTCTCTTTCAGAATATACGTAATGATTGACAGTGATGTAAATTAAGTTTCATTTGAAATATATAGATAACCCATTTAGGAAAGTATTAGTTATTGAAATTTAGTATCAAACTAATTTGAACACTTTGTGTGTTGTTGGAGTCACATACGCCAAACCTTATGAATACTTTTATTTATTGAGAAGTTGAAAAGTTGCTGAAATGAAAAACATTTACTGAAAAGTATTAATTTAGTGCTTATCAGTTCAGAAGTGTTGCAATATAAAGGCTTAACATTGCTTAGTAAGATATATGAATGATATGAAATAATAAATGAAATTCAAAAAGTGTTAATTCTCATAATTCAGTTCCTGATTGAATAGTTATTACAGCTTCTTCAAAATTGTGGAGGAAGAAGCTTTTGTCACGCAGCATGAGAGTGGAGATTCTTTATTTCCTCCAGCAATAACCAAAGATTACAAAATTACATTGTAAATAAATATATACAATATTTACATGCATAGATATGTTCATGTGCACATAGTTTGTTCTAAGTTCTTAAACATACAAGGAAAAGCGTAAAATAATATATACTACTCAAAAGAAGTTAAGGGTCAACCAATTATTTTTGTTTGACATTTTATTAGACACAGGGAACATGTAAATCAAAACTTTTAAGCACACTTTTGGTCAGAATGAGTTCAATATGTCTCAATGTTGAGTCTTTTTATACACAACTACTCTGAGGATCTGAACATTCGCCATTTTTGAGCATAATGAGGTCCAACAAAACTGTCTCAAATTCGATAACTTTGTTAATAACGAGTGAAACTACCACGTGCTCGTAAACAGTCGACACAACGAGGAGGCATGCTGTCAATCAGACGTCGAAAAAAAATCTGGGGAATGGCCTGCCACTCTGCCTGAAGGAATATCACCAATTCTTGAAGATTATCAGGTTGCCTACGATTGTTTTTCACACGTCTGCCGAACTCATCCCATGCATGCTCACTGGTGCCAAGTCAGGAGAGTATGCAGGCCAATCCATTCGTTCAATATCATTTTGGGTTTGAAAATCATTAACAACTCTTGCTCTATGTGGTCTAGCATTGTCATCTTGAAGAACAGAACCTGCTGCAATTTGACGAAGACTTGGGATGATCAAAGGCTTAAAAATGACGTCTCTGTACCTGATACCCGTCAAATTTCCTTGGACAACGAAAAGTGGAGTCCTGTGATGTACCGAAATTCAAGCCCACACCATTACTGTACCACCTCCAAAGCGAAGGCGTTGTCTGACGTTAACATCAGCAAATCTTTCTCCTTACCACCTACAGACCTAAGTCTGCCATCATTGAACTGTAATGCAAATCCGAACCCATCAGTGAAGAGTACCCACCCCCATTGTTGCCGTCTCTAGTCTCTTTGATGTGGTGCCCTAGGACGTTGAAGAAGAGGTGGTCGAACCGCTCGTCGTCGAGATCGAATGTTGTGGGCTCGCAGACGATTTCTTATGGTCTGGTCCAATACCTGAACACCACTTGCATTTCTCAGTTCATCTCTCAGACATCTCGCGCTGACGTAAGGCCATTTGAATGACATGCCGATCTTGAGGTTGCGACGTTGATCTTGGCCTACCAGACCATTGAATTGGTTGCCTGGAAACGCTGCTATAGTCTCCCAACCACACTCGTCTACAACGGATTCTCTGTGCCACGCTTAACTTCTTTTGATTAGTATACAATGTTGAATCATAAGAGTGCTCAAACGAAGAGAAGTTAAAGCATGTCTACTTCTTCTTGCATTTCAAACATAACATATGTTTCAACATCAAGTTTATCTAGTACATACATGAAGAAATCATTTCTCTCTTTATGGGATTTTCACTGAAGAAGTATATGGAAGTCATAGTCAAGAGTGTTGATGTTACAAAGAGTATGCTATTTTGAAGAGATTTTGACCGGGCTTGGATTTAAGCAACTAATTTTCTATTTGCATTAGCAAAAGCTTTTCAAATACTGACTTGCAAAGACTAGACGTAAGTGTGATGCCCCTGTAGTTCCTTTGTTCATATTAATCATTTTACCCTTGTATTGATATCGATCACCATTCTTAGTCTTATGTTCATAATGAAGATAATGAAAATTTGAAAAATGTAATTTCGATTTCTTCATCATATTCCAAAGGGCTATTGTCAATATCACGAACTTGTTGAGATATATGATTTTTTAAGTCATCATCAAAAGTTATGCCATGAATATACAGTTGAGCTAAAGTAGCATATTATTTTCCCTATATTCTACATAGTCATAGCATTTAGCCGCTATCACTGACATACTCAAGTGTAGATACATTTTTTTCTTATGACTTTAGTTTGCAAACAGTTTTATAAGATGTATTATACGATTAGAAGATAGCATGTATTCCAGGGTCCTTTTGTAAGCATTTGTTACTTTCATCAGTTAGTTTCCATTTGGGATACCATACTGAATATTGCTATAACAATCCTTTATTGGTATGGTAATGGCGACCTATATGGCAAGGTAGGTGATCTGAAACACTAAAGGGACAGTTGTCATCTGTAGCAACAAAAGTCACGTTTGTACGAAATCATACTTTGTTGCATATTATTTTAGACCTACAAGTGTATCCCAGGATTTGTGCAGGTGATAGTTTTAGAGCATTATAAAGGTCTCTCTCTCACTCTCTGGTACACAACACTTCACAACCTTATCTTTATCTTACCTATACATATGTCAGAGTGCAGATCACCTAGAGTAAAGGTTGATCCTCTTCCTAACAGATTATCATACAAATCTAGCAACTCTTGTGGAACGTTGCAGAACGTTTCGTGTAAAACCTTAGTTGATGGTAAACGGCAGTGATGATAATAACAAACATCACAATAGTTATAACAGATTAATTGTTATGATATAATCAGAATTGACTACAACACGCTCTGCTTTACTAAGGGAATAATAAAAATTAAATTTGTATTAACCAAGAGTGCTAAAACGTGTGACTCACGTGGACATTGGTGGTCAGCTTTCATACAATTAAATCTAACAGTTTTCAATTCACAAAAAGCATTCAAATAATACAACTTACCAGGGGTAAGTCAGTGTTCTCGAATGGCAACAACATCAACAGGCCCTGACATTGCCTGACTAATGTAATTACCGCCGTGGAGTAATCAGACACGATAAAGAAAATGTAGATAAGGATAGTTTTGTAAATTGACTAGGGGTTGAGTCTAACATATTGTTTATAGTTATTATGTGTCACTCTCATCTTTATATTATCTAGTTTAGGGAAGTTTACCTGAACAGACTGTATTGTATAATGTATCTAATGTTTATGCTGTCAAAACAACATATAATCAGTCATAAGTGAGGTATCTTACTTGTTAAGAATGCATTTGGAATAGGAAAATGTCCCCAGTAGTAGGTAGATAATGATGGTTCTGGACCAACGTATTTTTAATGTATGAAAATACATTTAAAACCTACTTTTTTAGACACACGTATTTTTTAATGTACTTCGTACATTAAAAAATGATGGGGGTCTGGACCACGGGGAATTTTTAATGATCCTCCTTTTTAGCCACACGTATATTTTAACGTACATCTCACTGGGGATTATGGACAGTATCCCATGGTACGATTAATAATTCTTCTTTGACAAAGCCTCTCCCCGGTCCATCTTGTAAGTAATAAAGTGTCGGTTCACCCTTTTTAGAAATATATCGGCTAATTTGATATATTTTAAGAGACCATATGGGGTCTGTTGCTCTAAGTCTTTGATCCCCCTCGAGTTCACCCGGTTGATATAAATATCTTACGCTAACTCTATCGGGTATTATTTTTTCATCTCTTAATAAAGGTGCAGAAGGTTCAGCCACAACCGATTTCAATTTAATAGCTTTTATAGGTTTTTTATTTATAAGTCGAGTCTCTTCATTATTTATTGCCGATATAACCTCGGGCAATCTGGTTACCCATTCGGTAGACCTTGCCTGGGGGTTCTTTAATTCCTGAGCATACTGATAACCGAATAAGCGTTCGGATAGTGTCTTATTAAATCTCTCTACGAGGGCTTGACTTCTGTGCGCTTCTTTTACACCTCTTCTAATTCTAACGTTATGTTTTGATAAAAGTTGTGTTACATCTCCCATAAACTCACGCCCAGGATCTACTTGAAATGTACTCGGCCAATTCAAAGGACTTCTTCTATATATTTTCTCTAAAGCTTTAGCTACTTCTGTGGAGTTCTTAGTAGTTAATGCCTCTGCTTCCTTATATCGACTGGCAACATCTACCACAGTTAACGCATACTTATAAGTTTTTCTTTTTACTCGGTCGTGAGGTAGAAATAGTAGGTCTGCTTGATGAACTTCATTTGGTACGGATATATCAAATTTTTGTCTCGGTACGTATTTAGGTGGAGGTAAATATATTTGCCAAATGGCCTGTTTCATTAACCAATTCTTCGCTTCTGCCTTAGTGACCTTTGCGGCCTTGGCGAGTTTATCTACAGCTGCTAGGCCTTTCCAATATCCCTGGGGACTATAATAAATCTTTTGCATCTTCTTCAAAGAAGACATCTCTTATATAAGAAGGATTATGTTTTTAAATATCCGTATGCGTATGTATTTACCCCATCATCGGCAATCCATCTTTTCGTATCTAATGGAGATAATGATATCTTTTTAAGCCGCATTGCGTATATGTTATGTCCTTCACTTCTCAAAGTATTCATTTCATGTTTAAAAGTCTTTTTATTGAATAATGCCTCTTTATACTGCTCAAGGTTGGTATTATTCTTTACTACATATCTTTTAATTCCTTTAGCTTTCTTTATTTCTGTTTCAACTTTTTTAATACAATACATCTTAGGTCTTAATCCGACGTATTCAGAAACAGGAACACCCGAACATTCATCCTTAAATTTACCCAAAACCTTCTTATTTTTTATACTGTGCAATGGGTGGGCTTTATCAAAATCACTAGTATCGTACAAATCAATTTTTTCTTTCATGTCTTCGTAAACATCATCGGTTTGTATCTCTAATAACAAAGAATCTGTATCGGTATATAAAACTTCGCATTTATTTCCATATTGTTTCTTCATCTCATTATAATAAAAGTCATACATTAAGTGTTTCGATAAGTCTATTATACTCATACCAACGTATATTGGTTTGTTCAATTTTACGATTGTCTTATTTATATGAACAGCGGCTAAATCGTGGTCAAAGATTCTAAACTCATTAAAGGCGGGATTAGCAATAGCCTTTCTTAATGGTTCTTCTTCCTTATTTGTCCTGAATAATCTTACGTTTATTCTATTCCTCACATTTTCCATAGTTTTACCGTATACAGAATTATTCATTAATTTGTAAAGGTTTTTCTCAAAATCGCTAGTAGCTTTTGTCCTCAAATCTGTATTCATTCTAATATACGGCTCCATCCAAGGGCTCTGGTCAAATTCTAGAATTCTGTGTATTTTAGTTAACTTCATACCCAATGAAAGATATAATTGGAGATTTCTGTAATGAATTACGTATTTACTTTTATTCATTAAGTTGGGCACTAATTTCTCTACATCGAGCATTTTTTCTCCGTTTAATAAATTATTCTGATAATCGGAGAACCATTCTTGTTTCACCTTAAGTCTTTCAGGGGCTAATGGATAGGTATTATGGCTAATATGGGTTTCTTTCGCGTATTCTAAGTCTACTTCGAGAATTAAGCCTTTCTCCGAATTTTTAGGTATATTCATAATATCAAGATTCTCGTATTCTACCCACTTAAACCCACCCGTAGGTAAATATTGACTCATCGCCCACCCGTAAAGGTTATTCGCGTCTAAGTAAAGTATGTGACTCGATGACTTACTAGGATCATATCCCTCTACATATTTATTGTTAGCCAATCATGTCTCTTGGACACCATGGATATTCCACCTCTGAGCCCTTTCTCGATAAACAAGTGCATGTCATAGTCGGTTAGTAGCTCTAGTTTTACTCCGGTTTTAAAAAGTAAAGCGTCCCAGGATAGACCCGGACCCGTGAAATAGTGTGCGGGATCTAACTTGTATTGTTTCAAGCAAGTCTTTCTGAAAGTTTCGAATATATCGGCCAGTAATAATACATCCAGTAATAATACATCGGTTTTTAGATACAGATCGTGATAATCGCCTAAATTTCTACAGCCGAACGAATTCCACACATTTTTAGCGTGATTATAATCATCATCGCTTATATGACTTTCGGATAAATTGTTATAAAAACATTCAATAGGTGGTAGTTCGGTTTCTTCAAACCTACCCCAATTATCCATATACGAGTATGGATATACTCCTTTTTTCAATAATAAATGCCGCGTGAGTTCTCGAGTATATTGTTCAGTTATAGGGAAGTTTCTATTAGCCTTTACCAAAGAATCTAGCGACATTAGAAGAAACTGACAACTATCTATAAAACGAAGCCTGCCTAAGGAAAATGATAGATATCTTTCCATATTATTAGGTATACATTTTATATCGCCCTCAACCTTAGAAATAGCCTGCATAATAAGATGTGCATCATAACCTTTCAGATTGTGAAATACTACGGGAATTACGATCTGGTCAGGTTTTATTTTAAGTCGTAAGTTGCAGTTGCTATGAGCCGCGCCACGATAGTTTCCCGTAATATGACAGTGATCGCGTACTTTTTTCCACTTTTTATTATTATTATTAAACCACTTACCACAAACCCAACAATTTCTAGCTCTATTAAAATGACTCAATTCCTTTTCAGTCATAACAATAGGTTCTATATCTTTTAATTCTTCCCTAATTTTGTCTTCATATTGCAGATGGTTTAATAAGAACATCTCCGCTGCGGCGGGTCCCCTATAAATTAATGGATCCATTGTTTTTCCATCGCTTCTCACGGCAATTAATCCAAAGCCGCACGCGTCATGTTCTTCTATTTTATGAGTATAACTTTGATTATTATTATTAGAGGGCTGTGCATTATTAATTTTTTTATTGATACTCTCAAAATCGGCGTAAATAACCCAAGGAGCGGGCATCCGGTTTTGATAATTTTTAAACTTGAGTATTTTATCCTCTTCCTCGGGCATCTCGATTTTAACAGCAGTCTTACTGACACTCCTGCAATCAGGTTTATGTTTTTGTAGTAAGTCCTCTCTAGAATACCCATGAAGACATCTTTCACAAAAATATTTTTTCCTCATATGTTTAGATTGATCGAATAGAAGTCTATTTAAATTCTTTATCCACATATAATGATATTTAATGTCTTTTGGATCGATCTCGTATTTCTTCTTATCCTCTTTTTCAATTTGAACTTCTTTTTCCTTTTCAATTTGAACTCCTTTTTCTTCTAGTAGAAACACATTAATTCTAGCAATATCTTCATCAGCGGAACTAATCCTATGAATAATGACGCCATCATTTGTTTCATTATTCCCGAATATATTAATAGCCAAATTGTTCATTTTTTCTACCCTCGTAATTTGTGAAATTGGAGTAGGAGTGTCTATACCATCAAAATTAAGCCCATCATTAATAGGATATGATGATGCCCTATCGGAGTGCGAATCCGCTGGAAATAAGGCAGATTTCAAAGCCCATCTTAAACAGTTATCATCCTTATTCTTTACATTAATTATGGCCTTCTTATTTTTATAATATGCGGGCAAATCTATATAGGACCCACCTTTCAAAGGATTATATTTCGATATATTTAACCACATTGTTTCGATGCGCTCTACAACCCACCCAGACCCTTGATGCGTAAATTTTTCTAATGTTTCTTTTATCTTTTCTTGACATTCGGATAAAGATGTATGAATATCACTCGAGTTGGTTAATACCATCTGTTTAGATCTAAAATAAAAATGTCGAATAGTTTTCTCACCGGTTTTCCCATCATCCCTACTGAGATGCACTTTAATCGCTAACTGATATTTAATATTAGTCAATTTTTCTAATTCCTCGGTTAATTTTTCTACCACAGCTTTCTCCGTATTTTCGAATGCTATTAATAGATCATCGTAATCAAGATCCATTTTCCAATTATGGAAATAACCTCTAAAAGCTTTTGTTAAATAAAATTCTTCAGGTTTGATATTAGATTTGATATCAAATTCAGGTTCAATTTCAGCTTCAGTTTGAGTGTCAGTTATAGGTTCAGTTTGAGTGTCAATTATAGATTCAGTTTTAGGTTCAATTATAGGTTCATTTTTAGGTTCGATTATAGGTTCATTTTTAATATAATTTTCCAATTTAGTCTTAATATTTTTCATTCCATTAAGGGTACGTTCTTCGGCGGCAACAGATTTTCTTTTTATAAAAGATTTTGCTAACCCCAAAAAACGTGACACATATCCGATAATTCTACGACTCGGTGCCATTTTATTATAATCTAGAAAAAAAATTTTCAAAAAATAAATTTTTTCAAAAATAAATTTTCATACAATAAAGTATCTATTACCTGTTAAAATCGACAGTTCTTTTTATTATTGAAAATTTTCTAATTTTTTAGAAAATTATCTTCTATTTATATTATTTTACCATAATTCATCTATATTTTTTTCCTCTTCACTATCTTCTTCTTCTTGTTGATTTTCTTCTTCAAGGTCTTCCCCTTCGGTAAATCTTTTGTAATTTTTCTTAGCCTCAACAATTTCATCCTGAGAAAGCTGAACAAGTCTGTTATTGGGTAACCTATCATCTCCTCCAAATATTGGTGTCCAAACCATTTCAATTACTTTCATCTTAATACTGGCACCATAAGTTTTTTGACCATGAGTTCCCCAGTATACACTATCTAATAGAACAACAATAGTTGCATTACCTCTGTGATAAGTTTTTGTATTTTGGTTATTTAACAATTGTAGGGGAGATATTCTTTTATTTCCAATCCATATTTTAGTATTATTTTTAATATTATTAACTCCACCTTTACCCGATGTATGCAATTTAATATAAGTTCTTTGCGGTTTTGTCATATCTACTTTTGTATCACCATGATCACTCTTTATATAAGCATAATCATAAATTGGTTTTACAGCAAAAGATGGATCTTTCTTAGATTCTGCGCATAGAACAGCACTGCGACTAGGCCCAGGTAACAAAGGTTTTTTATCAGAAATAGAATCAAAGTATTTCATATGTTCAAAAACTCTTTTCCAAATATTGTCAAAGATCAATTTAATATTTTTCTCTTCTTCAGTAGGGTTCGACATAGTTTCTTGAGATGTCATCGGATAACAAATTTGGTATCCAGCTAAATTATTTAAGTTTTTATCCGAATCCATTGAAATTGGCCACCCCCCATTAATTCCCCACAATTGTTGAGCAGGTAATTGAACATAAACATTTTGTTCTGTATCTTTATTTTTCTCACAATATTTAATATCGGATTCATACCAACTAAACGTTGAACCACCATCTTTAGAAGAGCTATGTTTTTTCTTTGGTGTACCGATTATAAGTTTCTCCCAGTTTATATGTTGAATATTGCTAGATTTGAAGGTAATATATTTGCTTGCCATTTTATTATAATTAAGAAAAAAAATTTTCAAAAAATAAATTTTTTCCCAAAATAATTTTTTTATGAAGCAAATCCTCATCAAAAAGTAAATCTATAAAGATACCTCATCTTCGAGGCGCTCCGATAATTCATAAAAGAATAAACCTTTATTGATATGATGATTTTTTATGCCCAACAATTCAGCAATTTCCTCGTAGCTTTTGTCAACATTAAGTTTTTTATAAGCATGAACTAAACAAACACCTATCAATCCTAGGCTAATCTTGCCTCTTATATTTAAATTTAACTTATCACATATATCAGTATGTTTTTCTGTGGTTAATAATTGTAAGCATAGTCTCAAATTATATCGGCGCAATTTCTTATAGAGTTTCCTTTTTTTATGACTAGGGGCATTACAATTATTAAGTATTTTATATTCAAACCCACAATCTACACATCTGTAGTCGTCGATTATATTCCTGTGAATACAAGTTTCGAGGTCTATACCCGTAAACTGGCAACAATTCTCACAAAACTCTTTCCCTTTATATATTATTACTTCCTTATGGGGGCATACTTCTTCTTTCGAAGGGGGCATTTTATTATACTAAATAAAATAATTTTTTAATATATTATGAATACCTTTTATAAACAAATACGATAAGTCCAACCATACTTAAAGTAACGAATGCTATTTCTCCCTCCATTTGGCTACTCGAAGGAGTATAAAAATCGTCCAGAGTTGGTGGGGGTTCTAATGGTTGTAAGGGCTTACCAAATCTAATATGATATTCACGCATTGCCTTATCCACATCATTAAAAGTTTGAATAGAATGAGATTGTTTTTTTAGTTGCTCATTTAAGAAATCGAGTCTCTCATTTCTACGTTTCTCCCATTGAAATTTAGCGGTTGATAATTCCTCTAAAGCTTTATCATGTTTTTCTTTCTCACCCTTATCCAATTTTGAAAAAAAATGGTTACTTCCGGAGAAGGCCAAAGCGTTAACTATTGCACCACTCGCCATCATTGCAAGACTTGCCATTTTATAAATAATGTATTATATCCTTAAAGAGGCATTAACTCAGTGAGTGATATCCTTAAAGAGGCATTAACTCAGTGAGTGATATCAGCGGGAATATATTTATTTTTGACTAGAAAATCTTTAAGCATCATTGCTCCCCAGATATAAACCGACACCATTCCAATATCTTGGGGAAGGAAATCTAATTTTGGTGTACTCATTTTAAATGCCATTTTGCCTAATTTTACCGAACCTGCAGCTAGTCCAGTTACTATTGCGGCATGGTAAAGAGTATTTACGATATTCTTTTCTTCGCTCATATTTATATATCATAAACCTTTTTCTTAAAGGGGTTTTTATCATAACTGTTATCAGTAGATGGCTTACTCAATTTAGTGTAGACAATTATTGCACCTATACCTAGAATTCCTATTAGGATGGGAAGTGCTAGATTACCGTGATTTATAACTCGAGTCTCTTTTGCCTCACGCTTTAATTTTTTAACCATGGCACCCTTCTTACCAGCTTCTACCTTTTTAGGATTTTTTGTGACTGTGAGTTTTTGTTCATCGCTATCCCCAATAGCTTTTGTGGCACGTTTTGATTTTTTAACCACCTTCTTATCTACCTTTTTAGTGTCATCGCTAAGTTGAACATCCTCATTGGTCTCTGGGTTCGAAGATGGCATCTCCGGATTCGATATTTCTGGGTTCGACATCTTTATTATTAAAATTCATTTTCTTAAAGTCAACATGCTTAGCAGTTGTAATCATCATTGTAATGGGAGCCAGGTACATTCCGCACTTAGAATAAAGGTCACAACAAATTTTACTCGTAGCAATATCGATGAATGGGTCTTCATTAAGTTCTTGGAATAGCTGTGTTTTACTATCAGGAGTGATATTGAAGAAGTGGCTCATAGCGTTGGAATATAAATGTAGGAAAGATTTCCCTAACGTTCTTACCATAGTCGCGCCCAACCTACGTTCATATTTCTCGTATTCTGCTATTATTTCTTCATCGGTCATACTGCTTATTACCTCAATAGAATTTTTTTTATCCACAAATTTCCCACCGCCCAAGACAGCATTTGTTAGTTTGTTTCTCTTATCCTCAATCATTTCTTGGGGATATATAGAGGATATCTCTCCCATGATTTCGCTTAATTCCATTTTATATATTATGCGGTAAATTCTTAAAGCAATAATACCTGCGAGTAGTGCAAAACCTAAACATATTAGTACGCATATCAACAATAACATCATGCCTGCGAGTAGTGCAAATAGTGCAAAACTTAAACATATCAGTAATAATACAAGTGCCAACATTTATCTTTAAGAATTAATGTTTTAATTATAAAAGACGTGCCAGAGATACTACCTAAAGATCCGCATTGCGCTATCATTTGTGGAAAGACTAGATGCGGAAAAACTAAATTCATGTTAGACCTTATAGAAACGTATTATTATGAAAATTTTGAACACATTATTATTATTTGCCCAACCATTAATGATAACGAAACTTATATGTCTAAATTGTGGGTAAATAATGACCCAAATGTACATAAAATTCTTCCAGGGGAACGACTTAACGATTGTTTGAAGTATTTTCACGAGAAATTCAAGAATGAACCTACCTTGTTCATAATCGATGACTGCAGTGCCGAAAGGGACTTAACTCGAAAGAAAGCCGAATTATCTAAGCTAGCATTCTCAGGCAGGCATACTAAACATAGCGTTTGGATTCTTTCCCAGAAATATAATTCTATACTCACAGATTTCAGAGAGCAAATTCGATGGATTTGCTTATTTAAGTGTAAGGATAGAGATAATTTTGATGATTGTTTGCGAGAGAATTATGTTATTGAAAGTAAATCCGAAATAGAAAAGGTTAGAAAACGGCTGAACAGGAAATACTCCAAACTTATCTTATGCACCGACACACCACCAT
This sequence comes from Phorcus lineatus, assembly GCA_921293015.1. Classification (NCBI taxonomy): domain Eukaryota; kingdom Metazoa; phylum Mollusca; class Gastropoda; order Trochida; family Trochidae; genus Phorcus; species Phorcus lineatus. The sequence goes on from OV121089.1 coordinate 15,593,093, forward strand.
GGTATAAAGTGCTAGATTAGCTTGATTTTGCTAAAGTTTGCTCGGATTTTGCTAATGTTTGCTAAAAAATTTCAAACACAATTGAGTTTCAAATTATTTTTTAACTAGCAAACTAATAAATAGCTGATTCAAATCTACCATTATTGATAATCAATTTAGCATCCATAATGACATACACGTAAGCCTTTATTAGTCCAGCTGTTTCTGCTTTTTTAGTTATTGCTATCGTCATTCCTTCACTACCATTCTCAATTCGCCTACCAGAACCGTGTAATTCATCGTCATCGGTTGTCCTAAGATCGAGCCATAGAGCATGCTTGTCGGTTAAGAACTTACCAATAGTCATATCCGTAAGACAAAGATATTTCATCACCATATTCGTTAATGGGTTACGTTTTATGCTGGGAAGTTTCTTAATTTCATCCCATAAGTTATATTTACGCATATCTTGACTGTACAACTGGTTTGGTACTCCTTCAATTATCATTTGCACGTTATTAATTTTAGGATTGTAAAATGATTCGGTTATTCTACCAAACTCTGGGGTGGGCTCTTTAAATAACATCAAAACTCCTTTCATAGACTTGGCCGGTACATTGATATTAATATTCCACACCGTATCACTTTTATTCAAAGGTATCATGCGGTGCCGAAGCACGCGATCATAGTGTATTGGTATGGAACTATTATACATCGAATGGATTTCGCTGGCTAATTCTGACTCCTTGACTTTATCAAATTCCAAAGCAATATTCTTAATTTCATACTTAGTGTTGTCCTCTCCCGTAATTACATTCTTATAATCATTAAATGTCAATTCATATTCTAATCTATCTCCCAATGCAGCTTGATAGAAAGGCATGTGAGTCTCTAACAATTCAAAATCTAGAGGAATATAAAAGCGATTTCCTAGGTTATCGGCTATGGCTTTGTCTTCTACAATGGAAGCATCGCCAAGACCCGACCCCATTCTTAACCTGGTGACATTTTGATTTTTAGTTGTGTCAATACCTTGATAATGTAAACTGCCTCTTTCTTGTGTAGTTCTCCAAAGATCTACGTAAGTGTAATATATATCGCTATCATCTATAGACAATAATTCATTACTACTTATCTTAACGGTTGTTTTCTTCACAATGGAGCGGCCAATATTCTGCACAATGCTACTGTTAGCATCTTTATCACCATCCGATGTTAGGAATAAATCGAAAGCCAATCTGACCATACCCGGGACTATGACATCGTGACTTCCAAGATTAGGAAAGCGAACTAATAGTTGTTCATTCTGATCAATAGTACTCGGATTGTTACTTACCCTAACACTGGACCTTTCTCCTTTTATACCATAGGGCTCTCTAAAATTACGCGATGGATTGATTTTCTGACCGTAGTTAGACATTTTATTAATACATGTTTAAAGGAAAAACATATATTTATTAAATGGATGACTTCAGTCATTTTGATGACAGAGATGTCGGATATGACAGAGATGAAGCTTATGAAATGGACAATCTCGATGACAGCATTGCTTCCGAAAGTTCAATCCCGAGACAGGGATTATCGCCTAATGTGACTAGTTTACAAGATGAACTAAAAGATCCAAGAACAAGATTGCTTAAATCAGCCGTGGATAATTTTTATAGTGAAGTTGGTGAACCTAGTGGGGGTAGAGATTATTCTAAGTTTATGGTAGACCAGAATGGAAAGCTTAAACTTAAAAGTCACCCCGAAGTGGACTTATATTACCAAAGAGGCGAGAATAAAGGTAGTGTAAAGCCTCTAGAAAGGTTACGCCCCAACTGGGGGTAAAGGGCATTCGCGAAGAATTAGGGTTTACGGATTATACGAGTAGGAAAAAACTTGCAGAACCGATTCGAATAAAACTTAATAGCCAATTGGCACAGTTGGATGAAGCAGAAACTTCTTTCACCGAACACCCAGTACAATCCATTAATGAAACTAGTAATGCAGTAGGTGATGTCATACAAACTATAGATGCCCCACCTTTAGATACTGAGTGGGTAGGACATGCTGTTAGAGAGTTGAAGGGGCTCGATCGAGCTATGCAAACCCAAAAAGGGGAACTAATTCATAACTTAGCTAAACTAACAAGCCTGGATGAAGACATAGAACGTGAAAAAACTAAATTAACTCAGGCGGAAGGCCCAGAAGAAACCGAACGCATTAAAAGAAAAATAAGTGATTTGGAAATCGAAAGGTCAGCTAGGCTAGAAGCCGCATCAACAAATAAAAGCGCCCTAAGTTCACAAATTCAACGTATAAAACAGACTATTAGCCAACTCGCAGACAAAGATAAATCATTAGGCGAGCGTCTTAAGACATTATTCCGAGAACAGGGTGTAACAATAGCTTCTATTATAACAGCGATAGGATTTATAATTTCAACCATAGTACAAGCAGTAACAGGAAAAGGAGGTGGGCCGGTGCCCCCTAATAATAATAAATCTCCTAATAAGATTAAAGAGTGGTTACAGTATATAGGTAAAGGATTATCTAAATTAGCGGGGAAAGCCGCAGCGGCTTTACCAGGAATAATAGGAAGTATTTTATCTTGGCTTTTAACCTTCTTGTCTAAAACGGCGACTTGGTTAAGTCAAAATATATGGGCATTAATGGTAGCTATCGGAGGTATAATAATTGTTTTTATCAAACGGAGGTTATAAAGAACTAAGATCCCCAAATCATAACTAGCCCTATTATTACTCCACTTAATGTAATTAAACGTTTTTTATAATTATGGGTTTTGAGTACCTCTGGTTTTGGTTTTTGGCCTTTCTTATATTTTAAATCACTCATTGGTATCCGCGGGATGTTGTGCTTTAATTTACTCTTAGATTTTGGTTCTTGGCCTTTCTTATATATTAACATACTTTCAGGTAATGGGTTAAAACTGTCATAGCGTAACTGTTCATATATAATTTTCTGTTTCATGATAAATACTCAGTGAAGTGTCTCAAGTCGGCAGGGTTCAAACCATCCCCTTGCCACGCTCCCAGTGAAGTGGCTTATGTCGGCAGGGATCAAGGCATCCCCTCGCCACGCTAATCAGAGCACGTCGGCAGGGATCAAAGCATCCCCTCGCCACGCTAATCAGAGCCCGATGCAGTAATTGAACGGCCGCTGTTCTCCGGACTTGACATATTGCAACAGTTTCAAACTGACATCTGGTGTGTAGTTTTAATGTTAAATGACCCTATTGTCCATAATCTATAAAGGCTCGTGCATAGCGTAAACCAGGCGGACAGGTTCGGAGTCGCAGCTACGGCGTGACACAATCCCCGACTTCTCTCGCCTGTGGACGCCATTATTGTAAAAGTTCTGGTGAAAACCTCCCGCAGAAAATACAGAAGAAAAACACAACGTCTTCTTGTTTGTCATCTTTTATAACCGGCTTGCCACTTTCAGTGGAGAAACATATGTATTGTATTTCAAGCTGTGTTAATTGGTGTTGAACAGAGGTACTTAGCTTTTCATAAAGTTAAGTGGTATTCCGGTACCTGGTGGAGTTCCCCCTGCTGTGAGAAAAGAACGAGGACTTCTCGGAGAAACTACATTCGGTTTCATAACCCCCAGAGAAGAAACTTCTACCTCCGGCAGAGTCAAGGATCATCCCGACCAACACAGAGGAGCAGACATGACAGCCTTCTTCCCATCTCACTGGAGAATGAGACAGACTGCAAGCCGTCAACGTCAGTGGCAGGACAAACACACTGATCTACACCAGGATCACCGCTGTCGGCGATGTGGTAAGTGGTCTTCTCATCAGGAAGTTGACTGTCATGCTAATTTCAAAAACTGCTTCTTGTGTGGTCAGGTTGGTCATTTGACTATTTGTTGTTTTGATGCCCCTTTGTATTTTTCACCTTCAAAACCTAGAAATTACCCTACCGTAGGGCACAGTTCAATTACAAGTAAGACACTCTCTTCTGGCCATCATGCTTCTGCCGTAAATGCACTTAAAGTCGAAAATCAAAATCAAAAACAAAATCGAAGCCAAAATCAGAAACTAGAAACAAAATCTTCTCCAAAGCGAAATACTAAATCTTCAAAAAGAAACGAAAGAGATTCATTTCGAAAATTAGACTTCCATGTTAGAAAATATTTGGCTAGACAATTACCCTTTTCGAACATAGGAATTAGATCATTTTTCGATTGTGTTAGCACAACCGGTCCGCTGTTAGATGCCATAAGTAGGTTAACAGACAAAGTCTCTTTGCTAGAAGAGGAGAACCAAGAATTAATGCGTGAGAATGAAGCATTACATATTGAAAATATGGCAAATATTGAAGACAAAGAAACGGAAATAAACATTTTACAAAAACAATTCCAAGATCTTCAGCTAGAAAATTTGGTCCATAAACGTGCTTCCATACGGCAGAATCAAGAAATATCAAGACTAAATTCACATGTAAGAAGTTTAGAATTTAGATGTAAACAATATCAGAATTATTCAAATCCTCACCACAACATAATGCACGACAGTCATAAATCTTCTCATGTTGACCACAAACCATGTCCATCCACCCGCTGGCAGATTCCTGGTCTAATCTCCCCCAACTGTGCTGGATTCAACTCATCTTCAACATACTCGAATGCACACCACAAACCGCATTAGGAGACTCGAGGACGAGTCTCACCGGGGGCGGAGGAATTTGTCATAGCGTAACTGTTCATATATAATTTTCTGTTTCATGATAAATACTCAGTGAAGTGTCTCAAGTCGGCAGGGTTCAAACCATCCCCTTGCCACGCTCCCAGTGAAGTGGCTTATGTCGGCAGGGATCAAGGCATCCCCTCGCCACGCTAATCAGAGCACGTCGGCAGGGATCAAAGCATCCCCTCGCCACGCTAATCAGAGCCCGATGCAGTAATTGAACGGCCGCTGTTCTCCGGACTTGACATATTGCAACAGTTTCAAACTGACATCTGGTGTGTAGTTTTAATGTTAAATGACCCTATTGTCCATAATCTATAAAGGCTCGTGCATAGCGTAAACCAGGCGGACAGGTTCGGAGTCGCAGCTACGGCGTGACACAATCCCCGACTTCTCTCGCCTGTGGACGCCATTATTGTAAAAGTTCTGGTGAAAACCTCCCGCAGAAAATACAGAAGAAAAACACAACGTCTTCTTGTTTGTCATCTTTTATAACCGGCTTGCCACTTTCAGTGGAGAAACATATGTATTGTATTTCAAGCTGTGTTAAAACTATGCCCTGGTTTAATCTTATAGGTAATGGGTGGTGTTCTACATTCTTACCTAAATTTCTATCTGGGGTCGCAATTACAATTTCATCGTTATACCCTTCCGATTTACCTACCCTAAGTTTCATATCGCTAGGAATCATGTATAAGCTATAGCCTATAACATAATCTAATCTAGAACTGGCGTATTTTAATGTGTCTTCATATCTGTTTATAGCCTCAGGGATATCTACCGGTCTAGCAATGGCGGCTTTTACATTGGTAGTAAACTGTTTCTGGGCATCGAATGCGGTGCCATCCCCAATAATATTGGTTCTAGCATCCCCTTGAGCACGTAATAAAGCCCAAACATACGTTCTAATAGAATCATTCAATCTTTGGACCCCCGGCCTAGTGAACCCATTCGATTTATCCAAAACAAAGGTTTGCCAATGCTCGTGAATTTGTTGTAGTTTTACGAATTGGCGTTTATCGGGATACACATATTCGTGTTTAATATGCTTACTTAATCCTCCGTACCTCATGGCATACGCATCCCTTATATTAAATTTTAATCTAGGTTTTGGTTGCGGTGAAAAGGACCATTTAGAAGGTAAGTAATCATCCGTTACGTATGAGGTATGATTAGGATCATCACGAAAGCCTGAGGTATGCTTAGGATTATCAGGAACGTGTGAGGTATGCTTAGGATCACCAGGAACGTGTGAGGTATTCTTAGGATCATCAGGAACGTGTGAGGTATTCTTAGGATCATCAGGAACGTGTGAGGTATTCTTAGTATCATTAGGAACGTGTGAGGTATTCTTAGAATCATTAGGAACGTGCTTAGGATCATCACGAGGAGCATTAACAAAACCAATGCTGTGCACAAATATGTACCCCATCCCATTATTCTTTCCACGTGAACGCCAATCAGTAGTCGTTGAGACGTTAAATTCATTACAGATCCTTTCATATACTGCGACATTGTACGGATTATTATTGGCTTCCCATGATTTATCTTGAGGTAAGGGAACCTCCATCACGCTTAAAATACGCCTAATTTGATAATCATAGATACGTGAAATAAAAATATTGCCTTCGTTAACCCACTCTTCGAAGAGAGATGATCTTTATAAGATATACCACACCCCGTCGTAGCACACCACACAGCAAAATGCAGTTGATTTTGCCAAAATTGCATGGGTTTATTTTTCCATTTTTCTATTTCATCGTCATTAGAAATAGTAACATAATAATTTTTGAATATATCTGTAAATTTTGCCTCAAAATTAGAACCCTTAGCATCTACCCATATCGATTGAGTTATAAGGTTTATTTTTTTATTAGTTTTGGTAAATTCGGTTTTATAATGCCGATGCTGAGAAAGAAACTTATAACTACGTTGAATTACTTTACCACCTTCACTATAGGAATCGTATACGCCGCCAGCTTTATAACTTGCCTTATCGTTATACTTGTAGGCTGCCATTTTTATTATTTAAAAGTTTACCCTTAAATAATAAAATGGCTAAGCCAGAGATGTATTTAACTATCTCCAACTTTGAAAATGGACAAACGTTAGAACTTGCAAGAGCTCTAGACAATGCCGATGGAGAGATGCGAGTTGGATTATGCGAAATTTTATACTATCCTAATTGGTATAACATAAGTGAGGGGAATAATGAGTTTACAAAGGGAGAAACAACTATAACTATTCCGGATGGTTATTATAATGTTTGTATGCTAAATGATTACTTTAAAGAGCATGGCTGTAAAGTATCGATTAATACGGCTAATGGAAAACTAACAATAGAAAAGATTGGAGATGGGGGATTTACCTTATCAACTCCATTGGCTAAAACTTTGGGGTTTGATTCTTCGATAGATATTACTGGCATTCATCATGCAAACTCTTTACCTAAATTGGCGCCGTACAAAGAACTTTGCGTTCATTTAGACTGTATTAGCACTAGCGATAATATTTTTGGAGAAAAACCTTCGTCTATATTGAGAATTGTACCTGTGGAGAATGAAACTTTAAACAGTGGAAAGTACGTTTCATTTACTAATCTTTAGTATAAAAGACTTAAGGTCGGGCAAATACCTAACTTGACAATCTCAATATTGGACACAGAAAACAAACTAATAAATATGGGTTACACGACTCTAACATTGCATTTCTTGGGTTAAAAGAATAAATAATTAATAATAAAATGACGGATTCTGGCGGACCTAGAAATGAAAGTTGTAAGAAAATAGTTTCCAACACAAATCTTTTTAATGATGCTGGGAAAGAAAACACTAAATACATTATTCAATATAAAGATGGAGAATATAAACTGGTTGAAAATAAAAATGGAGGAGAAAAACTTAGTGAATTAGGGGATGTTATACTTACAAATCTAGGCAGTTTAGTAATACCAATTATAGTGATGGGGTATATACAATCGAATTAAAAGAATAAATAATAATTAATAAAGATGACAGATTCAAGTGGGCCACATCAACCAATTGACAGATGTTTGAATATGGCTTTAGCGGACCTAGGTGACCTTGAAAATTTTGGCTTACCAGGAGAAGTAGGTAAGATATATGCCCTTCAATTAACTAATTTTGGAGTTTATAAAAGAAAAGAAGTTGATCCGGGAGGAGTAGATATTTTTAAAGGTGATGGTGTCGAGGATAAAACTTATGGCTTTTTATTTAAAAATGGTAATTATAACAGATAAGAGCACAAATTTATTTACTTATATTTACTATCATAGAAATGAAATTTTTTGGTCTCAATTGATAATATAATACAACCCTAATTTTGATGTAATTTTGGTGTAAAACTGCTTATAATGCGTATTATCGGCGAACAATTAATATTGATTTTCAATTGTTGTGCAATAACCGCAACCGGAAACCAGTTCCATGAAACCGGTTTTGTGATATTTTACGACCGCTTTATTGACAAATGTTTCTGTCTGAAATGTGCAAATCAATACAGGCAGGCAACATCTGGTTGTTGCTAAAGTGTTGTCCACAATCCTCAGTGAGATGGACATTAAAATATATGTGTGGCTAAAAAGGAGGATCATTAAAAATTCCCCGTGGTCCAGACCCCCATCATTTTTTAATGTACGAAGTACATTAAAAAATACGTGTGTCTAAAAAAGTAGGTTTTTAATGTATTTTCATACATTAAAAATACGTTGGTCCAGAACCATCATTATCTACCTACTCCAGTCAAACCAGCAAAATATAACAAGACAATTGAATACTTATTACAATTTAATCAATCAAATAATAAACAAAGTGTTTTAGATTACAATATCAAGCTAATATAAGCTATGATACAATATCAAATGAGTCACACTAATTAGCTAAATAAATATATTCACCGGTCCTTAAGAATCACACAGTTGATGAGTGTAGAAAACAGTCAGTGGGTCTTGATAGGAGATAGATGAATCCAGCTTGTAAAGGTAGTGTAACTAGTGTAAGTGTGACCCACTAAACAATACAACAATGTTATACAATGTTTAAACTTATAAACAATGACATACTCATAACATACTGGATTATCTCTTGATCAATCCTTGGATTAATCAAATAGTATGTTGGATTGTCCTGATCCCATTTGGATTATCCTGATCCCATTAAAGTTGGTTACTTATTCCTTATTCGACTTTTCTATATACTTTTTCGAAAAAAACAATTATGAGTGTACCAAGAAATATTTGCACCACCTTGAACGTATACTGAAATGAAAGATAATTCAATTGCCTATCCAATGAGGGATACTATGTGATGACACACAAAGGCGGTCGTACTTTTGTAAAAAATGTGTCACAAGTATCCCTTCTTTTCTTTGTTATTTTGTTCTAACAACTTCTAAGAATATCAAGGAATGTTTCCACAACATTGTACGTATATTTGATTAAAAGATAATGTAACTGCCTATCCAATGACACATCGTACGTCATAATACATAGAGGCGGTCGTACCGAAATGTCAGAAAATGCTTTACTATGTGCCCATATTTTTTTTTGTTATTCTTGTAAGAACAACAACGTCGGATAGTATCAAGGAATAATTGCACTACTTTGTACGTATACTCAAATGAAAGATAATTTGATTGCCTATCCAATGATATATATCGTCATAATACATAGCGGCGGTCGTATCGTTAAGTAAACAATGCGTAAAGTTATCTTTCTTAAATGAACATCTAAAACCTATGGCTCAAGATATTACCAGATAATTCACTCCCGCATTCGGCTTGCATGCAGCGATCTTAACGGTGACAAATTCGCAAGATTTATATCCGATACCCCTGCTTGCAGCTGCGGACATAAACTCGAGGGTGAACTACATTTCTTTCTAACCTGTCCAAATTACAACGACATAAGAACAAATTGATATTTCTTCACTAAGGGTTATAACCTGACATCTATCCTAAACGGAAATATAGGCTCAACCAACCAAGAAAATGACAAACTATTAAAATCTGTCCATAATTTTATTGTACACTCTCGTAGATACCCAGACTTGTCATAATAGTTGAAATGCCTTGTAAATATATATGCCTTCAACTCCTCTCAGTGATAAGTGCTGTTATATGCTTCTATTAGTACCTCATCTTTGTAATGTAAGCTTTGATTTTTTATGTGAACGTCACTTTTCTTTCATGATTATATTTGTATGCCTGTAGGGAGCGACATTCAGATAAGCAAATGTTTGCTTGCTTGCCAATCCCATCACTTATTTCGTGAATAAATATGTTTAAACCAAAACCTATGGTCAAAACCGGAGCAAGTAAACATCAATGTGTTAAGTTTGTTGTTTTTTTATCTATTTTATTCATATCAATGCTTCTCATCGTAAAATTTAATGAATTCACTTGCCTGTTACAACAAAACAAGTTTTATTCATAGGATTTGTGAACAACGATTCAATCAAAATAAGCTCAAATACATTACGTTTTTACATGAAGTGCTATGATATGTTCGCGACAGCACGGTGTAATTATTCGCCAGACGCATCCCATACAAATTTATTCATATTTTCACACCATGTAGTGCACAGTTAATATACATTTCTACCTCTTAGAAAAAGTAAACATACTATTTCTGAGGTCAAGTCATTTTAAACATTGAAGTTAACCTTCGATTCTCACATCTTCAGTTTACAGCAGTTGACAAATGGTCAATTTCTCCACCATTTTGTGTCGGATTGCTGGTATTTCAATAATTAAGCACATAAACCGACAAAAATTAACTATGGTTATACGAGAATGATATTAGATCAGACCCAATGAATAAAGCAATTTGTATCATTTGTTGCGTATTGATATTATTATGCTTACAGTTGAAGTTTTTCAATATAAGATTTCACTGTTGAGAATTATTTCATTTACAGCCACATTTGCATTTTCACATTTGAAGATTCGTGAATGCATATAGTGTTTATTCATCGAGGGTAATTTATACATTTAAAGTATCAAACTACCAGCTATATGATTTTATCCTTTAATGTATAGTTTCTCTAAACAAAACGTTATATATTTAATATCAAACAGGTTGTATTCAAGGAAACCAGAAATTCTCAGTCAGTTCGTTAAGATCCAAAATGGAAAAAAGGAAACTTCTTAATACATGTAAAGACCCACAATGTTGTTTGAAATAACCAAGCTCTATTCAAATGAATACTTGAGTTCCACAAAATAAAATACTCGGTTGTGCTATTTTAAAAACCACTCACCGCTGCTGCCCAGTGTTCGTTCTTGTGTATTGGAACATTCTTAAGACTTTTACCCGATGATACCTTGTAACATCAGAGTTAGGCTGATTCATCTTGGTAAAGAGAAATGTGTCCATACATCCAGCATAACTGTCATCACCTTTTCGCGTGTAGATTCTTTCTCCAGCAAGTTTAGATAGGCGTTTACGATCTGCAGTTTAATTACAATATGAGTATGATACAATGATTTTCACTGCACATGTTAGATTTATGGAATAAGTTATAGAAAATTATATATATATTTCATAAATCTAACATGGGCAGTGTCTCAAATGCACTATTACGACTTGAAGAGTCCTTCATTGACACCTACAGACCCTCACTAAATAAACAATGAGATGACATATATATCTAACTACAATGCAGCTATTTAAAGACAAAGAGATTATTGCATATTAACATATTGGTCAAAGGGCAAACTCATAAGAGAGTGATTGTGCCAATCAGAAGACCAACAAGGAAGAACCATGATGTCACCTGATTAGCATAATTTACAATATATCCTTGTTATTTTGTTATAAATACGCTTGTAATGCGACGTTAACGTTCATATCGTTTCATTCCTGATGAGTCAATACTAGTGACGAAATACTAGTATCGGATTGAAATGATTCTGCAAACGACTACGTGAATTATGTTATATTAAATATGTCTGTATGTATGTATGTATAATGACGTACGATAACTCATTGGGTAGGTAATTGAAATATCTTTCATTTGAGTATGCGTACAAGGTGGTGCAAATATTATTTGATACTCGAAGTAGTTGTTGACTATCATTTTGTGTCAATAGTGACGCTTTTTATGACTTGACGGTACGATCACCTCTATGTTTTTTGACGTACGATACCTTATCGGATATGTAATTGAAATATCTTTCATTTTTGAGTATACGAACAAGGTGGTGCAAATGTTCCTTGATACTCTCAGAAGTGGTTGTTTATAAATTTTTGTCCATAGTAACGCTTTTTTTTGTGAATTTATAGTTCGACTCTCAGAAGTTGTTGTTTATCATTTTGGTTATTTAGTAACGCTTTTGTGCCTTAACGGGACGAACGCCTCTATGTATTATGACGTAATATATATCAATGGATTGATAATTAAATTTTCTTTTATTTGTGTATACCACACAAGGAGGTGCAAATATTCCTTGATACTGTAAGTAGTTGTTGTTTATCATTTTTTGTCGACAGTAACGCTTTTTTGTGGCTTTACGGTACGATCGCCTCTACGTCTGAGACGTATTATACCTTATTGGATAGGTAATTGACTTATCTTTCATTCGAGTATACGTACAAGGTGGTGCAAATATTCCTTGCTTACCTCAGAAGTCTTTTTTCGAATAAGTAAATAGAAAAGTCGAGTATGGAATAAGGAATAAGGAATAGCTAACCAACTTCACACTGCCGCCCCCTCCCCCCCCCCCCCCCCCCCCCCCCCCCCCAAACCAGAGAAAGCGTAATTTGAGGAATTTATTAATTAAAAGTTTCTAAATTTTATGCTGTCTGTTATGATGCATTTATAGCTTTAAAGAAAGGAATGTTTGTCAATTCAAAATTATTCATTCTTGTGTATATTTTGAGAATATGGCAAACCCAAGACTTGTCAACCGTTAAACAAAGCTATCGGGGGATATAGAAATGACCCCCGTCCATCCATGCAAGCTGGTCTTTTGCGGACGAGAAGTAAAAAAACCATTAGGCCTAGCTCACTTAAACATGGTAAATGGAACAATCATAATGTGAAGTGGTCCCTTTTTGGGTTTTAAACTTCTTCCGACATTTATTTATGATCGTTTCCTTAGAAAACCAACTTAGAATTATGTTTGATACTTGTGTACACCCCTTTAGCTGATTAGGATTATATTTCATAGATTCATGGTGTCCCTGTGACTCTTCATAATTACCACAGGCATGAAGGGGATTTCTTTTATAGATTTGGTGACCCTTTGACCCCTTATAATTTAAGGAACACAGTGGCCACACCCTTAAAACGTTTTTCATCTCCACTTTCCAAAAGAAAAAGGTCCGAAAACTTAAATATTGTGCACAAACGCCTGAGCTAATGAGGACTGTGATAAATGGAATTGGTGACCCTGTGACCATTTCTATAATAAGTTATAGAAAGCGCGATGAACATCAAGGCCAATGTTTGTTTTCCATAAGTGCAGCAACACTCTGATGATAAGGGTGGAAGATAGAAACCCAGCGGCCCAATCTCTCTATCACACTCTTAGATATAGGCTGTCTGAGACATCTTCCATCAAATGCAGCCGCTTACTCAACACTTTAATTCATTGTAGTTTTGTATCGATAAAAATACTTTGAGTTCTTTTGAACATTCCTTCTTTTGAGTTTCAACTGCTACAATTGCACATATTCTTCTTGCAAGACAGATTGGGATGTTCCACTTTGTAAAACTTTTATGGTACGATTGAAAGTACATATATTGATATTGTGTAGGTTTGTAGTACAGATCAGTTTATAAATGACCGCCCTTTTTAATTGTAATTCTCCTCCAGAACTGCTGCACACCCATAGCTGAAATGTTTTTTGGGGTAACTTGTACTTTGTAATTTGTAAATTTGTAATTTTGGTCCCAAACCCCCTTTCGAATATTGTTAATACTTCTAAAGCCTTTAAGTTACGCCTTCTCCAATACCACAGCTGGGCATAGGAAGCTGATCCTCGTATCATGGAGACTAATATAATGCAATTTGGTCCTTGGTAATTTTCAATATTATTTTACTGATCTTAGTAGACTTGCATATTCTTAAAGGTTTTGTTTTTAAATCGTCTTTATTATTCTTATGGAATTTGTTATATGTATGTATTGTTTCATCCGTTTTCATCAAGTCGTTGATAAAGGTTATGCTTATTTGGGCGCAGTGTGGATACACAAACGGTTTTTAATCCAGAAGTATCTGTTCATTATACCATAAACATTGTGATAAGACATCACTGGTTCGAACAAACTTTTAAGTTTTAGATCATGCATATGCGCCCTGCTAAAAGAACGTCTTTCCCACAACTGTTTTTATTTATTTATTACTCTTTCTTTTATGAATGTGTCTCCCATTAAACAAAAATCAATTTTAATGAATATTTTGTGACACATTGAAGGAGCACAGAGGAGTTAAGTTTGAGTCATTTAAAATCATTCTTTTGAACCAGGAAATTTCTTAGGCATTTATAGTTTGTTTTATGTCGGGCATTCGTAAACCGCCATCCTCACACTATTGTTTTTTAATATTACATTTGATTTCATCTGGTTTATTGTGTCCTACAAATAAATACATTGTTTTTCTAGGGCATCAATAATGTCTTTTCATGGGTTAGGTATAGGGCAGAAAATTATTATCGTGTGAGGCAGATAGGAATAAACCATGTTATCCAGACGAGGAGTACCAGCAGTTCACCCTGGCAAACCCGTACAAAGCTGACGGGCGAGATGAACCCTCCATACGAGGTTTAGACGGTGTATTTCTAAGAAGTATCAAATGAAAAAACATCTATTGAGACTGAAATCTTTGTCGGAGTGCCTAGTATTATACATGGTTACCGTACTATATTGATACATTGACATATGTATTCGGCGCACGGGCTTCACACAATTTCACTATATCGCGTTTCATATGAACTATCGCGAAAAGATTATTGTTTTGGTTTGTTTTTGAAAACATTGTTTTTGAACTGTATATATCCTTAGTAAGTCACTTGATGCAAACCTAACTCACTATATGACTATATATACTCAGTATATATAACATATAATCCGTATGTAAGTTATACCTGGAAAAGTGATTTTGTATGTAACTTTTAGCAGGTGTAAACTCACAATATACAGGTTGGGGAAATCCTGAAATCGAAGTATAATACGTCAATCGACGTATAATAAGCCGATCTAGGTAGAAAACCATACGTAGATCGACGTATAGTGAACATTTTGGTCTGATGATTAGTGTACGCCGTTTTCCGAGCATTCGGCAAATGTGTAATCAAACAAGTCATTCATCACTTTGCCGATTATATTTAATTTATAAATTGAAACCCTCCACTTTTTGAGTTTGAAGGCAATAAATATCACCACTGTCCGTAAACAAAGCTTCAAAACGTTAAATAAGAACACAAAAACAACCGTAAACTTCCCAAAACTTACGAGAACCACAACATTGACTTTTCATCGACTCGTCTTTTCAAAACCGGAAGTTCTACAGGTCGACAAATTAGTGTATTTTGATGTCAATTAAAAAATTAGTCCGCCTCACGAACAAAGTATGGAGGCTGGGAATAAAGTAGTGCCATCAATTTTGCCGAGTTTTGACGTCATGTTTGCATTGAATTTTTCCTTCGAACTTACAAGATGACGTCAGAAGATCATCTAATTAGATGATAGTTTCATCTAATTAGATGATAGTTTCATCATTGTACTCAACATCTAATTAGATGATAGATCATCTAATTAGATGATACCTTCTTCTAATTAGATGATACCTTTATCTAATTAGATGTTGAATACAATGATGAAACTATCATCTAATTAGATGAAACTATCATCTAATTAGATGAAACTATCATATAATTAGATGAAATTATCATCTAATTAGATGAAATTATCATCTAATTAGATGAAATTATCATCTAATTAGATGAAACTATCATCTAATTAGAACTTTTGTAAATTTTTCTCACTGCTGGCAGCAATGCGCTTCCATAAATCAGTCACCGCAAATCTGTCTAGGCAAAATTTTCATGTATTTAATATTTTTTTAGAATTGATTGTGCCCCGCTTTAAACATTTAACACTATACTAGGATTACTTGGTAAATGAAGACCTAGACTGTAATGTAGGCTCCAATATTCTACAGTCATGGACAGGACTACCAGCACTTCTCGCCCTTCTACAGTCTGTCATCTATACTTAAGTGGAAAACAAAAAAATAATCGTCTTAAGTCTAGAAAATGTTTGCAAGATTAGTTGCCTCAGTCTGAAATGAAATAAAGTATTGTTGGGTACTTATCCTTTCGAAAGATTTAAGATTTAAGTCTTATAATATCCCGGTTGGCTCCTAACTAAATGGAATATAAAGTTCAATTTCTGATTAAGTCCATTGATACCAAAATTTGAAATGATGAAAGCTTCTCTTTTTGATATGTATAGACATTACCAAATGAGTTTGGCTTTGCCTTTAAAAATTTTGTTTTCTGATTTGCTAAAGGACAAAGAAAAGATTAGAACTATTCCAATTCATGATCCTTGAGATTTCTTTCTTGCAATTATTTTACAAACATTAATCAGGGAGTCGAGCGATCCTCAGTTATTTTGTGAAAATACCAAATGTAGGTCAAAATATAGACTTTATTTAATACAGCAAATAGAACACCTTAATTACTGTGATAAAGGGATTACAACATAATTAGGAAACTCAAAACAGTCAATGAGGCAAGGGTGAGAGAATTGCTGACAGATGCTCTCCTCTTCGTCCACGGTTGGGGGTAATTTTAATTGAGGGGTAATAAATTTTCCTGTCATTTAAAGCGTTTATCTGACGACTCTAAGTAGAAATGTTCTAACTGAATGATGTTGTCACAATGCAGATAATATTAGTCTCTAGAAATCTCATTTCTCCAAAGTATATTTATCTTCGTATATTTAATTCATTAATCATTGTTATCTGTAAGTTATTTTTTTCGATTTTTGTCGTATAAGTATTGAAAAATGCTCTTTAATGTCCTTGTTTCTTCTTATTATTTTAGGAAGCAACGCTCCCTTGAGCTGGTAACTGATTGTTAAACATAACCCTGACTTTATATCGAGGCATTACATTCAACATCAAAGCTGCTGTTTCTAGCAAACATTATCTTCAAATAAAAAGCAATAAATGCGACAGTCGCGTTTACCAAAGTTGACGTTTCAAGCAAATTTAAAAGACGAGTATTACAGTTATTCCGATGTCATATAAAATGCATATATAAGAATTCGAAATATAACAAGGTAAATCGAATATACAGGCCACTATAAATCCCTATTTTAGATAGATATTATCTTAATTGATAGAAGCCAAAAATTTGTACACGATCAAATTGGTTATATATCTTAAAAAATAAATTCAAAGGGTTAAAATCAATAGATTAATATGAGATTTTAGTTGTTGCAGATAAACGATACTACATAACAACTAGAATGTGAGTAATAAATGTCACAGACCTACTATATAAATGTATTTTCTTAATCAAATAGAATCGAAACATTTAAGATAGCCCATGATAGTTTATTTCTGTCAAAGAGGCCACAGGCCCATAGGACATAACATACAAAACATTTGCAAAATATATATGTTTTTGAAAAAACAAATAATCATATGAACATTCGTCCCGAAGAATAATTAGATATGCATATCAACATTTCGTGCTATGTACAGTTGAAATAAGTGATAACCACTTCTAATACAATTCATTTATGAAGCGTAGCATAAAGCTTAAATGCAAAATATATATATTTACCAAGATTTACAATAGTACTAGTTGATTGACAATTGGAATTCATTATGTTTCGAAAAGTTTCCCTTGTCGGATTTACAGTATAATTACTTTTGATATATTTTTTACGTAAATCGTTAAAGGCGGTACATATCAATAGGGAATGAAATTCATTTTCAACATAATCTAATCCATAACGTGAACAATGAGTACATAATCTACATTCAATATCAACACCAGTTCTGCGTCCTACTTCCACCATTAAATTATGATTTCCACATCTAAAATTAAGTAGGGCTTGTCGATATAATTTCTCTTGAACATTGATAAGATATGATTCCACATTTAATAGAGATTTAAAAATGTGGTAGGAACCAAGACGTGAGTTTTCAGCAATATTTGAGCGCCATTGTTGCATGTCGATATCCTTTATACGTTGTTTTACTTCTAACAAAAATTCTTCACGGCTTCCAAAATCTTGAGTAATCCAAACGATTCCAAATCCAAGTTTATATAAAATCTCCTTTAAAAATGTTACCCATGAAGTTCGTTTAGAAAGATCGATATTATACAGCATGTGATAGGTCTGTTTTGGTAGTCTTCTGCTGTCCATAATAATTAACTTACTCCAATATGTTATACACTTCATTATTTGCGATGTATAAATAGAATGACGACCACAATCTCCAAGGACAGCGGCGTTACAAGCGGACTGGGGCAATCTTAGAATCCTTTTGAAGTACTTTGTTTGGACTGTTTTAATAGATTTTTAAGTCTGATATCCCCAGATTTCAGAGGCATGTGTCAAAATAGGTAAGACAATACTGTCGAAAAGTCGGGCTGCTGTAGTTATTGGGAGACCGCCACATAGTGAGTTAAGATTATAAAGCGAAGAACATGCTTTTTCAGCCTGCTGCGCCAACGTTGAAGTGGCTTTTGTCCAGACTCCTTTTGGTGTGAAAATAATTCCTAAATATCTATATTGTGAAACCACTTTTATTTGGGATCCCTTGAAGTTCCAATTTTCATAACGCCTTAGATATCCCCCGTTCCTAAAAACAACTATTTGTGATTTATCGATATTCAAAGAAAGTCCCCATCTATCACAAAAGTCACTTAAGCGATCTATTTGTTGTTGAAGCCTACCTGCACTATCGGCTGAACTTGTGACGTCATCAGCATATAATAACGAGCAAATGTTTGGTGCCTCTTCTGATATAAAAATGCCTCTGCAGTTTGAATCTTCCATCTCTGTCACTAATTCGTTGATATAAAGTGAAAATAATAAGGGACTCAACATGCAGCCCTGACGT
Source organism: Phorcus lineatus (assembly GCA_921293015.1). Lineage (NCBI taxonomy): Eukaryota > Metazoa > Mollusca > Gastropoda > Trochida > Trochidae > Phorcus > Phorcus lineatus. The sequence goes on from OV121089.1 coordinate 15,611,877, forward strand.
GTACCCGCGTGGCAAGTGAAAAAGTCACTGAGTCCATGTTCAGTTTTAACACAGGATCGTAGTTTCGAGTACATATAATGGTATATAAAACAGGTAATGAAATATTCAATGCACCTATAACAATGTCAGAAGTTACAAAAAGTATTGAAAATTAAAAACTAAAGAAATCGCCAGGATTGGACGGAATCACAGCTGAATTACTTCACCAATCTAAGACAGGCATTGCTCCAATATTTGTTAAACTTTTCAATAAAATATTAGACAGTGGAATGTTTCCTACAGAATGGGGAAAAGCAATCATTTATCCTCTTCACGAGAAAGGACCTACAAGTGATGTGCAAAGGAATTTCATTGTTATCGGTGATTGGAAAGGTTTTTACAAAAATACTAAATGAACGTCTACAAACTTGGTCTCAAATAAATGGTATTATTTATGAAAATCAAGCCGGATTCAGAAAAGGATATACTACTGTCGACAATATGTTTACACTTCATGGAATGATAAGGAAATACTTATCAAAGTCGGGAGGGCGCTTTTACTGTTTTTTCATTGACTTTTCCAAAGCATTTGATTGCGTCAATCATGACCATCTGTGGTATCGCCTTATGAACTATGGAATCCATGGGAAAGTTTTGAATATTTTAAGAGATATGTACTCGAAAACATTTAAGAAACAATACTTAAAATGGATTATAATCAAAAATTTATGTTTTTAAATTTAAAAACGTTAACAATCGCGATCATTAATTGTTTATTTATGCAATGTGTGTGAAACGTCTTGGTAATTAAAATCTTAGGGCGGCGCGAGATACCAAGCAGAGTTATGTTCCCTTGAAGTGTGTGATACCAAGAGATTTTAAATGCTTTTACTCTTCAAGTACTTTGAAATTACCTCCCCTGCGAATGTCCCTAATTCTTGGGTATGTATTGTGTCAAAACTGCAGGGGCTTAAACAACAATTTTAAGCTTAAAAAGGTATTCCGAGAAATAAGAAAGGTAACATTTAGTGTCTACAAGATGTGTATTTTACTTCTGACCAAGTTCAGAAAATCAAAGAAGAATGGGGGTATAATGAATGTTACATTAGTTATTTAAGAAGAATCTCGCGAGGAACGGCTATCCTATTTAATAATAACTTTGAGTTCAAAGTACTTGAAAATAAGATAGATGAGTTTGGAAACTTTGTAGCTCTTAAGATCTTGGTGAACGAAATAACGTTTACCAAAATTAGCATATATGGACCAAATGAAGACAACCCTGACTTCTTTCAGAACATCATTGACATAACTGCGGATTATGATAGCGATGAAATATCAATCTGAGGAGATTTTAATTTAATTATCAATAAAAAAAACTTGACACATACTATTATAAACATATAAACAACCCCAATGCACGTAAAAAGGTTCTTGAAATGATCGATAAATTTGATGTGAAAGATCCGTGGCGTGAACGTAACTATGATACGAAGCGTTTTACCTGGCGGCAGCCCAACCCACTTGAACAAGCGAGACTAGATTGTTTTCTTATTTCGCATGGATTGCTATCTTCAGTCAATGATAGTGATATTCTACCAAGTATCAATTCTGATCACTCAATAATCTCCCTTTCCTTAATATCATCTACTTTAGCTAAAGGAAAAGGCTTTTGGAAATTTAACAATTCATTACTACGAGATAGAACTTATGTAGAGCTCATTAAGGATACAATCAAAACGACACTAGATCAGTACAAAACTTCAGAAAACCACCTTGATAAATATGTAATTGACGATCAGTTACTCTGGGAAACTTTACTTCTAATGATAAGAGGAAAAACAATGTACTACTCTTCAACTAAAAAGAAAATAACTAATGAAAGAGAAAAGAAACTCGAATCTAATCTAAATGAATTGGGGGGAAAACTAGATACAACTAATGACCCCACTTCGAAAATTTCTGTTCTTGAGGAGATAGATGCTGCAAAACAAGAATTAGACGAAATAAATAACAACAAAATAAACGGGATGCTTATAAGATCTAGGGCGACCTGGATCGAAAAAGGTGAAAAACCAACCAAATACTTTCTAAAGCTAGTCGATTTGTGTAATATGAAGAAATGATGGAACAAATATGAAGGAAAGTGCACAACTGCTAAGGAATAAAACCTTTTCACCAAAAATTTTACACTGCTCAAGAGCATATTTATGTAAATCTAACAGATCTGTTTAAAAACGATAACGTCACAATTTTAAACGAAAATGAGAAAAGTAGCCTTGAAGGTACTTTGAAACTTAATGAGTTTACATGTGCTCTTAAAAATATGAAAAATGACAAGAGTCCAGGACCAGATGGTTTTACCACTGAATTTCTCCATTCTTTTGGAAGGATTTAGGAGAATTTCTACTAAAATCCGTGAACTATGGCTATAAAAACCTAAAACTGTCAATCTCTCAAAAAACAAGGATTGATAACGTGAATTCCCAAAGCTAATAAACCAAAGAAATTCCTAAAAAATTGGCGCCCGATCTCACTCTTGAATACTTCATACAAAGTCGGGGCATCCGCAATTGCAAACAGAATTAAAAAGATAAATACTACCTAGTATAATAAATGAAGATCAAAAGGGTCTTGTCACTGGAAGATACATAGGCGAGGTAACTAGACTTATACGATTAAATGGAACAGACCGAAACTTGCCAGCTACCAGGCTTACTGCTTTTCATTGACTTTGAAAAAGCTTTTGACTCAGTAGATAGAAAATATCTTAGGAATGCCTTAAAGTTTTTTTAATTTTGGACCCAGCATTTCGCAATGGATAGATACTTTCTATAACGATATTGAATCAAGAGTACTTGTTAATGGATTTTCGTCGTCCGCTTTTGAAGTAGGTAGGGGCTGCCGCCAAGGTGATCCATTAGCATCCTATATATTTCTATTGTGCATAGAAATTCTAGGTTTAATGATACGAAACAATAAAAACATTAAAGGTATTAAACTTGGAAATATAGAATATCTGTTATCACAATTTACATATGACACAACTCTCACATTAGACGGATCAGAAAAAAAGTCTCCATGAAGCTTTACATAATTTAGAACAATTTGCCCATTTCTCAGGACTAAAAGTTAACATCGACAAAACCAAATTCCAAGGATAGGTTCCAAAAAGCGATCTCGGTATAAGATGTGTACAGAATGGAATTTCGACTGGTCTCAAACAGATTTCACTCTTCTTGGAATTCATTTCGACATTGACCTTGATAATATGGTCGAGTTAAACTATCACGAAAAATTATCTAATATTGAAAGACGGATGAATATTTGGTCTGCACGTACGTTAACCCCTTATGGAAGAAATAATGACTTAAAATCGCTTCTGCTACCAAAGCTTAATCGTCTTTTCTCATCTCTACCAACTCCGAAACAAAGTACGATTGCAAAACTCCAGAAAAAATGTTTTAGTTTCATTTATAGAATGAAACCTGATAAGATAAAAAGAGATATATTGATGTTGGGTGGATAAAGGCTCCGAATATAAGAAAGATCATATCAGCACAAAAATTAAAATGGATGAAAAGAATATGTAATAACGACCTAAAATGGACGTTTATCTTTACTAATCAACTGAAAGTCAAAACTCCATTTTTATTAGCTGGTAGTTTATTAGTTTATTAGTTATATAATTAGAAACTTAACCAATCAGTTTTGGAAAGACGCATTGTCGGAATTGGTAAACTATTTATCAGTTGAAAAAAAGGAAGTTGTAAAGGAAGAAGATATACAATGTCAGGCAATATTGAATAACAACGATATTAAAATTGATGGACTTCCTTTAAAATGTGTATCTTTTGTGAATGACCTTGTTCACAAAGAAGGCAGACTACTAACATACGATGAATTTTCCAAAACATTTTCGATCAAAACAATTTTTTTAACATATAAATCAGTAAAAAGAGCCATAGTGACATATCCTCGAACATTAAATGTAAAACAATTCAAAATGAAACTGCAAAATGCAAGATCCAATTTATCCCTACAATATATCAAAAATTGAAAATGTTATTGAAAGAAAAATTGATACGCTACCCTAATGGATTCCAAATACAGTCGCTTGCCAAGCTTCTCAAAATGGGAAAATGTCCTACAATTTGATTTGGACGAAAATGATTGGAAAATTTATAAAATCATTGCAAATAAATGTTCCCAAAGCACCGACTTGAAATGGTTGCAATACAGAATTATTCACCATATCCTACCAACCCGACAACTTCTGTTTAAAATTGAGTATGTACCTTCACCGATACGTCAGTTTTGCAAAAAAGACATAGAAACAATAAACCATGTATTGTGTCAATGCAATCTAGTTAAAACTAGCTGTAATATACTCGTCCCGAAGTCATTCTAGTTAAAACTAGTTGTAATATACTCCCCCAGAAGTCCGTTAATACATCTAGCGAATTACAGGTCTATTCCGTGTCGAGCAGGCGCGAACACCAGCTCTTCGAATCGCGGGTCAATTGCGATTGTTTCGCCGGTCTTAAAGTCATAGTCTCATTTTTGCAAGGCAACTAAACTGAACTAATTATTCTTCACGAACACAATCTGATCACTAACACAAATATTTCCTGTCGCGTTTACAAAGATTTGCATTTTTATGCCCGTTTTACAGTTGTGGATGAAGCAGCTTATTGGCGTATGGCGTTTCAGACCGATGGGGTACCGAATCAAGTGCAATCCCATCGCGAGTGCGAAACACCGAAAATCTTGTAATTGCAGCGTCGATACTTATGACAGACGCATTCTTCATTGAGTTTACCACCTTTTTGTTATTTATGTATTTGAAAAAGCGTAACCTATTAGCTATTTTCATCGGATATTCAGCTGGGAAATGTTATGTGTTCTTCGTCACTTATTTAGCGAAATGACGAGGTAAGGACTAACGCTCGCCAAAGACATAATATTAGGGTAGGGTAGGGTAGTTTGAACTTCATTATTGAGGGCTAGAATGTCTGCAGAGTTCTGAAAATTGTTGCAAACGTCAGGGGAACGATTTCTGTGAGTGGTGAACTATTTGTCCGGCATGCATTACAATTTGCCTTGCAAAAATGAGACTATGACTTTTAGCACCTCGATTACAAAATTCGAATGTTATTAATGTTACACAGTGAATTTTGTAGAAAAATATGACAGCATAAATTCTGTCCTGATAATGTTGAAGGAATAGTTTTGGATTGTTTATTTGGTAATTTGTGCAAAAGAAAATCAACACATTAGGTCAAACAATGACAAAATAAGTTTTAAAGGATAAATATAGACATAGGTAGGGTAAACGTCAGCATGTGACATTAACCAAGATGCAATGGAAACCCGTCTTTGATTGGTTGGAATATTGTATCATATGATGTTTTTGTATGACAAGAATGGACAAAGAAATTGGGTATCCCAGGTTAGAAACTTTTTATTTGCTATTGGCTTTGGCAACATTTGGAATGATCAATATGTAGAATGTCAATCACTATTCATTAATTCACTAACTGTTCGACTTAAAGACATTTATCTTCAAACACGGTGTGATGAAAATCATTTATCAAGTAAATGTTTTTACTATTCACAATTTGTTAAAGACGACTTATTCAAAGAAACCTACTTGTCCTGTATTGATACAAAGAAATTTAGGCGATCGCTAGCACGATTTCGATGCTCCTCAAACGATTTATTAATCGAAAGTGGTAGATTTAGAAATATTAAAAAGGAAGACTGAATATGTACACTTTGTACTTTAAATGAAATAGAAGACGAATACCATGGGGAGAATTATAATAATAGATGTAATTGAATATAAATACTCATTTGGATGTAGCGAGTTCTGATACCGCTTGCCAAATGTATGTATATATATTTAACATTGGCTATCAAATTATGAATAGTTCTCATCACATCCATTATACCACTTTAATCCAATTTAAATTATTTATATTTCATAAATGCATCCAGGCTCTTCTTTGTCTGCTCACCCAAGGCCTAACATCGACTGTATCATACTCTCCATTGTTCATAGCTAAACCCTTGAATGTACAGACAAGATGTGCACCATTATAAAAAGTTTAATTCTGTCATCTGAAAATATCATTTTCACTTTCATTCCTGTGTTGTGTCACCTTTGACTAGAATACTCGAGCTATCACGCATGCCCATAGCTTTTAATGTTTTAATCTTACACGTAAATAAGAACTTATTTGACTAATAGAAATGTAAAAAGGAATTTATTTTCATTATTTCAAATTTATATATATTTTTTTAAATAATAGAAACGTATCCGTTTTCGGATTTAACAAAATACTTAGTCACGTCGTCCGCCAGCCGTTTGTGTGGACTAACAGCGCAGGCCGATAAACAACTTAAATACGGCTTAATAAAAACACCAGCTAATTAGCACCAATTAAAGATCGACTGAAATGACCCATGGCAACTTTCGTGATTCATAAAATACGTATTCTAATTTGCCAGTGACATGAGTTTAAATTTTCGAAATCGGCCTATAAACAACTTTAATACGGCTTTTTCCAATCACCAGCTAATTAGCACCAGTGAACAGAACTGAACTGGCACGTGGTCACTGAGGCGTGTCCAGCCGCGTGTCCTGCCGCGTGACGTGCTAGGCGGCGGAAGTATAACCTCCTAAATGAAAAAACAAGAGGAAATCTCACATTCTAAACAACTGTTTAAACATATCTAAAGTCATCCAAGCAACTCAAACCTCCGGTGAATTGATGTTAAATATATCTTTAATTATTTGTATTATTCCAAGCGAAAGACAGTGTTTAAATGTGATGCTATGCGCACTATCCCATAGCATGTAACATCAATTACGACGTCTGAAAATCAAAGGGCTGGACCTTCAGCTGACAACTAGCACGTCACACACTGGGCGTGGCTTCGAGTCATGCTTCGGTGATTTTGTCTAAGCGTTCGCCAGGCTCATTAGGCGGTTATCCAAAACAGGGGTATAAAAGTTCTCCTAGTAGTCGAATTAAAGCGTATATTTTCTCATTTTTTGGCTCTTTTGATTCTTATAAGTGAAGCGACTACAGATAATAATTTGTAATAATCACAATTATGCGTTACGTTTCCTCTTTAACATAATAACTGAAAGGGCCCGTGGTCACTGAAGCGCAAGTCCTGCCGCGTGACGTGATAGGAGTCAATTCAATTCTTTATTCCGTGAAATATTACATTTCATTGGATTATTATAATACAATAGAATATAACCCGGATGGTTTTGTGGTATCTAATCTAACAATTTGTAAGTATTCACAAACATATTATAGAATGAGAATGTACATAGTAATCTATAACAGATAAATTACATATTTCTTATTCTCATGGCGTTGGCAAGAAATTTACCTAAGTTACATAGTTGGGTAGTATTTTTCAATGTAAATAATTGTACCAATTTATAAACAGAAGGGTTTTTCCATTAATAATGTTTCATATATTTATGTCTTATTTCCTTATATTTTGAACATTGAAGGATAAAATGAAATTCGTCTTCAATCTCCGTAACACAAAACTTACAAAACCCTTTCGTTAACATTTATCCTATTATACCTGCCTGTTTCTATCATTAAACTATGTGATTATAATTTAAATTTAGTTATATAACTCTTATAAATAAAAGGTATACACTTGCGAAGATAGAATTGTAGAGTATTGCTATCTATTAAATAAACATACAAGTTACATTTAGTTGATGAAGATAATTGGCCTCTAACGAACTGACAAGCGTTATCAAAAATGCGTTGCTTAATAACCAATAAGTAACTGGGATGAAGTTCCTGAGAATACCATATATTTCCAAACCCTATACTTGTAAGAATATACTTGACTTGATATGCCCAATTCTGCACATTACACTTTTCAACATTATCATAAAAATATTCATAGCAACCACGCAGAATGCCAGGGGCGTAGCTACCCTATGGGCAAAAAGGCAATTGCCTACACATAATTTTCTTGAGTAAAAGTTATAAACAGAAATTGAAATATTAAAGTTCAAAAGTAAAGAAAAATTACCATATAAAAAGCGGGTTTCTATGTACAGTGCGTCTATACTAAAAATCTAAATGGGCAAACGTGACTGAGGCTCGATCCTATGCTGTTGGAATGAGAGCGCTTTCCTGAAATACTTGGTCGAAAGTGTAGGCCTATGTTTCATTAAACAATGGGACATCACTCTGAACGTCTACCCTGATTCTACATGTTCCGTTTAGACGCCGAGTAGAATTTCGGACATATTCCGGCCTGTGGCCAGTCCAAGTTGCCCAACGAAAACCTTTGAGTTCCCCGTGGAAGTTAAACAATTGAAAGAATCTTATAGCGGACCTACATACCCAAATTTGGCTGTACTGACTGAAAAAGATTATTCAAAACCAAATACAAAACAGGCATTTTTTTAAAATGAAAATAAAATCTAAATGATTTGAAAGGAATGAGATATATTTCAAAGAAGGTTTTTGAAGTATCATTCGCATATTGCCTTTATTGGATTGAGTCACATATGTCAAATGTCAAATAAATTTTTATTGGCTATCTAAAAAAGACCATAGAAGGCTACTGAAATGTTGAAAATAACAACGGATTCAGTAATGTGAAAAACAAGTTCAAAACTTTTAAGTGAAACTGTTGATCGAAAAAGCGGACAATATTATATACATTAAATAAATACACTTTATGTCAAATACAAATAATCTTCTGGTATCCCTGTACACGTCTACATTAAATCCTTTTAAAGTGACACAATTGGGTTTCCAATGACCACGATAACTTGCAAATTTACGTTTTATTATTATAATAAATCGGATACTCGGTTCTATCAGTGAAATAAACCTTCTATTAGGCTAAAGTAGTGATAATTAACATCGTGACTCTATAAAAAAAGTATCAAATTATAAATCCAATTTAGTCCTACCTACATGTTTTCAATGAAAATCGAATTAACGTTCATGTTCACTGAACAAAAATGAAATATGCGTCCAGATTACATATGTACTTGGAACAACACCTTTTGAATGATCTACAAACAGAATGAGATCATGTTTTTCTAACTCTATGTCTGTTTTAAAAATGTTTCCCAAATTATGGACTCGACAGTTGATAGCCCAGTTTAGTTAAATACTTTCAATTGATGCAAGCAAGTAATAGAAGTAATAAACTTTCAAATATAAAGATAGAAAACCTTTTTATGATTGATCTAACTCCTAGCCTATGCTATATATGGCGACTTGACAAATTTGACTTAATATTTTCATGTTTATTATTATTAGCTGATTGACTGTTTTTCTGTTACTTCACCTGAAAATCTTCGTGAAAGCATACAGACTCAAAATTAAGGTTTGTTATCTGGAAAACATGTTATAAGATGTTTCAAATCTTGTTATCATTAGAAATAATTAACAAAAAAAGGAATGAATACTCAAATCTTAAAGGTTTTGAAAAAGCAAACAAATACACCAGAAAACTCAGGAAATCGCGTTTTTGTACATGAATTTTTAAAAATTTCGCGGGGGGGGGGGGGGGGGGCATGCCCCCAAAACCCCCCTAGACATTTTCGGGCGCTTCGCGCCCTCAATCATTGCCAGTAATATTGCCTACACTTTCATTTCACCTTAGCTACGCCCCTGAATGCAATTATCTGTAACCAGCAACTTACTCCAATATTTTATAATATTAAACATTCTTATAAATCTTAATGGGATCCGACCAAGCTCAGAGTAGACCATAGCATTACACGTGCTTTTCTTAACTGACAACAAACGCTTACAATACTCCAGGTGTACTTTCTCACAGTTATCTCCCTTGTGAAAGCCCCACACAGCAGAGGCATAGTTAACAACACTTCCAATATGACTATCAAACAGTGATAATGAAGTCTCAGGATTTAGATGAAGAGATCTTGATTTGGAATTCACACTGAACGCCGCCTTGCGCCCTTGATCAGACAACTGCTTTTCAGCGACATTAAACTTATTATTGAAATTAAATACAATACCCAAGTAAGTGAAACGATCAACAACTTCAACTGTTACACCATTATATAGCCAATTTCATTTCTTTTAGTACGACCACCTTTTCGAAATATTACTATTAGTCTTCTTAATATTAACCTCAAGACTCCAACGATCAGAATAAGAGGAAAGAGAATTTAATAAACCTTGCAGACCTTCAACAGTCTCCGAGAATAAAACAAGGTCGTCAGCGTACATGAGTAAAAATAGACTTAGAGATTTACATTCCAAAGGAACACAGCCATCTTCGAGAAAATTCATTTCAAAATCATTAACATATAGCGAAAATAGTATCGGGGACAGAACCTCACCCTGCATCAAACCAAGATTGTTTATGAAAAAGTTACTCTTACAGCCATTGATACATACGCATGTTTTCACATTTAGGTACATAGAATAAATAACTGACATGAGTTTACCTCTTATACCCAGCTAAGATAATTTATACCACAACTTATACCTGTCAATAGAATCAAATGCCCTTTTAAAATCGATGAATGCACAATACAATCTTTTATTAGAAGCAAAGGTTTTATCAATTAAGGAATATAGTGAAAATATGGCATCAACTGTGCTAAGATTCGGCTGAAAACCGAACTGTGCATCTGTAATAACATCAATAACATTTGCCCATGAAATAAGTCTCTGGTTGATGATGGATGTACACAATTTAGCAAAGCAACTAACTAGACTAATTCCACGATAATTATTTGGGTCCTTGTCATCTCCCTTTTTAAACACAGGTACTAACACAGCGGAAGACCAGGATTGTGGAAAAAATCCAGTTGACAATACAGAGTTAAATATCTGGAAAAACTTATGAAGAGGTGTCCATGTTCAATGAAATATTCATTTAATATACAATCAAGTCCGTGTGATTTTTCTGTTTTCAGCAGGCCGATTGCCTTTCTAATTTCAGAGACAGTTATCTCACAATCAAGTTCATCGTATACCGTACTCTCAGAATTACCGGGATCGTCTGGTTTGTCTCCATTCAAATTTTCACATTTTGTCATAGCACTGAAATGATTGTAAAATTCCTCTAAAGTCACGTTATTTATCTGGTGCCTCTTCTTTGAAAATGTCTTGAAGAACTGTTTAGGGTTATTTTTTCTCAAAATATCAAGTCTGTTTCCCTCACTGCGCATGTATCTATTCTTACATTTTCTCTCCATTTTCTTATATATACGATTTTTTATTATGCAAAAGAACATGATTCTCAATTGTCTTATATTTGTTAAATAAATAAAGAGCATTTATGTACTCAGTGTAAGCTGACTTCAGGCTGTCGTCAAACCAGGGCTTGTCATCAACCCGAGCACATGGTGTGGGGGCGTGGTTGTTTACATGCCTATTTCGTGATTGGTCACGGGCTGCACGTCGAATCGGCATTCTGAAGAAAGGCCCCATAATATCACTAAGGACAGATGAAAATGATTCTACGCTTTTATCCATACAATCCTGAGAAGTTATGCGTTCAGGGTGGAAAGACGAGTTCAGCCTGTCCAGATTAACACGAAGAGCTTCCCCGCTTTCCTTGCTAAGCGCAGCGTCCCAACGATACGAATCACTAGCTTGACTGTGACCTGAAATGACCAGTTTGTCAATTTCATGACCATACTGTTTACGTTGTGATTTCTATTTGTTGACATCTCCACATGTAGAGGGGCATGGTCTGAGAAGTGGTTGAAATTTGCAATTATAAATTTTGGAAATAGTTCAAACATATTAATAGTACACAATAGATAATCAATAACACTAAGGCCATTTGCGCCATTGAATGTAAAGTCGTTGGCCATAGCTGAAGTGTGTCTTCCATTTAATATTCTGAGACCAGTAGATTTGCATAACTGGATAAGTTTGTTACCAAAATCATTATACCCGTTGTCAGGGTTCACACGATTTGGGAGCTTGGCATCAGCTTCATATGAAAGGAATGGTTCTATTTGTCTGGCAAGTACATCTGGGAGTTGATCATTATCTATATAATCGTCCTTTGGTTGAGTCCTGCTATTTAGATCCCCTAATATGAATGCTTTCCCTATATGAGAATAACCAGCGATTTGATTTTCAAGGTCTGTAAAAACATCACATTCATAATACTTGTAATATGTTGATTTTTGGGGTGGTATATAAGTGAGTGCACAATAAACATTCTCTTCAGAAGGAGTAATGGATTTGTCGAACTTTATCCAGGCGATTGTATCATGATATACCCTGTCTAATGATACAGCATGCTTAAGGTTGTCTCTAATTAGAAGAATAAAGCCACCCTCTGCTTAGATTTCGATTTAGTTCTGGAACAGACATGTGTTTGGAAACCAGGTACATCTACATGATAATCTTTTGATAACCAACATTCAGTCAAATAAACAATATCATATGTACACACAAAATTCCGAAATGAAACATCATTCCACTTAGAGCTGAAACCTCCATTTATGTTCCATGAGATTATTGTGATGTTATCAGATAGCACATTCTCCAGACGGTCCTACCTCTGTATTACTGATCCTGGCCCGGTGTGCAGCTTGCTGTCGATGTAAAGTTTATCCCGGACTAAAGATGCTTTCCTATTTTCTGATTTAGCCTTCTTAAAAGCAGGAAGTAAGTTCTTTCTGCGTTCCTGCATTTCCCTCGGAAACTGTTCTGCGATAGAGTAGGGAGTATTCTTCTGCTTCTTGCTATTCTTCCTGATTGCTTCTCGTTGAGAGAATATCCTAAACTTGGCTACTATTAGTCTGTCTCGTCCAGGTCTAAGTTTCCCCATCCTATGAGCCCGGTCTATTTCAACAGTCTCTGCCATTTCAAGATGAGTACTACATACGTTTTGTATGACCTCGATGCAGTTCTCATTTATTTCAGGAGCACTTTCTTTAATGTTAAAAAACACTAAATTGTCTCTCATAGATCTACTTTGTAGCTTGAGTATATCCTCATTTATCTTCTGGTTAGTAGACATAGTTGATTCAACAGTTTTCTTAAGATCGGTAATGTCCTTATCTAATCTGCTGAAATGTTCTTCTGTTTTTAATTTGCTTTCGTCCCAGAGGTTACTTATTAATTGCTGACTGGTTTCAACTTCATTCATTCTATCCCCGATGTGTTTCATTTCTGCAGAAATTTGCCCCATAGAATATTCTAAATGATCCAATTTCTGTAATCTTCTAGCAATATCCTCTATCTGTGACATCATACCTTGTGCCCAGGGAGGGGGTTGGTCATCGTGGAGATAGCCTGTATGCTGACGACTAGCTGAACTGGGATTTGTAAAGGCAGGGTTCATTATACCAGGTTGGTATTGCGGAGATGTCATAAATTGATTGTGGTTACCGTTATAGTTCGGGTTTTGTTGTGAACCTGGAGAGTTCATTCCGTAATAGAGTGAACCGTGTTGTGGTGTGTTGCTCGACGCCATCTTGGTCCCGGGTGGTGTTCAGGGCTTCTCACTCCTATTCTTGGCCTTGGTTTTCTTCTTTTTCTGAGGGGGTTTCTCTCCGTCTCTGGATTCAATTGTGTTAAACTGCATCAATGCAATGTGGTTGGACGTATTTTATGTATGAAGTATACTTTTGTGTGGAATATCGGGGCATATTCGCGGAGCTCTCACCTCCAGCGACCATCCGTGTCAAGGAACGTAACTCGCCCCTACAACCTCCTTATTGAAAAAAGAACAGCAAATCTCGCTGTTTTGCCACCGTTTAAACATCCAAACAACTCAAACTTTCGAGGTGGGTGAGGTGATATGGGGTTTAACGCTGCTTTCAAGAATATTTCACTTATATCACGGCCGCTAGTATTATTGCAGGGAGAAAGCCCGCAACACCATGGTGGCTATGCATTGCGTTGAAACCTGCGAGCATCGGCTGGAACTAGCGAACCATGGGTGGTATCAAAATTTCGATAAATTGATACTTAATATATCTTTAGTAATCTATATTGTTCCAAGCGAAAGACAGTGCTTTAATACAATGCTATGCGCACTATCATATAACATGTGCGACGTCTGCCCAATGTTGTTACAACAGTCAGACTGGGTTAAAAAAAATTATTACAAACAGGTGCCCATTGTGTCATCGCATCGCATTCAAATTCAATTTTTAATTCAATGGTTTCTAATTATTTTACCTATTTGGTTTCCACGCCTATGGCCCGTTGGTACCTAGAGGCATTTAAACGTCTTATCATGGCGTAGCCTACCTCTTGGCTGCTACTGAGTATAGTCTATCAGCCCGGCAATAATTCGGTACCAATCAAGGGGCAAATTGTGACATGTTTTAATCAAAGAAAATGATGCCCAGATATTTAATAAACATGATAGCATTTGAAATCAGGTAGCTTTGTACGTTTTTGAAGGTCACCAAAGTCTGCACCAGGAACCTGCCATTGTGATTTGTTCTCCGGTGAGTAGTATTTATTACGCTGCTTTGTTTACTTCCTGTTAACTTGCTGTCTTGATAACTGAGCAACATAGCAAGGTTTTTATATGGAATTAAGAAATTAAATTACAAATTCTAAATAGTAAGTTACTATCTTAGAACACAGAACAGAAAATGTTAATAAGCTTCTCAATCAGAATGATTGGTTTCCACATTACATGAAAATGAGGTAATGATGTTGATAGTATTGAAGAATATAATGACCCCTTGATGTAATATATGAATAGTTTTAAAATGTTGACAGCGTTTATGTTGGTTGTCATCTCTCTAGATCCTACTTAAGAATATAGAGTCATGAAATTGTTGTTACATCGTTAGATTCTTCTCTTTTTTTTAGGCCTATTAAAGAAAACAAACATCCCAAAGCATACAATCATTCCTAGATTTCGATTTAAAAGAAGAAACATGAGTATGATATGTGTTTATTTCGTAGATGGGGCACAGGCCAAAGGTGAGGATATTGCGCGAATATCAGTAATAATAAATGGAGCTTTATAGTACTAACTGATATTTTAAAGGTTGAAATGCATGAAATGCCTATATATATGTATGGGTGTGTGTGTGTGTGTGTGTGTGTGTGTGTGTGTGTTTGTTTATCATCCAAAACTGTGTTCCATGGGAGATATCGTTTTGACAGTAGATTTTGAACAATGCCCTATTACAGTCAAGTTCATGACATCACAATTGAGAGTCTTAGAGTAGTGCAGTCTTCAGAAATACACATTTTTCACGGAATCGAAATGAAAAATGATTTTGAGGGCTTTTAAACTTATATCAATATTAGTCATTGCCGAAATGATAGCTTTGTCAAATAGTTCCTGAATAGAATAAGAAAATAGATTATCTCTAAATGCTTGCAATTCGTTATTATCCCAAATGAATCTGAATGACTTGGGATTATAATCTAGTTTATCGGGTGACAACGGCCGTTTCTGAAGCGCTCGTAATTTCAATGTAACAGGCAGGTGTGAGGACTCTGGGCGAGACTCTACACCAAAGTCAATGACATTGTCAAACAATGGGGACGAAGCTATGATATAGTCAAATACAATTACACTAGCGCCATTCACACCTAAAAATGTAAAGTCTCCTATATTTCTATCCCTATTGCATCTCCCATTCATAAAATGAATGTTTAAAACTGAACATAAATCAAAAAGACATTTACCGAAATTATTTACGATTTTGTCACAAGAAAAACGTTCTAGATTAAATAAGTCTGCTAAAAAATCCAACATGGAATTGCTGTGTTTCTCGGAATATTCAATTCAATTGCAATTGCAGGGACAACATTTCTCTAAACTCAAATTGTAAGAGCTCGAGAATAAAAGTCTGTTTCACTCAAGAGATCGACAATTTTTATACACGTCTGAATTCCAATGAATGAAACTGAAATGTTGCAGGACATCGCCGGACCTTCTTAGTCGCACACTGATCTCAGTGTTGAAATGTCATCAATGGATATATCAAACACAATTTGTCTGCATCTCAAGACAACAGAACTGCCTTGGTTGACATGACAATACACCAAAGGCCTAAACTTACTACCAACACATATATGATGCATCATCCGTGTAGTTAGGTTGTGCTTATTGGTTGGAGGCCCCACCGGCCTCCAACCATCTAAACAGGTGAAATTATCTCTATATTACAGTTGGAATTTTCAAAGGAACTTTCAACCAATAATATTTAGCCTCTTTGTATTTCGGCAATATCGTAAACCAATGAACACATCTGTATCAAATTTAGAACCACGTGACCATGTGGGTATTCCGAAATAATTGGCAACCTTTAATACGGAAAACGATTGTCTCTGCAAATCTCAAAATTTAAAGGGAACAGTGGTGTTTAAGAATAAAAAAGACAGTACAATTCTTTATGACCGCACGTGTACTAAATAAGACGCGTAAATGTCGCATGAAAGGTTAGAAAACACTATTCCATTTTAGTAAAAACCCCTCCTTTCAAACGGCACACGCGAGAAACAAGCGGCTACAAGTCGATAAGTAGAGAAAGTCATAAAGGCGAGTCAATTTGTTGGATATCGCTTCGACAGACAAAGATAGAGGTAGTGAACTATGCTTTAGACTTTATTTTAATATATCTTGTACTGGCAATCTTTGAGAGTTGAGAAACAGTTAGTGATACATATGAATTTATGAATTTGCAAACGAGTCGAGCGGTGCTGGATCCGGACGCTATCAATTGTGACCTATATTCTAAAAATAGATCTATTTCCAAGGGATAAATCGGTGACTGTTGTTTAAAACAGAACTGTATAGATCTATTTATAACTGCAAGTTAGTCTGACTATTCTATTATTTGATGCTATGAACAAATAATTGAATAACTTTTTCTAAATAAAAGATAAAATTAAGGTCTTTTTTTCTATTAATGGCCTTAATCTACTTATTTGCTGTAATGAAGATCCTATCCTATTTGTACCCTATATATATGACTTCGCAGTATTTCCTAGCCTAACAAGGGTGCCTCCAACTTAGCCTTTTTAAAGGCTTTTCTTGTTGAAGCTAGCCTGAAGCAAATGTTATTGATCCTTGACAAGATTAAAGGGCCACAGTGTATGTTGATACAAATAAGAAAATAGTGTCTAAAATCCATCTCTTTGAAAGATCTTTTCATAATTTGTCGCCAATTGTTTCGACCCAAAATAAGCCGAGAAATATAACTAATTAGTAATGGTGTTTCCCGTGTCTATAAATAGATCGACTTCAATATTTTATTGCGCAAAGCATTGTGGTCATAGTTGGCTCCCATCCTTTGAACAAAGATAACCAGGTGGAGACGGAAAAGAGAAGCAGGATACAGTTAAATGACGATAGACCAGAAGGGAGACGAGTTGGTCGACAAAAGGAAAGTCAAAACGGAGAAACACATGTATTATTTATTTGAAAGGCAAACTCGCTTTACTTTGAGTTCGATCCGTTTTAAAATGGGCAGGTTACTTTACTATTCATATTGAGCGCGCCCATTGTACGTTGTTTTTAATTAGATACGTCATGGTCCACAGGGGCGTGTATCGCTTAGAAATAGCTTTAGAAAGATATATATACCTATTGACCCTACCCTACTCCTTTTATATAGTAGTAGAGTAGGGTCAATAGGTATATATGTCTTTCTAAAGCTATTTCTAAGCGATACACGCCCCTGTGTCATGGTCAAGATGTTGGCGAAGTAACTCTTGAAAACTTTTTGATTCCATAGAGCAAAGCGAGATAATTAGCATAAACCAATCTTGTGACAACTGAATCTATTATAATTTCTCAGTCTTCGACGGAACAAGGATCTTTTCAATTTGCATATGTACTGTGATTATGTTTTATATTAAATTAACATCCTTTTTTGTTTTGCAATTTTTGGTCACCTTTTTGTGTAAAAAAATTATGGTTATTTCTCGTACGGGTGAAATATAATTACACCGACTTATCGTAGTATATATACTATTTCTCACATATCATGTTATAGCTGACACAATTATCTACCAATTGATATAATTTTTAAGCGTTTTTGAAAACATTTTGTATTAGAAACACTAACATACTCAATGGCCCTTTAAAGACATCAACACAGAAGGTGCTTTTTAGTATCGTGGGTTTCCTTTCCAAGTCTAGAAACAGCACAACTTGATAACCATCAATACAGAACTGCCTCAGGTATGCTGAAAGTGCTATAGTACAGGTGCAACAAACATTCACTGTCATCAAATTTGACCTGGGAGTGTGAATGAAGGCATATCCCATCAGACGAAATAACAATGATAGATAAAAAAACAAACCCATCATACTCATTGGAACATTCCAAGTGGAATTTGCATATATGAGGATGCTTGGCAAGTAGATGGATGGAAGTTGTTTCTCAGATATCCTTATCCTACTTGAAGCTCGACTCATTGGTTTAGGCTCACTGCAAGGTGGTTTTTCCTTGTTATTTTCAAAGATTTTAAGTCAGATTTGTTTGGTGAGCTAGATGCCTTCAAATATGCAATTACTTGAAATCCACATTGTATTACATTCTTATTTAATTAATCTCTCTACTTAGGTTTCCTCACTATTGTTTAATGTTTATTTGTTAAGGCATACATGTACCCATATTCATATTCCCTACGTCTCACCTGATGAAGGAGTAAGCAAATACTCTGAAACGTCGTGGATTTGTGCTATCTATGGTAGACCTAGCTTAAAAAATGTTGAACTTTGCTATCTGCAACTGAATGTCTATCGCTGTAAAGATTAGTCAACCCATGTAACATAGACGTGATCATGGTACCACCAAAAGCCTAGAGTAACATAGAAGGCGTTTCAGTTAGCAACTGCTTCGATGAAAGACATCTCATGTTCCAATGCCTGTTATTCTTGTTGCTAATGAGAGTCATGGTTGAACTCTTGTGGATGGGAAGCTAGAACCATCGTGGTTTGATGGCAGCGCTCGTCCTAGAGAGTATCGACATCAAGGCCCCGCAACGTGACAGCTTTGAGGATTATGACGGTGGTGGTTATGGTGTATGATGTATGGTGATGTTATTGATGATGATGCTCTCCCTTGATACGATGATTTAGATAAATTGGTGACGTCCAAAAAGAAGCTGAATAAAACAATCATATGGAGATTAATAATGAATATTTTGCAAGAATGTAACCGT
Organism: Phorcus lineatus; assembly: GCA_921293015.1. Classification (NCBI taxonomy): domain Eukaryota; kingdom Metazoa; phylum Mollusca; class Gastropoda; order Trochida; family Trochidae; genus Phorcus; species Phorcus lineatus. The sequence continues at coordinate 15,631,019 of OV121089.1, forward strand.
AGGTCCCTAAGTTTGCTTATTTATACTTAATTTGTGTATTGTAAGTACACATAAGAACATAAAATAGTTACAAGCACTCATAATTCTACTCTAAATGCAAATAATGTATAAAAATGAAATGCATTAACTGTAGAGAAGAGAAAATAAAAATGTTATAGATCGAAGTCATAAATGATGAGCTTTTGTAACGGAAACCTAAACTTTCGTACAAATGACTCATGGTAGTTATCTGAAACTCCACCAATTGATTTAGTGATCTTCTAAACAAACCAAGATTATGGTTCTGTGATAATTAGAACCAAAGATATGGGGACATCCATCTTTTGGTGTGACGCTTCAGAGAATAAGTGGCTGAGTGGGGTACCCATGGAAATATGTAAAAATAACACATTGCATCCCAGTTTATACACTGCAACAACTCAGATTTGCATAAAAGACATGTCAAGGATTTTTAAAAAGTTTCGTTCTGCCATGTGGGGGGGGGGGGGGGGGGGGGGGGGGGGGTTGCAAGGGAACCCCTCTTGGCCGGTGGAGTAATATACTTACATGAATATGTAGAAAAACACATTTGAAGAAAATAAAGACGATTTATTCACAATAGTGCAATTTCTGGCGAATTATAATTATACAAAACAAATTTCCCTTTTGGGACAATTAAGATTATCTTACCTCTATTAAATTTGTAAGCATATCATTGGTCAGTTGACATCACGTGATTGAAAAATATATCTGTACACTGACCCAGTGAGGTGGTCAGTTTTGTGACAGAAATATTTGACACTGACCTGGGATATTGACTCGTGACGTGATTTGTCACATGATTGCATCTGTCACGTGACGCTAAATTGTTCAAATCAGAGATCCTCGTTTTCTTTTTCAAGTTTGTGTTAGTAAATGAGATATTTTGTTCAATCTTTTTATCTGTTAATATAAAACACATGCATAACAAATCAAAGCAAAAAAGAATTTCGGTATAACACTTAATTACTCATGGTTTGGTCATTATGTGAAATACAAGGACTCTGGAACCTGACTCCCTCGGCAGTCTGACCGAGAAATATTTAAATCAATCTTATGAAACCATGAAAGTGCAAATATTTATGAGAGTTTAATTTAGATGTCTGAGATATTTTGGCGCTTTCTTAAAGTCGTTAAATCTACCTCCCGAGAAGGTCTTTTTCAAATTTTACAAGCTATCCCTTTAAGCTTATATCTTATGAATTATTTAAAAGTAACATTTTGGAAGAAACAATTGCAGTCAGTCCAGGTCTTTTAGTGGCTGAAGTCTTATTGAACAAATGTTTGACCAAGCCCGGTAGGTTTGACGGAAATTTTTTTAAACGTAAATAGCAAAAATAACTTTCATAATCACAGTCAGATTGTTTTCGAAATTGTAAAACAGTTTGTTATTAGTCTCTTCTTAATCCAAGTACAAGTACAACAGTACTTGTACTTGACCCCAACCCTGGAATTCTGCCATGTGGTGTTCTGCTTTTGTATGACAATGCTACAGTACAGTTTAAAAGAGTTGACCAGACCGAGCCCCAAGCAACATCTTCCTGTTCAGAAACCTGAAATCCTCCCTAGTGAAAGGCACTTTCGGGATGATGAAGACGTCAAGGCTGCAACAGACGCGTGGTTAAGGGGACAATCTGGGGACTGTCGCATCTTAAAGATTAGTGGAGTAAGTGTATTGAAAAATAAAATTTAAAAAATTGGTTGTGCTAGTTTTATATTGAAGTGTTTCTGATTAAAAGAGATTCTTCAAACTTGTGTTTATTTCCTGGCTATATGTATTTATTATGACATTCACAGCTAATGCTTTCATAATTGTTCATGTCTCGATATCAGTAAGATATGATATTTAACATTCATGAAACACGAAGATAGTCCACTTCATATATACAAACAAGAAGGCAGTTCTTCACTTTTTATATAAAAAGTTTTATTTCAAGTCTCGACAGTATGTCACTTTCATCTCTTATTCAATAGCTGTCTCATTTTAGGTAGTACCTAATGTCCTGCAAACATTCCACAAGGCAAGTGTTTAATTGTTTGCAAGTACAAAAGAATGTTCTGACTCTTGCTTCAAATGTTTTCTTGATTGGCTCTTCTATCCAAACTGAGAAGAAAAGCTCTCCTCATAAAAACAGCATCACCAAAAAGTCTGTTTTCACTCTTTGTTGACAGCCTTAACTTCAAATGAAAATCATTGCAAGTAATTGAAAAAAGCCCAGACTCTTGTTTTGCATTGATTAAAACACTATTATCAAGTCTGTTCCTTGACACGTCTTGTATCACAAAGTATTATTACAGAAGTGTTTTCCAAGATGAGGAAAGACATCCTGTTTGACTTAAGTTCACCAGTTATTTAGATTGCTGCATTTGCATCAGGATCACTGCCATACTTATTCACCACACAAAGTCCAGGATGCTCAGAAAATGTTGGACATTCTGCAAAAAAAGGCAGGTTTGTTTTAGTATAGTGCTGCAAAGGTGAAATGAAATTTTATGATTATTAAATACATCCATGACCTCTGGAAATCATCAAAATTTGTAATATTTGATGTATGACATTAAAACTGTTGGAATTTTTTTATCATTGGTACTGAGGACATGAAATTTGGCATCACACTTATTCATCATACCCAAATGATATTCCCAAAATGAAGCTAATGGCTCTAAAGCTCTTCAGATTTATCAAACCTCAAATCACTTGTCCCGTGATATAATTGTTTAAGATAACTCTTACTTAAGGTCAGCCTTGAGTTAACATGTAAACCTTATTTTGTCTTTTGCAGAATAATTCATCAATGATTTTCCTTTAAGAGACCTGTATAAGGAACAATTACAGGTAATGTTAGTAATTATTCGTAAACTTAACTCTGAGATGAGCGTATGGATGTACCTGCAGAAGTCTAAAATAAAATAAAGAAACTGCCTATATCCCTTTCCTTAATATGATTATCTTCCAGTTATGGCTTTTTTCAAATCAAAGACATCACTTCTGGTAATGTTATGGCACTTCAGGTTACGCCAACGCCACTTCCACTTGGATCTAAAACACCTTCAAAAGGCCTAGGACATCATAATCTGACTTGCATTAGTTATGTGAAGGGTTGAGAGGATGTACCAGTCCACAATAAGTGCTTATAACCCTAGATATGAGCCATCACTAAGCCCTGCACCATAACTCAACACACACATGGTATCACCTTCTGATCCCATCTTAGCTGGGCGTGATGTCACGCAGGTAAGACGGGATATTAGCACCTTTCCATTAACACACTTTCACTAACTGTTCAATCAATACTGATTTCCATGCAGAAAGAGAAGTGCCCAGGGCTCTGATTTTGTGAGGAGAAAACTTCATATCAACTGTATCTTGGTCAATTGCTTGATAATCATACATATTTGTTTTCCTCAACCAAGATACGTTGGTATTCTTTGAAATCTCAGAATTCATAGAAGTCTCACAATATGGGAAAAGCCTCCTCCTAGATTTGCCTAAAGGATGATGTCAGTGTAGGAAACTTACCAGAAAAGTCTACAAGACACCAGGGCTGGTAAGTTTGAAATCTAACCAGCCCTCCATTAAAGTTGCCAGTCCTATTTTAGTTGAATATTGTACCTCAGTAAGAATAAATATGAAGTTAATTTCAGGCTTTCATATTTATTTTATTTCAAATCTTACAAACATTGCTGTGAAACAATGCCATCGTGTCTCAAACTAGTACCACCAGTGACATTAGTTTTTTCATTCTCTTTTTTTATAATTATTCTGTCGACATACCTTTACGTATGTTTCTCTTGGCAAACCAAGAAATTTACGTTACATGATACATCTATGACAGACAGATTTTATTTGTATACAAGTGACCCTAGGCCAATATAGCACATGTGTAAAACGTAAGTATAACAGGTATGCAAACCAATTAATAATGTTTTCTAAACTGAGATATGTGATACAACAGAAGAGCTAACATAAATAACAAATTAAGACTTTCAATGTGCAGTAATATACGGAATCTATTTTTGGAAGATTGTTATAGAAAAATAGAGCCATGGGCTCTGTAGCTCGTCAGACTTTTGATAGAAATAGGTGTTTGGGTTTAGACCATGGGGTCATGGGCAGTGTAGGAAAGATAGCCTGTCCCAACGTCCGAGTTAGCCTGTCCCAACGTCCGAGTTATTCACAATCAAATTAAAAATGCCCATTGCCCATTTGGGGTCAAGGGGTCACCAAACCTACAATTCAGAATCCCCATTGTCCAAGGAGTCTACACACAACTATTAAGCTATCAAGACCTTTTGGAACTGGAGAAGAAGATGAAAGTAGGATTTTAAGGTTTTGACCCCTGTGACCCCATTTGGGGTCAAGTGGTCACCAAACCTACAATTTAGGATCCCCAGTGTCCAAGGAGTCTACACACAATTTTACAGCTCTCTAGACCTTTTGGAACTAGGGAAAAAGATGAAATTAGGTTTTTTAGGTTTTGACCCCTGTGACCCCATTTGGGGTCATGGGGTCACCAAACCTACAATTTAGAATCTCCATTGTCCAAGGAGTCTACACACAACTATTAAGCTATCAAGACCTTTTGGAACTGGAGAAGAAGATGAAAGTAGGATTTTAAGGTTTTGACCCCTCTGACCCCATTTGGGGTCATAGGGTCACCAAACCTACAATTTAGAATCCCCGTTGGCCAAGGAGTCTACACACACCTTTTCAGCTCTCTAGACCTTTTGGAACTGGAGAAGAAGATGAAAATAGGTTTTTCAGGTTTTGACCCCTGTGACCCCATTTGGGGTCATGGGGTCACCAAACCTACAATTTAGAATCTCCAGTGCCCAAGGAGTCTACATACAACTATTCAGCTCTCTGGACCTTTTGGAACTGGAGAAGATGAAAATAGGTTTTTCATGTTTTGACCCCTCTGACCCCATTTGGGGTCATGGGGTCACCAAACCTACAATTTAGAATCCCCGTTGGCCAAGGAGTCTACACACACCTTTTCAGCTCTCTAGACCTTTTGGAACTGGAGAAGAAGATGAAAATAGGTTTTTCAGGTTTTGACCCCTGTGACCCCATTTGGGGTCATGGGGTCACCAGACCTACAATTTAGAATCTCCAGTGCCCAAGGAGTCTACATACAACTATTCAGCTCTCTGGACCTTTTGGAACTGGAGAAGAAGATTAAAATAGGTTTTTCATGTTTTGACCCCTCTGACCTCATTTGGGGTCATGGGGTCACGAAATCTACAATTTAGAATCCCCATTTGCCAAGGAGTATGCACATAAAATTTCAGCTCTCTAGAGTCATTGGTTCTGGAGAAGAAGTCGAAAAAGTGAAAAGTTTACGGACGGATGGACGGACGCCGGACGCCATGCCATGCCATAAGCCCATCGGGTCTTTCAGACCTGATGAGCTAAAAAGCATGGCAGATATTAAATTCGGATTTCTAAATTGACATTGCTTCTGTTACTTTGAAGCTTCGAGCGTTACATCTTAATTTAGTGAGCGCACCTCTCAGTTGTGCTGACTTGATTTCAGAAAGATAAACTTCTGACGTAATATTTAAAATCCGAATAGAAATTTACACAGGTTGATGACGATATTTCATTAAAACCAGTCTTGTCGATAAATATCTTTACATACCTGAATTTTGAATAGCTGAATAAAATATTTGGTATTACTTAAATAATATATATCATAAATACATTTAATTTATATTCGAAGTCATTGTTTCAAAGTTAAGTTCTTTACGAACTTTAAGCATCTGAGCCCTGTCATTTTATATAGCCATAGCCAGTTGCAAGCCTTGACTACGATTGGCTTATTAATTATTGTTAACCAATAGATGTGCATCTCTTATGAATGCAATCAACTTGACACAAACTCAAAGAAATTGACTCGACTCGAATCGCGACTGATAACCACTTAAGATTTTTTTGCGTCCAAAATATTTATTCAAATGGCAATGCAGAAATCCATTTCTACATAGATTGGATTTGATGATAATATGAACCCGACCATCGGACGGGTTAGATTTATTTTTTGCCAGCCCTCAACAAAATTAACCCGTCTCGGACGTTCGGGCGGGCGGTAGTTTCCTACACTGATGTCCTTCGTAAATACCATCTGAGAGCTCTTAATGGACAAAGCAGCTGATTTTTGTCAGAACAAGAGGTGGAATGCTGTAATGCAGGAATTCTATAAACCCTTGCTCCAAGAGGCCCTGACGACATGTAAATTTTTAGCCACGAACATATCATTTCTTTATATCCACACCCAAACCTAATTGAAGAATTATCAATAGCATGCAACCCTGAAACTCTAGCAGCTGAGGCGAAAGCAAGCAGAAAAGCTGTCTAAAAAGATAAAAACTTTAGCGAAGCTGTTTGCAAAGGTTCATAAGGAGCTTTCGCAAGTGATTGGAGAACCACACATAAATCTTGACTTGATCAGTTTTTGTAAGGAACCATTCGCACTAACGGTGTAATGATTCATTGATAGAATCAATGTTTGCATCGTCTACTACGCGATACGAGTGCATCAATACATTTAGACAATATATCAGGACAATTTTATCAAGAGGATCCATCGGAGAAAATATATCCTGATACTGTTATGATTTGTTGCATGCAAATACAAATGAAAATGAAAAATGTTTTTATTCTATTTCAGAGATTGCAGTGATTGCACAAACAGAAGATTACGATGTATCTGATATTTTACTACAATTTCACAGTCAACTACAAATATTTATGGATGACAACTTCTTTCATTGAGATTTGCGCGTTTCGATACAGTTCTTTGTACAAACACTGTTTCACATCCCCCTTTTAGGCTTCAGTATTATCTCTTGTTAACTTTATCACTAGCTTATATATATTCCCTATCGTTACTATTTCTCAATCATGTACTATTTCTCAATCATGTACCTGTTTTTATTGTTGACAATCTCATTATGTACCTGTATATATCTAACATTTCCTCTATATACCATTCACGCTTGACAACGATACAAGAATCTGTATCGAAACGTCACAAATCTCATAATAAAGAAGTTGTCATGCATAAATATTTGTACTTAGTTCCTTGCAACTTCTTAAATGCCACTCAAAGAAAATCCACAGTCTCTCTAATTTTGTGATTTCCCTTCATTTAATGTTTATGACAGTTTGGTAGCTAAGATAAAACGTTACTTTTCTTAGTTTTGCTGTGTCCTATGTATTGTTCTTTCATAAACTGTAGAGAATCTGTGTTTTGCAGTGGAAGCTTAATGACTGAATTGTAAACTGGTATTTTGAAACACTCACTCATGAACTAAAGACTATGACCAGGAACTAAACATGATTCTCTTTCAATGTGGAAAAACCAGGAACTAAACGTGAATCTCTTGTATGTTTGTGTTAAGGAACTAAATGTGAATCTCTTATATGCATGTGTCAAGGAACTTAACTAAATGTGAATCTCTTGTACGCGTGTATCAAGGAACTAAATGTGAATCTCTTATATGCGTGTGTCAAGGAACTTGACTAAATGTGAATCTCTTATATGCGTGTGTCAAGGAACTTAACTAAATGTGAATCTCTAATATGCATGTGTCAAGGAACTTAACTAAATGTGAATCTCTTGTATGCGTGTATCAAGGAACTAAATGTGAATCTCTTATATGCGTGTGTCAAAGAACTTAACTAAATGTGAATCTCTTATATGCATGTGTCAATGTATTAAATGAGCTAAGTGTGATTTAAAATGTATGTTCTGTGAATAAACAGATGATCTAATGATTAACTCGAGCCTTCTATGAGATCGCAAAGTCTATTTGTTTTCTATAAAATAACTATGAACAGTAATTTTGCTCAGCACTTGCAACTAATACGGCAAAGCAGTATATGAGCCTTATATACTGTTTGTCTCTTACGAATGAGACACAGAATATCTTAAGTGCCTATGAAATGACTTTTGTCCTTTTGCGATTAAGAACAATAAAGTCTATCAGATCAACTAAATAGATGTTCAAATCGTCTGCAGCCTAAACGATTCATCTGCCTAACATGTAATGAAAACTATCTAGACAAGTCTGGCAACCAGACAAAGAAAATCCTGTGCATTTGACAACAATGAAATGTACAACAGGTCCTTGCTTGAAGCCAATGTTGCGTTTTGGCGAATGACTATGAATGTAAACAACTTACAATGAAGAATTGTATCAAAAGCATTGTATAGTGATGGTAATAGTCTCGCAGGTTCCTTGCAAATACTTTCATGATAAATTGTCTCACCTAATAAAACTGGAATTGGGGTAAAACTATATCTCTATATATACACTTACTGATAGTCCATGGAGATCACAAACAGAAGCAAAAGCTGAACAATATCCTTTAGTTTCGTGTTTAAGTTTTCTCACAGTTCTCAAATAAAGTAAAAATTCTGCTATCATTGGAATTGATATACCTTGGTCTAGGAGCTGTCGCTGCTCTCTCAAATCGATGAAAACTATAGCATATATAGCAGTTGAAGGTCCCTTGCCGAAACCTTTACTTGTAAGGGATTCCTTGATAATTGCGAGACGTGAAGATTTAGAGTGGGTCGGGGTGTAGCTGAGGGTCAGCCTCTCGTGCCAAAGGGGGCTCCACGCAGATGCGATGAGAGCTGAGGTTAGTCTTTGTTTCAGAGCCCTGGACGCTTGAGCATCCTTTTCAGCAATGGCCTGGGCACACTGCCCATTGAAAATAGGATTCTGATCCTAAAAGGTTGCTGAAACATGTCCTCCTTTGAATCCTGAGGGAGGTTCCTCACATCCTCAATTAGATGGGAAAGTTGAAGAGCTGTAAGACATCCCGAATTTCCCAGCTGAGTTTGAGTCGCGTCATTAACCATGTGATGGATGACACATGGAAGGAATGAGCTAAGGCAACCTCCTCTGCACTCGTAAAAAATAGTGAGTGTGCTGTAATACCAATATAATCTTGAAACGTGAGAGGCAATAAATGTCCAATAACTGACGTTAACCAGTTGATATAGGGTAGAATGTCCACCACACTTATAGATGCAATATCAATATCCTTGCAGGAAAACAAAATCTTATCAGTTTCCTCTGGAAACTCCTCGCATCCAACGGGGCAAAATCCCTGTCCACATCAGTGGAGGAAGAAGGAATCAGTCATGAATGACATAAGCTTGCTCAAGTGGGAGTCTGGGCAGAGCTGAAACAACATTGCCTTGGCCAAATTCTTTTGTTTGTCAACACTAGTCAAGTCAACATGACCCAGCCCCGGCCTGGAGCCCTTGCCGTTCATGAGCTGATCAGCGTATGCGTACCTGGCCACTAGCTGCATGTGCAAGCCTTGTTGGTAGACATGGAGTCCAGTAACCAGTAACCACGGCTATTGTTAACAGGCTTCATGCCTTGCACACGAGACCTGGCCTTCACCAACCCATGGGTGGGAGGGATCTGGTTATCGGCGTCATCAAGGAGCCAGACTGAGACGGGCCTGTGATACTCACTGGGTAACCATGACCCCAAAAATCTGGCAGGCCCGTTGAAGATAAATACTGCCAGTTGGCACACAAATCATCCGCCTTTTAATCCAATATCCAACCGATTGGGATCGGCGCCGACATGTATCTCTGACAAGAAACACACTTACATTGCAACATGATGAAAAACACAATACTTCGAGGGAAAATTTGCCGATAGGTCACAAGTAAACACACAAAATGTCACAAGAAAAACGTTCCCAAAATCACAAAAAAAAGACAAGGAATGCCATTGTCTAGATAGACCTTATGTCGATTTCACATACCAATTTGTCTTTAAGAAAGAAAACAAAGCACACGTGAGAAGAAAAAACTTCAGTCTCCTGCAGACACTTCTTCACACAATTGATGCGCAGAAAGGAATATGAGGCTGACACCTAGTTTCAAAGGGCAGATAATTCCAGATAGAAGAGAAGAGCTGCATACTTCTAAAGGTATTTATGTCTTTAGTTTTTTAATTTTATTTTAGACTTCTGCAGGTACGTTTATGGGGACGGGAAGAGAGGCACAGCTCATCCCAGAGGGAATGACTATGCCAAAAATTATGATTGTGTCAGTCTTTTTCCCAATTTCAGCACTATGCATCCCACTATGAAGCGGAATTTGTATCGTTATTTATCTAAATAAAAGGAGTACATGTTCAATAAGTCATGAAACTATTGTTCATTTAAATCGCACCAAAAAAAACCACAACAAAATCTCAATACCTTGTGCTAACAGTCACATGTTCTTTACAGTTTGTGGGCCGTTTCTATCCACCCACACAAATATACTGAGACATGTATGTGATTGTTTGCTTAGACAATGTTCATAAGATTTTAGGTAAAAGATGTGGGAAGGTACGTGTATCCAAACAAAATTTCAGCTTTGGGGGTGCAGCAATTTTGGAGGTGAAGTCAAAAATGTAAAGTCTACCAACAACAGGTATGATTTTTTACAAAAACAGATAACAGGGACAGAAGGATTTTAAGCGGCATTTCATTATGTTTACGGCCATTCTGCCGCACAGAATTTTGAGATAGGAAATCTGCGGAATTCCCGCAGGGCCGCGCGCTACAAGCAACACTGATTACTATTAAAAGTTAGAAAATATTATGAAAATCTATAATTTTATAATTCATTATAATACATTAGTATCGACAATTTTCAAGACATACCGTAACGATACCTAACAGTAACGCCATGCTTATCGATCGATAAAGTGATTGCTTATATTCATATGCCGTGGACCAATGAGATTCTACAACCAAAGCATTCATTCATACGCATAGGAAACAGTGACAAATGAGATTGAGCCTCGTGATATATAATATGCCTTATATTGCTGTGTATATATCGACGCCGTGTATAAGTCGACCCCCTTTCTCAGCCCCCCAGATTGCTGTCAAAATCATATACCTTGTATTTAAGTCGACCCCCTAATAGCAGGTCGACATGAAGAGAGAGAATTTGTTACGGTAAGTTGATGTATCCGTAATTTTCAAAGTGAGTTGTAATACATCAGTGTTTTGTAATAAGAATTTATTTTATAAGGGATTGTTGTAAATTTATCATAATAAAAAATACATACGTGTGTTCGGGTGTTTGTTCTTATTTTTTAAGAATTTTATGTCATTTACTTCTCGGTACATGTGAGACGCTATTAAACTATCATTACTGTTACTTGTCATATATTTTTTCAATGGTTAAAATTAACCAATCAGCAAGTTCGTCTCCTTCGGCCGGCAGATCGTCACTCGACCTAATAAATTTTAGGTCTGAAACGTATACCTCGCATATAAGTCGATCCCCCTCCTTGACCCCTCAATTTCTGGTATAAAAAACTCGACTTATACACAGTAATATACGGTAATTAGAACTAAATGGAAATCGTAGCTTGTTTTAATGTTTTTTAAAAACAAAAGCGCATTATTCAACATTTGTTCATTATGTTAATAAACTTATACGTTTAACAGTAATTGAAAAGCTTATCTTGATAAACCTTACTGGTAACAAGTTATTAAAACAATTCTAAACTAAAACTATTCACCGGTCACATTGTACCTCTGATTTTTTTACATTGCACTTGCTGATTGGTCAATTTTAGCCTTTTCAAGGACATTTTACCATTTTTCAAGAACAAATATTTGCAGAATTATTCATACTAATAATATTAATAAAACTTCCTGTCACTTTTTTATCACCAACATCATCACAGATCAACATCATAAAGAAATTTGAAATAGTTGGACTTGTAGACGTAATTTCTTTCGATTTCGCTGTCCGCCCTCTCCCATTTTTTAAATATCAATGGTACGATTGCATCGTGTGCAGAAAACCTTTCTCTTGTCACCAGGTGGCTTTACCCAACTGTAAGCAGGATTGCTTTACCATTTAGCGTTGAAAACGCACAAACCACGCTTGCCACTCATAACTGACAGATTTTATGTGTATCAATTGACGAGGTCAAGTAACAAAACTTTGTTCAATGCCGCCAATATCCAAAGTGCCGCATTGCGACATCAGAATTTGTGTCGAAATCGATCGTGAGAAGCGGAAATTACCGATTTTGTTGGAATGATTGGAAGCTCGAAGACTGGTTTCGTTTTATTTTGTTTCTATCAGTTCTAGCAGTTAGCAGAACGACGATACTTCCGTGTTTTAGATTATGATCGATGTCACGGTAAATATCAGTACAATTTTGAAAATTTCAAGGACATTACCGCGAAATTCCAGTATTTTTTCAGGATATTTAGGAAGCATTGTAGATTTCCAGGCGTGTGCTCTCAACGTGCTGCGTGCTTCATGTTGACTTGCCTCCAAGACATGCTAGTAGAGGGTACGAGGTATATGATTTTGACACCAATTTGGGGGGCTGAGAAAGGGGGTCGCCTCATACGCTGGGTCGCCTTTCACATTGTAATATATGGTATATGTAACAAAGAAATCATTCTGAAAATGTAACCATCCTATGCCAGTCGTCCAAAAGTTTTAGGGATAATGCTTGCCCTATGAGGTCCAAATTTACAAAATTTGATCCCGGAATTGTGAGGTACCTACCCAGAAAAAGGAGGGTTTGAGGGTGCAGGAGAAAATAACCAAATAGACTTTTTAGGCCTTTTGAGCTAAATATTCAATTCTTCATATGATACTGAAGGAGAGTAATGTACATGATTGTTAATACTCACCACACACAAACATAAGAATGTAATGCCAGCTGAAGTGCCAGCATCAGATCACTGAGCCTGGGGGTAGCCTGACTGAACAGGCCCACCTTGTCCATGAGACGGCACTGGAAGAAAATAGACTCAAAAAGTTTAAAACATGGCCTTTGTAGCTCATCAGTCATTATATTGTTTGATGTTGAAGTCTATAACACATAGTTCTATGGGTGAAATACTAAATCAGTAACATGTTCAGTGTCAGTGCATGAGTCCAAGATGATTCAACACTAAGTTAAATGGATATCAATTCCTGAAATCATGATACAAAATGGAAAACAAATTCTCACAAAAATATAACTGTCAGGGAGGAACTACATTAAAGTTGCAATCCTGCCACGCCCTTATTTTGGAATGAAATTTTCCCATCTTAATCTCAATCTAACAAAGATGATTTTTTCAAGATTTGAGATTCCGAGCATCAATGGTTTCTGGAAAAAAGATGTACACACTGTCACCCAAATATTTGAAGGAGGAGTCAAGACCAAATCTAATACTAGGTCAGTCCCAAATGTACACATTCCGTTCACCTTCAAGGTACATTCCCATAAAATTACAGCTTAATAATTCAGTAATAAACTCATGTTACGTTTTGGGGAGCGTTAGCCCCCTTCATCAGGTGATCAAGTGATCAGGGTCTCCGACCCCCTCTTTAGTTCCTACTGATACGTTGTATCAATTAGACCCGCTGGTATCAATTAGTTGATCCGTGAACCATCAAGCATTCTTTCCTTCAAGACAAACCGTGGAGAAGCGCCACTTTTGTTTTTCGTGATTGTGAAATATGTATAGTATCTGGCAGAAACATTGACACTTTAGCAAGTTCAATGAAAAATATTTAAGTTTTCAACCACCTTGATAAAACATAGCATGAACATTGCTTTATTACTGATGCTTAAGTCTTTGAAAGCCAATAGTTCATCCCTTTTTTCTCGATGAGTTGCTCCATGCTGTTATTGAGATTTGTCAATGTCCTCTTAAGGAAGATCGGTCAAGTTTTTAAGTCTCTGCAAGTCATGGATGTTTTTGGTTTCCAGTTTTTCTACTTTTTCTTTCCTTTTCTGACGAACATTTGTTATTGGAATAAGATCAGGTGAGGCTGAATGAAATTCTATTGAAGTCCATTCTCAGGTGTACTGTGATTTGTGAACAGGGCTGTTATCCTGTTGCAATTTATAAGGGATGATACTTTGTGAGATGTTTTACTCTATTATCCCTCCCACATTAAATCACAGTACTTCTTTGGACTCCTGAGGCACTGTTCAAAGTTGCTGATATCGCCACAAACAATACTATTGAGTGAGAACTTTGTGGCCATTTCCTGACACTGACCTCCTTTTGACCACCCTTTTCAGGTTATTCTGTGAAAATGACATCAGAAAAAAATCTTGCCGCCCCACAAGGCAAGCGGCTATACCTTGTGGGCATCAGTCATCAATGGTATCTTAAACAGCACTTATCTAGCGTAATCAGAATTGTTTGATTATCATTTGATTGTCCTTTCTGCAGGGTATGAAACTCCCAAGAATTTATGCCAGACCACAGGGCTGGCTAGCTCAAAAACTTGCCAGCCCTGACCGAAACCTGCCTTCCCACTTAAATTTGATAAGGCTTAACTTTTACCCAACCGTCGGACAGGGGTAATTGAAATTTAGCAGTCCGAGCTGAAAACAACCTGTCCCAGGCGGTCGGGCAGGCAGGTATTTTGAACGCTGCTTTCTGATACTTCAGGGGTACTTGCTGTCTTTAGAGGAATTTGTTTAGAGGACCACTATGGATAATGCAAGGTGAGATTTGGAATACGTCATTTGTCATTGACGTCAAGGGAGGCACAACATCCTGATCCAGGCTTTTTCTCTACTACTAGAGCAACCTTAAATTTCTTAACCCTCAAGTTGCTGAAAATTATTTTGACCAGTTTTGCCCCCGTGGCTGAATTTTCAAGCACTCGCCTCGCTACCGTTAATGCGTAATTAGCACCAGTGGCTGAATTTTCCAGTGCCGCGAGTCGCGACCGTTTTGCCAATATATGGTTTGTTTACGTGGCGAAATACGGATGTAAATATCGTTGTATACAAAACTAGTCGGCGAATCCCGTGTTACAAATGGAAGATTCTTACCTGACACTTTGAATGAAATTTCTATTACCCCTAGAACGGTTTCTATAACCGAAGTAAACTTGTTTTCAATTCGGGCGCCGTAACTCAATAAATTCTAAGGTAAATAAATTCGAGGTAATCAATTTCAAAATACGCCTAGCTGTTGAGAAGATATGAACGAAATAAAGGCAAATTTCAAAATCGCCGTTCAGTTTACATGATTTGAATAGAGAAATTAGCTTTTTGTGCGGCGCTTGCTGTGTCTTCATTTATTTTTGCGCATGTACAAATTTTACATGGAATGAAAGACAATCTTTCTCTCTATCTTATAATATAAAAATTGTCAAAATAAGTTGAGCACATCATGTGAAAATTGGTGTGACAAAATGGTGTAAAACTAAAAATATGTAAAAATCACCTTTTTTACGGCACATGCTGTATATTCAGTTCAGGTAGCGCATATTCGTAATTTATATCGAATTAAAGACAATTTTCTCCTCTTTCAAATGATCCCACCCTTATTGAAATCTGCCCAAGGGTTTAGATCATAGGGCGTGCGAAAGCAAGGTGTGCTTTTGTTGTGAGTGCGCACGCCTGAGCAAACAATAACGTGCGCAGCTCGATAAGCTCGTGCGCGAGGGGAGCAATAAGCCCCAGGGCTATAGCAAGCCCGGCGGGTAGTGGGGGAAAATTGAGCGTTTGTAATGCATATTTTCGGTACAATAAACATAACCAATATCTATAAAACTTTCGGAAAATATGCCCCCATTCTTTAGAACAACAACGGGGAAAAAATCGGCAGCTTAGCGAAAGCCGGAACGAAAATACACGCGTTCAACCGACACGACTGCCGTGCAATTTTTTTCCGGGATCCGCTACATGGTACAATTGCATTAATTGGTAAATGCGTCAGATTATAAGTCCGGCTTCCGGGGTTCGCCAAGGCTAACTGCGACGTAGTTTAATTTCATCCCGGACCATTCCGTAAACCGCGGCTTGAGGGTTAATATATTGGAAAATGATACATCTGTGTAGCTGTGTGATATGCATAAGTTATTAATTGATCCGATACCTGATTCATACAATGTTAAGAGACCCTATCTTAGTTCTTGTTCTGCTAACATGGTCACATGACCACACTACTGGCTTAGACAAGGCTAACAGCTACATAGCAACTCGGGGAAGTTGTTGATCCGTAAGAATTTAGTTTTGAATTGGATGTAAAAAGCTAGATCATATTTACCAATAAAAACTTATTTTGTAACTTTTTCTGCAAGATACTATAGCATACATCTTATCAACTTGACATGGTTTGACATACTTATTATAACATTTGAAAAAAACTAAATGTGTAAAAAGATAAGAGCCACAGGTTCTGTAGCTCATCGACCTTTGTATCGTTTGATAATAAAACTATAATTCATGGTAATACACATATTATAATTACATAATACATAATTACATAATATACATAATATATGTATTGATAATATCGGACTGGTGTATGAAGTTTGGTAAAGCTAGCATGTATAGTTTAGGAGATATGATCCAAACAAAATGATTTTTTCATAGAGTCACTGCTAGTCATGTTTCTATAGAAAAGAAGAAAATAAAAAAAAATAAGAGAGCCATAGATGGCTCTGTAGCTCAACAGCCTTTGATTTGTTGATGTTAAAGACTAAGATATTTACCCTTTAAGTTCTCCAGGTGAAATATATCACAAAAAAACGTCCAGTATCAGTGCATTAGAAAATAGAGCAACAGGGTATGGAGCTCATCAGTCTATATAATTTATTTCATATATGGTCATATGGTAATCCATTATCAATAATCCTCATCAGCATAGAAGTCTGTTAAAAAGATTTTGGAGTTCTAGGCCTCTTCTTTCTTAAAAAAGGCAAAAAGGTTATTAGGGCATGGCCCCTGTGGCCCTTATTTGGAGTTACACGGTCACAAATGTATAAATAACCCTTCCGTTGCTGAATATTATTTTGACCAGTTTTGCCCCCGTGGCTGAATTTTCCAGCACTCGCCTCGCTACGGTAATAACGCAATTAGCCCCTGTGGCCGAATTTTCCAGCGCCGCCAGATGCGACCGTTTTAACAACATATGGCGTGTTTACATGGCGGAATACGGACGTTATCGTCGTTTTATACAAAGCTAGTCGGCGAATCCCGTGTTATAAATGGATGATACTTACTTGACACTTTGAATGAAATTTCTATCACCCCTGGAACGGTTTCTACAACCGAAGTAAACTTGTTTTCAATTCGGGCGCCATAACTCAATAAATTCCAAGAGCGCATGCGCGAAATCAAAACGAAACTAAAGATGAATTGTTCCTTTTCACATCGATATAAAAATTATTTTTATAATATGTCTGGAACGAATTTTACTAAATTTTAAAAATTGTCTTCATTTCAAACATTATAAAATCATTTAATCACTGAGTGCACACATGCAAATTATATACGGAATTGAAGCTAATTTCTTGCTCTATATTTCACGATAAATTTTATTACGATACGCCATCCTAAACGAAAGATATAAATAACGAAAGCAGGGTAGTGGTAAACCCCGGTAACGTTCTGACCCCCACAGTAATATTACTAAGCTAGTAGCCCCGCTGAAAAATACACTCACACTTAACAGAAATTGTCTTTATTTCCAATTTTATAATTCAAGTTATTCGCTTTGTATACATGCAAATTATATATGGAATTGAAGGCAATTTGTTCTTCTTTACGAAAAAATAAATCATAACAATCTTTTGCACTGTAATTAGAAGTTATTACCAACGTAACGTGGGTATAGCTAGTGAATAAAGTCTTTGATAATCGCCTTACCGCGACATTTGTCGCATAATTTCCACACGTTTTATTTTGATGCAAATATGGGCAAATTACACATGAAAATGAAGGTATTTATTTCATCTTTACGTTGATATGAAAATGATAAATATGTATCGCTTGGTTTGGAATAGTTTGCAAAGATTGTACCCTCAGGTATTTGAAAACAGATTTTGATAATTGCGACATCACTTACCGCTCCTTTATTGTTTCATTGTAATTTGCAAATTTTACATAGAATTGAAGACGATCCTTTTCTCTTTATTGTGATATAAAAATGTTGATAATGCGCTCTGCCGTTAAATGGATAGGAAGTGTAAAAAGCAGTTGAAAAAATCGCTTCTCGGTTAACAAGATATGAATAGAGAAATTGCCTGTTTGCGCAATGCTCGTCGGGTCTTTACTGATTTTCGTTTACATACAAATTTTATATGGAAATAAAGATCATCATTTTCTCTATATTTTGATATATGAAATTTCAAAATGTCCCGAGAACTTTATGTGATATAAAGTGCGAGAAAATGGTAAAAACACAAAGAATAAAGAAAAGTCGCAATTTTGCGGCACTTGCTGTATCTTTATTTTATATACTGCATATAACTTTTTTACATCAAATCGAAGACAATTATTTCCTCTTTATCACGAGGTAATCAATTTCAAAATACGCCTAGCTGTTGAGAAGATATAAACGAAATAAAGGCACATGTCAAAATCAAAGTTTACATGATTTGAATAGAGAAATTAGCTTTTTGTGCGGCGCTTGCTGTGTCTTTATTTATTTTAGCGCATGTACACATTTTACATGGAATGAAAGACAATCTTTCTCTCTATCTTATAATATAAAAATTGTCAAAATAAGTTGACCACATCATGTGAAGATTGGTGTGACAAAATGGTGTAAAACTAAAAATATGTAAAAATCACCTTTTTTGCGGCACATGCTGTATCTTCATTTCAGGTGGCGTAGTTATGTATTTTATATTGAATTGAAGACAATTTTCTGCTCTTTCAAAAGATCCAACCGGTATTGTAATACGCCCAAGGGTTCAGAGCATAGGGCGTGCGATAGGAAGGCGTGCATAGGGTCAAAATGCACGCGTCTCAGTAAACGATAGCATGCGCTGGTCGGTAAGCTCGTGCGAGAGGGTAGAAAGTGCCCACAGGCTATTAGCACGTGCGGCGGGGAGTGGGGAAAAATTGAGTGATTTTAACGTTTATTTTCGGTACGATAAACATTATCAATACTCTCATAACTTTCGGAGCATGTTCGCGCATTATTTAGAACACCAACGAAACAAAACACGGTTGCTTAGCGACAGCCGGAACGAAAATACAAGCGTTGAACTGAGACTACTGCTAGGCAATAAATTTCCGGGCCCCGCTACCGAGACCCGCGGTCATAATTATTTAGCGTGAGAAAAATAGAGTGTGCTACTCGCATCCCGCTAAGGGGACTTGCGGGCAAAGCTAATTTCATCCCGGAATATTCCGGGACCCGCATCTTAAGGGATAAGAATCCCCAACAGCTAAGGCTGTACATAAGGTTTCAGTTACCTGGTCTTCTTACTTCTGGAGAAGAAGATTGAAACATGTTTTTAGGGCGTGGTCCCTGTAGCTGTTAGTAGGGATCACAGGGTCACCAAATCTATAAATTATCCTCATAAGATAAATAGTTTGTTAAAATGGTTTCAACTTTTTAGTCTATTGCTTCTGGAAAAGAAGATTAAAAATAGTTTTTTTGGGGCGTGGCCATTATGGCTATTGTTAGGGCTCACAGGGTCACCAAAGTTACAAATTGGAATCCCCATCAATTAAGGAATCTGTAAAAATAAGTTACAATTTTTAAAGCCTTTTTTTCTGAAAAAAAGGGGAAAATAAGTTCTTGGGGTGTGGTCCCTGTGGTCCTTACTAAGGGTCATAGATCAAAATCTAAAAAATACAAACTTCATTAGTCAAGGAATATGTACTCAGGTTTGTCAAATTATTTGAAGACTGTCAAATTATTCTGCCGACCATTAATTTAAGGTCAAGGTCACCATAATCATCCTATGTTTGGGATATCAACCATTTGAAGGCTGCAACCAAATTTCGAGACATTGGGTGCAATGGTTTATGAGATATCTTTACAACAAAAGTTTGGAAAAGAAGTCAAAATGGCATGGGGACCTTGAAAACTAGTAATTTGTGAATGTTATGCACAGTGGATGTCCCCCTTCCAAACTTTTAATCCAACCAAATCATCTTATTGCCACTTATACCAAAAACAACCAAACATATAACAAAAGGTTAACATATTACACACAGTCATCAAATATCATAATTAGCATCTACAAAAACAAACAATGATGTGCAAACATGATACTCATTAGAGGCTAGCACAATTTAACTTGATGTGAACACTTCTCACATATTTGATCTCAAATCACCCACCTAACTAGCTCACTTATGCCATGCCATTACCACTTCGTTTCTAAGCTTAGATTTCATTAGTTACACTTTCATTAGAAAAAATAAATTTTTAGCACAAAATATTGTAAGTACCTGGTGGAACAAAATGATGGACTTGTGGTGTGTGAACTGATGGGGCAGATACTGGTATAGCAGGCATCCCGGAGTGGTGCATCATATGATGTCCTTGGCCATGCACTGGGGTTGGCCCTATAGCACAAGCAGTACAACTTTACTTCAAAATAACAGCATCAACTTGAATTGACTAATGAAAAACAATCATCTAAGATCAATTGAGACTGAAACAGAAATAATCAAAGTTTTATCATACGAGAGTAAATCAAAACGTTCGTAGAACAAGCATCATGTAACAATCCACTACTTCCAAATTATCTATAAACCTGAAAAGCAATCTTTTCTGAAGATAGTGACAAAGATTGCAACCATCTAGTTTGCAAGAGTAAATTTCGAGATGTCACATCCCAAATCGCATAGGGGTGAAGAAACTGGAAAAATTAATCATGTTGGAAAGCATGTAATCATCAAGTATTTGTTCAGGAAGGAATGTCTGCACAGGAAATTCATGAAGACATGGGAGATACATTGGGTGATGACTACCTTAGTAGTCGGTTGCTGTATTTAAACATGGCCGGAAGAGTGTAGGCCAAGAACCTCCACCAGTGATGTTCAAGTTGATGCTGTTCACAAGATGGTGCTTGCAGATAGACGCGTGACCTTTCAAGACATAGCTGAGACACTGGGCGCTAGTTTGGGTCGGTACAAACTATACTGACAGATTTTCTTCATATGAACAAGCTCCCTGCAAGAAGGGTGCCAAGAATGTTAACTGGTAACCAGAAAGGAACTTCTGGCTCCATTCAGAGGATATAATGATAATTTCCTGAAACGATTTATGACCCAAGATGAGATTAGGGTACATCCCTTTGACCCTAAAATCAATAACCAAAGCAAACAGTGGAAGTATGCCAAGGTTTTTTTGGATAGTCAGGGTATCATCATGACAAATTACTTGGATAAGGGCCAAATTATCAACGGGGCATATTATTTTCCTTAAGGGGCATTTTAGAAGCTGGATTGATGCAGAACGAGTTCTTATGGACAGTCAACTTCTTTATTGCATGGATTGCGACGGGGCATATTATGTTAATGAATTGACGTAATTAAGGGCAGCCAAACAGGGAAAGAAGCTCAGTGCAGGACTGTTGCACCTTCAGGAAAATGCTACCGTCCACACAGCACATGTTGCTGTCACAGCCGCAACTGATTTTGCCTTTGTAACTCTTCCATATCCTCCCTACTCCCCATATTTGGCACCATTGGACTTCTTCCTCTTCCCCAATCTGAAGAATCATTTATGTGGACATTTTATAACTGATAACAACAGCCCGATTGCTGCCATGGAGAGATTTCTTAAGATCCAGAGTTCTATTAGAATGGCATAATGAAGCTGAAACATCGCTGGTTCAAATGTATTGATGTAAGTAGAGACTATGTTGAAATAGAAAATGCAAAAAGTGATACTCTGATGTTGTCTTCTAAGGCGTTCTACAAACTTTTTAATTTACCCTCATAGAGGTCTTGATACAATAGACAGTTCAGTAGTCGCATACATTCTAATTTGCCAAGGGTTCATGGAACTTAACAACAGATGTTATTTTTTCAGAAAAAATGTTACAATCATATATATGAGATATTTACATAACTTGAAGTTGTCCAATCAGTACTTGAATTTTTTCATGCATTTAAATAAAACAAGTAGTATTGTAAATTCATTGGTACAAAGTTCGACAAAGCTCTTTCTAGGTCAAAATGTTATTCCCCAATGAGGTTGTTGACTAGATAAACCTTTGGTCTTGGAGACAAGAGTCTTTGTTTTCCTAACCATTTGAGATTACAGAATAGTTACTCACTAATGTTTGTATTAAAAACTCAAATTTTGACTTGCAATATTTCAAGGTGAAAAATCACAACATTTTCTCCCCTTAAACTCCGGGATTTGACAAAAATAGAGCCATTGACTTTGTAGTTAAGTAGAAATCAAAAACAAGCTGATTGCTCCTAAAGACTCTTTGCTGGTCAAAGGTCACTACACGCGTCTCATACATACTGAACTGCCTACCTTCTGTTCAGTGAATAAGTAGAATTTTGTCATTTATTTGTACAAAAGCAATGAAGGTAGTATTTTACTGTTAATTGCAACATATCATGCTTTGTTTAAAATTGAATTCTCAATCCTTCAAAATAGACCTGTGTGTCCAGTGGCGAGACGATATATCCCGATTCTAGTTTTATTAGGCGAGACGATATATCACGGAATTATTGCCAAGGAACCTGCGAGACGATTATCATCACGATACAGTGGTTGCGATATAATACGTATCCCGATTCTCTACAGTTTATGAAAGAACTATAGATAGGACATAGAACAGTAATGTTAATCCTTAGATACCAAATTATCATAGATATTACATGAAGGGAAGTCACAAAATTAGAGTGACTGTGAAATTACATACAAAATATCAGAAATGTCATATAATTTCTCTTTCTGATTCTGTTCTAATCACTGTTATCTCTGAAATAGAAGAAAAACCTTTTTAGCTTTTATAGTTATTTGTTTGAAACAAATTATGTGAACAGTATCGGGATATATTGTCTCTTTTGGCGATACATCAATGTATTGTGGACCCCCACGATATAAATATCCTGATATATTGTCTAAACGTATTTTGTATCGATGCACTCGTATCGCGTAGTAGACGATGCAAACATCGATACTATTGATGAATCGTTACACCACTACTTCAAAGATCACATTTTCAAAATATAAGATCCCTAGCATGATTGGTCTATGAAAAAATAGAGTCATTGGCGCTATAGCTCTTTAGGCTATCTATAACTCATTATATAATTGGCAACGGGGTCACAATATGGGCTGTCACAGGATCACCAAATCAATTAAATGTTAAATCCTTGTCAGCTTAAGACTCTCTTAAGACGAGATTTTAGCTCTTAAGGCCTTTGTTTCTGGAGCAGTAGATCATAATCAGTTTTTAGGGCGTGGTGCCTGTGGCCCTTATTAGGGGTCACGGGGTGACCAAATCTATAAATCAGAATACCCATCAACTAAGGCGTTTTTACACAAGGTTTCAGCTTTCTAGGTCTTTTGGTTCTAGAGAAGAAGTTAATAATTGTTTTTTAGGGTATGGTCCTTGTGACCCTTATCAAGGGTCACCAAATCTATAAATTAAAATCCCCATCAGCTATGGAGCCTGTAAACAGGTTTTCAGCTTCTCCGGCCTCTTGCTTCTGAAGAAGGATATGAAAATAGGTTTTAAGGACGTGGTCCTTGTGGCCATTTTAAGGATCACAGGGTTACCAAATCTATGAAATAAATCCTCTTTTAAGCTGACATAGGGTGATATACGGATATATTTCTCTTGCGAAAGGTTTTATGCAACGAGCAGAACGCCTTACTCATGTAGCAGGATATAAGGGATTTATTATCCCTTGGTGACGGTGTATATGGATACTTTTTTAGGATCACGTGGACCAATCAGAGATCGGCATTCTTACGTGAGGTAGGATAATTCGTATCATATATATACTATTGACAGTTTTTTTAAAAATGACCAAGACAATGTACTTTTGCAACAGCAACTATCGCAACAAGTTGATAGTTCGATATCATTACATCCCTATTACCAAATTACAAAATTTCTTCTTTGGAGGTGTAGGAGTCCTTGAACAGATAATGATATCAAGTGTGTTAAAAGTAAATAGCCTCATAGGCCTGATAAGCTGAAGCTTTTTACAAGAATACTTTGTTGAGTCATTTAGGAAAAAATCCTTAGTACATACCTTGTAAATGGTGTCCACTAGCAGCTGCATGGGCATTGTGTTGAAACTGTTGTACATGGTGTGGATGTTGAACTTGACTATGGGATGGTTGCGGCATCATTACTATTTGCTGGTGGTGCATGTGAGGAGAGTGTGTATGCATTGTTTGACTAACTGATGTTTGTTGTTGGTTTGCTTGTGTAAATGTGTATTGGTGGGCTCCCTGTAAATGTGGCGGATGTGCATATGGCAGGGACACAGGATGCATGGTAGCCTGCGGAGAGGTTGGATTATGAGAAGTTGCTTGCATCTGTGGATGACCTTGTAAACCCATTTGTGGATAGTTGATAGGTTGGGGTGTTCCAGATGTTGAAGGTCCTTGTGGGTGACCATGCTGTTGACCTCCAGGAGCAGAGTGTTGTACAGGGCTTGGTGCAGGATGGGGCCCTGACACTGGAGTCATCTGGCCCTGTGACTGGGGGTTGCCAGCCACCTGATGGGTTCCAACATGGGCAGGTTGGGGGTGGGATATCTGTTGATGTGTCATGTGTGCAGGAACTGGAGCATGACCTGCCACTGTAACACAAAATCAGACAAACACTGCAGCATTAACTTCAGGATGTGAAGTCTCAAAAAACAAGCAGAAAGGGAGTTGGCTAACAAAGTGGCAAAAGTGTGAAAAATATTGAACAATAGTTAAGAAGTTTTCTCACCCAAGTGGGCACAAATATGGCGGGTATCAAAGTTTTCATAATGGTCATTGGAATTAGTTTTTCAAAAAATAACTCAAGATCTGATTGGCTGACACAACTTCTTTCTATTCATTCCCTCAGTGAATCTTGCATACACGTGTCAACCAGACTCAAAAAGAATATTGTTTTTCATTTCATATTGAATAACATGAAGTGTTATATGTGATTTGTTTTACTATTTCATTCATATAAGATTGTCTCACTTAATATGATCCAAAAACTTGTTAGGAATTGACTGTGCAAATGGAATTGACTGTGCAAATGAAGACATAATCGTTGTTCGTTGCACATGAATACAATGGCAGAGTTAAATTGTAACCTGCTTTCACAAAGGTAGTTTCCAAAAGTACCTTAATATTCTTAAATATGACTTCATTGACTTGGGTAAGAAAAAGAATAACCAACTCAAAGCTCAGAATATCTGTCCCTCGTGAAGTATTGTGAAATATTCCTTGCTAATCCTCGGTATTTATCACAATAATCCACTCAGGACATATAAACTGTATTTCCTCACATAAATTGAGGTGTCAAACGAGGAGGAAGCAGGGGAAATGACTTATACATAGGGTTTTTGTTTCTGATCTAAACATTCTGAAGCCATGTGTGGATCTGCTTGCTAAGTGAGAGGAACCTACGATTTTTACAATGTAAGCCAGATGCATAAACATTGATATCAAGTCAACACCGAATAAAATCCTTTCTATTATGCGGCTGTTTTGCTATGATATGATGAGAGATCTAATTTATGGAAAAACCTACTTTCTCTTTATCACAGACAGGTCATGCCTAACAGACAGATTTAAAGATAAGTTAGCATTAATATTTTCATAATTTTCATACATCCCTAATTATTTTTGTACTGTATAGCAAAGTTTTACAGAAACACTTTCAAAATTGTTAATCATGACACACCTTCATGTAATTATGCATATTCATACCAAATTTGATGAAATTAGATGATTAATTTAGAAAGAAGTAATTAGCCCGAAAGGACTTGTTAACAGTTTTCTTTCAAATTAATCACTTTTCCCCCAAAATCCAATAATGTCACTTCATTAAATGTATATTTCTTTATTTCCCTGATATATTTCAATTGAAATGGTTGATGAGTTACAAAGTTATGATCTGGACACAAAGTGTAACAGACAGACAGATTATGGTAAGTTTAACAATGCACGTTTTCTGAAAATATTTGGAAAATTTATGCATAGTAATAATGGAGAAATTACGGTAGGTATAAAATGTAGAAATTTTTACAAAATGCTAATGAGGCTATCAAATACCATTAGACAGTAATTCAATGGCAAACATTAAAAAACCCACGAACAACAATCTTAAACTTCTCTAAGTCCATTATTACATTGACATTGACAATTCAAAATTGGACAAAGTTAGCTGGTGTAACAGGCCAAACTTTCCCCTTGGCCAGATTTTCCCTGGGGAAGGTTTGGCCTAGGACAATCTTTCCCCGGGTAAACTTTGGCCTTGGCCAAACTTTCTCCCCCTGGGCTCAATCTTTCCCGGGGAAAGTCTGGCATAGGCCATAGTTTCCCCACCCTTGATTCTACCTACACCTATTTCTATTGTCCACACTCATAGCAACAAGTAAAGAAGTGAGCATAGCTCACATACCCCCGCTTCAAACTATAGTCTGGCTTTCTTTGTTGGTCTAACCCTCCAAAAGCTCACTCAGGGATCATGGTTGATAAGTGTATTAAGTTTGTTGAAGCTAGCATGTATAGTTTAGGAGATATGCTCAGGAAAAAGCTCTTTGTCAGATAGTCATTGTTTTAGTAACGTTTCCATGTAAACCGCAAAAAATAAAAATAATTTTTTGGTCTTACCCTCAAAAGGCGCACCAATGGATCATGGTTGATAAGTGTATGAAGTTTGGTGAAGATAGCATGTACGGTTTAGAAGATACACTCCGGAGAAAGGACTTAGGCATAAATTTACTATTGGAGTCATGTTTCCATGGAAACCGAAAAAAAAATATAAATCTTTTGTTGATCCAACCCTCAAAAGGCACATCTAGGGATCATGGTTGGCAAGTGGATGTAGTTTGGTGAAGATAGCATGTACAGTTTAGGAGATATGCTCCGGACAAAGGACTTGGTCATAGGTTCACTGTTTTAGTCATGTTTCCATGGAAACCGCAAAAAAAATAAAAATCATTTGTTGGTCTAACCCTCAAAAGGCACATCAAGGGATCATGGTTGATAAGTGTAGGAAGTTTGGTAAAGATAGCATGTATAGTTATGAAGATATACTCCATACAAATAGGCCAGTAGAAATCATGAAAAACCCGGACATTTTCGATAACAGACAAATTTTGTTTTTAAATGGTCCCTTTAGCAGTACTGATGAACCATGAAAAACCCAACCAAAATCAACCATGGGCAACATGTATTTTTGGGGCAAAAACCTTAAAAAATAAGGGAAATTAGGAATTATTTATTTAAAAATATATATGTATTGTAGGAAAAACTTTTGAATTGGCTAGAATGATAGAAGGTGCAACATTACATGATTCCCAAGTTCATTTCTGTTGTAGATTTAACGCCATGTCTGTTTTGGGGTGAAAAAGCATAAAAAATGAAAGAAAATTGGAATATTTTATGAGAAGAATATTATGTTGAAAAATAAAATGTTTTAGTGATTAGAATGATAGGTTATGCAATATTACATACTTTAAAGGTCATTTATGCTCATGGTTTAACATCATGTCTTTTTTTTGGGTAAAAAATATGAAACATCAAAGAAAATTGGAACATTTATAAAACGTTTATTTATTGAACAAAACACTTATGTGCAATTAACATTTAAGATCTAGCAACAGGACATGCCTCTAAAGGCTATTATTACTATTGACTGAATAACATGTCTTTTTTAGAGGGGTTAATATAAAAAATAGGAATCCTTTTACGAAAAATATCAGTTGTATTTGTTGAAAAATATACTCTTTATTGACATTTCTATATTACTTTGCATCAGAAATAAGTATTCTTGAATTCACTGCCCCTGATTGATCTTGAAAAATGTCTGAATTTCAGATTTATATGACTCAATTTTCACAATCTCTATATATCTCTTATCAAATATTTTTTTAATTCTCAAAATGGAATTAAAGCTCTTCATATGCACATTTTATATTGAGGCACTGATAAATGTGATTATCCTTCTAAAACCACCAGCATGACAGTTTTCCGGTTCAGATTTCTAAGGCTTTTCCTGAACTTGAATCTGTAAACTATTCTTAGATATTGTAAATAACTGATGATAAGTATATAGCAATATAGATATACTTGTTCCCATGCTACAAATAGAGAATCTCACCTTCGTGTCTTCTGATATCAAATATGTCAACACGATTCTATAAAAGTTGCCTCGGATATTTTTACTTTCATAGACTCGTGTTGATATATTTGATATCAGAAGACACGAAGGTGAGATTATGTTTATCATCCAAAATCATTTTTCATTTTGATTCCGTGTAAAATGTATATTTCTGAACACTGCACTCCTCTTAGACTCTCAGTGCGGTGAAGTCATATCACTGACGTCGTCATGCTTATGACGTCATAGCATTGTCATGTCATTACTTGATGATGTAAAACAATTGTGATGTCATGAATTTGACTGTAACAGGGCTTTGTTCAAAATCTACTGTCAAAACAATATCTAATAGGAGATATCCCTTGATCTTCAATGAGCGATATCTCCTGTAGAACACAGTTTTGGATGATAAAATACAGTTTTTGACAGAGGGTACATTATCACTTGTCTTTCACAAAGCATACAAAACAGTTTCATCAGATACAGATTATTCATTATTCTAACAGGGTTAATAACATTGCACTTGTGATAATGTTTTTCGAAGAATGAAATATTTTAACTTTTGGATCCATTAAAATTTCATATAATGGTAAAGACATTGATGATTGTCCAGAATCTGCAAAGAGTCGTGTGCATAAAGGTACTATAGCACGCTTTTTCGCTTCAAATTGGCTCTTTTAAGGCATATGATTATATAGGCACTTACTTATGCTTTCAATCGATGCAGTAAAATACTTATTATTCTTTACAACTGACCTGTAATCAACAATGAAAACATTTAAGACAGCTGAATTTGGCTTAGAGATATTTGAATCTATGGTCAGCTGTGCACTAAAAAATATGAACAGTTGAACAGCTGAAAACGGATAAACTAGTATTGTGTGTAGCTTTTGAAATTACCTAAACTCTGAACTGAGAATAAGGGATGAAATATTGTATATATATATATTAAAGCAATCTTATAACATAATCGATTAAAAAAATGTAGTATAAGCATTGTAAATGGATTATGATCGTTAGCAATCGAGAGATATTCATTATCTGTGCATTTGTTGTTTATACGAAATATTGGTGTGCACTTATGCCTTTAATACTCCATTAGATGCGAAGCACTGAGCACACCGGAGGGAATATCTCCCTGTTTGTTAGATTCACAAATGATGCTGAGAGACGTATGCCTTTCACAGGATTAACAAATTATCAGTTTCTCTAAACTATCATACCTTTTCAAATTATTTGAGTGATACTCAGTCAACCATGCATGCTTTAAGTTAAAAGAAATTGAGTTCAGCTGTAAGGTCTCATTTAATGATAAATGGGGTTCAACCGTTGAAAGACGCTTTGAGATTCATGGTTTTGTAAAAAGCAATTAAAATTTAAGAACATTTGATATGGGGAAAATTATTGACATTTTTGTAGTTTTATTAATCTAAGTAATATGTTAAACATAGAATATTTAATCGTCAATTCTTAGTGTTAGATAAATACTGATAGCATTTTTATTATATGTCAGAGCTGATTTGTGCATTTATTAGCAGATCCTAATAAACTTTTGAGATGACGAAGGCCCTGGGCCCATGAGTTATGAAATTAGTGGGACATTAAATTTTGTCAATGTAGGTTGGTCATTATAAAATACAAGCCTAGGGAGATAAATTTAACAGTTAAATGAAAATAATTAAATTTCTGTTTATATATTGATATACATATTTTTTGTAACTTTGCATGAATAACCCAAATTGGTATTGTCTAAAGCCGAAATTGACTACAGAAATATCTATAGTTATAACTTATTTATTCTCTAGTTACTATTTTTAGCATTGGAAAGATTAATAAATTCAATATAATATTCAAATTTGAGTTGATGTTAACTTCAAATGATCGTAAAAAAGTATCAATCAACAGACGCTTCCTCATAAGAAATAAGTCAGCGAGAAAGTAGTATCAGTAGGATGGCATGCTTAGCCTTTTTAGAGGTGTGTGAACTTTCCCCCAATTTATCTATTCAATGTTTCAAAGGAAATTGAATAGATAAATCATATGCTTTAATTTTTTTCTTATAATTACATTAGTAGTTCATAATAATTTCTCGTAGAAAAGGCTATTATGAAGATGAAGTAGTCAATTTACAAAGTTAAAATATAGATAATTCAAGCACGAAAAATATGATTATTTGATGGCATCTGCATAGACAAAAGCATTTAGCTAACTGTCAAAATACTTTTCCATAATTTTTTTTCACAATTTTCATTCTTAAAGTCATAAAATACCGCTTCTAAACTTTTGTTGTCAACAACAATGTCGGCCATTTTGGCAGTTGCCATGAAGGGAGATAACTCTGGCGATACTAGTCACACAACTTATCTTTTATGGAGAGGCTTCTGCACAACTTTTAGGTACATTTTCAAGTGGCCATAACTATTTTTGCCCATGGTTGATTTTGGTTGGGTTTTTTTCAGAGGGTAAGGGACATGTAATCTTTCATTTTTTCAAGTCATTTGTCTGTTATCGAAAATGTCTGGGTTCACTTAAATTTTGGGAAATTTCGACTGGCCTAAAAGGACTTTGTCACTGTTAAAGTCATGTTTCCATGGAAACCGCAAAAAATAAAAATCATTTGTTGGTCTAACCCTCAAAAGGCACATCTAGGGATCATGGTTGATAATATTCCTCCGCGGAATCCAGGAGGGAGTGATAAGGATGAGTTTTATATATTTTATTTATTTGTCAACTTTTTTATTGTAGGGAATGTGACATTTGATACTCACACAGTCATCAAATATTATAATTAGCATCTACAGCCCCCAATATGAACTATGTTCAAATTAATTTAATTGAAACCAACTAAAATAAAAAGTTAAGAATAACCAAAGTAGCAAAAGGCACCACCCAAGCACTAGATCTAACCACATACCAGGTTTGGTAAAACAATAGTCATTAGATTTTTTGATATAGGTTGGAAAATTACCCTACCCCCATATGCATAAAGTTCAAATTGTTTCCTAAGAAACCAGAAGAATATTTTTATAAAATTGAGTTACCAAAGTAGCAAAAGGCACCACTCCATCACTAGATCTAACCACATACCAAGTTTCGAAAAAGAATATTGAACGATTTTTTAGTTATGGCCCGGAAATGAAAGCATCCCCCCTATATGTACTAAGTTCAAATTGTTTAAATGGAAACCAGAAAAAAAAATTCAAAATAACCAAATAGCAAAAGGCACCCCGGGGAGAAAATATCCTAGGTCAAACCTTCTGGACTAGGCTATTTTCTCCACGGGGAAAGTTTAGACTGGGGAAGAAATGGCCTGCTACACCGGTTTTCAAATCAGCTAAAATAAATAAATAAACAATTTACCCAAGTCATGCTACAACAGAAGAAATGTGCATCAACATACCCCGCCAAATTGGTTCTCGCTTTACCTAACAACATTTTCCTAAATGCGCTAAATCAGATTAATAAAACAAGACAAGGGCAATAACTCCGGAAAAAATATTTGCATTTTTCTCATTTTAGAACTTTCTCATTTAGGGTATTGATACCCTTAAGCCACACACCATATTTGGTAATCCTACAGTTACTGAGAAAAGCTGTCCCCTTAGAAGATACCCACTCGTGAGGGGGGATAATAAGCTATCTTTCGGTAAAGGATTGATGATTAAGAATGTGTTATCTTCTATTCTAAGCACACAAGTTACAAATCTTAGTGATGTATGTATGCTTTATTCATCCTTGTTTGAGAAAAGAAATATTAGCAATTTCTTGGATGGATCAAAATTACATACTAAATATATGTGCCTGCTGATGAGCTTGTTGAGGGTTTCCCTGAGGAGGAATAAGACCATCACCATGATTGGAGGACGCTGCAACAGTACCCTGGTTCATCATCCTCTGAGTGTTTGCCACTGGCATCACCTGCAATAGGAAACTGCTTCATCACTCACGTTCTGGGTATAATGCACAATGCACGTATCATGATAAGCTTATTTACAAAGTGTAATCCAGATGATACCTCAGTTATTTCATTATTTAAATATGACTTCTGAAATTAACACATTAGGTGCTAATTGTTGTGTATATATTATTTATGAAATGATAAATCAATTGACTATGCAGCTCTTTAAGCTTTGCATCAAACATAAAGAGGTGGACAAATTAAAACGTCAGAATAAGTTCCATCATTAAGTTTGACCATCATCAAATCTTTACTACAAAAGGGCTATTGCTATTAGAACCTGCATACGAGCCATATATCATTTGCTTTAGAAGGACTAACCTAACATGGTTTGATTCTTGTGGAGGGGAAGGTCCAGTCTGATTAAAATTGACCGTATTCCGAGGAATAAATGTTTTTAAAATTATTGACTTGAATGGGATTCAAACTTACTCTTAACAGGGGCTTTTCTCTCCACAATGGTCTGAAAGCAGATAGCTTACACATTCTGACGCAAATTTAAGTAGCCAATCACATTGACTCCAGTAAAAGTCTTCGGTATCAGAATCAAGGGGCAAGTAACTCCCCTCTACCAACTGTTAAACTGGGTCACAGCTATCCTTATTTTAAACGCGATGATATGATTGCTCCGCTAATGAGTAGGTTTTGTCTGCACTAAACTGGTGTATGAAAGTGCAAACTACAAGGGTGCTTTCAGACCGTTGTGGAGAGGAAAGCCCCTGAAAGAAAATGTTCGAATTCAGCTAGAGTCGATATTTAAAAACTTTTATTTCTTGGAACACAATCGATTTTAATCAGACTTGGAAGTCTTTTGATAAACTGTGGTTGCATAACTAGCTTTCTAGTGGTTTGGTTCAATAACAGGATTAACCCTCACCTCTCAAGGAAAAATACTTTAGTCTCAGATGTTACTCACATATTTACTCTGTAATCTCCCATCTTGCAAAAGTACTTACATCCATTGACAACAAAATCAACAAGCTGCCTATACTGCAGGAATCTATGCTGCAGGGCTCACTTGCAGCTGTACTGTAGAGGTTTGGTCATGAATATGACCTTGACATATTTAGAACTAGAGAGCGATTTTACTCGTAAAAACAGATGTCTCATCCTACCCCTAATTTTCAATGTTGTTCGATACTCCAAAAACATCCCCTTTTTTCAAAAGACAAAGCCCCAATTGTTGCCATGGAAACACAAGAAAAAATAAGAAGAATACATCTACATGATATGGAGCGACAGTATACTAAATCTGTTGGTGATATTTTCAGAAATATACTTTGAAAAAAACACTGCCCTTAAAAAAAGACAAAATTCAAATTGCAAAAGACATGTCTGCACGATATAGAGAGGCAATATACAAACTATGGTGATGATAGATCAAATATTTTTAGAGTTTAGAGTAAAGAATTTTCAAAGCATCCTAAATTTTGATATGCATATCACTTATGTATACCCAAAGTCTTTTACATGGTTTGGGACCCTATTCAGGATAGTCAAACACAGAGATGGACTGTGTCACAAAAATATCCCCCTTCAAATTCCCCTGTGGGGAATAAACATCATTACTCACATTGTATAATAGTATATTGTTTTGAAAGGCCGGTAGGGTAGGAGTCATTCAACCTTATATTGTGTTGTCAACTAAATACCTGATAACCTGTTGCAGCAGACGGTTGATGCATGACAGAAGGCATGACTTGATGATATGGAAGATACTGCTGGGTTGGCACAGTTGCGTTGGCTAGTAGAGGCTGGCCGGTTGCATGTTGAGCAGCAGCTTGGAAATCAGCTCGTGGAGGTTGCACAGATACCACAGCTGAACAATTTGAATTTAAAACTTTTTCATTATCAGCAAGAAGACCTGTTCATCAACATCACCTGTCTAATTGGTTCTCACTAAATTTCCTACATGTCTCTTTGTATCTCTTTTTTCAAATTCCATCAAGGAATGATACAAAGCCTGATAATTCTATCCTTTATAAATTCCAGCAGTATAACCATAAAAGAACAATCTCAAGCTTCTCATTTTCATACTCCATCAAGGTATTGATACCATGATGAAAAAACCCCAAGATACAAGGTACCTTCCTACAAAATTTCAGCTTAGTACGTTCAGCAGTTCTGAAGGAGAAGTTGAAAATGTTACTGAGGACAGAAGGCTGACAGCACATGCCAATAGCATATCTGACCATATAGGCCTAATGAGCAAAATAATTGACTAAATTTTGAACCTTACGTACCTCTTTTAGGATATTTGTATGGAGCTTGAGCGGTCTGTTGATGTCCAACAGGCATCATGCCGGCAGGAACAATAAACGGATGACCAT
Source organism: Phorcus lineatus (assembly GCA_921293015.1). Classification (NCBI taxonomy): domain Eukaryota; kingdom Metazoa; phylum Mollusca; class Gastropoda; order Trochida; family Trochidae; genus Phorcus; species Phorcus lineatus. The sequence continues at coordinate 15,665,401 of OV121089.1, forward strand.
ATACTGCAGGCACAGGGACGACTGGGCTCTGAGTCTGAGGCCGTGGAGGTGTTGGGGTCTGAGGAACTGTCTTCTGAAACAAAGCTTCACATGCTAAAAACTCATTACACTCCTTGGATTGCCTATAAAACAAAGTATTTTGTTTTGAAGTTAATTTGAAAATTCTTTCTGTATCTTTTATTAAAATATAATACAAAAGGTTTCACTGGTCCAAAATCTAAAAATAGAGCCATGGGCTCTGTAGCCTCTTTAACCTTTGTAATGTTGATGTTCAAGACTTGACATTCATACCAGTTAGTTCTCAAGGTGAAAAACATCACCAAAAGTGTCTAGTGTAGGTGCCTTAGACAGGGGTCAAACATTTTTTTAAATCTTTACTTGCCCAAGGGCAAGAATAAACTGTACTTATACTTTTTTCCATACTTGCTCAGTATTTACAGACAATTTTGATAAATAAACAAAACAAAGATATTGTTTGTGTTTCTGTTTTCGTTTTATCTCAGGACTTCTCACAGCGTTACATATTTCAGACACCTAATGTCAGGATATTTCATACAAATTTTACATTTCATGACATTTGCTTTCAACATCGTACATGACCCATGGATACGAGTCTTTCCAAGAGTTAATAAACTTTCTTTCACGTTTTTTAATTTAAACGTCATACTTCTTTTTTTTAGGATGAAATGCTTTCCTCTTTATCTTCTTGCGAGATTTCTATTTTTGACGATTCCACTTTCTTATCCCTGCCTTAAAAACTCGATATGGATATGGACCGCTGTGACATATCGAAGTGTGTTGTCGCGATGAACACCGACTTATAACATAATCTTGTTAGTGATTGCGCTTACCTCGCCGACTTGTTTGAGAAGGATTCCAGCCTCGATCTAATGAAACATGATATACCCCTCTAGCCACAAATTGTAGTAAAGGGAAGTAACTCTTTCAGTTTTATAGTGGAGGTTTTTTATATTAATGTCTCGATATGCAGAAAGTTTAAATCTTAGGCCATGAATTTCGTGAAAAAAAATCCATTTTAAATTAGAAACTGCTAGGAAATAGGTTAGGAGGTCTTTTCAATGTTTACTTGCCACGGGGCAAATTGATATGCATTTTTACCAGCCTGACAATGAATACTTACTGTACCCAGTAGTTGGGCAATCATATTTTTTTTATCCCTGATTAGACGAGAAAGTCAAAAATTCCATATCTTATACCTTCAATCATGATACAAAGTAGAAAACAGATTCTTTATATTTTGATTTATTTTCACACTTACATATTTGTTCTCTTTTATCTTATGGAAATACTCTCTGTAAGCTCTTAAAGCATTTAAAATATAGAAATATGTGCATGTGATGCACATTGATGTCCCCCTTCCAAACTTTTAATCAAACCTAATCATCTTATTGCCACTTATACCAGAAACAATCCATACCAAACATATAACAAGTTCAATGGTGCATAATCCCTCCTGAATTCTGCAATTCCCAGTTGCAGAAAAAATTGCGGAAATAGGCTTCCAATGCAGAAAATGGTATGGTCCGTGGAAAAGTTATTTTCATGCAGTTTGCCTGCAGAACTCATCCTTTATTTGCCGTGGAATTTACTCATTTTATAAGTTGAAATTAAAAAAACCCAACCCAAATACGTGGAAAAATTTGCACGAGAACAAAAATATGTGTGAGTATACTAAAACAAACTAAAATACTGGTTACAAAGTATATTTTTCACAATTTTATCCTTTTAAAGCAATTAAATATCACCAAGCTCTAAAAGAAGTGTAAGAAATGTGTAAGAAATGAAGTATTTATTATTTTAGGCTTCTTTTTTAGTGTTTAAAGTTGCAGAATCTTATGCAGAATTTGGTAAAATTTGGTGCAGAATTGACTTAATCTGCCGCAGAATTCTTAATATTCCTCCACGGAATCCAGGATGAAATTTATATATTTGTCAACTTCTTTATTGTAGGTAGTGTGACATTTGATACTCACACAGTCATCAAATATTATAATTAGCATCAACAGCCCCCAATATGCACTAAGTTCAAAATTGTTTCCATGGAAACCAAGTAAGATGAAAAATTAATAATAATCAAAGTAGCAAAAGGCACCACCAAAGCACTAGATCTAACCACATACCAGGTTTAGTAAAATAATACTCATTAGATTTTTAGATATAGGTTGGAAAATTACCTTACCCCCATATGCACAAAGTACAAATTGTTTCAATGGAAACCAGAAAAAAAAAAAAAAGTACCCGAAAGGCACCACTCCATCACTAGATCTAACTACATACCAAGTTTCAAAATTGCGTAGGAAGTTCAATGGAGCATAAGGAAGAGTTTTATACATTGTCAACTTCTTTATTGTAGGGAATGTGACATTTGATACTCACAGTGATCAAATATCATAATTAGCATCTAGAGCCCCACTATATGCACTAACTTCAAATTGTTTCCATGGAAACCAGTAAAATATAAACAAATTGAGTAAGCAAAGTAGCAAAACGCACCACTTCATCACAAGAACTAACCACAAACCAAGTTTTTTAAAAAATTTAACGGTTTTTAAGATAAGGCCCAGAAACGAAAGCATCCCCCCTATTTACACTAAGTATAAATTGTTTCCATGGAAACCAGAAAAAAAAAAGCATTTCAGAATTACAGAATTACGGAACCACGGATGGAACTGAAAACATTATGTCTCACGCAAAGCTTTCCGGGGGACATAACAACTAAAAAATAACAATCTATTGCACTGGGATCAGAAGGTATTACCAACAAGGGGTGGACGGCTATAGCTAGTGAAAACAGACTTTGATAACCACTTCACCGCATAATTTCCACATGTTTTGCTTTGCTGCGAATATGTTCAAATTATACATGGATATGAAGATTTTTTTTTTTTATGATATAGAAAATTACAAAAATGTACCACTTGGTACATAAAATATGGTACACTTTTTGGCAACTGCGACATCACTTGCAGCTTCTTTACTGTCATTTACAAATTTATAGAGCATTGAAGACTATTTTATCCTCTTAATATTAATATAAAAGTGTTGATAATGTGATAAAATCATTTCTCAGTTCACAAGATGTGAATAGAGAATTTGCCTGTTTGTGCGATGTTTGCTGGGTCTTAACTGATTTTAGTATACATACCAATTTTATATGGAATTGAAGACGATCCTTTTTTCTCTAGTGATATATTATAAGTTACCATATGTCCGCGAGTTTGATATGGAGATATATCATGTGTTTGAGTTAAATATCAAACGAGAACGAAGCGAGTTTGATATGGAGATATATCATGTGTTCGAGTTAAATATCAAACGAGAACTTCGTTCGAGTTTGATATTTAACTCGAACACATGATATATCTCCATATCAAACTCGCGGACACATGGTAACGTATTTATCTCGACGAGGACCCTTATTGTATGCTTTAAATATGGCCTGAAAGATTGGATGGGTCAAAATGGCAGCTGATCTTGTCAGTAAAACTTTTTTATTTATAAAGTTACAAAAATGATTTTTACATCACCGTTTAAAACTCAAAAAGTATAGTCTAGTACCGTGCAGCGGTACTAGACAGTAAATGCGGATTAACAAAATTAAATAAACATAACGAGTATTGCAGGGCTTATTTAATTTTGATTGTTTGGTCACGTGACTTCGTATACACGTTCCACCTTGGAAACGTTCAATTTGAAGCGGCGCTAAAATCTCCGTAGTTTTCTGACTGTCATGGCCGACCGTCGTGAAAGGAGCATGTTAGTGTGAAAGTGTCGGGCGCATAGAACATGCAGGCATCACTGCATAACGCACTGGTTGGTTTGAATATGAATGAATGGTGATGACCTCGACTGATATGTGTATAGATTGGTTTTCTGGTTCAACATTCCAATCTCCAGCTCGTTGATGGACAACTCCGCTGCTAGCTAGTGAACCGACAGGTCGTTAGCAAGCCTTTGACTTGTCATGATTTTTTCTCGGCACCAACGTTTCATTTGTAGGAGAGTTTACTCTTGTTCCAGCAGTGTGATTATAAGATATGACTTTAATAAATGGGAAGATACAGTGAGCGTGTAAAGGTAGTGCTCAACAAACAAAGAGGGAGAAGGAGCCAAAAGGCTTTTTACTATTAGCACATGCGGAGGAGAGTTCGGGAAAATTTAGTGATTGTTATGCTTATTTTCATTTCTTATTTAAAAGAAATGATCAATGTAACTTTTGGAACATGTCCCCCCCATTATTTATAGCCACAATGAAACAAAACTTGGTAGCTTAGTGACAGCCAGATAATAAATACAAGCACTGATCTGACATTACTCCGTTTGAATGGCTGTCTGGGATTTGCCACTATAAAGGACAACGCTAATGAGTTAGTGTGTGAAAACCTAAGTGTGCTACTAGCATCTCGTCGGGAGATCATGCAGCAGAAACAAAATTCAATCCTGAATATTCTGCGATCCGCAACTTAAAGATTAGATTCAGAATTATTACTTTTTATTAACAAAATATTAATGATTTCTTCACAAAACATAACTGACCTGTGATCTTGGTTGCGTTGGCACAAACTCTCTAGCCATTGGGTTCAGTTTTGATCTTCTGCAATAAAAACAAAAGCAAATATTTTACTATTTTTTAAGCAGTGAAAAATATAGCAATTGACTCAGCTCATCAGTCTTTCATGATTAATTGTTTTAGGTCGAAGACCTGCATATAAAAATACCAGGTTTACAACGTAATATGAGTCATTATAAATCACACAACAAACTAAACATTGTGGTTAAAAATATTCTACTCAAGATGTCAGCAATCAGTTGATTTGCTTGAGTTGCATATACAACACCATGCCAAAAGTGTTGACAGAAAATGGCCGCTGTTGTTTTTTAGTCAGTGATGGCCGATATGTATTTGGACACAAATATTAAGTTCTTACATCAAAAAATGAAATTTTGTCTCACAACATAATTTAGGGGGTACTTTTTCACCTAACACCCACAGGAAGTGGGTGAAGCAAAGGACATCTTGTTTACATTGGTGATGAAGTAATGCTTACTGTCAGGAGGGAATTGACCCCCCAGTTAAAAGAAAGATTGATATTTCTAAAACAGAATGGAGATAAGAATTCTAACATTGCAAGAATTTTAGGAATACACAAGTCCACTGTCTCAAGAATTTGGAAGAAATTTCATGCTTGTGGTTCAGTAGAAAATATGGCTAGAAGTGGGAGGTCTAGATTGACAAACCAAAGAAGCGATCGCCGACTTTGCGGATGGTAAAAGGTTATTGGAGACAGTCTTTGACAGATTTGACATATGAATTCTACAATGTGTATATTCAAGTTGTATCTAAAAGAACTGTTCAAAGACGGCTACATTTCTACGGTTTCCAAAAATGTGCTTTTAGGAAGACTATCTCAATTTCTAAGGTAAACAGAAGAAAGAAAGATTGCTTGGTGTAGAAATAAGAGTCATTTACCACTTTACTGTTGGAAAAAAATAAATTATGATGAAACGCAGGTTGTAATTGAACAGAACAAATCTGTTTATGTTTGGAGAAAATCTGATGAGAAGTGGCGACTAGCGCGTCTAAATGCACTGAAGCTATCGGCTCACATTAATTGCATGTTTTGAGCTGCATTAAAAAGGATGGTGTTCGAACACTTGTGCCATTTGAGGGTACCCTGAACTCACAGAAGTACATAAACCTCATAGATTAACATTTATCGCCTGTTGTGACTAAAGTGTTTGGAAATGATGAATTTAATTTCCAAGATGACAATGCTACACACCTGACCTCAATATTATAGAAAATGTGTGGAAATGTGTCAAACTTAGGCCGAGTAAAGAAACTGCTGGCCTCAAAACACAATAGGACCTCATTGACTGTGTCTCTAGGATCTGGCAAAGTTTGACTCCTGTCTATACCAAGTTTATAGCTGTGAATTCCACGTAGATTGAAGAGTGTAGGGATTCAAAGAGGTGATATCACCAAATACTAGTCAAAATAGGGTAAAAAAAACTACTTTTAAAATTGTTTGTTTAATATTAGAAAATGTTAATTGAGGATAAGTACTTTCGGCGGTGGCCATTTTTCTTGCAACTATTTCGGCACAGTGCTGTAGGTCATTTTCAAAATTGGTAGGATTTGCATTTTTTCAGAGTGGAAAAAACAAACTTCTTAAAAATGGTTAACTCTATATCAAAAGAGATTAGCAAACACTTGATCATTAAAAAATAATAACATGCAGGCTTAGATGTATTGACCTACCTTTTCATTGTTTCAGAAGTAATTTAAGGTATGGAAAATGTCTTGACCAATACCAGGGCAAGGATTTTTAAATACAATTCAGGAAAAACTTTTTAGAATGTCATTCACATCTTTTACACCCAATAGATAAAACTTGATGGTCAACAGCTAGCTTGGACAACAAGGGTAACAGTATGGACAGGATTGATAATGGGTTCGAAAAAGGGCAGGGTGCTGCGCCCTGCTGTGAATAGTGGGGGAAACACTATTTTGTCCAACAAATGATACGAAGACTCACTCAGCAAGGTTACTTTTGGTGTCATCTTCTTTTTCTTCAGTCTTTTCTGTGCCTCTTTTGTCAACTGGTTCTTCTGTGAGCTGAATATATATCAATAAATTTTGCAATTAATTTGACCAACAAATTTGAATGATTAGAAGTTATTTAAGTGGAAACAAAAACAAAACATCACCTGCTGTGTGACAAACTAATGCACTTGCGATCCTCTTATAAAAAGAGCCATGCAGCTCAACAGGTTACAGCTTTCTAAGCCTATTGCTTCAGAGAAAAAGACAAGAATAGTAAAAAAGGATCTGGCCCCCAGGCCCTTACTATAGGCCACATGGTCACCAAATTCATAAATTAGAATTTCCAACAGCTGAGGGATCTGTACACAAGATTTAAGCTGTCTAGACCATTTGTTTGTAAAGAATTAGAGCCATGAACTCTGTAGCTAATGAGGCTATCTGATCTATAAATTAGAATCCCCATTAGCTAACTAGTCTGTACACAAAATTTCAGCTTTCTTGGCCTCTTGTTAGAAAAAAGACCCAAAAAACAGAACCATGGGCTCTGTAGTTCATGAGAATATCCATGATTTATTTTTTAAGGTGGGTTATAGTCAAAATGGCCAGTTACAAAATGGCAACACACCCCTAGTAAAAATGGCTAAATTACAAAATCTACATGACCACAAGCCCTAGTCAAAATGGCCATGTAATAAAATTTTGATTATTTAAGAATAAAATATTATTTTTATTTTGCAGTCACTTCATACTAGGTTAACATTTTGCATCAATTGATCAAGAGATAATTGCGGTATTAAAGAATCTAAAAGTGCACTTCCTTACCTACTGACAATAAACATTTATTTTTCAATGTTTCCATAACTAGAAAAAAGTGAACATGGCTCACATTCCCCGCAGCCCGTCTGATTTCTTCTCCCTCTAGTCTGAATTAATGATTCTGGATAACCTGTTTTACTAAAAATTACTGTAATAGTTTAAGAGTAAATCTGTCCCCATTGTACACCATATACTAAGTCAAAAAAATTATGTTTCCATGGAAACGACAATAAAAATGAATTCCAGAAAATTCAAATGTGGTCCAAACTGTAGATAAGGTTATGGTTAAAAAATGCAAAGTTTGGTTGATCTAGACTTAACAGTTTTTGAGTAAATTGACAGGACGGAAGGACGGACATAATGACCACTATATCCCTGTTTAATAACTGATACATCTAACACTTTGATACATTCTTAAAACACATATCTAATAATAACAGTTGTGTTAGATGAAACATTGATGAAAGCAATTACAGAGAGGCAACTAATAGAAGTCACAACTAGATAAAAGTTTTTAGATGTAAGATGAATCAAGTTATGAATTAAGCATCAATTTTATGTATTTCCTTTAGTTAAGATTGAAGATGTAATGCTGATGGCTCTTCATCTCACAGGCAGTATGCTTCCCCTACAGTGTCTGGCTAGCCAAAGCCTAATCCCTACTTGATAGTATCAATGAGCCGACGGCAGAGTGAATGTAACTGAATGTTGTTTTTAACAAGATTATCCCCTATTTGCCTAAGGGCATGTAATGTTTCAGTTTATTACCCACATGATCAGCGTATAGACAGTTGCATACTAATCCCGTACGTCACACGAATGTCGTATCGCACTGACCTGTGTCGTAACCATTTGACCCATATTCTAACGATTTGATTGGATAACCGTTGACCTTTCACTTGGGTCATGTTCTGACCGAACTACTTTTTCATTGATAACAATCACGTGCATTCATTCATTTTACAACTTTTACTACGTCATTTTCATAGGGTGTTACATCTCGTATGAACGATAGTACTTAAACTAATTACAAGAACAGATGAAATTGAAATAAATACACCACAAAACATATTTATACATATTTGGTAGACACTAAAAGTAATTTAAATTTGTTTGGAAAATAAATAGATTTCTAAAAGTTTGTCTGCTTTGTTTTGTTTACAATGTCTTTGGAAAACATGGCGACTTCCATTCGTGTCAACGACAGCGTGAAAACCGATGGTACTATCAGATTTCAGGTCACATAAATATACAGAGCGTGTACAAGTATTTAAGCACTACAACTGTTGACTACCGCCAGCTTAGCAACATCATTTCCTGTGACGGTGACCTTGCCCTTCAGCAAACCATGCAGCCCCAATCCAATGCAGTCACTGCCAGCACAATGCGACCATCACTAGCTCCGACTCCATCTCGTCCTGGGTTTGTGAACTCAATATTCTCTGCCCCCATCTATGTTGGCACGATAAACATTAACTTCTGTAGCAACCAATGTCAGGGTGGGGATAAGCGTGAGAATTCCGCAACACGTCCTGTGATCAAGCTGACTCAAATGCTAAACTAGGTCTCGCTTTAAGTGTTGTTCAAGTGATGGTTGACGGTAGATTTTGTGTGGGGCGAAATGACAAAAACAAAAGTTGTACGCTATTCACTTGTGAAAAAATGAAATTTGCTTCTTTTGAAGCTTGAGTTTGTTGTCTCTTAAGTTGCCCCTTTGGTTTTGTTTTCTTTTAATTGAAAAACCTATATGGTTTCGGTTTGAAAACATGAAAACTACAAAAAAAAACAGTATTTTTCCATTTTTTTTTGCATTTAGAACATTGGTAATAAATAAAATACCACAGTCGGTCTCATTACCTACGAATTAAGTCATTTCGTATAATTTGTACGTAATGAGACCTCGTGTAGTATTCTCTATTTATTTTACCTCTAAGAATGATATAAATGTTTCTAAAACAAGAACAAAGTATCATTTGTAAATCATTTTAACTGAAGAATATGTCTAAAAATGATTGACTAATGTTAAAAATCATTATTTCATGTAGATATAGGGAGAGGTGTGTAACCTATGATTGTATCCAAGCTGATCACTCTCCTAGCAACACATATATTAAATGTCAAAACATGTCAAGGAAGTGTATTGAGAACCTTTTTTAATACCGCTGTCATCCTTCAATTTATCAATGCAACAGGTTAACCTAATCTAAATGAAAAAGGAAATCACAGGAACAATCATAATGTCTTCTTCAGTAACTAAACTTTTATTAAATGGCTATTTTGACTTTCTGGTGTGGCCATTTTGACTAAGGGGTATATGGCCATTTTGACCTGCACCCATTTAAGGTTGGACATCTAAAACAAATGTTTCTCAAGTAATGCATTGTCAAAATACCTGAACTGGCTTTCAATATAGTGATGGATGTGAATTCTATAAGCTTAGAATAAGTAGCGTGGCCGGCCTTCAAAAGTCACCCAATCCAATTCAACCCTTTACAACCCACACAGACAGATATACTAGCCAAGAAAGAAAGAAAAGAAAAGGAGAGAGAGAGGGTAGTGTTGCTCCCAGGTGATCAGCAAAGCCTATTTTGAGCCTTCATTTGCAATGGTGAAAGTAACCAATTTCTGAAAAGTCTCGGGGACATTAAGCTTAACCCTTTACATACTGAAAATATTATTTATAAAGTTGCTTCATAAACCCAAGATTTTTTTACATGTCGCTTGAATACCACAGCCATTGCATGGGCTCAATACCAGAGAAAAATGCAAAATTTAGTATATTTCTGAAAATGATTCACAAGATGTTTTGTGTGATACATGAGGTGACAAAAATCTAAGAAACAGGTGAGTAATTAGATAATTTTAGCTTTCTATGTTCAGAAATATATGTTTTATGATATTAGTTGTGTTTTTTTTAAATCATAAAGGAAAATCACATCAGTTGTAATTGTTGCATTAATAAGAATAAATTTGGATATATTCTTATTAATGTTTTTTCAGGGAATAAATCGGTATAAAGTTATTTGTAAAATTCAATCTGGAATAAAACATCAGTTATTTGATTATGTTGATAAGGAAAATTGAAATTATCAAGAGTGAGCTAGAGTATCTCAAATTCACGCAAGTTTCTTCTTGAAAAATAACAACAATACATTTTAATGTTGCTAGAAGAATAAGAAAATTATTGAAAATGTTCATCTTGCTAGAAAATCTTCTGTGTTGACAAACTACAGAGACACGGTCACTGCCAACGAGACATGTACTGTTTCAGGAACAAAGCTACAATTGACGCGTGAGAGGAATCAAGTCCAATTATGTTCCTTCATCATTTGCCAAAAATTTGTGATGATGCAATCATTTCTACATAAAATATCTGTCAAAATCATTTTCATTTTCTAAATATGTATTCAAAAGCAATTGTTTTTCATCATGAATTACGAAAAGACAACCCAGAAGTAAATTACGCAGCTGATCAGAGCATGTGGTCGAAACATTGTCAATACAACATTCGATTTAACACTAATTGATTCGAGTTTATAAAATGTTATTAGATTGAGGTGACATTTTATGACAACAAATATTCGATAATGTAAAAAATGATGAAAAAATAAAAAGATAATCATGACCACAACAGTATTTGGAGATTGTTTATTGTCGCATATTTATCTTGTAATCATTCATAATTTCTTGGCATTTCCATTTAGTATGATAAAGTGATATCATTGTGTTCATAATGATTAATAATAAATGAGAAGATATAACTTTTAACAATCGCTAATCTGGCCGAATTGCCATCATGCGATTGTTGACTATTGTTTGTTATCAAGAAAATAGTTTTTAGAATAATCCTCCTGTTTGGCATTGTCGAATAATTTTCACTAAATATTGACAGAAAACATGTGACACACTTTCATTTGATGTTTAAAAATAAGAGTAAACTGATACTCAAAATTTGACTGGTGCTTGATTTGCCTGTGCTTGATCTTCATATAATGTTTGCCATGAAATTGTAGTTATTATCAGTCTTGAAATATTTTTTTCCATCTGAGGTTCAAGCCTTGACATAAAACACTGAACAAAATATCAAAAGTTCTACATTATTATGATTTTTTTAATAATTCTTAATATAAATGTTAATGTTTATAGAAAAAATATTTAAACATCTTATGTAATATGAAACAATTATCTTATATTTACAAAAAGTATAATTAACATCTCATATGAAATAAGTGAATTGTTGACAAACTGAAGCAAAGTTAACTATCCTCTTTTTGAACAAGTTTATTTGAATGCATGACATGTCGATGTAAGAAACACCGTCAGAAATAACTGTATTTACTCCAAATAAATTATTTTCAAATGTTAAATTTTACATAACCACAAACATATTTCACTATTTTCTTTGGAATATATGAATGTCTGATTACAATATTGTAAAGTGTGTGAAAGGTCGCTACTCAAATATGTTCAGTTTGGTAATGAAAGACGTTTATGAATGCCACTTTTGATGGGCCGCTTAGATCTATCTGGCCACAAACCAGTGAATGCATGACTGGTCACACGCCCTTTTTGTGACGTCATAAACAGAATCATTGCCTCCTGATCTATACATCTATCGTAACATATCACAGAAAAAAAAAAATAATTAATGATTTTCAGAGACTGTTTTCCACTCAGTTAGATAAATCATTTGACGCGTTTGGTGTAAAAAAGATATCCACATCAATGGTACTTAAAGAATTATTTAAGGCGGTATTTCAGTTGAAATAATGATGTGCCACTTTGTACAGTATGTTTATTACGTCACATCCGCACGAATTTTATGGCCCCTAGCCCAGGCGGGTTTTTCACAGCCGATAGTTATGCTGTCTAAATGAAAGGCTAATTAAAAGTGTTTATTGGAAAAATTAACAAAAATCAAGCCCAGTTCTTATTTTGTTAAATAATCTTTGAACGATAATCGAGAAGTAATAAAGTCGAGGTTAGCAGTTGTTTAAAGAAATATGAAATAAGTGTTCGCCACTAACATGGATGGCAATGTCCCCCACCGTTATGACATATTATTTATCTTTTGGTACAATGAATGTATCGCATTTACAATGTATTACACAGTGGTCCAAGTGTCATGGTGACCTTGAAAATGAGGTCAAGGTCACCAATGTTGACTGGCATCCGAGTCTTCCTCAATTGAAGGCAGATATGAACACTTGAGGTGCTAAGCTTCATGAGTTATCGCGTTAACAAGAATCTGGACGTACGTACATACAGACGCCGCTGAATTCATAGTCCCTTGTTCCGCGTTTCAGCGGGCGACAATTAAGGCATACTTTTAAGTAAGTTTGTATATTTGTGTCTATTAAATATAAATAAAAATTAGATAAGTATGATAGAAGACTTAATTTTGTGTAAACAAAACTCTCCACCACTGCCAAATCTGTCAAAACAATTTCATTATTTTGCTTCAAAAACAAACTATTTGTCATTATCAAATGTCGCAATGGTGCACATCTTTACAAAATTCATGATTCAATTACTTGAATTTTCCTTTGTAGACTACTGTCAAAAACATTCAAACATCGTCTTTACAGTGGTTATATTCTGGACATTCAACATAATATTATGCAGTTAATTTTAACTAGTGGCATGATACCGTCAGACCCTAACTCCACCAGTTGATGTTAGCATCATTCAGCGCATGCGTGCAGCGAGAAAAAAAAATGTGAAACTCGCGACTTAGAAATGGTATAGTAATGTGACAAGTTTTGGGTCTATACAGGACTGTCCTCTGTCATGGCATTGAAGAATAAGTGAATGAAAGAATGAATGAATGATGAATAAAGCAATGAATGAACGAGTTTGAGTCTTCATGTCTGGAAAATGTTACTAAAAATTTCAGCCTACTAATGCCAATTGACCATTTTCCAGTTACGTGAAATGGGTCAGTTAAGTGACGTCCCTTTAATGTAGGCACGTTAGGTTGAATGTTTTTTTGGGCAACTTTCCATGCTTTCATTCCCTATAACTAGAATAGGTCTCAAATGATTAAAAATCATATATGCCAACATGAAAACAATGAATGAAGGCAAATATGTTTGAAATAATTATTAAGTTAGAACTAGTCTGATGGGGCTTTCCAAGGTGAGAGTCGGCGGCTGACGGTACTGAGTAGAAATTCGGATCCACTAAAGGATGCGGGATGGTAGACTAAGGTATATACCATAGTAGAATAAGCTTAAAGGAGGGGAACCATCCAACGAATTTGACAACTCAGAATATCAAAAGCAAACTGTTTAATATGTGACGTTTTGCCGCCCTTATGGTTAAAGGAGGGGAACCATCCAACGAATTTGACAACTCTTGAGTATCAAAAGCAAACTGTTTAATAAGTGACGTTTCGCCGCCCTTATGAAGAAAAAAGGTCTGAATTACGTCACATATTACCAGTATATTAAACAGTTTGCTTTTGATACTCTGAGTTGTCAAATTCGTTGGATGGTTCCCCTCCTTTAAACTGAATTGATAAAGTGTTATTCATAGTGGTAATAACATACATGGAATCATATATTTTGCATGTTAAATCGAACTAGAGGTGAAAAAATTAAATCATATTTTTTAGGAGACATGATATGGCATTTTGTTAAGCTTTCAATAAGCATGTACCCTTATTGACGAGTATGAGGATAAACTGAATGATCAGACCAGAATTAGAATTCAGCTTCTCCACATTTTTTTCTACTCATAGACCATAATAAGACTGTGCATTTGTACAGTTAAGTAAATGTTTGTAAATTTCAAGTGCATGTGTTAATGCGTAGAAGAACTAAAGAATGTTAATAAACATGACTTATCTGGAAAACTGCTTGCTTTATCACAAAATTATCATGAATTAAAAGCTTTTTTGGGGGGGGTGTGTGTGTGTGTGTGTGTGTCAAATGGGCGCTTATGGCATATATACAGTTTATCATGTTTAGAAATATGCACACAAATGTAAATGTTTGTTTTGCTACAGTAACAAAGGATGGATTATTAATGGCTGTTTGAAATTTTGTAAAGAATAAACCTCACTCAAATTCTTCAGTTTTCAGTATTATTTATCATACCTGACCACAGAATACTTTAAAAATTTTCACATATCTTCTACACTTCTAGGGGGATTGCTGCCAATGTTATGCATTTCCATGTGGAGTTTTTATAATTTTCTGTTTTTGTAATGGATATACCTCTTATATATCTATGTTTTGTCAAACTGGTTACACAATGCTTTCATAATTTTTGTGAAATAAATCGTTGATGCTAGTCATACAAATATCAACGTCAACAATGTAATTAATATCCCTATGTGTAGGTCGGCATATATAGAGGTCTATGTACAATCAGGTGCTGTCACAATTAATGGCTTATTTTATTTTTTAATTGGAGGGAAAGAATTGAAAAACCGTTAAACAAATTTAACTCCTGGTTATCCTTTTGAAACCACGACATTCCTATGCCATAAAGCCAACTTCTCAACACCTGTACCTGTGCTCCTGCAATTGTTCCCATTGACACCAAGCGTGACATTGTCCACGGTCAAAGGTAGATAACTCTGAACGTCAAAACTGGAAAATGGTCAATTGGTTCTGGAGAAAATTAAGTTTTTAGGGACAATGTCTGCCACGCCCATGGGGTCAGTCCCAAATGGACAAATTCAGATCACTTAGGTGCAAAGTACATCCCAATCTGTTCACAAGGTTTCAGCTTCCTAGTTCTTTGCTTCTTCAGAAGATGAAAATAGATTTATGAGAGTGGCGCTTGTTGTCCTTATTAGGGGTGACAGGGTCACCAAATCTATAAATCAGAATCCCCATCAGTTAAGGAGTCTGTTTACAAAGTTTCAGCTTTCTAGATCATTTTGCTTCTGGAGCAGAAGATGAAAATAAGTCTTTAGGGTGTGGCCCCTGTAGCCCTTATTTGGGGTTACAGGGTCACCAAATCTATAAATTACAAAAAGATTTCAGATTTCCTGAGCCAATTTTAAGGTTACGCCGACGGATGCCTGACAACGGGCCATGTCATAAGCCCATCTAACCTTTCAAGTCTGATAAGTTATAAATTAGGAATGGTCAAACTGATGGATGCCTGGCGGCCAAAAATGACTGCAAAACGCTATCAGGTCCTACAAAAAAGGTCAAATGGAAATTTTCCCTAAAGGCGACTGAAACCAAATTCTTTTAACTATGGAAATACACTTTTTCATCGAACAGAATGGTCTCACAAATGTTTGAACCTTATACCTGGCTCTTTATTTTCATTTTATTGAAACAATGGCAATTGTGAGTCTGGTTTTCGATAATGTCATCTCTGAGTTTGCTGTCATTTTTGACATAATAGAAATTTTCTACTAACCTTGCTAACATTTTCTACAATATAAGATGTCTTTGTGAGACTTATGACATTCTTTGACCAAATGATTACCAAAATTCCTTTTATATTTACAATGTGGCCCAGAGATAAATTCGAATTGTTGTCAAATCTCAACACAATGCTCATTGGCTGTAACAGATGCCTCTGATTGCAAACTAATTTTGACAGAAAATAAACATCAGTAATTTAGCTTAATGACTACTTTCTATCTAATAAATAAAAAGGAACGTTAAAATGTTTCCTGAAAATGTTTGATACTAAATTAGCCAATTGAAGGACGTGTTACAAGGCAATAGGTCACACATAGTGTGAGATGGAATCTGTAAAAATGAAACTGTTGATTTGAAATCTTAGGCAATCATGTTGATCTGATTAACTTTTCAAAACATTTCACTACCTGCAACCAAATTATCATTAGCAAAGGCATTAAAAATGATGAATATTTGACAAAATAATAACTATGGTTGCCTATAGGGACTGCAACCAAACTCTAAATTAACTTGATTCTTATGATGATTTGCCATTTTGCAACTAAACTCAATTATTCCTTGCAACACATCATTTCAGCTTTTAGAATATTTTCATTTATCATACAATGGATAGTGTTCTCGGCATAATAAAGTCAACGGATATTTTCGATATCCGTTGGGGTCATATGCGGTTACCCAGGCAAATTACAGAGGTCAAGTGCCAGAACTTTTTCTGAAAATTACTATGACGTCACACGCTTTATCATTTGGAATGCCTGCACAAAATGGCTTCAGCAAATTATTCGTCATCTACTGCATCAAAATTAAGTTGAAGAAATGACAAACAGACTTTGTGCAGCTATTTCGTGAAGTTCATGATCAAGCAGTGCAAAATAACTTAATTACATCGCTGGTTGAAATCAACCAAAATATATAGGCCTAGCTATTTCAATGAATGAACTGGGTTATATTTTACTCACGGGAACCCAAGGCAGATTGAATCACATGTTCAATGGCCTCATATTTAGCTTCGATGTATCATACATGTTTTCATCATTTATTGGGTGTTGGAAATTAAGTGGAGTAAGTATTAGTTAATCTATCCGTAACGCTGCGTTTACACAAGCCGCCATTTGCATTTGGAAAAGGCAAGGAACTCTCGTTCTAAGTGAGACACGCTCGCCGCCCGAGTACGTGTGAATGCAATGGCGAAAGCTTTCGGGTTCAAATCTACACGTACTTTCGAAACGGAAATTTATTTTCGTTTACATCTTTTTTATTTAGAAACAAATTCTAAGACCAACTGGAACATTTAGATCATGCCATCATAACAGCTCTGTTGCCTCAAAGGCAAAGAATGGAGGATTAATTTAATGTCAATTTACCGTCATTACGCTTTTCATTTGCATATATCAATGCGCACATTTGAAGATAACTTTTACAGCTCCAGTAATGACGGCAGACCTTTTTTTGGCAAAATGAATGCGGAATGACATTGTATGATAAAGAGGTTATCATGCGAGTATGTTTTGGGATGGTAAATATCCTGCATTAGGAATAAACACTATGTATTTACCATCCCAAAACATACTCGCATGATAACCTCTATATATTTAACCAATTTAATGGACAAGGTTGCATTTTAAATCTGTTTTAGATACCCAGTGATTCGGTCACCTTAAATACTCATAGACCGGCCTGATGACCTAATACCTAAAACTGATCAGGGGGCTAAAAGTCAAACATGATTATTACCTTAAAATTCTCTCCAAATTCTTTCAATTCAGCTATTTGTCTTCCTGCAAAAACAAAACAAAGAATTATTATAATTTACAACTAAAAAAGAAAACTTAGTCCGCATAAAACTAGTTATAAAAATGTCTTCTTATGTGGAAGACTGGCAAAAGAAATATAAAGCCATGGGCTCTGCAGTTCATTAGCATATAAAACATAACATCATAAGGCTGGGGCTGTAGTGTTTTTCAAAGCTTTTTACTACTAGCCAAAAAAAAAACTTATTTTAGGGTGTGACCCATGTGACTAGTGACTGGCCAAAAAGGAACAAAATCTAAAATTTATCTTCCCTATTAGCCACTGAGTTTGTTGACACAAATCCACCTTTCTTGACCTTTTGCTTCTGGTAAAAAAGATATGTATTGTGGGTGTGGCCAATGTGGCCCTTGTTAGGGTCAACAATTTATTTAACTAACGTTAACATCCTCACTCGTACCTGTTTTCAAAATTTCAAAAACTCAAAAGGTTAACGGTTTGATGGATAGATGGACAGATTGATAGGAAGGACTAACGCTGCATGCCATTCCATGTCAACTCATATTTTTATGGACTATTTGTTTTATTGATTGCCAAATGACTGGAAGGTTGGGATTCTGGAGGTAAATGGATATTTCAACTGGTACTGACATATTCAGGAGTGGTTGGTGCCACCTTCAATTAAGAAACTTCACTGAACCAAGAGTTTGTTAAACAAGATATCAAGCTTTGTTAAAATCCTAATTCTTAAAAAAAAAAGGGCATCGGCTACACTGATCTTCAGGACACCAGTCAACTGAAGATTAGAGGATGTACATTCTGACGCGCCAAATATACACAAAGATGTTAATCTGAAAATTTTAGCATCCTATTGCATTTGGTGTTGTTTTCTTTAAAAATTGGAGTGGGGATTGAGGGTTGGGGTAGGGCATGTCTTTAAATTGCCACTTTATTTACTTGTGTAAAAACACAAAAGAACATTTCAATTAATCAAAAGTGAATCTTACCTCTAGGGTTTCTTCTATCCTTACTTTGTGTTTGGATATTACTGGCAGGCTCACCACAATCAGCTATCACTGCTATAGAGGGTTGTTGTATTGAACCAATCCCACTTAATGTTGAGCTTGGTTCTGGACTAGATTTGTTTAATGGAGGCTCATTTTGTTTCTCTTCTTTTTCTGAAATTTTATTACCATCAAAAATGAAAATAGCTTGGGAAAGACTTAAAGAAGTGTGCATATGATTATAGTTTATGCAAGGCACAAGGTTTGATATATGACCTACCGATCAGGTTTTTGTTAGCAGTATGTTTCAATTTAGATTCTGAGCTAATCTATGAGTGGTCAATAACCGAAATCCTTCTTATGCAAGAAAAAAATACATTGATTTATAAACTATCTATTTGGCATCTTTTAAGTCAATGTTAGAGTCCCTATACTAGTTGTCTAGGCCTCTTGCTTCGTGAGAAGAAGACAAAATAGGCACTGCCCCTGTGGCGCTTATCAAGGTCACAGGGTCACAAAATCTATTAATTAGAATCCAAATCAGCTAAGGAAAGCAGGGTGTTCAAAGTAGCAAAAGGCACAACTACACCACTAGATCTAACCACACGCCAGGTTTCATAATAAGAATATTGAACAGTATTTAAGATATGGCCCGGAAATAAATGCACACGATCTCTCTATTCCATATTCACAAAGTTCAAATGGTTTCCATGGAATCCAGAAAAATATAAAAAGATGTAACCACATGCCAGGTTTTGCAAACAAAATTCTGAACAACTTTTTATTCATGGCCCGGAAACGAAAGCACAAGGTCTTTATCCTCAAAAAAAACCTTTGAATTGTTACCACAAAAAGCAGAAAAAATATTCAAACTAGAATAACCAAAGCAGCAAAAGGCCTCACTCCACCACAAATTTTTGTAAAAGAAATATTGAACATTTTCTGGATACCACCCAGAAATTAATGCATTTCTGAATTACGGAATTACGAACACAGTAGAAAACATTATGTTTCCCCGCAAAGCTTTTCAAAGAACATAACAAAGGAAGCAACTCTACACAATTTCCATCCGGGTTACACTGAATAGAAACAGATGAGAAATACCGATTCCAAAACAAGGGTCTCGAAAGCCTGTTTACTGGCAGACAACCTGCTCCACGATTATTTAATGAGAGATCAAGAACTAACCTATAGACATGAGTCTCAATGTGACAAAGATAATATTCTTTGGAGAAGAATTCATTTAATCATTTTAGGTATACTTAAAATTTGGACTTATTTCTTACCTCCATTCATGTTGATATTCATTATTGGACGTATATGATCATCTTTCAAACCAACAGAAGCCACAGGCTGCGGATGCTGGCCTACTTGAGTCTGTATGTTTTTTGATGGAGATGCTTGTCGCTGTTGTCCTCCATGATCTGATATAGCTCGCCGGGGCATGCCAGAATTGCCTCGTCTGTTGTGGGGAGGAATATATCTGTGAAAAATTTATCAATAAACGTTAACCAAAATCAAATATTTATCTAGAAAAGCCTGATGTCAAGTAAGGGTTACAGGATGTGGACTGAAGATGAATTCCTGTGTACATGCTTGAAACTAATAAACATCCAGTGAGTTCACTATTACAGTTTGGGATCTTTTACAAGCAATTTTCCTCAAATATCTTACAATCTCTCTTAGTAGTTACCTAAACGAGGTTTCTCTGCCCAGGGCACTACTTATCTCAATATTACAGTACACATGTCCCTCTTCAAATAACTATATTTCATTGACTATAGCTTTTAAAAGGTTTAAGTCAAAGTGTTGATCAAAAATCACTTTTGAAATACAACTCAAATCTAATTTTTTCTATCTGAAAATGTTAGGATATGCAGTCTCGAATGTGTATACTCTACAATCCTACGCTCCAAACCAATTATACCACTTTAACACAGCAACTGAGCTGAAAGAGGTGTTACCATTTGCTCTTTAATAACAAATATCTGGTGGATAAATTGACTGTGGGATAAATAAGTGTGTTTTTTTGCCCAATTTTCAAGGTTTTTTTTAATCTCCTAAAAAGTAGGTGGGAAAATTTTGCCTTTTAATAGGTTTTGTTTTTTCACTGCTGCGTAGCCAAAATAAAATGAATTTTTTTATAAATATACCACACTAGTAGCATTTAGATCTCATGACTTCGTTGGTTTTTTTTACACAATTTTGAACGTTTCTTGCTCAGAACTTGTTACTTCATACTTTGAATGAGAATATGTCCAAAGAATTCCCAGTGGGTATAATCAATAAATGATTTAAAGATGCTATTTTTTATTTCAAGATTTGCCTTATCTTGTGTCTTTGACCTTGGACATTCAAGATCACACATCTATTAACACTTTTTATTGGATGAAACAATTAAGTAATGATTAAAAGTGTTAAAAAGTTTTTCAAGATGTTACCTTGTTGTGACCTTGACCTTTGACCAATTGTAGCAAAAACATTTACAAATTTTGGTACTCTCTAGATGCTATATACCAAATTAGAGCCTCATAGCACATTTTCAAGTTACAGTGTTTTCAAGGATTCTTTTCAAAGACTTCCCTACTCGTGACCTTAACCTTAGACCTTCATTAAGAACATGTCAAAAGAATTTCGGGGGGGATTAATCAATCACTTGGAAATATGAGTTCTCAATACCTATTTCTTGCTTCAATATTTGATTAAAGGGTGAACATGGTCATAACCAATATATTGTGACCATGACCTTTGGCATTCAAAATCACATAATCTATGATCACTTTTCATTGACAATAACAAAGATAATGATCAAAAGTGTTAATAAATCAAAATAAAGCATTTTTGCAAAACCATGCAGAGATGACCTCACCTTTACCTTTGATCAATGGTTGCAAAAACCTTTTCAAGTTTTGGTACTTCTCAATATATGATACATACCAAATAAGAGCCTCCACTCACAAATGTTATCTTTTATTGTTTACAAGGGTTTTCTTTTGGATATCATCACTCATGACATTTACCTTTGACTTCTAATGTCAAAAAATTGCCCCTGGGTATAAGAAAGAAGTTAAGTATATCAGTTTGGAAAACCTTAGTGGGGAAAAAAACAATTTGTGTCAGCAGCAAGGGTAATGGCTACTTAGTTAGGCTGCTAAACACGAGTTAGGGAGCGACTATTTTGCTCAATTTACACACCTTTATTTATTTGCTCAATTTGCTCACTTCTCACTAACATTCTACCCCCATCTTCCGAGTCTACCAAGGGAAACTGCATAGATACATGAATTTACTATTCTCCTGCCCCTGATCACTATAAGCTTAATCGCTGTCCAGTCTTAATGGGCTCAGTCTTACACAACAGCATTGCTGACAATTTAATTTCATGTTTATATTTTGATTATTAATTGTGCTCAGACATAAAATTGGGCTCGTTTGCATATTATTGAGGGCAGGCCAATGACATGTACACATCATCATGTACGTCTCCGTCCTACTAGGATTTTAATTTCAAAATTTAAGATGCAAAACATTGATGGTTAAAGAGAGAGAGACAAAAGAGAGTATTCGTAACATTATATAGACCAACCAATTCTATAACATTTTATTTCATTATATGTTAGGTAGTTTCATTCACTTAAGCACTAATCACAATTGATGAAACGAGGGCTGTCTCAAAAATTTCCGGCCTGACCATCAAAATCAAAGAAACATTCCAGTTTTTATGACTTATTTTTCGACATAATCACCCTTGACCTCAATGCATTTGCTCCAGCGTTTTTGTAACATCTGCAACCCATCTGAAAACAGTTCTTATCACGAGACCCCAAAAACTCCTCTACTGCAGCAATGATGTCATTGTCAGTCTCAAACCTTTGGCCACGGAGCTGTTTTCAGTCGAGGGCTAGGTCTGGAGAATAGGCAGGGTGGGGGAGAATCCTGAACCCACAATCCTGTGCTGCTCTGACTGCAATTTGGGCGGTGTGAACAGGAGCATTGTCCTGCAACAGCCACACACCTTTGCCCAGTTTACCCCTTTGTTTCTCTTTGATTTTTTCTCGTAATTGTCGTAGTTCATTTGCGTAATAAGTGCCATTGATTGAAGAACCTTTCTTTAAATAATCAATCATTATTTCACCCTGGGAGTCCCAAAAAACGGATGCCATGACCTTCCGACTGGAGGAACAAGATTTTAACTTTTAAGGGGTGGGTGATGTGCTGTGTTTCCATTTCATGCTTTGGCTTTTTGTCTCAGGATCAAAATGATTCTGGGTCTGCACGATACTCCTAAAGAAGTTGCTGACTGACCATGACACGTTTCCACTTTTGTTCCTCAAATAACATTCTGGGGACCCAGCATGCTGATACCTTATTCATACGTAAATGTTCATGTATAATTCAATAAACTGATGTTTTACTGACGTGGTGAGTATCAGCTATGTATCTGATAGTCACTCGCCTGTCTTGCATTATTGTGTCAAGGACAG
Organism: Phorcus lineatus; assembly: GCA_921293015.1. Classification (NCBI taxonomy): domain Eukaryota; kingdom Metazoa; phylum Mollusca; class Gastropoda; order Trochida; family Trochidae; genus Phorcus; species Phorcus lineatus. Next base: position 15,688,415 of record OV121089.1, read on the forward strand.
CCTCAATGTTTTCACCTGTGGTGACATCAGATGGACGACCAGGACGGGGCTCGTCTTTAGTGCTTACTCTACCCCGTATAAATTCAGCACACCAATGTTTTATGGTGCTATATGAAGGAGCAGAGTCTCCTAATGTTTGTAACATATCCCCATGAATTTCCTTTGGAGTGCATTTTTAAAACTCAGAAATTTGATAAAAGTCCTACATTCTCTTTTCTCCATTTCAGTAAAAGATGTGAGGGTACCTTTGAATGACAGGCTATTACATGCAATTGAAGAGTATGCATCTTGTGATTTTCATGCCATTTACACATTAATGAAGGTTCTTCATGCACACACAGTATGGTTGCGTTTCAGGCATGTTTTCATATTCTGGCCGGAAACTTTTGGGACAACCCTCGTACATTATTCAGGGAAGTTACTAATATCAGTGGTGTTAGCAACAAGCAGACGCCTTTTGCAGAAAATCAATCAAATAACATATCATACCTTTATGTCATGTTATGTTCATGTTATCATAGACTCTTTAATTGTTATTTTGACTTGAAATACAGAAAAGGATCAACAAGCAGACTTGGTCAGCTATAAATGAAACACATTGAACAAAACATATAGAATGTATTCTATAACAGAACCTTAATAACATATAAACTCACAGGCAAAAGAAACGCTATCATTATGAAAAAAATCAAACTCAGATTCAAACCCAATCACATAAAAACACATCGCCCAAATACAACTATGATTGTTTCATATTGAACTGTGGTATCAAACGCATGCTTTTCCCAAATTTTGTCAAATTAGGGTTTTAACTATTTTCATGCAAAGCAAAATAGCCCCATGCTCGATGGGTATAAAACCATTGCGAATTGGTTGGCAGACACCCACTTTGTAAATAAAACACTTGAAGAATGACAAGATTGACTTTACAACAACGTGAGTGACCAATCGGAATGATTGAAATGGGAGCCACCCACACCCATGTTGCAAGAAGGCTTGGCTGTCACCATACAACTGTCACAAGACTAATGCAACATTATCGCCTTTCGGGACAGACCTCAGACGGACCAAGATCAGGCCGACCAAGAGTCACAACCCACCATGACTACCAATATCTGCGCATGTTATACCTCAGAAACCGCTTTCTAACAGTGACGTCATCAGCGTCGAATGCCCCGGGTCACCGGTTAAGCAGACGCACAGTGGCCAGACTTTTAAGGTCCCATGGCATCAGGGCATACAGACCGTTCCGGGGACAGCTGTTGACAGCCAAACGAAGACCGAAATGGGCGTTATTAATGTGACCTGTTTTCAACACACTGGTGCACCGGGATCAGTCATGACAGTGAACTTGGACTTCTTGACCCCCAGACCAATATGGGAGACTGTGCTAATGATACCGGAAGCTGATTTGTTGCATTTTTTATGAATATGATATTGTCACATGTTCTTGTTGAATAAAACTTTTGTTTTTTTAATCTAATTTTTGTATTTATTCTGCAATCTAGATTTAAATGCATGGTAGCATTTCTTTTGCCCATGAGTTTATTATATGTGAAACTATCCTCAGCAGATTGGTTATTACTTTATCCTTAAAAAATTGGGCTTTGATTAAATGTTTTACCATTCTACCCTGTAAACTGTATAGTAACTTGATTTTCCTTTTAAACGACAAAACTAATATTCTTAAGAAGCCGAAAACCCTTAACTACACATGATTGTTCTTCATATAAAGTTTCAATGATTTCCAGTTCAGACAAATTTTTTTTCAGTAATTGAAACTTCCAAAAGAATAGAAGGAATAAATTGAAAACCCCAAAAGGCATCACTAGATATGAAATGTTTCCATAAATCAAGTTTCAATGAGCTAGGCCTTATGGTTGTTAAGTTCTGGTTCAGAAACAAATTTTTTAGTTGTTTTACATGGAAAAGGAGAAAACTATATGTAGGTATGAGTTGAAAACCTAAAAGGCACCACTACAGTGCACATTCTGTCTGAATTTAGTCACAACCTGTCATACAGCAAAAATTAACATATTTTATGCATTGGTACCCAAAGGAGGATCCCCTTCTGAAAGAGAATTCAATGTTGAATTGTCTGATTTCAATTTGAAGAGACTCATTTACAGGTTATGTAATGGACATTTATTCAATTTTATCGTCAATGTTGTGTTTATACCTCTTTACTGTTACGTCAGAAATGGTACAGTTTACAACTTTTTACCATAAGCTAAACATATCCGTTATCTAATAGATCAGGTATTTGTGATGTTGATGCCTACTAACTAATAAATGTGTCTTTCATGTCTATTAGATGTACATGCAATGGAGAGCGGTTATAGATTGAAAATATTTGAAGCAAAATCGCTCGTGAGTTGCACTTTAAGCTACAAGGCAGGGGTATATTAACTTGTCGCCTTTAGAGCTTCTGATCTGTTATTTGCACTAAGTGGCCATAACTCATAAAACTATTTTGCAATCAGCTTTCAAACCATATCAAAAGTATCATCAGGTTTACCTACAACCAAAATGTCATTCATCAAGATGTGATACGTAATAGTTAGTAGAAGATGTGTCAGCATTGGAGCATCAGCCCTGTAATTGAGACAAAACGCCACAAATTTCATGGGCCATAGCTCCATCAAAAATAACAATTTGGAATCAGCTTTGCAACAATAACCAAAATTTCATTCATTTAAATGTAAATGTCCTACAATTGGCGCATCAGACATGTCATTTTCACCAAGTTCAATAAAACATTCAATGGCCATCACTCTGTCCAAAAGTTTTTTGAAGTTTATCAAGAGCATCATCAAGGGTACCCATAACCAAAATTTAATTCATTCAGATGTAATAGTTTCTGAGAAAAAATTGTCCCATTGCATGACATGGAACTAAGTCCAAAAAGTGACGTTTCCATGAAGAAAAAAAAAGAAGAAATTCTTGAAAGTTGTAAATGGGCTTTAATTTATAAGGTCATTTTTGTGTGCAAAGTTTGGTTGACACATCTAACAGTTTCTGAGACGGGGGAAGGACAGACAGAAAGACCTCTACACAACCTGCGTACAACATATCAGGGATAAAATAAAAATTGAAATGATGTTCAAAAACCATAAAAAAATACTAACCAAACTTGGTGATGATTGGTCAAATAGTTTGAGAGTGATGCTCTTGGAAAAATATGGAAACAGAGACACCGACAAAATCTCAATTAAAAATATTGTCCTCAAACATTTCAGGAGAAAACAAAATATAAACAAGAGAGATTTTAGACAATTAAAAAATCCCGCTTTGTTTTTAATGTTTATTTGTTTATTCATACAGACAATACATTAAAATAAAAAAAAACAGCAAATAATTTTCCAAAAGGTCATTTAATTAAGAAGATATTAATGTTCAAAGTGCGTACATTTTTGCCTGCGCAATATATATAATAATTATAATATATAATAGCCAGTCGTGAAAATGCACTTTCACCAATAACGAGTTTAGCTATACCGGCATGCCCAGTACGTTGATGACAAAATATACAGAAAATGGCCGCCTTACCTACTATATATTAATATGCAATAATGGAGGACTCTGCCTACTATATCGGTGCGAAAGAGACATGGCATCGATCTGCGTTGCTACTAATAATTAGTTATTACAAATACTGTTCAACACCTGAATTGGAGATATTCTCCTTCATCAGTTTCCGATGGGTCCCCTTCAATTCGCGAATGTGGATATTGAAATAATGTCTGAGTTTTCAATAAACATGGCATACACTACATTGTATTAATGTATATACAAATATTTCTCCTCATATAGGTAGGGTCAGGAACATTCGCTGGGACATACCGTGTATTAATGATATGATTCGAAACTTGAAGACAGACACTCCATTGAAAGCGAAAGCTCGCTGCTGAATTTGGACATAAGTTTTTGGAATTGAAATATTAATTACCGTGTAACTGCTGACAGCATACATGATATAAAACTTCATAATTGCTTTTGTATAAGAAATTTCAATTAACTGTATTTCCGAGATGTTAATCCTGTCCATAATGTTTGTTTGATGTTTAAACACAAGACAAACTAGCTTTGTCTTTATATACAGCGCGGCTTCATAGGCGGGATGATTTCGTAAACACTGTGGCATGTTCGGAGATAAAACTATTAATAAACATTTTTACAACAACAAAAGCTTATCATTCGTCATTTTCAAATGTTTCCCAACTATGCTTAATAAGTGGCATTAATCGATAGTTGTTTTATGAGTGTTGTCAGTGATAAAACTTGAACGTGTGAGTTAACAATGTACACAATAACAGAGCGCGTGACTGGTCAGGGCAATATGTCATGGCAGCCTGTGATTGGCTAATCAAACAGTTTGCTTCTGCATTTTAACAAGGTTTGTTGATTCAGGGGATATCAAAAAGTTTAAATTATCACAGACACATATCAAAGGTAAAACTTTATTTTGTTCTCATGTTTTTAAGACTTCTCTACATAGTCACCATCCAGAGATACACATTTTCCCCCATCGTTTCTTGACCTTGCACAGACTGTCTGAATAGAAGACCCCTGATTTTATGGAAAACCAAGCTTCCACCTCTCGAATGATGTCATTGGTGTCCTCAAAACGACGTCCACGAAGTGGATTTTTCCTCTCGGGGAACAAGAAGAAGTCACTTGGTGATCGGGTGATTAGGGGGGATGCGGTAAGATTTCAAAGTCACATCACCGTGCCTCCAAAGCAGCTGCTTGACAAGTGTGAGCTGGGGCGTTGTCAGCTAACAGGCGTATAGCTTTGGTGATCATAACGCGACGCTTCTGTTTAATGGCATCTCGTAACAAGTTGCAGTAATAAGCTCCAGAAATGGTCTGACCCTTAGCTAGATAATCCGTCAAGATGACTCCACGACAATCCCAAAAAACAGACACCATGACCTTTCCTGCAGACTTTTGCACCTTGGCCTTTTTTGGAGGTGGTGACATAGCATGCTTCCACTCTTTGCTCATCTTTTTAGTCTCAGGATCATATTGATAGACCCAGCATTCATCCATGGTAACAAGACGTTTGAAGAAATCCTCTTCGTCTTGTTCCAGAAGCTCCAATGCCTGCCGTGACATGTCCCTTCCATTTGTTTTTTGCAATGGAGTCAGTAAGCGAGGAACCCAGCGTGTTGACAATTTAGACATATGCAACTGGTTATGGAGTATGTTCCATGCACTGCCATAACTCAGACCTGTTTCATGCATTATCATTTGTAGAGTTACGTGGCGATCTTCTTGAACCAGCGCCTCAACCTTCTTGATGACATCCATATCATCAGTAAGTGAGGGGTGTCCACTTCTTGGCTCATCTGCAAGGGACATGTGGCCAGTTTGGAAATTCCTTTTCCATGTCACAACAGTGTCATAAGATGAGCTGTCATTTTCATAAACAGATTTCATCTCATCATGAATTTGACGTGCAGTATAATCCTTCAAATGTAAAAACTTAATTACACTGTGCGCCTCAATTTTCAAACATAATAGGGGGTGCTGTGCTATTTGGTCAACATACGTAAAACTGGCTGTCGCGAAAAAGACTATTGTTGACCCAGGAACTAAACAAGGATCACTTATGTTACAGTGACCATTTGGTCTGTACTCACAAAACATTCTTTGTGACAACTGAAACTTTTTGATAATCCCTCGTATGATTTTGTTCTTAATTGTTTTAAGAAACATTTTTGTTAAACCCACCCCCCTTGAGGATATATGATATTTGGTAACATAAAATAACCAAACCTACAATTTCTAGGCATTGTTCTGTTGGAGAAGATGAAAATGGGTTTTGATGGCTCCCCCAGGCCATCATTGGGGCCACACTGTCACCAAATCTACAATTCAGAATACCCATCAGACAAGGCACCTGTACACAAGTTTTAAGATTTCAGGCCCTTTTGTTCTGGAGAAGAAGATGAGTAAAAAGTGGTAAATGACAAATTTGCACCAATTGTGGCATAACTTGTTTATAAATGAAGCACTATGGCGATTACATTTTGAAGGATTCCCGCAATTACACACCCTGGCTGCAGCACTAATAATGAGTATATATAGAGGATATTTGACATTTCTTGTCGAATACCATGGATACCTCATCGAGCGAAGTAGAAATTTATATTTTCACAAGTGGCGTAGCCACGAGTGTAAATATATGATTTTCTACTTCACGAGATGAGATATCCATGGTATTCGACGAGAAATGTCAAATGTTCTATTTATTATGTTTCCAAAAACCCCGTAAATGACCGTAACTATATGAATGGAGAAGCTAAACTGCTTTGCTAGCGCTGCTGTTGCATGACGTCATTCAATTGTTTCATGACGTCACAGACGACATCATATGATTGTTGCAACATTTTAGAGTAGAATACCATTTTTATTTCACTCAGTGAAAATACTGGTTTTATTTTCACCAATAAATGGCATATTTCACCATTCGAAATATAATAAATAATAATACCAAGAGTTTATTTCATGAACTCACTTTCCTGATCCATTTCCAGCTGGCCCTGATGGTCTGACAACAGAGCTGAACTTTGCTTCTTCATCTCCATCACCATTTTCCAGATCAATTCTTGCCTTGTAATCATCACTTCTTTCGATCTCTTTGGCTAACCTTGCTGCTTCTTCTTCTCGCTGTCTGTACTCTTTGGTGTCTTTCTTTTCTAGAGGAGTCCTGTTATAGCAAGGTTATTGTTTAATTTGTGAAAAATCCTCAATAACTAGTAATTTATTAAAGTCTAACATATATCAAGTAATTCTTTAAATCAGAATTATCCTTACTGAATGCAAAACAAGAATACGGTGGTGTGGCGTTAAGAACTTGAGAGATACATGATCTTTCTTCCAAGAAAAACACAACATATGGGATAAAAACCATGTCATTGATAAAGTCTAGAGCTAAAACATACATGTCAACATATTTTGTCAGTCACACTGAAAGTTTTCAAAGTCGGCATGTGCCAAAGATATGCAAGCAGGGTTTGAATTCACCTTACATTTTCATTATCATGATTTTGATAGATTTTAAAACTGTTTTCTGAAGTTTAGGCAAGGACAAACCGATAGTTGTAATACTTGTATCAATATTTTAAACAATATTTAAACATTTGAATATTTAAGTTTTTTCCAACAAATTTAAAAAAATCAAATAAGCCATTTTATTTGTGACAGTTCCTGACTGCTTGTTACATAGGCCTACACATAGGGATATAGTACCAATGAGATCATGTTTAAGCCTACTTGTTAATTCGTTGCCCCCGAAAAGAAGAAGAATGATGAAAGTCACACTGCTTAAAGGATTTCAAAACCCTATTTTGTGTTATTTAGTTTCACTATTGTGCTAGATTTCAAAGGTAAATGCAAGCCCCCATGTTTTTACGTAAATTTTGCAAACCCGCGCTGACACTTGTGCGCCGCTTTGCGAATCCGGCTGGCCGATATGCAAAAAGATCGGCAGCTTTCGGCACCTTCCGTAACGTGACGTAATAGTGGCCCGTCACTCTTGCCCAGGCGTGAAGAACTGCAGTATGCCGATGTCAAGCAGTTCAAAAACATGCTTTTGGTTGGTATATTCCGACACTTGTGACATGTTTCACCCCAAAATATACGTCAAAGATATTAATGTCAATGTCGGAGGAAGTAAAAAGATCGTTTTTTATTTTTTTTTCGATATTTAAAAATAAATTTATTTTGGATACGAATCTATACACTATGCCTATGGCTACTGTATGGTTCGTCATTTCGACGTTTAAAATTCATTGTGCCTTTGTCGTTGGGTTTATGTTTTTTTATTTCCTTATTTGGTTGAAGGTAGATCTCTATTTTCAATAAATACAATAAAATGAATGTACATATTTCCTAATAGTAGCAACCGCAGCCACCGCTAGAGGCGCTGGCGGCAGGAAATTCAGAATGGCGGTCAGTTTGGTTCACTGCATAGGCCCGTGTTTAAGGTCTGATTAAACGTATTTCGGTGACGTGCACAAATACACTTGATATTTGTATTTCATCACGAAAGATTCAAGTGTGCGTATTTCGTATTCATGACCTCTGACGATGTACACAAAAAAAATAGCGGCAAGTTCAAAATTAGTCTTGTAAATAGTCTTGTAAATAGTGTGTAAATATATATGTTTCTTATAGAAATAATGCAAAGTTCACATTTTTAAGGCCAGATACGCATATTTCAACCATTTTTGTAATGTTAAAAATCTACTTTTAAATTTTAGAAGCATTGCAAAGACGTAAGATAGGACCTTAAAGATTTTAGGTGCATTTCGTTCGGGTACGATTTTAGAGTTATCTGCCCCTGACATAAATGTTAATATTCTTAGAAAACATCGAAATTCGGCCATAAAATATTATATTCATGATAATTAAGCACTCAGATATATTTTTCACTTTCATAATGTGTATTTTCTTAAAAAAACTTTTATTTTGTTATATGAAATTTTACATATCACGAATTCAATCACACTCGTCATCGTAATGAAAATCGAACTTCTTCTCAACATTATTGATAGCATGATGTATAGCTTTACGTAAGCATAAAACTTGATAACTGTAATACGAACTCCGATATTTAATCATTTTTTTATGATTTTAGACAAACAAATTATTTTTATATAGTCTTAGATTTATTTATCTCTTTATACTCTTGACAATCTATATTTACACATCTAATAACTGGTAAACTATAAAGGTATTAAGGCTATTATACATCTTGTTGGCCCATTGTAAATTTAATCTATCATTTAGATGTGTGGGTTTGATAACTCACACAAAGAAAGATTTTTCAAGCAATTTACAAATCGATGTAATCGATTTCGTTCTTTGAATATTTGTATTTTCTATATATTTTCAACATAAATAATAGTAAATTTGGTTCAATATTAATTCATCAACATTCAGTTATTGATTTAATCATCACAGCATATTTGTTTATACATTTCAGACCAAATAACTTGTGAACTGCTGCGGTTTAAGATCATTTTCTCGAATTCTGGATAGTCAATGACGTGTGAAAAAAATTCTTTTAAAAAATGAAGAAACAACTTTTCTTCAATTTTATTACATACATTGTTTTGCTAGAGTATATTTTACATGTACATAGGCTTATTTTGTTTATAAAACAAAAATCTTGACTTTGAGAGCAGTGGACCAAACTGAAATTGGAATATGAAAAAATTACACCCAGGGTAGTGTACTTTGGGGATTTTTCCTGAAACATGTAAACATGCTATCTTGAAACAATTATTGTTTTTTCTATTCGTAATGGACCCTGAACACATTCCAATTTAAAAAAATATGATTTCTCTTTAAGAAAAATTTGGTCTGCGGTACCTACTAATAGTTACAAAATTCTAGGCAGTGTTTCAGATTAACGGCGCGACCGCATTCTCGCATGATTTCTAAAAAATGTCGCATGTGTTTTCAGCTTTATGCGCCTAACTGTCGCGTTAAATTGTGCAAATAAATTTTGAAAGAGCTGTCAACTTATCTTCATAAAGGATACAATAATAAACTGTCGGGAAATCGCAAGTCGTTATTGTTTACATGCTGTTACTATACCCTCCCTCCAATAACTTCAAGTTCCGGTTACCAAGCTCCATGCATTGACTGAGCACGGTATATAACTAGCCCACGGTATTTGGAACTTGCGTTAAAAGGGGTGCACAAAGGAACAGCGACCTATATCATATCTGAAGTGATTGCTTTCTTACAGGGTCAAAACATTACGTGGTGTGTGTCAAGTAATTTGTACACATCATAACTCTACTTGATAATGTTTAAAAGAACTTGGGTGTTTTTAGTTTACTTAATGTAATGTATTTTCAGTATTTTACCACAGCACGGTTACACGTCTATAATCAGAATTATTTGAGTAGGCCTAACTGAATTAAAATTAAAGTTTAAACACCTCCTGCATGGTTCCCATATTTTTTTTCAATATAGGCCTAGCTATATCTTTTATGACCGGCTTTAATAATGAAATTATGGAAATGGAAATGTTTATGTCACAAATATCAATACAAAATATTTGACTTTTTTTGTTTTAATGCTTGACTCATTGTTTTTGAAAATGTCTCATCATTTTAGCTTCATGAGACATTTGTCTAGGGCTTGAAATTATACTTACTGTATACTGTATCTAGTACCGGGAGTAAGACAAAGACTAGATGTATATAGTCACAAATATTTTTTTTTTCAAAAACAATAATTTACATTAGACAATGAGATACTGGAGCTTTATATGTAAATAAATAAACAATGTTGATCACATGAATTTAAAAAGATAATGAGCAAGTTTAAGTGTTGAATTCTCTATAGAATACTGACAGTAATCCCCCTTTTTTTTTTTTTTTCAATAGCATGATGTAGATATATGTACCCCTTATGGGAATTTTACAAATGATAATTGATTGTTAAAAGGTGAAAGAAAATAACAAATAAATTAAATATGTATCATTAGATTACAATGATTTTGGGAATACTTAGTTATCAGAAAACATGTATGCAACATACTTAAATTCATGCAGGCATTCTTCTCAAATTAAGTTTATTATTCTGAATTTCTGATACTCACCTTAATTTATTTATGATAAAATTTCTGAGAATATTTAACTAAACACTTACACATATGTACATTTCTGGCATATTGCATGTGTAATTTAATCAGAAAACATCAATTCAAAAATAACTTCTCATGCAAGAACTCTCTTGTTGATATAAAAACACTATCTTAATTGAAATATGATAAGTAGGAGAAGCACCAAAATCAGTGTAATAAGGAAAATCTGCCCTTAACAGTATTATTTCTGTTGTTAAAAAATTAAAATTTGCATTGATTTGGCTTTCTTGTAGGAAGAGAGTAATAGGGGAAAAAATCTCTTATATTTTTTGGGGGGAGGTGGGGGTGTTATTGAAGTGATTTGTTTTGTAAAATATTTAAAAATATTTAAAAGATATTTTAATTCAACATGGAAATTACCTGGACATAACTTCCACTTTTTGGACCTGCAATTATTATTGCCTGATTAAATTGTTAGTCTTCTGACTTGAAAACAGAAATATCTTAAAAAAATTGATTCTTTGCAAAACTTAAATCACAGAAAGCAGATGATTTTGTAGATGTAGCAAAAGACAGGCATATTGAATTTGTTTGCTAACATAATCATCATTTAAAACAAATTTACAAATCAAACAAACTTACATGATAAATGTCAAACATATTTTCCCTATGTGCAATATTTTTCTATTAATATTCCGTTTGCTGTCCATTGCCTAGTTTTATCTTTGCTACTAGATATACTATAAATATGGAGAGAAAAAATTCTGCAAACTTGGACAACAAAAAAAAGATAAGAATTGATTAATGATATTAGCTTATAAACTATCCACCTAATGGCCGTATTTAGAGACAGTTACTGGGACCCCCTTACAGTAAACGATCGCAGTTTCAACAATAATAACATAATAAAATCCATTTGTCATAAGAAAAAAATCATAAAGATATTTCGTCAAAAACTGTTAGTTAGACAATCGGACGTTTTGTCAATATAAACCCATAACCCAAGTTTCGGGCTACATGAAATGAAATGCTGATTCAAATACGATTTCACTCGCACGTGGTCGGGTAATGGCCCGGAATACTGATTATAATAATAAAATGGGAAAATAATGTATCGAATAGAATAAAGTTTTTTGTCGAATAAGTTCATAATTAGTTTGTGATAGAATATGTAGCATTATATGTTTATTTCTAATGACAGTTACATCAAAATTCGGCTTTATAAACTCACGCCGAAAAACTCTCCCTACGTTTACATGTCAACAACTGCACACTTCCAGGTTCGTCGGGCCACTATTACGTCACTAGTACGTGCGCTCATTAATGTTCAGTTGTTTTCGGCTTTCGCTCGGAAAGCGTGACATTGCAAGTTTACCACGAGGGACAAATTTTTTATCTGGGCGATGTCGTAAGATGTGTTGTATGATTGAAACATCACGTATTTGACCACAATAGTTTCTAAGTGGGGTTTTAAAATCCTTTAAATATATTAACAAGAACTTTTAACCATCAACCACCAAGTCAAAATTTACGTTCTTGCACGGTGTTGATAATTACTATCAAGTATATCGTTGCATTGATATTTGCATGACTAGTATCAATGATTTTTTAAATTTCACAAATACTTATGAAAAGCATTAAACAAACAGTATGACAAAACAGATTTTAGAGCATGATCCATTACAATTACAGAAATTTGTAAAACCCTCACATGAAAATTCATGACATTGGCAATAATTCCCTGAGAGGTGTAGACGATATGGGAAAAATATTAAAGTAATTGACAGTTTTTTTTAAGTACGTCGGACAAGTGTTGAACAAGTTCGTATCCCAGTAGAGTCCTTATTTTGAAACTTTAATTCCTTGGAACTAGGGCTGTGCGTTTTTATCACCATTATCTTGCGGTACAGATTGTGCAATACAAATTTTGCAATTTTATTTTTTCATATCGCATTATATCACAGTGTCACACCAACTAATTTCAAGACAAATTTATTCAGAAAGCTTGTTCTAATTTGCTTAAAGTGTAAGAAATATTCTTTTGGTGTGCATGAATACTTGTTTGACTGTATTATAAATGATAGCAGACAAGTTTTAAAGATATATGCAATCAAAATTTACTTAACTTTCTAAATCTTTTTAAGTAATGGTCTATTTTATTAGGGGAGAATATATTTTTAGACATACAATGAAAAGTATAAATTTGTGTATGCAATGTACATTAACAGAGGTGTCCCTATTTTCAGTGCAATTATGATTTAATTGATAAATTAATATCTCTGAACAAACAAAGTTATATAATCATTACAATAAATTTGATTTAATTTTAGTTGATACTAAGATGAGATAAAAGCATTTGCAAAACAACGAAAAATATTCTAAACTTAACTTGTCTTAGTTTTACCGGGCACACCTTTTTAGTTGGTAAGCCCCGACACTATACCAAGAACTTAACAATTGTCTATCTTTATCATGTGCAAAAGTCTCATTTTTGATTACCCAACTGTTGATAAACACGTACAAGCTAAATGGGAAATATTTCATGGAGAGAGAATAATTTTCATATCAAGGCCCATACAGCAATATTTTCAAAAATGAAAATGACCCAGTGAAATCAGTGAAAATGGAAGAAAATATAACAATTGTTTTGTTTTTTTCATTGACGACATGATATTTCAATGGTACACATAAAAAAACCTGGTTTTTGACTGCAAGAAGTAAAGTTTGTTGAAAGAAACATTTACAACCCCGATAAGAGGTCGCAGGCTACTACATTTCGAGTGTTATGACATCGAGATGTCTTAAAGTCTTATCGGTTAATTTATGTAAAATTCGGTTCAACGGGTATTCAATTAACTTTTTGCAAGCACAAATGATAAAACGATGTACGATGACAGGAAATATAGTCTTGCCAGGCATAGTGCATCGAGTCGGTGCTTCAAATCATGGTAAATTTTATCGAGCTTGATTAGTTTACCGAAGCATTTTAGGAATAAATTCTTTGACAGGCCGCTGTCCGCTAAAGAGCTGTAGCGTAATAATAATGCAAATTGACTATAAACATAAATGAAGTTGATCATATTGTTCATCGCTTTGCAGGCGGCACTTTCTCTTCACAAATCTTTCAGTCGACGGACTGCGACATGGGCGCAGCGATGTTTGTTCGAGTCCCCGGATGTAGCTTTTGCTAGGAGGTTTTATAATTGGACTATCTAATTCGTTTGCAGTGAGCTAGAGAGCTAGCACAGGAAAGTCTTGTTTCGGCAGCAAGGGTTAACTTGGACAGTGTGAGACTGGCAATAGTTAAGCTTTGCGTAGGAAGATGTTTTTTCCCCAATACAAAAGCTTTCTTCCATCTTAGCATCAATGAACTTGACATAATAATGACTCGTGATATATACAAGTATGCATAAGGAAGAGTTTTATACATTGTCAACTTCTTTATTGTAGGGAATATGACATTTGATACTCACAGTCATCAAATATCTTAATTAGACCTAGAGCCCCACTATATGCACTAACTTCAAATTGTTTCCATGGAAACCAGTAAAATATAAACAAATTGAGTAAGCAAAGTAGCAAAACACACCACTTCATCACTAGATCTAACCACAAACCAAGTTTCAAAAAAAATTGAACGGTTTTTAAGATATGGCCCAGAAACGAAAGCATTCCCTCCATATGCACTAAGTTCAAATTGTTTCCATGGAAACCAGAAAAAATAAAATTCAGAATAACCAAAATAACAAAAGGCACCACTCCACCACCAGACCTTACCACATACCAAGTTTCGTAAACAAAAATATTGAATGGTTTTTGAGATATGGTCAGGAAACGAAAGCATTTTGGAATTTCAGAATAACGGAATTACGGAAGCAACTGAAAACATTATGTCTCCCGCATAATAATACAAGATACAAACCATATATTCATAGAAATTAAACACTTAGGAAGTAACTATATTTTGATTAATTTACACTCTTGTGTCTTGTGGAAATTCTCTCTGGCACTAAATATATTCAAAAAAACCTAAAACATGTTTTATATCTGCAAAATATCATTTCTCACAAATATCATACTTTCATCTTCTGACTCCCTTCCCCAAAACCCTCTTTCTTGTCCACCAATCCTTATCTAATATCAACTAAACCCTTGAAATTACCCTGCGTTATCAGGTTACCATTTGCATGTTCCTGGATACAGTACCGCTAAGTTTAGTGTTAGTGAACTGCAGTGCAAACACTACAACAATGCTTAAACCATTTCATTTCATGTTTATATTTTTCTTATCAATTCAGCTGCAGTCATTAATTTGGGCTCATTTGATTCCTCTTTACCACATGGCTATGATTTAATTGACAATTTTACAAAGCTTTACAAAATGGTAAGCTTTTTATGTCCAACTCTGACATACGATATGAACTCATGCCACACCCTTATTTTTGGGGGTAGGACAATGAAATTTACAAATCTTTGTGTTAAATCCACAAAGATGATATTCTCAAAATATAAGATCCAAAGATTTGAGGTTTGGTACCCTGCTGTGCCACTATTTGAAAGGCGTTCCTACAAACTTTTATCTTCATGGAACAAAGATGTTACTTTAATTTAAGCTCAATTCCTATTCCAAAAAATTTTGGGTTTTGTGAATCAACATTTTACACTACCCTGCCAAGCCTATATTATTGTGGATAGAACAATAAAAAAAACACATCTAAGTTTCCATCCTACCAAGATGATAACTTCAAAATTTGAATTTCCTAGCATTTTTGGTTTTTTGAAAACTGACAAAAGAAGATTTTGGGTGTACATACCTGGCACACCAATATTTATAAGGGCAGGTCAACATTTTTCCCAAATCTAAATATTTGCATCATCAAAGTACAAGGTAGAGCCCCAAAAAAGCCTAGGGGTTGCAGCTGTTTTGGAGTCTGATGAGCCAAAAGGCTATTACTGATTACTTGACCATTTATTACTTGACAATTGACATTCAAGGTCGCACAATCTATGATAATTTTTCTTTGGAAAAAACAAACATGTAATGATTGTAAGTATAAATGATTTATATAGAGCATTTTAGCAAAACCATTCTCATTTCATGAGCTTGCTGTGACCTTGACCTGTAACCAATTGTAGCGAAAAACTTTTAAACCTTGGTACTTCTCCATAGTTTATACATATCAATAAGAGCCTCGGAGCATTAAAACATTCAAGGTACAGTGTTAATAAGGATTTTTTATACAGATTTCATAACTTGCGACCTTGACCTATGATTTTGAATGTCAAGAGGTGAGGTGAGGTGATATGGGGTTTAACGCCGCTTTCAAGAGTATTTCACTTATATCGTGGCTGCTAGTATTATTGCAGGGAGAAAGCCCGCAACACCATTGTGGCGTCAAGACGTCAAAACAATTCCACTAGGGTATAAGTAGGAATGTATAAGAGTTTTGAAGTTCTTAGTGGAAGAGTGGCAATGGCGGTGTAACTGCACAAACACCGATAGCAGCCACAACTTAGTTTGGGTGAAACTATGAAAGTGATAATATTATCATCATTTGAATGTCCATTGAATAGTGGTTCTGAAAATGTTTACTTTTCCAAGATTTACGGAAGTTTGTCACACTCTTTTCTTGTATGTATGTCAAGGGGTCAAAAACTATGAGGCAGCATTTGCCTCAAATGCTTCCTAGAGCAGGTTGAGTATTAGGCCTTATGGGTTGAAAACAAAATGAACTTACGTGTACTGTGTTAAATTTTCATCGTAAGTTGAAGTCACAGAAAACTGCTCAGCATTGGTTTTGAACATATCATTTGGATCCCAGCCATTCTGGAGAAAACAACAGTTACTTGATATTATTAGCTATAAATAAACAAGTTGATAGAGATGATAAGGAACAAGTGAACACGGCTCACCTACCCCATCCTTTAGTTTGAGGGGTTTCATGTAACAATAAATATATAAAATACATGTGAAGTCAAGAAATGAGTAACAAATTCAAAGAAACAAAGTTATATTACCGTACATATCTTGACAGATAAAGGTAGAGACATATATAACGAAGTGGTTAATTTATGTCCTTGTAACACAATTCACCAGAAGCCATTAGTGAGTATAATTAGCCGTGGCGGTAACAGCTTCATCATGCCATGCGGGTTTAAAGCATGCGTAGATGATGATGTGTCCAATTTGAATAAACATTATTTTCCTCTTCACTTTCTCTTCTCTATTGGCCTCAGGCGAGTTATCAGTGCACAAACTCCCCTTGCCCCATAACTCTTAGATCTTCTTGTATATTATGTCATGTATTTTAATGTATCTTACACATATATATTCATAATATTGAAGTAAGTGTAAGTTTTTTGACAGGTCATTTGATAAGCTCAAGAATTTTGTAATGTATCAATTATTATGGTTCTGATGTTGATAAACATATTCTTTGATCTTTTAATGGGCTAAGTAGTTTTGTCAAGGAAAAGTAAGTTGTTCAGATGAATTTGAATTACGGGCTAGCAGTAACTTCATTGAGGTCAACTCAGGTCATAGATCAGGAGTAGCGTCCCTTGGATGAAGCTGAGAACGGAAGTAAACAAAAGAAACGAGATGAGATCTCCTCTAATGGCTTCAGATCAACCAAAGGCTGGCTGTACCCAGCAGTTAAACTTGAATTACATTCATACCAAATTTCAAGTTCTCCAGGTGAGACACATTACCAAAATTGTCAAGTGTCAGTGCATCAAACAAGATGTCTTCACATGAAATTGAAAAGAAATTCAGTCAAGCCATATAATATTCCTTAAATCATGATACAAAATAGAAAATAGCAGTAAGGGAGAAATTATATTCTGATTCATTTACACACTCTATTTGATCTCTGGTAGTGCCCTCTACAAACCCTTGCTTCATGAGCAACTCCTTGAGTGCCTCCTAACGTGAAGGTTGAAGGTCTTTATGTTCACTTTGTGAGGTTGCCATAGGTATTGCCAAAGTAGACTGTGCCAGGGTGGAAGAGGTTCATCTAAAATTAAGTACAAAAGCCAGAAACAACAGTCTGGTCGGCCACTGATACACAAAACAGCTGTCGATCCGAACCTAGCTGAGAACTTTTGGAATAATCTTGCTAGGAGGGAAGGCAAAGGCTTCTGGCCATACCAGGGAATGGATATAGCCTTTAGATTTGGTACTGGAGAAGGAAAAGATCTTGTCCCGCTTTGCTTGTTTTTATGGAATACTACAGTTGAGTTGTCTGTGGCTATCATGATGCTCTTGGACCAAAATTGACTGTTCGCTAGTATAAAACAGTTCTCTCATCTGTAGCATCATTATACGGACAGCCCCAACCAATGGATCCTACACTCTCTCTCTCGAATCAATGTGAACACTACTACTGGCAGTTGATGCATTTGTGTAGATCATGAATTGGGGAGGCTGTGTAGCAAGCACACTGTGTACATGCAGAGATGCCAACCCTACTTTGAGACAAAGTGTAATATTGGAGGTCAAAAAGTGCAATTTGGACTTAAAACGTGCAATACCCATACATCTATGGGAAATTGTAAAATAAAGTTCCTAAAATGTTTATTCTTATGTGTAAGAGAGGTATTCACTTACCAACAGAAACTTGAATTATTTCAGAGCATCGTAAGTTGCCCCCTTAGCCTTCTTCAGTAGTTCTTGATGAGTTTCAAACACATGGAAGACACTGCCTTTTGCACTCATAGACGTCTTCATTATCAATAAAGATGAAAGTAACTTGGTTGACATATTTGGTCTGAAATTTGTTTTGTTCTTTCTCACAACCCAAAAGATTCTTTCACTGTCTGTGTAGCTGTGAGGAATGACCAGTATTCCAAGCATAACCACAGGAAGAAACTTGTACTTGATTGATCCTTCAGCAGTCTTCATTTGAGAAATTCCAAACCAAGTACTATCAATCCTTTTGTTTTGCATAATTTCATCACTCAAGCTGTCGACTTGATACTTAAGAAATTCCTCTTCCAAAGCATCCAACAGTTCCTGCTGAGCTGGTATCTGAGTAGACTTTGTAAGAACAGGAAACCTCTTCACAAAATACTCAAACGAAGTGAAGTCTACTGATGTCCTTAAACTGGGATCAACAACCTCAGCATGTTGAAGAACTTCATGCTCCAAAAGAAATGTTTTCAGAATGTAATTGCATACATTGACATAAAATTGTCTTACTTCTCTGTAAAATTTTGCCACTGTTTCTGCAGAAAGTCTCCTTTTATCTGTTTCCTTTCTCATGTAATTCTTTGCAGCTAAACCAATCACAATTAATTCCTTGTCTCTTTGATTTCTTTTTTTTTTCAAAGTCAATCCTAAAGATATCACTGGCTTCTGTGACACTTGTTGGTGTGAGGAATCTGACAAATACATCAGTTAAAACACCTTGAAGAATTCTTCTCATCCTGTGAATCTGAGGTGCATCCTCTTGTAGTGCAACATTGGCTTTCTTGAAAATTGGCAACACATTTTTCAATAAAAGCATGAAGAGTTTTGTTGTGGAATTCTGAAATCCTTCCTGTATTCTTGTAATTCTACAGTCCACACTTGCACATTCTGCACTATCTCCATCATACTATCCTGGTTAACAGTTTCAGTTTTTCTTTTCACCTTTGTTTCTTCTGATGTTTCTTTTTTCCCATTCTGTGTGTCTTTATATTCTTGTTGAACAGTTTGACTTGATTTCTTTTGTTCACTTTCTTTCGTTTTCTTTCTGTCATCTGTTTTTTTTATTACTTTCATTATGTGTGTCTTTTTTGTGTTCATGTTTCTTTTTGTCCCTGACTTGCTTTCTGATATCTTCCTTTGGCTTGATCTCTGCTTTGGTATTTTCTGTGTCATGTAGAGCTCCTTCATAGACTCCCACAGTTCAAGAATTCTTGTAATTGTGTCTTCCAAAGAAAGCCATCTTGTAGAAACATGTTTAATAACTTTCTTCACCTTGCATCCATATCTTTCCTATAATGATTCAAGCTCATGTTGTCTCTTAGAACTTTTGTCAAGATAAAATAACAGTCAACGAGGACTGCCGAGGCAGAACTTAGGTCTTCAAGACTTCCTCTTTGACCTTCACACAGTGTTTTACCTTCACGTGCTTTTTTGTCTTAGTGGTAAACAGTAATTTACTTATGTGACCAAATCGCATAACCAAACTGTGATTATTGCAAAGAAGTTGATAATGCAAAAAATATGTTAGTCATAAAGTCGTTATGATTGATTTTTTTGTTTGTACTGTTATGAAGCTTCATTCAAATCAAGTTTCAAGTCTCAATGTGCATTTTGAAAAATTACCCCATGTTAAGTTTGGTCAAAAGATCTTCCGATTTTAATCCTTAATTGTTATGTTTTAACAATTTCGTCAAGTCCACATACAGGTCTTACATTCCTGGAAAAAATGGTGCAATTGTGAGTCTAACTTTTTGATATATCTCCCTTTGAAAATGCTTACATGTTGGCGATTTTCAAATTTTGGTCAACTTCGAAAGGTCACAGCAACAAAAGTATTAACGTTGGGACCTTCTATTGGTAAAATTCAAAGCTACAATAATTCAGCTACATTAAGTATGAATGACAGCTCTCTACTGCAAGTATCTTCAGAGAAGAAGATTGTCAAAGGTGCATGGGGTCATGGAATTGAAAAAAAGTCCCCAAAAAAGCAATATGGCAGCGAAGCTATGCATGCTACGAATTCAACATGATTTACTTTTTTGCTCCAAATGTCAATGCCTAACGTTCAAAACAAGTTTTAGGTGTCTAGGTGCATTTTGGAAAAAAATTCCTATGTTAATTTTTGGAAATTTGAGTTGGACTGTGCCTTTAACGTATGATCATATCAACCCCAAAAGCTTCACATGTCTATTCCTCAGTAAGGGCTAGCAGCATATCAAATTTGGTCGAATTTGAAGCAGCCGTTTCAGCTGTATCCAGTTCACCGAAAAAGTACAAATACTAATAATAAAGAACATAAAGATCCAAAAGAAATATAATTTTCCCACAAAATATTCTTCTCCCTGAAATCACAGTCTATGATTCTGAAAATATTCTCTCCTGTAGAATTACCATTGCTTCCTGGTAATGACATCAACACTGTCAGAACTTTCCCGGCAGCATTATCAAAGTATCTAATAGCAATGGGATACAACTGGTTACTCCCTCCATCATTACTACCATCTGTATACTCGCTGAAAAGGGCACACATGATAACTGTTCTGCAAGGTTATTACTCTTGTCATCAGCTAAAGTTTCAATAACATTTGTCGTTTTACTTCTGCCACTTGCATCCCAAGCTATATCAGAATCTGGAAACATTTTCCTGAATAAAGGCTTGGCATGATCAGCTGCCGCTATCGGTAGATTATGTTCTATCAAAAACTGGCTGAATAAAACCTCTGTCTTGGTTACAGATATTTCTTTATCATCCGATTCTTTCTTGAAAAATGAAGACAATTGTTTGCTTGAAGTGGCTACCTTCGTGTAAGCGAAATGCTTTTTCGCTTCGATATGGCGTTTGCAGTCAAAATGTCTGCCATGAGCAACTTTGAAATCACAATTACAAATTGAGCAAAATATGTACGTAGCACCAAGTCCAGACTCCTTGAGACATGGCCATTCAATTGAGTAATCTTTTCTATAATGTTGAACAGTTTGCTTGTGCTTTTTATGTTCTTTAGTTTCAGTAACTTTGGTTTCTATAGGTCGCTTTGACATGTTTATATTTCACCGCAACCACGCTTTCAAACGAACATTCCAGGCGGAAATCCACGTGAACACTCATTATGACGCTCCTAACATTGAAATTTGTTGATTTTAACATGACATACAGTAATTCCTTACATGTTATCTTAAATGAGAGCGATGCTTAGAGTAAACGAATCCTAACGGTGTAAGGTAATTTGTCAATTCTTCCTTTCTCGACATTTCCCTGTGAAGTTTAGTCCATTCAATGGATTTCGTAAATAGGTAGAAAAAAGCGTAGTTTTCAGCAAAGTAAGGGTAATAGCATATTCTTATGGTAAAAATCGTAGTTATTACGCCCAAAGCGTAAGGGTTGGCATCTCTGTACATGGCATTGGACTGCAGAGTCCAAAGTAGTCCATGAAGCAACGTGACAAGAGAATTTGAGAGAAAATGAGTAATGTTGACTGAATCATATCTGGATCTGTCTTGGAATTAGTCCGTTTCTAGTTGTGAAGGCCTTAACTGAAGTTAGAGTGCTTACCAGAGACATCCAAGCCCTTACGGATGCTGGTTTTCAAGTAAGAAGTTGGTTAGCTTTTTTCATACCACTTCCTAACATGCTTCCCACTTCAATGACTGCATCTATGAGAGCGTCCAAGAACTAGATTGTTGGTACTGGCTTTAGTTCTGATTTCACTGGATGGATGACCCTGCCTAGATATAAGAAACATGGCTTATGAAGCTCGGCTGAATGGTTAGCTTTAGAGGGCGAACATGTCGAGTAGGAAGTCGTCTTGATAGCCATTGGTTGCTATACATCTGAGATGCAGGAGGTTGAGGACCAGTGCAATAATTTCAGTGAATAATCAATAAGCAATATGAATAAAGTAACCAATCCATCGATTCTCTTCTACTTAAGCAATCCATTAAACATTTTCCCCATTCTAAAAAATAGAGCTCTGTAGGTCATCAGCCATTTTTATTGTTGATGTTCAAGACTAAGATACACACACTGTTAGTTCTTCAGGTGATATATGAGTAATTCCACGTATGCCCAACTCATGTAAAATGCAAAAAAAGAATTTTAATTGAGGCAATGAAATCACCAATCACCACGAACTCCAGATGCAGCTCACATGAGACATCGACCTTGAAATATTGGTCTTATTACTGTGGTTATGGTGGTGGTGGTGGTGGTGGGGGGTATATATTTTGGTTTCCTGTTTTGAAGTCCCAAGTGGGAAAAGTCATATTCAGGGTGTCAAAAGCCAACTTGACCATTGAAGAACAAGGAAAGGACAATCAGGGTGCTCCCAAGTCAACTAAGAGAATCCATCTCAGTATATGACTGTTGTCTGTCGATAAACCGGTGAGTACTCTCATGGTAAGGCCAATCGGTGCTGTTGTTCTATGCGTCACGAGCCCTGAATGCCTCCTGGGATAGACCCGTGATCCTCCTGCTAATGTAGGCTAAACGGGTCACTTGATCAGTCCCTGAGGCCGTAACAGTGTCAGTGCAGGTGTTCCATGCATAATTAGCCGTCTGGGTTATTTTCGTATTGCTCAGATCCTTTTTTATTCTTCATTCTCAAGGAAGGAGCAATTCAATCCAGAGGGAATGTTTTTAACAATCAACAAAATTTGGAAGACCCAGTGTCTGTATACACTTAAGTATTCTTTTACCATATTTGAAGATGTTGCAAACATTTACTGTTCATTAAAGTAAAAATAGAGCCATGGGCTCTGTAGCTCATCAGACTTTTGATAGAAATAGGTAGATTTATGTTTACATCCGTTCCTTTTAGGCAACTTTCACTGTTACAAATATATTCTGCAACTACGAGTAACAAAATTCATGTTTTTCGAACAGCAAAACCATGCATGTAGCGAAGCCATTGTTTATTTAGTAAATAACCCTATCGAATCGACTTGACTCCGTTAGTACGTAGGACGATATTTATAGCCTACTTAATCCTTCTCAGTTACGATTTTGTGAAAAATGGGAACAATATTTGTAAAAATAAATTAAGCATAGAAAAAATAACGCTACCCATATGATAAACATCATTTATATACAGAAAATGTCGACTCCAGACGCCTTTCTATCTTACCGTGAACAGCTGAACAGAACATGTGCTCCGTGGTCATGACCAATCATATACGTGGAATACGATCACGTGATCTTCTTTCGTAACCAGTGATTTCGTTGACAAAACGAACTCATAGACAGATTCTTGAGATGTTTTAATGACATAATATATTGACGAGGGTCGTTTATATTTTAACTTCATTGTTGATATGTAGGGGAGACTGGGGCACCTTGGGACCATATATAATACATATATATATATATATGAACACAAGAAAAATGATACTTTGGATATTTATTTGGATAAATTAAAGCAGCCTTTATTATGAAGAAAAGAGAAAGTGAAACAAAACAATATGTCCACATTTCTTTTTGGTAAAAAAACAGAGATATCAAAATAAAAAAAATGCTTTCCAAACCAGGGGTAACTTGGGCTTGAACTAGGGCACATTGGGACATTGCAAATTGTTATGTTGAGGAAAGAAAACAACAATGTATTTCTTAAAAGTTATTCACAATCAAATAAAAAAGGCCCATTGCCCATTTGGGGTCAAGGGGTCACCAAACCTACAATTCAGAATCCCCATTGTCCAAGGAGTCTACACACAACTATTAAGCTATCAAGACCTTTTGGAACTGGAGAAGAAGATGAAAGTAGGATTTTAAGGTTTCGACCCCTGTGACCCCACTTGGGGTCAAGTGGTCACCAAACCTACAATTTAGAATCCCCAGTGTCCAAGGAGTCTTCACACAATTTTTCAGCTCTCTAGACCTTTTGGAACTAGGGAAAAAGATGAAATTAGATTTTTTAGGTTTTGACCCCTGTGACCCCATTTGGGGTCATGGGGTCACCAAACCTACAATTTAGAATCCCCGTTGGCCAAGGAGTCTACACACACCTTTTCAGCTCTCTAGACCTTTTGGAACTGGAGAAGAAGATGAAAATAGGTTTTTCAGGTTTTGACCCCTGTGACCCCATTTGGGGTCATGGGGTCACGAAATCTACAATTTAGAATCTCCAGTGCCCAAGGAGTCTACACACAACTTTTCAGCTCTCTGGACCTTTTGGAACTGGAGAAGAAAATTAAAATAGATTTTTAAGGTTTTGACCCTTGTGACCCCATTTGGGGTCATGGGGTCACGAAATCTACAATTTAGAATCCCCATTTGCCAAGGAGTATGCACATAAAATTTCAGCTCTCTAGAGTCATTGGTTCTGGAGAAAAAGTCGAAAAAGTGAAAAGTTTATGGATGGACGGATGGACAGATGGACGGACGCCGGACGCCATGCCATGCCATAAGCCCATCGGGTCTTTCAGACCTGATGAGCTAAAAATGAAAGTAAGTAACAAGAGCTTGAAAATAACGTCGAAGTCCAAATAATCAACTTGACTCCAAAAATAAATTATTGCAACTTACACTTGCAGAAGGATCATTTTCTAACAGATTGATGTCATCTCCAGTTTCACCATCCCAAGGCTGCAGCTCTCTGATGTCTCTATCATAGGACTGACCATTGAAACGACTTATTGCAGCATCTGTGAAACTATCTGAAAAACGAGCTACAAATTCAACAAATGTTTGCCACAAACATGGCAATGTCCCCTGTCGAGATATTTGGTATAATTAATATTATCTATCTTTTGATATCTGAGTCTTCCTCCATTGAAGGCTGTCATTAAATATGAACACTCTTTACGATATAGCTTTACGAGATATCATGTTAACAATGTATTTCAAATTTATGATAGTCTTGTGGCAACCTTGAAAAGGAGGTCAAGGTCACCAAAGTCCACTGGTGGCCGAGTCATCCGCAGTTGTAGGCAAATATGAAAACTCTAGGTGCTAAGGTTTACGAGATATCGCATTAACATAACAATTGCCGACAATGTGGTCAAAGTGTCATGGGGACGTTGAAAATGAGGTCAAGGTCACAAATGTTGACTGGCATCCGAGTCTTCTTCCATTGAAGGCTGTCACCAAATATGAACACTCTAGGTGCTAAACTTTACGAGATATTGCGTTAACAATGTATTACAAACTAGTCAAAATGTCGTGGTAAGGTTAATGAGGTCCCCAAAGTTGACTGGCGTCAGTCTTCCCGAGTCTTGAAAGCTGTCACCAAATATGAACACTCTAGGTACTAAGTTTCAAGAGTTACGGACGGATGGACGTACAGACAGACTGCGCTGAATTCATTGTCCCCCGTTCCACATTGTGGCGAGGGACAACAAGGCACTGACATTGTCAGCTATATAACATGGTCCCAATGGTCCTTATTTGGGGTCACAGGGTCACAAAATGTATAAATTAGAATCACCATCTACTAAGAATTCTTTACACAAAGTTTCAGCTTTCTAGACATTTTGCTTCTGGAGAAGATGATGAAAATAGCTTTTTAGGGTGTTGTCCCTAGGGAACCCTATTAAAGGTCAGAGGGTCACCAAATCTATAAATTGGAATCATTATCAGCTAAGGCGTCTTAAAACAAACTTTCAACTTTCTAAGCCTTTTGTTTGAGGAGAGGGTGTGATCCCCATGGCCCTTATGTGGGTTCACAGGCTCACCAATTTATAAATCTGATTACTAAACAGCTTGGGAGTCTGTACACAAGTTTTCAGCTTTTTATCCCTTTCGCTTCTGGGGAAGAAGGAAAATATAGGTTTTTAACAGTGAGCTCTATTAGGGGTCACAGGGTCACCAAATCTATAAATTAGAATCCTCATCAGCATCAATCCCAACGAGCATCTCAAGTAACTCCCTGAGGATCCCGTGCCCAATATGCCGAAAAATGTGAATGTGCTAATGTGAATGTAGAATTGATATCTGAATTATCTCATTAAATAAGAATAAAAGTCACTTTGTAAATTAAATATTGTCATTGATTACTCCTTTACAACTCAACCAATGACCAATGAAAAACTTAATTAATGAAGCATTTTAAACTTGAAATTTCTTTAATAAATTAAAAGAAGATTTGTGGGTTTTATTTGCGGCAGGAAAAGTAATCGGGAACCCCATCCCAAGATAAACATTCCATTGCAAGTACAGAATTTCTATTAAATATTCAATAATAATCTGATGTAAGGTCAAAAACAGACACATGTTTTTCGATTTAATACATTTTTTTTATCGACAAACTTCTTTTTAGCAATGATACGTAAAACGGAGCTGAAAAGCAAGACTGTTAAGTGTTAGAAAATCACTGTTCACCTCCCTATGCTAAGGTCTCGATCATCCAGTCATGTTTAACTGCACTTGAATGCTTGAATGAGATAAGGGAACTTAAAAGTTTTGATAAAACTAAACTGGTTTCGTCAGTGGCCTTACGTTTTCGACACATGAATTTTTTTTCAAGTGTGCCTCAAGGCACTCAATGTGAAACTCATGTGTGCCTTGAAAAAATGGAGAGCGCCAACAGAGATCATGATATAAAATTTTAAAAATAAAGATGCAAAACGAGAACGAATTTGCACAGATATTGTAGTAAATGCATCAAGATTTAATTAAGTTTTCAATCACTCCCCAAGGGAAGAACAAACTGCAGGCACACTTTACTAAATAAAAGGTTATTTTCCCTGTCACAAACAAACAATTTCCTGTATTTTGGCAGAGGCCAGCTTTGAGGAATTCCCAAAGTTTATTTCTTGTTATCATCAGTCCTACTTGTTTTGACACTCTCACATTCATTTATTATCAGCAGATTTAAGTTCACTTTCAATCTGTTAACTTGTCATGCTTGACGCTGATGGGTTGTCATCATAAATTACATTTGTTTGGGGTTTAAAATAACTCAAAATTGTTTTTGTTTCTTGTCTTATAGACATTGTCGTCTGTTCGCTATTACAAAGTAATTGCGATCTTTGACAATGTAATTTAAGTTCTAGATGGTCAGCAATTTCTTTGACGTGCCAACATGGCATAGCAGTGAGATCTAATCTGTGCACTCGGCACGTAAATAATGGGAATCTCTGAACACCGGTCAAATTTTATTTCATTTTATGTATCAGTGTGTAAAAAGTTGGAGCTTCAGACCTGCCATATCCACCAAGTTCAATCAAACATACAGTGGCCATAACTAAAAAAAATCAATATTTTGGAATCAGTTTTCAAACTCATTTAAAGTACTATCAGGTGTATGCACAACACAAATTTTCTAAATTCTCGAATTCACCTAGGTGTAATAGTTTCCGAAAAAAAATTGTCCCCCTTGTATGCCAGTGAAACGTCAAAAAAATATTCATTCTAGAAAGTTAAAAACAAGCTTAAACTTAAGAGAAGGTCATGGTTAACAAGTGTGCCAAGTTTGGTGAATATACACCTCACTGTTTCTGAAAATAAATTTACTGGACTAAAGAACAGAAGGACGGAATGAATACTATATATCCCCCCCTCCCGCCCCTTAATTCGGGTCGTGGGTATAAACAACAATATTATGTATCTTATGAGGTCAGGGTTACCCAAATCGCCTAGGGTCTGCATATTCCCCAAATAAATACTGGTACCAAGTTTGAAGACTCCAGGTGCAGCGGTTTATGAGATATTGTGCTAACAAGAATGTGATGGACATGATGGACAAACAGAGGGACGGAGCTGAATACTATGTACCCAGCTCCACGGCGACGAAAGAGAAAATTCACTTATAGCTCACTATTAAAAATTATTATCATTTTTTAAAGTAATTTTATAGTAAACAGGTGTGCGTCAAATGTGTATATTACTGTTAAACCAAATATTTTCTGCTAGTATGTTGTTTATACTAATTTCTGTTCTATATTTGAAATCCCACTAAATGATCAAAACATCTCTGTAATATTTGTTAGCTGTAAGTGGAAGTAGTTCGTTTCTCAGGTAGTCACACCTATATTCCAAAAAGATAAAGGTTGAAAAAGTAAAAAAACCTTTTGAATCGGAAGTGACAAAACGTCTTGATAATTTTTGTGCCTGCACTGTTGCTTTGATATTTTGGATACTGAATCCTCCGTTGTTTATATCACAATTTATTTGACTTCTTTTAATTTTGTCAAGTTTATTTCAACATATGAATTTAAAACATTTTTATTCAAATTCATTGATAACATCAATATTCTGGTTTGGTAGTGAGCTGATAAGGTGGTGTAATTTTGGAATCATTAATGATTTTAAAACAGTGTTTCTTCCAAACGCTTTAGGTTATGTGTTGACCAAAGTGACATTAACCATGCACACATTCAAAGCTTATCTTTATATTTTCTTTCTTTTACGTCAAGATCATGGGTAAAAAATATGCCTAAAATGTCCAAGTGGCCTTGGTCCCATTTAAGATTCAGTTTTGGACAATACTTCATTCTCGATTGCTTCTTTGATCCAATCCAAACGAGACGCGTTTGTTTAATATTAACTTTGTTATCCTTTTCATGTTATTATTTCTTATTAAAATGGCAAGTATTTCAGCACATAGAAAGAATGTATAAGGCAAGATTGGGTAGCCCTGCCTGCATCCTCTTTGTATCTTGAACATAGGCGAACCATAACCATTTACTAGCACATTTGATTCTAGAATTTTTATTTTTATTTCAGTACTCACCTTTCACTGCATAATCCAAATCAACATTTGAAGCACTTAAAGCAACAATATCGTCTTTTCCAAATATCAGCTTATCAATAAGACGATCTCTTGAGGGGATGTTTGACCTTGAATCTTCAATTTTATGTGCCAGTTCAAGAACAACATTCATCTGGAAGAAATCATAGATTGCATTAAAACATTTTCTTGCCAATTTTGAAAATTACAACAAGGAAACCACTGTCAGATATTGCTCCCAGACAATGACCATTGAATTTTTTTCGCAAATAAACCAGGTTTGCGGATTCAAATTTTTGCCAATGTGACATTTCACCTTTGAACAAAAACAGGGAATAGAAGTATCTTTCTTCAAAACAAGTGTTTGCCACTAACATGGCAAACCCTCATGTACTCAGCATCTTCATACAAATTCTTTTTTAAAATGTTGATGATTAGTTAGGAAGTTATGAACCAAAATGAATGGATTTGAAACAGATTCCTTTAAGGGTCATTTTCAAAATTGGTAGCATTTTCATTTGCTAAGAGTGGTCAAAACAACTCTTTCATGAAAAGAGATTGGTAACAACTAGATTATTCAAAGATAGTAAAAAGGCTAAAATGCACTTACTTACCTCTTAATTGATTTGTTTAGCAATTAAAGGTATGGATAATGTTCTGACCCTTATGGATTCCAAACCAGAGCAAGGATTTTAAAATAAGATCAGAAAAATCTTTTTAACAGTACCATTCACACCTACACTCAATAGATAACACTTGATGGAAAAAATTATCTTCATGAATAAATAGAATTTAAAATTGTACCTTTCAGTAGCTTAACACAAAATAACACTGTTTCCTGAAATACTTGAAAAGACCGATACACTGGTCAAAATGAATTCATCGTATTGTATTAAAGAAGATTGATCCAGCCAGAACCATCTGATGTTTACTCTTTCTTATATACATATATATATATATATACAATTTTCAAATAATTGTAAAATTCGTTCTAGACATATTTTCGTAAACAAATTTATATCGATGTCAAGAGGAACTATTCATCAGTCAGTGACAGTGAAATTTGTATTACAAATGGAAGAATTTAACAAATGACATATTTTCTTCAACCCTGAGGTAACGGTTTGGAAATTTCTCACAAAGTCAATATGAAACTTATGAAGAATATTTACAAGATATACTTAAACAACTCATAAGAAAAATTAAATAAAACTATCATGATAAAGGAACTAGAAAGTGTTTTTACTCGTAAAAAGAGATGTCTCCCCCGTACACCATTTCAGCATATTTGTTGTTTTTTATTAATTCTTAAAGTGCAACTCCCGGGTGGTTTTGCTCCAAAATGTCTCGTCTATATACACTTTGCTTCACTTGTACATCTAATAGACGTGGATTCATTAGTTAAAAGGCATCAATATCATAAATACCTTAGCTATTCGGAAGAAGGATGTTTTTAGCAAATCGTAAAAGAAGTTGAAAACTGTACCGTTTACGTCGCTGTTCAGACGTATCGGCCATCTTACTTTACAGAAAACACCGGAAAAAATTTGATTTTGTCCGATGGAATGTGTGACATCACCTGTGTAAAACAGATGTCCTCTGTCGTATCTTTACACTGTCGGACAATGAAATAGCGCGGGTTGTAGGAGCCATACCAGTCGACCAATTCATATAAAAACTGGCAAAATATCTCCTTATGAGCTTCTGATGCAATAGTAAAAAGGAAATGAAATAACAATGACGATTAAGTTGAATAAATGTCCATTACATAACCCGGAAGCGAGTCTCTTCATATATTGAACTCAAACGACAATACACTACAGTACTAATCTCGGTCGAAAAAACATAGGCAAACGTACGGGGTTTTTTACAAATACCCTTGTCAGTGTATGGACAAATGATGTTAAACAAATATCTGTTGTGTAACTGTATTTTTGTCAATTGATTTAACGAAATACCGCTCGGTTACGTAAGTCAACTTGCACGTACAATATGCAGCATTATATCGATACACGAGTGTGAAATGATTTTTTAAACCAAAACGTATTATGGACAGGTTCAAAATGAAATTAACAGCTGCATAATTGTTACTTATTATAAAATTGAAAATTATGATAACATGTTACGAATGCATAGTAAAATCATAAAAACTTGTGTTGTGGAATTTGGCATTTTTTTTCTCAATTATATGCTGATTTCGCTAAATGATTTATATGTGCATGGCTGATGTTCGAAATGGAATTATTATTGTAAGCTTTCCATGTTTTAAAATCCATGACCAGTCTTTATTTTTCTCTGACCAATTAAAAAAATCATCAAATATTCTGACCCTTCATTCATTCATTCGTCCATTTCTCATATTACCTTTGTTAGAATTCTAAAAATAAAGTATGTGGAAATAAGTTCATCAACTGCTTTCACCTATTCACTAGGAATTAGTATAACATTTTTTTAAAGTACGTCTATCAAAATATATGATATTACAAACCATGTATTGACAAAAGAAATACAGTGAAATAATTTTTAAAAAATTGGTGCAATTAATTTTTCTTTCTGTTTTGGTGTTGCAATAAAAATAGATAAATTATCATTTAAATATTATAAATAATAAATAAGAATTCTCAAGCACAGTGTTTTGTTTGTGATGTTATATACTTGCATATTGACAGCACATATAATTCCCTTGTTTGATTTAATCGCTATTTTTCTCCTATAATATTAACTGCATTGTTACAATAAAATCAACTGCTATGAATGTTGAATAAATTAATGCATTGATGTCTATAACCAAGATATTTAACTAATGACATTGCATATTCAACAACAAAAATTAAAATTTTTGTTCAGTCATCTAAAGACATCTTCTGTGTAGAAAATAAAAAGTGTTTTGGTTTCCAGACGCTCCACCCTAAATATCACAACCTGTCATCATTCTGTCACAGCATTAAAATATTGCTCAAGTGAATACTATTTTGACACATTAAAGAAAATATAGATTATAAATGCATGTGATAAGATCATATTACAAAAATAGAATATACAATATATTTTTGTATATCAGTCTTAATGTTATGTTATTCAAAATTAAGGGGGAAAACATGCATTGAGATGATTGACTTTCAATAATTTTGAAACATTTGTTATGGCAGCTACATCGCGTGTGCTTTCCACAGTTGACGTCACATTCGGTTGATTTCACGGAACAACACGATTGGGGAAGCAATTTACTATCCTTTTTTCAATCGAAATCAAGTACATAATTAATTCATCTAAACTTGTTAAAACCTGACGTAAATTCATTTCAAGAAGGATATATTATGAAAATATGCACATAAGTGTACAATTTGGCTTGGTTGAATAGGGTCATTTTACTCTGGAGCCCCACTTTAAGAGTTTTTTTAAACTCAAATAAAATTTAAGAATTTTTCTATAAAACAACATAAACTTTAGGTTTTGGTTAATGAATATCTCCACAGTTATGACAAAATATTAACTACATATGATTCAATTTAAGGTGAGGTGAGGTGAGGTGTTGTTTAACGCCGCTTTCAAGATTATTTCACTTATATCGCGGCTGCTAGTATTAGTGCAGGGAGAAAGCCCGCAACACCATTGTGGCTATGCATTGGGGTGAAACCTGCGAGCATCGACTGGAACTAGCGAACCATGGGTGGTACTGCGCTGAATTTCAGAGTAGCATTGCACCCAAACCTGACTGCGTGTAGAACAGTTCTCTATTGCAGACAAAGTTGCCGAGCCCCTGGCGGGATTCGAACCACGGACCTCCTGATCCGAAGCCGAACGCGCTAACCACTGCGCTATCCCGCTAACGTGCAGTTGTTGCTCAAAAATGAAATGAATAATAACAGTCATGACATTTTTGGTAATGGTTAGGACAAAGTGTAAGCCGAATGAACCTTTTTGTCTTAAAAATTAAAATTAATAGAATACTGAATGAAAATGAGAAACACATGTAAAATAACCACTGGATTTCACTTTAAATTTTTAGAATCTCACATTCCTCCAAAATGAAAAAAGCACAAATGATCGAATGATTTGTCTATTCTTTTTCAGCTATATCACAATAAGTCCATAATTTCGTAAAAAAAATACTGCCACAATAAGCAATTTAAAAAAAAATCACATTCAACGTTGCTAAATGCTGTCAATACCTTATTTCAGTGATGGCAATGTCATAAATCAGTATCGCCATTTTGAACGGTTAGTAGAGGAAAATAATGGCTCTTATAAATTGATACAATTTCATAAGCTAAAACGAAAAACAATCAAGTTTACCCCCATAAATCAAAAACAAATTATGTTGTAATATTATCTTTACAGCGGTGTTTCATTCACTGCACAAAAAGCATTTGCATAACAGGAGTCGGTCACAAATAAAATCCCAGTGAGTAATTTAGCATATTGATTTAATTTTTATACACAATGAATCTAAAAGACATTTTCTACCAGATAATCTTGAAATTAAATCATAAATGTGTTCAAAATCCATGCATGAACTGTGTTGGACATGACCTGGTACTGTAATCAATCGTTATTTTTAGTTGACTTTGTACTGGAGCAAATTTTACTTTTGCTACACTTGTACTAAAATCATAAACAACAAATTCATTAATAGTGTAAATATGACAAAGTTGTACAAATACAATTGTAGAGACCTTCTTGTTTACAATTTTAAGTTTTGAATGTTATCTTCACAGAAAATTTATCGGTTTTCAAACAAAATTGGGAGTGTCAATTCTAGAAAAAAAAATTGCAAATGGAAGGCACGCCATGACATGGTAGTAAAGGGGACCTCAAACAATTTGTTTGTATTATATAAATTACACGCATTAATACATCCATGAAATTAAACAGAATTACAAAGAAGTAAATTTCAAACATCATATACCATTTTATCTGCACTCGGTTCTCCGAAATTACTGTGAAAACTACAAACAAAATATGGATCTTATGACCAGTGCAGATATCACCCGACCTTGTTGACACTTTCCCCTTTTCGTTTTCGAGCTCATGTTAGATTGTATTTCATGACTAAACAATGAAAATTATTTATCACTATCTCGATTGAAGAATTGACGTGTCAATATGTCAAAGACTACCTGGCTGCAAATGTTGTCTACAGTACGCTACATCTTAAAAATTATTATTGACAAAATAATCCGTTTTAAAAAATTTAGTCCAAAGTTTGAACTTGCGAATTTTTTCATTGCATTTATCGACAAGTGAAAATAAAAGGTACTTTTGAAGAAATAATGGCAATATTTAGTAAGAAAATATGTCAATCAAAGAAATAGTTTTGATTCTTGAAAAAAAACCACTTTACATGAGCGATACCAATGTGACGTATCTGTTTGAATGTTATAGTTTTAGTGCTCTCGGTAAAAATCTGAATACAATCAAGCAGGCAGAAGGTTACATGATTTCTCAGAAATGTAGGCTATTCAGCTTGAAGTTCAATCATAATACATTTGTGAAGGAAGATTGAAAGCACTACTCACTTCAGGGGACACAGTCCTGAACACTCCTTCATACAAGCATCCATTCTTCACCTGAACCTGTACAACACAGCCCTGAAACACATATTTTTTAATATGTTTGAGGTTGAATAATTATTGGTACAAATATCACCATGTGTGCAAGAGATACTTTTCAGAGCACAATCAAGAAACAAGCCTGAAAATATTGCCTACAAAGCATCATTGGTTTTCAAGAAGGTTTTAAGGATTGACATAATATTTTCAGTGGGATCAAGACCAAATTTACAATTATCACTTTCTATATTTCAAAGAAAATCAAAACTTACAAAGCAAATTAATTGTAGAGAAAAGGTTGAAGAAATATGAACTCACAACCAATGAATATACCACATGAGTGAACCTTGAATTTCCGTAAACTCCATCAGGCTGCAAAAGAAATTTATAAAAATATTCATATTGGAAATAAAGAAATTTCCCATTGGGTATGCAGCTCATTGTCAAATAAATCTATGGGCTCTGTAGCTCAATTCTCCTCATTTAGCTGGGTCTATAGTACTATAATTCAACTTGGCTAAGGAGTAAGTCTTAATTAAAGAATAACAAGAAGAGTTTAAATTAAGAGATCATTATAGCAATATTAATGTATCGATACAGTTCATGTATTTGCAATCAATACACTCAGAAATGTATTGTGTATGATATCAGTAGAAAAATAGAGCCATGGGCTCTGTAGCTCATCAGACTTTTGATGGAAATAGGTGTTTGGGTTTAGACCATGAGGTCATGGGCAGTGTAGGAAAGATAGCCTGTCCCAACGTCCGAGTTATTCACAAATAAAAAAGGCCCATTGCCCATTTGGGGTCAAGGGGTCACCGAACCTACAATTCAGAATCCCCATTGTCCAAGGAATCTACACACAACTATTAAGCTATCAAGACCTTTTGGAACTGGAGAAGAAGATGAAAGTAGGATTTTAAGGTTTTGACCCCTGTGACCCCGTTTGGGGTCAAGTGGTCACCAAACCTACAATTTAGAATCCCAAGTGTCCAAGGAGTCTTCACACAATTTTTCAGCTCTCTAGACCTATTGGAACTAGGAAAAAAGATGAAATTAGGTTTTTTAGGTTTTGACCCCTGTGACCCCATTTGGGGTCATGGGGTCACCAAACCTACAATTTAGAATCCCCATTGGCCAAGGAGTCTACACACACCTTTTCAGCTCTCTCGACCTTTTGGAACTAGGGAAAAAGATGAAATTAGGTTTTTTAGGTTTTGACCCCTGTGACCCCATTTGTGGTCATAGGGTCACCAAACCTACAATTTAGAATCCCCGTTGGCCAAGGAGTCTACACACACCTTTTCAGCTCTCTAGACCTTTTTGAACTGGAGAAGAAGATGAAAATAGGTTTTTCAGGTTTTGACCCCTGTGACCCCATTTAGAGTCATGGGGTCACCAAACCTACAATTTAGAATCTCCAGTGCCCAAGGAGTCTACATACAACTATTCAGCTCTCTGGACCTTTTGGAACTGGAGAAGATGAAAATAGGTTTTTCATGTTTTGACCCCTGTGACCTCATTTGGGGTCATGGGGTCACAAAATCTACAATTTAGAATCTCCAGTGCCCAAGGAGTCTACACACAACTTTTCAGCTCTCTGGACCTTTTGGAACTGGAGAAGAAGATTAAAATAGATTTTTAAGGTTTTGACCCTTGTGACCTCATTTGGGGTCATGGGGTCACGAAATCTACAATTTAGAATCCCCATTTGCCAAGGAGTATGCACATAAATTTTCAGCTCTCTAGAGTCATTGGTTCTGGAGAAGAAGTCGAAAAAGTGAAAAGTTTACGAATGGACGGATGGACGGATGGACGGACGCCGGACGCCTTGCCATGCCATAAGCCCATCGGGTCTTTCAGACCTGATGAGCTAAAAAGTGTCTCGACACATTTGGGTATTGAGACACCCTTAAAGATCGACTGAAATAACCCATGGCAACTTTTGTGATTCATTAAAAAGTATTCAAATTTGACAGTGACTAAACTTTAAATTTCTCATGTCAGCTGATAAACAACCTAAATTCGGCTTTTTCTAAACACCAGCTAAACAGCTCCAGTGAACAGAACTGAAAGGGTCCATGGTCACTGAAGTGCGAGTCTTTCCTCGTAACATGATAGGAGTCGCCCCAATAACCTCCTTATTGCTAAAGAAATGCAAATCTTGCTGTTTTAGTCACCGTTTAAACATATTAAACGTCATCCTTCAACTCAAACCTTCAAGTAATTGATATTTAATATATATCTTTATGTTTATGATACTATGCGCACTATCCTACAGCATGTGCTTATCAATACGACGTCTGCCGAATGTTGTTTCAACATTTAGACTGGGTTAAAAAAGACTCAAACAGGTGCCCATTACCTAATTGCATCACATTCAAATTCAATTTCTAATTCAATGGTTTCTAATTACACCAATTGGATTTTTACACCTTTGACACTGAGACTTACTTGTATCATGTCAATAGTCCTGTCCTGATGGCGTTTCTCTTGACATTTGAAAATGCCAATCATTTGCAAAAGGAAATTGTTTGGAAAGGTTACCAAAATCCTTTAGGATAATATAGAGCTACAGATAAGCTTTTGCATATGTGGGTATGATACCCGTTTTTTGAGAAACTAATTGGGTATATAAATTATCAAGTGGGTATTCATATTTTTGATACACCACTTTTCCGAAATCCAGCGGGTATTCTTTTCAATCTTTAAAGTTTACATGTCATACTTTATAACCAATAACAATCATCAGACAAGCTATTTACACTGACTGCCACTATCAAAATAACACATGTTGTGAAATAATTGTATATTGTTTAACAGTCAGCTTCATCCTAATGCCGACAATTGACTTGTAATACTGGTTTTGGATTTTCTTTCATAGTGTTCAAATATATATATCGTAACATTATCCACCTAAAGAAGGTAAAAGAAGTCACAAACATTGTATGAAATAGAAGTTAATTACCCATAACATCGTCTTCTAATATACAAGGCATATTAACATGTTAAATGTTCTTTTCTTTTTTTTATAAAATCAGCTATTATGAATAAGATCCTTATCAATCGAATATCATTCAATTGTAATACGATAATCATTGAAAAAACATGTCGTAATGGCAAAGGCGAGGCAGGAAATCAAGCTGTTGACCTAATTCCATAAACTAGGTCCCTTGAATGGTCAATCATTGTGTCGAGGTGTCATTTTGATTGCCTGTGAAATATTGAGTTTGGAAAATATTTCAAAATTATATTATAATGAACAAACAAAGATGGAGCTTAGACTTTTCTTAATTGAAATACTGGGATAGTTTTTATATATATCATACCACAATTACAAATTTTGAATATACTCCTCCCTCAACAGTGAAATTGACTGTTCCAAACAATGAAAGAAGACTGAAGCATGGATTTACCGTTATAAATGTCGTAAAGTTAGACAGTCACTAATAAACTCAATACAAGTACAACTGTCTCGATGTGTTATGTAATAAAGACTGATAAGACTGACTCAGTTTGAGAAACGTGAGAAACTTATTATATTTCATATCAATTCAAATGTTTTCAGTAGGATACATGATGGTTCCTTAAATAAAACGACATCGATAATTCTTGAAAAATTTTGACATAGCAGAGGGGAAAATATTGAATGATGAAAGAGACAGGGTTCAGTTAGCATGTCCGACGTCTGCAACACGCATGTGATTTTTTCTTTCAACCAATACTGTAAGCCCCATGACATTTTTTACAACATATTTTTTAAAGGATGTTCATAACACTTTATTTAAAATAAGAAGCCGACAGTGTTTGAAAATTTTACTGTTCAAGTTTAACTAAAAAATTTAAAGGCATGATTTGGTATTCGTTGAGCACTGAAGTCGGCAAAGCCGCTTTTTGTACAAGGCAATGCTTTCAAAAGATTTGAACATTTACGATGTAATAAGTTTAAACACTATGTTCAAAATTAAGATTTCACATAATTACTTCGATTGGCGCTATTGAGGACGTTACACATAATAACAATGATGTATTGGGTAAATTTTTAATTGTTTTTTTTTTTTAGTAGGGTAACCGTAAAATCTTAGTGATTTTCATTACACAGACAATTTCTTTTTCTTGCGTATCTAGACATTTCTTCTGGATATTGTACGCAAATACGCAGCTTGTCTGGAGCTCTGTGCAACGCTTTTGCCATTCAAAGACAGAGACATAGCCATACGGTTTGAGATGTAATAATAGATAATAAGGTATGTTAGATAAATACATAGGAATTGTTCACTTTATTACTAAGTTATCATGAAGTTAAGTAAAAGAAAAGAAGATTGCGAAATATGATACAAATGTAATTACAGTAAACTTATATGACATTGTATACCGTTCATTAACAACTTGATTTTTTCGGAAATTCATTGGAAATTGTATGGTTGATTTAATAGAGAAATTATGGTAGTCACAATAAACAAAGATGACATTCTAAATAATTTGGCTTCAGAGCATTATTAAAGTTAAAAAGAAGGTTTGAAGGTGAATGCTCTGCCACATCAATGATGAAAGGAGGGCAAAGACCAATGGACAAACTTGAGACACCTACCAAGAAAGGTGTACATACTTTCTCCTCTTAGCTTCAAAATAACTGCTCACAATATTTCAGCTCTGTAAGAAAGGCAGTTTATGAGAAGTTGAAAATGAGTACAAAAAGAAGTAGATAGATAGAACTTACCAGGAAGCGGTCTGAAGAAATTCTTTTGGAGCCAGATCTAAAATAAACAGTGACAGGGCAAGTAGTAAAGGTCATTCACTAATATCAAAATAAAAGCTATTGGCTTTGTAGCTCATAGGTCTTTGATTGTTTATTATACATTAACACTAGTTTGACTTGTACAACAAGAAATAATAAAGTGAGTCACAGGCTCTGTAGCTCATCAGCATTTGTATTGTTTGATGTTGAAATTTACCAGTGTTAATACATGAGAACAAGAACTGCTTACACTAAATTTGTAGAAAATCAATCAAACCATATCATATTTCTTAAATCATTAAAAAACAAATAGAGTCATTGCCCATCAGTCTTACATGATTCATTGTTTGTGGTAGGAGACTACAAAACATACAATACTCTTTATTAACTGGTTAAAGCTTGTCTTCTTAAGATTTCATTATTCAAGTGCTAACTTTCAAGCGCCTTTATCCATCGTAATGACCAGGCTAATTTAACTCACTATTGTGACCGACCTTCAATACCCAAAATATCAAGTAGAGAATACATGCATACTGGTAGGGTCAGTTGGGTTTCTGTCCTTAACAAACTTACAGACACAGTGGTTTATCTACAGGTGGCCTGTCGATTTCTCACGTCTATTTTACTTATTAATTGTGCAACAGAAGTAATCTATAACCCCATTAATGTCTTCTGCCTTGTAATCAGCTTTTCCTTAAAGCTCATCAATCTATTTTCTGTCTTCCTGTAGACTCGTTTCCTTGTGAGTGGGGCTGCTCTGAACTCAAGCTGGGAAATCTTTGCCTTGACTGCTGATTATATTTTCCTTATCACTTCAGTGAATCTGAAGAAGTTAGGATGTTGATGAGGCACGGTCTGGTTAAGTGGATTGTGGAAACCCTCCAAGTTGTTGTTTGTTCTTTGTCCAACAGTCCGGTGATGATTCCAAAGTTGAATTGGGAATCTGGCGTCATCGTCGACCCACATAAAGACGATGTTATTATAGTAGTCATTGAAGGCAGTGGCTCTAGGCACTTCTGGGGCTGCCTCCATCGCATCAATCCAAAGGGTTGGACAGCATCAACTGGAAAAAAAGGGAGGCCGGCAGTTCTTCTGATCCATAATTGGACAGCAGGCTCTTCCTTGTATGGAACAGCAGGCTCTTCCTTGTATGGAACAGCAAGTCCGAGGTAATGTGTCTTGCGCCAAATGGAATGGCAGTAGTGAAAGAAGCAACCCTTAACCTCAAAACCAGGGGTCGATTTAGTCGTCATTGTACTTGAGCAGTCTGAACAGTGTATGTTGTTAACTAGCAGTAGGGAAGGAGGGCGTCCACTTGTGGACAAGTTGAAGATCCAGACCTGGCATGAATAAAATACACATAGCTCCAAAGTTCTGGGCTAGAGGTGATTGTTCAGTCCATATACAGGGTTTTGGCTGCCTTTAGGGCCTGCATTTGCTCACTTGTGGCAAAGATGAGCATCTTATCGTCATCCCCATCACTGAACAGAAGGAAAGGTCTTCCATCAGCTGTCTTTGCCCAGATACTGGTGAGTTCAACCTTGGACCCTATCTGTGGTAAGGCCGGGATGTTCTTTCTTCTATGCCTGTTACAAGGCGCTGGACATCGAGGAGTGAGTGAGTGAGTTATTGTTTAACGCGGCTTGGGCAATATTTCAGCCATTAGCGGCGTGACATCGAGGAGAGAGATGGCACGAATCGTGCATCTTCTTGGATGGCTGCTTCGTCATTCTACAGGAATGACATCTGGGTTGTCTATTAGTCTGTCATCGATTAGTTGTTTGTCGGCACACATTCTTGTTCAGACATATCCATCAAACAATACTTGGTGGGTTCCTTTTTTATTCTTAGGTTAGCCATACTGCATGCATGTTGTTGAGTTGGGGTTTAAGCGTCTGCTTCCCCCTTTTGGTGATGTGATGATGTGATACTGCATGCAGCTTGACATTGGTTATTTACTACATTTTTAATTTCTGATAAAGTGAGAAGACTCAATTAATTAAACTAACTATATTCTTAACTAAACCTTTTAGTCATTTGAATTCAAACTATTTCATATCTTTACTTAATAGTTGAGCTTGGATCATGTTGTAAATGTATACATATAAAACTCCACGATCTTACCTAGTACTTAATTAGTTCTAACAGAACCTATTCATAATCCTCCACCCTTACCTAATTGATAATTCCTCCTGGGCTGTTCCATTAAACTCAAAGGTATGCAAGATCCTGCTTTGATTTTTTTGGGAGATAATCCATTTATCACCAATATTGAAGTGTTTGTTTTGCGATTAAGTTGCGTTTCCTTCCATTATGGAAGCTTATCATTCAATAAGGCACTGTTTTCCTTCAAATTTTTTTTCTTAACAAGTAAATCTAATCAGCTTACTCATGTTTACTGATCAGATGCAAAGAGATAGTTAGCTTTGTTACCTAGTATCTTTTTTAAAATATAATTCTGTAGGTAAACTAGCTGTGACAACGATTGAAACAACGGCGAATAACGAACTAAGTATATCAAACAAAAAGGATAAGTAGTACTCCATTCATCCACTTATCAATCAACTTAAATATCAAACATAAATAATTAAATTTACTATAAAATTCCATCACAACCATTAAACTACAACTTCTTTTTATAACAATTAAAAACAAGCAGACAGAGTCAGCTATATCCCTCGCCAAAGGGAAAGGGTAGTTAAGGATACTAGTTGTGGAATATTGAACAGTGATCATGTTGTTTTTTCTACAAACAACCTTTAAGAAATCCTATGTTACGTTTCCATGGAAACGAGTAAAAATAAAAATAGAGCCATGGGCTCTGTAGCTCATCAGACTTTTGATAGAAATAGGTGTTTGGGTTTAGACCATGGGGTCATGAGCAGTGTAGGAAAGATAGCCTGTCCCAAAGTCAGAGTTATTCACAATCAAATAAAAAAGGCCCATTGCTCATTTGGGGTCAAGGGGTCACCGAACCTACAATTCAGAATCCCCATTGTCCAAGGAGTCTACACACAACTATTAAGCTATCAAGCCCTTTTGGAACTGGAGAAGAAGATGAAAGTAGGATTTTAAGGTTTTGACCCCTGTGACCCCATTTGGCGTCATGGGGTCACCAAACCTACAATTTAGAATCCCCATTGGCCAAGGAGTCTACACACACCTTTTCAGCTCTCTAGACCTTTTGGAACTAGGGAAAAAGATGAAATTAGGTTTTTTAGGTTTTGACCCCTGTGACCCCATTTGGGGTCACGGGGTCACCAAACCTACAATTTAGAATCTCCAATGCCCAAGGAGTCTACACACAACTATTCAGCTCTCTGGACCTTTTGGAACTGGAGAAGAAGATGAAAATAGGTTTTTCATGTTTTGACCCCTCTGACCTCATTTGGGGTCATGGGGTCACAAAATCTACAATTTAGAATCTCCAGTGCCCAAGGAGTCTACACACAACTTTTCAGCTCTCTGGACCTTTTGGAACTAGAGAAGAAGATTAAAATAGATTTTTAAGGTTTTGACCCTTGTGACCCCATTTGGGGTCATGGGGTCACGAAATCTACAATTTAGAATCCCCATTTGCCAAGGAGTATGCACATAAAATTTCAGCTCTCTAGAGTCATTGGTTCTGGAGAAGAAGTCGAAAAAGTGAAAAGTTTACGGACGGATGGACGGACGGACGGACGCCGGACGCCTTGCCATGCCATAAGCCCATCGGGTCTTTCAGACCTGATGAGCTAAAAAATCAAGAAGTATTTTCATTACACACACTCGGTTACAGTTGGAAAATGATACAGATATAGCGATTTCTACGTAAAACCTTCAGCCGTTTCAACGTGCCCACTTACGTTACTATTGGGTCATTCAGTACAGGCCTCAATGTAAACAAACCAGAATTTCAATTCAGATGGCTAAAATAGAGATACAAACAAGACCAAATGTGAAATATTACTATTCCTTTGAATATAATTAAAATACATAATTTTGTCAGTTTCTGACGAGGTCACAAATAAATTTTAATTTAGCTGAAAAATAAATAAAATTTTCTAGCTTTAATAACTCCCAAAGTCCTCTACTTTTTGGGCCTAATATGATTATTTATAAAACAAACTAAATAACAGCAGAAGCCAAATATTTCCAATAAAAAAAATTAGCTTTCCTTTTCATGATAAATACATAAGATATATACAGCAAATAAAATCACATAATTAGTTTAAACATTAATGTTAATCATTCAATAAAATAATCACTGTGATATTATTCTGAATTTAAGAGATTCAAATACTTATTACAGGGTCATATGAGGGTATTCATTGACTGTATGTACAAACAATTATTTGTTCGAATTGATTAAGAAATTCCTATTACTTGTAGGCCTAGTTTTGTTTTTATAAAATGCTGATTAGCTAAATGTATCAACATTAGTAGGAAAATGAGGGACTTCTTTATAAGGTATAGGAAATAAGTAGATTAAAGAAATTAAGCCATTGATTTTAGGAATAATATTTACATTATAATTATCTAAACTCTATTATAAAATGACAGAAATTTATCATTATGACAAAAAAAGACAGGACAATTTGGAAGTCTTGATACATATTTCACTCCATGTATATTGTCAGTAAAAAAGCTGAAAGTAATTTTTGAAAACTGACAGTCAATCATAATGAACTAGGATTTATTGAAATTATGACCTCAGTAATTTTGATATTAGACACTTTATATACGTGTGTTTATCTTCAAGGCACAATACACAATCTCTCAGCTAATTTCAAGTTATTTGTAGCATCCACCTATAATGTCTACATGAATTGCCAGTAATAAATGTGGGATTTCTACCTAAAAGTACTGAAATTAATTCCTCCCTTCACATTATTGGTGTCATAAATACCCAGTCACCACCTTACATACACCAATAAATATAATAGAATTTTGATAAAAAAAAAATATTTATACTCATGATTACATTTTCGTATTCAATATGATTATAATCAAAATTAATCATAGCATATATTAAATTCGTTTTGTGAATTATAAATTAATAATTTC
The DNA here is from genome assembly GCA_921293015.1 of Phorcus lineatus. Lineage (NCBI taxonomy): Eukaryota > Metazoa > Mollusca > Gastropoda > Trochida > Trochidae > Phorcus > Phorcus lineatus. The sequence goes on from OV121089.1 coordinate 15,732,714, forward strand.
TGAAAAATTTTGCTAGGAAAATATTTTTAAAAATATACCTGTGTATATAAATATATCACTTTTCTTCCAATCAGTTGGTGTCTTTGAGACATTATATTGATACTGCAGTACTGTACCATTTTTTTGTAAACATGCCGGCCCCACTACTTGATTCTTCATCGTTTTGGTTTAACAGTTTAAAATTCCTTTTCATTAATCAAATAAAATAATATTCCCCATACACAATATCTTTCTATCTCTTTCAGGTCCCATGCCATCTCACAGCACTCAACAAATTTATTTCCAATTTATCTGTACATTATCATACAACATTCTCTTTTTTATCCCTGAAATTGTGGTAAGTATAAACAATTATGAATACCCACTTGAAATTTGAAGTACCCTTTCAGTTCTAAAAATATGAGTATTTTTGTTGAGGAGTTTGTTTTTACCACTGTAAGTAAATGAAAATCCTTTAATTTTGAAAATGGCCCAAATATATATATATTTTGCCCAAAAAGGGCTAATAGCTATAAGAAAGTTTTACATATTAAATTTTCACTTCCTAGTCTCAATCCAACAACAATTCCTATCAATAAAGGTTTCTAGACCAAAGAAGAAAGAAGATTTGAGTGTGTACACCCTGCCACTCCCATATTCAGAGGCAGACCAAATTTAAAACATGGTTTTGGTTTTAACAAAAACAAAACTGTATGCAAAAAGGTTGTTGCTACTGTTTTCTGTCGTGACTCTACAGGTAGTTTACCATTTACAGCAAATGAGTCCTGTTATTAGTATTCAGAAAAAGTCAATTCACACAAAAACTTGGACGTTTATTTGGTTTAAAACAACTTATAGAAAAAGTTCCTGGGTATTATTTGTGAAATTTAGTAGTGCCTAAATTTGAAGCTAAGACTATCAATTACATGAGAGGTATGCCACATGTTACGATAAGGTTTAGAAATGTACAGCTAACGTATGAATTAAGATGGAATTGAAACAATTGGCGTGCTTCATAGCTCTCACTGAAAATTGTAATGAATTGATTTCACTGGTAATAATGAATTGATTTCTTTTATCAGTGCATCACCCTGACAATCAACCCCATTCAAACCATTTACTTCCATATAATACTGATGAATTGTAGAATAATCAAGATACGATAAAACAATTATCGAATATAGAGTATATTTTATCTAAATGGATACACCAACACTGAATAAATGATAGCCAGACATTGTAATTGGTCAAGATTTTAACAATTTATCTTTTGACTGTCGATATATTTTGGTGACTTGTAACAAAAGTTGTTATAAAGGAGGATGAACGTTTTTCTATATATTGCAATAATTGGCTCCTACTTTGCAAAGATATTGCAATATATTGAATCTTATATATTTCCAAGTTTATACACTTTCCATTCAATTCTAAGCATGAAACCTAAAGGAAAATTCCCTTTAATGCTCTTGAAATATAAAACATTACTCAAAGAAATAAAAATTCAAATGATTCATTGGTTAAAAACAACTTTGAAACTAGTCTTTGGCAGCACTCTCTGCCATTTCTAATGCAATTATTGTATTGCAGAGTCTAAACTGGTTGTATCGATATACCGATATAGAACAGCCCTAAGATTGATAAGTAATCTAACTTTCTAGCTCCTTCTGCGACAGTCAAGAGAAGCGAAGCCACAACTGTGATTTATGACCAATTCAAGGGGAGATCATATAACCTCGCGTACGGTGTTTTCGAGCCTCTGGGACAAACAGCGACAATTGCTATAAAATAAATATCTTTTACAGTTAAGTCTTATCTAAGCATTATCAACATTTGTTTTTTCTTATTGAATACGTAAATCGATATAATTTACACTTGTTTATATTGCAAGAAAATCTCCGAACTATGAAGAGGTCAATTTGATCGTGAGTTTTGTGAAGTCACTTCTTTTCGAGCCCCTCAGATTTTTTGACGTAGTCAATGGATCTTAGGTTTTCAGGGGCCAATTTCAAAAGTTCAAAATACTTTATCAGTTTCGAAAGCATAAAACAATTCCAAAAACAGAAAAAATAACCTTTTGTACAAAGCACTTGTTAAGTTATATGACAACAGTATATGAGCTCTTCCGATGCATTTATTTAAGCATGATTACTCCGTAGACACCTCTCAGCATCATAATTATAATTGTTCTCTTGGCAATTAATTTTAGATAATTATTCTTTTATGAGATCATCTAATTATTAATTTTTAACTAAAGAATAATGATTTGCATTTACTTAAATGATGTGTAGTTTGATTCCAAAAATAATTCTTATGTTCATAATTTCAAATCAACGCGCACCTGCGTAAAAATCCTTTAAGTTGTGGAATTCACTCGTTACAATTGATGAACAAAGTCGATAAAATTTGTAATCAGACAAACCTTTTGATAAAATTCAACATATACACAACGTAAATCGTTGATAATTGGATATTCAATAGTCCTCTCTCTGTTGCTGTGCCACTTGTCTTGATGTCCGTTATGCGAGCGATCTCAGTTGTAGACCCTTAGTTATACGTATGAAGATGAAATCTTGTAGTTCAAATAATTCTTCATTTTTTCATTTTGATATAAACAAAGGTATTTTGATTTAAATTAGTGATGACTTTTCAAAAGCTTTTCGACTTTCAATTGCGGCAGCATATGCATTGATCAACGACCCGACGTTCTTTGGCGACCTGCCAACCAGGTGGAAATGGACCGATCGCTTATGAGACGACCCCAACTGTCAATCGCTCGGCGAGTTTAAAATAAGATGTCACATGATGCCAGTTATGTATTTTTGACAGGAAGTTCATGTTTTTCAATAAAAATAAGATCAAACTGTTCGCTAAAGTATGGTTTGGAATGTTGGTAGCTTTTAAACACGACTATAAACGGTATTAGTTGAATTCAATGTTTCTTTTAACGGAATAATATTTAATGGTTTAATGTCCGAAAATACAGACTTACACAAAGAAAAAATTTATTTCCGATGCTTTTGGACCCTTCCCTTAATATATTGTTACGTAGTGATTTTCTAACTGATGTTTTGAGAGAAATCCATGCCCGTGTTCTAGGGGCTCAAAAAGATGTGACGCTCGAAAACAGGTAACGTGGGGATATGTAAAACTCAATTTAAGGCCTTTGAGGTAAAGATATTTAAAAGAAAGATATCCCTATGAAAAAAGTGTTTTGCTATTTGAACCTAATTTTCGAAAGAGAAATAATTTACATGAGAGAAAACCAAGTTTTATGTACTGAATGCTTGATGCAAGAAACTAGACGACTATCCTCAAAACTTGGTTTTGTACAAGTTTTAAAATCATTTTGATTCTTCAAACCCTCTCGCCCTCTACCTCAATACGACTTCACTAGATCTATACAGCTGTTGTACGCAGTTGGATGCTTGACAACCACAAGGACGTTCTTTGAACTTTTTACTCATGATCTACAGTATAATGATATATGTAGTAATACAAACCTAGATGAATGGCTGGAATTGGCATTAGACTGTCTGCCACTACCACGAAGTGATGGTCTAGAATTCTTCGTTCCGTAGCTTATCGTGGACATCCTTATCAAGTTAACCCTTCGGATGGCCGATTACCCGGTATCTTCTCACTTATTGTTCAAGGGATCATTGCAACATGCGGCCACACTGGTAACAAGGAAAATTAATATGTCCGGAAGCAAGAAGTTTCATTAAAATATTAATTCAAAACTCGTTTGTATATAAATAAAAGATTTTGGTCAGCTGCAAGTGACCAAGTGCGACATGTGTTAGAATACACCGTGATGGAAGCACTACTTTATGATGTCACCTAAATATGTTTCCAAAATGCAAATATATGTTAGTGTTTCTTTTCTCTATCTTATATTTAACACACATTTAATAAAAGCAAACGTGTTGCTCACAGAGTTCCGAGCATAAAAATGTGTCAACATAATGTTTGTCCTATATTTTGGAAGACTTATAACATTCATCATATTCCACGTCTACTCAAAATTCATGAAAAAACACACAATTATTGGGAACGTTGCATTTATCAAGCTTTTGATTGTATTTTTCTCTAATTAAAAATATTGTTTTTGAAATGTAGACATATTTGAATGTTGTGCGTTAATTTGTGCGTTTTAAGTGAGAAAATAACCCTTTACAACTTTGGGTCGAGATTATATTCATGCGTGAAACAATCCGGAAGTACTTCCTGTTCAAGAAGACAGAAAAATATTGGAATGACTCTCTCAACGCACAACTTTGACAGTTACGAAGATTTTGAGTTGTTCTCTTGTTCAAGATGATCTCCAAAACTGCAAACGGGTCGTATTGTTCCTTCGATATTCAATTGTTACAACTATTTTATTAATCATTAAAAGCAAATGGTGTCAGTTTTACATCTAACTCTTCAAGCTTAGTTGATAAGATTTACAGTTAGCATATCGGCTCAGTCGACAATTATGATATTTTAACATTAATGCTGTTTTAACATTGTGGAAACTTGCCAATGGCAAATGCTGACCCAGAATCATCAAGTAATTCAAGTTCAGAGGATGAACCAGTCAATGCAAAAAGCAATGGAACAGTACACAGTGTGGATAGATATGGATTCATCGGTGGGAAACAATACACAAACCCGGATGCTGAGGAGTAAGTGATATTCATAATAGGTTCCTTCTATTGAGTATTCCTTTTTAAACAGAATTAGTTTTGTAGTCTAAATTTTATCTTGGGAACTCTATGGGATTATCAAAACCCCAGCTTTCACAATGAGGCATGCAGAGTTACAGTGCTGTCGGGTAACGCTACGCACCCAAGAGATACATGATCATTCATCCGAGAAAGATAAAGTATATGCGATAACAAATAACAACATCATTATTCAAAATATAGGGCATCATCGATAATATTAAAGAGCCACTCCGTGAGTTGTTGGAGTCATATATGCCAAACTTAATCAATGGTGTCATTTGATCGCATAGTAACGACTGTTACCTAAAAGACACATTTTAAAGCTTGTTGTTTTTTTACAGTGACAATATGAAGTTAGAACGTCGCAATTATGATCGAAAACCGGACAGTGGTGCGTCAAATAGTGAAACGTAATTTTGGAGACTTATCTAAAACTACCAGGAGGGGGCAGTTAGGAGTTGATAGTGTTTATGAGGTTATATAACCACATATGACATTTAGGTTCGTATCAATGGTAAATAATATGTTATGAAAATAACAGAGTGGCTCTTTAAAACTACTTTAGATACATATCTCACAGCTAAAACAAATTAACTGACTTTGTTTGAGCATGGAGTGGTATGGTTGTCACATTCCTTTTTATATATAGTAGTAGGTTCTGCTATGTAGGCATATTTATCTTTCTATAGCTATTTCTAAGCAAGACACGACTCTGTGGATTTGGTTACGCTATGAAGGGCCACAGGGACCACACCCTAACAACCTATTTTCATATTTATCTCCTGAAGAAAAAGGCCTAGAAAGCTAAAACCTTGTGTACAGACTCCTTAGCTGAGGAAGATTATGATTTAGAGATTGTGTGATACTGTGGCCCCCAAATGAACGCCTGAGACCATTTGTAAAATTGATTATGGATAGCCTGATGATCTACATAGCCAATGGCTCTATATTCTCTTGTAACCTCTTGTAATTGAGAATTCTGGTCAGTTGCACAGAAAGTTAAATTTGTGTGTTGGAAGAGGTTGAAGAAGAATGGGTGAGAATGGGGTTTGTAAGGCCAAACAAAAAATTCTGTTGGAAGGTACACCAATTTTCAAAACAAAAAACAAACAAAATTTCAAAGCCATTTTAGGCATTTTGACAAACATTTCAACAATGTATAACTTGAGAACCCTAAATAATAAATCATGGATAACTTGATGAGTTTCAGAGCCTGTGGCTCTATTTATTCATGCAACAACAGAAGGGCTTGTATTACATAGTTGCCTACCTGGATTGTTTTGTCCACAACAGAAGAGACAGACAGCTTACAAATTTAAAAGATAAGTTTGTTTTAGTTTAACACGGCATGATGGGCTTTTGGCATCTGGTGTCCATCCGTCTGCCATGATTAAAAGTTCAGATTTTTCGACTTTTTCATGAACTAACTTCTCTCTTGAAGAAGGTGAAATCTTGTGAACAGGTACCTTTACCTCACCTCACCCTGGGCAATGGGAATAAATTTTAGATTTAGTGATCCTGTGGTCCAAATTAAGTGCCACAGAGGCCAAACTCTATATTCCACCTAATTTCATCCTCTTCTCAATTAAAAGGGCTAGAGAGCTGAAATATTGTGGATAGACTTCTCACCCCATGCACCCATCGTTCGCTGGTTCCAGCCGATACTCGCAATTTCACTGCAATGCATAGTCACAATACGGTTGCAGGCTTTCTTACAGCAATAATACTAGGAGCCGTGATACAAGTGATATACTCTTGAAAGCACGTAAAACCCCAAATCACTCACCTCACCTCACCTCACCGCGTACCCTATGGCCATTAGATGACCTTTAGATTTACTTAAGGGCCACAGGGGTCACACATTAACAACAATTTAGATGTCTTCAGAACTACAAGTCAAAGAAAGCTGAAATCTTGTGTGAAAGAATCTTTGGGAGACTCTAAAATCTATTTTGATGTATTTGTTATATAATATAACACCCTAAAAAGCTTTTCCATTTTGACAAGGACAGCTGAATGCTGAATTGATTTGTCCAGACTTCTAAGCCAATGGAGATTATAATTAGAATACATTTGGTAGATTGTAGCACCTATTTAGGAACATAGGAGTCATCTAGTAAAAACCATGGGAGATCTTATAATATACTGGAACCCCCTGTTTAGGGTTAATGAATATTATGGGAAGGTGGTCAGACTACAGCCGAGGTATTAATTTTTTGAGCTGAGCTCACTTTTACTTGTTGAGACGGTTAGATTCAAATTAAACTTACACAAAGGTGCAAAACCTTCATACTGTATTCAACATATTAAAAACAAAGAGGAGGCAATTATTAAATTGGCTTCCAAATAAATCAGAAAGATTACCAAAAGAACAAATTCTGCCATTTTTTAGTTTTAAAATTGTTAAAAGGTTAAAATTTTGGCTTGGCAACATATTGAATAAAAAGACAGTTGCTTAAGTGCATGACTAAGCTTGAAATGCAGCTTCCTTAATTATCTCATAATAGGCAAGACTCACATTTTCAATGAAATCCCAAGCTGAGAGAAGTGGTAGCTTTTTATTTTTCGGGTTACAAATGTGATGTGATTTGGGGGCTTTTAGGGAGAGGGCTTATATTACATCGAAAACAGTATTCATCATTAATTGTGTGTTGACAGCATTCATCGATTGCCCCCCGAAGTTCTACGAAAGAGGGAAATCAAGTGGCTGGATATGTTTGAGAACTGGGAAAAGTGGATGAGCAAACGTTTCAAAAAGGTATAGTAGATAAAACATAAAAAGAAACTCTTACAGCTCATCCTGTCTGGCAAAAAGGGCTTATGTTATGGCATCTGACTGTTCATTCATCCATCCAACCATAAACTTTTGACACGTTTGACTTCTTCACCAGATCCTTTGGCTCTAAAGAATTCAAAACTTGTGTACAGGTTACTTTGCTTATGTGTATTATGAATTGTAGATTTTGTGACTCTGTTGCCCTTAATGAGAGCATAGGGGGCCATCCCTTAAATCCTAATTTGCTCTTTTCTCCCAAACAAAACAAAAAGGATTTGTAGACTTAAATATTTCTGTACAAGTGCCTAAGCCAATGGGGATTGTAAATTGTAGGTTGGTGATTCTGTGGCGTGGGAGCGATATCCTCTGAACCTATTCTCTAGGGCTGGGACGGGTAACCCGGATACCCGGAACGGGTGGGTAAGGAGTTGGACCCAGGTACCCATCACATTTTGATCCGTTTTGACCATGTGACACATAAGTGAAGAATTCATTCTAATGTCAGTGTATGGTATAATTTCATGTACAATAAATTTGCAACTGTAGGAAGCCAAGAAGGTATAGTACGAACAGTACGACATTGATTACCGGGACACCAAATGTCCATTCCTCATACTTGATTATATTTTCTCATAGTTTAATTAATTGTAGAGACTGTACAGCTTGTTATGTTTACCCCTGTAGTCAGATCTTACCTTTTGGATGCTTGTCATAATAATTGAAATAATGTTCAAACACGTTAAACCCCAACTCACTCACTTGCTCTTGTAAACGAGCAGTAGCTAAATTTACGTTACAAGCATTTTATAGGAAAAATGATGTGAGACGTAGATCAACTATCTGTCTGGTTAAATCAATTATATTATGAACTATCAAAACGTGCACTCGATTTCAACAGACCTAGCTATTTCATTTTGTTGCATATAGAAAAACGTCTTATCCTCTAAAAGCGAAAATGACTTATGTTGCGTAGAGAGGTTGCTTCCAATGTAAACATGCGACCGTGTGATTGGAAGCCTTTTTATCACATGAACCGTACACAATATGTATGACCCGATTGACCTCTGATGAATTGTTTTGTGATTGGTTAATTAGGGAAATCTGCAAAGATTGCGATCTTTTCATCCAATCAGCAGAGATTGTACTTGACACGACGATTGCAATCAAGAAACTTTGGAAAGGATATAGACTACAGCATCAGTGAAAATTTACTCAATCGAATCCATTCTCATAAACTTCTTTCAAATATTTTTTTATCGTGGCTTATTACTACCAAAAGATTATGTTTCTGTGCATACATTTTATCAGATTCATAATACAGCAAACTACAGTGCCAAATACTGGCGTTCCGACAACGTAAAGTCAAAACAATTTTAGCATCAATGTGTAATGTTATGCCATCGATCGTTTGTATGTTGCCGAGAGTTTGTAATCTAAATCATTTCACATCGACGATTTTCCCGTTCCTTACAGGCCAAACTGAGCCTTAGGCAAAATAATTTTTTTCTGGCCTGATGAATAATTCACAATACTGTTATGACGGGTATCCGGGTCGGGTCGGGTACTAAGTGGTCGGGTACCCGGGTAGAAAATTTAGACTCGTCCCAGCCCTACTATTCTCATCAACTTCTCCAGAACAATAAGAGGGCTGAAATCTTGTGTGCAGGTGCCTTGGCTAATGGGTTTTTCTAAATTGTAGATTTGGTGATACTGTGGCCCTTGTGCAATCTTGTGTACAGGAACCATGGCAAAATAAGTATAGATTTGGTAGCTCTGTGACCGTTAATGATAGTCTTGGGGGGCTTGCCCTCTAAATCTCTTTTCATCTCCTTCCACTAATAATTGGCCAAGAAGGCTGAAGTCTTGTGTACAAAGAGACTTATTGGCTGATAAGGATTAGAAATTGTAGATTAGGAGACTGCATTTCACCAAAATATTTATGTATTGAAATAAGAAAGTTAGTGACAACTTTGACTAAAACAAAATAAAAAACCTATTCATTGAAATTAAATGTTTTGAAGAGGAATGTTTCTTGAATGGTGCATTCTTTGTTTAGTTTACAGCTTGTTAGAAAATTAATTGAGTCAAAATGTAAGAATATGCTTTCCATTTGGTAACATGATTTCAAAAACATAATTTAGATTATATGGTTTGATTGATTTTCTTCAAATTTAGTGTTGAGTCATCTTGGACTCGCGCTGATACTATTCAGTTTAGTGATTTTGTATTTCAACTTTGGAACAATGTGCTATAGTTTTCAACTTGAAACGATTCAAAGACAGATGAGAGACAAAGCAGATGGCTCTATGGTTTTTTTTATGTTGTTCAGGTGAAGGACCGATGCAGGAAAGGTATCCCTGCTGCTGTTAGGGCACGAGCCTGGCAGTTCCTTTGTGGCAGTAAATTCACTCTCGATCACAACAGAGGAAAATTTGAGGTTTGTCCTTTATCTTAGTCAAAGCTGATATTTTGTGGTAATCTGAATTTTGAGATAGATTTGAGACTGCCCACCTCCCCCCCCTTCGCCCCCCCTCCCTACCCCCTAATATGTCTTTAGGTTTGAGACAAAGATGTCTAAATTTCATTGTCCTGTAACAGGGGTTCATATATTGTTGCAGGGTTGCAAATAAAAAACTTGCCATTTTTTAAAGCTTTGTAAAATGGTAAATTTAATCATGCTGATGTGGTAATGAATATTCAAACAACTGCAGCACTGCAAGCAATGTTGTATAAGACAAAACTTATTAAGACTGCAGACTAACAGTGGACTGGGCTCACAGTAACCTGGGACAAGCAGATGGAAACCTGATATCTGTGTGTAAATGAATTAAGATATTGTTATTCCCTAATGGCTATCAGTTTTCAATTTCATATTCTGATTTAAGGAATATATTAGGTCTTAAATCTTACGTGGCTGATATTATTTTGACCAGTTTTGCTCCCGTGACGGAATTTTCCAGCACTCGCTACCGTAAAAGTGTAACTGGCACCCGTGGCTGAATATTCCAGCGCCACGAGATGTGACCGTTTTAACAACATATGGTAATATAATATTACATGGCGAAATACAGAGGTTATCATCATTCTTTACAAAACTAGTCGGCCAATCCCGTGTCTCAAATGGATGATACTTACCTTGCACTTTTAATGACATTTCTAACACCCCTAGAATGGTTTCTATAACCGAAGTAAACTTGCTTTTAATTCGGGCGCCATAACTCAATAAATTCTGAGAGCGAATGCGCGAAGTCAATAAGACGCTGAAGACGAATAGTTCCTCTTGAGATCATTATTAAAATTTATTAAAAAGATATGTCTAGAGCGAATTTTACAATTATTTAAAAATTGTCTTTATTTCAAACTTTATAAAATCATTTAATCACTGAGTGCACATCGAAAAATTATTTACGGAAATGAAGCTAATTTTTGCTCTATATTTCACAATAAATTTCATTACAATGCGCCATCCTAAACGAAAATAAATTCCCGAAGTAGGGTAGTGATAAACCCCGACCTCAACGGTAATATTACTATGCTTAAAGCCCCAGGCAAACATACGCGCTCAGCCCATGCAGGCGGCACAGTGATATCCCAGCTGAAAAGTAATAGGAATTGTCTTTATTTCAACTTTATAAATCAACTTATTCGCTTTGTATACATGCAAATTATATATGGAATTGAAGGCAATTTATTCTTCTTTACAAAGACATATAACATAATAATCAATTGCACTGTGATTAGAAGGTATTACCAACGAAACGTTGATATAGCTAGTGAAAACAGACTTTGATAATCACCTTACCCCGACATTTGTCGCATCATTTCCACACATTCTATTTTGATGTAAATATGTGCAAATTATATATGGAAATGAAGATATTTTTTTCTTCTTTACAATGATATAAATAATAAATATATTTACCTCTTGGTTTGGCAGATATAGTGCAAAGATGGTACCCTGATATATTTGAGAACACATTTTGATGATTAGGACATCACTTAAAGGCACTAGCGCACGCTTTTACAGTTTAAATTGGCTATTTTAAGGTTTAAGAGGACTTATGCATTCAGCTTTCTATCTTTGAAATACTTAAAATTCTTTACAATTGACCTGCAATCAACAATGAAAAAATTTAGAGAGCCGCTGTCGGCTTGGACATATAACAACTCTAAGGTTAGCTGTGCACAAGACGGATAAATTATAGACAGTTGAAAACGGCTGAACTATTATTATGTGCAGCTGTTGAATTTACCTAAACTCTAAGCTGAGAACAAATAATGAATTATGTTTTATGAAAGCAATGTTGTAAATAAACCGATTTAATAACACAGCATTAGCATTGCTATTAGATTGACCAAAGCGGCTGCCGTTTCCGCTCTTTTGGTTATAAGCAAAATCTTAATATTTCCGATATCGTAGTTCATGCGGATTTATTGTAACGTAACATTAAATACTTCCGGTCTTTAAAAATCAACTTTACTACCTGAATACGTAAATATTTGTTGAATAACTTACGAGGTATATTACTTGAGTGAGGATCTTGAATAATATCGAGAGGTATGCAGCATCTGTGCATTCGTTGTGTTAAAGAAATATTGGTGTGCACTAGTGCGTTTAATGCTCCATTATTGTCTCATTGTAATTTGCAAATTTTATATAGAATGTAAGACGATCCTTTCCCCTTTATTGTTATATGAAAATGTTGATAATGCGCTCTGCTGTTAAATGAATAGGAAGTGTAAAAAGTAGGTGAAAAATCACATCTCAGTTAAAAAGATATGAATAGAGAAATTGCCTGTTTGTGCGATGCTCGCTCGGTCTTTACTGATTTTCACATACATACAAATTTTAAATGGAAATGAGGATCATTCTTTTGTCTATATTTGGATATATAAAATTTCTTAATGTGCCAAGAAGTTTATGTGATGTTAAGTGCTAAAACATGGTAAAAAAAAATAAACAAAAGTCACCTTTTTGTGGCATTTTCTCTATTTTTATTTCATTTGTGCATATAAATTTTTTACACCAAATTGAAGACAATTATTTCCTCTTTATCATGAGGTAAACAATTTCAATATGAGCCTAGCTGTTGAGGAGATATGAGCGAAAGATGAGCACATGTCAAAATCGCCATTCAGGTCACATGATTTGAATGGAGGAATTAGCTTTTTGTGTGGCGCTTGCGCATGTACAAATTTTACATGGAATGAAAGACAATCTTTTTCTTTATCTTGTGATATAATAATTGTCAAAATACATTGAGCACATAATTGAGAAAATTGGTGGGTGTGACAAAATGGTGTAAAAGTAAAAATAGGTAAAAAAAAATCACCTTTTTGCGACACAAGCTGTATCTTTATTTCAAGTAGCGCAGATAGGTATTTTACATCAAATTCAAGACAATTTCTTTCTCTTTCAAATGATCACACCCATATTAAAATCCGCCCAATTGTTCAGATCATAGGGCGTGCGATAGGGTGTGCATAAGGTCATAATGCACTTGTCTAAGTAAACGATAGCACGGGTCAGTAAGTTCAGTAAGCTCGTGCGAGAGGGTAGAAGGTGCCCTTAGGCTATTTTCACGTGCGACGAGGAGTGGGAAAAAATTTGGTAGCTTAGCGACAGCTGGATGGAACGTAAAAGTGTTGAACTGAGGGTTAACTGAAGGGTTAAGGATTTTCTTACAACTTTCTTCTCTAATGCACTGACATTTGACAATTTTGTTGATGTATTTCACCTGGAGAACTAACGGTTGTATATCTTAGTCTTGCACATCAACAATACAAAGACTGATGAGCTACACAGCCTATGGGTCTATTTCTACTTGAAATAGAATAGATTCTGAGTGATCTCTCAAACCATTTAAATGTTGATGTTGGTATTATGGGATTGATTTTGTATATAGTTTGAGGAAAGTGCATTTTGAATTGTTTTGTATGATATACTGTCAGCTTTATCTTTATCAAGACCATTTTGTTAGCCTTATGCTAGACCTAATCCCTGGGCTGATCAACTTGTAGAGAGACCTAAACTGACAATGACGAGTTTAGCTAATGCAAAATGTTATGGAATGATAAAGAATGCCAACAAGACTCGTAAGCTGTCAGTTTTGTGGTTTGATCAGGTTGAGCGTTATCATACTTCTAATTAAATTTCAAAACCTATCGTTACAAGGCAACAATAGGAGTCTTGCATTTTAACCAAATTAACTGAGCATTGCATTGTTACATTGTACCGGTACTTAATTTTCACAAAAGCCAATCAAAATCGAGATTATCTCAGTTGTAATAGAATAAATCCTCCCTGCTTACCACCCTGTAAATCATACACAATTTAACAAATTAGGAAGAGGCTTTCATATGGAACAATTGGGGTATACTAGAGCTGCAACGAATACACTACTAGGCGAATACGATATGTATCACGAATACGAGGTAGCGAATACGAATAATTATTCACGAATATGAATGCAAAAATAAACAAATTGAAAATACCATTTATGCTCATTCAGGCAGCGAAGCTTTTTTTAACCTCAGACTGTACAAATTAACGTTGAGAGACAATTTACAACAATAATCAACAGATAAAATAAACATATCACTTGTGTGTTGCATATTGAACAATGTTTTTATTCTTTTTGACTCTCATGATGTCAGCAATATCGATTTTTATCTGTTGACAGATTGAGACGATGTGAAATATAACACATAACATACTTTGTGAACATAAATGTAAAAAGTATTTTTATTCAGGTAAAATAAAAATTTCGTGCACATAATTGATGTTAAAGTCAATAGTAAAAAAAATTAAAAAATTAAAAATATTCGGTTTTCATTGTAACGAATAACAAATACGATTCACATACTGCAACGGTTAGATTCACCGAATATACGAATGTATCGTTGCAGCTCTAGGGTATACCATAATTACCGGTATTTAACTTTCTTGACTTAGTAACTTTGCCAGGTTACTGGTGATGTATGAAGGCTGTCCTCTCTTCTCAAATGTAAACGCTCTCTCTTCTTCTCAAAGGTATAGACTCTCTCCCCTTCTCAAAGATGACAGGTATAGACTCTCTCCCCTTCTCAAAGATGACAGGTATAGACTCTCTTCCCTTCTCAAAGATGACAGGTATAGACTCTCTTCTCAAAGATTAAAGGATTAGACTCTCTCCCCTTCTCAAAGATGACAGGTATAGACTCTCTTTCCTTCTGAAAGATTACAGGTTTAGACTGTTTTCTCTTCTCAAAGATTACAGGCGTTGGCACTCTTCTCTACTCAAAGGTTACAGGTGATTGATATGTTCTTTTCTCAAAGTTTAAATGTTATAGTTTTCAAGACTTCAAAAAGGTTATTTGTGAAGATCACTAGTCGTTTAAAAATTAAAGGAACAGATAAAAACAAATAAATTGGAAATAACCCCAATTGTGCATCTCATTTTGATTGCACCAATCATTTTTTATATGGAAAACCATTATTTGATTAATGATTTGGAAAGTGAATTCAGGTAAACTGAACACACAACCAGGAGGAAAATTTTATATTAAGTGCAATCATCAATTGTGATTGGTAAACTCATCTGGCCTGAAAGGCCCCATTGGCTTATGGCATGGCATGTGGTCCTGTGCCGTCCATCCATCCTTCCGTTTTCAAACTTTTCACTGTTTAAACTACTTCTCCAGAACCATTGACTAAAGAAATCGGATATCTTGTGTGTAGACTCCTTGACTTTTTAGTCCTTTATAGATTTGGTGACCCTGTGACCCCTAATAAGGGCCACATAGGCCATGCCCTTAAAACCTATTTTCATCTTCTCCAGAAGATAAAGGCCTAGAAAGCTATAACTTTTTAATCTTTAACTTTGGTGCTCCTCTAACCCCTAATAAGGGCCCAAGGGACAACGCCTTCAAAACCTAATTTCATCTTCTCCCGAAGCAATAGTCCTAGATAGATAAAACTCAATTGTCAGACTCTTACCTCATGGGGATTATAATTCATAAAATGGTGACCCTGTGACCATTTGTGAAATGAATTATAGATAGCCTGATTGGCTACAGAGTCAATGGCCCTATTTTATCATTCCACTATATTTTCAGAGTTATCTAAAACAAGCTGGTGACCCGAAGAGCCTTGATGAAATAACTAAAGACCTCCACAGACAGTTTCCCCTCCATGAGATGTTCTCTCAGCAGGGAGGTCATGGGTAGGTAGCAGTTGTTAAGCAGTACTTGAGCAAGATTTCATTTTCATTGAAGGCAGATCTGTTTCGGACTAAAAATCGCTTGTCCATCAATTTTAACTCTATGTTTCGATGGGAAAATTTTAAGAATTAGTCGCTTTGAATGACAGTGAGTCATCCTTGAACTCTTTTTCTTGGTTTATGAAGTTACTTACCTTGACCAATATTGATCATAAATTCTTAGTTTTCAAACCAATATAGGTACTAGGATAGGTTACAGCATAGAAATCCTGAACCCTATGTGCAGGGTGTTTTAGCTTGCTGTTTGGAGTATTCAGTGTAACAATTTTCTGCTCATGCTTGAAATCACTGGTCACTATCAACTAAGGCTGCACAGTATTGTTGGTACACCAATAAATTGCAATCAAATTTTAAACAATCACACATCGCATGAACACAACGACAATGCTAAATACTCAGTTATAGTATTGTGACCCCATTTAATAAAATTTTACAAATGAAACACTGTCCCAAAAATTCATAGGAACAGTCTACAGGAAGAATTAAGAATGACTTCCCTTCAAATTGTTTGCATGGTTGAAAAATCTGTGGTTCAGACCAGCGCCTGTCTTCAGTCATAGTCCCATTGATCTTTGAAATGATGGATAGATATTCTGTTAGCTTGGATAAATTTTACCAAACACCTGTTCAGACAACAAACTTTGAATTTTGAAGCATTTTATTCTGAAATACTGTACCAAAAGGTTGAATAAATGTGAGTAATCAACGTTCAATTCTAACATGAAAGTGCTTAGTACTCGCTTCTTATTGGTTGATTTTTCCGATTCACAAGGCATCAATTCACGATTGAAGTTGCTCATTTTACGATGTGTTGATACATGCATTGAAATCACAACTATCCAACTTAAATGAGATAAATCTCTTTTCAAAAGCAATAAAAAAAAATTTATTTTGTGTGTTTACACAGAGAAAGCAAAAACTAACTTGTATGATTGTTTCCCAGACAGGAAGATCTGTTTTTGGTGCTGAAGGCTTACACAATTCATAACCCTGCTGAGGGGTACTGTCAGGCTCATGCACCAATTGCTGCTGTTCTTTTGATGCACATGCCTGCAGAGCAGGCCTTTTGGTGTCTGGTGTCCATCTGTGAGAAGTACCTCCCAGGATACTACAGTCCAGGCCTGGTAAGTCCCTTGTCTTTTAATGAGAAGTACCTCCATGATACTACAGTGTAGAACTGATAAGTCCCATGTCTGTCAGTGAGAAGTACCTCCCAGGATACTACAGTCCAGGCCTGGTAAGTCCCTTGTCTGTCAGTGAGAAGTACCTCAATGATACTACACTCTAGGCCTGGTAAGTCCCTTGTCTGTCAGTGACAAGTAGCTCCATGATACTACAGTGTAGAACTGGTAAGTCCCTTGTCTGTCAGTGAGAAGTAGCTCCATGATACTACTCTCTAGGCCTGGTAAGTCCCTTGTCTGTAAATGAGAAGTAGCTCCATGATACTACACTCTAGGCCTGGTAAGTCCCTTGTCTGTCAGTGACAAGTAGCTCCATAATACTACACTCTAGGCCTGGTAAGTCCCTTGTCTGTAAATGAGAAGTAGCTCCATGATACTACACTCTAGGCCTGGTAAGTCCCTTGTCTGTCAGTGACAAGTAGCTCCATGATACTACACTCTAGGCCTGGTAAGTCCCTTGTCTGTCAGTGAGAAGTAGCTCCCAGGATACTTCAGTGTATTTCACCAATCATCACTAAATTTGGTATGCTGTCTCACTATTACATGTAGATATGCCTTTTATGAGTTCTTTTTGAGTTTTATTTTTTTGGCTCTTCAGACCTGAAAGGTTAGATGGGATTATGACATGGCCAATTGTCCGTAAACTCTTCACATTTTCAACTTCTCACACCAGAACTGAAATTTTGTAGGGATGTATGTTGGACTTTCCAAATTTGTTCTTTCTCAACTATTGGTAACTACTATCTATTTTTAGCCAGTATCAAGTACTTCAGTAAAATCATGAGAAGGCAGAGTCAAATCAATTAATTCAAATTTTTGCCATAATTTTGTGTGAATTGATATTGGAATAATTGTCTTACTTAAAGAAAACTCAACAAATACTTAATTCTTCCAACACAAAAATATCAGCATCTGTTACTGTTTCTGCAAATGACAATTCTACAGTGACAGGTAGTGAAAATGAAGGTGATACTGGGGTGAGTCGCAAAGATATAGTGTATGGTTAAGTTTTGAAAATAGAGTTATGACATGTGCATTTTTGTCGAAACTTGAAACTCAGAACCAAAGTTGCAAGTAGGGAAGATAGACAAGTTGATAATACTCATAATGACGTGTGGGTGCATATATTGGACCAACAACTTTCCAACATCAATGCTAACACGCCATTTCAAATGTTAAGATCATGTAAAATCACTGAAAGATGAAGTGTGTCAGAGACAGTTTGCTCATTATGACATTAATTTAATATTGCCATTAAAAACTACCCAGTCTTGATGCAAGTGCAATCAGAAAATGTTGTTGATTTTAGAGATATTCATGTCTGAGACAATGCAACTTATTCCTCAGAGAAAACTGAAATGGAAATTATTTAAATTTTGTCAAGTGTACTAGAGAAAGATATTGAAGAAAATCTTAGCAGTCAGTCATGATAGATGAAAGCACTGATGTGTTAGTACTGTATAGCTGTGGACAATAATCTTGGCACATCTACACATTTTGGAAATATAGATTTATTATATACCCATGTAAACTTAGGATAGTAATACAAGGGTGCAATACGGAAAACGTCTTCAAATTCCGTATTGCACTCGAGAATCCGTATTGCAAGCCTGCCGGTTCTACTTTTTCTGAACCTTGGGACTTCCTGGATTTCCCGAAGCAGCTATTTATAGATATAGATTTAAGTCATTGGGATTCCCAGTTAGCGAGAGTTGCGCAAAATTTCTTATAAAACATGATTGTCATTTCAACTTATCTCAAACAAATTCCATGAACCTTGAAAATCAGCAGCTAAAGCATAGAAGTGTTATTTTCGACAGTGACCCCGACTAACTGACGGCTTTAGCCAATGACGACAACGTATTTGAACATTTTGAAAATGACCTTGAACTTTGGAAGTTACCGATTTCTACACGATTGTTTATAAACAAAATAGCTTGATCATTGTTTGATTTATGCTTTATCATATGAAATCAATTCTGAATTTGATCAAAATATTGTGTTTTTTTTTATCTATTTGTTATTAATGTAAGATATGAAAGTCGGACTTGCTATACTTGACGTCATGCGGAGGAATGTGGCATTCAGGTCAATTGCGTTATTCGGTCATCGGCGTACTAATACCAATGTCAAGGTAATCTCAACGCGGAACCTTTTATTTGTATTAATCACAAAATGATTAATCACAAAATGATTTGATGATACAAGAAAGATGTCATGTGAGCAGAGAAACAACTCGTTCTTCGAACTCCCATGACATCTTCTCGTTCAATACAAAACATCAAAATGCACTAGTATGACGTTCTATATATGAATATCTTGGCAGAATAAATCTGAGTGGAGTGAGTATCACACCGTAGGAGCGGTGAACGGCAGGCAATATTTAATAACTGAAAGTGAACTATTTGATGCGCGAGAGATCGGAACGTTTTGTGTTTTAAGTGTAGGAAAATTATCAATATCTATATATTTATAAGCCACACTTCCACCAAAATCCATGCTGTAAAATAAAAGGCGTATTATCTCCAAATTTCTTTCGATTCTGTCTACAGACTAGCCTATAGGCCTGAAAAACAATGTCTTGCCGTGACAAACTGTCCGTCAAAATATTTGAATTTTACGAACGTTTAGGTATCTTTGATAAATAAAGAAAAATCTAAACACACCAACATTAAGAATATTTATCAAACTATCTTCATGCCAAATTTGACGGCTTTTCGTTGTGCCGTTTTCGAGCTGTCATGTTTGAAACCACAACACCATCAAATTCTTAGTGTACGATTTCATAACATCATGGTGAACTATTTAATGTCAAAGTGTTAATTGTGTAGTGTACGCTTTAATGTCACCGTTCAATACTTTTTCTAGTCAGAAGGGGTGCTGTATCGTCCATGATTAGTGTATTTACATCATGTATATGACAATCATGTAAATCCTGATCACCTTGATTCTATTTACTCATATTTGTTTACCGCATAGTGATTAAATTTCTTACCTATGGGCCTTCCATATCCAAAAGTTTTAACTTGAATAAAAAGTGCCATTCCTTCGAATTCTTAACTATTGTTTTATCATAGTTACATTAATCGTAGAGTATTTGCAGATGGAGATACTATAGACGTGAGTGGAATTATTTTGGACTGGTCATTACATGAGACAAGTGCTATTCCCCTGTCAAGAATCTACTCCTGTTAAAAGCTGCTCCCTGAAAAAAACTTCCTTTGTAGTACTTTCGGCCAGCAATATGCGTCTCAGAATGGTTTAAGGAGCCACACCCGGTTTGCACATGAGAAACATGCAACCTATCGTACATTACATTGGCGACATGAACACTCATTCTAAATTGAAGTCATATAAAGGTTGAGAATGTAAGACCAAGTTTTGTTAAGATGCGGCACTTAAAACCCAGGTTTGGTTTCCTCACCATACTCTTTCTGTATGATATGAAGAGAGTCTATGATAATTCCTGGTTTTATCTCATTTGCAAGGATGTTTTCGCTTGTACTGTCGAGAGTTGTCAGGGAACACCGAGTACGTTGTTTGCGTCAAATATGTCACACTTAATTGTCTTATATATATATTTTATCGTAAATTAATGTCTGTCTCTGAAAATCACCATCTTATTGCTGAATAGTTCAGTAGGGAGACAATAAACAGGTTCAAGTGGTCGTTTATGATCGAAAAATGGGCAATGGCGCTCTAATGACTCCATCGAAGGAATTTGGCATGGGAAATGCCGCTAACCAAAACATTTTCACAGTGTCACTGCATCGAATTTGACAAGTACATACTGAGCTGTAAAAAGCTGTATTCTCAAGCGGAAAGGTCAGACATAGCATGTTTCTGTAAATGACAGATCTGATGGAAGCATGTCACTTAGCATTATAAGTTAATTTTTGTTGCCTTTTTTGTTGTCATCCATCAATTCATTAACTTTATGTTTTGTTTGATGGTCATGACGATGCTTAATCCTTTTTTACAAAAAAAACCCCCAGTTATTCTGTTCCCCGGAGACAACAATATCTTTATCAGTATCTTTTGGGTCATATTTAAGATCTTTTTCTGCATATATATGTGAGTGTGCCTTTTTTGTCACATTAACGATTTTTAATGATAAACTTCTTTTCTCTATGACTATCAATGCACTGATATATATCACCCCACAAACGTTTTCGAAATGTTCCTAACAATAGCAACATTGATATATATGGTGGCATTTCTATCGTTTAGACAGCGCATCTGAAGTGCAAAACCTGAAAATAAGCTAGAATGCTACAAAAAAAAAATAAGATGACAGGTTAACGTTGACAACAAATCGTTCACTACCAGAAAATGAAATCGTTCATCAAGTTAATAATGCCTGTGTTATGAAATCGTTCACTAAGAGTTTGATGGTGGTGTTGTTTCAAATATGACAGCTCAAAAACGGCATAACGAAGAGCCTTCAAATTTGGCATGAAGTTAGTTTGATAAATATTCTTAATGTTGGTGTGTTTAGATTTTTATTTATTTATCAAAGATACCTAAACGTTCGTAAAATTCAAATATTTTGACGGACAAGTTGTCGCAGCAAGACATTGTTTTTTAGGCCTATAGGCCAGTAAGTGGACGGAATAGAAAGAAATTTGGAGATAATACGCATAAAGGCCTTTTATTTTACAGCATGGATTTTGGTGGAAGTGTGGCTTATGAATAAATAGATATTGACAATTTTCCAACACTTAAAACACAAAACGTTCTGACCTCTCGCGCATCAAATAGTTCACTTTCAGTTATTAAATATTGCCTGCCGTTCACCGCTCCTACGGTGTGAGTATTACAGCTGAAGTTTTATCCAATCATCTTGTAGAATATCATCTGGGGAAAGGTGTGCCACTGGGAAAGGTACTGTGCTTTGGAGCCAACAGTGCATCCATTATGACTGGTTGTAAATTTGGTCTGGCAACAAGAATAAAACATCAAAGCCCGAGTCTAAGTGGCAGTTCAGTAGAGCTGCAACGAATACACTACCAGACGAATATGATACGTATCACGAATATGGGGTAGTGAATACGAATAATTATTCAGGAATAAGAAAGCTAAAATATACAATTTGAAAACACCAAATATCAGGTAGTCTGGGTTAATTTTGCGCTCATCAGGTCTGAAAGACCCGATGGGCTTATGGCATGGCAAGGCGTCCGGCGTCCGTCCATCCGTCCGTAAACTTTTCACTTTTTCGACTTCTTCTCCAGAACCAATGACTCTAGAGAGCTGAAATTTTATGTGCATACTCCTTGGCAAATGGGGATTCTAAATTGTAGATTTCGTGACCCCATGACCCCAAATGGGGTCACAAGGGTCAAAACCTTAACCCTTTACATACTTCGAGCGCATATAAGCGCAAGGAAAAAGTTGCTTCTCAAACCCAGTGACGCACTGAGGCGCGCTCGCATAACAGACCGTGGCACTCAGTGACGCTTGTAAGCGCGCTTTTACGAAATGCTGTATCCTCAGTAGCGCATCTAAGCGCGAGGGCGAGTTGTTGTCAAAACTTACCTGTCCGAGATAAACTAACACAGTAACAATAATAAATTCATAAAATTCTGTAAAATTATATAATTATCTTCACTGAAAATCATTATATTTTGGGGAAAAGTAGATTTGTTGATGAGTTAATCCAAGCTGTTTGAAAGAAAATTCAATTGAAACTTGCCGATGTTTCGCTAGTTCATTGACACGCTAAGTGATGTTATATTTTCATCGAGTGTAAATCATTTTGAAAGTATAGCTAGTATAGTCTACAGTCTTAGATTTTGATCTAAAGATTATCAAATGTGTTTTTGATCAACATAAAACGAACTTAACTGGAAGGTCACGGTCAAAAGGAATATGTCAAAACAAGCTGCGCACGTGGTTTGAAATCAAACCGAAAATACAACTTTGTTAATAAAAATCTAAATATTTGCAACACTTATCGGTGAAATATTGTTAATTTTCAATATATTTTTATTCCTTACAAAGTATGTCACTTGTTTTTTTGTCGATAATGGTGAAAAGTTTTCGACAATTTACAAAACGAGAAATCATCTAAATACTATTTTCTTGATAACAAGCGATAGTCATCAATCGCCTTATGGTAATTCGGCCAGACACGCTATCGTTAAAAGTTATATCTTCTATTTATTCTTAGTCATTATGAACAATATAATAACATTTCATCATCATGGAAATTGTCAATAAATTATGAATTATTACAAGATAAATATTATAATCCAAAATATGCGAAAATAACATTCTTAAATTTACTTTCGTGACCACGATTATGTTGTTATTTTTGTATCCTTCTTTGTAATATCGAATATTTGTTTTCATTAAATGTCTCCGCAATTAAATATCATTTAATCTCGAAACAAATAGTTTTAAATCGGGACAAGATATCTTCTTAAATTATATGTCGTATTGACAACGTTTCGACCACGTGCTCTGAACATCTGCGTAGTTTACTTCCGGGTTATGTTTTCGTAAATCCCGATATAAAATCAAATACACTATTGCTTAAGAATACATGTTTAGAAAATACAGATCATTTCGATATATATTTGATGTATATACGATTGCATTATTGCTAATTTTGGTAAACAATGAAGGTACACAATTGGACTCAATTCACACGTACAAGTTGTAACTTCGTTCCTGAAACAGTACACATGTCGCTTTGGCAATGACCGTGACTCCGGATTTTGTCAACAAAAAAGAATTTTATAGCAAGTTGAACATTTACAACATTCTCTTATTGTTTTAGTAACATTTATATGCATTGTTGTTTTTTTTCAGGCGGAAACGTACGTGAATTTGAAAGACTCTAATTCACTCATGCTAATTTCAAGGCCTTGAATTGAAATTATTTAATTTTCCTCAACAGGCCAATCAAATAATTTATTTCTTTTTTAGAATTAATTTTTTTAATAACTGTTAACATATATATTACCTGAGAAAACAATTAATGATATATTTAAATTTATTTTAATTATTACAACAATTTTTGAAATCTACATGATTTTCTAAAATTATTTTTTTAAAAACGCATCTAACTAATAAAAAACCCCATATATTTCTGTACATAGAAAGCTAAATATATTTAATTACTCACCTGTTTCTTCGATTTATGTCACACATGTATTTATTTTTCACACAAAACATCCTTTGATTCATTTTTAGAAATATACTAAATTTTGCATTTTTCTCTAGTATTGAGGCCACATAATGGCTTCGGTATTCAAGCGACATGTTGCCAAAAAAAATCTTGGGTTTATGAAGCAACTTTATAAAAATATTTTCAGTATGTAAAGGGTTAAAGATCTATTTTAATCTTCTTCTCTAGTTCCAAAAGGTCCAGAGAGCTGAAAAGTTGTGTGTAGACTCCTTGGGCACTGGAGATTCTAAATTGTAGATTTTGTGACCCCATGACCCCAAATGGGGTCACAGGGGTCAAAACCTGAAAAACCTAATTTCATCTTCTTCTCCAGTTCCAAAAGGTCCAGAGAGCTGAATAGTTGTGTGTAGACTCCTTGGGCACTAGAGATTCTAAATTGTAGGTTTGGTGACCCCATGACCCCAAATGGGGTCACAGGGGTCAAAACCTGAAAAACATAATTTCATCTTCTTCTCCAGTTCCAAAAGGTCTAGAGAGCTGAAAAGGTGTGTGTAGACTCCTTGGCCAACGGGGATTCTAAATTGTAGGTTTGGTGACCCCATGACCCCAAATGAGGTCACAGGGGTCAAAACCTAAAAAACCTAATTTAATCTTTTTCCCTAGTTCCAAAAGGTCTAGAGAGCTGAAAAGGTGTGTGTAGACTCCTTGGCCAACGGGGATTCTAAATTGTAGGTTTGGTGACCCCATGACCCCAAATGGGGTCACAGGGGTCAAAAACTAAAAAACCTAATTTAATCTTTTTACCTAGTTCCAAAAGGTCTAGAGAGCTGAAAAGGTGTGTGTAGACTCCTTGGCCAACGGGGATTCTAAATTGTAGGTTTGGTGACCCCCTGACCCCAAATGGGGTCACAGGGGTCAAAACCTAAAAAAACTAATTTCATCTTTCCTAGTTCCAAAAGGTCCAGAGAGCTGAAAAGTTGTGTGTAGACTCCTTGGGCACTGGAGATTCTAAATTGTAGGTTTGGTGACCCCATGACCCCAAATGGGGTCACAGGGGTCAAAACCTAAAAAACCTAATTTAATCTTTTTCCCTAGTTCCAAAAGGTCTAGAGAGCTGAAAAGGTGTGTGTAGACTCCTTGGCCAACGGGGATTCTAAATTGTAGGTTTGGTGACCCCATGACCCCAAATGAGGTCACAGGGGTCAAAACCTAAAAAACCTAATTTAATCTTTTTCCCTAGTTCCAAAAGGTCTAGAGAGCTGAAAAGGTGTGTGTAGACTCCTTGGCCAACGGGGATTCTAAATTGTAGGTTTGGTGACCCCATGACCCCAAATGGGGTCACAGGGGTCAAAAACTAAAAAACCTAATTTAATCTTTTTACCTAGTTCCAAAAGGTCTAGAGAGCTGAAAAGGTGTGTGTAGACTCCTTGGCCAACGGGGATTCTAAATTGTAGGTTTGGTGACCCCCTGACCCCAAATGGGGTCACAGGGGTCAAAACCTAAAAAAACTAATTTCATCTTTTTCCCTAGTTCCAAAAGGTCCAGAGAGCTGAAAAGTTGTGTGTAGACTCCTTGGGCACTGGAGATTCTAAATTGTAGGTTTGGTGACCCCATGACCCCAAATGGGGTCACAGGGGTCAAAACCTGAAAAACCTAATTTCATCTTCTTCTCCAGTTCCAAAAGGTCTAGAGAGCTGAAAAGGTGTGTGTAGACTCCTTGGCCAACGGGGATTCTAAATTGTAGGTTTGGTGACCCCATGACGCCAAATGGGGTCACAGGGGTCAAAACCTAAAAAACCTAATTTAATCTTTTTCCCTAGTTCCAAAAGGTCTAGAGAGCTGAAAAGGTGTGTGTAGACTCCTTGGCCAATGGGGATTCTAAATTGTAGGTTTGGTGACCCCATGACCCCAAATGGGGTCACAGGGGTCAAAACCTTAAAATCCTACTTTCATCTTCTTCTCCAGTTCCAAAAGGGCTTGATAGCTTAATAGTTGTGTGTAGACTCCTTGGACAATGGGGATTCTGAAATGGGCAATGGGCCTTTTTTATTTGATTGTGAATAACTCGGACGTTGGGACAGGCTATCTTTCCTACACTGCCCATGACCCCATGGTCTAAACCACAACACCTATTTCTATCAAAAGTCTATGAGCTACAGAGCCTATGGCTCTATTTTTATATATTTTGACTCTCAATATAACAATGTTTACGAATTCTCGATTCAGGTTGAGACAATGTGAAATATATCACATAACATACTGTGTGAACGTAAATAAAAAAGTTTTTTTATTGAGATTAAATACAAATTTCGTGCACATAATTTATGTTAAAAGTCAATAGAAAAAAATAATTTAAAAATCGAAAATATTCTAAATGTAGGTTTGGTGACCCCATGACGCCAAATGGGGTCACAGGGGTCAAAACCTTAAAATCCTACTTTCATCTTCTTCTCCAGTTCCAAAAGGGCTTGATAGCTTAATAGTTGTGTGTAGACTCCTTGGACAATGGGGATTCTGAATTGTAGGTTCGGTGACCCCTTGACCCCAAATGGGCAATGGGCCTTTTTTATTTGATTGTGAATAACTCGGACGTTGGGACAGGCTATCTTTCCTACACTGCCCATGACCCCATGGTCTAAACCACAACACCTATTTCTATCAAAAGTCTATGAGCTACAGAGCCTATGGCTCTATTTTTATATATTTTGACTCTCAATATAACAATGTTTACGAATTCTCGATTCAGGTTGAGACAATGTGAAATATATCACATAACATACTGTGTGAACGTAAATAAAAAAGTTTTTTTATTGAGATTAAATACAAATTTCGTGCACATAATTTATGTTAAAGTCAATAGAAAAAAATAATTTAAAAATCGAAAATATTCGGTTTTCATTGTAACGAATACGATTCAAATCCTGATACGGTTCGATTATCTACAGTTCACTGTATGACCCATTGTCTGGAAAATGTACCATACATTAAGGATACGTTCCAGAAAGTGCTAACCAATTATTGATTACTGAATTATTTCTTCCTAAAGTCTTCAGCTCGCACAGAAGAAGTAAAAAGAAATGCAGACTATTCTGGATTCCCCTGAAAGGAGGATGAAAGAAGTTCATGAAAATAGATGGATGCGTTTATACAATTCACTAAACACAGTCTACCAGTCATGGAAAGCACTACACAAGTACTTTAGTGCATGCAAGGATGAGAGTATGAAGACAAGTTAACTGACTACAAGTTTATCTCTTGTATGTGTCTGATGAAGAATATTATTCCTTTACTTGCTGCACTGAATTTGTTTATTTTCGAAATAGGAACTTGACATTGTGGCAGTACGTCCTCGGATTGAAGGGTTTTATTCAGCTAGCCAGGCTGCCACCAGTGGAAAAAGCTACTATCAGCAGCTGTTGTCTACCTCTCACATGAAGAAAGGGCAGGAAGCTTTTCATTTCAAATTTAAAATCTCAAATGTCTTGAAGATTCCCTTCAGAAGCCCTCAATGTAGCAACTTCTTTTTACATTTTGGACTTCGGCCAATCTCTTTCTATCAAAAGAATTGCTTGCATTTGGTGGGGAAGAACTCATTATCTTATCATTATCATTTTCTCATTAGGATGACTTAATGTGTGACTGTCACAAAGTGACTGTGGTACTCAGAGAAAACAATGAGATAATGATTTAACAGAGTTTATTACAAAACAAAAAGAAACAGATTGCAATGACTTTACAATAAAAATGGGGACACAGACGCGGGGTTTGGATGTGGTGCCATAGGAGCTGCAACAACCTGAAAGCAGAAAGTCGGATGATGTTTGCTAGCTGAGGTGCATTTGTGCCATGCAAACTCCAATGTGCCTCGGTGAAGTTAGTTCTGCATTAGTTGGCATACAGCTGCAATACAAGATCTGCATTATTCATACGATTGGACTAAGCTAACCTATGGCATCCCAATGATATTACACAAAAACTTTAGTCTAATTTGCGTTACTCTCAAATCAATTACTTTAAACCCAAAGTGTTAATTTACTTTAAATTCTAAATTCTCAATTATCAAATCAATCGACAATTCAAACCTTATTATGATCAATCACATCAGTGAACATCAAACGATCAGTTACAATTAGGATATAGAAAAGTTTAGCACATCTTATTCACTACAGAATTAAGTACACATTTATCAGTCAGTGGATGTCAAGAAAGTTGAACACTTTAGATGGATAAATAATTACATCTAATTCCATCAATGAATCACATACAAATAATGCATTACACGCACACACAGATAACAGTTCACAAACATCACGTAATGAACGCTATATGACAAGTCCTCTGGGTGAATCCCAACAGGGTCACATATGATACGCCCATCCCTCCGGGTATACCCAGGCCACCATTAGGCCGTCAATATCCGGCACCAACTCGTTACGGCCATTACACACTTAATTGTGAACATCACAATTAGACCATACCATCTCTGACGTCACTACTGGACGACAGGCCACTACGTATTCCTATACGGTCACTACTGCACCCTAGGGCAGCAATTCTGATCTCAGTACTGGATCCGCCAGTCGTTCACGACGTCAAGGTCCTGGAGACCTTTAACCTGACGTCTCTGGGATGCACTAAAACAACAATACAAACAAAATTACACACCGATCTCACTACACCGGTTTTATAACTTTCTTTCCACAAATAAAAGAAAATGATTCTTATTTAACCACTTTATATTTGACACAACACAAAACAATACTTACTCCACTATGGATCTGTCCCTAGGTTTTCCACTTGCCAGCTGTACTAATTTACAGCTCAAGATGGCTGCATGATAAACCCAACAGCTCCATCTATACAAAAATAGTCACAATAACAATCTTTGAAAAACCCAGCAACATTTCAATAAAGTCTTTTCAGACACACACAGTCGAACAAAACTTACCACAACATGACCCGACCGCTGACTTGACGCAAGTGACGTGCACAGCAGATGCTTAGGCTTTTATAGCCACATGTTGCACGTGCATCGTGGGTTACACTCACCACTCGGGTGTTCACTTGCTCTGAACGATTCCGAGTTCAGCGATAGGTTGCGCAGGCACAGTGCTCGCCTGCTCCAACCACTGGGTCACAGCCAACAGGCTCGTGACAGTGACAGAACCAATTGTGCGAACAAAGCCTTGATTGATGCAAATCAGATCATGGCTGAATGGAAGCTCGTGAAGTATCCAAGACAACAGCCATGTGCTGTGGAAAA
Organism: Phorcus lineatus; assembly: GCA_921293015.1. Classification (NCBI taxonomy): domain Eukaryota; kingdom Metazoa; phylum Mollusca; class Gastropoda; order Trochida; family Trochidae; genus Phorcus; species Phorcus lineatus. Next base: position 15,762,018 of record OV121089.1, read on the forward strand.
TGTTGCAGTCAAACCAAATCAGACCAATTTCCAAATCTAGTTATACTTGCAAAGTTGTACTTTGTGATCACCTTGAAAACTGGAGACTGAGTGCAGTTTCAATTGCCAGAATAATATACACAGCAACCAACACCCTGCCATGCCCATATTTGAAGGGGGGTCAAGACCAAAGTTATAAATTTGAGTCTTCATGTCACAAAAAATGTTACACATAAAATTCCCAGGAACCTTAGAAACAGGGTTGATCCAGACGTGTCAAGCAGATAATGGCAATCCAAATACATTGGAAATATGCATATTACTACCCATTTGAAAATGCTGTTTCTGGGCCTCCTTTCACAAAGCCCTAAGGTGATCGTAAGTTACTAAGGTAACCTTAGTGCAATGTTAAAGTATGGGAGTTAAGGTTAACCTTAGTTAAGGTAGCTTTGTGAAAGGAGGCCCTGAATTGAAGTCCAAGTATTCAAGGAGATTATTCTCTAACTAGTATGTTTATAGTTTTTGAATGCTTTAGACTATTCAATTAACTTGTTGTAAAATGATAATCCCTCTCCTTTTAAAAAGCATGGGGGACATCCTGTTCCTGGGTTCATTACTGTGGGCGCTGCAGGCATTTTCATTAAAACCTTAAAAAATCTTCTTCTCCAGGACTGTTTGGAACAGGAGACTGAAATTTATGTGAAACATTTTATTATCCCCCGCAACAATAAAGTTGCTGGGGGGATTATAATGGGCAACATCCCTCCGTTACACATTCTGTCCGGCTCAAACTTTGTAACTAATCAATTATTTCAACTGAAATTTGTCATGGAAATTCAAATATATCTTATGATATGTCATCATTTAGTATATTGAAAATATCTTCAAAACATTTTTTGATTCGGGGGAAAATTGATGAATTTAAAGAAAACTGTTAGCAAGTCCTGTGCGGCCAAAACTTCTAAACTAATCATCCAATTTTGATCAAATTTGGTATGAACATGCATAATAACATGAGGGTGTCACTGTGTCATTGTTAACAATTTAGAAAATATTTTTGTAAAATTTTGATTTTTTACAAAAAATGTGGTCTTTTTTGGAAAACTGTTCCAAATCTTAACTGGCACATAACTTTAAACTAGTCATCTGATTTTGATCAAATTTGGTGCGGAGATACATATTTACATAAAAGTGTGTCATTATCAACACTTTTGAAAATATTTTTGTGAAATTCAAGATTTTTTACTAAAAATTGGGATTCTGTTGGAAATCAAATCCTGTCCGGCTCACAACTTCTATACAAATCATCTAATTTTGATCAATATAACTATTAACATAAAGCTTTGTCATGATTAATGCTTTTGATTGTTTTTTTTTATAATTTTTATTTTTTGGTAAGAAGCGATGACTGTTTGAAAACAGTTTGAGTCATTTCTGGCTAATAAATTCTAAAGTAATTATCAGATTTAATATATGTCAGGAGTAAAAATTCATAGGTTATTGAAATTAAGTCATGATTGAAAGTTTTTACAATATATGTTTAATGTTTTGCAAAAGTTGCTTAAATGTGGTGTCTCTGTTTTAAAGTTTTTACAAGTCCTGTCCGGTTCATAACTTCTCAACCTATCATCTGATTTTGATCAAAGTTGGTATTAGATAGTGAAAACATAAAAGTGTGTCATTGTCAACAATTTTAAAATATTTATGTATTTCGGTTTTGGGAAAAAGCGTTTTATTTGGAAGAAAATTAATCATTAATGTCTTGTAAGGATCATAAATAGTTGTTATCAAATCTATGCTGAATCCATAAGGGTCATTAGTAACAATTAAAAATATTTGTGTATTTTCGTTTTTGAGAAAAAAGCTTTGTATCTGAAGGAAAATTGTAGCGAGTCATGAATGGCTTATAAATACAATGGAAACCGCCTAAGTAAAGAATTCTTACCTTAACTGAAAAAGTCAACACTTTTCCTTGGTCCCAGCAAATTCCTTCACTAATTATCACTATTACAAACTGGTTAAGTAAAATCGGATAATTAAAATAAACTGCTTAACTAAAGTTTTTTTCACAGTCCCTAGAAGTCAATTAGTGAACAAAAGGAAATGGATAAGTAAAATACTTATCATAACATGTTAAAGATTGACTGAAATGACCCATGGCAAATTTCATGATTCATAAAATATGTATTCTAATTTGCCAGTACCTTGAATTTAAATTTTCGAAATCGGCCGATAAACAACTTTTATACAATTTTTTCTAATCACCAGCTAGTGAGGATTTGATAGATGGATTTGGTGACCCTGTTGCAGCTCATATGGTGACTCTTTTGTAAACTAAATTATAGATAGCCTGATGAGCTACAAAACCAATGGTTCTTCTTTTAAGCAATATGATTTTCTGCCTTCTTGATTGTCTTCCAATGCCCAAATGATTCATGTCATCAAGGCAACCATGCTTCTATGATAAGGCAAAGTGAACTGTGCATTGTTTTTTTTGAAAGTCTAAATGTTATGAATATTGTTGACAACAGTCATTAATTAATTGCTTTGTGATGGCAATGAAAAACATAAAACCTTTATTGGGACAACTGGAAATTGATGAAGTAACAATTTTATACTGATTCTCACAAATATTGCTATTGAAGTAGATCAACAGTTTATTCACCTCTGGTCTTGTTTTCCTCATGTACTATTTTTGTTCTACTGTTTTGTTTACAGTAAGTACAATTACTAGTAAAAGTACTTTACATTCATTGGATGTCTTTTGAGAGAATTTTTGGTTCATGCACTATCTGTATCTAAAGCTTCTTGAAAAAGCAAGGGTGCATGTTTTTGTGAGTTGTTCTTTGAGTCCATTAGTGGAGATTTGGCACTATATAAAAGCTAATCCATTATTATTATTATTAATTACTTGTTTTCACTATTTCAGGAGGCCATTCAGTTGGATGGTGATGTTCTATTTGGACTCTTGAAGAAAACTTCGCCGGTTATTTATAAACACCTTGTATGTTCTCTTCAATTATAATCTTGTCTGTAAATTGCTGATTAATGTGGTTTCAATTAGGAGATAAAGGTATTTTGTTAATAATTTTTTGTGTTTTGAACGTAGTTTGATTCCTGTTTATATTATTCAGAGCCGAACGTGTAGCATGAGGCTTTAAATTTAATATCAACATGTTTCAAATCTACGTTCAAATTTAAAAATATTAAAATTAAAATTTTCCATTCTGCCATGACAAGTTCATTAACTTTTAAGTTACATTTTTTTCGTCGCAACATTCAGGTGCGATACTTTCATAGGCATTTCAATTTTAGTAGGTATAATGAAATTGATCCAGTTATTCAGTTATTCCCTGTAAGAATTAGTTGACTCCACCGCCAGTGACAGGCATATGGTTGATTGGGTTGGTTGATGTTAATAAGGGAAAGCCCTGTAATAAGGTCCAGAGGGCCAACACCCTTCAGACTCATTTTTTGTATCTTTTTTTTTCAAAGTAAAAAGGCATAGAAAGGTAAAGTTTTGTGTACAGACTCATGAGCTGATGAGGATTATAATTAATGGATTTGGTCATCCTGTGACCATTTATAAAAAATGATTATCATCCATTTGGTTAATCATAAGCAGTGACATATGTTCAATATGAGCACATAAGCACATATCACTTTTGCCTAGCAACGATTGTTTCAGTGTGAGTTAACATATTTTGTCATCTCTGGTGTCATAAAACCATTGTTCGTGACGTCACTGTAGCAGGCGTCACAAGGGAAGGAGGCTGTTTTCTGAATATATCCATGCTTTGGAAATGGAATAGAATCGGAAATTATTACACTTGGAAGTGTGTCATATGACTGTTACGAAACTCCTGCGAATTCGTGTCTGAACCTTGCTCTTGGGTAATACAAAAGTTTTCCATAAAAGTCATATGACACATTTCTTCGGGTAATAATCTCGATTTATTGATAACCGGATGAGCTAAAGAGCCAATGACTCTATTTTTAGATAAAATACATTGTAAAGCTACTATTTTGAAAACTAAACCAATACTAAAATATTTTTTTTGTTCTGGTTGGCTTAGTGAACCATTTATGCTGTTGTCAGAAAGCATGTATATTTTTGAAAATATTTGATAAAATGAACAACTAAGCTACTGCCAGAAATGTGTTATTATCCCAAAATAAGACTCATGGTTTATCAAGAAAAAAATATTACAAATGCCGACTAATATAACAACTACCTCATCAGCCCTATAATGCCAGATGGGTTAGCAGCAATAGCATGTCAATAGCATCTTTATACAGCCTCCCCTTCTGGCCTGTGTCATGTATGATCTGAAAATTTTTCAAGAAGAAATTCTGTATCCTAAAGCTGAAATTTTATTGAGATGTAGCGTGCACCTATGAGACCAAAGTTTGTAAGTTAAGATCCTGATCCCCATGCTTAAATATGTCCATGACAGACATAATCTCAAAAATCTTATTACCTACCTATTTGGAAGTAGGAAGGTGGGAACTGAGGGTAAGGTTTAAGATTAAGAAATATTGTTTTGACATACTTTGACAAATTAGGACTATTATTGTTATCATTAATTGTAATGCTAGTATTCAACTCCAGACATTGTGTACATACACTACCTGTTTAGTTTCTGAGTTTGTTTTTTCCCAGAGACTTTCTGTGTTGTTCTTTATCTAAACATTATCATTTTTACAGAAAAAACAGCGTATTGAACCAGTGATGTACATGACTGAATGGTTCATGTGTATTTTCACCCGTAATCTCCCTTGGTCCTGTGTGTTGAGAATATGGGACATGTTTCTTTGTGAAGGTTTGTATACTACAGGATTAGAAGACCTATCTCTAACATCAAGAGTTTGATTAGTTGCCAAGTTCTTGTTACTTATCAAGTCTATGAAGTTCTTCACAAGAGGTGTAGAGCCAGTTTCGAATGAAAAGAGTGTATTGTGTTGATAGGTGAGAGTGTGAGATCAGATGATGATTATATGATGCTACAGCATGAGGGGAGTATTTTGTGACTGTCTGTTGTAACCCTCTCATTGATTGATCAGTGGCTATCACAGATATTCAATTCAGTTAGTGATCATTCATTTAACTATAACTGATAGGTGTAAGATGAGGTGATCTACATTGATAATTATACCCAAACCTATGAAGTTATTGGGTAAGTTGTGATCCACATGTCTGTCTGTCTATCAGGGCTTTTGCAATCATCAGCAAATGTGAACTTGCCTTACGGTGGAATGGGGTACTATGAATTCAGCGGCGTCTGTCAGTATGTTCGGATTCTTGTTAACCCAGTGACTCATGAAGCTTAGCACCTAGAGTGTTCATATTTGGTGACAGCTTTCAGTGAAGGAGACTCAAACGCTTTGGTGACCTTAACCTCATTTTCAAGGTCACCATGACACTTTGACCACTTTGTAATACATTGTTAACGCAATATCTCATAAAACTTAGCACCTAGAGTGTTCATATTTGGTGACAGCCTTAAATGGAGGAAGACTCAAGACGCCAGTCGACATTGGTGACCTTGATATCATTTTCAAGCTCACCATGACACTTTGACCACTTTGTAATACATTGTTATCATGATATCTTGTAAAGCTTAGCACCTAGAGTTTTCATATTTGACAACAGCCTACGTCAGATGACTCAGACACCAGTGGACTTTGGTGACCTTGACCTCATTTCCAAGGTCACCGAGATGCTGTCATCGCTTTGTAATACATTGTTAACACGATATCTTGTAAAGCTTGGCACCTTGAGTGTTCATATTTGGTGAAAGCCTTCAATGGAGGAAGTCTCAGATATCAAAAGATAATTATTTTTAATTATACCAAATATCTCCTACCGGCGGGGGACATTGCAATGTTAATGGCAAACACTTGTTTAAAGAGTTATGGCCCTTGATTGCTCAATTGGAGCGATTAACAGATCTGTTGCTCCAATGGGGACAGATTTTCTCAGAAACTATTACACCTAGAGGAGTGACATTTTGATTTTAGATACACCTGATGATACTCTTGATCGAGTTCAAAAGCCATTTCCGAAATTTATTTTTCACAAAGTTATGACCCTTGCTTCTGAAATTTGACTTGGAGCGATTAACAGGTAAGATGCTTCAATGGGGACAAGTTTTCTCTGACAGTATCACACTTAGTTGAATGAAATTTTGGTTTTGGACACACCTGTTGAATGAAATTTTGGTTTTGGACACGCCTGTTGATGCTCTTGATCGAGTTCAAAAGCCATTTCCGAAATAATAGGAATTAATTAATGTACTATGAACTGCATTTACCTGTGAAGCACATTGATGCATTGTTTATTTTGTAATGATCTTAGCTGTATGGCACAAAACATAGGACTTTATATGATAAAGTTTGTTTACATCTGAGTTTAGAAGAGGGAAAAGAAATCAGATGGGCTGCTGGGGTATGTTAGCCATGCTAACCTTTTTCTTGTTGGTGTAAGAGTGGGATGAGATGTTCAATGATAATTAATTGATTTAAGAGTTGGATGAGATGTTCAATGATGATTGATTGGTTTATGAGTGGTATGAGATGTTCAATGATGATGATTGATTGGTTTATGAGTGGGATGAAATAATATATAATGATAATTATACCCCCGCCTTACAGCGTAAGTGGGGGTATATAGCGTTCATTCTGTCCGTCCGTCTGTCTGTCCGTCCGTCACGAATCTTTGTCCGGAGTATATCTTCTAAACCGTACATACTATCTTCACCAAACTTCATACACTTATCAACTATGATCCATTGGTGCGCCTTTTGAGGGTAAGACCAAATAATTATATTTATTTTTTTTCGGTTTACACGGAAACATTACTAAAACAATGATTATCTGACAAAGTGCTTTTTCCTGAGCATATCTCCTAAACTATACATGCTAGCTTCAACAAACTTAATACACTTATCAACCATGATCCCTAAGTGAGCTTTTTGAGGGTTAGACCAACAAAGAAAGCCAGACTATAGTTGAAGCGGGGGTATGTGAGTTGTGCTCACTTCTTTACTTGTTGATTGCTGTAAGGGAGGATATCGATGACTAATAACTTGTTTATTTCATCAAGGCTTTTCCTAATTAATGATTCCTGATGTCATTACTTGATGATGAAAAACAATTGTGATGTCACAGGGCATTGTTCAAAATCTACTGTCAAAGCGATACCTCTTATCAAACACGGTTTTGGATGATAGAACACTGTGTTATTCATCAGTGGTTGATCTCTCACCACCCAAGTTATAAACATTTTCGATATAATCTCACCAATGAAAACATAAGGTTGGAAGTGACAACTGAGAGGGAAGGCTAATATGATGGGGCAGGAATATATCATATTTATGAATTCTTCCAGTAAAGCTATTGTCACTATTTTGCTTACAAGTACCGACAAAACCCAAGCTGAAGTTACGTTACGTACTGGGCGTTGCTTTTAGTCACATTTTGATAAATTTGTTAAAGCTTTCCTCAGTCTAAATCCAAAACTTTGATATAAAAGGTGTCTTAAGAGACTAAGTAAAGTGTATATTTTGTAAATTTTTGGCTCATAAGATTCTTATAAGTAATATGAATACGGATAATAATTTGCAATAATCAAATTATGCTTTACGCCTCCTCTTTAATGATATTAATTATGATTTTTGTCTTGTGTGAACCCAGGTGTGAAAGTGATGTTCCGTGTGGCTCTGGTGCTCATCAAGATCAATCTGGAGAACAAGCTAGCAGAGTGCCCCTCTTTCTATGACACCCTAGAAAACCTAAGGAATATTCCTATTGATACGTTAGATGAAGAGTTATTAACGAGAGAGGTGAGATTTCCCGTAGGTCAATTCTTTTGTGTTGCAGGAAATAAAAAGCTCATTTGTTAGCTCAACAGGTCTTCAAGGTCTCATGGACTTATGACATGGTCCCTGTTAATAGCACTCATCAGACTATCAGAAATGCTACACCTCAAAATTGGAATTAGTTTATATGGCCTGAAAAGATGGATGCCATCCGCCTATCCATCAGTCAGTTAACTTTTCCTTTTTTCGACATCTCCATAAGAACTAGGGACTCTTACAATCCGAAATCTTTTGTACGGACCCATTTTCATCTTCTTGTAAAAAGTAAATATCTAGAATGCTAAAATGTTTCGTACACTGTGTATATTTTATAGATTTTATGAACATTTGGCCCCAAGCTCAGGGGCGTAGCTAAGGTGAAATGAAAGTGTAGGCAATATTACTGGCAATGATTGAGGGCGCAAAACGCCCGAAAATGTCTAGGGGGGTTTTGGGGGCATGCCCCCCCGCGAAATTTTTAAAAATTCATGTACAAAAACACGATTTCCTGCGTTTTCTGGTGTATTTGTTTGCTTTTTCAAAACCTTTAAGATTTGAGTATTCATTCCTTTTTTTGTTAATTATTTTTAATGATAACAAGATTTGAAACATCTTATAACATGTTTTCCAGATAACAAACCTTAATTTTGAGTCTGTATGCTTTCACGAAGATTTTCAGGTGAAGTAACAGAAAAACAGTCAATTAGCTAATAATAATAAACATGAAAATATTAAGTCAAATTTGTCAAGTCGCCATATATAGCATAGGCTAGGAGTTAGATCAATCATAGAAAAGGTTTTCTATCTTTATATTTGAAAGTTTATTACTTCTATTACTTGCTTGCATCAATTGAAAGTATTTAACTAAACTGGGCTATCAACTGTCGAGTCCATAATTTGGGAAACATTTTTAAAACAGACATAGAGTTAGAAAAACATGATCTCATTCTGTTTGTAGATCATTCAAAAGGTGTTGTTCCAAGTACATTTGTAATCTGGACGCATATTTCATTTTTGTTCAGTGAACATGAACGTTAATTCAATTTTCATTGAAAACATGTAGGTAGGACTAAATTGGATTTATAATTTGATACTTTTTTATAGAGTCACGATGTTAATTATCACTACTTTAGCCTAATAGAAGGTTTATTTCACTGATAGAACTGAGTATCCGATTTATTATAATAATAAAAAGTAAATTTGCATTGGAAACCCAATTGTGTCACTTTAAAAGGATTTAATGTAGACGTGTACAGGGATACCAGAAGATTATTTGTATTTGACATAAAGTGTATTTATTTAATGTATATAATATTGTCCCCTTTTTCGATCAACAGTTTCACTTAAAAGTTTTGAACTTGTTTTTCACACTACTGAATCCGTTGTTATTTTCAACATTTCAGTAGCCTTCTATGGTCTTTTTTAGATAGCCAATAAAAATTTATTTGACATTTGACATATGTGACTCAATCCAATAAAGGCAATATGCGAGTGATACTTCAAAAACCTTCTTTGAAATATATCTCATTCCTTTCAAATCATTTAGATTTTATTTTCATTTTTAAAAAATGCCTGTTTTGTATTTGGTTTTGAATAATCTTTTTCAGTCAGTACAGCCAAATCTGGGTATGTAGGTCCGCTATAAGATTCTTTCAATTGTTTAACTTCCACGGGGAACTCAAAGGTTTTCGTTGGGCAACTTGGACTGGCCACAGGCCGGAATATGTCCGAAATTCTACTCTGCGTCTAAACGGAACATGTAGAATCAGGGTAGACGTTCAGAGTGATGTCCCATTGTTTAATGAAACATAGGCCTACACTTTCGACCAAGTATTTCAGGAAAGCGCTCTCATTCCAACAGCATAGGATCGAGCCTCAGTCACGTTTGCCCATTTAGATTTTTAGTATAGACGCACTGTACATAGAAACCCGCTTTTTATATGGTAATTTTTCTTTACTTTTGAACTTTAATATTTCAATTTCTGTTTATAACTTTTACTCAAGAAAATTATGTGTAGGCAATTGCCTTTTTGCCTATAGGGTAGCTACGCCCCTGAACTAACTCCTCACGCAGCAAGTGAACTGATTGAATGAACAATCAAGAAAGCTGTATAGTTTGTCATGGTTGAATACACTGTCTGGAAATTCACTTATGAATGAGAGGGGGAAAGGAAGCAGTTTTATTTAAAGTTGAAGAATAACGTACCTCTCATCTGTTCACTTGACGAATCACTATTGCCGCGCGTTACGGAACGAAGCGAGCTCGGTTTGAAATTAAATTTAGTGAAAAAAAATAAACTACTTCAACAAATAATAACCAAAAAATGGATTTATCTTATAAATTACTCAAAAAATACGATATTTTCAATGTCTTCATAGAATTGATTTAAAATTAATTTTGCAGTTGTCTGTAAGGCGATGAAAACAGTAAGTTCAGCGAATGGAGTTTGTAAACGTGCGAGTATGAATGTGAATCGGTCGTAAATATTTAGAGGTGATTATCAGCGAAATAATCACTCCAAAATTGAATTTGGTAACCAATCAGAAAGCAGTATTTTCATTATAGTTTTCGTGTCATATTAGAATGTAACAATTATTGCATTATTTGAACTCATCAACTTAAAGACCAATTCAGCAATCTTTTGCTTTACTGAAGGGTCATGAGACATACTATTTTTGGTTCAGTATTTGTCTCCGTCTGCATTAGCATAAGTGTTTACATTGATTCTGGAGCTTAACTCTAAAACTATTTGACCAAACATGACTAAATGTTATATGCTGCCTCCTTATATCATGTATAAGTGAAAGTTTGGGGTTTGAGCTCTCTTTTAAGTGCTAGGCGACCACAATCCAGAGGTAAGTTTACTTATAATTACAAACAATAATTGTTATTGTTCATTTTGAAATAGATCAAACTATCTCAAGCTTGTTTTATATAACTTATCCAGAGTGTGGTCAACATTCATTTTTAAAATTTGTTACTGAAACAAAATATTTTATGTGACTTAACTCGCATGTTTTTTTTCTTCATTTTCTATTCTGCGTATACCGACTCATTGAAAAAGTCAAACAGATTGTCACAATCATTTGTGGCAAATTACATATATTGCCAAGATTGAAAAGGTATCAAATAACATATGCTTATAAATACCTTACAATAGCTATAATGTTGTTTTTTATTGTAGTCAAATGAATTGAAAGGATAACAAAATTTCGTACATTTATGAATGATTATCTTGATCAAGTTTTATGGCTACCATTTGCAATTTATTGGATTAATGTTCTTTGTTATTGTTTTTTGGTTATGTTTTTATCCTGGAGATGTGTATCAGATGTAAAGAGAATTCCCCTTTGAATAATAAACGCGTTATCTTTTCATGTTTCAGTCACTCAAATTGAACATAAACGAGAGAGACATGGAAAAAGTACATCAGCGACAAATACTGAGACGTCGTAAGGACAAGGAAAAGTCTTCAAAATCCAGCAAAAACATTAAAACATAACACTTCCCTCCTGCATCTGCACCTCTTCCTCTATGGTCTCAAAACGAGAATAGCTGTGGTTGTACACTCAGTGTTCTACCGTGGAAGGAGCATTTGTGCTTTGTCAGTTATCAGTGCCACGGGGTAATTCAATGAGCTCTGTGTCAGTTATCAGTTGCCACGGGGTAATTCAATGACCTCTTTGTCAGTTATCAGTTGCCACGGGGTAATTCATTGACCTCTTTGTCAGTTATCAGTTGCCACGGGGTAATTCAATGACCTCTTTGTCAGTTATCAGTTGCCACGGGGTAATTCAATGACCTCTTTGTCAGTTATCAGTTGCCACGGGGTAATTCAATGACCTCTTTGTCAGTTTTCAGTTGCCATGGGGTAATTCAATGAGCTCTGTGTCAGTTATCAGTTGCCACGGGGTAATTCAATGAGCTCCATCTGGCTTTTCTTTGCAGACAAAAAGTGAGAGATAGTACTCTATATTTTCTTGGGTGTCTAACAGTATAGTTGTGCTTTTTGGGTATTTAAGGATGTCCGTTCCTCAAATTTAAAGTATTCAATTTTTTTTCTAACTTGTATTTTTCAAAAGTTTAGTGTATTTGCGTGAAATATCAACCCCAAAAATTGGGGGTTAGTGTGTTTTTTTATAATTATTTTAAGAAAAAGATCCCTTTGTCAGTCAGAGATTTATCATGGGAGTCAATGGGGAAATGACCTTTTTTGAGAAATCTTATATTTACAGTTAACATAATTTTCTTCAAGAAAAAAGGAAAAATATATGGTAGGGTGGGTTTTTAGAAACATTTCAGTTAAGTTATCAACATTCAAGCTAAATTTTGTACTAAAAACATGCTTTCTCCCACTCGTTATCGAAAAACTACCTGAACGCATACATACAAATCAAAGTCATTCAACAACATCAACTTTCTGTGACTTTTTCAAGCATGTTTTTAGTACAAAGCCTCACCTGATAAACATAAATCTGATCAAAAATTACTTAGAACAATCATCATGTGTAAACAAGAACTATTTTCAGTAATTTTGATATTTTGATACCATTTGCTTTTTGAAAATGGTAATGATTTTTTTACCAATATAAGAAGAAAGTTGATAATCTTTGTTCAGTATACATCTCACACTTTATCCCACTGGGCGGGGGATATGGACATCTCTTACTGCTCCTTGTCTACCAAACTACAGGATTAGAATGGATTTTATTACATTTTGTTATCCATGTTTTATATCAATATGTGCTGTTTTCTTAAGTTAGTATTTTAATTCGTCTTTTTTTAAAAACTTTATATGAAGATATAAAATCATTCCATCCAAATGGTTGTGACAGTTGTCTGACATAATTGCTTGTGTGCATCAGTCTTGAAATCTTCTCAATGCTTTATTCAAGAGTGGAAAAAGTCACTCAGGTAGCCCTGTAATTCTAATGGTAGCCCAGTATAATTTACAAGCATACATGCATCTAAAAAGAGGAATATTTAAAAACCTTACATTTTCTATGTACATTGGTTCATAATTAGATGTTGTTTAATGAATTTTCTTTCACTCGCTTCATTATCCCAAAGATGTCTTTGTTTCCTTGGAATACAAAGAAAAAAGTCGGTTTTATTGATAATCAAGATGAAAGGAGTGACTGAAGGAGTGAGAAATTGATGAAAAGCTGAAGATTTCCAGCTAAGTCCAATTATAGATATGGCAATATTTTCAAGCATAACATCTAGATACAAATAAGTTATTATCAATCAGGATCAAATCAGCTGGAACTATATCTCCTCTGATCAACCAGGATCAAATCAGCTGGAACTATATCTCCTCTGATCAACCAGGATCAAATCAGCTGGAACTATATCTCCTCTGATCAACCAGGATCAAATCAGCTGGAACTATATCCTTTGATCAACCAGGATCAAATCAGCTGGAACTGTATCTCCTCCGGTCAACCAGGATCAAATAGACTTAAAGTATATCTCCTTTGATCAACCAGGATCTCTCAATGTGGACCAATATTTTCTCTGATCAACATGGATCAATTCAGCTGGACCAATATCTCAAATAATCAACCTGCATCTCTTCAGCTGGACCAAATTGTTTATATATGTGTATAGAAATGATAAACTTGAAATTTAGCTCATCAGACCTGAAAGGTCAGGTGGACTTATGACATGGTCTGGCATCTGTAAACTTTTCACATTTTCACTTCTCAAGTACAGCTTGGTGGTTGCAGGTATTTTCCCTAAAATCTTAAAAAATCTTCTTCTCAAATACCAATTAGGATAGAAGGCCAGAATTTTATGAGTAACATTTTTCTGACATGAAGACTTTGTTTAGTAACTTTGGTAAAATTGAAAATATCATCTTTGTATGATGTGAAAATTTAATTGTCCTACCCAAATAATATGGCCGTGGAGGATGCTTATAAGGGGTGATTGGCATAGGAAGCTTAAATTTTCAGAATAACATCTTTGCTACATATAGACTAAAGTTTGTAGATTTGTCTTGACGACACTTGAAATATGTGTATGGCAGGGTACCCACGCCCAAATCTTCTGTCGTCTTTTTCTCACACACCAATCATGCTCTAAAATTTGGAGAATAGCACCTTTGTCTGTCTGTCTCTCTCTCTCTCTCTCTCTCTCTCTCTCTCCTCTCTCAGACAGACACACACAGACACACACCACACACAGAGACACACACAGATGAATAAGCTTTGCTGGGGTGGTGGGAGGAGAGTGTGTGTGGAGGATTGTTACAAGGCAACATGTGGAAGAGAGTTGGAAGACGTTGTGTTGTGTTGTGTTGGAAGATTTATACACAAAATTCAGAAAAGTTGAATCAACTTGGTGAAAGATGACTAATTTCTTCAAAGAGCAAAAAATCACTCTTTTCTTTTTTCCATGGGGGAATCGAAAGTATTTCATGGCAGATTTATCTCAATTTGGCATCCAATGTTACCAAATCCCTCATAAGATTCTGCAACTTGTTAACACTAAGAAAGTAGCCTAAAATGGTAAAATAACTCAATTCATCTACTAATGAGTTGCTTTCCAAGGATAAAGATGTGAATGTTATAACTTGAATTATGAAAAAAATGCTTTCTAACTAGTATCTCAGTTGTTTTTGTGTAGCCATACAAAATTTTGTCATTGATCAAATATTTTGATTTTGTTTTTTATCATTTATTTCCAATTTTCAAAGAAAGTAAATTCTGTGGCAGACCTGCAGACCATACCATTTTCTGTACCAGAAAACTATTTCTGAGATATATTCTGTAATTGCATAATCCGGGGGGGGGCTCTAAAGTTCTTCATCCATTGAATATATTTCTAGCATAAAAAGCAGAGAATCGAAAGAAGTTGCAGAGACAATTTTGTGTATCTTTGCCACATCAGGACTTCAAGGCAAGATGAGCTTTAGACATGGGTTCTTGTCCAGAATCCTTCCCTAATCTGTCAGGCATCATCTGTCTGTAAACTTTTCACATAATGGACTTCACCTACAGAACCTTAAATTTTGTGGGAAGGTACCTTGCACATCGGGGATCAAAGTTTGGACATTCAGTTCTCATCCCCTACAAGGATCGAATTGCAAGATATTTTGTGAAGACATACCTTGACCAATGCATATAAAAAATGTTGGTATGGTGGGTATGTGAATCCATTATGGCCTTAAATCTTAGTTATAATAGATAATGCAAGACCTGAAGAGGAGCAGAGCCAAAGCACTCTATTTTTCCCAAAAGTTGATAGCTGGTAAATAAGTTCTTATGTGTCTTTAGTTATGACAAATTAGAATTAACTTTTATAAAAACTATTATGTTTTCTGCTTTTCAGCAGTCTTAGTTTGATAGTGTTGTTATCAATACGTACATGGTAGACTGTCACCTCAAGTTTCTACATTCAAGTAGGTACTTTTTGAAATGGTGTTAAAATGGATTTTGATAAACAGTTTGTGACCCCCTTTTAATTTTAACTTTAAAAATTTAATCTCTCCCCCCCCCCCACCCCCCCCCCCCCCCCACCCCCACCCCCCCACCCCCCCACCCCACCCCTAGCTCTACTTGGTAGTGGACAGGGCTGAGAGCTTAATCTCCACTAGCTCTTTTTGGTAGTGGTCACACAGATAAAAAAAAAAAAGGGGATGTATTGAAATGGGCACAGGACATTCGAAAGACTGAATTGAAGGGAATGAGAGGATTTTGAATGGGGAAACTGAGTGAAAGAGTATTTATTTTGTCCTGATCTATGTCAGTTGTTTAGGTCATACACAAGAAATAATATGAATATATGTATTCTTATGTTCATTGGCCAGTGAGTTATGTGTAATGCAAGTCATTCCATTTGTTTTTGAAGGAGGCTCCCCTTTTGCCGAAAGGGTACTTTGTCTACAGACTTATGAAAACAACTTTATGCACCAGTGGTTATTGTCAATCAGCTGTCATTTACCTGCAATCCCCTTTAATAAAAAGACTCTAATACCAATTGTATGATTATTTATACATTTTATACAGATGATTAAAAACGCCGGAGTTGCGAGAAATAAAAGTTTGGCGGAAAATGGCACTACTATGATTTGAACTCATTCTATAGGGATTAACCTCTCCAGACGGTCTGAAAGCAGATCCCACTACCTTGATGACAGACTGTTGTCTAGAAATAGGTAAAATAGGCCATTTTTTCTAACATATCAGAAATCAACCAAATTTGTTGTGTGGAGAAAACTATTTTGCAAATACAATTAACAGCTTGATTTGCTTTTCAAATGATATTTGAAAAAGATATTTAGGTTCACCACCCACCCTCAAAGATAGAATTTTTTATTTATTTTTTTCTTCGACAGGATCATTTAAAATATTAATAATGTTTAAAAAAATAAAATAAAAGAGAGTAGTGTATAATTGTGGCAAAAGATGAATTTTTGTACCATCTGTGCCAGAAACTCGGAGTCTCTTACACCCCAGGTTACTTGTGTAACTTTTCTCTATTAATCGTACAAGGGTTAACAAGTTTGCTAATAAAAGTAATCAATCCGTATCATCAACTGTTTTTATAATTAACAGCAGGGATCTTTTATCCCTTAATTGCAGTGCGAACATGGTAAATCACTGCTTATATCTGAATTCTGAATAAAACTACACATTATTTAAGGAGACACTTCTTTTTCCATGTCGATCTCATTTGGCTTTGAAATGTTTTCAAATGCTGTACAATCATATGAATTCAAAACATTTAACATGTTCATCCACATACAAATATATGACAATATTTTTCAATGAAAATCAAACCGTAATCTAATGTAAGTGAAAAATGGATATCACATGTCCCAATGACATGAATATAAGTTATAATATTCTAGCAAAACTCCAAACTGATTTCCAGCTGCTTTGTACAAGTTTTCAAAATGACTTGTGACTAATTAAGCTAATAAGCATGTTAATGATTCTTCTCAGCAGCTGTCTTGAACTGACGAAATGACACCATTGATAAAGTTGGTCTCCACCTACAAACTGAGAGAGAATATAGTTTGATTTTGAAAATACATCAAAAGGTATAAGGTTATCCCTTGACAAATCATCCATTTATAGTTAGTCCAAATATTACTTTTTGAAGTTATAAGTTAACCCACAACACTGATTTAATTACTTTACATCTAAAGATATGTGCTGGTTTTGTTAATTCAAGTAATAAGTGGGTATTGACTGTAGTCAAAGTGCTTTTAAATCAAAATTACACAGTTTATGCTGCCTAATAATGAATGCTATCGTTTGATAATTAATGCCTATGACAGCTTGAAATTGTATCATTCCAGAAAAATTCACCCTGCATGAATACAATTTCTATTTTTGAAACATAAAGGTTAATTTACTACCCTGAAGTAATGTCACAGAGCATCTATTTGTATACATGTATCAAGCAATTCAATAAATCATTTAATGAACCTTTTCTGTTTCTCTCATTTTTAGCTCAACTGGCCTGAAAGACACAATGGGCTAATGGCATGGCATGGCAAGACCTCTGTCCAACGTCTAAAAACTTTTTACTATTTCAACTGTTTCTACAGAAGTTTCGACTCACGAAATCTGAAGTCTTGTGTACACACTCCCTGACTAATGAGGTCTTTAAGTTGTAGATCTACAACTTAAAGACCTCATTAGTCAGGGAGTGTGTAAAAATAATCTATCATTACAAAGACGCACACCTTTACAGCTTCCAAAATTACATTAAAAATAATCTATCATTACAAAGTTGACCACCTTTACAGCTTCCAAAATTACATTAAAAATAATCTATCATTACAAAGACGCACACCTTTACAGCCTCCAAAATTACATTAAAAATAATCTATCATTACAGAGACTAGGTTGAGTTGATTTTAATCTCTGAAAAAATGGCCATTCAATGTTGAATATCTAGCCTATGTCTGCTGTGAGTTGTTTAATCTTCAAATATCATTCATACTAACTGTTCACCTGCCATCACAGTCCAGGCCTCATATGCAAATTGAAAGCCATTTGAGAGTTATTAAATTTTGGATTTAACTGACACGAATGCCAGAATACAGGATACCATGGATAAACCAAAATGTTGGCGACAAACATATTTCTATCAATGTTCAAGCAACCTTTAAAAGATATCCACGCCGCTTATGCCTGAAATATTGCCCAAGCCGTCGTCAAACAATAAGTTACTAAAAGATATACTACTCAAAAGAAGTTACATTTTAAGTGTCAACCAATTATTTTTAACACACTTTTGGTCAGAATGAGTTCAATATTTTTCAATGTTGAATCTGTTATGTAAAGCATATGCACTTTTTATACAAAACTATTCAGAGGATCTGAGGAAAATTTGCCATTTTGAGCATAATGAGGTCCAACAAAACTCTCTCAAATTCGGTAACTTTGTTAATAACGAGTATAACCACCACATGCTCGTAAGCAGTCGACACAACGATGTCGATCAGACGTCGAAACATCTGGGGAATGGCCTGCCCCTGCCTGAAGGAATTGCACCAATTCTTGAAGATTGTCAGGTTGTCTATGATTACCTCTCACACGTCTGCCAAACTCATCCCATGCATGCTCACTGGTGCTCAAGTCAGGAGAGTATGCAGGCCAATCCATTCGTTCAATACCATTTTGGGTGAGAAAATCATTATCAACTCATGCTCTATGCAGTCTAGCATTGTCATCTTGAAGAACAGAAGCTGCTCCAAATGGACGAAGACTTGGGATGACAAAAGACTGTAAAATTTCGTCTCTGCACCTGATACCCGTCAAATTTTCTTGGTCGACGAAAAGAGGAGTCCTGTGGTGTACCGAAATTCCAGCCCACACCATTACCGTACCACCTCCAAAGCGATGGCGTTGTCTGACGTTAGCATCAGCAAATCTTTCTCCTTGCCGCCAAAAGACGCGAAATCTGCCATCATTGAACTGTAGTGCAAATCGGGACTCATCAGTGAAGAGTACATGCCCCCATCGTCGCCGTCCCCAGTCTCTATGACGTGTGCACCAGTCACAACGTGGTGCCCTATGACGTTGAAGAAGAGGTGGTCGAACCGCTTGTCGTCGAGATCGAATGTTGTGGGCTCGCAGACGATATCTTATGGTCTGGTCCGTTACCTGAACACCACTTGCATTTCTCAGTTCATCTCTGAAACATCTCGCTGACGTAAGGCAATTTGATTGACATGCCGGTCTTGACGTTCCGACGTTGATCTTGGCCTACCAGACCGTGGGCGATTCTGAAAAGAATTGGTTGGCTGGAAACGCTGCCATAGTCTCCCAATCACACTCTGGCTACAACCGATTCTCTGTGCCACATTCCTCTGTGTGAAACCCTGTTGAAGCGACGATGGCTCTTCCTCTGTCAAGTTCACTCAGCTGACGTCTGACCATGTTGAAATTTCAACTGAGAGCAGCACGGTCATGGAAGTTTTTTTTATACCCAAACTGTTCATGGGAAAATGCATATTGCACGTGCCCTACTGCGTTTGGGCGATGCCAACAGTTTTGTGGAGCCTTGTTTTGAGCTTTAGTTTATGGTTTCTGAGGAGACTGTCAAAATCGTTTTTTTTTAAAAATGACATATGCCTTATACAAAGGTTTTGTCGTCAGGATATCGTGAACCAATTTTGACAGGATTTCCGCCAATTAATTTGTATTTTATCTGATATATCACTGATAGACAATTACCTGGTAGAAAAAAGGTTTAAACCTTATTTCTTTTGAGTAGTATATCATTATTCAAAAGTGGCATGAATCACTTCACTCATCCACCCATCTGAACCATTATTCCAATTTTAAATCAGTGTTTGGGTCTTAAAAAACATCACTTCTTAATGATAAAACCCTTTTGAGAAGCTTCTGTAAATATAAAAAGAAAATATCTACATGCCTTAAAGATACAATACTTATGAAAATAATTTTACCTTGAAAGATTTGTCATGTCCATACTGGTTTTCAGGTCAAACTGTAGATGAATTTCATATTTTGTTAGTTTGTGCATCTTTTTCCTCATGTAGAAAAATGTTTTTGAAATGTACAAATGTCAATGCACAAATGACGTACAATCTGCTTAATGCCTCTCCTGAAGTTATTCAAAATGTTGCCAAATATATAAAACAATTGATGTAACTTATGAAATCGCATGTGCAATTCAACTTAAAGTCATGTGACTAATACCTCAAAATTTCAACTTTGAGCCTCAAATACTGAAAAAACATGACTGATTGTCTGTCATCAAAAGGGCATTAATTTTGAACAATTCGTATAAAGTGAAAAAATGTGATTTGTGTAACAATCTCATTTTTCTTCTCTAATCTCCAAATATACCAATTCGTAACATGCTCATAAACTCTTCACAACATCAGAAAGTCATGACTGATTAACAATCTTCATAATGAGAACAATGTGAATTATGAACAAAACACTTTATTTTTTTTTAATGACAATTCAAGCGTTATCAAAGTTCACATCGTTAACAATGTCATCAACAGGTACATCATCACTCACAATACAATCACAAATAGGGGAGAGTGTGGCAATACAATTAACTTATTTAGGTTGTACACTGTCATGTATTTCTTAATCATATTTACATGGCATAAGCGTTTGTTTTTATGGAGTAAGGAGGATATAATCTGTGTCGCTAACTTTTTGTTATCAATATGGAATGGACCCTGATATCTAGCTCCAAGAGATTGACCAGGAATGGGAAGTAGACAAACACTTTCTCACCTGGTATAAAATTTCTTTCTTTTTGACATAATTGTCCCCCGCCTCAACGCGGAACAGGGGACTAAGAATTCAGCGGCGTCTGTCCGTACGTCCGTACGAACGCCCGGAACTAACGTCCGGATTCTTGTTAACGCGATAACTCATGAAGCTTAGCACCTAGAGTGTTCATATTTGGTGAAAGCTTTCAATGGAGGAAGACTCGGATGCCAGTCGACATTGGTAAACTTGACTTCACTTTCAAGGTCACCACGACACTTTGACCACTGTGTAATACATTGACGTGATATCACGTAAAAGTTAGCACCTAAAATTTCTTGAAATACATAAGATAAGATAAGATAAGATAATACTTTATTATCCCGGAGGAAATTTGTTTTACATCAAAACGGCCTCGTACATAGATGGCTCACATAGTCCAACTATAAACAAAACATCATGTAAAGAATATGACACATCAATAACAGCAACATATAGCTTACAGTAGGATATAGATATTCAAAGAATAACAGGCTGAATGGTTATACACAATGAATAGAAGATTCTCAATTGATAATGACAAGACACATCAACTTACAGGTTACATTCATTGTACCAAAAGATAAATAATATTAATCATACCAAATATCTCATAACGGCGGGAGACATTGCCTTGTTAGTGGAAAACACTTGCTTTGTTTCATTTTGGCTTGTGATACTTCTGTAGTCTGTTCCGAAATGTAGAAACATATTCCGAAAGATTGATCTCAGGCAAGCGAATGAGCCATTACTCTTTCAGATGTTTAAAGCATTAGAAAGCAAGATAAGCCCTAGACTTAACCCGTGTTATGTCTGATTGGTACATAGCTTGTTGAAATACTTTACACATAAAATTTCAGCCTTGATCTGATTGAATAACAATTGGAAACCCAACTAAGTTGAACAACTTGATCAAAGCGTTGAGCAATAATCCTACGGATAGGAACTGCCTCGGCCAAATAATTTGCCAAAAGTTTTTAACAAGTTTTGTTTTTACACAAATGACCAGCAATTTTATTTTATGTGCCAATGACAGGAACATGATTTCGAAATAATTTCATCATGTAAAAAACATCGACCTTTTGTTCATCAAAATACATCTAAAGATCAGAATGAACACACTTCCCGAAATCCTCCGTCAAAACTAACTGCTTCAAACTAGCTAAATCTTTAACCTCCTTGTAGCCATACCACCTATCAAATAAAGTCGGATCTCTAACAAACTCTACAAAAGTCTCATTGTCCCTTTTATGAGCATTTCTAAACTTTTAACGATAAGCTTTGGTCACTTACTAATAAGGTTTTTGGAGGGTCTTTTTCACGGAATCATGATAAGAGCTTTGTTCTGCAGAAGGGGCCGAATATGCATTCTAAGCTTTAGACTTTCAAACAGTCTCTTATTCACCTTATTCACGCGACGCCATTTTGAGAACGAGAACGAGGCTAGGAACGCAAACAAATCGACCAATATGGCGGCTTATCATTGCTGTGTGCCGCAGTGCACAAATGATTCCCGCTATGACAGGGAGAAGTCCTTATCATTTCACAAATTTCCTATCGACGGAAAGCTACAGAAGCGCTGGATCATAAAGATCAAACGGGATTTAGGACCAAACTTTAGGGTAAGTAGTTATGAACTATCAACCTCCAGTCAATAGGCCTATATGTTCACAGTATAAATTCTTCAAAAATCGGCTAAATAAGCGCTTTAGTTACAGTTCAGCTTGACAAAATAGATTTTTTTCAGTATTGAAAGTAACATCATGTCTTGTTATGAATTTAGACATTTATGTCTGTAAATCATCGGAAACTGATGATGGATTTATATAACACTACATTTTGTAATTATTATTTTTGACACGCCAAAATTCTAATGAAAGTGTGTGAATAAATTTGTAACAATATTAACTCTCAATTTTCTGTTTCTCCCAATGCCTAATGCACCATGTCCATGATGTTATATAAAAACATTTTGAGTAATGTTGAAACATGCTTACAATTTCATGGCCACTCAGTTATTTCATTGTCACAATTATTTAGCATAAAAATTAATATTTCTGATTAGGTATGGAAATCATTTGACTCTTTAGGTATATTTGGTATCAGATAAACTACTTGTAAACCAATAAGAGATCTACTGTTGCTTTCGTTGCACTGGAAAATCCAAAAAATCATCAGTGAAATAAATACTTGTGTAGATAGATACAAAATTTATCATCTCCAGTTTGGATCCATGCAGAACAACTGCTCAATGAAATAAGGGAATAACTGGCCTGAATTGGTGAAATTCAGTCTAACAAAATATTTTGTGTTTTCAGCTTAGTGATGCAACTAGAGTTTGCTCAGCTCACTTTGAGTCCAGCCTTCTCAAAAAGACTTTGAATGGGAAAAACATGCTTAAGCCTGGAAGTGTACCAACACTTTTTCCATGGACACCTACACCATCTAAGCGTCAGAAGAGAACTTCGAGGTGAGTAAATTTTTAAATATGTAATTTTAAATATATAGATGTACTTGATATAATCTAAATCATGTTAAAATCACAATCACTTTTCTTACATGGTTACAGTTATTGAGAAAATTGTATAAAACTAGGAGGGGAAAAAACTTGATGAGTGAGCCAAGGCTCTGTAGCTGAATTTTCTCTGTATTGTTTGATTTTGAAGACTTTAACACTAGACAAAAGACAAAATCACCAAATGATCAATGTCATGAGTCAAGATGACACTTTCTGATTTTATTGTGAAATTCAGTTAAGTTTTTTAAACAACTTTTAAAGAATATGATTATATTGAAAGATATATCTTATATTTCAGAGAGACAACCAGTGTGCCCATTGAGATAGTCAATGATAGCATAGGATGTGTTTCGGATAAGGATGATACCAAAACAGAACCTGTTCCACTTGCTACCCATGATCACGACTACCATATCGCACCCGATTCCATCGAGGATCAGCTCGCAGCAGCAAGACAAGAACTGGACAATCTCCGTCGACAGCTGGTAACAACAAAACATAAATTGTTTTGCCTAGATCGCTTTTCGAATGACCCCCAGACGATAAGCTTCTATACTGGGTTTAAGGACTATAATACCCTGAAGTGTGTCTTTTTGGCTTTGCAACCCACTGCCGAGTCCATGGTCAGATGGAATCAAATGCAACGCCATTTGGCCTCAAACACTACAAACATCAAGGTAAACGCTTTCAGAGAAGAATCCTTGTCCCTTGTTGACCAGTTCTTCTTGTTTTTATGCAGAGTACATCAAGGACTGCCAGAATTGGATTTGGCCATAAAATTCAATGTGTCTCAAGCATCTGTGAGCCGAATTTTGATAACATGGGCAAACTATTTATATGTCATGCTGGGTAGCTTACAGATATGGCCATCACGGACACAAATTGACGACAACATGCCACAGGAATTCAAAAAGAACTATCCAAAGACAAGAGTCATCATTGACTGCACGGAATTGAAAGTCCAAACACCAAGTTCACGAGTTCTCAACTCAAATATGTATTCTCACTATAAGAGCCACACAACGTTCAAGGGACTTATTGGCATAACTCCATGTGGTTATATCTCCTTTGTCAGTTCCTTGTACACTGGATCTATTTCAGATAAAGTAATCACGTCCAAGTGTGGTTTGCTTGATTTGCTAGAACCAGGAGATGAGGTTATGGCAGATAAGGGATTTCTCATTCAAGACATGTTATCTTCAAAAGATGCTAGTCTTGTCATTCCACCTTTTTTGGAAATGAAAGGACAGTTTAGTGAGGATGAGGTGAAAATGACTCATGACATTGCACGTTTAAGAATTCATGTTGAGAGGGCCATCAGGCGCATTAAAGAATTTCATGTCTTCGATGGTCTAATCCCTCTAAATCTTGCATCTTCAATCAACCAAATTTGGACTGTGTGTGCTATTCTCACCAACTTCAGTGGTCCTCTATTCTAAAGGGACACAGAGTATGTTGTAAAATATGTTAAGCTTTATAAATTGTGTTATCTTATTGAGAGATAATCATTGCTGATCAGTTCAGTATGGAGACAGTAAACAGGTTAAAATTATATTGGGGCCTGCCAATGAATTATTGGCTTTTATTTCAGGCAAATAATAAATCATTAAACATACTCTGTGTCACTTTAAATGGCATGCTACTAAAATATTGAAAAGAATACTCAACACAGGATATGATTGATTACTTTCTGATTTTAATAATATTTGCTGTGAAATGAGTCATAAATGTTACATAATAATTCTTGGTAAAATATATAAAAATGTAATGTAGATGGAGCTTATACAATGGGTTACATAATAGTATTCAGATGTCCACATATAGAAATTGATAATGAAAATCTTTTAATGGTTTATGAGAGCTCTGACTTTGCAAGTCCATAACTTGTTAATTTATATCTAAATGCCATTCAAATCTCTGAATAAATTATACTTGAAAAGAATTGCTTTTTGATAAACAAGTTACTCTCGCAATAATAAATTCAAAATGTTCATGCTAAAGATCTGAGATAAAATATTTCTCCCATTTAAGTGACATATTCTCTATAGATAAAATTTTCAACAGTTTGCATGAAATATGCAAGTTAATTCAAACTTGATTATATAGACAAATTATACTTTCATATGAATTAGGATACTTTATAACCAAAATCATCTTTATGTGAATACTTTCCTTTCAATATCAATTGTTCACTGGTATTTACACTGTTCAGCTGCTTAATCTAGTGATGAGTTATTTAGGAATAGCAAGAGTCTCTGTCAATACACACAACTTGTAATGAGGATGTGTTTTTGTTTATATTTCTTCATTTAAACTGCATAATTGGAACATCAAGTGAATAAACTCTTTGTATAATGTTGAAGAGAATAAATCCAGAGACATCTTTTCAACATTTTGTTAAAATGCATGTGGATATTTTAAGGGGTCTGTGGCACATTTTAGGTCAATCAAATTGTCTCATTTTGTAGGCAATCTTTTTTAATCAAGGAGTAGTAGCTACATTTCCATATATATTCAATAAACAGTACAGTGAATGTTTACTTTGACTGCTAAAACTTGTTGCACAATAATGTTGGATGTATATAGACAGACTGAGTATTATACATTACAATACCCCAAGTCTTCTCAGGTAGGGGTATGAAAAGACTTTGAAACCCCTTGTTTGAATATTATGTATGTCAAAATAATAAAATTTTGCTCTAGATTTCACAGAAAACTGGTTTGTTCTTGATTACTTATTTCTAGCACAGATTGCTGGCAGGTAATACTTAAAGAAGAATAAATCCAAAGAACCTTTCATTTGATCCCATTTTTCATTATCAAAATATATGCGCTCCTTATGAAAATCAAGCTTGCATTTCACAAGAAAATCACACCACTTTGTGCCTGTTAAAGCCATCTGACCCATGACTTGATAGAAATATCTGTGAGTACATTTTAGTTGGAAAGTGCCATCTCTATTTTGTTTAAGATAATCGCATGATGCAAAGTTATCTTTAACAGAACACTTGATCTCCAAGAGTCCATGGCATGGATCACTATCATGATCAAAAACCTTGCGATCAGGTGATGTTCCCAAGTAATAAGCACTTGGATTGATAACAAAACCACTCATGAACACATTGTTCCCAGTTACCTCAGCATACAGTTTAGCAGCGTTAGGCTCTTCAGCAATGCCAAACTTCATCTGAGCTGTTTGAATATTTTTGCCATCTAATAACCTACTTGCAAGTTTTTCATGATTGGCTTTTCTTACGCACACATCCTTGAATATTGATGACGTAAGTCTGTGTTTTCTGACATCATGCCATGTTTTTGTGTTGCTCTGCTGGCGAGTTGAACTCTCAATTTGCCTGGACAATAAAAAGATATATATGGGTTAGTAATAGTAGCATTGTGAATACAAAGTTGTAAGCATAATGACAATTCATAAACATCAGCCTATAAATAGTACTTTAGTATTGTTATGAGCTGAATACTGCCATAGGGATTGTGTGAACTTGGCTATGCCTGATTGATAACCAGGCAAACTATCAGGCGTAAGGAAATGACAAAAGTGGACATTAAAAGCAGCGAGGTATGAGTGATAGTTTCTATCTAATTTTGATTGACCAATACTGAGCACAACAGCAAACAGTTTTGGAGTCTACTTTTAAAAAAAATAAGTATAATAGCTTTATATATATATATGTATGTATGTATGTATGTATGTATTATATCATTTAGCTTTATTCACAATTTACTTCCCCTACAGAATACATCTAAACATGAGTTCTTAAAAAAAAGATCTCCTATCAATTTGGAACATATTTACCAGTACTAAGTTTTCTGGAATGAAAAGTAAATTGTCCTAGATAATATACTCACCTAGATAGTGCTTTGGTAACTTTCAATCCATGAAAAGTGTCAGTCTCTTCCTGGCTTAACACTGTTGAGAAGGTTCTTTCAAATTGGGGAAGTGGAAAATCAGGAAAGTCAGGATGATCTAAGTGGATTATGATATCTTCTTGTTGAGAGATTTTCCTCTGTTGATAAGAAAGAATTGATCCAATTGGCACTGGACCAAACCTTGATTCTGTTGTAACACTCTGATCTGGTTTCAAGCGAAGAATCTGCGCATCACTCTGAATTGCAGACAGCTGTTGTAACAAGTTGTTAGAAAATTCTTCATGAGGAATAGGCTCCTGCACTGGACAATATA
Organism: Phorcus lineatus; assembly: GCA_921293015.1. Lineage (NCBI taxonomy): Eukaryota > Metazoa > Mollusca > Gastropoda > Trochida > Trochidae > Phorcus > Phorcus lineatus. The sequence goes on from OV121089.1 coordinate 15,789,334, forward strand.
CCTTGGAAAGAACACCTTCTGTTACTTTAAGTTTTCTCTTTCTTGGTTTCTTGTCTGCTGATGGTTTAACCTTGTTTATCTCTAATGCATCAATAGCACCAGCATGAAGACCATCTGTCCTTTGTGGAATGTTCCACACCTGTGGGCGGGATGTCTTGCTTTGTATTGGAGGAATAGATGACAACTCTTGCTTTTGAAATTGACAGATTAGATATAAAAGGGCTATGCAGTGTGAACAGTTCCATTTTCCAGCCTTACATTCACAAGAACACTTCTTTATGATATTTGAATCTTCAGATGACAAAGTTACCTAAAATTAGAGAACCATTTTCAATTAAAAGTCATGGTCAATATGTCACACTTGATAGACATTATTCAAACATATCCTTTTTTTGTACCCTGATAGTTGTTTTTACATTAAAAAAATAATTATACCTGCTTTATATAATTGCTCCCAGATAAGATTTCAGCTTGGGAGTGCCACTGTTTAAGATTTGAAAAGTAGATAGATGATTGAATTGCAATGGCAAACGCCCATCTTAAGTCTAAAGATAACCCCAAAATGTTAAATCTGAAATTTCCCAAACCTATCATGGCATGTATCTTTCTCTTCTTGAGCATCTTATACATTGGTAAATACTTGCTTGAAAAATAGATGGATTGAGATGTAAAGACGCAGCTTTTGTTAATATTATGATTATTTGCTCTTTGAAATTGGAAAACTTGTAAACATTACACACCACCTGTTAAGATGACATAAATGTTAAAGATAGCAGGTATGGAATTTTTAGAATGTGTGGTCAATAATTTTTTCACCCTGAAAATGGACATTGTTTTTTAATTGATACCCTAAAAGCAATCTTAGCAATATATAACGAGTAAAATTCATTAAATTATAATGTTCATTTTCAATAAAAACTTAAAACAATCAACGGTATTACCTAGGAGTTCTCAATAAAATCAAATTAGGTACCATTATGAAGTGTCCATCCAAGATGAAGATAACCCATCAAGCATGGGAGCCTCATGTGTCTTCCAGTATTGTTCAGATGTATATACTTAAAGTAAAATGGAAATAAAGAAAAGTAAAACAAACACAAAAGTTAAAGAAGCAAAGAAAAAGTCAACAAAAATAAATTTAAAAACTTTCATTTGATTCAACACACAATTTTCATGCATTAGAAACACTATTAACACAAACCTGTTGTAACTTATTAACAGTTTCAAAACTTAACTTGAAATTAAATTCATAAATATGACAATAGAAATATTATGTAGATCTATACAAACCGTCAGTCTGTAGGGACTGTCGTTTTTTCTTAATGCCGGAAAACTTTTGGCTCTGACGAATGAGTAACTTCCACTTATCTTTACTGTGATTCAAAAAAATTGAAAGACATTAAAATTTATATTACCTTTGTTTAGACATACATTGATCAGGATATAATAGAAAATACTATATGGGAAATGTTTTATCTGTTACTTCATCTTATTTCTAAAGACCTATTTGTTAATTTACTGTAGCATATATAATCATAATCTGCTAGATTGATCCCCTAAAGACATTCTCATCTCATGCATGCAAAAAGAACCAAAATCGAGGGTATCTGTAGAGTTATTACAACATAATAGTGGCCCTAGTGAAGTCCTAGTGGTCTTATCACTTCCTGACTTTAAATATATAATAGGAAAATTTGCTGAAACGTTTTTAATTAAAATATCAAAGATTACATTACTGAAACATAAGTTCTATTCATGACCATAATTTATGACATGAAATCATTTTGTGAGTATGGATATTACATCAGTTTGCTATGGAAGGGGATGTGTGCCAAAAATGAAATCCTGTAAACTCGTAATTCGCAAGTTGTAACATGTCGTTCTCAACCATGCAATTCTCGAAAAGACAAGTCCAACTATGCAAACCTAACATTTCATTCCTGTAAAACTCAACTTTCTGTTCTCAACTTTAAAAAGTTCAAATGTAATTCTAGAAATTTCAAAGTCGAAACTCATTTTTGTATTTCAAATACGAGGGATATACACATTTAGCAATGTTACAAATTACGTTTTACAATTGGTGAATGAAAAATGAAGAGTCGTAAAATCAGCCTTTGGAAACAGACTTTTGCATCTGGAGTTTTACATGAGTTGCATGGTTATGATTGCAATGTTCCGAAATACATCTGTACACGATTTCGCATTGACCATATTTGGAAGTTTAACGAAGACTGCCGATGATTTCCGAAGATGATCAGTATTTGACAACAACGAGACCTCCCTGATCCAAGCTCCATGCAACGCTGTGCAAGCTTTCCGGATAGTGTTGAGCCGAGTCCACCACAATGCGCGGAGCTTGGGCATGCGATCTCACCTTATGTAAAAGTTCTCAGTAACTCGCGTACGGTGTTTTCGGACCCCTAGGGCAAATAGCAACAATTGTAATAGAACAAATATCATTTGCAATTAGTTCTTATCTGACCATTATCCCAAAAAAATTTCGTCAATACGTCATTCTCTAAAATATACCCGTGTTTATTGCAAGAAAATTTCCGAACTTCGAAATGACGTCACCTCTTTTCGAGCCCCTCAGATTTTGTGACGTAGTCAACGCATATTAACTTTTCGGGGGCCGATTTCAATAGTTCAAAATACTTAATCAATTTCGTAGCATAAACATTTTTTACAAAACTGAAAAGTATCATTTTTTCAAAGTACATGTTTATTGTTTAGTAATTGGTATAACAATGCAATATGAGCGTTTCCGACGCCTTTGTAAAAGCATGATTACTTTGTAGACAATCTTTCAACACCATACTTTTGTGTCGTCTTGGCAATTAATTTTAAATGATTTTATTTTATGACATAACCTAATTATGATTTATCACTAGGAGAATAATGGATTACATTAATTAACTGATGTGAAGTTTGATTTTATAAATGCAAGTTCTCATCAAGCCGCATTTGCGTAATAATCCCTTCAGTCGTGCACTTGCACACAGTTGATGAACACAGTTGGTAAGATTTGTAATTAAACACAGGCCCGTAGCACCAATTTCGAGAGGGGGGGTCGGTGAGACCAAATACAGGCAGTTAATGTTCACGTCACTCACAAAGTCATTATAGTGCCTGTTGTCAGATGGCACTTGAAACTTATGATATTCTAATTTTTCATACAAACATTGAAATAAAGAGCAAAAAAGTTGTTTTTTACCTACGGGCCTGTAACACACTGGATAAAATTCAAGATATACACTACCCCAGCAGGCATCTGACGTCATTTCGACGTCGAAATTTTGTTGATTTTAGGTCAGGCCGTCGATCAACCAATTTTCGACGTCGGAACAACGTTTTTCAACTGACGTTGAAATTTGGTTGGTGTTTTGACGTTGTTTCAACGTCATCAGAACAACTTTAAACTGACATGTCATTAATTTTATAACATTTCATTATTATTAATAACATCAACTCAGTTACGGATTGTTTTAAAGAGTGAAAAAAAATGCAAAAATGAACAGCTATCATTGACATTTAAAAGTGTTATTGATATTGGATTTATATGAATAAAGGTTAATTTCTTTCAATTTCACAATAAAGGGAAGTAACTCCGTCCTTATGTCTAATTAGAATAAACAAGGTATATGGGTTTTTTTCAACAGTTTTTATTTTTTCAATAATGATCACAACTGAAAACATAAATTTTCGATTTGCATAAAGTTCTTACAAAACGGTAATTGCGCCTTTGTAGCAAACATTTTTTGGTGACACTTTAGTCTAAATCGTTGCAGTGTCATATAAACATTAATACCCTCACAACGTAATTAATTTCCATTATAAGGATAATTACACACGGGCAGCCATCCAAGTCTTTAACAGAGGCATATGATAAAGCCGAAGTTGAAAGCATAGCCTCACAGATGATGCATTGCTTCAAATATAATAACGAAACAAAGCTAACACAACCTGACTGAGTAACAAGCTTAGACGTCGAATTGACGTCTTTTCAACGTCAATACAAGGTCTTGGCTTCAACGTTGAATCGACGTCGAAATAACGTCGGATTTCGACGTCGCCGCAAATTTCAAATCCAATCAAATTTCAACGTTATTTCAACGTTGGTAAACGACGTCGTTTCAACGTTTACACAACGTCATATTGCCTGCTGGGTACGTGAATCGATAATTAACTATCAATTACGATACAATAGTCGTGTTTTTGTTGCTGTGCCACTTGTCTTGATTTTTCTGATGCGAGAAATCTAAGTTGTACACCCCTAAGTTATACGTATGGAAATGTATAATCTTGTATTTCAAATAATTGTTAGAATTTTAACATCTTGATGATAACAAAGGTTTGATTTAAATTGTATCTGATATCTGAATTTGCAAGAGCTTTTCGGTATTAAACGGTATCAAATAAATGTTTCTTTTAACGGAATAATATTTATTGGTTAAACGACCGAATGAAAGACTAACAAAAGAAAAAATTATTCTTTTCAATGATTTTGGAACTTTCCCCTTACTTTACGTTGCGTAGTTATTTTTCTAACTATTAATTTGAAAGAATTATATGCCCGTGTTTTAAGCGTAACGTGAGTGTACAATATAGATATATTTTTTCTACCGCTATTTGTCTTTGAGTATGCCGTTGTTTCATTATTCTAAATCCAGTCTCGTAATTTGGTGAGTTTTTTAAACCCTACCTTAATATCTAAAACGAGATATTTTTTATAGTGAATCATTTCGATGCAGTAAGTTGTGCAGAGATTTAGTGTCCAGAATTAAAGTTCATAATATTCTTTTGTGAGATAAACCTCGTGTAACCCTTACGAAAACAGTAGAAAAAATTATCTAGATCAATAATTGACTAAGAACTTTGACAAAAGGTGAAGGTCGCATGCCCAAGCTCCGCGCATTGTGGTGGACTCGGCTCAACACTATCCGGAAAGCTTGCACAGCGTTGCATGGAGCTTGGATCAGGGAGGTCTCGTTGTTGTCAAATACCGATCATCTTCGGAAATCATCGGCAGTCTTCGTTAAACTTCCAAATATGGTCAATGCGAAATCGTGTACAGATGTATTTCGGAACATTGCAATCATAACCATGCAACTCATGTAAAACTCCAGATGCAAAAGTCTGTTTCCAAAGGCTGATTTTACAACTCTTCATTTTTCATTCACCAATTGTAAAACGTAATTTGTAACATTGCTAAATGTGTATATCCCTCGTATTTGAAATACAAAAATGAGTTTCGACTTTGAAATTTCTAGAATTACATTTGAACTTTTTAAAGTTTAGAACAGCAAGTTGAGTTTTACAGGATTGAAATGTTAGGTTTGCATAGTTGGACTTGTCTTTTCGAGAATTGCATGGTTGAGAACGACATGTTACAACTTACGAATTACGAGTTTACAGGATTTCATTTTTGGCACACATCCCCTTCCATAGTTTGCGAATGACGTTAGGACAGTGCGCGAAAACTGATCCACAACATTGAAGAGGGTTCCAGCAAACTTACCTTCTACATCGTGTATGTACCCCTCCAGATACAACGAATAACCTTTTACCCTCTTTCGTTTGGGAATTTTGCAGTCGGTTTCAGACCACTTGTCAACATAACCTTGAGTAAGGTTAGGGAGACCGCGAAGGCTTTTCGTCCACGCCATAGCTCTCCTGAGACAGCTTGCGTTCCTAGCCTCGTTTTCATTTCAACATGGCCGCCGCGTGAATAAGGTCTATAGCACAGTCAGTGACTGTTTTGGCCACTTGAGGTTTTCGGCAACTTTTTCAAAATGAAGAAAATATGCAATTTCTTTTTCAATTTCCATCATTTTAAACTTAATTTCTCTTTCTCTAGTTCCTTCTTCAATTTCTCTGTTTCTAGTTTCTATTTTTTCAATTTGCGTCTGTTTGCATTTCAGTTTTTTAAATTCTAAATGGTCCGAATTATCTTCTTTAAAAGAATTGTCCTAACGGGGTATTTGTTGTTGAAACGAAAATCAAGGGTCAAACCATTTTATACATGTATTTCATGAGTATATGATTATAACACAACCTAGTTGAGAGTAGTTGGAGGTAACAATTTGTTTGACTTATGATTAGAATGAGAGCGCAAACTCTGTACAATAAAACAATAATGAAAGGCGCTGCGAGTGTGAAATGTGTTCTACGGCATTACTAGGCATTGTTGATAAGTCTTATCATAAATCACACGTTAATGTGTGGATATTCTATCCGTACATACAGTTTATTTTTTATAGTGTAAAATTAGTAAAAGGTACAGCGCCGTTTTCATTTAATTTTCCCTCGAAACACGATGGCGGACCGTAGGCGATAGGTCATTCTCATTAACCATTTCATAACCATCAGGGCCAATATCTCTCACCGATAACATGATTAAGAACAATTTAAAACATTTTCTCATGGCAGATTTTGCGTGAAGTTTGTAAAAAATAAAAAATGTGGAAGTCTGATTTGCGCAAGCACTGACCACATCAGGGGTAGGGGATTAGAAAATACTCAACTTTGAATACCATTTAGCTGGTTTCATAATTATTTTGTAAAATAAGACTAATATTTTTGTCAAAAAGGTCTCAAATGTCTAAGGAATTCTACCCCGGACGACCCCTAAATTTTGTTACGTATGAATTTCAAATACGAAAATGTCCCCTGTCAAACTAGCAACATATAACAAAAATTTGAAAATGATTATATGAAAATAATTAGTTTACAATAAAGACTATTACAACGAAGCAATACAGTATCAAATGAGTCCCAATAAGCTAGCTAAAACACGTATATATTCACTTGGAGCAGTTTAATCCATGTACATGTAGGTGTAAACAATAACACTTTCATAGCAAATGATGTTCATAATGTGAAAATATGTACAAGTATTCCAACTTTCATGCAAATCTTTGCCATATTTAAAAGGCGCAAGACTTGATTATACCCACTTGACTATGTGAAAGGTTTGAAATTAGTATTTCTCAGAAAAATGGCCATTCAAGCTTAGCGTAAATCTGCTTCGAGTTGTCTAATCTTCAAATAACTAATATATCGGTAGATCAAATCTATATTAATACTCTGTATTAGCACGTCTAAAAGACTTTCTCTTTGTTTACTCAGCAGAACACCAAAACCGTCCATCAGATCTTTCTGAAACTTTGCATGTGCATTGCCAACCTACTGAAGTTTGTTCATATTTCTAATTTTGTTTGGTTCGTTTTCATGGAAATGTGTTGAAGTTGGACTCTGAAAAAGGATAGCTTTGTTCCCGGAACAGTATTTCAAAACCTCGCATCAAATCTTTCTGAAATTTTGCATGTGCACTACCCACCTACTGATTTAGTGTCTTTCGATTTTTAAATATTTGTTTAAAAACAATTTTTCATTTTCCATTGAAACAAGGAGAAATTGGACCCTGCAGAGGAATAGCTCAGCTTCTGGAGCAGAATTCAAAAACTGCTCATCATACGTTTCTGAATCTTTACTCAATGGTTTTATAAGATTAGTCTTAATACAAAGATATATGTTACGAAATATGGGGGATCGTGGGATATGTCATCTTCTAAAGAATTTTGTTTCTTCTCGCCAAAATTTGAAAAACTGCACCAACCACTTGTCAGTCTAATAATGATTTGCAGAATAATCTTATTACACTTCGACATTGAGAGGTTTGTTGTAAGTGCAAATGAGGTAATACTTGTAACGTGCATTCAAAATCCAAACTGCATTATATGTGCACTGAGATACACAGGTATGTACACAAACTTTCGGAGTCCAGCTGTATATTCGCCGTGGGTTGATTAATCCTCTATTCACATTACAACAAGTCTATATCATAATTTTTGTCAAAATGTGAATTAATAATTTCATCAATACTTTTTTTATTTGCCTGGCGTAAGTTAGTCTTAACTGGAGATTTACGCTTTCCATTAGGTGCACAATAAATTTATTTTCAAATTAAACTTATATGTCGATGCTTTTTCATCCAATAAATTGTTTTACTTCAACTGACCTTTTTTATTTTCTATTGATGTAAGGTGCATCTAAAAAGCCAATTTTGTTTACAATATTAGTTTGAAAGAAAAGGTGTTTAGTTGTTGTTTTTCTTTACAACTTTTTCATTAACATTCTTTTTTTATTTTAACAGATTTCTTCATCAAGTTGAAATATTTAGAATTTGTCAGTATCAAATAATTTTAGATCATCGTGATTTTTTTCATGAAAGTATCTTTCTCACGATCGAATATAAATAAATCTTAAGATATTTACATGTTCCATGATTGAATAGGTTTCACGTATCATTTCTATGATTTCCGTTCTTAGGCTATCTTAAGATTTTTTAAACCATGGAATATGGAAATGTTCCAAGATGGTATTGGACTAAACTAAAGATATTTGTTCAAGATTGTATGGTATAATACCACACATGGGGTAAGCACTGTCCATCCAAAAACTAAGTTGTTGATTTGCAAGGAACTTGTTCACGACGGAGAGTAAATATCCACAGTTGGATTAATAATAATAATAATAATAACGAGTATTTATAAAGCGCTATATCCATACACAAGGTGCATGCTCAAAGCGCATATACATGTTAGAATAAAGGGTAATGATGTGAAGTATTGGCATGAATAAAATCAAAGAGAAAAGTATGAGTTATAACATATGAATAAATATAATACACAAAGTCAGATAATTCCATCAGTGGGAACAATCTAGGAATAATAGCTTGAAAAAAGATAAGTTTTGAGTTTTGATTTAAAAACAGTCAATGAAGGCGATATCTTGAGGACATGAGGAAGTTGATTCCAAAGTCGGGGAGCAGCATAACTGAATGATTTCTGTCCATAACTGGTATGATTAGAGTGTGGTATCTTGAGAAAGTTCAAATTCTGTGAACGAAGAGTTTTTGATTAGAGGGTCCGCGACACGTTTTCAGTGAGATTTTTCAATTTAAAGATCCACTCCGTGATTTTCATAACATATTATTTACCTTTGATACGAACCTAAATGTCCTATGTGGTGATATAAAATCGAAACATAACTTTTCAACTTTTCATGTCCAAAAAACATATATATGAGAAATACTGGTTTTCCATGAAAATCTAAAAACAGCCTTATAAATGCACAGAGGTGTAGATATCACGTCCAATATACATGGATACTAGTTATATAACCTAACAAACACTTTCAACTCCTAACTGCCCACCTGGCTGTTTTAGATAAGTCTTCAAAATTACGTTTGTCTATTTGACGCGCGCCACTGTCCGGTTTTCGATCATAATTGCGACGTTCTACCTTCATATTGTCACTGTAAAAAAACAACAACCTTTAGAATGTGCTATTTTGGTAACAGTGGATACTCCGCGATCAAATGACACCATTGATTAAGTTTGGCATATATGACTCCAACAACTCACGGAGTGGCTCTTTAAGAATAGGCCATAGATGCCATCTATATGAATGTGATAGTTTCCCTTCATTTTGACAAGTTAACTCATTACGTTAAAACGGTCAAAGAAATTATAAAAAAGATAGGAGTGAAAGTGTTATAAGATATGAAAAGTGAAGCGTGGGCATGGGGAGGGGTTGTCTTAGGCTTCATGTGTTTGAAGTTGTCTTCCATCAGTATGCACCATTTACTTCTCATTGTTGTAAGCAAAGGGTCATGAAGAAATGTTTCCATTTCGTAACTTTGTTATATTTTGTTTATCAAAACTGGGAAATGTGAAATGTATTTTTCGGGTTTTGGACTTGTAAATATACATTTTTATAATGTAATATAGATGATTAAACAGATTGCTTTGATTTGGGTCTCCTTTGGAAGCGCATTACTGTAAAAATTGAAAACGGCATACATAACTTCTAAGTAGATGATAGTTAGATCTAACTAGACAAAGTTTCAATTAATTATGTGATAGTTTCATCTAATTACATGATATTTTCATCTAAATACGTGATAGTTTTATCTAATTAGACATTAGTTTCATCTAACACTATAATTGTATTCATAAAGACACTTGTATTCAACATCTAATAAGATGGATCTTATATCTAATTATGTGATAGTTTTAACTAATTAGACGTTAAATAAAATCATTTATTAGCTAGAAAAAACCCATTATATCATGAAAGTAATGTTGAATTAGATAAAACTATCACCTAATTAGATAATACTTTTATCTAATTAGATGAAACGATTAACTTATTAAATAACACTTTTATCTAATTAGATGTAACAATTAACTTATTAGATGAAACTATCACCTAATTAGATTCTCTGCTGCCAGTTCTAATATGATGATAGTTTCATCTAAATGAATTTCCTCTGATTATATGAAAGTCACCTAATAAATAATTGTATTTAATATATGATTACATGTAGTTAAAATTATTATCTTATAAGACAAACCTCTGATGTAATTAGATAAAGTATCATCTAATTAGACAGAAATGTCATCTAATTACATGTAGATAAATAAGGTTTACCCCCATAATTCAGACGCCCCAAAAGTCAGACGTGCCAATAGTCAGACGAATCAGTCAGGTGTGACGGTGGTTAGACCCAGGTGTTACCCATTGATATAATGGACTTATCCCATAGACTAACGAGATAGATGCATTGAGTAAAACAAGATTATAACGTTTTGCAAGTGATGGTGAGCACTATGTTTATGATGGTAAATAAATGGTACATATGATAATGTATGTTTTCATAATAAATCAGTTGAGATTATGCTGAGGATTGGTTTAATTTTGTTATTACACGTTAGGTTTTGATCATTTCAAATACTATTTGAGTTACTCACTAACTTAACACAAATAATGCCTGGACGTTAGAGTAGAATACATATAGTCACAGAAAGGTTTTCCTCCAAGGTCACACCTACTGTAAGAACAAAGTAAGGGACAACTTTATCATTTGTATGTGCGCCGTAGAGAATTGTACTGGGAAGTTTACCACCAGGATACTTCATTGTAAATGTGACTTCACGTGCTTCTGTCAGGTTGAAGAAAGAACGTTCCTATCTACATCTCAACATCTTACGATTTGACGAGATCATCCGAAGAAAGAGACGGCAGAGCGCGCCAACTCCAGCATATCGAGGAGAGAGGGTCTACCGAGAGCCCGAAAACAGACTTGCCCGTCACCAAAGAGGCTTCATGCTGGGGGAAACGTCCATTGGAGTTCCTTGATTCAGTAGGACACTCGCTGAAACTTGGCTATCTTTCTTTGTCTATTGAATATGTATTAAGTGCGAAAAATAAGTATATTTTAGAATATACAGAATATATTTCATTTCCGAATAAAGTCAATAATTGATATTTTGAATTAATTTATGCTTAATAATATGTAATTATTTTAATTTTTGTTTTTATTTATTGTCTTTTTGTTGAATAATATCATGAACAAAGTCATTCTCTACAAATGTTCTCTTATTATTTTGACCAGTCCTTTAGTTGGGAGAGGTAACAGTGTAGTCAACTTCAGTGCAACCAACCATAACGGATGTTGTTTTAACGCGTCTGAGTATCGGGCCGTCTAGTAACGGGATAGATAGATCGACTTTATTTCCTCCAAGTTTGAAGATTACAAAGTGTTGAAGCATGTCATATTTACATCAAACAAAGTTTACAGAGAATAATTAATGTAATTTACATCACATAATGAGGGATTAAAAGATATTTCCACTTGTTTAAACTTTTAGCTATCATGAGCATACATTCTTTCCATATATGGAAAGTAATGTCATTTACACAATGAGGCAATCCTCCAAACAGAAAGGACATAATGATGTCATCATCGTTATTCCATAGGTTAACAAACACATTTAAATCAATTACGTCACATAATCTTTCAAAGAGTTTGTTTCTTTCGTTCATAGTCCTAGGACAAAACATACAAACATGTTTCACAATGTCATGTGCAAATATTCCACACTCACACTGCCCTGACTTAATTTTGCTAACACCAAGCTTTGCGATAGTTGATAGCATTTGAATATTATGAGGAGTGTCAATTGCAAGTTGCCATATGTTCAAAACTCCGGATGATCTGATTAGAACATATCTCTTTAGTTCTTCTCTGCTGCATATCTGCCTGGTCAGTGTTTCAGTCTCTGACTGTCTAATACGATCAGTAACCAGACGATTCATACTAGCTTTGTCAGGCGTTATTGAACAGGTTACATACTTATGTAACACGTTACTCAGATTATATTTCTTCAAAAGTCGTAGCATATTACACAAGGGTGATCGTCTGCACTTGGTGTTATCTGAATCCAAAAGTAAATTTTGACTCAGACGGTATGTGAACACCTTTTTAAAGAACATGTTACAATCCGCTCTACAGATTTTTCCGAGTAGTAAGAGAGCTTGTTTGTCCATGTAGCCTTGTATGCTAGTTACCTTAAGACAGTCGAGCACAACCGGGTTGGCCGTTTGTTTTGGGAAGCCTTGTATCTTTTTACAGTAGAAGCGTTGGACAACTTCAAACTTTTCATACTCTTGGGCACTGAGTTGTCCCCAGACATTGCAGCTATATAGGGCACATGGCAGAATAACTCGTTCCCAGACCTTCATGGACGTTACAGGATTAAGGCCTCCAAAATGAAGTCCTGAATTGTGATTTGCATTTATCATTTTCTTGAGTTTTTCACATGTTTTAAGAGAACGATCAAGTGACGAGTATGTGCTATTGATGTAGAGCCCTGCATATATAACAGATTCTTTTAGTGGAAGTTCATCCTCTCCACAGAGTAAACGTGGATGGGTTTTATATCGATGAGGGGAAACTGTTATTAGTGCACTTTTATTGACATTATAAACAAGCTGCCACTTACATGCATATGGAGACTGTCTGGTGAAGCGCTTGTAACAGTTGTGTCGTCTGCTAGTAACTGCCCCGGGTAGTGTCCCCACGGAAGTTGTAATCCATACCCTGACCTGTCAAGGTCTTTCAAAAGGTCATCAATATAAATAGTGCTGGGGGAAACGTCTCCATTGGAGTTCCTTGATTCAGTAGGACACTCGCTGAAACTTGGCTATCTTTCTTTGTCTATTGAATATGTATTAAGTGCGAAAAATAAGTATATTTTAGAATATACAGAATATATTTCATTTCATTGAGGTTTTGTTTTGAGCGTATTTGTGAATTTTTTGGAAGAGTCTTTTACAATTTAGAATATAATGAATAGGTTCCGGGGAGTTTATATTTTTCTATCAGTATATCAACATCAATTAACATTCCTTAAACGCACTAGTGCACGCCAATATTTCGTAAACACAACGAATGGAGAGATACTGCATATCTCTCGATATTACTCACTATCCTCACTCAAGTAATCTACCTCGTAAGTTATTTAACAAATATTTACGTATTCAGGTAGTTAAGTGGAATTTTAAAGGCCGGAAGTATTTAATGTAGCCTAACGGTACATTAAATCCGCATGAACTACGATATCGGAAATATTAAGATTTTGCTCATAACCAGAAAAGCGGAAACGGCAGCCGCTATGAACAATCTAATAACAATGCTAATACTGTGTTATTAAATCGGTTAATTTACAACATTGCCTTCATAAAACATATTTTATGATTTGTTCTCAGTTTAGAGTTTAGGTAAATTCAATAGCTGCACACAATACTAGTTCAGCCGTTTGCAAGTGTCAATAATTTATCCGTTTTGTGCACAGCTAACCATAGATTTTTATATGTCCAAGCCAACAGCGGCCGTCTTAACGTTTTCATTGTTGAGTGCAGGTAAATTATAATTAATGTTTAGTATTTCATTGGATCGATAGAAAGCTTAAGTGAATGCATAACAACAAGCCTGCTGACTACTTGGATATTCCAAGCATTCGATTGACGTCCTACATGGTCCTTCAAAGAAATTGTAATGATGGTGTGTCTCATCATAACTTCCATCCATATTTCTAATTTCATCTTTCGGATCTGTGTTCTAAACTGTCATTGGTTCATTAAGCTTGTCTCTGCGATAGAAATATCGAGGGAGTCTGATGTCACTGTCACGAACAAAGCTAAGCTACAAAGCTACATTCTGTCGCCAATAGTAATTAGTAATTAACAGACGGACTGTAATGTGATTAGTTACGTCAAATAACCAGATTGTAAAGAGCTATAACGATGAAATAAAAGAAATGACCAAAACAATAGATAAGATAAAAAAATTCTCTTATCGTTCATCCTGCTTCATCAGCGTATATATGATGGAGCTGGGCGGAGACCAATACGCTGATGGAGCAGGGTGCTTGTCGTTTGGTACTCCGTAACTTGGGAATACATATACTAGAGACACAGAGATAAATTCGTTTTGTCATATGTGTTTCTAATAAAGTATATACTCAAGAAATGTATATACAATACAATCATAAAATAATGGTATATTGAAAAAGAAAGACCCGTGGTACGATATTAATTTTTGGGAATCAAGGTTTATTATTCAATTATTCGTTACATACTTTCTCAAAGAAGTATTTTTTTCTAGAAAATTTTTTTAGTTTTTATTCGATACCTTTTTGCCCTGAGTTATTATTGGTTATAGTAGTTATCTTTGTACTTTTACTATTGATTCTTAGTGATGTTGGTTAAAATACCGAAATGGGTTAAGATTTATACAATTCTGTTTAGCAACAGCAGTTGACTATTACATTATTCTAACATGTAAACTGACACACATTTTGTTTATTTCTTCCACCGCTCCTGGTAAGCAGAGACGTAAGGTATCGGTGTATTTTTTGTAGAAACACAATTTGAAAAAATTATCTAAAGATAATGTCAGTCCGAAAGTTATAGAGCCGATCAGTAGCACTCACTACAGCAAATACACGTGGGTGTATTGCATGTCGCAGGGGCGTAGGAGCGAATTTGAAAGGGGGGGGGGGGGGGGGGGGTGGGGGGGCTTGAATTGAAATTTGTTAACCAAAAGAAAAACAAAAACAAAAAAACAGAAAGGAAACTTGCTGGCTGCTTATCCCATCTTATCATCAATTAGGACATAATACTGAAGTAGTTTTAGAACTACCCTCAAAGTAGTGCATAGTTACTGTTTTGTAACAATACTAGACCAGTTATTGGGAAATATGTAATAGAAAGGGGAAAATAGTCATTTTTAAAAAAAAACATTTCGAAAAAAAGTGGGACCCCTGTGTCGTATTCTTTACCGAAACAATCACATGTAGTTGAAATTGTATTGATATTTTGTTGTTGTGATGTTGTTTCAAATACTCTCGAGACTGTATGAACATATGTGTTTTTTAATTTTTGAAAAAAGGAAGATAAAACATTGACAGAAAGTAAACTTCTAAGCTTAGCTCAACCGACGAGTCCTGTAACGCTTAAACGTTTGAAATGGTTAAAAAATCTGAAAATACCTTTTTGAAATAAAGAAGTTGAATGTGGTGAAAATAAATAGATAGAACGTTTTCCCAATTGGCTTGTAAAAAACCCATTTTGCTAGCTCAACCGACGAGTCCTGTAACGCTTAAACGTTTGAAATGGTACAAAATCTGAAAATACCTTTTTGAAACAAAGACGTTGAATGTGGTGAAAATAAATAGATAGAACGTTTTCCCAATTAAGGATAAACTTTTTTTTAAAGTAGGATGCGAAATTCCGATTGGAACGAGGTTATAAGATAAGATAAGATAAGATAAGATAAGATAAGATAAGATAATACTTTATTATCCCGGAGGAAATTTGTTTTACATTAAAACGGCCTCGTACATAGATGGCTCACATTGTCCAACTATAAACAAAACATCATGTAAAGAATATGACACATCAATAACAGCAACATATAGCTTACAGTAGGATATAGATATTCAAAGAATAACAGGCTGAATGGTATTAATACTTAGTACTAGAAATTTCTAAACATTTATTCATTTCACGAATACTTGCTGGTATGAAGGAATGACGGGCTTTGTTCGTTTTTAACGAAGGTAGCCGAAAGCGGCGTCCAGAAGGAAACAGTTCGAAATGATGTGATAGTATATGGGAGCTATCATTTCTTATTTTTGTACCTTTCTCTACTAGCTGCGCTCATAGATAAAAGAAATGTTTTCGAATGGCACTCCGGTGATTTTTCTTGCGGTATTAACAATTTTGAAAATTTTGTTTTTGTTGCGAGCAGACAAACCTCCAAACCAACTTAAAAAATTATAAGTCAGCACACTTTGTATGAAAGTTTGGTAAAAGACTGTCAAGATAGATGTATCAATTGAAAATTTTCTTAAGCAGCGAAGAAAATAGAGCCGCTGTTGACCTTTTTTATAGATGTAATCAACGTGTTTTGAGAAAGAAAGATTTGAATCTAAAATGGTACCAAGATATTTATATATTAACTCTTTCAATTTCTTCATTGTCAATTCTAATAGGTTTAAGGGGTTCCTTTTTACGCCGAAAGTCAACAATCATTTCCTTAGTTTTCTTTACATTCAGAAACAGAAAGTTATCTCTACACCATGATAGAAAAAGTTCAATGTCTTGACGATAATTATGTTCTGAATCAGAGATGAGACCAGTAAGAGCAGCATCATCTGCAAACTTCACAGTAAATACATTATCAAATGACGATTGACAATCATTGGTGTACAAAATGAAAAGTAAAGGCGACAAAACACAGCCTTGTGGAGCTCCTGTAGAGGTTGATGTAATAGAAGATTGGCATCCATTAGCACTTACATATTGTGTGCGATTAACCATAAATTCTTTAACCCATCTGATAATATTTGAGTTAACACCTAGATTTAACAATTTATTCATTAAGAGGTGAGGTTGAATGGTATTGAACGCTGAAGAGAAATCAATAAAGAGAATCCTTACATGATTATTACATGTTTTTAGATGAGAGAACACATTTTGAAGGAGGGTCATAGTTGCATCCTCAGTGCCTCGCCCTGGTCTGTATGCAAACTGGAGAGGGTCAAGCAAATGACTGACATTATCTAATAAAAGACTTTTCATAACCCGTTCAAAACACTTCATTACTATGGAGGTCAAAGCAACTGGGCGGTAGTCATTATTTTCGACAGGATGTGTTCTCTTCGGAACAGGAATAATATTAGATGTTTTCCAAAGATTAGGGATGGTAGCTGAGCTCACTGACCATTGGAATATTTTTTTAAAAATGGCGCAAAGTTGCTCTCCACATTCTTTCAAAACAATACCTGGCAATCTATCAGGACCACAAGATTTATGAACATTGAGTTGTTTAAATGACATCAAAACATCACTTTTTGTTATTGTTAATTCATCAGAAGGGGGAAGTGATGTGTATATCTTATTAATTTCATTGGAAAAATCATGCGAGTCAAACCTCGAATAAAACAAATTCAATTCATTTACAAAAGTCTGGTTATCTTGAACTGCTATACATGACTGCTTTTTATTTATGCCTATAATGGATTTAAGTCCTTGCCATGCATTCTTCAAATTGTTTGTAGTAAACTGTTTCTCTATCTTTTCTTTGTAATTCTGTTTACATTTCTCTGTTTGGCACGCAATGTCCCTTTGAATTTCTTTAACTTTAAACATATCACCTGAACAAAATGCTCTTTTCTTGTGGTTCAATAAAGACTTGAATTCCTTTGTCACCCAAGGTTTATTATTTGGGTAAACCAGTTACCTTGATTGTTCTATTTGGAATGACATTATCAACACAGAAATTTATATAATCAGTCACTGAATTTGTCAAATGGTCAAGATTATCCGATGCTTTTTAAAAAATGTTCCAATTTGTGCAATAAAAACACCCTCTGAGTTGTTCGACAGAATCTTTTGTCCAAGCTTTGATTTGTTTCATAATTGGTTTTTCCGACTTCAGTTTCTCCTTATACGATGGAAGTAGATGAATGGCATTATGGTCCGAGGTTCCAATCGGCGGCTTTGCGTAGGACTTATAAGCGTCGGGAATATTGCCGTAGCACATATCCAAAATCTTGTCTCGCCTGGATGGACATGTCACGTATTGGAAATAGTGTGGAAAAACATTCTTTAGAGAACACTGATTAAAGTCACCCATAATCAAGTTTGGGGCATCCGGGGAAAGAGCTTCCAGTTTGTCTGTGGTCGTGCGGATTGATTCAGCGGCCGTGATTGAATTTGCATTTGACGGAATATA
Organism: Phorcus lineatus; assembly: GCA_921293015.1. Classification (NCBI taxonomy): domain Eukaryota; kingdom Metazoa; phylum Mollusca; class Gastropoda; order Trochida; family Trochidae; genus Phorcus; species Phorcus lineatus. Next base: position 15,807,485 of record OV121089.1, read on the forward strand.
CACAACAGTTATAAAGATCTGTCCAAATTCTCGCGGTAAATAAAATGGCCTAAATGAAACTGATAATATTTCAACATCCTTTGAACAAAACGTTTCACGTACAACGAAGTTTTTACACCATTTTTCATTTATATACATACACAATCACACACCCGTTACCTTTTCCGTAATACACAAGTCTCTATCCATGCGAATCGGTTGTCCAAATCCGGAGAGAGTAAGTGATCCTGTGTTCACGCTGTCATTGAGGCATGTTTCCGTAAAGCACAGAACACAACTTTCCCGGTATTCATACATGAATTTTACGCACGCTTCAAGGTCCGTCAGCTGTTTCCTCAAGGAACGCACATTTGCAAGCATCATACTTGGTAGTGGTGGTTTGTTCTTTAAATTCTCTCCCTCACCTTCCTTCTCAAGCCTCCTCTTTTCCCCCTCTTCCGTTTCTTATTTGGTTACTAAAGCACCTATAAACGTTGTAGCACAATCAGCAGGCACACACTTCGTAAGATTCAACAAGAAGGACGAGTTTGGGATTTGCTTGGCTTTTATTTCTTCCAATTACTCTTTAACTGATCTGGCTGTTGACACTTCCAGCCCGCTTTCCCTGGGCACCCTCACGACCCCCAGCGCGTCTTCGATCACATGGCTGGTTGTCGCTGTCACTGGCCCATGGTCGGGTGCTGGCTGAGAATCAACTCCCCAGTCCCGTGGCTGAGACTCAACCCTCTCTCCAGGACGATGGCTGAGAACTGAACTTTCCAGTTAAACCTGGGTCTTATATACCCAACAGACTCAGTTGTCAAAACATTGTCACTTGACAACAGCTTAATGATTATTACATACTTAGGGATTACTTGGGGATGGGATTAGCAGAGTATAACATAGGTATCATAACAACTATGTTACAACGTTTGAAATGGTTAAAAAATCTGAAAATACCTTTTTGAAATAAAGAAGTTGAATGTGGTGAAAATAAATAGATAGAACGTTTTCCCAATTGGCTTGTAAAAAACCCATTTTGCTAGCTCAACCGACGAGTCCTGTAACGCTTAAACGTTCGAAATGGTACAAAATCTGAAAATACCTTTTTGAAACAAAGACGTTGAATGTGGTGAAAATAAATAGATAGACCGTTTTCCCAATTAAGGGTTAACTTTTTTTAAGTAGGATGCGAAATTCCGATTAGAACGAGGTTATTTGGTCACTTAAGCACCTATAAAGGTCCGACCATGCCCAATTTGTATCACATTACCTGTCTGAAGTCTCAAGTAACGTTCTCGTCAAGGTGGTCAATTAGGCTATACAGTTTTCGATATACAGTGTCCCTTTAAGGTAACTTCTTTCCCAATACATTGCGATACAGAACAGTTTACTGCAATATGTATTGCAATATATCAATAGGTAATTTTCATATTCTAGTGTTTCCATGCTTTCTAGACTAACTAACAGCAATTAGTACAGTTTTTAACTCTCAACCGACCTTCATTTTGTAAAGAGAGATATTTCAGTTTTCGGTTTCTGACTTTTTACATGTCTGTGTTATGTTCACTTTCACAATTTTCAGTAAATCACATTATTATTGTAATGTTTTTCCTGCAATTTTACACGGAAATTGTTATTCTAAACTCGCGATATATTGGGTATTTTCAGAAGAGTGTACCGGTACGTATCATGCTGTTTCTGTATTGCCATATACCGATATACCGATCAGTCATCATTTTATGATATTTGTGATATCTTATCTGCAATTTCTCAGCCTCTCTAATTTTGCGATTTCCCTTCATGTAATGTTTATGACAGTTTTGTATCTAAGAAACAAATTACTTTTCTATGTCCTATATATTCAACTTTCATGAAATGTAGAGCATCGTGATACGTATTGTATCGCAACCACTGTATCGTGATGATAATCGTCTCGCAGGTTCCCTTGCAATACTTCAATGATATATTGTCTCGCCTAATAAAAATGGAATCGGGATATACCGTCTCGCCACTGAGGCCACGATACACAGGTCTAGTTCCGAGGAATAATAGTTTTTAAATATTAACTCTAGCGGGATTCGAACGTATTCTACCAGGGACTGTCCTCTCCACAATGGTCTGAAAGCATCCTCCTTGCTCGCACGTTCTTACACCAGTTTAGCGCAGACAAAACCTAGTCATTAGCGGACCAATCACATCATCCCGTTTAAAATAACGATAGCGGCAATAAAGGTTAACGAATGGTAAACGGTATTGATTCATAACATATATTTCTCCCCTTCTTAGTTGAATATTTCAATCTTATATTAGAATCGGGCAGTATCCCCGATGCGTGGTTAAACGGTACAATTAAACCAATTTATAAGGGTAAGGGTAATACGGCTGATCCAAATTCCTACCGTCCTATTACAATTCTTAGTTGTTTTGGCAAACTATTTACAAGTATCATGAATTCTCGATTACAATTATTTCTTGAAACCAACCAAATTCTGAACCCCTCTCAGGCAGGTTTTAGAAAAGGGTCCTCGACCATTGACAACATATATTTGCTGCACTTACTTAATCACATCTTGAAATCATTAAAAGTTATTGTGTTTTCATAGATTTTTCAAAGGCGTTTGACACCGTTTGGAGGGCCGGTCTTTGGTTTAAAATGATCAAATCTGGATTTGATGGAAGATTTATGACTCTAATTAAAAATATGTATCACAATATTAAATCCTCGGTCTCGGCGAACAATGGAGTATCTGATTTCTTTCCCTGTCGTGGTGGCGTGCGACAGGGAGTAAAAATCTTTCACCATTACTTTTCTGTCTCTTTATAAATGACCTTGAAAAAGTGTTAAATTAAAATGGATGCCCTGGAATAAGCATTGGAACTAAGTCAGGTGATGATATATCTCTGTTTGTAAGGTTCCTTTCTTTGCTGTATGCAGATGACACCGCCCTTTTCAGTGATACCCATATTGGCCTACAAAGGACCCTCAATACTTTCTTCGACAACTGTGTTGAATGGTATTTAATTGTAAATATTTCTAAAAGTAACATTGTAATATTTGGAAGTGGACCGGCAAAAAAGTCCAAAGGTTTATGTTTGGTGATTCTTATTTAGATATAGTTGACGATTACAGTTACCTTGGTATAAAATTTCATCGAAATAGAAGAATGTTAGTTGGTATGAAATCTACCGCGCAGAAAAAAACCCCTCAAAAGCAATGTTCTGTCTTCTTAAGAAAGCTGGAAATATGAATATGCCACTAGACTGCCTTTTAATTGCATTTGACGCAATGGTTGTACCAATCTTATTGTACGGATGCGAGGTATGGGGGTATGAAAATACATGTATAATAGAAAAAGTTCAATTGAAATTTTAAAAGCTTGCTTCCTGTTTAAAATCTTCAACACCATCGTATATGCTCTGTGGAGTATTCGGTAGAGCCCCTTTATCTATAAAATAGCAAAACGAATGATTTCCTACTGGCATAGGATAGCGAGCAGTAACGAAAAAGTCAAATTATCTAAAGTTTTGTACTCATTCATATCCTTCAATCATAATCACGATATTGATGCTAAACCACGGCTTTTATCTGTCAAATCTAAGTTAGATAATTGTGGTCTGTCTTATGTCTTTTTAAATCCATATAAATGTAATACCTCTTGGCTTTTGCTATAAGTTGAATCAGTTCTAAAAGACCAATTTAATCAGTCCTGGCGCTCAGAGGTTACATCCAGTTCCAAAGGACAATATTACAAACGTTCTTTACCAATACTTCTCTTCAGAACCACTAATCATAGACTCCCTGAAGAAACTGGACGCTGGCAGAATACTATTAAGCAAGAAAGAACATGTAAATTATGTCATTCCCCTGCAGTTGGTGATGAGTACCATTATTTGCTAATGTGTACAGCCCTGAACCATGATCACTCTATTCTTATTGACAACTTTTATCTTACATTGCCGAACCTATTTAAATTTTAAAGGCTACTTACTAATAATAACACAAAGGTGCTGAAAAAGCTTGCTAAATTTATCAACATTATTTTTTAATTTAATTTAAATTCTAAAGGTTACTTACTAATAATAACACAAAGGTGCTGAAAAAGCTTGCTAAATTTATCAATATTATTTTTAAGAATTGCTAGTTCTTTTAGTATGAATGAGGATTAATTGTATCGGTAGAAATCCAATTGCACCATACATGCTCTATTAATATATAAAGCAAATGTTACAAGTTGTGGATATTGTATGAATTGCTATTGAAATGTTTTTATGATTATATCTTGGAACAGATATATTTATGTCTATAGCTTTTGTCTATATCATTGTGTCAACGTGAAAATTTGTCTTTCTCTGCTGTCTTGATTATTTTGTATTTTGTATATCATTTTTTGCTCTTGTACCACCGTTGGTGGCGATTTGAGCTTGATAAATGAATCTGAATCTGAATCTGAGAGTTACATGCCCCTAGATACTGATACCGAAAGCTTTTGCCGCTGTAATTGTAATTGGCTAGTTGAGATTGCGTCAGAACGTGCGAGCAAGGAGGGTGCTTTCAGACCGTTGTGGAGAGGATAGCGCCTGAGAGAATACATTCGAATCCCGCTAGAGTTGATATTAAAAACTTTTTATTCCTCGGAACACGGTAGATTTTAATCAGACTGATATACCTATAATACCGTGCACCCTTAGAAATACGCACTTGGTTTATTTAAAATATTAACTTGCCAACATGAAAGTTATCGAAAGTATTAAAATTTTCTTCTAGTAGGCCGATTGTGATTGAAAATTCAGCAAGCTAATAAAAGCACAAAGTTAAAAACTTATTTATTCATCACACGATTTACTTTTTTAAAATTCGCAGTTTCAGTTTTCAGCATTTGAACGCAGCCATGATAACGATTTTTGCTGTAACCGGAAGCTTGCGGTTTAGCGCCGGGCTGCATCTTAGAAAATTTAAGATACCAAAATGTCGGAGGCATATCAATAAATAACCAATCCAATTTCTGATTTATTCAACATCATTAACTTGAATTAAAAATTAAAGTAATGGCAAATCGTTGAAATGAAATTGGAACCTTTGATACAGTCTAGGTTTTCCTTACCAATCTACACACTTTATATGCCATATCTGCACACCTATATTATTTTGTTCAGTTGTAAAAACTTTATCGTGGCTTGTCGAGTGAGGATGTATTGGCATATATACTGGCCGGAATAACATACACAATATTGGAGCCTTCACATGTTTCGAAATACTATCATTAATGTCCACCTCCCCTAGATCTTCAATCCAATATTTCTGCCATTTTGTCCCAAAGCTTACCTTTTGAAGGCTTTTCTTGTTATACGTTATGAGTAAATTTAGGCGCGCGCTATTGTCCGGTTTTCGATTACAAATCGGTTTTCGATCAAATAACACCAATTGTGAAGTTCAACCTATTTTATCCCCACAGCTTGGGCCTACTCTGTGCCCCCTTGAACAATTTGTATTTGTTATTTTGGTTGTTGTTGGTTTTCGAGTTATTGATTGATTGATAAAAATTGTTTGATCAATAAAGATATTACCTCTGTACTGTGCTTGGTTTTGTTCGATGTGTTGGACAAGACAAGTCTGTAAAATAGAATGGTCAGTGACCTACATCCAGTGATGACCAAGAATCAATCTCATTGAAATCAGTACGTAATTTGTCCCTCGTAACTCGCTCCGTCTCTTGCAGCGAGGTACGAGGGATACGTTTCGACCTGATTTAAATCAGATTGGACCAAGAATATTTATATTTGCAAAAGGCGTAATAAATGAATGAACCAAATGTAGAGGTGAACAGTAAAATCAAATCAAATATTAAGTTATATTTTCTTCCATGTTCACTGATTTGAAGTCTTAAATATTATTTTCATTTTTGAAATATTACTGCATGTGCCTAAATTCTTCATTAATATTGCCCGTTTGGCTTTTACTTTTGTTTGTAATCAGTTTCATGGATAGTCGGTGATGAGACATGTGCAAATGGAAAATCTATTGAAGGTTTCACATGTGTTAAATGTAACATTCCAAGAAATTAGAAACAATTTATAAATTAACCTTTCTGCTAACTATATACAGAGGATTTTAAAAGGTTTAAAATATTTTTTAACATTATTCCGAAATAACAAAACTTGAATGTTATCAAAACTTTTATTGTAAAACAAAATCCACTTTTTTTTACATAGTGTCCACACTTACCCGTTAAATTGGCTGGCTAGTACAACGGAGGCAAGCTACTTTTTTTTTTTGCCAGAAAAGCTATTTTTCTAGTTTTGCAAATGTTTTTATAAAATCTTAATACACCACATATTTCATTACATTTTATAATGTACTTTGTTGATTTTCTTCACAAATATTAATTTAACAATTAGACTTAATTACCATGATAGGGGAGAGCGGGGTAGAGCGCACCCTTTAAGGTATTTTTGCAATGTGTCCTTAAATAATAATACAATTTTTTACACTTGATATGCATTATTAATCTCTCAAACATTCCCCACAATAAAATCACAAAAAATCACGTTTACACCTTCCAATCAATAACAAAAAAACAATGTGTAAAACTGGTGAAACTTTATTGAGCTGGATGCTAAGTCCCTGCTGATCAACATGCGGTGATCTTACAAACAGTAAATTTAAAAATAAACTCCCATAACAATGTATCATAATGTTTACATATCAAGTTAAACATAGATAATAAGATGAAAACTGCTGCATAGTATTGTTATACACCTCATGCCAATAATACTACTGGGTGGGTGGGAGTGGTATGCTGAAGAACATGCGTGTTCATCTGCCGTCTGCTGCCAACTGCCAAGTGCCGACGCTAACGTTAAAGGGGGGTAACTCTGTTAAAGCTTATACCCAAAGAAATGTGGTGAAAGGGAAGCTACTCTGTACTTACTATTTACAGGTACAAAAACAATTTTAAATAAAATAATACTTTACACCTTCCAATCAATAACAAAAAAACAATGTGTAAAACTGGTGAAACTTTATTGAGCTGGATGCTAAGTCCCTGCTGATCAACATGCGGTGATCTTACAAACAGTAAATTTAAAAATAAACTCCCAGCCCAAGTATGAAAGAATTTGGATTGAAATACTAAAATGTGAAGAAAAATGACCCCCCCCCCCCCCCCCCCCCCCCCCCTCTGAAAATTACTTGCAGGGGAAAAAGGAGAAAAATATTACTGATGGATGGAGCAACTCAATTGAATATACTAGCTGCACGGAAGGGACAGTCCAAAATGCTTCAGCGCTTTCATAGTGCGGTTATTGCTTATTTCAAGGTAACGCAAATACGCGTTACTTTTCCAGAAACCTATGTCCTGTATTACTTCCCCTGGTAAACCTACTTCAAAGGCCCAAGATGCGCCACCTCTTCTAAAGGAATGCCCTGTAATTTTTTCTCTAAAACCTTCAAGGGTTAAAACATGTTGCACAACATCAATGAACAACTTGTAAGACAATGCATTAAAACTATTATCACACAACAATGTGTTCTCTTGTCTGCTATGAAATCGCAACAATGTAAACAAAGCCGCTGCAGGGTCCAGTGCGTGACCCTCTAGAGATGGGAGATAAGCTTTCAGGACTCTCTCCCGAAACTGTAATGTTTTGGTCCACCTTAAAGATACACAATATCCAATGTCACAATGGCTAACATCACACACTTTTATACATTTTGAGTCATTAAACTCTTTCATGCACAGAAAGTTACCAGGTCGCAACATGCAAAAAAAACCTAGCAAACATGCCGCCCAGATGGATGCTCCTAACGGGCACTCGGTATTAACATGTCTCCTAATTGCTAATAAATGTTGTGGAGTAATAGGTGATGTTGCGGCTTGAGCGTCACCAAGTTCCCTTTTTACACCTTTTAACAAGTGTGATATCTGCCAACTGTCTTTTACCGGGTCTGAGAACTTGTTAGCTTTATGAATGTTTGAAACCACACACAAGTATTGCCTCACTGTTTGGTACTTAAAGTTCTTAACATCTACCATATAGGCAATGAACAAAGCGACGTGATCACAACTCAAAGGCATCGGATCAATACCAATACTGTCACAGAAATTCAGCAGGCACTTGAGTTGACACTTGTAAGTTGCTGATGTTGACTCTGCCCAGCCTTGAGACTCCAGTCGCTTGACGGTGTGAGACAGGCGCTGCTGTAGACTTGTTCCACCTAAACGAGATGAAGTCATAGGACATATGATGCGATAATGTATGCACAGAAAAGGGGGCTAATTGCATACTAGGTATCAAGTTGAAAAGTTCTGTCAGTCTATCTTTCTCGTGTAGTCTAGATATACAGTCTGCTAACCTGTTGTTTTCACCCTCCACATACTGGGCCTCTAATGAGAAATTATAAACAGCTTTCAACCAAAATAAATATCTCATAAAGTACATGATATAAGGGATTTTGCAGGAACCCTTGTTGATTATAGATTTGGCAGTTATATTATCTGTTTTAACAATAACTCGTTTGTTCTTCCAGAACCGACACCACCGCAACACTGCTAACACAATGGCCATAGTTTCTTTTATGTTAATATGCATATCAAATACCGGGTTCATATCTATGGCCCAGTTGACATAGAACAGGTCACCATCAAAGTAACCACCTGCCCCTTGATTGCAGGCGTCAGTCTGTACTGTGCACACAGGTTTTGCATCTAGAAAACTCTTTACACCGTTGAAACCCTTCATAAAACTTAGCCACCATGAAATGTCATCCATAAAAGATGCGTCGAGGATAACCCTGTCACTGGAACACTTCAGCTTGTTTTTAATGTCAATAACACGACGCATGAAGGTTCTACCTCCTTGAATAACATTGCACGCCCAGTTTAAGCTACCAATAAGACTCTCCAATTGTCTTTTATTAGCTCTCTTTTTCGAAGAAAATTCTGATAAAACAGTCTGTATGTCTAGCAGTTTCTTGTCAGGTAAAGCAAGGGTACAGTCAGTTGTATTTACAACTATGCCTAGGAAAGTGATTATTTGAGATGGTCCATCTACCTTATTCCAATTGATACTAAAACCGAGGAAGCGTAAAACGCGTATTAACTGAGATAGGGCCCTAGCACACTCCTCTGCTGAATTAGATACAATGAGAAAATCGTCGATATATGCTACCACAGTCACGCCATAGCGCTGCTTCATGATTCGACAAACGCTTGCACTCAGCGTTTGAAAGATTTTAGGGCTCTTCGATGCCCCAAATGGTAATTTCCTGTCAAACATATAAGTACATTCTGATTGGCCCTCAAACCACCAGCACAGTCCCGTCAATGCATAATTTGAAGGATGTATGTTTACCGATCTGTACGCACTTTTGAGGTCGACCTTTGCCAAATAACTCCCTGAATGTATATGTTTGATTGCATGTCTAAGATCCATGTACGTGCACTCACAATCTTTCATGGCACTGTTCATACCCTTACCTAGGGGCAAGCTTCCATCATGTATAAGTCGTACAGATGAATCATCTTTAGGAATTGCCCCAATAGCACTTACAATCACAGGCACCTTTTCACTCACAACATAATTCCCTAAACTTATCTCTTTCCTAATTTGATTCTCAGTAACAGACTTTTGCAAATAAGCAGAACGATGATTTGTGACACAGACACTGTCGATTTTACGAATATCTTCAACTTCAGCTAGCTTGAAGCCTTCACGCACTCCTTCCAATATGAAATCCCTGTCAGGGTCATCATGACCTAACAAAGTTTCCCAAGCAGCTATGTTTAATGTTGCTGTAGAGTACTCCCTGATCCCCAGTTTTTTGCGTCGATGCCCTGCTGTATTTGGTTGCTATCAGGCTGGTGGCTGATGTGTTGTTTCTTGGTATGACCTGGTCTGTAACACTGTGAACAAACGTGGGCCATTTTACAACCATTAAAGTCACAGTTACCAAAGTTAAATCGGCGGCAAATTTCAAAGCCATCGGGCGTGAAAGGCCCCCTCTGTGACTGGGGAGGTTGGCGCTGACTGTACCCCTGGGTTCTTTTGTTCACCGTGCTTTCCATTTGCCGCAACACTCTGGCCGTCTCTGTGTGTGGTTTGGGGATAAGCTGAAAATCTCGTATCTCCTGTATTGGGGTACCCCAACGGAAACCTTCCTTTAACTGACGCTCTCGGTATTCTGCATCATAGAGGAGTACACTCTGCCAAATGTACTTCGCTGATAGGCGATTAATGTCTTGCACATACTTCAGGAAATCCTGAATACCCTGTACTGTGAGCTCATTATTTTCTATCATGTCCTTTAGCATCCCTACACATGCAAAATTCCACATTTCGAGGCTCAATTTCAACGGTGATCTTCCACGCTGCTTGTTAAATTCTATAGTAATCCCCGAACCCAATTCAACAAACTCATGGCCAACATCTAAAGAATCTTTCCAAATAAAGTCTTTAAGGTTGCGTCTCTTGTTACCTCGTGTTTCTTGAACATGGGGGCCGCCATCTTGAATGGAGGTGCTTGGCAGGCTGTTGACGGTTGGATCTGCACATTCTTCCTCGCGTCGTAGATCTGCAATTTCGGCCTGCAATTGTCTTTTCCGAGCGTTGAGTTTAAGGCGCTGCACCTCCGCCTCTAGGACCTCAACTTCTGTTTTAGTCTGTCCAATGTCGATGAGTGATGTCCGCCGGCCGCCACTAGCAGTGTGGCGGGAGCTCGGACTTGCCTTCGCTTCACCTTCGAATATTTCACCGAGGCTCGCTTGTGCCTGTCCCCGGAGTGCCTCAATGATCTCGGGCATCTTTTTTCCAGCCGATTGCCTTTTAGGCCTAACATCCTTCGGACCTTCAATAATTTCCGTCATAGCTCATATAGTACCGTATGCTGAAGAACATGCGTGTTCATCTGCCGTCTGCTGCCAACTGCCAAGTGCCGACGCTAACGTTAAAGGGGGGTAACTCTGTTAAAGCTTATACCCAAAGAAATGTGGTGAAAGGGAAGCTACTCTGTACTTACTATTTACAGGTACAAAAACAATTTTAAATAAAATAATACTTCAGATTGATTACCTTTTTTGTAATAATAAATTATGTTTTCATTTTATTGTCTCACTTATTAGAGATACCGCTGTTAAAATACATTGCATAGACAATACATTTTCATTTACGTCTACAGTACAAATATTTTCTCCCCTCAAAGAATTTAAGTTTCCCATTTTTTAAGGAAAATATTGAACAGGTATTTCTAAAAATCAACAATATGTAAATTGTAAAAATTTTGATGATATGCTACAAGATACATAAAATGCATTCACATTATCGATCACTGAATGCTGAATGGGGGGAAATCAGTGATATGATATTTGGATTTTATTTTGGATTAAACTATCAAGGGTGTGCCCATGTATTTTACTTGTCACGTTGTGACTTGCACCCGAAAGGAATTTTAGCTTATTATAATTACTGGTGAAAGTAATTGCGCAGTTTTGAACATTATCGACTGACAGATTATGCTTGAAAAACTCAATATATATACACACAGAATTTGTATAATGTCATTCCTGTTTCGTTTAATGAGCAGAATAATAATATTTTTGTACTAACCCACAAGAGGGCGTTAGACGAGGAACTTCCGCCTGCAATTTAGCAGACAGGCAATCAGAGGAAAACGTTTACCATAGATCTACAAATTACATGTCATAACAAATATGATATTAATTAAGCAATAGAAGTAATTGTAACTTTACTTTCAGACATGCCTAGCACACATAACAGCGACTGTCAGTGGCTTTCAGTCACCGAGGAAACGCTGTTGCTCCATGATGGCCTATTGCGAGTGACGGATTTAGTACAATTGCCTGAATCCGTCTGTAATGGAGACACAGATTTGAGCGAAATGAGACACGTTTGTTTCGACTCCAAAGATCCGTCACAACTCACAAAAGCTATTTTAAGCGTGTGTGGCACTGACAACAATGAGTTCAGTAAACTTGTGGAATACAGAATGAACGCTTTGTGCGGCTTATGGAATGCACAACGACAAATTGTTCAAGATGAGCAGGATGCCAAAAACTCGGCAACTCCAGAAGAAACAATCACGATATTGAAAAAACAAAGATTGCTTAAAGATCAAGAACAAGCATCCTTTTCAACCAGAGTTAGCCTTTTGTTAATCTTGCCATTACTTCAGTCTTTAAGTAACAGTGACAAAGCTTTGTGTGGTGTAACCGCTAAGGTGCTGTTGGAAGCACTTAAAGACTGCCCACCCTTCAGTCTAGCAAGAGAACCAGAAGAATGTCTTAAGGGACTTGAGAATTTACTTTGTGACTGGATAGAAGGGAAATGTCGAGAAGATACTAAGGGATCAAAGTCTGAAATTAACCGAAGTAATCAAGAAATAGCAGCATCTGCCCTTATTGCGTTATCATGTGCAAGGTACATAAAGATTTTAATTGTTTTTTGAAAAAATCATATGATGTGTAATATAAAAGTGGTCAAAATAGGATTTTTATTGTCAAGCCAAAAGGGTTCCCATAGATGACATTTTATTTTTTTAATCACTGCCTCTATTTCTTTTGAAATATATGGGACATTAATTCATAAATAACATTGCTAATCTCAAGCTGGGATATATTATAAAATCTCAAACCATTTGATTATGGTTTGTATACTTGAACAAAATAAGATGATGAGCTCAACTCCTTTTCACAAAACGGGTTTATGGTTTTTCTAACACAAAAACAACCAAAACTTTGGTTTAAATGCATTAATTGAAATGATTATGATTGTGTGATGATGAATAAGTTACTTGCACAAGCTAAAAGTGAAAGTGTAGACTTGACCAAGTCTATTCACAAATCTGCCTGAATACCAGATCACCCCCATGTAGTACCATTGTTTATCACGATGAGGTTAGACCTGGCATTAGAAAGGTTTAAGGTTTGTGAAAAATTTAGTGGTATGACAGCGAGACATCCATGTAAACATCAAACACAGGAGAGTATTACTACATACTACATTACTCTTTCTTCTATACTAGATAAGTAATTTCATTTTCACAGCCTTTCATGACCTTATGCTGCTGGCCATTTATTTTGGAGGCAGACAAGTTTAGTTACCTGCGCAATTGAAATATGGAATGCGGGACATTGTATTCAGTGGCTGCCCTTCTGTACTTCCAGGTTCTTGTTGACAAATTATATCATGTATTTAGAGTCCTCATTCATAGTGACAGGCTACATTGGTCGAATATGCTGAAAAGTAAATTTTAATTACCATGATACTTTGACTGTTTTTCAAACTGATGCTCACAAAGTCTTAAAATTTGTCAACATTCTGTATTAGGGATTTACAGGGACACCAGTAGATCATGGTGACCTTGGTGTTATTTTCAAGTTCACCATGGCACTTATAACTTTTTAAGAATTCTTGATGACATAACCCTTTAAGAACCATTGCACTGAAAGTCTCCAAATATTGTAACAATCTACATTGAGGGTAATGAAAACAGTGACACTGATACTACTTTTAAAATTTTGGTTTTTGCTACAACTTTGGCAGCTTTAATTATTTTAATTAATTTTATTCAAATATTTGACAGCAGACCTTTTCATGGCCAACACAGCACTTTATGTATCATTGATGTAATATATGAAAGGCATGCTTCCTTGCAAATCATAAAATCTAGTGTGCCTAGATAGAGTTCATTTTAGGCTACGCACTTTGGGCCATTAACTCAGTTTATTTTTGTTTAGTCCATATTAAAATTACGTACAGGCCCACCTGACGCACTCAAAACACTTCAGGTAATGTTCATGGGAACAATTATTAAATATCAATTGGTGACCTTGTTTACCCTAATAAGGGCCACAGGGGCCAAGCTCTATAAACATATTTTAATCTTCTCAGGAAACAAAAGGCCTAAAAAGCTGAAAGCTTGTGTACAGACTCCTTCACTGATGAGAATTCTAATTTACCGGTATAGATTTGGTGACCTTTGACTCCTAATAAGGGCAAAAGGGGCTACCCCTTCAAACCTTTTATTTTATTCTTGTGAATGAAAGAACTAAAAAACTTACATGTTATGTATTGACTCCTTACATCATGAAGATTATTGATTATAGGTTTGGTGATTCTGTTTTTCCTAATAAGGGCAACAGAGACCAAGCCCTAAAATTCTATTTTCATCTTCTTCTCCTGAAAAGAAAGGTTTAAAAAGTATTTACAGATTTTGTGACCTTGTGACCTCCTATATTGGTAACAGAGGCGAAGCCTTTGAGACCTTTTTTCATCTTCTCATGAATAAAAAGGACTAGAAAGCTGAATTATTCTGTATAGACTCCTTAAATTATAAGGTTTAAAAATTGTAGATTTGGTGGTCTTATATCCACTGAAAAGGGCAAGAGGCCACGCTCTAAAAGCCTCGATTTTATCTTCTCATGAACCATAAAGGCTACAAAGCTGAAATATTTTATGTAGACTCCTTGCCCTAGGGGGATTTGGTGACCCAAGACATCAATAATTGGCTCAGAGGTCACACCTTAATAATTATTTAGATTATCTCAGAACTGCAAGTCAAAGATAGCAAAAATCTTGTGTGAAAGCCATGATTTTAAATGTCCTTGTGAACTGGGTTATTGCCTGAATAATTCTTAAGCAGGCGGAATGTTAAGTGCTTATGTTTATTTTGCAGAGGCCATCTAGAGACTTTTATCCATACGGTACATCTACTGCAGCAATGTCGAGACATGCCACGATTACCAGTGTCAGATCTTCTGACTCGCCTGCTTGACACGGAGGGAGGGGCAGGTCAACCCAGCTGCTTTCTGGGCACTAGACACATGATAACCTGGGGCTTTGAGGACCTCATCACAAGTCCTGTGCCAGTCCCTGCTCCCCCCATCCCACAGCTGCCAGCTACCTCTTCCTCAAACTCCACTACTGCTGCCTCAGGTGGCGACAAGGATGCAGAGAAAGGTTCACTTGATAGCTAAAATAGGCTTTTTGGAGCTTGAAACTACAATCATGTTTATCTGAAAATGATATGATTTCTTTGTTAATCATTGAAAATCGAAAAGAAAATTGATATGGAGATCAGTTCATATGTAATAGTTACTACCATAGTTTCTGAGAGGCCCGAGGACAGTGTCTGTGATATTACCCAATTCAACTAAGAAACTATGGTAGTAACTGAAGTACATCTCATTTGGTCTGTATAGTTAACCACAAAATTTAAAGCTTTTAAATGATTTAAATTTCTTCAACCTTTATTGACCCCACAACTGATGTATGAATGAATTGTGTAGTACTATAAGGTGTGTACTTGCCTCTTTTGTGAATGAAGTTTGTAGTACACTTATGTGTATGAGCACTTGCTTCTTGCGTGTCAAACCGCTATGCACGAAGTAGGGCAAACTGATTGACCTTCGTACACCAACCTAGGTTGCCTGAACTTGGACACTTTTGACTAGGAGCTGACGCAATGATAAGTGCAATGTCTGCAATATATTTGTTTTAAAATATAAATTTTTGTATTTTATTTTATTAATTTCATTAGACATTTGATTTAGGTAGTCTATCTAATCGATGTTTTGCTATGATGTAAAAATAGTAGATCCATGAAAGAAATTGGCCAAATACTAGTATTTGTTTCAACGTAAATGTTGACTCTTAGGTTGGGAAATATAGAAGCGCAAAACTATCTTAAACTGTATTCATAAACAAAGAGAAACAATCGAACAGCTAAATAGTGCTGAATATAGGTACATTTAAAGTGAATATTTAACTAATTAAAGTTCATGAAACATGCAATAACATACGACTAACACATTAGACATAGTGATTAATTTTTAACACATATGGTTTAGCGATTACAGCGTTTTTGGGTCAGATGCCTAAATATATGATTGTGACGTCATAATTCTGTAACGACTCATGCAGCAGTGTTGGGAAAATTTAACTTCAGAAAGCATGCTCTTCAGAAATGACAAATAAATTCATGTTTCAAAAAAACTTGATATTATTGTATATGAACTACTCACTTCATGTTTTGGAATGTCTGAGATCATTTTGATGAATATTTTAAGCTAGGGATACATGCGAGAGGATTAGTTGCAAGTTAAGAGAAGTTAGGTCACAACTGTCGGAACTTGGGCGATTTCAAATAGGCAATATAAACCGTTATTTTTGGATAATTTACAAACGATTCTGCAATTTAAGATAGAAATCCAAAATAAATATTACTTTTTGATAGTTTGGTTTGCTCATATTTACTTTTTTCAAATTATCTTTTATAATGCAGAGTTTCAAAATATTTGAATCGATACACTGTCCAAACCTTGGTCAGTTTGCCCTACATGTTCTTAGCCCGAGAACTCCATTTGATGACTGAAAACCCTACTGCTTTGAGATAAATATTAACCAGTTGTTCATTCTGGTTTGGGATTTTGAAGACATTGACGGCTTATCAGCAAGCATTAGATATTCAAATGTTGAGAATAGTTTTTAAATAACTTAAGCATTCATGTACTAAACTTACCTCATGTTTGCTAAAAAAATGTGTTAGGTATCAACATAATTTTTTTTATTTTCTTAACTTATATACATAACATGGTAAAATTGTGGTACAGTGAAAGTTATAAGTTAAGATAAGTTATTTTATGGTTTTCTGATATACAGTGCAAGTTTTTCAAATTACTGTATATTGAATCAAATATTTTTAGTAACTCTTACGTTGCTGAATATTATTTTGACTATTTTTGCCCCCGTGGCTGAATTTTCAAGCACTCACCTTGCTACCGGTATAGCCCTTTGGGGGAGACGCGACCATTTTTACAATATATAGTGTGTTCACTTGGCGAATTCCGGATGTAAATGGCCGTTCCATACAAAAGTAGCCCGCCAATCCCTTACACAAATGAAAGATCTTTATCCGACATTTTGAATGAAACTTTCATCTTACCTAGAACGATTTCTATTACAATCTGAAGATTGTGTTTATTTAGAGTTAAAGAAAATCCTTAAGTCTGATCTCACAATAAAAAATTATATATGAAATCGAAGATACATTATTCCTCTTTACGATCATATAGTTTTTTTTTACAATACGACCTCTAGTTATATATCTACAATTATTAGAGCTGCAACGAATACACTACTAGGCAAATACGATATGTATCACGAATACGAGGTAGCGAATACGAATAATTATTCACGAATGTTAATGCAAAAATAAACAAATTGAAAACACCATTTATGCTCATTCAGGCAGCGAAGCTTTTTTTAACCTCAGACTGTACAAATTAACGTTGAGAGACAATTTACAACATTAATCAACAGATAAAATAAACATATCACTTGTGTGTTGCATATTGAACAATGTTTTTATTCTTTTTGACTCTCATGATGTCAGCAATATCGATTTTTATCTGTTGACAGATTGAGACGATGTGAAATATAACACATAACATACTTTGTGAACATAAATGTAAAAAGTATTTTTATTCAGGTTAAATAAAAATTTCGTGCACATAATTGATGTTAAAGTCAATAGTAAAAAAAATAAAAAAATAAAAAATATTCGGTTCTCATTGTAACGAATAACGAATACGATTCACATCCTGCAACGGTTCGATTCACCGAATATACGAATGTATCGTTGCAGCTCTAACAATTATCTATAGATTGTCTGGCCTAATAAAATCCCTAATACTAAGCGCGCATACCTGTATTATATATGGAATTGTAGACAATTTATTCTTCTTTATGATGATAAAAAATTATTAGAATATGTCACCCAGTTAAAAAGATATATGCCGCGAAAGATGGCTGGGGGTACCCCGAGGATACTCCGACATAACAGGATTATTAGCCAGAACTAATTCTCCCTTGGGCAGTCTCGAATTGGCACGCTCATTAGTGCCGTTATATCCCCGGGGCACCCCCGGGGCACCAGCATGATGGTGCCAGTGTTCTAAGCACCAGCGTTGCTTCATTCTGTATTGACCCCCCGGCGCGTGCAGAACATTCCGAGATTATAAAATCGGAAATTCTTCCTGTACGCCGCATCGTTATTCCTTGCTGGGCATGTACAAAATATACATGGAATTAAAGATAAATCTTTCGTCTTTAGGACTGTAAAAAAATAATGAAAAGGTGCCAACTGGTTCAAAAGATGTGATAAGCGAAAGAGTCAACTACTTTGAAACATATTTTGATAATCGTCCTATTTGCGACACCAGTCGCATCATTCACCGCAATGTTATAATTGACTGCGCATATGCATATTACACATGAAATTAAAGACAAAATTCTTTTCCCTTGAAATAGGTTAAAAAAATATAAACAAATATCAAATAGTTCGGGAGATATGAACCGCGGAAGAGCAACACCTGCAACTACTTGAAAACAGATTTTGACAATCGTCTTATTTGTGACATCTGTCGCATCACTCACCGCATCATTTTTATTGACTGCGCACATGCATATTATACATGGAATTAAAGATAATTCTTTCCGCTTGAGAAAGGTGAAACTCTTTTTTTTTTTAAGTGCCAAATAGTTCGGGAGATATGAACCACAAAAGATGGGTACCCTCGGACATTTGGGGGGAAAAATTGATATTTGCGACATTTGTCGCATCATTTGCTGCTTCTTTATTTTTGGTTGCGCACATACAATTTCATATTGAATCAAAGCCAGTTCTTTTCCCTTGAGGATGATGTAAAAAATATGAAGTTGGGCCACCTTATTCTAAGGATACAAATTGCAAAAGCTCGGGGGTAGGTTCGTGATGCGGCTCATATTGAACGTCCAGTGACAGCTCACATTGATATTCTCTGTCTCATTTACGACGTTAAAAAAGATTATTTTATTAAGTATTATTATATTACATTTATTCACCTTTTTGATGTGAAGAACAAACTTAATCAGGAGAGTAACTCTCATCCACACTTCTGCTTCTTTCTTCATTCATCTTGATTATCCCCCTCATTATCCTTCTCTGACATCAAACTGATATAAGCTTTAGTGCAATCTTGTGACATGTGATAAAGTCTGAAACATGGTGCTGCACGCAGAGCCAAACTACACTCGTTACATTCATAAGAAGATTCTTTGCCTACCCTTTTCTTCTTTCGAACTGGCTGATTGGTTTCTTCCAATGCCCTTCGAAGTAGTTCTCTTTTCACTTTTGAGCAAACAGCACACATACGGGAAAGCCTCTTCACACACTTTCGTCGCTCGTGCTTGGCCTGCCACGAGGACGTCTGCGCAGGGAAGGCACTTTTTCCATGTCCGCGAAGGTGATCATATGCTGCACTAAATCTTTTCTTAATTGACGGCTTGTTTTCAAGATTTTGTCTTTTGAGAATTCTTTATAGAGAATGTAAGAGTTTCAACATGGCAACGTTCAACACATGAAACCACACTCGCATCCACCATTTAAGAGTTTTCATTTTGAACAGGGTGTACGACAGCATCTGGTCAGCCCGATCCGCACCTCCCATATATTTGTTGTATTCGTGCACAATATGTTGTCTTGTATTTGCTTCCCCACTCACTCGGTATTTCTTCCCTGTCTCTACAATTTCAGTGTCTTCTATGGTTGACATGAGCAACACTGACTTCCTGTCCTCATACATCACAACGAGGAGGTCTTGATTGTGATAGATCATTATATCCCCTTTTCTCCTGTTTTTTCTGTGCCTTCTTTACCTTCTCAGGAATGCCTTTCCGATTTCCTCTCAACGTTCCCGTCGCACCAGTTCCCGTTTCTCACAAGTTTATATACAATGCCACAGAGGAATAGAAATTGTCCATGAACACATGATACCCTTTCCCAGCATAATCCTTCACCAAGTCCATGACGAGATCATACGTTTTCCCACCAACAGAAACAGATTCATTTGTTTTTCCAGTGTAGAGTTGAAACTTGCAAACATAACCATTGGTTGAGTCACACAGCATGTAAGCCTTTATCCCATACTACTTCGGCTTGTCGGGATTGTATACTTGAAACTAAGATTGCCTTTCCAAGGCACCAACCCTTAGTCAACACAAATCGTTTGATGCGGCTTGTAAACTCTGGAAAAACGATGCAAGATGCGTTGGTACAAATAGCCAAGTTTATTGATTGGTGAAAAATGGGGTGTGTTTCATTCCGGCATTTGGTTGTTACCACTCAAATGTAGGTATGTTAGTAATAACCAGAACCTGTCGCGAGGCATACATTTGGTAAAGAAAGGCGTCGTTGACCAATACTCAGAAAAGTTTCTCTTTACATCCAGAGACATTGCTATAGTCATTGCTACGAATACTTTCATTCCTTCAGCATACGTATCATACCATTGCCTCAACCTACAACAGGGTTTTAGAACCTTATCATCAACCTTTTGGTGGAAGTATCTGTTGGTTTCTGAGCCATTGATCCATAATCATCTTCATGAAAAAAACCAACTCGAAATAGTCTACAGGATGCGCATTATCAAGCAATTCTATGAACTGTCCTATTCCCATGTTGCCAGTAAATTGCAGATCAACATGTCCACGTTGCCTCAGACTCTCTGTCCAGCGTTCCATAAAGTTGTCACTGTCATCAAAATGTGTGTACATTTCATTATATTGCTCATCAAAGCTACTGAACTCTTCATCTGTGGAAGTACCAGCCATAGCAGTTTCACCTGTACTTTCTAATATGTTTCTTGCAATGTTTCTTATTTCTTGATCACTGTCAATATCTCTTTCAACATCACTGTCACTGTCACTCTCATCAGTTGATTCCATATCAGAAGCTTCATCCGCATGGACCTCGTTGACGTCGCTAGACATTGATGGACCTTCCCAACTCCTAGTCCTCCTGGCATTAGGCAATTACATCTGTAATTGATTGAAAATAATGTAGGCTCACGCAAGATATAACATCAACATCAACATCTTGTACAGAGAAAATAAATGTGAGTTTCATGGACATTCAATTGTCACATTTTGTAAGTGATTGAAACAAATTTTCCGTTGCGCGCCGATGGCGCCAGCGGCCATCATTAATGGTGGTGATCCGAACATTTTCTAATTGTCCTGGCGAATGCCTGACATTTTGTTTCATGACTTTGCAAAAGTAAAAAATCAGGTAAAATTTGCTGGACAATTTCTAACTTTCGGACAACTTTTCGCAGACCTGCGGAACAAGACACTTTCTAAGACTTCTTTTCACATTCCTGCCGAAGGTGCCTAAGGCACCGACTGCGGCCAACATTTGTGTCAACATTTTCAACCTAGATGCCACCTTCTGACTTCCTAAGCAACGAGCCAGCGAGCCACGAACAACTGCCTTCTACATCAGGGAAGTTATCATTGTCAGTTGTGGATCACAAGAGTTTTTCAACTCTTGACTTCTCTTCCGAGAATGATAGGTTCCACGGGCACGAGCACACGGCCCATTGTCTTTTCTTCACTCGACGGAACCCATGCCATCCCGTCATAAATAGCAAACCCCGGAATGACACCAAACTTTTTTTTCAAAAATGAGATTCCTGGACCAAAAGAATTTTTTTGCAAAATCCTCCTTACCTAAAGGCGATGCCCGACGGAAGATCCCCATCATACTGTGTCTCAACCACGAACATTTTCGTTTGACAATTTTCCCATTATACCTGATGGCGGTGCTCGACGCTAAAAAGGCATCAATAACTCTAATTCTCATGTGACTTTCATGGTTTATAAAACTCTATACTTGAACACTAAAGAAACAGCCTTTCCTTCATCATTTTTTTACTTATTTCATTTTACGTATAACATTTTTGCAGTGCTTGTTGAATCTTTATTTTTGTGAGCGCATATACAAAATGTATATGAAGAAGAGAATATTCTGCTCTTTACATTGATACCAAACGTTGAGCGCGCCACTTGTTTACAGAAATACAAAGCGCAAAAGTTGCCCAATTTGCGGCACTTCTTGTGCCTTTATTTTCTTGTGTGCATATATGATCAATATATGGAAGTGAAGAACATCGTTTCGTCTTTATTATGATGTAAAATTTATCAAAATCGGTCTAGCGGTATAGTAGATATTGAGTGCGAAAGAAAGGTACATGAAAATCAGGCTTCAGAACACATGATAAGAAATCCCTGTGCCTTTATTTTTTTGTATGATCAATGTATGGAAATGAAGAACATCTTTTCCTCTTTATTTAGATGTAAAATTTATTGAGCGGTATAGAAAATATCGAGTGCAAAAGAAAGGTACATGAAAATCGAGCTTCAGATCACATGATAAGAAAAGCGACAAAAGTGCCTTTTGTGCAGCGCTTGCTGCATCGCTATTTGTTTTAGCGCGTGTACATATTATATATCACTTTGTAGACAATATATTCCTCTTGATGATGTTATAAATTGTTTTGGAATGCGTCATTTGGTTACGGAGATTTAAAGTGCCAAAGTTTCCCTATTTGCGTCACTAATGGAGATGCGAAGTGCAAAAGTTGTTCTTTTTACGGCACTTGTTGAATCATTATTTGCGCGCATAAATCATCGATAGAGGGAATTGAAGACAATATATTTGTCTTTATTGTGATGTAAAATTTAACAAAATTTGCTTCACGGTGTAGAAGAAATTCATTGCGAAAGAAAAGTACATAAAAATCGCGCTTCAGATCACATAAAAAGAATAGCGACAAAAGTTTCCTTTGTGTGGTGTTTGCAGTATCGCTATTTATTTTAGCGCATAAACATGTAATATATAGAATTTTAGACAATTTCTTTCTCTATCTTGTGATATAAAATATGTCAAAATACTTTGATCACATCATGGGAAAATTGGTTTGACAAAATGGTGTAAAACTAAAAATATGTAAAAATCACCTTTTTTGCGGCACATGCTCTATCTTTACTTCATGAAGCGCACATATGTATTTTACATCGAATTGAAGACAATCTATTTCTCTATTAAATGATTCCACCCATATTGAAATCTGCCTAAAGGTGCAGAACATAGGGCGTGCGATAGGAAGGTGTGCATATGGTCAAAATGCACGTGTCTCAGTAAACGATAGCCGCGTGGGTCAGTAAGCTCGTGCTAGAGGGTAGAAAGTGCCAACAGGTTATTGGCACATGCGGCGGGGAGTGGGGGAAAATTGAGTGATTATTATGCTAACTCGGTACAATATACATTATTAATGTTTGCATAACTTTCGGAACATGTACGCTCATTATTTAGAACACCAACCAAACAAATTTCGGTAGCTTAGCGACAGCCGGATGTAAAGTACTAGCGTTGAACTGACACTACTGCCGTACAACAATTGCTCGCGCTTCGCTACTTGCTACCACAGCGATAATGAGCTAGCGTGAGAAAAACTAAGTGTGCTAGTACTAGTAGCATCTCGCCTAGACATCAAGCGGTCAAAGCTTAATTCATCCCTGTCCGTGCTCACAATTTAGGGTTAAGGATATATAAAAAGCCATTCTCTTCCAACAGAGGCAATTACGTTGTAAATTCCTGTTTGTATAGGATCGCTTCTCTCAGTTGCTTCAACCTTTCAGCATAGTAGGCCCCAGGTATTGTAGTTTTAGGTGGTTTATAGTGTATAAGTATCACGTCCCTTGAATCCCAGAAAATATTTTGCATGAGCTTGCATCCAGATGGCCGAGTTCCAAATTTCTTTGGTGCAGGAGAGTGCTTATGCATCCATTGCATGGATTCTTGCTTGGTGTAACGATCACAGTGATGAATCCATGTTTCATCCCCTGTAACCAGACGTGCATGACAGTTATCGGGATAACATTGTAGATACAAGAGCTCACAACTGGATTTAACTCCATCTTGTCGATCTTGTGCATTTAAGTTTAGTTGCGCGCATCTTGTAGACACCTTGGACATGTGCAAATGCTCATGAATTATGGTGCAAACACTTCCATGAGAAATGCAACACTCTGTAGATATCTCGTCCACCTTTATTCCGCGATTGGACATGAGTCAGCCCTGGAACCGTGCTACCACATCATCTGTAATGGCTTCAACAGGCTTATGATTTTGCAACAGAAGAATATGTAGGGGCTTCTTTCCCATTCACATTGGTCATATGTTTATGTATTTTTGTGGCATTCATCCCTTCTCACGAAAATTTTTACTGTCCTACAGAAGGATACCTGTGTTCAAACAGGCTGTAAATTTCAAGTAAAGGATCAGAAAGAGTTGTCGTCAGATGGCCTTTCTCACTAAGGAAATCAATGATGATGCCTTCAGAGGTGTATTAATACTCACTCCTATGAACTTATTGACTTCCCCTCATAAGTTTTTAAACTATATTTGATTCCAAATGGCTTATGTATCATACTTTATTTAAAAGTTTATAAATTATTACTGTCTTAGTTTGCTTGATAATTGTCCCCTGTCACAACGTGGAACGGGGGAATATGTTATACATTGTTAACGCAATATCTCGTAAAACTTAGCACCTAGAGTGTTCATATTTGGTTACACCCTTCAATGGAGGAAGACACAGACACCAGTCAATATTGGTGACCTTGACCTCATTTTCAAGGTGGCCACGACAATTTGACTGCATTAATACATAATACATTGTTAACGCGATATCTCGTAAAGCCTAGCACCTAGAGTGTTCATATTTGGTGACAGCCTTCTATGGAGGAAGACTCGGATATCAAAAGATAAATAATATTAATTATATATATCAAATATCTCCTATCGGCGGGGGACATTGCCATGTTAGTGGTAAACACTTGTTGACCTAGTATTGGTGTGAAAGGTGTGTGAATGTTTTGTGGGGTTTTTTTATTTGTAAAAAGAATCCTTATAACCCTGATTGAATTACATTTCACTTATGTCTTTTGATTTTGCTGTTCCCTGGCTGTTAGGTTTTTGAGTGTAACAGGGTTTGAGAAATTAAAAAGCAAAACAAAATAAACAGACAGTGAAAAAGTAATTATCCAAAAAAACCATGATATTTCTACGTATGTCACTTCTAAATGCCCAGATAACTGTCTTAAGGAAAATGGTAAGAAGGACAACACATCTGCAGAAGAATTTGATGACAAAGGTATGCTTTTCATTGCAGACAATGAATGTGTGCGGAGCATAGCATGTGATGGTTACTATATATACACAACAAGCTCCAGTGGATATGGACTGTGTAAGATGGGCTCTGGCTACCACGGCACTCTAAGGTTAGTCTTTTCACTGCTCCTCATTCAATGTGCTTTTTTCATTAGATATATGTATTGTTTCACTTTCCACATCAGTTAAAATAATGTCATAATTTGATACATTTTAGATGAGTGTGGTTATTAAAACTTCAGCTGTACAACATCAGCTGTACAACATCATCTGTACAAATGAACAATAACTTCGTTGTTGTCCCTTCGGTCCATTTAAAGACACAGCTGTCACACACAGTAGATTTCTTTTACAGTAGGACTTAGATTGTACACATTATATTGATTGAATGATAAGCTGTTTCTGTATTATCAGAGGTAATGTTGTTGAAGATTGATACATATGTTGATCACATGTATTAGTTCTATATACAGATGTTTTCAACGAAAGCTATTATCTAAGACATCAATGAAGTTTTTCCTTTGTGATATGTAATATAATCATATATTTGATACTCAAGTTGCTGAATGTTATTTTGACCAGTCTTGCCCCCGTGGCTGAATTTTCCAGCACTCACCTCGCTACCGTTAATGCTTAATTAGCCCCTGTGGCTGAATGTTCCAGTGCCGTGAGACAAGACCGTTTTTACAATATTTGGTGTTTTTATACCGCGAAGTAGGGAAGTAAACAGTCTTTTATACCAAATCAGTTGGCGAATCCCGTGTAAAAATGAACACTCCTTATCAGACACTTTGAATGAATTTTTTATCCCTTCTAGAACGATTTCTATTACAATCTAAAGATTGTCTTCATTTTGAGTTAGATAAATTCCTGAAATTTGATCACGCAACTAAAAATCATATATGGAATTAAAGGTACATTCTTCTTCTTTACAGTGATAAAAAAATTATTATGATATGACCTCTGATTTCTACAAGCTTTTATAGATTCCATTTAAATAAAATCCATAATACTGAGCGTGAATACATGTATCAAATACGGAATTGTAGGCAATTTAGTCCCTTTTATGATGATGAAAACTTTATTAGAATATGTCCTCCTGTTCAGAAGATATACACTGCGAAAAACGGTTGGGTACCCTGACAACATTCTAACCCTATGGCATTATTAGCTAGAACTAAATCTCCCTGGGGCACTTAGGGACCGGCACGCTCATTAGTACCGTTATATCCAGCGACACCAGCATGCGAGTGCCAGAGACTTTTGAGCAACAGCCTTGGCTCCTGCATTACCGATTCTCTCGGCGGGTGAAGTCATGCTTGGACAAACGTTTAGGCAAACTTTCCGTCATATTAAAACCGGAATTCTATATGTGCGCCTCATTGTTATTTTTTGCTGCGCACATGAAAATAATACATGGCATTGAAGAAAAATCCTTCCTCTTTACGATTGGTTAGAAAAAATAAAACAGCGCCAACTGGTTTTAGAGATGTGAAAAATGAAAGTGGGGTTCTTTCATCTAATCGAAAACATATTTTGATAATCGCCTTATTTGCGACATTTGTTGCATGATTTGCCGCAAGTGCCAAATAGTTTTTGGAGATATGAAACGACTTCAAACAAGAAAAACAGTTGTTGCATCACTCGTCGCTTCTTTATTATTTCATGTGCATATGCAAATGTCATATTGAATCAAAGCCAGTTCTTTTCTCTTAATGGTGATGTAAAAATTATGAAGTTTGGCCACCCAATTCAGAAGATATGAATAGCGAAAGATCGGGGGGGAGGTTTTTTCTATTTACAATTCATCTTTCGATGAGAACAAACTGGATCGGGAGAGTAACACTCATCCACACTTCTGCTTCCTTTGTCTAATTTCAATCCTCAATCTTGTAATGTGTGATAAATTCTGAAACATGGTGTTGCACAAAGAGTCACATTAAACTTGCTTCATTTGTAAGAAGATTCTCTGCCTACCCTTTTCTTCTTTCAAAATGGCTGATTTGTTTCTTCCACTTTCCTTCAAAGAAGTTCTCTTCTCACTTTAGAGCAAACAACACACATGCATGAGGTTCTTCTTCTTTCCAACAGGTACAATCTTTGTGGGAAAGTGATGACCATGAAGACGTAACACACTATTGTTGCTCGTGCTTGGCTCATTCTTTTCTGAATTGACGGCTTGTTTTTAAGGTTTTATCCTTTGAGAATTCTTTATAAAGAATGTAAGCGTTCATCATGGCAACGTTCAACACCTCCCATGTACTTGTTATACTCATGCAATGGCTTCCCAAATTATTCGGTTCTTCTTGCCTGTCTCTACAATTTCGTTGTCTTCTACAGTTGACATGAGCAACACTGACTTTCTGTCCTCTTACTTCAAAACCAGTAGGACTTGGTTGTGATAGACAATCATATTCCCTTTCGCCTGTTTCCTCTTTGGTTTTTTTACCTTGTCAGGAATGGCTTTGCGGTTTCCTCTCAATGTTCTCTTCACACCTGTGCCCATTTCCCACAAGTTCATATACAATGCCAAAGAGGAATAGAAATTATCCATGAACACATGATATCCTTTCCCAGCATAATCCTTCACCAAATCCTTTATGAGATCATACGTTTTCCCACCAGCAGAAACAGCTTCATTTGTTTTTCCAGTGTAGAGTTTGAACTTGCAAATATAACATTTGGTTGAGTCACACAGCATGAAGGCCTTTATCCCATACTTCTTTGGCTGGTTAAGGATTGTATATACTACTCAAAAGAAGTTAAGGGTCAAACAATTATTTTTGTTTGACATTTTGTTAGACACAGGGAACATGTAAATCAAATCTTTTTAGCACACTTTTAAACAAAAATTTCTAACCCAAATGTGATAATTAACATATATTTCAACATTTCTGACACATTTCCATGAATTATAAATGCCTCGATTCATCACTACTTCTGTTTGTTTTAGCTATTATGATAGATTGGGAAATGTCGCTGCTATCTCGAATGATGTATATCATTGAGCTAAAAATTGACACAAGAATTCCCTTAGAAAAACAATGGTAAGAGGAGTCGGTGATTAATGTTGGTGCAGAAATTCATCTTTTTATGATGCGAATTTTAAAAATGCGACATGGAAATAGTTGATTGTCATACAAAATTGCAAGAACGTTATGACTTCTGCGTACTATATTATGGCCAAGCACTGTACATTAGAAATCTTACAACCTACTCCTAAGAAATACGTCGCTGCCCGTTTCGTACCACATTTATACATGAAAATTCCCTTACTCTCCAGATGGCACTACCGTATAATAAAATTGGCTAGACAAGATTGTCGTACAGTTTGCAGAACACTTTATACTCAAAACCATTTACTTTGCTTTGATTTACGAATTATTACACCAAGTGCACGATGACCTGATTTTACTATTTCTTTAGCTGTAAAATTTAATGGATGCTTATAACCTAAGCAGATTTATAATGGCAAGGAAATGCAGTTCGATTATTATCCTAATCGTGTTGATATTTGATGTCACATACTTGGTTCAGATCCAAACGGGTCTTGGAGTTTTCGTTTCACAATAAACATTTTATTAACACTTTTGCCAATTAATCAAGTATATTTATTCTCAATTTGTCACTACCCCGTTCCTTGTTAAGTATTAAGTTACTGTTCTCGTTTCATAGAGCAATCGGCCTCTAAAGAATACCTGCAGGTATCCTAGTAAAATTTCAACCAATCAAAATCTTTATCACGTACCAAGATGCAAATGATGTCTGAAGCTTACTTCCTCTTGAAGTGCGCATGCCTAGCATCGTTCTTTGTTCGGCCATTGTTACGTTCAGACTAAATCTTTTTTCCAACTCTATTAAGCTCGTTCTCCGTCGACTGGTAATCATCTTGGCAGATATTCATCGTTCATGTTACCCTTGTATTCAGGATGCCTCCCACACGCCGTTCTCGTCGATCGAGCACTGTGCCACGTCCCATCGTCGATGATTCTCACTCGTCTGGCGAGGAGCACAATAACAACAATGGCGCTGTTGTCGACGATCGACCATATTCTCAGTTCCCAAGGAATTGGTCTATCCCAAAGATAGCAAAGTACATTCATACAATCCTTGGAGTACGCGTGCCTGAGGGAATGACCAGACAGCAATTGCAAACGTTCTATACGGAAAATCTCAATCTGGCGATCTCCCGTTCACAATCGACTTCAGGCAGGGGACCGGAAGTACCGAGTTCAACCAGCGACAACGAACACTCCACAGACGCTGTTCCATCCAACTCCCAACTGTCCGCGATGGTGGTTAATCTCCAGTCATCGGTGGATTCGCTGAGGCACTTGATAAGTGAGCATATCACCACACCGCCAAACCAAGGAGCTAGTGCCGTCTTACCTCACGTGGTGTCGACGGACATGGCAAATAATGCCAATACACTCATGACAGCACAGTCAAGCAGTACACCTTTATCCGGAAGTATCGGCTTCGCTCAGGAAATCGACTTCGACCATGTGGAAACAGTCTCATCCAGTTTGAAAAAGGCAATATGGGAAGGTAAAGACATTAACTTTGCATTACTTCTCTGCCCTGATGAGATATCATCTGGTGCTAGACGAATCCAAATTGACAATATGGAGCTCTTTCTAAAATCTACAAGTGATCGCCGCCTGCAGCAGCCGCTCTCTATTGATATGTATATTTTGGCCTTCACAAGGTTCAAGGACATCATGCTCATGCGATGGCCTCAAAGGAGTCAAGAACTAAGTAGATATCTCAGGAACATTGTCGAAATGCATTCAATGTATCAAGACCAAAGTTTCTACCAATATCAAACGTTTCTCAGCCAAAGCAGCGGCCATTCTCGAACAACAGAATGTCAAAGTTAACTGGGCAAAAATTGATGATCAACTTTACCGGGCCATTTTCACGGGACGTCGTGTTAATGCCTGCCAGCTCTGTCAGGATATTGGCCACACCAGTCAGTTTTGCCCTCTAGTGGCAAATGCATCCTCGCCTGGCCACGCCTCTGTCACAACAGGAGGGCCAACGCAACCTCGTCGCCTTGCAACAGACAGACATGGGAGACAAGTCCAGTTTCACAAAGGAGTTCCAATCTGCAACAACTTTAATTCAGACAAGTGCATTCACCAGAATTGCAAATTCGAGCATGTGTGTAGAATTTGTCGGAAACCCCACTCTGCAAAGAATTGTCGCCTAGGCAACAGCGAGGACGAAACCCCTAAACAGAGTTCTATCCGTTCAAAACATTGACTCGGAGTAGTTACATCTCCCATCAAAGTTGACCTCCTAGAGAAACAGTTGCAGCATTACCCCGACGAAACATTCACAAGTAATTTGATAAGCGGACTTCGCCGTGGTTTCACCACAGGAATTGACAATCCACCAACAACATCGACGGTATGCCGCAATCTTCTGTCTGCCAGACAAAATACGCAAGCAGTAGATGAATTATTGGAGAGTGAACTCTCAAAAGGTTACCTAATTGGCCCATTTGACATTTCCCCTTTTCCAGTACATCGCATTAGTCCCATTGGCATTGTCGAGGGGAAGTATTCAAAAAAGAAGAGGCTTATTGTAGACTTGTCCTCACCACACCATGACGAAAACAATCCAAGTTTAAATTCACTGATTGATAAATCACTTTTCTCCCTCACATATGTGAGAATTGATGACGCCGTCAGAATTATCAAAGCTCTGGGTAGTCAAGCCTATATGTGTAAAGTAGACATAACAGACGCATTCAAGTTGATCCCTACTCATCATACTGTGTGGCATTTACATGGAGTCAGCTGGAAAAGCAAACTGTTCTACTACACCAGATTGGTTTTTGGATCACGGTCCAGTCCCAAAATCTTTGATAATCTTTCTGTGGCCCTATGCTGGATAGCGGAATACGTTTACTCTATACCACATATTCTACATTTGCTAGATGACTTTTTGACCATTGACTCCTCACTACAGAATGGCAACCAGACTATGACTAAGTTGTTGCATCTATTCAAGGAGCTTGGCATTCCTCTGTCTGCTAAGAAAACAGTAGGTCCAACAACATGTCTTGAGTATCTAGGAATTATCCTGGACTCCGACATGATGGAATCTCGCTTGCCACGTGAAAAGGTACTCCGGATCATTGACTTCATCGGCCAAATTCAGCGAAAGAGAAAGGTGACAAAGCGTACTCTCCTAAGTGTACTGGGTCACCTCAACTTTGCTAGTCAAGTCATCAAACCTGGCAGAGCCTTTGTGAGTTACCTACTGAAACTAGCACACTCCGTGCCCCATTTGCATCACCACATTACCCTGAACAAGGATTGCCAATTAGACTTTGACATGTGGAAAGACTTTCTAACTACCTGGAATGGGAAGTCTTTCTTTTATGAAAATGAACTTACAGCCCCAGACATGCACCTGTATACAGATGCAGCAGGTTCCACTGGATTTGGAGCTTTCTTCAATGGTCATTGGTTTGCACAACGCTGGACACCACAGTGGCGGGCAGCGGCAGACAAGGACTATTCTATTGCAGCAATGGAATTGTATCCTATAGTGATGGCTGCTGCAGTGTGGGGACACTTGTGGTGTAGAAAGAGTATCCGATTCTTATGCGATAACTGTAGTACAGTGAGTATCTTGAATAAGTGCCGCTCCAGATCGCCTTTCATCATGCGGCTAATCCGCAAATTAGTGTTGTTAGCAGCTCAGTACAATTTTACATTCTCAGCATCCCACTTACCTGGACGAGATAACTTTGTAGCTGATGCTTTGTCTCGCTTGCAGATCCAGCGTTTCCGACGACTCGTCCCGGCTGCAGATACCTGTCCAACTCCTTGCCTTCCACTAACGCAGGTGACTGTGCCCCCGGTAGATCTCTCAACAAGTTGTGGGAGCAAGCCCTAGCTTCCTCCACGCAAGTTATCTACAAGTCTGGGTTACAAGCGTTTCTGATGTTTATGACAATGAGTGGTGTAGTTTGGTGGCCTAATGCGTTACCTAACCTAAGTGAGCAAACTCTGTTACATTTCGTGGACCACTGTCACCATAGGCTCAGATTGAGTGCAACTACCATTAGATCCTATCTGTGCGGAGTGCGTTTCCAGTACCTGAAACATGGAGTAGCAAACCCATGGACTTCTGGGCAGTTACTACGTCTAGAAACCATAATGCGAGGCCTTAAACGAGCACCTACCGCCACTACCCTGACTCGTTTGCCTGTCACTGTAAATATCCTTCAAAGCATGTGTGTGCGATTGTGTAGAGGCCTTTTTTCTACGTATCTGGATACTTTGTTCAGAAGTGTGTTTTGTTTAGCCTTTTATGCCTTCCTTAGATGTGGAGAGTTTACGTGTGATTCCTACGATGCCAAAAGAAACTTGTCAATTAGCTCGGTGTGGTTCTGTGATGATGGTACTAGCCTTAAGTTAAAACTAAAAACATCAAAAGCTGATCACTTCCACCAGGGTGTCACTATTCACATGACTTCAGTGACTGGTCCTACCTGCCCTGTAGCCGCAATGAAATCTTACTTACGGTTTAGAAACACTAACAATAGTCCCTCAAGTGCTGCCCTATTTGTGACTGACTCTGGTGTTCCGCTCAATAGACTATATTTTATCAGAAGAATGCGTGAGACTCTATCAGCGATTGGTGAGAACCCTAACAATTACAATGGACATTCGTTTCGGATTGGTGCAGCTACTTCAGCAGCTATGGCTCGAATCCCTGACCACCTCATTAAGACTATGGGCCGATGGAAGTCGGACTGTTATGTCAGGTATATACATGTGAATGCAGCCTCTATTGCCCATGCGCAACGTAGATTGGCAGATCTCCCTTTTCAATTGTAATTGGTTCGTTTTGGGGTATTCTCATGATATTCACATATAATCCCTTACTCATTCATATCATGTCATTGTGGCATTTATTTATCATCATGGATGATAATTCATCCCCTCCACTCACCTTTTGTAAATGTATCTCTGCGTTATTTATTTAACAGTAGCCAAAACTGGACGAATTCTGAGGCTCAGAATTCATGCCAGTTGTGGTCCCAATGCTTGGGCACAGTCAATGCTTGGCTGTGTACTACCACTTCATTACCACCAATTTGACATCCATATCATTTTCTGTGCCAAATTGGACCCATGCTTGGGCTTGATCGATGCTCGATCAAGGGTAATCATAATTCAATGAGAATTCCCCATAACGCCAAACTCTGTATTCATTAAAAGATTTGAAATGTTACTGTTGTGTTGGTTGTCATTATAAATGGATGCTTATAACCTAAGCAGATTTATAATGGCAAGGAAATGCAGTTCGATTATTATCCTAATCGTGTTGATATTTGATGTCACATACTTGGTTCAGATCCAAACGGGTCTTGGAGTTTTCGTTTCACAATAAACATTTTATTAACACTTTTGCCAATTAATCAAGTATATTTATTCTCAATTTGTCACTACCCCGTTCCTTGTTAAGTATTAAGTTACTGTTCTCGTTTCATAGAGCAATCGGCCTCTAAAGAATACCTGCAGATATCCTAGTAAAATTTCAACCAATCAAAATCTTTATCACGTACCAAGATGCAAATGATGTCTGAAGCTTACTTCCTCTTGAAGTGCGCATGCCTAGCATCGTTCTTTGTTCGGCCATTGTTACGTTCAGACTAAATCTTTTTCCCACCTCCTCCCCTACAACCACCAGTATTTTATTTATTATTCTAAAGGGCATTTAAGCTCCTCCAATTTCATAGTTCTTTAAAAGCCAACAAATCAAACTTCTTTGTGTCTTATATATACATCCAAACTTGTCATGTTGTTATATTCCTGTTCCATCATTTTCTAATTTGGGAATTCTCTTGTGTACTTCATATTTTTTACTTCCAAAGCTTAGGTCATTGTATGTGGTTGCCGGACATGGTGTCTGATGCTCAGACTGCCCATACCATGTTTGGTCCTGATGCTCAGGCATGGTCAATGCTTGATCATGAACCCTCTATTTTCTCATTTGTCATATTTTGTGCATGTCTAATGATGGCGGTTGCCAAACATGGTGTCTGATGCTCAGACTGCTCGTACCATGTTTGGTCCTGATGCTCAGGCATGGTCAATGCTTGATCATGAACCCTCTATTTTCTCATTGGTTATATTTTGTGCATGTCTAATGATGGCGGTTGCCAATCATGGTGTCTGATGCTCAGACTGCCCATACCATGTTTGGTCCTGATGCTCAGGCATGGTCAATGCTTGATCATGAACCCTCTATTTTCTCATTTGTCATATTTTGTGCATGTCTAATGATGGCGGTTGCCAAACATGGTGTCTGATGCTCAGACTGCTCGTACCATGTTTGGTCCTGATGCTCAGGAGTGGTCAATGCTTGATCATGAACCCTCTATTTAAGTCTCATTGTTTATTTATTGTTTTTTGTATGATTTTTCATGCTCGTGTACTTTATATTTTACTTCCAATTTCAAAGCTTAGGTCATTGTATGTGGTTGCCTGACATGGTGTCTGATGCTCAGACTGCCCATACCATGTTGGTCCTGATGCTCAGGCGTGGTCAATGCTTGATCATGAACCCTCTATTTTCTCATTTGTCATATTTTGTGTTATGATAATTCATCCCCTCCACTCACCTTTTGTAAATGTATCTCTGCGTTATTTATTTAACAGTAGCCAAAACTGGACGAATTCTGAGGCTCAGAATTCATGCCAGTTGTGGTCCCAATGCTTGGGCACAGTCAATGCTTGGCTGTGTACTACCACTTCATTACCACCAATTTGACATCCATATCATTTTCTGTGCCAAATTGGACCCATGCTTGGGCTTGATCGATGCTCGATCAAGGGTAATCATAATTCAATGAGAATTCCCCATAACGCCAAACTCTGTATTCATTAAAAGATTTGAAATGTTACTGTTGTGTTGGTTGTCATTATAAAGTCAACATATTTATCTACCCAAACCCCAAGATACTTGTATGAACTGGAGTAATCAATAACATCATAACCAATTGTAAATACAGTATTCGATCTAATAAAGGACTTGGGACATTAGTGTACAATCTTTGTTTTAGAAATATTAACTAAAATACGCCACTTAGAACACCACTTAGCAACACAATCTAACATTCTCTGCAAGGACTGCTCAACTAATGCCACATCATCAGCATACAATAGAACACTAAACATATTTCTGTTAATGTCAACACCACATCTCAGATCTTCTAGTTCATTAGCTAAATCATTAATATAAATGGAAAACAGATTTGGTAAAACACACAACCTTGACGTACGCCAGAAAAAAACATCAAAAGAATCTGTTAGAGTACTGTTAATGCGCACTTGTGCTGAGGTATTCTCATACATACATTTGACAGCATTGAAAAAATTACCCTTAATACCTGATTTTAACAATTTATACCACAAGCATTTTCTGTTTACCTTATCAAACACTTTCATTGCCTCTATAAAACATACAAAAGTTGATTGTTGATTTGTTTCTATTACCAATTACTGATCATGAATACAGGGGAAATATATGTTCCTGAGTCGAACGCTTGGAACGGAAACCATTTTGAGATTCATTTAAAATATCGTTAATCTCTAGCACTGTTGTATCGTTCAGGCTGTACATAGTCATCAATGTCTGTGTGTGTATAATTAGCTGTCACAGGAACACTCAGTTCGAAATATAGGATAGAATGATCAGGGATAGAAATCGGAGCATTGGTGCCATCGATGATAGAGGTCATTTTAATTACATTAAAGTTCCGGAAGTAAGCAAGTTGCTCATGTGCAGTTAAAAGGTAATCGACCACAGATTGACGATTTCTAATGCATGTGAAATCCTGGGTGCCAATTCTAACATTGACTATGCACAGATTTGCTTCTATCAGAAAGTCTATTGGCAACTGACATTGACCGTTTTCTGTGTAGTCTATTACATTCCTGTCAGGTATGTCCCTGTATGTAATCCAGCTGCTCCCCAATCCTGGAGTTAAGATCCCCGCAGATACATATTATGTCCTCATTCTAGTAAAGATACACTTTGTCCAAAAGATTATTAAAGAAAGATTCAGCGTCGTTAGCATGTGACAAGCAAGCCGGCGCGAGATAGCACACACACAGGACTATACAATAAATGGGGTTGTGAAGCGATAAAAGTTTTAACAACATTATATTATCCACATCTTTGTCTAAAACTTCAACATTAAAACTTCTACAAAACAGCGTTCTTTACAAAGGCTCCGACTCCACCAGATCCTTGTTTTGTATGTGCATGTAATTTTCTACAGTTATTGCCTAGCCACTTATAACCGGGTAGTTCTAGCGTAGATATATTTTTAAGGAATGTCTTCACTGTCATGTACTCAGTAAGGAGGGGACGTTCCAAGATGGCGACCAAAACAGTAGGACAGAGATAGGTTTCTGATTCCATGGCTCGTTCCTCCTAATTGTCAAGGATTAAATGGTTAGATTTAACTTTGAATAGTCAGGATATGAATAAGGAAAATATTTGTGCAGCGTTTGGTTGCACAAACTTCAAGAAAAAAACGTAATTGCCATATAAAGTTGAAGTTTATCGCACTTATATTTTCGAAGTGGGGCTTAGCACTCTAAAAGTGTATTTTCCTACCCTAAGGAGCTTGAATGCTGTAGATATCATTACACACAGTTGCTATCTGACGTAATAAAGATTTCTATGTTATTGAAAGTGACTTGCCTGAGTAATTAATTAGTTATTGCCAAATTAAAAAATCAACAAGGCGGCGGAGGGAACTCGGGTTTTAAATCGGCGGAGGGGACTCAGAAATAAA
This sequence comes from Phorcus lineatus, assembly GCA_921293015.1. Classification (NCBI taxonomy): domain Eukaryota; kingdom Metazoa; phylum Mollusca; class Gastropoda; order Trochida; family Trochidae; genus Phorcus; species Phorcus lineatus. Next base: position 15,844,366 of record OV121089.1, read on the forward strand.
GGTTGGGAGGGGACCTTTATGGATAGGGAGTGGACATACTAGGGTATGGAGGGAACTCAATTTCAGATTTAATAAGAACTAACAAGATTTCATGTAACTGTTACTGCATTCAATCATATTTGAATCCCTATGCGTATTCTACGTATACATATCAAATGTATGCACAGGTAACCATTTTACTTTTGACTATTTTATTGTCCTAGATTGCCATTAAATTGCAATATAAATGCATTAATTGGCCAGAATTGTTCCATCCCTGATGCTTTTTGTCAGTTTGTAGAGATCTTAACGCGAAATCATATCACTGCCATGTTACCATTCATGGTATCTGACAGATTTGAATTCCATGTTGTCTGTAAGCTTCATATCATCACCATTTCGCGTTTCAATAAGAATATCTTCAGATATCATAACGTAGCCAAAAACAACTTCCCTGACATTGCTTATTGTAATGAATACAAATGGTTCCGATTGCTCAAGCAAGATTGGCGTATGAAGTGCTATTTATATAGAATACCCCATGCGTCCAGAAACTACTTTATTTACGTTTATAAAGATTATTCCTTTAGTGATATCTAATTTATATGTTTTCCATAGTGTGGAATTGTCAGAGTGTTCTACTCAGGAAGAGTATAACGTCTGTGATATCAATGTACATTACTGATTGCTAATTTATATGATGTTATTGAATAAAAGAGAAAAAGAACTATTTAAAAAAGCCTTTTTCATTATCTTATTTATGATTTCATGTTTTTCACTACAAGAACGTGCATAATAAAGTTGACAGATTCGTCAACATTAGGATACAAACCAATACCATTGGTATATCCCCCAATCACTGTAATAGTTGTAGAAACATAGAACTATGTTGCGTACAGTAAAGTATTAGCCACCAGTTTGGTAAACATAAGAATACACTGTTTCACTTTGTCTGAAAATCTCATTGATAGTGAATAATCTTGGAACGTCCCCTCCTTACCGAGTACACGACAGTGATCTTACAAATGGCAAAGACATCGCACTGAGAATTTAAAACAACATTCTCACGAAAGTAGCTGTTACTTACGTCATGAAGTGACCATTTATTAATATAAAAATTTAATTTGAATGAGATGGGGTTACATGATGGGCACCTGTTTGCCATAAATAGTAGTCTTTTTAACGCAGTTTGATTGTTGTAACAACATTGAGCAGATGCCATAATTGATGAGCACAAGCTATACGATAGATGGTGTTATGAAAGACGTATTTAAGTTCTTTAATGGTCGATTTCAGAAATTTAAAGTTAAGTCACTGTCAAATTTGTACATTCTAATGAATCACGAAAGTTGCCATGGGTCATTTCAGTCTATCTTTAACACTTTTAATCATTACATCATTGTTATTGTCAATGAAAAGTGATCATAGATTGTGTGATTTTTAAAGTCTAATGTCATGGTCAGGAGATATGGGTTATGACCATATTCACCTTTTAATCAAATTTTGAAACGAGAAAAATTTATTGAGAACTCATAATAATCATTTATTGCTTATACCTCTTTTCACATGTTACTATTCAAGGTTAAAGGTCAAGGTTGGGAAAATATTTGAAATCCTTTTTCAAATCCTTGTAACACTGTAACTCAATTGAAAAGTTTATGATTTTGCGAAAATGCTTTATTTAAACATTTAAAACACATTACACTTTTACTCTTTGCATGATCATTATACCCAATAAAAGGTGATGATAGATTGTGTAACCTTGAATTTAAAGGGCAAAATCACAGGATAATTTTGAAGTCAGAAATAGCTTTTTGAAAACTAGGGTTAAACATTTCCTTAAACAGCCACTCCATGAGTTGTTTGAGTCATATATGCCAAACTTAATCAATGGTGTCATTTGATCGCGAAGTATCGACTGTTAACGAAAAGACACATTTTAAAGATTGTTGTTTTTTTTTACAGTGACAATATGAAGGTAGAACGTCACAATTATGATCGAAAACCGGACCGTGGCGCGCGTCAAATAGTCAAACGTAATTTTGGAGACTTATCTAAAACAGCCAGGAGTGCAGTTAGGAGTTAATAGTGTTTGTTGGGTTATATAACTAGTATCCATGTATAATGGATGTGATATCTTTACCTCTTTGCATTAATAAGGCTGTTTTTAGATTTTCATGGAAAACCAGTATTTGTCATATATATTGAAAAATATGAAGTCAGAAGTAAAAACAATCCATTTTAATGGCTAGCGCTTTCAGCTCAACGAGCCTCTTTAGGCCATACATACAACGGATAATGCGTTGCCAAGCAACGTCATCGTGTACAACATGACGTCATTACATTAATACGTCACAATATAGGTTACAATAGGATACTTGTACAGCAAAACATTAAGTTCTAGAATTTAACCTCGGTGAAAACATTTTGATAAATCTGCTTTCTTTTGTTTCTAAAAGTTTATTGTTATCAAAATTTAATTTATACATTGGGAAAACTGAAAATTGCCCGTTTCCACACTCAGCTAAATGTTTACTCAATGGAATTGTACGGTTTTTTGGGTGATTAATCTGAGATCTGTGTAAATTCATGCGTAATTTTAACTTCATTTCAGTTTTTCCAATGTATTTTTCATTGCACCCAGAGCATGTGATGACATAAACAACATTTTTACTGTTACAATTAAGATTTTGTCTTACAGAAAACACTTTACTTTCATTCATATGTACAGAAGAGCCTATTATGATATTTTTACATGTAAGACAGCGTAAATCACCGCATTTAGATACAGTTGGTTCTAACTCACTTGAATCAAACTTGGAAGAAGTTAATAACTTACGAAGATTTTTAGGTTGTTTAAGACTGTTCACAATTTTTGATTTACACAAAACTTTTTCCATTTCTTTACTTTGATGTAAAATAGGTAGGTTTTTGTCAATTATTGCAGCAGCGCTCTGATGGTTAGGGTTAAAGGTGGAAACCAACGGGACAATGTTTTTATCACACAGTTTATTAGATTTAGGATCTCTGAGGCGACTTTGATCTAACACAGCGGCTTTCTGTACACTGTCTTGTACTAGACTTTCAGGATAGTTTTGTATCAACAAAAATTCCTTGAGTTCTTTTAAACGTTCCCTCTTTTTTTGTGTCATCTGTTACATCTGTTATATAGACATATATATATATATATATATATATATATATATATATATATATATATATATATATATATATATATATGTCTTTTGGACATGAAAAGTTAAGATTTTGTTATTCATATCACCAAATATGACATTTAAGATTGTATCTAATAAATAATATGTTATGAAAGTCACGGAGTGGCTCTTTAATATACCTTGACCTCATTTTCAAGGTCACCACGACACTACGTCCGTTCGGATTCTTGTTAACGCGATAACCCGTGAAGCTTAGCACCTAGAGTGTTCATATTTGTTGACAGCCTTCAATGGCAGAAGACTCAGACGCCAGTCGACTTTGATGACCTTGACCTCATTTTCAAGGTCACCACGACACTTTGACCACTGTGTAATACATTGTTAACGCGATATCTCGTAAAGCTTAGCACCTAGAATTTTCATATTTGAGGACAGCCTACAACAGCGGATGACTCAGGCACCAGTGGACTTTAAACGACACTGTCATCACTTTGTAATACATTGTTAACGCGATAACCCGTGAAGCTTAGCACCTAGAGTGTTCATATTTGTTGACAGCCTTCAAGGGAGAAAGACTCAGACGCCAGTTGACATTGGTGACCTTGACCTCATTTTCAAGGTCACCACGACACTTTGACCACTGTGTAATACATTTTTCATGCAATAACGGCAGGGGACATTGCCATTTTAGTGGCAAACACTTCTTGTAAGTGTGATTTCTTGACTTTAATATTCAATTGTTTTTTTGTGTTATATTTAGAAAAAATGCCCATGTGGCTGTCATGAAGGCGGAACTCTCAGTTTTGGGGCTGCTCTCCTTTTGCTGTGTCCTGCAAACTCTCATATAGTTGTTTCAACTAATGCTCAGCAGATTTTTATTGGAGCAAAGCATGTTACCTTTCATGTTCTTTTCTTTTGCACTAAATACTTTCTAAACTCATTGGCTGTTTGAGATCAATTTTACATCACAAAAAAGAAAGAATTGTCTTTAATTCCTTATGTTGATGACTTATGTAAATAAAGGCACATCAAGTGCCGTAAAAAGGGCAACTTTCAGACTTCGTATTTCTGAAACGAAATTGCTCACTCTACAACTTCATATTTCAATGCAAAGATAATATTTTTTTTCTTCAATTTCAAATATATTCTGTAAATTCTCACACAGATAAAGGTACAAAAAGCACCGAAAAAATGTTACAAGTTAAATGTAAAAAGAAAACAAATTAGTCTTTATTCTATGGTTATAGAGTTTTATAAACAACTGAAATATACTGTAACAGAACCAGTTTTTAAAATTTTTTGTGTTGTTGATGTCATTTTTAGCTCATCAGGTCTGAAAGACCCGATGGGCTTATGTCATGTCATGGCGTCCGGCGTCCGTCCATCCGTCCGTAAACTTTTCACTTTTTCGACTTCTTCTCCAGAACCAATGACTCTAGAGAGCTGAAATTGTATGTGCATACTCCTTGGCAAATGGGGATTCTAAATTGTAAATGGGGTCACAAGGGTCAAAACCTTAAAAATCTATTTTAATCTTCTTCTCCAGTTCCAAAAGGTCCAGAGAGCTGAAAAGTTGTGTGTAGACTTCTTGGCCAATGGGGATTCTAAATTGTAGATTTTGTGACCCCATGACCCCAAATGAGGTCAGAGGGGTCAAAACATGAAAAACCTATTTTCATCTTCTCCAGTTCCAAAAGGTCCAGAGAGCTGAATAGTTGTATGTAGACTCCTTGGGCACTGGATATTCTAAATTGTAGGTTTGGTGACCCCATGACCCCAAATGGGCTCACAGGGGTCAAAACCTGAAAAACCTATTTTCATCTTCTACTCCAGTTCCAAAAGGTCTAGAGAGCTGAAAAGGTGTGTGTAGACTCCTTGGCCAACGGGGATTCTAAATTGTAGGTTTGGTGACCCCATGACCCCAAATGGGGTCACAGGGGTCAAAACCTAATTTCATCTTTTTCCCTAGTTCCAAAAGGTCTAGAGAGCTGAAAAATTGTGTGTAGACTCCTTTGACACTGGGGATTCTAAATTGTAGGTTTGGTGACCACTTGACCCCAAATGGGGTCACAGGGGTCAAAACCTTAAAATCCTACTTTCATCTTCTTCTCCAGTTCCAAAAGGTCTTGATAGCTTAATAGATGTGTGTAGACTCCTTGGACAATGGGGATTCTGAATTGTAGGTTTGGTGACCCCTTGACCCCAAATGGGCAATGGGCCGTTTTTATTTGATTGTGAATAACTTGGACGTTGGGACAGGCTATCTTTCCTACACTGCCCATGACCCCATGGTCTAAACCCAAACACCTATTTCTATCAAAAGTTTGATGAGCTACAGAGCCCATGGCTCTATTTTTAGGTTTTCCGTTGAGCGTCACCATTTGCTTACTGAGAAATTATCCATCAATAGTTTTGTGGTTGAGGTATGATCTCCTGAGATCTTACTTTGGGCATTACCATGAGGTAACCAAGACAATTGTCAAACCACAATTATTGTTGTCCACGTACAATGTTTTTAGGAGATCGTGGATCTTGTGTCGGGCATCGCCATGAGGCAAAGACAATTTTCCCATGGTTATTTCCATTGTCAATGAATTACAAAATGGCAAATAAAGTTTGGTGTTATTCCTGGGTATCAAGCGTTTTGATATATATGTCGGCAGAGCGCTAGCATGTGTTCCATCGAGTGAACGAAATGTTAGGGCCAGGCACCCTGTTACTCCCGCCCGTCCCAAAGGCCAGGTCCGTGGAACCTCTCATACTCGAACTCTTGTTATCAACAAATAACAATCAAAACTTCCCTGACGTAGAAGGCAGTTGTTTGTGACTCGCCTTCTCGATGCCTAGGGAGTCAGAAAATGGCATCAAGTCAAGTCACCTAAGTCAAACGCTTAGGAAATGTGGCAGTTGAATTTCCATGAAGCTAACATTGAATTTCTCTGTAGAATAGGACATGTGTTCATGTGTGTATAAATTCTTGTCTATCAATTACAGATTGATGTGAAAGAGCGTGATGCCCGGAAGCCATCAAGGTGATCCATGCAAATGAAGCTTCTAAACTGGAATCTACAGATGAAAGTGATAGTGACAGTGATAGTGACATGATGCTAGTGATGAAGAAATAAGAAACATTGCAAGAAACATATTAGCTAGTACGGTTGAAACTGCTACGGCTGATACATCCAGAGAGGAAGAGTCCAGTGGCCTTGATTAGCAATATAATGAAATGGACACACATTTTGATGACCAAGATAACTTTATGGAGCACTTGGAAGAGGGGCCAAGGCTATGTGAACGTGTTGTTTGCATTTTACTGGTGACAAAGTGTTAAGGACCGTTTATAGAATTGGCATCCTATGGACTTTTTTGGGTTGATTTTGCATGAAGATGATTATGGATCAATGGCAGGAGAAACCAACAGATACATCCACCAACAGGTCGAGGGTAAGGTTCTGAAATCCTGTTCACGACTGAGGCAATGGTATGATATGAATGCTGAATTGATGAAAAAACTCATAGCATACAGAGTAACTTTTCTGAGTATTGGTCAACGAGTGATATGACGACGACGCCGTCTTTGCCATATGCATGATTCATGACAGGTTCTAGTTATTGCTCACATACGTATATTTGAATGATAACAATGGGATGAAACATACAACAAAATTTTTCACCAATCAATAAACTTGGCTATTTGTACCAAAGCGTGTTTTTTCTAGAGTTAAAAGCAGCATCAAAACATTTCCGTTGATGAAGGGTTGGTGTCTTGAAACAGCAATCTGAGTTTCAAAGTATACAAGCTGAAGAAGGATGGGGAAAAAGCCGTACATGTTTTGTGACTCACGCAGTGGGTGTTAATATGTTATTTTTATTATTTTACCAAGTTCCACTTCTACACTAGAACAACATTTGGTGATGGGAAAATGGATGGTCTAATCATGGATTTGGTGAAGGATTATGCTGTCAAAGGATATCATGTGTCCATGGATAATTTTTGTTCCTCTGTGGAATTGTATATAAACTTGGCAAAAACAGGAATTGGTGCGACAGGAATTGAGAATTGTGAGGAAATCGCAACAGGAATTGGGAATTGTGAGGAAATCGCAAAGGCATTCCTGAGAAGGTAAAGAAGGCACAGAAAAAACAGAAGAAAGGGGATATGATTGTCTATCGCAACCAAGACCAACTGGTTTGAGGTACAAGGACAGAAAGTCAGTGTTGCTCATGTCAACCCTAGAAGATACTGAAATTGTAGAGACAGGGAAGAAGAACCGAGTGACTGGGGAAGCAAGTACGAGACCACGTATTGTGCATGAATATAACAAATAAATGGGAGGTGTGGATCGGGCTGGCCAGATGTTGTCAAACACCCTGTTCAAAATGAAAACTCTCAAAGGGCGTGTGGGTTCATGTGTTGAAAGTTGCTTTGTTGAACTAATACATTCTTTATAAAGAATAAAATAGGATAAAACCATGAAAACAAGCTGCCAATTCAGACAAGAAATTCATGGTAGATAATGATCTTTTCTTTTTGAGTGGTAATAGAGACAGAGAAAGTCAATGTGAGCTGGCACTGAGTGTTCAATAAAAGCCGCATCACGAAGCTCCCATAATCTTTTGCAATTCATATCTTTTGAATCGGGTGGCGAAACTTCATGATTTTTACATCAATGCATTAAAGAGAAAAGAAATGGCCTTGATTCAATATGACATTTGCTTACACAAATATGTTGCAAATAAGACGATGCAGTGTACCTATTGAATTTCTTGTTTTGTATTGCCCGGATGTTCGCCTGGATGTGCCTGCACTAGCCGAGAAGAACGTTACTGTAGTAATTAAGCAGTGCTGTTGCTTAGAGCAATGACAGTGGCATGCTGGTGTTCAGGGGGATAACGGTACTAATGAGCACGCAGGTTACAGACTGCCCTGGGGGGATTTAGTTCTGTCTAATAATTTTGTGGGGTTGGAACATTCTCAGGGTACTCCCCAATCGTCTTTGGCAGCGTATAACTTTTGAATTGGAAGACATATACTATCAGTGTTGCTCATGTCAAGTTTTCAGCATCATAAAGAAGAATAAATTGTCTACAATTCCATATATATTACATGTATGCACTTTCAGTATTGGGGATTTTATTAAACTGGAATTAAAGACATTCTTTAGATACTTGTAGATATCTAACTTAAAATCATATTGTAAAAAAAATATGTTGTCGTTAAGAGGAATAATATATCTTCAATTCCATATATGATTATAAATTGTGTGACCAGATTTAATAATTTTATTTAACTTGAAATGAAGACTATCTTTAGATTATAATAGAAATCGTTCTAGGTGAGTTAAGAATTTCATTCAAAGTGTTTAATACGTATCGCTTATTTGTTACGGTATTCACGGACTAATTTTGTATGAAAAGACCATTTAAATCCATGTGAACACACAATATATTGTAAAAATGCTCTCGTCTGGGGGTGCTAGATAATGTAGCCACAGGGGCTAATTAATCATTAACGGTCGTTCAGCGGGTGCTGGAAAATTCAACCATGGGGTCAAAACTGGTCAACTTTGTCAATTGATGTACCAAGATTGAAATGAGAAAAGATATTGTTGTTTTTTAAGTGTTGACTGATTGCTGCTGTGACTCAAGTAATGGACTAGCCTATGCTTTGAATATGTAAATGTATACATGTAGGTATGTACGAGCAACAGATAAAACTGGAGTTTTAAAGACTTTGTAGCGGGTTTAAGGGGTTCATGAACAATGGTGTGTCAGTAATTGATGGGCCTGTTCAACCTGTTCCCTGACAAGTGTGTAGTTTGCTGGGGTTGCAGATATATGAGGGGAAATCAAATAGTTTGTAGAATGACACAGAAAACAAGAACAAAGTATCACGTTTTGCATTTTAGCGATGTTCCAGCTTCATTATGCCATTCTTGTAAAAACTCTTCATCCTTGGTCTCAAGAAATCTCTCCATGCTTCCTCTGTTTGCTTTGTGTTTAGTTTCAGGGTCAAAGTGATGTACCCATGTCTCATTCTGGGTTACTAATCGTATCAGGAAATTATAACTCTCTCCCCTGAATCGATCCAAAAGTTACTTTTAAATGTCTAGACGTTTTTGTTTCTGGTCAAAAGTTAACATCTTTGGCACCCATCTTGCAGACAACATGCACATATGAAGAACATCTGTAATTATTGTGTACACTGACCCAAAACTAATGCCCAGTGTCTAAGTCATGTGCTGAATGGTCACACATTTCTTTGGATGCACAATGTTGTGAACAGCATCAACTTCAACATCACTGATGGATGTTCATGGCAAACCTTATCTTGCATCATCTTCAACACTCTGATGGCCACGTTTAAATTCAGCAACCCACTTTGCAACTAAGGAGAATGTAAGGGATCCATCACCCAATCTATTGACCACGCCTTCATTGATTTCCCATGCAGACATTCTCTTTCCTGAACAAATACTTGATGACCGCACACTTTTCAACATTCATTGTTCCAGTCTCTTCAACCCTATGCCCTTGGGATGAGACATCTCGAAAATTACTCTACAGATGGTTGCAAAATATTGTCACTAGCTTTAGAAAATATTGCTTTTCAGTTTTATAGATAATTTTGATGTAGTGGATTGTTTCATCATGCTTATTCTACAAACCTTTTGATTTACCCTCATAGACTTGGTGTCTAGAAGCAGTGAGAAAGTAATTACAAGTGTCTCATGACTAGACCAGAGAGTGGTAGAGGATAACAAGTAAGGTACAAGCATGAAGAGCAGAAAGCTGTTCCGCTGCTGTTGGAGCTGACTGTTGAAATTTGAAGAGAGGCTGAAGCAGAAAGTTATTTTTTAGTTTTTTATTTTGCTTTTTTTTCAGGTATACATACATGGTGACATACAGGGTAATATATAAAAACATGTTATTCCATATACATACAGATTCAAAATAAATACATTGTTAATTGTTTAGGAGAGTTTAAACCGTTATTCATAATTTCTAAATAAAATATGCAAAATAGACCACAATTTCAGGAAATACGATTCCTGGTCTTGATTAATGTAGATATATTTTGTAATATCATAATATTGTATTATTTGCCTTTTGATATATGCTATATTTGGAATAAACCCCTTCTTACTACAATAGTATATGATATTCTTAACTAATATGATCACAGCATTTAAGGCGTAATTATTTTTTCCTTTCACTCCAAATAACACTTGAGAACTCGTAAAACTAAGTTGTACATCAACAGTGTTAAGCCACATTTTAAGTTCACACCATATATTTTTCACCCTGCTACACTCCCAGAACATATGATAAATAGTTTGTCTGATTCATTGCAAAAAGCGCAAAGTGGGGTATCAACGTATTTTATTTTATGAAGAAAATGTCTTGTTGGCAGTATTCTATGGATGATTCTATACTGTAGCCATCTGAGATCAGTGCTAGGAGTACATTTGTTTGCACTTGTGTTAAAACATTCCCATTCTGAATCAGTATGGTGAGAACCAGTGACTTGTTCCCATTTATCATAGCAAGGGAGTTTAACAAAGCGCGAGTCAAGTAACAGATCATATAGTTTCTGATGACCTAAAAGAGTATTTGTACATTTAATTATGAAAGGATATACAGGATTGCATAACTTACTATCGAATATAGTAATACCTATTGAGTTAGCATAATATAGAACTGCACGTCTAATACCTTCGTAATGAAGAAAGTTTGTATCAAGGGAGTACACGGTACACAATTCTTCCTTTGAGTAAAATTTTCCATTTTCATTAAATAGATCATTCACAAATATTATACCGTTTTTTACCCAGCTTCTGTATAAAATACTCTTATTACCAACCTTTATGCAGTCATTATTCCATATACTTTGAGAAGCAGATTGCTGTTTGAGCTGACAAGTCTCAGATGGAGAGCTGTTGGTCTAGAAGCTGACCAGTGTCATATGGTGATTGACCTCTGTAGGCAGGTGCTGGTAAGAAGGACAACCTCTGGTGGGACAAAAATGTTGAATCTGTGTTGAGAAGACGATGAAGAGAATGAAGGCCTACAGTTTGATGTTTCCCTGCATACCTGGAGCTGCAGATACATCTGAGCCAGAAGACCAAAGATGATCGACACGTGACATGTGAAGTGTCTGAAGGTTTTAGAAATCTGACTGATTTAACATTTCTATTTTCAAGAAACCATCAATGCTAGGTTTCTCAAAGTTTTGAAATTGTCATCTTTGTAGGATAGAAACTTAGATGTTTAAATTTACCTTGAACAGACAACAAATAAAGATGTAAATGAAAATATTTAATACATAGTAATTATATTATATTTGGGTTTTGGAGGTTCTCAGGTGTAAGTGGCCGATGCCCGAATTGATCCTGTGCGGCAGGAGTAAGAAGGTACAGTGGGTTGCGCGCCCGACTGCATGCCCATGCGCTGGGCTGGATAGTGATAATGGTAAGGGTTGCGCACCCTGATCTGGAAGCTCAATTGATGTTGAGGGAGCAGAGGGTGTTCGTACCCTTGCTACTGAGCTTCCAGATTATATGAATATATAAATAATGAAGGGGGGAAATAATCCGCTGTGGCGGACTACCCCATATTGTATGGTATAAATGAATGGGATGAATGAAATACCTGAGAATCCCCCAAAGTTATTTATATTTGAAAGAAAATGTAATGAAATCAATTGTCAGTAGTACAGACATGCAGTAGATATAATATTTTGAAGAATATTGAGCTTTTGCAATACTACTTTGAGCGTCCTTGATGGTGGATTTTGCGGTATGTATGTATTATACATAGCAGTTAGAGGTCCATCAACCTAGTGTCTTGATCAGGTGATCGGGTACTCCAGCTGCTGCTGCTGTTTTTGCTGCGCCTATTCTGAAGGAGTGACCATTAAAGAGTTCTGGGTTATATCCAGCCGAGCGCAATACTAGTCGCAGATGACTAAGGAAGAATTGTCTACTCAAAGCAACACCACCTGGAGTGAGGAACAAAGGAGAGGCACCATCCCTACTGGAGATGTTCCTACTAATGAGATAACACCGTAAATTAGCCACAGGGCAAATGACTGAGTTGGTACTATATAATAGTAATGGTGTGCCCTGTCTGAAAGGATCAGTCTTTGATGTTTGGAGGGTGAGGTTTGACATGTCAGGCGAGAACACAACGGAATGAACACATAAATGAATCAGTGGATTGAATTGATCACATGTAAATTCTCCACAACATAGAAATCAAAGAAGGCAACGCAGCACACTGCCTTCATCAACACACTTAAATTTAAGCACAAAGCACCATGGTTTAACGCTACACATATATCCATCAACACTTGGTTGGTGATTGGTAGGCGCTTGTTTACAGTGGCACCCTGTCGACGTTGGATAGCTTTCTCAAGTGCCGTAAGGCGCAACATCCTCCCACTTATATAAGGATTATTCATACCATAGCGAAGATATAAGAATCTGATGCCACATAGGTAAGACTTGATCGTTGAGTATCTCAACTTCAGTTAGGAGTGGCAGTAGGTGAGGTGAATTCCAGACTACATCACAGAGGCACATGAAGGTGATATAGTTGCTGAGTCCTGTTCTGTACACGCCTAGTGTCGTCTGTGACACCGCTGATGACCACAGGTTCTCCAGGTCTCTCTTCACCTTGTTTCTCTGCGCTGTTGGACCACCTCCGGGGTTGGAAACATTAGAGCTGATATTGGAGGGCAAGGTGTTGGGATGTCTTCGGCTTCTGGTGCTAGTCGTCTGAAGCGTGATATCTGCAAACGTGATAGAGCGTCACTTATAGCATTATATTTCCCAGGTACATGCTTAGTATTAAAGTTGAAATGGCACTGAATGTCTGTTAACGTTAAACGTCGTACAAAATTCATAATAATGGTTGACCTAGATCGTCCTTTGCGAATTATCTCAACAGTGGCCATATTGTCACAATAGAAGCAAACACAACATCGAGCCCATGTTGAGCCCCACAATACAGCCGCTGTGACTATAGGATACAGTTCTAACAAAGCTATGGACAGTTCATCCTTTGCAAGGTCAAAAAGGTCCTTGGGCCAAGTAGCTGCAAACCACATGTTGCGATGAAACCCTCCATATCCTGTAGAGGCAGCTGCATCTGTGAACAATGTGAAATCTATTGACTCCTGAATGAACAGAGAAATTCCATTCCATTCCTGCAAAAAACACTTCCACATCTCGAATTCAAGTTTGCAGACTGATGACAGGAATACTTTGTCTTTCAAGTCCTGAACAGAGTGAACCAATGTCAGAAGGAAGCTGATGAAAGACCGATCTGGTGGTATCACACGTAAAGCAAAATTCATGTGTCCTAGAACCACTAACATTTCACGTTTAGTAACACAGGTATTAGATGTTAGGCTTGCAATGATCTTGCACAAACGTTTAATCTTCTCCAATGGAAGACGAGCTTCCATGTTCACAGAGTCTTAGTTAGGTTACCCCTAAATATTCTGGGCATGTGGTTGGACCCATTATCTTGTGCTGAGCTAGGGGAATATTGAGATCACATTTTAACATTTGAAGCAAGGCAGTCAGAGTACGTTCTCCTTGAGTAGGGTATGGTCAAAGCAAATGAAATCGTCTAATAGATGGAGGATGTTGGAGATTCCGTAATGGTTTTGAGCTATCCAACATATAGCAGTTGACAAAGTGTCAAAGATCTTCGGACTGGAGCGGCAGCCGAACACAAGGCGAGTATAGTAGTAGAACATATTCCTCCATTGGAATCCATGAAGGTGCCATACAGAAGGATGCAGAGGGCAAAGTTTAAAAGCATCTGATATGTCAGTTTTACACATGACAGAGCCAACTCCTAGTGCTTTAATGTGTTGAATAGCGTCATCGATCCTCACCTACTGTAGTGAATATTTGTCTTTGTCTATGAGGGAATTAAGACTAGCGTTAAGATTGTCATTGTGAGGGGCAGACATGTCCACAATTAGTCGCTTCTTCTTAGAATATTTTCCTTCCACCATTCCGATAGGGTTGATACGATGGTAGGGGAAGGGTGTTGTGGTGAAGGTGCCAATTAAGAAACCTTTGTCATGCTCAGAATTTACTAAACTATCCACTGCTTGTGCGTTTGATGTTCCCCAGGTAGACAGTAAATTCTTGCAAATTACACTGTTAGTTGGAGGGTGGTCAATGCCTGTGAGAAATCCGAAGTTGAAGCCTTGAATAAGAGAAGACACCATCTCTCTATCCGGATGATCCAGTGTGTCGCCAAGAGAGGAGAGTTGACTGGGGTTGGTGTTGCATCTAGTCACTCTGGGTTGTGGGGTGTCTTGTGCCTGCTGCAGAGTTTACGAGGATGAGATTTCCGACAGGTGAGACAGACATGAAGATACCTGCATTTCTCTTGCTGGCAGTGATCCAGGTTGAAGTTATTGCAAATGGCTTGACTGTTGTGGAAGACGACAGGATGGCCTCTGGAGTCGTTTGTATCCATACTTGACTTCCAGCTATATTGAGACCTCGATGTAGTGGCACTGGTAGTTGTGTGGTGACCAGCTGAAGTTGATAGAAGGCAGAATTGAGTCGAGTGGGTTATCTCGTTGCAGTGCTTGCAATGGCTGTACTTCTTAGAGTGGAAAACTCTGATATAGAGGTCCCTTCCATCTTGCTCCAGTCAAGGGGTTGGTTCAGTTGTGCAATCGCCGCTGCGGACTTGGCAGAGAACATCTTATGATATACGTAGAATAGTTGTTTGTCTTCTTCCGCCAGATTGATGATCAGTGTTTGATATCTTGTTAAAGACTGAATGAGGTCGGGGTACACTTCCGTTATGACATTCTTGTAGCGTTCTAAAGCTTTGATAAATTGTTGGAGGTTTAGTGGCTGTTGCAGTCTGTGGTCAGAGGAAGGCTTCAGGTGAAGTTCTCCATTCCCGAGTTCAATTTTTCTGGGGTTTGGAGCTAGTTCATCAGGGCAAAGTAGAAGGGCAAGATCCTTACCCTCTGTTGCCATTTGAGCGGGGTATTTTTTGTGGAAACGAAATTCAGGACTTTCCTGTTTACAAATATATATGATTTTTATATGATTCTTTTCACACTTAATTTCAAATATGTACATGAGGTTAACATTTCAGTTGTTCAAGATTTAACAATTTGACAAAGAATAATTATAAAATGTATCAATCAAAAAAGAAAAACTTTGTGAAATGAAGCCAATCATCGGAGCTACGAATGTGAAATGCATTACTACGACAAAATTAATTATTTCTTAATTTTGTCAATGAATTAGCATAATACAGCACATTTGATTTCTCGCAATGCTAACATTTCAAGATGGCGGATGGTCAGGCACCAATCATGCTACGGATCTAAACTTTTGTAGGTTTAAGACCAAGGTGTGTTAATTTTCATGGTCCTACCCCCAAAAATTAGGGTGTGGCAGGTTTCATATGGTTTGCAAGAGTTGCAAATGTGGTAAAAACGAGTTTTAGAGCTGGTATTTATGTATTTCTTCGGTTTAGATATGTGTACGTAATTATAATACATCAGTATTTACGATTATAACTGTGTCTTACATATTCCTTTATCCGTTAGTGAGTATTGGAAGTTATCCTAGGTCGTCTGTCAGTCAGTTTGTGTTTTGGTAGCCATGTTTTAATGC
Organism: Phorcus lineatus; assembly: GCA_921293015.1. Classification (NCBI taxonomy): domain Eukaryota; kingdom Metazoa; phylum Mollusca; class Gastropoda; order Trochida; family Trochidae; genus Phorcus; species Phorcus lineatus. The sequence continues at coordinate 15,860,192 of OV121089.1, forward strand.
AGTCCATAGCTGTTTAATAGGAGCACTCGGATTGGTTGGGAGGCTGGGTTGCTGGCCAATTGCAGTCCTTCTTGTTTCAGTACTCACTACGGAGGGGTATTTAAGTGCTGTAGCGCGGGTAATTCGTCAGTCTGGATGATCAGCCAGCTGATCGAGGTGAGAGCATTTTTGCCCGCCGTAAAGTTCTCTTTATAGAGCTATACGTACTGACTACAGAGCAGGCCCCATAAATATAATGATTTAGATTAATAAAGTTTATTCTTTAACTTTTTTTGGAAAGGTTAGACGGGATGGGTAGATCCATTTCTTTGCCGGCGGGGTGGGTCTATTTATCTAGTATTTGATTAGAGAAAGATTAGTGATAGGAAAGAAGTAGGGATAAGTGATGTTTTGGTATAGTTATTAACATAAGTGAAATGTTGATCTCAGGTATGTTTGAGAGTTCAAATGGCGTCAGTGGCTTCATTTGTATAATGTTTGCCACTATTTCTCAGAGTTTAGCATTGTATTAGTAGTGAATCTTTATTTACTGGGTTCAGTTGAGTTGGCTTCAGTGGCTTCATTTGTATAGTCCTTGTTAATATTTTGTTAAATAAACTTAAATAAATGGTACCTTTCATTGTATGTCATTCATCCTGCTTTATCATTTAAGAACTTGTGTGTTATGGAACCAGTTTGGCGGTTGAGGCTTATTAACACCCATTAAAAAAACTACAAAACGCAAAGTCCGCTGAGACATGTCTGACCGCCAGACTCGTACTATTACACAAATAAAAAAGGCTAACCATTTTGAAAGCTAACTAAGGGTGTGGCAGGGAATCATATGGTATAACAAGGTTTCAAATAGAGGTTAACCATTTTGAAAGCTTTGTAAAATGCTCAGTTTAATCATGTTGATGTTGTAATGAGTATTTAAAAGAGCCCAAGTTCATGTCTATAGTCAAATGGATAAAGAAAACATAGCATAACATAAAATGAAAAGGTCTGAGCAATATTAAAGTACATGATCGCTGCTCGTTAAGACTGAATTTTATTGACACTGGACTGAGCAGTCACAGTAACCAGAGATAGGCATAAGGTAACCAGATACCTTTGCAATAATCTGGTTATTGCAAGGGGTTTGGTTGATGTAAATTGTTATGGATTGATAACTAAGGTCAGAAGATGGAGGTAGGATGTGGTTGAGAAGTGATATTTTGCAGTTTAAAGCATTTTTAACTTGTTTTGCATTTAGTGCTTATAGAGAGAAAAGAATGAATCAAATATCGTTTCTTACCCAAGCGGGCACACCTAACTTTAGAATCCCTCACCAAATTTACCTCTCGTGAAAATAATGTTTTATTTCATTCGAGAACACTTTTCTTACCGGACATGCGCAGGCGCCATTTGTCATTGAAGTGAGAGGTGTTAGACTTGACGCCATATTTATGTTTACCGTGACTTTTGCCAGGTTGGCGGTTTTGAATTTTTTTAACCTCTTTGGGTACAAATTGTTGATCTTATTTCGCACTAGACCCCCCACGCTAATATTTGTATCTTGTTGTTAGTATTATTGTTCAGGGATCGTCACATTCATGATTTCAATAACTATTGTTACTTTTTGTGTCAGTAGGTGAAGGTTTTCTTCGATTTCGACAACACACTGGGTTTTTCCGGGCGTCTGATTGACGCTTTGCAAAGCCTTGGATACATTTCGACGATGTTATTTAACCCTTGGATCCCCTCTTAGATGATTCATTTAACAGAGGTTAAATAGTTATGTCATTTTAGGTTGGTGTCAGTCATTTTGTGTAAGAATTGCCATATTTATTTTTAACGTGACCGAGTGATTCGGTGTTTGATTCGCGGTGCATCTAGTTTCGATTACTGACAATAGGTTTTGAGTTAACCCCTGGACACATCATGATATTCTCATCCCTTTGATTAGATGCATTTAGTAATAATATCTATAAGTATTTTAACAGTATCTTAAATGCATGTAGTAGCGTGTGAATTTAGTTTCATTTACCGTGGAAGTTAATGAAAACATCAAAATTGCACTTAGTAACCTAGGCTAGGTCTTTCCTGTGAATCCTTCCAAGTTTTGTTTAAAAATAAATATGTTCATTCAAAACAAAAAATGTTACACTAAATAATTCCTTACAGATATAATGACGCTTAGTCGTAAAAACACTAATGTGACCAATATGGGCAGCATCATAAACGGGCAAATTACAAAAACATAACGTAAACAAAACATCACCATTTCTGTCATGACATTTTCCCCAAGTAACCTCTTCCTTATATGGAAACATTTGTCACGTGAGATAAGAATTGACCAATCAGCGATCAGATACGTCATCGGGATTTTCCCTTGATTGCCAAAGATCGGATGGATGTTTTTGATTAATACTAAAATTTGTGTTTAAAACTAATGTCTTTCAGACAAAGTTTTAAATAAAACTTTTGCTGATAGACACGAAAATGACGTCTATTTTCGTCTAAAATGTCTCCTTACGGAGATCAGCCCGCTGGCGCTTGCTTCTCTTATATATAGGGCGCCGCAGGCACGTGAACTGCCTTCGGCATTATTAACATTCATCACGAGAATTTTATGGCGAGGGATTTTAAAGGTGATCCATGGGCACAAATATGCCGGGTATTCATAATGGTCACGGGAATTACAGTTTTTCTAAAAATAACTCTAGATCTGATTGGCTGACAGAACTTTTTTTTCTCATTCGTTCAGTGAGTCCGTGTCGAAGAGACGTCTAAACAAACATTTTTAAAAATTTCGTATGAAATAATAACAAACGTAAAATGGTTTATATATGGTCTTGCTAATTATATGATCCACAAACATGTAAACATGTTGTTGGTCACGCATGAATACAATGTATTTTATCTGGAGAAATAACAGGTATGTATCTTAGTCTTGAACATAAACAATACAAAGACTGATGAGCTAAAGACCTAATGCCTCTATTTTACTCTTTTCAGAGGCTATGTCTATGCCCGTGTCCAAGATGTTGGCCCAGGTAGAATAGCATGGTGCAATGGATCACTACTATACAGACCACAGAGTTTTGACAGCGAAGGAAACCAGATACATTTCGCCCAGCTGTTGAACCCAGCAACATTGCAGGTATGTTTTTAAAAAAATCCCAATCATTTATAGAAGAACAGTACCATTAAAAAATCAAGTATCCACTCAACATTTACCATTGATTTACTGTTCTTACAAAGGCTTTTTGGTTATTGTTTCATTGCACTTCAAGCCTGAAGGCATGATCAATCATCTTGTGTCTGTCAATCAGACGTCGTCTATAAATTATAAATTCACCCCCCTCCCCCCAGAAATGCTACACTAAATAAGCTGAAATTTTCTTCGAGACATCTTGCACCTAAGCTGTCAAAAGTTTGACATGATATGGGGCGGTATTTATCAAACAACTAAGTCGAAACTTAAGTTTTGACTTAAGTTTTTATTTTTTTACTTAGCCAAGTCGAAAACTTAAGTCAGTATTCACAAAGAGACTAAGTCAAAAACTTAGCTCAGTCCGCGAGAAAAACTTATGTTAATTTCATATTATGCGCGCGTATGGTTGTTAGAGGGAATCCCATGACGTAAACATCCGGTTTGACGGAATTCCCTGTTGAAAGTACATCGGCAACGACTTGGATTATTTTGGAAGAAGAAATAAAAAAGAGAAGGCCAAACTGGACCAAAGACGAGTGTCTGCTTCTAGCAGAACTCGTCAAGGCAAGGAAATACAGGTTAGAGGGGACGTTTGGGCCCCGAGTGACTTCTGCAAAGCGGCAGGAGGCGTGGCAGGTGAGCGAATCGTGTTTGTTTACATTTCACATAGACTTGCTTTAGACTGCGATTATCAATCATCTTCAAGGATTATTCTCTCATTACTAAGAACTATAGGTATGTTGGTTTCTTTCTTGAACAAATGAATAATAAAGTTATCTCACAGACCGAGCCTTTTAGCAATGGCAAAATAACTTCATCAAATCTTTGAAATTACGATCCCTAAGAAGGTCCATATTATTGTGGGTCTTATCATTATATATGTTTATTTGTAATAACATTTACATGATTTTGATTTTTTTTTAAAACTTGACAATTATCCTAAAATATATGAAAACGTTAAATACCATCTGACAAAAATATATATATATTGTTTTTTTTATAATTGGTTCTTATTTTTGTAATAAATGTAATGTTATTTTGAACACATGTGAAACATTGAGTGCATTTTCCATGTGTACATATGTCTAATATTTGAATATCCAACTGTTCATAAACAAAAGTACACGCCATATCAATTCCATCACTGAATAATTATTTTGAGAATTTAAAACTTTGTCTAAAGATTGTTAACTAAAATATCAACTGTATAGTTTATTGATGGGTATTATTATCATTATTATCTTTAATCAGAAAATAGCGGACGAAATGAATGCGTCTTCGACAATAATGCGCACGAAGGAGAAGGTGGAGAAGAAGTCAGCAAGAAGTCTTACTCAACCTTCTCCTCCAATACAACAGCAACTGGTAGGACATTAACTCTAAATTATATTGTTATCATCTAATTTCAATATTTAGACAGAAGTACTAAAACACTTATTTCTTGGTATTAAGGCCACCGACTGCATTCCTAAAACATTTAACGTTTCTAATGGGTTTACAGTTAATTGCTACTTATATGATTTTGAGATTCCAAATTTTGTTACTGTTTGTGGTAAACACAAAAAATACTTTGACCATCAGGAGGCGGACCACCACCAACACCTCTGAGTCAAGTAACTGATGCTGAGGTTGATGTGGTTGGGCGGCACAACGTCACCTTGACTGGAGGATGTGATTCCACTCTCTTCAAGTTGAATTATATAGATGACACAAACGACATGTAAGAATTTCAGAATCAAATGATAAATAATGAAATAAGTTTCAACAAAATCTTCACGAGAATAAATTAATTTCAGTTGCATTGAGACTTTATTACAATGAAAAAATCCTTTCAGTATAGAATATAGAATGAGATAATTTTATGTGACATAATTTTAATCATAATGTACAAGTTCCTGAAAGGAGGCAAATTTCTTGGTACTGGTAAATTTTTAAATTCACAGTGAGTGCAAGGTGAAACATCAGTTTGTGTGAACTTACACAAGTGTTATATAGGAATTGAAATTGAAACTCTGCTACAATACCGAATGTATCAATTCAGTTTGAAAAAATTATTTAAAGGATAAATATTTCTGACTTTTTGTGTTGTTAGATCCAACCAGCAAGCACATTATTTCTTTTCATTTTTTAATAATTCATTTCTCTCAGCTACTGAAATAAATCACTTTCACTAATAAAGTGATTTTCCGAAAATGTTCATCTAAGTTTGAATTCAGCACATAGAAATATGTGATAAATCTACAGATGAATAATTTTCTTTTAAGCTATTCTCCATGCTTGAAATGCCACAGCCACAGCCACAGCCACAGCCACATCATCAGCATCAACACCAGTGACCTTATCAGCACAAGCTACAGCATCATCTTCCTCAGCAGGGAACTCTCTTGAGGTTCTCCTAAAGGAAAAAATTAAACTTGAAATAGATTGTTTAAAGTTAAAGAAAGAATATTACAAAATTAAGATCTCCAAAATTGAAGATTGAATTACCATATTCGACTTAATAACCGCCCACTCCCCTATAAGCACCCACCCACCACGTTTTTGACTGAACAATATGCGTCCTGATTTAGCGCCCACCTCTCAACATCGCTTACCTTGCATGCTGATTCATTGAAGAAGGTTTTTCAGTCTTGCAATAAGTCTTTTACTTCCACTAAAGTGAAGAATACAGGGTATTTCAAGACCCCCAGCCACCATCGAATGTCTATATATGTTTCAGTCACTTCACATTCAATGTGTCCGCCATGTTTTAGAAAACACGGAAATGTCTTGCTCAACTCTTTTGGCAAATGTCCCACAATTAATGATGACTTAATTACACAAACTGCAAATCGATCATGAACGTTATTTTCCTCTCTTTTTGTTTTCAAACTGTCTCCTATTTCTGGTTGCCAAATTTCTCTGTACACGTGAATTCCACGAATATAACTTTAGTTAGAAAACACTTTCAAGACTAAACTTGAGGACAATTTTTATCGTTTTAAATAGCGCCCCCTTTTACCAATTTTTTAAGCGCCCCAGGCGCTTATCACGTCGAATACGGTAATAACATCTGATGACCATCTTTCAGTCTTTAGCTCATCAGGCCTGAAAGGCTCAATGGGCTTATTGAATAATTGCTGTCCGTCCATCCATCCATAAACTTTTTGCATTTTTGTTTTCTCTTTATACACTCGTCCTAAGAAATTTGGGAGTTTTTGTACAGCTGCCTTAGGTAATCGGGGCAGTAAATTGTAGATTTAATGATTCTGTGGCCCTTAAAATGATTCAAGTTTGTGGTCCTTTTGAAGTTCATATGGTGACCCTTTGACCATTTTTAAATTAACTTTTACAAAACCTGATGAGCTACAGAGTCAATGGCTCCATTTTTTCTCATATAAAGGTACTTCAGTAGACGCTAAATGTTGTAAATAGAGCCATTGCCACTCTATTTAATTAGAGTTAAGTTAATCTTTGAAGTTATGTGAAAGTATTTAAATGTTTCATGTGTTTATTCACAGCTTTGTAAATACATTCAAGTTGCTGGTTTGTTATTTCCAATTTTATGTTAAAATCCAAATAATTCTCACAATAATCCTATTTTCATAGTCACAAACTCAAAAGAACCAAATGAATTGAAATTGAAAATGTCATGAATTAAAAAAAGATTAATCAAATACATAGGGAAAGTTAGTTACTTTCAATTAAATTGATTAGAATGTTTGTCCATCTAACCTATATTTTGAATTTCTATTTAGGAATAATTTAATATATTTCTCATTAGAATACTTTGACACAAACATAAGTATCACCTTCAAACAGGTTTTATTAGTAGTACTCACAGTGAAAGTGGTTATTAGCGAACTGTTCCCTGTATCTGAGACGTACCTGCTACTGCAGGAACTATCATTGGACCCCCATCTAGCTGTCGTACTTGACCTGCTGGACCCCCATCTGGCAACGGCACATTCCTATCTTATGAAATATTGTGGAGTACTGCACAAGCAGTGATAACCTGAAATAAGCAGTGTTATCAATGTAATCAAACACTTTTTATCCTTAAAAAAATACATACATGGCATAATCCAACAGAGGCGATGGGGGTTCTTAGGGACTGAAATGGGTTTTTTTCCTTCTCAATGGGGGTTTTTAGGGTCTGAAATGGGTTTTTTCCTTTTTTTGCAGAACATATGATTTATCGTACCTAAAAATAACAACTCATTGTTTAACAGATAATTTATCGAGATAATATCTTATTATTTTTAGATAATATTTCAAACCTCATTGCAGGAATTTTGGTACTAGCTAATTGTAAATATTATGTTTTATTTGAAAAATAACTTTATATTGTGACATATAAATCTATAAGAATCAAGACAGTTATTTCTAACATAAATCATAATACAAGTCTTTTAAACAGGATCTCAATAATTAATATGAGAAGTTTGCGACTGTCATGCAAATTTTTTTGTTTTATCATTATTATCTTAATCAACTTAGATTGAATTATCACTTATGTGTAAAGGGTATCATTATAATGTGTGGTAATAAACAATGTTATGAAATCATGTTATATCAATGCTGGATGTCATTAAGTTATTTCATTAATTAATGTGACCCCGGTAATAAATAGAACATTCTAATCAGGATGATTTCATAATTTTTATTACATACCCATGTAATCTTACGATAGTAATACGTAATGAAATACAATGAATTCCGTATTGCACTCCTCAATCCATATTGCACTCCGTATTGCACTTCTCAAGGAACTACTTTCTCAGCGAGAGAGGTGTCATGTCAGCTATTTTTAGAATTTAGGTCAGGGGAAACCCCATATGAATGAGGCAAACAAACGCACATAATTTGATTCAGACATCCCTGAATGTTTTTATCAGAATAAATTTACATTGTTTCACAATTATAGATAAAAAATAATAACAGTAATATAGTTTCAAGGGTTCAAAGTATGACTTCTGGTCAATTCTGAGGCAGCAACATTCATGGGGGATCGTTTCATATTAACTTCAAACTTTTCTTCACAAAAAAATTCAATGAATGTCCCTCCAAAACGTAGACACGCCATCATTGATAGTGATTCAGATTCTGAGTGAGTACTGTCATTTCCTTTCGTTGAACTGTTCTGTAACGACATCTCTCCGTGTTCACATGTTCAACTTTTGAATATGTTGTGAACGAACTTTGCCGAATGTCAACGAATGTTTCAAGTTATGAATGTTTATATTGTATTCGAATGAAATGTTGATATACATGTAAGTGATATGCACGTGTCATTAAAGAATTTTTAAACATGTGAACAAATATCTTGCGTCTGTTTTTTTTTTCAAATATTCATCACAGTTTTGTGTGCACTCTATTGCCATGTGACGTCATAGGTGGAGGAATGTGATGATGTAATATTTCGTGAAAGGGTTGGCGGAGTAATTTCTTTAGGTCAAGACAACACGTAAACACTCTTCTGTGTTCGGCTTTATTTGAAGTAAATTAAACAAAAAAAGGGTATGTAATAAATATAGAACATCATTCTAGTGCATTTTTTCGTTTGTATTGAACTGGTAGAGTGACTCGTAGAAGTCACAAAGAGCAAAGAAACAACTCGTTCTGCGAACTCGTTGTCCAATTCTTCTTTCCACACAGCTTCTTGTTTTCTTGTGTGATCTACAAAAAAATCATTGAATTTGATAAATTCTTTAAGCATACATTTTTAACAGACTTAGTTATATGGTATACAATGGGGACAGATTTTCTCAAAACTATTACACCCAGAGAGTGAAACTTTAGTTATGGATACACCTGATGATACTCTTGATCGAGTTCGAAAGCCAATATCGAAATTTTATTTTTTAAAAAGTTACGGCCCTTGATTGCTCAATTGGACTTGGAGCAATTAACAGATCTGTTGCTCCGATGGGGACAGATTTTCTCAGAAACTATTACACCTGGAGGAGTGAAATTTGAATTATGGATACACCTGATGATACTCTTGATCGAGTTTGAAAGCCAATTCCGAAATTTTATTTTTGATGGAGTTTTGGCCCTTGCTTCTGAAATTGGACTTGGAGCGATTAAAAGGTCTGATGCTTCAATGGGGACAAGTTTTCTAAGACAGTATCACACTTAGGTGAATGAAATTTTGTTTTTGGACACACCTGTTGATGCTCTTAATCGAGTTCAAAAGCCATTTCAGAAATATTATTTTTCACAAAGTTATGGCCCTTGAATGCGCAATTCGACTTATAGTGATTAACAGTTCTGATGCTGCAATGGTGACACATGATCTTTGCTGTATCAGTGTTTCTGTTTTCTGGTAATTGCCGGCTTTTGGCCGGTAAAAGAAGCCAATATCTGGTATTTCCAAACGCTGCCGGCCACCATGACCGATAAAAAAAAAAGACCAGTAACTGAAACATTTATCTTTTTGTATTCATAAAAATATTTTCCAAGCAACGTTTTTGTGTTTTACTATTTATAGTTAGAACAAATAATGAAAAGCTATAATTTTATAGTTCATTGAAATACATTAGTATTGACAATTTTCTAGACATACCGTAACGATACGTATGCCTAACACTAATGCCATGCTTATCGATCGATAAATTTATTGTTTCATAACATAATTATGACGTGGACCAATGAGATTCTACAACCAAAGCATTCATTCCTACGCATAGGAAATGGTGACAAATGAGATTGAGCCTTGTGATATCCTTAGAAATAAATTGAAATTGTAGCTTGTTTTAACATTTTTCCAAAACAAAAGCGTATTATTCAACATTTATTATGTTCATAAACTTATATGTTTAAGTAATTGAAAAGCTTGATAAAAGTTACAAGTAAAAGGTGTTTAAAACAATTCTAAAACGAATCTATTCACCGGTCACATTGTACCTCTGATTTTTTTACATTGCACTCGCTGATTGGTCAATTTTAGACAGTGAAAAGATACATGACAAGAAACAGTAATGGTAGTTTGTCGATAGCATCTCGCATGTACCGAGAAGTAAATGACATAAAATTCTTTAAAAATAAGAATAAACACCAGCACAAACGTATGTATTCTTTATTATGGTAAATTTACAACAATCCCTTATAAAACAAATGCTTATTCCAAAACACTGATGTATTACAACTCACTTTGAAAATTACCGATGTACATCGACTTACCGTAACTGAATCTCTCAACGTGCCGCATGCTTCAAGACATGCTAGTACGGGGTCACCTTTCATAAGAGGTATATGATTTTGACAGCAATTTGGAGGGCAAAGAAAGGGGGTCGCATTATACACCGGGTTGCCTTATACATCGTAATATACGGTATTTGTGAAGCGACACAAAAAACAAAGCGGAATCTCTCGAATTAAAAAACGAAAAATCTAAACAGTGAGTATTAGTTTTACTGTCTTTGAAACTAATTGAAACTGGTTGACTGTAATGTTGACCGGTATATTTTTCAATTGTCCAGTAAAATATAGGTCTGCCGGTCACAGTGGCCGGCTGAAAAAAAATCCACCGGAAACGCTGGCTGTATGGCACAAAACATAGGACTTTATATGATAAACTGACCTTGACCTCATTTTCTAGGTCACCACAACACTTTGACCACTTTGTTATACATTTTCATTATATGGTGTGAAATAAATGGTATAAAAACTAATAATGTTTAGAAATCACCTTTTTTGCGGCACATGCTGTATCTTCATTTCAGTTAGCACAGATCTATATGTACTTCTAATTCATAGATTTGGTGACCCTATGACCCCTAGTAAGAGCCACAGGGACCACACCCTATAAACAGATTTTCATTTTCTTCCCCGCAAGCAAAAAATCTAAAAAGCTAGAATCTTGTGTACAGCGTCCTCAGATGATGAGGTTTACAGTTAATGGATTTTGTTGTCCAGTGACAGTTCATATGGTGACCTTATGACCGTTTATAAATTGAATTATAGATAGCCTGATTAGCTACCAAACCAATGGCTCTATTGTTAGATTTGGTGATCCTGTGACCCCAAATGAGGGCCCGGGGGACCACACCCTAAAAAACCCTTTTTCTTCTTAACCGGAAGTAAGAGGCGTAAAAAAGCTTAAACTTAGGTTACAGAGTCCTTAAGAGATTGGAATTCTAATCTATAGGTTTGGTGACCCTGTGACCCCGTATAGAGGCCCTATGGAATATGCCTTAAAAACTTATGTTCATCTTCTTCTCCAGAAGCTAAAACCTTGTGTAGACTCCTTAGCTAAATGGGATTATAGTTGATAGATTTTGTAATTATGTGGCCCCTAAAAGGTGAGCTTGTAAACGTTTGTGAGATAGAAAAGATTAATCAAGCCTTATAGGATACGGAGTCAATGGCTCTATTTTTCAAAGAATCTATTTCTATTTTGTATCATGATTTAAGGAATATTATATGGTTTTATCAATTTTCCTCCAATTTTTGTGTTAAGACATCTTGTCTAATGCGCTGCCACCTGACAGTTTTGGTGATGTATTTCACCTTGAGAACTTTACGGGTTTTTGAACATCAACAATACAAAGACTAATTAGCTACAGAGCCATGGCCTCTATTTAAAAAAAAATATTAACGAATTCTAAAATGATTTATTTGTTTGCCAACTTTCTGTATGTCACAATAAACATAAAAAATAGAAAAAAATAAAAGTTTTTAGTAAACATTTTGTCTCACCTCAAACAATATTGAACAAGGAATGCATTTAGTTGCCAGCATGACTGACATCTGAGGACAGTGTTCAATAAATGATTTGATTTATAGGTTATTAGGACTATCCCGAGAGCAGCCAACTTGCCAATGAGTGAGGGGATCCTGACAACACTAGCTTTCTGTAGTGACGGGATCTACCTCTATCATCTATGGAGTCCTGCAGTTGGAAACAGTGGCCCAAACTCTGACAAAGCTGGAAAAGGACTCTGTGTGTTTGCTGATTCATTTCAGTTTGAGGTAATACTACTAACATGATAAATAAACAACCATTTTAAGGACATTTTAACCACATTCAAACTTTACATTCGCAAAATGTTTCATAATACCTATCACTGTCAGCCAGATGACTCGAGGTCCCATGACACCGAAAAAATAATGATAAAGTCATAATGCCATGATGTAACTGTATAAGATGACTTATGGCAGTGCTATCTTCAAATGTGAAACTTCTTTGAAGCATAATAAAGCATGATTTATTGTATCTAATATATTGTAATTAAATTTATTCATTGGATTTTCTAGCAAGCAAATACTGTTTAACAAATGGATGATACTTACTGTCATTTTGAATGAAAAACGATATACAAAATTGAAGACGAATAGTTCCTTTAGATGTCGATTTAAATTATTACAAAAATATGTCTAGAACAAATTTTACAATTATCTATAAATTGTCTATATTTCAAACGTTATAAAATCATTTAATTACTGAGGGCACATAGGCAAATTTATATAAGGAAATGAAACTAATTGATTGCTCTTTATTTCACAATAGATTTCATCCTCAACAAAATATATTAATTATGAAAGCAGGTGGTGTTAAACCCCATTAACATTCCAACCCCCACGGTCATATGACTAAGCTAGTAGCCCCAGGCAAACATGTGCAGGTGTCCCGCTGAAAAATTCACTCACACATACTAGAAATTGTCTTTATTTCCATCTTTATAAATCATGTAATTCACTTAGTAAATGTGCAAATTATATATGGAATTGAAGACAAATCATGTTTCTTTATGAAGTTATGAAATATAAAAATCTTTTGACCAATGATAAAAAAGTATTACCAATGAAAGGTTGGTGGCTATAGAAAGTGAAAACAGGCTTTGATAATCACCTCACGTTTTGTTTTGATGTGAATATGTTTAACTTCTACATGGAAATGAAGATATTTATTTCTTCTTTATGATAAAAATAATAAAAATGCACAACTTGTTTTGGAATATATAAAGTGGAATATATATGTATATATTCCAAATCAAGTGGTTCTCAAATACCTGTAGGTTGCACACTGTGTTTGTGTGTGTGTGCGTGTGCGTGCAAAGAGGCTACCTATTATTTGAGAACACATTTTGATAATTGCAAAACACTTAACGCTCCTTTATTGTCTCATTGTCATTTGCCTCATCCTCTTCATTGTAACTTTGTTACATAAAAATTTGAATAATGCTCTGCGGTTAAATAAAAATCAAGTTTGAAAAAAAGGTAGATGATAAACCTGCTTCTCAGTTAACAAGAAATTGCCTGTTTGTGCGATGCTTGCTAGGTCTTTACTGATTTTTGTAAACATAACATTCTTTTTTAGGAAATGAAGATCACCTTATTTTCTTTATTGTGATTATTACAAAATGTGCCAAGGAGTTTATGTGACATAAAGTGCCAAAAAAATGGTAAACAAACTGAAAAATGAACAAAAGTTTTTGGCGCTTGCCATGTCTTTTATTTTCGCGGCTCAATAAGCTCGTGTGCAAGGGGAGCTTTAACTCACAGGTCTATAGCAGGCGGTGGCAGAAAATCGAGCGTTTGTTAAGCATATTTTCGGTTCGATAAACTTGATCAATATCTATAAAACTTTCAGATCATTAGCCCAAATTATTTAGAACAACAACGGAAAAAAAATCGGCAGCTTAGCGGAAACCGAAAGCGTTGAACTGACATGACTGCCGTACACTTTTTTCCAGGCATTTCTACACCTTACAATTGCGTTAATTACTAAATCCGTGAAATTCTAAATCTGGCTTCCAGGATTCGCTAAAGCTGACTGTAGCCTGATTTAAGTTCATCCCGGACCATTCCCTAACCAGGGGCATGAGGGTTAAAAATCCTTTTTGTTGTTAGTTATTTTATTTCTTCAAAGGGTCAGCGAGCACAGTATCACCCATGGCTGCTAGTTCCAGCTGATGCTCACAGGTTTCACTGCAATGCATAGTCACAATGGTCTCCTAGCTTCCACACAAAAATAATTATGCAAAAACAGAATTCGCTCTTGAACTTCTAATAACTAACGGTCATGTTACAATATCAGTAAATAGTTGCGTGTTTAAAATATCTGGGATTCATTGTTATTCAACAAGTCTTGTATGGAAAAAGTTGTTCAAATTGCTGGGAAAATTGCCGGAGTTTCTTTAAGAAATTTATCATATCTTTATGAAAAAAGAATTTTGAAATTATCCCTAAAGATTGTGTGGGATCCAGATCATGTCTTATACTGGGAGTTTCTTAAACAACCGGTAACCTCGACTTTATCACTTCTTGATTTTCGTTCAAAGATTTTTCAACAAAATAAGAACTGGCCTAGATTTTTTGTTAATTTGTTCCATTTTTTTTAGTTTTACATTGTTTTGTCACACCAATTTTCTCATGATGTGCTCAACGTATTTTGACATTTTTTATATCACAAGATAGAGATAAAGATTGTCTTTCATTCCATGTAAAATTTGTACATGCGCAAAAATAAATAAAGACACAGCAAGCGCCGCACAAAAAGCTAATATTTCTATTTAAATCATGTAAACTGAACCGCGATTTTGACATGTGCCTTTCTTTCGCTCATATCTTCTCAACAGCTAGGCGTATATTGAAATTGATTACCTCCTGATAAAGAAAGAATAATTGTCTTCGATTTGATATAAAACAATTATATACACTATATAGAATAAAGATACAGCAAGTTCCGCAAAATTGTGACTTTTGTTTATTCTTTACGTTTTTACCATTTTCTTGCACTTTATATCACATAAACTTCTCGGTAAATTTTGAAATTTCATATATCAAAATATAGAGAAAAGGATGATCTTTATTGCCATATAAAATTGGTATGTACAAGAAAATTAGAAAGGACCCGGCGCGCATCGCACAAACAGGCAATTTCCCTATTCATATTTTGTTTACCGAGAAGCGATTTTTTTTCAACTGCTTTTTACACTTCCTATCCATTTAACGGCAGAGCGCATTATCAACATTTTTATATCATAATAAAGAGGAAAGGATCGTCTTCAATTCTATATAAAATTTGCAAATTACAATTAGACAATAAAGGAGTGGTTAGTGATGTCGCAATTATCAAAATCTGTTCTCAAATACCTGAGTGTACCATCTTTGCAAACTTTATATATTCCTAACCAAGTGGTACATATTTATTATTTTCATATCATCGTAAAGAAGAAATAAATACCTTCATTTTCATGTGTAATTTGCCCATATTTGCATCAAAATAAAACGTGTGGAAATGATGCGACAAATGTTGCGGTAAGGCGATTATCAAAGCCTTTATTACTAGCTATACTCATGTTTTGTTGGTAATAACTTCTAATTACAGTGCAAAAGATTGTTATGATATATTTGCCTTCAATTCCATATATAATTTGCATGTATACAAAGCGAATAACATGATTTATAAAGTTGGAAATAAAGACAATTTATATTGTGTGTGAGTGTAAGTTTCAGCGGGGATACCCCGCCTGCACGCGCTGAGCGCGTGCGTTTGCCTGGGGCTATTAGCTTAGTAATATTACTGTGGGGGTCAGAACGTTATCGGGATTTATCACTACCCTGTTTTCGTAATTTATATCTTTCGTTTAGGATGGCGTATCGTAATATAATTTATCGTGAAATAGAGAGCAAGAAATTAGCTTCAATTCCGTATATAATTTGCATATGTGCACTCGGTGATTAAATGATTTTATAATGTTTGAAATGAAGACAATTTTAAAAAATTTTTTTAATTCTTTCTGGACATATTTTAAAAATATTTTTTATATCGATGTGAAGAGCAAATATTCATCTTTAGTTTTCTTTTGATTTTGCGCATGCGCTCTTAGAATTTATTGAGTTATGGCGCCCGAATTGAAAACAAGTTTACTTCGGTTGTAGAAACCGTTCTAGGGGTGATAGAAATTTCATTCAAAGTGTCAAGTAAGTATCATCCATTTGTAACACGGGATTCGCCGACTAGCTTTGTATAAAACGACGATAACGTCCGTATTTCGCCATGTAAACACGCCATTTGTTGTTAAAACGGTCGCATCTGGCGGCGCTGGAAAATTCGGCCACAGGGGCTAATTGCGCTATAACGGTAGCGAGGCGAGTGCTGGAAAATTCAGCCACGGGGGCAAAACTGGTCAAAATAATATTCAGCAACGTAAGGGTTAATTAGCCTTTCATTAAGACAGCGTAATCATTGGCTGTGAAAAACCCACCTGGGCTAGGGGCCATAAAATTCGGGCGGGTGTGACGTATACGTAATAAACAGACTGTACAGAGTGACGCATCATTATTTCAACTGAAATACCGCCTTAACTCATTAACGCCGAGAGCCGCGTATATGCATCAAAATAATGAGATCCTCACAGCGAGAGCCGCATATAAGCATCCGTTAATTAGCAGTTTCTCACAGCGAGAGAAGCACCTCTTATTCAGCTAGAGCGTGCGTCCGTCGTATAGTATAACAATGAACTTATTTTAAAATCAGTTTTGCGTCCATTAGTGTAGATAACAGTTTCGTAAATAAGATGCTATCCTCAGGAAAGCAATAAGAAATGAAAATCGTTTGCTCTTTGTGCAAAAATATGCTACGTTTGGTAAATTAAAACATTCTGCATATGTTGGTCTTGGAAGGGAAAATAAACACTTTAAAAAGAAGGTTTATTAAATCAGATGAAACGATTGTAGTCTTTGTGAAGTTACCAATTTTGAAACATTGTTAGATACATTATATTTTTTAAACGCATTGAATTCATATATCTAAGACGAAACGAGAGGAAGCGTTATTATAAACATTTATGTACATGTATTCATAAATCATTTGAAAAGAATTTGAGGCTATTGAAAGTTACACTTTGATTTTAACTTTACTTCTTGAATGCATCATTTTGGGATGGCATGTCATGAATTATCAATTTGATAATTGCATGTAATTAATATTTTGAACGCCAGTGTTGTTGTACTTTGAATACTATTATTAATATGACAGTTTGTTCGAATATTACTTTACTGAACTAGCTGAGCGCATCCTATATCAAGCACGGTCAGTAGCTGTCCTGTAACAATAATAGTTTTAGCATGTACATGGGTTTTTTTAACTTCTACAATATCCTTCATAGATCCACGACCCTGTCTGTCATTGAATGGATACATGCACATGTTGAATTATAATTAGAGTTGACAACGTCCCAACAGAATAAATCACTTGGTCAATATTAATAATCATTACATTCGTTAATGTTACGTGCTTTCTCTTAAATCGGGATATCATCTCTATAAATCCTTAATTATTATTCAGATAGTTGAAATACCGACACACCGTATCTACTCAACATGATGTGTAGATATGCAGTATTTTTATTGATACTTATTGCTCGAATACACACAGCAGACTGTGAGCGGGGAATCCCTAATCAGAACCGTATCAAAACTTCCAAGAGAAACAGATTGTCTCCACGCAGAGGGGATGATCTCATTGTTGTCTTGTGAGAGGGACCCTCACTTCACTTACATGCAGACTAAAATTTGTAGATGTGGTCTGGACACCTCCATACTAAAAGAATCCCTATTATATATATGCTTTGGATGCATTGCCACAACAAGCATTTTACCATTATATGTGCAAGGACTTCCAGACCATCTTTGCTAGGTGAAATTTTTTGGTAGCGCATCCACAAGTTAATAAAACATACTAGCCTTCTGCACCATCTTTACTAACCAGGTGTCAGCATTTGTGGACATGGAAGCATTGCCATAAACTTGAGGAGATGGTTTCTGAACCATAAAAATTTACAGAAAGCCATAAAACCTGCAGCAAGCACTCCATATATAATATTTATACAGTTATTAGCACTGCAGGTCTTAGATAAACAAAGACCAATCAAATGTGCTTGTTTCATTTTGATGCTTTTTATAGACTTGACTAAATGCTTTGAGTTATATTCCTGAAAATAATAATAATAATTGTGGATTTTAATGAATCAATTTAAACAAATGTGATATTTCATTGAACTTAAAAGTTATTACCGAATGAATTTCAATATTAATAATAGTAAAAATAATAATGATAAGACTTTATTCCCCCCGAAAGGAATTCAGTTTGTATCATTACAGGTCTTGAACATACAGGAAATGCAACACAGATTACATGGGATACATAAATGAACACATTTTACTAATTCTAATATTCGAATATGATATTATTTCACATGCTCGTTGGAACAAGAAACTTCAATTGTGTCTGTACTATTATAATCTTTTCATCCTGACCACTCATTTAATATGATGATATTTTGAAGAGTTTCATTTACAATTTTATTTTTGATAAATGCTTTATTTCTTGAAAACGGCTGAAATGCATTTTTACTGTTTTTAATTATTTGTGCTTTCATGGAGTGTTGGAGACAGTATTCGTTCGTGGGTTCGCCGATGGCAAAGTCTTGTAGATGATTAGTTGAATTTATATTTAAGATTTCATCATAATCAGTTGAAAAACTATGGAATTTTGGTCGTTTAAATGTGAGGCCGCTTCATTTTGAGATAATATGAAGTTGTGTATGTTTCGTTTTTGGCCTATCGTGTAAACGTTTACTATATTTTGTAAACTTCCTAGCCCTACTGGTACTCAACACTTGTTTTGGAGGTACCTTGCACCTTGGGTACCCAATTAAAGGCTTAGGTGTTTTTGATGCTTTTGTAAAGTGCAGGTCTATTTAAGGCAAGCTTGTTAAAATGTTGAATTAGAAAACATTATGTAGCAGATTTTATAGTTATAGCAACTCAATTTTGTTAACACTGTTTTGATAATTAGGAAACTGTAAATATCTTTTAAAGAATTAAATTATTACCAAAAAAAAGTGTATTTATGATATTAAACAATTGAATTTATTGTTGTACTGTTTAAGTTGGAGACACTACTAATGCTTTACAGGGAAATCAACAGATAGTAACCATACTGCGGCCACGCATCATCTTGCAACGGAAGGATGACCAAACAAGTCGAAACCTTAATGAAACATTATTGTCTCGAATCCGACCATATCGTGCATCTTCTGTTGCCCAGACATTGATTGCTCTCACTGGAGGGGAGACTACCACTAGCAAGAAAGATGAGGGTGAGTCAGACTACGGATAATTTGATTTAGGTGTGCCATTCTCAGTGAAATAAGTGTTTGTGGTGTTCAATGATAGAGAGAAGACTGAGTGTTGTCTATTGTGCTGATGCTGGTGCAGCAGGTTGATTGATAGAGAGAAGACTGAGTGTTGTCTACTCTGTTGATGCAGGTGCAGCAGGTTGATTGATAGAGAAAAGACTGAGTGTTGTCTACTGTGTTGATGCTGGTGCAGCAGGTTGATTGATAGAGAGAAGACTGAGTGTTGTCTATTGTGCTGATGCAGGTGCAGCAGGTTGATTGATAGAGAGAAGACTGAGTGTTGTCTACTGTGTTGATGCTGGTGCAGCAGGTTGATTGATAGAGAGAAGACTGAGTGTTGTCTACTGTGTTGATGCTGGTGCAGCAGGTTGATTGATAGATAGAAGACTGAGTGTTGTCTACTGTGTTGATGCTGGTGCAGCAGGTTGATTGATAGATAGAAGACTGAGTGTTGTCTACTCTGTTGATGCAGGTGCAGCAGGTTGATTGATAGAGAGAAGACTGAGTGTTGTCTACTGTGTTGATGTAGGTGCAGCAGGTTGATTGATAGAGAGAAGACTTGAGTGTTGTCTACTCTGTTGATGTAGGTGCAGCAGTTTGATTGATAGAGAGAAGACTGAGTGTTGTCTACTCTGTTGATGCAGGTGCAGCAGGTTGATTGATAGAGAAAAGACTGAGTGTTGTCTACTCTGTTGATGTAGGTGCAGCAGGTTGATTGATAGAGAAAAGACTGAGTGTTGTCTACTCTGTTGATGCAGGTGCAGCAGGTTGATTGATAGAGAGAAGACTGAGTGTTGTCTACTGTGTTGATGCAGGTGCAGCAGGTTGATTGATAGAGAGAAGCCTGAGTGTTGTCTACTGTGTTGATGCAGGTGCAGCAGGTTGATTGATAGAGAGAAGACTGAGTGTTGTCTACTCTGTTGATTCAGGTGCAGCAGGTTGATTGATAGAGAAAAGACTGAGTGTTGTCTACTCTGTTGATGCTGGTGCAGCAGTTTGATTGATAGAGAGAAGCCTGAGTGTTGTCTATTTTGCTGATGTAGGTGCAGCAGGTTGATTGATAGAGAGAAGACTGAGTATTGTCTACTCTGTTGATGCTGGTGCAGCAGGTTGATTGATAGAGAGAAGACTGAGTGTTGTCTACTCTGTTGATGCAGGTGCAGCTTGTGACTTTGAGTAAAGTCTTGTTTATAATGACAGACATAAAGCAATCAACTGTAACATTGTAATCATACATTTGCATTTGTGTTTATACTTCTTTCCAATGTCTTTGTTTAAAATATGTTGCAACATATTTAAATTTTCTTTTCTTTTAAAATTTCACTTATCATTATCATTATCAATGTATAAACATATTTCATGTCGGCAGATTGTAATTTTCTCGTTAAATTTCTATACCTGCTGTTATCAAATGCGCATGTCCATCTATTATACCTATTGCACATGTTCCAAATAAGGAATTGGTTTATTGCGCATGTGCATAATTCCTCTTTGTTCTTTGCCATTTTTACGAACGTCTCTGATCAAATTCATGGGTATGGTTTCCCTATCTGAGTGAATATTTCCTGTCGATTTGACAATATCTGTCATCATATCGTTCCGTTGACGTCTGTAGCAGCGTTTCCACACTATGACGATGGCATGATGTCCACCAGATCGACTCGTCGTGCGAAACGAAGAATTGAGAGCGAACCGTCGGGCCAGCCACTGGGGCAGCAAGTGCAGCAAACATATACGAACATCAATCTTGGACGAACACACATGGATCCACGAAACTTGTACGTTTCCAAACTTCGCAAACGGATTTCAGATGATTTAGGACTCTCAAATTTGCCACCTTCTTTAACCAAAGCTCAGCTCATCCATATCTACGAACGCAACACACGCTGATCTTTCTCGAAAAACCAGGGAGCCTCGATCAACCAGCTTACCGTCAGCAACCGTTACATCGACAGACAGTGATATTTCCACAACAGCGCGTGACACACCACCCAGTGAGAGTATCGATGTTCACGAGTTGTCACAGACGGTGAAATCACTTCAAGAAACTTTGGCTACCCTTACGCAAGTCATATTACCAAACAGCCTCCATCAGCAAGCCTCTACCAGTGTCCTGGTTCCCATCAGCGAGGAAGGCCCACGACTTCCTACTCTTGGTCATCCTACTTCGGGAGCGTCACATTGTGCGGTACCATACGGCAGGGACCCCAATACAGTTGGCATTATCGACACAGTCCCGAACAACCTTCGCCAGCAAATTCAAGCTGGTAAGGACGTGAATTTAGCTTTACTATTAGTGCCAGATAACCTTAGTATCGACCAGCCTACCATAGAGACTCTGCATGGTATTCTTACCATAAACTGTTTTCAGCGAAGGCAGCGGCTGCACTGGCCAGATACCAGGAACCTCTCTATTGGGGCATACTTGACAAGGACATTTACCTTCAAGTGTATAATTCTAGGGCAGTAAATATCTGTGACATCTGTCAGGAGGTTAACCACACCCAAGCATTCTGTCCGCTTGGTGGAAACCCACTACGGAGCAAACCTCAATCAAGTAAGCATGCAGTCCATAGCTCCCAGTCCCCCAGGAGAGACTTTACAGACTCTAGAGGTAGACCGGTTGTGTATCACCAGGGCCAAGCTCTTTGTAACAATTTCAATGAGGATAAATGTGTTCACCAACATTGTCGTTTTTTACATGTTTGCTCCTTGTGCAAGGCTGATCATCCCAAACACAGATGTGGGAGGGATAAGTCACATGATTCCTCAGCTTAGAAAGACAAGAGAAAGTGACAACTCAAGCACTTGGACATTATTCCATCCTCAGTGAACATCACTACTCTACAAGAATTCTTGCGCCACCACCCGGATCAACCAAGTGTAGGGTATCTCATTGATGGTTTTGTACATGGTTTCTTTACCAGTATCGACAATCCCCCTACAACGTCAAAAATCTGCAAAAATCTTCTCTCCACCAGAGGGAAGAACAGTGCCATTGTCACAAAACTGATCAGCACTGAAGTGCAGAAAGGATTTTTAGCTGGCCCATTCAGTGAACCAGTATTTGACTCGCACCGAATAAATCCTATTGGATTGGTGCAGGGCAAATATTCTAAGAAGTATAGACTAATCGTTGACTTATCAGCACCACATGATGATGACAACCATGCAAGTCTAAACTCTCTCATCGATAAGGATAAGTTTTCACTTACCTACGTTAGAATTGATGATGCTGTGTCTATTATCAAAAGATTGGGAAAGGGTTGTTTCATGTGTAAAACTGATATTCAGAATGCTTTCAAGCTTCTACCAATTCACCCTACGATGTGGCATTTACACGGTATTAAATGGCAAGGACATTATTATTACTACACAAGGCTGGTTTTTGGTTCAAGGTCAAGCCCTAAAATATTTGACAGGTTCTCCACTGTAATCTGCTGGATTGCTAAACATTGGTTTCAAATTGACAATATCTTACATCTGTTGGATGACTTTATCTATTTTGATTGTGAGGAGGCTCAAGGACACCAGTCTATGCGCAATTTGAAAGCTATGTTTTCTCAACTTGGTATACCACTATCATCCCACAAAACTGTTGGTCCTACAACGTGTCTCGATTATCTTGGTATCACTATCGATTCGGTTAAAATGCAAACCAGTTTACCCCAAGAGAAGATTCAACGTATTGTGGCTATGATACAATCTTTTCTAGCGAAGCAACTGGTGACAAAAAGAGACATGTTGGTCATCCTAGGCCATATGAGGAAGATCTTTTGTCAGTTATCTCCTGCAGCTCGCTCACTCTACTCCAAACTTACAGGACAAAGTAACTATCACTAGTGAATGTCGACTGGATTTTGGCATGTGGAAAACATTCTTGTCTTCTTCGAACGGTGTATCTATGTTCATTGAGGAAGCCCTTGACGCTCCAGATTTTCAATTATTCACGGATGCATCAGGTTCCATAGGCTATGGCAGATGTTTCAGAGACCAGTGGTTTGCTATGGAATGGCCTCCGGAGATGTACGACCGGCATCTAGATACACTTTCGATAGCTTGGATGGAATTGTATCCCATTGTCACCGCTGCAGTGGTCTGGGGTCAGGAGTGGTGCAATAAGGCTATTCGATTTTATTGTGATAATGTGACTACTGTGCAAATCATTAACAAAGGCAGATCCCGTTGTCAGTTTATCATGTGTCTTATGCGCAAACTAACTTTAACAGCAGTTAAATGTAATTTTGTGTTCAGTGCAAGACATGTACCTGGTAAACTCAATTGTATGAGTGACGCATTGTCTCGTTTGCAGATTGCCCGGTTCAGAACCCTAGCACCCAAGTTCCGACCCCTGCCCATCATTCAACCAGCTAATGACCCTACCAACAATCTAGAACCTGTTGAGAGACAACTGAATGACCTCTGGTCCGCAGCTATATCCAAGAGGACCGCCCAAGTATACCAATCAGGTTATCGTGCTTACACTTCATTTGTGTCTCAACACAAGCTATGTTGGAAAGCTACCCTGCCTTACATATCAGAGTATTATCTGATGCTGTTTGTGGCCTACTGTGTGAAAGATCTCAAACTGAATGTGTCTACTGTTAAATCATATTTGTGTGGTATAAGGTTCACGTACATGCGGAACGGTGTGGAAAATCCATGGAATAGTGGATCCTTGAGTCTGCTGCATACAATTGTTCAAGCTGTAAAGAAAATTCAGGGCGCTCCCAAAATGTGTCGCTTACCAATCACAAAAAGTGTGCTTACAGCTATATGTTTAGCCCTCACTAAGGGTGTGTTTCAGTATCAGTTGTCAGTGTTGTTGAAGGCAGTGTGTTGCCTTGCTTACTTTGGGTTCTTGAGATGTGGGGAGTTTACATGTGACGACTTCCATCCTCGATTCCATCTCACTGTGAATGCTGTGCAGTTCGCAAGTGATTTGTCATACTTCACCCTGTGTCTGAAAACCTCTAAAACTGATCCCTTTCGGAGAGGTGTCACGTTAACGATCAACAAAGTAAGATCACCCATCTGCCCAGTTGCCAGCATGCTTGCTTACCTCTCTCTAAGACAACAGCAACAGTGTCAGCCGCTGGACCCTTTGTTTGTCACTCCTGACGGACAAGTTCTACAAAGAGCTTACTTTATAAGGTACCTGAAGCTTCTACTTGAACACAATGGCCACTCCTTTCGCATCGGAGCAGCGACATCAGCAGCTGAGGCTCACATCCCAGACCATATGATTCAAACCCTTGGACGATGGTCTTCGAACTGTTATACTCGGTACATACACTCATCTCAGGTTGAGATTGCTCAGGCACAGGCAGCCATGGCTTATCCATAGCGGTCATGCTGCTCAACTACTAACTGCCTACATTATTTGGTGTATTTTGTGTTATTTTGTTTATGTAAATTCTAGTTTGGTTACTCATGGCTGTAATGTTTTTCCGTCCATGTTTCATGGTTTTATATTTGCATCTCTTGTATACCCTTATATCCATAACTTTATATTTCTATTATCAATCCAATTTATCTTATGGGGATTCTCAGATTCGCTTTAAATCTCATCTTTTCATTTGGGCTCTCATCCACTAAAGTGTATTTTTATCCATAATATGAATTTCAGTTTTTCTTTGTCCCCTGGCGCTCAGGGTTTGTCTTGGCGTGCGCTACTCCATATACTTTTCATTTGCTGTTAATTGTTACCACTGGGTCACTCTGACGATCAGAGGTGTCATGCGGTGCGCTACCAATTGCACAGACCCAGTGGGTGTATTTTTCGTAACCGCTTAATTCCTGCCGTGCAGGGTAAGTCTAGGTGTGCAACCGTGCAGCAGGTTGATTGATAGAGAGAAGCCTGAGTGTTGTCTACTGTGTTGATGCTGGTGCAGCAGGTTGGTTGATAGAGAAAAGACTGAGTGTTGTCTACTCTGTTGATGCTGGTGCAGCAGGTTGATTGATAGAGAGAAGACTGAGTGTTGTCTATTGTGCTGATGCTGGTGCAGCATGTTGATTGATAGAGAAAAGACTGAGTGTTGTCTACTGTCTACTCTGTTGATGCAGGTGCAGCAGGTTGATTGATAGAGAAAAGACTGAGTGTTGTCTACTGTGTTGATGCAGGTGCAGCAGGTTGATTGATAGAGAGAAGACTGAGTGTTGTCTATTGTGCTGATGCAGGTGCAGCATGTTGATTGATAGAGAGAGGACTGAGTGTTGTCTACTCTGTTGATGCAGGTGCAGCAGGTTGATTGATAGAGAAAAGACTGAGTGTTGTCTACTCTGTTGATGCAGGTGCAGCAGGTTGATTGATAGAGAGAAGATTGAGTGTTGTCTACTGTGTTGATGCTGGTGCAGCAGGTTGGTTGATAGAGAAAAGACTGAGTGT
The DNA here is from genome assembly GCA_921293015.1 of Phorcus lineatus. Taxonomy (NCBI): domain Eukaryota; kingdom Metazoa; phylum Mollusca; class Gastropoda; order Trochida; family Trochidae; genus Phorcus; species Phorcus lineatus. The sequence continues at coordinate 15,885,891 of OV121089.1, forward strand.
TGTCTACTCTGTTGATGCTGATGCAGCAGGTTGATTGATAGAGAGAAGACTGAGTGTTGTCTATTGTGCTGATGCAGGTGCAGCATGTTGATCGATAGAGAAAAGACTGAGTGTTGTCTACTCTGTTGATGCAGGTGCAGCAGGTTGATTGATAGAGAAAAGACTGAGTGTTGTCTACTCTGTTGATGCAGGTGCAGCAGGTTGATTGATAGAGAAAAGACTGAGTGTTTTCTACTCTGTTGATGTAGGTGCAGCAGGTTGATTGATAGAGAGAAGACTGGGTGTTGTCTACTGTGTTGATGCAGCTGGTGCAGCAGGTTGATTGATAGAGAGAAGCCTGAGTGTTGTCTACTGTGTTGATGCAGGTGCAGCAGGTTGATTGATAGAGAGAGGACTGAGTGTTGTCTACTCTGTTGATGCAGGTGCAGCAGGTTGATTGATAGAGAAAAGACTGAGTGTTGTCTATTGTGCTGATGCAGGTGCAGCATGTTGATTGATAGAGAGAGGACTGAGTGTTGTCTACTCTGTTGATGCAGGTGCAGCAGGTTGATTGATAGAGAAAAGACTGAGTGTTGTCTACTCTGTTGATGCAGGTGCAGCAGGTTGATTGATAGAGAGAAGACTGAGTGTTGTCTACTCTGTTGATGCTGATGCAGCAGGTTGATTGATAGAGAGAAGACTGAGTGTTGTCTATTGTGCTGATGCAGGTGCAGCATGTTGATCGATAGAGAAAAGACTGAGTGTTGTCTACTCTGTTGATGCAGGTGCAGCAGGTTGATTGATAGAGAAAAGACTGAGTGTTGTCTACTGTGTTGATGCAGGTGCAGCAGGTTGATTGATAGAGAGAAGACTGAGTGTTGTCTATTGTGCTGATGCAGGTGCAGCATGTTGATTGATAGAGAGAGGACTGAGTGTTGTCTACTCTGTTGATGCAGGTGCAGCAGGTTGATTGATAGAGAAAAGACTGAGTGTTGTCTACTCTGTTGATGCAGGTGCAGCAGGTTGATTGATAGAGAGAAGATTGAGTGTTGTCTACTGTGTTGATGCTGGTGCAGCAGGTTGGTTGATAGAGAAAAGACTGAGTGTTGTCTACTCTGTTGATGCTGATGCAGCAGGTTGATTGATAGAGAGAAGACTGAGTGTTGTCTATTGTGCTGATGCAGGTGCAGCATGTTGATCGATAGAGAAAAGACTGAGTGTTGTCTACTCTGTTGATGCAGGTGCAGCAGGTTGATTGATAGAGAAAAGACTGAGTGTTGTCTACTCTGTTGATGCAGGTGCAGCAGGTTGATTGATAGAGAAAAGACTGAGTGTTTTCTACTCTGTTGATGTAGGTGCAGCAGGTTGATTGATAGAGAGAAGACTGGGTGTTGTCTACTGTGTTGATGCAGCTGGTGCAGCAGGTTGATTGATAGAGAGAAGCCTGAGTGTTGTCTACTGTGTTGATGCAGGTGCAGCAGGTTGATTGATAGAGAGAGGACTGAGTGTTGTCTACTCTGTTGATGCAGGTGCAGCAGGTTGATTGATAGAGAAAAGACTGAGTGTTGTCTATTGTGCTGATGCAGGTGCAGCATGTTGATTGATAGAGAGAGGACTGAGTGTTGTCTACTCTGTTGATGCAGGTGCAGCAGGTTGATTGATAGAGAAAAGACTGAGTGTTGTCTACTCTGTTGATGCAGGTGCAGCAGGTTGATTGATAGAGAGAAGATTGAGTGTTGTCTACTGTGTTGATGCTGGTGCAGCAGGTTGGTTGATAGAGAAAAGACTGAGTGTTGTCTACTCTGTTGATGCTGATGCAGCAGGTTGATTGATAGAGAGAAGACTGAGTGTTGTCTATTGTGCTGATGCAGGTGCAGCATGTTGATCGATAGAGAAAAGACTGAGTGTTGTCTACTCTGTTGATGCAGGTGCAGCAGGTTGATTGATAGAGAAAAGACTGAGTGTTGTCTACTCTGTTGATGCAGGTGCAGCAGGTTGATTGATAGAGAAAAGACTGAGTGTTTTCTACTCTGTTGATGTAGGTGCAGCAGGTTGATTGATAGAGAGAAGACTGGGTGTTGTCTACTGTGTTGATGCAGCTGGTGCAGCAGGTTGATTGATAGAGAGAAGCCTGAGTGTTGTCTACTGTGTTGATGCAGGTGCAGCAGGTTGATTGATAGAGAGAGGACTGAGTGTTGTCTACTCTGTTGATGCAGGTGCAGCAGGTTGATTGATAGAGAAAAGATTGAGTGTTGTCTACTGTGTTGATGCTGGTGCAGCAGGTTGGTTGATAGAGAAAAGACTGAGTGTTGTCTACTCTGTTGATGCTGGTGCAGCAGGTTGATTGATAGAGAGAAGACTGAGTGTTGTCTATTGTGCTGATGCTGGTGCAGCATGTTGATTGATAGAGAAAAGACTGAGTGTTGTCTACTGTCTACTCTGTTGATGCAGGTGCAGCAGGTTGATTGATAGAGAAAAGACTGAGTGTTGTCTACTGTGTTGATGCAGGTGCAGCATGTTGATTGATAGAGAGAGGACTGAGTGTTGTCTACTCTGTTGATGCAGGTGCAGCAGGTTGATTGATAGAGAAAAGACTGAGTGTTGTCTACTCTGTTGATGCAGGTGCAGCAGGTTGATTGATAGAGAGAAGATTGAGTGTTGTCTACTGTGTTGATGCTGGTGCAGCAGGTTGGTTGATAGAGAGAAGACTGAGTGTTGTCTATTGTGCTGATGCTGGTGCAGCATGTTGATTGATAGAGAAAAGACTGAGTGTTGTCTACTGTCTACTCTGTTGATGCAGGTGCAGCAGGTTGATTGATAGAGAAAAGACTGAGTGTTGTCTATTGTGCTGATGCAGGTGCAGCATGTTGATTGATAGAGAGAGGACTGAGTGTTGTCTACTCTGTTGATGCAGGTGCAGCAGGTTGATTGATAGAGAAAAGACTGAGTGTTGTCTACTCTGTTGATGCAGGTGCAGCAGGTTGATTGATAGAGAGAAGATTGAGTGTTGTCTACTGTGTTGATGCTGGTGCAGCAGGTTGGTTGATAGAGAAAAGACTGAGTGTTGTCTACTCTGTTGATGCTGATGCAGCAGGTTGATTGATAGAGAGAAGACTGAGTGTTGTCTATTGTGCTGATGCAGGTGCAGCATGTTGATCGATAGAGAAAAGACTGAGTGTTGTCTACTCTGTTGATGCAGGTGCAGCAGGTTGATTGATAGAGAAAAGACTGAGTGTTGTCTACTCTGTTGATGCAGGTGCAGCAGGTTGATTGATAGAGAAAAGACTGAGTGTTTTCTACTCTGTTGATGTAGGTGCAGCAGGTTGATTGATAGAGAGAAGACTGGGTGTTGTCTACTGTGTTGATGCAGCTGGTGCAGCAGGTTGATTGATAGAGAGAAGCCTGAGTGTTGTCTACTGTGTTGATGCAGGTGCAGCAGGTTGATTGATAGAGAGAGGACTGAGTGTTGTCTACTCTGTTGATGCAGGTGCAGCAGGTTGATTGATAGAGAAAAGACTGAGTGTTGTCTACTGTGCTGATGCTGGTGCAGCAGGTTGATTGATAGAGAAAAGACTGAGTGTTGTCTACTCTGTTGATGCAGGTGCAGCAGGGTGTGTTGGAAGCACCAGTAGCTGTGGTCTGTCTCTGAAGACGCTGCTGAAGACTCCCATCTACTGCGAAGGGAACTCATTTGTGCTGCTGTCCCCTCTCTCAGCAGCCCCTGCCCCTTCTGCAACTTCTACTGCTCGGTCTCTCTTTGGGGCGAGCACAACTGGCCTTTCCAGCCTTAGATGTAAGTTCATGTCCATTTATTGTCTCTTTACGATTATTCAATTTATTGGACGCCGCTAATGTCTTGTCGATTGCTCAAGCGTTAAACAACAACTCACTCACTCACTCAATTTATTGGTATTAATAATTATGTTTGGTGTGAATTTTCATCAATCAATCAATTGGAATTGCTGGAATAAATTTAATGGAATAGTAATTATCAGATAAATTCTACAACCTGATGGAATTTACTGATTCCATAGTAATGCAAAATTTACTCCTTCACTTAGACAACTTACTTCCTAAATCAAACGACAAGCTATAGGCAGTGACAGAATAAAATCCGTCAGAATCACTTGGGATCACACAACTCTTTACAAGTAAACTATACTTAAAAACATTATTAATATCTGTGACTTTATTCTGTACTTGATACTGGACATTTTGGCTTGGACTTGTTACTTATATTGGAGATTGACTAATTTTAACCCTTAAGATGCGAGTCTCGGAATAACCTGGGAGGAAATTAGCTTTGCCCGCATGTCCTGCTAGCAAGATGCGAGTACAACACTAATATTTCTCACGCTAACTAATTATTGCCGCAGGTCTCAGTGGCGAAGGACGGAAATTTATTGCACAGCAGTAGTCTCAGTCCAACGCTTGTATATTCGTTCCGGCCGTCACTAAGCTACCAAATTTTATTTCGTTGGTGTTTTAAATAATGCGTGTACATGTTACTAAAGTTTTGCAAACATTGATAATGTTTATCGTACGAAATTTAGCAAAATAATCACTCAATTTTCCCCCACTCCCCGCCGCACGTGCTAATAGCCTGTGGGCACCATCTACCCTCTTGCACGAGCTTATCGAGCTTACCGACCCGCGGGCGTGCTATCGTTTACTTAGACGGAAGCATTGAGACCATATGCACACCTTCCTATCGCACGCCCTATGTTTTGAACCAGTGGGCGGATTTCAAGATGGGTGGAATCATTTGAAAGAGAAACAAACTGTCTTCAATTCGATATAAAATACATATCTGAGCTATGTGGAATAAAGATACAGCTAGTGCCGCAAAAAGGTAATTTTTACATATTACCATTTTGTCACACCAATTTTCTCAAGATGTGCCCAACATATTTTGATAATTTTTATATCACATGATAGAGGAAACAATTGTCTTTCATTCCATGTAAAATTTGAATATGCGCAAAAATAAATAAAGACATAGCAAGCGCCACAAAAATCGCTAATTCCTGTAATCAAATCATGTGAACTGAACGGCGATTTTAAAAGGTGCCCTTCTTTCGCTCATATCTTGTCAACAGCAAAGCTCATATTGAAATTGTTTACCTTTTAATAAAGAGGGAATAATTGTCTTCTATTTGGTATTAAATTCATATGTGGGCTATATAAAATAAAGATACAGCAAGTTCCGCAAAAAGGTGTGTTTTTCTCATTCTTTAGTTTTTTACCATTTTTAACACTTTATATCACATGATAATCTTGGCACATTTTGAAATTTTATATATCAAAATATAGGAAAAAGGATGATCTTCATTTCCATATAAAATTTGTATAGATACAAAATCAGTAATAACCCAGCGAGCATCACACAAACCGGCAATTTCTCTATTTATAACTTTTTAACTGAGAAGCGATTTTTCACCTGCTTTTTACACTTTCTATCCATTTAACGGCAGAGCGCATTATCAACATTTTTATACTACAATAAAGAGGAAAGAATCAACTTCATTTCTATGTAAATTTTGCTAATAACAATTAGACAATAACAGAGCGTTCAGTGATGTCGCAATCATCAAAATGTGTTCTCAAATACATGAGGGTACCATCTTTATACACTATATATATTCCAAACGAAGTGTTACATATTTATTATTTTCATATCAAGAAGAAATAAATATCTCCAATTCCATATATAATTTGCACATATTTTCATCAAAATAAAACGTGTGGATATGATGCGACAAATGGCACAAAAAGGTGATTTTCAGACTCTGTTTTCACTAGCTAGACAATCATTTCGTTGGTAATACCTTCTTATCAAAGTAGAAGATACTATTTTGTTTTATATCTTTGCAAAGAAGAATAAATTGCCTTCAATTCCATATCTATTGTGCATGTATACAAAGCGAATTACTTGATTTATAAACTTAGAAATAAAGACAATTTCTATTATGTGCGAGTGAATTTCCAGCTTGGATGTCTATGGACAGCCTGCACGCGCTGAGCGCGTATGTTTGCTGGGGCTTTTAGCTTAGTATTATTACTGTGGGGGTCAGAACGTTATCATGATTCATCACTACCCTGATTTCGTAATTTATGTCTTTCATATAGGATGGTGTATCGTAATAAAATTTATCGTGAAATATAGAGCAAATATATATATAAATTCTGTATATGATTTATATATGTGCACTCAGTGATTAAATAATTTTTTGATGTTTGAAATAAAGACAATTTTTTAAATAATCATAAAATTTGTTCTATTTTTGTAATAATTTTTATATTGATGTCAAGAGGAACCATTCATCTTCAGTTTCGTATTGATTTTGTGCATGTGCTCTCAGAATTTATGGCGTAATTGCGCCCGAATTAAAATTAAGTTTACTTCGTTATAGAAACCGTTGTAGGGGTGATAGAAATTTCAATCAAAGTGGCAGGTAAGTATCATCCATTTGGGATTGGCCGACTAGTTTTGTATACAACGAAAATAACGCCCATATTTCGCCATGTAAACACACCATATGTTGTTAAAACGGTCGTATCTCGTGGCGCTGGAGTTGAGCTACGGGTGCTTTTTATGCTTTTACGGTAGCGAGGAGAGTGCTAAAAAATTCAACCACGGGGGCAAAACTGGTCAAAATAATATTCAGCAATGTAAGAGTTAAATATGCAGAAATCTTTTACAGATGAACTTCAACCAGCAGATTTGTACTGCAAGTTTGGTATTCAATTCAAATCTTGAATTTGTTATTTTGGTAACTCTCAACTTTAGATGATAATTAAGTCAAGATATCATTGTTTACAAGATGATGTTTTCTTGCTCTTACAGCTCTAGCAAGTAACTTGTGCTTCAGCGCCACTGATGGACAGTTCACTACTCGCCTGGACCTATCAGATGGTACTGGATGTTCACTTGCAGCTGGGGTGCCTCTTGCAAAAATAGGTGAATTTTTGACTTAATATTCTTTGGAACTTGGTAAAAAATGTCATCTATCCAGTGTCTGTGCTTCTGTTTTTATCAAAATACAGGATTTTTCCCAATCCAGCTGAATTTTCCTGTATGATGATATGAATCTAAATCTAAATCTGTATTCTGATTTATAGATTATGTGATCCTGTGATCCCTAAAAAAGGCCACAGGGACCACATCCTAAAAAACCTATTTTCTTATTCTCCAGAAGCATGCGACATGGAAAGCTGAAAGCTTGTGTAGACTGGTTAGCTGATGGGGATTTTAGTTGATTGATTTGATACCCCTATGACACCTAATAGTGATACAGAGGCCGGGCTATTAAACACTTTTTCCTGTCTTTTTTTCGAAAGGAATGGACTAGAAAGTTAAAATCTTGTGTATAGACTCCTAAGCTGATGAGGATTATAATAAATGGATTCGATGATCCTGTGGCAGCTCATATGGTGATCCTGTGAACATTTATAAAATACATTATACTTAGCTACATGAGCTACAGAGCCAATTGCTCTATTTTTTTCTCAGAGGATCAAAGGATTTACATTTGATTTGAAATCAGTACATAAATGGTACAGGTTATTTAGAAGGCATGGTAATGAACTTTACTCCCAACAACATCCAAATGTAGTCAACATATTTGTTAGTGTTTTACGTTAAGAAATATCTTTCTAAGCACCAGACAGACTACTTATGCTTACATTAAAACAGGCTTTTTGGGTGGTCAGGCAGGATGGAGTTCTTATGCTGCAGATGGGTTTATGACATGTCGATCATCGGGGTTTGATGTCTGGAAACTTCTAATAAGCTCACAACAAAGGGTTGTGCTTTATCTTTACATTTCTTTTATTTTTTAAATCGAACAATACAAATCCTGATGAGCTTCAGAACAAATGGCAATAATTTTTGTGCTTGTGATGAATAGTGGTGCTAGTGTTTGAGCCAAACTTAAAACTGCTGCATTGATACTTTGCTATCACCATATTACCTAAAAAAAATTATTTCGATGTAACAGCAAAATGTATTGTGTAAGTCATCACTGAGTTGATGATTTTTCATTTTGATCTTTATCACATAATAAAATTGTTTATAATCAAGAATTAATATCAAGGATGATTAACCAGTATGGCAATCAGAATCAGATAATGATGAAGGATACCTTTTCCTTACTATAACTGAAATATTTTTTTATGTTATGATGACTACTTTTGTATGCAGGTGTATGTTACGACAGTGTGAACAATCTACTGTGGATGTGCAGCAATGAATATGTGGATGAATTCTCCAACCCAGGACATCAGGCTCCACAACATATCCGCCATAGATTGGGTCTCTCCCCCAAAGTCAAACCCTCAGGTGAAGATTATGTCTCATAACAATGGGTCATAGGGTGGTTCTTTCCCCCCATATTCAAACACCCAGGTAAAGATTATGACCATTCACTATTGACGTGATCTCTCCCTCATAGTCAAACACCAAGGTAAGGATCAGGTGTCTTTGCCTTCAGCTATTGACTGGATCTCTCCCTATACAACACGTGATGTGGTTATCAGGTTAATATCAGAGATACTTCTTTTAAGAGAACTGATTTCAGAGTAAACAAGATGTTGCTTATTGGAGAACCAACATCATGAAAACTGACTTTGCAGTTGATCCGGTGGAAATGTCTCAGCTTCACCTCGCCCTGTCTCGACAAAACTTTCCCTCAGCTTAAGGACATACCCTACGCTTCAAAACATGTCTAATGTGCAGAACTGTGCACATCACATATTTACGATAATAAATTTGCGACAATCATCTAATTTACAAGATAGTATGTCTTAACGCTTAAGATGCTGATCACGTACGTGCTAATAGCCCCTTTTGCAACTTCTACCCTCTTGCAAGAGCTTACCATGCGCGTGGCTATCGTTTGCTTTCAAGCATGCACTCACACCAAATAAACACCCACCTATCGCACGCCCTATGCTCTGAACCCTTAGGCGGATTTTAATATCGGTTGGATCATTTGGAAGAGAAGAAAATTGACTTCAATTCGATATAAAATACATAATTACGCTACCTGAAATGAAGATACAGCATGTGCCGCAAAAAAATATATTCCATTTTACCATTTTCTCACACCATTTTCTCATGATGTGCTCAACGTATTTTTTAATTTTGTTATATGACAAGAAAGAGAATAAAATTGTCTTTCATTCTATGTAAAAAATTTACATGCACAAAAATAAAGACAAAGCACCTGCTTTTTACACTTCCTATCCATTTAACGGCAGAGTGCATTATCAACATTTTTATATCACAACAAAGAGTTACTGTTATGAGGTAACACTGATGTAATATTACGAGGGGTTATCAAAAAGTTTCAATTATCACAAAGAATGTACTGGTAAATATGGACCAAATGGTCACTGTAGCATAAGGGATCCTTGTCTAGTTCCTGGGTCAACAGTAGTCTGTTTCGCTACAGCCAGTTTTACGTCTGTTGACCAAATAGTACAGTAACCCCCATTAAGGAGAAAATTGAGGCGCGCAGTGTTATTAAGTTTTTATGTTTGAAGGGTGATACTGCGCGTCAAATTCATGATGAGATGAAATCTGTGTATGACAATGACAGCCCATCCTATGACACTGTTGTGACATGGAAAAGGAATTTTCAAAAAGGCCACATGTCCCTTGCAGATAAGCCAAGAAGTGGACGCCCCTCACTTACTGATGATATGGATGTCATCAAGAAAGTTGAGACGCTGGTTCAAGAAGATCGTTGCGTAACTCTACAAATGATAATACATGAAACAGGTCTGAGTTATGGCAGTGCAAGGAACATACTCCATAACCAGTTGCATATGTCCAAAGTGTCGGCACACTGGGTTCCTCGCTTACTGACTCCATTGCAAAAACAGAATCGAAGGGGCATGTCACGGCAGGCATTGGAGCTTCCGGAACAAGACGAAGAGGATTTCTTCAAACGTCTTGTTACCATGGATGAATGCTGGGTCTATACAATACAAAAGAGATGAGCAAAGAGTGGAAGCATGCTACGTCAACTCCAGTCTGCAGGAAAGGTCATGGTGTCTGTTTTTTTTGGATTGTTGTGGAGTCATCTTGACGGATTATCTAGCTAAGGGTCAGACCATTACTGGAGCTTATTACTGCAACGTGCTGAGCAACTTACGAGATGCCATTATAAAAAGAAGCGCCGTGGTATGATCATCAAAGGTGTACGCCTGTTAGCTGACAATGCCCCAGCTCACACTTGTCAAGCAGTTGCTGTGGAGGCACAACGATGTGGCTTTGAAATCTTACCGCATCCCCCCTATTCACCAGATCTTGCACCAAGTGACTTCTTCTTTTTCCCTGAGATGAAAAATCCACTTTGTGGACGTCGTTTTGAGGACACCAATGACATCATTCGAGAGGTGGAGGCTTGGTTTTCCATGAAATCAGGGGTCTTCTATTCAGACGGTCTCTGCAAGGTAAAGAAGCGATGGGGAAAAAGTGTATCTCTGTATGGTAACTATGTAGAGAAGTCTTAAAAACATGAGAACGAAATAAAGTTTGTACCTTTGATATGTGTCTGTGATAATTGAAACTTTTTGATATTCCTCGTATACATATTTTCTGCAACATATTACTGAAATATTTCAAGAACAAGACAACATATTTTACAAGTTTGTGGTCACTTTGAAACTTAACCTTTAGTATTTAAATGATCACAAAGCCCAGACCCTGAGGTTAGACTGTTTGCTATCTCAGTATTGAGTACTTTTCATAAGGATAATAATAATTGAACCAAACATGAAAAGCTCACTACTCTATAGAAACTCTGACGTCTGTCCATCATTTTAGCTCATTTCTTGATTGCCATGGGGGCCATGGTCATGTTTCTGACATTTACTTGTTTTTCAAAGTTCTGACCTTGCCCTTGAATCAGGTTGCTTTGAAAACTTTACCATTACTTAGTAAGTTTGATTATTAATTGATTTTTGTAATTAGTGTTCCTTTTCACAAGACCATTCAGATGATGCCAATTTGTCAACCCAATCAAAAACCATCTTATCTTGAATACTAATCAAGATACCAAGATAAGATCCATTGATAAAAACCGATATATAACCTGTTAATTTAGGGGATCCATTGTGCTTCAAAAGGGCACACTGCAGGGATAGTTGAGCTTTCAAGCATTTTTGTTGTGGTTCTACAGGGGTTGGTGCAACAATATGCAGCAACGATATCGTACATCATCTGATGCAACATGTAGCCAGCATGTGCATCCATCAGCTTCACAGCGACTCCCTGGCCTCACCTTTCGCCTCGCTCCTCCTCCACCAGTGCTCTGCTGCACAGCTTCATCTAGCCCGCATAACCAACATCTTGGAGACAGGAATCGGCAATCATGACAACCACACTATTGTCTGCAGTCTCATTGTGTTACAGGTACCATAACTTCTTGCGATCTTAGATGCATCTCCTTCTTTTTAATAGTTTAAATATTGCTGAAAGCACTTAAACCCTACACTGTCACTCACTAGATGCAACTGAGCATTTTTAGGTCATCTGGCCTGACAGGCCAGAAGAACATAATGCTTGGGCAGTCTCATTTGTCAAATTCCTGTAAACTCTTTTTTACATTTTTAGCTAATCAGACCTGAAAGGTCAGATGGGCTTATGGCGTTGCCCTTTGTAAATTGGGAATCTTTGGTAAACTTTGAACATTTTCGACAGCTTCTCCGGAATTACTGCACCTCCAAAGCTAAATTTTTTTGGGATGTACCTTGCCCCTAGATGATCCAAATTTTTACATTTGGGACTGACCCGACTTCAAATTTGGCAATGGCAGGCATTTTCCCTTTTATCTTGACAAATCTTCTCATCTCAAACCAATTGCCTTAGGAAGGTGAAATTTTGTAACTTTATTGACCCTGTCCTCTTTCGAAGATGGAGACTATGATATGTAAATTTCATTGTCCTAACCCTGATAATAAGGGCCTGGCATGAGTGCATATTTATTTGGGATGATTAACCAAAACCAAACCATGTTGGCATAAGAAGCTCAATTTTTCAGAATAACATCTTTGTTACATGAAGATTAAAGTTTGTAGATTCGGTCCTGACTGCCCTTCAGATATTGCATATTGGCAGGGGTTTATTTGATAGGGTTGTTTGGTCTTTTTAGAATTAATTTGTTTTTATTCCTCAAACCCTGTTACCCTCATAAACTTAACAGCCATGGAACGTCCAAGTCAAAGACATAATTGAAATGGAATTCAATCAGGGTGATAAGGATTTTTTTTACAAATGAAAAAAACAACAGAACCTTCAAACAACTTTCATACCAATACAAGATCAATTATCAAGCAAAGTAAGACCAAAATCTAAAAGACCTTCCCAAATCCTAGTCCTCGGCCTCCTGGCCTTAGGAATCTTTCACATCATTATGTAATTGATTGAAAAGAATTTAAGCACATGCAAGATATGATATCAACAAATGGTAAGGTTAAACGAGACTTACCATGGTAAAGGTGAATTTTATACTACATTCTGCAATTAGTCAGGAGTGCCGAAGAGGGGTCACATGAGATGGCAAGTGCGCATGCGCTAGTCAGACTTTAACACACTTGAGGCCACGATATCAGGAGTGCCAGGGTTCACATGAAGGGTGGGTCCAAAGGGACGGGCATGTGACCCCTCTTCGGCACTCCTGACTGGTTGGCAGAATGTAGGTCAAACTTCACCTTTACCAAGATAAGTCTCGTTTAATCTTTCCATTCTACCAACCAGTCATGTGCCGAAGGTCACATGAGACTTCAAAGCATATCGTCTCTGGGCATCAAGTGAACGAAAACAAAGATATTCAAATAGATGAAAAGACACTTTATATCAGTAAACAACTGAATCTCAACATGATACAAACATATCAAATGATACAAACATGTCAAATTCAAAACATAAAGCCTTCAACATTACTGCTTGTGATAGGAATTGATTTATGTCATTAAATATATATATTTATTCTTTTCCCCTGCACAAAATAGCCTTAGAGAAATTCTCTGAAATGCATTTGGTCAATGGCTTATTGTAATATTTGGCAAAAGTCTTAGCTGATGACCATCCAGCTGTCTGGAGAATGTCCGAAACAGGTACACTAGACCTCATTGCTGCTGACACAGAAGCTGATCTCGTACTATGAGCTTTAAACCTGTAAATGTCTATACCAGCACGACTAAGACCAAGTTTAATCCCTCGACTGACGATATCTCTGGAAACTCTAGCATGTGGCTTGATTGTACTTATTAAAATTCTTGTTTCTGGACCTCTCAACTTTTCAGTTCTAGCAACATACTCATTAAGAGCTGTCATATGACAAATACTCCTATCTGGAGCATATAGGCAAACACATCCACTTCGGAAAACTTCTCCCACATCTTGACTGTTTAATGTGTTCTTTTAAATAAAAGGTCACTTTTGAACTCTTGTTTTTGATATCCATGTCATCAATGTCAAATAAATGCAATGTTTGCCCTCCCTGGGCAGTAGTTAACGAAAACAGTAACCCCTTGGGATCATCCTGGGTCTGTCAAACAGAAGATGCAACATATGAGTAAACCAAACCTGAGTTGGCCATATTGTAGCTAGCACAATACCAGTAGCCATATCAGCAATAATCTTTTGAATGCATCGTGATAAAAGACAGAAAGGTGAAGAGGAATAAAACTCTTCTAATTGCCAGTTATAAGTAAATGCATCAACATGAATTGATCCAGGGTCTGGATGCCATGATATTTATTTAGGTACTTTATTGTTCAATCTTGTAGCAAACAGATCTATTTTTGGGTACAATCGTATCAATAGACAAAATCTTTTCAAACACTGATGTTTCAAGGGACCACTCAGTCCTGTCTGAAAACTTTCTAGATGCATTATCTGCATTTACATTTTCAACACCTTCAAGATGAGATATGCCAATCTATACATGATTATCAATGCATTGTTTCACTATTTCCCTTGCAATTTTATCACATTCTTGGGATACCATGCCACCCATTTCTCTTACATAACTGACAGCTGTAATTATCACTCTGAATATGAATATTACCCTGGAATTTGTCTCTTAAAGGACAAAACAGCTAACAGAATTGCTTTTAACTACAAAACGTTTACGGTATGTGATTTTTACGAGGGGATATAAAAAAGTTTCAGTTATCACAAAGAATGTACTGGTGAGTACGGACCAAATGGTCACTGTAGCAATAGTCTTTTCGCGACAGCCAGTTTTACATCTGTTGACCAAATAGCACAGTACCCCCTATTATGGAGAAAATTGAGGCACGCAGTGTAATTAAGTTTTTACATTTCAAAGGCTATACTGCACATCAAATTCATGATGAGATGAAATCTGTGTATGACAATGACAGCCCATCCTATGACACTGTTGTGAGATGGAAAAGGAATTTCCAAACAGGCCACATGTCCCTCGCAGATAAGCCAAGAAGTGGACGCCCCTCACTTACTGATGATATGGATGTCATCAAGAAGGTTGACCCTGGTTCTAGAAGATTGCCGCGTAAATCTTCAAATGATAATGCATGAAATAGGTCTGAGTTATGGCAGTGACGGAACATACTCCATAACCAGTTGCATATGTCCAAAGTGTCAGCACACTGGGTTCCTCGCTTACTGACTCCATTGCAAAAACAGAATTGAAGGGGCATGTCACGGCAGGCATTGGAGCTTCTGGAACAAGACGAAGAGGATTTCTTCAAACGTCTTGCTACCATTGATGAATGCTGGGTCTATATCTCTAATATTTCTTGGTAGTTTTGTTGATACATGCTGTCACTAAGTCTAGTGAAATTGTTTTCCATGTTGCCACTGAGCTAGGTCAAACCAGAGTTCATTTTCTTCATTTCTGACAACATCGCCATCATTGATGTGTCAAGAGACACAGGCAGCATGTGCACATCATCTTTTGATTTTGATTCTTTTGAGGTCTAAGCCTCAGATGGCATAGATTTCAACGATTTCTGAGAATCATCTTTAGTTTTGGATTTCCCATCAGATTTGCTGCTTTTCTTCCCATGTTGGGGTGAGAGCATGGCGTCAGCCACGTCCGTGCAAATTTCAATTTAAAAAAGAATTCCCAGTCTTTCAATTGGTGTTGTGACGCCTCGGGTCATACAAACAAGCACTTGTTATATGAATAATGATGTATGAGGACACCGCAGGTCTTTTCATCAAGCGTGCATAAAAAGAGCTCGCTCCAAAAGTGTCTGATCGAAGCGCGAGTCGCGAGTGCTCTGACTAGCGCACTTGCCATCTCATGTGACCTTCGGCACGTGACTGGTTGGTAGAATGACCAATTCTACAGGGAAATTTAATGTGAGCTTCATGGAAATTCAATTTCCACATTTTGTAAATGTTTGAAACATTTTTACGGTTTTGCGACGAAGGTGGCAACGGCTACAAAGATTCCATCAAAAGAGGAAATTTACTAATAATTGTCTTGTCCACCCCCGGTCATCTTGTTACGTGATTAAACAAAAGTTGAAAAACCTGGACCAATTCTGACTGGTGGACACTTTCCAACTGTTGGACGCCTTTGTCACACGACTTTGCCGACGACACTGCGGCCACCGACATTGTGCTGACAGTTCACCTTTATGCCGTTTTCTGATTTCCTAGGCACAAGACGGCAAGTCGTAGGCAACTGCCTTCTACGTCAGGGAAGTTCTGATTGTCATTTGTGGATCACAAGTGTTTTGCAACTCTTGAATTCTCTTCCAAGAAAGAGAGGTTTCACGGTTCTAGCCATCAGGACATGCCGGAGTTACAGGGTCCCCGGCCCTGACATTTTGTTCACTCGACAGAAGAGATGCACTCCCCACCATATAGAAAAATATTTTACACCTTGGAATAACAACACACTTAGTCAAAATTCTTTAAAAATTAGACACGCAGACCAAGAAACTTGTCTTTGAAAATTCCACTGTGCCTCATGGCGATGCCTGACGGAAGATCCTTGACATCATGATTTTAGGTATATGTTTTTATTGATTTCTTTAATTTTGTGCTAAGAAATCTTGTCTAACCATGGACAATTTTGATGACGTATGTCACCTGGAGAACTAACGGTATGCATCTTAGTCTTGAAGATTAACAACACCAAAGCTGATGAGCTACAAAGCTTGTGGCTTTTTTTAAATAATTTATAACAATAAAGAAGTTTGTAGATGAATTAGAATAAAGTTTTCTCTCTTCAGTTGTTCTTCAAGATGGGAGCTATTAAGGAACAAGACAAGGACGTCAAGGAAGGGCTGCTAGATCATACCAGGTAGAATTTTTTCATTATTTCATTATGAAATTTTTAACAAATGGTACGTACGTTTTAATTAAATAAACCCATGGTGCTCTCATTGATTTTCAAATAATAATTCTTTTTCTCAAATGCACAAATAAAAGGTCAAGTTAAACCGAAGTAGATAAAAAAATTAAAGGAGAATATTTCATATGTTCTTGAGAATTTCAGTTTCAGGCATTACCCCATGAATGACATATTCACCAAACAGTTTTGCACAGACAGCTCAATTTTTCTAAATAATTTCTTTGTAATATAAAGATTAAAATGTGTACGTTTGGTCTTTATCCCCTCAACCATGGGCATGGCAGACACTTACATTTTGACAACTCTCTTTCCTAAACCTGTAGGCATATGAGGTCGAAGGAACATCTTTGTAAATGTAGACTAAAATGTTTACATTTGGTCTTTACCACCTTCATTATGTGCATCACAAGATTTAAATCTTCTTTTGACTTGGCTTTTAGGCGAATGTCTGAATGTTAGAATGATAAAATCTTGTGTATAGACAAACATTGACCAACAGATTATGATTCAATGTTTGTCTTGTTTAGTCCTCCACATCTGATGATTAATCAATGAGCGACATCGCCAATGGTGTTATTTTTCAACTTCTCCTCATAAACTTATTTGGTCCACAATTGAACTGGTAGGGTGTTGACCCTCAAACAGGAAGCAGCAAATTTTCAGAATAGTTTTTTTGTCTGATGGAGACTTGGATGTGTAAGTTTCATTGTACATGTCCCAAAAGAAAATAGTTTGAATGCCATGGGGAAATGTTGAAAATGTGTGGAAAGAGAATGAAATAGTTGTAGATAAGGAGGCGGATTTGTGTGTTCCAGGTCCCTGCTTTGGCACCTGCTGACTGACTACAGGAAGGAGCAGAGTGTCAAGTATGGTGAGACAGGCTGCTGCAGCGTGGAGAGAGAAGCAGGCCAGGTCATCTGTATTGCTTTGAATGTTCTCTATCCTACTCCATCTTCCAGGCATCAGCTTCTCAACTATTTGCTCACAGATGGTAAGGATACTGTTGATCACAAGGGCTGAATATTGGAAAAAAATTGTAATGCAATATATTGCAATTATTAGCTTCTGTATTACAATAATATTGCAGTATAGTTTAGAAATTTTTGCGCTTTTAGTTCAGTTCTAAGCAAAGAAGTGAGCATGGCTCTCTGATACCCCCAACAGTGTATCCCTGATTACTGAAATACTGAAAATGTCCTACTTTTGCATCCCTCAGACTTCTGTCTAAAATCACTAACAATGGATCATTGTAAATCACTTGAAATAGTGAAATGCACCTGGCCTGATAAGCTATGAGACAGGCACAATTTGAAAAGAATCAGCTGAGTGGCAGCTGTTGAGGGAAGGGAGTCAGCGCGAATGGCAGCTGAGTTGGGAAGGGAGTAAGCGTGAATGGCAGCTGTTCAGGAAAGGGAGTCAGCGCGAATGGCAGCTGAGTTGGGAAGGGAGTAAGCGTGAATGGCAGCTGTTCAGGAAAGGGAGTCAGCGCGAATGGCAGCTGTGGTGGGAAGGGAGTTGGCGCAAATGGCAGCTGAGGTGGGAAGGGAGTCAGCGGGAATGGCAGCTGTGAAGGGAAGGGAGTCAGCGCGAATGGCAGCTGTGAAGGGAACGGAGTCAGCGCGAATGGCAGCTGTTGTGGGGTGATAGGGGTGACAGCGTGATTGGCAGCTGCGATTGGGTGATGGCGGGAATGGCAGCTCTGATTGGGAGGGGTGACAGCGCGAATGGCAGCTGGTGTGTTCGGGAAAGAAGATGAATTGTAAAGAAAAGAATTTAAAGGCATGTTTGAGTCAGCCCAAAATGGGCTAGAAGGGGACGGAGGGTGGGCAGCAATAAAGCAATGGATGTGAAACAATGCATGAAAACAATAGAAAGAGGCAGAGGTCATGTGATGATGGCTTAAATACAAAATTAGTGTGACGTACTTCCGGTTGATAAAAAATAAGAACTGTAATTAGATGAATAATAAAACGAACAAGTGATTATGCAATATAAAAACAAAACAAACAAAAGATGAAGTTAATACATGGAAATAGCAGAATCCTATATACATAGAAATAGCTAAAAATGATAAACTGTTGTAGCACAAACTAAAATTTCCAAATTTTCATGTACAAAACATAGGAATCTGTGAAATATTGAAAAATTCATGAAATTGTTTGAAATTTGGCACTGCATCCCTCCTAATAGGTTAGAAGACATGGGTAGAATTTTAAAAGAATCCGATCAATTGTTTGTCTTCAATTGGTAATTACAATATACCCTCCAACTTCAATTTATATACAATGTCTCTGACGAATAGAAATTAATTGGTAAGTCCATGACCAAATCAAATGTTTTCCCTCCCTCAGAAACAGTTTCATTAGTTCTTCCAGTGAAGAGTTTGAACTTTCAAACACAACCATTTTGCATGTACTCCTTTGTCCCATACTTCCTGGGTTATGCTGCTGTAAAAGACATCGAAACTGAAGTTTTATATATATATATATGAAGTGAAATATGTATATGGCTCACAAATACCCCCAACCGTGTATCCCTGATTACTGAATTACTGGAAATTTCCTACTTTTACATCCCTCAGACCTTTTCAATGCACCAACCCTTCATCAATACATATTTGCTGCTGCTGGTAAACTTTGGAAAAACGATGTATGATTCAAATGTACATTGAACCAAGTTTATTTATTGAAACAATTTTTAAATTAACTTTTTATTTCAGAAACCCTGTAGTAGAAGTAGTAGGGTAGTAGAAGCCCCATGGAAATAATTGTATGGACCTTTTCAGATTTCCTTTTTTTTTCAACATGAGACAAAGACAACATAATCACTCACTCAAATACTCTTACATCTTTAGTGAATATACTAAAACTTAAAAGGTCAATGTCTGTAGTTATGTTACTTTGTCAACTTTATTTAGTAACAGTCTATGGTTGTGACATTCTCGAGAATATACAATTATTACATGATGGACACAAGATGCAAAAATTCAAGAAGATTACTTTAAATTTATGTCTTGTTCACCAATTTCTAAATTATGGATAACAGTACTTTAAATTTAATTGATCATGATATAACATCCATTTTGTATAAAATTTATCTGCAATACTTTTGCTAAAAGCTGTATTTTTTCAATGTTATACCTATTATACATATGATTTCTAAAGTGATTCAAATCAAGAGTACTTTTTAAAACTTTACATTTATAAATAAAACATTTGGCCAAAGTTAACAGTAAATCAAAACATCATCAGTGTTTACGTCCTTTCGTAATGAAAATATGATCAGCTGCAAGTCAAAATTCATACTGTAAACATGAGGGCATGTTTCATTAAGCATATTAAGAAAAGATTTTCAAAAGGTTTGTACATGACTACATTACCAAAGAACGTGTGATTGTCTCTACTTCATGTTGACAAAATGTACAGAGGTTGCTGTCAGATAATTTTATCTTAAAAAGGAAAAAAGTAGTTGATAAAATATTATGAATAATTCTAACCTTGAATCATCTCAATTTAGTATCAAATGCTGTCTTCAAAGGTTTACCCGGTAAATATTTTCCCCAAATCTAATTCTACAAGTAAACACTCTTATCACTAATTTGTGCTTAGAATTAAGGTAATCAGATTGTCCCAATATGTAATAATAACACTTGGCCCTTTTGTTACAGACATCAGCTTTCAAATGACAGCATGATCGTCTAGTTGTGGGAAAGAAGTTGGTGTAGATATCTTCAATTTGGCCTGATAACATTTGATAGCTTTGATAAGACCTTTAAAATGGAAAAATTAACATCAAGTTCAAAAGCACTTTGGACAGTAACTTCCATCTGGATTGATAAAGTCAGGAATCTGACCATCACCTCTCTATAACCACTTAGAACAAAAAATTACCTCATTACCAATTTTGATATGTTTGTTACAATGAATTGGTTCTGTAATTGAATTAAAGATTTTTGCTGGATTTTTTGTAAAACTAAAATATCATACCAAAATTCATTCTTTATCTTCTTGGAGAGTTCACATGGAAAACTATTTCCAAATACAGATACATTTTGAAACTTTGGATAGGACACTAGACTCAACTTTTTCCATTTCGACTCATAATTTATATTAAATAACTTCCTCAGCCAAGTAAGCTTCAAAGAACTGACATAAGAAAAAACTTTAACCATACATAGGCCACCCTCTTTCTTTAACAGGTTTACAAGCAACAACTCTTTTGATTTTATCAGGCTTTCCAATCCAGAGAAATCAAAAAAGCATTTTGTTAAATTCCTTAAGAAAGGTACCCAGTGTGTTTGGAAAGTAAGGAAAAGATAGTTCAACTTAGAAATAAGCAGAGATTTTATAATGGCGATTCTACCAAGAGGAATTATCACTGTTTTCATCCATCCATTGATTATTACTTGAATTTAAAATAATTTATTTTCAAAATTCTTTTTAAGCCATAACTTTTAGGTCTGTTGAAAATATTATACCTAATGGAAAAAATAACATCAAGTTCAAAAGCACTTTGGAAATCTTCAAGGGTATTAAAAAATTACATCTTATGTTGTCACAAATATATCTATATATCCCTGTTTGGTAAGTACTAATCAATTTTGGAAGAACACGCTTGAACCTCTCAGCAATAACTGATGAAAGGAGCTTATAGGAAGTATTGAAAAGTGAGATAGGTCAGTTCTTCAGAAAACGTTCAGATTTATCTTCTTTTGGGATACAAGTGATGACCCCTAGGCCCTTACCTCTGTGTAACTGACAGATAGCCTTTGCAAAAATAACTGAAAGACCTGAACATGAAGGGGTACAAATCTTTCCAGAAAAATTTATAAGACTCATATCTATACCCATCTGATCCTGGACTTTTATTATTCTTAGACTTTTTCAAACATTTTAAAAGTTCAAAGGAGGGGAACCATCCAACGAATTTGACAACTCAGAGTATCAAAAGCAAACTGTTTCGTGACGTTTCGCCGGCTTCTTCAGACCAATTAAGAACTGTTTAATAATTGATTAACCAACTGTTTCAGACCTTAAGGGCGGCAAAACGTCACTTATTAAACAGTTTGCTTTGATACTCTGAGTTGTTAAATTCGTTGGATGGTTCCCCTCCTTTTAGCTTATTCTACTATGGTATATACCTTAGTCTACCATCCCGCATCCTTTAGTGGATCCGAATTTCTACTCAGTGCCGTCAGCCGCCGACTCTCACCGTGGAATTGCCATCAGACCAATTTTATAAATTCGTCATAAGTCACTGGACCTTCTAAAGAGTCAGACTCTTCTTTACTTAATCTATACAAATCCTCATCTGCAAGAAAATCATCAAGGTTACAATCCTTCACTATATGTTCTAATTTCCATCATTAGGGTTTCAAAAAATAATTGATCATTTATATAAAATTTTATCTCAGAAACTTTAACTTGACTAATATATTTTTCTCGTGTTCTATAGCTGGGGCATATTGTTTCACAACACTTTCAATAGTTTCCTTTCCACAAGCAATATATTTTGGGTCTCTTAAAAGGGAGTTATTCAACTTCCAAGATTTATTTTTGTGGTCATCTCGATGAGAATTTCATTTTAATGTCAATAAGAGAATGATCTGATCTGTATTCAACATCAATAGAGGATTGGAAAATGAAATAATATAAATTCTGTGATACCAGAAAAAAATCTAGTCTGTGATCCCTCCAAACATCTCCAATATATATATATCTGAAATATTGCCCAAGGGGCGTGAAACAATAACTCACTCACTTACTCTACAAGGTCAAGATCCCCAATCATCTCAATCACATGGTTTCTAGCATTAGGGTTGTTTACATTTTTATGATAAGTATCCAAACACTGTTGAAGACAAAGATTAAAGTCTCCAGCTAAGACATAGTAGGAATTTCCAAAGGATAAGATTTCATTCAACACCAAAGCATAAAATTCAGGTTCATCAGTATTGGGGCCATACAGATTGACTAAGGTTAACTTTTTCTCACAAATAGGGATGCTCAAAATTAGAAGATTTTCCTTGTCATCCCTATAACAATTATGAACTCTATGATTCAACTTATTAGAGAACAAGATGGCGACGCCTCTAGTTGTCCATTATAACTAGTGAATAATATCTCAGAGCCCCATTCACTTCTAATGAATGTTTCTTTATCTTTCTGAAAATGGATATCCTGCAGGAAGTAGATATCATATTTCTTAGCTCTCAAAAATGCAAGATATCTTTTTTCTTTGAGTATTCATTAAGGCCCCTACAGTTGACTGAACTTATTGATAAACCTAAATCATTGATTTAACTTGAACAAATTTTTTTGAACGAGATAATATTTTCAGTTCTTCATCCAAGCCGAGAGTTTTCCATCTGTGTGTCGGGCTCTGTCGATATTGCAGGATTACAGATGTTCCTTTCTCAGTGACACTAGTTTGTATTGCTGATTTTCCTGGCGTAGGTTGTAGGCTTTGGAGAGTAATTTACCTCGAAGTTGTTTGAGGGGGTGCAGATGATCAGACCTGATGAGCATCTTTCCAAGACGAGGTTTCTGTCTAGCATCGACACAAATTTAAGGATCACATTCTGACTGTAACTTGGTGTTGAGTTTCCTGGCATTCGTGGTAAACAATAGTAGTTCACAAAACGCATTCCACGCATTCATAGTCACCCTTTGGTCTTTATTAGGAAGGCAGGATTGACTGACCATTTTTTAGTGAGCATGTGTGAATGATAAGTCTAAATGAAGACAATGGTTTCATCTCGTTTGTAATGAAAAATTAATCAGAATGAGGACGTTATCAGAAATATGGGTTGAGGTATTGGTATATAAATAAAAATATAAGAAATTTACCTTCTTGTGGCACAAGCAGTATCTTTATTTCAGGTCGCACATATATGTATTTTCTTTAAAAATTTTATGGTCAAGCCCATATTGAAATCCGCCTTAGAGGTAGGTAGATATGACTTGCCAAAAAAGGTATGTTTACATTATGTGCACAGCTGTTTTGCAGACAGGCACACTCACGCATCCCACCACATGCATAAACAAGACAACTGAAAGTCCCACGAGCTATAGTGCAATGTTCAAGAATATTGAGCTTTTGATATACTCTTTTTTCTATGCAATAGTCGTTAATAATAGTTTTGTAACTTTACAACTATTTGGCATAACAATTTAGAACAACAACCATAGAAATGTCGGCTGGAACTGGAACAACCCAGAGGCACTTTTTTTCTTGGAGAGAACAACTTTTTAATTAGATACAGCTTCTCCGCTAGAGCTGACCATATGTGCTTCACCACGGGGGCCCTTAAATAGAAGTAACACTTGCCTGTAATATAACAGGTTTAGCATGTTAAGGGTTAAAAATGTGTGGGAAAATTCCAACTAATAGCAATCACATCAATGGAGGTAATTCTTACTAAACAATTAAAATTGGTAAAATAGTATGATGAAAAGTGCTTATGTTTCAATTTCATGGATTTTTACTTGGTGACAGGATCCCAGTGATGAAACCTGGATCATAACAGACCTAGCTATTTCATTTTGCTGCAAATAGAAAACTAGTGTATCGTGGCCTTAGTGGCGAGATGATATATCCCGATTCCAGTTTTATTAGGCGAGACAATATATCCTGAAAATATTACGTCTTCCCCCGAAGGGTCGGGAGACATATTGGTTTTGGCTGAGTTCCCTTCCGGGTACGCATACACGTTGGCGTTCCCATTCGTTTCCGGAGCATAACTCTGAAACTGCATGATTAATCTTCACCAAATTTGGTATACACCCTTTTCATATCATGTAGATGTGCCTTTGGGGGTTTCAACTTCTTTTCAATTTCATATTTTTTTGTGTCCATGACAACATTTTGGACTTTGTCATTTTGAAGGGTAGGGTTAGTTTCCGGAGCATAACTTTGAAACTACATAACCAATCTTCAGGAAATTGGGTATACATCCCCTTCATATCATGTAGATGTGCCTTCTGGGGGTTTCAACTTCTTTTTCAATGATATTTTCTTTTGTTTCCATGGCAACAGTTTGGACTTTGTAATTTTGAAGGGAAGGATTAGTTTCTTGAGCATAAGTCTGAAACTATTGGAGCACATTGTTATTATTGGAGTTCATAGTTATGATTTTTCCGATTTTTATGGCCCTTTTTAAAAACAAAATTATGCTGAAATGGAATGGGGGAGACATCTATTTTTACGAGTAAAAACATTTTCTTGTTGCCAAGGAACCTGCGAGACAATTATCATCACGATACAGTGGTTGGGATACAATACAATACGTATCCTGATTCTCTTCAGGTTTTCAAAGACTATTACAGAGGACAAAGAAAAGTAATATTACCTCTTAGCTACAAAACTGTGATAAACATTACATGGAGGGAAATCACAGAATGAGAGAGACTGTGACCTTGCAGATAAAATATCAGAAATATCACATATTTTCTGTTTGTCTAATAATTGCAATCTCTGGAATAGTATATGAACTTTTTTAGTTTTTATAGTTATTTGTTAAAGCTTACAATTTGTGAACAGGTTTATAATGACAATTTAAACATGGCGTGTTTCCTTTTACCATGTATCTTTATTTTTTTTATGAAGCGAGTTTCATAACTTTTTCTATTTCCTAAAATGCCGCGTTGTGCATTAATATGTACAAAACAAAGTACATGTGTAAAACTACATACTTTTCATATTTTATCCCTAGGCATTTTACTCCAAGCTAAGTATTTTTTATTTCATTGCTGTATCTACGAGTAAAGTTTAACAAGGCCAGTTAAGAGTTAACTCCCATCTACAAGTTCTCAACATCAGCCAATCACAGTTCGTTAATTTTGTTAATTTGCATAAAAGTTTTCCTTTGTTCTAACAGCATTTTTCGACCAATCAAATGAGCTATATTTTCTACGGAAAGATCCGAAGTGTCCGTCTTGCATTTCACACTTCAAGCAGTTGTTTACTTTTCACGATCACTCTTTGTTTGCCAACTTAAAAGCTCCTGAAAAGTTTTCTTACGGTTTTTACAAATATCAGTTGTGTGCTGACGGCAATGCAATCGTGTTGACCAAGCAACAGGATGCCTCCTATAAGGAAAGCTAGATGGACACAGACCAGTCGTACAGCGAATCGACCTAGCAGTGCTGTTTCTCGGCCGCCATTGCTTCTTGATGAAGCCACCAGTGCCAGTGATGACCGGGATAGGATCGGCGGCCATACGTGACTTTCCTGAGAAATTGGACGGTGACTCCATGCATCGATTACATCAAGGACACTTTGGCCATTCAAGCTCCGCCCGGTTTGTCCAAATCACAACTGCAAAGTTTTTACATGGAGAACCTTGACCTCGCTTCAAGTACACCAGCGAGATTCACCGACTGACAAGGAACCGCCGATGTCCTCGATGATGCACTTGGTGAACAATCTGCAGGCCTCAGTGAACACTCTGACGGAACGAATCGCCCTTCAAAAGCCCATGACAACTTCCATCGCCATCAGGACAACACACTCACGTACCTGTAGCATCACAGCCTGCGACGCCACTTACGACAACCTACTCCTTGATGACGGCTGCCTTCCAAGAAGAAGATCGCAATGCAAACTTGGATAGAGGGGAAACAGTCTCACCGGCTTTGAAGTGTCAAATATGGGAAGGTAGAGACATAAATTTAGCACTTCTTTTAATTCCTGATGAAATTTCCACACCTTCGAAAACCATTCATATGGACAATATGGAACTGTTGCTAAAAAAACCAGTAGATCACAGATTGCAGCAGCCTTTACCACTAGAGATGTTTGTCCTGGCTTTCAGCCAGTTTAAGGACATTATGATCCTGCGATGGCCGCAGCGAAAGCGCGAGTTAAGTACCTATCTCCGCCACATCATAGTGATGCATGCCCAATACCAAGATCAGTCATTCTACCACTATCACAAGCGATTCTCAGCCAAGGCAGCAGCTATCCTTGAACAGAAAAACAACAAGGTGGACTGGGGTCAGATCGACGATAACCTCTACAAAGCAATCTTCATTGGGAGAGGAGTGAATGCTTGTCAACTTTGTCAGGATATAGGACATCTAAGCCAGCTCTGTCCATTAGTGGCACATGTCCATCCTACTCCAACACATCATGCTACTGGTAGGTGTCCTTCCTTGGACAGACATGGACGACCAGTCATTCTTCACCAAGGAGTGCCACTGTGCAACAATTTTAACTCTGAGAAATGTGTTTGCCAGAATTGTAAATTTCAACATGTGTGCAGTGTGTGTAGGAAACCTCATCCCGCAAAAAGATGTAGAGAAAACGACCAGGAAGAAGACATGAATTCAGGCCCCCCCAAAGCAAACACTTCTAGAAAGTATTGACTGGGAGCACTTCCTTCACCGATCAATGTTCCAGTGTTGCAGTCTCGACTAGCTACACATGAGGATCACCAGTTTGTGACCAACTTGCTCTAGGGCTCAGTGAAGGTTTTCTAACAGGAATTGATGATCCTCGAACTTCCTCTTTCTCATGCAAAAATCTCTTGTCAGCGCGGCAGAACCTGACACTGTTACAGAGATGTTAGCAAGTGAATTAGCTAAAGGTTACATCATTGGACCTTTCGAAACTTCACCATTTCCATCACATCAGATCAGTCCCATCGGCCTGGTGGAACTGAACTAAACTGAACATTCCTCTCTCGGAAAAGAAAACAGTTGGCCCAACACCCTGCCTGGAATATCTTGGGATATCATCCTCGATTGTGAACACATGGAAGCTAGGTTCCCACGGGATAAAGTCTTACGCATCACTGAACTCATTGCTCAAGTGGAAAACAAGAAGAAAGTTACAAAGCGAACACTTCTTTGCATACTAGGCCATCTGAACTTTGCAATGAAAGTAATCAAACCAGGGCGAGCCAGCACAGCAATGGCCTCCAGGCTTTTTACTTCATGTGGACCAAGATTGTTCCATTGCAGCTTTAGAATTGTACCCCATTGTCATGGCTACTGCGGTCTTGGGCCCGTTGTGGTCTAAGAAAAGCATTAAATTTTTCTGTGACAATTATGCTACTGTTTTCATTTTGAATAAGTGTCGTTCAAAATCCCCTTATTATGAAACTTGTACGTAAACTAGTACTAGTGGCGGCAACCTGTAATTTCACATTTTCTGCATGTTATGTTCCTGGGAAAGACAATCATATAGCAGATGCTTTATCTCGAGTCCAGATGGAAAAATTCCGACAGCTAGCACCAGCAGCAGATTGATGCCCAACCCAGTGTTTGAATGTGAATCAACTGACCATACCTCCACTGATTTGAACAAGCTGTGGAATTAAGCCCTGGCACCTTCTACCCCAGCAGTGTATAAATGTGGTGTGAAAGCTTTTCTTACCTTCATAGCCATGTGTGGTTTTGTGTGGTGGCCAAGTAAGTTACCTGTGTTAACAGAGCAATACCTTCTACAGTTTGTAGCCCATTGCCATCAAAGGTTAGCACTGTGTCTACCTACTATTCGCTCTTACTTGAGTGGTGTTAGATTTGAAAACCTTAAGCATGGTAATGATAATCCTTGGTCAGCTGGTAGCCTTTTAAGGCTTGAGACTATCTTACGGGGGCTAAAGAAAACCCCAACCCCCACCACTCTGACTAGGCTTCCAGTCACCGTTAATATTTTACAACAACTGTGTGCCAAGCTAGTAAAGGGAATGTTTTCGAAGTACCATGATTCTCTATTCACATGTGTGTTCTGCTCAGCCTTTTATGCTTTTCTACGTTGTGGTGAATTTACTTGTGATGCATACGACAGCTCCATAGACTTATCTCTAAGCTCAGTTGTTTTACGCGTGGACAACACTAGTTTTGTTTTATGGTTTAAGACGTCAAAAAACTTACCCTTTCCACAAAGGGGTGTCCATTCATGTGAACTCTGTGAGTGGTGTCACCTGTCCAGTTACAGCCATGAAACGATATCTGACTCTAAGGACAGCAAATGGACAAGTGGCACCAAACGCAGCCTTGTTTGTGACAGAAGATGGCACTCCCCTAAATCGACGGTTTTTTATCGCTAAGATGAGGGAAACCTTGTCTGCAACTGGATTCAATCCTGATAACTTCAACGGACATTCCTTTAGGATTGGTGCGGCAACATCTGCAGCAGCCGCCAACATCCTGGACCATCTCATCAAGACCATGGGTAGATGGAAGTCAGACTGTTACGTGCGTTATGTTCATGTGGATAGCCAAGCTATTGCGCTAGCCCAGCAGGCTGTAGCACAACTACCTGTTGTATTGTAGTTTGTATTTGTCACAAGTTCATTTTGGGGTATTTGGGGTATTGTCAGTTATATGCATTATATTATTATCATATTCATATAACTTCAATTGTGGCGGTTATATCATCAAGGATGATATTCCCCCCCCCCCCCCCCCCCCTTCAATTCACAGTTTAACAATTTCAGTAATCTTTGTTGTCATTATAAATTTAAAACAAATATTATTATTGAGTAGGTTCGTGCATCAGCCATTGTTCGCTCTGGCACGTATCCTCTTTTCCCTCTCTCTGAATAGGTCCACAATAGTTTTCCATGAGTTGTTTTGATTTGTCAGAAGTTCAGACAGGGTAATTTTAAAACAAATAATGTTAACAGTATTGCGATATATTGTCTCTTGTGGCGATACATGGATGTATCATGGATCCTCACGATATAAATATCCTGATATATTGTCTAAATGTGTTTTGTATTGGTGCACTTGCATCGAAAACACCGATTCTATGGATGAATCGTTACACCACCATAGAAAAACTTCTTAAATCCGCTTAAAGCGAAACCTAGTAGTGTTGTGCTGAGAGAAGTTACCTCCAAGATAAACATGCTACCTTGTGATGCTTTCGATTATGAACATTACAAATTATGTATGACCCAATTGACCCATTGACGCAGGGATTTGAGGTATCCACAAAGATTTACTCAATTGTATACTCATAAATATCTTTCTGTGTAAATTTTTTGTTGATCTGTATTATTTTTTACAGTATTACTACCAAGAGATAATGTTTCTGTATTGGAATAACTAACAATTTACTGCAAACTACTGCCGTTCAAACAACACTAAGTTGCCCAGTGTTTGTTATAGAAATCATTTCACAATAGTGTTATGACGATATCCGGGTTGGGTTGGGTAACAAGTGTTCAGGTATCTGGATAGAAAATTTAGACTCGTATGACAGTGCTAATAACTGTATATATATTCTTCATATTTTTCTATATATTCCTATGTATATGTTTTTCAATATTTTCAAGTTGTTGACTAAATTCACAACAGAAACATGTCAATTCTCTTATACAAACACCTGAGGCACCTACCCAGATGAATAGTCTTTTATATGCTTTAGTAATCAGCAACTCTTTATTGTCCATCACTTTAGGCAATCGAAATGAAACAATTGTAACATCTATACTTAAGGAAGTATCATGTCAGTCATACTCTATTTGACATTTAATATGCTTGAGGGCTTAACAGCTTTCAGTCATGTGAATCCCTTAAATAGGGTCCTCTCTGAAACGAACATCAGTGGAACCCAGAGTGGAGCCCAGAGTGGAGACCAGAGTCGAGCCCAGAGTCGAGCCCAGAGTGGATTCTACAGCGGGGAATGAGTGTGGAGTCTAGGGTCAACTTCACAGCTGACCTTTTCCTTCACACTCACGATGTCATAATGAAATAAACCTTCATCTCTATGACGTCATATTCTTGTGTGTGTCTCTGTCCACTCCTGTCTGATCAGATGCTTTCCCCAGAACTCCGAGGTTGGATCCTATAGCATCAAGCTAATTCCCTGGGATAAGTCTAGACTGGTGTCAACCTGTGAGATGGTAATGCCTATCGTCCTGCGGGTTGGCGCCTCCTTTGACACTCGTCCCAGCCCTAGGAGGTTACTTTCTCATACACATTCGGCCGGACATTTATGTATTTCGGTTGCATTTGTCCAGCCCCTTCTTATGGAAAAACTTGAAAATCGCTGAATGCTCAGTTTTAGTTCTTTCCATGATTAAAGGAAGGTATCTGTGTAACAGGCTGTAAATCTCAATGAAATGATCGGGAAGGGTTGTTTTTGTCTGTAGACTGTCGTCAGATGGCCTATCTCAATAACAACATCAACGATTATGTCCTAACAATACTCACTTCTATGAACTTATTGGCTTCCCATTGTATATAGTGTGGAAAAGAGTTATCCGTAACAGGTATATTTTCATAAGGATTTCTTTTCCATTTTATTCTTGATTTAAGGAATGTGATATGGTTTGATCAAATTTTTTTTTTCCCTGCACTGACATTTGACAATTTTGGTGACGTTGTATTCCACTACTATGACAGAAAATATGTATTATTGTTTTCAAAATAAATAATACAAGGCTGATGAGCTACAGAGCACATGGGTCTATATCTTTTAAATGTCTTCTCAGGAACTGTTGCAATCCTCTAGCTGAAAGGTTGTTGAAATGTACTTTGTTCCATGTGATGTAGGGTTGTGAACTGTGCTTACTTCAGTCTTGTTCTTTTTCCAGCAATTGATAGAGACATCTTAGATCATTTGAGGGACGGACTGTTGGTAGATTTGGCAGAGCAATTAAAAATGAAGACGGATAGATCTCCTGGAGTTGTTTCTCTCAGGTAGGTTGTTGTCTCTCTGATACCAATTTCATGATCAGTTCCCTCTCAGGTGGTAGGTATCTCAATTGTTGTGTAAACATTGCCATTCCAAGCCTCATGCTGATTCATTACTCTCTGAAAGATTGAAAATATGGAATTGTTTTAATCTTTGTGTGTCATTACTTTCACCAAGCCAGGAAAATTATTCAGCCATGTATTCCTAGCAAGAATATTGAAGAATCTATCTAAAATTGTTTTTTTTCAAGGTGTAAGTTTAGTTTTGAGCCAGTTGGATGATCAGAATAATTAACGTCAATATATGTAGGTTCTTCGTAGATGCCAATGCCAGCTGATCGAGCACGATTGAGTGTAGATAGGAATGTACAGTATGTGCTTGTATGCATCACTGAGTGCAATTGCAGGATTCATGAAGCACATTGTTATGTCCATTATATGTATGAAAAGGGTTATCGATGATGGTTGCAGGTTGACTGGAAATTTGGTGCAGAGAGTGCTGAACCTTGCTGTCAGAGAGTCTGTGCAGTTGGTACTCACAGCTACAACAGCTGACAGACACTCACTCCAGGAGATGCTTTCCGAAATACCGGTCAGTATAAGGCAAAACTTTGTTTCAGGGCCATATCTCAAAAAATGTTAGACTTAATTGCTACTTTAGTTGTTATGGTTTTTATCCCCTGCAATTAAAAGTTTTCGGGGGATATCCATGCAAGCTGTTCTTTTCCGGACCAGAAGTAAAAAAACATAAGGCCTTGCTCATTGAAACTTGGAATGTGGAATAATCATCATATGTAATGGTGCCTTTTGGGAATTCAACTTCCTCCGACATTTACTTTTGCCGTTTTCATGCAAATGTAACATTAATGAGCGCATGCACTAGTGACGTAGTAGTAGTCCGACGAACCCAGAAGTGTGCAGTTGTTGACATGTAAACGTAAAATAAAGCAGTGCTATCAATTTTGCCGAGTTTTGACGTCATCATGCACTTTCAAAGGAGAAATTAATTGCAAACATGACGTCACAACTCGGCAACATTGATGGCACTACTTTATTCCCAGCCTCCATACTTTACTCCTGCGGCAGACTAATTTCTTAATTGACATCAAAATACACTAATTTGTCGACTAGTAGAACTTCTGTTTAGGTAAAGACGAGTCGATGAAAAGTCGATGTTGGAAAACCGCTTGCACTAATTATCTGACCAAAAGTTCACTATACATCAAAGTATGGTTTTCTACCTAGATCGACGTATCATACGACGATTGACACATTATACGACCATTTCAGGATTTCCCCAAACTGACTATGGCCACATTCGAAACAAGCATTTCATTTCATGTAGCCTGAAATTTGAGTTCTGGTTTTTTTTTACAACTATTCTACAAATTGAAAACCATCAACCATAGCAAATTCATAGCTTTACAGAAGTATTTTTAACAATGAAATATAAATGAGTTTGGATGCGCTTGTTTCAAATCTAGATCTATGTGACAAAATGTCCGACTGTTTAACCAATATAATAGTTTGTGACGAAATATCTTTAGGAATTTTTGTGAGAAATGGATATTATTATATGTTATTGTTGTCGAAACTGTGATCGCTTAGTGTAAGGGGAGTTACTATTAGGTGAATAGTTTATAAGCTAATATCATTAATCAATTCTTATCTTTTTCTGTTGCCTTAGTTTGCTGAATCAGACAGGTTAATTGAATTTTTCCCCCTCCATATTAATAGTATTTCTAGTCGTAAAGATAAAACTAGGCAATGGACTGCAACAAGAAATATTTATCAAAAATATTACATATAGGGAAAATATGTTTGACACTTATTGTGTAAGTTTTTTTTATTTATGATTATTTTTAAATGATGATATTGTTGCCATATAAATACATTATGCCTGTCTATTGCTACATTTATCGAATCCCGGTGGAGACACCAAAAATTTGTGACTTGGGTCTCATCCTGTGTTGTGTCCCTGGGCAAGACACTTCATCCACTTTGCACTCAGTTCACCCAGCTGTACAAATGGCTACCTGAACAAGGGGGAAGTACGGACCTATACGGTCGCGCAGAGCGCTTGTTTATCGGCAGCACCGAAAGTACTATCCCTCCAGGGTAATAATACTCATGGCGCTTTGAGCATGCTTTGTCATGGATATATATGCGCGGTATAAGAATGCTATTATTATTATTATTTACATAATCATCTGATTTCTTCGATTTAATTATTGCACAGAATCAAATTTGAGAAGACATCTGAAGACTAACAATTTAATCAGGGTGAAATATAATTGCAGGTAGAAAAGTTATGTACAGGTAATTTTCATGTCGAGTTGAAATATTTAAAAAAAAAAAATTTGTACTTATTAGACAAAATAAATAACTTCAATAACCAAAAGAAACAAATCTCTTCAAAAAGAATGGAAATATTCCCCCATTACTTTCTTCTTACAAGAAGGCTAAATCCAGCTGCAGGCAGATTTTAATTTTTTCAACAACATAAATGATATTGTTATGGATAGATCATCCTTTTACTGATTGTGGTTATTCCCCTTATCACATTTCAATTGAGATATAGTTTTTATGTTAATGATATTTCATCTGAGAACAAGAGAGTTCTTGCATGAGAAGTTATTTTAGAAATGATGTTTTCTGATTAATTTACACCTACAATATGCTAGAAATGTAGATATGTATAAGTGTTCAGTTAAATCTTTTCTGAAAATATATCATTAATAAATTCAGGTGAGTATCAGAAATTTAGAATAACAAACTAAATTTTAGAAAGAGGGCCTGAATTTAATTTCAAAATATGTTGCACACATGTAATTATTGCATAAATATTGCCACTAGACTGAGTTTAGACATTAATCTTGACGGCAGGAGAGATCGTACAGAGAAAAAGAGGAAAAAAAAAAAAAAAATTATTAGCGGTATGCGTGTTGTTCTTCTCCAGTTACCTCCCTTATCTCCCCTGAAAATCTGAACCTTAATTTTTTTCTCTGTAAGCTAAGAGGAAAGATCGTTCAGAGATTGAGATAGTTTTCTCCCCTCAGTCAAGTTATGATCTTGTTTCTTCTGTGTTTCTTTGGATTATACCTGTGTTTCTTGGATAACTTGTGATTGGATTTTACTTGGATTGTGATATATTCACTGATTCCTGGACTTGGTGAGATCCTTCCTTTTTTTCTTTTTGCGTTTTATATTTATTCTCCCCTTCGATCATGTCTTCGACTCAATTGAATGTCTACCTGTCAAAAGTACTTGTGCAGCGGCGACCCACACTCCAATTGTTTAGGCTGTGAGGACTTCCCGGGCCTAAGCTAAGGATACTGTTGACCCGGTTTTGCCTACCGTTAGCACGGAGGGCACGGGCACGGGTCAGCTGTCAGCGGAGCACGGGGCAGGTGGCCCGCTGGCTGCACGTGTCAATTCTGAAAGGGACAACTTTATAGATGTGTTGTGTCCATGATCCACCCTTTATTCCCGTGATTAATGCGGACTCCGACTTACTCGCCTCTTGCCGTCATGTCTCCACTGGCACGGCCTCATCGGATTTTGCGGTTTATTCTCATGAGGATTGCCTGATTATACCCCCGGAGGATAATATCATGAACTTGGAGCCTACTTGGTCTTTTGTAGAGAAGTTTGAATATCTACATAAACTCAAGCCTTCCATGGTACCAATAGTCTCAGAAGAACAGGTCTCTCCTAGACCAGATGAGTTGGGGGAGTCGGGATCGCTCCCTTCCTCCCGTGCTCCCAAATTATCCTTACCTCATTCATCCGTAGTCAAGGCTGCTTGCAACTCTGTGAATAAGAAACTTTCTACTCAAGGATCGTCCATCTCTGTACCCTAGTTTAGGGCCAAGGTGTCCTACTTGATTCACAATTGATTCACGGGAAACAGCCTACCCTCCTTTGACAAGGACTTTAACCGGCTTACACCCCGTCAACTCCCGCCTAGCAACAGGATGTCTATTCCCAGAGTTAAACTGGTTGAATTGGACTTCAATGCACAGCACACATTGAATACTATCGTCATCTCTCTTATTTGAACTGGTTTTGTGCAGGCATAAGAGAACTATTGCCGCCCAAGTTCCACTCCT
Source organism: Phorcus lineatus (assembly GCA_921293015.1). Taxonomy (NCBI): domain Eukaryota; kingdom Metazoa; phylum Mollusca; class Gastropoda; order Trochida; family Trochidae; genus Phorcus; species Phorcus lineatus. Next base: position 15,921,000 of record OV121089.1, read on the forward strand.
ATGAGGGGATTTCTCCGGACACCTTACTTACCATGAGGGCAGACGATGCGGCCATGGCTCATGGGTTTTTGGACACGGTTTACCAGGCTTCACAAAACATTGCCACTGCTTCAACAAACTCGATGGCTAGGGTTATCAGGGCAGAGCGGGAACAACAGCTTACGCAGCTTAGTAATGTACCGGGGGACGTCATTGTTTTCTCAACCCATCCAAGCTCCCACTCTCTTTAACGGCGCTTGCAAGGAAGCTAGCGAGTCACAGAGGGTCCAGACATCTAAAAACCTCGATGTTAACCCTTCCGTTGCTGAATATTATTTTGACCAGTTTTGCCCCCGTGGCTGAATTTTCCAGCACTCGCCTTGCTACCGTAATAGCGCAATTAGCCCCTGTGGCTGAATTATTTAGCACCGTGAGACGCAACGGTTTTTTCGATATATATCTTGTCCACATGGCGAATTACGGATGAAAATGACCGTTGCATACAAAAGTAGCCCGCCAATCCTGTATACAAATGAACTTCGAATGAAATTTTTATTTCACCTAGAACGATTTCTATTACAATCTGAAGATAGTCTTTATTTAGAGTTACGGAAAATCCTTAAATATGATCGCACAATTAAATTTTTTATATGGAATTGAAGATACATTGTTCCTCTTTTATGATGATATATTTCTATTTATAATACAACCTCTAGTTAGATATCTACAAGTATCTAAATATTGTCTTTATTTCCGGCTGAATAAAATCCCTAATTCTGAGCGTGCAAACATGTATTATATATGGAATTGTAGACAATTTATTCTTCTTTATAATGATTAAAAATCATTAGAATATGTCATCCAGTTCAAAAGATATACGCTGTGAAAGATGGTTGGGGGTACCCCGAGAATGCTCCGACATAACGGGATTACTAGCCAGAACTAATTCTCCCTTGGGCAGTCTGGCATCGGTAAGCTCATTAGTGCCGTTATACCCCAGGGCACCCCCGAGGCACCAGTATGCAAGTGCCAGTGTTCTAAGCACCAGCGTTGCTTCCTGCTGTACCGATCCTCTCGACGCATGCAGTCACACGCAGGCGAACATTCCGAGATTATAAAATCGGAATTTTTGTACGTACGCCGCATCTTTATTTCCTGCTGCGCATGTACAAATTATACATGGAATTAAAGATAAATGTTTCATCTTTACGACTGTGAAAAAATAATGAAAAGGTGCCAAATGGTTCAAAAGATATGAAATGCGAAAGAGGGATACCCTCAACTATTTGAAAACAGATTTTGATAAATTTTCTATTTGCGACACCAGTCACATCGCTCGCCACATCTTTATTATTAACTGCACATATGCATATTATACATGGAATTAAAGACAATTCATTTTGCTAGAGAAAGGTGAAAAAAATATTAAAAAGTTACAAATAGTTGAGGAGATATGAACCGCGAAAGACGGACACCTAATCAACAGCCCACCCCCACCCCTCAAATAATATGGTTGTTGGAGACATTTTTCATAAAATCTTAAAAATCTTCTTAAATGTGTAACTTTGGGGTTCACCCTCCTTCAAATATATTGGCAGGGCATTCACCCTCAAGTCTTTTTTGTGTAATCTTAAGAACCATCAATGCTTGGAATCTAAAATTTGACAATGTCATCTCTGTAAGTTTTATTTTTGAAAGCCTTGTAAAATGGTCAATTTGATCATATTGATGTAATTATGAGGATTCAAACAAGCCCAGGTTCATGTACTTACTTACTTACTTATCCTCCTGGTTCCTTGTGGAACATAAGGCAGGCAGTAGTTGTCTCCATTTTGTTCTGTCCCTGGCTACAATCTCTACGGCTCTCCAGGTGTTCCAGCCCATAGCATTCCTCTCCTTTTCTGCTGTCCTTCTCCATGTCTCTCTTGGTCTTCCTCTTTTCCTCTTCCCCTCTGGAGCCCATGTCAGTGCGACTTTCGTGTCCTCTGTAGAGTCTTTTCTCAGGACATGTCTGATGTATCTCCATCTTTTCCTTTTCAAACTCTCCTCCACAGATTCCACTCCAGTTCTTTCCCTCAGTTCTTTGTTGCTGATCTTTTGGGGCCAGAAAACTTTTAAGATTCGTCTTAGACACCTGTTTTGGAATGCCTCACATTTCTGCACATCGACCTTTGTTAGCTTCCAACACTCTGATCCGTACATTAGTATTGGCTTGACATTTGTTGTAAAGATCTTTATTTTTGTCTTTGTGCTGTATGTTGGTGTTTTCCATACGTGAGTGAGCATCATAAAGGCATTTCTTGCTTTTTGCAGTCTTGCTAGGATGTCCTCGCTGGCACCACCATCCTTGCTGACCTTGGATCCTAGATAGGTGAACTCTTGGACATCGTCGAATGCTTGATGGTCAAGTATGATAGGACTGTCTGTCTTGGCATTAACCCGCATTGTTTTGGTTTTCTTCTTGTTGATCTTCAGTCCTACTTTTTCTGTCCATTCTTGTATTCTGGTGGTCTTTTCTTGTAGGTCTGTGTGTTTGTTTGCTAGCAATGCGATATCATCTGCAAAGTCGAGATCTTCTAGTTTGGTGGTGAAGTTCCATCTGATGCCAGTGTTTCTGCCCGATATGCTGTTTTTCATGGCCCAGTCCAGTGCTATGAGGAATAGAGAACCTGACATGTTGCAACCTTGTTTGACTCCACTTTCTATCTTCACCCAGTCTGATTTAATTCCGTTGTTGATGACACACACTTCATTGTTGTGGTAGAGGCTTTGGATCACTTTTGATATCTTGGGAGGTATTCCATGGTGTCCCATTATCTTCCAGAGTGTCTCCCTGTGGATGCTGTCGAAGGCCTTCTCAAAGTCTATGAAGTTGATGTACAAGGGGGCCTGCCACTCAATGCTCTGTTCTATAATGTTCCTTAGTATGAAGATCTGGTCTGTTGTTCCTCTCCCTTTTCTGAATCCAGCTTGTTCTTTCCTGAGGCGTTGGTCTATCTCCTTCTTCATCCTCTCCAGGAGTATGTTACCTAGGATCTTGCTTGGTACAGATAGTAGTGTTATGCCTCTCCAGTTAGAACACTGTGTCAGGTCTCCTTTCTTGGGTATTGTTGTTAGTATCCCTCTTGACCATTCTTTGGGTGTTGCTTCTTCCTCCCAGATCTTGTCGTACATCTTCTTTAACCATGTTGCAGATAACTGTTGGTCGGCTTTCAGCATTTCACTTGTTATGCTGTCTATTTCTGGAGCCTTGTTGTTCTTCAGTTTCTTAATCGCAGCAATAATTTCTTCTAACTCGATATTTCCTGTGTCTATGTCTGTGTCGGAGGTCTTCTTTTCTATCCTCACTGGTCTTTTTGGTGGTTCTCTATTCAGAACTTCTGAGAAGTGTTCTTGCCATCTCTCTTTTATATCATTTTCCTTCGTCAAGGTCTTCCCATTCTTGTTCTTTATGTGAGTGGTTGTGGTTTTGTGCTTGCCACTGATCATCTTGGTGATTCTGTAGAGAGTGCCCTGGTCTCCTCTCCCAGCTGCCTGTTCAGCTTCTTGGATCATGTCGTTCACTCTTGCTCTCTTGTCTCTTCGGCATTTCTTCTTCACGTCTTTATCAGCACTTTGGTACTCCTCTCTCAGTTTGCTGACCAATCTCTCAGATCTTGTGCTATTCATTTTCTTCTTAATCTCTTTCCTTTTTTCAATCGTGGATATGGTGTCCTCTGTCATCCAGTCTTTTGTCTTTCTCTTGCTTTTTCCAAGTGTCTTATCTGCTGTTTCTGTAATGACTGCCTTGATTTTTGTCCAGATTGATTCCACATTTCCATGTTCATGTTCTGTCTTGCTACAGTCTAGTGCTGCAAACCTGTTCTTTAACTCTAGCTTGAAGCTGTCTTTGTGGCTTTGGTCCTGAGTTTCTTTGTGTCGAACCTGGTTCTTTTAAGCTCCTTTTTCTTGGTGACTTTCTTCAGCTTGAGTCTTGCTCTACAGAGGACTAGTTGGTGGTCACTTCCAATATCCGCCCCTCTCATGGCCCTTGTGTCTAGGATGGATCTTTTATATTTCCCATTTACCAGGATGTGATCTATCTGGTTTCTTGTCTTGTTGTCTGGTGATATCCATGTACTCTTGTGAATGTCTTTATGTTGGTAAAGTGTGCCTGTTATTACCAGATCATTTTCACTGCAGTACTCCACAAGCTTCTGGCCATTTTCATTCTTCACTCCCAAACCATGTCTTCCCATTACTCTTTCGAAGTGTTTATTTTCCTTTCCAACTTTTGCGTTAAAGTCTCCCATTGTGATGTTAATGTGATGCTTGGGGATCTTTTCTTTCACAGCTTGTAATTGTTCGTAAACAGTTCTTTCTCTTCTTCGCTGTTTTCATTTGTTGGTGCGTAGCATTGCACTATGGTCACTCTCATGAACTGTGTTTTGAAGGTTGCTCTTATCAGCCTTTCATTTATTGGCTCCCAATCTTCCATACATCTCTCTGCTTCATGGGACATGACAATAGCAACTCCATGTTGATGGTCTTCCATGTGGCCTGAGTATACGATTGTCTCTCCTGATGTTAACCTGCATTTCCCGGACTTTGTCCACCTGCATTCGCTGATACCACATATATCGATCTTGTATCTTCTCATCTCTCGTACAAGTTGCTCTGCTTTCCCAGTTTGGTATAGCGTTCTTACATTCCAGCACGCTATCCTTGTTGTTTGTTTAGGTCCAATCAATGATGTTTTCAGATCTCTGATTTCCTTTCGGCTTTCGTCAGAGGTCGTCATACTAATATTTTGTGGATGCTCATTCATCTCCTGGGCCTTGGTATTTGAACTTGGTTCCATTCTACTGCTTGTTTCCGTAGCGTAGTCTTTTTTTATGGAAATGGGTTGCTAAGCCCAATGTCCAACCCTCCTCTTTTCACAACCGGACTTGGGACCGGCTAAGGCAGAGTTCATGTATGTAGCACAAATAAAAAGCAAAAAATAAACATAAGATTAACTAGTCAGGAATGTTGTAGTGTATGACTGAGCTCGTTAAGACTTAACTAACACTGCATTGAGCTCACAATTACCAGTGACAAGAAGATTGAAACCTGATATCTTTGCGATTTCCCTGCATGTTTTTAGGGGTTTGGTTGATATTAATTTGGGATGGGTGGGCGACAAAGGGGGACTCCGATGTTGGTGAAAAATGATGTCTCCCAAATTTAAAGCATGGTTTTATTTTTGTTTAAATGGATCTATTGCTTACAGAGAGTATTTCCACAAAATATTGGAGAGCAAATCTGTATGCTATTTTTTAAAAAGAATCTGTTTTCTATTTTGTATCATGATTTAAGGATCCGATCTCAGATATCAAGTATTTATGCCAGTGAAATATCCAAAACTGACTGAATCTATAATTCATGTTTTCAAAATGAATTCATGTTTATCAAAAGTAAAAAGACATCTTTCGCAGAAGGATTTGTCATCAGAACAAGAGTTTATCAAAGACATAGCTTTTTTTCTGAAAAGCAGTTGAAGAAATGCTACTGTACCAAAAGTCTGTACTCTCCCAGGCTTCCACACAAGCGAGAGGATTTGTTGTCTGCTAGATAAGGTTGTTAACTGAATGTTGGTTGGGTATTAAAGCGAGGCCTTAATAGATATAATGTTACATTTTTAGGAGATGTAGCATACACTGATTATAGAATTGTTTATATCTTGACAGTCTTAAAAAAGAATGCTTGCCTTATTAAAATATGTAAAATCTACAAACGTTGCTAGTACACGCTGCTTGTATTAATCAGGGATGTTTAAGGCAATGGATATACAAATTCTTTATTCAAGATGATGTGATATTTTAACATAGATACTAATGTTGTTTTCAAGCAATTACTTCAAAACGACATTAGTATCTATAGCCTTATGTCACATCAACTTCTAAAATGCCTATCAAAGAAGAATATTTATCATTTATGATTCAAAAGAAATGTGATATTGTGCATGTTTATGATCAATGAATACCTTAGCTTCCAATAACTAATTTTCTTGTACTCTTTTTCCTCTGTCAGCAAGCGTCTCCAAGTGTGCAGTACCTATGTGCACTGCAGTCCTTTCTGCTGAGAGAGATCCTCTTCTGCCAGCCTCACCCTTACCCTTGTCCAGATGGGTTGGAGGCTCAGCCTGCCACAGATGCCATGTCCAGTCAACAGGCTTCCATTAAACAACAGGTAAGCGAATCTGTTTGCTGAAAAATATCATATGCTTCATGTAAGAGGATTACTTAAAAAAGTACTCGGATTATTTTAATGCTCAGATGGTTTGTCCATTTTGTGTCCCATTATAGTTCATCTGGCTTGATGGCCTTATTGCATCGCATGTCGTCTGGCCAGCCATCTGTAAACGTTTCATAATTTCTTACAGAACCATGGAAATCTGAAATATTTTGTACAGACTCCTTGACTAATAAGATTTTTAATCTCTTGATTTAGTGACCCTGTGACCAAAATGTTTTCCAAATGCAAAAGCGCTAGTATTAGGGAGGTGATGGTAAATTGTTTTTTTTTAGTAGTAAGCTGAAAACTTATGTACAGACTCACTAGCTGATGGGGTTTATAATTTATAAATATGTTGATCCTGTGACCCTTAATAAAGGCCACAGGGGCAATGTTCTAAACATCTGTTTCATCTTCTCCTCCAGAAACAAGAAGCCTCGAAAGCTGAAACCTTGTGTACAGACTCAATAGGTAATGGGGTATTCAAATTTATAGAGTTGGTGACCCTGTGACCCCTAATAAGGGCCATAAGAGGACAGATATGTTTTGAAATGCTCACATTGAAAATAATCCTTGTAAACACAATAATTTGAAAAGTTTTGGTTCCATGAGGTTCTTTTTTGGTATATATTATCTATTGAGAAGTACCAAGTTTTGAAAATGTTTTTCCTGCAATCAGTCAAAGGTCAAGATCAAGAAGAGTTGAATAGTTATAAAGTTTGACCTAAACTGATCATTCATTTGCTGGAGTCTCTTAAGACCAAATCTAGTATTAGTACTTAATACTAGTATACTGATTCACATTAATAGTAATTTAGTACTGATCCACATTGATATTATATATATATATGTAAGACTCGAATCCATGGCAGGCCTCAAATCTGTGGCGGATTTCCAAATCTATGGCAGATTTTCAAATGACAGACATTTGTACCTTTTTTTGTATTTTTCTGACTGCAATGATTAACCAAACCTTACGCTAGACAAACTTACCCTAAAATTCGTCGACAGGAATCCAAGGGTTACTAAAGATAGTCTTTCAATATCTTAGGGCTAAAAAAGAGACTCACCGAGGGCTAAACAGATCCTACAAAATAAACACAATATGATGTGGCCTGAAGCCGCAACTATCTTACTTAAGGTATTGTTTAATGTATTTTCGTAACTGGGATATTGACTTATTATTTGGTCGGTATCCGTTTGCAATATCCCTCTATGACTTCCCTAATTTTTTCGCTAGGGACGCAATTAAATGGGCTTTGCGACGGGAACAGTCATGAACAGGAACTATTATGACGTCATCGCACAATGACGTCACGTAGCATGACGTCATGAAACAGTCAAACAATCAAACCCGCCATAGATAAAGAAATCCGCCATAGATTAGAGACCCGCCACAGATCTGAGTCCTACATATATACTTTGATATTACATTGATTCCAACAGTGAAATAAGGAAAAATAATAGTGTGTAAACTCTTAAACCATGACAACTGCTTTAGCTTTCTTTGTTGGTTTCAGTCACTGAGAGCTGAACTATGTGACCTGGCAGTCCGAGTTTTAAGTGGGACAACAGAGGTATGAACTTATTTTGAGCTAAGCAGGCCTATCCAATATGGCCAGATGGGCTTATGGCTTGGCCTCTTGGACGTCATGTGTCAAACTTTTTTCTTTTTTTACCTCTTCTCCAGATTGTTGCAACCCCAAAACTGAAATTTTGCGAGGTTGAACCTATGGGGGTCCAAGTTAGTAGTTGAAATATGAGCATGAAAGCCCAAATTTATCGGAAACTAGTTTTTGAGTCTGACCTACACACACCCCCTTATTTTGATTATTTTGCCTGATGTGTAGCCTTCTTTTGACTATTCTGCCTTGTGTCTAGTATTTTTTACTATTCTGCCTTGTGTCTAGCCTTTTTTTGCTTAATATACCCCCGCTAGCTGTCATTCCATCTGTCTTTCTGTCCTTCCGTCTGTCCTTGCGTCCGTCCTTCCGTCCGGTCAATTTACTTTAAACAAAATTAGGTCTAGATCAACCAAACTTTGCACACTTAATAACCTTAACCTTGTCTACAGTTTGGACCACTTTTGAATTTTCTGGAATTCATATTTTTTGTCGTTTCCATGGAAACGTCAATTTTTGGACTTAGTATAGTGGTGTCCAATGGAGACAGATTTTGTCAGAAACTATTACACCTAGAGGAGTGAAATTTTGGTTATGGATACACCTGATGATACTCTTGATCGAATTCGAAAGCCATTTCCGAATTTTGATTTTTCACAGAGTTATGACCCTTGCTTCTGAAATTGGATTTACAGGTCTGATGCTTCAATGGGGACAAGTTTTCTCAGACTGTATCACACTTAGGTGAATGAAATTTTGGTTTTGGACACACCTGTTGATGCTCTTGATGGAATTTGAAAGCCATTTCCGAAATACTATTTTTTTGTAGTCATATGGAAACATGACTAACAAAGTGACTATGACACAGTCCTTCGTCTAGATTATATGTCCTAAAATATACATCTTAGCTTGACCAAACTTTCTATACATGGGAATCAATGTGTCTAGATATGCTGTTTGAGGGTAAAACCTATTTGTGAAATCTTTAGGACAAGATTTTTATGTTTTTTATATTTGTGTGTGGTTTCCATGGAAACATTACATGAACAGTGACTCTATGAGAAGTCATTTTATCTGGAGCATATCTCCTAAACATGCTAGCTTCACCAAACTTATACACAAGTTAACAATGATATCTAGATGTGCCCTTTTAGGGTAAGACCGTCTTTTGTTTATTTGCATATTTTTTTTGGTGTCATTGAAACTTACCATTTTACTTTCATCCAACGTCACTCAAATGTTAATCTTTACAGTAGATTTGACGTTTTTTTCTTTCAAGAAAGCCAGATTATAGTTTGAAGCGGGCGTATGTGAGCAGTGCTCACTTCTTTACTTGTTTACAGGGGGAAATTCTTGCCTAGCTAGGCTACTTCTTTTTTTTTCTTCTTTTTTTTCCAAATTTTTTTTTTATTCACATCTGAAAAGGGCATTTAAAGGTACATATTTTTTTTTTACATAGAATGTGTAGAGGAAAAACTTGTAAAAAAAGTAAGTTCATCAATTTAACAAGATGTACAAAAGGTGTTCAGTTTAGTACATTTTGCAATGGCAACCATTTTCTCATGAATTCATTTGACCGATTTTTCATTCTGGCGATATATTTTTCCACTTGAAAAATATTTTTCAAAGACGCACTAAATGCATTAAAAAACAAAGATTCGTTTCTAATACAACTAATATATATATATATCGTTTTGCAGCTAAAAGAATATGATTTACCAGCTTGAAATTCTCAGACTCAGTTCTGTTGCAAAACAAAAGAAGAAGGAATATCTTATCATCTCAACGCATGATAAGATATTCCTTTTTCTTTTGTTTTGCAACAGAACTAACGTAACATGCAGATGTGAAAATTGGATGGACTATCTGTTGCGTCAATGATAATGGAGTTAGCTTCGTCAAGGTGCACAATCTTGTTAGATCTCATCACTGATTGGCATTATCAACCAATTTATTGTTTAGGCGATTCTTGAATGCCCTATGAATGCAAAAACAATTTTTTGCATTCATCAACTAATGATTACATGTTTTTGAGAGCTCTCGTCCAATCAGAATCATTGATATAACTTTAACAAAATAATTTTGCAATTATTGTACTTACAACACAACAGTGAAAGTTCAGTATTATGTTATCAAAGACAAATGGAATATCTGTGAAAAGACTGACTGAAAGTCTTATTGTCATGTTTTTCACAAGGATAAGAAGCTGCAAATGTATAAGCTTGTGAGTAACTAAGTGAGGACTGTTTCTACAGGTGGCAGAGGTGTTGTTGAAGCAGTGTGAGGTTCTGATGACCGGTAGCATGGCAGACTCTGACTCCAACTCAGGCGCAGATGTGGTGGTGTCGAGCATTGATCGTCTGGTTAAGGGCACAGTGTTGGGGCAGCTCCTTCCTCTCCTCCTCACCGCCATGTCTCACAGTGGAGTGCAGGACCTTCCTATGGCCTCCCAGCTAACCCCACTCCTCGCCAACCTCCTTCTCCTCACTACACAGGTACGCAATTTGTCAATTAATTGGTTTACTGTGAGCCTTTGGTACACCATGATGTTTCAAGTAAACACCGCATACATTTTCAGAATAAAAGATTGGATTTCAAGGAGAAGAATATTTTGTGTCAAAAAATCTCAATGAATGCAAAGGGCAGTGTCAGCCATGATAAAAAAAACCCAGGAAGACCAAGACTAAGTGTAACACAGATGTGGACTTAGTTACAAAAGAGGCTCCAAAAACCGCAAGGCGCTTTCTCACAAAACTTTAGAAACTAAACTAGGTGTAGGGGCTTATGATGATGAATTAGGGTTACACCAAGTACAAGTACACCAAAACCACAACTTCCAGAAAGAACAAGTAAGAATTACTTTGAACACAAAAAATACTTTTTCAAAAAATAACTTACATTAATAATTTATTTTACACAAATCTAATGTGATGTTTGGTGGTGTTTTGTTGCTGATAACTGCTTCATTATAGGTGTGATGTTAATCTGAAATATCGAGGTGGCAACAGAAAGGTCACTTTTACTCGATCGATTGATTGTAAAAGTAGTCTGGCATTGTGACGTCACTATCGTTGAATAACCTGTTTTGGTTACACAACATTCGTTGAATAACTTCCAACTTTTTACAAATAACCAAAATAATCTCATAAAGATATTCAGAACACGTGTGTAATTAAAATACATCTCCCATCAGTTACTTCACTTCGTCTGATGAGTCCAATCCAGAACGAAACTAGTAACCCCCCTAGCCTCGCTACTAGCCCCTCCTCACCTTCTGCTCTCTACTTTATTCTTCTCAATAAAAGTAACTTGTCCAAACTAACAAAATTGGATGAATTAGATACATTAGCTAAAGTAAACTACCCAGAACAAAAGGAACTAGTTATTAAGAGAATAAATGATTTGGAAGATGAAAGGTCAGAATTTTATACAAACCCAAGTGGACCCCCCCTGTAATAAATGACTGGTCCTTTACTAAGCTGAAAAGCTGACAAGATCAAAAGAGTTGTTGCTTGTAATTGAATTTCCATGAAGACCTACTAGTTTTGCGGTATGAAGACAGGAAGTCAGTGTTGCTCATGTCAACCGTAGAAGGCGGCGAAATTGTAGAGACAGGAATGAAGAACTGAGTGACTGGGGAAGCAAATACGAGACCACGTATTGTACACGAATACAACAAATATATGGGAGGTGTGGATCGGTACAGCAGGAAGCAACTCTGGTGCTTAGAACACTGGCACTCACATGCTGGTGCCTCAGGGGTGCCCCGGGGGTATAACTGGACTAATGAGGCTGCCAAATTTATGAAATTGTTTAACCTGTGTTGGTAATAAAAAGTTGAAACAAGTGTGTTCAGTTATTCCATGTACAAGGGGATATAAAAAAGTTTCAATTATCACAATGAATGTACTGGTGAATACGGAGCAAATGGTCACTGTAGCATAAGTGATCCTTGTCTAGTTCCTGGGTCAACAATAGTCTTTTTCGCAACAGCCAGTTTTACGTCTGTTGACCGAATAGCACAGTAGCCCCTAGTATGGAGAAAATTGAGGCAAGCAGTGTAATTAAGTTTTTACATTTGAAGGGCTATACTGCACGTTAAATTCATGATGAGATGAAAGCTGTTTATGACAATGACAGCCCATCCTGTGACACTGTTGTGAGATGGAAAAGGAATTTCCAAACAGGCCACATGTCCCTCGCAGATGAGCCAAGAAGTGGACGCCCCTCACTTACTGATGATATGGATGTCATCAAGAAGGTTGAGACACTGGTTAAAGAAGATCGCCGAGTAACTCTACAAATGATAATGCATGGAACAGGTCTGAGTTATGGCAGTGCATGGAACATACTCCATAACCAGTTGCATATGTCCAAAGTGTCAGCACGCTGGGTTCCTCGCTTACTGACTCCATTGTACAAACAGAATCGAAGGGACATGTCACGGCAGGCATTTGAGCTTCTGGAACAAGACGAAGAGGATTTCTTCAAACGTCTTGTTACCATGGATGCTGGGAATGCTGGGTCTATCAATATGATCCTGAGACAAAAGAGATGAGCAAAGAGTGGAAGCATGCTACATCAACACCTCCCAAAAAAGCCAAGGTGCAAAAGTCTGCAGGAAAGGCCATAGTGTCTGTTTTCTTGGATTGTCGTGGAGTCATCTTGACGGATTATCTAGCTAAGGGTCTGACCATTACTGGAGCTTATTACTGCAACCTGCTGAGCAAGTTACGAGATGCCATTTAACAGAAACGCTGCGGTATGACCACCAAAAGTGTACGCCTGTTAGCTGACAATGCCCCAGCTCACACTTGTCAAGAAGCTGCAGTGGAGGCACGGTGATGTTGCTTTGAAATCATACCGCATCCCCCTATTCACCCCATCTTGCACCAAGTGACTTCTTCTTGTTCCCTGAGATGAAAGATCCACTTTGTGGACGTCGTTTTGAGGACACCAATGACATCATTCCAGATTCCTGTATATCGATCCATCATAAGATATTTCTATATTCTCAAATATGTCACAATCACAAAGTCTTACTGTCTCATTTCATTATGACCCCCGCAAAGCCTTTCGGGAAACATAATGATTGCAGTTCTGTCCGTGGTTCTATAATTCTTAAATGCTTTCGTTTCCGGACCATATCTCAAAACCGATTTTGTGGTTTTTTTTACGAAACTTGGTATGTGGTTAGGTCTATTGGTAGCGTGGTGCCTTTTGCTATTTGGTTATTCTGAATTCATTTTTTTCTGGTTTCCATGGAAACAATTTGAACTTAGTGCAAATGGGGGGTAGGGCCAGATTCCAGGCCTTATCTCAAAAACTGTTCAATATTTTGTTTACAAATTTGGTTTGTGGTTAGGTCTAGTGGTGGAGTGGTGCCTTTTGCTATTTTGGTTATTCTGAATTTTTTTTTTTATCTGGTATCCATAGAAAAAATGTGAACTTAGATGCTTTCGTTTCAGGGCCATATCTAAAAAAACGTTCAATATTTTTTTTTCAAAACTTGGTATGTGCTTAGATCTAGTGATGGAGTGGTGCCTTTTGCTACTTTGGTTACTCAATTTTTCTATATTTTTCTGGTTTCCATGGAAATTTTTTTAACTTTGTGCATATGGGCATAGGGTAATTTTCCAACCTATATCTAAAAATCTAATGAGTATTATTTGACTAAACCTGGTATGTGGCTAGATCTAATGGTTGGGTGGTGCTGGTAATTATAACATTTGATGACTGTGTGAGTATCAAATGTCACATTCCCTACAATAAAGAAGTTTACAAATATATAAAACTCTTCATTATGCACCATTGAACTTGTGTATTTCACGAGTCATTATCATGTCAAGTTCATTGATGCTAATATATAATAATTAACCTTTTTATTATAAGTTTAGTTTGGATTGTTTCTGGTATAAGTGGCAATAAGATGATTAGGTTTGACTAAAAGTTTGGAAGGGGGACATCACTGTGCATCATATGCACATATTTCTAGTTTACTAATGGAATGAATCAACAAAACATAACAGAAAGAAATTAATCTTCAAAGAAAGAAATGTAAAGAGAAAGTTGAAGCACAATTCAATTGACAGCTGTCAAGCATGGCAGGGTGTGAAGAACATGATCGGCTGTTCTAAGATCTGTTTTCCAATCAACACAACAGATGATCAGAAACATGCCAAGGAATTGAACAACTTCTACACAAGATTTGATATGCGTAACTTTTGCAGTGAACGGGAACCTTTGCTTAATAAGTTTTACATCAAAGATGCAGAAAACATTGTTGTGATATCAAACACAGTTAAATTGAAGTTTTCAAAACTCAATTTAAGGAAAGTGCAGGGACTGATGGTTTATGCGGCATCGTCCTAAAACGTTGTTGTGAACAAAGATACCAACTCTCCATCGATTACAATGTAATCCCGGAAATGTGGAAAAGATCAAAGGTTGCTCCAGTACCACAGAAGACAAATTCTATCGAAATGAATGATTTTTGATCAGTCGCTCTTATTTCCATTGCTATGTTATGTTTTGAGCGCATCATTTTAAACTACCTATTGTGTGATGTTAGGCACTTGCTTGATCCGTACTAGTTTGCGTATAGAGCAAGAAGGGGCGTCTCAATGGGGGACCAAAGTAAAATTATCTGCCCCCGATTTCCCGTAACCACAGCGCCACCTAAGGACCAAGCGTGACTTCCGGTTTATACAAGCCATCATGGACCGACCACGTTTTCAATACGGTAGCTGGAATCTTTCTCAACTAAAGGCAGAACTGAAGTTAAGAGGGGCAAAGAGAACTGGGAGAAAAGTTGATCTATTGGAGAGGTATGTCACAACTTGTTATATTAATTTTTTTTATCAGTGTCCGTCTCTCTGACAGTGAAAGTATCGTCACCTTGTTTCGCGCCTTTTCAGTTTGTTGACATACTAAATACAGCCTAGGCCAAATACTTGACTTGTCATGGGTCGTGCATGTTCATATATATTTGAATATTTTTTATTTTGCCATAATGATTTGCCTCGTCACTTTTGTTAGGACTGTTAATATGGTTTGTTTATAATTATTTATCAGCCCAATGTGAAGATTAGATATCATGAATAAACTTCTTTGAGCATTATTGCTGATAGTAAAAAATATCTTGAACACCACAAAGTGTTCAATATTTTTCCCTCATTAAATGTTTTATTATAGTCGATTTATTAACCTAGTAAACATTTTATAAAATGCTCATTGTTACTAATTTATTTGGTGTCACTCCCGTTTTCATGGTATTTTTTAAAGTCAAATTATGAAAATACAACACCTACCTACAGGAAGACATTGAAAAAAATTATAGTAATTTAATTTTATGAATCTCACATAAATGTTATAAAAAAATAAGTTTTACGTCAAAAGCATGACATTTTGTTGGAGGTTCATCAATCGTCATTAAAGTGAATTGCTAAACAGATGGATGAAATAATGATCATTTCCTGCTTGGATCCATACAGTACAACCGATCAAAAAATAAGTGCAAACTTGCCATGACCACTAGAGACAAGACATAATTTTTTAATAAAAAACCCCAAGTTTTCTATGCAATATATTTTAACAGAAGTGTCCCTATCATCAGGGTGATTAAAATTTAATTGATGTTTTACTGTCTGAACAAGATCAGAGTAAAATCATGATAAATTATATGTAAATTTTGTTGTTTATAAGATTTATTATACAGAACCGTGCCAGTCATATTCAGACAATGGTGTTATTTCCATAGACTTGCATGTTAATCTAGTGTAGGATAAATTGTAACGGTTTTATTTTTTGTCAGATCCTATTGATTTTGATAACAGTTGTGGGGAATCATCTGATCTACAATATCTCATTATATATCTAAAATACTAAATGATTTCAACATATTATAATTTTATAAATCAGAGCTCCAGATAAGCTGCGTATTTGCGTATTTTACTCAGAAGAAAAGTCAAAGTACGCAAGAAAATTAAATTGTCTGCGTAACGAAAATCATTTAAAATCTATGTTTACGCTTCTCAAAAATTAGCAATGCGTTTTTACCCAATACATAAAAATTATAAAGCGTATCGTGTCATTAACAAAAACCAAAATAATTACGTGAAAATCTCAACTTTAAGTCACTGGTAATTACAAAAGTCTTTTTACATCGTAAACATCTACTCCGAGCAATGCATTGTCAAGTTTGTGCAAACCGGCTTCGCGTACTACTCCGAACACCATTTAGAACTCGCTCCAATTCACATAAATGATCTGTCAATTCCCATTTATTTTATCCAAGATTGGGGCCTACTTACTTTAAATGTGCACACGAAACTAGGATAATTACTTTATTTTCCGAACGGCGTTTTGTCAGTGTCGGCGTGTGAGATTGAGGGCTCGAAAAAGGTTTAGTTAGGACCAGCACATAGAAATAGTCATTTGACATATTTTTATATTGAGAACGTATTTTCAATATATAGATATAGTTGTAAAATGTAATGATGGCATTTTTTTTATGAAGATGATGCAAGAAAAAATAACGAGAGTTGCTGGTAAAAAAGAAATTCGTTCAGGGATATTTGCAAGCGTGTTTAGATTAATGTATTTTTGGTAACAATGACATATCAATGTCGACTCAGTTAATAAATGCTCTGACGTTTTGCCGTACAAGTTTTCAATCAGTTGCTTTTGAAAAGAAATTTCATCATTTTGCACATGTCTAATAATATGTTCTGTTATTACTGATCATTTACAAACAGAAAGTAGGCTTTTCCCATATCTCTTAATAGATAATGTTTCATGGAGGTTGATGAAACTTAATGTTCAGAATTTGGTTATGGAAATAGAATTAACACGTGAATATAACTTTTATAATTTTTATTTTTGATTAGAATTTAATAACATGTTTAAGTTTTTTACGTATGTAATGAATACCCAGATTTCGAATAATTGGTGGGTATAAACAAGTATGAATACCCATTTGATATTTGAAATACCCACTCAGTATTAAAAATATGGGTATCATACCCACATAGCCAAAAGCTTATCTGGAGCTCTGATAAATGTTCATAATGCTGGTTTATGAGAAGCATACTTTTTTACTTACTACGAGTACTATTGGTAAATCTCATGAGTTTATTTATATATAAATCAGATAATTAAGTAGAAATCATTTTTTAAATTGACATGATTTCAATTCAACTTGCAAAGATTTTCAATGACCTGATAAGAACCTGTTTTATGAAAAGTGTCAATGCTACACTGGATAACATGTACACATAATTGTAACATGACTTCGTTATATCCTCGATTCTGATTGGTCGATTCAAAAAAATTACCCTATGTTGAATGACAATGAATACCCGCAAATTAGCAAATGCGAATCACCGCAAATTGATACAACATGTTCACTAGTGCTGGCCCGACTCTAGTTTTAATTTTCCAGTTTCTTAGAAAAATATTTGACATTTGTCTTTGTCCATTTTTAGATTGGGTCTACCGGTAGTTGTTACAAATACACTTTAATATGATTTATTTTTGAAGAACGAAAATATTTTCAACTGGCTCACTTAGTCCAAGTTTGCCGCAAAGTTTCATGCGGCCGCCTTCTTTCGAATGCAGTTTCCATAGTATGACGTCATAAAGGCCAACCGTTTTGACGTCACAATGTTGGCGCCGCTGTCACAATGGTTGTGGGCTAGTTTAAGACTTTTGAACTCGGGGTTTACCATATTTTTCTATGAGCTTTATAATTGTTGGTTTCAGTCTCAAATTAAACAAGTGGGTTGTAATGTCTCGCTCTTAAGAATGCCACTAATTGCTCAAATTTTCAGAACAACATATTTGTTGTTACATAGAGACTAAAGATTGTAGGTATGGTCCCTTAAATTATTGATCTTTTAGGATGTCCATCCAGGAATCTTTTTTGTCTATTCTCAAGAAACCTTTTATTTAGAGAATATCATCTTTGAAAAAATGGAGACTGATTATCAGTCATCTATTAATTACTTATGACATCATCATAACACATATCCCTTGTTCTGTTTTTAGGCTTGAGGCATATGACAGGAATGACAACTTCGGTCACCAACAAGAAGAAATGGAGCCAGAATATGAAATGATCATCCCCCCTCAGGCAATGGCTAATTATAAAGATGTAAACAGTGACAGCCAGATTCCTTTCATTGCATATAATGCAATATTGTTCTATTTGGAGGCTTTTAAGAAGAAACTGGGATCAGCAGTAAAGAACTTATACAGCAGTCAGTTTCTGCGGTACTTGAAAGTTTCATCTTTTCAAAGTCTTTTTTATGTGAGATCAGAGTGTAAGGCTGAATTGAAAAAACATCTCAGTTATAAGATTGATGTCTCCTTAGATGCGGATGGGACTGTCGTTGAGGCTCAGTGCGAGTGTGGAGCTGGTCAGGGTCCGAGCGCTCACTGCATACACGTTTGCGCCGTTTTGTACGCTCTGTACATGTTTACATCTACAGGTGAGCTTGTAACCGAACAAACGTGTACGCAACAGCTTCAGACATTCCATCAGTCCAAGCCTTACACAGGAAGTCCAATCAAAGCCAAAGATATCCCACTGAGCAACAGAGAATTGAGTGTAAACTTTGACCCTCGACCACAGCAGTTCAGGAACCAAGAGGGATATGTTGACCACTTCCGTTCCACCTGGTTGAACCACTCTGATGTGAACAGCTACCCGGTTTCTCAGCTTTTTCCCCCTGTGAACACCTACTCTGTACATTTAGACCACGACTACTTGAATGATTCTACTTCACATCAATGGCTGGTTACACAGAAATTGACAGTTATTTCTGAGACAGATGTCGAGGAAATTGAGCTTGCCACTCGTCAACAATCAAAATGTAAAATTTGGCAACTTGAACATTCCAGACGTATAACATCATCATCTTTTGGCAAAATTTGTTTGGCAACACACAGAACTGATTTCTTGAAGTTAGCAAATTCAATGTCTGAACCCATACAAGAAGTGCATGCAGCACCGATTCGACATGGAAGAAAATATGAACTCTATGCGATCAAGAAATATGAACAACTTTCAGGAAGAAAGACCTCCAAATGTGGTTTGTTTATCAGTTTACAACGTAATTATCTTGCTGTTTCACCAGATGCTATTTTGGGAAATGATGAGGTTGTGGAGGTAAAATGCCCTTACTCAGCACGGGACAGACTTATTTCAGAAACCAGTGTGCCTTACTTGCAATGTGTGGATGGAACATTGAGTCTCAGTAAAAGTTGTCATTATTATTACCAAGTGCAAGGACAGCTATTCTGTACTGGCAGACAGACATGTAGGTTTATTGTTTATACTTTTCAGGATTTTAAAATCATCACCATAGAAAAAGATCCAGCTTTCATTGACACCATGCTAATTAAATTGGACAATTTTTTTCAAGATTACTTCAAAAAGTCTGTACTTGACAAATATTTCTTCAAAAATTACTACAAATACTCCTTCCAATAGTATATTTACCTTATAAAGAATGCTGTTTGTCATTGTATTGAATTGCTGGTAATATATGAAATGAATGATAATGAAAATAATTTGTTCAAATCCTGTCAGTGACAAAACCTGAAAAGAAGTAGAAGAATTGTTACTATTGCAGTTACATTGCAGTGTACTATGACATTATTAGATATATCATGAAATAATATTCCATGTTCTGTGGGCATGTTTAGTAAATAACAGTAAAAAGTGTCAATGATAAGAAATCATATTACTGATATAACAACTGAAGACAATTTTTGTACATTCAATTTATTACATGAATTCGGGTGATCATGAACGTAAACCCAATGTCGGCATGTACAGTAATTAACAGTGAAAAGTGTCAATGATAAGGAATCATATTACCGATATAACAACTGAAAACAGTTTTTGCACGTACAATGTATTACATGAATTCGGGTGATCATGAACATAAACAAACCCAATGTGGGCATGTGCAGTAATTAACAGTGAAAAGTGTCAAAGATAAGGAATTATATTTCTGATGTAACAACTGAAAACATTTTTTGTACAAACATGTTATTACATGAATTTGAAAAGTAAAACTTAACTTCATGTGAAAGCCAATTTTGTTTTTGTCATCTGTTGAAAAGTGTGAGAAATGTCTCAAGATTTATTGCTCATATCAAGTCAAACTACAAACTATGAGGTTGTGGGCACAATGCATTTCTTAAATTTACATAGCATGAAACAAACACTTGTGATTTCTGTGGCCAATTTTGTTTCAGTGCTGTTTAAAGGTGATGTCAAAATTTTGAATGTTTTAGCCAGGCCAATGATGCGCTCAATATGAACACGTTTACTGGAAATTTTGCGATCTTTCATAACTGTTTTTGCTGACATACGATTTTTCCTTGAGAAGAATGTTGGCATGTTTATGCTGACATCTTTCAAGGCAAACATGTCTTGGACATTGAATCCCTTATCTGCCATGATTGAATCCCCTCGGTCACAGAGTACTGTGAGAGCACTGCGCTCAACAATCTGTCTATCACTACTAGACCCACCATATGCTGGAGATAGATAGGACACTAAACCACCTGGTGTACAGCCAACAAGTACTTTTACAGTATTTTTATTTTTGTAAGTGGAATATGTGGATTGTTGTCCAACTGGTGGTTTGGGCTTCATTATAGGCATCTCTGTACCATCAATAATAATTCTAGTATTTGGGAATTTTAACTTGAAATCAGAAGGACAAAAAAATCGAACCAAATCACGTTCTGGCCAACATGGAATCTCTGACCACTGCCAATACATGAAATTTACCCATGTTATCCAGATATTTGCAATTGTAGTATCAGACGTGTTAAAAAGGAAGCCAAGTTCAAAGTTGGTCTTATTCTGCCTTAATTTAATCAAAGTTATGAGGAACTGGTCTTCAATACTAATGCATGTAACAGGAGTGTATAAGTAATTTAGGTGGTTCAATTCACCGCATCGCCCAAACTAGCCAAAGCAAAGCTAAAGTCCTTGTAACTTGCTAATCCTGTGAAAAACAATATGGCTTCGTTGTTGTTGGCTATCTTGTCAATGGTGAACATTGGTAAGGTAGTTGTTTGAGTTTCACACGTCTTCTTCTCTGTCGCCTCTGATTGTTCCTCACTTATGTCCCTGAAATCATTAGAGCAAGATTCTTCCTCAATAATTTCTTCAAACATCATGTCAGGAATTATTTCTTCTGAGTTTTCGTTGTCAGTTGTCACATGAAATGGTCGCTTTCGGTGTTGTCTCGTCTCAAGTCGTACACGTCTCTCATCACTCTGCTCGGCATTTGTCCATGGGAATATAGATGGTACAGCATCCTTCCGTCGTTGTTTTCGAAGGGGTGCCTGACCTAAAAACAAAGGGTTTTAAATGATATTACATATTGACATCTGATCATAATTATAGACTGCATTGTATTTCTTTAAGATTAAAGTTTTTTTTAGATTAAGGCTTGGGTTGGGCAGTAACTTTTAATTCTTATCTAGAATTTGCTTGGTTATACAAAAACTTACCTATGTAGATTGACAACGAATACCAGCAAATTAGCTTTAAACTCCTGATAACGGTCTAAACTGTTAACAAACTTTGTTGGTTTAAAACTAGAATTGCATATATTAAACAATGGTTGAAATTTTACAAATTCTACTATTTACCATCTAATGCTAATAGATGAGAAATCAAAAAAATAAAAGAAAATGACTTACTTCAAGTTGCTGAATATTATTTTGACCAGTTTTGCCCCCGTGGCTGAATTTTCCAGCACTCGCCTCGCTACGCTAATAACGCAATTAGCCCCTGTGGCTGAATTATTTCGCACCGCGAGTCACGGCTGTTTTTTCGATAAATGGTGTATTCCCATGGCGGATTACGGGTGAAACTGACCGTTCGATACAAAAGTAGCCCGCCAATCCCGTACACAAATGAACGATCTTAACCGAAACTTTGAATGAAATTTTTATCTTACCTAGAACGGTTTCTATTGCAATATGAAGATTGTCTTTATTTAGAGTTACGCAAAATCCTTAAATATAATCGCACAATTAATTTTTGTATATGGAATTGAAGATACATTATTCCTCTTTACGATGATATATATTTTTTTACAATGCGACCTCTAGTTAGATTTCTACAATTATCTAAAGATTGTCTTTATATCCGGCTGAATAAAATCCCTAATACTTAGCGCGCATACATGTATTATATATGGAATTGTAGACAATTTATTCTTCTTTATGATGATAAAAGATTGTTAGAAAATGTCACCCTGTTCAAAAGATATACGCCGCGAAAGATGGTTGGGGGTACCCCGAGGATGCTCCGACATAGCGGGATTTTTAGCCAGAACTAATTCTCCCTTGGGCAGTCTGGCATCGGTACGCTAATTAGTACCGTTATACCCCCGGGGCACCCCCGAGGCACCAGCATGCGAGTGCCAGTGTTCTAAGCAACAGCGTTGCTTCCTGCTGTACCGATCCTCTCGGCGCGTGCAGTCACACGCGGGCGAACATTCCGAGATAATAAAATCAATCATTCTATACGCACGCCGCATCGTTATTTCTTGCTGCGCATGTACAAATTATACATGGAAATAAAGATAAATCTTTCGTCCTTACGACTGTGAAAAAATAATGAAAAGGTGCCAACTGGTTCAAAAGATATGAAAAACGAAAGAGTGATACCCTCAACTACTTGAAAACAAATTTTGATAAGCGTTCTATTTGCGACACCAGTTGCATCATTGACCGCATCGTTATTATGGACTGCGCATATGCATATTATACATGGAATTAAAGACAATTCTATTCCCTTGAAATAGGTGAAAAAAATATAAAAAAGTATAAAATAGTTCGGGAGATATGAACCGCTAAAGAGCGACACCCTCAACTACTTGAAAATAGATTTTGACAATCGTTTTATTTGCGACATTTGTCGCTGCACTCGCCACACCATTTTTATTAATTGCGCACATGCATATTATACACGGAATTAAAGATCATTCTTTCCGCGTGAGAAAGGTGGAAAAAAAATTAAAAAGTGCCAAATAGTTCGGGAGATATGAACCGTTAAAGAGGGGTACCCTCAGACATTTGGGGAAAAAAATTGATAATAGCGACATTTTTCGCATTATTTGCCGCTTCTTTATTATGTGTTGCGCACATACACATTTCAAAATGAATCAAAGCCAGTTCTTTTCCCTTTACGATGATGTAAAAAGTATGAAATTTCGCCACCCGATTCTAAGAATACAAATTGCGAAAGATCGGGGTAGATTCGTGATGCGGCTCGTATCGAACGTCCAGTGACAGCTCACATTGACTTTCTCTGTCTCTTTTACGACTTAAAAAAAAGATTATTTTATTGACAATCAGTATTTTATATTACACTCATTCACCTTATTGATGTGAAGAATAAACTTTATAAGGAGAGTAACGCTCATCCACACTTCTGCTTCTTTCTTCTTTCTTCAATCTTCTTGATTATCCCCCTCATTTTCCTTCTCTGACATCAAACTGATATAAGCTTTAGTGCAATCTTGTGACGTGTGATAAATTCTGAAACATGGTGCTGCACATAGAGCCACATTACACTCGCTACATTCGTAAGAAGATTCTTTGCCTACCCTTTTCTTCTTTCGAACTGGCTCATTGCTTTCTTCCACTGCCCTTCGAAAGAGTTCTCTTTTCGCTTTGGAGCAAACAACACACATACGGGAAAGCCTCTTCTTCTTTCCAACAGGCTGAATCTTTGATGGAAAGTGTCGACCATGAAGACGTAACACACTTTCGTCGCTTGTGCTTGGCCTGCCACGAGGACGTCTACGCAGGGAAGGTACTTTTTCCGTGTCTGCGAAGGTGATCATATGCTGCACTATATCTTTTCTGATTTGACGGCTTGTTTTCAAGGTTTTGTCTTTTGAGAATTCTTTATAGAGAATGTAAGAGTTCAACATGGCAACGTTTAACACATGAAACCACACTCGCTTCCACCATTTAAGAGTTTTCATTTTGAACGGGGTGTACGACAGCATCTGGTCGGCCCGATCCACACCTCCCATATATTTGTTGTACTCGTGCACAATACTTGGTCTCGTATTTGCTTCCCCAGTCACTCGGTTCTTCTTCCCTGTCTCTACAATTTCAGTGTCTTCTACGGTTGACATGAGCAGCACTGACTTCCTGTCCTCATACCTCACAACGAGTAGGTCTTGATTGTGATAGATCATCATATCCCCTTTCTTCTGTTTTTTCTGTGCCTTCTTTAGCTTTTCAGGAATGCCTTTGCGATTGCCTCTCAACGTCCCAGTTGCACCAGTTCCCGTTTCCCACAAGTTTATATACAATGCCACAGAGGAATAGAAATTGTCCATGAACACATGATATCCTTTCCCGGCATAATCCTTCACCAAGTCCATGACGAGATCATACGTTTTCCCACCGACAGAAACAGATTCATTTGTTTTTCCAGTGTAGAGTTGAAACTTGCAAACATAACCATTGGTTGAGTCACACAGCATGTAGGCCTTTATCCCATACTTCTTCGGCTTGTCGGGATTGTATACTTTGAAACTCAGATGGCCTTTCCAAGGCACCAACCCTTCGTCAACACAAATAGTTTGATGCGGCTTGTAAATTCTGGAAAAACGATGCACGATGCGCTTGTACAAATAGCCAAGTTTATTGATTGGTGAAAACTGGGGTGTGTTTCGTCCCGGCATTTGGTTATTATCATTCAAATGTAGGTACGTTAGTAATAACCAGAACCTATCACGAGGCATACATTTGGCAAAGAAAGGCGTCGACGTCACATCACTCGATGACCAATACTCAGAAAAGTTTCTCTGTACAACCAAAGACATTGCTATAGTCATTGCTACGAATACTTTCATTTCTTCAGCATTCGTATCATACCATTGCCTCAACCTTGAACAGGGCTTTAGAACCGTATCGTCAACCTGTTGGTGGAAGTATCTGTTGGTTTCTGCTGCCATTGATCCATAATCATCTTCATGAAAAAACAACCCGAAATAGTCTACAGGTTGCGGGTTATCAGGCAATTCTATGAAGCGTCCTAATCCCGTGTTGCCAGTAAATTGGAGATCAACACGTCCACGTGGCCTCGGACCCTCTGTCCAGCGTTCCATAAAGTTGTCACGGTCATCAAAATGTGTGTCCATTTCATTATATTGCTCATCAAAGCCACTGAACTCTTCTTCTGTGGAAGTACCAGTCGTAGCAGTTTCACCCGTAGCTGCTAATATGTGTCTTGCAATGTTTCTTATTTCTACATCACTATCAATGTCACTTTCACCATCACTGTCACTGTCACTATCACTATCACTCTCATCAGTTGATTCCATATCAGAAGCTTCATCGGCATGGACCTCGTTGATGAAGTCGTCGTCGCTAGACGTTGACGGACCTTCCCAACTCCTGGTTCGCGGCCTCCTGGCCTTAGGCATCTTTCACATCAATCTGTAAATGATTGAAAATAATTTAGGCACACGTAAGATATAATAACATCAACACATGACCTGTTGTACAGAGAAATTCAATGTGAGCTTCATGGACGTTCAATTGCCACATTTTGTAAGTGTTTGAAACAAAAATTCACAATCCCGCCGAAGGTGCCGATGGCACCGACGGCCGCCGACGTTGTATCAACATTATCAACCCTGATGCCGCCTTCTGACTCCTATGCAACGAGCCGGCGAGTCGCGAACAACTGCCTTCTACGTCAGGAAAGTTCTGATTGTCAGTTGTGGATTACAAAAGTTTTTCAACTCTTGACTTCTCTTCCGAGAATGATAGGTTCCACGGGCCTATCTGTCGGGACGGCCGTAGTCAACGAGCACCCGGCCCCTTGTCTTTATTTCACTCGAAGGAACTCATGCCATCCCGACATATATAGCAAACTATTTAATACATTGGAATGCTACCAAACTTTTTTTTCAAAAATGAGTTTCCTCGACCAACACAAATTTGGCAGAGAAAAACACATACCTGCTGGCGGTGCCCGACGAAAGTCCGCTGAAATTTTTTTTCTCGAACACGAACATTTTCGTTGGACACATTTTCTTATGACCTGATGGCGGTGCCCGGCGAAAGATCCCCGACATATTTTGTCTCGTTTGTACATGTACATTTTATATATCACTTTGTAGACAATTTATTCCTCTTGATAATGATATAACTGGTTTTGAAATGTGTCATTTGTACACGGGGATATGAAGTGCCAAAGTTTCCCTATTTCCGTCACTAACGGAATTGCGAAGTGCGAAAGTTGTTCTTTTTACGGCACTTGTTGAGTCTTTATTTATTTGCGCGCATAATAATTGATATAGGGAATTAAAGCCAATTCATTTGTCTTTATAGTGATGTAAAATTCAACAAAATCTTTTTCACGGTGTAAAAGAAATTCATTGTGAAAGAAAGGCACATGAAAATCGCGCTTCAGATCACATGATAAGAAAGTCGGCAAAATTACCTTTTTGTGCGGCGCTTGCTGTATCTTTATGAATTGTTGCGCATGTACACATTTTACATGGGATTAAAGACAATCTTTTACTCTATCTTGTGATATAAAAAATGTCAAAATATGTTGAGCACATCATGAGAAAATTGGTGTGACAAAACAGTGTAAAACTAAAAATATATAAAAATCACCTTTTTTGCGGCACATGCGGTATCTTTATTTCACGAGGCGCACATATGTTTTTTACATCGAATTAAAGAGATTTTTTTTCTCTTTCAAATGATCCCACCTATATTGAAATCTGCCCAAGGGTTCAGAACATAGGGCGTGCGATAGGAAGGCGTGCATAGGGTCAAAATGCACGCGTCTCAGTAAACGATAGCATGCGCGGGTCGGTAAGCTCGTGCGAGAGGGTAGAAAGTGCCCACAGGCTATTAGCACGTACGGCGGGGAGTGGGGGAAAATTGAGTGATTTTAAAGCTTATTATCGGTACGATAAACGTTATCAATCGTTGCATAATTTTCGGAACATGTACGCGCATTATTTAGAACACCAACGAAACAAAATTCGGTAGCTTAGCGACACACGGACGGAAAGTACTAGCGTTAAACTGACACTACTGCCGTGCAACAATTGCCCGTCCTTCGCTGCTGTGCACCTCGGCGTTAATGAGCTAGCGTGAGAAAAATAGAGTTTGGATGTCGCATCTCGCCCAGAGGACATGCGGTCAAAGCAAATTTCAACCCGGACAGGCCCGGGACCCGCATCTTAAGGGTTAATTATTGAAACCAAAGGAAATCAAGTTTTCGAACATATTGGCAACAACAACAAAAACACAGCATTGTTGATAATGGATCCATAACTGAAAATAAATAAAAAGGCATGCAAATATAACATGAAGAGTCAAAATGAATTGAAAAAACAACCAAAACCTAAAAACAAAAATAAAATTATAATTTATGAAAATAATTAAACACAAAAATTATTGCATCTCCCTAAAATATAATAAAGTAATAACTGACCTGTTTTCAAATGCAAAGGGTCACAGAACAATTTTTTTTAGATATAAACAACCAAACCTGGAGTCACCTGTTTTCATGGTATTTGCAAAAGATATCTATTTTCTTTAATCTTTAACTGGATGATTTTCTTATTTAAATATGCTCTAAGCAACCTAATGATTTCTTTACTTTAGCTGGAATAGGCACTAACCGTAATATAATGCTTAATATTTGTGAAAATAAAATAATTAAATGTTACTATAGATGTTTAAAACACACATGTCAACATCAATTTAAATGCTGCTGTACACTATAAATCTGTGTTTTTTTAAGTTGTGGCATGTGTTGTTTTGTCATGATTTGACATCATAGAAATAACACGAAAGCAGGTGACACCAAATAAATTAAAGTCATAGTCTCATTTTTGCAAGGCAAATTGTAATAAATGCCGGACAAATACTTCACCACTCACAGAAATCTTTCCCCTGACGTTTGCAACAATTTTCAGAACTCTGCAGGCATTCTAGCCCTCAATAATGAAGTTCAAACTACCCTACCCTACCCGAATATTATGTTTTTGCGAGCGTTAGTCCTTACCACGTCATTTCGCTAAGGCCGTGACGAAGAACACATAAAATTTCCCAGCTGAATATCCAATGAAAATAGCTAATAGCTTACGCTTTTTCAAATACAGAAATAACAAAAAGGTAGTAAACTCAGTGAAGAATGCGTCTGTCATAAGTATCGGCGCTGCGATGACTAGATTTCCGGTGTTTCGTACTCGCGAAGGGATTGCACTTGATTCGGTACCTCATCGGTCTGAAACGGCATACGCCAATAAGCTGCTTCATCCAAAACTGTAAAACGGGCATACAAATGAAAATCTTTGCAAATGCGACAGGAAATTTAAATATGTGTGTTAGTAATCAGATTTTGTTCGTGAAGAATAATTAGTTCAGTTTAGTTGCCTTACAAAAATGAGACTATGACTTTAATAAAATTTGGAATTTCTTTTTAAAATGTGAAAAAGATTTAACAAGAGAGTAAACCAACTGTTTATATAACATTGATTGGGAAAATATTTATTCTATCACTTTATTATGTTCAGGATTTACTCGTATGTTATTATCTGCAATAACACTTCAGCCTATATAGGCCTAGAAGTTTATTTCTTAATACCACGGAAACAGGTAACACGAGAGCAATATTTACATATACATCGTAGAATAATTTTGAAATAAAGGTCTGGATAATATCGTTTCATAGAATTAACATACTTACCAAATCTATTCACGTAATGAAAGTCGGATGGTTGAAAGTGTGCATGGCAGACGATACTGTGAGGTGAGGGCTCCCATAGTTTGGACTTGTTGCTTCTATCGACACGTCTGACAGCTAAAATCCATCTCTTTCTAAGTGTTTCGTCAGTTGGAAAATTCAATCCACCTCGACTAGAACAACCGGGGACACAGCAACAGCTGGAAGGCATTTCTTCATCAAACCGTATAGCTTTTTTTGTAGCTTATAATTCGTAACGTGCTATCTCTGTAACTTGTTTGCAACGATACCGGAAGTCAGCTTGGTCCCTAGTGTGTGGTGCCCTCTAGTGAGGGGAGATAATTTACTTTGGTCTCCCATTATCTTCATCTTATTTAAAGTTCCTATATCAATTTTACTTGAAAATATTTCTCGATTCTTGGTGCATTATGTTTCATAAACTGTATCATATAGAGAAGTTTATTGTGTATCAAAAGCATCAGGGAGCACAATTTTTATGTAAATGAGTATTAGGGATATTTGCTATTTTCTTGAAACTTTGTTTATTGCTTGAGTGGCTGAATTGCTTCATGTGACCCCTACTGAAACTAATGAAAGATAAGTAAAGTTTTGAAACAGAAATATTTTTTCGAGATTTTTTATTAATTATTTATTGATTGTGAATTCTATTTTGAAAAGATGCCTATTTTATTTTGGCTGTGGAGAAGGGGGAAGGTGGAATCCTTTCTTTTTGGGACTGCTCTGCTTTTGCGATGTCCTGCAGTGGCTCATCAAGTTAATGAAATAATCTCTTTCAGACTACACTCTTGATGAAGGCTCATATGGATTCTATGATAGACAAAGAGTTAGAATTGTCATCAGATAGTGATGTCATCGGACTCATAGGAGAAACCGTCGCACCTGCCAAGTAAGACACAGCATTGCCACTGTGTGGCAACTATAATAGATATATACCATACCATAATTTCTCCATTAATTCCACGTCTGTTATGTTTGACCACATAACTTTTTATGAGGTCACAGTCTCAAACCACTTTGAAATATTTAATTGTGGGAAAATTTAATTGTTCACATTCCAATAAATCGACCATGGTCTATAACGTCATTGATTATTTTGCAAAAACGATGTAAAAACAGATATATATATTCCCTTTTTCTATATGTTATTAATAGAAAAAACTCATTTGGAAGTTGTGTTCTTTTTGTTGTATTTCTTGCAAAATTGACTGTACCTATTGTGGAATATATAAGGAATAACATGATTCTCCATTCTAACTCGGTGCGGGAAAAGAAACAAAATGTAATCATATTTTCAAATGTAGTTAAGGGTTTATACTGTCGATAATATTCAGGTTTGTATCTTAAATATCAAATGCTAAATTTGGGTATACCTATCAAGACATCACGTCCCATGTTTTCTGTGCTTAGATTTTAGCTTACTGCAAAATGAACTTCCAACGTCAGCAAAATAGATAGCAACAGTGACCTGTCACCTTTGCAGCGATACGTTACCCCTTTCTAAACAAAGACAGATTATCAAAATAATATTTTTAAGTGTAATTTTAAGCATATATTTAGTTGAACACACGAGAAATCTATCAAGTGTGTGGTCGATCGATATTTGCTGTAGAGTCTGTAAAGTTTATTGGTAACACAAATATGAAATGATTGTACGGATGGAATTGTAGAAACATTTATAATCATCATTTTTAAGTTTAGAATATTGTTTCTCATAAAAATGTTTCCGCTTTCAAACAAAATCATAGCAAAGTGTTTGTTGTCAAACATTTTAACTGAGAAGCAACGGCATGCATATGTATAGGGGAAATATCTTCAACAAGAGTTTTGTGTAACATGAATAAGATGCCATTAAATCAACAAGAATCATTAAAAATTAAATTTCATACACTGGATGATTTATTATTTGTGGTTGAATGTACTGATTTACTGTGTAAGTAACATAGGAAACATAGGTTACATGGTTGGTGTGTGCATGGCATGACTTATATATGTGAGATTTTCTTAAATCTTGAGAATGAGGACACATTAAAGCCAAAATTTCTGATAGAAAAGTAGTTATCTTCCTTGTTAAGATATTTTTAGCTCATCAGGTCTGAAAGACCCGATGGGCTTATGGCATGGCAAGGCGTCCGGCGTCCGTCCGTCCGTCCGTCCGTCCATCCGTAAACTTTTCACTTTTTCGACTTCTTCTCCAGAACCAATGACTCTAGAGAGCTGAAATTTTATGTGCATACTCCTTGGCAAATGGGGATTCTAAATTGTAGATTTCGTGACCCCATGACCCCAAATGGGGTCACAAGGGTCAAAACCTTAAAAATCTATTTTAATCTTCTTCTCCAGTTCCAAAAGGTCCAGAGAGCTGAAAAGTTGTGTGTAGACTCCTTGGGCACTGGAGATTCTAAATTGTAGATTTTGTGACCCCATGACCCCAAATGAGGTCACAGGGGTCAAAACATGAAAAACCTATTTTCATCTTCTTCTCCAGTTCCAAAAGGTCCAGAGAGCTGAATAGTTGTGTGTAGACTCCTTGGCCAACGGGCATTCTAAATTATAGGTTTGGTGACCACTTGACCCCAGATGGGGTCACAGGGGTCAAAACCTAAAAAACCTAATTTCATCTTTTTCCCTAGTTCCAAATGGTCTAGAGAGCTGAAAAATTGTGTGTAGACTCCTTGGCCAACGGGATTCTAAATTATAGGTTTGGTGACCACTTGACCCCAAATGGGGTCACAGGGGTCAAAACCTGAAAAACCTATTTTCATCTTCTTCTCCAGTTCCAAAAGGTCTAAAGAGCTGAAAAGGTGTGTGTATACTCCTTGGACACTGGGGATTCTAAATTATAGGTTTTGTGACCACTTGACCCCAAATGGGGTCACAGGGGTCAAAACCTAAAAAACCTAATTTCATCTTTTTCCCTAGTTCCAAAAGGTCTTGATGGCTTAATAGTTGTGTGTAGACTCCTTGGACAATGGGGATTCTAAATTGTAGGTTTGGTGACCCCATGATTTCAAATGGGGTCACAGGGGTCAAAACCTAAAAAACCTAATTTCATCTTTTTCCCTAGTTCCAAATGGTCTAGAGAGCTGAAAAATTGTGTGTAGACTCCTTGGACACTGGGGATCCTAAATTGTAGGTTTGGTGACCACTTGACCCAAAATGGGGTCACAGGGGTCAAAACCTAAAAAACCTAATTTCATCTTTTTCCCTAGTTCCAAAAGGTCTTGAGAGCTGTAAAATTGTGTGAAGACTCCTTGGCCAACGGGGATTCTAAATTATAGGTTTGGTGACCACTTGACCCCAAATGGGGTCACAGGGGTCAAAACCTAAAAAACCTAATTTCATCTTTTTCCCTAGTTCCAAATGGTCTAGAGAGCTGAAAAATTGTGTGTATACTCCTTGGACACTGGGGATCCTAAATTGTAGGTTTGGTGACCACTTGACCCCAAATGGGGTCACAGGGGTCAAAACCTAAAAAACCTAATTTCATCTTTTTCCCTAGTTCCAAAAGGTCTTGAGAGCTGTAAAATTGTGTGAAGACTCCTTGGCCAACGGGGATTCTAAATTATAGGTTTGGTGACCACTTGACCCCAAATGGGGTCACAGGGGTCAAAACCTAAAAAACCTAATTTCATCTTTTTCCCTAGTTCCAAATGGTCTAGAGAGCTGAAAAATTGTGTGAAGACTCCTTGGACACTGGGGATCCTAAATTGTAGGTTTGGTGACCACTTGACCCCAAATTGGGTCACAGGGGTCAAAACCTAAAAAAACTAATTTCATCTTTTTCCCTAGTTCCAAAAGGTCTAGAGAGCTGTAAAATTGTGTGAAGACTCCTTGGACACTGGGGATCCTAAATTGTAGGTTTGGTGACCGCTTGACCCCAAATGGGGTTACAGGGGTCAAAACCTTAAAATCCTACTTTCATCTTCTTCTCCAGTTCCAAAAGGTCTTGATAGCTTAATAGTTGTGTGTAGACTCCTTGGACAATGGGGATTCTGAATTGTAGGTTTGGTGACCCCTTGACCCCAAATGGGCAATGGGCATTTTTAATTTGATTGTGAATACACTGCCCATGACCCCATGGTCTAAACCCAAACACCTATTTCTATCAAAAGTCTGATGAGCTACAGAGCCCATGGCTCTATTTTTAAGTTACAGAATAAGTATTCTATTCAAGTTCTTGAAATCAATTCGGTATTTTGTTGACAGTTTTCATAATATAAGGCAATTGATAGTGTTTGAATTTGAAACATGATCTGCATCACGTTTCAATTGAAGTAATGATTGATGGGCTTAATTAGAAATAAGTCACAATTGAGGCAACTAGAAATCAACAGTCTGTACGTGTCCGATAGAGACTTGCACCAAACTTTCACAATCACCTGTTAACTATAGTCATGCATTTAATAAAAGAAATATATCAAAATTTGCATTTACCTTGCATTTAGAACAATTTTAAGTAGAAAAATATGTCGACTCAACAGATAACCATATTTTTACTCAATCACATTGAAATATTATCTGACAATTTTTGGTTGTTGTTGATGCTTTTACTTGCATCTAAAAAAGGCCTATTTACTTAATTGGCCTGACAAGTTATGGGTAAAATATTATTTTTCTAAAATGTTGAAAAATTGAGAGGAGACTGAAGGGAAAAATTACTTAAAACTTAAAAACTGATGTACAAACTGTGTAAATCTGCATAGCCTATGGAATGATGCACTCACTAAATATGGCAAATGTGTTCAGTAAAGAAGACTCGAGTGAGTTATTGTTTAACGCCGCTTGGGCAATATTTCAGCCATTAGCGGCGTTAAAGAAGACTCGAAAGTGCAACATAAATAATGGGATAAAGATGTTTTGATAGCTCTTGAAATGGCATCGATGACTGCAAAACTAACTTTGATTGCATCCAATCAGGATTCTACATTTCTAGACTGAAAATCGCTCTTATTACAAGAATGGCTGACAGTAGGGTGAAGAAGCTTCTCACCTCTACGGGTGACAAACGTTAATGGTAAAGGTTGTTATGTTGCAAAAAATTCAATTACAGCAAAATAATTACTGTTTTCAAAACCAAATTTTGACAATATTTTTGGCAATATTTTACATTTTATATCTATACAGTAAAATAATGCTGGTCCCTGCAACAGTAATTGTTTTCTAATAGTTAGACCACAGTGCCTTTCCAGCCTATGAAAGTGAAAAGTAGTTTGACCATGCACATTTTCTGAAAATCTTTGGAAACTTGGAGGGTTGTATTAAGAGAGAAATTATGCTATGGGTAAAAATCACAGAATCAAGCTGATACTCTATCAACTTGTTCGCTTGTTTACTTTCCAACAAGTCTAACCAAAGCATTTTGCAAGAAAAGATTTTTTGATGAATTTATCAAATAATTTTGATAAAGGTATTTCAAAAATATGAAAAGAGATAGAATTTGATAACATGATCTACTGAATATGTTTTATGAATAACATGATCTACTGAATATGTTTTATTTTATTTCATGCAGGGTGCTGCAGCAGCAGCAGGAAGACAAGAGGAACTGTGACCTGCTGCTGGGCATGAAGGTGCCCACACCCTGGGCCTCAGGAAGGACCGTGGAGAGCATCCACCCTGTGCGTGACAACTACAAGTTGAAGGAAACTGTCCACATACCGGGAGCTCGATGTCTCTATCTTCGTTTTGATCCTCGCTCCTCCTCCCAGTATGACTATGACAAGGTCTGTTAATGCCCAAACGGTGCACTTTATCTTTTTCCCAAACCCTCATTTACAGCTGTTCGTAGGAAGATCACTTCAGCAAAGATAGTTTGCTAATCCAAACATTTGCTGAAAAAGTAAATTTACCGAAATATCAAAGGTGTATGATTGGTTGCTGAGACAAAAAAGCAAGTCATTAAATGAATTACATCATGCTATTTGTTTAAACATTACGTCAATGAGTTATATTAGTATTGCATTAAGATTTATCTATTGAGCCAATATTCCTCGTAATTACCCTTGACAAAATGTTAAAACGTATTGATCTTAACAAATGTATTAATTGAAATTGTCAAATATAAAAACTAAATGTACAGAAAACATTTTTTGATAAGTACAAG
Source organism: Phorcus lineatus (assembly GCA_921293015.1). Classification (NCBI taxonomy): domain Eukaryota; kingdom Metazoa; phylum Mollusca; class Gastropoda; order Trochida; family Trochidae; genus Phorcus; species Phorcus lineatus. The sequence continues at coordinate 15,955,759 of OV121089.1, forward strand.
GAAACTGGATCAGCAGTATAGGTAATATCAAAAGTCAGTCAGGGTTACTAGATGGAAGTGGTGTTTTAAAACATGCTTCATCAGCCGCATCAGTACATCTATACTTACTCCTGAGTAAATTCTGAATTTGGAAACCGCAGGTCCAATGATTGATATTCTAACTTGGCATGATAGGTAAAAAATTTGTTCACTGATTTAATAGTTTTCAAATCTTAGTGGTTCCAATACTAACACTGTTTCCCATTGACTTAAAATCCCATATTCTTCTTTAACAAGATTACAAATAAACTCTGAATATTTTTATACCCCCGCCTTACAGCGTAAGCAGGGATATATAGAGTTCATTCTGTCTATCTGTCCGTCCGTCTGTCTTTATGTCTGTCTGTCCGTCACAAATCTTTGTCTGGAGCATTTCTCCTAAACTATACATGCTAGCTTCACCAAACTTCATACACTTATCAACCATGATCCCTAGATGTGCCTTTTGAGGGTTAGACCAACGAATGATTTTTTTTTTTTTTTTCGGTTTTCCATGGAAACATGACCAAAACAGTGACTCTCTGACTAAATCTCATCCGGAGCATTTCTCCTAAGCTATACATGCTAGCTTCAACAAACTAAGTACACTGATCAACCATGATCCCTAAGTGAGCTTTTTGAGGGTTAGACTTACAAAGAAAGCCAGACTATATTTTGAAGAGGAGGTATGTGAGCTGTGCTCACTTCTCTACTTGTTTTCACCTGCTTTTTACACTTCCTATCCATTAACAGTAGAGAGCATTATCAAAATTTTTACATCAAAGTGGTAAATATTTATTATTTTGATATCACCCTAAAGAATAAATGAATATCTTCATTTCCATGTATAATTTGCACATATTTGCATCAAAAGAAAACTTGTGCAAATGATGTGACAAATGTCGAGTTCAGGCGATTATCAAAGTCTGTTTTCACAAGCTATACCCATGTTTCATTGTTAATACCTTCTAATCACAATGCAATAGATTGTTATGTTATATATCTCTGTAAAGAAGAATAATTTGCCTTCAATTCCATACATAATTTGCATGTATTCAAAGCGAATTACTTGATTTATAAAGTCAGAAATAAAGACAAGTTCTATATGTGTGGGTGAATTTTTCAGCAGGGTTACCACTGTGTTCCCTGCACGTGCTTGTGTTTGCCTGGGGCTACTAGCTTAGTAATATTACTGTGGGGGTCAGAACGTGATCGGGGTTTATCACTACCCTGCTTTCATAATTAATATCTTTTGTTTAGGATGGCGTATTGTTGTAAAGATTTATTGTGAAATAAAGAGCAATGAATTAGTGATTAAATGATTTCATAAAGTTTAAAATATAGACGATTTTTGAATGATTGTAAAATTCGTTCTAGACATATTTTTGTAATAATTTTTAGCTCATCAGGTCTGAAAGACCCGATGGGCTTATGGCATGGCAAGGTGTCCGGCATCCGTCCGTCCGTCCATCCATCCGTCCATCCGTAAACTTTTCACTTTTTCGACTTCTTCTCCAGAACCAATGACTCTAGAGAGCTGAAATTTTATGTGCATACTGCTTGGCAAATGGGGATTCTAAATTGTAGATTTGGTGACCCCATGACCCCAAATGGGGTCACAAGGGTCAAAAACTTAAAAATCTATTTTAATCTTCTTCTCCAGTTCCAAAAGGTCCAGAGAGCTGAAAAGTTGTGTGTAGACTCCTTGGGAACTGGAGATTCTAAATTGTAGATTTTGTGACCCCATGACCCCAAATGAGGTCACAGGGGTCAAAACATGAAAAACCTATTTTCATCTTCTTCTCCAGTTCCAAAAGGTCCAGAGAGCTGAAAAGTTGTGTGTAGACTCCTTGGGCACTGGAGATTGTAAATTGTAGGTTTGGTGACCCCATGACCCCAAATGGGGTCACAGGGGTCAAAACCTGAAAAACCTAATTTCATCTTCTTCTCCAGTTCCAAAAGGTCTAGAGAGCTGAAAAGGTGTGTGTAGACTCCTTGGCCAACGGGGATTCTAAATTGTAGGTTTGGTGACCCCATGACCCCAAATCATAGGGTCACCGGTCAAAACCTAAAAAACCTAATTTAATCTTGTTCCCTAGTTCCAAAAGGTCCAGAGAGCTGAATAGTTGTGTGTAGACTCCTTGGGCACTGGAGATTCTAAATTGTAGGTTTGGTGACCCCATGACCCCAAATGGGGTCACAGGGGTCAAAACCTGAAAAACCTAATTTCATCTTCTTCTCCAGTTCCAAAAGGTCTAGAGAGCTGAAAAGGTGTGTGTAGACTCCTTGGCCAACGGGGATTCTAAATTGTAGGTTTGGTGACCCCATGACCCCAAATGGGGTCACGGGTCAAAACCTAAAAAACCTAATTTCATCTTCTTCTCCAGTTCCAAAAGGTCTAGAGAGCTGAAAAGGTGTGTGTAGACTCCTTGGACAATAGCTACAATAGAATCTGTGAATCTATGAATCAATGAATAGTTTTAATTTCTTTGCAGTTGATAGTATTTGCTGGTGCTAATACAAGTTGCAGAAAGGTATCAGAATATGGAGGCAACATACTTGGGTTTGGGAGTCGCAGTGTTCTTGGAGCTGGATGGCCAAAGGATTTGGTAAAGGTATGCCCTACTAAGTGCTAATCTGATTATAATCAAATCATTGATTGGGTTGTCACTTGTTACTAATCTTTGATCTACCCGCAATCCCAAAAAGATTTGTGTCTACAGGAAGTTACAATCTTAACAACCACAATCATGCTTTCAAATTTCTGTAAATATTTCAATTTGTGCACTCAAATAACCACAGAAAACAAGGTGAGAAAATATAATTTTAATACATTTGGAATTCTATTGGGGGCTGTCATGGCTGCTCAAAGTTGAAAGTGAGGGAGAGGAAGCGGCTTTAATTACCCTGGAGTATGTAACCCGGACATTACGCCCTGGAGTTACGTAACCCGGATGTGTGGAGAATATACCCTGGAGTTATAACCTGGACATTGCGCCCTGGAGTTGATAACCCGGGTGTAGGGGGAATGTACTCTGGAGTTATGACCCGGACATTGTGCCCTGGGGTCGATAACCCGGGTGTAGGGGGAATGTACCCTGGAGTTGTGACCCGGACATTGTGCCCTGGGGTCGATAACCCGGGTGTAGGGGGAATGTACCCTGGAGTTATAACCCGGACATTGAGCCCTGGAGTTAATAACCCGGGCTTATTTTGAGTGATGCAGGAGTAAAGGGACCTGGAATGGTGGGGGGAAAGGCTTCTTCTCTATGAATTGGGGGCGAAAAACCCAAAACTGAGCAACCAAGACATCCATGGAGTGAGGCGGGGACGAAGGCGGTTACAAGGCAATGCAGCGAAGATGGCGGAAGAAAGACAATGGCAGGACAATGAAAATGTGAATGCACATGCGCACTGTAGAATGCTGGGTAGTTAATACCAGAGGACAATGGGTAAATACAAATAAAATGAATATATTTAGAAATAAAGAAGAATAATTGCTGGAAACAGTGTACGAATATAATTTAAGAAATAGAGTTATTTCTTATGAAAATAAATGTATGAGCTGGTCTTGCCGGAGATTACCGATGTATTTTCCGAACATGGTAAAAAGAAATGAATAGCAAGATAACAAAACGAAACAAAACGAACTATAGGCAAGAGCTATAAAAGTGATAATTACAGGTAATGTTGAAAGTAAATATTAGCAGGATAAACATAGAGTAATACATATAAGGGATATTAATATGCGTACATTTTTTGTTGTTGGTAAACATAAAATTATATTTTACGATGAATATGGCACATAAGTTGTAAGTACCTAAGGCTATGGAAAATGAAATAAAATGCATACGATGAAGAAGTTATTCGAAGCACAAACAAAAACATTAAATTTACATATATCGCTATTCTAAGTAATGCTGCAAAGAGAACACCTTCAAGAAATTTACCAAGTTTTCTGAATGTCGGATGGGGACTAAACATCTACTAGTAAACTTTTATTTAGATAAATAATCTCTAGCAATATTTTTCATTTTTATTGTTCAATCTCTCATTTAAAAGAACAATGTAACCTGGAAGAATAAAAATAATACGGACCATTTAACCAGTTAAAATCACTACTGAAGGTTTAATTAGACACCTCTAGCCAAATGATAATAAAAGAAAAAAGCTAAATGTTGAAATACAGTTGAAAGTATCAAGTAAAGCTGGTTAAAGTGACATTGAATAATTTTCATTAAATTTTGTGCACACCAATATTTCGTAAACACAACGAATGCACACATACTGCATATCTCTCGATATTATTCAAGATCTTCACTTAAGTAACCTACCTCGTAAGTTATTTAACAAATATTTACATATTCAGGTAGTAAAGTTGATTTTTAAATGCCGGAAGTATTTAATGCAACGTAACTTTAAATCCGCATGAACTCCGATATCGGAAATATTAAGATTTTGCTTATAACCAAAAAAGTGGAAACGGCAGCCGCTTTGGTCAATCTAATAGCAATGCTAATGCTGTGTTATTAAATCGGTTTATTTACAACATTGCTTTCATAAAACATAATTCATTGTTTGTTCTCAGTTCAGAGTTTAGGTAAATTCAACAGCTGCACATAATACTAGTTTAGCCACGTTCTACTGTCTATAATTTATCTGTTTTGTGTCCAAGCCGTCAGGTCAATTGTAAAGAATTTTAAGTATTTTATTGCATCGATAGAAAGCTTAAGTGAATGCATAAGTCCTCTTAAACCTTAACATAGCCAATTTAAACCGTAAAAGCGTGCACTAGTGCCTTTAAGAATTGTTATATGCTAAAATACTTGAGTTCAAATCATCTCACTCACCCTGCGTATTCATTACCCCTTGTCATTATTGATGATTACTTGGGTTAAAAGATGATGCAAACTGATTATATTTTATTTTATTCACAGGACGCTATGCTTATCTTATCAGCAAAAACTTTCAAAATGTTTGTCCTACCTATATGATAAGTCATACAGGAATGCATTGATCTTTACATATGCATTATTTATCCCCAGTGCAGCGGGGGATATAAACTTTGGCAGTGTCTGTACATACATACATACAAAATGGAATGATTAACTTGAAAACCGTTAAATGAATTCTTTTCATATTTTGCATGTTACTTCATCTGAATAAAATAAAAGTCTCTCTCGAAGTCTGTGTGCTTGACCTTCAAATCAAGCCAGACTTTGACATTTTATTCTTGTCAGTGTTATATTTCAAGGACCAACTTTAGGATTCTCTTCATAACTTACACATAGCTTCTAGGAAGATACCAAGGCCCAGTCCATTATAGTGAACTGCAAATTATTTCCAAGGTCACAGCAAGGCTTTGAAATTTTTGGCATAGAAATCTGCATGTTTGGTTTTGTCAGCGTGATATCTCAAGAACCATTACCTACATTCTCTCCTTATTTGCACCACGCATCGTGTTTTGGAGAAGAAGGGCCCAGTTGATTCAGATGACGTTCAGAATTTTTCATACTATATTATGGCTACGCACTGTACATATGTAGCACATAACAAAACATACCTGTAAATGGACATTGAATTGAAGAATATCAGATTAAAATTTTGAATTAGCTTTGGCGTTAGTTTATTAATAAATAATAATTCCTTTTCTGTCAAGCAATTAGATTCAGTAGTATCAACTTTGTATATCTGGAAAACATGTGTTTATATATATAAGTCGCATATAGAAAGGCAAGTAATTTCCCATCTTTTATAAGTGATTTTTATTTGTCCTTTTATCAAAATTAGAGAACATTAAAAGATGTTAAAATACAAGTTTTTTCAAGATGTGAATGAGTTATGTGATGGTAGGAAATTGTAAAATCATGTTTTTGTCAATGATTATAGACTGGTTCTAATTTTACAGTCAATAAAAATAATAGGTTCCAAATGTTTAATAAAGAAATTATAATAATCTTTGTTGATATTTTCAAAAAGCTCCTTTGTTCACAACCCATTTTGCTAGTGGTGAAAGTTACTTCTCTTGCAGCCAATGAAATAAATAGGTCTATGTATTGTGTTGCAGTCACTCTCTTTCGAACCCTAGCCTTGATTTATAGAAGTTTTGTATCAATATAGCCAAAATTGTGTTGATAAAGTTCATATAATTGGAAACAATACACTCAGATATGTATCTTGTATCAAATCAGCAGTCAAAATATATTGATACATCAATATATTCATGTATCGTGACACCCCTAGAAGGTTAATTTGTAAACAATCTTTATAGAAAATAATTTTAGGGGCAAAATTATTACCTTAAAAAAAAAAGCCTTCCCTGTCTATATGCATTGGTCTTTTAGTATTTGAATGTGTATCATGGTAACAAACATGATTTGAGAATATTTCATTAAATAATTTTGAGTTTCCTCGGCACATGTTGATTTCATTTCTTTTTTTGTATTAAAAGTTTTCCTTCTTTTTTTTTATCACAAAAACATATAAATCATCCATTACAGTCAGGAATATTTTTAGGAGAATTTGTATACAGTAAAAGAAAAAGCTTCAATTGATAAAATATAAAAACCCTAAAACATTTAGTTATTTATTCTGGGATAAAGCTCCACCATGTCAGTTACTTGTGTATTCCTTGTAAGCCTTTTGCAGCTTGCTTATAAATACAAGGTAATTATCATGAAGATGTAACTGAAAATATTGTTATACACATCTGGATAAGCCATCCAAAACTGTTTCTCTTTTATTTCATTACAGAAGTTTTAATGCACAGAATTTGTCTTTAGATTGTTAAAGCTTCTTTCAGATGCAAAAATATGACATTTTATGTGTTTGTTATTATAGGTTGAGGGTGACACTGTAACCTTCTCATTTGAAATGCGAAGTGGACGTGAGCACAACACACCAGACAAAGCCATGTGGGGGTTCTCAGTAACTGTTTGCGCCCAAGTATGTGATAACGCACTTTTCTTCACTATCTGTTAACTCAACTTTAAATATCTTCCAAAAAGAATCAGCATGACTCAGTCTCTATAGAGAATGTCATCTGTTGTCCATCTGTCATTTGACTTAAAAAATAATCAAAGATCAAAGATGGCCTTTGGCATGTCTAATTGTGCTTTTATTTTAACTTTTCACATGTTTTACTTCTCCTTCAGAAGTGCTCCACCCCCAAACCTGAAATGTTGTGGGGATATACCCTGCACCTAGGGCATCCAAATTTTTAACCTTGTGACTGACCCCATTATGGGCGTGGCAGGCATTTTCCCTAAAATGTTTTAAAATCTATTTCCCTCTAGGTTTAAATTTTAGAATAACATCTATGTGACACAAGTTTGTAACTGAAGTGTTGACCCCATACTTAAAGTATTAGCCTGACATGGTGTCAATTCTCCAGAAGCCATTAAAAGTAGAAATCACCCCCCAAAAAGGATCACCTTAGACTAAGACCAAGATGTTTAGATTTCAATGTGCTCTTTTTATTACGTGGCAGGGTTGAAACCCGTTTTAAAGAATTAGTAGAGGGTATATAACACTCCTCTTGTCCGTCCATGCATTTCTTGCGTCTATGCATTGGTTCCTGCATCCAAAATCATTTCAAGAACATTACATAAACTTTAACATAGAAATTTATTAAATTTGTACCAAAAATGGATAAATGTTACAACTTGAATACCTTTGGGCATGAATGCTACTATAGTATGTTGTTATGCCTTTTAGGGGTTAAATCTGAATTGTTCAAATAACTTTTAAAGTTTGAACTGAAATGGCCACAAATTACAAATTTCTATCTTTTCTGGAGCATTACTCAAAAACTATATGACTTCGAAACTTCAAATTGGTATGAATATTACCAATCGAATGGAGATGTGTCTATTGCTTACAACCCCTATGTGCAAATTTTGAAATCATGACCAAAACAGCAAAACTACAAGTTTGATCATTTGTATTTAAGAAATAGAGTAGCCTCAACCATCATGTGTTTTGCAATAAAGTATAGTTTTGCCCTGAACTATTATAGTTAAAGCACGAGGCCGAAGGCCGAGTGGTTTGACGTTAATAATAGTTCAGGGCAAAACTATGCTTTATTGCAAAACACATGATGGTTGAGGCTACTCTATTTCTTTTCTAGCATGTCGATTTTAACTCGTGTAAATCATATTTTAGCCAAAAATAACTTAAATGAAATTAATCGAATTTGGCAGTTAATTGAAAATGCTCGACCAGGGCCATTGTTGACGTCATGAGTCATTGTTTCAAGACGTCATTCAAAAACTATACTTTATCGCGGAATAAAGGATAGGCGGCGCCTTTGATCTTTACAGCAACAATGCTAGAATTACCTTTAATTGTCCAAATATGTTGCATCACCTTCTTATTAATGTGATCCTCAATCATTGATGTGATTGACTACAAATATTCTTCAAATAACTGATATTGCAAAAAGATGATCAAATTGTTGACGGGGGGGGGGGGGGGCGTGAGCTATGCTCACTTTTGCCTTTTTATCCAGGTCGTGATGTAGTATTTTAACTATTTAGAAAGATTCTATTCAGAGTTGCAGTGGAAACAATTGTGAATGTTGGATTTTGCAGGAGTCAGCAGACGATGTGAATGGCAGACTTCCGCTGGTGGCAGACATTGCACTGGGGCTGTGCAACCTGACTTGCTCTCTGCTCTCTCGTCTCTACCATGGACCCCCACCCTCACCCGAGGAACACTCTTGTCAACATCTCCTCAAGGCTAAGATTCTCCAGAGGTACTCTGTAAACATTTTATGTTTCATTATTTATACCCTTATGTGTAAGCTGGGGTGTAATATAACTGTCATTCCATCCATCCTGCCTCCCGTCAAATTTCTCAAAAACATTATGTATATGACGACCAAACTTTGCACACTTGTTAGCCATGACCTTCTCCACAATGTAGGTCCAAATTTTGGTTGCGGGAACCTCTCATAATACTCTCGATAGAGTACAAAGGCCAATGCCAAAAAAATAAAAAATTTGGGTGACCCTTGAATGTTTTATAGAACTTAGTGCAAGTGATAGGTGTGATAATAGTCCAGTGGCAAGACCCCACATTTTGAAAAAAAGCTTGTTGTCTATTAACAATGTTTTTTTTGTATTTTTCAATAGTCCCTAGTATATACTTGAAATTTAGCCTGGGTGGCCACTCGCCACCTTTGTGGGTTTTTCAAAATCAAAGAGCGGCCACCCTGGCTAAATATCGTCAAGACACTTGGTTTTATAAAAAAGCAAAGAAACACTTGTTAATAATCACATCAAGGTAATTTGGCCTGCCTCTGGACTGTAAATCAATCGGGACACTAGGAAACTATGATATCTAGTTAAGCAAAATTTTGGTTGTACACATGTACCTCTGATTATACTTTTGACAAAAGTCGAAACTTGCTCCTGAAATTTTATTTTTGATGGACTTATGTCCCTTGAACATTTGATGGTCTTAGTGCAAATGACAGGTCTGATGCTCCTATGGGGAAAATTTTTCTTTGAAATTAACACACTAGAATGAATTAAAATTTGGTTGTGCTTCTGAAATAGATAATTATGGAGTTATGCTTGAATGTTTGATTGAAACAATGACAGATCTGCTTTTCCAATGGGGATAAGCTTTCTCAGAAGCTACTCCATCTAGACAAGCAAATATGTGCAAATTAAACATGAAAATTAAGATATTTATTTTTTCTTTATTATGATATAGAAATAATAAATATGTACCACTTGGTTTGGAGCATACATAGATGCAAATGCATGCAAAGATGGTACCCTCAGGTGTTTAAGAACGCATTTTGATAATTGCGACATCACTTTACACTCATTATTTGTCCCCCGCCACAACACGGAACAGTGGACTATGAATTCAGTGGCGTCTGTCCGTACGTACGTCAAGATTCTTGTTAACGCGATAACTCATGAAGCTTAGCACCTAGAGTGTTCATATTTGGTGACAGCTTTCAATGGAGGAACACTCAGACGCCAGTCAACTTTGGTGACCTTGACCTCATTTTCAAGGTCACCACGACACTTTGACCACTGTCTAATACATTGTTAATGCGATATCTCGTAAAAGGACAACAAGGAATTTTATGGATTATCAACTTATTTATTGTACTGGTAGCGACGTTTTGGTATAGATTCTTATACCGTTTTCAAGCAATTGGTGATATTGTAAGATACAGCATTTTTATACACAAGTTACATATGGATGGAATAACAAGGTAACAATGATAATGGGATGAGGTAACAATAACATGAAAGGATAAATGAAACCATGATAAGATGTGTGGGATTACCTATTAAAGAACAAAAGAGGGAGGGTGATGTGTGGAGCCAGAGTAGGTCAAGTGGATTAATCATGGGCGGATTTTGTGGTTGTAAGCTGAGTGGATGAAATAGCCTTGATCCCTGTTTAAAGAGGGCTTAAATCTAACAATTTGCATAGCCTCAGCTAAACGACGTTGAGTGTAATCATATTTGTTGTTTGTAAGTGTTTTGACTGTGTCAAAATTGATTTTGTGTTGTGGAAATTTTGTGATGTGTTCCGAAACTGCTGATTTAGTGTCTGCTTTGATTGTTTCTGTTTTGTGTTACTTGATGCGAATGTTGAGTGGTCTGGATGTTTCCCCAATGTAGTTGCCGCCACAGTCACAGCTGATGTTGTAGGCCACCCCTTTTGGTTGTTGTTGTTTTGTGGGGTGTTTCCTCCCATTAGCCCTGATAATGGTTTTGAGAGGTGTGGAGGTAGAGAAGTATGTGTCTATGCCTACTTGTTGTTTGAGTAAGTGACTAATGTGATGTGATGTTTTGCAGATGTATGGAAGTGAGATGCGAATGGGAGCAGGGGTAGGCTTGGTATGGTGGTAGTAGCTGCTGGTTTAAGTGTGGAGTTTATGGTGCGCTCAACAAGTTTAGTTGGGTACATGTTCAGTTTGGTGAAGACATGCTGGAGGTGTTGTAGTTCAGGATCAGGGTTAGAAGAAGACAGATTGACAGCACGGCGGGTGAGGGTGGAGATAATGCCGGTAAACGGAGGTGTGGATAGTGTTGTCAGGGGTTCGAGTGACATGGACATCTAAGAATGGGAGCTGTGAGTTAGTTTCAGTTTCAACAGTAAATTGGATGCGAGGGTGCTGCCTGTTTAGGTGGTTGAGAAGGGCAATGGGGGTCGTTAGCTTCGGGCAGAATGACAAAGGTGTCATCAACCTTCCTGAACCAGCAGGTTGGTTTTATTAGTGAGGAGCTGAGGGCATGCTGTTCAAAAGAGGTCATGTAGATTTCAGAAAGGATGGGAGAGAGAGGGGATCCCATGGGCAGGCTATGTATGGATTTGCTCAAATAGTTCATCACCTCAAGTGAAGTTAGTGGAGGTGATGGAGTCAGAAATGATGGAGTCAGTAGAGAGATTGGTGTCGAGAGGGGTGTCGAGGTTGTCAATACAGTTGCGGAGGATGTGCAGGGTTTCATTAATGGGTACACTGGTAAATAGATCCACAACATCATAGCTAACAATTTTACCTGGATTAACTACAGATTGAAGTTTTTTACAAAATTCAGAAGAGTCAGATATGTAAGAGTTGGCGGTCTTGCCAAGCGGGGCCAGCACTTTGGTGAGATACTGGGCAGTATTGTAAAACACAGTGTCACGTGAGCACACAAGAAGTCTTGCTTTTGGCGGGTCCTTGTGGATCTTAACGGTTGCACGTGCATAGGGAGCTTGAGGATGAGGTACACTGAGTTTCTGATGTAATTCATGTGAAAGTTCAAAGTTGTCCCGTAGTTGTTTCAGGTGTGCCTTGTGCTGTCTCTGAAGTTTTTAGGTAGGGTCTTTCTTCATTTTTCGGTAAGTGGTTGTGTCATCGAGGATTTTGTTAACCATGGTTTCAAAATACGGGGTGTTCAGTACCACCGTGGCCTTCCCTTTGCCTGCAGGGACAATGGTTATACTTTCATCCTGGCGTAGATCAGCGAGGGCGTGTTTCTCTTCCTTTGTGATGTTGGGACGTTGTGGTTTGGACTTGTCCAGGTTGTCAGCGATCTGGTGACGTAGAAAGTCAACGTTGCCACCCGGTGCTAACTCCTGGAGGCTCTCTCAATGTTGATGATGAAGTCGTCATGGTTGCGTGAGGGTTTGGTTGGTACAAACTTCAGTCCCTTGGACAGAACCTTGATCTGATCCTGTGTTAAGTTCTTGTCACTAAGGTTAACGACAGTCTTCTTCATGTATTCGGTATGGTGAAGGGATTCGGTGTTGTGGCTGGTTGGCTTCGGCTTGAGCAGTTCAAGTTTCTTGAGATGAGTGGTTTTGGTCTTGGAGTCTTCGAAAGCCATTTCCCAAATATTATGTCTCCCCCCGAAGGGTCGGGAGACATATTGGTTTTGGCTGAGTTCCCGTCCGTGTTGGCGTTCCCGAACGTTTCCGGAGGATAACTCTGAAATTACTTGACCAATCTTCACCAAATTTGCTATACATCCTCTTCATATGATGTAGATGTGCCTTTTGGGGGTTTCAACTACTTTTTTTTTATTTTTTTATTTTTTTTCCATACCAACAGTTTGGACTTGTTATTTTGAAGGGTAGTGTTAGTTTCCGGAGCTTAACTTTGAAACTACAAGACCAATCTTCACCAAATTTGGTACACATCCCCTTCATATCATGTAGATTTGCCTTTTTGGGGTTTTAACTTCTTTTTCAATTTTTTAATTTTTTTTGTTTCCCTGGCAAGAGTTTGGACTTGTTATTTTGAAGGGTAGTGTTAGTTTCCGGAGCATAACTTTGAAACTACATGACCAATCCTCACCAAATTTGGTACACATTCCCTTCATATTATGTAGATATGCCTTTTGGGGGTTTCAACTTCTTTTTCAATTTATATTTTCTTAATCTTAAATTGAATCATATGTACTTAATATTTTGTCAAAACTCTGGAGATTTTGATTAACCAAAACCTAAAGTTTATGTTGTTTTATAGAAAAATTCTTAAATTTTATTTGAGTTTACAAAAACTTTTAAGAATTTTAAAAAAAACAAATAGTCTGAAATGGTGTATGGGGGAGACATCTGTTTTTACGAGTAAAAACACTTTCTAGTTATTTTTCACAAAGTTATGGCCCTTGAATGCTCAAATTGACTTGTAGCGATTACCAGGTCTGATGCTTCAATGGGGACAAGTTTTCTCAGACAGTATCACACTTAGGTGAATGAAATTTTGGTTTTGGACACACCTGTTGATGCTCTTGATCGAGTTCGAAAGCCATTATTATTATTTTTGACAGACTTATGGCCCTTGATTGCGCAATTGGACTTGTAGCGATTACCAGATCTGTTGCTTCAATGGGGACACATTTACTCTTAAACTATTACTTTATAATGACAACCAACGCAACAGTAATATTTCAAATCTTTTAATGAATACAGAGTTTGGCGTTAAGGGGAATTCTCATTGAATTATGATTACCCTTGATCGAGCATCGATCAAGCCCAAGCATGGGTCCAATTTGGCACAGAAAAATGATATGGATGTCAAATTGGTGGTAATGAAGCGGTAGTACACAGCCAAGCATTGACTATGCCCAAGAATTGGGACCCCAACTGGCATGAATTCTGAGCCTCAGAATTCGTCCAGTTTTGGCTACTGTTAAATAAATAAAGCAGAGATACATCTTACAAAAGGTGAGTGGAGGGGATGAATGATCATCCATGATGATAAATATAAATGTCTTAATAAAAGTAACTTGATACATTAAAGAGAGTGTTCATGATCAAGCATTGACCACGCCTGAGCATCAGGACCAAACATGGTATGGGCAGTCTGAACATCAGACACCATGTTTGGCAACCGCCATCATTAAAACATGCAAAATACAAAACAATGAGACATAAATAGAGTGTTCATGATCAAGCATTGACCACGCTTGAGCATCAGGACCAAGTCTTGGTATGAGTAGTCTGAGCATCAGACACCATGTTTGGCAAACAACAGCATGAAAGCATACAAAATTGTGAAAGCAATGAGTCGTAAAGAGAGGGTTCTTGATCAAGCATTGATGCCTGAGCATCAGGGCCAAACATGGTATGGGCAGTCTGGGCATCAGACACCATGTCAGGCAACCACATACAATGACCTAAGGCTAAAATTTAAAAAAAACCCAAATAAATAAAAAAAAACAAAAAAAACATTCAGATGAACCCAAGCTTTGGAAGTAAAAATATAAAGTACACAAGAGAATTCTCAAATTAGAAAATGATGGAACAGGAATATAACAACATGACAAGTACTGGATTTATATATAAGATATAGAAAGAAGTTGATTTGTAGGCTTTTAAAGAACTATGAAACTGGAGGTGTTTAAATCCCCATTAGAATAATAAATAAACAAATACTGGTGGTTGTAGGGAATGAAGGTGGTAAAAAGATTTAGTCCGAACGTAACAATGGCAGAACAAAGAACAATGCTGGGCATGCACACTTCAAGAGGAAGTAAGCTTCAGACATCAGTTGCATCTTGGTACGTGATAAAGATTTTGATTGGTTAAAAATTTACGAGGATACCCGAAGGTATTCTTTAGAGGCAGAAAATATTTATTGGCCGATTACTCTATGAAACAAGAACTGTAACTTAATACTTAACCAGGACACGGGGTAGTCTACTAATTGAGGATTAATATACTTGATTAACTTTGGAACAAGTGTTAATAAACTGTTTATTGTGAAACAAAAACTCCAAGACCCGTGTGACAGACGCAATTCGGATGGCTCCAACGTGTTTATTCCTACAGAATCCTTACATATTCTTATCATGATCTGTACAACACTGTGAGCAAACTTACAGACCATAAAGTTACACATTTAGAGATCATGTACCATAAACATGATTCCCATGCTTCTCAGAACCCATTCGGACCACATACATTCGGAACGGCCTTCTTTTTCCTTTCTCCTCGGATTTTCTAAGGGAGCTCACTCTCCCCTCCATCGCTCAACTCGCATACCACGCAACAGTCAAACCGTTATACTCCCCAACTTTAAATTGGTAATTACTAATTTAAGAAATACATCATTAATGCAGATAAAAGAACCAAACACAAATTAATAGTATCATAGTTCTTGGGGAAATGATAACTTCATTTTTGAGAAAAAATGTTTTAAGGAGGCAAATCATTAAATGTCCATAAAGCCTCAGAATGCTGAAAACTTAAACATTCATAATTAAGGTCTCTGTTTTCTAGTCATTGCTAGAGTTCTCCAATATCAGCATCAGTTTGTGGATCGGTCTGTCCACAAAGGAGACGAAGGTGCCTTTTGACTTGGTTGATTCAACTGAGATAGCCAGCTGAACCTTTCGCACTAATCCATCAAGTCCCGGGTAGACTTTCGAGACTCTCGCCATGTGCCACATATTCTGTGACATATTCTCATCCTTCAGGATGACGATGTCATTGACTTCTATATTCCGTTTTGGAGGAGTCCATTTTTGTCTATTTTGCTGAATCAAGAGAAATTCTTTTCTCCAACGATACCAGAACTCATTTGATATGTGTTGAACTTAAACATTCATAATTAAGGTCTCTGTTTTCTAGTCATTGCTAGAGTGTACCTTTTCCGCGAGTACACATCTGCTTCAGAGAAACTGCCTGGAGGAGGCAGAATTACCTGGGATTTCATAGTTAGGAGATGGTTAGGATTCAAGGGTTTTAATGACAGAGGGTCATTGAGTGTATCAACTGTCAAAGGTCGACTATTCACAGTAGCTGCTGCTTCGCACATAACAGTTCGCAGTGATTCATCATCCAAGTGAGAAGCAAATTCACTAAACAGAGCAGACATCACATTTCTTGTTGTTCTAATTAACCTCTCCCACACACCTCCCATGTGGCTTGCATATGGTGGGTTAAATTTGAACTTGAACAAATCACAATTTCTCTCTAGCAGAAATGATTTAACTTGATCTTGGTTCAAATTGTCAAATTCATTCTTTGCCCCTACAAAGTTTTTTTTTTTTTTTTTTTTTTTATTTTTTTTTTTTTTTTATTCCATTTCAAATCATTTATACAAGTTACATGAATAGGCTTCCGGTCGCTGTGCATGGATGTAGGCCACTGAAAAATCGCTCTCCGAAATCCATCAAAATCTAATTAAAATGTCGACAAATAAAGGCCGAAATAAATCCCAAAAGGAAACAGAAGTTCAGTCAACCCCTTCTAAACAAATGGATGAGTATTTGACAAGATCTAAGGCAGCGGTGACAGAAAAATCTACTGAACAACAAACATTGTCGAAAACAGGGGACGCCATTACAGTCGATAACTTCGACGACATGAAATCATATATGGATAAGTGTCTCAAGAAATTCACTCAGGATATTTCGGCCAAGATTGACAGCGTCGGTACTGACATTTCACACCTACGTAATTCTTTGGACGAGACGCTAAAAACCGTGGAACACAACACGCAGAACATAAGCGACAACAGGACCGAGATAAACAAACTGAGGGACGAATATACCGAGTATAAGAACGAAGTGGAGCGAAGATTCCAACTACAGGAGTTGTACCAGCGCAAATCTAACCTTCTCATATATGGCATTCCAGACGAAAGGGACCCGGAGACAGCTACCCGTGAGTTATTTACACGCATGAAGCTTCCCCGTGCGCGTGAAATGATGTTCATCAATATTCACCGACTCCCCCGCTTAGGTAACTGGGAGCGTACGAAGGACTCCACGAAACCGATAGTAGTGAAATTTGCACAAATGAATGACCGTAACGACGTGCACCAAGCTTCATTTAAGAACTGGACAGTGTTGCGCGAGCAGAGGGTATCCATCCGGACCGATCTCCCTGTCATGCTGAAGAAAAGACGCTCACACCTCGCCGCAAAGGGTTATGAACTCAGACAGAAACATCAAGTTCAGACGAGGATCCTTGAGAAAGGTTTAGACATCAGCCTTGAATATCGACGGGACAAGTTCTCCACATGGAAGAATATCGGACTCGAGGACTCGATTTAACCGTTTGACATTCTTATTGATCATATGCAAGTAAATATGAATGATCATGTATGTGCTAACGTAAACACGTGCGTTTGTTTACAAACAGTGATCCCGTGATTATAAGGTGACTTGTAATTAATCACGTTGTGGTGTTCAGAGCAGCTATGGATTTTGATTTCAATATGGACTTTATTACGGTCATAAACATAGCAGACAGGTATGTTTTGATATAGGAATGTCTTTATTATAGTTTCTTTCTGCAAGGTAAACTTTTATTATTTAATGTATTAGAAGTATGGTTTGAAAGCAATCTCAAAGCTGACATACTGTACTAAATTTTATACCTGTTCAGTTTTCGATCACTTAGACATCTCTGTTTTTGTGATAAGTCGACAAAGTTATTAATCGTTATTATTTCTTCTGGTGGATGGAGGAGGATGCACTCTTTGTTTTACATCCATGTTCTTTGTTTTATTTTCTAAACGCCTATATACCATTTCCAAATCAATTGTAAACTATATAACCAAAGGCAATGCAAATAATGAATTCAACTTTAATGGCCACAGCTAAGATTCGAATAGTTTCAGCTAATTGCAGAGGGTTGGCTGAAAAGAATAAAAGACAGGAGATAATGAAAATATGGAAGAGAAAAAACTATTCAATTGTATGTCTTCAAGATATACATATTTCAGAAAAAGACAAAGAAATAATGAAAAATGAATGGGGACTAAATTGTATTATTGCCCCTTTCAAATCTAACGCAAGAGGGGTAGCAATTCTTTTTAACAATAATATTGAAATCAAAATACATAAATCCCTTATTGATGAAAATGGCAATTTTATTATGACTGACATAACAATTGATGGAATTAATATCACACTTACAAACTTATATGGCCCAAACAAAGATGAACCTTTATTCTACTCTAAGTTATTTAATGACATAGTGGAATTTGGTAATGAATCAATTATTATATGTGGAGATTGGAATCTAGTTCTTGACCCTTCAGTAGATCTTGAAAATTACAAAAATGTAAATAATCCAAAGGCCCGAAATGTTGTTTTAGAAAAAATTGAAGAATTAGATTTAATAGATATTTGGAGAGAACAACACTTTGATGATAAAAAGTTTACCTGGTGGAAGAAAAATCCTAAACAACAAGCTCGGCTTGATTTTTTCCTAGTTTCTCAAGACTTGTCTAATATTTCATTTGAAACAGACATTGTCCCAGGATATAAATCTGATCATTCACCAATTACACTATCACTATCTAATCATCTGAGCAATGAAAGGGGCCGTGGATATTGGAAATTTAATACTTCACTTTTACAAAATGAGGAATTTATTGCAATTGTTAAAAAAACATTACATGATACCCTTCGAGAATATACTACAAATAATTTTACAGATGATGAATTTAATGATCACATGAGAAATGGATCCCTTGATCTAAAAATACCTGTATCTTTATTTCTTGAAACATTTTTAATGAATTTGAGAGGTAGGACAATTTCTTTCTCTACTTTTGTCAAAAAAAATAGAGAAAAAAACAGAACAAATCTTGAAGAAGAAATTCAAACCCTTGAAGAAAAAATTAGAAACGATTTTAATAATTTAAATGAAAATACTTTATCACAGTTAGCTTCAAAGAAAAAACAACTTGAGCAAATTATTGAAGAAGAAATAAAAAGATCTCAGTTTTTCAAAAGAATCAAATGGTATGAAGAAGGTGAAAAACCAACAAATTATTTCTGCCATCTTGAAAACAGAAATTACACCAGTAAACTTATCAATAGCATTGTAAAAGATAATGGAGACTTGATTACAGATGGTGGCTGCATCTTAGATGAACTCAAACAGTTTTACAGTAAGCTGTATACTGATATACACCATCATGAAGAAGGGGAATTTAATGATGACTTAAGTAAAATGAACATCCCTAAAATAAGCAATGAAGAATATGACATGTTAGAAAAAGAAATAAGCCTTAAAGAGATCGGAAAAGCAGTCTTTTCAATGAAAAATGATAAAAGCCCAGGAATTGATGGCTACCCCATTGAGTTTTTTAAGTTCTTTTGGAAAGATCTAGGCCCATGGATTCATAGATTTATACAGGAAACTTTTGCAAAGAATGAGTTGACAATTACAATGAATAGAGGAATTATTACTTGCTTACCTAAGCCAAATAGAGACAGAAAACTTCTGAAAAATTGGCGCCCAATTTCATTATTAAATTCACTGTACAAAATTATCAGCTCTTGTATAGCAAATAGGATCAAGCTTACATTAGATACAATTATTCATGAGAATCAAACAGGCTTCATACCTGGGAGATGTATAAGTGAAAACATAAGATTACTATATGACATCATATTTGAAACAAGAATGTTAAGCAAGCCTGGCCTTCTTTTACTAATTGACTTTGAAAAAGCCTTTGATACTATTTCAAAACCATTTATAACTCAGGCAATGAAATCATTTGGTTTTGGACCTAATATTATCAAATGGATTAAAATCCTTACTGGCAATAATACAGCAGCAGTAATACAAAATGGTCATATCTCATCTTTTTTTCAGTAAGAAAGGGGTTGTAGACAGGGAGATCCAGTTTCTCCCTATCTCTTCATCCTTGCAGTAGAAATATTAGGAATTATGATAAGATCAAATACCGATATCAAGGGCATAAGACTTAATGACAATGAACACAAACTTGGCCAATATGCTGATGATACACAACTTTATCTAGATGGATCTGAAAAAAGCCTCAATGCTGCAATACAAACACTCAACAAATTCTATGAAATGTCAGGTCTAAAAATGAATGTAAACAAAACAAAAGCAATATGGATTGGTTCAATGATTGGTAGTAATATCATTCTAGCTAATGACTTGTATTTAGATTGGCACAGTGGGGACTTTGAATTATTAGGAATAACTCTCAATGCTTCCCTTCAAGACTTATGGGTAATCAACACCAGAAAACGCCTAGAACACATAAATAGATTACTTGCTAGTTGGCGAAGAAGAAATTTGACTCTTATTGGGAAAATTACTGTTATTAAAACCCTAGCTATCTCATCTTTAGTACATATATTCTCTGCTCTCCCTAACCCCCCCAAATCATTCATTGATGAACTCAACAAAATAATATATAAATTTCTCTGGAATGACAAAAAAGACAAGATTAAAAGATCAAATATCAGTAGAACATATGAAGATGGAGGTCTAAGAATGATTGATATAGAGTGTTTTATAAATGCTTTGAAATTATCATCATTGAAATCTCATTTGAAGAAAAATTCAAGCTTAATTAACATCTTTCCATTAGGACAATTATCTTCACTAGGTTCTAACATTGTTGATTGTTTATCGGACAAGGATAATCCCTATTGGAGAGATGTTTTATTGGCTTGGCAAGCATTTTATAAAAAACACAGCTTTGACAGTGAGGATGTTGACCAAATCTTAGCCCAGCCACTTTGGCTTAATCATTTATTTAAATCTTCATATATTATAAAGAACTGGTATGATCACGGTATACATTTTATTAAAGATATCTTTTCTGAAGAGAGTTTTCATAGCTTTGATTTTCTTAAACATAAGTTCAAAATAAAAGGAACATTTCTAGATTATCAACATTTGTTAAACAACATTCCAGAGAACTGGAAACAGCTATTAGGAACCAGAAATATTTGCTTAAATAATTTAACTATCAATATTGTCCATTATGATATGAGCTCTGATAGTAAAGGCTCAAGGATATTTTATGATAAACTAATTGGTAACAACACTGTCCCAAAGGTACTAGAGTATTGGAACAATGTATTTCAACAAGACATAAACTGGAAAGATGTCTTTATATGTTACAGGAAATGTACCAGTGATAGTAAGCTGCTTGATTTTCAATATAAATTCATTTTCAGAACTATTTATACAAAGAGAGAACTACTGAAGATGAAGCTTGTTGACAATCATAAATGCACATTTTGTAAACATTCCTCAGAAGATATCTCACATGTATATTTTGACTGTGAATTTGTAAAGAACTTTTGGCAAGACTTGGAAATGTTTATTAATAATCATCTTCATTTTAACATCATACTTACAAAATTTTATGTCACCTTTGGAGTTAGCTCCCACAATAAAATACTTAATCATATAATACTTTTAGCCAAAAGATTTATCTATGTCTCAAGTATAAAACAAAATGTACTCTCTTCTGAGGAGTTTCTAAAATATTTAAAAATGACATGTTCAATTGAAAAATTTATTGCTAGGAAGAATAACAGATTAGAAATGTTTACTGAGAAATGGAACCAGTTGCTAATATTCTAGGCATTGAATGAAGCTCTCATAAAATATTAACCCACAGTGTCCATACAGCCTTCTCATGTTGTCCTGACTCACTGCAAACTTTACATATGTTAATAACATGAATATTGTATCTTACCTCTGTTAACAACGATTAGATAACTGCCTTTGTAAACGGATTTGCCTATTCATGCCCCTACAAAGTTAGTTCCCCGATCGCAGCGTAACTGACGGATAGGTTCGCGGAGAGAGAGAAATCGTCTCAAAGCATTGATGAAGGAATCTGCTCAAAGACGCTGTGCTTTCAAGATGTATCGCCCGACAATTCATGCATGTAAATAGCACCACATAACGTTTTAACTCCTTTCTGCCTTCACGGATATAGAAGGGGCCAAACAATCAATGGCACAATACGTGAAGGGTGGGCATTCTTCACATCTGTCAGGTGGTAAGTCTGACATCTTTTGGTTTTGTACACTGGCTCGTAACTTACGGCAGTGAACACATTTGGCAATGTAGTATGAAACACACGACCCCCATCCAATAATCCAGTAACCATTTGCTCTGATCTGATTCACTGTCATACCCTTTCCCTGATGATGTACTTTCTTGTGACAAGAACGTATGATCAACTGAGTTACGTGATGTCGTTTTGGACATTTCATAATGTCAGAAGTTTGTATCTGTTTCAAGCGTCCTCCTACACGCAATATATCATTATCATCAAGGAATGGATCAAGTCGACGAAACGCACTTCTGGACTTCAGATGACGATTCTTCAAAGACTTCAACCATTTTATTTCATCCGGAAACGCTTCTGCCTGTACAAGCCTAATGATAAACAGTTCTGCTTGTCTGAGATCCTCAGTCTGAATCTTAGCAGTGCCGAATGATTTACCAAGTAGACGAGTCTTCAACTTCAAACAATTAGCAATAGCCCTTTTTGCTCGGTACCAGTCAGAGAAGTACTCTAGGCGTATAAGAATTGGATGACTTTGAGGTTGTTCTTCAGACTTTGCAGTAAGCACAGTTGCTTTTCTGACTTCTGGATCTTGATATGAAATAATCAACATCTTCTGATGTCGGAAGAGTTTTCTCCCAAAGAAAGTCTGGGCCTCTTAACCGCTTTGACTTGCTCAGTTGAACAGCAGTTAGACCTCTTGAGGCTTCATCAGCGGGATTATTACTGGATTTCACATGGTACCACTGGTCTGGGGTAGATCGATCCCTGATTTGCTGAATACGGTTGGCGACATACACATGAAATCTTCTTGCTTCATTTGAGATATAGCCAAGAACAATGCGGCTATCCGTCCAATATGTCTCTGTCACGTTATTAAGTTTCAGCTCATTCTTCAGAAACTGACCCACTTTCGCGGAGAGAACAGCAGCTTGTAATTCAATCCTTGGAATGGTAATTGGCCTCATTGGTGTGACTCTAGATTTGCCAAGCAGGAAACAACAATGCACTTGCTGGTTTTCATTCACAAGTCGTAGATATGAGCACTGTCCATTTCCCAATGTACTTCCATCAGCAAAATGGTGTATTTCCACAGACGCAATTGTTCCAAAGTTATCAGGTTTAACACATCTCAGAATGTTAAATGTGCGAAGAGAAATTAACTCTGATTTCCAACGATTCCAAGAATCTAGAATAGTCCCAGTCAAGGGTGTGTCCAAGCCATACTTGTCCTTGATTGTTTTACCTTTAAGAATAACTGGTGATAGGAAACCTATAGGGTCGTAAATGGAGCTGACAGTTGACAGAATTGTGCGTCGAGTTACAAATTCAGATTTTGGCGTAATGTCGACATTGAATTGAAAGAAATCCGTATCCTCACACCACTGTACGCCAAGTGCCCTTTCTGAGGGTAAGGCTTCACAGTTCATGTCCAAGTTTTGTGCACTGCTTGTTCTTTCATCAGGAGGGATTGCTTCCATCACTTCTTTGGAGTTTGATATAAACTTATGAAGTTTTAATCCTCTGTTTGCGCAGACTTCTTTACATTCTAGAATAAGATTAAAAGCCTCGTCAGAATTTGGAACAGAACACGACCCGTCATCTACGTAAAAGTTGTTTCGTATGAACTCTGATGTTTGCGGACTGGCTCCTTGGTCTTCAACGGTCTGCTTCAAACCAAAGTTTGCACATCCTGGCGAAGATACAGCACCAAATAAATGAACTTTCATTCGGTATTCTTCTACTTCATCATTGTAATCAGAGTTCTTCCAACAAAGAAATCTTAGGTAATCTCTGTGCTCAGGGTTCACAAAGAACTGGTGAAACATTTGTTTCACGTTACACATAATGGCTACCTGATCCATCCTAAATCTGCACAAGACACCTAGCAAATTATTAGTTAAGTCTGGACCTTTAAGCAAGCAATCATTCAAAGACACATTGTTGAATTTGGAGGCACAGTCAAACACAACCCTGATTTTATCAGGTTTCTTATTGTGATACACGCCGTGGTGTGGCAAATACCACTTCTTGCCCTCATTTCTCAATAGATCATACTCTGGCACTATTTCAGCATGACCTGAACTGATGATGTCATTCATGAAAGTTACGTAGTCTTCATGGAACTTGTCACTACTCTTAAACCGCGTGTTAAGGCTGTTGAGACGATTAAGAGCAACTGATTTATTGTTGGGTACTTCTGTCGTCATTTCTTTGAACGGTAGGGGCAGTTCATAATGTCCTTCAGTGATGTGAATACCTTCTCTCATCTGATTAAGAAAGCATTTGTCCTCATAAGAAATATTTTCATCCTTGACAGAAACTTCATAGAAGTCCATTTTCAAAGCATGGACTGCCTTTTCCAGTGCGATCTGTTCCTTAACAGTAGATTTCTGTGAGAAATATACTTCTGCCGGAGGTTGCAAAGCTTGTGGAAGAACATGTGTCATGACTCTGTGACTGATTCTGATCGCATCTGAAACTTCAATTTCAGCATGGTTGATTGCTCCAACGACTCCCCATCCAAGATCACTTAGTTGTCCGAACGGTTCACAACTATTTTATGATGTGATAATGTCACGAGGAATTAATGCCTGTGGGCAGTTGTACCCTATCAAAAGCTCAACCTTTGCGTCATAGAGGGGAGACAACTTCTCTTCAAGTTTTTGGAGATGGGGCCACATCTGAACCTTGTCTGGTGTTGGAATGTGATTTATGTTGGCAGGAATGTCATCTCTTGTATAGGCTAATGGGATCTGAATACGGACAGATCTATCGACACCACGAACCTGGAGAGAATTAATTCGTCTGCTCTGCATTGTCTTGTTACACAACGTGATAGTTGACAACGATAACTTCACACTTGGACCAGTCACACTCAGCTTATCACACAACTCTTGATGAATGAAAGATGTGTCAGATTGCGTGTCAAGAAGTGCATAAGTCAATTGTTCATTTTCTGGATTATCAGTACTTGAAACCATGACAGGCAGTATCATGGAACACTTATCATAAGAGTCACTTCCACTGAGATGGCTGATACCATTCAAAGAAGTTGCAATTGGCTTTTTCTGAACAGGAATGTCACCATGAAGAAAGAAGAATGCAACTTAAAACAAGTTTTACAAGAAAGCCTGTTTTGACAAAACCTTGATCTATGACCTTGTTTCGAACAACCGAAGCAAAGTTCATTGTCAATCAAAAACTGTTTTCTTTCAAGCATAGGTTTGGATAACAAAGCTCCACAATTGCCAAGGTGATGGAGCTTAGTACAGAATAGACATGATTCACCTGTCGGTTGCATTAGTTGTTCTGTCTGCTTACTTCCTACACTTGAGTTCGAAGTGAACGTTGATTTATGCCTATAAGGATAGGAATTCTGATTTCGTTTTCCAATTTGCGCAATGTCCAGTCTCCTACTAGTCAGTGATGTAATTGGGTCACACATGATTTCTGCCTCATTTGCAATAAAGACGTCGCTGATCTACTACATATCTTGCCCAACGCTGTACTAACCAATCAGGTAGTTTGTTTAACATCATATTCATATTTTCCGCCTCATCATTCAAGATATGGAGGGAAGGACAATTATTCATAGCAGTCTCGCACTGTTTGAGAAAGTTCACAAATTTCCTGAGTTCATAGCCATCACGAGGAGATATTTTCGGCCAGTATTCAATCTTGTTACGGAAGGCTCTGCTTATGGTGAAGGCATTACCGAATCTTTCGTCTAGAACCAATTTTGCTTGCTCAAAAGCCTCGTCAGTGGAAATAAGGAAAAAGCCCTCAATTGCTTGCATTGCCGCACCAGAAACATACTTTTTCAGATAGTAAAGCTTCTCTCTTTCAGGAATACCTTGTCTTTCAATAAGGATATCAAAAGCCCTTTTCCAAGCTGGAAAAGCTAAAACATTGCCTGAGAAAATGCCTGGTTCTGGCTGTGGTAAGCGCCCTACACAGACCTGTTCAGTCAGAGTCCTAATCAAGTTTAACTGTTCATCTTTGGTGTTGGAAGTGTTCTCAACCTTCATTGAAGCAGGCTGTAAGTCAACATTATGTGAAGTGGGATCAAGATTAACTTGGTGTAAACCATGTTCAAACTCAGCTTTCCTATCACATTCACCTGGCAACTGGTTGACATAATCTTGAACATACCGATTTGATTCTTCAGGAACATGTTTAATGGGATCTAGAATTCCTTGAGCAGTATGGCTGTCTGCACACATGTTAACTCTTAAGTTGCTGAATATTATTTTGACCAGTTTTGCCCCCGTGGCTGAATTTTCCAGCACTCGCCTCGCTACCGTTATAGCGCAATTAGCCCCTGTGGCTGAATTATTTAGCACCGCGAGACGCGACCGTTTTTACAATATATGGTGTATTCACATGGCGAATTACGGATGAAAATGGCCGTTCGATACAAAAGTAGCCCGCCCATCCCGTACACAAATGAACGATCTTTATCCGACAATTTGAATGAAATTTTTATCTTACCTATAACAATTTCTATTACAATATGAAGATTGTCTTTATTTAGAGTTACGGAAAATCCTTAAATATAATCGCACAATGAATTTTTTTATATTGAATTGAAGATACATTATTCCTCTTTACGATGATATATATCTTTTTACAATGCGACCTCTAGTTAGATTTCTCCAATTATCTAAAGATTGTCTTTATTTCCGGCTGAATAAAATCCCTAATACTGAGCGCGCATACATGTATTATATATCGAATTGTAGACAATTTATTCTTCTTTATGATGATAAAAAATTGTTAGAATATGTCACCCAGTTCAAAAGATATACGCCGCGAAAGATGGTTGGGGGTACCCCGAGGATGCTCCGACATAACAGGATTTTTAGCCAGAACTAATTCTCCCTAGGGCAGTCTGGCACCAGCATGCGAGTGCCAGTGTTCTAGGCACCAGCGTTGGTTCCTGGCATACCGATCCTCTCGGCGCGTGCAGTCACTCGCGGCCGAACATTCCGAGATAATAAAACCAATCATTCTATACGCACACCGTATCGTTATCTCCTGCTGCGCATGTACAAATTATACATGGAATTAAAGATAAATCTTTCGTGCTTACGACTGTGAAAAAATAATGAAAAGGTGCCAACTGATTCAAAAGGTATGAAAAGCGAAAGAGGGATACCCTTAACTACTTGAAAACAAATTTTGATAAGCGTTCTATTTGCGACACCAGTCGCATCATTCACCGCATCGTTATTATTGACTGCGCATATGCATATTATACATGGAATTAAAGACAATTCTATTCTCTTGAAATAGGTGAAAAAAATAAAAAAAAGTATACAATAGTTCGGGAGATATGAAAGAGCAACACCCTCAACTACTTGAAAACAGATTTTGACAATCGTTTTATATGCGACATTTGTCGCTTCACTCGCCGCACCATTTTTATTATCTGCGCACATGCATATTATACATGGAATTAAAGATCAATCTTTCTGCTTGAGAAAGGTGGAAAAAAAATTTAAAAGTGCCAAATAGTTCGGGAGATATGAACCGTTAAAGAGGGGGACCCTGAGACATTTTGGGAAAAAAATTGATAATTGCGACATTTTTCGCAATATTTGCCGCTTCTTTATTATGTGTTCCTTTACGATGATGTAAAAAGTATGAAGTTTCGCCACCCGATTCTAAGAATACAAATTGCGAAAGATCGGGGGTATGTTCTTGATGCGGCTCGTATCGAACGTCCAGTGACAGCTCACATTGACTTTCTCTGTCTCTTTTACGACTTAAAAAAAAGATTATTTTATTGACAATCAGTATTTTATATTACACTTATTCACCTTATTGATGTGAAGAATAAACTTTATAAGGAGAGTAACGCTCATCCACACTTCTGCTTCTTTCTTCTTTCTTCAATCTTCTTGATTATCCCCCTCATTTTCCTTCTCTGACATCAAACTGATATAAGCTTTAGTGCAATCTTGTGACGTGTGATAAATTCTGAAACATGGTGCTGCACATAGAGCCACATTACACTCGCTACATTCGTAAGAAGATTCTTTGCCTACCCTTTTCTTCTTTCGAACTGGCTCATTGCTTTCTTCCACTGCCCTTCGAAAGAGTTCTCTTTTCGCTTTGGAGCAAACAACACACATACGGGAAAGCCTCTTCTTCTTTCCAACAGGCTGAATCTTTGATGGAAAGTGTCGACCATGAAGACGTAACACACGTGCTTGGCCTGCCACGAGGACGTCTACGCAGGGAAGGTACTTTTTCCGTGTCGGCGAAGGTGATCATATGCTGCACTAAATCTTTTCTGAATTGACGGCTTGTTTTCAAGGTTTTGTCTTTTGAGAATTCTTTATAGAGAATGTAAGAGTTCAACATGGCAACGTTTAACACATGAAACCACACTCGCTTCCACCATTTAAGAGTTTTCATTTTGAACGGGGTGTACGACAGCATCTGGTCGGCCCGATCCACACCTCCCATATATTTGTTGTACTCGTGCACAATACGTGGTCTCGTATTTGCTTCCCCAGTCACTCGGTTCTTCTTCCCTGTCTCTACGATTTCAGTGTCTTCTACGGTTGACATGAGCAGCACTGACTTCCTGTCCTCATACCTCACAACGAGTAGGTCTTGATTGTGATAGATCATCATATCCCCTTTCTTCTGTTTTTTCTGTGCCTTCTTTACCTTCTCAGGAATGCCTTTGCGATTTCCTCTCAACGTCCCAGTCGCACCAGTTCCCGTTTCCCACAAGTTTATATACAATGCCACAGAGGAATAGAAATTGTCCATGAACACATGATATCCTTTCCCAGCATAATCCTTCACCAAGTCCATGACGAGATCATACGTTTTCCCACCGACAGAAACAGATTCATTTGTTTTTCCAGTGTAGAGTTGAAACTTGCAAACATAACCATTGGTTGAGTCACACAGCATGTAGGCCTTTATCCCATACTTCTTCGGCTTGTCGGGATTGTATACTTTGAAACTCAGATTGCCTTTCCAAGGCACCAACCCTTCGTCAACACAAATAGTTTGATGCGGCTTGTAAATTCTGGAAAAACGATGCACGATGCGCTTGTACAAATAGCCAAGTTTATTGATTGGTGAAAACTGGGGTGTGTTTCGTCCCGGCATTTGGTTATTATCATTCAAATGTAGGTACGTTAGTAATAACCAGAACCTATCACATTTGGCAAAGAAAGGCGTCGACGTCACATCACTCGATGACCAATACTCAGAAAAGTTTCTCTGTACAACCAAAGACATTGCTATAGTCATTGCTACGAATACTTTCATTTCTTCAGCATTCGTATCATACCATTGCCTCAACCTTGAACAGGGCTTCAGAACCTTATCGTCAACCTGTTGGTGGAAGTATCTGTTGGTTTCTGCTGCCATTGATCCATAATCATCTTCATGAAAAAACAACCCGAAATAGTCTACAGGATGCGGATTATCAGGCAATTCTATGAAGCGTCCTAATCCCGTGTTGCCAGTAAATTGGAGATCAACACGTCCACGTGGCCTCGTTCCATAAAGTTGTCACGGTCATCAAAATGTGTGTCCATTTCATTATATTGCTCATCAAAGCCACTGAACTCTTCTTCTGTGGAAGTACCAGTCGTAGCAGTTTCACCCGTAGCTGCTAATATGTGTCTTGCAATGTTTCTTATTTCTACATCACTATCAATGTCACTTTCACCATCACTGTCACTGTCACTATCACTCTCATCAGTTGATTCCATATCAGAAGCTTCATCGGCATGGACCTCGTTGATGAAGTCGTCGTCGCTAGACGTTGACGGACCTTCCCAACTCCTGGCCTTAGGCATCTTTCACATCAATCTGTAAATGATTGAAAATAATTTAGGCACACGCAAGATATAATAACATCAACACATGACCTGTTGTACAGAGAAATTCAATGTGAGCTTCATGGACATTCAATTGCCACATTTTGTAAGTGTTTGAAACAAATTTGCCGTTGCGCGCCTTTGGCGCCAGCGGCCATCAATAATCCGGACTTTTTCTAATTGTCCTGGCGAAAGCCGCACATTTTTTTCACGATTTGCAAAAATAACAAATCAGGACAAATTCTAACATTGCTGGACAATTTCTAACTTTCGGACAACTTTTCACAATCCTGCCGAACAAGTTCTAATGTCGCCGGACACTTTCTAACTTTCGGACGACTTTTCACAATCCCGCCGAAGGTGCCGATGGCACCGACGGCCGCCGACGTTGTATCAACATTATCAACCCTGATGCCGCCTTCTGACTCCTATGCAACGAGCCGGCGAGTCGCGAACAACTGCCTTCTACGTCAGGAAAGTTCTGATTGTCAGTTGTGGATTACAAAAGTTTTTCAACTCTTGACTTCTCTTCCGAGAATGATAGGTTCCACGGGCCTATCTGTCGGGACGGCCGTAGTCAACGAGCACCCGGCCCCGTCTTTAGTTCACTGGAAGGAACTCATGCCATCCCGACATATATAGCAAACTATTTAAAACCTCGGAATGCTACCAAACTTTTTTTTCAAAAATGAGTTTCCTCGACCAACAAAAATTTGGCAGAAAAAAACACATACCTGCTGGCGGTGCCCGACGAAAGTCCGCTGACATTTTTTTTCTCGAACACGAACATTTTCGTTGGACACATTTTCTCATGACCTGATGGCGGTGCCCGGCGAAAGATCCCCGACATATTGTGTCTCAACCACAAACATTTTCGTTGGACAACTTTGCCTTGACCTGATGACGGTTCCCGACGGCATCCCCGACATACTGTGTCTCAACCACAACATTTTCGTTGGACAATTTTCCCGTGAACTGATGGCGGTGCCCGACGCAAAAATCCCCTAACTCAAAAAAGACATCAATAACGCTATGAATGTAAATCCAAAAGTTTTTTTTCCTTCAACTTTCATGGTTTATAAAACTCTATAATTGAACACTAAGGAAACAGGGTTTCCTTCATAATTTTTTTTACTTATTACATTTATTTATAACATTTTAGCGGCGCTTGTTGAGTCTTTATTTCTATGAGCGCATAAACAAATTGTATATCAAATTGAAGAGAATTTTCTGCTCTTTACGCTGATACCAAACGTTGTTGAGCGCGCCACTTGGTTACAGAAATACGAAATGCGAACCTTGCCAAATTTGCGGCACTTCTTGTGCCTTTATTTTTGTGTGCGCATGTATGATCAATATATTGAAATGAAGAACAACGTTCCGTCTTTATTTAGACGTAATATTTATCAAAATCCGCCAAGTGGTATAGAAAATATCGAGTGCCAAAAAAAGGTACATGAAAATCAAACTTCAGATCACATGAAAAGGACCCTTTGTGCGGCGCTTGCTGCATCGTCGTTTGTTTTAGCGCATGTACATTTTATATATCACTTTGTAGACAATTTATTCCTCTTGATAATGATATAAATGGTTTTGAAATGTGTCATTTGTACACGGGGATATGAAGTGCCAAGGTTTCCCTATTTGCGTCACTAATGGAATTGCGAAGTGCGAAAGTTGTTCTTTTTACGGCACTTGTTGAGTCTTTATTTATTTGCGCGCATAATAATTGATATAGGGAATTAAAGACAATTCATTTGTCTTTATAGTGATGTAAAATTCAACAAAATCTTTTTCACGGTGTAAAAGAAATTCATTATGAAAGAAAGGCACATGAAAATCGCGCTTCAGATCACATGATAAGAAAGTCGGCAAAATTACCTTTTTGTGCGGCGCTTGCTGTATCTTTATGAATTGTTGCGCATGTACACATTTTACATGGAATTAAAGACAATCTTTTTCTCTATCTTGTGATTGTGTCAAAATATGTTGAGCACATCATGAGAAAATTGGTGTGACAAAACAGTGTAAAACTAAAAATATATAAAAATCACCTTTTTTGCGGCACATGCGGTATCTTTATTTCACGAGGCGCACATATGTTTTTTACATCGCATTAAAGACATTTTTTTTCTCTTTCAAATGATCCCACCTATATTGAAATCCGCCCAAGGGTTCAGAACATAGGGCGTGCGATAGGAAGGCGTGCATAGGATCAAAATGCACGCGTCTCAGTAAACGATAGCATGCGCGGGTCGGTAAGCTCGTGCGAGAGGGTAGAAAGTGCCCACAGGCTATTAGCACGTGCGGCGGGGAGTGGGGGAAATTGGGTGATTTTAAAGCTTATTATCGGTACGATAAACGTTATCAATCGTTGCATAATTTTCGGAACATGTACGCGCATTATTTAGAACACCAACGAAACAAAATTCGGTAGCTTAGCGACACACGGACGGAAAGTACTAGCGTTAAACTGACACTACTGCCGTGCAACAATTGCCCGTCCTTCGCTGCTGTGCACCTCGGCGTTAATGAGCTAGCGTGAGAAAAATAGAGTTTGGATGTCGCATCTCGCCCAGAGGACATGCGGTCAAAGCAAATTTCAACCCGGACAGGCCCGGGACCCGCATCTTAAGGGTTAATTGCTTCAAGTTTAGCCTGGGCCACACAGAGTTTAACCTTTGTCTGAAATTTCTCAAAATCACATCTTTTCTGATTTTCTTCATCAATGAATGACAATTTTGCCTTTAATGCTGCAGCCTCTGCTGCGGTTTCAATAATTTTTGTTTCTACTGCCTTGGATCTACCTGAAGCTTTGACATATTTCCTAATGATGACATTGTCAGAAGAGATTTCTTTTCACTTGCATTACTCTCATATTCATGGATCTTGTCTGTCAAACCTCTAGTCAGTTCAAAATGTTGTGTGTCAATATCTTTGCAAACTTTGCATTCTAATTTGGATCTGAAAGCTTAAATTCTCCAGTCAGTCTATCATGTTCAGTGTAAATGGCAGACATTTTGTCTTCAAGATTATCCCTAGCTTGTCTGAGTTCATCCACTAACGTAGCGTCCGTTAGAATTTTCATGGCACTGTTAGCATAACGTCTCCATGCAGAAAATGCAGATTTTAGCCTATTAATGCAAAGTTTGGTATTCCATGTATTTCTGAATCCTTACATATTCTTATCATGATCCGTACAACACTGTGAGCAAACTTGCAGACCATAAAGTTACACATTTAGAGATCATGTACCATAAACATGATTCCCATACTTCTCGGAACCCATTCGGACCACATACATTCGGAACGGCCCTCTTTTTCCTTTCTCCTCGGATTTTCTAAGGGAGCTCACTCTCCCCTCCATCGCTCAACTCGCATACCACACAACAGTCAAATCGTTACAACCCGTTTGGATCTGAACCAAGTATGTGACATCAAGTATCAACACCATTAGGATAATGATCGAACTGCATTTCCTTGCCATTATAAATCTGCTTAGGTTATAAGCATCCAAGTAACTTTTAGTAAATCAGAATCATATTAATTCAGACTAGAGAGAGAAGAAATCAGACGAGTTGCGGGGGTATGTGAGCCAAGCTAACTTTTTTCCTGTTTTCTTCTCTTTCAAATGATCCCACTCATATTGAAATCTTCCCAAGGGTTCAGATCACAGGGCGTGCGATAGGAAAGTGTGCATATGATCTGAGTGAATGCATTTAAGCAAACAATAGAAGAACAGGTCGGTAATTTCATGCGAGAGTGGTGCCCCTAGGCCCTTAGGCCCTTAGGCCCTTAGGCTATTAGCATGTGCGGCAGGGAGTGGGGAAAAGTGAGTACATGGTATGCTTATTTACGGTACGATAGACATTATCATTGTTTGCATATCTTTTGGAACATGTACCCGCATTGTTAAAAACCAACGAGGAGGCGGATAAGCACGTTTGGCTTCGGATCAAGAGGTTTGTGGTTCGAATGCTGTCTGAGCCTCGGCAACTTTGTCTGCAGTAGAGATCTGTTCAACACGCAAAAAGGTTCAGGTGCAATACTACCTTGAATATCAGTGCAGTACCACCCATGGTTCGCTAGTTCTAGCTGATGCTCGCAGTTTTCACCACAATGCATAGCCACAATGGTTTTGTGGGTTTTCTCCCTGCAAAAATACTAGCAGCCGCAATATAAGTGACTTAATCTTGAAAGCACATTAAACCCCATTTCACCTCACCTCACCTCACGAACCAACGAAACAAAGCTTGGTAGCTTAGCGACAGCCGGATTGAAAATACAAGCGTTGAACTGACACTACTCCTATACGTTAAGTGCTTGGGATCAGCCACTGCAATGATAATGAGTTTGTGTAAAAACCTAAGTGTGCTAATCTCATCTCACCAGGAGATCATGCAGGCAAAGCTAAATTCATCCCAGACCAATCCGGAGCCCGCATCGTAAGGGTTAAAGATCAAAATCATCACAGAGATCCAGAAATTCATGAATGTTTAAATTTGAAAAAAAATGCTGACATCTATTGGGATTTGAATGTGTCATATGATGACAAACATGATTTTAAAGTATTTCCTTGAAATTTTGTGAGTTTGTCAAAATTATGTTGATTTCTTTTAGGTTTTGATTGAACAGTTTCCCTCTGTTATTAGTAACAACATTTTATATAGCATATCATTAAGCAAAAAACTAATAGACACTATATTTTGATACAGTCGTAATAAATCTGTTATTGATAAAAAATGTAAAAATTCTTATTTGATATTGCAGGGGATATAGCTTGACCATGTCAGCTGCTTCTTGCTTTTCTTATTTTTACATTTGGACCTTTCCTCTGAAAATGAATAAGTTTGTTTACATGTTATTATATCATGAGGCCGTGAAACCTTCTTGTTGCCTCTTTCTTAGAACACAATGTTCAATTGTGTAATTATGTAGAGTTACACCTTGACATAAAGATTATTGGCTAGACTTTAGTGACTGTCTGAACCACAAACTTTATTGACTGAAATTTTTTTCTTCAACCCTGGTAACAATGAACCAGGGGTCAGAAGACATATTGTTTTTTGTTGGGTTTCCCTCTGCGTCAGTATATGCATTCCCGTTTATTCCGGAGCATAACTAAAAAACTTTATGACCAATCATCACCAAATTTGGTATGCTGCCTCACTGTATCATGATACATGTCCTATTTTGGGGTCTGAGTTCTTGTTCAATTTAGTGATTTTGATTTGCTTCCCCTCCATATCATGTACACAGGGGGTACTCGACCAGACCTCATAATGTAGCGGTATGCATTTAAAAGACATGAAGTAGCATCATTCAATCAATGATCAGCAATTTGAACAATGCGATGCTGCAAAATGAAAAACTGGATATGCAACACTGTTACAGCGCAGTAACCAGAATTGGAAGATCAACAAGAGATTTTTTTTTTCACAACAGATTAAAATATTATATGATGACAGATTAAGCTTTCCTGAGTGTAAAATATCAAGTTTTTGATGTGACAGTAATTTGATTACTTAATTTTAACGAATCAAGTAACCCTGTGATCTAGAAATCTCTTTTTATTTTTCTTCTGTTTCTATGGCAACAATTTGGACTTTGTCTTTTGAAGACAAGGTATGTTTTGGGAGTAAGGTAGACATCTGTTTTTACAGTATAAACACTCTGTAGTCACTGTTGCAGGTGTGTGTGGAGGTCAGACGTGGAGTCCGGAAACCAGGGAGGGAGTCTGCACACGGCCTTCACTTTCTCCAAGCAAAGGCTTCCTCGTATCAAGCTGTCCTCAGAACTTGTACACAAACTGAGACTCCATGCAAGTCATCCTCCAATCAAGATGAGACCTAGCATCAAGTTTGTCTTCTTTCTCAACAAAATTCACTTTCATCTAATGCAGTATATTTCTCTTAGATTATCTTAAACTGTTGAAAACAAAAAGATACTACAATTCATGTGAAAGTTTAAATTAGTTTTTATTGAAACATATGTACCTTAGGGGAATCTCTCTCCTCATGATTCATTGTTAGAAACTAAACCCAGGAGTTTGGGGAAACTTGCATTACAGTCCACAATGTTTTCTGATGTTTCTATATCCTCAAGGTGTGGTTTACAAGAATTTGAATTATGCCACTCTCATCATTGGGCAATCCGCACCATATGCACCATGCATGATATCAAAAGAATATTGGTGTTTATCTTATGCTTTGAGAGATAAAGAGTCAGATTAAGCCATTTCATGAAAGATTACACCAATATTTTGTACTGAATAAGCACATTTAGGGCGGCGCCATTACTGAAAATCTTGTTTTTGTCAATATCTGGCTAATTGTACATGCTATCTGATATTATAGGTGACTATCCACATGTTTTATGGGAAAAGAATGAGACCAAACATTTCAGTGTTGATCACACCAAAACTTTATTCAAAATTACTTTTACATCTTTAGGATGTAATTTGCTGATTCAAGTTGCCATTCATAGTTTGACTATGTCCTCAAACAATTCAGCTTCAACACATCCGTCAAATCATAGGGTGTGCTCATTTGAGCAGCGTGCTACTCCCTGACATCCACAAAACACTGTACATGGCTGTATAGCACCTACACATTGCTCTTGAACAGCGTGTATCTGTAGCACATTCACACCTCACCATTTCCAGCATCTCCAGTGGAGCAATTCTGACAAGCACTAACGTGTTTCTTCTCCAAAGAACTTCAAATTCTCAGAACATGTAGTATCATATGAGGGATAACAAACTAACCTGGACAAGATCAGGAAAAGAAACACAAAAAAAAGACACCTGATTAAACCTTTTGATTTGCTGGATATTATTGGAAATTCATGAAAAACCTTTAGAAATTGTAAGCCACACATCCTGTTTGATGCCAACTTCAACTGACACTTGAAGAACTCGAAAGAACTTAGCACACTAGTTGGCCTACCTGTATTGCAAGTGGATGATACTTATCTGCCATTTTGAAATTTCTTTCACCTCTAGAATAAACACTAATAAAACAAAACTCGGTAGCTTAGTGACAGCCAGATCGAAATTACAAGCGTTGAACTGACACTACTGCTATACAATAAGTGCCGGGATCGGCCACTGAGGATCGTAGCGATAATGAGGTAGCATGAGAAAACCTAAGTGTGTAAGTTGCATCTTGCCAGGACATGATGTGGGCAAAGATAATTTCGGGGCTCGCATCTTAAGGGTTAGAATATTGTTACTCCATTCTAAAATAATTTGTTTTTTATTTTGTGTCATGATTTAAGGAATATTGTATGATTTTTGTGATTTTCTTCCCATTTTATTTTATACCATTGTGTCTGATGGATTGACATTTGACAATCTAACGGGTACGAATCTTAGTCTTGAACATCAAGAATACAAAAGGCTTATGAGCTACAGACCCTATTGTGCTTTTTAAAAAGAAATGTTATCTGAATGCCTAGTGAATAGGTCAAATGAGATGTGCACATTACCACCAAAAAATCAAGGCAGATGTGTAACATAGATAGAGAATACTACACGAGGTCTATACGTACGAATTATACGAAACGAGTGTCCTTCCGGCAGAATCTGACTGAGCGAAAGCGAGGTCAGACACCAAAGGAAGGTCACGAGTTTCGTATAATTTGTTCGTAATGAGACTGAGTATGGTATTTTATTTAATACCCACGTTCTAAATGCAAAAAAATGGAAAAATACTGTTATTTTGTAGTTTTCATGTTTTCAAACTGAAACCGGTTTCGTAAAGCGGTTGCAGAGGAAATTCTAAAGACCCATGGCCACTGCACTTCTTTTGACCTTCTTGAGTATGCGCAAGAGAATAAATCCATATAGGTTTTTCAATTAAAAGAAAACAGAACAATAGGGGCAACTTAAGGATTTTAATAGCAATAAACTCAAGCTTCAAAAGAAGCTAATCTCATTTTTTCATAAGTGAATAGCGTACAACTATTGTTTTTGTCATTTCGCCCCGCACAACATTTACCGTCAACCGTCACTTTGATGACACTTGACGTGTGACCTAGTTTAGCATTTGGGTCAGTCGATCGCAGGACGTGTTACGGAATTCTCACGCTTTTCGTCACCCTAACGTTGGTTGCTACAGAAGTTAATGTTTATCGTGCATGATGGGGGCAGAGAATATCGAGTTCACAAACCCAGGACGAGATGGAGTCGGAGCTGGTGATGGTCGCATTGTGCTGGCAGTGACTGCGTTGGATTGGTTTGCTGGAGGGCAAGGTCACCGTCACACGAAATGATGTTGCTAAGCTAAGTTTTAATGTTGAACACACTGAATGTCCCCAGAGGTTTAACAATTGAAGTAACTCTTTCTCGAATAGCACTATCGATTTCCACGCTGTCATGACACAAATGGAAGTCGTCATGTCTTCCAAAGACATTGTAAACAGAAAAAAAGAAGACGAACTCCTAGAAATCTATGTATTTACAAAATTAAAGCTTACAATTTGTGAGCAGGTTTATAATGACAATTTAAACATGGCTTGTTTCCTTTTACCATGTATCTTTATTTTTCTATGAAGTAAGCTCTATAATTTGCATTGTCCTCAATAAATACAAAGTACATGTGTTAAACTACATACTTTTCATATTTCATCCTTAGGCATTTTACTCCAAGCTAAAGATTTTTACTTAATTGCTGTATCTACGAGTAAAGTTTAACAAAGCCAGTTAAGAGTTAACTCCCATCTACAAGTTCTCAACATCAGCCAATCACAGTTTGTTATTTTTGTTACCAGGCCATGGTTAATTTGCATAAAAGTTTTCCTTTGTTCTAACAGCATTTTTCCGACCAATCAAATGAGCTATGTTTTGTACGGAAAGATCCGAAGTGTCTGTCGTGCATTTCACACTTCAAGCAGTTGTTTACTTTGCACGATCACTCTTTGTTTGCTAACATACAAGCTCCTGAAAAGTTTTCTCCCACCTCCATCCCCAACATCTACCAGAAATATCCTTTCCTACTTTTCAATACCAATCCAAACCTAGGTATCTTATTTTCTCATATTACTTTGTCCATATTTTAACCCTTATTTCAGTTTTATTTTTTGTTGTTTTTGTTGTTTTTTTTCGTGTGTGTAAAACATTTGGCTTTGCTATCCTTGATAAAGCTAATCTCAGTGGGTTGTTTGTTTTTGATTTTTTTGTGTTGGTTTTTTTTTTTTTTTGTCAAATGTCAGCAGGACAACTTTCTGTTGTATCTTGTACCACGCCAGCTGCACATCTGTACCCTGCATCTTGCATTCATCTTGTTTTCTCTAGCAATGTTGACTGGTTGTACTCTCGCTGCAAGCAATATGATCGACACACCAGCAGTATTTTTAAATATCACATATTTATCAAAGCATTTTTATCAAATTATATATTCTAATTTCACTTAAATTCACAGCTCCTTTACTCCCTGGGCATTCTCACTTGAGTTAAGGGGGTCCTATCATCAGCGATGATATCCCCCCCCTGCTTGTCACAGTTACATCTCTAGTAAGCTGCTTTACTTTTTATTAAGCTATAACTTGGTATTTCTGACGCTCGGTCAAGGGTAGCCTTATAGCAAGTGAGAATGCCCCATAATGCCAAACTTGAATTATGTATATATATATATATATATATATATATATATATATATATATATATATATATATGTAATAAATCTCTGTATGTAATTTGTGTTGGGTTGTCATTATAAAAGGTAAATTACTTTTAGTGTCCAAATACGTATAAATTATTTCAATTGTATCTGTTCTTGTAATTAGTTTAAGTACTATTGTTCATGCGAGATGTAACACCCTATGAAAATGACGTAAAAATAAAATGAATGAATGCACGTGATTGTTATCAATGAAAAAGTAGTTCTGTCAGAACATGACCTAAGTGAAAGGTCAACGGTTATCCAATCAAATCGTTAGAATACGGGTCAAATGGTTACGACACAGGTCAATCCGATACGACACTCGTGTGACGTACGGGATTAGTATCCAACTGCCTGTACGCTGATCACGTGGGTAATAAATACAAACTCTGAACTTTAACAACCCCAAAGTGCAGATTATTAGTTATAAAGAATAGACGACATAGACAATGCATTATTATGAAGCATTAAATCTCTTTAAAGTTGTTAAAAAGTGTCTCCTTAAAGTAAGGATAATTATGGAGGAAAGGTAAGAAGAAATGGTTAATGGTTACAGGAAGGTGCTGGAACCAGAGTCCCTGGAGGAGCGCATTGTGTCTGTGGTGATCAAACACCTGGGGCTGTCTGAGGCGGTGGCTGCCGTCAGTCAGCAGCACCAGCAGGAGGGTGAAGAGAACAGTCTGCTGAGCCTCGTCTTGCAGGAGGTCTTCAGGAGGACGGACTCACTGATCCGCCAACTGCAGGTCATAACTCTCACACTCTCCACCTCTATAATCTCTAAGACCTGATACCAGTAAATCTCTCACTCTCTCCAAGGCTGGATGTCTAAATGAGGGCATATTAAATTTTTTCGTAAATGGACCGCTACTGTGATGTTTTGATGTGTGTTAAAGTATTATTGTTGCACTTATTTTGATATATTTTACATAGGTTGTTGTTATGTTTTGATATGATTGCCAGGTAGATATCTTCAGAATGTTCAGAAGTGAATTGAAACAGAAACTATATTTTGCCTCTGAAACTCTCTGCAGACATTGGCTGACCTTGAACAGCGTTGGAAGAGTGAGCTTGAAGACCAGAAACCTGACAGGAGCCAAGCAGGACCCCCCTTCTTTCATGACTACCATTTACATGAGGTCAGGTGCAGCTCGGTGCTTTTTGCAGCCAACATGCTATAGCTAGATAGGCATTTAATTTGATTACAAATACTGCAAGTGATAGTGACCAATTTGCTATGCATGAGATGTTAGTTTATCACAAAGAAGAGCCTTAAAGTGGGCACAGAGTATGTTGTTGGGATCCAAAATGTCAAACTTCATAAATGGTGTCTTGATCAAAAAGCACTGGTTGTTCCTGAAAATTATCATCTAAATGCTTATGCTTAATGTTTGGATCAGTATAATTACAGTAACTGGTTTAATTCGAAATTTGGTATCGAAAACCAGACAGTGGCGCCAATGCCTCGAACGTAATTTTGGAAACCTAGTTAAAGCAGACACATGAAATAGTTTGGTAGTGTTAGGGCAAACTGACCGAGGTTCGGACAGTGTATCGATTCAAATGTTTTGAAACTCTGCATTATAAAAGATAATTTGAATAATGTAAATATGAGCAAACCAAATCATCAAAAAGTAATATTTATTTTGGATTTCTATCTTAATATGCAGAATTGTTCGTAAATTATCCGAAAATAACGGTTTTTATTGATCATATGAAATCGCCCGAGGTTCGGACAGTTTTGACCTAACTTCGACAGTTGCACATGATCTTCTCGCATGCACCCCAAGCTTAAAATATTTATCAAAATGGTCTCAGACATTCCAAAACGGGCATTGAGTAGTTGATGTACAATAATATCAAGGTTTTTCGAAAACATGAATTAATTTGTCATCTGTACAGAGCATGCTTTCCGATGTTAAATTCTCCCAAAACTGCCGCATGCGTCATTAAAAAATTATGACGTCACAATCAGTTTCGTAGGCATTTGACGCAAAAACGCTGTACTCGCTAAACCGTAGCTTTTAAAATTTATCACTTTGTGAAATATGTTAGTCGCATGTTATTGCATGTTTCCAGAACTTTTGTTGGTTGAATTACAGCACTACAAGTCCGTATAAATAAAATATAAAAAATGTCCGAACCATGGTCAAAAGTGTCCGAAGCAAGGTGATTTTGACATATTATAAATATCTCAACATTTACTTAAAAATCCCCTTTATATATACCAATATTCAGCACAATTTAACTGTTTGGTTGTTTATCTTTGTTTATGGATACAGTTTAAAATGTTTTGGCGCTTCCTATATTTCCTAACCTGTAAGTCAACATTTACGTTGAAACAAATATTTTGCCAATTCCTTACATGGATCTATTATTTGTACATTATAGAAATATGTCGATTAGATATACTACCTTCGATCAATTGTCTATTTAATGAAATTAACAAATTGACATACGAGAAATTCATATTTCAAAACAAATGTATTGCCGACATTGCACGTATTATTGCGTCAGCTACTTGTCAAAAGTGTCCGAAGTTCGGGCGACCTCGGGTGGTGTCCGAACCTCGGTCAGTTTGCCCTAACTAATGGACAAGTAAACAGGAAGCATAATTTCAACTTTAAACACTTATTTGACTGTTTTTCAATTACGATTAAAAACAAGAAAATATCATACTGTTGGCATTTATTGGATAAAGATTCAACTTTAGAAAGTGCATTTTAACTTCAAACTGGTTCAAATTATGACAAGAGAAGACAACTTTATCTGCAGTGGAGGACTCTTCATGTATTAGCTTTGGCTGCATCGTTGCATTTAACTCTTAACTTGCAGAATGGCAGTCAATCATACTGATAGTAAATCAAGCTAGTTGCTTTAGTAATTTGAGATTGTTTATTGTCTTTGTGAGGCAAATAAACTGTCTGATCTGATGTGCACAATGTCTGTGAAGTGAATGCATGTTGTTATTCGAAAAATCTTTATGAATATTTTGTAGCATTGTTTTGGTTTTGTTTATTCCACAAAAAAGTATGATTTTTTTTTTAATACGCCATGAAACAATAGCCAATGACGTCAACAATGATAGTTTGATGATGTCACCAAGTATGGCCCATGCGTGGAGTTTCAATTCATGACCAAATTTTGATTAATTTCATTTAAGTTTATTTTGAAATAAATTATAATTAATATTACATAATTTACAAGAGTTAAGAGCAACATGCTAGAAAAGATGTAGAGTAGCCTCAACCATCATGTGTTTGCAATAAAGTAAAGTTTTCCCTGAACTAATATAAGCCTCAAACCAGTGGGCCTTTGGCCTCGTGTTTAACTAAATAGTTCAAGGCTAAATTGTACTTTATTGCAAAGCAGATGATGGTTGAGGCTACTCTATTTCTTAAGCATTGTTTAAGTTGTTGTCACCGCATTGATGCACATGTTGTAGATGAAGCAGAAGGAGCTGTCAATGCTGTGCTACCTAAAGGATGTTGTCATGGACCCACTGGACAAGGAGCATGCTGTAAAGATGTTGATGTAGGTGCTTCTTTTGACCAGTTTTGCCCCCGTACCTGAATTTTCTAGCACCTGCCTTAACATGTCACATTGATTGGATGCAGATGACTGTTTTAAGCAATATTAGTCTGTGAATCCAGTATACAAATCGACAATACTTATCTGACACTTTGAATTAATCTCTTATCTCACCTAGAATGATTTCTATTAAATTATAAATTAACTAAAGATTGTTTTCCTTTCGAGTTGAATACGAACATTAAATCTGATCACACAACTCAAAATCACATATGGTATTGAAGCCACATTATTCCTCAAAGGTCTAAGAATTATGTCACAAGGTTCGCACAGATTTGAAAAGTGCTTGAATTTAAGCGTGTCCGATGAAAAGCCCTTGAAAATAACAATATTCATTGAAAGGGCTTGAAAAGTGCTGGAATTTTATAGTGAGTGCTTGAAAAGTGCTGGAATATCAAAAACCTTTTTAAATTTCTGTAAATTCTACCGTATATTTAACTAGATTTGAAAATAAATGTATTATCGGTAAAATTCCAATGTGTTTCGCACTTTGTATCGATAAACTCAAGCTTGGAACCGTCTATTGGTGCATTTGTAGCGTCTGCGCGCGGGCGCAAAGTACACGTTTACTTGGAACCAAGTTTGAAGCCTCGTTTTCATAACGAAAGTAAGTGGTTAGCTCGAGACAGCGATTTTTTGTTCCGTGACGTCACGAGGCGGGAGTTCGGGAAAATGGGGAAATGTGTTTTCAACCCTGTGTAGCAGAAATATTACACAGGCCCTCGGATCATGGCCGATCTCATTGGTTTGATGCAAAGTTAGGAACAGATAACTCTAATTCTCCGTTCATGCAACCAATGAGATCTGTCGCTGCGGCCACTCACCCCGTAAGGTCAAGGTGACGGGCGGCCATTTGTCCCATCAGCATTAAGTTGGGCATGGAAATCGTCTTTCTGCCGTCCTCATTAAATAACCCCAAAGATTTATTTGTTTAAGTGAGTTGGAGTAGAAAGGCAAATCATTTGACATCATGTCTGCATAGATTTTATATTGATTGCGTGCGTATTTATTGTAGCATTCGGTCAAGAAAGCGGGTGGGGGCAAATGGAGTGTCTGGCCTTTCCATATACTAATAACAGAGGAACAATTCTATTCAGGGGGTGTTCTCAAAATTTGTAAAAGAAAATTTTAATATTACCCCTGGGTCAAAGGGACAAACGATAAGCACAAAGCTATATGCAAATGCTGCAAGAAAGAAATTGACATTGGCACTATGGGGGAAAGTGCATTGAAATCACACTCAAAAGGAGATCGCCATGCTAAGAACATGACATTGACGACATCGGCAATAAAATTTACTAATGAATTTGTAAAAAGTGAAGTAACAGTCACAATCACTGACTTAAAATCAACTGCGATGACGGTCACGGAAAATACGGGAACTGAAATTTTAATCATCCAACCCGTGCATGCAATTGGGGAAACGTTAATATCTGCCCTGCATTTTGAAATATTGGTGCTTGAAAACTGAAAGTGAGTCCTTGAAAAGTGCTTGAATTTGAGGGGCCCTTGGCTTGTATGAACCCTGTTACAATACGACGAATATCTTTAAGTATTTAAAGAATGTCTTAATCTGACATTTTATTCTGCTTTAAGATGACAAAAAAATCACATATATATATAATACGTCCTCCAGTTAAAAATATATCCGCTGTTATAGATGGTAGGAGGTACT
The DNA here is from genome assembly GCA_921293015.1 of Phorcus lineatus. Lineage (NCBI taxonomy): Eukaryota > Metazoa > Mollusca > Gastropoda > Trochida > Trochidae > Phorcus > Phorcus lineatus. Next base: position 16,000,339 of record OV121089.1, read on the forward strand.
CTAATATCTTTGGACCCCATGGGATTATTAGCGAGAACTAATTCCCCCAGGATATTCTGGAATATTACCGTTACACCTCCGGGGCACCAGCACAGGAGTCCCAATATATTTAGCAACAATGTGGGCTTCCCGTCGTACCGATTCTCAAAGCGAGTGCAATGATATCCAGGGGAACATTCCAGCATTGTAAAAATCGAAATTCTACACGCTGTGCATATAAAAATTATACATGGAATTGGAAAAGTATCGAATGGTTTGAGAGATATGAAAAGCGAAAGAGTGATACCCTCAACCTATTGAAAACAGATTTAATAATCGACTTATTTCGTCAACATGTCACATATCACTTGCTGCATCTTTATTACTGACTTGGCATATGCATATTATACATGGAATTAAAGATAACTTTTTTTGATAATTGCCCCAGTTGTCGCATCACATGTAAAACGTCGGACTCGCAGCGCTGGAAAATTCAGCCACTGGTGCTAATTACGCACAAACAGTAGCGAGGCAATTGCTGGAAAATTCAGCGACAGGGGCAAAAGTGGTCAAAATTCAGCAACTTGAGGGTTAAATACAGAACTATTTGATCAGTAAAATAAAGTGAATATGCATTTATTTAACCATTTAGTAAACTAAAATATTTACTGTAACATATAGTATGATATCAAAATAGTTAAATCAAGTACAAATGTCAATGAAACTAGGTGTGGCAAACATCCTAAATTGATAAGATAAACGAATAACTCCTTAGGCGTAGACAATGTATTTCAATTAACAATTTAGGAGAACAAAATCGACAGACAGTCATTTCAAGGCAATTACAAAATATGTTATAAGGAAAATATTCCTGGACTGAGTTATCTCCCTTTACTGTTCCAACTGAAAAATGTGCATTTCTCACCGATAGTGAGTTGATTAAGCTTGATTAAGAATTTTTATATGATCTGTTGTATTTAAAATTTCATTGATCGTCTTTGTCACAAAAAGATTTTCTGATTTGAATTATTCAAGAAACATCAAACGTTATAACAATCATTTTGTCATCAAATTACATTGCCATCTTTCAAAACTAGCTACAAGTTAGACTGTAACATAATATGTTTGTAACACCCAACAACCAATTCTTGCATTGTGAACAAGAGAATATGAAAATGTAGGTTTACGACTTTAATATCAAATCATATTATCTTTGTATCAGCGACGTTAATTACGTTGACCTTCACAGGAAGTAAACAAACATGATGTACAACATGCTACTTACCAACAACTCATTTATTTATTTATCATAAGCAGGCCGGTCAGAACTCAACATATATCTGGAAATAAATGACTGAAATGTTGCACCACCATAGGAAATGATAGAATTACATTTTTTTTTTCATTTACTGAAAGTTCTTTAATCTGGTGTGTAACTATTTCACCCAAATTTGGATCTAAGCAACTGGACTTAAAGGCTTGCTATAAGGCTTCTACTTGGAAGAGTTCTAAAAAGAGCTCAAAAAGTACCGATAATTGTAGATAATTGTATTCATTTATAATCCTGTAGAGCTGTAAAGTTAGGCAAATGAGTGATCCTGATATACAAATTGACCAGTTTTATACAAGACAAAGAAGTGTGAATTGTTGGCTCTGTGTGTTCTGCAGGAGCAAGTTTGAGTGTGAGCTAGAGGGAGGGAGGGAGGAGGGAGCGGGCCTGTGGCGGACTGCACAGGTTGTGGAAGCAGTAACCTCGCGTCTTGACCTCCTGTTGCATGTCAGCATTGCTCCCCCTGAGGTCACCCCAGCCATGGCCAGGTCTGTCTCTACCTTTGCCGCCAACTCTCCACGTAAGTTCTTTCATTCAAATGAGTTTGGAGTGAAGTGTATCAAAAACTATGCTGAATAATATGGTCTAACAAATCTGTTGGAGTAAACACAACATGTGATCAATCTAGAAAACTAGAATTATTGTTTGATTCTATGATGCACATGGTTTAAGCCCAATGTTTGCTGAATACTATTTTTGATCATTTTTGCCTTCATGATTGAATTTTACAGCACTATACGCTACCAGTAATTCCCTATGGGCTTACTTCATGGCATTGGGTCTGTCGTACATCCGTTCGTCAGTCCTTTCGTAAACTTTTTGAACATTTGATTTCTTCTCCATTTGCTCTAGAGAACTCAATTCTTATGTACCAGTACCTGTCCAATCAGGATCATAGAAAATAGATTTGATGACTCAGTGGCCTCAAATGAGGGCATGGAGGCCATTCCCTAACAACCTATTTTCATTTTCATCTCCAGAACTAAAAGTCCTACACAACTTCCTCAGCCAATAGGGATTATAAACTGTAATTTTTGTGACTCTGTGGTCCCTTATAATGCCATGGGGGAAAAATCCTAAATACCTTATTTCGTTTTCTTTCTATTGACCATATTTTTATCCCCCGCAAAAAAAAGTTGTTCTCCCCAAAAACAAGGAAGTTGCGTGGTATTATGAATGGCACCGTCCATTCCTTACACATTGTGTCCGGCTCATAACTTCGTAACTTATCAACTGTTTCAATTAAAGTTTGTCATGGAAATTCAAATATATTTAATGATGTTTCATTATTAAACATTTTGAAAATATCTTAGATAAATTTGGCATTTGGAGAGAAAAGTGACAAGTTTAATTAGAAACTGTTAACCCTTAAGGTGCTAAGCATGGACCTGTCCGGGTTGAAATTAGCTTTGACCGCATGTCCTCCAGGCAAGATGCGACTACCACACTAAATTTTTCTCACTCTAGCTCATTAACGCTGTGGTGCCCAGTAGCGAAGGACGGGCAATTGTTGTATGCCAGTAGTGTCAGTTTAACGCTAGTACTTTCCGTCCGTCTATCGCTAAGCTCCAGAATTTTGTTTCGTTGGTGTTCTAAATAATGCGCATACATGTTCCGAAAATTATGCAAACATTAATAACGTTTATCGTACCGAAAATAAGCTTTAAAATCACCCAATTTTCCCCCACTCCCCGCCGCAGGTGCTAATAGCCTGTTGACACTTTCTACCCTCTCCCACGAGCTTACCGCCCTGCGCGTGCATTTTGACCATATGCACACCTTCCTATCGCATGCCCTATGTTCTGCACCCTTGTATGGATTTCAATATGGGTGGAATCATTTGAAAGAGAAAAAGATTGTCTTCAATTCGATGTAAAAAACATATGTGTGCTTCGTGAAATAAAGATACAGCATGTGCCTCAAAAAAGGTGATTTTTACATATTTTTAGTTTTACACCATTTTGTCACACCAATTTTCTCATGATGTGCTCAACGTATTTTGACATATTTTATATCACAAGATAGAGAAAGAAATTGTCTAAAAGTTGATATATAATATGTTTATGCGCTAACAAAAATAGCGATACAGCAAGCGCCGCACAAATGGCACTTTTGTTGCTATTCTTTTTATGTGATCTGAAGCGCGATTTCATGTACCTTTCTTTCGCAATAAATTTCTTCTACACGGTGAAGCGAATTTTGTTAAATTACATCAAAATAAAGACAAAGGAATTGTCTTCAATTCCCTAAATCAGTGATTTATGCGCGCAAATAAATAAAGACTCAACCAGTGCCGTAAAAAACACTTTTGCACTTCGCATCTGCGTTAGTGACGCAAATAGGGAAACTTTGGCACTTTATATCTCCGTAACCAAATGACGCATTCCAAAACCATTTATTTCATTATCAAAAGGAATAAATTGTCTACAAAGTGGTATATAATATGTACATGCGCTAAAACAAATTGCGATGCAGCAAGCGCCGCACAAAGGGTGCTTTTGTCGCTTTTCTTATCATGTGATCTGAAGCTCGATTTTCATGTACCTTTCTTTCGCACTCGATATCTTCTATACCACTTGGCGGATTTTGATAAATTTTACATCTAGATAAAGACGAAACGATGTTCTTCATTTCCATATATTGATCATGCATGCGCACACAAAAATAAAGGCACAAGAAGTGCCGCAAATTGGGCAAGTTTCGCATTTCGTATTTTTGTAACTAAGTGGCGCCCTCAACAACGTTTAGTATCAGCGTAAAGAGCAGAACATTCTCTTCAATTTGATATACAATTTGTATATGCGCTCACAGAAATTAAGATTCAACAAGTGCCGCAAAAATGTTATAAATAAAATGTAATTAGTTAAAAAAATGATGAAGGAAACACTGTTTCTTTAGTGTTCAATTATAGAGTTTTATAAGCCAAGAAAGTAAGGAGAAAAAACCTTGGGATTTACATTCATAGAGTTATTGATGTCTTTTTTGAGTTAGGGGATTTTTGCCGGGCACCGCCATCAGGTCATGGGAAAATTTGTCCAACGAAAATGTTCGTGTTTGAGGCCCGTGGAACCTATCATTCTCGGAAGAGATGTCAAGAAAAACTCTTGTAATCCATAACTGACAATCAGAACTTTCCTAACGTAGAAGGCAGTTGTTTGCGACTCGCCGGCTCGTTGCTTAGGAAATCAGAAGGCGGCATCTGGGTTGATAAAGTTGACACAATGTCGGCGGCCGTCGGTGCCATCGGCACCTTTGGCAGGATTGTGAAAAGTAGTTTTATGACTGTGTGAGTATCAAATGTCACATTCCTTACAATAAAGAAGTTGACAAATATGTAAAACTCTTCCTTATGCACCATTGAACTTATGCATATATTTCACGAGTCATTATTATGTCAAGTTCATTGATGATAATTTATTATATTTCGAATGGTGAAATATGCCATTTACAGGGCTACTTACTTGTACTATTTTGGAGTATTTTGTACACATGACAGTCTTTAAATATGATTGTACACCAATGTTGCTAATTGTACACCTATACTGAAAAAATCTTTCATTCATTTGATAGTAATGTTTTTTGAGTATTGGAGTGTTTAGATGCTAAGTACAAAGTTCAATTTGAACTGTATATTCTAAGTTGACAAAGTGAGAAAAGGGTTAAGAAATGTCAAACCAGAGAAAGATATGTTTGAACCCATGGTAAAATACTACCTTCATTGTTTTTTGTACACATAAAAGTTACAAAATACACCTAAATTACAGTATTTCTACACATTCACCAACTGGAAAGTAGGCAGTTCTGCATTTACCGGTAATATAAAGCCCATACTTTCACTGAGTGAAATAAAAATGATATTCTACTCCGTGAAATGATGCAACAATCATATGACGTCGTCTGTGACGTCATGAAACAACTGAATGACGTTATGCAACGGCCGCACTAGCAAAGCGTTTTAGCTTCTCCATTCATATAGTTAGGGTCGTTTCGGGAAACTTAATAAATAGAACATTTGACATTTATCGTCTAATACCATGAATATATCATCTCCTGAAGTAGAAAATCATATATTTACACATTTACAGTCTGGAACTGGTACACTAATTAGTGCTGTTTTATCCCCGGGGCACCAGCATGTGAGTGCCAATGTTCTAAGCAGCAGCATTGCTTCCCACTGTACCGATCCCCTTGCGGTACCTGCAGTCACATGCAGGCAAACATTCCAGCATTATAAAATCAGAAATTCTCATGAATTCTCAGAAAATCGTGTACACATTATACATGGAGTTAAAGATAAATCTTTCGTCTTCACTACTGTGAGAAAATAATGAAAAGGTGCCATCTGGTTCAAAAGATATGATAAGTGAAAGAGGGATACCCTCAACTACTTAAAAACAGATTTTGATAATCGTTCTATTTGCGACACCAGTCGCATCACTCACCCCATCTTTATTATTGACTGTGCATATGCATATTATACATGAAATTATAGACAATTCTTTTCCCTTGACATATAAAAGTATCAAATAGTTCAGGACTACTGCGAAAGACTGACATCCTCAACTTATTGAACACAGATTATGATAATCTTCTTATTCGCGACATTTGTGGCATCACTCGCCGCATCTTTATTATCAGTACGTATGTATGTACGTACGTACGTACGTCCGGATTCTTGTTAACGCGATAACTCATGAAGCTTAGCATCTAGAGTGTTCATATTTGGTGACAGCTTTCAATGGAGGAAGACTCAAACACCAGTTGACTTTGGTGACCTTGACGTCATTGTCAAGGTCACCACGACACGACGTACGTCTGGATTCTTATTAACGCGATAACTCATGAGGCTTAGCACCTAGAGTGGTCATATTTGGTGACAGCTTTCAATGGAGGAAGACTCAGACACCAGTCGACTTTGGTGACCTTGACGTCATTTTCAAGGTCACAACGACAAACTCTTGATGCTTAGCACCAAGAGTGTTCATATTTGGTGACAGCTTTCAATGGAGGAAGACTCAGACGCCAGTCGACTTTGGTGACCTTGACGTCATTTTCAAGGTCACCACGACACCACGTACGTCAGGATTCTTGTTAACGCGATAACTCATGAAGCTTAGCACCTAGAGTGGTCATATTTGGTGACAGCTTTCAATGGAGGAAGACTCAGACACCAGTCGACTTTGGTGACCTTGACGTTATTTTCAAGGTCACCACGACAAACTTGTGAAGCTTAGCACCTAGATTGTTCATATTTAGTGACAGCTTTCAATGGAGGAAGACTCAGACTCCATTTGACTTTGGTGACCTTGACGTCATTTTTAAGGTCACCACGACACTACGTCCGTCCGGATTCTTGTTAATGCAATAACTCATGAGGCTTAGCACCTAGAGTGGTCATATTTGGTGACAGCTTTCGATGGAGGAAGACTCAGAAGCCTGTCGACATTGGTGACCATGACATCATTTTCAAGGTCACTATGACACTTTGACCAATTTCTAATGTTAACTTGCGCCTAGTGTTCATATTTGTTGACAGCCTTCAATGGCGGAAGACTCAGATGCCAGTCGACTTTGATGACCTTGACCTCATTTTCAAGCTCACCACGACACTTTGACCACTGTGTAATACATTGTTAATGCGGTATCTCGTAAAGCTTAGGACCTAGAATGTTCATATTTGGTGACAGCTTTCAGTGGCGGAAGACTCAGACGCCAGTGGACATTGGTGACCCTGACCTCATTTTCATGGTCACCATGACACTTTGACCACTGTAACATTGTTAACGCGATAATATTAATTATGCCAAATATCTCATAACGGCAGGGGACATTGCCATGTTAGTGGCAAACACTTGTTTTTGACATATTATACATGGAATTAAAGATAATATTTTTGCTTGAGAGGTGGAAAAAAAAATCAAATCAGGAGATATGAACCGCGAAAGAGCAACACGCTCAACTAATTGAACACAGATTTTGATAATCGTCTTATTTGTCGCATCACTCGCATCTTTCTTATTGACTGTGCATATGCATATTATACATGGAATTAAAGATAATTCTTTCCACTTGAGAAAGGTGAAAAAAAAATTCAAAAGTGCCAAATATTTTGTGAGATTTGAACTGCAAAAGAGGGGTAGCCTCAGACACTTGGAAACAAATTTTGATCATTGCGACATTTGTTGCATCATTTGTTGCTTCTTTATTTGTTGTTGTGCACATACAACTTTTATATCAAATCAAAGCCAGTTCTTTTCCCTTTAAGATGAGTTTAGTTTCACCACCTGATTCTAAAGATACAAATTGCGAAAGATTGGGGGTATGTTCGTGATGCGGCTCACATTGATGAAAGCTACCATTGACCCTCTATGTCTCTTTTACGAACAAAAAATATTTTATAATAATCAAGTATCTTATGTTGACAGTTCTTCACCTTTTTGATGCGAAGAACAAACTTGATCAGGAGAGTAACACTCATCCACACTTCTGCTTTTTTCTTCTTTCTTCAATCCTCTTCATTATCCTCCTCAATATCCACATCAAACTGAAATAAGCTTTAGTGCAATCTTGTGACGAGTTATAAATTCTTAAACATGGTGCTGCACATAGAGCCACATTACACTTGTTTCATTCGTAAGAAGATTCTCTGCCTACCCTTTTCTTTCCTGCCTGGCTGATTGGTTTCTTCCACCGCCCTTCGAAGTAGTTTTCTTTTCTCTTTGGAGAAAACAACACACATAGGGGAAAGCCTTTTCTTCTTTCCAACAGGCACAATTTTTTTATGGAAAGTGATGACCATGAAGACGTAACACACTTTGGTCGCTCGTGCATGGCCTGCCACGAGGACGTCTACGCAGGGAAGGCACTTTTTCCGTGTCGGCGAAGGTTCATATGCTGCACTAAATCTTTTCTGAATTGACTTTCTTCAAGGTTTTGTCTTTGGAGAATTTTTTACAGAGAATGTAAGAGTTTTCATTTTGAACGGAGTGTACGACAGCATCTGGTCGGCCTGATCCACACCTCCCATATATTTGTTATATTCATGCACAATACGTGGTATCGTACTTGCTTCCCCAGTCACTCGGTTCTTCCTCCCTGTCTCTACAATTTCAGTGTCTTCTACGGTTGACATGAGCAACAATGACTTCCTGTCCTCATACCTCACAACGAGTAGGTCTTGATTGTGATAGACTATCATATCCCCTTTCTTCTGTTTTTTCTGTGCCTTTTTTACCTTCTCAGGAATGCCTTTGTGATTTCCTCTCAACATTCCCGTCGCACCAGTGCTCATCTCCCACAAGTTTATATACAATGCCACAGAGGAATAGAAATTGTCCATGAACACATTATACGTTTTCCCACCAACAGAAACAGCTTAATTTGTTTTTCCAGTCTAGAGATGGAACTTGCACACATAAAATTGGTTGAGTCACACAGCATGTAGGCCTTTATCCCATACTACTTTGGCTTGTTGGGATTGTAAACTTTTAAAGATAGATTGCCTTTCCAAGGCACCAACCCTTTGTCAACACAAATGTTTTGATGCGGCTTGTAAACTTTGGAAAAATGATGCACGATGCGTATATACAAATAGCCAATTTTATTGATTGGTGAAAAATGCGGAGTGTTTCTTCCCGGCATTTTGTTGTTATCATTCAAATGTAGGTACTTAAGCAATAACCAGAACCTGTCACAAGGCATGCATTTGGAAAAGAAAGGCGTCAACGTCACATCACTCTTTGACCATTACTCAAAAAGTTTCTCTGTACAACCAGAGACTTTGCTATAGTCATTGCTACAAATACTTTCATTTCTTCAGCATTTTTTTCATACCATTGCCTCAACCTTGAACAGGGTTTCAGAACCTTATCATCAACCTGTTGGTGGAAGTATTTGTTGGTTTTAGCTGCCATTGATCCATAATCATCTTCATATAAGCGTTCATATCCATAAAGTTGTCACGTTCATCAAAATGTGTATCTATTTCATTGTATTGCTCATCCAAGCCACTGAACTCTTCCTCTGTGGAAGTACCAGTCGTAGCAGTTTCAGCCGTACTTTCTAATATGTCTTTTGCAAGTTTCCTATTTCTTGATCACTATTACTGTCACTATCGCTCTCATCAGTAAATTCCTTATCAGAAGCTTGATCGGCATGGACCTTGTTGATGAAGTCATCGTCGCTTGACCTTGATGGACCTTCCAAACTCCTAGTTCGCGGCCTCCTGGCCTTGAGCGTCTTTCACATCAATCTGTAATTGATTGAAAAGAAATTAGGCACTTGCATGATATAACATCAACACATGACTTATTGAGAAATTCGGACACTTTCTAACTGCCTTACGCATTGTCACACGACTTTGCCGCCGATGTTGTGCTGACGGTTAACCTTGATGCAACTTTCTGACTTCCTAGGCAACGATGCGGCGAGTCACGGGTGACTGCCTTCTACGTCAGGGAAATTCTGATGGTCATTTTTAGATTACAAGTGTTTTGCAATTCTTCAGTTCTCTTCTGAGGGACCAGAGGACCTAGCCATTGGGATGGGCCAGAGTTACAGGGTCCCCGGCCCTGACATTACGTTCACCTGACAGAAAAGATGCTCTCCCGGCATATTTAGCAAAATTTTCTACACCTCGTAATAACACCACACTTTATAAAAATTCTTCAAAAATTAGATTCCTCGACCATGAAAGTTTTATTGCAAAATCCCCCAACTGATGCCCTGACGGAAGTTTTCCAACATCATGTCTCAACCACATAATATTTCTGTGGACAATTTTCCCATTAGCTGATTGCGGTGCTCGGCGTGAAATCCCCTGACTAAAAAAAGACATGAAAATTGCGCTTCAGATCACCTGATAAGAAATGCAGAAGATACCCTTTGTGCAGCGTTTGCTTTATCGCTATTTGTTTTAGTGCATTTACATATTATATATCAAATTGTAGACAATTTATTCCTCTTGACAATGATATCAATATTTTTGGAATGTGTCATTTGTTAACAGAGGTTATAAAGTGCCAAAGTTTCCCTATGTGCAGCACTTTACAGAAAAAAACGAAGTGCCTAAGTTGCCCTTTTTATGGCATTTGTTGTGGCTTTATTTATTTGCGTGTATAAATCATCGATGAAAGGAATTGAAGACAATTCATTTTTCTTTATCGCGATGTAAAATTGATCAAAAACTGCTTAGCCATTTACAAGAAATTTATTGCGAATGAAAGGTACATGAAATTCACACTTCAGATCACATAAGAAAGAAAAGCAGCGCTTGCTGTATCGCTTTTGTTTTAGTGCATATACATATGATATATCAAATTGTAGACAATTTACTCCTCTTAACAATTATATAAATGTTTTCTGAATGGGTTATTTGGTTATGGTGATATAAAGTGCTCTATTTGTGGCACAATCTTTTTCTCTATCTTGTGATATAAAAATTTTCAAAATTTGTTGAGCACATCTTGAGAAAAATATGTAAAAATCACCTTTTTTACACGCTGTATCTTCATATCAGGTATCGCACTTATGTATTTTATATTGAGTTAAAGACAATTTTCTTCTCTTTCAAATGATCCCACTCATATTGAAATCTGCTCAAGGGTTCAGATCATAGAATGTGCATATCGAAAGTACAAGCGTTGAACTAACACTACTGCCGTACAAATAGTACACCGGACTGGCTACCGTGGACCGCTGCGATAATGAGTTAGCGTGAGAAAAAAATAAGTGTGCTAGTCGCATCTCACCAGAATGTCATGCGGGCAAAGCTAAGTTCATCACGCATATTAAGGGTTAAGATTCATAAATACATAATTTTTTTTACAATTTTTATTTTAATGTTGCACAGATACAAAGTCCTATTTGTTTCATAACTTCTCAACTAAGCACCTGATTTTGGTATTGTTGGTAAGAGCTGCTGAATTCATGACAAATTTTGAAAATATTTGTGTAAAAAAAAATTTGGGGTGAAAAAAAGCCATGTATGTGGAGGATTATATGTCATTTATTATGAATCATACAAAATTGATGACCTACAGAACCACTGACTCAGTTATTGAAAAACGTTGATGTACTAATGTCATTGCTTTTATATATAATCAATTTAAATACCAAATGTATAAATGTATGTATATCCATTGCATATATATAGTCATACTTAAGGAATATTATTTGTGTAAGAAAATTGCAAGTTGTTTTCCCATGTGTACAGTGTCAAGTGCAATGGTTCGTTCTGACACAGACGTCTTGCAGTCCTCTTCTCTAGCTCGTAGCCTGTCCGCCCCAAGTGGAGTTGATGATGACTCTGTGCTTGAAATAATTAAACTTCAAAGGTGGGTTTGGACTTCATTTCATAAACTGAAAATATTTATTTTTCATTACTCATTTTCTGGACATTTATAGAAAATCTATTTCCTTTCATATCATTTGAGACTTTCCATGTTGACACACGTCCTCTACACTAGTGAGAGAGATGATATCTATTGTCTCTCTTCTTGGCTTAATAAGAGCCACACATATTTTGGAAACTCTTTGTACCAAACTATGAGTGAGGTTGTGCCTTAAAGACTTCCAAAACCTTTTGTGTTCCCACAAAAATAAAGTTTGAACATTGGACAAGATATGAAGGTAGCTGAATCAGGGGTTACAAAATCTTTCCAAAGTCAAAAGATCATTGACAAAGACGCAAGTCAGTACGTGACTTTTTAATCCATGTAAATTCAGAAAGGTTTTTATATATTTTGTAAATAATGTTATTCATTTTGTATGAAGTAAGTGGTTTAGCTGTGCCCTTAGGTATACAAGAATTTCACAAAATGAAATCTTTTGATACCATGCCATTGAAATAAGGAGAGGGTAGAATGGTGAGGATCATGGGAAGGGTAAACATACAAAAGAAAAAAAAGAATGAGATTGATTTTGTATTTCAAACAATATTTCTCAGATCATAGAATATTCACTAACATTAATTTTCAATTGTCATTCACTATATATAATATCATAGATGAAATAATGTTATTGTAGAATTAGGTACATGAATACATTCACAATTATATCAATTGAAACAGATTTAAATGTCCCTCCAACAGTATAAACTAATCTTCTAATCTCTAATCTACAGTAGCTAAGATATTCTGAAACAACAATCAGATTTTAATTGCTAATCACAAAAAATTCTTAGTAGAGCTCTTGCAGCAAGATATTTCACGTTATGATGCGTATCTGAATATCTCTCAAAGATAAGATGCGTGTAAAGATACCAGTACATGTCGTGATACCCTAGTCTGAGTCTTTTCTTCATACAAAATAACATTAGCTTTTGTCTAACAGCTAGATTTTAGTTTTAAGAATGCTTAAGAGAAAGATACAAATAATGATACAGATAGCTTATTGTGCTACAGATATCGCAGATTAAGAATCATAACTCTATGAGAAATGGACCAAACCCTAAAAATTACTCTATGAATGAAAATCATCAGTAGCAAAGAAGTCTTTACAGTAGATTTCAAGAGTCAGTGGTTTTAAGAAGAAGATGAAAAAGCAAAAATTATACAAACGGATGTCATTCCACAAGCTCATAGAGCTTTTCAGCCACAATTTTAAGCTAAAGAAAAATCTGCTGGCACTTTCAAATGTTTAATTTGTTTATTTTCTTGCATTAATGAATTGTGTAGTCAATGTACATAGCCTGGTACATACAAATCCTCCAGAGATTCCATGCTGTCACATGATGAAGTGTCACCCTTCTCGGTTTCTTCAGGTAATCTTCATCTGGCCTGGTAGTCTTAATCATTCTTATGAGTTGTCCATACTGTCAAAAATTTTCAGCAAACAAATTGAATGCATAAGTATATCATAACCCTTTCAATCCAATAGTATACAATGCTATTAGAAATTATTTCAGTTACAGATTCTCTATTTGCACTTAAAAAGCAATAGGCTAACAGCACATGAATGCATACAATGTGTTTCTTCAAAATTGAGTTTACTATTCCCTGAATAAAAAAGGAACTACAGAAACAAACAAAAATGTTTTTTTTGCTACAGTAGCTCAATAAAATTAAGTATTGAGATGGAAAATTGAACATTTATCTAACACCATTGATAAAATGCTTTTAATGATAAATTTAAATTCAAATAATACACTCGTCTATCATTAAATAGATTTAATGATTATCATTAACTTGAACTTTGAAATTTGAATTAATTTATATTTTCCAAACAATTCACAAATAAATTAACAAAAAGCAAGAGGCAGCATTTAAAAAGTAATTTATGCTCAAATATTAAAATATTTCTGTTTAATAATCTGTCTCAAAGAATATTTTAATTTTCTAATAATTTGATGCACATATACAAAATGATTACAAGATTAATATTTTAACTAGTTTTCATTTATTATTAGGACCCATATCCAACCCCATTGAGTAATGTATCAGGCCCCTCTGAAGCAAATGAAATAATCATTCATCCTGTGTGTTCTCATCCCTCAAGCAAGTATCTGTCCATGTGAGAGAATATAAACCTAAAGATAAACAATGATTATATACAAATAATGTTGTTATGTAAGTAATGGTCGATTACTGAATATGAGGGGATCTTTTTTATCAATGTAGCATGAAATAGAAATGACATTTGAACAACATTATATTATGAATTTCATAATAATCATAATCTGATAGCCTATCCAATATTGAATACTGTCAGTTTTTACAGGCAACACTTGAGGAGGGAAGTACTTGGGAAGTTTGATTGTGCCCTTATGTAGTCTGTGTCTGTGGATGAATGAATCAGCTACTTTGAACGAATGATAACCATAAGATGACATAGCAGGTTACTCAAACTCTCATAGCCAAAATTATCTTTGGGTTTTAAATTCTTACCATGCACCAAGCAGTCTCTTTGTCAGCCTCTCGTGACTCTACAGACCAACTGACGGAGGGCAGCCATGTTATTTATGCTGTCATTGTGCTCAAACAAACGCGCTAACCAGTTACGTGGTTAATCCATTCAGTTTTGACATGCCAACAGCCCATTGCCTCAAATTACCTCTACAAGGAGTTTGCCCTGGCCACTGATGTGCTTTTTAGATCCGTGAAATTGCTGTATATGTTCACCATCTGTACGAAAAATTTCTCTAAATTGATCATACAAAGTAATGTTTTTATTTTAAACCAGATGATTTCTTTCCCATAGGCATAATGTAAAAAGGGCCATGGTTTAAGGTGGTTTTGATCCTTATCATATTTACACAGGCAATTATTCTGAGGTAAGAATACAAAATGAAAAAAATATTTCATGAGGTTATTGGTTTGTGTGCTTGCAGACAGAGACAGGCACGAAAGAAAGGGAGGAGCTCCCTCCTGCAGGATTTGGTGGAAACTGATAACAGTGAGAAGCCAATACATGTTGTACTCATCAACCAGCTCTTCTCTTTCTTTGGAACCGAGCCAGCGACAGCTGTAAGTGTACACCATTCTACCGGCCTTTTGATGCTCACCTCCTGACCCTTTTTTGCAGTAACTCTTATTTTGCATCAGGGTAATAACCTAGCGACACCTTGCATCATAAGAAACTTGTCCAATATAGTTAAAACTAGCTGTAATGATAAATGTCCATCTACAGAATTACTGATCGGGGTCATCTTCAGGTGACATTGGATCAACTTAGACAGCCAAGATACATTCTATCCCAAGAGAGATAGCTCTGTCATCAATTTCTATACAACCTCTGTTTAGAACTATTAAAGCCTGTTTGGATCAAACAAAGTTAGGTTTGCAATCAGCAACGCCATTTAAAAAGTTTTATTTAAAATGCCTCAGTTATTTCTGTATGCTTTCGGAAAGCTTAACTTTATTTAAATATAGACTTTGCACTTTTAGTCTTTTCTACAGAACATGTTTGCCTTATTTAGTGATTGCATCTGTAACAGAAGTGATTGTGATATCACCTCCCGCAAGATTCGAACCTGGGACTTCCGGGTGAGAGTCCTACACTCTACCGATTCAGCCAAAGAGATATCCCTCTGGCCAATGCCAGTAGGAATGCATTTGTTTCACCCTGCCACACATCATTGAATATGCCTGTGTGACTACAAACTTGTTATCAATGCATGCAGTGTTTTCATTGGCTGAAATATTGCAAGATGGTTTATGTTACGATTTTCTGCCGCTAGGAGACCCTGCCATAAGCCCAAAATAAGGCTGTTTTAGAACAGAGGCTGTTTAGGAATTAATGACAGAGCTACCTCTGTGGGATGAGAATGATAAAATGAGGTCAGATGTCAATTTTCAACCAATGGAAGACATGTTTCTTTCAAATCTTTGTCAACTTGGCTTCTATAACATGCTATCATTTGCCCTACATTTGTCTTAAGGTCATAGGATCACTTTTGCAAGGCAATTTTTAATGCACGCCAGGCAAATAATTAATTAATCTTTCCTTTGATGTTTGCAACAATTTTCAGAACTTTGCTTTTAATACTGAAATTCAAAACACCCTACCCATCGCCATTGTGGTATGACAGGGCTATAACCATGTCATTTGTAAAAGCCATGATGTAGAACAAATGAAATTTCCCAGCTGAATATGCAAAGAAAATAGCTAATACTTATCTTTTTCAAATACAGAAAGAACATGAAAAGGTTATAAAATCAATGAAGAATTGACCTTTCATAAGTATCAGCTATGCAATTGCAAGAGATTCCGGTATATCGCACTTGGTTGATTTGGTTGCCCTCCGAGCTGAAATGGCAGGCGCCGATGAGCAGTGTCACCCTAAACTAGAAAAGGGGCATAAAAATGAAAATCATTGCAGACACAACAGGAAAGATTGGTATACGTGATCAGCTTTTTTCTCGTGAAGAATAATAAGTTCAGTTTGACTACTTTGCAAAAGTGGTTTAAACATATTTTTATTTCCAAAAATGAAACAAAGATTGGCGAACAAGCTATTAATAGCTTAATTGAACGCCGCTCTTTTACATAATACATAAAGCTGGAAACAAACACAAGAAAATGTGAAACTTCAAAAGCAAAGTAACAATGTGTAATGTTAACATGTAGTTACGTAATAGGATTTGAAATATTGCCTGGTATATGCCTAGTATTGAAGTCTGCTGCAGCCTCCGCACGAAACAAATTAAAGTAAAAATAGTTACAGATAATTGCAGAATGTCAAGAAAATCTATTACTCGTGTTGATAAAATGGTGTAATGATTCAAGAATATTGTTGTTTTCCAGGATAGTCAGATTACCGTTGCCCTATAAAACTGTCATTATGTCAAATCCATGAATATAAAAATACATATTGATTCTTAGATTTTGATATTTCTGACAAATAAACAGATAGTGAATCAAGTCTTCATAAGAGTGGCCACATGAGCACCCGGGGTTTTCGGATAAATGTCTAAGATATCTATGCGCATTTAAATCGCTACAGCCAAGCTTGACTTGACAGAATCTACACCCTGAACTTAAATTGTAATTATTCTTTGTAACCGTTTGATTTATCATTGTTTTGAACTGATTAATGGAAGGGGCGTGGATGATTTCATGTGGTAGGGAATTCCATAGCGTAATAGTTCTTGGTAAGAAAGATTGAGCATATCTCTGTGTTCTACAATTACTTGCTTGAATGGAGGAACTATTTCCAAGATTGTAGCTGCTTTGTTCGAATACTCGTCCTGGTATAAGATCGCTTAGGTATTCTTGTACCAGATTATGATACATTTTATAAAAAGTAATGAGTTTAAAGCGACATCTTCTATCCTTAAGAGTGTTGTAGTTTGTTTCCTTATATTTTTATCATGACTAGTGCCACGTACCGCGCCGCAAATAGTTCGCAACGCATCTAAATGTAAATTTTCCAATATAACGGCTTGTTCAATTGTGCAGTTGTCCCATATGTGACAGCAGTAATCAAATAGGGGAAGGATAAATTATGTATATAATGTATCAAGCGTTTTTCGAGATAGACGATATTTTAAACTTTTGATCATTGGACTGATTTTCTTTATCATGTCATTGATATGTACTTTCCATGAACAATCGTTTTGAAGGTTTATACCTAGGTGTTTATGACTTTCAACTTCTTTAATAATTTCGCAATTCATAGTTAAATTTGGTTTAACAATGTTATGCATTTTTTGTGTGAATGTAATACTTTCTGTTTTACTAGAATTAAAATTAACTTGCAATTTTCTTGCCCAGTCTGAAATTTTAGCCAAGTCATTATTTATAGTTGCGGCTGCTGTAAAATGATCATCTACTATTACATAAATCGATGTATCGTCGGTAAACAGACAGATGTTACTATCTTTCCCGTCTACAATATCATTAATATATTTGATAAAAAGAAGGGGTCCTAGGACTGATCCCTGCGGCACACCAGCTTCTACAAAAGTGAGTTTATTACTTTATTTTGTACACAAAAACTTGTTTATGAATGTTTGAAAGAACATGATTTGTAATATATGGAGTGATTTGATAAGTTTTTATAGGATTTTAATTACCTCTTTTGTGTTTTATATGTTAAAAGATATCGTGTGAGAAGTTCTTGAAGTGTGCTGAAGTGCGATGGCAGCGTGGCAAGTACCGGCAGAAGGCCTTTGTGCACATGAAGTCAGTGTTGTCTGCAGCAGCTCAAGTTGGGGGAGCCACTCACCTAGTGTCTGCTGTCACATCCATACTGCGACATGGGCCCAGGTATTAATTCCCAAATGCATCTAGTACAGCATTATGCCCCTAAGGGACTAGTGTATTATCTTAAAGCTTATCGTTATGAAAGGGTCAATGGCATATAGCTTTGCATCAAGCAAACATTTGTTGTATATCTGTTCATCATTCTTTTGTTTTGCATTTTTTATTTCTTGTATAATAACTGATATCTCTTGATAGTGTTGAGTCATGGTTACACCTTGCCCACTAATGAGCATCAACTTTTGCCTAGTTGACCAAATGAAGGAATTAAGACATCAAATTTTTAACTGATTCTTTGCTGTTTAGCACATCACATCATAATTAGCAGCCATGACTAGGTTCGGGGCTGCTATAATGTTTTGCTTGGTTTCCGATGTCGCTAACGCCGCGCAATTGTTTTTAGGTTTATAAAATTTTTTCACTAAGGTTTTCAGAACTCATTTCGTAACTTCTTACTTTTGATGTTACATGATTGTTATTGTCAATGACCCTGAAAGTCATAGGTCAACATTACAAGATAAGGCTAAGTCAAATTTTGAAATAGCTTTTTGAGATCTTAGATTAACCATTTAGTGATTTTACCCTCTGGAAATTCTTTGGACATGTTTACATTTAAAGAGGAGGCGTAATGCATATTTTTTATTAATGCAAATTGTTATCTGTATTAGTATCACTTATCAGAATCAAAAGAAAAATGAGAACATACACACTTTAATTTGACTACTAGGACACCTTTTATATCAAAAGCATTTAGAACTTGGGTGTCAGAGATCCACCACTATTGGATATCACCCATGTTTATATAATTTATTTATCGATATGAAATGTAAATTGTCTCAGTCTCAGATAAATATAACGAATACAGGGTCATTCATATATATGTTCACTTTAATGGCATTTCTGTCATATTTCGCAGAATATTTTCTCCTTTTTTAGCTCATCAGGTCTGAAAGACCCGATGGGCTTATGGCATGGCATGGCGTCCGTCCATCCGTCCGTCCGTCCGTCCGTCCATCCGTAAACTTTTCACTTTTTCGACTTCTTCTCCAGAACCAATGACTCTAGAGAGCTGAAATTTTATGTGCATACTCCTTGGCCAATGGGGATTCAAAATTGTAGATTTGGTGACCCCATGACCCCAAATGGGGTCACAAGGGTCAAAACCTTAAATATCTATTTTAATCTTCTTCTCCAGTTCCAAAAGGTCCAGAGAGCTGAAAAGTTGTGTGTAGACTTCTTGGCCAATGGGGATTCTAAATTGTAGATTTGGTGACCCCATGACCCCAAATGGGGTCACAGGGGTCAAAACCTAAAAAACCTAATTTCATCTTTTTCCCTAGTTCCAAAAGGTCTAGAGAGCTGAAAAATTGTGTGTAGACTCCTTGGGCACTGGAGATTTTAAATTGTAGGTTTGGTGACCCCATGACCCCAAATGGGGTCACAGGGGTCAAAACCTGAAAAACCTATTTTCATCTTCTTCTCCAGTTCCAAAAGGTCTAGAGAGCTGAAAAGGTGTGTGTAGACTCCTTGGCCAACGGGGATTCTAAATTGTAGGTTTGGTGACCCCATACCCCAAATGGGGTCACAGGGGTCAAAACCTAAAAAACCTAATTTCATCTTTTTCCCTAGTTCCAAAAGGTCTAGAGAGCTGAAAAGGTGTGTGTAGACTCCTTGACCAACGGGGATTCTAAATTGTAGGTTTGGTGACCCCATGACCCCAAATGGGGTCACGGGTCAAAACCTAAAAAACCTAATTTCATCTTTTTCCCTAGTTCCAAAAGGTCTAGAGAGCTGAAAAATTGTGTGAAGACTCCTTGGACACTGGGGATTCTAAATTGTAGGTTTGGTGACCACTTGACCCCAAATGGGGTCACAGGGGTCAAAACCTTAAAATCCTACTTTCATCTTCTTCTCCAGTTCCAAAAGGTCTTGATAGCTTAATAGTTGTGTGTAGACTCCTTGGACAATGGGGATTCTGAATTGTAGGTTCGGTGACCCCTTGACCCCAAATGGGCAATGGGCCTTTTTTATTTGATTGTGAATAACTCGGACGTTGGGACAGGCTATCTTTCCTACACTGCCCATGACCCCATGGTCTAAACCCAAACACCTATTTCTATCAAAAGTCTGATGAGCTACAGAGCCCATGGCTCTATTTTTACTTAACGTGCGTGACAACAAAAGTGACCAGTCTGATTGTTGTAATAACATTGGGCAGATGTCGTAATAGATGTACATATGCTGTAGGTAGTTCGAGGTTTAATACGCATCTCCTACTGTCAAGAGAAAACATGATCTTGTGGATGTCATCTAATGATAAGCAATACTCTCCCACACGTGGATATGTGCTTCCTTGTACGCTGGTCGAATATTCGTCGTATGCATTTAGGGTGAATACTGCAAATCGTCTAGAGAGAGAGAGTTATATTTCCTGTATTGAAGGCCGCATGGCCCAGAGTACAAACTTTGTGTACAATGTACATTTCCATGTAGTGACATTTTGCATTTACAAAATAGACATTAAAACAGGTATGCGAAGCATTTATCTATACATGTTTCTTTTTAAGTATAAAGCAAGTGATCTTAAAATACTTTTTGTTTTACATGATAACAATTGTATAAATTTCTGCTGCGTTGGATATTGAGAATAGTAATCAGGTATAAGTTGTTTTCTACTATCTTTAAAGTAAGGACATACAAGGAGAAAATGAAATTCATCACCCAAAGCATCTAAATTACACTTATCACAATTCAAACAAGATGATTGTACATTAGTATCATAACGCTTCAATTGTATTTTAAGATTGTGAGCTAAACATCTAAATCTAGCAGGAGCCTGAATTAGGTCAGAATTGAGTGCTATACTCAAATATAACTCTTGTTCGAATACAGTCTTAAACGATGCATATGGTTTTAAAAAAGTTGAATCATTTACTTTCTGATACCAAGCTTGTATATCTAAATCAATACAACTTTGTTTAAACTTTGACATAAAAGTGTGTACATTTCCACAGTCTTGGAAAATCCAAGCATACGCATAACCAGTTTGAAAAAGAAGATTTCTTACATGAGTAACCCAATTGATACTACCATTTTCATCCTGTATTTTTTGCATCTTATAGCAGGCATGGGGATGTCTTTTGGAATCCATTTGAATTAAACGACATCAATATCGTATACATCGGCAAAAGTACGTTACGGAGAGATGATAACGCCCCATTTCTCCCATTACTGTGTTAGAAGATGTTTTCTTATTGAGTCGTAGATAGCGCTTAAAGAAGTTACTTTGTACCTTCTCAATACTTTCTCGGAAGGTGAATCCCCATATTTCACTGCCATAACATGCAATAGGTACTATTTTACTATTAAATATTGAAATGAAGACTTTAAGGGTAAGATGTGGGTAAAATTTCATAAGTTGATCATCTAAATGAATATCAAAACTGTTGAAACCCGCCCATCCCGCATCTGTTTGTTCTGAACACAGCGATCACACAATTTTACATCACACATTGGATTGAGGGTCAGGGTAACTTTAGGGGGATATTTTTTAGAAAATGGTGTATAACTCGATCATGATATATGTCCTATTAAGAACACCACAAATGAACTTCCGGTCATGTCTGCCGCCCCCATCGGACGCTAATTTGCAGCTACGGGCAATCCACGTCAATCCGATATCAAAATGTCTCAAAGTACGCTGAAATATAGTGTAAACAAAAAAGTAAGCACCCGGGCAACAAAAAAACAGAAGAAACAGCTGAAAATCCTAAAGAAACAGATAAGAAACAGAGGAATACAGATAATTTTGGACGTGAGGAAATCTCCAATTTTCATGGAAACAGCTGAAACTAGAAGAGGACCCCCTAAACAATAACTGTCTTTATCTTGTGCATGTCGGATATCCTGCAAGAAGTCAGTTGGTGCAATCTAAACTACTTGTTTCTAGAAATATTTGGGACTCCCGACTGTGATTGGTGTGAATTTTTGGATCGTGTTTCTTTACTGTTTGAAAATTGTGTGTTTTAGATAGTGTTTCTTTTCAGTTTGAAGAAGTGTTTTTATTCTTGGATGAACAGTTTTCATATATATAACTGTTTACAGATGCATAGAGCTAGTTCTTACTTTGTGTGTGATAAGCCTGACAAAAGGCTTCACCCTTTTATTTATGTTAGTTTTTCCAGACTTTATATCCGATGAACATTTCTAGACTTGTTCGGTAATCGTTGGATTATCTACTCATGTGTTGTGCCATCGAGATATCAAACGGCGCCATGTGACTTGTCATGTGATCTACACCTGTCATGTGATCTCAAAGATGGCGGCTCTCAAATTCCCAATACTACGCTTGTAAGACTTTATTTAACCAAGACATTTTGTAATATAGCACACTTTGAATCATGAGGGATTTGCCCCAGCGGCTATACATGACAGTGATTCATAAAGTGTCAAGTGTTTTCGTTTGTTGTCAAGTGTGTTCGTGTGAATGTGAGTTTGTACTTGTTCAAATCCATTTCCATTTGATTAAGAATATGAGTGAAAATTACATTATCGATGTCCCCACCTCTGAAATGCCTGAATTAATGTTTCTGGATTTAACACCACCATATTATCAAATTAATATTTCTATATTTCTAAATGGGTGAATTCGGTTTGTCTATAATTATGTTCAGTCAACTGTGGGGGCCTGAATAAATATTCAAAGTGAAAGGATGTTTTCCATTTTTTGAGATCTAGGGAATATATCTACTTTTTGCAAGATATACATTTCTTGAAGGACAAAGAACCATTGATTAGAAGTGAATGGGGCGCTGATGTTATTTTCAATAGTGACACTGGACAGTCAAGAGGAGTTGCCATTTTATTCTCTAACAAGTTGAATTATAAGATACATGATACTTTCAGGGATGACAAGGGTAATCTTCTGGTGTTGAATGTCACTATTTATGAAAGAAAAATAACTTTAGTAAATCTCTATGGCCCTAATTCTGATGAACCTGAATTTTATGCTATGGTCTTGGACAAAATCAAAGCCTTTGGAAATTCTCTTTATATTCTTGCTGGTGACTTTAACCTTTGTCTGCAACCATCTATGGATAGTTTCAATTATAAGAATGTGAATAACCCAAATGCTAGAAAGCAGGTTATTGATTTGATAGTAGATCTTGACCTTGTTGATGTTTGGAGGGACCATAACCCTGAAGTACTTGGCTATACCTGGAGACGCCCTAATCCTATTAGACAAGCAAGGCTAGATTTCTTTCTGATCTGATCCAGAATTTATATTCGTTTATTTGCCAATCCTCTATAAATGTTGCATACAGATCAGACCATTCTCTCATTGACATCAAAATGAAATTTTCAGATAAAGATGGCCACAAAACTACCTATTGGGAAGTTCAATAACTCTCTTTTAAGAGATCCCAAATATGTCTCATCTGTTAAAGAAACTATTAATAATGTTGTGAAACAATACGCCCCTCTTTGAAACATGAGACAAACATTGGTGATGTAAACTTCTAAGCAATTGAATTTGTTGTGAACGATCAATTATTGCTGGAAACTTTATTAATGGAAATAAGAGGAAAATCTATCTCATATTCATCATTTTTGAAAAAATCTAGATTGAAAAAGGAACAAGATTTATTGGAGGATATTAAGCTTTTGGAAAACAACTTTATTGAGATTGATAAATTGGAGGAAAAAAGGAGAGAATTAGAGGAAAGCCGTAAAGTAAAAATGGAGGGCATCATTATTCGCTCACGGGCCAAATGGATAGATGAAGGGGAGAAGGTCAGTCGCTATTTTTGTAATCTTGAAAATAGGAACTATGTCGGCAAAGGTATGTCCCAGTTAGTATTAGAAGATGGATCTACTGTAGAGAGGACCGGGGATATTGTTCTTGAAGCATTCTCTTGAGTGTATTATTAGTGATTTGACTGTGATATTGACAATTAACTTTGCTTCTTCCCTTTGTATTTCAACGTCGTATATGACTACTAGGTAGAGAAGCAATTATCAGAAATACATGTTGGGCTTGGATCCTCAATTCTTCTTGCTATGATTGTGAAGATAACTTACCTAGAAAGCAGCTGCCGTATGTGAAAGGATCTCCCTCCTAAGTGCACAATTATGAACGATACAAGAATCAAGTCTCATACTTGGAAAAAAGATTTTCTTCAATCTTCTCTATCTCTCCCTCCTCTAAGAAATCTTCAAAGAAGTCTAAGTCTTCTTTGGATAAGAAAGCCTCTTCTGACAGTTTTGATGAACTGAATACCATGAAGGTTGAGAGGAGCCGCTTGGTCACAGATTCCCAACCAGCTTTTGGGGTCACTCTAAGCCATCACGAGACGGCTGTTTATCGGATGAAAGATCAAGGGTCATGTTTAGCCACTTGTCTCCCTCCCAGGCTGAGCTTGGCATAGTGGCAACGAGCGAAGGGTCAAAAACCATATTAGACCAGTTTGGAGACTTGAGTCCCAAACCCAGGTCCACAGCCCCAAGCTTTCTTAACACTTAACCAATAGTGCCCCTTACATTTGACAACAGGAATGTATTACTGTACCTAGGAAGAAACAGAAGCCTGCCTATGCTTTTAACAACATGTTTTCTCCAACTCACTTTTTTTGCTGGATATAAGGAATTCCTCTCAAGCCTTGTTATCAATCCTCTGTTACATCCAACCTGTCACACATAACTTGCTCTACCTAAGCAAGAGGAAAGGGGTTTCGGAAATCTAATAGTTCACTTCTAAAAGATAGAAAGTATGTGCAATCAGTATAAGAAACAATTGAATCAACGTTAGACCAATATGAAATCCTAGGTAATAAATTAAACAAATATTCAATCGATGATCATTTACTTTGGGAAACACCACTCCTCATGATCATGGGCAATCTTGAATAATTGACGTGAACATTACGTTAGTTTACACACGACTTTACATGGTGGAATTCAAATCGAGAAATACATGAATTAAAATGGAAGATGATTTAATTTCATTTTCATCAGCATTGACGCTCATACAATCAAATTTCGTCTTAATTGAGTTCGCAATTTTTTAATAACCTTTATAAGCATATCACTTGACATTCAAAATGGCTATCGTTTGTGAAACGATTCGAGCTATCAAACTTCAGGACTCATAGTTATTAAAATCGAGAGTTTTCGGTGAAGGTAATTGTTTCTTTTGGGGGAGGAAAGTATTATCTGGTTATCCACTCACTTATGAAGATGATGCGTACATTTCTTATTTTGCAAAAAAAAACCAAAGTAACGCGATGTTGTCATAACTCGACTAGCCATTGCCTCAATTTGTTGGCAGATTGTGACTTCATTAAGTATGAATGCACGAGGTATAACTGCAAAATTTACTGCATTCATGGAGAAATGGTTGCATGTTTTTGAGAGCTCTCGTCCAATCAGAATCGCTGAAAAACGTGTAACATCATTTTGTAATTATAACAATTTATATGGTTCATATGTTAAGCAAAACAATCTTATTAAGAGACATAGTAATACAAACCACAAATAAAAATTGATGTTCCACTTTATTTCATACAAAATGAAAACCAATGTTTATTTTGAAGTACGTTGACACGTGTCTGTTAGACTCATTACACGCAAGAGTAGAAAGTAGTTCTGGTAACCAATCAGATCTTGAGTTATTTTAAGAAAAACTGTAGAAAAACAGCTGTAGACAGTGAGGATGACTGTTGACTAAATTCAGTTATCCATTCAGAGTAAGGCTATAGAACCGAGTTCTTTCCCAAAAAATTCTATAGCAAACAATGGTTTTCTAGTTGGCTGTTTATAGAATAATTACCTTAATCTTTAGTTGCTGAAATTACTATTTTTGAAAGGTATGCATAGTATTATAATGTCTTCCATAAAGGGGTAGGTAAGTCTTGTATTGAAATTGTTCTTCATTCTTTACTTTAGAGCTGAGGAATTGACATGTGGTGGAATGGTAGATCAAGTTCGAGAGGCTTTTGCTGAAACAATGGCTTCTGTAGTTGAGCTGGCATCCAAGAATTCTATCGCCAACTGTTCCAGTATAACTCTATTGTGCACTGTTCCTTATACAAGGTGGGTTTGTTTGATTTTATTTACATCTTACAAGTACCTTAAATATTTTGATCAGTTGAAACTAAACAAATATGTTTTTATGTTAACCTCTAATAAAAACAGCAGTGCATTTCCAGTTTTGTAATGTTTCTGATTATCCCCTACTTGAAGAGTATACATTGGGTGTAATACAGAAACTGCCAACATTTTCCAAAATTTTGTTTCGCTACATCTGAGGCAACTTGCCCTTTATTTAAATGTGTGACGGCATTTTCATGGTAAACACAACTCTTTTACTCATCACGCCTCCTACCAAATTATTAAGATAGTACATTTATCTCATTTGATTCAATGTTGCAATGCTGTAGCAAGGCTTTTCACACTAGTTGTGCTGATGAATGGCTTCTATTCTCATTCTTATTTAATTCTAACAAGTTTGTGCTCTCATTTATCTAGTTGTCAAATCTAAATAAACCCAAATGTTACCGTCAGTAACATGTTTCAACGTGGTAATATTATCATCAGTAACATGTTTCAACCTGGTAATGTTATCACCATGTATACTCAAAACATACTTGTATAAACAGGAATGTCCCCTTGAATTCTATTTCCACAAAAAATACCCCAATAGGACTGTCCTTTTACATAACATAATGAAATATCAATAAAATTGAATATTCAATTATTTAAACATTCTCATCTCTGAACCCTTTGCCTTTTAAACCTGTGTAGCAGGCCATTTCTTCCCCAGTCTAAACTTTCCCTGAGGAGAAAATAGCCTAGGCCAAAGTTTCCTTGGGGAAGGTTTGGCCTAGGATCTTTTATCCTGCCAGGGGCTCGGCAACTTTGTCTGCAGTAGAGAACTGTTCTACACGCAGTGAGGTTTGGGTGCAATGCTACACTGAAATTCAGTGCAGTACCACCCATGGTTCGCTAGTTCCAGCCGATGCTCGCAGGTTTCACCGCAATGCATAGCCACAATGGTGTTGCGGGCTTTCTCCCTGCAATAATATTAGCAGCCGCGATATAAGTGAAATAATCTTGAAAGCGGCGTTAAACAACACCTCACCTCACCTCACCTCACGCCTAGGATCTTTTCTCCCCGGGAGAAGTTTACACTAGGCCAAAGTCCCCCCCCCCCCCCCCCCCCCCCCCCCCGGTCTCAATCTTCCCTGTATTGTCCATATCCATAGCAATTTGGACTTTGCTTAGCTTACACTTACAAATCCTGGGTTTTTTTTATCGAAAAGGGGGCCATATTACCTTATTTTGGAAACTTTCTGGTCTATCTAGGTTACAATTAAAAAACTTGCTTACTTTTGTTTATTCTTTATAAGGGGGAGGGGGGGACTAATTTACAGTGGACATTCTGGCTAAGCTATTTCTTCCCCACCCTTGTAACTTATTTACAGGGTGGAATTCTGGCCTATCTCAGCTATTTCTTCCCAACCCTTGGAACTTATTTACAGGGTGGAATTCTGGCCTATCTCGGCTATTTCTTCCCAACCCTTGGACCTTATTTACATGGTGGAATTCTGGCCTATCTCGGCTATTTCTTCCCAACCCTTGGACCTTATTTACATGGTGGAATTCTGGCCTATCTCGGCTATTTCTTCCCAACCCTTGGAACTTATTTACAGGGGGGGAATTCTGGCCTATCTCGGCTATTTCTTCCTCACCCTTTGTATCTAACAGTGGGGGGAAATTCTTGCCAAGCTAGGCTATTTCTTTCCAATCCTTGGTATTCATTCAAAGAGGGAAATTCTGGCCTAGCTAGGCTAATTCTTCCCGAAACTTAGTATTTATTTACAGTGGGGGAACATTTTGGACAAGCTTGGCTATTTCTATTTCAATTTTACCTTGAAACAGGTTATTCATCATTATCTGATCAATATAAACTTCACAAGATGAGTGTTTTTCACAATATGTTTCATGGTAAAACCCTGAAATACTTAACTGAATTAATTCCCTTAAATCTATCCTCTGCATCCACATATGAATCTAGATTGTGCAACAATCCACTTTGCCGCACAGATATTTATAAAAATTCCTTCCTTCCATCATGTGTGCGGGATTGTAACTTATTGGATGACAATGTAAGAAATATTGATTCTCATAAATTGTTTAAGAAACATGTTGATCAAACCATACCTTGCAATGTGCATGATATTATTAAAAACACAGGCACAAGAGCCAATCAAATTTTTCATTGTAAATTAAGATGCGGGTGACCTTAATGCTCATAAATTTGACAGCTTTATACAAAATACTTCCATTTGCAAACGCGGTTATCACTATGAAGACGCCATACATTATCTGTTTATGTGTCCAAATTTTACTGATGTTGTTACTTCAGTGTATGATTATTTTATCAATACGAAACATTTTATTGCATGATTTTCTACTAGTAAGAATATAATTCATTCTCATAATATGTTGAAATCTGCTTGTCATCAGTATTGATGAATGACTTTATGTTATGAATTACTTTTGTATTGGAGAGATTTACAAATCCATTCATTTATTTGAATAAATACTGTTTAAACCAATTCTATCCATCAGTCCGGACAATTTCTACAGAGGATATAGCCTAGCTAGGCCAGAAGTCCTCCCCATGTAAATAAATACAAAGTGTTGGAAAGAAAAACCTTTGCTAGACCAGAATTCACCCCCTGAAAATGAGTAACAAGGCTGGGGAAGAAATAAGTCAGAGTTTCCCCACTCTAAATAAATACCTGGAGGGATCATCCAGCTGTTATCTCCATATTATTATCATTCTGTTATTTTAATTGTTCTTGTGAATAAATTTGTGCATAACTATTCCACGGACTTTGGATTTTTTCTGCCTAGAGTTAATTCCCCATTAAAAACTAGACAGCAAGACCGTCATCCCGGAATATCCAAAGTTGGGGCAGATGAGGAACACATACAACCCTTTGTGATAACTACAAGACAACTTGCGGCACTAACAGTTAGGGATCAACGCTTGGATTGAACTGGGAAAGTTGTTGAAGTCCAACAGTACCACCAGAATGCAATAGGTATTGATGGCAGCATCTTAGCAGATTCAGCCCATTTCAGTCTGTTCCAGCCAAAGTAGACCCCATTCTCTACACTCCTCCCAGGAATGAATCCAGCCCTAACATCCTTGTGCAACCAACTATACCTCTGACAGCACCCCCTCCAACAAACAACCATGGGGTTGGATTCTGGATCCTTCTGTTGAACTTGTGACACAACGTACACCACCATCACCTATAGACCTTTCCACGGAGCAGTTCGTCATGCCGCTCTCAGTTATCCCCCTTTGTGGTGGCGCTAGCATCGTCCGCCATTAAGCGGCTGCAAATACACATTGACGTTGAACGTGATTAAATTTGACGTTTTAATCGAAAATATGGCCCGGAACAACAGCAAACCTTATGAACGTGTATCGGGGAGAATTTATGCCATCAAATACATTACAAACAACCAAAGAAATCTCCGTATATCGAAGAAAACGCCATGTACAGAACATCAATTGCCACGGAAGGAATGCCCCTGCTTGTTTCCCTATCACCTCCTAGGTTTCCTATGGATGAAAATGAACATGATCATCGTGCTTGGCCTTGGGTGTAACGTGTTAACCGGAAAGATTTTCATCGGGTAGCAGTGTGGTATGTATTTTTCGGGATAATGATTGGCAAAATAGATTGTACCATATGATAATATACAAATCAAGGTATATATTACTAAATTATTAACGTCCTTGATGTTTGAATATCAATAACAGTATGCACATAGAACAATATTATGATAATTATTTTATGTAAATCAGCGAAAATGTTTTTATGATTCATTACCTGAATCGATAAAGCATATATTGTGTTTTCAGAATTTTCACAAAATATGTTATTCACAGTGTATAAAGTCAGAGTTTGTGAGTTATGTAGTCATCCATTTTATTAAATGAAATAACATTGTCTCAAGGATTTAAGTTTAATAACTTATTTTTTTTTTCCCAGATATGCTCAATTCACTTTTTGGATAGCCATCCAACCAAGCAAAATATTGATCAAGTCTTGCATTTGGGATATGAAAGGAAGGTAAGTGTACTTTTAATCTAATGTCTAGTGTTACTATGATGGATAATAATGGAAATGTATCTCACATGTTTTACAGTTTAATTTTGTGTTCAATGATGTGATACAAATAAATATTACAATGTCAATTATAATATAAAAAATTTGTTTAATAATATTTATGACATTGATTTTTTGCTATTCAATGACTGAAATGTTAAAGAACCAGTTTGTTTAATTTTCAAATTCTTTTCTCCAGGTGACACAGGGAAGAAGGGCCATTGTGAGACACCCTCTGGCTGATGTACCTACCACAGGGAGCAATACAGTGGAAGGGGATTTCCAAACTGAACCTGATTTGACAGATAAACATGTATCTGCAGCTGAAGAGGACAATAGCGATTCACCACATGATTTGGACTTTTGTCAACACGATTCTTGTTACTATCTTCACAGACCTATGAAAATATTTGTTACCAGATCTGTCGCTGTACAAGTTGATATAAGCAAGTCACCATTATGCAGTGAAACAATACACAACTAAAACAAAGAATGTCTGAAGAGTTAAACTGAACATTCCGGCTTTTACGAATATTGAATCAGGTTCTACGGCTTAATTCTGTTTACCAATTGGATAAGATAGTCAAAGTGTGTGCAGCCCTGTGTAATATCAGACCAGAACTTGTGACTGATTTGTATTTGCATAAGAGGTAATATTTATGACGGTATACACAAAAATTCTATGATAATATATTCCTCAAACAAGACTACGTACTAGTGTAGGTACTTGTTCTAATTGTGAACATGTCCATTTCATTAAACTATTTACTTCACCTTGGTTTTTGTTATTAATGATTGATGTTAATTAGCTACAAACAAGCAATACGTGTATTGACCAACTGAAATGCCGGAAACTTCGCATACCTTAAATATCCCTAAACTAAAACTATAACAGAAGTCAGAAATATGTTCTGATGGATTAATTTAAATTTTTATTCAAAACATAGTTTCAAACACCAAAATTTACAACAATTGAGAAAGATCCATTTTGTATATTATAGTTATATGCATGTTGCACGAAAAGCTTTCATTTCCCTGGATAATGAGGTAGTCTATTGTGTCTTCATATGCAATCTGGAGCCAGTTTCCGGTGTTAGTAGTTACCCAGTTGGACTTCGGGTGGTAACTCTGAAACAAAAATCTAATTATCATCAGTCCAACTCATCATTTATAGTCTCATTATAAACAACTCTCTGATGTGGGGTATATTTAACCAACAGTTACATCTAGTAGCAATTAAGTGTAATATGTGTGATTTGAAAGAATTTATTAAAAATGGCTCTTAGGGTTAACAAGCAATATATCTACATTGTAGAAAGGTATAAATTAATTATTGCATTATCTGTTATTGTACTGAAAGGACACTACATCCTCAAACAAAAAGCTGACAGTGCTATGACACCACACAATTCATGACGTCATAATGAAATGACGATATAATGTTCGACGACAACACAAATGTTTGTCAATTTTTTTAAGAATGATTTTGGATGAACAATATAATTTCCACCAGGTATTCTACTTCTTTAGTCTATAGTACTTGCCGTGGATATATTTTATATTGTACGACACTATTCAATCCAAATACTAGGAGTACTCCTCAAATTACCAATATTCTCAATAAACTGGTAAATATAATGTTTTTTAATATCTTTTACCAATTGCAAAATGATATTGATTACATCTGTACTTACAAAAAGTAGGTCAAGATATGAAGTTATATTATTTCAAAATATCATAGAAAAGATTACCGGATGTCAGATGTTTGATAATTTTTTACATTTTCCCGTAATATGGTGCACACGTTTGAATCGAAATTAATATTAGATATTAGGAAATATTGTAAGGGAAGGTCAATTTGCCTAAATATGAACAATTCTTAATATATCAGCTGAGACCAAAACTATCAATATTCCTTATCAAGATAAACTACGAGGTCAAGATCACACAACATAGTTGGCCTTTTTTTCATGTCATTCAAAGACCCTCACTATTAACTAATCAACAATTAGGCATATGACTATCGTTATCTGGTCATTTGCATCAACCCTTGTAGTTTCTAATGTCTTACCTGGAATGTTCGTCATCGACATGACATCAGAGATCTTCAAAATGATATTTCAATCGACAAGTAAGTTGACGTTGTCTTAATCCCGTGAAAGCGTTGACTAGGCACCGTCTATACGTGTTGTCAATGTCATTCGCGATTCCCGCAGCGTGTCAGATAACACCGACCAGTTACGTTGCAGCCACTTAATGGCTGCCTCAAAATGGCTGCGCCCATGAATTTCGACGTGGAGAGGTCTATTTGCCAAGAAAAAACAGTTGTTGCACCGTTACCCTCTACATTAATCATCATGACTCTTAACATGCTTAGAATTTTTTTTGGACCAGTGATGAATCAAGTTTTTTACATACCCTTTAAGACTTCTCCCTAGAAAAGGGAGAAAGATAGATATATCTTTGATTCATTATAATTATATACATTCTGTTCCAGGTGACACATCAGTTACCCATGTTCATTGGGCCATACCATAGAAATTTTCATCATCTTCTTCAGAGGCAAAAGGTCTATAAAGCAAAATGTTGTGTGCATAATCTTT
Organism: Phorcus lineatus; assembly: GCA_921293015.1. Classification (NCBI taxonomy): domain Eukaryota; kingdom Metazoa; phylum Mollusca; class Gastropoda; order Trochida; family Trochidae; genus Phorcus; species Phorcus lineatus. The sequence goes on from OV121089.1 coordinate 16,033,143, forward strand.
GGCCATTGGGGATTATGAATAATAGATTTTGTGTCTTTGTGGCCAATCATCATCTAGGCCACAGGGGTTATGCCCTAATAAAATGTTTTCATCTTTTTCTCAAGTAGGAAAAAGCTTAGATAGTTAGAATGTATACTTACTGGGATTAATTACACTATGACCACAGCCTAATGTTGATAAATCTTACAGCATGATGAGCTACAGAACACATGGCCCTATTTAGTTTGAATTCCTTCTTGAATTCTGCCTACAAATATTGTTTTACTCTATCTTACTTTTTGTAGACCTGTGAGAAATGTCACTTTCTGTCAACTCTTGATGAAAAATTTAAACGCAGATGAATAAGCAGATGAATAAGCAGTGAATTGATTTGACTCGCATTTCAATTAATTATGTGCAGAACCGATTTGATACCTCATTTGCAGACTGACTTGTGTTTGACCTTACCATGTGCAGGGCTGATGAGCGGTGCCTGGTGACATCAGGACTAGTTGGGCTATTGGACCAGCTTTGTGGTGTCTGCTCCCAACAGTGCAAATCTCACTCAACTTCCAGTTCACCTCCAGGTGACAATGTTCCCCATAACCACCACATTCCCATCATGGCCTGGGCTGGCTTTCAAGTGCTTGCTAGTCGGTGTGTTACATGGGAGACTGAGGATGGTAAGTCAGTGTTACTCAATGATTTTGCAATTCTGTAAGTTGGATATTCATGAAAACTTTGGACCTTATTATCTCAACCACTTCTAGAATACCACCAAGAACTGTTTGTTTTTGGACCATAACTGGAAAGGCTTTATCACTTGGAAACTCTAAAATAGCTATTTTTATCTTCTTCTTCACACTCTTGTGGAGACTCCTTTGATGATCAACTAGGCTTGTGGCATGGCCTATTGTTCGTAGTCTGTTGTCTGTTTTCCGTTGTCTGTAAACTTTTCACATTTTTTATTTTTCCTCCAAAATAGTTGCACCTCCTAAGCTGAAATTTTAATTGGATGAACCCTGCACCTTGGTGATCCCCAATATGGGCGAGCCAAGCATGAAATCTTTCTGACATGAAGACCTAGATTTGTTACTTGGGTGTTGACCTCCTCCTCCCTTCAAATATCGGCATGGCATGGTGTACAAACACAAATCTCCTCTCGTCTGTTTTAAAAATCTAAAATTGGACTATATATGGACTTGAAATATTTTTCATATAGATGTAAAGAGGAACCACTCATCTCTAGTTGTTGTTTGCTAATGATGATGTGATGACATCTGAAGTAAGGACAATCCATTGATTGTTATAAAAATCATTTTAGATTTGATAAAAATTTCATTCAAAGTACTAAATATGTATTGCCCATAAGAATTGTAAGAAACATCAGTATATTTAATTCCTTGACCTTGTAAACACCAATATCTTGTAAAATTTACCTCTTTTGCTACGCTAAAAATTTAGTGACATAGCTCTAATTAGTGCTACAGCCACAAGTAGCAGGCTGGAAAATTCTGGCCAAGGGGACTTAATTATTAAAAATAATTTTCAGCAACTTAATGGTTAATTTTCCTTAAACTTTTCTTACTATCATCTTGCATGTCTTGCTGGATTCTTTATTGTTATAAAGCGTAGCCAAACTATAATATATTACCCATATGGTAAGATGGACACAGGGTAATATTTTTCCTGTAAGTCACACGGGAGTTACACATTTTCTTGGAATTTGATTGGTTGTTGTGAACCAATGAAAAAGAACGTAGTGGCGGGACTATTTCACTCATCTTTCAAACTTGTCCGACTGGTAATGTTTTTACCCTTAGACTGAATTTTAACAATGTTTATTTATTCCATGTAGTTGGCAGTCGTCATTTCTCAGATGTGCCGCCTCAAACAACGTGAAATAAGCCTGCCACATTGCACAAAATCAAAGAAATTAACAGTTATTGAATTAGTTCTTCATCACGTTAAGCTAACAGTCGCGAAGAAGCGCCTGGTTCAGTTCTATCGTAATGACGTCATAGACACGAGCGGCTATGACGTCACAGTCTCATAAGTTACGTCACAAGTTTATCCGTCTTGTAGTACTATTATAGGGCGTCGCTGACCTCTTCAAATTAACACAAAATTGTTCAATGTAATTATTCTGAATGACGGTTATGAAAACAGGAATAAACGTTAAAAATATAACTACTTTTAGCTATTATTTTGAAACTTTTTCACAAATTACAATTTAGCCGTGCGTAGGTAAGTGTGAAGCAAAACCAAAGCACACGCGTATGAATTCGGAAATTCGCAACCCTAATCCTTTATAGAGGAACGATTATTTCTATCATATTCGAGTTTTAATATTCTAAAAATCATATAGGTAATATAAACAATAACCAACTCGTGACGGGAATGACAGATTATCTTTCCCTCGTTATATTAATTGTGTAATTCTCTCGCCAAGGCTCGAGAATTACGAAATTAATATAACTCGGGAAAGATAATCTGTCATTCCCCGTCACTCGTTAGTTATTGTCTATGTATCCATTGTACTATTTTACAATCATATCACAGTACAGAAAAAAAGAATCACAAAGCTTACGATTGTTTTATTGGGGAAACATTTGATAAAATTTTGTTAAAATGTTTGAATTGAGATTGTTATCAAGTTCTTTATTGCAGGATCAGGCACATTTGATAAGTTGGAGCACTCTGGTCTGGCAAGGCAAGTGTCAACACTTCTCACTCACTACTTGACCCGTGCCACAGAGGGGGCCTGCAATGAGGCTGCCAGCACAGAAGCTCTGCAGGATGTTCTTGGTCTTCTCAACAATCTCTCCAGGTCAGATCTACTTACAGGGTTCGATTTAGGTTTTTTTCATACACTGCACATAGTGCAGCTTGCCAGTTAGAATTGACTGCACCATCACAAAACTGGCTGCACCAATTTTGTAACAGAAAGCAGAGACATGCTTTTGGCATAACAAACAAAACATTGTGTTCGTTTTCATCTCGTATGGAAACCATTCTTGACCATTCTGCCAACTAGACTGGAATAAGTAAGTTTTAACTTTTTTGGTGACAACTGATAACTCATTGCTAACCATAACTTTCAGTCAGTTGTCGTTTCAGCTTTTCATTAGTAATTATAGCATCACCTAAATCAGTTATGGGTTTATCACTGACAGAACTACATGACGCCTCGTGTTCGTCAATCGAGTCGGGCTTCTTGCCTTCACTTGGGGTTTGGAAGTCGGCAGTTATAACTGTATCACGAGAGTTTTCTGACTTAAACAATGTGAAAATGCTTGACAGTTTCCTTGCTGACATCTTGGGACATCAATTGTGTATAATAATAAACTTCAGAAAAGTAAATTCACGCTAATACCGATTCAAAACACTGTAATCGTAACGAAAGTGATTCACTCGGTCGCCAACTTAGATACCATGACAACCTGACATTCTACATCTATTGTCGGTAAAGATCGGTAGTAGCTATTTTAAGATCTTGAACTATAAACGATAGTATTTGATTGGTCGTTATTTTAGTTGTTAATTTCCGTATTGCAAATTAAACAGTGAATCGTGATTTGATTGGCTATCATTCCATGCAGCGTGTACTATATATGGAACAGAAAGTAAACACGGTAAATAAATACGACGAGACAGTCGCATTATTGTAAACAAATCTATTTACATTTTATGTTTGCTATAACTGTCATGTATTGCTCAAAACAATTTACTGCACGGTGTGCAGTCGTGTCACACATGTACGCTGCACAAACCAATATTAGGTAGTTCCTGTGCAGTTTGATTAACGTGAATGGAACCCTGACTTATACATCATTTTCCAATCCATTTCTGATCATATACAAATTATCATTTGCATCAATGTTGTAACTGACTGCTACAATCAGTGACTTTTCAAAAGGACTGCATGAAGTGTAACTAGAAGGACAAGTGTCCCAATAACATGGTAATTTGTTTATAAAACATGTATTCTTGTCAGAATATCTTGTAACCTCAAACCATTAATTGCTATGATAGTTTAATTGTTACACTATTGTAGAAAAAAAATGTGAAAGTAATAATATTTTGCTCAATAAGAAGGCTTATGGCTAAATCTTTGGGAATCTGTAAGCTTGGTCAGTTGAGGGTCTTGTTTGGTATCTGTAAACTTGTCACCTTGTATTGTCCCCCAAAGCTGAGAGTAGCATGGGAGTTACCTTTTACCAAGTTAATCAAATTCGCTTCAAATATGGGTTAGGAAAGCACTTCTCATAAAACTACTGTCATTTTATTTTTGTGCAGTTTAAATTTATAAACGCAAAAATAATATTCATTTGCCTAATATGAACAGCTGATCTCCTTCAAAACGTATTGACAAAAGAGACTGAAATTTAAGAGTAACATTTTTTTTACATTGGGACTCCATCCCCCCTTTCTATATCATCTTTGTAGGATGGAGACTAAGATGTGTAAATTTCCTTGCTCATCTCCAGGTCGCAAGGGTGCATGTTTGGGGTATTTAACCAAACATTTATAGAAGTGAGTATTCATACACCCCAGAAGACATCATCGTTGATGTCATTTATTGAGATAGGCCATCTAACGACAGTTTACAGACATGAACAACCCTTCCTGATCATTTACTTGAGATCTACAGCCTCTTGAAAACAGGTACCCTCCTGTAATCATGGAAAATTCTAAAACTGAGAATTGTGCAAGTTTCTCACAAAAGAAGAGGTTTATGCGACTGAATACCAATTTGTATGGGAAACCAGTTGGGCAACAAAAAATATGGTGGTGTAAAAATATTTCCAGCTATGATTGAAATTTTGTTCTGGTTTTTGCTGATGTCTACAAAACCAACTAAATGTTTTTGGAAAGATATACAAATGGATTGAAATTATCCGTCAACTTTGAAAAAACAAACATAGTTATTTTTTTAGAAAATATACATACAGATTTCAATTTTATAAGGCAAGACAATATATTATGGAGGTATTGCCAAGGAACCTACGAGATGATTATCATCACAATACAGTGGTTGCGAGCTTTAGTGCAAGCGACGTAATGTCCGAGAAAATTGAGCTTTTGTATTGCTCTTTTTCTAAGTGATAGTCATGAACCAACAACCATACAAACATTGGCAGCATAGTGAGTAGTTAGAAGCTTATCAAGATCGACTTTTTAAAATCTTGTTTGCAATAAAGCTTTAGAATAAAATTCTTCAAAGGCATTTAGAAGTTGGTGTAATAATACTAGACAATTCTTATGGATAACAACTTCTTTATTTGATATCTCACGACGTTTCTGGGCTACTTCTTGCCCGTTCTTCAGGTGAATTCACCAGAAGCGTCGTGAGATATCAAATAAAGAAGTTGTTATCCATAAGAATTGTCTAGTATTAGCTTTAGAATAGTTGAACTGTTGCAAAATGGTCAGCTGAGTTTAAGCGGTGTCGCAGCTCCTTGGACAATGACCCACGGTCAGGAAGGCCTGTTGAAGCCTTTACAGATGATATGATTGCTATAATTCATAAGCACTTGCACGTGTCCAAGGTGTCTGCGAGATTGATGCAATGAAACTTAAATGCACAAGATCGACACCAGAGAGTTACTTTGGACCATCCTCCTACAGTCAAGATCTGGCCCAAAGTGACTTCTATCTGGTTCGCAATTTAAAATCACACTTGCTTGGTACAAGATTTGACGATGATGATGAGGTCCAGGGAGATTATAATGAAAATTATAATCAATATCACAACCATGGGCTTCTGTTTTATATCAACTTCTATGAACTTATTGACTTCCCCTCGTAGTTTGAAATGAGTCAGAAAATTCATATTATTGAATGTGTTGTACATTCATTGTATGTTATAAACCTGTTAATCTTTTATGCAATATATCATGAAAGAGTAATGAACTACATTGTCAATGGCTCTATTTTGTTTCGAAGGGTCCTTTCTTTGTAAACAGTAAGCAATTGGAGGAAGTGACGTCACACGAGCTGGACGTGTTTCTAATCGCGGAAAAAACAATGTGAGTTTTTCAACAAAATAGTGAAGAAATCCTATTGGTACAGGTTCTAAACATGAAATATATGTAAGTAAGACACTCATGTATGAAATATCTGCTTTTTGAAGGAAGATGATCTTTAAAAGAGTGGATTTTGATGGATTGTACTGATCAGTGTGTATGTCTCCGAACTGACATCAATTTTCAACTTTGAACTTCCGAGATTGTTCCCTTGTTTTGTATTCATATGGATAATACACCTAATTCGATAAAGAGAAATAGAGAGGACGTCTTTACTTCGCCTGATTTTGATACTGAAAATAAAAGACAGTGTTATTTGTCAAGTTCATCTATTTCTGAACTGTCGGATTTAGATCAATCTCCAGATACCATGGCTAGTAACATGCAGGACAATGGTCAATCACAAGAGAGTGGCGCTGGACAATTTATTGAACATCTGTTACTGGCCCTCAAAAATGAGGAGGTGTTGTCTCTAATAGGCTCAGCTGTAGGGGGAGCTATAAAACCTACTATAAAGCAAGAGATATCTTTGCTATATGAAAAAAACAAACAGTTAGAGGAAGCTGTTAGTGACCTTAAATCTAAGGTAGTTGAACGAGATGAGGTGATAGAAGCACTGTCTGATAAACTGGATAGGGCTGAGCAGTACGCTAGGAGAAACAACATTAGAGTAAGGGGTATCCCAGAAACTGAGGGGGAGAACACAGATCAACTGATCTTAGAGCTAGCAAAGACCATAGGTGTTGACATATCCCCTAGAGACATTGATATCAGCCACAGAGTCCCCAGGTACCCACCCAAACCCCAGTCTCAACCAAGGCCCATTATTGTCCTGTTCCTCAGCAATGCTACAAAGAGGCAATTCCTGGCCCAGAGAGCTAAGCTTAAGTTCACTAACAGTGATAAGTCCCATAAGATATTTGTGAACGAAGATCTGACAAAAGTGAGGGCGGTTTTAGCAAGAAAGGCGCGAGAGCTTGTCCAGGAAAGGAGAGTCGAGTCTACTTGGGTGACGGGTGGAGTAATCCTGATCAAACTAAAAGATGGTTCCTTGAAGAAAGTTGCAACAAATTCTCATTTCCAAGATGTGTGCGACCAGACGAAGCTGAAAATGGTTATTAGCCTCAGTCAGGATCCTTCAGTTAACCGAACAACGTGATCCTTCACATCAATAACCTTGTGTAAATATATAACATGGACTATACAAATTATGGTGATTGTGTTACAATCCACAGGTTTTACTGTCCATCCTTTTCTGTCAAAATGGTGAGTAGCAGGCACTGCAGATGTACTCTCAACACATTCTATAATTATTTTGTTATCATATGTTATGAACTCATAATGAATATCCTTTGAATCATTTATCAAAACAACCTGACCTTCATCAAACAATATACCAATGCAATTGTGTTGATCACATGATGAATAGTGATGAACGAATATCAAATAATCTATACCATTTCCCACTACATACATGGATTCGTCTAGTTATGACAGTTGAAACATTTCCGTGCCTGATGTACAGATGACTGTTGATCACATGATCAATAGTGATGATCAACTATTTCAGTAATCTATATATCTTTACCTTAAATACATGAAGTGTATTAGGTATTAGAACACTGATACTTACATTTATCCTGAATCAAAAGTTGAGGTATCCAAAATGACCTCACTGCATTCTCAGGCTGTTGGGAAATGTACATTACTTCCACTGTGCACGTGCAGGGCAAGTTTCTCGTGACTTGTGTGTATCTCTACACACGGTAACTGTGCTAGACTAACATGTAGTGTTATCATGGAAAATACATTCATATCATATACAGACATAATAAACTAGTTTTATGATTCAATTTCTTACAAAGTTGGTATTTAACCATAGGCACTTCTTCGCCTTTTTGTTGTTTTTTTTTCCCTATTTTTTTAAAAACTCAATGAGTTTTTCCACTTCGGTTATTTTTCTTTGTTTTTGTTTCTTCTTTGAGAATTTTTGCTTTGATGCATTATGCCAGATCTCAAACCAAAGTTATCAGAATCTTCAATGTCCACGTGTGCTTGTTTTCTGTATGTCGTTACTTTGTGACCCCCCTGTCAGCTCTTTGGATGTTTTTGTATTCATATCTGTAAAATGTCAGTTGACATAATGCAGTACAGGCAGGCAGTGGGGTGCTTTGCAGTTTCACTTCATTCAAGAAGTTCATACAACTTTCAATTATTTATATATCGTTCAAGTTTCCTTTGCTTGTACATTTCATATATTTCCATATTTATTAGTATTATCCTTCTTTGTTGCGGAGATATTCACCCAAACCCGTGACCAAATTTTAATAGAACTCTAAAAATAATACATCTCAATGTTAGAAGTCTCAAAGATAAAGTTGATATCATTCATGCAGAATTCCTAGACTATGATGTTATATGCCTTACAGAAACCTGGCTGAACGATAATGTTAATAGTAATGATATACAAATACCAGGCTTCCACAGTCCTTTCAGAACACCTCAAACAGCTAATGACGTCAATTTGCAAATAGTAAAGTCCCTTCATCAATACATCATTAAGTCCAAACGCTTTGATAAATACCGCTAATAGTGTTATCATAAATGAAGTCAAGCTGCAAAGAACATATATATAGATAAGCACATGTTGTACAGATACTTTATTTTGATGGTACTTTATAATGTCATATTTTGTGTCTAGTTCTTGTGCATTAATTTATCTGATGTATGTACTGGTGAGGCATTAGCATAAGCAGAGTTTTGCTTGTTTGCCGAACCAGATTCTTTATTGAATAAAAATATGTTTAAACCAACAGTAAGTTCTAAATGGCTCTCAAAGAAGTCGTAGATTGAGATGAACCCTTAAAGATCGACTAAAATGACCCATGGCAACTTTCGTGATTCATAAAATACGTATTCTAATTTGCAAGTAACTTGAGTTTAAATTTTCGAAATCGGCCTATAAACAACTTTAATGCGGCTTTTTCCAATCACCAGCTAATTAGCACCAGTGAACAGAACTGAACTGGCCCGTGGTCACTGAGGCGTGTCCAGCCGCGTGTCCTGCCGCGTGACGTGCGAGGCGGCGGAAGTATAACGTCCTTAATGAAAAAACAACAGGAAATCTCACATTCTAAACAACTGTTTACACATATCTAAAGTCATCCAAGCAACTCAAACCTCTGATGAATTGATGTTAAATATACCTTTAATTATTTGTATTGTTCCAAGCGAAAGACAGTGTTTAAATGTGATGCTATGCGCACTATCCCATAGCATGTGTACTGTCAATTACGACGTCTGCCAAATGTTGTCACAACAATCAGACTGGTTTAAATAGTCTTATTTTTTATGACACACAGGTGGCCGTTATATAATCCTATCGCATTCAATTTCAGTTCTTGATTTAATGGTCTCTAATTATACCTTTTGAATTTTAACACCAAGCGGAATATATGTCCTGTCATAATGGCGTAATTTTGGCATTCGACTGCCACTTAGTTTATTGTCACGGCGTCCAGTCATTTTGAACCAATGAACTTGTAGAATATATATTCAACCAATAAATTAAGAGAAGAAGATTTGGCTCATGCACTTCTACGGACGATGACACACATTTAAAAAAGTACATCGTGAACAACGGGTACCAACATTCTTTAGGATTACATAGGATGTTTCTAACGCTTGCGCCAGGTATGTTTTCTTGTCATTGATTGTTAAATTCGAAGACAGAGATATTGCAACACGGTGTGAGATGTTATACTAGCTAACAATATAATATAAATTAGTTAAATACAAACGAATCATCCACTAAGTACTAAGTTGTCATAAAGTGAAGTGAAACAAAATTATTTTTTCTACAGTAAACATTAAAAAAGTTTTTACATTCTCTCCCGTTTATTACAAAAACCTTCATTTTTTTCGAGACAATTCAAAATTTATATCGATAATAAATGTTGTAACACTACGTTATATCCCATAGTAATGGATCTCTCACCGACCAAGTTCTTAACCTTTTTGATATAAACCCACCCAAGAAAAACGCGTCCGAGGATTGTCCCAGTCCAATCAAAATGCATTTGACGACTAAGAGGGAAAGTTGATATCATGAAGCAGTTATATATCGTATTTTGGATTTCTTTCGGTCATACTATTGCCTCTATTTTGCTGTTGAATTAGCTTAAAAATACAGAGAAAACCAAAGGGCTGGACTTTCAGCTGACGACTAGCACGTCACACACTGGGCGTGGCTTCGAGTCATGCTTCGGTGATTTTGTTTAAGCGTTCGCCAGGCTCATTAGGCGGTTATCCAAAACAGGGGTATAAAAGGTCTCCTAGTAGTCGAATTAAAGCGTGTATTTTCTCATTTTTTGGCTCTATTGATTCTTAAAAGTGAAGCGACTACAGATAATAATTTGTAATAATCACAATTATGCGTTACGTCTCCTCTTTAGGGAGAAGAGAAATAGTGTCTTTTTAGTTTCCACCATGACCATGAGACCTTACAACATACTTGTTTAATTTGAGACCAAAATCAACCATTACAAAGCTAATAGAAAAATATCGTAAAACCCCAAGTACAAAAGTCTTAAACTAGCCAAGCATCATTGTGACAGCGATACAAACATTGTGACATCAAAACGGTTGGCCCTTGTGATGTCATACCAAGGGAAATTTTGTGAAAAACTTGGACTAAGTAAATCAGTTTCGTTCCTCAAAAATAAATCATATCAAATTTTATTTGTAATATCTACCGGTAGACACGTACAATCTAAAAAATGACAAAGTCAACTGTCGAATCGGAGTACGGCACATATTCTCTACGAAAGTGGAAATTAAATCTTGAGTCGGGCTGGCGCTAGTGAACAAGTTGTATCAATTCGCAGTGATTCGCCTTGGCTAGTTTGCGGGTATTCATTGTCATTCAACATACCGGTAGGATAATTTTTTCAAATCAACCAATCAGAATTGAGAATACAACGAAGTCAAGTTACAATCGGTAATCCATTGGCCCCTAATAAGGACCAAAGAGGCCATGACCTTAAAACCTGCTTTCATCTTCTTCTCATGAACCAAAAAGGTTAGAAAGCTAGACGATTGTGTACAGACTCCTTGCACCATGTGGATTTGTTGATCCTGTGATCACAATAAGGGCCACAGGGCAGATAAACTCCTTGGCAGACTAGAAAATAAGTGATAAGGTACAGAGCCAATGACTCTATTTTATTTTGATTTTTATGTATTTAACATTATAAAATACAAATCATGATGAGCTGCAGTGTTGATCGATGGCCTTTGTTTTAAAGAAATAAATCTCCCTGATAAAAATTATTTTCTTACTTTATTATCATTGGCAGGAGTCACATGGGTAAGGCTATCCTGAGCCAGCCAGCATGTGTGTCGAAACTACTCTCACTCCTCCTTGATCAAAGGTGAGAACGCTTAAAAACTCAGTGATTCAATTATGTTTTCAGTATTTACTCTTGAATTGTGATATTCTCTCAAAATATGTATTGTAACCATGGCTGAATTTACAGGTAAGGCAAAACAGTGACCTATTCTGCTTGCACCATTATTTCCAAGATTGGTATCTGGTACATTTTTACAAAGAGTTTTCTTGTTATTGTGACTAAAAACAGATGCATGTCTGTGTTATGCAACATCAAGATCATGTGGCTTGCCTTGAAAACTCACATAATTTTGGCATTTGAATGAAGACAACTTATTCCTGTTTACTTATTTTGCAACCTGGTTACAGAGATATTAAATTTAGTGCTAGTGAGAAAGCTCATGGTTGTGGTTAATGCCACATTAGTCAGAGGAAATTATGTATTCATAATGCTCTGGATGTTCTTAGAGAGTTGAACAAAAGATATAAAAGTTTTAATTTCAGCAGAGCACATGGAAGTAGTTACATCAGATAGTAATGGGAATAGCAAAGCAAGCTCTCTGCGATTTCCAACATTGATATGAAATATTTTTAGTTCCAGTTTATTTATGATAATATTTTGACTGGAAAATATTTATAAGAGTCACTTACTGTAGTTTCCCTGAAGAAGTACTCTTGTTGCTCTCCGCAGACCATCACCCAAACTGGTTCTGATAATTGTTCAGTTGTGTGGGGTGGCCCTGCCACTGCTGTCTGAGAGTGATTGCCAAGCCATCCAGTTGCCTTCATGGAGTCACCACCTGCTAACCACCCACTGGAACACATCGAAACCACTCACTGACACCCCTGCTGTCATCATCAGTCTCCTTCTTGCCAAACTTGGGGACTTCCTCGTGCCAGGTGACGTCCACTGTCTCAATACCTACTTTTACCACACATAGCTTCACTCAAAACATATATATATATATATATATAATCATTACACTTCAGTGTAAGTCTGTCTAGGTTATCTTATGCTCCTCATGTATGAGGTACAGGTTGAGCGGGCATGCATGTGAGTGATGTGGAATGTTGTGTGTGCAGGGGAGCAGGTACTCTTGTCTAGCCGAAGCCCGTCCCAAGAGGCGAGTAGCTGCCCTTCAGCCGGGCCTCCCCGACAACTCGGTGACCCCCAGTACACAGATGACCAGGGTGACATGCAGCAGGGCAGGCTGGCTGTCTACGTCCACAAGCGCACTGACCAGATGTCTAATGAGGCTCTCCAGCCACTTCTCAGGTTAGCTCTCAACTTTCTTTGTTGAATATATAAACCTGATGATCTTGCTAACATGAAATCATCACATTAGTATACTATAAGAATTGAAGATTTTCTATAAACACCACCAACTACCTATGTTTTCAGCAGGTGCATTCTGTACCTGCTTCATCAGGCCGTGTAATGCAGTAACTGACACTATAAGTACATGTAATCCATGTAATAATGACATTACTTATTACATTACTTCTCCCCTGCATGCACAACATTCCTCATTACTCACATGCATCTAATGTTGGCTATGTGTTATTTTTTGTCTTTGAATATATACATATACAGTGTAATGAATAATATCATTGTGTGCTTCATAGATTTCAAAGTGGAAGAATAAAGGTTTACCTTTTTAAAATTGATAATTTTAAAATCTAATTAAAGAGTAGTGAGTGACTTTTAGGATAGTTCATGTTAATGTTAATATTGTTGTGTAGCTGTGAGAACCGCCTGTTCCGACTGAGTAGTGGTGCCAGTGTGGACAAGGTTATGAGGATGGACAAGGAAATCAACAAGGTTAGTATATCACATATTTTACCATGCATTTTTTCTAATCACCAAATCATCTGTCTTAAATTCAACAATCATCATTACATCATGTATCATGTCAAGATATGAAAGAGATTTCATTCAAATTGTCTGACACATATCCACCTTTCGTTTATGGGATCCGTAATTATAAGGATTGTAAGTAATGAAGCAGCGATCCTATATTTACTCTCCTCCCCATATCAATCATTTTTATCTGTCAATCAGTTATATCCATCCATCTGTAAACTTTTTGAATATTTCATCTTTACTCTCAAACAATTGACTCATGGAGTCTAAATCTTGTGTTCAGACTTCTTTCCTATTCAAGTTGATGAATATTATTTTGACCAGTTTTCACCCCTTGCTGAATTTTCCAGCACTTGCCTCGTTACCTTTAATGCTTGATTAGCCCTCCTGGCTGAATTTTACAGCGCCACAAGATGCATCTGTCTTTACAGTATATGGTGTTTTTACATTGCAAATTCTGGATGTAAATGATTATTTTATAGAAAATTATTTTGCGAATCCCGTATAGAAATGAACAATTCTTATCCGACCATTTGAATGATTCTTTTATCTTAGCTGGAGAAATTTTGGTTACAATCTAAAGATTGTCTTCATTTCCTGTTAAATAAAATCATGTTTTCTGATCACACAACTCAAAATGGAATTGAAGATGGTTATTTCTCTTGACAGTGATATGAAAAGTATTATGATACGACCTAGTTTTTGTTTTGTTTTTAGTTTTTAAATTTTCTTTTTGTTTGTTTATATTGTTCCCAAAAGCACTTTGTCATACATGGATACAATTCATTCACTAGATATTGTAAATAGGTATTAAACTGCATCTCAGTTAATTGATGCATATAAAGATGACCATTTTTTGTCATCACACCAATATTTTGTTTGTAATTTTCGCAGCAATATTTTGGAGAATCGAGCACAAATAAAATGTTATTTGATGTTTAAAATTTACTTCTTTCTTATTCTTTTTAATTTCATGGATGTAATAGCATGTATAATTTATATAGCATAAACAAATTGTTTGAGATGATCCCCTTGACATACTCCTTGCCTTTTATTTGCAGTCAATTTGACATTAAGGATGCCTTTAAACAAATCCAAGTTCAACCTACTTTGTGGCCTTTTCAAGGGGTTAAGTGGAACAACCTTTATTGCTTCTATACGAGATTAGTGTTCAGGTGCCGGTGTGGCCCAAAAATCTTTGACCTTTTGTCTTGTGCTATATGTTGGATAGCTGAGAACAATTATGGAGTTGAAACTGTGTTGCATCTCTTGGATGATTTCTTAACTATAGACAGACCAAACTACATTGCTGAGAGGACGCTAGCCTTGATGACACGTCTGTTCAAGATTCTCGGAGTACCCCTAGCAATACATAAAGTTGAATGTCCTACTACAGTACAAGAATACCTGGGCATTTTAGACACAGACAAGATGGAAGCTCGCCTGCCCTGCAACAAAGTAGAGAGAATTACGACATTTATCCAAGAGGTTTGTCGGGTTACTACATGCACTAAGCAAAAGCTGTTATTGTTGCTTGGGCATTTGAACTTTGCTGCCCGAGTTATTAGGCCTGGTAGCTCTTTCGTGTCTTGCCTTATTTACTTGTCAACTACTGTACCACACTTGTTTTACTCTGTGATATTGAATCAAGACTGTATCAACGAACTTGAAATGTGGAGACTATTCTTGAGTAACTGGAATGGTGTCTCTCTCTTTCTAGATGCTCGTACCACCTCTGCATCAGCTATGAAACTGTTTACCAATGCCTCCTCTACTATTGGTTTCGGTGGATAATTTGACAGAAAGTGGTTTGCTAGCCCTTGGCCAGAAGATGTGTCGGCATCCCCAATATCTCAATGGCTTAAAGATAACTCTACCCTATTGTAGTAGCTAGTATTTTGTGGGGACATCTATGGAAACACAAAAGAATCGTTTTCCTATGCGACAATACTGCAACAGTTGACATTATCAATAAAGGGCATTCCAAATGTGTGGAGATCAACTGGCCAGAAGGCTTATTCTTACTGCTATGAAAAACAATTTTACACCTTCTGCGATGCACATACCAGGGATTCATGATGCAATTGCTGACAGCTTATCTTGCTTTAAATTCCAGGTTTTCCGCGAGGTCGTACCGTATGCAGACAGAAACCCTTATCCATGCCCGCCTCATCCAGAGGTGATTCTTTTCTGAGTGCAGAAATGGCTTTGGCAGAATTCACTTGAATGGCAAATCCATGTCACAATTTAATTGCTGTTGCAATTTCCCTACCAGAAGTTGATTGTAATGTTTTGCTGTCATTCATTACCTACCGCTATTCCTTTAATAATTTAAACCACTGCACTATCAAACTGTATTTGGCAGGCCTCCGTTTCTACTACTTATCTACAGGGAAACAGAATCCTTTTTCGTCTCAAGAAATCGCATAGCCATTCTCCTTAAAGGTATAAAGAAACAAGGTCCAGTTGACCTCCTCGAGCCCCTGTTGCCTTCAGTGTTTTGCAAAGCTTGTGTGATGTGTTGCAGAGTGGGTGCTTTGTTAGCTATACTGATGTGATGTTTGAAGCTTTCATACAACTGCTTTCTATGGTTTCTTGCCGTGTGGTGAATTCAGTCTTAAGGAGGGGCAGTTTGACCCATCAGTTCACCTGTGTGTAGGAGATGTCAGTGTGTTTTGCAGATATGTTGGTGATCTTTTCATCCCTTAAGAAAGGGTGTGTCAATTAAAGTCAGTTCCAATTCAGTGTTGTGCCCTGTGGCAGCTTTGAGTGATTACCAGCAGTTGAGATTGCTGTCTCAGAGCGATTCAAAAGCTTTATTTATTACCAATGCGGGAACCCCCCTCTCCCGTACAGTGTTCGTTAATTTGCTCCATCGTCTTGCATTTAGAGCAGGAGTCCAATCTTTGATCAATGGTCATTCATTCAGAATAGGTGCAGCTACTTCAGCAGCTGCCTCTGCTGTGGATGACCACCTTATTCAGACACTGGGACAGTGGTCCTCGCAGGCCTACACAAAGATATGTCAGGATGGGCGAGAACAATATCAGAAAAGCTCAACATGCCATGTCTGACACTTCCCAAGTCTAGTTTCTTTACCTTTATATGTACTACTATTACTTCTTGCCAAGTTTTTCAATGTTTATTTTGGGATTCGAGATTGGGTTATTTTACCATTTAAAACTATTAATTTACTCAAAAATCTTTTAGCTTAATAATTCTTATCCATCAAAAACTTACATAATTTTTATCATTCTTATACTTTTCCAAACAAATAATTTCCTCTTGCTCAAACCTTTACACTTGTATTTTATCATTTTTTGTTTCTTTTGCATATTTAACTGGGACCCTCCTCCACATATTTTAGGGTTCAAACTACCTCATCATCTTACTTAACACTATCCCATCCTTCAAACATTATCTTCTAGTGTCGTATAACGGCTATTGCTTTAGTCAGTGTAAGTCTTCATGGACATTCAGCTCCCGCTAAATTCAACTATCAAACTACACTGGGTGAGCAGCTCCCACTATTCTATTAACTGATCACTCGCTTATGATTAACTAATATGCTCTTACGTAGGCTGCAGCTCCCGCTGCTCGTAGTGTCAATGTGAACTTCTTGGACATTCAATTTCTACATATTGAAAGTGTTTGATTGCACCAACGGCCATGAACTTTGCGACAACAAATCGATTATTTACATTTTGTAACTGTCCTGGTGAGTCCAAGACATCTTGTTACATGCCGACATGTGTCAAACGACTTTTCATGGACTTGCTGTTGGTTCCAATGGCACCCACGGCTGCCGACGCTGAGTCAACAATGAGAAGGCATGTCATTGACAACTGCATTCGGCATCAAGGAAATTCTCATTGTCAGATGGGGATTACCAGAGTTTTGCAACTTTTGACTTCTCTTTTGAGAATGGTAGTTTCAATCCATTGAGACATCTCGAAGTTAAGGAGCACCTAGCCCTTCCCATTTGTTCACTCGACGGAACTCATGCCCTCCTGATATATATATTAAAAATGTTTTAGACCCCAGAATAATGCCAAACTTTACCAAGTGAGATCCCTCTTTGGCGATGCCTGAAGTAATGGGAAAACAATAACTCAAAAAAGTAAAAACAAAGAGTTTTGTTTCATGAGATTTCCATTGTTTTTTCAACTTTTCCTTCTTATTATTTTTCCTAATTACATTTTATGTATTAACATTTTTGCAATGCTTGTTGTATCTTTATTCATGTGAGCAACTATGCAAAATATATATCAAATTGAAGAGATTTTTATGCTCTTTAATTTGGTTTTGGAATTCATCATTCAGTTACAGAGATATAAAGTGCTGAAGTTGCCCTAATCGTAGTGCTTACTGTGGCTTTATCTATTTTTGTGAATTAAAACATTTTACATGGAATTAAAGACAATCTTTTTCTTTTTCTTGTGATATAAAAACTGTCAAATTATGTTGAGTATGTGGTAAAACTGAGTTTCTCACTAGTACTTACATATTTCCATACGAATTTCCACTCGCTTATATATCCGGTTACGTTGGTTTATGCATTTATCCTAGATCCGTTAGTCAGTTAGTTAGTCAGTCAGTCAGTCAGGCATGGTTTAGTCGCCATGTTTTTAGTTGCTAGTAGGAGTCGTCCCCTACAAAAAAAATGGCTAGAAAATACGTTGCGGAAGCATTGCCAGAAGAGGAATTTTACCATTGCCGGAATGTATCCGCAAGTACTTCCAGACCATCTCGGAAACGTTTCGGAAGCATTGCTAGAAAGCCATAAAACCTTCAGGCCATCATAAACTTTGTGGAGATGGTTCAGAAGCATTGCCAGAAAGCCATAAAACCTTCTCAAACCCTCATAAATTTATTTGTGGACATGGTGCAGAAGCAATGCCAGAAAGCCATAAAAACTTTTCAAGCCCTCGTAAACTTTATTTGTGGAGATGGTTCAGAAGCATTGCCAGAAAGCCATAAAACCTTCTCAAACCCTCATAAATTTATTTGTGGACATGGTGCAGAAGCATTGCCATAAAGCCATAAAAACTTTTCAAGCCCTCATAAACTTTATGTGTGGAGATGTTGCGGAAGCATTGCCAGAAAGCCATAAAAACTTCTCAGGCCCTCATAAACTTTATTTGTGGAGATGTTGCAGAAGCATTGCCAGAAAGCCATAAAACTTTCTCAAGCCCTCATAAATTTATTTGTGGACATGGTGCAGAAGCAATGCCAGAAAGCCATAAAAACTTTTCAAGCCCTCATAAACTTTATTTGTGGAGATGGTTCATAAGCATTGCCAGAAAGCCATAAAACCTTCTCAAACCCTCATAAATTTATTTGTGGATATGGTGCAGAAGCATTGCCATAAAGCCATAAAAACTTTTCAAGCCCTCATAAACTTTATTTGTGGAGATGTTGCGGAAGCATTGCCAGAAAGCCATAAAACCTTCTCAAGCCCTCATAAATTTATTTGTGGAGATGGTTCAGAAGCATTGCCAGAAAGCCATAAAACCTTCTCAAACCCTCATAAATTTATTTGTGGATATGGTGCAGAAGCATTGCCATAAAGCCATAAAAACTTTTCAAGCCCTCATAAACTTTATTTGTGGAGATGTTGCGGAAGCATTGCCAGAAAGCCATAAAACCTTCTCAAGCCCTCATAAATTTATTTGTGGAGATGGTTCAGAAGCATTGCCAGAAAGCCATAAAACCTTCTCAAACCCTCATAAATTTATTTGTGGAGATGTTGCGGAAGCATTGCCAGAAAGCCATGAAAACTTCTCAGGCCCTCATAAACTTTATTTGTGGAGATGTTGCGGAAGCATTGCCATAAAGCCATAAAAACTTTTCAAGCCCTCATAAACTTTATTTGTGGAGATGTTGCGGAAGCATTTCCAGAAAGCCATAAAAACTTCTCAGGCCCTCATAAACTTTATTTGTAGAGATGTTGCGGAAACAATGTTGCATGCAAACTTATGGAGGTGCTTCTGAAGCATTGCCAGAAAGCAATAAAACCTTCTCAAGCCGATGTAAACGATATATGTTGAGATGCTTAGGAAGCATTGCCAGAAAGCCATAAAAGCATACAAACAACTATTCCAACAACACACAGCCACCTCACATCCATTTCTTTAAAAAATGTACTACCATAATGAAGTTACATCTACACTCATGTATACTTTCCATCTTTTAATTTTCAAACACAAAAAAATACAACAAAACATGTACGTGTATTAGAATATTTTTAATAAACATTTAAATATTAACAGCTCTGTAATACAAATTACTACTTGAAATACACCTCAAATCATAACAATATTTTATGTACAAACCAGTGTGTTAGAACTTTTCTAAAATCATCCAATCTGATAATGCACAATGTTGATAAGATGAATCAGGCAGACAAATCAGGTGTAGTTAATATTTGTAGACGTGGCAGGTTTGCAGACATAAGCTTGATCGTGGATTCATCACCATTGTAGAAAGTGCAATAAAATTATTATTTACAGGCAGTAAATATGACTGATGATATGTTATCCTTTTATATTTTAGCAAAATTATTCAGCACTGAAAGGCAGATTATCAGTGATACAATCACTTAAATAAATAAAGGTCAATGAGATAGTATCTTGAAATGATATAAAATCATACATTTGATGTTGCAAAATGATCTCTTTTAATCTGTATAGGAACCCACTTTTCGATCTGTTTATGAATTAACAGTGTCTACCAATCCATCCACCATTATTTTTTCACAAAATGTTATCATATTTTATGAAAAATACTTGAAATGTTTGTTTTTTACTTCAATTAAGACTAATTCACTGCACATGCTGCATAAGAATACATGGAGATGAAGAATTCTTCCTTGTTCCACCTCTCCTTTTCTTGTTCAAATCTTCTCTCTAAAACATCAAGTAAATCAGTTGTGAAGGCAGGTTTAGAGAAATAAAGGGGTGTAGGTGCTGAGGGATGAATAATGGAAAATCTGGAGGGGTAATGTAAAGGTGGAACAGGGCAAAGAATGGAGAGAATAACTAGAAATATTAAAAGGAGATATAAAGACAGTCATATTTACTGAATGCTTTAGTACAAGAGTGTATTTTAGGTAACTTTATTAAAGTCATGAACAAGAACATGATATGAAAACAAACAATGACTAACAAGATCGTGAATATTTTTTCCAAAGAATTTTTAAAAATACTTAACTTTGATAGAATAAATATACAGGTACATTTTCAATACTACATGATAAATGTATCAAACAGTCACCATGTAAAACTTTTTGTGTCGACATATCACATTTCAAAATTTCAAAAACGAAAACTTCACATTCTTTCAAATTGGCTTCATTTTTTTTGTCAAGATATTTCAAATAACTGTGATATTTAGTACTTTGATTTTTTGCACTGAAATGAAACAAGGGAAAGCTAAAAAAAAAGTTCACTCACTCACCTTTTAGTTACTAAAATCCAATCCTTGTATCCTTGACACCTGGAACATCTTGGAACCTGCTTCAAAGTTTCATCCAAGATGGTGGCCTAACAGTGTCCCTGCCCCTCTCTTGCTTACCCCTCAATTAGACAGTCCCCTCTGATGTGGACAAACTCTCTGTGGCCTCTGATTGGCTGGCTGAAGGGACTGAGTGAGCAGAATTTAGCCTCAGTCATAGACCCTATCTCTATCACCTTTTCATATATTTCAGTACTGTAAAGTAAGCTTATACACTGTTCTATTAAAGCAATACTGGACCAAAAGGTGAAAAAGTGTTGTTTTTTATTTCAGAAGATAATCACATACAAATCATTTAATAAGCTTTTAAAGACAGGGTATCAATATATTTCATTGTTGTCTTTCTTGTTTCCTGGTCTGATATTTTGTCAAAATTTACTTTTTAGTTAAATCATTTACTGGATAAGTGAAACTTTAAACCCTGTTTTGATAACATGTATTCACAATTGTATTTAAACAAATATTATATTACTTTGTTATCTCTCCTGAATGAATAACGACAATTTAAATCTACCTTCCATTTTTATCTTTATTGAATTTTTATGTCTTTTAACTGAAATTTTGTTCCGAAATTTTAACCTAAGCAGATTGAGAATCATTAAACAGGTGTGTGATTTCTAGTAAGTTGTGTTATGTAATTATGCCAGATGTTGGGGTTCATTACCGGGAAGTAGACAATTGTGATGTCTATAACAACAAGTGAGGGCGACACGTGGGGATTTTCTAGTCGACTGAATTTGGGAAACAATGGGCATTATCTGTGATGATAAGCATGCGGGTAGCACCAAATTCGCAACTGGAAATGAACCGAAATTGAAAAATCAGGTGTAACATAAAACATAAGTGAATATAGAGAAGTTTGTATTTATTCATGGAAAACAATGTTCAACAATTCATTCAAGCACTTTTTATCTAAAAATATGCAACAATTTTGACAACCATTTTATTTGGAGGAATGGACATAGTTCACACGTGGTCATATTTTAATAATTACCAAATTTGATATCATTTAATGGAGAGATGGACATATTTCATTTTTAATAATTTACACATTTCACTCACACATCATTGCAGTTTTAACAAATATGCTACGGCATCTGCATATGGAAGAAGACCCATTCTTCCAGCAGCCAGGTCATCCTTCAACACGGTGATTCTGCTGTTGATGTTGACGTATTTCCTCTTCTTGGGGGGGAGACGCTGGCCACCGGCATACTGAACAAGACGGATTTCGTTCAGCTTCTGCTCCTTCTTCAAAAATGCCAACATCTCGAAGAGATTTGGATGGGCCTTAGATATAATCTTCTTCAGACGTCCGTGCCATCCTTCTAAGTGGTTGTTGGTCCTTGGGCCAGCTGTGTCATGATGGTTCCATGATGTGACAGGCAGGTCACCTTCAACCCAGAACGTCGTGACGTAGTCGGCGAGCTGGAGGCATCGGGGGTTGTCCGGCATGTCCCCGAGGGCATTGAGCCATACGTCTTATACGTCTATAAACAATAAAAACATAACATTCAATATGATATTGATGAACATTGAATATCATTTTATAGCCATTAAATCATGACTGTAAAACTTTAATTCATGAAGGTTAAACAAAGTAATATACGTACATCATTGGCTGGCACCAAAGGTAGGACAGCAGCACGTCGGACGAATCTGGTGATGTCCACGTCCTGGTTGTAGGCGGACTGCAACCCAACGGCCTGCGTCTTCCTCCAGATGCACTGTGTGTAGTGGAACATGCAGCCTTTCCATTCGGAGTTGGGGAAGATGGCGATGGCGGCATTCTTTGCGGCGACTTCGTAGTCCATCTGAAGAGAAAAGTTTCATTTTATTATATATTTCACAATAGAAAATATAATACAATACCGTTTTAGCCAAATTTATTTAGTCCATATTATCATTCAATAATTTATATCAATATCATTATTATACGGTGGCATGATTATACCTGAATAATCTGTGGTTCCAACTGAAGTCTGAAGTTGCAGCGGCGGCATTCTTCAGAAGGCGAAAGGCACGTGTATATGTATCTTTCGTCTTGTTGGGCAAGAGGAGGAACACCAGTTCACTTAATCAATGTCAATCAGTGTATTAATAGCATTGACTTTATGAGAAAGGTAGTGTTCACTCGATCAAATATTTGATTTCGTGTTCACTTAATCAATGTCAATCAGTGTATTAATAGCATTGACTTTATGAGAAAGGTAGTGTTCACTCGATCAAATATTTAATATCCTGTTTCGTTGTGGA
The DNA here is from genome assembly GCA_921293015.1 of Phorcus lineatus. Lineage (NCBI taxonomy): Eukaryota > Metazoa > Mollusca > Gastropoda > Trochida > Trochidae > Phorcus > Phorcus lineatus. The sequence continues at coordinate 16,056,175 of OV121089.1, forward strand.
GTTCAGAATTTTGTATTTCCCATAGAGTTAATCCCTTGTAACAACACACGCCTTCCTTCCCCTGACATCAAAGGATTTTTACTGTAATAACAAATGTCTACTTCCCAGGAATACCCCGATGTTGGGCAGTCTCAAGTGACACACTAGCATTAAGTGTTGTGCAAACATCATGTCTGTGTATGCATTGTAAGAGTTGGCACCTGTCCCTCATAAAGTTAATTACCTTGATGTCACAGAAATCACAGGAAATAGTAAGACTGTTGGTTATACACAAGGTTTCTCGCTCGCATTATCTCTCTGAAACCTGGACAAAACAAAAAGCTGTTCTTTTAGCACAGTTGTATAGAAGCTTTAAAACTTTTGGGAGGTATGTTGTTATGATAACAATTTCAATATATTTCTTCAATCATCAATGTGCTCTTTCATAGAAGAATCTTCCCTCAAGTTGTTCATACTTTTAAGTCATAAAACATAAAATGACCTCTTTTCATCCAACCAAATCCAAATTGATTGTAAGTTTATAAAGTCTATACTGGATGTTATTTTCTCATATAGTATAAATATTTTACACTAGGTTAACATTATAAGCACAACTGAAGCTACTTTAATTTACATATGTATTTTCAAATTCTATTTGTTTGAAAAAAGATGAAAACTCCATTTCTGAAACTTTACTTAATGACATATTATTTTCTACAGGTTTAAGAGGTAGAATTAATAAGTGACTTGTAAAGACTATGAATATAATGATAAACATATTCGGCACTTATTTATATTTAAATAAATTTGAATTAAAGTGATGTTTAATAAATTGACCATGGCATGTAATTTGTTGTTGGTGTATCTAAGAGCAGTATTCAAATAAACTTACAATTATTTGCACAAGCCAGTTAATTTTTTAAATATAAATATATTAGTTCATACATGGCATAATCCAACAGAGGCGATGGGGGTTTTTAGGGACTGAAATGGGGGTTTTTCCTTCTCAATGGGGGTTTTTAGGGTCTGAAATGGGGGTTTCCTTTTTTTGCAGAACATATGATTTATCGTATTTAAAAATAACTCATTGTTTAACAGATAATTTATCAAGATAATATCTAATTATTTTTAGATAATATTTCAAACCTCATTGCAGGAATTTTGGTACTAGTTTATTACAAATATTATCCATAAATTACTATGTTTTATTTGAAATATAACTTTATATTATGACATACAAATCTATAAGAATCCAGACAGCTATTTCTAAAATAAATCATAATACATTACAAGTCTTTGAAACAGGATCTCAATAATTAACATTAGAAGTTTGTGACTGTCATGCCAAATTATTTTGCTTATTATTATCTTTATCAACTTAGATTGAATTATCACTTAAATCTGACATCAAAATAGTATACAGTTAATTGAAAATATTAATTGAGTAAGACTTCATTTAGAAAAGTCCAACTCTGTGATCGTCACATTGAAATTTAAAAATTACAGATCGTTTGTAATTATTTACGGATCGATGAGAGGACGTTGTTTACAAATGCACGAACGGCAGTTTATCGACATTGCTTGAATGAATGAGCGTGTTTACTTCACGTAAATTTAACCGAAATTTCAAATAGTTTAATCGTACCTACCACATTAAAACATCGATAATATGTTTTGTTTACAAATATTCTTCCCAGAAACATGAATTAGATCGTGTTTTTAAAACTATGTACGAAAATACGACTCCGGACTGCCGAAGTAAATTTTACAAGTTGGTCGAAACACGTGGTCGTCATAATTTCATGGCAACATATTACCGATACAACAAAAATGTTTAAATAAACCATAATCTGTTTAGCAGTTATTCGTATTTTAATTAAAATAATGAAACATACAATAAATACTTTTATTTATTCATATATAACTCGAAGAAAGACAATCGTAAAGAAAATCATGGACACGAGTGCGTAATTCCAATGTTATTTGTCGTTAAGAAAAGGCATTGAATTTCCAAACGGTGTTTCCTTTTTATAGCTCCTGTAAGATAATGTTCACGACTTCAACGTTCATTTTCGGTAATTTGTGCGATTATTAAATCTTTTGAAGTTTAAGAAGTATGTTGTCGATCTTATTAGTCTTTTATAATGATATTGTAATATCTTTTCATTAACTTAAACGTAATTCATCGAGCTTCAGCTATCCTATAGGAATATAAACTACTAGATAATTAATTCTCGAATCACCGATGTACAATAACAACGTGCTCTTGCGATCGTATTCTGACAAATAATTGTTTTAATTTCGACTAAAAACTATTGATAAGTTTGAAATTTTATCAAATCGAAGATTTAAAATAGGTAACACAGCCTTAGAAAAATCATTCTTAGCACTTCTCTTAAAATCGGGTTTTATCCATACCCGATCGCGTACGCGGGTTAGGCGGCCTGAAATCGGGTAAACCCGCCGAAATCTGGTAATATGCCATGTATGTTAGTTGCATGCTTTATGCTTTTGGACATTGCATTACTTGCTAAACTTACTAGATTCCCTTCCAAAGCATCTTAACTTTTCATTCCCAGTTCTCCCTCACAGGAAAGTAACACTTTAAAATTAATCATCTGGAGCAAATTTCTGGCAATGTAGCGGAAGTGTCTCCAGAAAAGGGACTGGGTAGTTGATACTTTGCTGCAACACCTTTTGAAATATTTTATTGCTTTGCAGTCAAAAGCTACCCTTCCAAAGCATGTCCACTGGGTATATTATCTTCTGGCAATGTTGCGGAAGGGTCTCCACAAGAAGGGCTAGGTAGCTAATACATTGCTGCAACACCTTTTTAAATATTTTATTGCCTTGCAGCCAAAAGATACCCTTCCATAGCATCTCCGCAAGGCCAATTATCTTCTGGCAATGTTGCGGAAGGGTCTCCACAAGAAGGACTGGGTTGCTAATACATTGCTGCAACACCTTTTTAAATATTTTATTGCTTTACAGCCTGAAGATACCACCATTGCTACAAACCCTTCCGCCAGCGGCAATGGAAAATTTTGCTCAAAACTCTTGAAAAGTTTGTGCGGAAGTGGTGCCTAGATGTTGCGACAATGTTTCCGCAACTTCTTTTTAGGAATTTTTTTTTATAGGGGGTATGCTAGGAGTTCTCCGATTGGATAGGTGTCGGGATTGCTGGCTAATCACCGGTCTCCTTACATTGCTCAACCTGCAATCGTGTATATAAGCGACGTTCTATCAATCATTCAGTCAGTTCACTCGAATAGCGTCCATTTGGAGGTGAGAGCTCTCTCAAGCCAACTTGTTCTGTGCCAGGACAATGTTAAGATAATTATGATTAGTTTATAAATAAAGAGTATTTTTCTGGTAGGTAAGGTTAGACGGGGTGGATAGATTCGGGGAAAAGTTGACACTTCGGGTCTGTGCACCTTGTATATTATTCTAGAAAGATTAGCGGTTAGGAATAAATAGGTTGTAGAGTAATAAAATAGTTTAGAGAATTTAAGACATAAGTTTAACTGCATTGCTGTGGTGAAATATAATCACCGTGATTTATGACATGGAAGCATAAGATAAGATAAGATAAGATAACACTTTATTACCCAGAAGGGAATTCTTCTTACATCCGACAGAGCATGACAAGATACATGTAAAACTTAACAATTAGAATTCAATACTATGGAAGGATAATACTATGCAATGCAATATAGATACAAAAAAAAACAACAACACACATACATATTTATATAATTACACAAGCCGCACAAAGCAGTTTTGATATCATTAACAATGTTCAGAACTCTTGTTTAAAATTGTAATACTCGAGGGTATGAATGATTTCCTGGTTCGATTTGACCTATGGTAAGGAACATTAAAACGTTTTCCAGATGGCAAAAGAGAATATTCTGAGTGTAAGACGTGTTGGATCAGAAATAATTTTACGTGCATGAGTTAGCATTTTTTCATCATATACCGTATATGACCGGGTATAAGCCGAGAATTTGATACCAGAAATTAGGGGGTCAAAGAGGGGGGTCGGCCTATACCCTAAGTCTATGTTTCAGAGCAAAAATTCCCTAGGCCAGGTAAGTATCCAGCCCGATTCATCAAGCCGAGCGAGTCCAGGGAGACAATGTTTACATCGAAGACAGTGCATAATCATCGATGTCATTTAAATAATAAAAGTTTGAAATAAATATACCTTTGTCTTATTGTTGTTTTATAATGAATATATTGAGAAAAATACGAATGGAAAGTTAAAAAAAAATATATATAAATTATTTATGTACCGGTAATATTCAACGCGCAACACGTGTTAGCTGGCAAATATCGATCAATAATTTGACCTGAATGCGAGTGACTAGCCTTTGTGACGTGGACCAATGAGAAGTTGAATAGAAACCGGTGTTATATGAGATGGAACCTCGTGCAAAAGTTTACGATAAGTCAATTAAACAAAAAGATAAGTAATGTCTTAAATAAAGTTGTCGCATTGTTTTTGAGATGGCAAAGATCGCATTGTCATATATTTTAAGCTCTATGAATGAGTCATTGAATTTCTAAATAGGCAACTTAAAATAATGATGCTGTACAATCAAATGAGATTTACCGTATACGTAGGTATCGATAGACAATAAGCATTTAACGCATGATGGATGAACATGTTATTCAGGTTGTTAAGAGATCTGTTAGATGTTAATTAACTAGTAATGACATAATGTATTTGGTCAACATCTTAGCTTTGATGATCAATTAACAGCAATTAAAGCTGTAATTAACGTTTCCTGTGCCCATGTACCGGTAATAAACGGCCCCATCTTGAATCGAAAGTAGCGTTAAAATGCACAATGTGTTTGACTTGCTGATTGGTCGAGTTTTTCAACTTCCCTTTTCTGTGCCAATGAAAAGACTTTTAACAAATATCATGAGCGACACACAAAGACGCATGGAAGTTTGTCTAAAAAGTTCATGTTAATGGGAATGAAGTAAGATTTTATTAAAACAAACAACAGACACCGTAAGTCAGTATTTTATTTTGTAGTAATAGTTTATTTTTGATAAATGCCTGAAAAATAAAGAATGTTTCTATAAAGCCAGATCAAGTGTCAACGTATCGATGGTAACATCCACCTGCCATGGAACTTCAGCCAGTCAGCCGCGAAGTGTAGAAAACGGGGTCGGTTTATACATGAGATACCGGGATTTTACTGGGATTTGGGGGGGTTGAGAAAGGGGTCGGCTTATACGCGAGGGGGGCTTATACCTGGTCATATACGGTATTGACGCAGGATGTTCAAGTATGGTGCCAGCAATCTTTGAGCTTATATTTACAATCTTGATTATCCTGTTTCTATTTTGAAGACTGAGAGAGCCGTACCAACACTGAATGCCATAAGAAAGAACGCTTTGCACAAAGCAAGTGTAGAATATTTTCATCAATTTCACATCAACATCAAAAGATCTTAATTTCCTCATAAATTAGAGTCTCTGTTGGCATTTTTTGTACAAAGATGTTGTGTTGCTATTCCAAGTCAACTTATTGTCAATGATTGTACCTAGATATTTATATTCTGATACGACTTCAACCGGAGTATTGTTCATATTCACAGGTTCCAACAACTTTTCCCCGGTTCTAAAATCAAAAATCATTTCCTTTGTTTTCTTGACATTTACATAAAGAAAATTTCCTTTGCACCAGTCAGAAAGATTCGATATCTCTGAACGATATCCATCTTCATTAGAGTTCAATAGAGCGATTAGAGCTGCATCATCCGCATACTTGACAATTGAGCAGGAAGGATCATGTGCAACACAATCATTAGTATATGTAGTGAATAAAACAGGTGATAGAACGCACCCTTGTGGAGCGCCGGTATTAATAGTAACAGTTGAAGAATGACAATTATTGACACGAACTGATTGTGACCTGTTTGTTAGAAAATCACTTATTAATTTATCAAAGAGGGGTCAACACTCATGTTTACAAGCTTGCGGACAAGGAGATGAGGTTGGATTGTGTTAAAAGCAGATGAGAAATCCACGAATAAAATACTGGCGTAAGATTTGGGAGTTTCAAGGTGGTTATACAGTTTATTCAACATCGTTAGAGTCGCATCTTCAACACCCCTCTTGGTACGGTAGGCAAACTGTAATGGATCCAACATATGACTTATATTTTGCAAGAGGAATGGAAGCACTATCCTCTCAAAGCATTTCATAGCCACTGACGTGAGGGAAACCGGTCTATAATCATTTAAATCTTTCGGCTCGCTTCGTTTTGGAACTGGTATGATTGTTGATTCTTTCCATACTTTCGGTAATCTGTGAAAGTCAAGAGAGGTCTGGTAAAGCTTGCAAAAGACAGGGGAAAGTTGATCAGCACATGACTTGAGAACAATTCCTTTTAGATTATCTGGCCCAGTTGCTTTCCGTATATTTATTTTAAGAAAACATGATTTTACGTTGTCAACACTAATTCTTATGTCATTTTTGGTACCTAAGAAGATCGATGAATGAAGTTCATTTTGTAACTCTTCTGAGAAATCTCTTTGGTCAAATCTAGCATAAAATGAATTCAAGTCTTCAGCAAAAGACTTGTCATCAATTCTGGATATCTGTTCTTTCTTTTTATCAATGCCAATCATGGATTTTAAACCATTCCACATTTTCCTAGAATTGCCACAATAAAATTCCTTCTCCACCTTGCGTTTAAACTCTTCTTTACATTTTTTCATTTGTAGTGAAATATCTTTTTGGATACTTTTAACTTCTAATAGATCCCGCTTACAATATGCTATTTTCTTCTTGTTCAGAAGATTTTTTTAATTATTTATATGATGTAAGCCGTGTTTTGTCATTGTACATTTCAGTGCAAGGTCAAGGTCAGTTACGGTAGCAGCTTCGCTGTGTTGTGAGCCGTGATATAACTGTTAGATCTTTCTTGTAGTGAACTATGTTTACTACTGTTTCAGTTTGATGAACGCGTTAGCATCTTTTATGGTGTGAGAACAGTTTGCAGTCATTGTAGTAAATTATTATTTATTTGCTGCAAGGTCAGGGTCAGGTTATGGACTATGTAGCTTCCTTGGTGACATACTAAGTTGTGTGAAATATTGCATTTATATTTTCGTAAGTGCTTCCCGTTGTATAGAGATGTTGTGGCTGTTGCACTTCTTTGACGTAACTAAGTGGGATTGTAAACACTGAGTTATATATTTCTGTAATTATTCCTCTTTGAGGTAATCACGGGTGCTTAGCGAACACTATTATTATATTATATACTTTGACGTTTACACTTGTTTGATATAACTAGGTGTGATTGTTGAACACTGGGTTATACATTCCGGCATTTATACTTCTTTGTTGTTACCAGGTGCTATTGATAGTTTATACATCTTTATATTTTGCACTTGTTGTTTATAAGTGCTATCTTTTGTCAGGGAATATAACATTGACAATTTACCCTTGTTGAAACTTACCTACCCTTACAAAAAAAACAGGCAGTAGCAAAACTGTTGCAGCACTGGTCTCGTTAAACATTGCGACAATGGCGCGGCTGAAAATTTGAATTTACCATGCAAATTAGCGGGCAAGACCGGTGCGGCTCATTAGGCAAATTAGTGAACAACAACGGTTGCACTCTAATATGCGGGAACGGTTGCACTCCAATATGCGGCAACGGTTGCATTCTTATATGCGGCAATGGTTGCATTCTTATATGCGGCAACGGTTGCACTCTAATATGCAGCAATGGTTGCATTCTTATATGCAGTAACGGTTGCACTCCAATATTCGGCAATGGTTTTACTCTCTATGCAACAATGGTTGCACTTATCATGAAGTAAAAGTAACACTACATATGCAACTGTAGTTTTATTCTTAGCTTTAATCCTTTGATACAAAATAATTCCTTATTAAATATAGATTTCTTCTAGATTCTTCTTAAATGTCCAAGAATGGTTTAAGGATATTTTAACATCAGACTTCAAAAATATATATATATGTATCAAGGTTCAGGAATGATTCAAAAGAAACATCATATATGCAACTAGTTTTTATTACAATGAAGAAAAAGAAAAGAAGCCATTTCATTGAAGATAACAATATATTCAGGATGAAGTACATGTGTCAATCAGTAATAATGATTCTGTTGTTTTAAATTTTAATGGATATACATATTTGAAACAGTCTTTGCTTCTACCAAATATCATGAACATTTCATAGACAATATTTATAAATTTAATTGTAAGACTATATACACATATTTATCAAGAATGAAATCACTGATAAATGAACAATTATGAGATAAGACTATTGGAATATTCATCACAGCAATTTAATTACAAGAAATCACTTATTTTAGTTGAAAACTTTTATCAATGCTAAAATATTATTAACAAAATTATATTTGTATGAAAATTATACGTGTATGTGATTGTTTAGGAATGCATATAATTATTTTTTCATTAAATAAGTAAATAGACAATCCTGAACAAAACAAAATTCCTTTTCACTGTGTTGATATCTGATGACTTGTTGACTGGTCTTCATTCTGAAACAGAATTTAATGATTGTTATAAACAGAAAGACACCAAACAGTGTAAAAACATCTCAGAAGGCAATCTCACATTGGATAACTGTACTCTTATGCCTAACATAGAAATCAATTAGATCAAGCAATTCACAAATAAATTGATATGTGGCTCCAATCAGTAAATCAACTGATCAGAAGTCACTTATCAATCTGTTTGTTTATGTAACAATTAAATGTACTTACTGTCTCTTAATCCCCCGGTGAATCTTCATCTTGCCAGCTTTGTGTATTCTCTGGTTCAGTGAACACCTTAAAGAATAAACGAGCAAACACTTAAGCACAAAACTAGTAACAGCAACGTTTTTAAAATGTTATATCATTAAACTTGTTTCTTGTAAACAATTTCTAATTATCATTACCTTTGTTGTGTTATATTATTGAGAAATTGAGAATAGAAAAAGATAAATATCTGACTTAGAGTTCATTTATAAATGAAACTTGAAAGAAATCGTTGGCTGTATAAAGATATTTTTAAGATCTATTCATTCCCTTGTATAAAGTATATGTTTTATTGTTTTTAATAATGTCTCATATGCCAAACAATGGGTGGTTGTTAAACAAACTCAAATAATACTATATCATGTTGTTTTTTTTGTACTAGTTTAATTTGTGATACTGAAGTAAACTAGTTTTGTCTGACTGTATAAAAAAGCAGCAGAATTATCAATCAAACTTTAAAAATCTTTCAAACATTGGTTTATTAGTTCTCACCTTGAACAACCATATATCCTGTGAGGCCAAAAGGTGTCCATGTATGTGTGTTGATTGTTCACACTGAAACAATAATTTGCAACTTTCAATACTTGTACAAATAACCAATAATGATATGATGATGATATCAAAAGAATAGAATTTATCATATACAAGGAAAACCATACTTGAAATTATATAAATATTAAGTGATTGTTTTACAATTGTTCCAAAGGTTGGTAAAAACTTTAATAGTTACAGAAAACCCAAAATTTAATGTTCAGCGATAACTTTTTCCTATATTAAAACATTTTTCAAGTTCAATATCAGGAATAAATATATAAATTTGTATAATAATCCTGTATTACAAATATTAACATACATTTAAGTTCAGCAATACTAACATTTATGAGTGTTAATTTTTATCAAATGAATTTCATATTAAAATAAATACATACAAATTATGTTATGCTAATCATATGTTATGAAATGATAACAAATGAAAATTCATGTGATCAAACTTAAACTGGGAACAACTTATTTGTCTAACAATTATTGATTGCAAATTTCAACTATCAATTTCAGGTTATATGCAAATAGTATCAAGTTCTCCCACACCATATATTAGACAATCAGTCTGTCTGTGTTTTCACAAAATGAAATTACAATTAATCAAGACTATCTATTTGTAAATTGGAGTGCACCCTCTGATGCGATTCCTAATCTAACCAGTTGAGAAATACACTGCATGTTTATTGAAGAATTAGGTCTACATACTTACAGTGCCAGCTGTTTCCTGTTATAAAATGGCTTGTCCACTTTCCTCCTCTCACAGCAGTCATGGTTCAGTGCACACCTATGTAAACAATGCCATCTTTGCTTAATAATATCAAAGAAAAGGAACTAATTATCACTTTTACAAATCAGTGTTAATAAAACACAACTTAACTTGTCAACAGTAAATATTCTATTTAAGGGAATGGACTTGAAAAAAAATCAATTTTTTCACTGTGAAGCCAACATTTCAATGATTTTTTGTCAGCTCTTTCATGATATAAGGAAGATCAATAAGGTTAAGATGTTATACTGTGTATGTAGCAGTAATGGTCTACTTACTTTTGTTTTTGCAACTGAAGATTATCCCTTCTATGCTGTTGGCAACTGTGATTTTAATAATCAAGAATCAGTTGTTTTTTCTAATGGCAGCCATTGCTCCTCGTTAGTGACAGGTCAGGCAGGATGTTGGGTCTTGCTGTCAGTCAAAGGGGTTAAGACTGCAGAGATTCTGATTGGATAATAATGTCCATCCTCATCAGGTGTGAGGCAGAAGGTACTGAATGGTGTAAAGGACCTTAAACTGTGATCAAGTCATTGAATGGCATTTAGAAGTGGTGTCTTAAAAAAACCCAAGGTATTTCTTGGCAACAACTTCTTAAGAAATGAGTAATGGATATAAATTTTAGTCAAGGATTTTGATAAAAATTCATATTCTTACCTTGAAATGATGAAATGAATAAAATATATGGATGAATTCATAAATATCCGTTAAATTCATAAAATGTATAATCATATCAGCTTAGATATATTCAACAACATTGAACTTTTCAAGTTTATTTGCAACTTATCTGATATGTGATAAGAATTTAGATTAAGGGGAATTTTTCAACTTATATGTTTTGAAGGCGTACAGTCATCTATAAAAGCAAGAGATATATTCCCTTTATATGATTAATGTAGATTATTTGGACATATTCAAAATGAGATTATTTGAAATCAAAGAGAATTGAAAAGCATTTAGAAATCTATGGAGCAAATGACTTCTTCCAACACCTAGAAATAATTCCTTAATAATAATATGTTTGAAAAACTAAACAATATGAAACAATTTTAAACAAACTGCATTCTTTTTGATATAAAGACGAACAGGCTATTAAATTAAAACAATCCAAATTTTCTGGACATAGACTATTCAGTTAAATAATCATATTTCCTTACTTCCTTTTCCAAAATAATTGTCCAAAGTCAATCAACTAATAAACTTAAGGAATTCAAATAAATTTCTTTTTAAAGTTTCATATAAGGTATTGAGATTAGATTGGTATTTCAACTTCGTTAGCAAGAGATCCAATACCACTTTTGGTCTCCAGTTTGAAATAACACATAATTGAGTGATCAATATCTATAGAGGCACTGTTAGGTAATGTGACTAGTAAGCAACTAAACTCGTTAAAATGTTAATTGTGATTAATTATGAACTAATAGGTTACGTACAAGGTATTTCCTCTGAATTCAACTGGAAACACAACTTGAATAAAATGTAATTAGGTAACTGATGTCCCTTACTAAACAAACAAACTTGTTAACAGCTTAATGACCAACAAATTGATTCAGCTGTCAAAGCAATAAAACTGTTATAGACAATGGATACCTATTATAACCTTATTTCATTGGTCATTTTTTTTATTGAAGGCTCCACCCATCTCCATCACTGTAACCAATAGATTTTTATCAACGATGTCACCTAACCTTAAGACTTTGTTTATATGTATTAATCATTTAAAAGGCAAATGAATTTGTTGAAACCAGACATGTTTCAGGAATGATTGTTTATATGTTTAATTTGAAGTCTTAAATCAAATAAATAAAAAAGTGAATGACCAATTCATCTGCATTCAATTGTTTTGTGTATTTGAAGACAATTCTCTCTAGGTGTGTACTTTGAATATCTAGCAGATGGAATATTGAGAGAACAATACCTTTTAAAATTTTATTTTACAGATCAATGTTTCCTATATTTGCTATTAATCTCAATTTAATAACATAAGTTGAATGTGAAATTAACCAAGGATACTCTCTGATCATAACCTAATATAACAATTTAACCTTTTGTACATGATGTTAGATACTAAGCAACTAAACATCTAAACATACAGACAGCCTGTTTATGAAAAAAGTATCTATGTACGAATGTACATGGATATAAAAGTTGAAATAAATAAGTCTTGAGAACGAAATCCTTAATAAGAATTTGATAAGATATCAATATGGCTCTATGAATTACAACATGAATTAAACATTTTGAATAACATCTATTAAACAACTTACTGTACAAACATTTTAACAACTTAATGATCCATGAAGTCATGAACCTATTAAGGTAGCAATTAACAAAACTGTTTACAGCCATGGACAATGGGTGGATTTTCTCCCCTCTATTCATTGGTCCCCTACTAAAATGAAAGCTCAACCCATCATAATCTATGTCGCCAATGACGTTTTATACTTTTATATGGACTATGTGCCAGTTGCGAGATATTGTGTTCATTTCTTCTCTGTGTTATCTAACTCTTAAAATCCAATTCAAATATATGCATGGAATGACTATTCATTTATAACTTCTTTTTTTTATCATATTTTGCATTTTAACATGCTAATTATTTCCTATAATTTGTAGTGCATCAATTAGATACACCTATTGAATACAGACCCTGTATACAATAAACTATTCACAACTTAAAATGAATTAAGTTTCATTGGACATACAAATGGTTAAGTTGTAAAACCTCAAATTATGCATGATCATATATCAACTGGAAACAACCAACTATAAACTTTCAAATATTCAATCAATCATGCAATGACTTTGTTTTAAAATATATTCCATTCACATACACTCAGACTATCAAGAAATAACTTTGATTTCAACATAAATGATCATATTATGTAAATTGAATCTAATAATAAATCACATATATGAAGCAATAATCTATATTAGGAAACTGGGATGTATTATCAGTAAATGTAAAGAAAATTATATTTGAAAATAAAGTATTCCCTTTTCATGGTATGACTTAAACTCTTAACAATCTAAACAGCTCATGAATGTATGTACAATATTTCATAATTCAATAAAACAAGTATATTCTTAGATTCTTTTTAAACAATAAACTTCCTAAGATTTTATTCATGTCCCATGGTAGAAAATACTTCCCTGAAAATTTGAATATTAATATAGGAATATTTTGAACAAAGTATTTTTGCAGGTTGATCTTTTTTGACATTTTTTCATTTGACCAAATAACTACAACAACAAAAATGATGGTTAGAGGGATGTTTTGTTTACAAATTATACCTTTTCAGTAGATGATTAACTTCTCAGCTCACCCAGTAGTGTAAAGCAAAACCATTGCTGCATTGTTTTACCTTGCTCATTTAAGCGGAACCGTTGTGGTTAATGATCAGTTTACGACGTAAAAATGATGGACAACGGTTTCACTCCTAGGACAATGTTTCACTCAAAGATGCAACATTGCTGCAATGAAGCAGAGCTATTGCAGCACTGTAGATTTTTTTGTAAGGGTAGGTGCTATTTTAGGGAGTGTTAGTTATCGCCAGGGCCGTTCGAAATCATCATTCATTTATTGAAGGAAAGTTGAATTGTCTGGAAGGAGTTGTGAATCTGTCTTGACCCGTATTACACTATTATCTATCGTTTTTGTTATTAAATAAACTTCTTGTTGGATCCACATCACTTGTCTGTTTTCCATCCCACTTCATGTCTGGAAAGAGCTGGGGTTAATAGAGCCAGTTTGGCCAATGTCTCTTTAACATCTTTCCCCTAAAAAACTACACAACGTTTGGCCAATGTCTCTTTAACATCTTTCCCCTAAAATACTACACAACGCAAAGTCCCTATTGACGATTGTACGATGGCCGAACTCGCACTATTACAAGTACATCGTGTGAAATAAGGTGTGGAAAAACAATATAAATCTGATATAAAATGAAATAAATCTACATTTTAAAGCCACTTTTTTGCGACAAATACTGTACCTTCATTTCAGATAGCACAAATAGGTACTTTCTGTAGAAATGAAAACACTTTTCTACTCTTTCCAATGATCCCACCTCCATTGAATTCTGCCAAAGGGTTCTGATCGTAGGGCTTGCGAGGGGAAGATGTGCTTAGCGTGTGAGTGGATACATCTAAGCAAACAATAAGTGACTCGAAAAGCTCATGCCCAAGGGGAGCAACAGCTCACAGGCCTATAGCAGGGGGAATTTTAGTGTTTGTTATGCATATTTTTGGTATGACAGAGATGATAAATTTCTACAAAACTTTCATATAAGTACATTAAATGAGGGGTAAAAATTGGCAGCTTAGCAAGAGTCGGATCATAAATACAAGCGTTGAACTGACACTACTCCTGTACAATTTGCCTCCAGGACCTGCTATGCGCTACAATAACCTTGATTAGTTAATTCATGAAATTCTACGTCCGCGATCCAAATCCTGCAAAGGCTGACTGCAGCTTAAACTGAACTCATTGCAGTCTCATAAGGGCCAAAAACCTATTTTCATTTTCTTCTTTAGTAGCAAAAGGCCAAAAAAGTTGAAACCTTGTGCATAAACTTCCTAGGTAATGGGTATTCTAATTCCTTAAATTGGTGACGATGTGACCCTTAAAAGGGCCCATGAAGGCTTTTTATCTCTCTTTTTTTATGGAAAAAAAGGCTATTTAAGGCAAAATCTTTTGTTCCTACTCCCTATGCTGAGGATTATGCTAAATGGATTTGGTGATCCTGTGGGAGGTCACATTGTGAACCTGTGACCATTTATATACTAAATCATTTATAGACTGATGAGCTATACAGAGCTAATGGCTCTATTTTCTGATTCCCATAGAAATTTTAATTTAGTGTTTATGGTGGGTAGGGACCTTATGCTTTTGTTTCCAGGCCATACCTGAATAGCCATTCAACAATTTATTTTACAAAACTTTGTACATCGTCAAACCTAGTGCAGTGATGTCTTTTGTTACTTTGGTTATTCCTGGGGTTTTTTCTGGATTCCATGGCAACAATTTAAACTTGAGTAATAAGGGTAAGGTCATTAGCTTTGATTGAAGTTGAGGCAGGGGAAATCACAGTGCTCCACATGCACAATTTCTAGTTATTTAAAATTTCTATTTTTGAGGGAAATTTTACTGTTATCATGTGTCAAAGAGGAACCCAAAAATACACTTGATTGTTTTATGTTGTCTAGACAATGTTATCAAATCTCATGATTTTCAATGGTTAACAAATTTCCCCCAAACATTAGTAATAACTTCCTATTAAAAAGACTTACACTTTGAAGAAACCATCAAAGTTAGGGACCTCAAATTTTGTAATTATCATCTTTGTAGGATGGAAACTAAGATGGGTAAATTTCGTTGTCCTACCCCCAATAATATGGGTTTGGCAGGAATGCATAGTTATAGTGAATCACCAAAACCAAAACTTGTTGGAAAAGGAACTTCAAACTTTCAGAATAACATCTTCGTTCTATGAAGATTAAAATTTGTTCTTGACCACCCTTCAAATACAGCCGTGGCAGGATACCCACTATCAATATTCTGTTACCTTTTTTTCATACACCAATGATGTTAGGGATCTAAAAAATTTAGAATATCTTATTTATTTGTTTGAGACAAAGATGTGTAAATTTCTTTGTCCTACCCCCAAAAATAAGGGTATGGCAGGGTTGTAAATTATCAAGGTTAGCCACTTTTGAAAGCTTTGTTTAATCATATTGATGTGGTAATGAGGCCCATAGAAACCTGATATCTTTGTGATTGATGAGCTGCAGATCCCATGGCTGTATTTTTTAAAAATGGCTGTTAACACTATAGTGTCCCATTGTCTTCAAATTTGGTATAAGACTTCAATGGAAGAATGCCCAGACACTGGTTGATGGCCTTGACTTTGTTTTCAAGGTCACTGCAACACTTTTACCAGTTTTAAACATGTTGTTTGCACGATATCTCATGAACTGATGCACCTAGAGTCTTCAAATTTGGTTTGTTTTTGTTTTTTTATTTAATACCAAAATGTATTAAACATGATTTACCTGTTGTTGATGTATCAAGGTAACACAGATGTGCTATTTAATTATGATTTTTACAGCCTATAAACAGGCCTACCAAAGAAAAAATCAAATCATAACAGGAAGCAGTGAAATGACCACATTAACAGACGAAATTGCATCACAATGTTGCGATCCGCATCGAAAAGTTACAAAGTAGCATCATTCAAGCGACTGCAGAAATATCAATTGAATATTTGTTCATTTTCAGCATGGCAAGGCAGAAGTGCTGACTGAAGAGGCAATGTCTGCACTGAGAAAGGCATACAAGTGGGCCCAAAGTGGACTGGTCATGTCAACTGGGTGTCCAAGTTCACAGAAGGAAGGCATAGACAAAAAGAAGACAGCTTCAGAGGAAATCTGCAGAGAAAGGAACTCACTCCTGGCCAGGTTGGTTGGCGTAAATAACAGGCATGCAATGCGAGCATAGTTAACTGTGGCCCTGCTGGATTGTTTTAGGATTTTTAGCTCATCAGGTCTGAAAGACCCGATGGGCTTATGGCATGGCATGGCGTCCGGCGTCCGTCCATCCGTCCATCCGTCCGTCCGTAAACTTTTCACTTTTTCGACTTCTTCTCCAGAACCAATGACTCTAGAGAGCTGAAATTTTAAGTGCATACTCCTTGGCAAATGGGGATTCTAAATTGTAGATTTCGTGACCCCATGACCCCAAATGGGGTCACAAGGGTCAAAACCTTAAAAATCTATTTTAATCTTCTTCTCCAGTTCCAAAAGGTCCAGAGAGCTGAAAAGTTGTGTGTAGACTTCTTGGCCAATGGGGATTCTAAATTGTAGATTTTGTGACCCCATGACCCCAAATGAGGTCAGAGGGGTCAAAACATGAAAAACCTATTTTCATTTTCTTCTCCAGTTCCAAAAGGTCCAGAGAGCTGAATAGTTGTATGTAGACTCCTTGGGCACTGGAGATTCTAAATTGTAGGTTTGGTGACCCCATGACCCCAAATGGGGTCACAGGGGTCAAAACCTGAAAAACCTATTTTCATCTTCCTCTCCAGTTCCAAAAGGTCCAGAGAGCTGAAAAATTGTGTGTAGACTCCTTGGGCACTGGAGATTCTAAATTGTAGGTTTGGTGACCCCATGACCCCAAATGGGGTCACAGGGGTCAAAATCTTAAAATCCTACTTTCATCTTCTTCTCCAGTTCCAAAAGGTCTTGATAGCTTAATAGTTGTGTGTAGACTCCTTGGACAATGGGGATTCTAAATTGTAGGTTTGGTGACCCCATGACCCCAAATGGGGTCACAGGGGTCAAAACCTAAAAAACCTAATTTCATCTTTTTCCCTAGTTCCAAAAGGTCTAGAGAGCTGTAAAATTGTGTGTAGACTCCTTGGACACTGGAGATTCTAAATTGTAGGTTTGGTGACCCCATGACCCCAAATGGGGTCACAGGGGTCAAAACCTGAAAAACTTATTTTCATCTTCTTCTCCAGTTCCAAAAGGTCTAGAGAGCTGAAAAGGTGTGTGTAGACTCCTTGGGGAGCCAACGGGGATTCTAAATTGTAGGTTTGGTGACCCCATGACCCCAAATGGGGTCACAGGGGTCAAAACCTAAAAAACCTAATTTCATCTTTTTCCCTAGTTCCAAAAGGTCTAGAGAGCTGAAAAATTGTGTGTAGACTCCTTGGACACTGGGGATCCTAAATTGTAGGTTTGGTGACCACTTGACCCCAAATGGGGTCACAGGGGTCAAAACCTTAAAATCCTACTTTCATCTTCTTCTCCAGTTCCAAAAGGTCTTGATAGCTTAATAGTTGTGTGTAGACTCTTTGGACAATGGGGATTCTAAATTGTAGGTTTGGTGACCCCATGACCCCAAATGGGGTCACAGGGGTAAAAACCTAATTTCATCTTTTTCCCTAGTTCCAAAAGGTCTAGAGAGCTGTAAAATTGTGTGTAGACTCCTTGGACACTGGGGATCCTAAATTGTAGGTTTGGTGACCACTTGACCCCAAATGGGGTCACAGGGGTCAAAACCTAAAAAACCTACTTTCATCTTCTTCTCCAGTTCCAAAAGGTCTTGATAGCTTAATAGTTGTGTGTAGACTCCTTGGACAATGGGGATTCTGAATTGTAGGTTTGGTGACCCCTTGACCCCAAATGGGCAATGGACATTTTTAGTTTAATTGTGAATAACTCGGACGTTGGGACAGGCTATCTTTCCTACACTGCCCATGACCCCATGGTCTAAACCCAAACACCTATTTCTATCAAAAGTCTGATGAGCTACAGAGCCCATGGCTCTATTTTTAGGTAATGTAGGCCTGATAGGCACAATTGGCTTAGGGAATGATTTGATGTTTGTCTATTCGTCCATCCATCTTTACAAATTTTTCTGTCCGCTATTTCGAGTTCCTCTCTACAACAATTGACTCAAGAAATCTGATAATCTTGTGTCCAGAGTCCTTGACTAATAAAGTTTTTAAGGTATTAGTTTGATGACCCTGTGGTCCCTGATAAGGGACACAAGGTCACACCCACAAAACCTATTTTCATCTTCTTCTCCAGAAGAAAAAGGCCTAAGAGCTGAAACCTTGTGTATAGACTCCTTAGCTGATGGGGATGATAAGTTACAGATTTCATGACCCTAAAAAGGGACGCAAGGGCCATGCCCTAAAAACCATCTTCAGCTGAAACCTTTTATGCAGGTTCCTTAGCTGAAGTCCTCAGTTTTGATCATGTCTAAGCCTACTCAAAAGAATGACCACGAGTAAAAAATAGTCTCTTGCTTCTGCCGACCCTCACTGTCTGTGATTTGGTTGTAATGAGAAGTTACCATGTGCCATAGACTCTGTCTTTTGTGTGAAGACATGTCGATCTCTTATTTGACAGCTAACTAGAAAGAGAACTCCTTCATTGGTTTTTGAGAAGCTTAAATCTATGATTGCCTCTCTCTCATTTTCCATTACCAACCAACTCATGAAGTCATAATTAACAGTCTCATCTGACCTGGCTAGATTCAGACTGCAGACAACAGTTTAAGTCATCTATGCAGAAGAGCCCTAGGACCACCAACCATATGGGGGCAGCCCCTGAGGCTGTGTCCGTTGCTCCTGATGATACTCTTGCGCTGGGTCAGTCAGATAAGAGACTGTTTGGTCAGCTAGAGGGTGCAAGCTCTCACTGAGGCTGGTGTTGACCTTGTTCAGAGGTCTGCCGTGAGCAGCTGCCCGTCCTATCTTGGAATCTGAAGGTTTCAGTGTTGGCTGACCTACCGTATACCATTGGAGTCAATCAAGTGGCTAGCACACGGCCGTGATGTGAAAACATTTTTCTCAGATGAGCCCTATGACCTACTGTCGGCCTAGAAATCTGTTAAACTAACCATCAGAACACAAGTGTTGGTTTTTGATAATGCTTGCCACACTGGTTTGCGGCCTGCTTTTACAAGCCCAAAGTTTTTGCCTATTATGACAATAGATGTAAATTCTGAGAATGGAAATGTGGTTTGTAATGGCACTTTGTATAAAGGAGCGGCCATTATTCTGTCACAACAACCTGATGGTCATTTGTGTAAAAGTTTACCTTTCTCCATCAACTTAAACCAATTATTTAGCCTTTAGACATAGAGTAATCATCATAAAGGCTGGAGGAGTTAGCAGTTTTGGTGCCTTGCCCCCAAGGCTTCTCTCCCAAAATCGTCAGTTGTAATGACAGACTTTAATACTTTGAACTCTTCCTTGATGGAATCGTCCTCATATTTGGCTATTCCTTAATATCGCCAGAAATCATCCTACACAGATACGATAGATTTTTCTCTACCTTTGGACAAGGAATTTAGTTGTCTCAAGCCCTATTTTCAACCTGGACACAAGTTATCTATCAAAAGGTCGGACTACTTGGAAACTTTTAACACCACAGTAACTTACTCATAGCCCCAACCTGGCATTGGTTCACAGCCTTCCTGGATCTCCATACCAACAAGCAGGTGAAACTCCCATCCTGGCACAACCTGCACCTCCATCCTTTCTTGAACCTTGCTAGTTAAACCAGCTTGAGGCCAAGGGTGAACATTGACGGTTTCATTCTGGCCTGTCAGTGAATCTCTCAGACTGAAAGGATTTACAGATAGGTCCCGTATTGCTAGCTCCCAGGCAAAAGATCTTCTACATCCCAGCTTTATGATTCAAAATTTGGGGAGAGATTCCTCCTCTCGCCATCCCTAATACTGTTAAGATCAGCAATTGCTTCTGTATGTCACCTTCATGGTCTTTGAGTGGGAGCAGATGTGACACTACCTAGGTTAATCTGTTCCTTTACATCTAGTCCCTGTCGAACGTCTTCCTGAGTAGGATTTGTTGTTGGTCCTACAGATTTGTAACATGCCCCTTTTGAACCCTTAGAATCAAGTTCCCTAGAGTTTTTGTCTTGGAAAACCGCCTTCCTGCTTGTCTCTGCCCTGGCAGCTAGATTCTCACAGAAATCCATGCAACTATCTCTATCTCCTTTTCGCAAGGATGTAGTGCAGTTTCTTGCTGTGCTCTCCCAGAATTTCTTGCCAAGAATCAATGTACAAGCCTTTGGCTTTTGGAAAGAGTTCCTATTCTATTCATGCCCTGTGTAAATCTGTGAATAGAACAGATAGAAGTTGTCTTTTGTGTCCTTTTGCACGCCCTGAGGTGGTACCCTCTCTCTTTAGGAACGGGAGGAGACACCTTTTCCTACCTTGCAAAATGGGCATTGAATCAGAAATCTCCAAAAGTACATTGCCTCTTGACATAGGAAAACTATTGTCCCGGCTTATTCAAAGGTGTATCTCAAATGAACCGAGGTTTCTCGCCGCACAAGATCCGCACCTTGTCTACATCCCAGTAGCACAGAGGTTTGCGAGATTATCATTTCTTAGAAAACAAGGTTTAAGTGACTCAATTTTTTCAATTATTTTGATTTTTTTTCATAACTAACTAACTTAAAATAGCGAACAAGAAAGTCTTTACAATTTGAACACAGTTTTGATTTATTTCTAGATTATCTCGTAGAAAATGTCTTCTAGTTTCATTGCGTATTAAAATTAAAACAATATGATAATATTACTCACTGGGATTTTATTCGTTACTGAATCATGTTTCACGATCGCTTGTTGACATTATGCAAATTAATCGGGTCAAGGGTGGTAAATAAAACACTGCTGTAAAGGTAATATTACAACATTATAATTTGTTTTTGATTTATAGGGGAAAACTTCACTGTTTTTCGTTTCAGTTTATGAAATGGTATTAATGTATGATATTGCCGTCACTGAAATAGCGTGTTGACAGCATTTGGCGCGAACCATCCAATATGATTTTTGTAAACAATTGCTTATCGTGGCAGTATTTTATACGACATTTTGGAATTATTGTGATATCTCAGAAAAAGAATTGACACACCATTCGATCATGTGTGTTTTTATTCAAGAGTGCATTTTGACTATTTACATGATATAAGTAATGCGATTTTAACCAAATTTTCTTGGGTTTTTGTTTGTGGTTCCAAACTTTGTACATAAATTTAAGAAACGTTAGGAAACAATCATAATTATTGTTAGTAATTAGATGTCTTACTTCTGGATTGAGGATTTACTTAGAGGATTTGCCCAACCTCCCCGACGATCAGCAGAAGGTTTTTTTAACATTGATTTGAAAGGTAATGATTTGAAATTCCTGTTGACAAAGAGAGATAGGGTCAGCCAAGGGAGGTAACTCAGGGATGAATAACAACACGCACACCACCAAGTTATCTTTATTTATTCCACAGTTGTTTTGTACAGCTCTCCAAAAGTTGAGGAAGAAGGCAACTCAATCCAGAGCTGAGCTACTAACAATACTTGTGATAATTTGTGCAATGGGACCCAGGCATGCAGGGACAGGACTGTTTGCGGTTAACAGGTCTGCAGGTGCCAGTAGTTTTAGCATTGTTAACAGGTTTGTAGATCCAGTAGTTTAGGGATGTAATGAGGTCTAAAGGGACAGTAGTTTGGGCGTATTTACAGGTCTGAAGGGCTAGTGGCATGGTTATGGCAGGATAAACAGGTCTGCAAAGCATGTAGTGTGGGCATGTTTATCTGTTTGTTTGTTGGTGTGCAGGGTCAATTTGTGTGGAAGGAGTTTTTTTCTGGAGGAATAAACTGATTTTGCAGATGCTATTTGCAGGACAGACCCTGTACGTCCATTCATCAGCAGCCAGGTGGCTAACACCATGGCGGCAGAGACCATCAGCCTGCTGCACAACTTGCTGCACTCGCCCCTGTCCTCCACTGCCCACACATGGGCACATGCTGCATACAGGGTAAGTCACTCCCACATCAGTCCTCAGTCTTCCTCGCTCTCATTTACCAATAGATTTAGGCCTTCACTTACCACTTCAATTTATTAGCCATAAGTTGTCAAGCACAGGCTGATTAAAATCAGCCGTGTTCTGAGGAATAAAAGTTTCAAAATATTGAGTCTATCGAGATTCGAACTCTATCTGTCTAGGCTTTCCTCTCCACTAGGTCTGACCGCACCCTACTGTAGCGCACGTTCTTGCGTAAACTAAGCTAACCAATCACAATTCGTGCGGCAAAAGCATTTGATGTCAGTAGCTAGGGGCAAGTAACTCCCATTTACCATTCGTCAACCTTGATCGCCGCTATCCTTATTTTAAACGCGATGATGTGATTGGTTCGCTATTGACTAGGTTTTGTCTGCGCTAAACTGGTGTCGGCACGTGCGAGCAGTGAGGCTGCCTTCAGACCGATGTGGAGAGGATAGCCTAGACAGATAGAGTTCAAATCTCGATAGACTCAATATTTTGAAACTTTTATTCCTCGGAACACGGTCGATTTTAATCAGACTGTTGTCAAGCACAGCCATTCTTTTCAGCAGAGTCACAACACTATCTAGCTGAAATAAAAATAACTATGCTCAAATGTTTAAATAGTTTTTACACATTTTTTCTCTTTTTTTCTCTGCCAATGACTTCATCATGTTCATTCAAAAAAGTATTTGATTTACTAGGTCTTGGGCAATGTATTGTCTGGGCTGCCATTTTTACTGAACTCTGTGGAAGGATTGGCAAGTTCTGCAGGCCATTATCGACCCCTTATGTCTACAGCCAAGCTAGCTAATGCAGCACTGTGTGCGCTTGGAGGCTTTGAAGAAACAATAAAGCCAGGATGCCATGTGGAGGTAGAAATCTATTACTAAACTATTACTAAACTGTAGTAATCTCTTTCAAATAAGTCAATCTTCATATCTATGTAGCAACTCAGCACTTCAGTATGTTACCTCTGACGCTGTTCACTGACAAAGTACCGCTCATTTCCAGACAGGTTTGGAGGGGAATATGGACAGAAAATGTCTAGCCTTTATACAATTAGGTCTTGATTGTTTTAAATTTTGTTTTGGAAGATCAAACAGGAAATGTAGGGGGTGAATATGAATAATTACAGACAAAACATGATTTTTTTTAAAAATGAGTTTCCATTTGGCTGTTATGTTGTTATTACCCTTATAAGCCTGTGTCAATCTTTTGATTTGGCATGTATTATCATTTATACATATAAATACTTATGTCTACACACCATGTGCAGCAAACACTTTTGGTAATTCAGCTATTTAAATGATAATTTATTCTTACGGTGCTGAAAATTACTGGACCAATTTTGCCCCCGTTCCTGACATTTCCAGCACCTTTTAAAGCTTAATTAGCCCCTGTGGCTGAATTGTTCAGCACAAGACGTAACCGTTTTTACAATACATTTTGTGTTCACATGGCGATGTCCAGATGCATGTAGCCATACAAATGGACTATACTTATCCAACACTTTGAATGAAATTTTTATCTCACCTGAAACAATTTCTATTACAATCTTAAGATTGTCTCCATTTCGTGTTAGATAAAGTCATTGAATCTGATAGCACAATTGATAATCATTATGGAATTGAAGATACATTATTCATCTTTACGAAGTTTTTTTTTTTAGAATACAACCTCTAGTCACATATCTAAAGAATGTCTTTATTTCCAGTTGAATAAAATTCCTATTACTGAACGCAAATACATTTGTGGAATTGTAGACAATTAATTCTTCTTTACGATGCCAAAAAATTATTAGAATATGCCCTCCAGTTCATAAGACATACGCTGCGAAAGATGGTTGGGGTTACCTCGAGAATGTTCCCACTCCAGGAGATTATTAGCGAGAACAAAATCTCCCCAGGTCAGTCTGGAAACAGCATGCTCATTAGTACCATTATACGTGCAGGGCACCATCAGCAACAGTAATGCTTCCCACAGTACCCAGTACCTCTCAGCATGTGCAGTCCAGTCCTGGCAATCATTCCAGGATTACAAAACTGGAAATTCTATTCCAGTTCCTATAAAAGTGTTGACTGTTTTGAGAGGGAATGTAAAGCAAATGAGAGATACCCTCAACTAATTGAAAACCGATTTTGATAATTGTCCTATTTGTGACATTAGTTGCATCGCTTGCCGCATCTTTTATTGTAGTATGCCCATATATGCCCATATATGCATATTATACATATATTCTTTATTCTTCCATAGGAGAGTTACATTTGTATGAATAATATCATAATAGGGAATATGTACATTTACCGTTATGGGTGAAGGTCATGCATTAATATTTACTAGCAGTTTCTAGAAGGGAGTTGTTGAAATTATATCAGAAAGTTTTTTTTATTTCAAACAGTCCTTTTATAGGAGCTTCAGCAAAGGCGTCTTCGATTTCGGGATAAGTTGGCACAGGATAGGAGTCAGCAAAAAAGATCAAGATCACTTTTGTTGTGTAGCACAACACTTATATGGATGGAAGTCCACAATGCTGCACCATAGGTCATCTCTTACATGTTCAGTCTTAGGACAAGCGCACACAGTATGAATCAACAGGTCCTCGTAGAAGGAACCGCAGACATTACAGAAGCCTTTTGCTTTCCATGGTCTCCACACAGCGCACACCTGGACAACAAAAGCAGCAGCTGACTTAAGTTGTGAACACTTTCTTCCAATGAACCATTCTTTGTGTGGGCAGATTGACGAGTGGATCTTCTTGAAGTGCTTCAGGTCGGGGTCAGTGTCCAGTCACTGATTCCAGGCATCTTGCTCTGTTGTGTAAATAGCCTTCTTTATGATCTTCTTCCAGGTTGCTTTGTTTTGAAAGACCGCATTTGTAAAAAAAAGGTTTGTGAAATACTCGAGTTCATACTTTTAGACAACACGCTGGATGTCGTGTGTATACCCAAGGGCTATTGGTGTATGTTGATATCTTGTTAGAGCCATTAATCTTGTTGCAAGAAGTTGTCTTGGTAAAAACTGTGCTTTGCTGCTACACAGGTTGCCGAGGAAGATTAGTTTCTTTTTATCTAACTCAGTTTCAAAGGAAGTCCAGCCAAGTAGTGTGTTGCAGATATCAGTTCTGGTTAAACGAGGAAGGCCTTGTGCAATCTTTAGGGCAGTTCTTTGAGCACGCTCTAAGGAAAGTATTTCAGCTTTACCAAGCCCTGTCCAAAGTTCACATCAAAAAAGAGATCGTGGAAGGCAAACTGGTCTAACGAAGCCGGAGCTAACAAGCGGGTTTAGTCCTCTAACATGAATTCATTTTCCTTTCAGAGCCATTGTTGTTGATTTCATCTTAGAGCAACCTTCGATTGTTCAATCCCATGAGTTATAGTCCGACAAGAGTAGAATACCAACATGTTTTATTTCTCGTGTGTTCAACACCATACATAAAGCTCTTGATATTGGAAGCATCAAGTGGTCCAACAGTAAGTATTCTGCTCTTGGAAGGGGAGAAAGTAAAGCGCCATTGAGCACTGTTTACTTCACACATTGACACCATTTCTTGTAGGTTTGCAGCAACTGGGGATATCAAGGTTATGTCATCAGCTTGAGTTGGGGCTGTTATACTCAAATCCAGTACCATTGAACCTTTCTTTGACTTGATTAGACTTTCTAGTAGGTCGTTGACTTACAGGAGATAAAGTTTTGCTGATAGGATGCTTCCTTGTCTCACACCTCTACTAAGTCCAAACCAGTTGGATGTTTCATTATTTGCAAGCACACAACTTGTCATATCTGTGTAAAAATGGTCCAAAACTGTCCAAAGGCACTGTGGGATGTTCATCTGGTGGAGCTTGAGGGGGAGCCCAGGCTGGTACACGGTATCGAACGCTTTTGAACTATCTAGGAAAGCAATGTGGACTGCATCAGAGCATTCGGAGTAATGGGAAGCTGTTTCCTGTACAAGAAAAGAGGTGTGGATATTCTTTTCTGGAATCCAAACTGCTGGTTGCTAGGAATACTGTCAGAAACTGTAATTATACCCCCGCCTTACAGCGTAAGCGGGGGTATATAGCGTTCATTCTGTCCGTCCGTCTGTCCGTCCGTCACAAATCTTTGTCCGGATCATATCTCCTAAACTATACATGCTAGCTTCACCAAACTTCATACACTTATCAACCATGATCCCTAGATGTGCCTTTTGAGGGTTAGACCAAACCACTTCGTGATTCAGTTTAGGTTGCAGTTGTACATTGATGCTGCACTTTATCCGTGGGACCCTTCTTTGATACATTCTTATTGCTTAAGTGTTGCTTCAGTTGCTTTTCAAGTGAAGTTATTTTCTTTTTAAAGTCTTCCATATGATTTTCTAAGGCATGACAGGATTTGTCAACTGTAGATAAGTCAGTCTCTAGTGTGTTTATATCCTTTGATATCAGTGTAACCTTTGACTTAAGGTTGGCAATTCCGAGGCTTCTGTCGTCAGAGAAATGTGTGATTTCAAGGCTTTTTACTTCAAGTTTCATATGTGCCTCACTTACAAATTTCCTCAGGTGAGTGATTCGTTTGTCTAATTTAATGTTTGCAGTTGATTGATTTTCTATCATCTTTGTGTTGGCTTGTACATTAAAGGTAGTTTTCTGTGTGTGCTGACACATTTTTCCAAGTCAGACCTCAGTATATGCATACGTTCCAGGGCCTATATAGTGGGTTTTTTCCAGTTTATCCATGTTCTCTTTTGTTTTCTTAACTTCATTGTTCGCCCAGTCACTGTCATTCATCAGTTGCTTGTTGGTTGATTGCAGTTGTGTTAACTTCTGATTGAGGCAATCAATGTCTCGAGTGAATTCACCCCTCATGTTGGCGAGGTCCCTTTCAAAATTATAGCCATTGTTTACCTGATCGGGCCTATTGTCTCTACTAATTGAGGTTCACTTAAAGATAATTATTTCCTCTTGACAAAGGTGAAATGATAATTAAAAAACTGGCTATGAGGACGTCTACGCAGGGTAGGCACTTTTCTGTGTCAGAGAAGGTTATCATATGCTGCACCAAATCTTTTCTGAATTGAAGGCTTGTTTTCAAGGTTTTATTGAATGGTGAAGAATTTTATGTGTTTCGTGTGAGCATTTGGTAAAGAAAGGTGTCATCGTAACATCACTCCAATGAGACCAATACTCACAAAAGTTTCTCTGTACTACAACCAGAAACCTTGCTATAGTCATTTCATTTCTTCAGCACTTGTATCATACCATTGCCTCAACTGTGTACAGGGTTTCAAAATCTTACCATCGACCTTTTGTTGGAAGTATCTATTGGTTTCTGCTTCCATTGGTCTGTAATCATCTTAATGAAAAACAACTCGTAAAAGTCTACAGGATGGTGGTTATCAGGCAGTTGTATTAACTGTCCTAACTGTGGTGCCAAGATAATGGAAATCAAAAGGCCACGTGGCCTCAGCTCATCTACCCAGTTCTCCATAAAGTTACAAAGGGAACTCAGTAAGTATATGTACCAAGCAAGTGTTATTTACAATTGCAAAACAGATACAAGTCGCTTGGGGCCAGATCTGGACTGTATGGGGGATTGTTATGTTGTTCAAAGCCATAACGTTGAAGTGCAACCTGTGCAATATGACTCTTGTGCACTGGAGTGTTGTCATGAAGAAGCATAACTCCAGTAGTCAAAATGCTGCGCCTCTTCTTCTTGATCAAAGCTCTCAGTTGCTTCAACAAGTCAGCATAATGGCTTCTGTTATTGGAGTTTTTCCGTGGTAAATAGTCTATAAGTGTCATGCCCCTTGAATCCCAGAAAATGGTAGTCATGATCTTGCCAGCAGAAGCCCGAGATCTGATCTTTTTTGGTGCAGGTGAGTGCTTATGCCTCCATTGCATGGATTCTTGCTTGGTGTCAGGATCCCAGTGATGAATCCGTACTTCATCCCCTGTAACCAGACAGGCATGAAAGTTAACAGGATCTGCATTGTATATGTCTAAGAGCTAGCTCACAACTTGATTCAATTCTCTGTTGTCAGTCTTGTTCATTTAAGTTTTGTGGGACCCATCTTGCAGACACCTTGGATATATGCAAGTGCTTATGATTTATTGTGCAAACACTTCCATGAGAAATGCCACACTCTGAAGATATCTCATCCACTTTTATTCTAAGATCAGACATGAGTCAGCCCTGGAGCCGTGCAACCATATCATCTGTAATGGCTTCAACAGGCCTTCCTGACCGTGGGTCATCATCCAAGGAGCTGCAACCCTGCTTAAACTCAGCTGACCATTTTGCAACAGTGTTATGTTGAGGGGCTACTTTCCTATACACATTGGTCACACTTTTATGTATTTTGGTCGCATTCATGCACCCCTTCTTTCGTGGGACACTTGATATCCGCACAATGCCTAGTTTTAGAACTTTCCATGATTATAGGAGGATAACTGTTTTCAACAGGCTGTAAATCTCAAGTAAATGATTCTGAAGAGTTGTTTATGGTTGTAAATCTCATGTTATCACAATAATGACATCAACAATGATGTTGTTGTAGAAAGCACCAACCCGCAGGACGATTGGCATTACCATCTCACAGATTGACACCACTCTAGATTTATCCCAGCTTATAGCTTGATGCTATAGGATCCAACCTCAGAGTTCTGGGAAGAGCATCTGATCAGACAGGAGTGGACAGAGACATACACAAGAAGATGATTTCATAGAGATGAAAGTTTATTTCATTGTGACATCATAGATATGAAGAAAAAGGTCAGCTGTGAAATTGACAGCAAATGGTGGCAAAATGACTGCCACTTGCCCATACCTCACTTAGCAACCGACTCTAGACTCAACTCTCACTATAGATTACACTCTTTAGAGTGTCCTATTTAAGGGATTCCCATGACAGAAAGCTTTTAAACCCTCAAGCATATGAAATATCACATAGAGCATGACTGACATGATATTTTTAAGTATAAATGTTACAATAGTTTCATTTCCATTGCCTAAAGTGTTGGTCAACGAAGAGTTACCAATTACTGAAGCATATAAAAGATGTATTCCTATGGGTAGGTGATTTCTCCAGGTGATCGCATAAGAAAATTGACATGTTTCTGTTGTGAATTCATTCAACAATAACATATGAATAGGAAATTATGGAGAATATATATATCTAGTTATTAGCACTGTCATAATGTCTTCAAGGGTGTACACACTTTTATGAACTTATCGACTTCCCTTGATATCTTGGTCATCAAAATTTGTTTCCATTTTATTATGTTGCTCATCAAAGCTACATCAAAGTTTCACCCGTAGTAGCTAATATGTCTCTTTCAATGTTACTTTTTTCACTATTCACTATCACTATCAATGTCCGACATCATGTCACTATCACTATCACTGTCACTATCACTCTCATCAGTAGATTCAATATCTGAAGCTTCATTGACATGGACCTCATTGATGAAGTCGTCGTCACTTGACGTTGTCGGACCTTCTATACTCCTAGTCCTCGTCCCTCTAGCCTTTGGCGTCTTAACATCAATTTGTAATTGATTGAAAAGAGTTTAGGGAAGAAATAATATCCACACATGACCTATTGTACAGAGAAAATCAAGATGAGTTTCATGCAAACCGAGCATTTTCTGTGTCAGTATTTTTGTGTGTGAATGTACTCATTTTATATGGAATTGAAGACAACCATATCTTCTTTATTGTAATAAAAGAGTTATCAAAATTCGTTAGGTGGTTCAAAATATATGAAGGACTAAAGGAAAGTAGGAAATTGCTACTCAGTTTCGAGGAATAGAAGAGCAAAAATAACTTTCGGTGCAGCGCTTGCTGTGTCTTTGTTTATATTTATTCTGTGTGCAAATTTTACATAGAATTAAAGACAATATTTTTCTCTTTCTTGTGATATAAAAATGATCAAAATATGAGCACGTCATTAGAAATATGGTATGAAAAAATGGTATATGACTAAAAAAATATAAAAATCACCTTTTTTGCGGCACATGCTGTTTTTTAATTTAGGTAAGTACTTTATATTGTATTGAAGACAAATTTCTTCTCTTTCAAATATCCCACCCGTATTGAAATCCACTCAAGGGTTTTAAACATAGGGCAACGATAGTTGTGTATAAGGTGTGGGCGCATGTGTCTAAGCAAAGAATAGTGTGTGGCTCAGTAAGCTCATGCGTGAGTGTAGGAGCAGCCCACAGGCTATTAGCACATGAGGGGTAGGAGGAAATTGAGTGATTGTTGCTTATTTTCATTGCTTGTCGTCTGGGATTTGCCACTGAGAACGACAATGCTAATGAGTTAGTGTGTGAAAACCTAAGTGTGCTTCTCGCATTTTGCTGGGAGGTCATGCAGCAGAA
Organism: Phorcus lineatus; assembly: GCA_921293015.1. NCBI lineage: Eukaryota > Metazoa > Mollusca > Gastropoda > Trochida > Trochidae > Phorcus > Phorcus lineatus. The sequence continues at coordinate 16,087,004 of OV121089.1, forward strand.
ACTACATTCATGTCAAAATGTTCTGAGACCCACAACTTAAGCGTTAATCTAACATTGTCGGATAAGTTTTAACTCAAACTTCACAAGACTCCTATCATTACATCTAATCTAATAAATGTGTTTTTAAAGTAGGGGTGTAATTATAGATGGATTGATCAACATATCGCAATTTTGCTGTGCATGCCAATAATACTTTATTAATAGTAATTTTTAAAAACTACAGAATCAATAGCGTGGCTAACTATCGATAGTTTCAATAGTTAAGTCAATTAAGATGTTTATGTGAATCTACAAGTGAAATTCACTAACAAGTAATGAAATTTGAAAAAAATGCTGGGACATACCCCTGATAACTCAATCATTGAACCAGATATAGGCAGGGGTATGTGCCTTGTTTCGGTTATTGATGAATTATGGCAGTAGTCCCTTGTGTGTCATTAGTCACCCCTAGTTTTAAGTATCCAATATCCACTTTAAATAAAGAGTTCCAAAGATTCATCCCTGTAAAAACTCTTTACAATCCTCTTTCTGACCGGAATGTGTTCATTAACAAACTTGTTATATTTGTTTATGAATATAAGTAATTTCTATCAAAACACTATGTTTGATTTCTGCCATGAATTAAGATAGACTAATCTTCGTTGATTGATACTGAAATAATTTAAGAAATAGGTATGTTCTTATACAATAGGACGGACATACCATATGCAGCTCTCACTGAATAAGAGGTGCCTTCATTAACGTACATCTCTTGCTGTGAAAAACTGTTAATTAACAGATGCTTATATTCAGGTCTTGCTGTGTGGATCTCTCTGGTTGGATGCCTAAATGCGTCTCTCGTCGTTGATGAGTTCATGCCTTACAGAATAATTGCTCAAAGTTAACGATCAAAAGGTTGCAAACATTAGTTTCAGATTTTATGTTTTCATGATGTTAATGTTTTATGTTCACTATCCTAGGTATCTATTTTATTTGTTTTATTGATGAATGACGACAGAGGTATTTTTGTTGGACCAGACTTTTTAGAACTCTTTTTGCTGCTTTAAGCTGATGATCTTTGTTTATTTTCAGATACTGTTTTAGGCTTGCAAAGGAAACTAGATGTCTTATCCAAATTCTGTACAAAATGGGGTTTGAAAGTTAAAGATCCACTCCGTGATTTTCACAACATATTATTTACCTTTGATACGAACCTAAATGTCCTATGTGGTGATATAAAATCGAAACATCTTAACTTTTCATGTCCAAAAAACATATATATGAGAAATACTGGTTTTCCATGAAAATCTAAAAACAGCCTTATAAATGCACAGAGGTGTAGATATCACGTCCAATATACATGGATACTAGTTATATAACCTAACAAACACTTTCAACTCCTAACTGCCCATCTGGCTGTTTTAGATAAGTCTTCAAAATTACGTTTGTCTATTTGACGCGCGCCACTGTCCGTTTTTCGATCATAATTGCGACGTTCTACCTTCATATTGTCACTGTAAAAAAACAACAACCTTTAGAATGTGCTATTTTGGTAACAGTGGATACTCCGCGATCAAATGACACCATTGATTAAGTTTGGCATATATGACTCCAACACCTCACGGAGTGGCTCTTTAATTTTTCAAAAACAGAGATACTTGTGTTTTGTTATGGGGGCGTTTTAAAGAAAACTGAAAAATGGTTATTTGATAACATTAGACTTACAACTTCAACTTATTATAGTTATTTAGGAATTCTTTTCTCAAACAGACTTTCTTTGTAGAAAGCTGTCCAAACCCTTATTCATAAAGCTAACAAAGCTCTTATTCCTATAAAACAACTCCATTATGAATTTAGAAATCTCCCTCCAACTGTTCTGTTTCAAATGTTTGACATACAATACAAATAATGCCTATAATTCTTTATTGTTCCGAAATATGGGGTCTTCAAGAATGGAAAATACTGGAAAGTTTTCATGTAAAATTTTGTAAATATGTTCTTGGTGTCAGTATTCACTCAACAAGTGCAGCTGTTTTATCTGAATGTGGTCGTCAAAATATATTTTGTAATACAATTTGTAGATGTATAAAATTCCAGTGTAAACTAATATGCATGAATGTATGAATGTAAATAGATACCCAAAACAATGTTACCTTTTGTTAAAAAGACTTGACAAAAATGATCGTATATCATTGGTTAGTAACATCAAAAACATAATTTGTACATATGGTTTCAGTTATGCATCCGAGTTTCAAAATATTATCAACATTGATATATTTGTTAATGATTTCTCCCAGAGGGTTAAAGATTGTAACACTCAAAATATTATCTCTCTAAGACTTGAACATTCAACTTTAGATTTCTACTCATCTGTGAAAACATCTTTTAAAATGGAATCCTATTTGTTAACTGTTTGAAATAAAGATTTAAGAATATTTGTGACACTTTTACGATTAGGTGAATTGAAAATAATGAAAAATACCGAAATGATATCCCCAGACAATTAAGATTTTGCTCTTTCTGCAAAAATGTTTTAGAAGATGAACTACATTTAATGATTTTATGTCCATTATATTATGAATTATATATTTTCAATTTGGAATGAAAAAATAATGCAACTCTATCTGCTCTTTTGCAAACTGGAAATGATAATCGCGGATATTTGTGTGCAAAGTATGTCAGAGAAGCTTTTTGTTACAATGTTCTCTACTTTGATTCCATGCATATATTTCTAAAGCCTGTATTTATGTCATATTTCATTTGTTAGCACTGAACCGGTATGTTGATGAAATTTGCTTGTAAATTTTGTAAATGGGTTTGTGGCCTTTATACTGAATAAACTTCTATCTAAACAAAACAAAAATGCAAATATACAGTCCTTTATTCTTTCAAACTTCACATCCTGACATTGACAAGTTCAAGTTTGCACAACAATGTGTTGTCGCAATCATGGATAAATCATACTTCAATACATACTTTGGTGTGAAGTGTCTTTGAATGTGGATATTGCAGGTGACCGGTGAAGGAGTGGACAAGACAGTTGGGCATGTGGTAAGCGTTGTTACTCGCACAGAGATGGCAACGGTCCAGCTGGAACCTGATACTGAAGACCCCCCCTCGCCCAGATACAGTGACGTCATGGAAGTGCCATTAACTAGACTACGCCCCATCAGAAACAAGGTAGCCACAATGATATGCTAGATGGTATGGAAAAAAACACCTTGGCCTTTTCAGAGATTGGTAATTCATTTTAAGGGATGTTGCAACTCCTGTTTCTTAAAATCTTTCTTACTTTAAGTATGACTGGTTTCTATGGTTTATCTGTAGAGGCAATAAATAACATTAGACAAGCTTACCATTCAACACTAATGTTCTCTTAAGCTCAGTAACTACGTTGAACACTGTGTTTTGCACATACTCAGTTTAATGAATACAGGGATTCAACTATCTTACTCCCCTGTAAACAAGTTCAAAGTTTTAGATATTTATTTCTCATAGTGAAGATGATTCGTAAAATAAATTGTAGTTTTGAACAAAAGATATTTACAAATGTTTTTGTTGAGACCGGGGATTAAGCCCGTGACCTTCTGATTTTTTTTCAGTGAGTTTACCACTAGACCAGTGAAACCAGCTGACATATAGAAGACATTTTAATGATTTTTAAGTGATAGGATTGACTTATACATAGTTAATTTTGAAAATCTTAAATGTCTACGGTGATAAACATCTCCTACTTTACATTTTGAAATTGATTTTTTGTGTGGTTACTCTGGTGATGTTTACACTGGTTATACTTTCTGTTATCTGCATGTATATTCCAGTATGCTGCACGTGTGGCAGGATTTCCTCAGCTTTCTGTCACCTACCGCATTGAGGCACTGTTTTCTTTATCAGGATACTTCATTAATAGTGTACCATTCATATCAACAAATGCACCTCTATTATTGTCCCCCGCCGCAACGCGGAACGGGGGACTATGAATTCAGCGGCGTCTGTACGTACGTACGTACGAACGTACGTACGTACGTCCGGATTCTTGTTAACGCGATAACTCATGAAGCTTAGCACCTAGAGTGTTCATATTTGGTGACAGCTTTCAATGGAGGAACACTCAGACGCCAGTCGACTTTGGTGACCTTGACGTCATTTTCAAGGTCACCACGACATTATGTATATCCGGATTCTTGTTAACGCAATAACTCATGAAGCTTAGCACCTAGAGTGTTCATATTTAGTGACAGCTTTCAATGGAGGAAGACTCAGACGCCAGTCGACTTTGGTGACCTTGACGTTATTTTCAAGGTCACCATGAGAAACTTTTGAAGCTCAGCACCTAGGGTGTTCATATTTGGTGACAGCTTGCAATGGAGGAAGACTCAGACGCCAGTCGACTTTGGTGACCTTGACGTCATCTTCAAGGTCACCACGACACTACATTCGTCCGGATTCTTGTTAACGTGATAACTCATGAAGCTTAGCACCTAGAGTGTTCATATTTGGTGACAGCTTTCAATGGAGGAACACTCAGACGCCAGTCGACTTTGGTGACCTTGACGTCATTTTCAAGGTCACCACGACATTATGTATATCCGGATTCTTGTTAACGCAATAACTCATGAAGCTTAGCACCTAGAGTGTTCATATTTAGTGACAGCTTTCAATGGAGGAAGACTCAGACGCCAGTCGACTTTGGTGACCTTGACGTCATTTTCAAGGTCACCACGACACTACATTCGTCCGGATTCTTGTTAACGTGATAACTCATGAAGCTTAGCATCTAGAGTGTTCATATTTGTTGATAGCCTTGAATGGCGGAAGACTCAGACGCTAGTAGACTTTGATGACCTTGACCTCATTTTCAAGGTCACCATGACACTTTGACCACTGTGTAATACATTGTTAGCGCGGTATCTCGTAAAGCTTAGGACTTAGGTTTTTTTTATATTTGACAACAGCCTACAACAGTGGATGACTCAGGCACCAGTGGACTTTAAACGACACTGTCATCACTTTGTAATACATTGTTAACATGATATCTCGTAAAGCTTAACACCTAGAGTGTTAATATTTGGTGACTGCCTTCAAGGGAGGAAGACTCGGACGCCAGTTGACATTTGTGACCTTGACCTCCTTTTCAAGGTCACCATGACACTTTTGACTTTGTGTAATACATTTTTCATGCAATAACGGTGGGGGACATTGCCATGTTAGTGGCAAACACTTGTTTTAACATGTGCTTAGTATATTATTATGCTTATGTGATTTTGTTGCTGTTTGAAATTGATTTTAATGGATGAATGGTAGGTCAGTTACCAGCCTCGTTTTGAGCGGGTATGAATCGTAACTCGCGGCTCATTGTCACGCACTGCACATGCATGCAGCGGTGTTACAATTCATACCCACTCACAACTCGACTTGTAACCTTTACATACCAACTAAATTACTTACGCACCTTATTACAGATCCCTATTGGGTACAGAGAATATTAAGTGTGTGGACATCTTATGACAATGACTGTCCCACTTAATGAAACCATGTGATAAATTTTGTAAATACGTTTTAAATGCAGCTTTTATAGTAAGGTAGGTTGATAAGCCTTTATCTAAGGTCTGAGCAATTGTAATTAATTGTTTGTGATAGTCCTTTGCTAAACCTTGCCAAAGGTACAATTTGCACAAAAAATCCCTTGTGACAATGACTTTGATTTATCAGTGATTGGCCTTTGACAATTGACTTGTCACAACACCATTCAGTTGAGGAAATAGTTTGACTTGTAATATGACCATGGTCATATTTTTTTGTAATTCTTGGAGTGTGTCATTAACTTAATTATTACCCATATGGTTCATCATAAGCGGTGACATATTTTTAATATGAGCACATGTGCACATATCACTTTTGCCTAGCAACGATTGTTTCAGTGCGAGTTACCGTATTTGGTCGCCTATGACGTCATGAAACCATTGTTCATGACGTCACTGTAGCGGGCCGTCGCAAAGGAAGGAGCCCGTTTTCTGAATATTTCAATGCGTTTTAGATGGAACAGAATCGGTAATAAAGAAATGATTACACTCGGGTAATACAAAAATTCACACTCGTTTCATAAAAGTAATATGACACACTTCCTCAGGTAATAATCTCTATTTATTCCTCGCCAAACAAAGTTTTTAGGCAATATAGAATTGACCTCCATCCGTCCATATGTGAGTGCGAGCTATTCTTTTCGGGAGTAAAAACCTATAAGGGCCTATTTTATTGAAACAATCAGCTTGTATAGTGGTGCCATTTTGGGTTTTCAACCTCTTCCAATATTTATTTTTTAATTTTTCTTTTGGACTTTGTAATTAATACCTTTACGCACCTGGTGTATCTGGTTCAGTTGGACAAGTCCGAGTTTGTGCCCACACCCAAGAACATGTTTCTAAGTCCTTGGCTCGCTGAGGCAACTTCCTACTTATGCCAACAGAGGAACGCCAGATAGCGGCAATGGAATTAACAAGCAAACTAATGTCACTACAAGTGGCGCCAACCTGATCTTGGATGTCTCGCATGACCTCCATAAAGGCCTTTACGCAGAGGGGCAGACTGAACTCAGAGACACCCAGTCTTTACTGAACCTATTCTGTTCTCAGCCTGTGGAATCTCTGATTTCGCCTACACAAGTAGTATCGTTGGAAATCATGTGGTGGACTTCAAGAATCAATGTAATGAATGGTTGCCCCTTTGCTCAACCTATTCCTCAGGTCAACATCTAAATGGACGTCACCATAGAGGGATTAAGAACCCAGCGACAATGGGATACAGTTCAAGCTAAGTTCCATTTAAACTTCCAGGAGATGATTGCAGTGATAAAAGCAATATCTGCCTGGATCTCTCTCTTACGAAATATGAGCATCATACTCGCTACGGTCAAAGAATTGACCCTTCACTTGGACTCCTTGGGCTAATTACCCAGCGTTGGGAGATAACCTTAGTAGATCTGTTTGCGACAGCACTAAATCACCAGCTCCTGCTTACGTTAGCCCAGTACCGAACAAGAGAGCCTGGGCAGGGGATACCCTGTCTCTGTCTTTGCAAGGCATAGTAGGGTATGCTTTACCTTAATTCAAGATCATCCCAGATGTTTTGTCCAAGATTTCGCCGGCACAATTGAGTGACATACCTGGTTGAGAAAGCTTGGCCATTGAGGCAATGGTTTCCAGCCCTCCTGTATCTGCTCTAGGACTAACTTCTCCAACTACCAATGTGGCACAATCTCCTCCACCAAATCACGTGACAATCAGCCAAACCCAACGTGGACACTTGCTGTCTACATTTTTGGAGACTATCAAGGGAGCTTTACTTCGGCAAGGCTTCGCTTAAGACACTACAACTGCTATTACCATGCCATCAGACCCTCTACTTCAGCTCTTTACAAGTGGGACAGTTCAGAGGATGGAGAATGGAGTTTGGATTCCTGTTACAGCCTGTAACCATTACAATGATTGTGGACTTTCTTCTTTTCCTCGGAAGAAGAAACTAAAAGCTAATACTCCAGAGGGTCAGATGCCACACTCATCAAGCTCCTTAGATCATTCAGGATTAAGGACAACACATCTCCGTCAGTGGTTCTGTGGTGGGACCTATGCATGGCATTGAGAGCCCTTCAGCCTTACCCCTACGAGCCAATAGACAGGCTTCTTGTTAGTGTTTGCTTCATGCAGAGCCATTCTGGAATTCCTAAACAAAAATCAAACTTCCAATCATGGGCCTTTAAGCAAAAGATTGCACAACATCCAATAGATCAACAGCCAATAGATCTGACAGAGAACGACTGCTTGGACCTGTTAGAGGATATTTTCAGAGGAAAGACCTTATAAGGAAAAGGAAGACGTCGTCTTTTTCTAAATCAGACTCCAACATAGATATTTCCAAGATTACCATCTCTTCCTGGTCAAGACAGACAATTATCTTGGCCTTCACTAAGGTATCCAAGAGATGGTTGATGTCAAGTTTTCTCCTAATGAGGTTTGAGTGCTGTTGACAACTCTAGCCCCTTGGACTTCTGTCTCTCTTCACACCCTGATTACTTCCTGCTTGTGGAAGTGTTCCAACTCCTTCATCAAATTCTATCTCTGTCACGTCGCACCTATAAATGGTCTCTCTTCCTTTGGACCTCTGATGGCAGCGCGATCAGCACCTCACCTCCCAATTATCTAGGGAAAATGTGATGTTGCATGTGCACTCCTTCTGTTCCAGCTAAGATGGTGGATTCAACCTTATTTTCAAGTGAAGGAAATTGGGAAAAAAAACTATTTTTTGTGCATGTAAAAACTTTGATTCCAATTTTCATTGGAAATTTAAACTTATTAAAGTATCAATGGGGTTAGAGGTTATTTTATAAGGAATCTCCCTAGGAGAGATGCTTACTTTGTCTTGTGGAGCATCTTAAACACGAAATTCAAACTGAGTTTACCGCTCTTGTGTTGTTTCGAATCTGGGTTATCCTGCCATCCTTACTTTGGATTTTTGCAACAATCCGGAGGTGATGTTACACAATAATTATTAATAATCACAAATATTATTTTTAATCATAAGAAAACTTTCCTCTGGATTGTAATAACAAAACTTTCCTCTGGATTGTAATGTTTGACCTGGTGGTTCACGACTTTTGAATAAAGAAAATAGCCTCAAATGTATTGGCAAAGGGAGATAATTTAGGGAGAATAACACAAGATTCAAAGCGCAAACCATATTTTGTTTTTTCTTTCCCCTCTGTTCTTGACATTAATGGACGGAGTTACGGGGAAACACAGTCCAAAGATTAGTTTTCTTATAATTACAAGAGTATTTGTGATTATTATTAATTTAGTGTTAAGTCATCATGGTCTCATGCATTAACCTTATTACAACATTATTGTGATTTTGTATTTCTCCTAAGAACTATGTGTTATAGTTTTTATCATCGTTGGAATAAGTTATCCAATATAGAACACCCTCTCCTTGGTATTTACAATATACATATGCATATATACAATGACAGTAACTTAACAGAAAAGGAATCCAAAGTGAGGAGTAAAGTGACAAGAAGGAAAGTAAATACACACACATCCTTTTTATACAAATTCTTTTGTATCATGAATGAAAGATTTGGCTCATTTGAATATGTTTGCTTTTTGACAATATGATAGGTCTGCACTTCTGTCTAACAAAAGTTTAAGATTACATGAAATACATGATAAATTAATTTGTCAATGTAAACATGAGTTTGTCTCAAAGAAGTAATGATAAGAATTCTTGGAATTATCATAATGCACTTAATTAGGGTCACTTTTCATTCCAATTTTGTATAATTTGAAACTTAATGAATTACAGAGTATCGTAACTTCAAATGCAAAATCTTCAGTTTTCTTTTACTGCAAGAAAAATATTTAGGTGCATAGGTAGTAATATCAGTAATAAAAGCAGATATTTTAGATGAATTACTGACTTTCTCTGGTTTATCATTCCATGCAATTATTGTTGAAGGGAAGAAAGATTCTTTTGAATGTTTAAACTGACACAACATATGTATGATGAATTTTGTATGTGGCTTGAATAAGAGCCGAAATACCATTTGTCCTTTGGTAAGTTCAAATTGCCTTTATGAAGTTTAATTTTTAACTCTAAAGTGTCAAAATTATATTTTTATATTCATTTTTAAATTATATATATTTTTTTTCAATAATTATCGAAAAAGGGTCATATAAATGTTAGAAATTAAGTCGAAATTCTACATCCCATTTATTTGTTTATTTGTTATATGACTAACTTAACCCTATCAACCCCTTTTTGTCTTGATATCCGCTGTAAATAAGATTGTGAACTGATAGGCACTAAGATTCCATTTTTCAGAAACAATAAACACATTTTGATGCAGGAGAGGATGAGTCGGATGATGCTGTCAATGGTGAGATGGGTGTCTAGTTGAGGGTGAATATCTATGAGTCTTTGTCGGATGATGTCTAGGGCATATTCTCGGGGACGTTGGTGAATAGGTCTACTACATCATAGCTGATGAGTTTGCCTGGGTGATGGAGCTGATTTTGGTGCAGAACTCGGCAGAATCTAAGACAAAGGACTTGGCTGATTTACCGAGTGGGGCAAGGAGACGGGCGAGTCGCTGGGTGGTGTTGTAGGGAGCATACTAGGAGGCGGGCCTTGACAGGATCAGCGTCTATAGAAAACCCACCCCTACCGACCAGTATCTTCATTTTGCCTCCAACCACCCACTACAAGTCAAGAAAGGCACATTGCAACCCTCACCAGAAGAGCTAAGAATGTGTGTTCCACCCTTGAGTCCTTGGAAGCTGAAATTAACCACCTCCGCCACGTCTTTATTGAATACAACCAATACCCAGCCAAACTTGTCAACCACACCATCAACAATACCCTCAGACCAAGAGACAAACCACCCCGCCAACAGTCAGCCCCCTTCATCATCAGCATTCCCTTTATCCCAACAGTCAGCCATCAGATCCGACAACTCCTCAAGAAGCAAGCCAATATAGACGTCCTCTTCCAGAAAGGCAGATCAATCCAAAACCATCTTCGAGCCAATGGCAAGCCCCCATCATCCACCAAAGAAGACCCTGCTGGTGTAGTTTACCACATTCACTGAGAATGTGGAGAATCCTACATAGGCGAAACTTCCCGACCCCTGCCGATTAGAATCAAGGAACATCATACATCTGTACTAAAGAAAGACTCCAAATCAGGCATATCGGACCACATCAAAGCCAACCCCAGCCACAACATCCTTTGGAAAGACATCAAAGTCCTGGAAACCAACCACTCTGACTACAAAATTATAAAAATTTTGGAATCTATCAAAATTTATAAGTTTAATCCTTCCATGAACCGTGATCAAGGCTATTACCTACCATCAGCTTATCACCATCTTATTAAAACCAATCAATAGTAACTCAATTTGTCCATCTGGCTTCCTCTTTGCAACTTGTACTGTAACAACAACCAATCACCTTGTACATCAACCTCACCTTGTTAACCTTATCAATATAATTTAATTAACTCTTTGTACTTCAACCTACTCAATTGTACAAGCCTATTCCAATTTATGTATATATTACTTCTCAAATCATGTCCAATATCACTTGCATGATAACAGTGTTAGTATCTACACCGGACCATTGCAATCCTGCAATAAAGAAGTTGTAAATCCATATAACTTGTTTTCTATTCGTATTTACATGTCATGTGAAAATGGCCTTTTCTCTAAACTTCTATGTATTGTATATCTAAAGTGGCTGATGTAACCAATATTCCTTATCAATGTTCACTCATGACTTGTTGCCCAGGTAGCATGGTATATTTGAGTTAGACTGTCCAGTAGATAACCTAATCAACAATATTTTCATGCACTCTTTGATCTGACAGTAAAAATCTTGTAAACCCCTGTCACACTCCCCAAGGATTATAGATTGTTGATTTGGTTATCCTCTGACCACAAAGTAGAATGGGAATAACCTACACCTGTGTCTGGAACTAAACTAGAACCTGGTTTAAGATATTTCAATGAAATTCAGTTTGTAAATACTTTGGTCGTTTGAAGATGTTGAACTTAACAAGTTTCTACCAAATTTCGGCATTCTTTGAAGATCACAACTTGAATTTCAATTGAAACAAGTTGGTCTTGTAATTGTCATTAAATCACATTAACCAAGATTTGAAAGGCAATATTTGGGCAAGGTGAGATGTGTCATTTTCTCCTCAACATTTTATGAAACCATTAGTATTTGGAGAAAAAAATTCATGCATTTGGTATGTTAAGAGTAGCTAATATAATATAATAACTAATATAATTGTGTATATTTGCAGATGTTCTTGAGTCCACAGCCAGAGATGTGGAACACAGTGATGAACGCCATCAAGGATATACTACTGCCTGGCCAACTCCAGGTGCCACTTCCACATCTCGACCTTCCTGTTGTGGGGGATGGCAACAGCCTGCCCAACCAAATCTGTAGAGTAGTGGCTGAAATCCAGACCAGAGCATGCACCATCCTGTCGCTATATTTACAGGATATAGACTTTGCCAAAATGTTCATTGAAACCTGTGAACCTGCTGTAGATATTCTCAAGTCTTTGGCCAAAGATTGCAGTGCAGGGAACCGACTGAATGTGGTGTCCATGCAGTGTGAGCGACTGCGCATGTTGTATCGGGATTGTGTCAAGCCACCTCCTCCTCCCAGTGAAGTGGAAAACAGAGCAGTATGTATATCCACAACACATATATATATCTTCCAAGTGAACCAGACTACAGAGCAGTAGGTATATCCACAACACATACATATATCTTCCAAGTGAACCAGACTACAGAGCAGTAGGTATATCCACAACACATATATATCTTCCAAGTGAACCAGACTACAGAGCAGTAGGTATATCCACAACACATATATATCTTCCAAGTGAACCAGACTACAGAGCAGTAGGTATATCCACAACACATACATATATCTTCCAAGTGAACCAGACTACAGAGCAGTAGGTATATCCACAACACATATATATCTTCCAAGTGAACCAGACTACAGAGCAGTATGTATATCCACAACACATATGTATCTTCCAAGTGAACCAGACGCCAGAGCATTATGTATATCCTCAACACATATATATCTTCCAAGTGAACCAGACTACAGAGCAGTATGTATATCCACAACACATATGTATCTTCCAAGTGAACCAGACTACAGAGCAGTATGTATATCCACAACACATATGTATCTTCCAAGTGAACCAGACGTCAGAGCATTATGTATATCCACAACACATATATATCTTCCAAGTGAACCAGACTACAGAGCAGTATGTATATCCACAACACATATATATCTTCCAAGTGAACCAGACTACAGAGCAGTATGTATATTCACAACACATATATATCTTCCAAGTGAACCAACACACTGTAACCCAACGTTCCAAGTGCACCAGACCACAGAGCAGTATTTACATCCACAACACACTGTAACTCCACGTTCCAAGTGCACCAGACCACAGAGCAGTATTTACATCCACAACACACTGTAACTCCACGTTCCAAGTGCACCAGACCACAGAGCAGTATTTACATCCACAACACACTGTAACTCCACGTTCCAAGTGCACCAGACCACAGAGCAGTATTTACATCCACAACACACTGTAACTCCACGTTCCAAGTGCACCAGACCACAGAGCAGTATTTACATCCACAACACACTGTAACTCCACGTTCCAAGTGCACCAGACCACAGAGCAGTATTTACATCCACAACACACTATGACTCCACCTTCCATGGGACAGAATATATAACTATCTCAAGCTGCAAGTTTTCCCAGTGAATTTGTCAATAGCAGTATGTAGTTGAACCAACCAAGTCACAGGGAACACACACTGATAAATGTCAATGTTTTCCAGAACCCGCAGATGCTTTGGGAGCCAAATCGTGCTTATCCTCCAGTGAGGGCCTGTCTCTTTTCACAAGGACTTAGCACTGTTACATTTCTGGGTGATCCGAGTGCAGGGTCGTCACTGCCAAGAGGTGTTTTCATCTATGCTAACCAAGCGATTCCCAAACTGGTTTGTACTATTTTGATTTAATATTTCTCTTGTGGGTCTAGTGGTGTAATGATTCATCTAAAGTATAAATTTGTGCATCTTCCTCTACTTAACAAGTGCATCGATACAATACACATTAAGACAATATACCAGGATAGTACTGTTGTATAGTATGGGTCCATGATACATTGATGTATCTCCATAAGAGATGATATATCCTGTTACTATGAACATAATTTCTTTCAGACAAATAACTATTCTACCTTAGAGATAAAAGTGATTAGACAAACAAAAAATAAATGATATTTCTTATGTTTTATTATAATTTCACAGTTTCTCTGATTAGTGATTGCAATTCATGTAATGTTTTATACAGGTTGGTAGCTATAAAGATTGTATGCCCTCTGTATTTTGCTTTCATAGACAGTAGAGTATCGAGATTAGCATTGTAAAGCAACCATGGTGTAGTGATGATAATTAATTGTCTCGCAGGTTCCTTAGCAATACTTCAATGTTTTATCATCTCGCCTAAGAAAACTCAAATAGGGATATATAGTCTTGGCACGAACCCAACAATACACAGGTCTAAGTGGGTCACACAGGTCCAAAATCTGTTGCATTGGCATGGTTCCTGGTAAAGACAACAGATTGAGTACTTACAGTACTAATAGTAGTAAAGGTAATTACTTGCACAAACATTCCCTCCAGGTTGGGATCAATCAAGTCTTTTTCACAGAGGTGTTGACAGGAAGAGATATATGATGTGTCCTGCGCATGATATCATTGGCGGGTATCTACAGTTTTTCCAAGACTTTCCTTGACCTTCCTCAGGTCAAAATCTAGTGTTTTTTCAGCACATTCTATAAGATAACAAATCAGTAACATATAGTCGGAAGTCCTTAAACCAGCTGAGTAAATCCATTATGGATCAGTCCTTGAAGGAAACTAGGGTTCTGTTTAGGCGAAGGTTATTTTCTGAATTGACGGCTTGTTTTCAAGATTTGTATCCTTATGAGAATGTAGGCGTTTAACATGGCAACGTTCAACACGTGAAACCCCGCCACATTTTTTTCATAACTTTTTATTTTGTTGCATTTTTTGGTTACACATGGTAGATGCAATACATACAGTACATGGGTTTACATGAACAACTTGTTACACATTGACCAATGTTTATAAAACATAGAAAGATTGTCATTAACAATGACATTATATTTAGCTAAGTTATAATATTTGGCAATCTCGGCTTGGACCGTTTGAAACTCAGAGTGTCTTATTGTATGGTCAAAAAATATCCTTTTGATCAGTATCAAAATTGTATTGATAGGCCTATAGGCACTATTTGTATATGCTATCCTGAAAGTTGATCCAAATATCTGCTTCATTCTGAAGCCACTGTTTCAGTTTGGTCAAAATCGAGATGACCATTGGGCATTCACAAAATAGATGAAATATGGTTTCTCTGTATTTTTACAGTAACTACACAGGTCAGTATCTCTATATCCTATCTTACACAGAACAGGCAATATAAAATGCAATATTTGGAATTGAAACCACTGAAGATTACAGAGGGCAACACATTTAAATGGAATGGTATTGTACAGGCAGTGATCTGTATCAGTAATTTTAACTAATAGTAATTCTTCCCACTTCCAAAAATAGTATGTATTTGAGTAGATTTGTGTAGTAATACTGTGTTACTTTCAATGATTTAAGTAAGTGAAACATACTGGGTGGAATAATTGGGCTTTGAATCTCAATTATCTTATTCCATGAGCCCAATTTGCGGCACTTACTGTACCTTTATTTTTTGTGCGCATGCGTGATAATGATATAAATGTTTTGGGAATGAGTCATTTGGTTATTGAGATATAATGTGCCAAAGTTTCTCTATTTGCAGCACCTACTGTGTAATATTGTTTGATGTGAATGTGAATTTCATATGGAATTGAAGACAAATTTTTCTTCTTTGTCATAATATCGGTTATCAAAATGCGCCAAGGGGTTCAAAAGATATGACATACTATAGGAAAGGAGATGAGAAACTGACTACTCAGTTCACAAGGATAGAAGAGCAAAATTAGCTTTTTGTGCGGCGCTTGCTGTGTCATTATAGATTTGTTTGCCTGTACAAATTTTACATGGAATTAAAGATAATCTTTTTCTCTTTCTTGTGATGTAAACATTTTCAAAATACGTGGAGCACATGATAAGAAATATGGTGTGAAAAAAGGTATAAGACTAAAAATATCTGAAATCACCTTTTGTGGTATCTTCATTTCAGGTAGTTCAGGCATATTCGTAATTTATATCGATTTGAAGACAATTTTCTTCTCTCTCAAATGATCCCACCTCTATTGAAATCCGCCTATTGAAAGGGTTTAGATCATGGGGCGTGCTTTTGTTGTGAGTGCGAACACTTGACCAAACAATAATGTGCCCAGCGCGATAAGCTCATGTGCGAGGGGAGCAAGAACTATAGCAAGCCCGGCAGGTAGTGGGGAAAATAGAGCGTTTGTTATACATATTTTCAGTACGATAAACATGATCGATATCTATAAAACTTTCGGAAAATATCTTGCCATTATTTAGAACAACATTGAAAAAAAATCTGCGGCTTTGAAATAGCCGGATCATAAATACAAGTATTGAACTGACACGACTGCCATGCAATTTTTTTCAGGGGTACGCTACACCGTACAATTGCGTTAATTAGTAAATGTGTCAATTTTCCGGCTTCCGGGATTCGCTAATGCTAACTACGGTGTAGTGTAATATAATCCTGGACCATTCTGTAAACCGCGGCTTGAGGGTTAAAATCAGAAATAGCTTTTTGAGATATTTGATTGATCATTCATTGATTATACCCTCTGGGAATACATTAGACATGTTCAAATTCAAGGTAAAAGTTTAATGTAATGAGTTCTGAAATAAAAATTGTGTGAAATTACCTTAATGAAGCCATGACATCCAAATGCTACTAGTTGTAAGTGTGATTTCTTTGCTTTAACAGGCATAACAGGGAAAGGTGGAACCCTCAGTTTCGTAACAGTTGATCTTCATGTCCGGCAGCTTTACAAAATACCAATCCTTTACAATTTTTTTCGGGACATTAAATCAAATCAATAATTAAAACTTTCATTTTCTACCTTCACCCTGGCCATGGGGTACTATTTTCCCCTCCGAAGTAGGTTGAGACATTCTTCTGATTCTTCAGTCAGAACTGGTCGAAAAATAGCATCAATTTCTGTAGACAGTGAAAATAACCATTGACACTGAAATCAATATATTCAACTTAAGTATCTGAATAAGATCACACACGTCACAATTTCATTCTATTTTAAGCAAACACGGGTTTTCCAAACTTGAGAGATTTTCACCATATCGTTTTATTTTAAATCACTCATTGTTAGATTGATTTGGTGAAATTATTTACGTTGAAAACTTTTTTATCTGACATCATGTTCAACAGTCGTCAAAAACCGACCAGTCCAAACCAGACCAGACCAAAATTTATCAGAAAACAGAAATACTGTGTATAATTCAATAACTATCAGAAATGGCATACTACTGTAGTTTAACCTTAAATCTTTTAGCTCAGGGTAAGTTAAACCTGTTGATTTTTGGCATAGTTTAATTATAAGCGTTTCACATTTTTGTTTGAATTTTATCCTCGCTGGCAGCGCATAAAAATAATATGTCGTGGCATGGTCTATCCTTCTGTCTTATAAGGGTGTCTGTCTAAGAAAACTAACTCCTCTCAGAGCATTTGCATGATACATCTTTCCGAAACTTTACACATGCTTTGGATAGGTGTCAGTGATACAGTTCCTCTGTTTTCAGCATAATGCAATTAATGATTTGAAGTTATAAGTATGTTCCTTGACTTATGACCATTGCCTTTGAGTATGAACAAAGATTTTTGGTATTGGCCTGATATTCTAGCCGTGGTTAACAAAAGAGTCTGCATGGGACAAGAAGATTGTCACCAATTTTGAACACTGATGTCCGAAATGATTTCAACCATATTGTTTATTCCAGGCTCCTTCCTTTTACTGGGAAATAGAATTATGTTCATTTGGAGATGTGCAAGGTGAGAGCGGCCCAGTGGTGTCTTTTGGCTTTGCTCCTGCTGCAGAGAAGAAGGAGGGTGCATGGACACAGCCTGTTGGCTCTGTGCTAGTCCACAAGTACGTGCTCATCAACACACAAGGCTCATTCCACTCCCCTTATTCAAATCATAACTGTTAAAGAATGAAGAAATATATGATTGGTATGTCTTTAAGGTATGACCTGAAAAGTCAGATGGGCTTATGGCTTTGCCTGTTGTCTGTTGGGTGTCATCCGTAAACTTTTTAAACTTTTGAACTGCTGAACCGCTAAAATTTGCGGGAATTTATCTTGCACTCAGGGAATTCAAATTGGTAACTTTGGGACTGAACCCCCTAAATGGCATATGGCATGACATGTCATCCGGCGTCTGGCCATCTGTAAACTTCTCCCTATTTCATCTTCTTATTTAAGATTAATTAATTTTTTAGTCATCTTTGTTTCGTCCTCCAGCACAATTTTGATGATGTAGTATTTCACTTGGAGAACTATCATAGTCTTGAACATCAAACAATACAAAGGCTCATGAGCTACAGCACCCATGGCTCAATTTTTTTTAATGGGGAAAAAAAATACTATCTGAGATAAGTACCGTATTCGACTTAATAAGCGCCCACTCCCCTATAAGCGCCCACCCACCACGTTTTTGACTGAACAATATACGTCCTGATTTAGCGCCAACCTCTCAACATTGCTTACCTTGCATGCTGGAAGGTTTTTCAGTCTTGCAATAGGTCTTTTACTTACACTAAAGTGAAGAATACGGGGTATTTCAAGACCCGAGCCACCATAATAATGATATAAGTTATAAAACCATATTTCAAAGACATGTGTATCGTAAGAAAACACAATTTTATCGTTTTAATTAGCGCCCCCTTTTACCAATTTTTTAAGCGCCCTGGGCGCTCATCACGTCGAATACGGTATTTATTTAATTTAGTCTAAAGTTAGAGTTAAAAAAAACTTTATTTTTGTCCCCCATCTTTATGTTTATTTTTTTACCAAATACACACTTTATAGAATATGGAATAATTGTAACACTTCCTTTTTTGTATATTTTCTATAGCAATTATACATTTGTTAAGATGAGAAAATAATTGGTATTGATATTAAATCTAGTTTACTGGTAAGAAAATGTTGCATGCTTTTATTTGAGTGTCAAGGGGCAATGAGTACGTTGATGGTGTCAGATATGTTAAACTTTGTAAATGGTGTAGTTTATCAAGAAGCTAGTAGTTTCTGAAAATTACCATCTTAGTGTATTTCAGTTCTTTAGTACCATTAAACAGGTTAAAGATGCAATATTTATATTTAAAAAAACTGTCAATTATGCAATGACTCATAAGAAACTTATTGTCAGCAGACAAAAAGAGAAATATGGGTTCGTAGGACAAGTATGAGTAGGACATATAACTGATAATTATGTCATTCATTATAATTCATTTGGCCATTTTTTTTCTATCATTGAAATTGTGACATAACAATTTTGACATTATAGAGATAAAGATGCAAGTTTAGTGAGGCAGTTTGAATTCAACTCAGGACAAATAGTATTATAGTTATTAAAAGTGTCACATAAAATATATTAATCACATTCTGTGTCACAAAGAAAACTTACTTTCAAGCACTGTTCACACATATATATTTTGAGATTTTTCTACACATGATGTAGCAGTGGGAAGGCAGTTCACTACACCGGAGCTAGCCTCCTACAGTGGCGCAGTGTTCGGCTCGACACTAGTCTTGAGGTAGGCCATGTGGCCGGCATCGGCTGGGAGAGGACTAGTCAACACAACAACACTCCCCGTGGCAGAGTCTTTTTCACACTCAACGGTCAACGTCTCCCTCCCACACTCGCTGATGTCGCCGGCGCATTGTTTCCTGTAGTTCACATACAGAAGAAAGTAAGTACCCTTTAAATCTAATTTTTATGTCCCCCACAAAAAGCTTTGCAGAAGACATAATGTTTCAGTTCTGTCCAAAATTCTGTTATTCTGTAATTCCCTTTTTCTGTAATTCCAAAATGCTTTCGTTTCCGGACCATATCTCACAAACCATTCAATATTTTTTACGAAACTTGGTATGTGGTTAGGTCTGGTGATGGCGTGGTGCCTTTTGCTATTTTGGTTATTCTGAATTTTTTTTCTGGTTTCTATGGAAACAATTTGAACTTAGTGCAAATGGGGGGGTAGAGTCCGTTTCCGGGCCATATTTAAAAAACTGTTCAATATTTTTGTTCTAAACTTGGTTTGTGGTTAGGTCTAGTGGAGGAGTGGTGTCTCTCGCTATTTTGGTTATTCTGAAATTTTTTTTCTGGTTTATATGAAAACAATTTGAATTTAGTGCATATAGGGGGGATGCTTTCATTTCCGGGCTATATCTCAAAAAACGTTCAATTTTTTTTTCAAAACTTGGTATTCGGTTACATCTAGTGATGGAGTGGTGCATTTGCTACTTTGGTTACTCAATTTTTTAATACTTTTCTTGTTTCTATGGAAACAATTTAAACTTTGTGCATATGGGGGTAGGGTAATTTTCCAACCTATATCTAAAAATCTAATGAGTATTATCTTACTAAACCTGGTATGTGGTCTAGTGCTTGGGTGGTGCCGTTTGCTACTTTGGTTATTCTTTATTTTTCATTTTACTTGGTGTCCTTGGAAACAATTTGAACTAAGTGCATATTGGGGGCTGTAGATGCTAATTATAAGATTTGATGACTGTGAGTATCAAATGTGACATTCCCTACAATGAAGAAGTTGACATATTTATAACACTCTTCCTTATGCTCCATTGAAATTGTATATTTCACGAGTCATTATTATGTCAAGTTCATTGATGCTAATATATTAACCTTTTCATTATATGTTTTGTTTGGATTGTTTCTGGTATAAGTGGCAATAAGATGATTAAGTTGGATTAAAAGTTTGGAAGGGGGACATCACTGTGCATCACATGCACATATTTCTAGTTATTTTATTCATTGCCAAAACCTCCATCCATTGTCTGTCTGGTAGTTAATCTGTTTGTCCCATAACATTTGTTACTTTTCCAACTTCTTATCATGGGCAAGATATTACCCAAATTACATTAAATTTATATTTATAGAAATTAGGAAAATGTATGATTAATTTACAGAAATATCCAAATTACATTAACAATTCAAATATACAATTTATCATTATTCATAAGATACATAGTCACAATCTTTTACAAGTAGACCATATTTCATATAATCACCTTTTCACCCAAGGATACAAAATGTCAGAAATCTTCATTCTAAAAAGTAGAAAACTCGTCTTTCTAAGACAACTGTCTTTAATTAATAATCCTTTTACAAGCGTTGACACAGAGTGATTAAGTAGATAAAGCCTTAGGCTAATTAAGCTAGTCCACTTAAGAACTTAATTGACCTCATCTAATTAATCTTCAAGTTTTCCAGACATGTCAATTTATAAGTCCAATGAAAACAATAACTGCCTAGAATATTAATGACTCTGTTAACAAGATTAAAAATCTAACCAATGAGAGATCACCATCATTTACCATTATAAACCCAGAAAGAAATTTATTCTTTAGTTAGAGTTTGGATACCATCTAGACACTTCTCAAGACAACTCCAGGGGCTGAGTGTATATATGTAGATTGTCATGCCCCTGGAGGGATCATCCAGCTGTTATCTCCATATTATTATCATTCTGTTGTTATAATTGTACCTGTGAATAAATTGTGCATGTAACTATTATACAGACTTTGGATTTCTTCTGCCTAGAGTTAATTCCCCATTAAAAACTAGACAGCAAGACCGTCATCCCGGAATATCCAAAGTTGGGGCAGATGAGGAATACCTACAACCCTGCTCCAGCTTTGTGATAACTTCTGAACCACTGAGTAGAAAACTGATTTTCTTGTGTGGTAAAGTGGGTTATTTTCCCTCGCCAAACAAAGTTTGTGGAGGATATAGATAAGACCTCTGTCTGTCCGTGCAAATTCTTTTCTGAACCAGAACTCAAAAACCCTTAAGGCCTAGCTCTTGGTAAATTGGTAATTATTGGTGTAAACATTCCCTCTGGGATGAGCTGTGCCCCTTCTCTCTGTTCCCTGAACCTACCTACAGAAGACTGAAAATCTCTATTAAAAAAAACCTAAGTTATATTTACCTTTAGTGGTATGCACCTGTCCTTCTTCTATCTGGAGTTAACTCCCCTTGACCAGGTAGGTGGCAGCTGCACATTCTCTTCTGTAGCCCATGTGGTCAGCAGCTACTTCAGGAGACTGAATTTCTTTTTGTGCTTCTACATGTGCTACTTGGAATTCCTGTGAATTTAAGGGTATGTGACATCGACATTGGGTCTTTGGACAATCGCATTGTGTTTATTTGTGAATTTTTGTGATTTTTTGTGACTTGTAATTTTCTTCCTGTGTGACATCGGCGTTTTCCGCGAAGTAACCACTATGTCTCAACGTAAGTGTGTCAATTGCCAACGTTTTATGTCAGATAGGGATCCCCACTCTTTGTGCTTTCTCTGTGACAAGGATTCTATTTGCTCCATGGCAGCACGCTGTCTTATGTGTAAGGATTTACCTGACGATGAGTGGATTAAGATGTTTGAGATTAGGTCTAAGAAACCCCGATCTACCCCTTCCAAATCAAAGTCGTCTGCTATTTCTAAGGAGGATTCAGTAGGATCGTCTCAGATTTTGCCAGCTACTTCGGTAGTATCCCAAGCTAAACCCCTTGATTTGAGTGCTCTCCTTTCCTCTTTCAAGCAGGACCTAGTTGATTCCTTTGCTAAGTCTTTCAAGGATCTTGAGGAACGTAATGAGGCAAAAATTAAAGACTTAAAGAAATCCCTCGGTAGATCTAAGCCCCGTTCGGGTACCTCGGGTAATTCCGCTTCCCCCCATGGGAATGAATCCCGTTCCGGTGCTAAGCAGTCCTCTGAGATTAGGACTACGGCTGGTAAATGAGCTGCCGACCCCAACGGCGGGAGTTCGAAGGTTAGGCCTGCTGGCCTTGACAGGTCATGGCGACCTAGGGAGCATCAGTGTCCGCTCTCTTCCCAGCGCCGCAAGTGGGGCTGGGTTGATCGGGCCGCACGGTCGTGACTTCGATAACCTTCTCCCTCCCACCACTGGGTCGGTAAAGGCCGGGTCGCACGTGCTGGGCAATCAGCCCGTGGATCATAACCGTGGTACGGAATGTGGGTCAGACCCATCTATTACCGGCCCGGTTAGCACGTGCGGCAGGCGGCCGGGCGAGTTGACAGCTACTCAGCGCACGGACGGCACAGGCTTCCCGCTGGGCTTAGGTCACGATGACTCTCAAGTGCCAGGTCAACAACAACAAAGGCAATCGGAGTTTGTTGACGTTTTCAACCCGCCGATTTTACCGATCATTACGGATGATAATTCGGGGAATGACTTGTCCATGGATGCTAAGTTAGACACTCATGAGGGAATGATCGTTATTCCGCCGGCGGATGTGTCCGGTCCAGACCTTGTACCGGAGTGGACTTTTGTGGAGAAATTATACAAGCTGAAGCCATGTACGGTTCCGTATTGTTTGAGAGATCTTTACCTCATTCTTCAGTAGTCAAGACGGGTTTGGACTTGGTCAATAACACCTTAGCTAAAGCCAGAGATGTTTCTAGTTTGCCTAAGACACAGCTAAAACAGGCTTATGTGATCCACGATCGGATGTTTCCCGCTTCCGCCCCCGATCTTGACAGGGATTTTGGGCGGTTGGATGCTAGGGCACTTCAGAGAAAAGCTATGGCGAAGTTAGCTCTCACACGCATCGATTCATTGGCCAGGAGTTCGGTGGACATCTTATCCTATATCAACTGGTTTGCGGCGGGAGTCAGACAGCTTTTGCCCCCTACATTCCTGGATTACAAGGGTGTGAAGCCGCAATCGCTGGTGGTTATGAGCGCAGAGGAGGTGGCCCTAGCCCATTCATTCTTGGATGTAATTTATCTGGCCGTTAGCGACGCTACCCAGGCTCAGCTTGGTACTATAGGACGGTTGACGGCTCTGGAACGGTCCCATATGTTGGAAGGAGTGAGGAACTTGCCCCAGGATTCGAAGGAGGATCTCTTCCAGCAACCCGTGAACTCGGAATCCATGTTTAATGGGAAATGCAACCAGGCCATATCTTCCCAGGAGGCTCAGACTTCACGCAATCTTAACTCCAGATTGACGGCGGCTCTATTGGCCCAGACCAGGGGTCGCGGCGCCCCCAGAGGCAGAAGAGGTAGTGCCAGTCTTCAGACCCGTTCCCCCCTCCATCGTTCAGCCTTCGCGAGAGCTGAGGCTCAGACCAAAGGTCGTCAGGCAACGAACCAGTATCAGCAACCAAGAAACAACCCTCCGTCGGCTAATTTTCGTGGCAGAGGTAGTAGAGGATCGAGGGGATCTTCAGCTCCCCCCAGACGTCGTTGACTCTACAAAAGCCGATTTGACACTATCAGACCCTTTCGACAATTGCATGCCCACGGACTTGAATCTAGATTTTGTCTTTCAACTTCCAGTCGTATCCTCTCCCGTAGGGGGTCGGCTACAGTGCTTCGCCAAGAATTGGAAACAGATCACGCGGGATCCCTGGATAAACTCTGTAGTTTCGGAGGGCTATCAACTGCAGTTTCAAGTGCGCCCACCCCTAGCGGTATATCCGATGGGAAGGAGATATCATCTACAGGGGCCACAGCTGGAGGCAGCAAGCTCGCGATAGATCAACTACTGCTGAAGGAGGCAGTTGTGGAGTTGTCCCCCCTAGACTCATCTCGGGGATTTTTTCCCCAGTGTTCCTGGTACCCAAGCGCGATTCAGGAGAGATGAGAATGATTATAGATCTGAAGATATTGAACAAGAATTTTTTGTTAAAACCTCCAAAGTTCACGATGGAATCGCTAGCAAATGTCAGGAAGCTAATTCATCCTCATTCCAAGTTTGTCAGCATGGACTTGAAGGACGCATATCTTCATATCCCTATTCATCCTCATTCCAGGAAGTATCTTCGTTTCGCGGTGAACGGCAGGCGGTTCCAATTTTGATTACTTCCGTTCGGGGTATCAATTGCTCCATGGCTATTCACGATGGTTCTAAAACCAGTACTACAGTTTCTGCATATTCGAGGCGTGGCAATCCATGGTTATCTCGACGATTTTCTGAGCAGACATGTTCAGACGGACGTTCTCTTGCAACAGACAAAGTTTATCATCCACGTATTTACGCATCTAGGCTGGATAGTTCACCCAGAGAAGTCAGAACTAACACCCACTACCAGGATCAAGTTTCTGGGAGCGGTGCTGGATGCAGATCGAGGTCTCATCTTGCCCATTTTGGATCGTTGGCTGGTTGTCAAGGAATCGATATTCAACCTACTACAGCAAGGTTCGGCGCCTGTGAGGAGATGGATGTCACTGCTGGGATCACTCACGTCGATCCAGGCGTTTACTTACAGGGGTCGTCTAAACCTACGCCATTTCCAGGTTTGGATAAACGACAACAGGCATTATCCATTGGAAGAACGCATAACTTGTCCTCCTTTAGTGTGTCACGAGTTGATGTGGTGGACCAAGGAGTGCAATGTGATGGGAGGATCGAAATTCAGGGAGCCTCTGCCGGAAGTCACGATATTTACAGACGCTTCCCAAGAAGGTTGGGGAGCTCATCTCGATCAACTTCAGATCCAGGGGTCTTGGTCTCAACAGGAGTCGACTCTACACATAAACAGACTAGAGATGTTAGCAGTTATAAAGGCAGTACGCCAGTGGTGGCGGCGTCTTTATGGATTAAATGTGATGATAGCCACAGACAATTCAACGGTGGTATCTTACGTGAACAAGCAAGGGGGAACTCGTTCGAAGGAATTGATGGATCTCACTCGCTTGCTTTTCGGGATTGTGGATCAAGCCAGGTTTTAAGGGCAAGGCATATTCCGGGCAGACTAAATGTGTTAGCCGATTCACTGTCGCGCAGGGGCCAAGTAATTTCCACAGAATGGACACTTCATCAGGAAGCTGTTCAACTCATTAGTCAGACTTGGGAGTATCCAACAGTAGATCTCTTTGCAACAAGCAGGAACTTTTGGATCTCAACTTTCGTCAGTCCGATTCCCGACCCTTTAGCCTGGGCAGTGGATGCGCTGTCGATCTCATGGGAAGGAATGATAGCATATGCCTTTCCACCAATAAAGATTATTCCGGATGTTTTGGCCAAGATTGCGATGCACAAGTGTCGAGTTTACCTAGTGGCGCCAGCGTGGCCCACGAGAACTTGGTTCCCAAATTTATTGGATCTACTGACAGATGTCCCTCTCCAGCTACCGCAGTGGCACAATCTGCTTACCCAACCTCACTCGGGCGCGACTCACAAGAACCTAGCGGCCATGAATCTACACGTTTGGAGGTTGTCAGGAGATCACTCAGAGAGAAGGGATTCAGCGAGGGTCCTTCTGATGCAATCATTAAGGCGATCAGACCTTCTACCGCTAAGTTGTATGACGCAAAGTGGAACGTGTTTCATAGATGGAGAGTCCAGCGACAGCTGTTAGGCCAGGACATTTCGATACCTATGGTAGCAGATTTTTTATTATATTTACGATTGGAGAAAGGACTCAAGCATGGTACGATCAAGGGTTACCGTTCAGCCATTGCCTCAGTGTGTGACATTCAAGGATTAGCAGTAGGGTCAAATGTCTCTTTACATAAACTACTCAGATCGTTCCAAATCAAGGACTTATCAGCACCTTCAGTTTTTCCAAGATGGGATTTGTGTATTGTGTTGCAATCCTTGTTGAAGCCTCCATACGAGCCTATGCAGGCTGCAAGTTTAAAGTTTCTAGCATTCAAGACAGCGTTTCTTCTTGCATTTGCCTCAGCGGCTAGAATATCCGAACTTCATGCCATTGATAATTCCTCAATAAGATTTTCAGAAGGATACAAGGAGGTGTCTTGTCGTGCGCTACCTGAATTCGTGGCTAAGAATCAGTCAACATCGTTAGGTCCATTGGGATCGAGAGTTTATAGGATTCCTGCTCTGCCAAGTTCGTCATCTCATTCTGACAAGTCAAGATTATTGTGTCCAGTTAGAGCTCTTCGCTGGTATTTACAAAGGACAGCATCATTTAGGCGTTCAAGGAGGAGACTGTTTTTATCTTGCAAGACCGCAGTCGACACAGAGATATCAAAAAATACTATAGCTTCACGGCTAAGGGAGACTATCGTGTTTGCCTACCAATCTATAGATCAGGATACAGTAAATCAGAAGTTTTCTCCTCACGAGATTCGTGCTCTAGCTACCTCATTAGCGGCATGGAAGTCGGTCTCTATTGATCACCTAGTGGCGGCTTGCCAATGGAAAGGTTCGAATACGTTTATATCATCGTATCTGCGGGACATAGCCTCATCGATGGAGGGTCTACATGAACTAGGACCATTGATAGCTGCCCAACAGTTAGCACAAGCTTAACCCCTTTTGCAAGTAATGCAAAAAGAAAGGGGGGGGACAGGTCGTCAAGGACGAAGGACGGATTGACCTGGATACCTGCAAGAACTGTTTATTGGGAAGGTGAGGCTTCTCCATTATAGAGAATGGCGGTGGAGGGCCAATCTAACGTGGGGTAAAGGAATGTCAATCAGGTGTTGTGGAGTGGTAAACCACTGTTTATGCACCTGACTAATTTCATCTCAGGATATGACGTTTGAGAGCCTTTAGAGGCGGCCAATGTACCGGAAGTGACGTCACAGAACCGGAAGTGACGTCATGTCGCCGGGGGTAAAAGGCATGAAACCATGTAGATGTTAACCATCAGAACACAACTGTGGGAGAAAAGTACCACTGTTTAGGGTGTTAACCGAATATAGGTGGTTTTGAACCAACAATTGTAAGGTCATAACGTCATATGCTGATTTCATACTAATAAAGTACTAAGTGGTGGTGTGTTTGTCTTACTGATCTGCCTTGACCGGTGGTGGAAATTGATGCATTCTATAAGTATAGGATTAGAGGTAGTTGTAGATGTCTTGTTTGTCAACTGTTACGGGTTGCAGTCCATGCTGCTTACCTGGCCTCGCTCTTGAATAAGTCCTTGGAAGGTAAAGAGTGTTGCTGACCAAGGTGAATTGTCACCTGGCCTGAGACTCCATCGGGTGTGCTGTGAGTCAGGTAATGTCCCAGTGATAGGCAGGCTGTGGCTACATCACTCAGGGTTGCCTCAGTCTAAAAATGTGTTGCTCGCCCTTTGCTGACCTACCCATTGGCAAAGTCCTTCTTGAGGTGGAATGGGCCCCTAGAGAGGGATGGGGGTCAGTACCAGGGAAAGGGAAAGACAAGGGTAAAAGCAAAGGTAACCAACAGGCCAAAAGCCAATAACAATCTTTTCGGGAAATGGGATGCCAACCAGGGCCCCTGATTTCTTTCCAGCCGAACTTGTTGATAAGGGAGATAGGAATCTTCTACCATAGCCAACTGTCCCAGTTCCTAGCAGAAGTGGAAGGAGTCACTTCCAACAACATGAGATGAATACATGCCTTGCTTGAGCCACCTTTTTTTACTGGAGTGAGGTGCACCCAAGTGCCATCTTCCCCGGGGAGGGGGGAAGTTCTTTGTGCCGTAGAAGTGGTTTTGAAGGGACAGGAAGAAAGCGGGTTCTACTTGGCTTACTTCCTGGTTACCAAGAAGGAAGGAGGCTTCAGGCCCTCTCTGAATCTGAAGTACGCAAACAAAATGCTGAAGGTACCATCATTCAAAATGGAGACAAAGATGTCAGTGACAGCATCAGTAATGGCGGGGAATTGGCTGTTGTCAATCGACCTCAAAGATGCATACGTCCATGTCCCAATGCATCCCCAGTTCAAGGAATACCTACAGTTTGCGTTTGACAGGGTATGTTTTCAGTTTCGTGTGCTCCCCTTTTGCAAATCAACAGTACCAAGGGTGTTCACTAAGATGATACTGATTCCCGCACAGGTTGCCAGGTGACAGGACAGGTGGTATCACCCGTACCTAGAAAATAAGAGACCTGTCTCTGAATCTTCTGGAACATCTGGGTTAGATTGTCAGCCTTAAGAAATCTGACCTCATGCAAGTGCAGTATCTTGTCTTTCTGGGGGCCAGGTTCAACGCGCCGTCGAGGACTGTTAGGAATATGGCCGCTACGATCAATGTTGTCTGCAGACCTCGTTTGAGGATGAGACCCATGCAGCAGGCTCTAGCCAAACTGTGGTTTCATTCCATGGAATGGTGGCAATTCGAGGACAATCTTTCGAGGGGCCTCCCCCTTGAAGTCCCTTGAACAACTGTCACAATGCAGACGGACGCTTCCGGTGGTGGGGAGTCCTGGGAGATCACTCAGCTCGGCCTGTTGTCATTTGATGACACCAAGTTGCACATTATTGTGTTTGAACTCCGGGCAGTCAGGAATGTCTTAAGCTGCTTCCAATCTGCTTGGCCAAGGTGTTCGTTTCGAGTTTTGAAGAGGTATTCAACAAACGTTCAATACGATGATAGATGGGCCTATTGTGTGCGCTGGTAAGGAATTCAAGGGTAACTTGATCCCTTTTCTGCGCATTTACAGCATCTCCAGTTCTTGCAGTCAGATTGCCAGACTCCTACAAACAAGGTTGACCATCCCTTCCATGTCACAGCCCCAATCAACCTCCTGGCACATTTTGGATGTGAGTTGCATTCTTTAAGCCTTCAGCAGACATACAAGAGCCATCAGTAAGGATAAGCAGCTCTTTTGTGGGGGCAGGAAGCAGGGCGTGGCTACTTCCAACATACAATATCAAGAAAGATTATTTTGGCTGTCTGAATGGGGTATATCCATAAGGGGCAAGGCTTACACTGCAGCCCTGACCATTGAAGACATCTCAGCAGCATGCTCAACAGATATTGCCAACTCAACAAGCACTCAGTTTGGCCAATCTGCTCTTTCCAGTGGACATTTTTTTACACCCTCTAGCTGATTGTGCTTCAAGGTTTTTTGACTGTTATTATGTGAATAAGTTATTTGCGTGATACCAAGTAAACCATATGTTAATGTTAAGTTAGACTCCAGCAGAAGTCACCCAGTGGGGTTGACTACTTTATTTGGGATCTATTTTGTTTAGTCTTGGGTTGAGTATTACCTTTTTCCTATTTATAGCTTCATTAATTCACACAATTTCTTTCAGACAGAATTCCACTCTCACAGACACTTCTCTTGGAGTTTTATGTAATAGTACACACAAAGGAGGATCCCTTCAGAAAAAGAATCGAAACAAACCTGAAGAGGTTTAAGACTTTTTTTTAAGAGGATCCTAATTTGGCTACCACCACCCTCCCTGGTCTGCTTATGCAAAATTGATAAGTGATGAGAAGGAGTTGCCTAGAGTTGCTATGGTTTCCACCAAGGTTTGGGGCTCTTTATCCTGTTTTTATTTGTTGTTTTTTTTCATCCAAAACATTGTTACAACCTGTCAAAAAGCATGCAATAGCATCCCACGTAGGATCCTCTTAAAAGAACCTGAAATCTCTGTCGGTTTGTTCACATTTTTTTTCTGGTCTAGATGTCATAGGCCTATCTCATTGAAATAATAGAAAACTGTTTCAAATCCTATCCAGCTATCAACTACTAAACTAGTCATCTAATTTTAATAAAATTTTGTACAGAGATTCAATATTACAAGAATGTGTGTCATGATCAATAAGTTTTAAACTATTCTTTAAAAAGATTTAGATTCTGATACAAATCCTGTCCAGCGCATAACTTCTAAACTAATCATCTAATTTTAGTGATATACATAATTACATGAAGGGTGTCATGATTAACAGTTTTTTGTGTGTAAATTTTGCATTTTTTGGTAAGAAGGGGTGGCTATGTTTTCATGCTCATACAAGGGGGGTTCAATAAGTTTTGCAACTTCACTATAAAATAAACTCACATATCCAATTTTTTACCTTTTTTTTCAGTAGAATAACCCTTCATCTCAAAACACTTATTCTATTTCTCTTTAAGGCTTTTGAGGTCACTTTTGTAGAAGTCTTCAGGTTGCCCCCCCGAACCATGCCTCTGTGGCAGCCTTGATGTCTTTGTCACCCCGGAAGTGCCTTCCACGTAGGGCTGATTTCAGGTTTCTGAACATAAGGTAGTTGCTGCTGGCTAGGTCTGGGCTGTAGGATGGTCGATTCAGCTGTTCAAGTCCACATTCGTGTTACGTATGTATACGTATGGGTGGCTGCAATCATGTACAGGAAGTGTGTGAGTGGCTTTGCGTAGAAACGCATGAGCAGAGCTGTCAGTGTATTCCCATGTACGGGCCGGGCATGGTGGCTCTGTCCTGGTAACATTGCCTTGGTGATTTACATCCACGAGTCCTACCTTAACATTGGTTGCAGAGCGTGGTTTATAGTTCCCAGGCAAATGACAGGACATAAATAGCTAAATAGTGAAGTGAAATGAATAATTAGCGTAGTATGCAGTAAAACAATATGGCGACAGGAAATTACAGAATTCCTCCGGTGTTTCTCGACGACAAGCCTTACAGTCGATGGGTGGAAGAAGGGAAAGTGTGGCAAACAGTAACAGACTTAGTTGAAGAAAAACAAGGTGCGGCTATAGCTCTTTCATTACCAGAAACGGATAATATACGTGATAAAGTTTTTAATGAACTTGGAGTGGCAAAACTTGGCGATAAAGATGGCGTGAAATTACTTCTTGCATTCTTGGATGGAATTTACAAGAAGGATGAGATTATGGCAACGTATGAGGTATACAGTGACTTTGATAGATTTAAAAGATCGACAAACATGAGTATGGAGTCGTATGTTTCAGAATTTGAAAAACTTTACAACAAAACCAAGAAATTTGATATGACACTTCCAGAATCAGTGTTAGCTTTTCGTTTACTTGATGGTTCTGGTTCAGAACATAAAGACAGACAAATAGTTCTCACAGGAGAATATTATAATGATACAACTACTCTCTTCAAACAAATGTCTTTATCATTAAGAAAATTCTTTGGGAAGCAATCAATGCCAAGCTCAACTTTTTCTAATCCATCCATTAAACTTGAGCCAGTGTATTTGGCAGATGAAACAGTTTATTACACACGTGGCCGTTTATATGGACAATGTCGCAGTAGGAATATTTCCCAAATTCCAGACAAAGGGGTAGAGGACATAGAATTCTTAATCCGTTAGGAGAAGATGGACCTCAAAGGTGTATTATTTGTGATTCAATATATCATTTTGCTAGGGACCTAGTCCAGATGCCTATGAAATTATGAAAGGTAATGAATAGGCAGTACTTTTCACAGGAAATGAGAGAACAGAAATGCAAGTGTTGATGTGCGAAGCAATGAATGCTGCAGTTTTGGATAGTGGTTGTACTTCAACAGTGGCAAGTGAGATATGGTTTGACAACTATGTTGACAATTTAGATAAAGATCAGCGCAAGAAAGTAACTGTTTGTGAAAGTGATAAAGTCTTCAGATTTGGTGGAGGAGAAAAATTAAAATCAATCAAGAAAGTTACTATTCCATGTAAAATTGCAGGACAGAACTGTTCGATTACAACTGATGTTGTGAATATAGTGATATTCCCCTTCTTCTTGGGAAATCAGCCATGAAAGAGGCCTGTGTTGTACTTGATCTTGAAAATGACAGAGCAAACATTTTAGGAAAAGAAATTTAATTGCAGTGTACCTCTTCAGGACATTATTGTGTATCATTGTCTGTAAACACTTTATATATCCAATTGTCAGAAGATTATTCTAATGTTGCTGAAAAGTCTGAACAAGAAAAGAAGAAGATTGTAACCAAACTTCACAAACAATTTGGCCATCCATCAAGCCACAGACTGAAACTTCTTTTACAAGATGCAGGCTGCAATCAAGAAGGCATTGAGAATTTAGTTGAAGATGTGACTGTTACTTGTGACACATGTAAGAAATTTAAGAAAACTCTCCCCAAACCAGTTGTTTCTTTACCATTGGCAACACATTTTAATGAAGTAGTGGCACTAAACTTGAAAGAATGGAAAACTGGAATATATTTCCTTCACATGGTAGACCTAGCAACCAGATTCAGTTTGGCAACAGTCATTTACAACAAGGTGCCTGAAACCATTGTAAATAAAGTCCTTCGACTTTGGATAGGAAGTGGTTTTGGAGTCCCAGGGAAAATTCTTACAGACAATGGTGGTGAGTTTGCTAATGATATTGTCAGAGACATGGCGGAAAATCTAAACATTCAAGTGTGTACTACTGCAGCCCAGAGTCCTGGGCAGAATGGAACTTGTGAAAGGAATCATGCTGTTCTTGATGATTGTGTACAGAAAATGTTAGCTGACAATCCAAAACTTGATCTAGAAACTGCAATAGTGTGGGCAATAAACGCAAAGAAATCTCTTCAAATTGTATATGGATACAGTCCCTATCAACTTGTCTTCGGATGCAATCCCAACTTGCCATCAGTGCTTATTGACCGCCCGCCTGCTTTGGAAGGAAAAACTGTGAGCGATATATTCGCTAAACATCTGAATAGCATTCACAGCAGTAGGAAGGCTTTTGTTAAGGCTGAATCATCAGAGAGAATAAGACGTGCCTAGTTTTTGTCAGACAAACACAAATCCTGTTTTAATGAAGAGGAAAAACAATGTGAAGAAACTACTGTTGAAAATCAAAAACCAGAAGAAATCTTGAAGGATGATTGTCAAGACATAAAATCTCGGTCACTTGATCATCCAAGCCAAGTTACCAAGTCAGCATTTCCAAAACCTTGTATGGAAATAAGATATTTACCTGTGGGAAGTGATGAATGGGTTTCCGCAACAGTGATTAGTCGTGGAGGTACGGTGAATGGAAGGAACAAAGCTTGGGTTAATTAACATCAAAGACTCTGGCAGCAAAGAGATTAAATCCCTTAATTTTTAGACGGGAGTGACATCATGGGAATTAAATCAACCTTTGCAGGATGACAGGAACCCTCCTGAAGAAAATGCCCTTGGAAGTCAGGTTTTTCTTGCTGTCTCAAACAGTGTTGATGGTGTAAAACAAACAGAACTGGACAATTGGAAAAACTTTAATGTCTATGAAGAAGTTCCTGACCATGGCCAGCAGAAAATGTTGACAAGATGGGTTCTGACTGAGAAACAACAGGATGGGAAACTGATAAACAAAGCCAGACTAGTTGTTCGTGGATTTCAATTACAAAGCGATTCACCAACCACAGGGAAAGATACTCTCAAAATTCTGTTATCTCTATCGTCAACTTTTGGGTGGGAATTAAACACCATTGATATCAAGGCAGCCTTTCTGCAAGGGCACAACATTGATCGTGACCTATTGAGGCTGATGCACAAGGAAGTTCGTGGAAATTGAGAAAGTGTGTATATGGTCTCAATGATGCATCTAGGAAATGGTATTTTAGTGTTAGAGAAGAATTGCTGAGAGCAGGGTGTTTGCAGTCTACTATCCAACTCTGTTCTACTGGTACAGTGATAAGTTAGAGGGCGTTTTCCTGATGCATGTGGATGATTTTTTATGATCTGGAACACTCTTATTTGAAACAACAGTCATTGATGCAATAAGATCTACATTTAGGATTGGAAAGGAAGGGAAATTGATGTTCAAATACATTGGGATGGAAATCAAACAAACTGAAGGCATCATACTTGATCAGTGGTCTTATATCACTGGAATAGAGCCAATACCTTTATCGACAAGTCGCTCAGCGCAAAAAGATGATGATCTCAATGAAGAAGAAATAGGTCATTTGAGAAGCTTGACTGGACAGTTAAGTTGGGTAGGAAACCAGACAAGGCCTGATATTTGTTTTGATTTCTTGGAACTTAGCACAGCCATAAAGCACCCGCGAGTCTTGGACATTCTTAGGGCTAATAAGACACTGAAGAAGTTGAAATTCGAGAATTATCCTCTCTACTTTCCAAAGTTTGATATTTATTCAGATTTGAGGATAAAATTATTCTGTGATGCATCATATGCTAATCTTAGTGATGGAGTTTCAAATGCTTGTGGGTTTATCATTCTATTGACAGATGACAGGTGTCAAAGTTCCCCTCTTGCCTGGAAAGCTAACAAGATACATAGACTAGTGAGAAGTACATTGGCAGCTGAGGCTTTAGCTATGGTGGATGGCTTGGATACTGCTTGTTACCGTGGGTATCTCCTCAATGAAGTTCTCTTCAGAAGAAATACCAACGTGATCTCAATTGATTGTTTCACTGACAACAAATCCTTGTTTGAGAACATTCATTCAACAAAACTTGTAAGTGAGAAACGTTTACGTGTTGACATTGCCAGTATAAAGCAAATGTTGCAACAGAATGTAGTATCTAACATTCAATGGGTAGAAACAAATCAACAACTCTCAGGCTGTATGACGAAAAATGGAGGAAGTGCCTCTAAACTTCTTGAGTGCCTGCGATCAGGAAAGCTATCATATATTTGACTGTAGAAGCCATGAGACATTATGCACTTTCCTGAATAACTGCATCTTATATTACCAGGACTTTCAATATTGTAAGAAATACAAATAACCCAAAAAAATAAATGTACTTTAATATGTTTGGATGTTTTATTTCAGGTTTATAATTTCATAACAAAAACAAACAAAAGAACATTGGGAGTGTGTTAACGTATGTATACGTATGGGTGGCTGCAATCATGTACAGGAAGTGTGTGAGTGGCTTTGCGTAGAAACGCATGCGCAGAGCTGTCAGTGTATTCCCATGTACCGGCCGGGCATGGTGGCTCTGTCCTTCTCTCTTGGAATAAATAATGTCCTGGTAACATTGCCTTGGTGATTTATATCCACGAGTCCTACCTTAACAATTCTGCCTGTGCAACTCTAGACTTGTGAACTGGAGCATTGTCCTGCAAAGCAGAACACCACGTGACAGCATTCCACAGCGTTTCTGCACTATTTCTGCATTAGGTATATCTGTGGGTTTGCATCAGTCCTTGGTAAGGAAGTTGATTATGTTGTTCATGTTTGAGAAAATCCATGATTAAGGAGAGCCCTAGGTCAATGCAAATAACTGTTGTGTCTAAAAATTGTTTTAACATGTGTCAATATTATATTTTTACTAAATCAACAACTGCTATAAGCTGATACTGTTTATGCAAAACTCCCCTCGTAACTTCTAAAGTAATCATCTGATTTTATTCAATTAACAATTATTAATTCCATTAACAATTACCCCAATTTCTACGCTGTCTACACCATTGATGCCTGTTTGCCGGCGAGTTAATTGATGCACATAACGTGGTCCTCCCGCATGCAAATGGGCTGCAAGTAGCCGATTTCTAATTATTGGGGGTGTAACTCAAATTTCTGTAACTTGGTACAAGTTTACAGAAAGCTGATTGGCTGTTAGGCTTGATTTTGCAGGCCCGGGATACCAATGTTTCAATTCTGGGCTCGTGTAGTTGCTCTAGGACGACCTGAACAAGGTCTATCATCAACATTGTGTGTTTCTTGGTACCGGTACAACTGTCTGCTGATCACAGACTGTGACACATTAAGCATGTTGGCTACTGGTCTCTGTGTAGGACCCATTAGAAGCGAGCCAATAAAGCATGCAGACATTCGTCATGTTGAAGACGTCTCATTGCAAATTTAACATAACACGCCAAGCAAAGATACATTAAACAGTAAATGTTATGCAAGAACCAATAGGAAAGTGAACATTGATGTGATACACGAGCACCTGACACTTGACATCAACCCATCAAATTTAACAAAAAATCCCTCCCATGTGTATGAGGCTATTGCGTGTCACAGCTCAGTGGTTCAGTTTCATTATTGTCCCTAAATTTGTTTCTTTACCTAAAATATACACATTAATTGGACTACTTAGACACCATCTATACCCCGGTTTAGGATAATCAGACGGTTTGGTGCCAGTGTGCCTACATACCAATGCGTCTACATCCCAATGTGCCTAAAAAAATGTGTAAGCACATTGGTGACTGAAAAAACATCCCCTTCTCAGAAAATGGTTATGACCCGTATGCCAACAGTTGTTTCCTATCAAAGCAATTTTAAGTTGATTAAAGAGTAGCAGTGTTAACAAAACGTGGGACTGGGGAAAGCCTTGACAAAATCATTGAAGCATGGCTGGAAGCCACGCACATACTAAACCGATCAGCAATTCACCAATTACTGATTCAGAGACAACCACGTGCACATCTTCTGGATTAGATAACACTACTTATTAAGTTTGACATATTTGACTCCAACAACATACTCTGCAGCCCTTTAACTTGATAAAATATAAAATCCCTTAAATTCTTGTGTTGGGGATATAGCTTGACCATGTCTGATAATTGTTTAATTTGAAATATAACATTAAACTGTTTATATCATACATACATCATACATGTTATTGCTATTTTTTACCTTTGAAGGCAAAGCTTTATGCAGACTTAAGTTTTTAACATGAGATTAGTTCAATCAATATTAACAGCAAGAGTTTGATATCTCAAATACAACAAATTCATTGCCATGATATAAGATAAAGATAAGATAAAGCCACTATAAATCAAATAATAAAAACATTGAAATGATCAATTTACATTGCACAGCACAGCTCATTTGTAGGAGATTAAAGTGCAACTCCCAGGTGATTTTGCTCCAAAATTTTCCGTCTTTATACACTTTGCTTGGCATGTACATCTAATAGACGTGAAAAACATATTCATTAGTTAAAAGTCATCAATATCACAAATACCTTAGCTATTCGGATGAAGGATGTTTTTAGCAAATCGTAAAGGAAGTTGAAAACTGTACCGTTTACGTCGCTGTTTTGACGTGTCGGCCATCTTACTTTACGGAAAACACCGGGAAAACCTCGATTTCGTCCTATGGAATGTGTGACATCACCTGTGTAAAACAGATGGCCTCTGTCGTATCTTTACACTGTCAGACAATGAAATAGCGCGGATTGTAGGAGCCATACCAGTTGACCAATTCATTTAAAGATTGGCAAGATATCTCCTTATGAACTTCTGACGCAATAGTAAAAAGGAAATAAAATAAAAATGACGATTAAGTTTAACTAATATCCATTACATAACCCAGAAGTGAGTCTCTTCATACATTGAACTCGAACATCAAAACAGTACTAATTTCGGTCGCAAAGACATCGGGTAACATACGTGTTTTTACAAATACCCTTGCCAATGTAAGGACAAATGATTATTTAAACAAACATATGTTGTGTAACTGTATTTTTGTCGTTTGATTTAGCGAATACGGCTCGTTACGTAAGTCAACTTGCACGTACGTACAACGCAGCAATATACACGAGTGTGAAATACCATTCAATGTATCGTGGACAGATTCAAAATGAAATTACCAGCTGCATACTTTTTACTTATTACAAAATTGAAAATTATGATAACATTTTACGAACGCATAGTAAAATCATAATAACTTGTGGTTGAATCTGGCAATTTTTTTCAATTATTTGCTGATTTCGCTAAATGATTTATTTGTGCATGGCCGATGTTCGATATGGAATTTTTATTGTAAGCTTTCAATATTTTAAAATCCATGACAAGTCTTTATTTTTTTCTGACCAAATACAAAAATTATCAAATATTCTGAACCTTTATTCATTCATTCGTCCATTTTTCATATTACCTTTGTTGGAATTGGAAATAAGCTGATCAATCGCCCTTCATATATTCACTAGGAATTAGGATAACATTTTTTTTAAATAAGTTTATCAAAATATATGATATAACAAACAATGTTTTGACAAAAGAAATACAGTGAAATAATGTTCAAAAAATTGGTGCAATTAAATTTTCTTTCTTTTTTGGTGTTGCAATAAAAATAGATAAATTACTATTTAAAGTTTACAAATAAAAAATAAGAATTCTCAAGCACAGTGTTTTGTTTGAGATGTTATTTACTTGCATATTGACAGCACACAAAATTCCCTTGTTTGCTTTAATTGCTATTTTTCTTCTAAATATTAACTTTAACTAAGCATTGCCTTATACAATAAAATAAACTGCTATGAATGCTGAATAAAGTCATGCATTGATGTCTATAACCAAGATATTTAACTAATGACACTGCATATTCAATAAAAAAAAAATACAATTTTTGTTCAGTCATGTAAAGACATCTTCTGTGTACAAAAAAAGTGTTTTTGTTTCCAGACCCTCCATCCCAAATATCATAAACTGTCACCATTCTGTCACAGCATTAAAATATTGCTCAAGTGAATACTATTTTGACACATTAATAAAATATAGATTATAAATGCATGTGATAAGATTCATATTACAAAAATAAAATAAACCATATATTTTTGTATATCAGTCTTAATGTTATGCTATTCGAAATTAAAGGGGGAAAATGCATTGAGATGATTGACTTAATTTTGAAAGTCAAGTTTGGCACACAGAATTATTTGGCTTGACATAATTTCCAAGCTTTGCACAAAATTATATTTAATTTCCTGATTAAGGAGAATAGTTTAAGCAATGTTTGATATTGAATCTGATTGAATAAATTATATTTTATAAATCACTTCTGTTTAAATAATAATAAATTTATTTGATTCACTTTATTTCGCTTTGTATTTTATAGTTCATTTACAAAAAATGTTGAAATAATTAAAGTATATATCATTTTGAAATTTAGAGTTGAAAGACTAAAATGTAAATGGGGTCATCTGGTTATTTTTCACTCTTTTGAAAATTATAATATCAACAACAAATTATCTGTGTTCATATCATATATATGATTTTGTAATTTAATCAAAATCCCCAATACAACAAATTTAACTTCACCGATTGTTCAAATGTTTTTTTCATACACGTGTACTGATGTAGATTGAGGCCGCCTTTCGAAAGTCACCGCAGCGAAATAAAAACAAAACTCGGCGACTGACGAGAGCTGCGTTCGAGAGACTTACGATGACAAATCAGCTGTTTCATTGAGGCTGAAAAAAGAAGTGATATTGATACATTCGACAGTAAACTGACGAAGAAAAAAATTATTTTGAAGATTTAGGAAAATTATAACAAGGAGTCACTCACCGG
Organism: Phorcus lineatus; assembly: GCA_921293015.1. Taxonomy (NCBI): domain Eukaryota; kingdom Metazoa; phylum Mollusca; class Gastropoda; order Trochida; family Trochidae; genus Phorcus; species Phorcus lineatus. Next base: position 16,126,747 of record OV121089.1, read on the forward strand.
CGTTTTTAATTGGGTGCATTACCCGTGTAGACACAGTGTAAAGCAGTGGTTTGAGACGGCGAATTTATCATACGAATTGTTTCCATAATAACGTGTAAAGGTCGTAAAAAGGGTTTTTCCTTTTTTCTAAATTTTCGTACAGCACTTGTATTTAAAAAACATCACCCTAAAACGTTCTGAGTTTTCAATAGCTAAGAGAACACGATCACCTAAATATGAAATGTGGTGTTGTTTACTTTGCTATGGCGGCTACGTCACGTGTCTTTTCCACAGTTGACGTCACATCCGGTTGATTTCACGGAACAACACGATCGGAAAGGCAATTTACTATCCTTTTTTCAATCGAAATTATTTACATAATCAAGTTATCTAAACTTGTTAAAACCTGACGTAAAATCAATTCAAGAAGGATATATTATGAAAATATGCACGTAAGTGTACAATTTGGCTTAGTTAAATAAGGTGATTTTACCCAGGAGCCCAACTTTAAAAGCGTGTTAGCCATGCATAGCTGTCAGTTAGCAGAGGGCGTTATATAGAGGAGGCTTTGTAGAGGTAGTAAACTTTAACATTAGATAACATCTGCTTTTCTAATTAATTCAAGCAGGTCAGATTTTAAAGCTGTACAAAAATTAACAGTTTATGAAAAATATAAAAATGTGTGAATATCTCAACTAAAATATAATAAATAAAAACTAAAAATTTCTAGAAACTTATTAGATACGTTAAGAAATTTTCTAGATCTATTATAGAAACTTTCTGGATACATTCTATAAATTTTGTAGAACTGATATAGAAACTTTGGTGAACGTATCTACAAACTTTGTCCAACTGATCTAGAAATTTGGTACTTTGATTCTTAATGTAGTGTACCTTTAACATTGAGAGGTGACCCATCTTTTCAGAATCTGCCAATATGACCCCTGATCTGATCACCTAGGAACAACACTGTGCATAGGAAAGTTTCCAACAAAGAACATGAGTTATTGAGAATACAACTTCTGAACTATTGTTATAGTTCGTAGCGGGGGTATATAGCGGTCATTCCGTCCGTCTGTCTGTCCTTTCGTCCGGTTAATTTACTAAAAAAACATTAGGTCTAGATTAACCAAACTTTGCACACTTGTTAACCATAACCATGTCTACAGTTTTGACCACTTTTGAATTTTCTGGAATTTTTTTGTGGTTTCCATGGAAACGTCATTTTTTGGACTTGGTTATATGGTTTGCAATTGGGACAGATTTTCTCAGAAACTATTATACCTAGAGGAGTGAAATTTTGGTTATTGATACACCTGATGATACTCTTGATCGAGTTCGAAAGTCATTGCCGAAATTTTATTTTTTAAAGAGTTGTGGCCCTTGATTGCTCAATTGGACTTGGAGTGATTAACAGATATGTTCCTCCAATGGGGACAGATTTTCTCAGAAACTATTACACGTAAAGTAGTGACAACTTGGTTTTGGATACTCTTGATGATACTTTTGATTGAGTTCAAAAGCCATTTGCTAAAAGTTATTTGTGACAGGGTTATGGCCCTTGCTTCTGAATTGGACATGGAGTGATTAACAGGTCTGATGCTTCAATGGGGACAAGTTTTCTCATACAGTATCACACTTAGGTGAATGAAATTTTGGTTTTTGACACACCTGTTGATGCTTTTGATCGAGTTCGAAAGCAATTTCCGAAATAAAAGGAATTAATTAATGTAAAATGAACTGCATTTACCTGTGAAGGTCATTGATGCATTGTTTATTTTGTGATGATCTTAGCTTTATGGCACAAAACATGGGACTTTTATATGATAAACCGTGTTTACATGTGAGTTTGGAAGAGGGAGAAGAAATCAGATGAACTGCAGGGGTATGTGAGCCATGCTCACTTTTTTCTTGTTCAATATATTTCACACTTTTGCTACCTGGCAGGGATATAGGCTACCCTGTCTGCTTGTAATCCCTAGTTTATTGTTTTTGGTTAAGGAGAATAAGGTTGCCATCCCCGTAAACCTATTTTTCACCAGAACATGTGCATCAAGAATCTAAAAATGTTGTTTACATACTCCTTGGCATGGAAATATGAATTACAAATTTGGTGACTCTGTGACCCCTTAAAAAGGCTTCTAAGGCCACACCAGTAAAATTTATTTCCATTTTCTTCTACAGAACTAAAGATCCTTGAATCTGAAATTTTGTTGTACAGACTTCTTAAAAAGTGGAAATTATTAATTGTTGATTTGGTGATTATGAATACTATACTGACAAATGTCATGGTTTTTTTATATCTTATAGCCTGTTAAAGATTAGAATAGATATCTAATGTTGATTATGATAATTATATCCCGACCAGCATATCCGACCGTGCACCTATCCGTCAGTCACATTTTTATTCTGCTCATTACTGTGACTTCATTACTTAAACTTGTTCTCTAGGACCCCTGTTTCTTGAGATGTAAAATCTTGTGTACCATGGCCACTGCTGGTTATATATGTGCCAATAGTTGCACACACTACCAATGCAATAAATGGTGCCACTTGGAATTGCTTTGCAGAATGTGCGGGTGCGGGGAAACTTTGGATCACGTCTGTTTCTATATGCGGAGGGCCATCAGCACAGCGAAGCAGCAGAGGCAGCCAGTGACCTGACTCGTGAGATCCGAGATTCATTCAGCCATCTCCCATTCCACACAACCTCTTCTGACAGTGACAGCGATGAGACACCTGCAGCCACAGTAACCACCTCCAACACTGGTGAAGGGGACACCCAGACACTGCCAGCTCCAACCCCTCAAGGACCTACTACCACACTGCCACGCAAAGGTAAGATGAGCCAAGTGGGGAGACTCTACTGCTTTATTCACCCCAAGCAAGTAGAGATAGAGCAGTCATGGTTAAATCTTGGTAGGTTACATTAATCATTAGTTGTATATAAATTTATGTGTTCTTGAAATTGCTACAGATTATAGTTACGAAGTTGGGATGGAGGGGGCAGAGGGGGATATTGAAATGGGCTCTGTCCGTACAGACGTTTTAAACGGAGCAGTACTAAAAAACTATAAAACCTAGCTTAAAGAAACTTGGTATGTACAGTTATTAAGTCATTATGCGTAGATGTGTTTTGGTTTTTTTTAATTATTTTGGAAATTTATTTTTTGCGGTTTCCATGGAAACGAAACTAAAAATTTGGTTTCTGGAGCAAAACTTAAAAACTATATGACAAAGCACAACAAAAATTGGTATATGGAATAGTCAGCATGTTTAGTTGGGCCTTTTGGGGTTTTTAGTTATAACTTGTTCTCTATTCATCACACCAACTTCTAAATGCCTCACAAAGAAAAAAAATAAACATAGTCATAAATCCTTTTTAGCTCATCTGACCTGAAAGGCTTATGATGATGGGCTTATGGCATGGCACGTTGTCAAACCATCCATTGATTTTTCACTATATAATCTTCTTAAGAACCACATGTTCATTTCATTCTGTGTAGACCAGTTTCTTTCCTTATATTCTTGAAAACAAAGCAAATAGTCTGACATCTAAGTCAACAATTTTTGCACCAATATCAGTTAAGGAGATTCCATGGTCAGGGATGAGTCTGCATCTCAATCCAATGCAACACATGTTAAACATTTTAAACTGTCTTGTCACACAAAGTGACCTTGTCATGTCACACAGAGTTACCAACATGTCCATACTCTTAATGATTTGACTGCAGCTATGCTTGAGGAATTGAAAACCATTCCTCACAATCAAATACGTCTGGAATCAGTTGTTCATGCACAGTGAGGTCTCGGAATTTATCCATGGATAGTCAATAATCGGACTTAAAGGACATTTTGCTTTGTTTTTGTAAACAATATGTTTTAATGATACTGACATTTATGCCACTAAAGGCAATGTGTTTGTATTAAATGATGTCAATTAGTCAAATCTTTGCTTTGTAGAAATAAGCCTGAGTATTTATAGTACCTTTGTTGAGGAATTCTTCTCATACGGATGAATATGATATTTATGATGTTATAGGACATTAAAGTTTCAGCATCAGATAAATAAGGGTTGATTAATATACATACATATATGATGAAGTATTGACTTCCAGTGAGAGAATTTGAATGCTTTGTGCAGAGTACATTGCGGAAGAGAGTCTGGTGTACAAACTGAAGCCCAGCTACAGCTATATGTGCAGCACCGGCCCAGGGGCGTGGCCAGGGGCAGGGCGGGGGCGGGGTAGCGGAGGGCCTCATCAACCAGAGGAGGAAGAATCTGAGGGAGAGGTGGAGGAAGAGGGCACCACTGAGGACCACTACGCTTTACTTGTCCGCGCCTGGGAACAAAAGGTCTTCCCTGTTGTACGTCGCCGCTTCCGCAATGAGGCTGAGAGAAAAGATGGACTGGAGCAGATACGAGGTGCACTTCAGCTAGGTATACTTCCATTTGCTTTTTTTTGTAGGGTCAAACTTTCCCATGCTGAATATACAGCCCACTACCATTTGTTGTTATTCAAAATCAATTAACAAAATATATATCTGACTTCCAACTCTCCCCATTCTATCTTGCATACATAGTTTCATTCAGTACAATATCAACCCGTTACACATTACATATTGGCTAAATAGTAGCTATACAAAACAGTTCATCTAGCATCTGTAAGGATGTCCACGGGTATGTATGGTTCAACTGGAATGCATAGATCAATGTCCACTTGTTCACATTCACAATATATACCTCTCACGGTGTCACAGTCACTCACTAGACGCCTAAACATCAGCAGTCCAGAAATGCAAGAAGAAGTCCCGAGGTCCCACTGGTCTGGTGTTTTACAACGGGTAGAACGTCGACCAGGCACAGTAGTGGGGCTGCACTATACCCAGACACTACACAATATGAATACATCATGAGACACTATACCCAGACACTACACAATATGAATACATCATGAGACACTATACCCAGACACTACACAATATGAATACATCATGAGACACTATACCCAGACACTACACAATATGAATACATCATGAGACACTATACCCAGACACTATACAATATGAATACATCATGAGACACTATACCCAGACACTACACAATATGAATACATCATGAGACAGTATTTATCATTCAACTCACACGAGCATTACAGCTCAGAAACATTAACACTTTATATCATCATGCAACAAACTACAAGAGTAAGTGCTTAGAATGATTAACACTTTACATAATCATTCAAAATACTGTAAGTGAAATTGCTCAGAGATTAATACACTTGAGCAAATACAACATAATATCAGAACAACTCATGTTATCCATTTCACATCAAATATTATGCATGATGTCAATGTAAGATCAAATACTGACTGTACATTGAATAACATTATGTACATGTGAGGCATGTTTTCTTCAATATTAATTGAACCATGATATTTCTCTACATGAACATTCATGTTACAACAATGATGAATCAAATGATATTCATGCCAAGAGAATACACCAGTTGACTTGTTCAGTCAAACTTCCTCAGAGCTCGAGATAAGCTTTTGGCTATGTGGGTATGATACCCAGATTTTTTAAACTGTGTGGGTATTTCAAATATCAAATGGGTATTCATACTTTTTGATACCCACCAATTTTTCGACATCTGGGTATTCGTTACATACGTAAATAACTTAAACATGTTATTAAAATCTAATCAAAAATAAAGACAAGTTATATTCACGTGTTAATTTTATTTCCATAACCAAATTCTGAACATTAAGTTTCATCAACCTCCGTTAAACATTTTCTATAAAGAGATATGGGAAAAGTTAACTTTCTGTTTGTAAATGATCAGTAATAACAGAACATATTATTAGACGTGTGCAAAATGATGAAATTTCTTTTCAAAGGCAACTGATTGAAAACTTGTACGGCAAAACGTCAGAGCATTTATTAACTGAGTCGACATTGATATGTGATTGTTACCAATAATAAATTAATCTAAACACGCTTGCGAATATCCCTGACCGAATTTCTTTTTTACCAGCAACTCTCGTGTTTTCTTGCATCATCTTCATAAAAAATGCCATTATTACATTCTACAACTATACATATATATATTGAAAATACGTTCTCAATATTAAAATATGTCAAATGACTATTTCTATGTGCTGGTCCTAACTAAACCTTTTTCGAGCCCTAAATCTCACAAGCCAACACTGACGAAACGCCGTTGGGAAAATAAAGTAATCATGCTAGTCTCGTGTGCACATTCAAAGTAAGCAGGCCCCAATCTTGGATAAAACAAATGTTCAGTTATGTGAATTGGAGCGAGTTCTAAATGGTGTTCAGAGTAGTAAACGAAGCCGCTTTGCACAAACTTGACAAAGCATTGCTCTGAGTAGATGTAATAATTAGTAGTAATTATTTTGATTTTTTTAATAACACGATACGCATTATAAATTTTATGTATTGGGTAAATACGCATTGCTAATTTTTGAAGATTTTTAGTGATTTTCATTACGCAGACAATTTAATTTTCTTGCGTAGTTTGACTTTTCTTCTGAGTAAAATACGCAAATACGCAGCTTATCTGGAGCTCTGCTTCCTCTCATGACTGTACCCAGCAACCTTTCCCAACCACCTTTTATCACTTTCATGCATGCTTTTCCCACACCTTGCATGCTTCTCTCACATCATCTAACCATACTGATATTTGGCTACAGATAAACCAAATTATAATGTGATCTTGACAATATGCTTACCTGGGACCATTTATAAAATAGAAAGCATAATGAGCTAATAATCTTCACAACGTCACGGCTGAAACAAATAGATTTCCAACAATGGTAAACTCCTCTCAACCATTTACAAGTAAAAAATCGTATTTTCAATTTACTTCGATCGCGATACCTATAAGCACAGATGGTCTCGAAAGGTTGTGGAAGGATTTGTGGAGATGATGTGGAAGGGTATCTTTTGTCTGTAAAGCAATAAAATATTTGAAACAGTGTTGCGGCAATGTGTTAGCTTCCCAGTCCTTCTGGTGGAGACCCTTCCGCAACATTGCCACAAGATAATTTACCCAGTGGAGATGATTTGGAAGGGTATCTTTTGGCTGCAAAGCAATCAAATATTTCAAAAGGTGTTGTGGCAACATATCAACTACCCAGTCACCTTTCTGGAAACCCTTCTGCACCATTGCCACAAATTTGCTCAAGATAATTCATTTAAAAGTGTAACTTTCCTGTGAGGGAGAAATGGGAATGAAAAGTAAAGATGCTTTGGAAGGGAATTTAGTAAGTTTAGCAAGTAATGCATTGTGCAAAAGCATAAAGCATGCAACTTATATATTAATATAAAACATTTAACCAGCCTGTGCAGATAAACATAAGTTTATTTGAATACCGCTATGAGATACAACAACAAAAATGACATGCCATGGTCAATTTATTAAACATCATTTTAAAGTGCCGAATATATTTATCATTATATCTGGTTCATTGTCTTAAAAAGTCACTTATTTACTCTACCTCTTAAACCTGTAGAAAATGATATTTAAGTAAAGTTTCGGAAGTGGAGTTTTCATTTTTTTTCAACCATTCAGACTTTGTAAATACATATGTAAATTAAAGTCGGTGCAGTTGTGCTCATAATATTTACCTAGTGTAAAATATATGTAAAATATGAGAAAATATCACCCTGCATAGATTTTATACAATTACAATTCATTTGGATATGGTTGGAAGAAAAGAGGTACCGTATTCGACTTAATAACCGCCCACTCCCCTATAAGCGCCCACCCACCACGTTTGTGACTGAACAATATGCGTCCTGATTTAGCGCCCACCTCTCAATATTGCTTACCTTGCATGCTGATTCATTGAGGAAGGTTTTTCAGTCTTGCAATAAGTCTTTTACTTCCACTAAAGTGAAGAATACAGGGTATTTCAAGACTCCCAGCCACCATCAAAATGATAAAAGTTATAAAACCATATTTCAAAGACATGTGTATCGTAAGAAAACACTTTCAAGACTAAACTTGAGGAAATATTTTATCGTTTTAATTAGCGCCCCCTTTTACCAATTTTATAAGCGCCCCGGGCGCTTATCACGTCGAATACGGTAATATTATGTTTTATGACTTAGAAATATGAACAACTTGAGAGAAGATTCTTCTATGAAAGAGCACATTGATGATTGAAGAAATATATTGGAAATGGTAATATGACAACATACCTCCCCAAAGTTTTTAAGCTTCTGTACAATTGTTGCAAAAAAAGGTTTCTTGTTTTGTTTCTTTGTTTGTACGTTATTATGACTTATCTAGATATATTTTTCTATCAACTGAAACTGAAGCAAAGTTTTTTTAATTTTGGTCAACTTGACACTTATAGTACTTGGAAAATAATGTTATTCAGACTTCTTTTTTTAAAAAATGTAATAGCCAACTGTGGATTTCTTGTATCTTAATTAATGTGACGATTGTTTGATTAAACATATTCTTTATTTTGCCTGTAACACAAAATATATAATATTAAAAAAGAAATAAAATAAAAAAATGTATCAATTTCAAGTGTATAATTTCAGGCATATATTTAGATGGATACACGGTATATCTATCACGTTTGTGGTCGATGGATATTTACTGTAGAGTTTGTAAAGTTTATAAGTACTGTAAAAACTAAATAATAAAAAAAAATTTTAATCACTATTTCAATTTTGAATGTTTCATAGAAATGTATGTTTTCAAACAGAATTATCACGAAATATTTTTTGTCAAACCGTGTGTAATGACGCCATCGTTTTGTGTTATGTTAGAGAAAACGATGTGTTTACTCAAATTCTGAATATCGAAAGATGAGATGTGTGAAAACTTGATGCCGACAAGGTTATTTTTGATAATATCAAAACAGCAGTAAATGCATCGTTTAGTCAATATATGACTGCTGCAATTTTTTTTATATCAATGAACATTCACTGTGACAAGCTTTCAGTCTTTGAAAGAATTTTATCAGTGCACTACAATTTTTCTCTGGTAAAAAATCTACTGCTTTTGACGTAAAACATATGCCTAAAACAGGATTATTTATAGAAGGAGAAAAAAGCATATGAGCATCTAAGATTATTGGGCTTCCTATTGAAACGATCAGCAGTTTTTATGAGCAGCAGTTATATAAAAAAGGAAACAAAATTTTGGGTGATTCTTCTCATCCACTTTTCTTGGAATATTCGACATTACCTTCTGGACGTAGGCTGCGTATGCCGACTTTTCGAACAAACAGGTTCCGCCGATCATTCATTCTGTGCAGCATTAGAGAAATAAATTCTGTCTGATTCTTCTGATGTTGCATCACGTTTTTCATGTATACGTAAATTATCTAACCTAGTCAATGTTAACTGTTTTGGACATGAATTGTTTTGAATATTATGTTATTATTTGTCTTCACATTTCTGGAGAATTGTAATTATAACGAAACAAATTTCCCTTTTGAATGTACCTTGCTGTTCGGTGATCCTTATTTGTAAATTTGGGACATTTTGGGACCGTCAAATATGGGTATTCATAATTTGTATGGTTCATATGATTAAAAGGCGTCCAATTACAAGGTCGCATGTTTTTTGGACGCAAGCTCTCCACCCGACATAATTTGCAGCAAAAAGCTAGCTTTAGGTCTGATATCTAGTGAAGTGCACATTCAATTTGGTGTATATTCCATTGGTTTAACCAGACTGATCATTTATTTACATCTCACCTCATTTTTTAATATAAAATGCTTGAAAAAATAAAAAAAATTAAGCTACTTTGCTCGAATTACAAGAGACATTGCAATATATTCATAAATGTATGAAAAAATGTGTATGTACATTACTGAGGTTAACAAGCTGTACAGTCGATACACTAAGTTCAACTAAGAGAAAATATAATCAGGTAGGAGGAGTGGACCGTGGGGATTCAACTTTTGGCCATGATTCGAATTTTACACACGATGTCGTACATACCTGAATGGCTTCCTACAGTTGCATGTATTTGTATCAAAACGACTTTTCACACAATACAAACACAATAAAATTGCAAGGACTACCAGAAATTTTTTTGTAAATGAAAATATGATATACACTGACACTTTAATGTATTCTTCACTTACCTGTCACGTGATCTAAACCGGTCCGGGTAATGTGATGGGTACCCGGGTCGAACTTTACCCACCTGTCCCGGGTATCCGGCTTACCCATACCAACCCTAACCTGCATGTTTGATAGAATCCAAGGGTCTCATATGATATACTGAAATATACCTTGAACAATGCTGATTTTAAGTAGTAAAAATGTTGGCTAAAAAACCATAATTGAACCCACTGGACAATGGTTTATTATTTCACATGTGAGTCTTAACCTTACTATATATAATATATAATACAATGACTGATGAGCAGAGCCCATTGCTCTACTTTATCTTGTCTTTAGATGTACATTTTAGTTTGTGAAACCAATAGTTATTATCTGGTTCCATGTGATTAAATTTATAACCAGTGTGTGTAAAGTGGATATTTTTGTCAACGACGAATACAAGTTAGGTACTTATCCCATTTACTATTTCAAATGTGATTGTAGTTTACCCTTTTATGATTTACTGGTAGATTTAAATAAATACAAGAGTGCAAGAACATATGCAGGTCACTTGTCATACTCCCTTGTTGCTGCTTGCATTTTAAAGTAAAGCTTCCATCTGCAGCAGACCATATGATTACTGATGCTGAGGCAAATGCTGTATCATGGGTATAGGGGTGGAGGTTGAATATTTTTGGAAAGAAAGGCACGCTACCAATGTTAACAGTAAATAGGATGATAAATTATGTGCCTGGTAGTAAGATAGAATAAACAAATTTGGTGTCTGGCCTCATGGTATCAAATATTCGATGGATTTTGAAAATGAAAAGAGCACAACTATTTTTGCAAGCGACACATACCGTATAACACAAAATAAAGTGTGGTTTCACTCGTACAGTTTCTTTTCAACCTTAACTCAATGATTCTGGTATGTCTCGGATAACCTTATTTTCAGTTTATGTCTCCTGCTGCAAATCATGTAGCCAAGCGTCTGTCAGAATTAGGAACTGCTTGCCAAACCCTCAATACTATTTGTTTTTGGATGGTTCCAGTTCAGCCTTCATATTTTCATTACCAGTCTTGCTATGCTTGCTATTCTTGTGTGGTGGTTGTTCTATTTCATCTGCTCCCCCAGAAACAGTAAAATAGCCATTTTTCACCTCAAACACATAAAAAATTAATGTAACAAAAGTCCACTTTTCCTGTGCTAAGAGTCTATGTGGCTTCAGCTGTTACACTTATTAAAATGTTGGGTTTTTTTCAAAAAAGGTGATTTTGATTTTTAATTGTGCTCTAGGAATGACAGATATCGCTCGACAAACAGTGGAGTTTTTGTATGAGGAGAATGGTGGTTTGCCGAGGGATTTGCACCTGCCTACAATGGAGGACATCAAGGAGGACCTCAGCAGGTTCACAATCGAACGAGTCAAGAAGGGGAAGACAGTTGTTATATCCTTGTCGACAAAACCAGGGATTCCAACTTATGCAGTGGGTAGCATGATGAAAACAATTGGTTTGGCAGGAACAGTCTTGGATATTGATACGGTGAGTTTCAGTTATGTGTCAAGAAAAAATGGGCGTCAGTAGTGCATGAAGTATATTTTTGAGATAATTTTTATAGTACTTAAGGCCAGGGCTGCAGATTCAGATCTTTGCCAGCCAGACAGAAAATCACTGGAGAGGATCCTTTTCACTACTTCCATCAATGTACTCAATATGATACAATCAGATTCAACAAATACTTTTTTATCCAAGCAACAACCAAACTTTTGTGTTTTTTGGCATAAAAGGGGGACTCTGTTAGAAAACTGGTTCGACTCCTGTTCGGCTCATTACTTCTAAACTTATTTTGTAATTAGGATCAAAATTGGTATGAACTTTAACATGCAAAATCACATAAAGGTGTGTCATGAGTAACAATTTTGAAAATATTTTTGTAAAACTTTGGGTATTTTTTGTAAAATTGGGGACTCTGTCAGAAAACTGTGTCAAATTCTGTCCGGCTCATAACTTCTAAACTAAATATCTAATTTTTACCAAATTTGGTAGTGAGGTTCATAATTATTTATATTATTATATTATTATTTATTATTTATTTATTTGTTAAATTTTGGGAAAATAATTGTTGTCTTTTGAAAGAAAATTGTAGCTAGTCATGTCTTTATCATAAATTGTTCTCATTTTTGGCTTGTTAAAGATGAAATTCATCAGAAAGATCTAGAAATTCATAAATGTTGAGAAAAAATGCGATATATCTATTGAGATTTAAATGTGTATTATGATGACAAACATGATGACAAAAAGTATATCCTTTAATTTTGCGAGTTTGTTAAGATTATGTTGATTATGCTGTGTATATAGTGTTCCTTCTGTCCGTTCGTCCGTCCGTCACAAATCTTTGTCCGGAGAATATCTCCTTAACTATATATGCCAGCTTCACCAAACTTCATACACGTATCAACCATGATCCCTAGATGTGCCTTTTGAGGGTTAGACCAACAAGTGGTTTTGTATTTTTTGCGGTTTCTATGGAAAAAGGACTAAAACAGTGAATCAATCAATGAACAAGTCCTTTGTCCGGAGTATATCTTCTAAACTATACATGCTATCTTCACCAAACTTCATACACTTATCAACCATGATCAAAAGGTGTGCCTTTGAGGGTAAGACCAACAAATTTAATGATTTATATTTTTTGCAGTTTCCATGGAAACATATAATTACTAAAACAAAGTGCTTTTTCCTGAGCATATGTCCTAAACTATACATGCTAGCTTCAACAAACTTAATGCACTTATGAACCATAATCCCTATGTGAGCTTTTTGAGGGTTTGACCGACAAAGAAAGCCAGACTATAGTTTGAAGCGGGGGTATGTGAGCTGAGCTACTTCTTTACTTGCGTTACTTGAGGAGTGTTGATGGAGCTTTGAGCACTGTGTTGTGTTACTTGAGGAATGTTGATGGAGCGTTGAGCACTGTGTTGTGTTACTTGAGGAGTGATGAGTCTTATGAGTTGTGTTACTTGATGAGTGTTGATGGAGCGTTGAGCACTGAGTTGTGTTACTTGAGTGTTGATGGAGTGTTGAGCACTGAGTTGTGTTACTTGAGGAGTGATGAGTCTTATGAGTTGTGTTACTTGAGGAGTGATGATGGAGTGTTGTTCACTTTGTTGTGTTACTTGAGAAGTGATGATGGAGTGTTGAGCACTGAGTTGTGTTACTTGAGGAGGACTATGAATTCAGCGGCGTCTGTCCGTCCGTACGTACGCGCGGATTCTTGTTAACGCGATAACTCGTGAAGCTTAGCACCTAGAGTGTTCATATTTGGTGACAGCTTTGAATGGAGGAAGACTCAGACTCCAGTCGACTTTGGTGACCTTGATGTCCTTGATGTCCATGGCGGATGGCTCAGACGCCACTCGTCATTGGTGACCGTGATGTGATTTTCAAGGTCACCACAACACCTGACCACTTTGTAATACATTGTTAACGCATTATATTGTAAGCTAAGCACCTAGAGTGTTCATACTTGGTGACAGCCTTCAGTGGAGGAAGACTCCGACGCCAGTCGACATTTGTGACCTTGACCTCATTTTCAAGGTCACCACGACACTTTGACCACTTTGTAATACATTGTTAACCCGATATCTCGTAAAGCTTAGCCCCTAAATATTTCATAACGGCGGGGGACATTGCCATGTTAGTGGCAAACACTTGTTCACTTTGTTGTGTTACAGGTCAATGAGCTGGTTCAGGTGGAGAGCTATGTTCAGACTGAGGGTGTCATGGTGCGCTTCTGGTACCCTATCTCCGCCCTAGAGAAACCACCCAAGGGCTTCCGCAAGTCTTCTATCACAGGTGGACAGACACTGGACACCTCTACAATAGCTATCCATAGGTACAGTGACTGCCTATAGTGATTGTTCAGTGTGTCATGCCCATCAGACAAATAGTTTTTAATAAATCGTCTTTTATTTGTTTCCTTTTACAATAGATTATCAGATATTTTAAAGTTAAGGTAAACCTTAGCTGAGAATGGTAAGTTTTTAATGAGGTGAGGTGAGATGGTTTGGGATTTAACACTGCTTTTATGAGTATTTCACTAGTATCATGGCTGAAAGTATTATTGCAGGGAGAAAGCCTGCAACACTATTTTATTTTAATGTGAAAAAAAAGTGGTGTTCAATATTAACCCTTAAGTGGTTTAAACATGTTTTCATTAAAAAAACTCTGCTTATGTGAATGCCTCCTCAGCACATACATCAGATAAGAAAATACAAAAGAACTAGACACAACATATGACAATATAAAGCACGATCAAATTAAAGTATGTGTACAACAAGTGCTTATTTATATACATGTTCTTTGCTGTTTGACTTCATTTATAATACACTATTAGTGGTACTTATCAAAGCGTTTAGTCGAAATGATGTATTGGGGAAGGTACTTTACTATTACCCTCAATTGAACTTAAGTTCCTGAATATTATAACCGATTTTAGTTAATTTAGTTTAATTCGGGCGCTATAAATCCATAAATTCTGGGAGCGCCGCGGGCAAAATGAATACAGAACTGAAGACAAATAATTCCTCATGACATCAATAAAAAAATTATTACAATAATATGTCTAGAACGAATATTACATTTATTTTCAAAAAAACTAATTTGTATTTAAAACTTTATAAAATCATTTAATTTTTAAACTTGCATATGCAAATCATATACAGAAGTGAAGCTAATTTACCGCTCTTTAATTCAAAATAAGTTTACTTAAAATACGCCATCCTAAACAAAAGATATGAATTACAGAATCAGGGTGGTGATAAACCCCAATAACTTTCTTATCCCTACAGTCTTATTACTAAGCAAGTGCCCCCGAGCAAAAGCACAAGCTCAGCGAGTGCAGGTGTCAAATTGTTATCCTTACTGAAAAATTATGAAAATTGTTTTTCTGTCCAACTTTATAAATCTTGTAGTTTGCTTAGTACATATGCAAATAGTTGAAAGCAACTGAAGGCAATCTATTCTTCTTTACGAAGATAAAAAATTTAACAATCTATTAACCTGGGTTAAGAAAGTATTACCAACGAAAGTAGGACCTATAGTTAAAGTGATTTGACAACACCTTTTTGCAACATTTGTCGCATCATTGTCATGTGTTCTGTTTTGCTACAAATATGCAAATTATACATAGAAATGAAGAAATCTTTTTGCTTTACGATGACATAAAAATAATAAAAAAATATCTCTTGGTTTGGAATATATATTGCGCAATGAGGGTAGCCTAAGATAGAACAAATTTCGATAATTGCGAGATCAGTTGCTGTTCCTTTATTGTCTCATTATTTGCAAATTTTATATAGAATTGAAAACCATCCTTTTTCTTTATTGTAATATGTGAAATTTAAGAATTGCCGAAAAGTTTAGTTGATATTGAGTGTGAAAAAATTGTAAAGAAAGGAAAGAATAAAAATAAATCACCCTTTTGCGGCTCTTGCTGTATCTTTATTGTATATAGTGTATATAATATATGAATTTAATACCAAATCAAAGACAATTATTTACTCTTAATCACGATGTAATCAATTTCAAAATGTGCCATGCTGTTGAGAAGACCTGAGCAAAAGAAAGGTGCATGACAAAATCACCATTCAGTTCACAAGATTTGGATAGAGAAATTAGCTTTTTGTGCAGTGCGTGCTGTGGGTTTATGTATTTTTATTCGTGAAAATTTTTTATGTGGAATTATAGACAGTCTTTTTCTCTGTCTTGTGATATAAAAATTGTCAAAATATGTTGAGCAATGATGAGAAATAAGGTGTGCAAAAAAGTAATTATACTAAAAATATCTGAAAATCACCTTTTTTTGCGGCACATGGAGATATCTTCATTTCAGGTAGCGCAGATACATACGTTATATCGAAATTGAAGACAGATATCTTCTCTTTCAAATGATCCCACCTATATTGAAATCCGCCCAAGGATTCAGATCAAAGGGCGTGCTACAGGAAGGTGTACTTTTGTTGTGAGTGAATATATGCCCTCAACATTTAGAACAACAATGAAAAAGAAATTGGCGACTTAGTGAGGGCCAGATTAAAAATACAAGCTCATGTGCAATCTTCCTTCAGGTTTCACTACACTGTACAATAGCATTGATAAGTTAATGCGTGATATTTTAAGTCCAGCTTCCAGGCTCTGCCAAGGCTGACTGCAGCATAATCAAAGCGGTTTGAGTGTTAAGTATGCAAAGAATTATTTCATACTTGAATTACTAAGTTTTGATACTTTAAGTAAATACTTTTATGTCGATAAATATATTGGGTTCCCATATTTCATGGTTTTATTATGTTTTCTGTTGAACATATATATTCTAATTGAAGGTTCCATATGACGGTATATTTAAGAATGCACTTTGACTCCTATTTATCAGGGAAGTGGTTTGCACAGAAGCTGTGTTGGTGAGGATGCTGTTACGACAGTCACTGCTGACACTGATTGATCACTGCAACTCTCCTGCTATGGGTGTGTCTGGGTGTTCCATGGGACTTGGTGCTGGGATGAGTGCAAGTGCTGCAGGCCTGCAGGAGCTGGACATTGCTAATCTGCAGCTGCTCTCCAACCATCTGCTCAGTTGTGCCACACCTAGTGGGGGTCTGGTCCACAGTGCGCTGCACTCAGCAAGCTCAATCAAGCAGTGTCTAGCCTCCACAACCTGCGCGCTTACAGACCTCCTCTACTCGCGCCCAGATGACATCAAGCGGGAGCTGGCAATCGCTATTGCTCGTGCTGCAGACCAAGGAGAGGATTATGTCATTGAACTCACCACACAAATATGCCAATGCTTAGAGGTAAGGTTTGTGATTACTGTTACTTTGTAACTGTGGGTAAGACAGTGTACTGAAAGGGGCATGATAGACACACTATGCTGACAATGCTCTTCATATCATTCTTCAGACAGCTCCTGAGCAGTTCCCAGTGGAGGAGTTGAGTGTACCAGAAGTGAAGGTCAGCACTGACGTCAACTTTCCTTCAGCAGCCTGTCTGGTTGTCTCCTGCAAATCTGACCCTTTAGTAAAAAAGGAGTGAGTACATTCTGCCCCATAGGAATAACTGACACTGATAGTTTAATAGGAGATGTTCTTATGCCTGCTTATGGGAACCATAATATTATATCTTACCGTAATATAAAACTGATCTTTTCTGTGGGGTGTACAGTGCCAAATTTTCCTTAATAATGAGATCAATCAAACTTTATTACCATAGTAACAATTTCACCTTGTTTTAAAAGAAAGGTAATATGTAAACTTAATGACCAGCACAATGGGTTATTATCCCTTGCAACAAAGTTGCGGGGGGTATTATAATGGGCACTGTCCGTCCATCCATCCCTCCGTCTCTCTGTCCCGTTACTCATTGTGTCCAGCTCATAACTTTGTAACTTATCAACCATATCATTCAAATTTGTCATGATAATTCAGATAGATGTAATGATGTGTCATTATTGACTATTTTGAAAATATCTACAGGAATGGGGGGAAAATTTCTAAACTAGTCATCTATCTTATGATATACGTAATTAAATGAATAAGTGTCATGATTAACAACTGCAGAATTTTTGTTTTATTGGTAGGAAGCAGACACTCTGTTAGAAAAAAAGTTTTGATTAAATCCCATCATAACTTCTAAAGTAATTAACTGATTTTAAACAAATCTTGTGTAAAGATTCATAATTACATTTAAATTTTGCAATTTTTTGTTAAAATGTAGTGTCTGTTACAAAGTTTTTTTTAAGTCCAGTTGGGTTCATAACTTCTTATTAGTCCTCAACTAATCATCTGATTTTGATAAAAGTTGGTAGGAATATGGATCATAAATGGTTCTCCTTTTTAGCTTATTAAAGATCGAGTGAAATGCCCTATGGTCGATTTCGGAATTCGCTAAAAGGGATTACAATTTGACGTGGACTCAACTTTAAATTTCTGAAATCGGCCGCTAAACAACATAAATACGGCTTTGTAATTAAATTGCCTAATTACGACCGGAGAGCAGGCCCTGTGGTCACTGAAGCGTGAATCTTTCGTGACGTGCTAGTTGGCATATCATCATTCGCTCGTTATGTAAAACAACACTAGCCGATAGTAAATCTCGCAGTTAAACCGTCGGTTATACCTACTAAACGTTATCCAAACAACTCAAACCTTAAAGGAATCTATTGTTTAATTCATTGTCTGGAAATTTCTATTTTTGCAAGCGCAAGACCCTGATTAAATACGATGCTGTGTGCACTTTCCTACGGAATGTTTTTAAAAGTCACGACCCTGCGCAATGTTGTCATAGTTATAAGATTGCGCTAACGCGTCAGATCCCGGAAGTATTTCTTACATGAACTATGCTCACTTATTGGACATTATATTGAGGGATGCACCGGCATCCTTATTCTCATAAAAATATAACCTTTATTAAGTATTAACGCATGATGTCCTCCAGCGATTCAGAAAGTGAGATATCATTATCTATGGAATGTGTCTCGTCATGTTCAGAATCGCTAATTTCAATTGACGGGGCCGATACTATTCCTTACTTATATGAACCAAATGACAGTTCGAGTGGCACAGAAACAGTAGAGACGACAAGCAATCAAAACCGAGACAGATTGAACAACATCGACTGGTATGAATTTCTTTTGGCATTTTCAATTTAATTTTTATTCTATTACAACAAAACTAAGAATTTACTATTAATGCTAAATTGCATTGCACTGATTATTTAAAAAAACAATTCTCCATTATATTTATATATTTTTTCAATCAACAGAAATAAAAAAAATAAAATTGAATATATAATTGACCATGGATTATTTGAATATGATATCCATATTTTTATGTATTTTGGCGTTCACACAATTTTTTATGTATATTGTGCAGATAGTGGCAACAAACAACAAGTAAATGTATATACATTCCCATAATTTTACAAATAAATCTTTACAATTGAACTTACTGTTTTTGTTATCATACATTATTGTTGATATCGTCTTTAGAATAGCTAAGTGGAAGTCAAATCCTATCACATTTGTAGGTCATACATCATAAATGTACATCCAAAGATAATTTCCTCGGTCCTGTTGCACAAAACTCTAAGGTAACCTTAAGTCACTAAGGTTAACCTTAAAGTTAAGTTGTTCATCAATTACGACGTCTGCCAAATGTTGTCACAACAATCACACTCGTTTAACTAGTTTGTTTGTTTTTTAATGACACACAGGTGGCCGTTATGTAATCCTATCGCATTCAATTTCAATTTTTGATTTAATGGTCTCTAATTATACCTTTTGAATTTTAACGCCTTGGACCCGCCAAGCGGAATATATGTCCTGTCATAATGGCGTAACTCTTGGCATTCGACTGGTACTTAGTTTATTGTCACGGCGTCCAGTCATTTTGAACCAATGAACTTGTAGAATATATAATCAACCAATAAATTAAGAGAAGGAGATTTGGCTCATGCACTTCTACGGACGATGACACACATTTAAATTTAAAAAGTACATCGTGAATAACGGGTACCAACATTCTTTAGGATTACATAGGATGTTTCTAACGCTTGCGCCAGGTATGTTTTCATGTCATTTATTGTTAAATTCAAAGACAGAGATGTTGCAACACGGTGTGAGATGTTATACTAGATAAGAATAAGATATGTGTTAGTTAAATACAAACGAATCATCCAATAAGTACTAAGTTGTCGTGAAAGTGAAGTGAAACAAAATTATTTTGTCTATACTCATTAAAAACGTTTCTACATTGTCTCCCGTTTATTACAAAAACCTTCATTTTTTCGAGACAATTTATAACTTCATATCGATAAATACATGTTGTAACACTACGTGATATCCCATAGTAATGGATCTCTCACCGACCAAGTTCTTTACCTTTTTGATATAAACCCACCCAAGAAAACCGCGTCCAAGGATTGTCACAGTCCAATTAAGATGGATTTGACGACTGAGAGGGAAAGTTGATATCATGAAGCCGTTATATATCGTATTTTGGAATTCTTTCGGTCATGCTATTGCCTCTATTTTGCTGTTGAATTAGCTTAAAAATACAGAGAAAACCAAAGGGCTGGGCTTTCAGCTGACAACTAGCACGTCACACACTGGGCGTGGCTTCAAGTCATCCTTCGGTGATTTTGTGTAAGCGTTCGCCAGTCTCATTAGGCGGCTATGAAAACGGGGGTATAAAAGGTCTCCTAGTAGTCGAATTAAAGCGTATACTTTCTCATTTTTTGGCTCTATTGATTCATATAAGTGAAGCGAATACAGATACTAATTTGTAATAATCAAATTCATGCGTTACTTCTCCTCTTTAAGGCCAAATTCATGAGAGGGATCTAAAAATACATAAAGGTTGATCTAAAAGATATTCACATCATAATAAGACTGAAATGGTACTGTAATGTAATGGTATATTGTGATTACAAACATAATTGAAAATATTTCCTTTAAATTATGTGAGTTTGTCAAAAATATAATGATTTTATTTTGTTTTTGATTGAACAGTTTCCTTCTTTTATTCTTTGTAACATCGCAATTCAGCAAAACAATGTCAAGCAATCTTTAACACTCAAGTTGCTGAATATTGTTTTGACCAGTTTTGCCCCAGTAGCCGAATTTTCCAGTGCCGCAAGTCGCGACCGTTTTGCCAATATATGGTTTGTTTACATGACGAATTACCGACGTAAATATCATTGTATACAAAACTAGTCGGCGAATACCGTATTACAAATGGATGATACTTTCCTGGCACTTTTAATGAAATTTATATCACCCTTAGAACGGTTTCTATAACCGAAGTAAACATGTTTTTAATTCGAATGCCGTATATACATAAATACTGAGAGCTCATGCGAAATCAATACGAAACTGAAGGCGTATAATTCCTTTAGACGTCAATATAAAAATTATTCCAAAAATATGTCTAGGACGAAGTTTACAGTTATCTAAAAATAGTGTTTATTTCAAACGTTATAAAATCATTTAATTACTGAGTGCACTTTAACAAATTATATATACGGAAATAAAGCGAATTTATTACCCTATATTTCACAACAAATTTTATTAGGATCCGCCACCCTAAACAAAATATAAAAATAACAGAAGCAGGGGGGTGTTATAGGCGGTAACGTTCCAACCCCCACAGTCATATTACTAAGCTAGTGGCCTCGGGAAAACGCACTCGCTCAGCCCGTGCAGGCCTCACAGCGGCATTCCCATTGAAAACTCACACATAATAGAAATTGTTTTTATTTTCAACTTTATAAATAACGTAATTGGCTTAGAATATATGCAAAATCCTATATGGAATTGAAGGAAATTTATTCTTCTTTACAAAGATATAAAAAATAAAAATCTACTGACCTAGGATAAGGAGGTATAACCAACGAAAGGTTTGTAGCTTTAGCTAATGAACACAGACTTTGATTAATGCCCTACAACGACATTTGTTGCATCGTTTCCACACATTTTGTTTTCATGTGAATATGTGCAAATTATACATGAAAATGAAGATATTTATTTTCTCTTCACAATGATGTAAAAATAATAAAAATACGCCACTTGGTTTGGAATATATATAGTGTGCAAAGATGGTACCCACAGCTATTTAGAACACATTTTGATAATTGCGACATCACTTAATTAATGCTCCTTTTTTGTTTCATTTTCATTTTAATTTTTTATATAGAATTGAAGACAATCCTGTCCTCTTTATTATAATATAAAAATTATGATAATGCACTCTGCAGTTAAGTAAAAAGGAAGTGTAAAAGAAAGGTAGATGATAAATTCGCTTCTCAGTTAACAAGATATGAATAGAGAAATTGCCTATTTGTTCGATGATTGCTGCGTCTCTACTGATTTCCATACACATACCAATTGTATATGGAAATGAAAATCATTCTTTTTTCTTTATTGTGATGTATGAAATTTCAAAATGTACAAAGAACTTTTTGTGATATTAAGTGCCAACAAATGTAAAAAAAAAACAACCTGAAGAATAAACAAAAGTCACCTTTTTGCGGCACTTACTTTATTTTATATAGTGCATATGCAAATTTTATATCAAATCGAAGACAATTATTCCCTCTTTATCACGATATAATAAATTTTGAAATACACTTAGCTGTTGAGAAGATATGAGCAAAAGAAAGTTACATGTCAAAATCGCCGTTCAGTTCACGATTTGAATAGAGGAATTAACTTTTTGTGAGGCACTTGCTGTGTCTTTATATGCTATAGCGCATGTACAAATTTTACATGGATTTAAAGGCTATATATTTTATTTTTCTTGTGATATGAAAATTGTTAAAATGTGTTGAGCACATGATGAGAAATATGGTGTGAAAAAAGGTATACGGCACATGCTTTATCTTCAGTTGAGGTAGTACATATTCATAATTTATATTGAATTGAAGACAATTTACTTCTCTTTCATATTTCCCACCTGTATTGAAATCCGACCAAGGGTTTAGCTCATGGGGAGTGTGAAAGCAAGGTGTGCTTTTGTTTTGAGTGTGCACGCCTGAGCAAACAATAACGTGCGCTTCTCAATAAGCTCGTGCGCGAGGGGAGCAAGAACTCACAGGCCATAGCAAGCCCGACGGGTAGTGGGGGAAAATCAAGCGTTTGTTATGCATATTTTCGGTACAATAAACATGACCAATATCTATAAAACTTTCTGAAAATATGCCCCCATTATTTAGAACAACAACAACAACAAAATCAGCGGCTTAGCTAAAGCCGGATCATAAATACAAACCGTTCAACTGACAACTGCTGGCAATTTTTTACCGGTATTTGCTACAATTGCATTAATTAGTAAATGTGTCAGATTCTAAGTCCAGCTACCGGGGTTCGCTAAGCCTAACTGCGGCATAGTTTAATTTCATCCCGGACCATTCCGTAAACTGCAGCTTGAGGGTTAATTTTAATACAGGCATAGAAAAATATTAAATTGATGAAATATGTAATACCTAATGACAGTTGCAGGGCATATAGCTTCACCAAATCAACTGCTTGTTTTAAACAAATAATTTAGGAGAAAATGCTTAAGGCACTATAAATGTATTTTTACCTCTATAGGTTTTCTAATGGTATATTATAAAATTTTCCTTCTAGATGAAAGAATATCACTGTCTTGATCAGACAAAATCTTTAGGGATAACTCTTTTTCACGATGATAAACCTTTCAAAGGAGACACTGGTTCCAAACTTATGCTTTTGCGCCCTTATTGGCAGAATCAGTTATGGCAAACAAAATCAAAAGTAAAGATTTAATTTTTAAAAGCTGCACAATAATTTATGAATACAAACAATTATTAAGTAATAAATTGCTTTGTTTTTTAAGAAAGTTTAGGTTTAATTATATAGGCATTATGAGATTTCTTAGATTTAAAAGACAGGGCAAGACGTCAATGGTTATTTACAATGTGTCATTTAAAGTGACTGAATTCAATTTTGGATCCAAGTCATGGTCGGAATGATGAATTATCACCAGCCTTGCAAACAGTTTGTCAAATCATGACAATTTGATACACACTAGCAACTCCAAACACCAAAATGGTCATAGCAATTTTGATATCATGCCCATAAGCTTTTATTACATTTTCTAGTGCTGATTTTAGTTTGATTGTTTAGTTTTTCAAGCCTTGAAGCCAAGAACTGTACAATGGAGCATTGTTCATAAAGGCCTAAGGCCTATTTTCGATAAGGATTACTGTTGTGAGAAATGGAAATATGTTAACTACAGAGCTGCAACGATACATTCGTATATTTGGTGAATCGAACCATGGCAGGATATGTGAATCGTATTCGTTATTGTTACAATGAAAACCGAATATTTTCCATTTTTTAATATTTTTGTTTACTTTGACTTTAACTTCAATTATGTGCACGAATTTTGTATTTAAACTGAATAAAAATAGTTTTTTATTTATGTTCACATTTGTCGAGCCAGTCTTTCCCACGCCAGCGATTGGTTAAGCCATCATGGGTACATCCAAATATGGAGTTTACATTTATTTATGCTCGTTCTGGGAGCAAAGCTTTTTTTAACCTCTGACTGTACACATTTACTTTGAGAAAATTTACAACATTAATCAACAGATAAAATAAACATATCTCTTGTGTAATGCCGTATTGGATAACATTTTTATTCTTTTTGACTCTCATGATGTTTACTTTGACCAGCAATTTTGATTTTTATCACAACGAGATGGAACATAGATTTTGCATTGCTTCCTGTTGACAGGTTGAGACGATGTGAAATATAACACATAATTTCTTTGTGAACGCATGTTCCAAGTTCATTGTTTATTTTACATTTTTATATTGAAAGTCAAAATGGATAAAAATTAACCCAGACTACCTGCTTTTTGGTGTTTTCAATTTGTATATTTTAGCTTTCATATTCGTGAATAATTATTCGTATTCACTACCCCATATTTGTGATACGTATCATATTCGTCTGGTAGTGTATCCTTTGCAGCTCTAGTGTTAACACCACTGTACCTTGGAAATGAATTAAGAAATTTAAATTTGCTATCACATGTTATTTCACAAAGTATAGTCTGGAGAATGAGAGGTCAAAAGGTCAGGAAATGTGTGAGATCAAGCTGGATGGTTTTAAAGAATAGGGAAAGGGTCAAAACCAGAAGGGGGATCTGTTTCAGACATTTGCCAAAAGAAGCATGATTTTTGTGTTATCATTCCTTCTTGACTGAGATGACCTTTTTCTCCAACATCGGGAGTGGTGTACAGAGTAAAAGTGTTTATATTTTAGTAGTATGCGTGTTGTTGCTTACCCAAGTTATCTGTTTTCCTTACATGCAGAGAAGTTAGATTTATTTTCTCTGTAACAAAGGATAAGGTCAAGTGTCAGAGTGTGAGTGAGAATTTTCATCAGGGATCGTTGGATTACTACTATTATCAGGTCTAAAATGCAGTGTCTCACTCTTCACATGTTTTCAAGGTAACCACAGTACCACAAGGTTTCGGCAAAGCCAAAGGGGGATATTGTCATGGCTCTGCCTGTCCATCCGTCCTGAGGATGGTACCTGTTTACAGATGCTTTGGATATTTATCAGTGATAGGCTTCTCCACTTTTGGGTGCAATGCGTTTGCAGAGCAGTTGACTTTTCGATTTCCAAATGACAGTACCTGTCTTGCAAAATCAACTTCTCCCATAGTTTGAAATAAATCTTCATGAAACTTTACATATATTTTGGCATTATCTCAATGTTGCACATCTCCCCTTTTCTGTACAGTGCAATTTATATTTTGTAGTTTCGTCCCTTGACTTAGAGCAGTTTTTCCAATTTCAGAGTTTTACTACCTGTCTGGCAACATCAACTGCTGTCACTATTTCTAATCAGTCTTTCTGAAACACATTCCATCTTTATTCATCAGAGATGGGCATAACAAAATTAAGGGTGGTTGAAAAATTTAATTTAGAATTACGGCCTTGACTAGGAGCATATGAACAAAGATTATTGAAGAAGAAGAAGTTTATTGTATTCAAGGCCTCAAGCCCATATACAGTTTACAGAGTAATATTAGAGTAAGTAATATACAAGACTTGCCAGTGTAAAATTGTTGTTTTAACAATTCATCTCTTAATTTGATGGCATGTTTTATAAACAATGACAAATTCTTAATAATTTTTTCATCACCAGATAATAATAATGATTTAAACGCTACTTCTGGGGACTGTGATAGAAATTGTTCAGGTACATATATTTTTCTTCTTTCATCATATGATTTAGAGATAATAACAAAATGGATTTCATCTTCAACTGCATCTTTGCATTATTGACAAATCCTTGGTTTCTTTCAATTGACAGCATTTATTTAAGTTGGATAGCCACGTGAATCTTTTCTGTACCTATGTTCACCTTCTGGTTCTTCTTACTATGAAGGTCGCAGCACTAAATGTGCTCTAGAAAATCTTGAAGAATTCATTTTTGTTAACTTATCACTTATGCAGGAATCGCACACTATAATTTGTGGCAACATGAATGCTAGAACTGGGGAAATGAATAATCCAGATGTTCAAGAAGATGATAAAAATGATAATATGAAATTTCCTTGGCCAGAAGAGAATGATATTTTTGTTACCACCCGCCAATCCCATGATAAAGTTTAAAATAAGGTTTGGGCAATACCTGATGGACCTTTGCTACACGTTTAACCTGTTACTGTTAATGGGAGAGTAAATGGTGATAATAAAGGGGAATACACTTACTACAGTCAACAAGGCACCAGTGTAATTGATTATCTTATCTGTTTGCCGAATGTTTTCACGCATATTGATTTTGTCCGTGTTGCCGATAGGTTTGATTCTGATCATTTTCCTTTACAGTTAACATGTAAAATTGTTGAACCGATATTTGACAAAACTTATCATTTCTTGGATGAAAATATTCTTTGGAATTAAATCTTTTTCAAAAACCTTTATTCACAATTTACGGGAGCGTTTATTGACATAGAAAAAGGTAAAGTCACTAATATACATATCTTTCACATTCCAGCATAAGAAAGATAGATATTGTTCCTCACGTTTACTGTCCCAGTTCACATGCACTTTACTTGGGAACTCCTTTATCTATGAAAAACTAGTACATCTAATAATAATAATAATAATAAAACTATTGCCCGATAAAGGAATTCTTATTGCAACAGCGACGCTTCTATTCACTATAACCATTTGGTTAATTGTTCTCCTTCAAGGTTACGGGTCAAGGTCAAGGTCACATCACATAAATTTTCTGTTAAAAAAAAATACTGCATACACCACAAATTCATTTGAAATGCTTCTTTAGAAAGGTAAAATCTTCGCAGGGATGTTGTGCTCTCAGACCACTCTTGTTTAATCTTCTTAACGCAATATTTCATAAACAGTTGCATTCAATGTCTTCAATTTTTTCCTTATAAGACCTGAAAGGTCGGATGGGCTTATGGAGTAGCCTGTTGTCCAGCGTCTAGCATCCGTGAATGTTTTATGTTTTAAACTTGTCCTCAAAGAATGCTGCATCCAGAAGCTGAAATTTTGTGGGGATGTACCTTAGACTTAAGTTCTAGGTTTGGGCTTGAACTGAATGAGAAATGATATTTGAAATGCATTAAGTGTTTACAGAGATTATTTCCACAAGATATAAGAGAGTAAACATGTAAAAGCGTGAAAATGAATCAAAATATAGTTACTCCCTAACTGCTATTTTTTTAAAGGGATCTGTTGTCTTTTTTGGATCATGATTTAAGAAATAGTGTATGGCTTTATTGACTTTCTTCGAAAGTTGTGTCAAGACAATTGGTCTAATGCACTGACACTGGATAATTTTGGTGATGTATTTCACCTGGAGAACTAACAGGTATGTACCTTAGTCTTGAACATCAATGATACAGAGCCTATGATCTATTTATTTTATTTTGCAGCGAAGGATCTCAAATTGCGAGAAAATTTATACAATTATTCTAAGTAATGATTCACAATTACTGTCAGTGAGGGTTAGACCAAAAAAAGATTTTTATTTTTTGCGGTTTCCATGGAAACATGACTAAAACAGTGATTCTATGACCTAGTCCTTTGTCTGGAGCATATCTCCTAAACTCTACTTGCTATCTTCACCAAACTTCATACACTAATCAACCATGATCCCTAGATGTGCCTTTTGAGGGATAGACCAACAAAGGATTTTTATTTTTTTAGGTTTCCATGGAAAAATGACTAAAACATTGACAAAGTCCTTTGTCCGAAGTATATATTCTTAACTATACATGCTAGCTTCAACAAACTTAATACACTTATTAACCATGATCTATAGGTGTGCCTTTTGAGGGTTAGACTAAAAAAATATTTTTATTTTTAGCAGTTTCCATGGAAACATTACCAAAACAATGACTCTACGACAAAGTGCTTTTTCCTGAGCATATCTCCTAAACTATACATGCTAGCGTCAACAAACTTAATACACTTATCAACCATGGTCCCTAGGTGAGCGTTTTTAGGGATAGAACGAGAAAGAAAGCCAGACTATAGTTTGAAGCGGGGGTTTATGAGCTATGCTCACTTCTTTACTTGTTACAATGTGTATTAATTGAGAGCATGTGTGTGAAAGCTCACTAAGATTATATTTTACTTCTCGTCAACCTGATGAGCAGATGGTACTTGTTTAATAACTGGTTCTTGCATACTAAAAACCTTTAATCCTCAACCTTAGAAAATGAAGTATGCAATGCGTAAAGAACTACAGAACCAATTGTTTGATGTCAATCCATTTTAGTATCTATTGTATAAAGGTTCTTATAGTCATTTACATTTACCATATTGCTTCACACAGGCACTGTATATTTCAAGCAAATACATATTACTGATTCAAATTGTTCTTTCATTTTGATAATCAAAATTCAAAATGTGATAGAGGTCATTATTAATTTATCATCAAGTCCTTTATAATAATTAATTTACTTAACAAGCAAATAGAAACTAAGGTATAACAGATTTGTTTAGGTCCAGGCAATATCATGTATATGGATCAAGTGAAATTTGTGAAGGTTTTTCTATGAGCTGAACAAAGGACCGTGCTCAAATAACTTTTTCTAATATGTCTTTTTCAATTAGAATTAATAATTCACTCCAAAATTTATTTTCAGGAGAGTGCCATACCGATCTCCGTGGGCAAGGATTTATACTTACAGTGGTAAAAAGGTGAACAGTAGCGGAAAACCCATCAAACAGGAAGTGATGTGTTATCCACAGGATAACTCTGGAAGTGCAGGTACACAGCACTTTGAGCCAGTGCTCATAGCTGGGGATGTTATCCATGTGAAGCTTGGTGTGTCACCTCCCCCAGGCATTACCCTGTCTGTCCATGCTCTTTCTCCTCAGTTCATCATGTCAGTTGCCTACCTTGAGACTCTCATTACTGAAAGATTTGGTTGTGGCTTGCGGGCATGTCAAAAGACAGATACAAAATCAAAAAAACAAATGCAAACACATTCCCTTGGGGAAAATCTGAGACAGTCAAGTCTCTGGAGCTTGGACAATATTGTGCTCAGCGAATCAATTATGTTTCATGCTATTGAACTAGTATGCACATATTTCCGCAAAACTGATATCCCAGCAATCATCAAAGAATACATGTTCCACATCCTTGCTCAGTCCTTGAGAATCCTCCATGTGCTCAATGGGAGAAGACATGGTTTGTATCACAAGTTTGAATCCATGCATGGAGCTGTAGTTGTTTTTTTCAAAAAGCTACAGAAGGAGTTGAAAGTGCTGTATTCTTCAGAGTCAAAGATGTTTCAACATGGCTCCACATGCAGTGGTCTTGGTATGGGATTAGGTGTAACAGATCATGGTCGTTTCTCATCATACTTCCATGCTTTGTTTGAAGTCAATCTAGCTATAGCAGAGGTTCTTGGTTCAGAGAAAGCCTTTTTTCAGAGTGGTCCACTTCGAAGCTTTTCAGAGGATGCTTCAATGTCTTCAAAGTCAACTGCCACATCAAAGAAAAAGAAGTTGAAACCAAAGAAGGAGAGAGAGCGTCATCAGTCCGTCCCAGTGAGTAGCAGCAGTGGGACAATGTCTTCTGTGGATGTGGAGAGCTCCTCGTCCTCTGATCTGCTCTCAGAATCTTCCCTGTCTTCTCTATCACCTAGCTCCAGCAGCACAGCATCAAGTGGTGAGGCCAGTCAAGTAGATGAAATGATCTGGTTCCGAAGGGCTGTCAACCTGTCAAACATCCTCCGTGTCATCTCTTTGGGAGAAGCATTTGCTCTTTCTTCTCTTGTGGATATGGTTGGAGATGCAGCACGAGCCATGTTTTTGCCAACGGTGCACCAGAGATTGATTGTTCTCAATGGAATCTCGCACAACCTGGATTCGAATGAAATCAAAGAAGCTATCCATAAAGCGTGTGATGTAAGTGGAGGTGTTGACTATGAAGACATTTATGTCCCAGAGGCCTCAGGCAAATCAAATACTCAGTCTGATAAAAATGAGCGGGGTCCATGCCAAGAAAGAGTACTATCTCAAGGATTTGCTGTTGTGAACTTGCCATCCAAAGCTAATGTAGAAATTGTTCAGAAGTCCCTGGCCAAGAGCCAGCCACTTATAGAGGGTGTATCTGATGGAAGTGGAACTGTCGACATGGGTGAAGACTTTTGTGTATCGTTGGTGAATCAGGATCTCCAAGCTGAGCCTTCTGCCAACCAAGGCCTCGAACATTTCCTCAGATATAAACTGGTCCAGGACAAGTCAGAAAAAATATTGAAAGACGAGGCTGTGCATGCTGTCACTGACATCTTCTACAGCTGCTTCTTTGTTTGTCAGCAGCAAAGTTCTCCGTCAGAGCGCCAGGAAACTGGCTTTATTTGTCTTGACTCTGATCAAATACTCTTCAATAGTTGTGAGAATCTTCTGTATCTCTTCTTCAGCAGTTTACGACCAGCAAAGAAACCTTTATCTGATCATGTCAACTATGTATTGAGGCAGTATGGGATAACTGTTGTTCCAGATAAAGATGTGTAAGTAAAACTTTTAAATCAGACTTTCTGGTTCAATTCTATAGATTTAGGTTTTGCAAGACATATCTAGATGGTGTTCTTCCAAACATCAGTCATAGGGGCAACCCCTTAAAAACTTGTAACCCTTGTACCATTTTCTAAATAGATTAAAGATATCCTGATGAGCTGCAAAGCCAATGTCTTCATGTCTTATTTATGACTTTGCAATGTTAGTTCTCAAAATGAGAATAATCAGTAATTGAATTATTTTCAAAAGTTGTACAGCGAATTTTATTCACTTATCCATTTAAGATATGAAAATCTTAAATTTCAACACTCTGTGTTTGCAATAAATATGTCCCTCAGGTCCCCAACCTCAACTGGACCAGGGAAAAATGGCAAGGGAAAACAAGGCAAGAAATCTCCTCGTTCAGGGAAGGAGAAGACAGTGCTGGGTAAACCAGCAGAGCGGTGAGTCCTTCAGTTTGATAACTTTCAGAAGTTAAGGTGATAAACTCAAACTTGATCAATAAAATCATCAATTGCCATAATCTTTCTGTAGAAGTGTGAACTGTTATCAGGCTTCTACCTAAAGACAAGACACTTCTGAAGACATTAATTGACATAAACAAAATTCTTTCTGCAATGTTTTGAAAAGAGAAATTTACATTTTGCAGAAAGAATTTTGTTTATGTCAATTAATGTCTTCAGAAGTGTCTTGTCTTTAGGTAGAAGCCTGATAACAGTTCACACTTCTACCTAAAGACAAGACACTTCTGAAGACATTAATTGACATAAACAAAATTCTTTCTGCAAAATGTAAATTTCTCTTTTCAAAACATTGCAGAAAGTCGTTTGTAAGCCCTAAGCAATGCCTTGAGTAGCAGGCAATGTGAGATACTGACACAGCAGAAAATGGAGGTAATAGGTTCAGTACTGCAGTGAAAATATTAAGGATGGGTATCGCTCCTCATTTCCGTGTTGCAATATATGGCGATACAGAAGAGCATATTGCAATACGTATTGCAATATATTGGTACTTTTCATAGTTCAGTTTTCCATACTCTCTTGACTAAATAGCAGCGATTAGAACAGTGATCAAATGCTCAACCAGCTGTCGTATTGTTAAGAGAGGTACTTCTGGTGACTGGTTTCGGACTTTTTACATATCTGTGCTATTTTCACTTTGTTCACACCTTTTTTTCATAACTTTCACCTTTTTTTTTGGTTACGTATTTCTGCAATTTTACAGGGAAACTGTTAATTTTTAGACCTCTGATATATTGGATATTTTTAGAAGAGTGTACCGGTACGTATCAAGTTGTTTCTGTATTGCAATATACCGATATATCGATAATACCGCACACCCTTAGAAAATATGGATTATTAGCAGAACCAACTAAGTCAGGGCTGCAGTAAGTTTTTGTCTGTTTCACGGCCATCACCACCGCACATTGTATTTGGATATAACTTTTTCTCATAAAGGATTTCAGAACTCATAAACTTAGCTTCTTACATACAACCGGGAAGATATGTTTTGACATACTCAAATTGAAAGTCAGAGGTCAAGTTCGCAAGTAATGAAATCCATTATAAAAAGATCCTTATAAAAACGATACTTTTAAAAGTTTTGGTTCTATGAAGCTACTCGGTTTATATTATCTATTGAGAAGATCAAATTTTGAAAAGGTTTCTGCTACAATTGGTAAAAGGTCAAGGTCAGAAAGAGAGATCAAGACTCATGCATGTATTTAAAAAAATGCTTTATTTTAATCATTGATACTTTTAATCATTACATGATGGTTATCACCAATGAAAAGTGATCAAAGATTGTGTGACCTTCAATGTCAAAGGTCAAGGTCACATGATGTGGGCAATGGCCATGTTCACTATTTAATCAATTTTTGAAACAAGAAATAGGTTTAGTAGATAAATTGATTATTTCCGTCTTTCTGATTGGCCTACTAAGTCACATATATGACAGCTCTGACGTCAAGCTATGTCAACCTGTGTGAATCGCGAGAGGTCGGTTGATATAAAATCCAAACACTTTCAGTGGATAAAAATAGCTTTATGAAATCCCGGTCTTGATCTCTGTACTTTGTGTGTAATACCTTAAATCAAGTGATAGGCATCACTTTCTCTTTGTGACTCTGCCGCATTAGAGTTTTGTCCCTTCCATATCAACAATGGCAGACCTCGTACTTATCATATTTCACAGAAGAATGGTAATTTAAGACCTATTTCATATAATAAAACAATTATTGACTCAGTTTATCCAATGATTAATTGACCTTGGACAACCTCACTTGAAGTCAATAATTGTTTGATATTAACTCATATTTACCATTTGTTGATTATACCCCCTTGGCAATTCTTTGGACATGTTCGCAATCAAGGCCCAAGTTAAACAAAAATTAAGTTCTTAATTCACTAGAAAATGTTCAAAATTGTGTAAAATCATCCCAATGAATTCTTGGCATCCAAATGCTACAAGTTGTAAGTGAGATTTATTGAATTAGATGCTCAATATAGAAGGCGGGACACAGGAAGGGGAAACCCTTCGACAAACACTCATCTAGCATTCTCAGGGTGGTGAAAATATTACTTTCTACTGCTTTTGTGAAAATATGGACTATTTTTCTTGCATAATAATATAATTTCTTTGTATATGATAAAAAATGTGAATTTCGTTAGCCTACTCCTAAAGATATGGGCTCCACGAGCATTCATATAAAAAGGGAAAACCCCTTTAAAAGCTTAAGCTTTGATAGAATATTGGAAAGATTGGATGTTAGTGTGAGTAATGTTTATAACAGAAAGTGTTGTAGAGGGGAAAGCAAATGTTTATCACTTCTTACTTTAAAGTCCTTTGTATATTGTTCAAAGAGAACAAATATTTAAAGATTAATTAAAGCATTAGAAACAATTATTAGAAACAGAACACTTATTGACATTGATCAAAATAATTATATAGTATGATACTACTAATAATAATAATAATGATAGAAATTGTCTTTATTTCCAACTTTGTAAATGAAGTAATTTGCTTTGTATACTTGCAAATTATGTATGGAATTGAAGGCAATTTATTCTTCTTTACGAATAGATATAGATCTTATATATATATAAAACATAACAATCTATTTAAAATATAGTGATTGTTATGCCTATTTTTGGTTCAATAGACATTTGTGGTTGTTATGCCTATTTTTGGTACAATAGACATTATCTTTCGGAACATGTACCTGCATTATTTAGAACACCAACGAAACAAAACTCGGTAGCTTAGCAACAGCTGGATCTAAAATACAAGTGTTGAACTGACACTACTTCTATACGATAGGCGCCTGAAATCATCCACTGAGAACCCCAGTGCCAATGAGTTGGTGTGTGAAAAGCTAAGTGTTGTAGTTGCATCACGCATCTTAAGGGTTAATCACTCAATTGAATGAGAGCAAATATTTCAAGCTGCTTTTATCACAATGTAGTACCTGTTGTGCTTCTTGGTCACAACTCTAAGATATATTTGATTAATACGACTTGTTTAGTACGCAAATGTTGCTGAAGTGCCTTGACTTATGCTGATGTAAGTTGTAATTTCATCACTGTCCGGAATAATAGAAGTGAGTTTGACATGTAAGTCTTTAACAAAATTGTAATGCAAAACCAGAGCCAATTTCTCTATTTCTAATGTTTGGAATATAAATACATTCATGCTAGGAGACAATAACCAACTGTCAACATCGACGTAACATTAGCATCTTTTACTTATAGACCGTCGTCATCATCATCATCAAAGGATAAACCCACCAAATCAAAAGACCAGCCAGAAAAATCTGCTAAAGAAATTGTTGTAAGTATATGTAAAATACAAACTTTGATCTGTGTCAACACTGTGAAGGGGTGAATAATTACATAATAGTAAGGCTGAATATTGCACTAAATTGTGTATTGCGATAGATTGCAATAAACATCTAAAGTATTTCAATAATATTGCAACATATTGGATCATCTCTATTTCCAAATGTTTAGCTCATCTGGCCTAAAATGGCCAAATGAGCATATGGCATGGCATATCAAGGTGTCTGGCATCCATCCATCTGTAAACTTTTCACCATTTCATCTTCTCCTCCATAACCAGTATCTGAAATCTTGTGTACAGACACCTTACCTGATTGGGATTCTATTCAATCCAGTGATAAAACATCAGATTGGCCCACCACCATCCCCATTCTTCTCCACTTTCGAGTAAATGTATAATTTTGTATATACCTTAACTATCTTCACTCATTATTAATATGTAAATACTACACTTTCTTCACAGGGGGATTCTCGTCTGAAAAGATAATCTTAGTTATTCATCTTGTTATCTATTTAGCTTAATAGAATGCTATGTTTATTATTTTTATTCTTCCAAGTTATCTTCTTTGTCTTTCTTTGAACTGGGTCTTTGTCACTCCCTGCAACAGACAATACATTTGTTAGACATTTATCGGACACTGGCGACAGGTTCGCAAGAGGTCATAGTAACTACATCTGTCAGATAACTCACAACATCTGTCCAGGTTAACAATAGCCATAATCTTCCACTATTTGCATATTGGTTGGTAAACAACAATCGCTGTTTGTTTTGCAGAAATTTTAATCCTGTCAATGCCTGCACCCTACACGTAAAGTCAACCTCTGCAAGGTTGTCCAAGCAGAGGTTGTCAGTTTGGCATTGTTCTCTCTCACAGTATATTTGGATAGATTTGTTATTGATACAACCTATCCCCGTTATCTCAGAGGCTGTATTACAACTGCAAAGTTTTGTATGTATTTTTTGTAGTTTGTAATAGTACTACACTTCTGCCCGTTGTCGCAGAGGTTGCCTTACAACTACTTTGTTGATAAACCACTGCCGTTGTCACAGTTTATATATTTTATGACTTCCTTTGGTAGTCTGTATTAGTTAACTTCTGCCTGTTGTCGCAGAGTTTCGTATTTCATGACTTCTTTTGTATTTTATAATAGTACACTTCTGCCTGTTGTCGCAGAGGTTACTTTATACCTACTTTGTTGATAAACCACTGCCCGTTGTCGCAGTTTGTTTCTAGCATTGCACTTCTCTCCGTTGTCGCAGAAGTTGTATTATATGACTTCCATTGTAATCATTTAATAGTACACTTCTTCCCGTTGTCGCAGAAGTCATATTATATGACTTCCATTGTAATTTTGTAATAGTACACTTCTGTCCGTTGTCGCAGACGTTGTATTATGTGACTTCCATTGTAATTTTTAGCTCATCAGGTCTGAAAGACCCGATGGGCTTATGGCATGGCATGGCGTCCGGCGTCCGGCCATCCGTCCGTCCGTCCATCCATAAACTTTTCACTTTTTCGACTTCTTCTCCAGAACCAATGACTCTAGAGAGCTGAAATTTTATGTGCATACTCCTTGGCCAATGGGGATTCTAAATTGTAGATTTGGTGACCCCATGACCCCAAATGGGGTCACAAGGGTCAAAACCTTAAAAATCTATTTTAATCTTCTTCTCCAGTTCCAAAAGGTCCAGAGAGCTGAAAAGTTGTGTGTAGACTTCTTGGCCAATGGGGATTCTAAATTGTAGATTTGGTGACCCCATGATCCCAAATGGGGTCACAGGGGTCAAAACATGAAAAACCTATTTTCATCTTCTTCTCCAGTTCCAAAAGGTCCAGAGAGCTGAATAGGTGTGTGTAGACTCCTTGGGCACTGGGGATTCTAAATTGTAGGTTTGGTGACCCCATGACCCCAAATGGGGTCACAGGGGTCAAAACCTTAAAATCCTACTTTCATCTTTTTCCCTAGTTCCAAAAGGTCTAGAGAGCTGAAAAGGTGTGTGTAGACTCCTTGGCCAACGGGGATTCTAAATTGTAGGTTTGGTGACCCCATGACCCCAAATGTGGGTCACAGGGGTCAAAACCTAAAAAACCTAATTTCATCTTTTTCCCTAGTTCCAAAAGGTCTAGAGAGCTGAAAAATTGTGTGAAGACTCCTTGGACACTGGGGATTCTAAATTGTAGGTTTGGTGACCACTTGACCCCAAATGGGGTCACGGGTCAAAACCTTAAAATCCTACTTTCATCTTCTTCTCCAGTTCCAAAAGGTCTTGATAGCTTAATAGTTGTGTGTAGACTCCTTGGACAATGGGGATTCTGAATTGTAGGTTTGGTGACCCCTTGACCCCAAATGGGCAATGGGCCTTTTTTATTTGATTGTGAATAACTCGGACGTTGGGACAGGCTATCTTTCCTACACTGCCCATGACCCCATGGTCTAAACCCAAACACCTATTTCTATCAAAAGTCTGATGAGCTACAGAGCCCATGGCTCTATTTTTTAATAGTACACTTCTGTCCATTGTTGCAGAAGTCGTACTATATGACTTCCGTTGTGATTTGACACCTATTTTCATCTTCTCAAGAAGTAAAATGTTTAGATTGTTAAAACCTTGTGTACAAATTCCTTAGCTCATGGCCATATTAATTGAAAGATTTTTTAAATAGCGTAATCGAAGGAACAATAGGCAAGATGCCAAGTATGCCAATTCCAATAATGACCGCTATCTGGCAAGAAATCTTGGATATGAGACCATTTTCTTTATCTACATAATGCAACTTTTCCTTAGAACAAGTCAAATTAATTTATAACAGTGCATTTCAATTCAAATTCCTTGCTATTCAACAATCTGTTTACCTCTTTATCACCAATTCCTGTAGATTTGATTACAAATGAGTTGAAATTTTGAACTTAATGAATTTTGAAATTAGTTTGAAGAAATTGCCATTTTAACTCTTACGTTGCTGAATATTATTTTGACCAGTTTTGCCCCCGTGGCTGAATTTTCCAGCACTCGCCTCGCTACCGTTATAGCGCAATTAGCCCCTGTGGCCGAATTTTCCAGCGCCGCCAGATGCGACCGTTTTTACAAAATATGGCGTTTTTACATGGTGAAATACGGACATTATCGTCGTTTTATACAAAGCTAGTCGGCGAATCCCGTGTTACAAATGGATGATACTTACTTGACACTTTGAATGAAATTTCTATCACCCCTGGAACGGTTTCTACAACTGAAGTAAACTTGTTTTCAATTCGGGCGCCATAACTCAATAAATTCCAAGAGCGCATGCGCGAAATCAAAACGAAACTAAAGATGAATAGTTCCTCTTCACATCGATATAAAAATTATTTTTATAATATGTCTAGAACGAATTTTACAAAATTTTAAAAATTGTCTTCATTTTAAACATTATAAAATCATTTAATCACTGAGTGCACACATGCAAATTATATACGGAATTGAAGCTAATTTCTTACTCTATATTTCACGATAAATTTTATTACGATACGCCATCCTAAATGAAAGATATAAATTACGAAAACAGGGTAGTGATAAATCCCGATAACGTTCTGACCCCCACAGTAATATTACTAAGCTAATAGCCCCGGGCAAACGCACGCGCTGAGCGCGTGCAGGCGGGGTATCCCCGTTGAAACATACACTCACACACAATATAAATTGTCTTTATTTCCAACTTTATAAATCATGTTATTCGCTTTGTATACATGCAAATTATATATGGAATTGAAGGCAATTTATTCTTCTTTACGAAGAAATAAATCATAACAATCTTTTGCACTGTAATTAGAAGTTATTACCAACGAAACGTGGGTATAGCTAGTAATAAAGTCTTTGATAATCGCCTTACCGCAACATATGTCGCATCGTTTCCACACGTTTTATTTTGATGCAAATGTGGGCAAATTACACATGAAAATGAAGGTATTTATTTCTTCTTTACGATGATATGAAAATAATAAATATGTACCACTTGGTTTGGAATATATATAGTTTGCAAAGATGGTACCCTCGGGTATTTTAGAACAGATTTTGATAATTTTGACATCACTAACCGCTCCTTTATGTCTAATTGTAATTTGCAAATTTTATATAGAATTGAAGACGATCCTTTCCTCTTTATTGTGATATAAAAAAGATGATAATGCGCTCTGCCGTTAAATGGATAGGAAGTGTAAAAAGCAGTTGAAAAAAAATCGCTTCTCGGTAAACAAAATATGAATAGAGAAATTGCCTGTTTGTGCGATGCGCGCCGGGTCCTTTCTGATTTTCTTGTACATACCAATTTTATATGGCAATAAAGATCATCCTTTTCTCTATATTTTGATATATGAAATTGCAAAATTTACCGAGAAGTTTATGTGATATAAAGTGCGAGAAAATGGTAAAAACGTAAAGAATAAACAAAAGTCACAATTTTGCGGAACTTTCTGTATCTTTATTCTATATAGTGTATATAATTTTTTTTATATCAAATCGAAGACAATTATTCCTTCTTTATCACGAGGTAATCAATTTCAAAATACGCCTAGCTGTTGAGAAGATATGAGCGAAAGAAAGGCACATGTCAAAATCGCCGTTCAGTTTACATGATTTGAATCGAAAATTAGCTTTTTGTGCGGAGCTTGCTGTGTCTTTATTTATTTTTGCGCATGTACACATTTTACATGGAAAGAAAGACAATCTTTCTCTCTGTCTTATGATATAAAAATTGTCAAAATACGTTGAGCACATCATGTAAAAATTGGTGTGGCAAAATGGTGTAAAACTAAAATATGTAAAAATCACCTTTTTTGCGGCACATGCTGTATCTTCAATTCAGGTAGCGTAGTTATGTATTTTATATTGAATTGAAGACAATTTTCTGCTCTTTCAAATGATCCAACCGGTACTGAAATCCGCCCAAGGGTTCAGAGCATAGGGCGTGCGATATAAGGTTGTACGTTTGGTGTGAGTGCAGGCTTGTAAGCAAACGATAGCACGCTAGGGAAAAAGTGCCCACAGGCTATTAGCACGTGCGGCGGGGAGTGGGGGAAAATTGAGTGATTTTAACGCTTATTTTCGGTACGATAAACGGTATCAATGTTTGCATAATTTTCGGAACATGTACGCGCATTATTTAGAACACCAACGAAACAAAATTCGGTAGCTTAGCGACCGACGGACGGAAAGTACTAGCGTTGACCTGACACTACTGCCGTACAACATTTGCCCGTCCTTCGCTACTGGGCACTACAGTGATAATGAGCTAGCGTGAGAAAAACTGCGTGTGGTTGTCGCATCTCGCCTGGAGGACATGCGGTCAAAGCTAATTTCAACCCGGACAGGTCCGGGCTTAGCATCTTAAGGGTTAATATTGATTATCTTTACCGGATTGTGTTGCAGCTGTACATCGTATTGGTTTGTTATAACTTTTTATTATATGAATGGATTATTTTCGTTTTTCTGATTGGCCTACTTGGTCACATGACAGCAATGACGTCAAGCGATGTCAACCTGTGTGGATAGCGAGAGGTTATTTCAACATTCCAAACACCTCCGGTGGATAAAAATAGATTTCGAAAATCCCGGTCTACCGGAAATACCAGAAGAATGGTAATTTAAGACCTACTTCATATGATTAAACAATTATAGACTTCGGACTCGGTTGACCCAATGATTTATCGACTTTGGACATGTGATATTCACCTTGGCTTCGCCTCTGTGAATACCACATATCCAAGGTCGATAAATCATTGGATCAACCTCACTTGAAGTCAATAATTGTTTAATAGCGAAGGACTCATACGCCAGTCGACTTTGATGACTGTAACCCCATTTTCAAGGTCACCACGACACTTTGACCACTTTGTAATTCATTGTTAATGCGATATCTCGTAATAAGCTTAGCACCTAGAATATTCATATTTGGTGATAGCCTTTAATGGCGGAAGACTCAGAAGCCAGTCGCCTTCAGTGACCTTGACGTCATTTTCAAGGTCACCACGACACTTTGACCACTTTGTAATACATTGTTAAAGTGATACCTTGTAATGCTTAGCATCTAGAGTGTTCATATTTGGTGACAGCCTTCAATGGAGGAAGACTCAGATTAATCCTGGGGGACACCTTGACCTCCACGGATGATACGGCCTCCTTTAGACCCGATGAATGTGGGGACTTGGGATCTCTTCCCACCACTCGACCTCCCAGACTCAGACGCCAGTCGACATTGGTGACCTTGATCTCATTTTCAAGGACGTGATATCTCGTAAAGCTTAGCACATACAGTTTTCATATTTGACGACAGCCTACAACAGCAGATGACTCAGGCACCAGTGGTGACCTTGACCTCATTTTCAAGGTTACCACGACTTTGTCATCAGTTTGTAATACATTGTTAACACAATATCTCGTAAAGCTTAGCACCTAGAGTGTTCATATTTGGTGACAGCCTTTAATGGAGGAAGACTCAGATATCCATATATGGATAAGTGATATTAATGATGCCAAATATCTCATAACGGCGGGGGACATTGCTATGTTAGTGGCAAACACTTGTTTTGGAAGTTTCTATGGAAGCATAACATAGAATTCTGTTTCAGGAGCAGATTTTAAAAACTGTACTACCTAATTTAATTATCATTATCATTAATGATCATATTTTCAGCAAGAAAAAAAGGGAAGAAAGATCAGGCTTAGATAGTCATAAATAGTCATAGATCTATATATTTCAATGTTTTCCCAATGGAGTTGATATAGACGATTGCGTCTGCTTATTATCTTATGAAAATTCTCATTCCTTGTTATTTGTGGAGTGTATTGACTGTTGTCTCTTGAATTGTTGATCCCTGGAAGTGAAGTAAAATGTCTTTATGTGACTATTGAAGGTGGCTGACAAGAGGCGGGTGCTCACCCTGGAGGGTTTCCTGCTCCATGTCACTGACATGATCAGACAAGACGTGTGCCATGTGTGGAAAGCCCTCATTGCCTGCGGACTGGACATTAACTTGAAGAGGTTTGTTCATTGTCTAGGTTCACTCCTTACCAGTTTCTTCACATTGTATCCAAAACCATAACGTAACACAGACCTTGTCAAATTTAAGGCACTTCTTTTGAATTATGTTCTACATCTTTGAGTGAATAAGCTCACCATGATAGCTTTGAACAATTTTCTTGTGGCAAAATTGTATATAGAAAATAAATGTCCTATGCATTACAAATACATTAGGTTTTGAATGCAATCACAAGAAAATCCTGAAATAACTTCACAGCATCAAAGAGATCAGTGATATTCTGTTCAACCAGCTTAACCCGATCAATCCCCCATTATGCCAGAGCCAATATCAAGATCCACCAAAGGCAAGAATCCTAGTCTACTTCAGAAATCTGCCTTCTACAAACCACCAAGTTTCTATCCTTTTTCTTGTGGCCAAGTGTCCTTAGTCAACCAGCTAAGAGAGGCAAACCTCTCATGTACCATGGTCAGCTACGATGTCGTTGACTTTTTCACTGAAATCTTCCTCCAGGAAGCCTTAGAAGTTCTTTACTTCAAGCTCCATATTGCACTGATCAGCTAGACACCAGGTAAACTAACAATAGCATCAACTTCAACTCCAGCTGCTTCGAAACCTTCACCTTCAATGACTAAAGTCTGCAAGAAAATTAATGGAATTCCAAATGGGCCCACCTCAACCCCCCCTCATCACAGGGACATTCATTCTAAGAATTAGCACTCACCACTACAGTCCTTCTCAAGCTTCTTTGTTGTACCACATTGTGACTGCCATAACCAACCACGATGACCCCATTTATCTCTTACAACATCCAAGAATCAAGTTCACTATGTAACAGAAACCAACCCCCATCTCACCTGGCCCAAGAATAATTGGATTACCGGGTCTCTAAAAGGATTGTAAAATGCAACCTAGTCCTTCAAAAAAGCTCAAATGGGATTTTTCTTATAGCTTAGATAATTTTTTATACAATGATATATCACATGAAACCTTTCGAGTATGGTTGCAGACCAAATTATCACATTGAAAACGTCTATTTTACAAGTTTGGTTGCAGTCCCATATAGGCAACTGCAACCAAATCTTGAAACCATAAGATACTTGTTTTCTTAGAACAGAAGAGTATTGACTTGACTTAATTTGGTTGCAGATAGAAACTAAACGATGATATCTCAAATGTTGGAATTTTACCTGGCTGTTAATTTACATTTTAATGAAACATCAGCAACTTGCTCAAAGCTACCGACTCCAGTTTTCGATCATGTCGTGTGCCGCTTCACTGTCGTTTCTGACAAAGTGGATGGAAAATTTCTACTAACCTTGTTAAATCTAACATTCACTATAGTTTAGCATGTCTTGGTAAGTATTTATAACATTCTTTGACCAAATTATTCTTAATTTGCCTTTTGTTTTGACAACATGGCACCAAGACGAATTCGAATCGTTGTCAAATCTCAACAATATTCTCATTGGTTATAACAGATGCCTCTGATTGAAAACTAAATTTAATAGAAAATAAACATCAGCAAGTAGGTTTAATGACTAGTTTCTATCTAAAAACCGATCAACATCAATCATGGATAAGTAAAAATGAACGTTAAAATTTTATTGAAAATGTTTGATATTGAAGTAGCCAATAGAAAAATTTGTTATGTAGCGCATGGCATTACGTCACACATTGTGTCAGAGGGAACATGTCAAACTGAAACTGTTGATTTGATCGTTTTCTCATCAAATTGGGGAAATCTGAAGTCTTCTGCATCCAAATTGATCTGATAAGCTTTTCAAAAATAATTGTATTACCTGCAACCAAATTATTATCAGCCAAGACATGA
The DNA here is from genome assembly GCA_921293015.1 of Phorcus lineatus. NCBI lineage: Eukaryota > Metazoa > Mollusca > Gastropoda > Trochida > Trochidae > Phorcus > Phorcus lineatus. The sequence continues at coordinate 16,170,109 of OV121089.1, forward strand.
AAAATGATGAATATTTGACAAAAAATAATTTTGTTGCAGTTGCCTATAAGGGACTGCAACAAAACTTGAAAATTACTCGATTTCATGATGATTTTCCATTTTGCAACCAAACTCCAGGATTCTTAATACTACAATATGTTACAGTCAATTATTTCAGCTTTCAGAATATCTTCATCTCAACTATTTTCAGGGACTAGTTTGCATTTTATTGACGTTATAGATACCCTGTCATTCGGACCCCTCAATAACTCACAAATGAGTCCTTGCAAGATATAGATATTGGACTTAAAACATCTGTCTACAGGAAGCCAACAAATACTCACATACACAGAGTACAATTCTTTTTGTTACCCACAAATCAAGCAATGCATAATAGCCACACTTACAATATAGTGCCAAATCCATCTGCCACTACATCTGAAAGACACATTTACCTTACTCAAATGATACCTTGCGGACTAAAAGTCACCAAGACCAACATCAAAAGCCCTCAAAATCAGGGATATCATCCATAAACCTGTACCATTACCAGTAACAGTGGCAATTCCATATATTAGCCCCCTCAGCCACAAGCTCTTCGGCATCATCAAGAACAAAGCCAACACTGATGTAATATTTTCCAGAGGTAAGACCTTTATTCATCTACTCAAAGCCAACAGCAGAGCCTTGCAAGGCTCAACCAAAAAGGATGCAACTATAGAATTCGATATAATTTTTGTTAACAGTACATCAGAGAAACACTGTGGCCCAACAATATAGGGATCAAGGAACACCAAGCGTCTATTATCAAGCTTGACAAGATGTCCACCTTATCAGAGCACATCCTATGAAATAAGGACCAGACCATCTACTGGGAGGCAACTAAAGTCTTGTCAACCAACAGCAAAGTTAACTGCAAAAGCCATTGACATGCAAAGAGAACAACATGAAATGAACCATCAAGACATCTTCCTTCATATGCTTGGTACTTGCTCATCTAATACATACATACATAGATTATACAAGTACACAACAGAAGCAAAAGAGGTCACTACTTTCACTTATTTGATAACACTTCCTTAGAAACCAAAGGTGAATTTTGTGCGAACAACCATCACCAGTGCAATTTATAAGTTGTAAATTATGTGGCTGCCTAAAATTATAGTATAGCGTTGTCCCTGAAGGGCGTCCTTAGTTATTTGGTGTCGCTTTACACTATTGTTGCTGAATATTATTTTGACCAGTTTTTCCCTCGTGGCTGAATTTCCAGACCCAGCCTCGCTACTATTAATCCGTAATTAGCACTTGTGACTGAATATTCCAGGGCCGTGAGACGCAACCATTTTAACATTTATGTACTGTTAAGCATTGAAACATAACAGCGTTATGAACTGGTCATAATTTTATTCACACTGACGTGCGGTGAAGATCTGCAATGTACAAAAATTCACAATAAGCTTTTGAATAGCACCATAAAATAATACTGATACATGGAAAATTACTGATGTGTGGAAATAGCATTGTTTAGAAGCATAAAATATTACTGATACTCAGAATAATACTGTTGTGTGAAAACACTGAAACCTGATTGAAATATAGCACTAAAAAGCCTAGAACAACACTACTGATAGTGATCGAAGCGTACGTAAAAGGTGAACAGTTGGGCTTTTGCCAATAAACACATTACTGATAAAATTACACATGAATTGATTTAATCCTACTTTCATTAGATATAATTATAGATATATAAAGAAACAAATGTACATGGAAAGGAGGCTTATTTACAACTGGAAATATGCATAATATGCAAAATACCTTCACCATAAAAATTGCAATACTGAGCAAAACAAGGCGGGAAAAGTGAGAATACGAAAATATCAATGATTTAGTCCAAATTACACTTAAAACCTGATAGAAATGTGCTTTTAGATGTTAGAATTATATATTCATTAATTTGGGAAACAATACGTACTTTATGGTGGTGTGTTTATCCTTTTTGTGCGGAACGGAGCCGCTTGACGGAAAATGGCGTCCATTTAAAATTCCAAGCAATACGAAAAGGGAGGTAACTCTAAAAATTGAATTCTGGGAAAAGGCAAAGGGAAGTTACTCTAAATTCCGAATAAAAAGAAGAGACCATAAAAGAATTACGGAAACCACAAAATATAATAGTTGTGACATGACACTCCCCGCCTAATATATATTTAGATATATTATTGAAAAAACTTTAAACTGATATGAATAGGTTATAACCTGAACAACAACTTGAAAGATGAGTGAACAATTGGCGCTTTCAAAATATAAGGCGTAACACGTAACAGATAACCTGAAATAACTGGCAAGTTGAAATTTGGATTACAAATGTCAATCTTTTAGATATTGTCGATCTTTCACTCGGTCGACATCAGCAGCACAAGGTCAGTCACTGGTCTGGTATATGTTGTCACAGTTCCTTCGCGTACCACGTTTACAGTCACTTTCCGCACCTTGCCATCACCGCTCGGGATGGCTTCGCTAACACGCCCAGTGGTCCAGTCCTTACACTGAGAGTTGTCCCTGATCAGGACAAGGTCGCCCTCCTTAATGTTCGGTATGTCGTCCACCCACTTACTTCTTTTCTGTAGAGTGGGTAGATACTCGCGCTTGAAGCGAGCCCAGAAAGTGTTGGCTAGAGCCTGTACTTGTCTCCACTGCTTCAAGTACAAACCCTGAATATCGCGGTCACAGTCCAATAGTGGTTGTCTCTTGTTGACTTTCATTGTCAACAGTGTCGAGGGGCTGAGGATGGTCGGCTCCTCAGGGTCTGAAGATACAGCACAGATAGGACGTCCGTTAACGATGCCGCAAACTTCAGCTAAGAATGTTGATAGAACTTCATGTGTGAACTTCTTCGGAGAGATGTTTTGCATCATGTTTTGCAGGATTCTCTTCACAATGCCTATCATCCTTTCCCACACACCTCCCATGTGTGAAGAGTGTGGAGGGTTGAAGACCCATCTGATTTTGTTTGTGTTCAAAAGTTCTTTGATTGGTTGTTCTTCAACATTTATCACATCAGCATTGAGAATGTCTGTTGCGCCTACGAAGTTGGTACCTCTGTCTGATCTGAACTGGATAACGCTGCCTCTCAGAGCTATGAAACGTCGAAGAGCATTGACGAATGAAGATGATGATAGCTCCTCGATTACTTCAATATGGATGGCTCTCGTCACTAAGCAGGTGAAGAGTAGAGCCCATCGTTTGGAGTTTGCTATGCCGCCTCTGGTCCGTCTGGACAAGATCTCCCATGGCCCGAAAGTATCAACACCTACATATGAGAAAGGGGGAGAAGGTGTAAGTCTGTCTTCAGGTAGATCAGCCATCTTTTGGATAGAAGTCTTTCCTCTTGCCTTACGACATCTGATGCACTTGTGAAGTACACTGTTGATCAAGCGTCGGCAACCAACAATCCACAATCCTGCTGATCGCAATGCGCCCTCTGTAAAATGTCGGCCCTGATGTTGAGACAGCTCATGATGATGTCTGACGAGTAGAAGTGCTATGTGATGTTTACATGGGATAATCAGAGGATGTTTTTCAATGTCTTTGAGGTCTGCGTTGCGTAGACGGCCTCCAACTCGAAGCAAACCTTCGTTGTCCAAAACTGGGTTCAGTGAAGCTATTGAGCTGTCCTTGTGAATTGTTGAGCCTGATTCAAGGGATTGTATCTCTTTGCTATACATCTCTCTTTGTACTTCCTGATAGATGAGGTTTTCAGCGGAAACATGCTTGTGGGGGGAGCTTGCCTTTGTTTCTTTAAGTCTGCTTGTCGCAAATTGCTTCAGGGTACTGATACCTCTTACTAGACGATTCCAGCTGGAAAACTTTTCAAACCGTTGACTTCCTAACCCAGTGTCTCTTATGGGTTTCTTTGAGCTGATGTGACGGTCTTGTTCCTGTACTTGCATTGTCTCTGCAGTGGGTTGGTCGATGGCAACGGCAACCTCATCAGGTCCGAGGAGCCACGCACTTTCCGAAAACTTTGCAGCTGATGTTGGTCTGGTTGCCTGATCTGCTGGGTTGTTTGTAGTACTCACATATTTCCACTGTCCAGGATGGGAGTATTTCCTGATGTGTTCAACACGATTTGTGACATAAACCGTGAATCTCCGTGTGTTGTTAGAGATGTATCCGAGAACGATCTTGCTATCAGAATGGTAAGTTGTTTTCTTTATCGGCAGAGATAGGTGTTTGCAAACCTGGAGAGAGATATTGATGCCCAGCACGGCTGCACAAAGCTCCAATCTGGGAATGGTGTGTCCATTTGTTGGTGCTACTTTAGCCTTCCCCATAATAAATCCAAACTTGTTGTCTACCTTCAAATATGCGGCTGCAGATATCACCTTTTGCGACGCATCTGTGAAGATGTGGAGTTCTTTCTCGGCATCTTCAAAGGGGTTCGTCATTTCAGGGATGTACATCCTAGGTATGTGGAAGTTGTCAAGTGCAGTCAAGGAATCCTTCCATGTATTCCACTGATTGCAGAGTTCCTCAGGTAGTTTGTCGTCCCATGGTATTCCTAGGGAGGTAATTTCCCGCAGAATAAGTTTTCCATTGATGAGGACAGGTGCCAGTAGTCCTAGCGGGTCGTAGATGCTGTTGACTGTAGATAGGACTCCACGTCTTGTGCAAGGTTTGGGGTCCTTCTCAAAGCTGAACTTGAATGTATCAAGTTGTGTGTCCCATATCATGCCTAGGGTACGCTGTAGTGGCAGTGTGTCTTCATCAAGGTTCAAGTTCTTGAGGTTTTTTCCAAGATCATCTGTAGGGAATGACTTCATCAATTCCGGGTAGTTGGATACGATCTTGTGTAGCCTGATGTTTCCGTTGTCTTTCAGAGATGCTTGTGTCCTCTTTACGACGCTGATTGCCTGGTCTGGGTTCGCAAAGGATCCTACTGCATCGTCAACATAGAAGTTATTGTTGACAAACTGTCGGCTTTCTGTTCCGTATTCTTTTTCTCCTTTCTCAGCCGCCTTTCTCAGTCCATAAGTAGCTACTGCAGGGGAAGGCTTGTTGCCAAAGCAGTGTACTCTCATGCGGTAGTCTATCAGTCTTCTGGTGATGTCATTCTGGTCATACCATAAGAACCTCAAGTAGTTGCGATGCTCTTCCTTTACCACGAAGCAGTGAAACATGGATTCAATGTCAGCCATAACTCCAACTTTGTCTTTTCTGAACTTCAATAGGATTCCAAGTAAGGAGTTTGTGAGATCTGGTCCTTGCATTAAGACAGAGTTCAAGGATGTGCCTTGGAAGTTTGCTGATGAGTCGAAGACTGCCCTTATTTGGTTAGGCTTCTGGGGGTGATAAACTCCAAATATTGGAAGATACCAATGTTCTTCTTGTTCCTTCAGGGGAGGGGCTACCTCAGCATGGTTGTTCTTAAGGAGCTTGTCCATAAATTCCATAAAATGTTTTCTCTTTTCCTCTTTTTTCTTAAGACTGTAGTGTAGGGATTCAGCTCTTTTGACTGCTTGAGTTCTGTTGTTTGGTAAGATTGGTCTCTGATCTTTGAAGGGAAGGGGTACCTCCCAATATCCATGAGAATTCTGCTTCATATCTGAATTCATGAGTTGAAGGAAGTTCCGGTCTTCTTCTGATTGTCCTGATTCGTTGTCGTTTGGAGTTATCATGAAGATGCTGTCTTCTTTATCTTTGATGTTTTTCATTCCAGTTTCTTTTATCTCAAGGTTGTTTTCGCATGGCTCGAAGAGTGTGTTTCTTCCATTAGGCAGGGTAAAGAGTTTGTTGACGTTCACTGTTTGAGGAGGGTGTACTTTACCTAAGCAGGCTTCTCCGACGATTACCCATCCAAGGGGAAGTCTTTGGGCGTAGGGCGAGCCTCTTGGTCCTGTGAGTTGAGCCTGGACATGGTGCAGTTCTGGGAGATCTCTGCCTATTAAAATCTGGATCTGGGAGTTCATCTTGATTGGTGGCACCATGTCTGCCATGTCGAGGAGGTGAGGATAACATCTTGCTACTTCAGGCGTAGGGATTTCGTCCATGTTTCCAGGAATTTGACATTCAATCAATGTAGGGAGTTCATAGCACGCTGATGAGTCCAAAGCTTCAATAACAAACCCACTTGCCCGTCTACCGAAAGTCTCTTGGGTACCATTACAGGAAGATAGGATGTAAGGGTATGAAGTCTCGTCTACACCAAACTCATCGCAAAAACTTGGGTCACAAAGTGATGAGTTGCTCTGGTCGTCGAGGCAGATATATGTCTGTATTGCCTTTTCTTTTTCACCTTTTGGGTACACTAGAGCAAGTATGTTTTTCCCGCAGGACTTTCCATTAAAGGAATTTTTACAGATTTGGGTACATTTTGATGTTATACCTGAATAAATCTTCTTTGGGTGAGTGCTTTGTGCTTTGCCTCTGCCTTTGCCTTGCATGATTTCGCGAGATGCTTGAACCGAGCTTTCCATTCTGTTTGATATTCTCTCCCCGCCATAGACTCCTCTGTCAGCTGCTGGTCCTGAATATCCATCAATGTGCAGAGCTGCTGGGTGCCTGGTACTGTTACATACTGCACATCTGACTGTCTCTGTACATTCTGTTGATAGGTGTTTGCCCAAACAGCACTTGTAGCAGTAGCCGACAGATTTAAGGAACTTGATTCTCTCCTCGTAATTCAAAGCTTTAAAACCGTAACACTCGTTTAAGTTGTGCCTGGTGCCATGCATGGGACATCGTGAAGGAGTATCGTGCTTGTTGTAGCTGTCGACGATGGAAGGTTGATCACTGGGGTACCTTGGTGTCTGAACTTCAGTCATTCTTGTTCTGATGTTGTTTAGAGATGGCCTTGAATGAGCTAAGGTGTTCATCGCAGATTCCCTGTACTGAAGACTTGGGTCATTTCGCTGTTTGCTGATATCTCTGATGAATTTGGTCAACAGGTTAAATGGAGGATATAGTCCATGGTGTTCTTCCTTATGCCTGAAAGCGAGATTTGACCATCTTTCCTGGAGATTGTAAGGAAGTTTCTGGATAATCTGTTTCATGCCTCCTGATGAGTTGAAATATGAGAATGACTGCCCATATGTGTCGCTTGCCATCATTGCTTCTATCTCTGATGTCAGATCTGCTAACAAGTAGAGTTGTTTGGTGTCTTTAGGAGTGAGAGTAGGAAAGTTTAAAACCTTGTTCCTGATAATTTCCTCGATTTGCTCTGGGGCGCCAAAGCGATCGTCAAGTCTTTTCCATATTTCTCTAACACACTTTTCGAGATCATCCAGGTTTGCTTTTCTGATGTTGGTAGCCTGCAACTTCGACTCTGGTCCAAGCCATTTCATGAGCAAATCTATTTGGTCCTGATCTGTGCCTTTAAGTTCCTCAATGACACTGATGAAACTTTTCTTCCATAGTGTGTAGTCTTCTGGTCTGTCGCTGAAGCTGGAGAGTCTGGTCAGAAGTAGGTCTCTTCTTAGAAGGTATGTGGTGAACGCTGAATGGTCTTGAGGTTGGAAAGGTGTAGCATTGACGTTAAGTTGAGCTTGCTGTGTATGTTCGATATTGGTGGCTTGATTGTTGTTTCTGTCGGGAACTACAGTGTCTTTTTCTTTATGATAGTGAGGGTGGTCATGTAGGGATTCAACGTATCTGTTCGTTCTGATGATAGGATCTTCCATAGGTAAAAGTAATGGAGGTTGACTACTATATTCTGATGACTCAAGAATCAAAACCTCTGTTTCGGCCATAGCTACACGTTTTTCGTGTTCTAAAATTTCAACTTCAGCTTCCATTTTCGCTACTCTAATCATGTCGTGAGCCTCTATTTCTTTCCTACGTGATAACATTTCCTTTTTCCTTAATTCTATTTCAACTTGTTTTCTGGCAAATTCTAATTCTATCTTAGCTTTTTCTGCGTAAGCTCTCTTTCTTGTAATGTTGGAAGATCTTGTGGAAGCGATATCTTCATTGCTTTTAATGTTTTTCTCTGATTTTCTAGAAATTGATCTTGTCTCTAAACCCTTTTCTGATTTTGTGTCTGATTTATTTTCTGTGTTTTGGTGTAATACCTGATTGTCCATTGCCTTGCCTGATTGCTGTGATTTGGTGTCTGATGCCTTTGTTGATTTCTGTGGCCTGATGTCTGATGTCTTGCCTGATTGCTGTGCCCTGATGTCTGATGTCTTGCCTGATTTCTGTGACCGAATTGCTGATCCATGTTCTGATGTCTGAGATTGGGTGTCTGATGGGTTTCCTGATGATTTAGTTGCCATGGTTCATAAAATCTTCACTGTACTGTTAAGCATTGAAACATAACAGCGTTATGAACTGGTCATAATTTTATTCACACTGACGTGCGGTGAAGATCTGCAATGTACAAAAATTCACAATAAGCTTTTGAATAGCACCATAAAATAATACTGATACATGGAAAATTACTGATGTGTGGAAATAGCATTGTTTAGAAGCATAAAATATTACTGATACTCAGAATAATACTGTTGTGTGAAAACACTGAAACCTGATTGAAATATAGCACTAAAAAGCCTAGAACAACACTACTGATAGTGATCGAAGCGTACGTAAAAGGTGAACAGTTGGGCTTTTGCCAATAAACACATTACTGATAAAATTACACATGAATTGATTTAATCCTACTTTCATTAGATATAATTATAGATATATAAAGAAACAAATGTACATGGAAAGGAGGCTTATTTACAACTGGAAATATGCATAATATGCAAAATACCTTCACCATAAAAATTGCAATACTGAGCAAAACAAGGCGGGAAAAGTGAGAATACGAAAATATCAATGATTTAGTCCAAATTACACTTAAAACCTGATAGAAATGTGCTTTTAGATGTTAGAATTATATATTCATTAATTTGGGAAACAATACGTACTTTATGGTGGTGTGTTTATCCTTTTTGTGCGGAACGGAGCCGCTTGACGGAAAATGGCGTCCATTTAAAATTCCAAGCAATACGAAAAGGGAGGTAACTCTAAAAATTGAATTCTGGGAAAAGGCAAAGGGAAGTTACTCTAAATTCCGAATAAAAAGAAGAGACCATAAAAGAATTACGGAAACCACAAAATATAATAGTTGTGACATGACAATTTATGATGTGTTTAAATGAGGATTTCCGGACGTAAATATTTTTGTATGCATAACTACACGGCAAATCATGTTTTATGAATGGATGATACTTATCTGCCACTTTGAATGAAATTTCTATCACTTCAAGAATGGTTTTTATAGCTATTGTAAATTTGTTTTTAATGCTGGCGCCGTAACTCTATAAATTCTGAGTCTAAATTAGAGAGTATACGCAGAATGAATACTAATCTGAAGACGAATAGTTCTTCTTGACATTGATATGAATAATTATTACAAAATTATGCTTAGAATGAAGTTTACAATTATCTAAATATTACCTATATTTCAAACTCTTATAACAAAAATCATTTAATTACCGAGCACGCATAGGCACATTATATACGGAAATGAAGCTAATTTATTGATTGAAGGTGGTGATGAACCCTGATAACGTTCTGACCCCCCACAATCCTTTTCCAAGCTAGTAAACCAAGTGTAATAGGCCATTTCTTCCCCAGTCTAAACTCTCCCCAGAGAGAAAACAGCCTAGACCAAACTTTCCCAGGGGATTTTTTGTCCAATCATATTTTCTCACAAAGGAAATTTAGACAAGGCAAAAGTTTCCTTCCCTTGGGGGAGATTTTGGGCTATCTAGGCTATTTGTTCCCCACTCTTGGTTGTTGAGTACAAGGTGGAGATTTGGCCATCCTAAGCTATTTCTTCCCCACCCTTGGTTGTAATGTACACCAGGGGGAGAATCTGACCTAGCTAGGCTATTTCTTCCCCACACTTTATTGTTGTGTAAAAGGTGGAGATTCTTGCATTCCTAACCTATGTCTTCCCCTCCCCTGGCTGTTACATACAAGGGGGAGGTTCTGACATACCTAGGCTAGTTTTTCCCCACTGATGGTTGTTATTTACAAGTGGGAGGTTCTGGCCTTGCAAGGCTATTACTTCCCTACCCATCCAAATGGTATTAAACTAGAAATATCTGAAAATCACCGTTTTGTGTTACATGCTGTATCTTTGTTTTTGGTAGCGCAGATACTTACTTTATATTTAATTGAAGAATCTTTTCTTCTTTTTCAAATGATCCCACCCACATTGAAATCTGCCCAAGGGTTCAGATTATAGGGTGTGCATTAGGAGGGTGTGCGTATGGTGTGAGTGTATGCATCTTAGCAAACAATGGCAGGCACATGGCTCGGTAAGCTCATGTGGGAGGGTAGAAATAGCCTACAGGCTATCAACACGAGAGGGATGGGGCAAAATTGAGTGATTTTTATGCTTAATTTGGTACTAAAGACATGATCAATATCTGCATAACTTTTGAAAGATGTGCGGTAACCTGTATTATTTAGAACAACAAAGAAACAAAACTTGGTAGCTTAGTGACAGCTGGAACGAAAATACAAGCATTGAACTAGAATTCTGCTATGCAAAAAATGTCCAGTGGGGCTACTTATGACTGCAGCGATAATGAGTAAGCATGAGAAAAACTAAGTGTGCTTCTTCCATCTCGCTTGAAGATCATGCGGGCAAAGCTAAATTTATCCCGGAATATCCCGGGACCAGCAACTTAAGGGTTAAGTTAATTTTATTATAACGGAAAATACAGAAAGTTCATTGTGATTTATGGTAGTAATGTTAGTTTTGAGATTTCAGGGAGGGGGAAGACATATCTTTTTCTGAGTAAAGCCTCTAATTTGTTTTGTGTATGAAATCATTAACAGCCGTCAAAAACACTGACAGGCCATTGTAAAAAGCTTATGTCACTTGATTTTGTTCATCTCATCAACAGTGTTCAATTAAGGGAAAAGGAATAGCTATAGTCTCTTCAGCCGGCTGGATAATCTGAGTCTAATTAGAAAAGTCATTTGGATTAATTCAAGTTTCCAATATTGTAAACCATTGTGTTTTCAACATCACTTTATGTCATTCAGAATATGTGGGTGTAATTTTACCATTTGTTGCCTTTACAGTCTACAAAGTAATGGCTATATTTGTTCTGTTCAGGTTCAGATGTTTGGATGTGAGCCAGGCAGTTGGCATGAGTCACCAGTGGAGTCTAGAGATGGATGCTGCCCTTGTATCTTACGTCAACACACTCTCAAACAATTTGGGATTAGCTTCTGCACGCATACATCCACATGAAATCTCACTCAAGGAAACACAGTTTGTCTCAGAGCAGCTCGCCTGTCTACAAGGTAGCATATAGCATTGGCCTTTATCTTACTCCATTACCCAGATCCATGTGACTACCAATATCAGAAACTGATCCTACCTTTCAAGCAAATTGATAGTGGGTAATACTTTCTTAGTAGTTGAAATGCTTTGCAAAGACTTCATTGACATGTAAATGTTGGCTCATCTACTCCTGTTTTGTTATGTTAATAAATGGCTGATGTCCGGCAGACTGCCCCCCTGAGAGTATGCGACTGAGGTTTGCACTGCTGCAGCTAATGAACAACTCACTGGAGACTCTGCTGCTTCCCCTTGTAGACCTGCGCCCCACCCACACCTTCAGCTGCTCAACCGCTGCTCTCCTGGCTGCCTCACCGTACTTTCTCTTCTACGACACCAAGGTCAACTTCTTCAACAGGGTCCTCAACGCTACAGCCCAGCGCAAGGCAGATCAAGCTGCACCAGAAATCACTCTCGACCCATTGGAAGGCATCGGCAGTGAGTGATACACAAGTTCCAATTGTTTCATATAATTCTGAAAGAGTAAGAAATTTGTTAATGAAATTTCAGATGACATATAGAATTATATATACACTATGTTTGTGTTGGAGCTTCTGTGCCTGTTTCCAATGTACATGGGTGTATGTGTTGCCTGGTTGCAATGTGTTGGTGACTGTGTTGCATGGTTTCAATTTGTTGAATGACTGTGTTGCTAAGTTCAGTTGTGTGTTGGGTGCCTGTGTTGCATGGTCCAATGTGTGTTGGGTGCCTGTATTGCCTAGTTCAATGTGTGTTGGGTACCTGTGTTGCCTAGTCCAATGTGTGTGTTGAGTCTCTGTGTTGCATGGTCCAATGTGTGTGTTGGGTGCCTGTGTTGCCTAGTTCAATGTGTGTGTTGGGTACCTGTGTTGCCTAGTCCAATGTGTGTGTTGAGTGCCTGTGTTGCATGGTCCAATGTGTGGGTTGGGTGCCTGTGTTGCCAAGTCCAATGTGTGTGTTGGTGCTTGATTGCCTGATTCCTATGTGTATGTTGGTACTTATATAACCTGGATCCAATGGATGGATGCCTGTGTTGCAGGTGAGGTGATGCGACCCAGTGAAGGGACAGTGTTCTGCCAGGCATTCCGACAGCTGCAGCTGGTCCCTTCCCAGCAGCTGTGTGTGCGGCTGGCCAGTGGGGGTGACCCTACCTACTCCTTCCTTGTAAAACTCACCGGGGAGGAAGTCCATGGAACAAGTGAGTCATCATCATTTTATAACAGTGTAATGTAATATGTCATTGATGATCCGTTGTACCAAATTGTTTGCTATACACTAATCATGATTGAAGGGTATTGTAGTTTCCAAATCTTCATAAGCATCTTTCATCAATCTTTTCATCTTGTCACAGGTCAAACACTTCATGAACAAAATGACAATACCTTCAATATGTAGTTTATTCTTCATCTGTCATATGAAAGATTGACATTAATATGTTACTTCCACATCCTCATATCTTCATAAGTCACATCATAAAACATCAAGTCATCAATCAAATCTTCATCAGCTACATGCTGTCACAGATCATGTGCTCTCATATCACCTCTATCAAATCTAATGACCCCTAAAAGAGTTGTTTCCCTTGACCCCTTAGTAGAGCTAAGTGTCCAAAAGTTCGGTCAGTTTAGTTTCGCATCTAAGAAAAAGTTTTAAACAAAGAAATAATTCAAAAACCCAAATTTGGCCGTAACATACCAGCCCCTTAATTGCGTCGTAGCCCGAAGGAAAGCAATTATAAATGAATATTACCCAAAAGCGGTCAAAATTTTAAATGAAGCTAGCATTGAACACCCCAAAATAATTGCATAAGTGTTTAAATGAAAGTTTAAACAAGAACTTTCTTGAAAATTGTAATGAAATATATAAACAAAATCAAACACTCTGCAATGTAATGCAATAATGAAATCAAAAGACTTTAGAGTACATGTAAGATCCACCAAATCGAATCGTCCATCTCCAGGTGGTGATTTACTATTTTACCAATTAGAGTTCACCAGATTCACTTCACTGAATTACAGGGGAGATAACCCTGGCTTCATGTAGCTCAAGATCAGTCATTTTCTAGCAGCAGGCATAGTTTATGTACAGGTCGAATAACCTCGCTCGACTGGGTTTTTACTCGAACAGCGCGGACAAGTCCTCTGCAATCTGTCATAACATTTAGAACCCGGGCCATTGCCCAGGAGTTTCTCGGAGCATTATCAACAATAAGCACAACATCTCCCACTTGTACATTTCTTTTCGGCCACCTTTTCCAGAATATATTTGAAAGGTACTGGATCTGCTTCCAGCGACGCTTTGCAAAATTGTCATCTTTGCTGAAAATACCAGGTGGAAGGTATTCCCCGGGTCTAAACAGTAGGAGGTGGTTTGGAGTTAAAGGAATGAGGTCATTGGGATCTGAAGACACTTCTGTAATGGGTCGATTGTTCAAAATTGCTTCGATCTCACAAAACAGAGTTTGTAATCCTTCATCATCCAAATGTATAGTTTGCTCCTGCATAAGAGAATAAAGAACCTTTGTCACCGATCTTATAAGTCTCTCCCATATTCCACCGAAGTGTGAGGCACCAGGGTTGAAGCACCAATTGATGTGTTTTTGTTGGAGTTCCTTTTCAATTCTATGCCGATTCCATTTCTGAATTTCTAACTGCAATTCCTTTTGGGATCCCACCAAGTTGGTACCATTGTCAGAAAAAATGGATTTCACATTGCCTCGTCTCGCAGTAAAGCGGCGAATAGCATTAATACACGAATCTGTGTCAAGGCAGTGTGCCACTTCTAAGTGGACCGCTCTAACGGCTATACAGGTGAAAACAACACCGTACCGCTTCACACTAGCTCTGCCACGTTTCACCAGTATTGGTCCAAAATAATCCATGCCCGTGTTGGTAAACGGCGGTTCGTCTGTTGTCAGTCTCTCTTGCGGCAAGTCACCCATCTTCTGTCCCATAGTTTGAGCCTGATGTTTCCTGCAAGTGATACATTTTGATACATCATTTTTTATTGCATTCCCTACAATCCAAAATCGTTGCCGAAGTTCAGACAGCATAGTGCTTTTCCCTAAGTGTCCAACCTTTCTGTGAATGTCCATCAAGATGAGCTTGGTGACAGTAGATTTTTTAGGGAGTATGATTGGATGTTTAGCATCATAGGAAATATCTACTCTGTCAAGTCGACCACCGACTCTAAGTGTGCCTTGAGCAAGAATAGGGTCCAGTTTGCAGAGGGAAGAATATCGCTTGATACGTTGGGAATTCTTTTTTTGCAAATCACAAATTTCAGCTGAGTAATGTTGTAACTGTGCGTGTTGAATAATGAGTGTTTCCACTTTCTGTATCATCTTATTGGACAGACTGATTTCACTTCTTTGTCCTTTCCTTTCCTTTGGCTGGCTATCTGTCCTTTTCATGTTCATTTCTTCAAATTCTTTCATTTCTTCTTTTCTTCTCTTCACACGTTGTGCCAGTTCTTCCATCACCGTAAGTATCCAAGCAACTGACCTCTTCAGTCGTATCCAATCTGAATAATGAAGAAGTAGTTTATCGATTGCGTGGGAAGAATGGGTCACAGTACAATGGACATGGCACTTTATTTCTGGGTCATCATTCTCTATTCTCAGGTCATCTTTATCTTTGGTTTCATATTTGACTGGGGTTTTTATAATTTCTGGTCCATTCCACCAAATACTTGAGTCTATAAGTTTTCTCATCTTGATTCCTCTTGATGCTATGTCTGCTGGATTGGACTTTGACTCTATGTAGTTCCACTGTTCCACATTGGTAGCCTCTCTGATCAGTGCAACTCTATTTGCAACAAACGTGTGAAACCTGGTTGTCTCATTACTAATGTACCGAATGACTGACATGCTGTCGGTCCAGAAGTAGATGTTACGTAGTGGATATTCCAGTTCTTTCGTCAGCACTTTACTTAGGCGAACAGACAACACTGCGGCTGTGAGTTCAAGTCGTGGAATTGTGATCTTTTTCAACGGAACCACTCTGGACTTTCCAAGAACCAGGGTACAGTGAATTTTGTTTTGATTGTTAGTGATACAAATGTAGGCGGCGACACCATATCCTGTATCGCTGGCATCAGAGAACATGTGTAAATCACAAGTTTTTACATCACCAAAGTCCTGTGGTTTGTAACACCTTGGAATTTCGAGTCCACTTACTAGCTTGAGATCTTCGATCCAGGCTTGCCACTTCCTTTTCATTTTGTCACCAATGTCGTCATCCCAGCTGATGTTTAGTCTACAAAGGTTCTGTAGCAGAATTCTTGCAGTTAAAGTAAATGGTGCTATCAGTCCAAGAGGGTCAAAGATTGAGCTTGCTATAGATAGGATTCCTCTTCTTGTTTCAGGCTTAGGTTTGATATTCACTTCAAATCTGATTGTATCCTTTTCAACATTCCAGTGAACACCAAGAGCACGTTCAGCTGGCAATTGATCTTTATCAAAGTTCAAGTCCATGGCAACTTTTGCACGCTCCTTGCTGGGTATAGACTCCATGACACTGTAGCTATTACTGATCCATTTGTTTAAATGGAAGCCTCCACAGTTGGCTGACTTTTGTTATGAGTGCTTTTGCCTTCTCATCTGTTGATGTTGACTTCAGGAAATCATCAACGTAGAAGTTTTTCCTTATCAGATTTGTGACTTCTTCTGGACAGGAATGTTCATTATCAAAAGCAGTTTGTCTGAGAGCCACATTCGCACAAGTTGGTGAGGAGACAGCTCCAAACAAATGTACTGTCATACGGTAGGGTAAGGGATCTTTTGATAAGTCACCATCAGGCCACCAGAAGAATCGCAGGAAATCTTGATCCTCTTTTGGCACCTTGACTTGATAGTACATTGCCTCTATATCCCCAATCATGGCAACCGTTTCCTCTCTAAACCTCAGTAGGATACCAATTAAGTTGTTGGTTAAATCAGGTCCTTGTAATAGTTGGTTATTGAGCGAAACACCCTGATACAGTGAAGAACAATCGAACACTACCCGTATCTTCTTTTTCTGGTGGTGATATACACCGTGATGAGGTGTGTACCATTCTTGTCCTTCACCTTTGAGTAGTTCATTACTTGGGACTTTTTCCGCGTAACCCTTGTTGATGATTTTGGTCATGAATTCTGTGTAGTCAGCGTGAAAGTCATCGTTCTTCAGCATTTTGCTTTTAAGGTTTCTCAGTCTTTGTAGTACTTGACTTGAATTGTTTGGCATCTTGACATTGTTATTTCTGAAAGGTAGTCCAATCATGTAATGCCCATCTTTGAATTCTAATGATTCTTTCACCTTACTGAGGAACATCAGATCTTCTTGTGAGTGTTCTTTCTTGTCATCTATTGTTCGTTCTGGGAAATCATAATTCATTGAATCTCTCAACTGTTTGTCTATTCTTTTCATTTCCTCTTCCACAGGGATAGCTACATCAACCCTATTGACATATTGCTTGTCGTCAGATGTTGCGTCTCTGAGAAGGTTCCAAACTATCCAGCCAAGGATAGTCTTTGTTGCATGTGGTGCATTGATTGGTCCAGTTTTCACTTCTAAAGGTGTGTATGCGCTGGGTACATTGTTGCCAATTAAAAGTCCTATATCCATTTTCTTCTTGCAGAATTCAATGTTTGACAGGTGTGGCCATTTCAAGATATCATCTTGTCTGGGAATGTGGTTTGTTGAAACAGGTAACTTGTCCTTGGTATAAACCTTTGGCAACTTGATGGCAGATTTCATGTCCAGGTCACTGACTGTAAGACCATTAATCTCAAAGGTAGACATCGTGTGGGGCTTACCCATAGTTTCAAGTGATATCATCTTCTTTCTTCCTCCGCAACCTAGCTTTGTCATCAGTGACTCAGTGCAGAAACATGCGCTACTTCCCGGATCAAGAAATGCATAGGTTTCAACATACTTCAAACTGTCTTTGTATCGCACTTTGACAGGTACAATAGCCATCGTGCATTGTACTTCACCAGCCCCTGTATCCTCTTCCTGCATCTGTAGTTCAGCGCAAGCACTAACTGGACTTTTGTCTCCGTTCTTGCCCGTCCCCAACTTGTCCTGCATGTCAAATCTTTCATCCTTCTTGTCAATGTGCAGAATGGTTAGGTGTTGACCCTTACAACAATTACATTGTGCAGCTTCTTTCTGGGGGCACGACTTGCTAACATGTCCATGTCTCAAGCACCTGAAGCAAAGGCCTTTATTCCTCAGTATGTTGATCTTGGCAAAGTGCTGTAGTGATCTCCACTGATCACATCTTTCGACTCCATATTGATTTGACTGGCAGCATATACATGGTGCAAGATAGGCTTTTTCTCTTATCAGTGACTGTGGAGTTTCGACTTGGCTGTACTGTTTAGTAGGGAGATCAGTAGCAAAAGAAACTTGCTTGTCCTTGAATGCTGGATTCCTCTTGCTGGTTTGAATCTTGGACGTTGGTTTATGATCAATCCTAAGTGCCAACTTGCCATACATTGGATCGTTTGCTTTTCTGGCTTCAACCTTGACAAAATCCACCAGGTGATGAAATCTAATCAGCTGTCTTTGACTTCTGCACCTATCCACATAGCCTCTCCACTTGTCATGATAGTAGTATGGCAGTTTCATGAGTAGCTTCTTGCTATTGTCTGGGTATTCAAGCACCCTCATAGCTTCAATACTCTCGACAGCGTTCATGCACTCAGTAAGGAAAATGGAAAATTCATCTAACGCTTTTACACTGTCACTCTTAATGGGATTCCAATCTAAAGCCTTCTTGACAAACGCTGATGCAATCGTCTCTGTATCACCGTAGCGACTTTCTAGCTCTCTCATGGCACATTGATAACCTCTGCAAGAATCCAAGTAGCTGTAACTGGATACAATTTTGTGCGCTTCACCAGTTGTGAATTGTTCAAGGTAGTTCATAGTTTCATCTGTGTCTTCTGCATAATCAACAACCTTAGTCTTGAATTGTCGGAGAAACCTTTTGTACTCCAATGGATTACCGCTGAACTTGATAATTTCTGGGACTGGCTTACGAAGCTGATTGACGACGCTTGTGATGGCTTCCTCAGGAGTGGTAGAGCGTTGTCTAGATGCAGGTCTTACTCTTTGTGTTTCCACTGTATCAAACTGGTGAGGCTGAAACATTTCACCATGTTGATAAGCTTCAAATTTCAATTCTTCATTTTCTGATTTAATCTGTCTGTTCATGTTGAAGTTCTCTGATCTGTAATCACTTTGGAAACATTCATAGGATCTATCTCTTTCCTTATGTCTGTTCTGATAATTCATGTCATCATTGTGGACTGGGGAAACCTGCTCCGTGTTGAAGCCTTTTCTAAACAAAGATCTATCATTCGAAGCTTGTCTATTGTCCTCTTCATTCATGTGTAACCTAGCTTCTACTTCCTGTTCACCAATTCTCCCTTGACACTTCCAGTTTGTGCTACCTTGTGTAACTCTTGCTGTTTAGGGGAATGATTACCAGTTCTAACTCCAGTATTTGAATCTGTGATAATACTTTCTCTCTTTCTTTGAGACCTTCGACTACTTGCTACTGTGGTAGTCTCAAAGTCGTCTAACACCTTAGTTCTTGCTTCAGCAATTGCCATTTCTCTTTCTAAGTACAACCTCTCTTCTTCCATTTTAAGTTTCAATTTGGAAATTTATAAGTCCTGTAACTTCTTTAAAGCTTGTATCTTAGCCCTAACTTCAGCCTTTTTCTGATCTTCCTTTATGCGTGCATCTGTCACAGAATTTGCCTGAGTTAATTTAGTTTTATCTGACTTAGTCTGGGACACACTATCATGTGGGCTTATTCTACCGTTGGCAAGCTTTCTTGATTCCTTTTCAATGAAACTGTCAACCTGTGCTCTAAGGGACATTAACTCATTTCTTTTATCCTCAGTTTTTTCATTATACTCTATTCTTTCCTGTTCATTAACAAGCCTGAAATAGTCCTCTTCATCACAAAACAATTCTTCAAACATAAAAAGAAAGTTTGAGTATTCAGTTCTTACCACTTCATAATCTACACCCTCAGATATAAGTTCATGCACACACCTCAAAACGTTCATTACTTTCCTCAAAGTCTGTTTTAAGTTATCATATTTCAACTTCTTCTGGTACTCTAGCCCAATGTCAATTAATTTCTGGCGACGTTTTGGTTCAGTAATTTCACTATCACTCATGCTATGAGATATGGCCTGTTTTTCAAATTCAAAATTCATCCTCTTCTAATGTTCAATTCTAGAAAGTCATTATCATATTAATGTCAATGAAATGTAGTTTCCAAATCTTCATAAGCATCTTTCATCAATCTTTTCATCTTGTCACAGGTGAACAAAATGACAATACCTTCAATATGTGGTTTATTCTTCATCTGTCATATGAAAGATTGACATTAATATGTTTGTTCCACATCCTCATATCTTCATAAGTCACATCATAAAACATCAAGTCATCAATCAAATCTTCATCAGCTACATTCTGTCACAGACCATGTGCTCTCATATTACCTCTATCAAATCTAATGACCCCTAAAAGAGTTGTTTCCCTTGACCCCTTAGTAGAGCTAAGTGTCCAAAAGTTAGGTCAGTTTAGTTTCGCATCTAAGAAAATGTTTTAAACAAAGAAATAATTCAAAAACCCAAATTTGGCCGTAACAGGTATACTCATTTCATATGAAGTGTTGAAAACATATGATGACAGTCAATTTTGGTGGGATTAACTTTATATTTAAAGTCACCATAATGCTTAAACCCCTTTTCAAAATGTTGTTAGCATAATATATCGTGAATTGTTGCAGCCAATGTTTTCATTTGTTGACAGCCTACATCGAGGGATATAACACACAAAATCATGTAAAGCAAAACCAAAAGTATCTTTAATTTCAGTGAGAGCCTGCATTGGCATCATCAAAGAATTAAAAACAAGCTTCTGATCAAATGATAAAATCAATAAATATGTTGTACTTGATTCAGATTAAATGGTTTGGGACATTGCTTTGTTAGTGGCACACCTCCCTAGATAATCTTGCCATGTTGAACGAAAACTGCAGACTAAAAACAGGAAGGATATGTTACAAGAGAAGGAATATGAATATAAATATAAACTATATCGTCAATTAGATAGCTTGGTAAAAAGCTGGAGGATATGAACAGAGAATGTGTTGTGCTGCAGGTGGCTCGTTCCGCCAGTTCCTGTGGCAGGTGGCCCGAGAAGTTCAAGCACCATCTATTGGGCTCCTCATGCCTTGTCCAAGCGCTTCTAATGGAGTCCATAAAGGTGACAGTGTCTTGAAGCCAGGGACCATGACATACCAAGAGGAACAGCTACTTCAGTTTTTTGGACAGGTGATATTCTTGTTTTATCAGCTATCATACTCCAGGTTGTAACTGAGACCAGCTAGATGTTTTAAAGCATATCCCTTTCCTATTAATTAATATTCAGAAATTGCTTGATATTATGGAAACACCTGATGACAGGCATCCTTCATTTACTATTAGCATCTTTCCAACAAAATTCTGAAAAACTTAAGTTTCCAGTATGACTTCTTTGCAGACTATGTTTTGGTAGATTTTCTTGTGATCCTCTCCAAAATACTTGCAGAGCAAGTGTATAATCCTTTAAGGGTTATGGTATGTATGTTACCATATTTGGGTTTTATCCCCCTACCTAGAACAGCAGGGTTTTTTTCATTAAAAGTTGAATAAGGCCTTCAGTGCCTTTGAACTGTTTTCATCAGCACAAACATTTAGATAGGAAATTCTAAGCAACTTTTCCATGGATATGGAAAACTTGGTAGATCTAATTATGATTACACTTTTACTGAATCTGTTTTTGAAGTACAAGGCTAACTTTAGAAAAATCTAAACCATCAAATATTTAATTTTACAAGTCTTCAATTTCAATTCATATTCAATTCAATTGGATAGAGGGACATAATTCTGTAAGTCAAGAATATGGCTTCTGCATTTTCTTGATGTACATTGGATCTGGTTTCAGTTGCTGGGTGTGACAATACGAGCTGACATTCCCCTGGGAATCGGATTATTAGGCACATTTTGGAAGGGTCTACTGAGACAGCCTCTTGATCCAACTGAAGACCTCAAACAGGCTGACATCATCACCTATAATTATCTTAAAAAAATTGAAATGGTATGCTTATTTCCTTGATTTTTCCTTCAGTAGGTTTCTGTTTAATCTTATGAATTATTTCTTTCTTAAGTGTTCTAAAAAATGCTAGAAAATTATTTTCATCAGGGAATCTTAACCCTCAAGCCGCGGTTTATGGAATGGTCCGGGAAGAAATTAAACTACGCCGCAGTTAGCCTTAGCGAACCCCGGAAGCCGGACTTATAATCTGACGCATTTACTAATTAACGCAATTGTACGGTGTAGCGGATCCCGGAAAAAATTGCACGGCAGTCGTGGACGCTTGTATTTATGATCCGGCTTTCGCTAAGCCGTCGATGTTTTATTCGTTGTTGTTCTAAACAATGGGGGCATATTTTCCGAAAGTTTTATAGATATTGGTCATGTTTATCGTACCGAAAATATGCATTACAAACGCTTAATTTTCCCCCACTACCCGCCGGGCTTGCTATGACCTGTGAGTTATTGCTCCCCTCACGCACGAGCTTATCGAGACACGCACGTTATTGTTTGCTCAGGCGTGCGCACTCAAAACAAAAACACACCTTGCTATCGCACGCCCTGTGATCTAAACCCTTGGGCGGATTTCAATACAGGTGGGATCATTTGAAAGAGAAGAAAATTGTCTTCAATTCGATATAAATTACGAACATGCGCTACCTGAACTGAAGATACAGCTTGTGCCGTAAAAAAGGTGATTTTACATAATTTTAGTTTTACACCATTTTGTCACATCAATTTTCTCATGATGTGCTCATCGTATTTAAAAAAAATTTATATCACAAGATAAAGAAAAAGATTGTCTTTTATTCCATGTAAAATTTGTGCATGCGCAAAAATAAATAAAGACACAGCAAGCGCCGCACAAAAAGCTTATTTCTCTATTCAAATCATGTGAACTGAACGGCAATTTTGACATGTGCCTTTCTTTCGCTCGCTCGCTCAACAGCTAGGCTTATATTGAAATTGAATACCTCGTGATAAAGAAGGAATAATTGTCTTCGATTTGATATAAAATTTGTATATATGCTATGTAAAATAAAAAGACAGCAAGTGCCGCAAAAATGTGAGTTTTGTTTATTCTTTAGGTTTTTACCATTTTCTCGCACTTTATATCACATAGAATTCTCGGCACATTTTGAAATTTTATATATCAAAATAGAGAGAAAAGGATGATCTTTATTTCCATTTAAAATTGGTATGTAAACGAAAATCAGTAAAGACCCGGCGAGCATCGCACAAACCGGCAGTTTCTCTGTTCATATTTGTTAACCGAGAAGCGATTTTTTTCCACCTGCTGTGTACACTTCCTATCCATTTAACGGCAGAGAGCATTATCAACATTTCTATATCACAATAAAGAGGAAAGGATCGTCTTCATTTATATATAAAATTTGCAAATTACAAGAGACAATAAACGAGCGTTAAGTGATGTCGCAATGATCCAATTCTGTTCTCAAATACCTAAGGGTACCATATTTTCAAACTATATATATTCCAAACCAAGTGGTTTATATTTATTATTTTTATTTCATCGTAAAGAAGAAATAAATACCTTCATTTTCATGTGTAATTTGCCCATATTTGCATCAAATTAAAATGTGTGAAAATGATGCGACAAATGTCGCGGTAAGGCAATTCTCAAAGATTTTATTCACTTGCTATACCTACGTTTCATTCGTAATAACTTCTAATTACTGTGCGAAAGATTGTTTTGTTTTATTTCTTCGTAAAGAACAATAAATTGCCTTCAATTCCATATATAAGGTGCATGTATACAAAGCGAAAAACTTTATTTATAAAGTTGGAAATAAAGACAATTTCTATTATGTGTGAGTGTATTTTTCAGCGGGGGCGTCCCGCCTGCACGCGCTGAGCGCGTGTGTTTGCCCGGGGCTACTAACTTAGTAATATTACTGTGGGGGTCAGAACGTTATCGGGATTTATCACTACCTTGCTTTCGTAATTTATATCTTTCGTTTAGGATGGCGTATCATCATGAAATTTATCGTAAAATATAGAGCAATAAATTAGCTTCATTTCCGTATATAATTTGTTTGTGTGCAATCAGTGATGAAATGATTTTGTAGAGTTTGAAATAAAGACAATTTTTAAATAATCGTAAAATTCGTTCTAGACATATTTTTGTAATCATTTTTATATCGATGTCTAGAGGAACTATTCGCCTTTAGTTTCATTTTTATTTCGCGCATGCGCTTGCACAATTTTAGAGTTACGGCGCTCAAATTAAAAACAAGATTACTTCGGTTATAGAAACCGTTCTAGGGGTGATATAAATTTCATTCAAAGTGCCAGGTAAGTATCATCCATTTTTAATACGGTATTCGCCGACTAGTTTTGTAGACAACGATATTTACATCCATATTTCGCCACGTAAACAAACCATATATTGGCAAAACGGTCGCGACTCGCGGCACTGGAAAATTCGGCCACTGGTGCTAATTGCGCATTAATGGTAGCGAGGCGAGTGCTTGAAAATTCAGCCACGGGGGCAAAACTGGTCAAAATAATATTCAGCAACTTGAGGGTTAATTGTTCATATTTTGATTGTATCACAATGTTGGCATTGTGCACAGCTCCAAACTTCAAAGGCCTGTGCTCCAACACCAACCTTTGTTTTCTTTGCACACCTGTGTGTGTGTTTGTGTGCAGGTAGAGATTTAGGGAAAGCTGATGGCCCTGTGTTCCAACACCTACCCTCAGTCTGTACACCTGTGTGTGTTTGTGTGCAGGTAGAGACAGAGGGAGAGCTGATGGCCCTGTGTTCCAACAACTTCTCACAGTTTGTACACCTGTGTGTGTGTTTGTGTGCAGGTAGAGACAGGGGGAGATTTGATGGCCCTGTGTTCCAACAACTTCTCACAGTTTGTATGTACACCTGTGTGTGTTTGTGTGCAGGTAGAGACAGAGGGAGAATTGATGGCCCTGTGTTCCAACACCTACCCTCAGTCTGTACACCTGTGTGTTTGTTTGTGTGCAGGTAGAGACAGAGGGAGAGCTGATGGCCCTGTGTTCCAACAACTTCTCACAGTTTTTATGTACACCTGTGTGTGTGTTTGTGTGCAGGTAGAGACAGAGGGAGAATTGATGGCCCTGTGTTCCAACAACTTCTCACAGTTTGTATGTACACCTGTGTGTGTTTGTGTGCAGGTAGAGACAGAGGGAGAATTGATGGCCCTGTGTTCCAACACCTACCCTCAGTCTGTACACCTGTGTGTTTGTTTGTGTGCAGGTAGAGACAGAGGGAGAGCTGATGGCCCTGTGTTCCAACAACTTCTCACAGTTTGTATGTACACCTGTGTGTGTGTTTGTGTGCAGGTAGAGACAGAGGGAGAATTGATGGCCCTTTGCTCCAACACCTACCCTCAGTTTGTCTTCCCGACTCTTGATGGAAGCATGGACAAGGAGCTGCTTCCCAATGGTGCACAGCTTAATGTCAGGTATGCATAACTTCGAAAGGCTTAACATACCTCCACATTGAATTGTTTTTTGAAATGATGTTGAATGAATATTTGGGTAAAATTCAAATCTGAAAACTATTGATATTTAGCTCATCAGACCTGAAAGTTCAGATGGGCTTATTGCATGGCTCGTTGTCCGATGGCATAAATGATTTTGTAAAGTTGATTGTTGTACCCTTCAGTTATGGACGTGGAAAAGAGTCTACATTCAAATATTCTGTTGACTATTTATAAGAAACTTTAAATGCTAGGAATCTCAGATTTTGAATTTAGCATCCTTGTAAGATGGAGATTAAGATGTGTAAATTTCATTGTCCTACTCCACTTATATGGGCATGGAAAGGGTATCTATGCTATTGAAAGAAGTTTAGGGTTTTGTTTGTCTTTTTATTAGACACAGGGAACATGTAAATCAAACTTTTAAGCACACTTTTGGTCAGAATGAATTCAGTATGTCTCAATGTTGAGTCTGTTATGCGAAGCATATGCACTTTTTATACACAACTATTCTAAGGATCTGATGAAAATTCGCCATTTTTAGCATAATGAGGTCCAACAAACTTGTCTCAAATTCGATAACTTTGTTTATAATGAGTGAAACCACCATGTGCTGGTAACCAGTCGACACAACGATGAGGTTTGCTGTCATTCAGTCGTCGAAAAAACATCTGGGGAATTGTCTGCCACTCTGCCTGAAGGAATTGCACCAATTCTTGAAGATTATCAGGTTGCCAATGATTGTCTCTCAAACGTCTGCCCAACTAACCCCATGTACTCACTGGTGCCAAGTCAGGAGAGTATGCAGGCCAATCCATTCGTTCAATACCATTTTAGGTGAGAAAATTTTTAACAATTCGTGCTCAATGCGGTCTAGCATTGTCATCTTGAAGAACAGAACCTGCTCCAATTTGACGAAGACTCGGGATGACAAAAGGCTGTAAAATTTCGTCTCTGTACCTGATACCCGTCAAATATCCTTTGACGACAAAAAGAGGAGTCCTGTGATGTACCGAAATTCCAGCCCACACCATTACTGTACCACCTCCAAAGTGATGGCCTTGTCTGACGTTAACATAAGCAAATCTTTCTCCCTGCCGCTCATAGACAAGAAGTCTGCCATCATTGAACTGTAATGCAAATCGGGACTCATCAGTGAAGAGTACCCGCCCCCATTGTCGCTGTTTCCAGTCTCTATGACGTGTGCAGCAGTCGCGACGTGCTGCCCTATGACGTTGAAGAAGAGGTGGTCGAACCGCTTGTCGTTCAGATCGAATGTTGTGGGCTCACAGAGGATTTCTTATGGTCTGGCCCGATACCTGAACAACACTTGCATTTCGCAATTCATCTCTCAGACATCTCGCTGACATAAGGCCATTTGAATGACATGCCGGTCTTGACATTGCGTGGCAGATCTTGGCCTACCAGACCATGGGCAATTCTGAATTGAATTGGTTGCCTGGAAACGCTGCCTTAGTTCTTAATCACACTCGTCTACAACCGATTCTCTGTGCCACATTCCTCTATGTAAAACCCTGTTGAAGCCACCCAATGACTCTTCAATGAAAGTTCACTCAGCTGACGTCTGACCATGTTGAAATTTCAACTGAGAGCATCACGGTCATGGAAGGTTTTTTATGCCCAAACTGTTCATGGACAATGCATAGTGCACGTGCAAGGACATAATCAACTCCAAAAAGTCTCACCCTACTTCGTTGGGCGATGCAAACAGTTTTTTTTGAGCTTTAGTTTATGGTTTCTCAGGAGACTGTCAAAATCGTTTTGTTTGAAAATACTTATGCCTTGTACACAGGTTTTGTCGTCAGGATATCTTGAACCAATTTTGACACGATTTCTGCCAATAATTTTATTTAGATATCTGATATGTGCGTAGACAATTACCTGGTAGAAAAAAAGGTTTGACCCTTAACTTATTTTGAGTAGTATATTTGGGGGATATACTAAAACCAAAACTTGTTGGCGTATGAAGCTAAAACTTTTAGAATAACATCTTTATACTATTAAGATTAGTGTTTATAAATTTGTTCTTGAGTGCCCTTTAAATAAGGGTATGGAAGGGTACCCACCCTCAAATATTCTGTTGTCTTTTTTTTTTAGACACCAGTCATGTTAGGGATCTGAAATTTTGAGAATATCATCTTTGTAGGTTTGAGACAAAGTTGTGTGAATTTAATTATCATACCCTGAAAATAAGGCTGTGAAAGAGTTGCCAATGAAAAAGCTACCAATTTTTTAAAGCAAAGTGGTCATTGAAGGTTATTTTGTGGAAATGAAGATTCAAACAAGCAAAATTTATTGTCTGTAGCATAATCGATAAGCAAAATATATACATAAATGGGTCAGTAATTTTGATGTGAATGACTGAGCTAGTAAAGACTCCCCTTACGAACACTGGACCAGGGACAAGCAGATTGAAACATGATATATCTTGCAATTTCAATTGGAAATTTGCAGGGTTTGGTTGATGTTTATTTGAAATGGGTGGACAACAATGGGGTTAGTCAGAATATGGAGGTAGGATGTTGGTGAGAAGTGATATTTTGCTCATTTAAAGCTTGTTTTTAGTTGTATTTTAAATGCGTTGGTTTTTGGTATTAGTTAGATGTGTATATATATCTGTAGGCTTTATCCCTAAAATCTTTCATTAACCACTTCTTGAGATTTTTGGTTAAGACAAATTAAATTCATAATGATACAACTTTGGATACCATCCCTTGATGACTAGTCTCCCTGGGCAAAACGCTCATACTTTACTCATGTACGCCTTAGTGTTACCCAGCTACATAATTCACTCTCACAGACTAGGAAAATACATATGCAACTTATGTATGGACATGAATGCAATTTATTCCCTTTGTAACCATGTGAAGAATTACAAGGAATAACAGTGTTGAGAAAATGTGAAATACGAAAGAAGGGTCTCCTCGGCTATTGAGATCAGAAATATCATAATTGTCATATTTGCCACATGTGTTGCATCACTTGTCATATCTATAATTGTGCTGCACAGTTTATACATGGAATTATTCTTTCCTCTTTACAATGATAAAAAAAAGAAGAAAATGTACCACTTGAATCGTAATATAAGTGTGAGAGGGGGTTATCCTCAGTGATTTGAAAACAAATTTTGATAACAGTAATAAGTTTTTTGCATTACTTACTGCGTTTTTAATGGTTCACGTTTTCAAATTATCAAAATTAATTGAGCTGTTCATGAGATATAAGGTGGAAAATAATGGTGTAAATAAATAATAATTGAAAATAATTTATTGTGGCACTTAATGTCTCTTTATTTGATATAATGTATATATATAAGTTTTAAATCAGTTTGAAGACAATTTTCTACTTTATTTCATATGATACATATGATACATATGCTATCAACAATGGATATCCAGCTGAGCTGGTCCCTATTCTGGAATTCATGGAGGGGTAGCTGAAATTAAACTATACTCATCTCAAGAATACCCTGTGACTCCCATGATAAAGGTTAAATCATATATAGAGAAGTTTGAAAAGCTGTATGAGCTACAGAGCCAATGACTGAATTTTTAAATGCTTCACATTTAAATGTAAGTGATGAGAGAGTAAGCTGTTTTTGCCTGCTGGGTGTTAAGCTGGACCAACCGACAAGAGTACATGGACTGTATCCGAGCTCTGCGGATGCAGGAGCTGATGAGTGCTGAGCGCGGTCTGGCTGTGCTGTCTGGCCTGGCCTCCATCGTGCCTCTACAGCTCCTCTCTCTCTTCACTCCCAACGATCTGCATGTGAGGACATGTGGCCTTCCTGCTGTCAATCTTTCCTTCCTCAAGGTATTTCTGCTTCTAATCACCTGTATTTGCCTGTCCATACCTTAACTCTTATGTTGCTGAATATTATTTTGACCAGTTTTGCCCCCATGGCTGAATTTTTCTCAATAAACTTCATTAAGTACTGTTACGCTATTCTACACCAAAGGTATAAATCACAGAATCAGGTTGGTGATAAACATTGATAAAGTTCCAACCCCCACAGTGATATTTCTAAGCCAGTAGCCCCGAAGAAACACAGGCTCAACATGCAGGCGTCACAGCGATGTATACCCGCTGAAAACTTCACTCACTAAATTGTCTTAATTTACAACTTTACAAATCACGTAATTAGCTTAGTACCTCATTTACTTCTCGGTACAAGCGAGACGCTATCAATAAACTACCATTACTGTTGCTTGTCATGCATTTTTTCATTGTCTAAAGTTGACCAATCAGCGAGTGCAATGTAAACAAAATCAGAGGTACAATGTGACAGGATGCTATTTCCACATCAATTACCTGTACTGTTAATTACAATCCAGATCAAAGCTGAGAAAAGTACCGGATAAGTTCGTGAATCTATGTCCTGACTGTTAATAAACATTGTAAAGATAACACTAGTTTACCAAGATAATATTTTCAACTTCATTACAAAAACAATGCATGTGCTTTTCACTGAAGATTTAAAAATATTTGTTTTTAATCTTGTTACCGGTAACATTTATCAAGATAAGTTTTTCAATTTCTGTTAAACATATAAGTTTATGAACATAATAAACAAATTTTGAATAATATGCTTTTGTTTTGGAAAACATTAATAAAACATACGATTTTCATTTATTTCTAAAAATATTTTATATCGCGAGGCTCAATCACATGTGTCACCGGTTCCTATGCGTATGAATGAATGCTTTGGTTGTAGAATCTCATTTATTACTCGCCCGTGTAAGATACTGTAGTATAATATTTATTGGCGATATTAAACTAGTGTAATATCGCTGCACGTATGACATCATAATATTGTGTGGTTGTGACGTCGCAATGTTGGCACTGTCGTCACAATGGCGGCTAAGTGGCAAATATGTTTCGTTCAGTACACTTTCGGCAATCATGCTTCATTACTGAGGTAAAGTAATAAACAGAATACCGGTGTAGCAGGCCATTTCTTCCCCAGTCTAAACTTTCCCCGGGGAGAAAATAGCCTAGGCCAAACCTTCCCCACCCTTGATTCTACCTATACCTATTTTCTATTGTCAAAATTCATGGCAATTTGAACCCCGCTTAACTTACACTTACAAATCCTGTTCTTGTATCTATAATGTGCAGACATTAACTTATATTGACAACTTCTCTGCCTTTCTCGTCTAACTAGTTTAACTTTCTATTCGGGGGGACTCTGGCTTAGCTAGTCTTTTTCTTCCCCACCCTTGTTATTTATTTTCAGGGAGTAAATTCTGGCCTGGCTAGGCTATTTTTTCCCCACCCTCAGTCTTCATATATAAGGAGGGAGAGTCTGGCCTAGCTAGGCTTTTTCTTCCCCACCCTTGTTTACATTTTCAGGGGGAAAGTCTGGCCTAGCTAGGCTATTTCTTCCCCACCCTTGTTATTTATTTTCAGGGAGTAAATTCTGGCCTGGCTAGGCTATTTTTTCCCCACCCTCAGTCTTCATATATAAGGAGGGAGAGTCTGGCCTAGCTAGGCTTTTTCTTCCCCACCCTTGTTTACATTTTCAGGGGGAAAGTCTGGCCTAGCTAGTCTTTTTCTTCCCCACCCTTGTTATTTATTTTCAGGGAGTAAATTCTGGCCTGGCTAGGCTATTTTTTCCCCACCCTCAGTCTTCATATATAAGGAGGGAGAGTCTGGCCTAGCTAGGCTTTTTCTTCCCCACCCTTGTTTACATTTTCAGGGGGAAAGTCTGGCCTAGCTAGGCTATTTCTTCCCCACCCTTGTTATTTATTTTCAGGGGGGAAGTTCTGGCCTAGCAAGGCTTTTTCTTCCCCAGAAAAAAAAATGAGTGTTTTTAAACATGATGCCCTTCTATTAAGGTTGAATTTTGGTAGAAACTACTTAAAAGACAGTTAACTTTGACTAATCTATCAATAATAATTTTATTTCAAAAAGAAAAAGCCCAGTTAGGCCAGAGTCACCTCACTCTCAAAGGTGGGGAAGAAATAGCCCAGCTAGGCCTGAGTCACCCCACTCGAAATAAATATCAAGGGTGGGGAAGAAATAGCCCAGCTAGGCCAGAGTCACCCCACTCGAAATAAATATCAAGGCTGGGGAAGAAATAGCCCAGCTAGGTTGGAGTCGCCCCACTCTGAATAAATACCAAGAGTGGGGAAGAAATAGCCCAGGTAGGCCAGTTTCCAACTCTGCATAAATACCAAGGGTGGGGAAGAAATAGCCCAGCTAGGCTAGAGTCACCCCACTCGAAATAAATATCAAGGGTGGGGAAGAAATAGCCCAGCTAGGCCAGAGTCACCCCACTCGAAATAAATATCAAGGGTGGGGAAGAAATAGCCCAGCTAGGTTAGAGTCGCCCCACTCTGAATAAATACCAAGAGTGGGGAAGAAATAGCCCAGGTAGGCCAGTTTCCAACTCTGCATAAATACCAAGGGTGGGGAAGAAATAGCCCAGCTAGGCTAGAGTCGCCCTGCTCTAAATAAATATCAAGGGTGGGGAAGAAATAGCCCAGCAAGGCCAGTTTCCAACTCTACATAAATACCAAGGCTGGGGAAGAAATAGCCCAGCTAGGCTAGAGTCGCCCTGCTCTGAATAAATATCAAGGGCGGGGAAGAAATAGCCCAGCTAGGCTAGAGTCGCCTGCTCTAAATAAATACCAAGGGTGGGGAAGAAATAGCCCAGCTATACCAGAGTTTCCCCACTCTATATAACTACCAAGAGTGGGGAAGAAATAGCCTAGCTTAACCAGAATTTCCCCCTTTATATAAACATCCACCTGTGTATAGTTCTCACAATATAGAATAAAAACAAGCAATTTTGTGAAAGTAGCCTAGTCAGACCAGAATGTTATCAGTTGAACATATGGATGAAAGGCAAAAAAGTTGCCAACATAAGTAAATACACTATAGATAAAAGAAGAGGATTTGTAAGTATTAATTAGGTGGGGTCCAAATTGCTATAAGTGAAGACAATAGAAAAAAGTGGAGGTAATATCAAGGGTGGGGAAGGTTTGGCCTAGGCCAGAGTTTCCCCGGGGAAGATTGAGCCCAGGGGGGGAAAGTCTGGCCTAGGCCAAAGTTTCCCCGAGAAAGATTGTCCTAGACCAAACCTTCCCCGGGGAAAGTTTGGCCAGGGGGAAAGTTTGGCTTGTTACACCGGTAATAACTTCCTTCAATTTAATACTATTTTTATTTAACTGAATCGTTAACTCTTTTAATAAAAATAATATCAAATGGAAGGTCGTTTAGTATCCTCTATTGGTTCAAGTCATATGACTTGAAACACTCACTTTATCGATCGATAAGCATGGCGTGAATGTTAGGTATCGTTATGGTATGTCTAGAAAATTGTATTTCAATGAATTATAAAAATATAGATTTTCTTAATATTTTCTAACTATTAATAGTTATAAAAAAAAGTAAAAACATGGTCTGAAACATAGACCTTGTATATAAGGCGACCCCCCTCCTTGACCACTCAATTTTTGGTATTAAAAAACGCCTTATACATTGTAATATACGGTATATATGCAAACTGTGTATGGAATTGAAGGCAATTTATTCTTCTTTACAAAAATATAAAACACAACAATCTATTGCACTGGGATTAAGGTATTACCAATGAAAGGTGGGTGGCTATAGCTAGTGAAAACAGACTTTGATAATCGCTTTACCACGAGATTTGTTGCATCATTTCCACATGTTTTGCCTTGCTGCGAATATGTGCAAATTATACATGGAAATGAAAATTAGGAGATAAAGATACTGTGCTTGGAAATCAGAGGCGTATAATAGCTCTAAATTTAAATTAAAGTCGAATGCATTGTTTGAGGCTTTAGATGGATGATTTTGAGCTATTATAATTCCGTTTCATGCCTCTTATTTCCAAACACAGTATGTTTATCTCCATTCTACCATTACAATGATATGAAATTTAACTATGTTCTTTTGCGTTAGCTTGACTGTGGTGTATCATCGATGCCCGTGCACGATTTCCACGCACTGACATTCATACAGAGATGACGTATTTGGGAATCTTGAATGACCTTACTTGTAGTAAGCCTCGGACATTGCCAACAAATTCCAAATGCTTTAAAGTGAGCTTACTCTATTAGTATTTTGCAACCAGCGACATCGTAAGGACAAATCTTTGCAATATTCTAAAAATGTCAGTATTATGGTATTGAGTATTTCAATTAAGTCTGAAATGAGTGCATTCTGTATTATGAATTTTTTGGTATGATATTCTGCCGTTAAAACTGCTTCACGACCTAGGCCTAACTTCATGTTATTGAATGCCTTCATTCATGAAATGTTAAGTGTAGTTTTTTTTCCTGCGTTTTACTGCGTTTAAAGAGCCACTTCGTGATTTTCATAACATATTATTTACCTTTCATACGAACCTAAATGTCATATGTGGTGATATAAAATCAAAACAGCTTAACTTTTCATATCCAAAAGACATATATGTGATAGATTACGGAATGATGTGAGAGTAATCTATATTTAACACGGGTCAAGGCTCGGTCTCTGCGCATGCGTAGTTTTACTTCCTGGCAGTTTTTGAATTTAGCAGACAGCTTTGCGGCAAGCACGTTTTTCTTAGGGGTATTGTTTCACCTTTACGAAGTTGTTTGTTTGGCTTTACTCACCTAATCAAGCATGGGGCGAAAGAAAGAGCAAAAGAAGCTCAAAAAGAAAAACCAGTCCCTGCTTGACGTTGCTTCATCGGTCAGTTTCACGGACTGGTGCGATAATGGAGGACTCAGCATTGGCACGATAGCCGAACTAACCGATAAAGGGTTTAACTCTACAGATGCTGTCAAATTACTTGATGATCCACTTATTGAAGAACATTTCAAGGGAAACTTACCGCTGGCGCAACTTTTATTATTGAAAAAAGTTGTCAGGAACCTCAAAGAAGATCGTTCTGAAGTACAACCCCAGTTAACCAGTCGTGACTCAAACGGTCAATCGGGTCTACCCACACGCATGCGCAATGCGGGGACTTCCGATCAAAACAACGTTACGGTAACTGAGCTGGCATCGATGTTAGACATCCCAAACTTTGAAGACAAGACAAAAACCAAACAAGGTAAAGTGTTTGACCCTTTCGATGCCCCTTCTACGGCGTCAAAGGGACCATATCGCGAACTGACAAATTATTTACTGCATCAGTCTGACAAGGGGGATAAATCAGGGGAAAAGCCAGACCCAGATCATAAGATATCACCGTTGCAATATATGGAGGCATCGTTCAAGATTCTGAGGGAAATGATCCTTACAGATCGTGTGGATACTGCAGAAATATTGCAGTACGTTGGTTATTGTGTGAAAATAGCTACTTTGGGGCAAGCTTTCACTTGGCAGAGTGTTTTGTCGTACGACAGGCAATACAGACAAAAGCAAAGTGAGCTTGACTTTGTGTGGGGGGCAGATAATGCATATGTCATGCAGTTGCTTCTAACAAGGCGGGAAAATAAAGGTGCTCAATCTGTTCATACACCCAGACAATCCCAGGGCCCATGCTCACACCTTAAAACACTGCCTCAACCTGTTTGTCTGAAGTGGAATTCCAGGGGGGGGTTGCGATTATCAGCAATGCAAGTATGCCCATGTGTGCCTCACCTGTCTCGCTCCAAGTCACAACCAGTGGTCACATAGCCAGTCGTCAGGTACTCGTCCGTCACCATCTGTGCATCACTATAGTGGCCCCCTATCCCAAGGTAACACGCACCCAACACTCACAGGTTTCACTCAACCACAGCAAGCTATGCACGTTCCTCAGCCAGCGTTTCAGAATTTTCAGTAAGGCCGCCCGATTCATATGAACCAATCAGTGATCTCTCAGCTAAGTTACCTTGTTGGGAAGACATGTTAGAGGGTGACTTAGATAAGGACTGGGTCATCAATGGTTTGAAATATGGTTTTGATATTATTGATCGTGATAAACTTTCAGATATTGTACCTACAGAAGTAGCAAATAATGCAGTGTGTTTCAAGGGAAAAAATGCAGAACTACTAGAGCGTCGCATTCTGGATGAACTGAGTATTGGTTACTACCGTATTGTGCAAGAAAAGCCCACAATTATCAGTGCTCTTAGCGTTGTCCCTAAAGATGAAGATGACATTCGTCTCATACATGATTTCAGTCGTCCTATTGGTAAATCAGTGAACTCCTATGCTGTTAAGGATTGTTTCTCCTATCAAACGGTGAATGATGCGGTGTCTGTCCTACAGAGAGGTCAGTTCATGGCAAAATTAGACCTCAAAGCAGCATATCGCAGTGTACCAATCCACCCCTCTAATTACCTTTGTACAGGGTTAAAGTGGACCTTCTCAGGTCAGGACCAACCTACTTACATGATAGACACAAAACTACCAATGGGTGCAAGTCGCTCACCTTATGTCTTCAATAAGCTTACCCAGTCAATTAACAGGTACATCGAGAGACAAGGACACTGTGCAGTTGTGACCTATTTGGATGACTTTTGGATATCTGCTAACTCATGGGAGGATTGCAACCAAGCTTTGTTGTTACTCATTCGTTTGCTGAGAAACTTAGGCTTTAACATCAATTGGTCAAAAGTGGAAGGGCCTTCGACGTGTTTAACGTTTCTTGGAGTTCAAATTAATTCCATGTCGGGTGTACTTTCTCTTGATCGTAAGAAAGCAAAGAAGTTGATTCTTTTCCTTGACAGCTTTTGTACCAAAACCAGGGCCTCTCGACGGCAGCTGGAACGCCTTGCAGGCAGGTTGTCATGGGCTTCCTGTGTGGTTCCTTGGGGGCGCCTACATACAAGATTTGTTTTTGATACAATAGCTACACTTCGTCAACCACATCATAAATGTCGCATTGCACACTTAATTAGCGATATAAAGTGGTGGCTAAATTTCATCAAGTGTGACAGGAACTGGAAGTTAATATGGGATGATCGCCCCTTTTCTACAGTTTTCACAGATGCCAGCGCTACTGCAGGTGGAGCCTTTCACGAGGGCGACTGGTCGTATGTGAACTGGGAACTAGATCAGCCAGAGTTTTCCTCCAGTCACATCAACGTCAAAGAACTAGCTGCAGTTAGGCAAGCAGTACATAGGTGGCGCCATCTTTTTAATAATCATCGTGTTGTGATATTCTCAGATAATCAAATGACTGTAGCAGCGCTAAATAAAGGCACCACCACATCGTCTGAAGGATTGTGTATTCTTAGGGAGTTAAGTTATGTGTGCATGTGTTATGATTTTAGCATTATTGCGGTGCATATACCGGGTATGCATAATGTGATTGCTGACGCCATCTCACGCCTTTCAGAGCCTTGTATGTTTGTCAGGTTGATGCAGGAAATTAGAGAGTGGTATGGTCCCTCTGATGCCCCTAGTGGTTATCATTTACTTAACCATATGTCAGTTAATGCCATACAGTTTCTTTACCCACAGATTCGTTGTTGGCTGGTCAGCTGGACAGGGAAATCGTTAGCTGGCTGAAACAGTGCTTCGCTGACTCTACTAAGCGCACTTATCGTTCACAGGTGTTATGTTATCTAAGGTTTTGTTACACGTGTGATTGTACGCCAGTCCCAGCATCATCTAATGTTATCTGTAGATATACTGTCTTCCTGGCTAGGGACAAATCTTACAACTCCATCCCCCAGTATCTGAATGTTGTACGTTTGATACACATGGCTTTGGGCTTTACCAACCCAGTAGAAAACTTTGCACTTGCTTCAATACTCCAAGGTATCAAGAGGAGCAAAGGAGCTGCTCCCAACTACAAGCAGCCTATAACTATTGACATACTGTGCCAACTACACCGTCGACTAGATCTACTAGACATTGTGGACCTGAGATTTTGGTGCATGACATTGATTTGCTTCTTTGGACTATTACGTGTTAGTTCAGTGACAACTATTGCTCCCCAAGGCATCACACGTGGTGATGTGGCTTTCACAAATCAGGGATGCCTCCCGAGTGTTCATAAAACTAAGACCATACAGTTTGCTCAACGGTGCCATGTAACAGCCCTGCCATTGTATAAAGGTGTCTCTTTGTGTCCGACCTCAGCGTTGGTGCGCTGGTGTCTCTGTACTAAACATGTTCCCTCTAGCTCCCCTCTGTTTGCTATTAGTCCAGGGGTACCCCCATCTGTCCACAGTTTCAGAAGCCGCCTCGCTTCCCATCTCCAGGATCTTGGCTATGATACAGGACTGTACAATACCCATAGCCTTCGACGAGGCGGGGCAACGTGGCTCCTCTCTCAGGGCGTTCCGGTGGACACAATCAAAACTCTTGGAGACTGGAAGTCAGACTGTGTGTTTAAATATCTCAAGCCTTCGGGCGGCCAACGTTTAGCTCTTTTCCCCAGTTCTGTTGAGCATATTCACTGACTTGCAATCTCAAGAACATTCCACACAACTCTCAAAATAACTCACAACATTTGGATTGGGGATTGTGTGAATGTGCTGTAAATTGCAAGGCAGTACTTACGTTATTATTGTTAGTTATACAAAGCACTTGTATTCATTCTTACGATGTTTCATGACTGTCAGGTTCGTATTGACATGCCATGATTTTTATTAAATGTTTGAGCCCGAGTCTTGTCCGTTGTCTCTCTCATTTGAGCCTGGTGTTAAATGTCAAATACTGGTTTTCCATGAAAATCTAAAAACAGCCTTATAAATGCACAGAGGTGTAGATATCACATCTAATATATATTAATTCTAGTTATATAACCTAACAAACACTATCAACTCCTAACTGTCCTCCTGGCTGTTTTAGATAAGTCTCCAAAAATATATATATATATATATGACTCCAACAACTCACGGAGTTGTTCCTTAACTTTAGCATAATTTGATTAAATTGGAATTATATATTTGGGATGTAAATCACAATAATGTTATCTTCTGTGAGAATTTCTGGCACACAAGTATTAAGAGAATATTGTTGCTAGGCAACTAGTGAATTCTTGCTCTTTAGGCAAAGTTAACAGAATACTGTGTAACCAGATCATACGCCTTCTGATTTTTCTCAGCAGCCATTCAGAATAAAATATTTCCCAAAGTTATAAGTAGAATATTCCTTTCTTTTTTGTGCGGGAGGGTAGAAGAAACCCACATTCATAGTCCACGTGCAGCAGGGAGTGGGGGAGAAATTGAGTGATTTTTATGCTTATTTCCGGTACGATAGATATGATCAATGTCTGTATAACTTTCAGAACATGTACCCACATTATTCAGAACAACAAAACAAAACTTACAAGCTTACCGGTATATAGGGACAGCTGGATCGTAAATAGAAATTTTAAGTTTATCAGGTGTTTATAAAGCAAGATAACCCTTAAACAAATCTCTAGATAAACACTTTGGAAGCATTGCAACAACAAGAATTTTACCATGTAAATGTATCCACAAGCGCTTGCAAAATTTGTACGAATTATGTTATGAATGGTTCTTTGATTTGTATTTTGCCAATTGATTTGATATAATGTTCATACATTATTCCTCTTTACGATGATATATTTTCTTTTTACAATGCGACCTCTAGTTAGGTTCCTACAATTGTATAAAGATTGTCTTTAATTCCGGCTGAATAAAATCCCTAATACTGAGCGCGCATACATATATTATATATGGAATTGTAGACAATTTATTCTTCTTTATGATGATCAAAAAAATATTAGAATATGTCACCCAGTTCAAAAGATATACGCTGCGAAAGATGGTTGGGGGTACCCAAAGGATGCTCCAACATAACAGGTTTATTAGCCAGAACTAATTCTCGGTACGCTAATTAGTGCAGTTATACCCCCTAGTCCCAGGGCACCAGCATGCGAGTGCCAGTGTTCTTAGCACCAGCGTTGCTTCCTGATGTACTGATCCTGATCGCGGGCGAACATTCCGAGATAATAAAATCGGAAATTCTTTATGCGCAGCAAGAAATAACGATGCAGCATGCGTAAAGAATTTCGCATCATTATTTTTTGCTGCGCATGTACATATTATACATGGAATTAAAGATAAATCTTTCGTCTTAATAATGAAAAGGTGCCAACTGGTTCAAAAGATATGAAAAGCGAAAGAGGGATACCCTCAACTACTTGAAAACAGATTTTGATAATCATTCTATTTATGACACCAGTCGCATCATTCACCGCATCGATCGTTATTATTGACTGCACATATGCATATTATACATGGAATTAAAGATAATTCTTTACTTCTTTACCTTCTCAGGAATGACTTTGTGATTTCCTCTCAACGTCCCCGTCGCACCAGTTCCCGTTTCCCAAAAGTTTATATACAATGCCACAGAGGAATAGAAATTGTCCATGAACACATGATATCCTTTCCCTGCATAATCCTTCACCAAGTCCATGAGGAGATCAAACGTTTTCCCACCGACAGAAACAGTTTCATTTATTTTTCAAGTGTAGAGTTGAAACTTGCAAACATAACCATTGGTTGAGTCACACAGCATGTAGGCCTTTATCCCATACTTCTTGGGCTTGTCGGGATTGTATACTTTGAATCTCAGATTGCTTTTCCAAGGCACCAACCCTTCGTCAACACAAATCGTTTGATGCGGCTTGTAAACTCTGGTACAAAAAGCCAAGTTCATTGATTGGTGAGAAATGGGGTGTGTTTTGTCCTCCCGGCATTTGGTTGTTACCACTCAAATGTAGGTATGTTAGTAATAACCAGAACCTGTCGCGAGGCATACATTTGGTAAAGAAAGGTGTCGACGTCACATCGCTCATTGACCAATACTCGGAAAAGATTCTCTGTACAACCAGAGACATTTTATATAGTCATTGCTAAGAATAATTTCATTTCTTCAGCATTGGTATCATACCATTGCCTCAGCCTAAAACAGGGTTTTAGAACCTGTCAACAACCTGTTGGTTGAAGTATCTGTTGGTTTCTGCTGCCATTGATCCATAAACATCTTAATGAAAAAACAACCCGAAATAGTCTACAGGATATGGATTATCAGGCAATTCTACGAACCGTCCTTATCCCATGTTGCCAGTGAATTGCAGATCAACACGTCCACGTGGCCTCGGACCCTCTGTCCAGCGTTCCATAAATCTGTCACAGTCATCAAAATGTGTGTCTATTTCATTGTATTGGTCATCGAACTCTTCCTCTGTGGAAGTACCAGCCGTAGCAGTTTCACCTGTACTTGCTAAAATGTCTCTTGCAATGTTTCTTATTTCTTGATCGCTATCAATGTCACTTTCACCATCGCTGTCACTGTCACTATCACTCTCATCAGTTAATTCCATATCAGAATCTTTATCGTCATGGACCTCGTAAAAGAAGTTGTTGTCGCTAGACGTTGACGACCCTTCCCAATTCCTAGTCTTCGGCCTTCTGGCCTTAGGCATCTTTCACATCGAATCCTATTTATCCATTCAATGTATCAAAGATTGACCTCATAATTGGGAATAAAAACTGTATGCCTCTCTTATAAACTTGAAATTTGTTCGCCTGCCATGCTATTCAAAATGGGAACAAATCCTAAAAAGTGACATTGAAGAAAATGATTGGAAAATTTTTAATATTATTGCCAATAAATGTACGAGAAGCACACACTTGAAATGGTTGCAATATAGAATTATTCACAATATTCTCCCAACAAAACAATTTCTTTATAAAATTGGATTTATATCATCACCATTATGTTCATTTAGTGAAAAAGAAGTAGAAACAATTAATCATATTTTTTGGGAATGTGAACCTATCTTTAGACTATGGAAAGAAATCGAATCATGGTTAAACTCTGTACATTTAAAACTAGAATTTACAAATAAAACAATCATTTTGGGAATTAAAGGAAAGAACAATAATCCTGTAAATGCAATCATTTTACTAGTTAAACAGCATATTTACAGATGTAGCATAAATGGTTTTAGACCGAAGTTAGAGTATCTTAAAAGTGAAATTATACAATATTACGATTTGTCAAGATATGTTTTTTTATCAACAGAAACTGAAGAAATGTTTTTTAAGTACTGGTCAACTTTACATTTACTACTTGGAAAATAATCCAGTCATTAACTAAATTGAATTGTACTCATATATTTGGATGTATGTAACTGTATTTATATGTTGAATGTCTTTGTTTTTGTCAAATGTGTCTTTGCCTGTACCAGAAAATAAGGGAAAAAAAAAAATAAATACAAAATCTTTCCCATCAATCTCTATTTGATTGAAAATAATTTAGCCACACGCAAGATATAACATCAACACATGACCTATTGTACAGAGAACTTCAATGTGAGCTTCATGGACATTCAATTGCCACATTTTGTTAGTGTTTGAAACAAATTTGCCGTTGTGCGCCGATAGTTGCAGCAGCCATCAGTAATGGTGGCGATCCGGACATTTTCTAATTGTCCTGGCGAATGCCTGACATTTTGTTTCACCACTTTGCAAAAGTAAAAAATCAGGACAAATTCTAACTTTGCTGGACAATTTCTAACTTTCTGACACCTTTTCACAGACCTGCCGAACAAGTTCTAATGTTGCCGGACACTTTCTAACTGTCGGATGACTTTTCACAATCCTGCCGACGACCTGACCGCACTGGTGGCCACCGATAATGTGTCAACATTATCAACCTAGATGCTGACTTCCTAACCAACGTGTCGGCAAGTCGCAAACAACTGCCTACTACGTCAGGGAAGTTCTGATATAGTTGTGGATTACAAGAATTTTTCAACTCTTGACTTCTCTTCTGAGAATGATAGGTTCCACGGGCCTATCCGTCAGGATGTCCTTAGTAAACGAGCACCCGGCCCCTTGTCTTTTTTTCAACCCATGCCATCTGGTGTGAATAGAACAGACAACTGAGCCGTAGATTTCTTCTAATTATTCTGTGTATTGCATGTACTTGTAAGTTGTACAAGGTATTTGTTACAACACAGAAGCATAAAGCTTGATGAATAATTCTGAAACAAAGGAAAGATACTTTGAGTCAAAACATCAAACAATTATAACTCTCAAAACTCACTGAAGCGTACATAAAAGAACCACTTAATTTAGCAGTTATCTGTACATTCATATTTCAACACTTTACAATGACCTAGATTTATACTCTAAAGTTTGAGACATATTTATACTCTTTACACTTGTGAAAAACAAATTATCTGTTAATTACAACTACAAACAAATGAGATAACTCCAAAAGTCAATGCCATCAACATTGGGCAACAACAGTTAATCTACCAATTCTTGGAAGGCGAGTTTACTTCACTTACAGGGGTGAAAGGTAGTTGTAACAAACTGACAATAAAATATGCATGAAATAAGCTGATGACTTTTCAGCGAAAATAGTAGAAACTGATTAATACATTCGACAAGTAAACACACTTGAAAATATGTCTCTAAATTCAATGATACGCTATTCGCTTATCATTACCCCTATTATTCATGAACATGGAATCTTCCGAAGTTTTACCGCTGACTTGAATAAACATCAATTTTAAGAATTACACTTAATATTTATGAGCGTAATAGTGACTACATTAATCTAGAACATGTGTAAAAATATATACCTGAAGGTTTGATCTCACGGCCAACATATTTGGCATTACACTCATCACTACGACATTTCATCAGTGCTTGCCCGCCATGCGGTCCAAAAAGAAAGGGAGCATTCCGTATCCGGAAGCGTAATCTAAATGACGGTAAATAAGGGAGGCTCATTATTTGAAAATGCCCAAAAAGAAAAATGATCTCTTTCACAATCAAATATATTCAATCCAACCCTCCACCCAGCCTCAAAGTGTCACATTCAAGCAAGAACATTCTCAATGATGAGGCAACACTGCTGAACAGATCACTTATATAGTCCATGTTGTGTCTTCACTTGGACATTCCTTACTACACCTTCCTTTCCAGGCAACACATCAGTCACTCGGGCTAGGTTCCACTTGCCTCTCTTCACATTGTGATCAATGAGAAGCACAATGTCATCAATCTGGAGTTGTCTCCCTTTGGAGATCCACTTGGTCCTCATCATCAGGGTTGGGAAGTATTTTCTCACAAGTCTTTCCCAGAACTGCTGGACCAGCTGCTGCACATACTCGAACCGTTTACTGAGATTGGTCAATTCACTGAATGGTCCCTGAGGCGCATCACATGATGCTCTCCCAATCATGAAATGATTTGGCGTGATTGGTTGCAAATCATTTGGATTATTTGCAGACATGCTCAGGGGTCTGGAATTCAACAAGGCTTCGATCTCGGCGAAGACTGTTGACATCTCGTTCCAGGACAAGGTTTGTCCTCCCACTACTGCTCTTTTCACCTGCTTCATGAGACTCTCATATATCCCTCCTTGATGAGGGCTCAAGGGTGTAGAGAATTTCCATCTCAGGTTATGAAGGCTGCTGAAGTTCTCAATCTCTGCACGTCCCTCAACAATCAATTTCCTTAACTCTTTTTCTGCACCAACAAAACATGTACCATTGTCTGACAACATTGTCTTCGGCCATCCATGATGAGACACAAATCTTCTGAGTGCATGTAAGAATGCTTGTGTTGAAAGGTTTTCTACTAT
The DNA here is from genome assembly GCA_921293015.1 of Phorcus lineatus. Lineage (NCBI taxonomy): Eukaryota > Metazoa > Mollusca > Gastropoda > Trochida > Trochidae > Phorcus > Phorcus lineatus. The sequence goes on from OV121089.1 coordinate 16,213,599, forward strand.
TTCCAAATGTATGGCTCTCACTGTCGCACAGGTAAATAACGCTCCCCATGCTTTAATCGTCTTATTCCTGCCATATTTCAGATTAAAGGGGCCAAATAGGTCCACTCCGGTTGTTGTGAATGGCGGTGAAAAGGCCTTCAATCTTTCTGGAGGCAAGTCTGCCATCAGTGTTGTGTGAGGAGGCTTCCTCAACTTCCGGAATACAACACATTTGTTCACTATATTCTTCACCACATGCCTGCCCCTGATAACCCAGAATCTGCGTCTACTCTCACTTAATGTCCGCTCTGCTCCAGCATGGAGTACTCTTGCATGTACTTCATTCAGGATAAGTCTTGTGATGTGACTCGATGGTGGCAGCAACATAGGGTGACATTCATCATAAGACAAAGGAGTATAACGTAGTCTTCCACCAACTCGAAGAATCCTGTTGTCATCAAAGGGAGCTAGCTCAGCACATGTCTCTGCAACATTGAGAATCTCTGACTGTGCATAAGGTACCCAGTAGTACTCTGCTCTCTGTATTTCAATCGGCTGAAGAACCTCTTTTTCTCTCTCTTGTAAGGGTTGTCCCTTTACCTTGTTTTTCAGATTCTCTACAAATCTCAAGCAGTATGCAGTCACTCTCAGAAGTTTTCGCCATGAGGAGTAATTCTCACTGTTGATGATAGACTCTCCCTCTGCTTCCCTCCGAGTCTGCATACCGAGACATTGCGGCCATGTTTTCCTGTTTTCATTCTCATCAGTTTCTTTTGTCACCTTCTCCATACAATCCTGATCGGGCCATTGTTCTTTTGACAGTTGGAGAAATTCTGGTCCATTGAGCCACTGATAAGATATATCTTTTGCCTTGATTCCCCTGCTAAGATCATCTGCAACATTTTGTTTGGTGGGCACATATCTCCAGCATTTGTTGTCCCATTCTCCTTGTATTTCTGCTATCCTGACAGCAACAAATGCCTTCTTGGAACTTGACTCTGATTGCAGCCATTTTAGAACCACTTGAGAATCTGACCAAAGGAAAACCTCTGGTTTGTCTCTTAACTCTGTGTGTAGAGTTCTTGCTAGTCTGGACGCAAGTAGAGCCACCATCAACTCTAACCTTGGAATAGTGGTTTGACGAAGTGGCGCAACACGTACCTTTGCCGCAACTAGTCTGACACTTGGTCCATTTGGGGTTGGCCATAGTAGATATGCACAGGAACCGTAAGCAGTCATGCTTGCGTCGACAAACACATGCAGTTCTGAGGTACCTACAGTCGCTGCTTGTTTCAGACATCTTGGGAACTGTATGAAGTTCAATCTCTCTAGGTCATCGAAAATGTCTGACTATATCTGACACATTTCTTCTGGCAATCGATCATCCTAATTGAGGTGCTTCATTTTCCATATCTCTTGCATTGCGACTCTCGCTCTGATGGTGACAACTGATGCAAGACCAAGAGGGTCGAATACTGTGGCTATTTTGGACAAGACTGATCTCTTCGTATAGTAGTCCTCAGAACAGTGATTCACTGTGAAATGCAATGAGTCTGTTTCACGACACCACGAGACACCGAGGGTCTTCACCTTGTCGTCCTTGTCTCCTGTTATAGCTGTCAGCTTCTGTCTGTCATCAGATTTTTCTTCTGAAGATTGCCACTCCTTCACCTTGAAACTTCCTGTTGCCAGCACTATGTCTAGATCTGCTCTCAACTTCACTGACAAGTTTTCATCATCACATGAGTGGATCAAGTCGTCCATATATCTATCTCTCTGCAGAATCTCAGCTGCACCTGGAAATCTGTCCTTATTTGTTTCTGCGATCTTCCTCAAAATGAAGTTGGCCATTTCAGGGGATGCAACCTGTATACTTTTGGCTTCTGATTCAGGTCCATATCCCTCCAAAGATATCGGTGGAGATGAGTGTCTCTCTCAGGTAGACAAATCTGCAGGAACATCTTGCTGATATCTCCTACGAAGGCTACATGTTTTTCTCTAAATCTAATCAAGATTCCGAACAGGTCTCCCAGGGTCGATGGTCCCTTGTGAAGGAATGAGTTCAGTGACATTCCATTGTATGAGCACGCTGGATCAAACACAACTCGAAGAGGAGTGCTCGCCTTGTCAAGTCTCACGACCCCATGATGAGGCAGATAGTATACAGTCTCTTCTTGAGTATCTTCTTCTACTCTTTCACTCCAGCCATTCTTCTCATACTCTTTCATGGCCTTGCAGTACATCTCTGCCTTTTGTGGATCTTTTAGAAGACCTCTCTCTAATGACGTTAATCTCTTCACTGCCAAAGTGTAGTTGTTTGGCAAATCTCTTGGATCCTTCATCCATGGAAGGCCAACTGAATACCTTTTATCCACAAGCTTGCACGAGGACTCAAACATCTCCAAAACTTCTCTGTCCTTCGGTGATATCTTTTGGCATTCACAGTCTGGAGCCCAACCCCCACTGTCTCCAGGTTGTACATCTTCTCAATGTCAATGTCTACCTTCTCGCAGAATCAAATGGAGAGTTTTCAAACTGTAAACCTTCTCTCACTTCTTGCTCGGCGTGTATGTGGCTGTACTGCACTCCAAGTATCATGTCAACCGGTCCATATCTCTGATGAAAGCATATATCATCAAGGTGTCTGAATGATTTCAGCCATGTTGTATCTAACGGTGGGATATCACTCACTGTTTTGTCTATCTCATTTGCCTCTATCTCATACTCTTCCCCCCCATGCATTGGGGAAATCCAAAATTTCAACCTTCTGCTATTTCGCTCTCTATGGCTATCTCCTCCAACCACTAGCAAGTCCAGCCCTGCTCTCTTTCCCTGGAGTTATAGGGATCTTGCGAACTCTGAGCAGATGACTGTAGTTCCTGCCCCACTGTCCAACAACACGTTACCATCTTTGAATCTGCCATTAGGAGCTCTAAATTTCATTCGAACCACTGGTAGGATGCTGGCTTTGTCAAGCAAAGACTGTGCTCTGCCTGCACTCTGTGGAGTACTATGTAACAGCGGGTGGTGTGTCCTCCTACAGCCGTCTACACCACAGGCTGCCTTTAATCTGCAATCTCTTGTCTTGTGACCTCTCAATAAACATGAATAACATAACCTATTGTCTCTAACAAATGCTACCTTATCACTAACACTATATGACTTGAAAGTCTGACAGTCTGTAATCTTGTGAGTTGACATGCACACATAACACCTTGGCTGTCTCTGCATCTGCATCTGCTGAGCAGCATGTATCCCCTTTCTGCTCTGTATGGGTTTCATGCTATCTCTGCCTTTGGGAGATGACCTTTCAATATCTCCGAAATCTGGGTCGAAATCTGCTCGAACTCTTTTCCGCAGGAAGTCGCTGATGTGCTGCAGTGTGGGAGGGTCTCCCCTCTCTCGAATGTTTGACGCTACATTCTTCCATTTGGGGATCATGTCATCTGGTAGTCTTCTTATGATCATTCTGAGAGACTCAGAGGCGTTGACATCTGACATGTGATTTAGTCTCTTTAATGTTGCAAGACAGTTGATGATATCAGTAGAGAATCTTCTCAAGCCTTCTCTGTCATTGCTCCTAATTGCTTCACCCTTGGTGATCTTGTTGACGAATGCCCTTGTGATAACACTTGGTTGTCCAAACTGCTCCTTGAGGGTCTTTAACGCAGTGGCGTACATGATGCCACTTGATCCTAACCCAGACACAGCTGCCTTAGCCTGTCTCGTCAGTAGCATTTTGAGTTGCGCCATCCTGAGATTGTCCGATATGTTCGGCTTGTCATGTATGTGAACTTTGAAACTTTCCACAAATTCCACATACTGAAAGGGACTGCCATCAAACTCTGTCAACTGGATATTTGGTATTTCCTTTCTTGCCTCAATTCTGAATAAGGCATCAGCAACAGAAATGTCTTTGACACTAACATCAGGAGCTTCTGTTTCCAAGGTTGTCTATCCAAGAGTCCACTCCATTATTATCACTAATGTTCACTGTTTGCATGTGAGATGCAAGTTCTAAAATGTTTTTCTCTGATGAGACACTCTTCACATTCTCTGTTTCTTTTCTATTTCTTTCACTCAGGATGCTGTCATCTGAATCACTTGGTGGGTCTTCTATCTCTTCAATGGGGTGTTGTCTAGTGGCTCTTCTTGTCTGGATCTTCTCAACCAGAGGTGCCGCCCTGAATGTAGACAAATAGTCCTCTATTCTCTCCTCTATGGTGTACACATCATTCGTGATTTCACTTTCCCATTTATCAAGACGAGTGTAGTTTGTTTCATCAGAATCATACAATTTAGAATGTAACTCTAAAGCCAGATCTAGATCCTTCCTTAAGTCATCTTTTACTTTTACAGCTCTTCTTTCTGTTAAATCTTTCTCTTTGATACTGTCTCTTATTCTGTTTATAGTTCTTGTTATTCTACCTCTGACTTTCTTTCTCTTAGATTTCAACTCCTTAATTCTGTCGCTAACACCATCTGTTGAAGCAATGCTCACATAACCAGAAGGGTTATCTCTCTCTGTGATAGTTTCAATCCCTCCATCCGAATGTATTTCTGCCTCAATTTGGGCCTCTTTCTCTGAGTTTGCCATCTCTAGTTGAATGTTCTTTACCAAGCACTAAATGTTTTAAATGTTCACAAAATGCTCATAGAGGATAATCCAAGTAAATAAAATTAATGATCCATATTTTCAGGAACTTCACTCTGACACTTCACTTAGATCCTCACAGTTCATTAAGTTTAGTTTTGAACTTTGATTTCAAACCCTTCAGAAACTTTGGTTTGAATAGAATAGACAACTGAGCCGTGGATTTCTTCTCATTATTCTGTGTATTGCATGTACTTGTAAGTTGTACAAGGTATTTGTTACAACACAGAAGCATAAAGCTTGATGAATAATTCTGAAACAAAGGAAAGATACTTTGAGTCAAAACATTAAACAATATAACTCTCAAAACTCACTGAAGCGTACATAAAAGAACCACTTAATTTAGCAGTTATCTGTACATTCATATTTCAACACTTTACAATGACCTAGATTTATACTCTAAAGTTTGAGACATATTTATACTCTTTACACTTGTGAAAAACAAATTATCTGTTAATTACAACTACAAACAAATGAGTTAACTCCAAAAGTCAATGCCATCAACATTGGGCAACAACAATTAATCTACCAATTCTTGGAAGGCGAGTTTACTTCACTTACAGGGGTGAAAGGTAGTTGTAACAAACTGACAATAAAATATGCATGAAATAAGCTGATGACTTTTCAGCGAAAATAGTAGAAACTGATTAATACATTCGACAAGTAAACACACTTGAAAATATGTCTCTAAATTCAATGATACGCTATTCGCTTATCATTACCCCTATTATTCATGAACATGGAATCTTCCGAAGTTTTACCGCTGACTTGAATAAACATCAATTTTAAGAATTACACTTAATATTTATGAGCGTAATAGTGACTACATTAATCTAGAACATGTGTAAAAATATATACCTGAAGGTTTGATCTCACGGCCAACATATTTGGCATTACACTCATCACTACGACATCTCATCAGTGCTTGCCCGCCATGCGGTCCAAAAAGAAAGGGAGCATTCCGTATCCGGAAGCGTAATCTAAATGACGGTAAGTAAGGGAGGCTCATTATTTGAAAATGCCCCAAAAGAAAAATGATCTCTTTCACAATCAAATATATTCAATCCACCATCCTGACATATATAGCAAAATGTTTAAAACCCCGGAATGACACCAAACTTTATTTTTAAAAATGAGATTCCTCGACCAAAAAGATTTTGTTGCAAAATCCTCTTTACCTGATGGCGGTACAAATGTGTCTCAAATACAAACATTTTCGTTGGAAAATTTTCCTATGACCTGATGGCTGTTCCTTACAGAAGATCCCCAACATACTGTCTCAACCACAACATTTTCGTTGGACAATTTTCCCATGACCTGATAGTGGTGCTGTTATGGTGTGCGAAAGAAATGTACATGAAAATCGAGCTTCAGATCACATGATAAGAAAAGCGACAAAAGTGCCCTTTCTGCAGCGCTTGCTGCATCGGAATTTGTTTTAGCGGATGTACATGTTATATATCACTTTGTAGACAATATATTCCTCTTGATAATGATATAAATGGTTTTGGAATGTGTCATTTGGTTACGGAGCAATACAGTGCCAAAGTTTCCCTATTTGCGTCACTAACGGAGATGCGAAGTGCAAAAGTTGTACTTTTTACGGCACTTGTTGAGTCTTTATTTATTTGCACGCATAAATCATTGATATAGGGAATTGAAGACAATTCATTTGTCTTTATCGTGATGTAAAATTTAACAAAGTTTGCTTCACGGTGTAGAAGAAATTCATTGCGAATGAAAGGTACATAAAAATAGCGCTTCAGATCACATAAAAAGAATAGCGACAAAAGTTCCCTTGTGTGGCGCTTGCCGTATCGCTATTTGTTTTAGCGCATAAACATATAATATATAAAATTTTAGACAATTTCTTTCTCTATCTTGTGATATAAAATATGTCAAAATACTTTGATCACATCATGGGAAAATTGGTGTGACAAAATGGTGTAAAACTAAAAATATGTAAAAATCACCTTTTTTGCAGCACATGCTGTATCTTTATTTCATGAAGCGCACATATGTATTTTACATCGAATTGAAGACAATCTTTTTCTTTTTCAAAAGATTCCACCCATATTGAAATCCACCCAAGGGTGCAGAACATAGGGCATGTGATAGGAAGGTGTGCATATGGTCAAAATGCACGCGTCTCAGTAAACGATAGGGATATGGGTCGGTAAGCTCGTGCGAGAGGGTAGAAAGTGCCCACAGGCTATTAGCACGTGCGGGAGGGAGTGGGGGAAAATTGAGTGATTTTAACGCTTATTTTCGGTACGATAAACGTTATCAATGTTTGCATAAAGACGATATAACAAGGTTTAATATAGTTGTAAAAATCTCATTTCATGATGAAGATAGAACACAGTTGAATACAATGTTCACCTTATTCCGAAATAAATTAACTTGAATGTTATCAAAATATTTATTGTAAAAAAATATCAATTTGTTGATATAGTGTCCAAGCTTACGAACTAAGAATGAATGCCTGATAAAATATAACAAGGTTCTTTTGTACCAGTATTTTTGTTCTAGTTTTGCAAGTTCTTTATCAAATATTAATATCAACCAAAATAACATTTAATTTCCTTTAATGAAAATATTACTTTGTTTTGTTCACAGATATTAGTTTATCAATTAAATCATAATTACCCTGATAATGGGGACACCTCTTTTAAAATACATTGCATTGACAATAAATTTTCATTGTACGTCTAAAAATATATTCTCCCCTGATAGAATTTGATTTTCACAGGACAATTGTGCAGCTTTTAAAAAGAAATCAACAATGTGTAAATTGAAGTAATTTTGATGAAAATGATATTATGCATTTAATATAGTAAGACCAACGATAATAGGGACCTCCTTAGTACTTTCTTTTGAACATGGGCGCATTCATATGTTAATTATTTCCCACAACCGGTCCTGATAACAACAAAAACCTCTTTTCGTCACTCAATGCATTTATAAACTCAATCTTCCAGATTCAAATGTTAGCAATGACAAACTTCTTTCTAATCTGATCAAACAGGTCACGTTTGAAGAGCTTGGCCATTTTGATTATATCGCAAATCACACAGCGTCGCCATTTGGCCATTGTAAGGGAGTCCAGAGTATAGGAGCAAGGTACATCCCCACAAAATTTTAGTTTTGGGGAACAGCATTTTTGGGTGAGAAGTCGCAAATGTTGAAAGTTTACGCCAGACGGATGCTGGACAATGGCCCATGTACCTCTGGGCAAATGTACATCCACAGCACAGCGACAGTGATTTCTCTCTTGTAAATTCACTCTCATACAAAATGAAATTGTCTTATTCTCGTAATTCATAAGGTACATATGCAAATTATTCATGGAATTGAAGGCAATTTATTCTTCTTAAAGACCATAACTAAAAATTACCTGAAAATTGCCTTTTATGTTGCATTTGTTGTATCTTCATTTCAGAAATTGAACAGATCCCATCCACACTGGAAGCTTCATAAAGTGTGTGGTAGAAAAGTGTGCTTATGGTATGACTGAGTGCACACGTCTTAGCAAACAAAATACACGAGCTGCTTCGTGCGCAAGGGGAAAAACAGTGCACAGGCTTATATAGTGTGTGCGACGGTTATTGAGCTGAAAATTTAGAATTTATTATGCCTATTTTTGGTATGATAGACATTGGCAAATCTGCAGAAGTTTTGGAAGATATTCCATTGATTAGAACAGCAATGTTACAAATCTTGACAACTAAGCGACAGCTGGATCATAAATACAAGCGTTGAACTATTCCAAACATTGTCCGGGAATCGCCACACAGTACAATAATGTTAATGAATTAAGTTCATGGGATCTAAATTTTAATTGGCATTCATAACCCCGTAAATTAATGTTATTCAGATTATTCCAGAAGCTTTGGCTTAAGGGCAAAAAAGCAAAATGTAAACTTAGAATTATCTGGTCTTTGTAGCCAATAAAATGTAGTCGCAACAATTCATAATATCTTTATGGATCATTAATCAAACAAAACGGTGTTATATGAACAAGATAGTTAAACAAACCTAGTATAAACTCTTTACATTTCATGTTAGTTCATACAAAATAATAATGTTTATTTTGTTGGTCAATCACCAGACACCACTACAATGGCGGGATCAATTTTGATAGATGGTGAAGTATTTGGTTTATCAATACGTGATTATGCCAGAATGTCCTACTACTCCATTGAACAAAGTGTGGTATTTGTTTTTATGTATGTGCAGGCACACACGATGTACCAGGTGGGGCTGATGGAGTCGGACCGCCATGTGCAGTTCTTCTGGAGAGCCTTAGAAGCACTGAGTCAGGAAGAGCTGTGCCGCTTCATAAAGTTTGCCTGCAACCAGGAGCGTATCCCTCACACTTGTCCCTGTCAGAACGGAGGCTCTGATACAGCCCACGTACCTCCCTACCCCATGAAGATAGCACCACCTGATGGACATGGTCAGTATCTCTCTCACTGACAATGACAGTTCTCTTGATAAAACCTGGGGAATGATTGCTCAACCTAATTGCCAAATGTTCATTATACCCTCTGCATTCCACATTTGTTTTCTGAAAGAAATAATTTTTAAGAAAATGCAACTATTATATACTATTTCAGACCCAAATTAAACCCTTATGTTGCTGAATATTATTTTGACCAGTTTTGTTACCCGTGGCTGAATTTTCCAGCACTCGCCCCGTAACCGAAAAGCGTAACTAGCGCCAGGGGCTAAATTTTTCAGCGCAGCGAGATGCAACCGTTTTAACAGTATACAGTGTGTTTACATGCCAAAATACGGACATTAATATTGTTTTATACCAAATATGTCGACAATCCTGTACGAGGGGATATAAAAAGGTTTCAATTATCACAAAGAATGTACTGGTGAATACTGACCAAATGGTCACTGTAGCATAAGTGATCCTTGTCTAGTTCCTGGGTCAACAATAGTCTTTTTCACGACAGCCAGTTTTACGTCTGTTGACCAAATAGCACAGTAACCCCTCTTATGGAGAAAATTGAGGTTCCGGTGTATTTAATTTTTTACATTTGAAGGGCTATACTGCACGTCAAATTCATGATGAGATGAAATCTGTTTATGACAATGACAGCCCATCCTATGACACTGTTGTGAGATGGAAAAGGAATTTCCAAACAGGCCACATGTCCCTCGCAGATGAGCCAAGAAGTGGACGCCCCTCACTTACTGATGATATGGATGTCATCATGAAGGTTGACACTGGTTCAAGAAGATCGCCATGTAACTACACAAATGATCATGCATGAAACAGGTCTGAGTTATGGCAGTGCAGTCCATAACCAGTTGCATATGTCCAAAGTGTCAGCACGCTGGGTTCCTCGCTTACTGACTCCATTGCAAAAACAGAATGGAAGGGACATGTCATGGCAGGCATGGGAGCTTCTGGAACAAGACGAAGAGGATTTCTTCAAACGTCTTGTTACCATGGATGAATGCTGGGTCTATCAATATGATCCTGAGACAAAAGAGATGAGCAAAGAGTGGAAGCATGCTACATTACCACCTCCCGAAAAGGCCAAGGTGAAAAAGTCTGCAGGAAAGGTCATGGTGTACGTCTGATTTTTGGGATTGTCGTGGAGTAATCTTGACGGATTATCTAGCTAAGGGTCTGACCATTACTGGAGCTTATTACTGCAACTTGCAAGGTCAAGAAGCAATGAGAAAAAAGTGTATCTCTGGATGGTGACTATGTAGAGAAGTCTTAAATAAAGTTTGTACCGTTGATATGTGTCTGTGATAAATTAAACTTTTTGATATCCACTCGTATTACAAATTGATGATACTTACCTGATATTTCTATCACCCGGGAAGTAAACTTGTTTTTCATTCAGGAACCATAACTAATAAATTCTGAGAGTGCATGTGGGAAATCAATACGAAATTAAAGACGAATTGTTCCTCTTGACATCGATATAAAAATTATTACAAATATATGTCTAGAATGAATTTCACAATCATTAAAAAAATTGTCTAAATTTCAAACTTTATAAAATCATTATATCACGAATTGCACATCGAAAAATATAACACAGAATGAAGCTAATTTATTGCTCTGTATTTCCTTGTGAATTTCTCTAGGATACGCCATCCTAAACGAAAGATATAAATTACGGAAGCAGGGCAGTTTTAAACCCCAATAACATGCTGACACCCACAGTAATATAATTTAAGTTAGAAGTTCAGCGTGTGCAGGGGACACAGTGATATCCCTGCTGAAAAATTCACTCACATATAATAGAAATTATCTTTCTTCATTCACCATAACTCCATAAATTCTGAGAGCGATATAAAAATTATTACAAAAATATGTCTAGAACAAATATTACAATTATTAAAAAAACATCTATATGTCAAACTTTATAAAATCATTTAATCACTGAGTGCATATAGACAAATTGTATATGGAAATGATACCAATTTATTGCTCTTTATTATGTCCACTGCCAAAAGCTTTGCGGGTGACATAATGTTTTCAGTTCAGTCCAAAATTCCATAATTCCAAAATGCTTTCATTTCCGGACCTTATCTCAAAAACCATTAAATATTTTTTTACAAAACTTGGTTTGTGATTAGGTCTACTAATTGAGTGGTGCCTTTTGCTATTTTGGTTATTCTGAAGTTGTTGTAATTCTGGTTTCCATGGAAACAATTTGAACTTAGTGCATCTAGGGGGGATGCTTTCATTTCCGGACCATATCTCAAAAACTGTACAATATTTTTTTTTGAAACTTGGTATGTGGTCAGATCTAGCGATGGAGTGGTGCCTTTTGCTCCTTTGGGTCCTCAATTTATCTGGTTTCAATGGAAACAATTTGAACTTTGTGCATATGGGGGACTGAAGATGCTTATTATAATATTTGATGACTGTGTGAGTATCAAATGTCACATTCCCTACAATAAAGAAGTTGACAAATATGTAAAACTCTTCCTTATGCACCATTGAACTTGTATATTTCACAAGTCATTATTATGTCAATTTCATTGATGCTATCAACCTTTATATTATCACTTCCGGTTAGGTCTGCATTGTGAGACGCAAACTGCTAAAACTTTGTTTAAAATGTCAGTAAACACTAGACGTGGGGGGGTAGTCAGGTTAGCCAACCTGATCAAACTACAGATGACAAACAACAGAAAGTTGACAGTAGCCATAATATAAAGCAAACTCGTGAACAATTTGTGACTGAAAATCGACATGGCCGACCCAACCAACATGGCTGCAGATATCAAACAGTTTGTCGCAGCTGCACTCCAGAGTCAGTCTGAGGAAATTACAAGACAGCTAAACGACCTGAAAAGCGACTTCAGAATAAAACTGAAGAAATTTTGAAATCTGTCAAATTTAATTCCACCCAAATTTAAAAAGAATATAATGGCGATAAAACAAGTTAGTGACAAAGAGGCAAATCTACGTGATGAAATAGAGAAGAGATTCCTGACACAAGAGCTCTACAGTGGGAAGTTAAACCTCCTTATCTACAGTATTCCTACAAGTGAGGACCCAGAGATGGCCGTCAGAGACCTATTTCATGTGATAAAAGTTGAGAAGGCTCACGACATGCTATTCGTCAACGTACACAGACTGCCCCGCCAGGGTACAGACCTGTCATGGCCGTCTTCGAGACTATTATTGTCGAGTTTGTCAAGCTTTCAACACGGTGCAGTACTCCGTAGAGACCTACCCGTCAAAGTTAAGAAACTTCGCTCTAAAGTAGTTTTCAAAGTCAAAGAACTACGTAACACACACCAGGTACAGACCCGAGTTGTCGAGAGTGGGATCAACGAATTCTGCAGTATCATTTCTCAAGGGATTCACAGTGGCAGCCTATTGGACTGGACAAAGAATTTCATCGCTAAAATTTCTGGATTGTGGATAATCTAATGGTTTTAGTTTAGAATCTGTGTTTTTTCCCTGTCACGAACAGGGCACGCCTTGTGCATCTTTCACAAACTGGTCTTAAGTTCAATCAGCAGTTAAATCTGATCACCAGTTTATAATGATTCTACAGTTATATACCACTACCAGAAATGATCTTTTTTTTAGCGACACTGTTTGCCATTTAGCCTTAACGTGGTTGATGCGCTCAACGAATGTAGGATTCGCCTTTTGTTTACTTAGTGATGCACAGAGCCTTGATGCAGCAACTCTGTAAGGAGATGTGAAGAAACTCTTTATCTTCAGTTTTTTTCCCTGTTTACAGTCAGTGTCACTGACTGAAACGTTTTTGTCTACATAATACTTTACTATGACAATTTTATGTCTCTGTTTCTATTCTTAATTTCCGTAATAAAGTACATATGGTGTGTGAATGGTGTGTATGTTTTTTATTATAGATGTTCAGCTTAAACAGTCACTCAAATCGAAAACCTATGGATAGCAATTTTTCTTGTGGATCTTTAAACTGTCGAGATCTTGGAAATTTAGAATAAAGAAGGGATGTTTTTCACTTTTTACGTTCCAAAAATTTCTCACTCTGTTGTATTCAAGATACACATTTTACCACAAAAGAGGAAAAATTAATTCTCAATTGCAAGGCAAGCCAGTCCAGAGGTGTTGTCCATCTCTTAAATAAAAACAGTGAAGATAACATTCATCATGTCTGTAATCACCAATCTGTTAATTTCATGTTGATAGATATTACCTTCAATGGCTGCCGAATGTCAGTTGGAAATATCTATGGCCCAAACTCTGATTCACCTGACTTTTACAAAATGATTTTGACAAAGTTTAAAGAATTTGGCAATGAATCTTGTGTTCTTGGTGGTGATTTTAATATCTGGTTGGGTCAAGAGAAAGACATTAGTAATTATAAAAATATCAATGCTAGACAATTATTAGAACTTATTGGAGAACTTAATCTGATAGACATATGGTGTGATAATAATCCTGATATAAATGGTTCTCTATACTGTATGAGGATACTAAATCGAGTTTAATCATTAATGGGGAAATGTCGCCCTGCAGACAAGGTGACCCACTGTTGCCATATATTCCTACTTTGTGCAGAAATACTATCAGCTCTGATTAAAAAGAATTGAAAAATTAAAGTTGTTGTAGTAAATGATATAGAATACCTGATCGCTCAATATGCAGATAACACTGAATTTTTTTTAGATGGCTCTAAAGAATGATTTGAAGGGGTTATTGAGACCTTCGACTTGTATGCACAAATTTCTGGACATAAGATAAATTATGATAAATCAGTTGTATGGATAGGAAGTTGTAGAAAGAGTCATTCAGACCAGATGTAGAACTACGCTGGAACCCAGAAAGCTTTAAGATTCTTGGCATCATCTTTTAGGTTGATGTCAACAAAATGATAAAGCTAAATTATGAAAGCAAGATTTATGAAATAATCAAAAGATGGATGAAAAGAACTATTACCCCGCTAGTACATATTGATATTATCAAGTCATTGCTGACTTCCAAACTGAACTTTCTTTTTCTCACTCTGTCCAACCCACCAGGTGAATTTTCAAAAAAGCTGAACAGCATCTTACTCAGTTTTCTATTGGATGATAAACCTGACAAAATTAAGAGAACAATAGCATGTAAGCCAGTTGTTGAGGGTGAATTTGGAATGATAGATATGTATGCCTATGTTGATGCTTTGAAGGTGACTTGGATTAGAAAGCTACTACAATGGGATTATGAAAGAAAGTGGAAACACCTGTTGATGAACACGTTTCCACAATTCATAAATCTTGCAATATTTGGAAGTGAATATCCACTAATGCTCTCATTCTCTACATACAATAATTTTAATACCTTAAATGCTTTTGCCAAATATAGTCATAATGATAGACCAACTACTTATGAAGACCTCCTTCGGGAACCACTCATGTGCAACACAAACATAACTATAAATGGCAAACCGTTTTACAACAGGAAGTTTCATGAACATAACATTATGACACTTGGTCAATTCTGTGAAAAATATTACAAGATAAATTTTCTAGAGTTTTTTGGAATTGTCAAAGTAATAAGAAAATATCTCAAAGCTACATGCATAGAAAAAAAGCCTGAGGTATCTTTGGACAATTATATAGGTAAATGTTTTAAAAATCTTCTCTCATGTAAAAGAGGATCCAAAAAATACTATTTCGAAATAAAAAAAAGTGATGAAGAATTTAAGATAATTGAAAAATTGGAAGAAGAAACTTTAGATAACGCAAATTGGAATGATATGTTAATAAAACCATTTAAAGAGCCACTCCGTGATTTTCATTACATATTATTTACCTTAGATACGAACCTAAATGTCATATGCGGTGATATAAAATCAAAACATCTTAACTTTTCATGTCTAGAAGACATATATATGACAAATACTGGTTTTCCAGGAAAATCTAAAAACAGCCTTATAAAAGCACAGGCGCGTAGATATTGAGTCCAATATACATGGATACTAGTTATATAACCTAACAAACTATCAATTCCTTACTGCCCTCCTGGCTGTTTTAGATAAGTCTCCAAAATTACGTTTCACCATTTGACGCGTGTTACTGTCCGGTTTTCGATCATAATTGCAACGTTCTACCTTCATATTGTAACTTTTAAAAATCCAATAAGGTTTAAAATGAGTATTTTTGGTAACAGTCGATGCTTAGCGATCAAATGACACCATGGATTAAGTTTGGCATATATGATTCCAACAACTCACGGAGTGGCACTTTAAGACCACTCCTGATCCTAAATTAAGATGGATGCAACTCAGACTGCTCCACAGAATTTCTCCAGTGAAAACACATTTGTTTAAAACGCATATTGTTGACAGCAACCACTGCACATTTTGTGGAAGGGAGCCTGAGTCTATTCTCCATCTTTTTTTGAATTGTGGTTTAAGTAAACACTTTTGGCAGAAATTTTCAAAATGGATTGAACTAAACTGTGCACATACTGGTGATATAAAACTTCAGCTTGATTTTATTCTCTTTGGCTGTTCAGCAACATTTAAAACTGATGATACTTTTGATCTTCTTTTGCTACTTGCTAAATATCACATTTATAAATACAAGCTGCAGAATAAACCACCACTATTGTTACATTTTAAACAAGAACTGGTTTGAAAGGGTTGAGAAAACTGAAACCTTGTGTAAAGACTCCTTGGCTGACGGCGATTACAATTTTGCAAAAAATGTATAGTATAAAAGTTTTTACACATGAGTTTTTTGTCAGACAATAAATGTTATCATAGTTAGTTAGTTTAGTTATTCCATTATCTTGGTGCATGACAATGAATGTTATCTATGGGGTGTCAGGCCTTTCAGTGTTACAACTCAACAGTGAAGTCTCATCTTATTACCCGGTACTTTGTTTTGTTTCCAGAGCATAATTTATGACAAAATAAGTTTAATGTGATGTTACCTACTGTATAAGTTTACCTCTAACTGTCACAACATGTCACATGACCTTATTCTTTTGAAAGAGATACTCACTGCTTGTTACGATTGACTTATTACACATTCTAAAAATCATTAATAGTGCATAAAGGGATACTCAGAGTAAAGGCAAGGATATAGGAACTGAGCTTACTTTTGCCTTGTATAGGTTAGTCTGCAATCTTCATAGAGATAATAAAAAGTAGAATAAATGACGGGTAACAGCCAGTGACTCTAATTTCCTGTATTAGAAAATCTAATGTTATAGTTCATTACTTTCTGAACAGCAAGAACATATTGGATAATTTTATGAATATTGTTTCTATTGCAGGTTCCCCAGACAAGCGGTACATTCGAGTTGAAACATGTATGTTTATGATCAAGTTGCCACAATACTCAAGTCTAGAGATTATGTCTCAGAGACTGCGGTATGCCATCCACTGTCGAGAGGACCCACTGAGTGGATAAGGGGCTGCCATCCACTGTGGAGAGGACCCACTGAGTGGATAAGGGGATATGTATGCCATCCACTGTCGAGAGGACCCACTGAGTGGATAAGGGGATGCCATCCACTGTGGAGAGGACCCACTGAGTGGATAAGGGGATATGTATGCCATCCACTGTGGAGAGGACCCACTGAGTGGATAAGGGGATATGTATGCCATCCACTGTGGAGAGGACCCACTGAGTGGATAAGGGGATATGTAAGCCATCCACTGTGGAGAGGACCCACTGAGTGGATGAGGGGATATGTATGCCATCCACTGAGTGAATCATCTGGACAAGTATTTCAGTTATTCTTCTCAGTACCTTGTGCATGCTTTTGTTTATCATAAAGTAAAGGAATGCACACTTTGCCATACCGTACAGAATTTGATGTGTATTTATGTGCCCTGTGATTAGAGTGTTTTATTAAAGTGATTTGAATACACGTCTAGTGCTACTGGTCTGCGATACAGTGCACTGTAATTCAGAGTTGTGATGTTGTGGCTCATTGACACCTATGATAGTTTTGGCCCTTCTTATGGTTGTCATTTACCTGTTGCTTGACTGAAGTCATTTGACATGTTTAAACTCATGAGGCCTATAAGGCCAGATGGGCTTACAGCAGGTCGTCCAGAATCCAGTTACCATAGGATGGCCAAAGTTTCAGAGTATTATCTTTGTGACAAGGAGATTTAAGTTTGCAGATTTCATCTAGACCCTCGTATCTGTGTGGTAACCTTCTTTTGACAATTTTATATCCATTGAAAATAAAAGGCTGTCGGTTGTGAAGAAATCTAAGTAGCGAATCGGTAAGAAATATCAGGTTGAGTATCCGCTGATGTGATTTTTTTTCTTCAAAAGGGAACAACTTTGCGTAGTGTTGATTGTGTTTGAAAATACGATTTCTCTATATCTCATGGTGGCGAAGACAACTGTCAGACAGACACGTAAAAAAAATCTCTGCGAAATTAGCTAAATTTACCAGAGCAATGACTATTTTTCTGAAATCAGAACAAAATTAAAGCTGAACTTGCAGTTATGAAAGCGGAAACTTGCCCAATTTGTGATCCAAAAAAATTTGTCAATCTACGAAATGTCCCACAAGACGCTAAAAGTTTGATATTAAAGATCAACTGAAATGACTTGTGGCAACTTTCATGATTCATTAAATAGGATTAGAATTTGTCAGTAACTTAAATTTACATTTTCTAAATCTGCCGATAAACAAATTTAATGTCTTTTTTGAAACACCAGCTAATGAGAACAAGTTAACAGAACTGAAAGGTTATCGAAAAAAGGAAACAAAATTTTGGGAGATTCTTCCCATCCACTTTTCTTGGAATATTCGACATTACCTTCTGGACGTAGGCTGCGTATGCCGACTTTTCGAACAAACAGGTTCCGCCAATCATTCATTCCCTGCAGCATTAGAGAAATAAATTCTGTCTAATGTTGCATCACGTTTTTCATGTAAATTAAGTAAATTATCTGTCTATCTTAACTGTTTTGACATGAATTGTTTTATAATATTATGTTATTATTTGTCTTCATTCTGGTGAATTGTAATTATACAAAACAAATTTCCCTTTTGGGACAATAAAAATTATCTTATCTTATCTTATCTTATCTTAAAGGGCCTATGGTCACTGAATCGTGAGTCCTGCTGCATGACATGATAGTAGTTGCCCCTTTAACCTCCTTATTGAAAAAAGAACAACAAATCTCCCTGTTTTTAAGAAACTGTGTGAATATATCAAAAGTCATCCAACCTCCATAAATTGATATTTAATGTACCTTTTGTTATTTGTATTGTTCCAAGTGAAAGATAGTGTTTTTATATGATGCTACACGCAATTTTCAATTTTATGAAAAGCAGTTGCCCATTATGAAATACAATCACATCAAACTTCAATTCTTAGTTTAATGGTCTCTAATTAGACCTAATGGTTTTTCATGCCTTGGACCCCCCCAGCGGATATGTCAAATGTCCTGTCACAGTGCTGTAACTCTTGGCATTCGACTGCTAGTTAGTTTTTTTTCACAACATCCAATCATTTTGAACCATTGAACTTGTAGAATATATTCAACCAATAAATTAAGAGAAGGAGATTTGGCTCATGCAGTTCTACCGACAATGACAATCATTTAAAAAAGTATATGTATATCGTAAGTAGCAGTTACCAAAATGTTTCTTAAGCTCGCGCCAGGTATGTTATTATATCATTGATTGTTAAATTCAAAGGCAGAGACCTTGCCACACGTGAGGTGTTATATTAGATAACAATATATGTTAGTTAACTACAAACGAATCATCCATGTTAGTACTTAGTTGTCATGAAAAAGTGAAAAGTCAATATTTTAAAACTTTTATTCCTCGGAACACGGTCAATTTTAATCAGAATGATATAAACCCAACCGAGAAAATCACGTCTGGGGATTGTCACAGTTCAATCAAAGTGGATATGACGACTTAGAAGTAAAGTTGATATCATTTAGCAGTAATACATTGCATTTATGAATTCTTTCAGTCATGCTATTGCCTCTATTTGGCTGTTGATTTAGCTGAGAAATTCAAAGAGCTTGAGTTGCAGCTGACTATACAAACACGTCACACACTGGGCGTGGCTTTGAGTCATGCTTTGATGTTTCTGTCAAAGCTTGCGCCAGTCTGATTAGGCGGTTATTCAAAACAAGCGGATAAAAGGTTATCTCGTACACAAATTAAAGCGTATATTTTCACATTTTTGGCGCTATTGATTCTTATAAGTGATACGAATACAGATAATAATTTGTAATAATAATAATTATGTGGTGTGCCTCCTCTTTAATGTAATAAAGGAAATAAGGAAGGTCAGAAATTGATGTTTTTCATTGGATAATTACAATACTATTAGTTGGCTGAAATTATTATTTTTTCTTCCAAAAAGTCTTCATGTCAGAAAAATGTTACTCTTAAAATTTTGTGACTATATGTATACAGCCAAATATGAAATCAGTGTTGAACCCCTCTACATTGATAACTTGATTGTAATTCTGTGGACATTTAAGGTGATATTGACTGAATTTAACTTATAGGACACAGAAACAGCGTGTTTGGTAACATATCTTTGTAGGAACACAATTACCTATTACATGTTCTTATGTTATAACTGAAACTGTGACAGTACAGAAATTTGGCATTCAATAACTATTTTATTTGTGTCAAACTATGTAATATATGTAGGTTTCAGATGACAAATATTACAATGTTATTTTACAATTATTGAAAGTAACTTGCTCATGACATTTTATTCCATTTTCAACAATTATTGACAAAATGCATAACATTTGAGATTTGAAAATCCATTGACTAAACATTTCTCTTTAATTTTGAGGGATTATAAATAAGAAAACTGATTTCATCCTTTAGAAACATAGATATATTTTGTTTTCAATAATTGTCATTGGGAAGGTTTGTATTGCTGTAAGTAGTGAATTTCATTAATAGACAGGTACTAATTAAGGTATATCAGTTAACTCGATAGAATGGGATAAGTCAAATTGCAACAACAAATATTGACTTCCATTGACTTAAGCTGTTAGTAAATGAGTAAAACCTCTCCTTGAAGAAATTAATGTTAAGAATGTGACTTCCCTCATGTGATTGTCAGTGTAGCATTGGAGTGTTGTACAGTCAGACCCCGATAGTCCGGACCCCGATAATCCGGATCTCGCAGTATCCGAACGGTAGCAAACTGTAACCAAACTAATCTCTATGTAAACTCATTAAATGTTGATTCATTAATCCGGTGATTCATTCTCCGTATCCGAACGCTAATTAGCTGTAACGGATTAGTCAATTACAGCTATTTCTGCTTCATTAATCCGAACGTTTATCAAAGCGTTCGGTAATCCACTAGTCAAGCGAGCACCACACTGATTGAATCGGTAAACATCAATGACAGTGCAAGTTGAGTTGAGCGTGTCAGCAGTTTGTGATTGTAATAAATTGAGATGTCTCACTTTGTGTATCTGTATCCTTAAATTTCAAAATAAGAATTTATAAGAAATATATTTCATAGGTGTTTATTTACTGGCTCATAAACTGTTTGAAAGTTCAAGTTAAACAGTTGTATAAATGCTATTAACAAGCTTCGACATTTTCCCAGTTTAAATCAGTTTATGACTGTTCACAAATACATGAAGGAATTTGTCTTAGGAAAAATATTGATTACATAGAGAAATATATAATCTTAGAACATTGTGATACGTATGTGCAGCTGTCTATATTCTAAGTAATAAAGTTGAAGAGTAATTTGTGTCTGAAGTAATGGGAACATTATGATGTTACTCTCTGAAGCCCCTTGGTCACAAGACACTCTTGCACTAAGAGTCATCTTTTAGTTTCAATGGCTCAGTTTTGATTTATTGCTTCTTATGCAAAAGTTATTAACCCTGTTATTAATACACATTGTTCGGGCGGAATTAGATAGAACCATGTCACTGACCTTCAGTCTCATCCATTCCCTGTCCTACCAATAACTTCTCAACTACCCATCCAAATTTTACTAAATTACAAAAGAATAATGATGAACAATTTTACATCATTTTCATACTATTTGGGAGTTATATATTTGAATGAAAACTTTTATTTGTTCAGGTTGTCCTTCTTTCATTTCGGCTCTATTATCATCATATTACATTGATATGCTAAATAAACATTTCAAATTGGCAAATTTGTAATGAAATATTTTGAATGCAATATTTTTCGCACAAGATAATGAATTTGTAAGGAACCTTGTTTATCTTGTTAAATCCTGTTTAACTTTAAAATCATAAATTGGAGTAGCACTTAATCATGACCATGTATCACAATAAACAAATCAATCATTATTTTTTTAAGATTACCTTTATTTTATTTTGTTATGTCACCTCAGATTAAGGGACATTTTATATATTTTACACCTTAGATAATCTTACTTTGTAATGATTTTGTTCATCAATAAACAGTTTGCAAGTTGTGGCAACTTGACAATGTGTTAGGTGCCTTAAATGATGCGTAAGTAAGAGCTTACTGGGTTTGTTAAGAATAAATGAATTCGTGTCATTGATTGTCCAGTGTCTGAGTGACACTCTCGCCCAGTTTGAGAAACTTTTTTGGCCACAGCGCTGTACTGGATAGCATGCTGGCCTCTCACATCAAAGGCCCAGATTTTGACCCAGTGGAGACACCAAACAATTGTGACCTGGGTCTCCTACTGTTTTGTGTCCCTGAGCATCTCTATTGCACTCAGTCCACCCATCTGCCTAAATGGGTACCTGAATTACAGGATGTACGGATCTAGATGGTTGTGCTTAGCGCTTGATTGCCGCTTTGAAAGTACAATTCCTTCCGGGTAATGATGTAGGTACCGCTTTGTCCATATTATTATCTTATGACAAACACCCACCCACTGCATGTCGTCCAGTAACACTAGCCTCTTTGTGATAACACATCAAAGTTTAAATCAATTTAACTATTATTTATGCTTTTCTTTTTGGTAAATCCTCTCTGATTTCAGTTTGTAATGACATGTAAGACTATTTTGAATTTTGAATGTTATGTTTTACTTACTAGACACTAGCAATGCTGTATGCACTGATGGTTCCACTTTGTAAGTTCTGTTTAGTCTTGTTCAAAGGTTTGTTAATAAATTCTTGTGTGTGAAATATATGACTTTGTGTTCTGATTCTTTTGAAACTAGAAATTATACGTATTTAAGCTCATCAAGCCTATGCTAGGTGTGTGGCAAGGGCCTTCTTGTTTATATCTATTGACTGTCTGTGGTCAGTGGTATGGCTGGTCACTAATGAGTTCTGGTAACCATAGTCTTACCATTTCCCCATTACAGTCTTCTTTTTTAATAATTTTTGCGATACTTACCAAGCAATCAATTCTTGATAACTCATGAGGTGATTACAGTACCATAATTTCAAAATGGCTTGCCATAAATAAGGCGCTCTGTGTTATACTTGCTCCTTTTCTATTGGAGCTTAAATTATATCAAAGCAATCAGTGATTCTTGTTTAGGGCAAAGGGCACATCTTCAAGCCATTTGTCAGAATTCATTTATTTTGTTACTTTGTACAAAATACAAAAATATGTTATATACCATGGGATGACTACCGGTACTTTGTACAAAATACAAAAATATGTTATATACCATGGGATATAGTCATCGTGTCTGTCCGAAATCATTTTGTTTCTGGAGCAAACATAAATATTACTGATCTTCTGAAGTCGTGCCTTTTGATATATTCAGTCTTTTATCATTTCCATGTATACCGATTGAATTTTAATCTTAAACAGGGATAGTTTGTCTTCTTCTCAAAATCCATGCATCAGATCTTTCTGAAGCTTCATAAGTCTTACCCTTCTACTGAAGTGGTGTCTTTTGATATTTCCACATTTCTGAACTCTTTTTATTTTAATTTCAATGGAAAGAAGTTGAAATAGGACTCTGTACATGAATGGAGGAGAACTAAAAGCTTGCTCATCATATCTGAAACTCTACTTAATGATTTTTCTTTTAAAAATTATGATTACATGGATGTAAGTAACAAACTATTTGGGAATGTTTACTTGATGGAGTTCGAAAATGAGAAGCATCCAATTATTTGTTTACCCCTGCTATTATGTAGTGGGGGGTATATAGCGCTCCACTCCTGAATCGTTTTCGTGAGAGTTACTAAAAAAATATATGACTTTATATGATCAAAACTCGAGGGCGCCAAATTTCTTTGAAATTTTGACAAAAGACATCAAAATTTCATGACTTGTTTCTTTTCAGGAATGTAACTTGAAAACTATTTTACTTCAAAAACCTTAAAATTGGTATGAATGTTACCTATGGGGTGTTGATGTGAATATTAGGGGTTGTAACTCCATGGTGCAAATTGTTTTTTTAATTTTGACCCCAAACAACCATATGATGACCCAAAACAGACACATTTCATTACTTTGTTTCTTTTCTGAAGCATCACTCGAAAACTGTTTGACTTGGAAATTTCAAAATTGGTATGAATATTACAATATTATGGGATGTTGATGTGCCTGTTAAGGGTTAAACTTAAAAGGGTGCATAAATTTTTTGACATTTTGACTAAAACCCACCACATTTCATGACTTTGTTTCTTTTCTGGAGCATTAATAAAAAAAAACATGACTTCAAATTGATTTCAAAATGAAATCAAATTTGGTATGAATGTTATCTATGTTGTGTCATTGTCATTGCATATTTTTGGAAAAAGATTATCCCCACTTGGGAGAAGAATACCGACTCTGAAGTTACCAGTCGGATAGTTTGATGTCAATGTATGTATTAATACATCGTAAACTGTTTTCGGCTTTACAGAGCAATTTCAGTTGGGAATTGATACCCTGTGAAGCGGAAAAAAACAACCAATCTGAATCAAGTTTTCAGCACTTTCATGGTAGAATCTTTAATGCTCCAGAAACTGATCCACGTGTTCGTGTTTCTAAATCTCGTCTTACAAAACCCACCCAAACCTATGTCCCTTATCTTCGGCAGGGCCAAACATGGAAGAGTAGACGATCAGCCCATACTGAAATACAATCTGATTATCAAAATTGCAATTTAAGCAGCCCGGTTTTATGTAGACACTGTGCTCCATTGGGTAGTTTGGCTTCTTGTGTGATGGGCGTCCCGTTACAGCAGCGAATCTGTGTCTAAATTTACATTATGTTCACAGTAGTTTTGAGGTTTAATGTGCTCCACACGAAGAAAACCACACGTAATGAACAAACAAAAAGGCGCGGGATACGCAATAAATTTATTATATGTATTTACATTCATGGTACCAGTATAAAACAACATATATGGCACGAAAGATGATAAAACAATAACATCGAGAAATGCTAACAAGTAAATTGACATTTTAGTTTGATAATGTCAATAATAAGATAACTATCGACTTATGATTTTGTCAAATAGGAATGATACTAACAAATGAAAACATGAGGTCAATAAATTAGGCGATGATACAGGAAATGACTTAATATTCAATAGGAATTTATTAAAATGTACTTCCTGATCTTTAAATTACTCAAGTTAAGTGGAGTGTATCAGAAATCATTTCAAAGTAGTATTTCTTAATTATCCCGTATGTAAAATAATTGAGATATAATTATTTAAGGGAAAGGGCACGATATTGTCAAAAATCATCTTTGTGCATTTCATTTCTTGTAACAATTTTGAGGAAATAACAGAAAATATTAATGTACAATCACATCTCCTAATAGAGATAAATTCTTATCTTTATTAAACTGTAAACTTTTCGTTGTAATTCAAAACTTTGCAATGTTTATATACCACGCATTTAGAATCAGACCGTGACAGTAAAGCACATTTTATTATTCTTCTTTAAAATGACATCAGAATTGATATAGATATTGAATTGCTTTATTTTGTATTATCCTTCATATTGTACTATAATCCTGTGGCCTTTAAGTATTGAACAAAGATTGATTGATTGATCTCTATGAACTGAACTGCCACCCAGTGAAATGTTTAACACTAAAATGCGGTCGAACAGGCGAATACTTCTTACAAATCAAAATGGTATTATAATGGAATTTGGAAAATTATAAGACATGTATTGATTATTTATTCTGTTGGATATCGATAAGAAGAATTTCGTTAAAATAGTGAATCCAATCTTGATATGAGAAAAATATCTTTTAGCTGGTAATTAAATTATTTATTAAAGAAAACTTCAGATAGCCCCTAATCGAGCTAAAATAGCATAAGAATGTAAGCAGAGTGGAAAAACGGCAAACTTGAGCATGATATTGTGTTGTAGAGACTTTACCACAGATCCTGAGGACACCTCTCTACACTGCCCCCGGGGTCAGCTGACGTTTATCCTCAACTAACATTCCACCCATGGCTCTCCCCAACAATACTCTCAGATACTGCCAAACTACGATTCATAGTGCTCTTACAAACGTTCTTTTAAAGGGCGTTGACAAGTTTTAGTCATAAGGTTTTTACCAAATGTCGCATTTAAAAGGGCAGTATTATCCCTAGTCGTAGAAGACAGAATCAAGTGTTAAGCGAAAACAACTCTTTATTAAAAATGATTGTCTGGCAATCGGTAACTTTTAAGTTTTTTTTCGTTAGATCACATTGTTTACCTTAACAATAGCGTGCTACTGCCCCTTTCAGAAACGAATGTGACCCATTTATAGTATACCATCTAACGTTCGTGTTGTGTGTGGCAAATGTGTCATCAAAGGTTAAAAAAATACTCTTTGTCCTTTCCCAAACATAAATCCATAGGCTTCTATCGGCTGTTTCTCAAACACTCCTTCCAAAGTCAATCTTAAAGAGACAACACCTATTTTTCATGACATACTGTTTGGCTTGGATAGGAACCTAAATGCCATGTTGTCATACCTATGTAAAAAAACCAGGTATTACTCAAATGACAGCATTGATAAAGTTCGTGACTCCAACAACTGACGGAGTGACTCTTTAAGGATTAAGTGACACAGAGTATGTTTCATAATTTTTAATGTGGCTTTAGTAAGATCCTAAATACCTAATGACCTGAGTTAAGTTTAAATCGCCTTCATAAACTTGCATCTTATCTCGAAAATGCTAAAATTATATTTTCTTGTATTCACCGATAATCGGAAAACAGCCGTATAAATGTTAAGAACTCAAAATTATGTCTCCAAGTAATGCGTATATTAGTTAAAAGACCTACTTAATACTACCAACCATTGTTTGTCTTTATGTCTGC
Source organism: Phorcus lineatus (assembly GCA_921293015.1). NCBI lineage: Eukaryota > Metazoa > Mollusca > Gastropoda > Trochida > Trochidae > Phorcus > Phorcus lineatus. The sequence goes on from OV121089.1 coordinate 16,239,928, forward strand.
TGTAAATAAGTTTCCGGAATTACGTTTGAATCATTGGCGCGCGCCACTGTCCGGTTTTCGATCACAAATCACGAGACTAACCTGTTTATCGTCACTTTAAAGAGCCACTCGGTGAGTTGTTGGAGTCACATATGCCAAACTTAATCAATGGTGTCAGTTGATCGCGAAGTATTGACTGTTACCAAAAAAAGACACATTTTAAAGCTTATTGTTGTTTTTACAGTGACAATATGAAGGTAGAAAGTGCCAATTATGATCGAAAACCGGACAGTGGCGCGCGTCAAATAGTCAAACATAATTTTGGATACTTATCTAAAACAGCCAGGAAGGCAGTTAGGAGTTGATAGCGTTTGTTAGGGTTTATGGTATCTACACCTCTGTGCATTATAAGGCTGTTTTTAGATTTTCATGGAAAACCAGTATTTGTCATATATATGTCTTTTGGACATGAAAAGTTAAGATGTTTTGATTTTATATCACCACATATGACACTTAGGTTCGTATCAAAAGTAAATAATATGTTATGAAAATCACGGAGTGGCTCTTTAATGAACTGATAAGCATTACGATTATGATTTTCTGACGCAACCACTACTTCTCGATAGAGTAACACCATTTATGAAGTTTGACATATATGATGTCCCTTTAAAGGTGACCAAAAGCTGCTACAGTGATACTTAAAAAAAAATCTTCTAGGAACTGAACGTTACTTTTATGCGTTTTACCAAACACGTTACTCATATGCCTCTTGCAGTATGATACCAAACGTTTTTTCATCAATATCAGAAGGAATGAACTACTGGTAAACTTGTAAAGGTAATGAATATCAACCAATCTTCAACAAGATTTATTTTGTACCACCCGTGTTCAAAAAACTAATCACGTCAAACCCGACCTGTCCTGGATATGTTGGAATGACATAAGTAAAACTATATGGTCAGGGAAAAAGATACACGAGTGGTCAGCTGTAAAAGTTTACACCTGAAATTACAACTACACTGTCTTCAATCTTTTCCGCAATGCGTTAGATAATCGGAATAATGTTAAAGTTTAGGAAACTTGATGAAGCATCTCTAAGCAATGCTTCTTCGGTGGAATTGTTGAAATGAACATGTTGTAATTCAGAAGTACGACGAACATACATATCATATACCATATATCAATATTTGAATTACAAATTCCTGTCCCTTCAAATTATCCAAAAATGTCTGCCCGACCCTACCAAAGTATTATCCAAATGCCATCCATACTCTACAGACATCGGGTCCGTAAATGTTTGTCCTACCCTACCAAAGTATTATCCAAATGTCTGTGCTACCCTACCAACTGATGATCTAAAACGCAGCCTTATCCTACCAAGGTATGATCTACGTGCTGTTTCTGCAAAAAATCCGGGATTTCTGCTAGGGCGGAAAAGAGAGAAAAGCTGTCAAGACACCAAGTGATAAGAATGACAAAGAAGACAAGAGCGTAAAGCAAGAAGACGAAGCCGTTACACTTGGTGGCAGTGGAGGCGCCACCTCTTGAATGAGGGTGTTGAGCCGCAGCGCCCCTGGTGGACCGGGACACCGCCTCCATGACCGCTGCACGAGCTCCCTCCCACTTGCCGCGGCCAATCAGACGGTACTGGGCTGGCACGCATGGCCCGAAGAAACACTGAAAGGCCAGGCCGGGATCTCGCAGCAATAGGCTTTTTAGGTTGGGTCTTGCGCCAATTTGAGAAGCAACACTGTCCATGTACTCGATCCAAAAGGTCTGTCGATGAAACATGCAAGAATAAATTGTATAAAACCTCTTGAAAAGAATTTATTTCTTGTTAAAATACGAGTTAACGCTTCACCCATAACATTTTTTCAACAGATAGTGTTGTCCTTTACCGCGTCAAGTGCATACTGAATATCATTTATTATATAGCCATATAAACCTAAGATAGTCATGCAGACGTGTACAAGTGCAATAGGTTTGGGCTGCAACATTTAACAGTTAAAGCTTCGATGTTTTTTAAACATTGGGAGAAACCTTTGAATTTAATTTAATCCAATATTGAAATAGGAACGAACGTTTTATTTGATACCAAGTTCTTTGTTAGTAATGATCTAACACTCATTTGACGCTTCCATTTGAGAAAAGTTGACACGAGAATCACAGACAAGCAGAGACCATTGAGAATAGAAATCAAATCAACAATCATCATCAGACAAGCAATCTTAAATCGAGACGCAGGCGTTGTACAGTTAATTTTAGTAACTTCGGATAACAACACATTCGCAAACAAAAGAGATATACATTTATATACGACAATTCCTGAACATTTGATTGACTATATGTACGAATAAGATGACGACATGGAATCAACCTTTTCCTCAAAATCGTTTTTCCTGTTTTATGTCACCTTCTCGAGAAATATACTACTCAAAAAAAAGTTAAGGGTCAAAATCAGATACGCACATGTCAGATATATATATATATATATATATATATATATATATATATATATATATATATATATATATATATGTAATCTTGTCAAAATTGGTTCACGATATCCTGACGAAAAAAATCGGTGTAGAAGGCATATGTCATTTTCAAATAAAACGATTTTGACAATCTCCTAAGAAGAAACGTGCACTATGCATTTTCCATGAACATTTTGGGCATAAAAAAACTTCCATGACCGAGATGCTCTCAGTTGAAATTTCAACATGGTCAGACGTCAGCTGAGTGAACTTCGTGACTGAGTGGCTTCAACAGGGTTTTACACAGAGGGATGTGGCACAGAGAATCGGTTGTAGCCAGAGTGTGATGGCATAGATTATGACAGCGTTTCCAGGCAACCAATTCAATTCAGAATCGCCCACGGTCTGGTAGGCCAAGATCAACGTCGGAACGTCAAGACCGGCATGTCATTCAAATTGCCTTACGTCAGCGCTTTGTTACGGCGAGATGTATGAGAGATGAACTGCGAAATGCAAGTGGTGTTCAGGTATCGGACCAGACCATTTGAAATCGTCTGCGAGCCCATTACATTCGACCTCGACGACAAGCGGTTCGACCACCTCTTCTTCAACTTCATAGGGCAGCACGTCGTGACTGGTGCACACGTCATAGAGACTGGAGACAGCGACAATAATAATGAGTATTAATAAAGCGCTATTTCCATATACAAGGTGCATGCTCAAAGCGACAATGGGGGCGGGTACTCTTCACTGATGAGTCCCGATTTGCAATACAGTTCAATGATGGCAGACTTCGCGTCTATAGACGGAAAGGAGAACGAATTGCTGATGTTAACTTCAGACAACGCCATCGCTTTGAAGATGGTATGGTAATGGTGTGGGCTGGAATTTCGGTACATCACAGGACTCCTCTTTTCGTCGTCCAAGGAAATTTGACGGGTATCATGTACAGAGACGAAATTTAACAGCCTTTTGTCATCCCAAGTCTTCGTCAAATTGGAGCAGGTTCTGTTATTCAAGATGACAATGCTAGATTTTCTCAACCAAAATGATATTGAACGAATGGATTGGCCTGCATACTCTCCTGACTTGGCACCAATTGAGCATGCATGGGATGAGTTGGGCAGACGTGTGAGAGACAATCATAGGCAACCTGATAATCTTCAAGAATTGGTGCAATTCCTTCAGGCAGAGTGGCAGGCCATTCCCCAGATGTTTTTTCGACGTCTGATCGACATCATGCCTCGTCGTTGTGTCGACTGCTTACGAGCACGTGGTGATCGAATTTGAGACAATTTCGTTGGACCTCATTATGCTAAAAATGGCGAATTTTCATCAGATCCTCAGATTAGTTGTGTATAAAAAGTACATAGTCTTTGCATAACAGAATCAACGTTGAGACATTTAAAAGTGTGCTTAAAAGTTTTGATTTACATGTTCCCTGTGTCTAATAAAATGTCAAACAAAATAAAAGTGGTTGACCCTTAACTTCTTTTGAGTAGTATAGTTTACTATCACAGTACACAGGCTTAGCATTTCAAATATGTATATAATAATGTGTGTGTGTGTGTGTGTGTGTGTGTGTGTAAAACACTACGGTCTCGTTGTTAAGGTTTCTCCCATTCATAATGAAGGTGTATTGACCGATACACTACAATTTTCTGATTTTTTTCTGATTTACCGAGTCTTCCTAACAACTGTCTTTTGTAAAGTCAATCCACAAGCACGGGGAGACATCGATACAGGTCATATACAATACATATTGTATATGACCTGTATCTATGTATCCCGTGCTTGTGAGTCAATCATATCCTATGAAAACAGATATGCAAAGATGTAGCCCTGAGACTGCATTTACATCGTGTACGCGTATCTGGCGCTGGTAGGAGAAGGAAGCAAGGTGCTCACCTGCATGTTGTGTCTGCGAGATCTCACGTAACTCTCGTCCAGCCAGTCCCTCCGCTTCTGCACGTCTTTCAACATCTCCTCTCTCGTTGGCAGAGTGATCGCCCCTTAGTTGACGAGATACAACCATAAAGATTTATGACTACTGAAATGATTAGACAAGAGTCGCTTCTTTAACAACGAGAAAGGTAACTGGAATTATCTGCTCTGAAAAAAGCCTCTCAAATGAAGCATACATGTCTGATTGTTAGTTTTCTTTAATGCTTTGAACGCCGCTTATAATAATCGAAATGTTTCCTAAATAGCCTCAAACAAACCCCATCCCCTCTCTTTTAACTGTTTCATATGATTATGTATGTTATTTTGAATAACATTAGGTCGACCAACCTTTCATGACTTGGGTGAACCATCTGCACTGCATCTCGGAGACCGGCATAATGGCGCCAATTGGCTGCACCAGTCCGATGGCTGCAAAAGTCGGGTGTTGCAGGTTTGGTGGGAACATGAACTTGTAGAGACAGGTTTTGTTGTTTTCAATCTTCATCACATCTTCATCCACAAAGTCCAGGCAGTAATCGTAACCGGTAGCCATGACGACAGTGTCAATAGCTTCCATTGTGTCGTCTGAAAATATGACGCCATCTTTGGAAAACTCTTTGACGTTGGGTTTGATCGTTATCTTGCCACTCAGCAATCGGAAAGGTAGCTCGTCATTGATGGTCGGGTGCGCTTCCAGTAGCCTGTGAATGACCACAGATCATGTTAACTGTAATCTCAACTATTTAAAAATGTTGAAAATGTACACACATGGAATTCAATTAAACGGCATATGCTACATTTTTTAAATAATTTGATGTCGGTGTGCGGATTTTGAATGGAGATTCCGTTAATTAAATTTCAATTTCGGGGTTAAGCTGCTTCATTTTACACGCTACAGATGGCCGTCAGTGTATTTTTTTTGGGGGGGGGGGGGGGGGGGGGGAGGGGGAATGTTGCGCATGTGCCAAGAAAACTTTCAACTTCTATTCCGTTCGATAGGCGGTCAGTTATTGTCTAGTGATGCATTTCCTGTGACCGTAAGCCACATCTTGTCGAGCAACTGGGATATTTCACAAGCACGGGAGATACAATATATAACAAGGCTATTCACGTAGGCATATCAAGCTCCGATATATGTGCTGTTATAAACATACTCATTAAGTCACTCGTAACGTATTCATAAATGACCAACCTCTAATTTAAAAGTGGAATTACGTGTATGTCACCTGCTTTATTAGAGCTACGTTACTTCAATTAGTGAAAAGCGAGTTTTATTGCGTCATCTGAGAAGGAAGTGCCCAGATCGAGGTATAAAGCCTCGTTCCAGATGCGACCTCCCTTCACATTTGTTTTTTTTAAATGGGCAATGTGAAGGGAAATGCACATGTTCCACTTTGGCACGTGCATTTGTTGTTTTTTGAAAATAGGCAAATGTGAAGGGAGGCCACATCTGGAACGAGGCTATTTACCTCGATCTGGGCACTTCCGTCTTGCGATGACGCAATAAAACTCGCTTGATCAATTTTGATGACATTTTTTTTATAAATCAAATATGTTTTCACCCTTGACCGTTGTGTGGTATCCCTTACTCAATATGTTCAACTTACATGACAGTATAGTATGAACTAATTTCAAACTTGTTGCGACAGCAGTTGAAAGTTTAACTTATCAAAGGTTGAAAACTTCGGCGGTGCTAAATGAAGATACATGTGTATAGTGTTGTATAGACCTAAAGTTTTTACTGAAAGCCCAACCAACTACAACATGAACATGTATAAGCATTACTTTTAAGTAAACGTCAGAGTCGCTCGTGTCAAAATACAAAACATCTACAAACATTTCTTTGCTTGCTTTTTCGTGATTTATTTTGTGAATTATATGTCAACAGGATATTTGCTGATTAAAGTACGCCAAAGGTCACGCGAACCTGATTACAATGTCACTAAATGCACATGGACAAATAGATGAGTGTTGACTTCGTGAAAGCATGTTACCATTTTTTTTTAGTTGGACACAGGACCATTATCTTCGTTTGCATATTCTTCCTCGTATTCTGTTTCTACATGTACGATACATAGGTCGTGTTTTGTTCGATCAAGCTGTTTGAAGAAGTAGGAACTTTATACCAGAGTTCTTTCTTTTGCTCTCAGTCAACAGAGTTCTAGAGTCTAAAGAGACAAGATGAGCACTTACATGTTCTAGAGTCTAAAGAACAAGATGAGCACTCACCTGTGCTTGGGGTCTGACGAGACAAGATGAGCACTCACCTGTGCTTGGGGTCTGACGAGACAAGATGAGCACTCACCTGTGCTCGGGGTCTGACGAGACAAGATGAGCACTCACCTGTGCTTGGGGTCTGACGAGATAAGCACCTTTCTGTTGTAGAGTCTAACGAAATAAGATGATGACTTACCCGTGTTGGGGTCTGAGCCCGGTGAGCTGGTGGTCCACCTTGAAGTTGGCTTGCTTCTCCACCACCCACTGCAGTAGGTTCATGGGCAAAGAGAAGACGAATCGGCTGTTGGCCAACAGGTCGGCCGGTATGCCCCAGAAGCCTGTCCTCCCTATAACCCAGGCGCCGCGACGTGTGCTCACATAAACCTGTAGACCATACACATCGTTCTTTGTTCTCAAAGAAATTTAGGTTTGACTTGCAGAAAATTGGCATTTCAAAAGAGTTTCAAGGACCAAAATGACGATTTCTGTGCAATCCCTGATCTGTTTATTGTAAATAAACGTTAATCTTTAAAAAAAGCCAATGGCTTACTGCTTATCAGTCTGTCTTAAATTTACACAGAGTATGTTTCATGAAGTTTTGTTTTTGTTTAAATAGAGCCAACATATCATTTGACCTTAGTTAAGTTCAAATCGCCTATCTTAAGTTGCATCTTTATCCCTTAAATGCTCAAATTATGACATTTTCTTGTTTCCAAGTTTAGATTAAAAACGGCCATACAAATGTTAAGAAGTCGGGGTTCTGCGTCCCATTTACATGTAAAAAGTTAAATAACTTACAAAACTACCTATATATCACGTTGTGTCTGTTATAAATAAGTTTCCAAAATTTTCGGTAATAAATCTCGACATTTTAAATGGTTTTTATCATTATGCTAACATATAAACATTGAAACTTTACTTTTCAGAAACAACCACTACTTGTCGATGAAATGACACCATTTATAAAGTTGACATTTTTCGCTTCAACAACATACTCTGTGACCCTTTAATGTATGATTTATGAGGTTGAAAAGTTGCAGTAATGGAGTTTCTAAGGTTGAAAATTTGCAATGTTTTAGTTATCTATTTGACTTGCACAGTGACTTGCACTCGAAGCTGGCCAATTGGCTACGGTCTGCCATGTTATTGTGAGGGAAATGACAGGACAAAAGACGCTGTACCTTAACTAATTTATACACAACTATTCTGAGGATCTGATGAAAATTCGCCATTTTTAGCATAATGACGTCCAACAAAACTCTCAAATTCGATAACTTTGTTAATAACGAGTGAAACCACTACGTGCTCGTAAGTAGTCGACAAAACGACGAGGCATGCTGTCGATCGACGTCGAATAACCATCTGGGGAATGGCCTGCCACTCTGCCTGAAGGAATTGCACCACTTCTTGAAGATTATCAGATTGCCTATGATTGTCTCTCCCACGTCTGCCCAACTCATCCCACGCACGCTCAATTGGTGCCAAGTCAAGAGAGTATGCAGGCCAATCCATTCGTTCAATACCATTTTGGGTGAGAAAATCATTAACAACTCGTGCTCTATGCGGTCTAGCATTGTCATTTTGAAGAACAGAAGCTGCTCCAATTTAACGAAGACTTGGGACGACAACATTCCAGCCAACACCATTACCGTACTTAGTACCTCCAAAGCAACATCAGCAAATCTTTCTCCTTGCTGCCTATAGACGCGAAGTCTGCCATCATTGAAATGTAATGTAAATCGAGACTTATTAGTTAAGAGTACCCGCCCCCATTCTCTGCGTCTCCAGTCTCTATGATGTGTGCACCAGTCACGACGTGGTGCCCTATGACGTTGAAGAAGAGGTGGTCGAACCGCTTGTCGTCGAGATCGAATGTTGTGGGCTCGCAGACGATTTCTTATGGTCTGGTTCGATACCTGAACACCACTTGCATTACGCGGTTCATCTCTCAGACATCTCGCTGTAACAACGCGCTGACGTAAGGCCATTTAAATGACATGCCGGTCTCGACGTTGGGACGTTGATCTTGGCCTACCAGACCGTGGGCGATTCTGAATTGAATTGGTTGCCTTGAGACGCTTCCATAGTCTCCCAATCACACTTTCGCTACAACAGATTTTCTGTGCCATATTTTCCTCTGTGTAAAACCCTGTTGAAGCCACGCAATGGCTCTTCCTCTGTCAAGTTCTCTAAGCTGACGTCTGACCATGTTGAAATTTCAACTGAGAGCAGCGCGGTCATGAAGTTTTTTTATGCCCAATCTGTTCATTGAAAATACTACGTTTGGGCGATGTAAACAGTTTTGTGGAGCCTTGTTTTGAGCTTAAGTTTATGGTTTCTAAGGAGACTGTCAAAATCGTTTTGTTTGAAAATGACATATGCCTTGTACACAGGTTTTGTCGTCAGGATATCGTGAACCAATTTTGACACGATTTGTTTTCGGTCACAAATCACGAGACTAACCCGTTTATCATCACATTAATGAACTGATAAGTATTACGATTCTGATTTTCTGAAACGACCACAACTTCTCGATAGAATAACACCAGTTATGAAGTTTGACATATTTGACCTCAACAAGATACTCTGTGCCTTATATGAATTGTTATAATATCCACCCATTTATATTTTTTTTTGGATTATTTTTTTTCTATTCCTACAAATTATTATTGATATGACTAATCAACAGTCAACAACAGTCAACTGTCTTTTCACACTCGTATCCCCGATCAGTGACTTCACTCCTCACTCTTGTTTTATTTCGCCAAGTGTGCCTTCTCATTTATCTAGTTGTCAGATCTAAATCAACCAAAATGTGCCCCTACTAACATCTTTTAACTGGGTTCCGTGATAATCATGTAATAATAACATACATGTTTGAACTAGAATGTCCCCATGAGTTTCGTTTCCACAAAGGGTACCCTAATAGGACTGTCCTTTTTACACGTTCATACAATATCTCTCAATGCTTAGATCAAATGATGATGTCAAATGCAATTCGCAGAGGTTCACAATTATATAAAAAAAACTAGCTGAAAACAATTATGGAAAAGCTTTTTATCAAGAGGGTCAACGTATGTAAACAACCAGGCAAAAGAAAGGTTTCACTAATCTTTCAAGTCTATAAAATAAAACAAACGCAGATATGAGAATTATGACGATAGGTTCATAAACAGAAATCATTTTCCAATATTCTCTTAGCATTTAATTTGTCCCAATACACAAGGAAAGAGACAGGGGGGTAAATATTACAAATTACACAAATGTAGCGATAAAAGACAACTGCACAGAAACTCTGAGTAGTCACAGGAATCACGGAGTCTGTCATCATTAGCGAGCGTGACCAGCCTGGGAATCAATGCAAGCAAGTACACGCCTCCTCATTGAAGTCGTAAGGCGTCGGGTGACGTCAGCAGGGATCCTGTTCCATGTGTTAAACAGAGCTTGCTTAAGTTTCTGCTGGTTGTTTGCGGGTGGCAACAGATGTCATAAATGGCCGTCAAGGTGATGCCAAAGGTGTTCAATGGGGTTCATATCTGGTGAGGTGGCTGGCCACGACAAAACAGTAACTTTGGCGTTCCCGAGGTAGTCTCTAACAATTCGGCCAGTGTGAGGTCTTGCGTTGTCGTGTTGCTATATCAACCTTCTTGCCTGTTGTAGGTTGAAAGGAACGACGATAGGTCTCAGTACCTCATCAATGTACAATTGGCCAATCAGATTCCCTCGCAGAACAACCAGCGGCGCCGTCATTTGGCAACTAAAATCCCTCCCCACTACATGATGCCTCCGCCTCCATACGGGTGAACCTCTCTAATGCAGTTGGGAGCGAGACTCTCGCCCCTTCGTCGATAAACTCTGCCATCGTTCCTGACAAGGCAAAACCTGCTTTCGTCTGTAAACAGCACCCTCTCCCAGTCACGTCACTGCCACCAGCGTACAGTACGCGTCCATCATAATCTGCGTTGACCTTTTCAAAGCCAATCCACGGAAGGGGCGGTAGGCTTGTATACGAACCAATTGCAAACGAAGTCGACGAAGGGTTGTTCTTGTGCTTATGACATGACCGAGTGCCGTCGCCGCTGGCGATGTCGCCGTTACGAATCGGTTTCGGAGGTGAATCTGCCTTATGTAGCGATCTTCAGTGGCAGCTGTTACCCCCGTCTTACCGGTTTTCCCGATCTTGGTCTGTCATGTGTCTAGCCTGTATGTTTGTAACGTATTAACAGCTTTTTTTTATGGTGATTTGGCTGCAGTTGAAAGTAGTTTGTAGCATGCTGCATCAACCCTGATCTCTCTATATATTATAACATATGCAATTTACAGTATAACAGTTATACATTATACTTTGATTACCAATATAAAATATAAAACATGGTTATTGTACTTGATGTTTAAAATGGAAAATTGCACGGTGACGTTTCTTTTCAACAAGAGTTTATAACATGTTTGATGGTGATTTAAGTGTCTTGACGGTATGTTTTGACCTGAGACTTTTTATAAGTGTGTGACACTCGATTAAAATAATCTTCTGCGCCTCTAACATTTCCTACATCCTAATCCATTTCACTTATAATCCCATAAAACCAAGAACTTTCCGGCCCACGCCCATCCCCACTCTCACCCCTGATGTTATAACAACAACCGGACACTCATTGTCTGATCAAGGACGCCATTAAGAAATAAGAGTTCAATTACCCATACCGGAATCTAAACCAAAATGCGAAGTTGACTGTTATTTAGAGAAAAGACCAGTGAATTCTGTAATAATTCCCTTTAACGTTCTTATTTACGGTGATAAATATATGACACGACATTTAGTTTGTTAGAAAACTGCTTATAACACAAATATGACTTAAACCCATGACAAACCCTTATTTCTCAAGGAGTAGGACACTATTAAGGTTTTCGAGATAATGCCTGCCAAAAGTAAACTTGTCAAGAACAAAAGTACCAAAAAATGCCAAATGGTCTTGTAACAAAACATCTAACAACGAAAGGGAACTCACCTTGGACGCCACCCGCGACGCATCCACAGCTATATCGACAGCAGAGTTTCCTATTCCTAAAACATAAACTGAATTTAGACCAGGTCCAAAAGATGAAGTTGTGCTACGTAAATGTTAGTGAAGTGAAAAGTTAGTGACAGATGAACACACACTAGAGTGACAAGTTACGATTTTTAGTAGTTTTTACCACTAATCAAGTTTGAAAGACCCGCATGGCTCATAAAATGTCAATGCGTCCGGCGTCCGTCCGATAAACACAAGAACCAGTGGGACTACAGATCTGAGAACTTCTGTACAGGCACTTGCCATCTAGAGAGCTGAAATCTTGTGTACAGGCACTTGGCAATCTAGCGAGTTGAAATCTTGTTTATGACAGGTCTTTTCAAAGGGGTGGGGGTCTTTTTATGTTTGAGGCGCGAGGTGTGATAAGGTATCTGCTTTAAACCACCGAAAACCTTTCAAAATTATATAGTTAAGACAATAGAGGATTATGCTCCATAATGTTCCACAATCAAAGGTTAGACAGCTGAATTTAAGCGTTGCCGAGACAGCTTTGAAGACGAAGCACTTTCTACTTCTGGATAATTCTATTTGTTTACCAAACATAATCGTTTCAGTATGTAAAACTTGATGAGCTACTGAGCCAATGGCTTGAAATTTGATATTCATTTCACTTTTAAATGGATCTAATTATTTGATATGGGTACATCAAGTATGAATCTTTGTTCCGGTGATAAATGTATCGATAAGGTTAATACGCCAAATCACGTGACATGGTTTTTTTAACATCAGACACAGTTATATTACAGTTTTCGAAACTCAATTTAAGGAAAGCGCCGGGATCTGATGGTTTATGCGGCATCAGGCATCGTCATTAAACGTTGTTGTGAACAGTTATGCCATGTATTTTGCCGACTATACCAATTCTCCAACGAATGCAATGTAATTCCGGAATGTGGAAAAGGGCAAAGCTTGTTCAAGTATACCAAAGAAGACAAATTCTACCGAAATGAACGATTATAGACCAGTCGATCTTACTTCCATTGCTATGAAATGTTTTGAGCGCATCATTTTAAACTTCCTATTGTGTGATTTAAGGCACTTGCTTGATCCGAAACAGTTTGCGTAAAGAGCAAGGAGGGGCATAGAAGATGCTAAACTCTGTATTGTTAATTGCGTGTATAAGCATTTAGAGCTTCCAAAATCAAATGTGAGAATTTCTATGTGTGTATTTCTCTTCTGCATTCAATACCATCCGTACATATTGTTAGAGAAACTACTGAATATGGGTGTAAATTGCAATATAATATTATGGATTGAGAATTTTTTAACCTTTAGACCTCAATTTGTAAAGGTTAACTCCACCAGGTCTTCTATCTTGTATACAAATACTGGAGCCCCTCAAGGTTGTGTCCTTTCACCTGTTTATTCACTCTCTTCACCAATGATTGCTTTAGTTGTAACCCCACCAACCTAACAGTAAAATTTGCTGACGATACAGCGTAAGTTGGACTCATTCAAGAAAATGAACTTTCTTGTAGAGAAAATGTAATAATTTTGTAACCTGGTGTGAGAACAATTCCCTAATGTTGTTTGTCAAAAAAACTTGAAAACTCATCATAAATTTTAGGAACAACCAACAAATTACAAACCCTGTCTGTATAAATAGTTCCAACGTTGAGATTGTAGATGAATACAAGTACCGGTACCATGGCACAATAATAGATAAGCAATAGACAAACTGAATTCCTTTCGGGGTAATAAAGTATTATCATTTTTATCATTTTTATCATTATTTTATTATTATTATTATTATTATTATTATTATTATTATTATTATTATCGTCTTTCCCTCTGGTTCTTGGTACCTGCTTTTCCTTTAATGTCACGTGACTCGCCACGCCTCATTTGTGACACAGTTGAGCTTTCTTTAATTTCTTCAAAGTTATGTTTATCTCATCACTGCCTCAGTTGTCATCGAACCTGGTATCACCAATCCGTTATCACATTTACCAACAGGTTAGAGAGAAGATATGAGTTTGTTAATCAACATTTTGAACAATGTTTTTGCGTTCCTTAAAGATTTTACAATTCAATGCAATAGCAACAAACTATTCACCATGATTTTCCTATATTCAATATTTTCTTACGTTCGAAAACAGTTGTTAATTACACTAGGACGCCAAAGACGTGGCCTTTCCAAGGTCACTTGTAAAACGTTTTCCTACGATGTAAATCAGTGTGCGTTATTTCTTACATAGGTCTCAGAAGCAAGCTGGTGTTGTTCGTAAGTTAATTATTAGTTTATCCATGTTGGAAATGTTCACCTCCATTTATCAAACAGCAAAACACGACCGGTCCACTTGTGACACAGGTTATGTAGGAAGAACCGAGTTGATTAGCGTCTGTGGCCAGCAGTGTACAATGTAGTGAAAGTAATTTGGCCTTGATAATGACAAACAAATATAGGGATACCTTCATTGATAATGATATGAACTATGTTTTTATTAAATGCAAGTTTGTGTATGAATTCTGGAGAAAACTTGAAACCTTTACTAAACACCATATAACATATGAATATTGCCATATCTGACTTAGATATTCTATTTTGTAATGGTTCTGTCAGCTTTCTGGTGTCACATATCATTCTAATGGCTAAAAAAATATATACATATCTCCAGTATTAAGAAAAACAAATTATCCATTGACCATTTTGTAATTACTGTCAAGGAAGTTCTCAACGTTGAGAAAATTATAGCACGTAAAAATAATACTCTGCCATTATTCCAATGGAGAAGCCAAATGGACCCCTTTAATCACTATTCTACAATAGTGACCAATGCTTCATGTTCTATTAACCCATGTACACCTATGAAAATAAAATGAATAAAAAGATTCGAAAAAAAATAATGATATGCGTCGTTTCGATGAAGATTTTACCAAGCGATAATTTGAAGTTGTTTTTAGGTAGAACACTAGCTGTAAAGAAATTCCACTTTAACCCCTTAAAGAGCCACTCCGCGAGTCGATTGGAGTCACACATACAAAATTCTATCAGTGGTGTTATTTGATCGAGCAGTATCCACTGTTCTTCAAAAATATCATTTTATAGCTAACTAGCTCTCTATGGCGACAATATTAGAATATCAAGCCGCGATTGTGATCGAAATCGGCATTCCTAACGTGGGAACATTATAGTTACATACGGTGAAATTACGGAATACAAAATATAATAATGACATATATATCATTTCAGGGTAATAAAAAAATAACAACAGTAATGGTGAGTCACAGAATGAATGTAAAGATAAGATGTGATGAAGAAGAATGACGATTTAAGATCGTGGGCGTTTGAGGTTCAGAAACTTCATGGGGGTTATTGACACGCAACCCTCTGCGACCTTTGTGACGACAGAGGAAACTACAGCACCTGATGGAGATGGCAAGACTCCACAGAAAGTTTACCTAAAATGGAATAAAGTTTTTCTCAGGGGTGTCGCAGGCAAGGACTTAACGACTGGCAACCGCCGGACAGTGGCTAGACGGTAAAGAGTCATGCAGTCGTTGGACGGAATACTCTGGTTGCAAAGACTGATACAGCCTTGTCAACTGACTGGACGGTGGTCACTGGACCGAGCCCGTGTCAAGGACATCCGTCAGACTGGCAGTAGACCGAGGAGAAATTACCCCATTTTGATTGGGTTTTTTTGAGGGGTTGCTATTGTCTGCTCGGACATGCACGCTACAGTCAGTGCAGTGATGAAGCACAGCCTGTGGGAAGTGACCGCCACTCTTTGTGAGGCAAAGAAAGCACCAACGAGATGTTTAACTTAGGACGCAGATCAGAATTTGGGCTTTACACATTAGCCTGGTGACTGAGATATTGGTTGATTATCTTCTGTACACGCAGAATTTCAGCGCGAAGATTATGAATGTTAAAGGGGAACTGTATATTCATATAATCGTATAACTTTGTGTTGTATGGTTGGTGGTTTTAACATATAATTTGTACTGGAGCGGCATTATGATGCCAGCTTGTTGGCCAATACATTTCCTTTTCTTTGAAATGAGTAAAATATGTTTAAACCATAATCAAAAAGATATTCATTCGTTTATTTTTATAGATGTATTTATATTAAAGCACAAAAAAATATTTGTGTGATTATGCGTGAATGTGTAATATTTGTCTGCTGTGAGAAGAAACTGTAACCTACCTATGATGAGAACTTTCTTGTCAGTGAAGATGCTGGACTCCTTATAGTCGTGTGAATGCAGTACCATCCCCTGGAAGGCGCCTAGCCCCTCTACACTGGGCCAGTAGGGGACGGAGTGGTGACCACTGCAGACCATCACCCCGTCAAACACTCGTGTCAGGGGTGGGGCATCCCCCGTTACTACTGTCACCCCCCAGCGTCCTGTTACGTCATAATCTGCACTCTTGCTGATCCGTGTAACCGTGCTGTTACATGACACGTGCTTCCTCAGTCCAAATGCATTACAGTACATCCGGAAATATTTCAGCACGTAATCGTGGGGCAAAAATGGGGGGAAATCCTCAGGAATTGGAAAGTCGCTAAATGCCATCATTTCCTTACTAGTGTTTATAACCAGACTTTTATAAATACTTGCCCTGTCATGTGGCACAGTCTCACAGTAGTTCCACAGCCCGCCAATATCAGATGATCTCTCAAAGCACACTGGAACAAGGTTTTCCTCTAGACAAGCCTTTATGGCGGCCAAGCCGCTACACCCCGCTCCAACTATAGCAATGTATTTCATAATCAGAAAGAATAATCCGCTATGTTGCGATCGGGACTCTGGTCAACTTTAAGTCCAGCGTCCAGTCAAGCCTTTTATAACATCCCTATTGGCGAGTGGTCAGCAAACTGGTTGCGTTCGCTCGATGCACTCTCGATCTTAAGAGCATGCGGTTTCTGGTCGGTCATGGTTTACACGATATTTACTGAGATTGGTTCAAGTCATCCACAAAACTTGCTCCATCTTCTCTAAAAGTCATCCATTATGACACTTAGATGTTTTCAATGGTAGTTCAGTAGAGACCTTAAACATATTCAGATGCACTAATCCTGTGTCCCGTTTACAGTTACATTACAAGTATACGGCTCATTAAATACCACCAGCCCATATCTGTTATAAAAAAGTTTCACAAATTACGTTGATTCATTTATGCGCGCCAGTCACGAGTTTAACCTTAAAAATTTCACTACTCAGAACCAAATTGCAATTAAATTGAAATTATAACGTTTGACATGTAAACTCCAAACATTTATACTCAATACACTTCCAGGCCAACTGCTTCACGACACATGGTAGTTGTTCAACTATTCATTTCTTCCACGAAGGATAGCTGCATGAGAAGGTGTCCCAGCTGCATTGCATCAAAACGAAGGTAGTCAGGTTCAATTTCACGAACCGTTCACGGAAATTACTTCATGTCTATCGACCAAACACAAAACATCACGATAAAGTTTTTGAATGATTTATCGACCATGTAATAGATATAATGGTAATAAAATATTATAATTGTTTATGTAACAATAGGCCAAAATAGCCGTGATACATCTAAAAATAGCAGGTGTTATTTGTATACTGGCTGATTGCCTAATGGGATGATGCATCTGGTGATCTGTCAAGCGGCTGACAAGAGGCGGGACAGCACGCATGCTTCCGAACGAGGGATCACACTGCTCGTGTCTGCCTGCGCAGCCTGGAGTGCAGGGCTTATGATGAACACATATCTGAGAGAACGTTTATCTGTTTTATCTGTCCTATCTTGGATCGCTGTGATCTCGCAATAATGTACCTTTTAAAGACAACGTAAGTGTTACTGCATACCCAAACTTTAATGATTACCGAAAACCCGAATATGTGTGTCACTCCGAAAAGAGTAAAGGTGTACAGCTTCTCTATTCTTTAACGGCGACGTTAAACGCACTAGTGCACACCAATATTTCTTTAACACAACGAATGCACAGATACTGCATATCTCTCGATATTATTCAAGATCCTCACTTAAGTAATCTACCTCGTAAGTTATTTAAGAAATATTTACGTATTCAGGTAGTAAAGTTGATTTTTAAAGACCGGAAGTATTTAATGTTACGTTACAATAAATCCGCATGAACTACGATATCGGAAATATTAAGATTTTGCTTATAACCAAAAAAGCGGAAACGGCAGCCGCTTTGGTCAACCTAATAGCAATGCTAATGCTGTGTTATTAAATCGGTTTATTTACAACATTGCGTTTATAAAACATAATTCATTATTTGTTCTCAGTTCAGAGTTTAGGTAAATTCAACAGCTGCACATATTAATAGTTCAGCCGCTTTCAATTGTCTATAATTTATCCGTTTTGTGCACAGCTGGCCTTAGATTTGTTGCATGTCCAAGCCGACAGCGGCTGTCTACATTTTTTCATTGTTGACTGTAGGTCAATTGTAAAGAATTTTAAGTATTTCATTGCATCGATAGAAAGCTTAAGTGAATGCATAAGTCCTCTTAAACCTTAACATAGCCAATTTAAACCGTAAAAGCGTGCACTAGTGCCTTTAAGGGTTCAATTATGATTTGGTACGTCATATTCATCTCCATTCTTCATCGTTCTGCAACTTTTATGTCTTAACATTTGTGTATTTGCATATGATTTAAACTTTTTTATTCATGATATATATATATGAATGGATTGGCCAACAAGCTCCGAAGAGCCTATAACAAGGCCGCTCCGATACAGTTATACATGTAGATAAATACAAACTCATATTAGCTAGTGACACATGTCACATCGGACATTTTATTCTCTTCACCGTCATCATCATCATCATCATCATCATTATTTCAACCTTTAAGGAAGATTGCGTTACATCGATTAGACAATCAAGATGCGTTCTTATTTCTGATGTTAGTTTCACCTAATCTCGATTTACCCTTCAAACCCATTCCAACATCCAAAAGTATATAAAAACATTTCTAACTTCAAGTTAATCAAGTCATTAAAACTTTAATATGATAAAATTCCTCCTTTTTATTGCAGTAATTGAAACCTCGGATAGTTGTTTGCATATCAAAACATTGATAATAGAGCACTATGTAGATGAAAGATTCGTCTTAATGCAGTGGAGAGATGGGGTGAGAGTTGGATTATGCTAATATCATTCCACAACCATTGTCAGCTTTTTCCTAAAATAAAGTAATCGAGTATTTTGGCATCGAGACAGATTGCATCTGTGTTTGAAGTTAGCAGTGGGTATGAGGCTATATAAAAGGGTCATAAACACAATAAACACAATAAACTCCAACATCCACTTTATTCAGCACAACAACTTTTACTCAAAATTAAAGGGGCATAGAGTTTGTTGTTGGGTACAGCAATGTCAAACTTCATAAATGGTGTTATTTCATAGTGGTTGTTTATGAAAATTAACATCTCGAAGCTAATCAGATCAGTAAAGTAATAATAAACAGGTTAGTGTGAAGATTTCTGATAAAAAACCGAACATTAGCGCGCACCAATGACTCAAACGTAATTTGGAAACCTTTGTACAGCAAATACAAGGACAAATATGGGTTAATGGTGCTAAGCAGGTCACTTAACTTACACGCATGTAAATGGGACGCAAAATTTCGGCTTCTTAACATTCATATAGCCGATTTTCATTTGCAATTGAAACCAGGAAAATATGATAATTATTGCATTTAAGAGATAAAGATACAACTTTAGAAAGGCGATATGAATTTAACTCATGTCATAAAATATTTTTGCTCTTATTTCAGTCTCATACAAAATTTATAAAACATACTCTCTGTCACTTTAAATATAAACTTTATTCAACACAACAATATTGGCTTAAACTTAGACTTAATTCAACACAATAATTTACCTTGAACTCAACATAACTTCACCCCACACAATTACCTTGACTCAAACATTAAATTTATTCATCAAAACAACCTTGACTCAAACATTAACTTTATTCATCAAAACAACCTTGACTCAAACATTAACTTTATTCATCACAACAACCTTGACTTCAACATCTACACACTACTCTATAATAAACATTCATCGACTTTCTTTAACATTAGTTCCATTTCACCAACACACTACTCTATAATAAACATTCATCGACTTTCTTTAACATTAGTTCCATTTCACCAACACACTACTCTATAATAAACATTCATCGACTTTCTTTAACATTAGTTCCATTTCACCAACACACTACTCTATAATAAACATTCATCGACTTTCTTTAACATTAGTTCCATTTCACCAACACACTACTCTATAATAAACATTCATCGACTTTCTTTAACATTAGTTCCATTTCACCAACACACTACTCTATAATAAACATTCATCGACTTTCTTTAACATTAGTTCCATTTCACCAACACACTACTCTATAATGAACATTCATCGACTTTCTTTAACATTAGTTCCATTTCACCAACACACTACTCTATAATGAACATTCATCGACTTTCTTTAACATTAGTTCCATTTCACCAACACACTACTCTATAATAAACATTCATCGACTTTCTTTAACATTAGTTCCATTTCACCAACACACTACTCTATAATAAACATTCATCGACTTTCTTTATCATTAGTTCCATTTCACCAACACACTACTCTATAATAAACATTCATCGACTTTCTTTAACATTAGTTCCATTTCACCAACACACTACTCTATAATAAACATTCATCGACTTTCTTTAACATTAGTTCCATTTCACCAACACACTACTCTATAATAAACATTCATCGACTTTCTTTAACATTAGTTCCATTTCACCAACACACTACTCTATAATAAACATTCATCGACTTTCTTTAACATTAGTTCCATTTCACCAACACACTACTCTATAATAAACATTCATCGACTTTCTTTAACATTAGTTCCATTTCACCAACACACTACTCTATAATAAACATTCATCGACTTTCTTTAACATTAGTTCCATTTCACCAACACACTACTCCATAATAAACATTCATCGACTTTCTTTAACATTAGTTCCATTTCACCAACACACTACTCCATAATAAACATTCATCGACTTTCTTTAACATTAGTTCCATTTCACCAACACACTACTCCATAATAAACATTCATCGACTTTCTTTAACATTAGTTCCATTTCACCAACACACTACTCCATAATAAACATTCATCGACTTTCTTTATCATTAGTTCCATTTCACCAACACACTACTCCATAATAAACATTCATCGACTTTCTTTAACATTAGTTCCATTTCACCAACACACTACTCCATAATAAACATTCATCGACTTTCTTTAACATTAGTTCCATTTCACCAACACACTACTCCATAATAAACATTCATCGACTTTCTTTAACATTAGTTCCATTTCACCAACACACTACTCTATAATGAACATTCATCGACTTTCTTTAACATTAGTTCCATTTCACCAACACACTACTCTATAATAAACATTCATCGACTTTCTTTAACATTAGTTCCATTTCACCAACACACTACTCTATAATAAACATTCATCGACTTTCTTTAACATTAGTTCCATTTCACCAACACACTACTCTATAATAAACATTCATCGACTTTCTTTAACATTAGTTCCATTTCACCAACACACTACTCTATAATAAACATTCATCGACTTTCTTTAACATTAGTTCCATTTCACCAACACACTACTCTATAATAAACATTCATCGACTTTCTTTAACATTAGTTCCATTTCACCAACACACTACTCTATAATAAACATTCATCGACTTTCTTTAACATTAGTTCCATTTCACCAACACACTACTCTATAATAAACATTCATCGACTTTCTTTAACATTAGTTCCATTTCACCAACACACTACTCTATAATAAACATTCATCGACTTTCTTTAACATTAGTTCCATTTCACCAACACACTACTCTATAATAAACATTCATCGACTTTCTTTAACATTAGTTCCATTTCACCAACACACTACTCTATAATAAACATTCATCGACTTTCTTTAACATTAGTTCCATTTCACCAACACACTACTCTATAATAAACATTCATCGACTTTCTTTAACATTAGTTCCATTTCACCAACACACTACTCTATAATAAACATTCATCGACTTTCTTTAACATTAGTTCCATTTCACCAACACACTACTCTATAATAAACATTCATCGACTTTCTTTAACATTAGTTCCATTTCACCAACACACTACTCTATAATAAACATTCATCGACTTTCTTTAACATTAGTTCCATTTCACCAACACACTACTCTATAATAAACATTCATCGACTTTCTTTAACATTAGTTCCATTTCACCAACACACTACTCTATAATAAACATTCATCGACTTTCTTTAACATTAGTTCCATTTCACCAACACACTACTCTATAATAAACATTCATCGACTTTCTTTAACATTAGTTCCATTTCACCAACACACTACTCTATAATAAACATTCATCGACTTTCTTTAACATTAGTTCCATTTCACCAACACACTACTCTATAATAAACATTCATCGACTTTCTTTAACATTAGTTCCATTTCACCAACACACTACTCTATAATAAACATTCATCGACTTTCTTTAACATTAGTTCCATTTCACCAACACACTACTCTATAATAAACATTCATCGACTTTCTTTAACATTAGTTCCATTTCACCAACACACTACTCTATAATAAACATTCATCGACTTTCTTTAACATTAGTTCCATTTCACCAACACACTACTCTATAATAAACATTCATCGACTTTCTTTAACATTAGTTCCATTTCACCAACACACTACTCTATAATAAACATTCATCGACTTTCTTTAACATTAGTTCCATTTCACCAACACACTACTCTATAATAAACATTCATCGACTTTCTTTAACATTAGTTCCATTTCACCAACACACTACTCTATAATAAACATTCATCGACTTTCTTTAACATTAGTTCCATTTCACCAACACACTACTCTATAATAAACATTCATCGACTTTCTTTAACATTAGTTCCATTTCACCAACACACTACTCTATAATAAACATTCATCGACTTTCTTTAACATTAGTTCCATTTCACCAACACACTACTCTATAATAAACATTCATCGACTTTCTTTAACATTAGTTCCATTTCACCAACACACTACTCTATAATAAACATTCATCGACTTTCTTTAACATTAGTTCCATTTCACCAACACACTACTCTATAATAAACATTCATCGACTTTCTTTAACATTAGTTCCATTTCACCAACACACTACTCTATAATAAACATTCATCGACTTTCTTTAACATTAGTTCCATTTCACCTCGGATGATTGATCATAATAAAAAGAAAAGAACGGTCTACTTGGATACGTCACGAGTAAACCTTTCACTTGATTTAAGATATTACTTGCTTCGATTTTTTCCTCTTTAAAGCAAATATATTTTTAGAAACTAAAAGCAAACATATTCATTTCAAAGACACCAAGCGGTGACGTAGATTCGTTTAATTCCTGTACCCTAGTTGGCACATCTCACAAAATGTCTTTATATCCTAATCCGATCAGATCAGTTAATAGGTGAAATAAACACTGTCACGTGATAAAAGCACATGTCCTTCCGAAAACGAGGTCATGTCAAGGATATGTCAGACGTGTATCCGTCGGTCAGTAAAAAACTGGACAACAGTAAAGGTGGACAAAGAGACTGGCCTATTCTTACCTGACCCACACCGTCTGAGAACTGGCGTGCACGTATACATGAAGGGGAGGGGTTCTGGGGATAGGGTGGTGGTCAGGTGGAGGTCATCCCCGGCAACTGACCTGCTGTCACGGACAGCTGCATATCATTGCTAAATTTAATCATCTTTTTTTATCAGAATAAAGACGCGAGATTTATCAAGGTACGAGGTCAATGACAGGTTTGCTGTGGACGCTCTTCAATAGCCATGCAGTCTCTAGTTACATTTCGTGTCGTGTAGCTGCCTCGTATGAAGGGCTCTATTCTGGAACACCAGGATGACGTAACATTCTTCTTTGTATCGTCGATTTAAAGTTATGTTATTAGAGCAGCCGGATGTTACCAATAATCGTTTTATCGATGTGAATTTGGAAGAAATACAAATTGGAGTGCTTCTCAACGTTAAAGAGCCACTCCGTGAATTTCATAACACATTATTTACCTTTGATACGAACCTAAATGTCATATGTGGTGACAAAATCAAAACACCTAAACTTTTCATGTCCAAAAGACATCTATATGACAAATACTGGTTTTCCATGAAAATCTAAAAACAGCCTTATAAATGCACAGAGGTGTAGATATCACGTCCAATATACATGGATACTAGTTATATAACCAAACAAACACTATCAACTCCTAACTGCCCTGCTGGCTGTTTTAGATAAGTCTCCAATTTTACGTTTGACTATTTTACCATTGATTAAGTTTGGCATATATGACTTCAACAAGTCACAGAGTGGCTCTTTAATGTTTCCCTTCGAAGGGGCGAGAATATACTGTTTTTAATCGGGCTCCTGTCAGTATCGGCGTTTTAGTATAGTTCTGAAACTACTTGACCCTTAATCACCAGATATGGTATAAAGCCTCTTCATATCTTTTTTCTCTTTTTTTTCAAAGGAAACATTTTTACTTTGGCGTTATATAAGGTGGGGTTGTTTCTTTCATAACGAGATCATGCAGGACTAAATCACGTGCACATTTTAAGATGTAACATGAACAGACAGACAGACATATTATTCAGTATAGAGGCCAAAATCCCACAACACAAACTACATTTCAAAATCTTTACAAAGGCACATAAAAGATTACAGGTTTTTATGCATTTAAAGTTTTACCTCTAGTTTTATTTATGCATTTAAGATAATATTTCTATCATTACTGTTAGGATGTAGATCAAATTGTGGATGTTACCAATACTGTCCAATAATGTAGAAATAAACGTATTTCTAGCATCATCATATAATTTACAATAAAATAGAGTGTGCAATTCATCTTCAATGCTGGTGATGATGTGTATATTTCAGTAAGAACATTCTCTGTAAGGAATTGGTATTTCTGTTTCTATATGTGGACCTACCCGAATCATCAAGAGATTTTAACATATTATAACCCCGAAATGGAAGTCTTTTTTAATCTAGTTGAATTAACCTACACCAATATATGACCGCTCTACAGACATATAATTAAACTGTAATGGAAGCCGACCAAATTCTCCTAAAACCATACTGCTATTAAACATTTCTGCCAATTCTTGGGAGCTGCCTACAAACTTCAATCTGGAGTCTTTCAATAATTTTACAATAAGATGTTCCCCAGACTCAGATCCATAACACAAAAATAAGCAGAATGATAGAATCAAACAGTTTAAATAGATAAAAAAAGTTATGTGTAAAGAATATATAGAAATAAGGGCTTTATTATCTTGGGAACTAATTAGAGAATAACCAACTCGGTACGAGTGATTACGGGAAATATCCACGAGTTGAAATAATGTTCACAGTCGCGAGCCTTGGCGAGCGACTGAACATTATTTCTACGAGTGGATATTTCACGTAATCACTCGTACCGAGTTGGTTATTCTATATATTACCCATATGCAATTAAAATAACAAATTACGACTGAAAATCCTTGTCATTAAGAGACGGCAATACTACGGTAGTGACATGGATCAGCTGATCCGTATTCATACGCATGTAAAAACCAAACATCTCAGGAAGTAAATTAGTCAACAGCGCTACGCAATGTACTTCTGTTTAAAAAGGCCATGAAACTGACGACAGTTTGGTCACCAAATAATACATAACATAATTTTCATATTTGAGACACATTAAGATCATAACAAAAATACTAATAGAAGCTATCGCATGAATATGCTTATGTGAACACGTGTGTCGTCGTCACTACCTACTTACTAACGGGCGAGTGGCTAAACACACAGTGTTCAATCTCATTGAAATAATATCTAAATTGCTACTCTCCGTACATGCGTAAAGGAGAGTAGCAATTGAGATATTATTTCAATGAGATTGCACAGTGTTGAAACGGAAATTGAAAAAACCTGTCAATTTTTTAACATTTCAACAGATAAAAGTGGCAATATCTTGAAGAGAAATATATAATGAAAGCATCGAAACGAGTTTGTATGTCAATATTGTCAACTAATCTGAACTTTGAACAACATTTCTTCTCTTGGAAGTTGCTTTCAATCACGTCTTGTTGCCAGTATCAAGAACGATAACTCTTATCGGATTACTTATCGTGTAGTCGATGAACCTTTGTTAAACTAATTAAATACACAATTACAACAACGAAACGTTTGCCCAAAAATTTGTACGGAGCGTTTCTCGATTTGTATGAGTACTTTACTTTTACTTTTGGTGCGAGCGTGTTCGAACTGGATCAAGACCGTCAGACCTGCACGTTTTTGCAGTGACACCGACATTAGATCTAGATAGTGTATAGTTTGAACAGTTGTTGGCTTCATGCGATGTTATGTTGTGAAATGATAATGATTAATTCTAAGTTATCATTAACGTATCGTTGATCTTCAGATTATGTTTTGATGTTTTCATGAATATTTTTTATGGCAGCCATGTTTGTTTACAAACGCGACGCCTATTTTCAAGTATTTTGCTTGGGAAAAATTATCATTCTTGAAAATTACAGTCATAGCGAAACACTTTGATGAAGTGTCAAATTATGTGTTAGAATTTTAACTTTTTATAAAAGTATAAGAATGTTCATCATCTATCAACGCTTTTCTTTGAAAAGCGATTCATGTGTTCGGCACGTTCAATTTATCAATGAAACGTGAAAATAGTCCCGTCAACCAATCGTATTTCATTCTCAGGGTAACCGACCAATCAACGTCGAGAATCACTAAAGAGCACACGTGCGGATATCAAAAAAATATCCACCTGTGTCTCCTCGCCCATATGGGTAATATGAAAGTGTTTAGCCTTAGTCCATGAAAGTCTAGGAGTGAAAACTACATGTATACCAAGATACCTATACGATTATAAAACCTCAAAATGTTTACATACCTTCGAAGAACCTTTTCTCATAATGCCTCAAATACCTGAATTTCAAAACATTATAATCTTTTTTTAAATATACGTTTATCTTGATGCCCGTGTGCCTACACATTTTTTCTGTAATATGAACATCTACTTAACAAAAGTTTGTTTCATTTCTTTCAAATTTAGTTAAACTATCATGTAAACGGTGTTCATTCAAAATCGATTAGGATTTTTTAGACGATAAAGAGAAGACTTATTTTTATCCAATACTTGATACTCAAACTACAACATGAACACATTTAACAGGGATTATTGCAACACTTGGGTATTTATTGTTAAAACTCGAATTACTTGATTATGTTATGAAACTGGCATTTCAAGTTATTTTTTGTAACAAACGCAAGATATATCATAATGTTAACAGAAGAAGCACTCCATTGTGACTGAAACAAACCTTTGATATGCAGCTGTAGTGCTTTAAAATCGAAACTTTATAAGTTGGCAGTTTTCTTAAACGTTTTCTTATGATAAAATCCAGTCTGTATTGAGTGTAACTAAGAGCCACTCCGTGATTTTAATAACATATTATTTATATGATACGAACCTAAATGTCATATGTGGTGATATAAAATCAAAACATCTTAACTTTTCTTTCCAAAAGACATACATATGACAAATACTGGTTTTCCATGAAAATCTAAAAACAGCCTTATATATGCACAAAGGAGTAGATATATCATGTCCAATATACATGGATACTAGTTATATAACCTAACAAACTCTATCAACTCCTAACTGCCCTCCTGGCTGTTTTGAATAAGTCTCCAAATTTACGTTTGACTTTTCGAGGCGCGCCACTGTCCGGTTTTCGATCATAATTGCGACGTTCTACCTTCATATTGTCACTGTAAAAAACCAACAAGCTTTAAAATGTGTATTTTTGGTAACAGTCGATACTTCGGGATCAAATGACACCACGGATTAAGTTTGGCATATATGACTCCAACAGCTCACGGAGTGGCTCTTTAATACACGGACTGACATCAAAAGCGTCCCAAAGGTTTTCGAAAATGGTACGAGTAATGTCTTTTTTGTCAAAAATTGTTCAAGAAAGGGATGACATTTCAGCAACCAGTTAAGTTCCTTTTCAAAAATGACAAGAGATGTGTTGATGTGTGAAAGTATACCCCGTAACAATGTTGGTGTTTTTAACATCTGAACGTAGTTTCAGCTATTAGTTAATCAAGACGATAGTTAGTTTCATAAATCAGTTCCATTGTAACTTTGATCAAAACTTTTTAAAATATTCATGTGAATTCGCAGGAAAAAGATTGAAATTATACTCGAGAAAAATATGTATACCGTTTTATTGTGGTGAGATTAATTTAGTAAATTCTATCCATTTTAGGTTTAGATGTAGGGATGCTGAACTATTTTCTCTATGAATATGTTATATACGTCTCAAATAGTATTTTCAGCTTTTAAGTCATGGCTTCCAACGTTAACCTTACCTGGATGGCGACCAATCAGGGTGGGTTTTTTCAAGTCCAGTAAGGGACTCACGTAATGTGTAGAACAAAATGCATTTTAGTGTAAACGTAAACCTACATGTATATATGCAAAGTGGGGCGACAATGACTTACTCCGTATACTGAGTTAATATATTCTATGAGTTTATGGTTAACAATAATTACAAAGCAAAATACTTTAAATAGCTTGTGTGTAAGGCCTTGTTCGAATGTATCCACTTTCATACCATATTACACACATGTAAATAGCATCATGCGAACGCAAGTGCACACATACATAGAGAGTGGTTAAAGTTATCCATGTCTGTACAAGCTCTCATTTGCATATGTGTTTTAGTCAGTTATGATTAAACTGATAAGTTTTATTTACCCCTTTTGCATGCACTGTTTTATCTACACCCCGAGATGGTCACGTGGTAAGCATAGCTTATGTCACATGCGAGGAGACGTCAATAAGTTCATAGAAGTGGATATAAAACATAAGCCAGAGGACTGACAAGTGAGTGCTTGACAAGCGCCTCTTCATCCTTCCAGTGCAGAGTGTGGTGGATCTTTAGTTGAGGAAGGCGTCCGTTAGTAGCATCTGAACTGGTTGTAATTCTCAGTATATAGTAGCAGGGTAAGTATGGAGAAACAAAGTTTTCGTTTAGATGTATAAGGAACGGGTTCAAGTTGTAAACATTCTATATAATCCATGATAATGATACACAAAGCATAAGCTATTAATTCTTTCTTTGCCAGTATGTTTGGAGTGATTGAATGATGAGACAAATGGATTGCTACCAACGATAAGAAATTCCATATATAGTTGTGGTGTTGCACAACTTGATTGAGAAGGGCCATGTTGCTACACGTACTGCAGTACTGGAACTAGTGTGTGAAACACGTATCAGTCATCGTCATATTGCACAACTTGATTGAGAAGGGCCATGTTGCTACACGTACTGCAGTACTGGAACTAGTCCGTGGAACACGTATCAGTCATCGTCATATTGCACAACTTGATTGAGAAGGGCCATGTTGCTACACATACTGCAGTACTGGAACTAGTGTGTGAAACACGTATCAGTCATCATTATATTGCACCAATTAAAAGCCAAGTGTAATTATTTTTGTTACTTCAAAATACATTTTAAATTGATCTGTTAATAATTTCCTCATTTCACCAAACACCTAGGTCAATGCAGAATATATATTAGTTTTGGTGACAGTGAGCTTTTGCAACTGCGGCCAAGTCTCCCTGTCGAGCTTTTTGAGAAGAAATAACAACATATTCAAATCTGGCATTAATATTTATTCACAGATTGATATTAATGTTTCACTGACACAAAAGACACAATTAAAGTCCATTTTACATCAAAATTTGTTCAAGTACAATGGACTCAGAATTTTAAATTTTTTAAGAGACGTTTAGCTTTGGAAAGCCTATTTACTAAATTCTATACTACACTATTAGATTCTTAAAACAAAGTTTTGCCCTAAGTCATGGAATAACAGGAATGTTACTAAGCAATCTTCTGCAAATTTAAAACGACTATAACGAAAACAAAAACAAAGCTGAATTTGATTCAGAGTAAAACCTCGTGTTGAATACAGCTGTATATAAAGATTGGTTTTCAGCAAGTGGAGGACTTTAAAACAAAGCTCAATAATATCAAAGGTTTGTTCAGAATACATGTCAATTTGTGTTACAGTATAATTTGTAGTATAAATAAATCATATTGCAAATAAATATCAAATATAATTTCTGTGGAAAGTGTTAAGCTCTTGCTATAGAATGAATAAATAAGAAGCCAGTTGTGTTTGCTGTCCTTGTTATGAGAGCTTAAAGGGACGTGTGTATTGCCATATTTTCTGTGCAAATGAAATTTATAGGACCATTCCTTGATGTTAATATATTTGTTAAAAAAACAGTTTCAGTTTAATTAAGTTGAAAGTTTTTACTATGGTTAATGATTTGGTTGCTCTATATTTGACAATTTTAGAAAGAATAGTGCACATTATTAAAAACTGATCAGTGCTGGAAGTATGGAAAGCATTGACAGGGTAGGATAATGAATTGATCATACATCTTAGGATTAACTTTTTGGTAAATCATTATTACAAACTATAAAAACTGCGATGCTCTACTATCCCGATAGAACTGTAAACACCTGTCTTCTTTGAGTACTGCATCATATTATTTCTACATCAATAATGATGGATTCTATAGGATGACAACCAGTTAGAGTGAGATATTCTATGTCTCTACATGGAACTGCAATGTACAATAGATAAGCTGACAGCAAGTATTTACACTGATTAGACCACAGACACAACACAACATACAGCAGCACAGAACGCTATATCCAACTTCAAACACTGGAGTATCTTGCACACCATTTGAAGATATACAGATTGATACACACATATATATTTTAAGCAGTTTCCCAATTATTGTAATTCATGGTTCGAAATTTCACTTTGGTCCCTCGCTGATACTTATATAAAGATTTTTCTCAAAATTTTCTGTTGAAAGCTATAACACGTACCATCTATATTTCATGTAGAAGCAATGGTGGCTTCTATATACAGTATATATATATATATATATATATATTAATATATATAAATATAATATATACACTCAAACTGTACTGCTAGTTATCTCCCCTTGGACTTTTCATAATTTTCATTATCAAATTAAATTTTTCACAATATGTGATTGAAAGTTTTAATGTGAACGACATTGTATCGTTGAATATTATTTTGTCTAAAACTAAATTGTTATAAATGTATTTACTTTTCATATATTATTAATGTCCAAATCTTTCTAAATGATCAAATGTGTAATGTTACATGAAGTTACAAGTGTGGGACAAGGGGAGATAACTCCAGGGGGAGTTAACTTCACTTTTAACCTGTGCTGAATGGATTAAGATGGTAAACAACAACAAAAATGTGACACCAACAACTGGGTCCCTGATTTACACTTGTGACTTGAGAATGTAGTTCCTCCTTCAATAATTTGCATCTTTAGATGTAGACGCAGGAATTATCCTCCTTCAACCACCATCACATGATCCATCACTCCTTCACTTACTTCCCTTGAATAGCTGGGCAACCTCTAGTGGCCAATTTCGATTTCAATGAAGAATTGATTAACATGTCAAACATTTGATTATTTGAAAATATTTTTAAAGATGAAATTGTTAAGATTAAATAATATTTTATAAATTTTGATTAATTATTTCTAAAATTACTAAAAATATAAATCTAAGAAAATGAATATTGTCTTTCTATATTCTATCAGAATACTTTTTGAGGTAGACATGGTTTTCAAACAAAACTTCCTACTAGATAATAAGAGAAATAATGTTAGGAAATTTTCTTCCAGAAAGTGATGTTCAATGGGTTGGCCCAACATCCAGGGAGGATCAAGTTGAGTACATGAGATCACGTGACCGTCACGCTTCAGCCTTTTAGTGTAATTCTTGGCTTCTCCTTTTCATGCTTAAAAAAATGAGTTTTTTAAAGAGAAAAACTCGCATAAAGTTTGCAGAATTCTGCACATGAATATTTATCAGATGGTTGTAATATACAGTAGTTCTCAGGGTCTGGGTCATTCAGAGTTTGCCCAGTCCATTGACCTGCGGCTCCTTCTTGCCTTGTAGCTGCTGCTGCATCTTGGCCAACATGGCCTGCATTCGTTGGATCTGCACATGAAGTAACCATTACGTGAAATATGGGCACTCATGCTTTCAACTGATTGTTAAAAAATATTTACTTGTTGAATTGCCTACACATGTATACATGTATACATGAATATTCAATTTTCATCAATAGTTTCTTTGCTGTATATATATATATATAAAGGAGAGGATGTTTTTAATGATTTAGTTTATGTACGTGTTACACATATGAGTTGCTTTCTATTGATATCCTTCTTGAAAAGTAAGGAAAAGATCTAACACATATTTCAAGAAAACAAATTACAATCAATTTCCATATTTGGGTACTTTTACATTAAAAAATATGTTTATTAATATACTTGATAAAACTGCTACAAAAAGTAATCAATCAAAAACTTGAACCTAATGTGCATGTAATGAAGATATGATCAAACATTTAAATACCTCTGCATCTTTCTGCTGTAGGAGCTTATCTGCATCCATAATGGCCTCAAAGTTTGGACTGGAATCTCGCTTCAGCTTACTGCAGAGCAACAGCATTGGGTTATTATCATGTTTTGTGATTACAATCTTAGTAGATTACATTATGTTGTTACCTGAATGGCATTGTCGCAAGTTGCAAATGTAGTAACAATCAAAGTCGTTAATGAAAATCTTTAAACATGATGATTACACATGTGTCTTAATTGTTAAATTCTTCAAGATTTTGATGCTTTCAGTTAACATCTGAAACAGTCCTGTAAGCTCAAGGTTAAACTGATGAGGGGAGAATGACTGAATACCCTCTGTCTCTCTGTGAGGTGGTGAGGTGATCCTTGAGGTGCTCCGCGCGGTAGTTCTCGTAGTGACAGTCCGAGGTCACGTCCTTCAAATCCTGCATGTGGGTACTGTATCATAAACATACCATGTGGGTACTGTATCATAGACATACCATGTGGGTACTGTATCATAAACATACCATGTGAATGGGATGGATGGATGGATGGAAAAATGAGCAGATGGATGAATGGATGGAAAGATGAGCAGATGGTTGGATGGATGGAAAGATGAGCAGATAGATGGATGGATGTATGGATGGATGGAAAGATGAGCACATAGATGGATGGATACATAGACGCAAGGATCAAAATATAAATGGATCGATTGACGTAAAAACAGATGGATGGAGAGATTGATGATTGATGGATGGTTAGATAATTAGAATGATCAGAATGATCAATGGCTGGATGGATGGATGGATTGATGGACAGAGAATGGATGGATGGATAGAATGATGGAAGGAGGAAATGAATTGACAAATTCTAGTGCTAAAGGTTTTTGGAATATTTGGATTGTATTCAATTGATTTAAAAAGATTGTAAAATTGTGAATTTTACAAGAAGTCACTCTTACCTAATCAGCATCTGTCTCAGTTTGTTGAAATCACAGTGGTTCGGATTGTCAACTGGATGGAAAAAAAGAAGCTATTTAGTGTTTCCTCATTAAATTTCTTTTGAACTAGCTGTACCAACATCATTTATATTAATGTCAGGTAACTTGTTTTCACTGAACAGGATAAACCTACAAACTTTTTGTTAGTTAAGACTTTTAAATGTGTAATATGTAACAATTCTGACTGATAATGTTGTTTAGACAAATTATGATAAGTCAACCAAACTTCAGGGCTCTCTGACTTATCCACTTCCACTGGATGCTTCATAACATAATCAACTACAAAAATGTCTAAAAGAATGTGTGAAAACATTTGCAGTGGTGGTAAAATCTGGCTTCCTGATACAGTTCTGATGCACTTGTCTCGCCCAAGGGTAAGTCAAAATCCTAGTGTATATCTCGCAAGGGGTAAGTCTAAGTCCTGGTCTAAGTCTTGCCCAGGAGTAAGTCTTAGTTCAGGTGTAAGTTTCGCCCAGGGGTAAGTCAAAATCCTAGTGTATATCTTGCCAAGGGGTAAGTCTATGTCCTGATGTAAGTCTCGCCAATGAGTAAGTCTCGCCAATGAGTAAGTCATAGTCTTGGTGTAAGTCTCGCCAATACGTAAGTCTAAGTCCTGGTGTAAGTCTACCCAATACGTAAGTCTAAGTCCTGGTGTAAGTCTCGCCCAGAAGGCAGTCTAAGTCTCGCCCAGGGGTAAGTCAAAATCCTAGTGTATATCTCGCAAGGGGTAAGTCTTAATCCTGGTGTAAGTCTTGCCCAGGGGTAAGTCAAAATCCTAGTGTAAATGAAGGTGATTCACTATTAACTTTGTTCAAAGGATTAGTGTAAGTACTTCGCCCAGGAGTAAGTCTAAATCCTGATGTAAGTCGCGCCAAGGAGTAAGTCAAAGTCCTGATGTAAGTCACGCCAAGGAGTAAGTCAAAGTCCTGATGTAAGTCGCGCCAAGGAGTAAGTCAAAGTCCTGATGTTAGTCGCGCCAAGGAGTAAGTCAAAGTCCTGATGTAAGTCGTGCCAAGGAGTAAGTCAAAGTCCTGATGTAAGTCTCGCCCAGGAGTAAGTCTAAATCCTGATGTAAGTCGCACCAAGGAGTAAGTCAAAGTCCTGATGTAAGTCGCGCCAAGGAGTAAGTCAAAATCTTGGTGTAAATCTTGCCAAGGGTAAGTCTAAATCCTGGTGTAAGTCTCGCCCAGCAGTAAGTCAAAGTCCTGGTGTAAATCTCGCCAAGGGGTAAGTCTAAATCCTGGTGTAAGTGAAGATGATTCACTGTCAACTTTGTTCAAAGGATTAGTGTAAGTACTTTTTTAATTACAGGTGACTTCTCTACAATGCAAGAAGGGCAAGTGTAAATGTTAGTGTAAGAACAGGTAACT
The DNA here is from genome assembly GCA_921293015.1 of Phorcus lineatus. Taxonomy (NCBI): domain Eukaryota; kingdom Metazoa; phylum Mollusca; class Gastropoda; order Trochida; family Trochidae; genus Phorcus; species Phorcus lineatus. Next base: position 16,274,632 of record OV121089.1, read on the forward strand.
CAATCTTGAATGTAAGTGCTATTGTAAGTACAGTTGACTCACTCTCAACTATGCCCCAAGGGTAGGCCCTCCCCCGTATCTTCTTGCCCCCTGCCTCCACCACAGTGTTGCACCCCACCACCGCAAAGGGGACAGCTGCCTGCACAACACACAAAGCAGACACACATACCAGTCTGATATAACACAGACACACAATAACAAGTTGCATCAATCAAAATGGGATGAAAAAGTTCATTTTACATACTTCATCATCATAATAATTTTATGTACCCACTTTTTAAAAAGATTTTGGTGGGAATTTATGAAAAAGAAACAAAAATTTCAAAAAAATTTAAAACTATCTACTTAGGGTAATGAAAAGATGTTTATGAATATATTGAGAAATTATGAAAATGAGACTGATCAGCATGGACTGTCATGCTGCACATAAGAGTAATGTAAAATCCAAGACCATGTCCAGGAGAAATGGGGTCACCTTGAGGTCATTGTCCTGCTGCTTAAAGTCCTCATCCTCGTCACTGTCGCAGTCGGGGAACTCGTAGATGTGGATGTCATTCTTCTCAATCTCCTCCAGGATCTGACACACATCCACAACTATGTACATTTACCTGACACACATCCACAGCTATATACATATACTTGACACACATCCACATCTTTATACATATCTGACACATATCCACAACTATTGTATACATATACCTGACACACGTCCACAACTACATACATGTACATATACCTGACATTCATCCACAACTATATATATATACCTGACACATATCCACATCTATATACATTTACCTCACACATATCCACATCTATATACATTTACCTCACACATATCCACAGCTATATACATTTACCTCACAAATATCCACAGCTATATATATATACCTGACACATATACACATCTATATACATTTACCTGACACATATACACATCTATATACATTTACCTCACAAATATTGACAGCTATATATATATATACATATACCTGACACATATCCACATCTATATAAATTTACCTGACACATATCCACAGCTATATACATATACCTGACACAAATCCACAGCTATATACATATACCTCACACATATCCACAACTATATACATATACCTCACACATATCCACAACTATATACATATACCTCACACATATCCACAACTATATACATATACCTCACACATATCCACATCTATACATTTACCTGACACACATCCACAGCTATAAACATATACCTGTCAATCATCCACAGCTAAGTACATATATCTTACAAATATTCACAACTTTACATATATTTTACAGAAATCAGCTAATTTATATACATATATCTGATACATATCATCAACTATGTAGATATATATATAGATTTATCAAGATAGCACTTGATATTGCTCAGATAAAGTATGAAATGCTTCTAACGGAGGTGTGGTGTACTTCTGCCAATATGTTATACCAGTTATCACCACTGTGTCTGTTGACTGTGAAGGATGATCAACTTACCCTCTGTTTCAACCGCTTCACCTCAGTCTTGGTGAGGATGTCTGACTTGGCCAGGAGCGGAACGATGTTTACCTTGTTGTGGAGCTTCTTCATTACCAGGATGTCGATTGGTTTCAATCTGCAACATCAACACCTCCTCAATGCTACATGGAGTTGTATTAACAAATGGTAAATAAAACTGCATAGGCCTCATTCTAAGAAGGATGTGGTTATTTCTAGGAAATTCATATGATTTTCTCATAGAATCACAAAATGTGTTTACATTAACAGAATTCTTTAATGTTCATGTCAGTATAGTTAATCTGAATACATTCTTCTGAAAATGGTCCTTGTTTTCATTATAGTAATTCTCTAGAGCCAAGCAAAAGGTGAGCCATGTTTGGAAGCACATACCCATGCCCATAGGGTGAGATGAAGTAGAGGATGCAGTGTACTCGGTTGTCCACGATATTTTTGCGGTTGAGCCCACTCTCGTCCTTGAAGTATTGCTCAAACTGACTGTCCACATACTCCACCAGACTCTTCCAGCTGCAAACCACACGTGTACACATTAGCTACACTATACACTCTACTCTCTAAGCTCTACTAATCCCATCTAGTCCCATCATTTTCAAGACAAATAGTTTACAAGTTAAAGGAACATCCAATGTACCTTATATTTAAATCTATGTCTTGACGATGCTAATCTTCAAGAAAAAATTGGTAAATAAAAGGGTAAATAAAACAAATCAATATCTATAGTAATCTGAAAACTCTGCAAATCTATAAATGAGATTATCTGATTACAGATAATAACTTACCAGTTTCATTACCAGTAGTGTGTATAAAGTCATGGAATAAATTGATTGGATCAAGTTTATAGCTACCAGTATTGGGTATCAGCAATTGGCATGTATAAGTTGCATTTAATTACTAGCCCACCTGCTCTCTCCGTTGATGGCGTCATTGTAGCCAGGCGTGTCCACGATGGTCAGCCTCAGTTTGACTCCCTTCTCCTCGATCTCCAGCTGCTTCTTCTCTATCTCCACCGTGCACCGCACCCGCTCTGTACACATGACAATTATATTCTCAGCTCGTAATTATCCTGTAGTCCTGATTGTAAAACAGTTTTAGATATGAGCAAAAAAGCAAACAGACAAAATTACAAAAAGCAATAGAAAAGCAAATTTTCATAAGATGCTCGAACACAGAGAGCAAACTTAGAGAAGCCTTGATTTGGTGTTCAGTACAGTGCCACCTGGCTGCACTCAGGTCCATCTCACCTTCCACTCTCAACACCTCGCGGTCCTTGTACAACTCCGTCAGGAACAGGCTGTTGATTAGTGTCGACTTGCCAAGGCCAGTCTCACCTGCAATACACATTTTCATTTTAATACTAGAAGAAAACCTTCTCTTACTGCCAAACAAAAACCATGTAATCAATGACTCACTCCCTACGATAAAGGTGAAGTTAAATCATTGACTCACTCCCTACCATAAAGCTGAAGTTAAATCATTGACTCACCCCTTACTTTAAAGGTGAAGTAAAACATTGACTCACCCATTACTATAAAGGTGAAGTCAAATCATTGAGGGGAAATCCTGATTACGTATCTGGTCGCTGATTGGTCAATTCATACCTCACATGACAATTGTTTCCAATAAGGAAGAAGTAACTTGGGGAAAATCTCTTGCAAGAAACAGTGATGTTTTTGTTTACGTCATGTTTTTTTTAATTTTCAGTATATGATGCTGGGTATATTTGTTACATGAATGTTTTTACCACTGAGAGTAATTTTCTCCGTAAGCCATTATTTTGTGTATCATGTCTTTGAATGAACATAGTAATTTTTTAACAAATGGTAAATGGAGCTTAATTTGTACGCTACTTAATGCATTTAAGGTAATTCTAAAATACTTATAGATATATCAATAATTTTCAATGGGAATTACCTTGAGGTAAATTTTACTACCCGGTAGTTCTAATCATACATCTTACTTTGGTGACTTGAATTTACATCCTAGGCTACTATTCAAGATGAAGCTAGGCTTACATTTCTACATCATGTTAACTCTTAGTTCTAATCATACATCTTACTTTGGTGACTTGAATTTACATCCTAGGCTACTATTCAAGATGGAGCTAGGCTTACAATACTACATCATGTTAACTCGTACCTTATTGTCAGTAATCGAAACTAGATATCAAAACATTTAGCCTTGGCTGACCAAAGATGCTCAAAAATAAAAAAAATCTTTCAATTCCTCATTGATAATTATCATGATGATATCAAATCATCTTCTTAACAACAACCATGAGGAATGTCAAATCATCTAGTTCACGACAGACATGAGGGATGTCAAATCATCTACTTCACGACAGACATGAGGGATGTCAAATCATCTACTCAATGACAGACATGAGGAGGAAGTCAAATCATCTACTCACCGACAGACAAAAAGGATGTCAAATCATCTTCTCACCGACAGACATGAAGGATGTCAAATCATCTACTCACCAACAGACATGAGGGATAAGTCAATTCACTTATTCACCGACAGACATGAAAGATGTCAAGTCATCTACTTCACGACAGACATGAGGGATGTCAAATCATCTACTCCATGACAGACATGAGGAGGAAGTCAAATCACTCATTCACCGACAGACATGAAAGATGTCAAATCATCTACTCAATAACAGACATGAGGAGGAAGTCAAATCATCTACTCACCGACAGACAAAAAGGATGTCAAATCATCTTCTCACCGACAGACATGAAGGATGTCAAATCATCTACTCACCAACAGACATGAAGGATAAGTCAATTCACTTATTCACCGACAGACATGAAAGATGTCAAGTCATCTACTCAATGACAGACATGAAGAGGAAATCAAATCATCTACTTCACCGACAGACAAAAAGGATTTCAAATTCTAAGTCAATTCTTCTACTCACCGACAGACATGAGGGATAAGTCAATTCATCTACTCACCAACAACCATGAGGGTGAAGTCAAATCCACGTTTGACAGCCTTCCTGTGCACCTGGTCTGGCAGCGTGGCAAATCCAATAAACTCGTCATCATCCTACAGAGGAGAAGAAATCAGAGAATCATTGCTCTGCTTTTTGTTACAAATAATTTATACATTAGAAGCCTTCTGTACTACCTAAGATTGAGGCATGTTTTACAAACCTTAATCACGATTCTAATTCACTCTAGAATTCTATATGTAGTGTCACACTTTTCTCTCACAGTGCTTGCTTGAATTAACTGGCGAGAAGTCAAGCAGGTATTGTGGACTGTTTTGTGACTGCTGATTAGTATTCAAACACTTCACAGCCTGCCTGACTTCAAAGGATTACAGCAAGTTTAAACATAACATAAGTATGGTTAGACTAATTTCCTACTCTTGATAAAGCAAGGTTAAATACCTACTTTATTACCTGGATAAATCTGCATAATATATAAAACTAACTCTACTTATTACAGCTAAAATATGATACAAATAGAATACTTCAGTCTATAAAGTCTAAACTTATATATAGCAAAAGTAAATTACAAATTGGTGGCATCCATGACACTGTTCTCACTTATTGTAAGCGCTTGGAGCCATCTCTCAGTCATTTATGTTTGATATGAACATCAATGTCTCAAACTTGACAAATGAGTAAAAAATAAACAACTCTTAAGGTCAAACAAGTAGATCTCTTTCTCAATCGGTGTTTTTTCTCTCTCCCTTTCTTTGACTTCCACACCGAATCTTGTGTGCTACAGTTCATTGTCCTTTTGACTTCCACACCGAATCTTGTGTGCTACAGTTCATTTTTCTTTTGACTTCCACACCCAATCTTGTGTGCTACAGTTCATTGTCCTTTTGACTTCCACACCGAATCTTGCGTGCTACAGTTAATTTTTCTTTTGACTTCCACACCAAATCTTGTGTGCTACAGTTCATTGTCCTTTTGACTTCCACATTGAATCTTGTGTGCTACAATTCATTGTCCTTTTGACTTCCACATTGAATCTTGTGTGCTACAGTTCATTGTCCTTTTGACTTCCACATTGAATCTTGTGTGCTAAAGTCCAGGAAATAAATTATTCTGAAACCAGAGTCTCTAAGTAAATTGAAATTAACTCAGTATCAAATGTAGGCTAGTTTAACTTATGGGAGATGTCCGTACAAATCCATGGGCATAAGCCATCACGACACAAAATGTAATACTACGTATTGCTGAATCAATGAGAATAAATTGGAATTTTACTTAAATAAAAGTAGAAGTTTCAATGGATGAATAGCGAGTATTTTCAGTTCACTTCAAAATATTTTTATCAAAATTCTCATTTTGTTCTAGAAACACCTACAACCTTTGTGAATTCTCAGTCAACTCTGGAAATGCACACATCTCAAAATGGTGTAGTGAGAAAGGTGTCCAGTTTTCTCCAAAAATGTTTTCGAAACCAACTGATTGTCAGGTGTATCTTATTCTATATAGTTATAAGTTAAGGGTATAATTACTGGGAACAACCAGGGCTATAAGGTAACTTATGAAAATGAGTAGTTATGGTAATAATCAGTTAAGTTCATTATGTAACATGTTTACATATATTATCTTGTAAGGAATATTAACAATCTGATTAAAATTAAATCATTAATATGCTCCTAATTCTTTTATTTGGTTTTCACTTGTCACTTGTCACTCATCTATGAACTGACGGAATCAGTGGTCAAAACGTTTGTCCTATGACTGTCAGGTAGGACTGGTGCTTGTCACTACCAGATGTCCTGCAGTCTAACTCTATACTCAACTGTATGGGCAGAATTATTTTCCTGACTTTTTTACATGTGCAGAAACAATTAATGTTGGGTCCTCTCTTCTTTAGAACAGCCATGTTTGTCAAGCCAGAAAACATTTAGTACATTTTTCAATATGACTTAAAGAAATCAACTCAAAACGGCAAAATTGTGTAAATCATGCAAGATGATTTTACAGTAGAACAGACCTCTCTCTATGTATGAGGCAAGGCCCAGGAAATAGCAAGCTCAGGATCCTTCAATCAAGAAGATCTCCTTCAAAACATATCAGATGGTAGAGTTGACCACTGTGAGTGGACCGGTGAAGTGACCTGGCAATCATTTCCTCATTAACTCAGGTATGGCTGTGTACATCCCTCATACCACCTAGATAGGTTGTGGCATTTCAGCAAATAGCCACCAGGTACTGGTCAAACATCTCCACTGACCTTTAGTGGTAAAACACAGGAAATGTGGCCAGCCTCGGGACATCTCCTACTAGACTGTGGTTCACCACAGAGCTTCAGTCACCTACTGTTCCATACAATGACATACTTATACATGAGTATCCAGGTGATAAAAAGGTTGAAACATCATCTGACCATCACCCAGATTATGACCTGAATCATTTTACAATCCACCAAATGATAATTTGAAACTTTTGTCATGAAACATAGAAATATTTGAGTTCAATATCTGTTTTTAAGATACAAAAGGGTATTGATTAATATTTCAATCATCTTCAAATTCCAGATGCTTGAAGCAGTAGGTCATGCTAGATTTATTCTAAAGTGGGTACAAAATTAGTGTCAAATGGACACCAGAGTTGGTACAAAGTTAATGACTACTAGAATTAATACAGCTGGAGTTAGATGGCTACTATCACATCAATGTGTTTTTCATGGAACACTAGAAAATATGGAATATTATATATTGTCCTCAAATAACTCATTTTTTGTCAATAAAAAAATGCAGTCCTCATTGTTTTTTTATTTATTTTTTCAAACAAAAACTAAGACTAAAAGTATGTTACAATCGATGTGATTTCCTGGGCATTGCCTCATGAATAGAGAGAGGTTTGTTCTACTGTAAACTCATCTTGCATAATTCACACCATTTTGCTGTTTTGAGTTGATTTCTTCAAGTAATATTGAAAACTGTAGATTAAACAAATATGAACTATTTTTAATGGAGATGTGCATTATGGATCCACAGATGGAAGGGAGGTCTAAATTCCTGAATGGGATGGAGTTGCTCTATATTTGCTATGTTAATCAATGCAATGAAATCTAGGCAAAAATGTGACATCTTTATGAATCAAAATTCTGGGAAATTGATCATCCTTATGTAAGGAGATCACAATCATGTGTTAAATATCAATTATGAGTCCTTCATGACTGTAATTAATGTACAAAACTTGGAATAAGCCTACATTTAATTAATTAAGAGCTATTATGTAACTAAACAGAAGATATAAATTGTCTGACCAGATTGTAAAAATATATGGTTATACTATTTGTTTCAATAAATTGATCAATATTTCATGAAAAATTAGTCTGCATTAAGTCCAATAATTCAAAATTGCAAATATATTCAGACTGAATGGTGTATGAATATTATAGAAATCAAGATCAACACTTGTGTAAAATTCAAGCACATTATATTTCACTTGACCGCAGATACCTGCAATGTCTAAGTCAGCCAACGACAGCTGCAAGTGACATGTCATCACCCCTGTGGGCCTCATGTCAGGTAATCAATCACACATATTGACAGGGAGTCGGCTGACAACATCTTGCTATATATGTAAGGATTGCAAGCTTTTCATACAGGAAAGATTACTACAAATATAAGATTGTGACTGTCAGTAATAACCATAGCTGAATAAACATGGATCTTTCTCAGCTAATTACAGTATTTGCCAAAAGAATATCTCATTCTATCTTTCTCTTGTAATATAAATAGCTAAATTCAAACCTTATTGAAGAAAAAAACAAAAAAACAACATCTATTCATCTGATTTGGAAGAAATCTTTTTAGTGTTATTCCAGTAAGTATGATCATTTGTTTTCCTCAATTTCAGGCAAAGGAAATTGGATGTTTTCTACAGCATCTTACTAGTGCATGGTTTATATCACACCGTTAACCTTTGCCCTAAGTTATCTTTTAAAATATACACTTTGATTCATGAATATTTTGCTTATTTATTGGCGAATACATTGAATGTTTGATGCAAAAGAAACCGCAGAAGAATATTTTGAAATACCTTAGAATGTTGAGAAGAGCGCCTACGGAATCTGCGGAAGCCTGTTTGTGGTCGGTATCGGGACATAAGTAGTTGCATTATGGAGCTCATTGTCTTGTGTGCTATAACATCAACAACTGTGGGCTGAGCCAGGTACAAAGCAAACTCTGCTTTCATCAAGAGTCCTCTGTTCTTAAACTTCACTCTTGAAGATGCTCCTTGCTTGTTTGTGTAACATTTTTAGAGAATCAATTATTGAAGTTCCAAAGGTTGGAGGGGCAGCTAGGGATGGAGAGGACTCTCCCGGTCATTGGGTTAAGTGACTGGCTAACTGTCTACATCTTAGCTTTATGATACAGTTAGTTCCAGTTGATTACAAGTGGTCAAGTTTATAGCTTAAGAAATAAAAATGTCAGGAATAGCCCTCTCCCTCTACACCCCTTCAAGTAACCAACAATAGCTCTCCTCAACCTGTTGTAAACTATGTTTGATCAGCAATAATCACTCGGTACTTAATGAAATATAGACAACTCTTTTAAATTTTACATATAATTCAAGCGATAGACTGGTAAATGTTAGGTGTAAAGGTAATGTAGTAATTGACCTTTCATAAAATTTGCCCTCAGGGGAATTCTTTAAGCTAGGTGACAGAGAGACCCCCTCCCCAAAACAAAGGGATCTCTTTAGAAGAATGATGCAGCCATGATACTGCTGTTGTCATGAGAGGTTAGTGTTCATTTAATGGTAAACAAACCCAGTAGGGGTGATACTTCAGTGCATGTGCTTGGAGAGCTGTAACTAACACTTCTTTATGAATACACAAAATATCAATGCCACAAGGTACCATCAAGAAGAATAAAGATCTTCTAATTAAAGAAAGCTCACTGATCTCACCATAACAACTAGCATTCACATGTTTATTTGTATAAAATTAATCTTGCCTGAAACTACGATTTCATTTATTTATATACTTTATGTAGAAATTGCTCACCGAAACCAAATATAGAAATATCACACACAAAATACAGAAATATCTGTTAAATGGTTCAACAGGGACAAACAAACATATGAGCAGAGTCCATGAAAATAATATTCATACATAAAGATTTTGATAAAAGAAATTTGATAGAAATGGAATTATAAAGGAGCCCCTAACAATACTTAGTAGAGCTGAGGCACGTAGACTTGCAAACATTTCTAGACTTCATAAAATACTGTCAAATGAAGTTTTTTTAATAAACTTAAATAGACAATTTATAGTTTTGCTTCATTTGCAATAAACTTAAAGGGACACAGAGAATGTTGTTGGAGTCAAATATTTCAAACTTCATAAATGGTGTTATTTAATAGACAAGTAGTGGTTGTTTCAGAAAATTAGGATCCTAATGCTTATCAGTTCAGTGTAACGTCAATAAACGGGTTAAAAAACGGACCAATGACTGAAACGTAATTTCGGAATCTTATCGACAGCAGACACAAAGACAAACATCGGTTTATTGTGTTATGTAGGTAATTTAACTAAAAAACACATTAAGTGGACATATCATTTCAAATTCTTAACATTTATAGCGCCGTTTTCCGATTATCATTGAAAACAAGAAAATATTATAATTTTGGTATTTCATAGATAAAGATGCATGTTTAGGGAGGCGATTTTGACTTAACTCAGGTCAGAGGGTATTTTCGCTCTTACTAAAGCAACATTAAAAATCATGAAACATACTCTGTGTCATTTTAACACTTCCTCATCTGGTTTTGATATATTTTTTAGATATCATTTATAAGGAAGTAGAATCAGTCATACTGAAAGTGAAAAAAACACTATCAAACTTCAAAACTAAGTAGGAAATCTTACTTCCTGAAGAGGCTTTCTACTTGATGTAGAAAATCAATAAAGTAAATTATTGGCTGAATGAATCATAGAAGAAAATATTTATATGTATTTGATGTATAATTCAATATAAGATATTTAAATTTTTGTACAAATACTGAATGAGAGGTCGTGGGCTCCTGTGATAAATGTTATAGAAATGTCTCAATAGAGCTTAATTAACCTTGCTAGGACTGGTACTCACAGATATTGCATATCACTCTATAGTACTAGCAATCTGTCACATAAAGTATTCAGATAACATGTATATATACAGATTTTTATGTTTATTTTAAAAGAAAAAGAACAAATGCAATGTTGAATTTAATCAGCATGAACCATAATCTAGGTATTCTGCTTATAATCGGAAGATTACAAATGCCAATGGCTATGGTTAATGCAACATCTATGTTTATATTGTGTATAACATGTGGTTTAAGTAACAGCTAAAACACAATTATACCCTACTTTATACTCAGTTCTCTGTTAAGAGATAAGTGTATATTTAAATCTGCACATATTTCTAGTTAAGCTGTTACCAACCATGAATAGTTCCCATTTGGTGCCCAACCGACTCTTGCGATTCATTTATGTCCTAAAGGGAAATTTGCCTCATTACTGTTATATTGATTGCAAGCCAGTCTTAAATAAAATAGAAGTATTTTATTGCATTAATAGAATGCTAAAGTGAGTGCATGAGCATCTGCTATGCCCGAAAGTAGTCTGTTTGAATACTGGTATGTGCAGTAGAGTCTTTAATGAAAAACAAGATTGTCCACTGCTTACTATCAATTATTTCTCATGAATGTGATGATATGAGGTTTAGATTCCACAAATAAGTATGTTTAAATTGTTTAATTGTTATAAAGATATTTATAAAGAAATCTGAAAGAAAATTTTAAATATCATGGTCAGGGTTGTTAACCAGCTTGCACATAAAGATAGTAATGTTATTTGTTAGTTGGAGTCTGCTTACACTAGTCTCAAGTGGAGATATCCAGATGTAGGGGGGCCATGGTCTACTATTTTCTTCTATCAACATCTCACATAACTGCGCCATGCTCATTTGAATTGCTAATTTTTCTCTTCATAAACTTGCTTATCTCCTCATATATCTATCACATACATAACAAACCAACCTATGTGTGACCTACATTCCTGAGAAGGTTTTTTTTAACAATAGGTATGATATCTACATGAATTCAACAGTCCACTATGAACAGTCAACTACAGTATCAAATATGAATACTCGGTTCTATTCACATACTTATAATCATTATGATATACATGAGCGTCTTGCTATGACTCCATTACTCTCACATTGCAAGATGGTAGATGGATCCTGCTGGTGAGCTCATACCTATAAGCTACATGATGACATTATGTTCTTCAAGACATTTCTCAAGTTAACAGGGCAGTAAGAGTTTGCTCTTTTTTACAAAAGACGTAATAAAGGAGAAACACATTTTATATTTTCTCAACAAAAATGCAGCTTGGAAGCCTTAATTTTTGTTTGTAGATAAAGTGACAAATTGATAATTGTTTTAACAGTGGTTCACAACTAATATAATAAAATCATTATCTTTATAAAATAATTTTTTAGCAAACCACTGTCAAAAATATACATAACATAATATTATAGAACATAAGGAAATGGTTGTTTATTAAGCAAATAATGATTATTTTATAAGGGTAGATCATTGTGTATATCTTTGCACTAGATGTATGTGAGCACCATACTTCGTATTGTAGGTCACAATTATTTATATTATGACAGTGGTGTGGTTCCTCATCATTCAGGGGATTTTGTTTTGTCGGCTGCTTAATAGTCAAACAAAGCAAAGGTAATAACGTAAAACCTTTTTAAAAAATATTAATCACCTTTTCAATCTTTTAATCTTTTGTTTTTTATATTAACTTTTAAATTTTGTCTCTCATAATTCCTATCAAATGGCTTGTGTGTAATGTACTGTTATATAAATCTGTATACATATGTAATGTATACAAGGTGAGACGTAAATAAAATTATCTGTCTGTCTGTCTGTCTGTCTGATATAAGGGATAAGGAACAACACATGTGGTGGTCATCATGCAGTTCCAAAGATATAATCATAAGGATATCTATAGCCAGCAAGTTGATCACTTAAATGCCCTTAATTTGAATATATCGTCATGTATGTTTACATTCATAGATAAATTTTTCCCCAGAGTTATGCTGATGCTAATGTTGTACCAAAATAGTTTTTAGTTGCGAATTCCCAAATTTGACTATTGCTGTCAGAATAGAATATCGTCTCTACTTAGTGTACAAGTCTGCAACTCTCAAACCTGTCAATGTGAGCATGAGTACACATATCTAGCCATAACAATTAGTTCTTTTAGAAATTAACGCAAAAACACACATTTCATGTCATCATTTGACAAAAGTTTTTAAGTTTCAGCAGTATTTCTTCTTTACTGTGATTATGCCCTCAAGAAGAAAGTGCTAAATGATATCCTCTAGTATAAAAACTCTGTACATACAGAAAGTGTACAGATAGCAAATTGAAAGAATGATATAGTTTGGAGATCAAGGGTAACAAACAGAAATCAGTCTCCTCACCGTGTTTGATGTATATAATGTATACTGTTACTTGTACTATTACTAAAATACCAATGTTTACATACAGTCCTAATGCCTCGCATCATGTTTATGTTGTGGCTGGAGCAAGCTGACCATGATGAATAACACATTTCATCTTCCTTATATTCAAAGAAAATCGACTGCCACTTTTATCAGGAAAAAATACAGATAACTCACTTTAAAAATGAAAAAAGTATTAAAAAATACTTTCTCTTCCTTTAAACTGCTAAAGAAAAGATTTCAATAGTGAGATCTGTCAGTGGCATTGCTACCTTTTCATATGTGAAATGATATCTTATTTTTGTGCCACTCAAAAATGTCTGTGATAGACTTTAAAAAGCACTCTGAAACCCTAGAACACTTCTACCAGCAACTTCTCATTATTTACACATAAACTTTTCTAACATTGTGTCAACTGTAAAATAGTGAATATGTGATAAGCAACTAGTTGACATATTGCTGAGGGATATATTTATAGTTGTCTAATGTTACCTTGAATTACCTACTTACTTAACTCATTCGAGGGCAGGTTATTCAATTCGACAGTTCTGTAAATCATTCAGCAGTAGTTGGAAGGGTTTCTAGAACGTAATGTAAACCACAAGGGCTTACAACCTTCGTTTACAACTGTATTTGTCATTCCACTCCCTCTTAATGGAGAGAAAATGAAAAAATACCAACCCAAAGATAAAAAAACATGTTATGTGTTAACTTGAAATTCACCTTGCCCCAACTATGGATAAATCACCACAAGTTGCCCATGTGACATGTCCCCAAATACCTGTGCTTGAGAAAGTAAGCAGTTAAGCTCCTGGTTTAACCATCAGATTTGAAAAAAGTTTGGAGGTTAAGGACATTTCCATGATTCAAAGTTTCAAATAAAAATTTTACAGTTCATATCCCTTACATTTAGCTTAAATATTAACTATACCAAACATACATTTCTCATGAACAAAACATTAACAAAGTCATTAATGCATAGAAGGAGATCAAGAAACAAGGTCCTTTCATGATTAACAAAATAATCTCCTAAACTGCACCTGTGACATGTCTCATATTTATTCTGATCCATACAATCCATGTAGGATGTATATTTATCTGAGGAGCTATCTCTTCTGTGTGAGGAGATAATGTATGTATATTTATCTGAGGAGCTATCTCTTCTGTGTGAGGAGATAATGTACGTATATTTATCTGAGGAGCTATCTCTTCTGTGTGAGGAGATAATGTACGTATATTTATCTGAGGAGCTATTTCTTCTGTGTGAGGAGATAATGTATGTATATTTATATGAGGAGCTATCTCTTCTGTGTGAGATGATGTACTTATATTTATCTGAGGAGCTATCTCTTCTGTGTGAGGAGATAATGTACGTATATTTATCTGAGGAGCTATCTCTTCTGTGTGTGAGGGGGAATGTATGTATATTGATCTGAGGAGCTATCTCTTCTATGTCTGAGGGGGAATGTATGTGTATTGATCTGAGCCGCTATCGCTTCTGTGTGAGGAGATAATGTATGTATATTTATCTGAGGAGCTATCTCTTCTATGTATGAGGAAGAATGTATGTATATTTATCTGAGGAGCTATCTCTTTTATGTGTGAGGGGCAGAGAATGTATGTATATTGATCTAAGGAGCTATCTCTTCTATGTGAGGAGGAGAGAATGTATGCATATAGATCTAAGGAGCTATCTCTTCTGTGTGAGGAGGAGAGAATGTATGTATATTTATCTGAGGATCTATCTCTGCTATGTGTGAGGGGGAATGTATGTATATTGATCTGAGGAGCTATCTCTGCTATGTGTGAGGGGGAATGTATGTATATTGATCTGAGGAGCTATCTCTTCTGTGTGTGAAGGGGAGAGAATGTATATTGATCTGAGGAGCTATCTCTTCTATGTGTGAGGGGGAGAGAATGTATATTGATCTGAGGAGCTATCTCTGCTATGCGTGAGGGGGAATGTATGTATATAGATCTGAGGAGCTATCTCTGCTATGTGTGAGGGGGAATGTATGTATATTTATCTGAGGATCTATCTCTGCTATGTGTGAGGGGGAGAGAATGTATATTGATCTGAGGAGCTATCTCTTCTGTGTGTGAAGGGGAGAGAATGTATATGGATCTGAGGAGCTATCTCTTCTATGTGTGAGGGGGAGAGAATGTATTTTGATCTGAGGAGCTATCTCTTCTGTGTGTGAGGGGGAGAGAATGTATATTGATCTGAGGAGCTATCTCTTCTGTGTGTGAGGGGGAGAGAATGTATATTGATCTGAGGAGCTATCTCTTCTGTGTGTGAGGGGGAGAGAAGACATCACAGCAAGGGCAGTGACACAGTATCACTCCACAACAAGCTGTCACCCACAACTCCACTCGGGCAACTTGCTCTTTGTGTCATTACCAAGCTTCCTTGTCAAGCTGTCTTTCTGAAACCTCAACGCTTTTAACAACATTCTACTAAAAGGCTGAAATTCTTTCAGTTTGTATTGAAGATTACTTCACAATGGAAATGTTTCCTAAAAGTGACATACCAGAAATGCTATGAAAGCGAAACTGAAAGGTTACAAGTTGTGAGAATGATTTTGAAGATGAAGCTGTGAGGTTGTAATGAATGATAAAATCATTGTTTTCATTTCACTGTTTAATGCAGTTATTATCAAAACTAAAACCTTTATGACAGATTGATAGATTCTAAATTTCTTTTGATATATACAATCTTAAACTTACTGGTTTAGAAGTTGTTTTTAAATCTTTTTGTCTGATATAAAAACAATAATTAAGATTTATCTAGAAACTTTGTTGGATTGTGAATTGCAACACATTATTGAAATAAACAATATTTTAACATGCAAATTTAATAAACCTTGATATTCTAATCAAAAATAACTTTATCATAGCCTTTCAACCTACATCTGTATGCAGAAATAACTAACTTCATCATAGCCTTTCACCCTACATCTGTATGTAGAAATAGACTAACTTCATCATAGCCTTTCACCCTACATCTGTATGTAGAAATAACTAATTTCATCATAGCCGTTCACCCTACATCTGTATGTAGAAATAACTAACTTCATCATAGCCTTTCACCCTACATCTGTATGTAGAAATAGACTAACTTCATCACCTTACATGCAAGAACTACATGCTATTGCCTTCAATCTTTAATCATATATGTATCAACCATCTCAAGGACATACATAAGTAGTCATGTGTGTATATATCTTCACGCATCAGTGAGCAGCCTGTCACCTCCAGAGTGTCACCCATGATTCGTCCTTTCTACACTCACAACTGGGCATTGGAAGTCTTTTCACTAATGTCACTAATCTATTGGGCTACTCAACTAAAAGCAACAACTAAATTTCTAAATCTGACAAAATTATACCAAAAGGCATAGAAATTTACAATACAGAAATTAGAACTACTTAATGGAAAAGATACCAGTCACATTAACCAAAATGACACATTAGAACTTAAAGCTGATCAACCTTGTCGAATAATATCTCTATCAACTCAGTACATCTTCCTATTTGTATTGATTATTGTAAATATTCACAAACAACTTGCTTAATGAGATATTCAAAAACCACTTCGTATTACATAAAAAAACCTATTGTCACCTAAAGTGTCACAATGAGTGGATTGAGCAGACAGTGAGGAGGCAGGTAAGTGTGTCTACCTTGTGCTTGGACGGCAGGTAGTTGATCCTGCGGGTAAGTCTCCTGCGGCTCCCTGGGGTGGGGGCAGGGGCCGGCGGTGCCCCTCTACTGCTGACCCCAGAGGGTGATCGGACAGGGGGTGGGTCACATACCCTATCCATCCCCCAGTGAGAGACTGCTATAGTTCACACAGCATCCCACACCAGAGAGTACTGTAGTGTGAGATTAGAGCTGGGCCAGTCCACTTCATGCAGGGGGGCTGGGTTGTGATGTGTGGACTTCTCTGTTATTGTTTGTAACATACTGACAGCTCCAATGTTTGAGAAGAGAAAACAGTTGGAATTTGTCAATTAAATGCTATCTTTAACTATTTGGTCTTTTTTTGAGAGTTTGAGTAAGCATGAACTTGCTATCATAGTTTTATTTAAAATAATCTCAGTTGTTTTTAAACATGAATAATGATTCTAAAAGAATTAAATGCACAGGAATTTCTTTTTGCATCAAGATTTGAGGCTTGTTATATGGAGGAGCAAGTTGAAGGTTGAAAACATTAGGGTCAATAGAGCAGTACAATGTAAAACAATGTACTGGCTGAAGTAGATGAAATGTTAATTGCTTCATTCCTTGTATGAAATATATTTCCTGACATTTTGATGTAATTAAAGTTTGAAAAATTGATACCGTAAATGACTGTACAAAAGGTTATAGTTGAAGCCAATTATCTGGTTTATTCACATTGGACATCCATGTGGCCATGTTAAATGGTACAGCAGCTGAATGAATGCAGCTCCAAAACTTCAGCTTTATGTTGTTGACTCAACCAACCTGAGTGGCCAGTTTAGAGAAATTACAACTCTACAACCTTGGGAAGAAGCTGGGGATGGCATGATGGGTAAACATTCAAGGGATATGCTTCCCAAAATTAATTCAGACTCAACAACAAGCACCAGTTACTGTGTACCCACTTAAGACCTCATGCTCGTACCCAGTGATCATTTACAGGGAACAGGGAAGGCTATCAGACAATGAATTTATTGGTGACTGGAACCCTGACAATCTTTTCCTACTCTGTCTACCTGTTTGCCTCACACCTGCTTCATACTTCTACCTACATCACACCTGCTTCATACTTCTACCTACATCACACCTGCTTCATACTTCTACCTACATCACACCTGCTTCATACTTCTACCTACATCACACCTGCTTCATAGTTCTACCTACATCACACCTGCTTCATACTTCTACCTACATCACACCTGCTTCATACTTCTACCTACATCACACCTGCTTCATACTTCTACCTACATCACACCTGCTTCATACTTCTACCTACATCACACCTGCTTCATACTTCTACCTACATCACACCTGCTAGTTCCTTCCCCTCCCCTCAACTGCTAGCTTTATCCTTCTCACCCCTCTTCCCCTCCCCTCAACTGCTAGCTTTATCCTTCTCACCCCTCTTCCCCTCCCCTCAACTGCTAGCTTTATCCTTCTCACCCCTCTTCCCCTCCCCTCAACTGCTAGCTTTATCCTTCAGTCACTCTTCCCCTCCCCTCAACTGCTAGCTTTATCCTTCTCACCCCTCTTCCCCTCCCCTCAACTGCTAGCTTTATCCTTCTCACCCCTCTTCCCCTCCCCTCAACTGCTAGCTTTATCCTTCAGTCACTCTTCCCCTCCCCTCAACTGCTAGCTTTATCCTTCTCACCCCTCTTCCCCTCCCCTCAACTGCTAGCTTTATCCTTCTCACCCCTCTTCCCCTCCCCTCAACTGCTAGCTTTATCCTTCTCACCCCTCTTCCCCTCCCCTCAACTGCTAGCTTTATCCTTCAGTCACTCTTCCCCTCCCCTCAACTGCTAGCTTTATCCTTCTCACCCCTATTCCCCTCCCCTCAACTGCTAGCTTTATCCTTCAGTCACTCTTCCCCTCCCCTCAACTGCTAGCTTTATCCTTCTCACCCCTCTTCCCCTCCCCTCAACTGCTAGCTTTATCCTTCTCACCCCTCTTCCCCTCCCCTCAACTGCTAGCTTTATCCTTCTCACCCCTCTTCCCCTCCCCTCAACTGCTAGCTTTGTCCTTCAGTCACTCTTCCCTGTCCCCCCCCCCCCCCTCTACATGTGGTTCTAAACGATCCCTTCCTCCTCCTTTCCCTCCTATCCAAATCCTCGTACTTCAGGCACACCTCATTGAAACCAGCACACACACACACCAACCTTTCTCATAAAATTTTCAAGGACTGTATTTCACCTTCATCTCTTAATTTATTTTCCCATCATAATGAATATTTCATTCTCAAACGATGATAGAAATATCAAATAGATATCTAGAGGGTATTTGTCATTTGTTGAAAAATACTATGATATTTTTCATCATGATATTCCAGTTCACTCTTCAGTGTGGCAAAAACACCTCAACAAGATATCAGTCTATGTTCAAGTGTGTGCTTAAGATATCGCAAAGCTTTCTTTCCAAGGGTTTTACAATCCAAAGCATAGCCCATATCAAGTGTTTTATCTAACTTAAATACCAAAAGGAATTAGTTTATGAGAAAAATTGCAAAAATATTAATATCAAGAAAAAATAGTTACACCATAGTGGTCACATGACTGATATAAACATTTGAGGAAAAGCATGTGCAAATAAAGCAGAGGTTTTTCAAATAACAATAGAAAAGTCAACTTATAGACATCTTATTGGATTCAACATATTTTATCACAGGAAATTTTAATGTTTTAAATATTCTTGATGAATTTGAAAGTGTAATGAAAATTGATAATCTTGGAATACCTTGGAAAACTTGCTGACATATGATAGTCATTCAGTAGATAATTGAATACTGGTCAGAGGGATTTGGATGCGAATTTGCCATTATTTCAATATTATATGTTTACATGTTTACCAGTTATATGATATATAGAGATTATTACCTGAGGAAGTGTGTCATATGACCTTTATGAAACGAGTGTAAAATTTTGTATTACCTGAGCGAGAGCGATGGTTATACACAACTTCGTACGGGTTATGTTAAAGTCATATGATACACTTCCGAGTATAATAATTTCTTTATTACCGATTCTATTCTATTTCAAACAAATGGAAATATTAAGAAAACGGCTTCCTTCCCCTGCGAGGGCCTGCTACAGTGACGTCATGAAATACAGTAACTTGCACTGAAACAATTGTTGCTAGACAAAAGCGATATGTGCACATGTGCTCATATTGAAAATATGTCAACACTTATGATTAACCATATGGGTAATAATGAACACTACCAATCCACATTTCTCTGTTTATCTGCTATAAAGTTTTAAACATTTGACTATTGAAATTAGACTAAATAACCATGGTACGTTGACCAATATTCAACAAAAACATCTGGTCCAGAACCATGATAGTGTCCCTATGCTGAAACCAAATATCAGTTAAATGGTGATCATCAGATTCAGTTAATTCTTCTTGATAAAATTATATCACAGGACAGAATATAATTCAGACTGTCCAGAGGCTTTGTAGAACATATTTTGACACGAATAACAGAGAAAATTATGATGACATAGTCAAATGTGAGAGTTCACTAGTGTATTAGATATTGAAATTGATTAGTGATTTCAATCACAGCTTAAGTTGATGCCACTAGAGCACACCCTGAAACATACTTGAAACAATATTATATATTACAATCAGTGTATCATATTCCTTCTATGTATACTGACAAGCAACAATAATTAAAGTGTTCAGTGTTAAGTGAGTCTGTTCAGTAAAACATAAAGTTACTTCAATACCTACACCTGCTGTGCTGTAAGTGAACATTGCTTATGATCTCAGTGATGATAACTCCCAGCATTATGTCATAGAAGAAGGGTAGTTAACGAGAACGCAATTGAAACAAGGACCTTTTAACAACATCATGTAATTGAAGTAGAGAAATCTGAGAGAACACTTCCTGCATTCACTTTGAATATATTCTCTCTACATAATGAGAACATGTTTCTCCTGTCATATCATCAACTAACAAACACTACCTACATGCTATAGTTGTCTGGTCTGGTACCTATTCACTTTAATCCTTTGGATAAGTCAAAAGGAGTTCCCTCCCTTGAAAAAGCTTGCTCAATTCAAACGGTCCTATATTCTTTAAATGTCTTGAATGCAAACTTTACAACAGTTCCATAAAACAACAACTACAACATGTAGGCTTTTGCTAGAAGGATATCCCTTTAGCTGAATCAGCAGTGTGTCTTACTCTCACCCAGAGCAAGGAGTTCTATTCCCACTGTTATGATCACAGTTGCAAAAACATAACCAAAGCCGTCGGATTTAAATGACAATTTTAGAAAGCGCATTTTTGCCTTTGAAAAAAATGTTGGGTTTGCTGGAGTCTTGCCTGGGACCTAGTAATTCCTGATCTACAGTTAGGTCTGCTTGAATCTGACCCAGGACAAAGTTATTGCTGATCTACAGTTGGGTCTGCTGGAGTCTGGCCTGGACCTAGTAATTCCTGATCTACAGTTAGGTCTGCTTGAATCTAGCTTCAGACCTAGTTACTGCAGATCTACAGTTAGGTCTGCTTGAATCTAGCTTCAGACCTAGTTACTGAAGATCTACAGTTGGGTCTGCTGGAGTCTGGCCTGGACCTAGTTACTGTATATCTACAGTTGGGTCTGCTTGAATATAGCTTCAGACCTAGTTACTGTAGATCTACAGTTGGGTCTGCTTGAATCTAGCTTTAGACCTAGTTACTGAAGATCTACAGTTGGGTCTGCTGGAGTCTGGCCTGGACCTAGTTACTGTATATCTACAGTTGGGTCTGCTTGAATCTAGCTTTAGACCTAGTTACTGAAGATCTACAGTTGGGTCTGCTGGAGTCTGGCCTGGACCTAGTTACTGTAGATCTACAGTTGGGTCTAACTGCTATACCATTCTTCAGGGAGTGTATCTGTGTGTTGACCAGTCCCATCAGCGAGTGTTACTATGTTGACCAGTCCCTTCCTTCAGTGTATCTGTTTGTAAATCAGCCTTTCTAACTCTCACACCGAAGGACATTCTTTCAATTTCAGTTCATATTAATTTGGTTTCTTACAATAAGCAATCACAGATCAATACAATCATCTTATTTGTCATTACTTTCATTGTTAAATCCTAAAACTATTGTTGCAGTGTATTAAAAAATGCATATCACTATTTAATGTCACCTTATTTGTGTTAGATAAAATTTGGTTACGACATACAAAAATTAAAACTTTTTTAAACTAGTGTAGGACTTCATAATATTAACACAAAATGGTGCTACTTACATCATTTGTAGTGAATAAAACAACTTTTATCTCATTGTATTATTTTATATTTTCAACTATTTTTACAAATATTTTAAGAAAACCTATATAAAAATTACAAAAGACATGAAAACTTTATGGAGCACATGATTCAGAAGAACAAATTCCCAGTAATCACAGTAATTCCCAGTATTGGTCTGATATTAAAAATGTCAAGGGCTGCAGATCAAAGGCATAATAATCCCTATCACTAATTTTGTCTTAATTCAGGTGTTTCTTAGCCCTAAACCATAGGAATACAACTCATGTGATTCCAGGTGACTCTATGCAAATATGTCTAGCCTGTACTTCATCCTGGCCTGGCCCTGGACGTAACAAAAATTTAGTGGACCTATGGATAATTGAGTAGACCTGTAGATCATTGACCTAATGTGTGCATTATTGACTGGACCTGTGATCATTGGCAGGATCTGTGTTCATTGGATGAACCTGTGCATCACTTACTGGACCTGTGATCATTGACTTGACCTGTGTTCATTGCCTGTGCATAATTCAGTGTACCTGTGCTTCATCGCGTGGACCTGTGCATCATTGACTGGACCTGTGTTCATTGACTGGACCTGTGTTCATTAAATGTACCCCTGGATCATTGAATGGACCTGTGTTCATTGACTTGATATGTTCATTGACTGAACCTGTGTTTATTGACTGGACCTGTGTTCATTGACTGGACCTGTGTTCATTAACTGTACCCCTGGATCATTGACTGGACCTGTGTTCATTGACTTGGTATGTTCATTGACTGGACCTGTGATCATTGACTGGACCTGTGTTTATTGACTGGACCTGTGATCATTGACTGGACCTGTGGATCATTGACTGGACCTGTGTTTATTGACTGGACCTGTGATCATTGACTGGACCTGTGATCATTGACTGGATCTGTGATCATTGACTGGACCTGTGTTCATTCACTGGACCTGTGGATCATTGACTGGACCTGTGATCATTGACTGGACCTGTGATCATTGGCAGGATCTGTGTTCATTGGATGAACCTGTGCATCACTTACTGGACCTGTGATCATTGACTTGACCTGTGTTCATTGCCTGGAACTGTGCATAATTCAGTGTACCTGTGCTTCATCACGTGGACCTGTGCATCATTGACTGGACCTATGTATCATTGACTGAACCCCTGGATCATTGACTGGACCTGTGTTCATTAACTGGACCTGTGGATCATTGACTGGACCTGTGATCATTGACTGGACCTGTCCATCATTGACTGGACCTGTGATCGTTGACTTGACCTGTGATCATTGACTGGACCTGTGTTTATTGACTGGACATATGGATCATTGACTGGACCTGTCCATCATTGACTGGACCTGTGCATCATTGACTGGACCCCTGGATCATTGACTGGACCTGTGTCTATTGACTGGACCTGTGTCTATTGGCTGGACCTGTGTTTATTGACTGTACCCCTGGATCATTGAATGCATCTGTGTTCATTAACTGGACATATGGATCATTGACTGGATCTGTGATCATTGACTGGATCTGTGTTCATTAACTGGACCTGTGATCATTGACTGGACATATGGATCATTGACTGGACATATGGATCATTGACTGGACATATGGATCATTGACTGCACATATGGATCATTGACTGGACCTGTGTTCATAAAACTGCTATGGACCGAGGATCATGATTCATTCTTCAGGTCCTCAGTTCAACAGCCCTTCTCCTTGACTAAGAAATTCAACCTTAAGGGTGAAATGGATTTTTTATAAATGAACAGTTATTGAAGACACTCATAATTTTTGTTTTTGATAAATGTACAGATTTCTAGTTGGAAAACATGATTATATTACATTTCACACCAAAGTTCATCATAATTTAGCTATTGAAATATCTATTTCACAATTAAACTTCAAATAATAATAAGCTAAAGTTATAAGAATATTATAATTTCTAACAAGATGACAGTCAACCGACTACATGAAGCTTGAAGCAGGGGCCTGGACAAACTTATGACAAATAAACATTTATACTATTCTTACTTACTTTTACACTTAGTTTTTCTTAAATTGACAATTATATCATGATTGTGCTAACAAAGTAAAAAGATTCTAGATATAAAATAGATGAGTTCAGAATATGTCTATTGCATATAAAAGAGAAACATGAGATAGAAAGTTTGTTCTCATACATATAAGACACATTATCACAGAGCCTAGGTGTTGTAAAACTAGAAGTTGGGATGAGAAAATGCTAATTTTCAGTGCTAAGAACACAAGAAACCACATCTAATTTCTCACTTTATAATTTTCCCAGATTATGGCAAACTAAGACAAGCTTAGTAAACTGTCTATAAGAACATTTGAAATACAGCACAGCATTTTGAATGTCTTGGTTAGGTCACTGTAAATCTCTCTTATTAGATATTCATATCGCCTTTAGATCAACTCATGGTAAAATGTTTAGATTATTTTTCTTATGGGAGATAATTGATGCTTCCAGATCAATGTCATCTATATTTTCATATCAACTATCGTCAGCAACGTCTGCAGGAAACGAGGTAATATCACGCTCTCAGGTGCACGAAGAGTCAGGCATATTTATCATAATATATAGCGGGGAAATTTCCCTTGGCTGGGTACTGCTTGAAGAGTATACACTCTCCAATCAATTGACCACAACGCATTGCTTCACTAATATAATGGGAAAAAGAAACATAAGCACAAAAATGTTATGTTCATATTTCATTTATAGTTTTTCTTTTTCAACATTTTACATGACAACCTTAAAAGGCAAAACATTTAAGTGTAAAGTTACAGATTGACACACCAACACATTTTAGATTGTGCTTGTGTTTCCTACTTGAAATGACAATTAAGACTAGCTGTAATAGAAATAAACCCATCCACCATACTCAACATCAGCTGGCAATAACCAACATCTTAAATCACCTTGTGTTTAATTAAAACTTTAAAATCTTTCCTTGCTACATGTAATAGCATAATGAACAACAAATTATTTGTTATCCACAATCTACATATGTAGCTGCTTGAAAGACAATAGAAAATCATAATTCTTTCTCAAATATTAATATTTCACTGAATAATGTACAAAAACTTTGACAAGGATACAGAAATGTTGAACAGAATACTTTACTTCTATACATTAACTGCTAATAAACAGGATACTTTACTTCTATACATTAACTGCTAATGAACAGAATACTTTACTTCTATACATCAACAGCTAATGAACAGAATACTTTACTTCTATACATCAACTGCTAATAAACAGAATACTTTACTTCTATACATCAACTGCTAATAAACAGAATACTTTACTTCTATACATTAACTGCTAATGAACAGAATACTTTACTTCTATACATCAACTGCTAATAAACAGAATACTTTACTTCTATACATTAACTGCTAATAAACAGAATACTTTACTTCTATACATTAACTGCTAATGAACAGAATACTTTACTTCTATACATCAACTGCTAATGAACAGAATACTTTACTTCTATACATCAACAGCTAATGAACAGAATACTTTACTTCTATACATCAACTGCTAATAAACAGAATACTTTACTTCTATACATTAACTGCTAATGAACAGAATACTTTACTTCTATACATCAACTGCTAATAAACAGAATACTTTACTTCTATACATTAACTGCTAATGAACAGAATACTTTACTTCTATACATCAACTGCTAATAAACAGGATACTTTACTTCTATACATTAACTGCTAATGAACAGAATACTTTAGTTCTGTACATCAACTGCTAATAAACAGAATACTTATCGACTGCTAATGAACAGAATATTTTACTTCTATACATTAACTGCTAATAAACAGAATACTTTACTTCTATACATTAACTGCTAATAAACAGAATACTTTACTTCTATACATCGACTGCTAATGAACAGAATACTTTACTTCTGTACATCAACTGCTAATAAACAGAATATTTTACTTCTATACATCAACTGCTAATGAACAGAATACTTTAGTTCTGTACATCAACTGCTAATAAACAGAATACTTATCGACTGCTAATGAACAGAATATTTTACTTCTATACATTAACTGCTAATAAACAGAATACTTTACTTCTATACATTAACTGCTAATGAACAGAATACTTTACTTCTATACATTAACTGCTAATAAACAGAATACTTTACTTCTATACATTAACTGCTAATGAACAGAATACTTTACTTCTATACATCAACTGCTAATGAACAGAATACTTTACTTCTATACATCAACTGCTAATAAACAGAATACTTTACTTCTATACATCGACTGCTAATAAACAGAATACTTTACTTCTATACATCGACTGCTAATGAACAGAATACTTTACTTCTGTACATCAACTGCTAATAAACAGAATATTTTACTTCTATACATCAACTGCTAATGAACAGAATACTTTAGTTCTGTACATCAACTGCTAATAAACAGAATACTTATCGACTGCTAATGAACAGAATATTTTACTTCTATACATTAACTGCTAATAAACAGAATACTTTACTTCTATACATTAACTGCTAATGAACAGAATACTTTACTTCTATACATTAACTGCTAATAAACAGAATACTTTACTTCTATACATTAACTGCTAATGAACAGAATACTTTACTTCTATACATCAACTGCTAATGAACAGAATACTTTACTTCTATACATCAACTGCTAATAAACAGAATACTTTACTTCTATACATCGACTGCTAATAAACAGAATACTTTAGTTCTGTATATCAACTGCTAATGAACAGAATACTTTACTTCTATACATCAACTGCTAATGAACAGAATACTTTACTTCTATACATCAACTGCTAATAAACAGAATACTTTACTTCTATACATCGACTGCTAATAAACAGAATACTTTAGTTCTGTACATCAACTGCTAATGAACAGAATACTTTACTTCTATACATCAACTGCTAATGAACAGAATACTTTACTTCTATACATCAACTGCTAATAAACAGAATACTTTACTTCTATACATTAACTGCTAATGAACAGAATACTTTACTTTTATACATCAACTGCTAATGAACAGAATACTTTACTTCTATACATCAACTGCTAATAAACAGAATACTTTACTTCTATACATCGACTGCTAATGAACAGAATACTTTACTTCTGTACATCAACTGCTAATGAACAGAATACTTTACTTCTATACATTAACTGCTCATGAACAGAATACTTTACTTCTATACATCAACTGCTAATAAACAGAATACTTTACTTCTATACATCAACTGCTAATGAACAGAATACTTTACTTCTATACATCAACAGCTAATGAACAGAATACTTTACTTCTATACATCAACTGCTAATAAACAGAATACTTTACTTCTATACATTAACTGCTAATGAACAGAATACTTTACTTCTATACATCAACTGCTAATAAACAGAATACTTTACTTCTATACATTAACTGCTAATAAACAGAATACTTTACTTCTATACATTAACTGCTAATGAACAGAATACTTTACTTCTATACATCAACTGCTAATGAACAGAATACTTTACTTCTATACATCAACAGCTAATGAACAGAATACTTTACTTCTATACATCAACTGCTAATAAACAGAATACTTTACTTCTATACATTAACTGCTAATGAACAGAATACTTTACTTCTATACATCAACTGCTAATAAACAGAATACTTTACTTCTATACATTAACTGCTAATGAACAGAATACTTTACTTCTATACATCAACTGCTAATAAACAGAATACTTTACTTCTATACATTAACTGCTAATAAACAGAATACTTTACTTCTATACATTAACTGCTAATGAACAGAATACTTTACTTCTATACATCAACTGCTAATGAACAGAATACTTTACTTCTATACATCAACTGCTAATGAACAGAATACTTTACTTCTATACATTAACTGCTAATGAACAGAATACTTTACTTCTATACATCAACTGCTAATGAACAGAATACTTTACTTCTATACATCAACTGCTAATGAACAGAATACTTTACTTCTATACATCAACTGCTAATGAACAGAATATCATACATATATATATCAAGTTATATCGACCAGAATACTTCACTTCTATACACTAATATGTATTTTTCAGAATACAAATCTACATGGGAGAGCCTTCTGTGGAATTTCTTATGGACAGAAAGATGATGGATTGATGGATTGACTGATGGACAGACTAAAAATTGCATGGATGGACAGGTTATAGGGCTGATCATGAGATGGATGAATCAATAGATTAAATTGTCTTTACCATAGCTTATGGACTGCAAATTAAAGGTAAAATATCTTCCAATTCTTTTCATTTCAAAGCCAATGAAGCTATCAAAAAGTATAAATATACAAAAAGTGAATTAGATTACTTGAAGGGTTGGTAAGCGTTCATGTTGTGCTGTGTATCTCAGCATCATAAGCTATGATTATCATCCCTGAGAGGTTTCCACTCAAGAGAGTGACCTTGACACAGATGACTAGGGAAATTTTCATAGTCCTTCTTAAATATCAATGCGTTAAAAAAACAAAAACATTTATGTATACATATTAACATGTATAAAACATGCTGAAAAACAAAATAAATATTAATTTGCAAATATATCATTTCCTGTTATTATTCACTGCAAGCAGATATCTTACACAAACACAGCTTTATCCCTTCAAGACAGTTAAAAAGACAAGGGAATATTCCATTGTCAAACTGATCAAAAGTAAATTTCAATTCAATACATCTTTTCTGCTAAAGTGAAATGAATTTTGATGTTTTCATTTCTAAAAGGACATTAGGAATTGTGCTGACTCAGTAATCATCTCTAAACACCAATGCAGTATGGCTCATACTTGTCAATAAATGGCAATGTCGATTTTAAACTTGAAATGAAATCCAATTACAATTTTGCTAATGATGCAAGGTATTGTTTTAACATGAATGCACATGCCAGTAGGTCGGTCAACGACCTCAAGACGGGTTGAACACTGCTGCAAGCAGAGAGAGAGGGGAACTTTCCCTTCATAGAGCCTCCAGCATGGACCGAACAAGGGACTGAGTTCCAAATAATCAATATCATCCGGGACGGTTTACCGCTCTCTCTCTCTCTCTCTCTCTCTCTCTCTCTCTCTCTCTCTCTCTCTCTCTCTCTCTCTCTGTGTCACTGAGGCAAGTTAAACACGGGTGTTTCCTCGTCATGATCTCTGTAGAGACTCAAATTGCCTCCAATAAACATAATCGACATCCAACAGCCTGCATATTTGCTCACACCTTCAAGTCAACAAAAGCCATGTGGCCAGTTAAAACCTAGTCATTGATAGTGTAGCATATGATCCATTTAATCTTGCACTTGCTTCTCTCAGGTACAGGCTTCCATATTGTTTTGAACTTGCAGGCTTGCTTTTACCTGGGTGGTATACAGGCTCTACAATCTGGTCTCATGTTAGACCCTCGGGTTTCCTGGTCCCATGTTAAACAATCTGATAGCCTGGTCCCATGTTAGAACAATCTGATTACCTTGTCCCATGTTAAAACAATCTGATAACCTGGTCCCATGTTAAAAAATTCTTATTACCTCGTCCCATGTTAAACAATCTGATAGCCTGGTCCCATGTTAGAACAATCTGATTACCTTGTCCCATGTTAAAACAATCTGATAACCTGGTCCAATCTTAAAAAATTCTTATTACCTCGTCCCATGTTAAAACAATCTGATAACCTGGTCCCATGTTAGAACAATCTGATAACCTGGTCCCATGTTAAAACAATCTGATTAACTGGTCCAATCTTAAAAAATTCTTATTACCTCATCCCATGTTAAAACAATCTGATTACCTGGTCCCATGTTAAACAATCTGATAACCTTGTCCCATGTTAAACAATCTGATAGCCTGGTCCCCTGTTAGAACAATCTGATAACCTCATCCCATGTTAAAACAATCTGATTACCTGGTCCCATGTTAAACAATCTGATAACCTTGTCCCATGTTAAACAATCTGATAGCCTGGTCCCATGTTAAACAATCTGATAACCTGGTCCCATGTTAAACAATCTGATAACCTGGTCCCATGTTAAACAATCTGATAACCTGGTCCACTGTTTTATAAAGATGTCTTGTACAGTTATGACACATCTAGCACATCTATCAACTCTGTTCCTGCTCCCTTCTTGTAACAGTTTGGTTACAGTTATGACACATCTATCAACTCTGTTCCTGCTCCCTTCTTGTAACAGTTTGGTTACAGTTATGTCACATCTAGCACATCTATCAACTCTGTTCCTGCTCCCTTCTTGTAACAGTTTGGTTACAGTTATGACACATCTATCAACTCTGTTCCTGCTCCCTTCTTGTAACAGTTTGGTTACAGTTATGTCACATCTAGCACATCTATCAACTCTGTTCCTGCTCCCTTCTTGTAACAGTTTGGTTACAGTTATGACACATCTAGCACATCTATCAACTCTGTTCCTGCTCCCTTCTTGTAACAGTTTGGTTACAGTTATGACACATCTATCAACTCTGTTCCTGCTCCCTTCTTGTAACAGTTTGGTTACAGTTATGTCACATCTAGCACATCTATCAACTCTGTTCCTGCTCCCTTCTTGTAACAGTTTGGTTACAGTTATGACACATCTATCAACTCTGTTCCTGCTCCCTTCTTGTAACAGTTTGGTTACAGTTATGACACATCTATCAACTCTGTTCCTGCTCCCTTCTTGTAACAGTTTGGTTACAGTTATGACACATCTATCAACTCTGTTCCTTCTCCCTTCTTGTAACAGTTTGGTTACAGTTATGTCACATCTAGCACATCTATCAACTCTGTTCCTGCTCCCTTCTTGTAACAGTTTGGTTACAGTTATGACACATCTATCAACTCTGTTCCTGCTCCCTTCTTGTAACAGTTTGGTTACAGTTATGACACATCTATCAACTCTGTTCCTGCTCCCTTCTTGTAACAGTTTGGTTACAGTTATGTCACATCTATCAACTCTGTTCCTGCTCCCTTCTTGTAACAGTTTGGTTACAGTTATGACACATCTATCAACTCTGTTCCTGCTCCCTTCTTGTAACAGTTTGGTTACAGTTATGACACATCTATCAACTCTGTTCCTTCTCCCTTCTTGTAACAGTTTGTTCGAAGTAAGTACATGCAAAGCCAGTGACACAGCCTCCAGTTAATGTAGCCTTAACGTGCTGTTTGCCTCCCATAACACTGATATGGTAGGATGGCATGCAGGGTTTTCTTCCTGTTAGCTAGCTGGATGGGAGATACACCTTTGTGTGAACATTCATTGCATGATATAAGTAATGAAACATACACACCAAAGAGAGAGAGAACTGTATCGTTGACCTGTCTCATATTCTAGATGGTTTATCCTTTTATTCTTTTTTTCTCCATTATTTATGCTATAACACTATAAGCATATCACATAAAATTAGCTACAATTTACATACATTTCTCAAACTATGATGAAGCATCTACTCAACACAGCAGAAGAGATGACAAGTCACACCTATTGCAATGTGGGACTTACCTCGTTGTTCATCCCAGCGCAGCGCCGCTCATGAGAGGTACATGTATCCAAGACCCCTGAAACACATCACATTGAGATGAATAGAGGAATAAATCACAATTAGCAGCAAGTAATAGTTATAGTGATTGATTGATAACAGTAATAGTAATAATAGCAGTAACAGTAACAATAGTAGTAACAGTAATAGAATTAAAAATTGCAATAGTAACAATAAAAGAAGTAATAATAACAATAACAGTAACAATAATACAAGTTAAAGTAATAACAGTAACAATAATACAAGTTAAAGTAACAATATCAATAACAATAATACAAGTTAAAGTAATAACAGTAACAATAATACAAGTTAAAGTAATAACAGTAACAATAATACAAGTGAAAGTAATAACAGTAACAATAATACAAGTTAAAGTAACAATATCAATAACAATAATACAAGTTAAAGTAATAACAGTAACAATAATACAAGCTAAAGTAATAACAGTAACAATAATACAAGTTAAAGTAATAACAGTAACAATAATACAAGCTAAAGTAATAACAGTAACAATAATACAAGTTAAAGTAATAACAGTAACAATAATACAAGTTAAAGTAATAACAGTAACAATAATACAAGTTAAAGTAATAACAGTAACAATAATACAAGCTAAAGTAATAACAGTAACAATAATACAAGTTAAAGTAATAACAGTAACAATAATACAAGTTAAAGAATAATACAAGCTAAAGTAATAACAGTAACAATAATACAAGTTAAAGTAATAACAGTAACAATAATACAAGTTAAAGTAATAACAGTAACAATAATACAAGTTAAAGTAATAACAGTAACAATAATACAAGTTAAAGTAATAACAGTAACAATAATACAAGTGAAAGTAATAACAGTAACAATAATACAAGTTAAAGTAACAATATCAATAACAATAATACAAGTTAAAGTAATAACAGTAACAATAATACAAGTGAAAGTAATAACAGTAACAATAATACAAGTTAAAGTAATAACAGTAACAATAATACAAGCTAAAGTAATAACAGTAACAATAATACAAGTTAAAGTAATAACAGTAACAATAATACAAGTTAAAGTAATAACAGTAACAATAATACAAGTTAAAGTAATAACAGTAACAATAATACAAGTTAAAGTAATAACAACATTTATACAAATAAAAGTAACAATAACAGTAACAGTAATACAAGTATTGAGTCTAAATTTGACTTCAGAAATCAGAAAATATCACAAAGCACCACTGTCCGCTTCAGTAGATATGTAATACTTATGTAAATTTTCACAAGGATATAAGGTTTGTCCGTTCAGTTTTGCTCCAGAAACAAAATGATTATGGATAGATCGACAGATGATCAGACAGACAGACATACCGGTGGTATAAAAACTGTTTAAACTTGGAAAAGCTACACATAGGATGTGCGGACACACATATGAAACACTGAGCCATCACTTATGTCAGTTCACCAATCTTGCTCATAATTGTGATTTTGATGAAAATGAACTCTTACTATTGTGATATGAAGAAGTTAATTGATAAACGTTTCATCAATAGTAGTTTTCTCTTTACCTTGTAGTTGATCTTCCTTGCTTGGGATCAACTGAGTTATCAAAAGGACTATGTAACAGAATGTCATGCCAAGTTCAGTTCTTATCATAAAGCAAAGAAAATGGGGGGAGCCGACTAGACTGGTCAGATTGATCTGTTAATTCATACTGTCTTGTCAGCCATTTGAGTCCTGCTAGACTTGTTTAGTACTTGTTTAGCTACACAAACTTCTTTAAACCTTTGAAACCTTAGAGGTCCTCTTTTGAGGGGGGATCATTTAATTTGTTTTTATGCATTCTTTGAAATGATATATAAATATATATAAATGATATAACCTACGTATTGATAAAAGACAAAACATTTGCATTAAACTGATTAAAATGCTGTAAGGCATGCTCTGACAAGGTATTCCACACTCATTGGACTTATGAATAGCTTCACTTATAACTGTGTTTCTTTTCTACTGAATGTGCGCTATGCTTTCTCAAAACATAATCAATGAAATATTACTTTCAATAATTTGTTTCAATCATGTTTTAAAAACAAATATGTAAAGACAGAAATGTCCCCTCCATTTTTTTGTGTAGTATAAATAGAAGTGTCCAACTAACTCAACACCTATAATGACATCAAGGGGCAAGGGAGAGGTTGGTGTGTGCGTCAGATGTCCATACTGCAGCACTGACAACATCTTGTAGCACCCACTCACTATTTACACTTCATGTCATCAAATACTGAATTTGCTGAGGGTAATTTGTAAAATTAAATAAGAATGTCAATATTTATATCATGTGAAGTGCTCTCTGCAGTTGACAAGGATGTATGTACATTTAAATGTTTGACAAATACTTCTTTGTTACATCAACATCAAATGTCAATATTAATATTTCATTACATTTCAGTTTGAGAAAAACCTTCAGATTCCTTTGTGTTTGAAATTAAGTGGTCGTGCATATATATCAATTCTCTGAAAACAAATAAAATACTGTAAAGAGCAACCTTTTAAAATTGACTGCATTATTTCAACCTACAAGAGATATTGATGTCCTTCAAACACATGTTAAGGTTGTGTCTGGAACAGCTATAAAAAATAAACAACTGATGCTCAATGATTTCTGGGCCATACTGTTGATCACAAACAAAGCTAACGGTTATCATGGGAGCTTCACTACCAGCAGAGGGGGGGGGGGGGGGAGAAACCAATGAGTGCATCAACAATTGCATCTAGACAAGGCTTGATTAACACTCCTCCCTCCCAGCAGCACCGGATCAATTAGTCAGACAATACATAGAACTTAACAAAGCAATCGAGGGAGACCAAACATCAAACATGACCACCGAGTTTGGAAGAACAATTGTTTCTATTTATCAAGTCCATGAAATTGTCAAGTGAATAATTATCATAAATGAACATTTACCAAGCATGTCTTTTACAATTAGAAAGGCTTAAAATATACTGATAACACCAGTTAGAAATAACCTGTAAACAACATTATGATGTTTACCATTCATCTCACAGTAATAGAAAATTAGGTAAACATGGTAACTAGACAGTGATCACCTTCAACAAAAGCTGATAATTTGAAGAAAAAAATCTCTACATTAGTTAATGCTACAAGAATATCATATTATGAATGTCATAAAAAAGGAGAAAATATGTCAACAGTATGACAAACCTTTGGATGCAGGGCTGCTGCCTAGATGTCTCAGGGTTGATAATGGGGACGTTGGGAGCATGCTTTAACCGATTCCTCACGGACCAATAAGATCACACATACACAGCTCCACCAACCAAACTCCACGTTACTCCGCAGCTTAGGTTCCAAATAGAGAAAGCACTCAATAAATTATAGGCATATTGAGAGCACATCACACAGATGAACCTGAGAAGCAAACAGTTTGCAGGCTGTTCCCATCAGATCATCCCGTCCTGCCCACCCTCTACACTTTAGTGTTCATTGTTCCACTTCACTGACTCAGACCCTGCCACCCATTGTAGATCGATGTGAATGGATGTCGCATAATACAAGCATGTTATGAACAATTACATCAACATTTCAAAGATGTGTGAATGTGTTGTACGGGAATATATTCTTATAGACAATGCCTGTGTTCAAAGAGTTCAAAATGTCGCCAAGCTTTCTTGCCTTTGCCAAACAAAGGCCTCATCAGTTCTATGCTAAACTGTTCTCCCCAAACAAAGCAACTTGAAAAATTATGAAAGTTACCATGGAAACCACTGCATCATAAATTTTCAATTGGAACTGCTTTGGTCTTATAGAAATTTGGAGTTTTTGTGGCATAAAAGGGATGAAATCTAACAATGTGCAACAAAGCCCATGCAGCTCATATGAAGCCAGCCAGCACTTGGATAGGGTTTATTGGCTCATATTGATTTTCTCATACAGGTTGCTGGCCAGTCAGAACAAAGAGACATCGCTACACTGGAAACAGTGCTCCAATTGATAAAAGATATTGTCTTTCTATTCTCACCCAGAAACCAACAAAATATCCAATCATTAGTTTCACTTCTCTTTTGCAGTCTTGTTCTAAACTTCTGTTGTTTCCTCAGTCTTATATATGAATAATGGAATGGAAACCTTTTAAAAGAATGATTTGATGGAGGGAAGCAAGTTATCAATCATGCATTAACATCTCATAAATCATCAACAATGATCTGTTCTAGTCAAAATAGCTTTCTTCCAAACCAAATTAATTCAATATTTTGTATCATATCTGAATTAATGGTATGATTTAATAACTTTAACAATTAAGTTATTATAGATAAAATTCATAAGGAGATTGAAGTTGTATCTTCAGTGTTATCTACAGATACCAAATTAATCAAAAGTTTTTATTTTGCAATCATAAATGTAAAAATATAAAATATACAAATTTGTGGTTAAAGTTTATCAAACTTGAAAAAAGACACTATATGAATTTCAAAAAACAAACGAGGCAAAAAGCAATTGTAAGGGTTTACAAGTTCCCCAAAAATCACAATAATGGTTGAACTAAGTTTCATTGGTGACCTCGCTATCAAAGCAGGGTTTAATTGCTTAACAAGTTAGGCATGAGTCATGCAGAGTACAGAAATCAATTGACCGTCAGGATGAAAAGGCTCTTCTAACTGCCCCTAACCCCTCATCTACTCTGTGTCAACAAACTTCCTTCCTCCCTCTCTCCCTTCACCCCTCTCCACAACCATATAATCACCACCCCAATTGACAACGTATGTTATGTTATTGTCTTTACAGGTGCTGCACAGTGTTTGTCATATTGGTTAGTGTATGTTGGTGTTGCACAGTGTTTGTCATGTTGGTTAGTGTATGTTGGTGCTGCACAGTGTTTGTCATGTTGGTCAGTGTATGTTGGTGTTGCACAGTGTTTGTCATGTTGGTCAGTGTATGTTGGTGCTGCACAGTGTTTGTCATATTGGTTAGTGTATGTTGGTGCTGCACAGTGTTTGTCATGTTGGTTAGTGTATGTTGGTGCTGCACAGTGTTTGTCATATTGGTTAGTGTATGTTGGTGCTGCACAGTGTTTGTCATGTTGGTTAGTGTATGTTGGTGCTGCACAGTGTTTGTCATGTTGGTTAGTGTATGTTGGTGTTGCACAGTGTTTGTCATGTTGGTTAGTGTATGTTGGTGCTGCACAGTGTTTGTCATGTTGGTTAGTGTATGTTGGTGTTGCACAGTGTTTGTCATGTTGGTTAGTGTATGTTGGTGCTGCACAGTGTTTGTCATGTTGGTTAGTGTATGTTGGTGTTGCACAGTGTTTGTCATGTTGGTTAGTGTATGTTGGTGCTGCACAGTGTTTGTCATATTGGTCAGTGTATGTTGGTGCTGCACAGTGTTTGTCATGTTGGTTAGTGTATGTTGGTGTTGCACAGTGTTTGTCATATTGGTCAGTGTATGTTGGTGCTGCACAGTGTTTGTCATGTTGGTGTTGCACAGTGTTTGTCATGTTGGTTAGTGTATGTTGGTGCTGCACAGTGTTTGTCATGTTGGTCAGTGTATGTTGGTGCTGCACAGTGTTTGTCATGTTGGTTAGTGTATGTTGGTGTTGCACAGTGTTTGTCATGTTGGTTAGTGTATGTTGGTGTTGCACAGTGTTTGTCATGTTGGTTAGTGTATGTTGGTGCTGCACAGTGTTTGTCATGTTGGTTAGTGTATGTTGGTGTTGCACAGTGTTTGTCATGTTGGTTAGTGTATGTTGGTGCTGCACAGTGTTTGTCATATTGGTCAGTGTATGTTGGTGCTGCACAGTGTTTGTCATGTTGGTTAGTGTATGTTGGTGTTGCACAGTGTTTGTCATATTGGTCAGTGTATGTTGGTGCTGCACAGTGTTTGTCATGTTGGTGTTGCACAGTGTTTGTCATGTTGGTTAGTGTATGTTGGTGCTGCACAGTGTTTGTCATGTTGGTCAGTGTATGTTGGTGCTGCACAGTGTTTGTCATGTTGGTTAGTGTATGTTGGTGTTGCACAGTGTTTGTCATGTTGGTTAGTGTATGTTGGTGCTGCACAGTGTTTGTCATGTTGGTTAGTGTATGTTGGTGCTGCACAGTGTTTGTCATGTTGGTCAGTGTATGTTGGTGCTGCACAGTGTTTGTCATGTTGGTTAGTGTATGTTGGTGTTGCACAGTGTTTGTCATGTTGGTTAGTGTATGTTGGTGCTGCACAGTGTTTGTCATGTTGGTTAGTGTATGTTGGTGCTG
Source organism: Phorcus lineatus (assembly GCA_921293015.1). Taxonomy (NCBI): domain Eukaryota; kingdom Metazoa; phylum Mollusca; class Gastropoda; order Trochida; family Trochidae; genus Phorcus; species Phorcus lineatus. Next base: position 16,312,516 of record OV121089.1, read on the forward strand.
CACAGTGTTTGTCATGTTGGTTAGTGTATGTTGGTGTTGCACAGTGTTTGTCATGTTGGTTAGTGTATGTTGGTGCTGCACAGTGTTTGTCATATTGGTCAGTGTATGTTAGAACAGTTAACATCTTCAAGGCATGCAAATATTTGCTGGAAACAGTTGTAATGGCACATTATAAACATTACTTCTGTCATACCATATTCATTATTACTTTGTTTATCATCATTATCAGCATCATTTATCATCACCCTGTGTAAATGTAAGGTAGATGTACTCTGAAGAGGTTGAAATGAAAGGTAGATGTACTCTGAAGAGGTTGTCATGTAAGGTAGATGTTCTCTGAAGAGGTTGAAATGTAAGGTGGGTGTTCTCTGAAGAGGTTGAAATGAAAGGTAGATGTACTCTGAAGAGGTGGTCATGTAAGGTAGATGTACTCTAAAGAGGTTGAAATGTAAGGTGGGTGTACTCTAAAGAGGTTGAAATAAAAGGTAGATGTACTCTAAAGAGGTTGAAATGTAAGGTGGGTGTACTCTAAAGAGGTTGAAATAAAAGGTAGATGTTCTCTGAAGAAGTTGAAATGTAAGCTAGATGTACTCCAAAGAGGTTGAAATGAAAGGTAGATGTTCTCTGAAGAGGTTGAAATGAAAGGTAGATGTTCTCTGAAGAGGTTGAAATGAAAGGTAGATGTACTCTAAAGAGGTTGAAATGAAAGGTAGATGTTTTATTCATTCAATTTTATTCATATCCAAACCCAACCAAGTCTATCCAAGTCTACCCATTTTACCCAAGTATTATCCTTATTCCCAGTTCAACCATTATTGTGTACTCTGAAGAGGTTGAAATGTAAGCTAGATGTACTCTGAAGAGGTTGTCATGTAAGGTAGATGTACTCTAAAGAGGTTGAAATGTAAGGTGGGTGTACTCTAAAGAGGTTGAAATAAAAGGTAGATGTACTCTAAAGAGGTTGAAATGTAAGGTGGGTGTACTCTAAAGAGGTTGAAATAAAAGGTAGATGTTCTCTGAAGAAGTTGAAATGTAAGCTAGATGTACTCTAAAGAGGTTGAAATGAAAGGTAGATGTTCTCTAAAGAGGTTGAAATGAAAGGTAGATGTATTCTAAAGAGGTTGAAATGAAAGGTAGATGTTCTCTGAAGAGGTTGAAATGTAAGGTAGATGTACTCTAAAGAGGTTGAAATGAAAGGTAGATGTTCTCTGAAGAAGTTGAAATGTAAGCTAGATGTACTCTAAAGAGGTTGAAATGAAAGGTAGATGTTCTCTGAAGAGGTTGAAATGAAAGGTGGGTGTTCTCTGAAGAGGTTGAAATAAAAGGTAGATGTACTCTAAAGAGGTTGAAATGTAAGGTGGGTTTTACTCTAAAGAGGTTGAAATAAAAGGTAGATGTTCTCTGAAGAAGTTGAAATGTAAGGTGGGTGTACTCTAAAGAGGTTGAAATAAAAGGTGGGTGTACTCTAAAGAGGTTGAAATGTAAGCTAGATGTACTCTAAAGAGGTTGAAATGAAAGGTAGATGTACTCTAAAGAGGTTGAAATGAAAGGTAGATGTACTCTGAAGAGGTTGAAATAAAAGCTAGATGTACTCTAAAGAGGTTGAAATGTAAGGTGGGTGTACTCTAAAGAGGTTGAAATAAAAGGTAGATGTACTCTAAAGAGGTTGTCATGTAAGGTAGATGTACTCTGAAGAGGTGGTCATGTAAAATAGAAGAACTTTATTAGAAGAGGTTGAAAGGTAAGGTGCATGTGCTCACAAGGGATGGTCATGTAAGAAAGATATATCAAGAATGGGTTGCAATATAAGGTGGATGTACTCAGAAGGGCCAACTACAAAAAAACAGACAGAGAGCAAGACCTAAGCAATGATGTAATGGTTGCCTGGCAACCACTCGATTGTTTGAAGGAACTTTCAGGGAGGAGTCAGTTGGATTCAGTAGCAAGCCATACCACATGTCATAGCTTTAGTGTCTTTAGCCAGGAAAATTTATTTTTAGTTCTGCCTTAAAATTTGTCTGATGAAACATTATCAGTCACTTGTATGAAGATATCCGCACATTTGTACATTCATTTTAACAATAAAGGTCTTCCATGCTTCAGCATCTGTGTGGTCATGACACAAAATCAAATGATAAATTCTATTTCAATATGGTGAAAATTAAATATAATGGGTAAATACATACATATTACATTAAAAATTATACAAAACAAAACTTTTACAAATGTTGGACAACCCTTGCTCTTGCTCATGCAATAAAAACATTTCTACTCATTGTGTACAAATCTTATACACTATATATATCTTGTATAAAAATCTGTTTATATAATTTGTTTTTCAAATTAGATTACCTTGACATAAATGAAATGTGTAATTCTCTTTAAATAACCAATATCAGTTTGATGACTAAATGATATAGACACTATGGATTGCTTGTTTGTTGTTTTGTATTAAAATAGGAGTGTTTGGCACCATGATAAAATGAAAATCTGTCACACCTGTCCAAATACGAGGCAATCTGTTCTGTGAGGAAAAACACATCAATAAGAGCCCAGAGTGTACATCAGAGACAGGAGACAAGAGTTGTCAGAACACACGAGTGCCTGCTCCTACCTTTTACCAAATTATTTGTCTGTTATTGGTTTTCTTCACGTCCATGACCATAATATTTCGCGATGTTTTATTATTCGCGCATTATGACTTTGCGCGAAAAGCGCGAAAATTAAACCCCCGCGAAATATTATGATTTTACAGTAACAGAGAGAACAAACTTTGCATTGAACAAATCAAAACAACCCTTTATTAGATGAATCAAATGTACCATGGGTCTCAACCAAACCTTGTTCGGTGCAGTTTATATGTTCACAAAAGCTTCTCCCAGCTTCATGACATCATTCTACATATGGCTCCAAAATGTCCATACTAATTGCACTGTTGCCATTGGCAACCCTTCATTGAAAGGAAACTTTAGAAAGCAAACTGGGAGAATCTGTGGAATTTGACGTTATAGACGACTTGTTTCCTGTTGACATTTTCTGCTTGTACTTTCATGACAAACACGCCATTCAGTCACAGACAGAGAAGTTTCAGTTTTTTATTCCTTGAAAAAAGTGAATCCAACTTCACAATTGTTTTCATTGTTTTAGGTTGTGTAAAATATGTACTTTTTTTTTATAGTAATAATCACAGTAGAAGCTCTACATATGTAGACAGTTAAACACTTTGTTTTTGAAACAATAATAGTTCAGAAAAATGTAGTAAGATTCATTTAACCCCAAGACCAATGAATTGTTTTAAATCATTATTCTTAGCCCATCATCTTACTTACCAATAAATCCCTTTAAGATCAACTTTTTGTCATTTGTTTTCAAAGGTATTTTTTCAAATTAAGAGGATGGTTTATAATTTCACATATGTCTGAATAAGGAGATATTCTGAAAAACTTTACACCATTTGTTGAGGATTCGTAACGTTTTTATGTAAAAAGGCAAAACTTTTCTAAGTTCATCACCAATAACGGTAGATTCATCCATTTAAAAAAAAGATGACCATTGTCTATTGCTCTCAGCAACTTAACAGCTAGAAAAGGACACATAGTCAAATATTAAAATCAAATAATATAATCCTTTGGGTCGTGAATATTCGTTTAGACATCATGTCTTTGAAGATTCTGCATGGCAACTTCAATATTCATTGATACTCAACTCAAAGTCAATAAAACTATTGACTTATACATCCAGTTGATATTGACATAATCTCAGAAACACACATCATTTTTCCAATATAAACAGCCAAACACAGACTGGCATCTTCTAAGTCATTCCTCCAATATAAACAGCCAAACACAGACTGGCATCTTCTAAGTCATTCCTCCAATATAAACAGCCAAACACAGACTGGCATCTTCTCAGTCATTCCTCCAAAATAAACAGCCAAACACAGACTGGCATCTTCTAAGTCATTCCTCCAATATAAACAGCCGAACACAGACTGGCATCTTTTCAGTCATTCCTCAAAAATAAACAGCCGAACACAGACTGGCATCTTTTCAGTCATTCCTCAAATATAAACAGCCAAACACAGATTGGCATCTTCTCAGTCATTCCTCCAATATAAACAGCCAAACACAGATTGGCATCTTCTAAGTCATTCCTCCAATATAAACAACCAAACACAGACTGGCATCTTCTAAGTCATTCCTCCAATATAAACAGCCAAACACAGACTGGCATCTTCTCAGTCATTCCTCCAATATAAACAGCCAAACACAGATTGGCATCTTTTCAGTCATTCCTCCAATATAAACAGCCAAACACAGACTGGCATCTTCTAAGTCATTCCTCCAATATAAACAGCCAAACACAGACTGGCATCTTCTCTGTCATTCCTCCAATATAAACAGCCAAACACAGATTGGCATCTTCTAAGTCATTCCTCCAATATAAACAGCCAAACACAGACTGGCATCCTCTAAGTCATTCCTCCAATATAAACAGCCAAACACAGACTTGCATCTTCCACTAATTTATATTTGCTTTATTATATTTTGTGGAAATACTGCCTGTAAGCACTGAAATGCATTTAAAAACACCTAAAAACATGCTTGAAACAAGCTTTTTCTTCACGAACATCCTACCTCCTTCTTCTGACTCCCCCTTCTTAAACTACCAGGCAAAAGAAAGTTTTCACTCATTTTTCAAGTCTATAAAATAAAAACTAACGCAGATAGGAAAATTCTGACGATTGGTACATAAACAGAAATCATTTCCAATATTCTCTTTAAAAAGCATACAAATATTTGCCCCAATACACAAGGAAAGAGACAGGCAACCAATATTAAAAATAACATAAATGTGGAGTTAAAAGACAACTGCACAGAAACTGTCAGTAGTCACAGGAATCACGCATTCTGTTACCAGTAGCGAGTGTGACCACCCTGGGCATCAATGCAAGCAAGTACACGCCTCCTCATTGAAGTCGTCAGGCCTCGGATGATGTCAGCAGGGATCCTGTTCCATATGTTTAACAGAGCTTGCTTAAGTTCCTGCTGGCTGTTTGGAGGTGGCATCAGCTGTCTCAAATGGAGGTCAAGGTGTTCCAAAAGGTATTCAATGGGGTTCATATCTGGTGAGTTGGCTGGCCACGGCAAAACAGTGACATTGGTGTTTTCAAGTAAGTCTCTAACACTTCGGGCAGTGTGAGGTTCCTGCGCTGTTGTGTTGCAATATTAAACTTCTTGGCTGTTGTTGGATGAAAGGAACAACGATAGGTCTCAGTACCTCATCAATTTAACGATTCCCTTGCAGAACAACCAGCGGCGGCGTCATTTAGCCAGAAATTCCTCCCCACACCATGATGACACAGCCGGTGAACCTCTCTAATGCAATTTGGAATGAGACGCTCGCCCCTTTGTAGATAAACTCGAACCCTGCCATTGTACCTGAATAGGCAAAACCTGCTCTCGTCTGTAAACAGCACCTTCTCCCAGTCACGTCGCTTCCACCGGTGTACAGGTGACGGTGTAAACGGGTCAAAGCCATTCCACGGAAGTGGTGGTAGGCTCATATACAAGCCAAACAAAGTCGACGCAGAACTGTTCTTGTGCTTATGACATGACCAAGTGCCGTTGCTGCTGTTGATGTCACCGTTATGAAGTGGTTTCGCAAGTGAATCTGCCTGATGAAGCGATCTTCGGCCGCAGTTATTACCCTCGGTCTTCCCGATCTTGGTCTGTCCTGTGTCTGGCCTGTCTGCTGGTAACGTATCAAAAGCCTTCTGTTGGTGGTTTGGCTGCAGTTGAAGGTTCTTGCCATTTGACGTTGGAAAGCCCCAGTAGTGGAAAAACTGATCAACGCTTGGTCACGTTGAGCTTGCGTAAGTATTCTTTATGTTACTGAATGTCTGCTCTTACCAAGAAGGGTATTTGTGCAACATTGCTGCACGTGCATCACAAATCTTGCCTCAAAAACATGTTTGCACTTGTTTGAAAATTCACAATTCCAGTGGCTGTGTTCGATAAAGGAAACGATGCAGTAATTCGATCATTTCCTGCCTAGAAACAAACCCGTACCAGCCCTCTTATTCTTTATGAAAAAGTATAAAGGAAAACTTTCTGTTGCAAAGGGAGTGAAATTTACACATTTGAGTCTCAAACCTACAAAAATTACATTCTTAACATTTTAGATTCCTATTTTCGGAAAAAAAAGACGACAGAAGATCTGACGGTGGGTACACTCCCATCCCAATAGTTTAAGGGTGGCCAAGACCAAATCTACAAACTTTATTCTTCATATAACAAAGATGTTGTTCTGAAAATTTGAGCTTCCTACGTCAAAACGTTTTGGTTTTGGTGAATCACCATAACTAACATAACTAACCCAACAGTGATGGTTTCATGAAAATATACAAGACAATTTTGTTTTCTTACATGGGAAGATTGTTTTGACTATCTAACAAATTTGGGTATGGAAACCCTGCCTTGCCCACATTTGAAGAGGAATCAACACAAGTCAAAAGTGTAGTGAAAAGTTATAAGGAGGACAGATGATGGACCCTGGACAAAGGGCAATGCCAATAAGCCTATCTGACCTTTAAGGTCTGATGAGCTAAAAAGTGGCATATTTCTTGGTCAGTATGGGGAGAGTTACTCAAATGGAATTTAAGTTTTGAGGGGTGCAACAATTCTGGAGCAAAAGTGATTGTCAGACAGATGACGGACGATTGCCTAAACCATAAATCTATCTGTACTTGAATTCAGTATGATTTAAGAAGAGCAGATGAACAGTGCTGATATGCTGAAGCTAATATGTATATCATTGTGTTTGTGCCAACTGTTGCTTTCCTCTCTATATCTAAAACCTGATACTTTCTCAAAATACAAGTTAATAGAGAATATTCACCATTTGGCAATTTTCCAAAATCGATATCCTTAACAGCAAAACCACATTATGATAGTAAAATGTAAACATTCTCAACAAACATTGAACATCAGAAAGCAAACCTTGACATTTCCTTAAACATACTTGTTTTGATGTGCGTAATCATATACACAGACGGCCAGCATGGTGTTTCTCTAAACTAAATAAAAAAGAAACAACATGATGGTATGGCAACACAAATAACAGTAACACATGAACCAACAACAACAAACCAAGTCTAGTTCATGTTGCATGCTGATTCAACAACATAATTACAAACAAAACTAAACCAAAAACAAAGCATGTACTTACAGTAAAGCAGCTCCACTAGTGGTAGTAAAAGGTAGCTACTCCATCTACTGTATGACTCGACTGTGTCGGACTACTGGAGCTAACACTGGCACCCGCCCACGCTCTGATCTACACATGTCCACAAGGGGGGAGGGAGGAGGGGGGAGGGGGACTGGAGGAGAGCCTGTGAGCTGCATCTGTTTCTAACCAGCTGTACACAGGAGACCATACACAGCTAAGGCAGTATGGGATACCCCTAATGATGCTGGGGCCAGGCAGGGGCATGTGCTTCTCCTGTCTCTTTGTATTTAAGATGTTGAATAACTAGTTTCTGTAATGTTCATAATGGCATCAAATCAGTCATTAAAATTAGAGAATTCTCAAAGAGTTTTTCTGATTTTATAAATCCTAAGATTAAAGCCCATATGATTGTGCTCGTTATAACGAACATGCAAATTCCAAACAACAGATGAACATCTGCATTCATTTATAAAAGTTCCACCTACAAATGTCATTGGATGGGTGGAGCATAAAACAATCATACTTTAATCAACTCTTTTGCTCTGAAACCATTTTACTGGAATTCCAAATACGAGTTTTGAGGAAAAGATCAAGCTCTATTCATTGAATATTTGTTGTTTTTTGTCACACATACTTTAGTAAAAGCAGGGTGTTTCAATATGAGTATTCAGTTGATAGATGTGTCAGTTAGATGTTAAAGCTTATTCAAACAAAGTTGTCATTTAAACAAACAATTCGGAGTGCAAATCTTCTACAAATAAGCAGACAATCAAAGTAAACATGAAGCACTCCATTTAGGGCAGAACATAATACATTTCATCAAAAAGAACAATATTAAACTTATTTTTCTTTACAGCTAGTAAATGTTCCAAACAAACGAAAATGATAGGCATGTGCTATGTGAAAAACAGTTGAATAAAAAACAAATACAATACAATAATAAAGAACCAAAATTTACAAGAAAATAATGAACTGCTAATGTCAATTTAACCCTGACATGTTGTCCTTGATAAGATATTACATGAGTTTTTAAATCATTGGTCATAACGACTCTGATCACATCGGAAACACAGTATTAAGAAACTATAAATAAAATATCTTAAAATCCAATGAAAAATTTGATCTATTACTATGGTTAAAACTTTCAGTAAAAAACCCCATTATCTTTGAGGTAAACAATCTAAGCCTTGTTCATTTGCAGCTGTAAATAGAGCAAATCTGTGAAATGTATAGACATTTGTGTTCCTAAACTCACCGGTCTGAGTGTTTACACAGCAAAGTGTGAAGTCCAAGAAATGCCTCATAGCAAAAACTTGCCATTAATGGTATAACTACCTTGCTTAACACACATACATATCATAAATCTTCTGAAATTTGGTGACTTTAATTTTTGGTCATGTTTGAATTTGAAAAGATAACTATGTGGTGCACATAACAAAATTAAAAAAAGTTTTGTTCAAAAATAGATATATTACTATATATCTAATATATATATATTAACAGTTTAAAGAATTTGTTAAATCCCCGGGAAATCTTTTTTTCCAAGATGGTATATATTCGGGTTTTAATACATGTGTCCATTATCTTAAATCAGGTTTGAACCAGTCATAAAGTTAATAATATGAATAAATCAAATATCATATATCTATATATCTATGCAAATTTGATAATGTACATAATGAGATATATATATTATATAACAGCTAGGTGGATTTTAATCCAGCAATATAACTTCACAGTTCAAATAATTGTCAAGATATACATAAATGTTTGAACATTGATATAATAATCATCTTTACTTTCAAGCAGTTCTGCCTTTAGGGAAAAATAAAAATGAAATGACCTATAAATATTTTGATATATTTTCATATGTTATTAATTGTTGTTCCATTTGCAGAGACACAGTAAATGGTTCAGAGTAAGTGATACATCAAGGATTTGAAAAAAAGAAAGAAGATAGATTTGATACCAAACAAAACATGGCAACACTAAAAATGATTTTGATCTTTTTACTTGGCAAACAAGTTTCTCAGCATGAATACCAGCTTCCTAGCCCAACTGGCTGGTGATCACTTGCACATTTCCACACAGATGTTAAACATGACATACACCCCCCTGCATGAGAGGAAACTGTGTTGAGTTGTGAACTAAATACCTGCATCTCTACATGATATCCATTAAAACCTGTAGGTGTAGAGAAGGGATAAAAAGAGAAAAAATTACCCTGTCTTACAACAAAACTATATTTTGTACAAAATTAGGGAATTATTTTTTACTCAATCAGCCAGAAGATATGAAATTATCTTTAACCTGTTAAAAAAATTGTAACTTAAATGCGTGATGTTTTGTTCTTTAGTTTTCTATAGGTCCTATCAAACCATAATGTCATTTATACATGGTCTATCTTGATGACCTTTCATAATTTCATGTCAAGTATCTCAGTCTAAAGATCTCTGAGAGTATTTTGTGTTATACATAAACACCACCTATAAATGCTGACTCAAAATCAGGAAATCAATAATATCTTTACTTATATTTTTACAAATATATGTCTACCGATATGTAGGTAAATATAGGAATTGGCTCTGTAGCTCATCCGTCTTTCATGATTTACACTCAGTGGTGAATACTTACACGTGGAAGAAATTTCATAATATGCAATGAATTGACATCAGACATGCAATAAATAGACCCAGTGTACTTGTAGACAAGTGATCATTTATTCAAATAACCAGCTACTGCACATGTGATCACTATAAGGATTTTGGGAGTTACCAATTTAATCGTCTTTTATACATAGTTGCCTGGGTTATAGTCTACACAAGTGTTTTCAATCTTTTGGCAGATAGAGGAATTTTGAAAGGGAGGGGATTCACCTAGTGAAAAGGGGGATCCCTATCTTGTCGGAAACCTGGCAGGTTTTCCCCTCCAACCATCAAAACCTATTCCCCCCTCCCTTTGACTATACATCTGTTAACCTTTGCCAGCATTAACAAAAGAAATGCAATATGTGAGAGCTATCAATACACGACGACACATTTGGTCAGTTAAAGGTGCTTGAAAATCCTCAAGTATTTGACTGTTACTGTTGGTTTAGAGATATGTAGTTAGACTCATTTGCATTCGAAAATTTCCATGATAACACATACATGTAACAAAATTCTAGAAAAATTAATTTTCTAGGTAGATTCACCCCTGCCATATACTTATTTTGGGGGGATAATTTAAAACTTCTTAAATTCTGAATAGCTGGTTTTTCAAGATCATTCAAACGTTTAATTGAGGTCGATCAAGACCAAATGTATTAAGTTCAGTCTCCATATAAAATTTATTGTTTGTCTGAAAAATTTAGCTTCCTATGCCTATTGTAAAGTGGCAGTAATTGTTAAAAGGCGTTTGAAGGTTTAAGGATAATGTTTGCCATATTTTGAGGCTTGGGGATGGTCAGGATCAAATGTACAAAGTTTGATGCAAGGTGCAAACTACGAGAAATCCTGAAGTTCTGGAGGAGACATGCAAATACAAAGAGTACAAAGACTACAACATCAGGCAAATATGGACGATATGATAGCTAGCCCATGCTTTATAAACAATAACTAACGATTGTCGGGAATAACAGTTCATCAAAGTTAAATTTATTTTCCAATTCTCGACAGGGACAATCTAATGACGTGTTAAAGAGCCACTCTTGACGTGAGTTGTTGGAGTTGTTGGAGTCATATATGCCAAACTTAATCAATGGTGTCATTTGATCGCGAAGTATCGACTGTTACCAAAAAAACACATTTTAAAGCTTATTGGTATTTTACAGTGACAATATGAAGGTAGAACGTCGCAATTATGATCGAAAACCGGACAGTGGCGCGCGTCAAATATACAAACGTAATTTTGGAGACCTATCTAAAACAGCCAGGAGGGCAGTTATGAGTTGATAGTGTTTGTTAGGTTATATAATTAGATTCTATGTATATTGGGCGTGATATCTACACCTCTGTGCATTTAAAAGGCTGTTTTTAGATTTTCACGGAAAACCAGTATTTGTCATATATATGTCTTTTGGACAGAAAAAGTTAAGATGTTTTGATTTTCTATCACCACATATGACATTTAGGTTCGAATCAAAGATAAATAATATGTTATGAAAATCACTGAGTGGATCTTTAATTAGATTGTCCCTGTTCTCGAGCCCTGACAATGCATGCGAGTATTGAAGGCAGCTAAACAGCATAGCGGCATATCTTGACAGCTTTTCATGGAAAATATCTCAGTGTGAATCAAACTGACACACGTTCCTAACTGAAGTAGAACGATCTTCACAGCAGGTCAACAGTGCCCGTGCCTCCTCTCAGGACTACTGTCGTATTTTCTTGCAGTTATAAATGTGTACGATCTGGAGGTCAAAGGTTAACAGCGCAGCCAATCAGAAGCAGGTGATTAACCAAGTCGGCGCCTGGTTAAAATATCCTGAGATGGTTTCTTTATGGGAGAGACGGGTGTTAACCTTAATCAATTGCATTCTCCGGTTTTTGGCAGGCATTAGGTAACTGAAGCATTTGCTAGGAGATGTCAGATGTTTGTATTTCATCTGCTAAATAGTACTTAGAATTCTGAAGAAGGATTTAATTGAATCAAAGTATGGATTGTGTAAAGAAACACCATGTTTGAACAGACTTCAGGAATAATAAAGAGGCCCGCTTTGTATATAATAAAGGAGAAACGTATCAGGAGCGTGAAAACATTCAGGTCTTCTTAAAGAAATGTACTAGGAGTTCTCTCCATCTTGCTACAAAGATTTTCGAAAACCTTTCTCTCCTGCTCAGGGCTGCGACTTTAGTAAACGTACAGCTGCCTCAAATTCGCCCCAATTACATGTACATAAATGCTGGTTGTATAGGTTTTATAAACACTGTCATTTCCAATCTTTTTTCCTCTGTGTTTTAGATAATTATGATTACAAATTTACGTTTGACTACATTCAACATTAATGTTAAAATGACACGTTTCAGTACATAAAATTTACACATGAAAATTGTCAAGTGAATATAAGGCAACATATTACAACGCATATATTCTATTGTTTAAGCACATTTTAGTTTTCTTGGGAATTTACCATAAGTTTGATTTAATAATAATTATTAATATCTTCAAGAGTGCATTGATCACATGCTAACAGGGGCTCCAACTGATTCCAGGGGAACTGGCCTTGTACTTGGTTAGGAAAAGTACTCCGAACTTTATGCTGTATGGGGAAAATGGTAGATAGCCACTTGCAATCATTATTAAATTAAGAATTGTCTTGTTTTTTGTCGACTTTTGTCAGTAAAATCTTCGAAATTATCTCTTATCATCTTTAAATTACTATTCAACGACAAACTTCTTGGAAAATGTAAACTTAAATGGATTTTGAATATTGAACATATTTTTGACGAAGTTGGACTTAGTTATATTTGGAATTCCCAACATTTTGAAAACCTTAGTAAGCTGAAAAATATAGTAAAATGTTAATTCGAAAATGCATATAAGCAAGTGTGGTTGTCTATTGTCGATAATTCTTCAAAGGGTTTCGTATATAGCTGTTTATCATATTTAGATTTACGGTTAAGTAGATATTTGGATGCTTTAGATCATAAGAACTCAAGAGCACTACTAAATTTTATAACATCAAATCATTACCTACCGATTGAAACAGGTCGTTGGAATAATATTCCTAAACATAAAAGAATTTGTAAACTCTGTATAGGTATAGTAATGACATTGGCGATGAATTCCATTATTTATTTATATGCTCTCATTTCATAAATGCCAGAGTAAAATATCTTATACCTTATTTCTACAAAAGATCAAATGTTCATAAAATGAAGACATTATTTAATAGTAAAAGGATAGGTACATTAAGAAAACTAGCCCTGTTCTGTAAAGTTATCTTAAATGTTTTTAAAAAATGCCGCTAGGAATTATTAACTTAAATACCATCATATCCATCATGTATATCTTTGTTTTATATATTTGCATATCATTTGTTTCATGCCTTCATATGTATATAGGTCTTTCGAATACATTATTGTACATCATATTCTAAACCAAATTGAATATTTTGCATATATGTTTAATGTATATCCCCATATGCCGCTGCTTGCGGCCTGAGTGTAAATAAAGTTCAATTCAGTTCAGTTGATGACAAGACAATTTCCAGGGAGTGGCTTGACCACTTGTTGGCGCAAACTCCGGTGTTGACATAACAACCACAGTCATGTATCCCATTGCAGCCAAAAACTACAGCGTCTTGGATGTGTACAGTCCCTTGATGGAACTCTACAACCAGGATGAAGATGCTTGGCAATGTCCATGCAGGGGTCACAATGACAAAGTGTTATATCACAGAATCACTGGGAACATCATGCCCCCGGGTATTTACGAATCAGTACATTTCTTTAAAGATAGTCACATATATACCAACTGGACTTAAATGTGTTCGGTGAAGAGGAACTTCTGCTTTCTTACAGATAGACCAGATACAACTCCATATAGAACCTCGAACTGCAAGCACGCAAGGTGAACATATTGGACCGTCAGAAGCACCCAAGATGCTCACTAGAAGCAAGCAAGATGCTCACTAGAAGCAAGCAAGATGCTCACTAGAAGCAAGCAAGATGCTCACTAGAAGCAAGCAAGATGCACAGATAGTACCAATAGTTACAAGCATCAAAGATGCACACATCAGGCCACCTTTTAGAAGCACCAAAGATGCACACGAGGCACCAACAAAAGCACCCAAGATGCACACACGTGACCACCAGTTACAAGCACCCAAGATGCACACATGTGACCACCAGTTACAAGCAACCTAGATGTACACATGTGACCACCAGTTACAAGCAACCTAGATGCACACATGTGACCACCAGTTACAAGCAACCTAGATGCACACGTGACCACCAGTTACAAGCAACCTAGATGCACACATGTGACCACCAGTTACAAGCAACCTAGATGCACACAAGGCACCATCATAAGCACCCAAGATGCACACATGGGACGACCAGATACAAACACCCAAGGTGGACACATGGAACCTTTTGCTAAGAACATTGATTCAACTTTGCCTGGTACTTCATCAAGCAATGTCCATTGTTTATGTCACTGCGATGATATCTTAGGAAGTCGTGTATCTTTAATCGTTATTTTGAACAGTTCTGGATACTGGCCCAATGTGCCCTGTTACATTTTCTACTTTGTTTTATTACTTATTTATACAAAAAGTTTGACAATATATTTCATTTTCTCTTGTTGTCATATTTTGACAATTAAGGTTGATTTAAATCTGCAAAGTTTTTATATTTTGTCTTCATAGATTAAGAAAAAACAGGAAAATAATGTTTTGTCCCAATGTGCCCCGGTCTCCCCTACTTGGATATGGTCAGCAATACTTTCCCCGCGGTGTTGATGGCGTTTTTACCGCACCTGTTCGATGAACTGATAACATTCATAACGTGCGATACCAGAAGCTGTTAAACATTCCCTCAGTTATATAACGTCACGTGTTCTCAAATCGTTCAGAGATATGAGCTTCTAAGAACATACACACTGTCATCTGAAGGATATACAAAGCATACGAATGAATAGTTTCGTAAAACACGCTGCAGTAAACTGAAGGGATGGCTGTATGCATGTTTCGCATAGATCATCTAAAGTGAAATGTAATTTCTGAGAGCACTTAAACATGAACCACCTCGACTGGTTCTGCAACGCCTCGGTGTTATAACCCTCTTCTACACTCTCTAGATAAGGGTGGCTAGCTTAGGAAATTTCAATTCAAGAAAATAAAAGTAAGAAAATAATTTCATTGAATAAGCACAATACACAACTTGGCATTATTTTAAAATCAAAACAAATATATTTTTACTGGTCACAGCACCTATCTAAGTCGTATATAAGAAATGTAAATCTAAAATATAGTCAAGAGCAAAATACAGACAATATTGTTTTCTTTACGTAGATGAAAAATGCGAAACCGTTTGCCTCTCCATTGAGTCTCCAAGTTGTGTAGATGACAGATAATAAGATGTGAAAATAATTTTACCT
This sequence comes from Phorcus lineatus, assembly GCA_921293015.1. Lineage (NCBI taxonomy): Eukaryota > Metazoa > Mollusca > Gastropoda > Trochida > Trochidae > Phorcus > Phorcus lineatus. The sequence goes on from OV121089.1 coordinate 16,327,828, forward strand.
TTTACTTTTCCCCTTCAATCGGTCGAACAAAATTGTGTTCATGAACATACATTAGAGAGAAAATTATTCTAACGATTTCTTTAACAAACCTAAAACTTACTAACCCTGTATTGATAAGTAAATCCAACGCGCCCTTTGCACTGTGTATGTTTATAGCAAACGAATTAGTCCGGTGGTTGTTCCTCATTCGTTCTTGACCACGCACGCAGTGGAACAGTGCATGTCATAAACTATTTACACATATAAGGTACGATTGTGACCATGCATTTTATTACCGTATTCATGGTTTTGTAGGCAACCAGACTTGGGTGTCAGGTGCAAACAGGTTTACGCACCCGTAAAATATGTCGATAACTATATCATTTTATCATAGACGTATGAATTTGTGATTATTTACTGTTTGAACTGTTAGAAATACACACGTTTTGTCTCCAGAATCAATCTAACAATCCTCAAACCGGGCGTTTCTAAATCAGAGTAATGTTTCTGTATTAGCCTCCGGTCCTCTCCTAGTGACCTTTGTAAATCACGATCCCTCTCTTTACTCTTATGTTCGAACAGTTTGTCATCCAATAGGATTGTTGTTTTGATTGGCCATGTAAAGTAAATATTCGAATGAGCAAATGACAATGTTAAATACGGTAGATGGAGCTGGTATTTACTATCAGCTGTCCCGCTTGTTCTAATTAAAGTGCCTGCTTGTTACTCTGAAACAATACACCACGTGCCCGGTGCCCGAGATACAGTGGTCAGATAAGACTGACCACGGGCGGCACGGTCCGCTAATTGACTGAAAAATACATGTACTTACCAATCTGACCTCATGGGTTCATGGCAGTATGCCCGGCTGTCGAGTTTCCACTGTACAGACGTCGTTAGATAAAATATGACTTGTGCTATACTTATACCTTATGTCAGGATTTGTCACAAAATGAATCTTTACTTAGCATTTTGTTACAAATATTTGCGACCTCCCCATTTGTTTAGAGTAAGTTAGCTGGAATTGCTGTATTTCCTTCAACGGACTTGAAAACCCCCCAAATTTGTTGGATACCTAATTATCTTTTGAATTAAATGCGACGATTCGATGTAAATATTACAAAATATATTAAACACAGTTATTAATGAAATTTTGTGTTTCCTTAAAATCTTCATATGCGAAAATGCCTATATTAAGGTTCAATGTTGTAAATTATGAAACTTAGATGCAAGATTAAACTAAAGTGAGCCTTTAATAAGAAAGTGCAGTGGTTCTCGGGTGGGCAGTCCGGTCGAATAGAAGGTCGTGCATGTCTTTGCAAAATATTCTAAAACCGACACATACACTTACAAGTATATTCCTGCCATAGTGGATGAGCGCATTGATGGCAAAGAATAAATTATATACACAAAGTACTCGTAAGATATCCCATACGTACTGTTTTTGGTGTGATTGACTATTATCATTCATGTAGAAACAGCACTAGTGTATACAATATGTACAGTAAGAAAAGATTGTTCCAAAACCTACCCTTACATTGCTTTCTGTGGACAATAACTAAATGGTATGAATATCAATATTTCTACAATATACATTATAGGCTGGTGGTGAGGTCAATACCTGTTTTTTAGACTCGATGAAAACATTATTGTAACCGAAGCATATTGTTTTCCTCGGGTCTATGGAAACAGGTATTAACCGAATTCACCAGGGCCTCCTTTCACAAAGCAACCTTTACTAAGGTTAACCTTAACTCCCATCATTTATCATTGCATTAAGGTTACCTTAAGGACTTTCGATCACCTTAGGGCTTTGTGAAAGGAGGCCCAGTCCATAATTGTTTCGAAATAGATACGAAAAGAAAAGAAAAAATTACAGTCATGAACAGCAAATTGGATCAATTGTTCAACACGACGCTCAAATGACGTCACGATAACAATAGCACTCGGAGTGAATATACTTTTTTATTATAAGAATGGATTATATATTTATCATATGAATGAATTATTTTAGTCTTTCTGATTGGCCTACTTGGTCACATGAAAGCATTGGCGTCAAGCGATGTCAACCTGTGTGAATCGCGAGAGGTTGATATAACAATCCAAACACCTCCAGTGGATATAAATAGCTTTCGGAAATCCTGGTCTACCGGAAATACTAGAAGAGTGGTAATCTAAGACCTATTTCATGTAATAAAACAATAATAGATATCAGACTCTGTTGATCCAATGATTTTTCGACCTTGGACATGTAATACTCACCTCGGCTTCGCCTCTGTGAATATCATACGTCCAAGGTCGATAAATAATTGGATCAACCTCACTTGAAGTCAATAATTGTTTACTGTCAACTGACACGTGACCGCTTCTCGACCAATCGGATCGCTGTAAAAATAAGCTTACATAATAACACGCTTTATGGTGCTAGTTGATTGCTTTGTAGTTTGAGATTTAGTTAAGGAAATGGAAAGTTGTTATGGGATGTGTTGTGTTAAGTGACAAGTGACAAACGACCTGGGAACACCTGGGGAAACAAAGTAAAACGATTGCCAGAGTCTGACTGGTCGCGGTGCGAAGAAAATGCAGCAAACAGAAAACAAGTTACATACACCATACACAGATAGTTCAGATGCCGCATCTGTCGGCATGCCCAACAACCTCCTGGTACAATACACAGATAGTTCAGATGCCGCATCTTTCGACATGACCTTTATTTCTTTATTCAATTCAATACTTAAAGGCCACAGGCCTATACATAAGCAAGAATTCCGGACATTGGGTCAGAAGGCCGGCGGTGTTCACTGAACCATAAACATATGATAAATTCTACAGGGTATCAACTTTGACTGCCAATAACTTCGTGACTATTATAGTTAATCAAAATGTATACATCGCTTCTTAAACTTCAATATTCTATCTAAACTAATAACAAATTTCATTATATTCTGTTGAGAGTTTATTGCTTCAAATTCGTATTGAAAAAAGGTACTTTAGCTCCTATGTAGTCATGCTAAAAGAGGTGGAAATTTAGAAATTGTCCGACTTAGTCACCGTTTTAAACTACTTTATAACAAATATGTCTCAAATGTATACATTGGTGCACTTAGAATAATATATCAGGAAACACTATGCAAAAATTCAAATTCCTTACTTAATGATATATTGCTTCAAAATTGAATTTAAAAAGTAGTGTTTTTGACAATGCATGTACCTAATCGAGTTACTTCCCTTAGATCAGTGACCCCTGAGTCCCTTCGCTGCAGCCTTACTATACGTATATAGGGATCAGCAGGGTAGCTTTCAGCATCTTGCAATGGACAACTTTATATGAAAATGTATTATTTGCAAAAACGTAAAACTTGGTTTTCAAGAATATCGACAGAACGGCTTTAATCACAGGATTACTATTATATCAATAGTAGGTACAAAAAAGTCCCCTGTAATTATGTCATTGCCATTTAGATGTTTGTAGTAAAGTCGAGCAATTGTTTTGGTTGGGGAATTATATTTTTTCTTTAAATTACAACTTTAGGTTATGAGGAGACATAAAAAAGAAATAGAGATTTACATAATCATTTATAAACAGACCGGTGTTTCCAAGGTCTTTTTGGTATAGACAAATACGTATATACCTGTACTAGTCATAACACTAATAAGTAGTCTTAAAAGTTGTCATCACAGATCTTAATCATAACATATTCAATTTAGTGTAGTCAATTGGGTTGGATCTGCTTTGACATGTAGAGTTGAATGGGCATTATTCTCCTGGGCTACATTCAAAGTCTTCCCCTGGGAGGTTGGTTGACAGTAATATGCAGCTCTGCTGCCCACTACAATTGATATATCTTGAGGAAAGGTAGACTTTTCCTCAATCTCTTTTCTCACTTTGAGTGCGACAATTTTGGGGTCAATGTCGATTTTATTCATTGCATATAAGTTATCTATCGTTTGTCTAATGAACGTGAACAAACTCCTTAGTCTGTAAGTAAATACCTAGTCCTGCTTCATGACTGTGTATTTAAATAAAAGCCTCTAATACAGTCTAGGTCCACATTAAGCAAGTCTACATATGAAATTAGGAGCCCAAAGAAAAGAATATGTAGATGAAGGAACAGTCAATTATTAAAATATTTCATAGACTAAATTTTAGTCTAGTAAATACCGGCACCTGGAACAACAGGCAGTGGAACTATGGTGTGATGTTACATCGCCGGTATCCGCCCAGCATGTCTCACAGTATGAAGATCGGCTCGCCCCTCGTCTTTTGTTTGGTCACTCGATCAACTCCTGTGACCTATTGGCCATTTTGTCTTCCCCAATATATTCCGTCCAAGATGTCAGTGAAGCGTAGCAGCATGTGGTATGAGACTTGATGATAAACAGGGGATTATTTTGAGCCCCGTTTTACAGTCTATCAGCGTGAGGTCAACTTTGGTACATAGTTCGTAACACATGGGTTTCAATAACTATTTGGATGTTTTTTCAGAAATATAAAAACGAGGCTGGTAATCATATATGAATTGTTAATGTTCTGATAAATTGTTTTTAAATTTTTAATGAGATCGATTGAGTATTAAGGGAAGGAAATAAATTCCATCACTTCGCTATATACAAACTGAAGAACACGGACATCGACATCTAAAGTTAATTCAGGTTATGAAGACGAAAGTTTGAGTGGATAGGGCGTAAATGATTTTTTTTTAAAACTACAATGATACAATCCGGTGTCTCTTTCCTAGTTGCTTTACACAATTAGTTACGCCACATCCAATCTTTACCAGTAAACGACGCAGGACATTAGGCAATCGGGGATCGCTACGTCTATAGTAGACATAACCTTAAGCTGAAGTTTCACTAAAGTAACAGTGATTTTAGACTTTTGTTCATGAAAGGGTATAGCGCTGTGAACCTGACGTGTTGACCTCTACTTACTTTATATTTGCAGCATATAGCTTAACATCTCATCGAAATGCGACCCTGAAATCGATCACTTTACTTCAGTCATGTAGGTAAAAATAATTAAATGTATTATCATCATTACCCAGATTGTGATGGTCTTGTCCTAAGTGAGCAAGCAATTTCATAGATCTATATTTTGTGTGAGTATTTTCAATCATAAATAGGGTAGTCAAAAAGCATAAGATTTTACAATGTACCGATGCACTTTCCTAACAATGGTAATAAACCCTTTATTAACAGGCAATGTAGCATCATGTCCTTCGTGACAATTTACGTTTCCAAATGTTTAAATGTACGCATTGCATATCAGCATTTAAAGTACAGAATGTAGTATTCAATCTATTCTACGGTCTTAGTTACAGAGCGATACACATGAAACTGACAATGGAATTAATTTTTTAAAATCCGTCTTGACTATAATTCCATTATTTAATATGATTTGTGTTTACATCCTTAGCAAACTGTAACAGAATTGGTGTATTCGGTGTTATTAATTCCTCAAAAGAAAAACAGCAACTTGTAGTATACAACACGGACACATGAAACACTTGTCAGAACCTTATTGCACTATATGAAGTGTTTTGAAATCATCAAAGTGGTTTCATTTTTTTCTATCAAAGTAGTAACACCTTGATATAAGTACTGAGTACAAATATGTTACACATGTAAAATAGCTTTTTACATGTCAAAACACCTTTACAGGGAAACATTCTTATACATTCATGTCAAACATATAATACATTTACAAATATACATAAATATTATCTATGTTATCACAATTCATCGTAAAGAAACCAATAATCAGTCAATAAAGTATACAGTACAATTATATCATTTAGATAGAATTCTTTCTTAGCATACCATGATATATAAAAGTTGATAACTCGCGAATAAGAATAGTATTATCAGCATTTAACAGGAGAGAGAATTTTAACCTATTTGGATGTATGAAATAGTAATGAGGAATATGGCTTTTTCTCAGGTCAGCATACATAGGACAAATTAAAAGGAAATGATATTCGTCTTCCAAACAATTTAGATTACACAAACTACAAATTCTATTTTCTTTTGCTATGTTCTGATATCTTCCAGTCTCTATTGCTAAATCGTGCGATGAGCACCTAAAGCGTGCAAATGCATTCCGGAATTTTCTTATTTATATTGAACTCAAATAATACTCTCTGTAAAAATATGATTTAAATATTCTGTAGTAAAAACATTTGCTTGAAAGTGATATTGACGTAGCCCATTCTTGTGTGAAAATATCTTTCAGTCTCTGTTTGACATTTGTTTGAATGGAAATTAACATTTTGGCTCTGCCATATATCCCCATATCCAATTGTATTTAATAACTCCCGAATATTCCTTATCATACAAACTCATCATATCCTAACATTGTCGTGGATATCTATAAGAAGGCACATTTAAAAAGCGAATCCAAAATTCTATTATTCTTGCTTTAGCTAAAATGTGAATAAGAAATCATTCTCCGTATACCATACTACTAGGGGTATTTGACTTCACTCCCAGAAATGTTTTACATGCATATAAGTGTATTTTCTCAATAAGATCAATTTTTTAAATACCCACACATCTGATCCATACAATAAAATTGGAAAATTTTTAGAGTCAAATATTTTGAAAAATGATTTGTAATCAATATCAACAATTTTACTAACACTTTTAAGAACACCAATTAGTACCCTTTTGGCCTGAGTGGAACAACATTTCGCATGCTCTAAGAAGCAAAGGCGATTTGAGAAGTAAACTCGAAGATATTTATATGATTTCGTAACAAATAGCGGCTGACCTTTAAAACACTACTTTTCCTTTTTTGACAGCTTACCTCCGTTTTTGAATACTATAACTTTAGTTTTCTCCATATTGATAGTTAACTCTGCAACATCACAAGAACGTTCTAACTCAGTTATAAGTCGCTGTAACCCGACAATACTCATCAAAATAGAATCATATCGTCGGCAAACAGCAGTAGAAATAATTCTGTCATATACGGGTGTAACTGAACGCCATGAGAAGAGCTGTTTTGAATCATAGAAGCAAATTCATTTATAAACATAGAAAACAGAAACGGGCTTAAAATACAACCTTGTCTTAAGCCAACATTGCAAGTAAAGGAATCTGAAACGTCATGGTTATTCCTGATACACACTTTTACATTGTCATAAATGCATCTTAACAAAGTATTCATCTTAGGACTTACTTATTTCCTTTTATACTAAGACACTTCTCAACTATCGAATGTAATATGAAAATATTATCTACTGTGCTATAACCAGCTCTAAAGCCCGCTTGAGATTCGTCTATTTTATCTAATGTATCTGCCCAAAACGTTAGTCTCTTATTGATGATGTATACGAATACCTTCCCCAGTGTACTTAGAAGATAAATACCTCTATAATTGTCTACATTGTTAATACTCCCGCTCTTATGAATTGGAATAATTATTCCAGTAGTCCAAGACGACGGAAAGTTACCACTGTCTAAAATAGTATTAAAAACTAACTCCAAATAAGGTAACAAAATATCTTCCGAATATTTTATAAATTCCGGTAAAATATTATCTACGCCTGACACTTTGTTTGTTTTTAAATTTTGAATGCTATCTATTATTTCTTGTCTGCTGATAGGCGAATGAAGAATATCACTTGAGATTTTGTCTATCTCAGTAAGCTGATCTACAGAAACATCAATTGTAGAGTTTTCATCGCATGTGGTTTGTATTTCCCTCCCGACAGACGAAAACAAATGTTTGAAATGTTCATACCATTCATTAGTGCTAATATTATGTTTTCTTAATTGTTTTACGTTCAACTCTTTCAGAATTGTCCAAAACTTTTTTGAATTAGTGTTATTTTCGAGCTCTTTCTGTTTATTGCTATAGTATTCTGTTCGTTTCTGCTTACACTTGACTTTAAACGTATTTCTTGTTACATGATAGTCATCTAAGTGTTGTTTGTCTTTATGAATTCTAAATTGATTTAGTCTATGACAACGTTCTGCTTTCAATCTCTTACATTCACCATCATACCATGGACTATCATTACCAACATTTCTAAATGTTAACTTTCGTTTCATACCCTCCGCAGCTGTGCACATGGCATCCACAACACATTGTACACTGTGGTTGATATCACTGAATACATAATCTAAACCATTATCAAGTTATTCTTGCACACTATCTAAGAACAAGTTTTATCTAAATTCACCTGACTTACTTGCATCCCACACAAACTTAAAGCTATGACTAGCGTTATCAGTTATTGCAACATCTTCCCTTTTATGTGTGGTAGGTACTTTCATCGTAAGTGGGAGATGCGCGGACTCTGTGCGTGACTGGATGTCAAAATTAGCACAATCATCAAACAGACATGATGAAGTAATTATGTAATCAATAACGCTTGCCCCCAATGGACTAATGAATGTAAAGTCACCAATCTGGTTATCGGTTCCGCATCTGCCATTTACAATATGGATATTTAGAATGGTACATAATTCTAAGAGAGATCTACCAAATGAATTAACAATTTTATCGAAGGGGAACCTTTTGAGATTAAATTTATCTACTAGAAATTCCCAATTAAAAGAATTTCTCTCTACATATTCAAGGAGATCATCCTCAATAAAATCGGTATCAATATCTGTACTCGCGTTGAAGTCTCCGCCACATAAAACAGTTGCATCTGGATGATCTGATAACATGCCTATTAAATTTTCTTGTAAAAGCTCACTCCCATTTTTACCGACAACTTGTGGCTGGTCATACCATGTAGACCCCTCAGGGTGCACGTATATACAAGAATACAATAACTCATCGACGTTGAAAAGTGTCTTATCAAATATAATGCTAATTGCGTTTTCAGTAATTTTGTACCACTTAATGTATTGTTTAAGACACTTTCTTATTAAAACCACTATGCCTCCCGAAATTTGATAACTTCTCTGCAGGTTTATTGAACGTGACATAGTCTTCAAATATACTATCAAGATCATGTTCATTTACCCAAGTTTCTGTGAGTCCGAAGACATCAAATGTTCAAATGACAAATTCGTTATCGGTTAGCTTTGCTGCCAAACCAGAAACATTAAAAAATAAAGTGACCTACGACCTACGACCTCCTAGTGCAATACACAGATAGCTCAGATGCCGCATCTTTCGGCATGACCTACAACCTCCTAGTGCAATACACAGATAGCTCAGATGCCGCATCTGTCGGCATGACCTACAACCTCCTAGTGCAATACACAGATAGCTCAGATGCCGCATCTGTCGGCATGACCTACGACCTCCTAGTGCAATACACAGATAGCTCAGATGCCGCATCTGTCGGCATGACCTACGACCTCCTAGTGCAATACACAGATAGCTCAGATGCCGCATCTGTCGGCATGACCTACAACCTCCTAGTGCAATACACAGATAGCTCAGATGCTGTATCTATCGACATGACCTACGACCTCCTGGTACAGTACACAGATAGCTCAGATGCCGCATATTTCGGTATGACCTACAACCTCCTAGTGCAATACACAGATAGCTCAGATGCTGTATCTATCGACATGACCTACGACCTCCTAGTGCAATACACAGATAGCTCAGATGCCGCATATTTCGGCATGACCTACAACCTCCTAGTGCAATACACAGATAGCTCAGATGCCGCATCTGTCGGCATGACCTACAACCTCCTAGTGCAATACACAGATAGCTCAGATGCCGCATCTGTCGGCATGACCTACGACCTCCTAGTGCAATACACAGATAGCTCAGATGCCGCATCTGTCGGCATGACCTACAACCTCCTAGTGCAATACACAGATAGCTCAGATGCCGCATCTGTCGGCATGACCTACGACCTCCTAGTGCAATACACAGATAGCTCAGATGCCGCATCTGTCGGCATGACCTACAACCTCCTAGTGCAATACACAGATAGCTCAGATGCTGTATCTATCGACATGACCTACGACCTCCTGGTACAGTACACAGATAGCTCAGATGCCGCATATTTCGGTATGACCTACGAACCCCTAATACAATACACAGGTAGCTCTTGTCAAAGCGGAACATTTGCATTTATTGTGTTTTCGAAACGGACCAAAGACAAGGCAGGTCGCATATTGAACGAAGCTAAAAACCTAGATCTGGGCACATACGTCTTGCGATGACGCCATAAAATTCGCCTTTCACTAATTGAATTAAGGTAGCTCTAACTAAAAAGGTGACATACACGTAAAAAACTTACCGATGTCACTTATATATATATATATATATATTAAAAAGAAGAAGATGAAGTTGAATTACATTTGGCAAACGTTTTCAGCTCAAACGTTGTATTGTAAGCAACATTATGTTTTGCCATTTAAGTTTGGCGCATATTTACGAATGAAATATGATTCTTTCAAAAGTATATATATGGGTCATTTTCAAAATTGGTAGCACTTTCATTTGCTAAAAGGGGTAAAAACAAACTCCTCAAAAATAGTAAACTTTACATCATTAGAGATTAGCAACCACCAGATTATTACAAAATAGTAACAAGCAGGCTTAAATGTACTTACTTACCTTTTAATTGATGTATAAGTAATTATAGGTATGGAAGATGTCCTGACCGTTACGGATTCATAACCAGAGCAAGGATTTTAAAATATGATTTAGAAAAATCTTTTTACAGTGCCATTCACATCTTCTACACTCTATAGTTATAACTTGATGGTAAAAATTGTCAACAGGAATCATTAGAATATAAATTCGTACCTTTCAGTAGCTTAACAGAAAATAACAGCATTTTCAGAAATAGTTTTGTGTTTATACTCTTTAGAAGGAAATATTAATTAAAATAAACATCTGGTGCTTAACCCATAACTTGTTTTAATGACATCTATATTAAGAAGATTGTTTCATAGATCCTTATGTATTATTGAGAGCAGTTAATTAAGACCAGTAACGGTTTGAACAACAGAGGTAACGGTATGGACAGGAATTGTAACGGGTTGGACATAAATGATATCAATCCAATATAACATGGATTTCATTAACTTTTAAGTAACAAATTAATATCATTTAGCTTAAATGCTTACCCTAATTTGGACAGACAGTGAAATTTGAATTACAGATGGTGACATTTAACAAACTTGACATATTTTCTTCAATGCCGAGGTAACGGCTTGGACATTTCTCATAATTTCAATATGAAACTAATGAAGAATTTGGTCTTTACAAGATATACTGAAACAACTTATAAGAAAAATTAAATAACACTATCATGATAAAGGAATTACTGATAACTGAATGAAATGTGCAGATGTAGATAAAATGAAATGTATTGTAACGGTCGTGACATTTTTGGTAACAGTTAGGACAAAGCGTAAGGAATGAACCTTTTTGTCTTAAAAAGTTTAAATAAAAGAATTCTGAAAGACAACGAAACAACCACAATAATGCACAAATAGTCACACTTCACCAGCAACTGCATAGCTATTAATTACTATCAGTAGATATGGTACAGTGTAAGTTTTAAAGACATATGATTCTTTCAGTCATTTGGATACCTTTTGTATTTGTCAGTTGAGTAGTAAAAGGGAAATTGTAACATACATTTACAAAAATGCACAAGTTTTAGCAACACATAAAGCAACTAGGAAAAGTATTAATAAATTTTATGATCATGATCACATTTAAAATCAAAACGAAATCCTAAAAGGCTGAATACAATCAAGTTGATTTGCAAATGATTTATGTGTGAGTTCTTAACAACTCATTCTCAAAGTATATGACATAAATTGGTTACATATCAAATGCATTTGTTTTTCCTGAACAATTAATAGGTCTTTGACCTTCTTTTGACACTCCTCAGTTTTTCTTTCTCTTGATGATTGGTTCTTTTTTGTGGAAACAGTAAGCTATTCAACTGATGCCATCTTAAGTTTTTCATCAGCATTTCAAAACCATTTTGTAATAAAATAAGAAATACATGTTAAAAATGAGACATTGATAGGTAGCAATCTAATTTCATACCACAACTGCTAACTTGAATAAAAAAAGAAAGAAAATATTATCATGTTGTGTTCATTATGTATTGGGATACTCAGACATAAAAAGTTCCAGACCGTTACTGTACAATCTTGAAGATAGTTTCAAATAGGGTTAAAATTTAAAAAATCACATAAAGCATTCAAATAATCATTTCCTTTTATCAACACCAATATTGACACAGACTCATACTACTTTGAGATGTAATTAGAAACATAGTAATACAAAATTATGAAGAAAAAATTCCAAACCGTTACATTAAATTGTCCAAACCATTACACCATTTTCTTATCATTGATCATATAAAAAATATGAACTAATATAAGAAAATATGTTTATTCTTTTGAAAAATAGTATCGAAATGATAAATTTATGCAATAGGCAATATGTCACCTTCCAAAATATTCTTTGAATAAAAATATATTCTATAAATGTCCAAACTGTTACTTTTTTTGTGTCCAAACCGTTACACCAAATCATTCATCTTAAAGCAACTACATCACAACCATTTTGAATAGTAAATGTATATACTCAAACAATTATCATTTTTGAAAGAATTTTGATTTTAAACTTTTCTTAATTTAAAAAAAACAAACTTCATTAGTTCTTGAATTTCCAAACAATTTTGTCCTGACCGTTACTAAAACTGTCCAAACCGTTACCTTACATAATCGTAACGGTTTGGACAATTTTCTAATAATCGGAAATAAAATACAGAATGATCCCTAAATGATATCAATTTACACACCATCCACCTCTTCCATTTCTGGGCAACAAACTATTGTGTTCTGTGAAAAAAAAGGAAATTAATTTTATACAAAAAACAGTCGTAACGGTTTGGACAATTAAGGTTGAGGAATTAAATTCCTACCAACTTGATGCTATCTTATTTCTGCAAAGTATTGCTGAATCTCTTTATTTCATATCCTAACACTAGCACAGGATTTAGATCATTCAGAAACAGCAAGTACAGATGCAGTGAAGCTCAATGGGGAAATTATTGTAGGAATTTTATGTTAATGTAATGGTCAGGACACAAAATTTACGGACAGACATGTTACACATTGTAGATTTTTTGTTTTTCAAGTTAATGAAAAATCAACTGCACTGATGAAATAAATTATCACTAATGATAAGCATGATATGATAATATTTGTTTCATAAGGTTTATTTATACAGTTTTTGTGAACATATATACTATGACCGTCACCTCCGGACAGAGTAAACCTGTCAATTTTGACCCTAAAATGTTATTTTATCAAAACTTTAAAAATGACAAGAATAAATCTTTATTACTAAAACTGACCATTTACATCTAAATATTCTTCCTAGAAACTAAAAGCCCATTTAAAACAAGTATTTAAAAAAAAATCTTTATTGGACGGAAAATGACACCAATTTTGAAAACGACCCATATATACATGTATATCGTAGCTTCACATGCCTTCGTGAATTGCCTTGTTGTATATATTGTATATGACCTGTATCAATGTCTCCCGAGCTTGTGAGTTTGACTCTTTGAACATTTGTAAACCATGTTCATGTTTACTTAGTCAATTTGAACAAACACAAAGAGAAATAAGAGGCAGGAAACATTATGACTAATGCCGGAGTTCAACTATAAAATAATTGGGCTTTGATATTGCGTGGTTACCCTTGTTTCTCGTACTGACTGATACAATACCCGATAGCAAAATGTATTGTATCAGATATTTTAGGTCAATGTCCAAAAAGACCAATCTCTTGATGACCTTCATCAACGTCAATGGTCCATCGATCTTCTTCTTTAGTGGTGTTGTAGGCCTACGTGTATCTGTTAGTTTTATGATAAGGTATTTGATCATCAAACGCGCAGCTAACCCCTAGTGACCTGCAGCCCTCCTGTGATGGTCGCGGAGCTCGTGTTGGTTATAGGTCGCTGATGCTCTGTTGAAGAACAGATGACGACAGACTGACTGCAGGTATCAAAGAGCCTGGTCTAGGGAGAAATCCTTATGCTCTCTGTGCACTGGACAAACAGAACACACATGTCTCACTTCAAGATTAAGTTACATGGCGCTCCCTGAAGGACTATACTTACCATCTTTGAAACCACATAAAAGAAAAGTTGTCTGATTGTCTTTATTTAAGAGAAAAAGCTAATGTTAGATTTATATTGAGAGTCTGATGCATCATAAAGCTAGATATTGCCCTAAAGAACCTCCAGCGACCATTACTGTATACACTGTTAGTTGAACTACTTTGTGCCTGGACGTACGACATGCCAGGTACTGGCACCAGTTCTTCTTTGCCGCCGTGTTTAGATGCAGCCACAGACATCTCTGTCCGAATGCAGATCTTGGTCAATTTTACAACGGTTATAATAGATTCGTGCCCACATCACGCCCATACACAACAATAGGGAATCGTTTCTGGATAACAACTTATTTGTTGTGAACTTACTAGGAGCTGTACCTTCCAAATTCTTTTTGTAGGGAATAATAAATTTGGATAAAACTTTACCTATAGGATAGCGACATGTTTAATTATTTAATATTATATAATAATTATTATATTATTATTTATTGAATTAAAAAAGCGGTTTGTTATACAAATGGTAATTGTCTTATTGAGGTGGCAGATGCAGTCAAGTTGATTGGAGCTGAAAGGAGGGTGCCAATGGTGAATAAAGTAGAAACAGAAGCAAAAGGCGAATACTTAAAACTCATAATGTTTTACCTTGAAATCACCCTAGCCTGGAAATAATCTATTTGGTGGTAAGTCTCAACTTGACAAGATTTTGATCAATTGCATAAGAATTTATCTTCAGATACTCAGATATGGCTATCCGGGTTTGTCATCGACAGAAAGGGGCTATTTCATAGAAGGTAGTCACAAACACTTGGCTAGATCGTACGCTGATTGTCGGATCCCTTCTTACGTCACTCATCAGACCCATTTAGTAATGCTATGTTACGACCGTCCTGTCCAAATAGCATAACAGACTCCGGGTATACCAGCTATTGACAGTTTTCATTGCCGTTTATCACACCATTATTTCTTTACCCTGCAGTTTGATTTAATGAATGGCGAATGTTGATGAAAGTTCAATAGATAAAAGGAGAGTAGCAAGAAACAACTTGGATATACAGTAATCATTTTAATGACAATTAGGGGCATTGTGACCGGGCTCTAATAAAACGAGAATGGTATAACAAGGTTACTGTGTAATTCAGTTAGTTCAATTAAATATGTAGGGAAAAGGAAACTGTCCAACTGAATATATTGCAACATAATCCTGACGAACGTATGTGTTGCGAAATTGTGTCATGTTGACATGTTACAATGATCCTAACTAATGGAACTGGTCGCGTAACTATTACACAGCTCACAAAAAGTACCATCTAGGGAAAATGAGTGTTTTTCAGAGAATATTTCGTAAGACTTCGTTAATCGTTTTTTTTAACGAGTTAGCTTTCTGGTTATGTTTAATTACTTTGATACATTAGTGTCATTGGGACATGACGAATGCTTCTAGGGCTTGGCAAAAAGTTCAGTGACCAGATAACTTCTTTTATTACCTTCTATCATCAGTACTCATTTTTGCAAATGAGACCTGAAAGGTCAGATGGTGTAGCCTATTGTCCGTAAACGTTTCACATAGATGGTATAGCCTATTGTCCGTAAACGTTTCACACAGATGGTATAGCCTATTGTCCGTAAACGTTTCACACAGATGGTATAGCCTATTGTCCGTAAACGTTTCACACAGATGGTATAGCCTATTGTCCGTAAACGTTTCACACAGATGGTATAGCCTATCGTCCGTAAACGTTTCACACAGATGGTATAGCCTATCGTTCGTAAACGTTTCACACTTTCGACTACTCCAAAAGAACTGCAGCACCTCCACATTGGAATTGAATGAGTACCGTCCATCTAGGCGATCCATATATGTAACTTTTTAACTTTTCATAATAACGTTTTCGTTAGCCCTTTCACCCTTACAGGCCTGTAATCAGACATCAGACTCGTTAGTGTATTTGTCTGGTATCCTAGGGGTGGGGGGAGATAAATTGGACTCACTATAGATTTACTATTATTTATTTTGACCGCCCCAAAACCAAGACGAGTCGGCCTGAGCAGCTGAATTTTCAGAACATCAACACCTTCTCACGGAAATTAACTTTATTTTGGATTACAATAATTCTGAATGTAATCGACTAGTGGAGTTCATAAACTTTCAAATGTGCCCAATTTTGAAGCTGCATCACCAAAAAGATACACACTTTCATTTGCTTAGGCATAAACAGAATCAGGAGCTGACCCTTCATGTTGCGTATTGGTGCTCAGCCATTAGCTTTCCCAAAGTTGCAGAATGCGTATGGGTACATTGGAATGTCTGGGGAGCAATTGAACTTCTAATCTGAATATTGTGGCAAGCAGAGAGCTCGTCAGTGATGTTTGCGGTTGGTTTCTATCACTCTTTATCATTTTCATAAACCCTGGAGTTAAAGTGACACAGTATGTTTCATGAATTTTGTACAATGTGGCTTTAATACAGCCAAAATATCATATAACCTGAGGAAAGTTCAAAACTAAAGTTGCATCTTTATCTCTTAAATGACATTGACTTGTTTCTGACTGTAATCGACTGCTATTTAAATGTAAAGAAACCGAAATTAATCATCTCATGTACATGTATATTAGTTAAAAGACCTACTTAATAATATCAACGTATATTTCTAGCCTTTTCTGTCGTAAATAAGTTTCTAAAACAACGTTTGAGTCATTGGCAGGAGCCATTGTCCGGTTTTCGATCATAAAAGTCGACCTTTCCCCATTTATTGTCACTGTGCTTACTGATAAGCATCGAGATGATACTTTTCAGAAACAAACGCTACCTGTTTTTCCCTGTAGGCATTATTAACCCTAACCGATGAAATAACATTTATGCAGTTTGCCATATTGGCCCCATCAGGTTAGGGTTAATATGGAACATTCCACTTAGCTTATAGGGTGAAGGTTGTTAAACTTAGAGCCACTGGTGCATGAAGATGTTTTGATAAGACTGTAGGCATTCTTCCATGTAGGCATTAGTGAACGCCACCCCCCATCAATATATACTGTACCCCTTTAAGGCAAGGTAAATCATCTACAGACAGGCTGACAAAAGTAACAACACAAGTTTAGGATGTTATAAATATAAAATTTGCACCTGTGTAATTCAAAGATACTCAATTTACAAAATGATTTTTCTCAGGCAGTATAGGAAACTTAATTGGTCATGAAAATTAATCTGTAATTTGAACTGGCATATGTGCCCTATTGGTTAGTTTGCTTGGTTAGAAACCAGAAGGTTGTATTGATGTTATTATTTGTGAATAGTTGGATCCCTTCACGGCAGTGTGTAGTGTGTACCCCTTGTCCGTAGCAACCGACAGCTCATTTTATGACTGCTTCATACTCATGGTCAGTTTGTGATCAATGTTAGAACACATTTGCCATTGAACAGGCTGTATGACCTTAATACGACAGATACCTGATCCCAGAGTGGGAACACCATCAAATCTGTTGTTTAGGAGGTGACTGTTTGGTCCTTGTCACAACTATCAGTTGATTGGATAATCATGGTGACATTCAAGGCTTGGCTCAAGTCTAGGATTTGACTCAGGTCATTCAAGAAGGTCTTTTAGTTCAGTGAACTTAATGTTCATTGAAGACATGCTTCATACTTTTGCAAAATAAAAACAACATTGTCATTAAGAAAAAAGTCAATTTAATTTCACGATGTAAAGATGCATACAAAATGTTTGAATTTCTTTACAAATATCTTGACATTGTCTAAGAGAGGAGAGGGTGATACAAGCAGTGATACAGAGTGAGGGGGCAAGTAAATAAGGAAGCAACAGTACTGACACGACACAAGGTAGGTGGATACATACATACATACATACTCAATCACTCACATAGAACCAGTCCATGGCAAGGCAAGGGGAACTTAGATGCTTGTAAACAACAAACATTTTGGCAACTGAGAAATAATCGCCATTGTATTTTCTTATATGATATGGTCCATGTTTCAATCTCCTAGTATCATTGGCTTGTGTGTACCTAACCTTGTTGTGATTGCTCCCCACATGCAGGATTCACATAGCTTGTACTCTATACAATGTTAATGGTAGCAGCATCTACAAGGAAATGTCACTTCTGTGTAATTGAGAAGTTTGGGATCCTTGAAAGATCCAAGTTGGAAATCCTTTATTTGTTCTTTACAATGCATGACATCAAAAAGAATAAATAAAATAATGGTTCTTTTATAGACAAGACATCAATATAAAATGTTGAGAAGGAAGAATGACGAATGCAACAACAAACATTTCCATTCCACAACTCCATTGATAAAAGCACCATTGACACTAGCATGACCTGTTATGTGCAGGGTGACAATAGCTCCACGCTAACAAGCTGCAGTGTCATCACATCACTATTATGAAAATACATCCCTTACAGCTGAGAACAATATATAGCAAAATACTCATGAATATGAACAAATCTGTCTTACAGTCATCGTCAAAGTGATCATTATTGAGAAAATATGGGGTTATTTAGTTATTCCAAGAGTGTGAATGCAAATACTGCCCTAAAAATTCCAATTTATAAAATCAAAATAAAGCACAACAACTGAAAACTGCACATTAAAAGCTGAATAAAACTAACTGCATATTTGGAATGTAGCCTTTTGGCACTCCATGAACATGAATCATAATTAGGTCCGCAAGTATAGAAGAATGTTTCATGCTGGTTTTTTTTGGGTTGGAATTTCCGTGAATGTTTTTAATACTTACATAGGAAGAATGAATTTATCATTATTGTGGAAAAACCGCTAGCCTAGTGACTTGTTGATGCATGGATGTTTGGTGCAGAAAGTAAGGGGTGAATACAAGTATTGCTGATGAAGGTGGTACTGTGGGTGAAGTTCAACAACTCGTCTATTTCAAAACAACAAAACTAGGCATTCAGATCTACTAGTTGTCTTAACAACCTTGCATCTTCTGGATCTTAACTTCAATGACTCCCTTTCTTTATTTGTAAATATTCTATTGCTTTCCAATAGAAATAGCTGAATGAGGAGAAACTAGCTGTACATACAGGAGAGATAAACTTAACAAGGGTGTGAGAGCACTAGTGAGTATACTGATTCCACACACATCTCTTGAAGAAGTGCTACGTTGATGACAGACATCAAGGCAAATTAAATTTGTAGTTAATGTACTTGTCTTACTTGTTTGTTTCTAAAGCATTTCTTGGAAGACTGAATGATTTGCTAACTGAACACATGCAGGTTTGATGTTGTGGACAGGTTGATCAATGCTCCAAGCCACCAGTAGAGGTGTGGAGGTATGTAGAGAATCTTGTTCCACTGCGTCCTAGACACCTCTCCAGTCTCCAGCCACAGTTGACACACCACACGTCCACCAGTACCACTAGCAGCTTAGCTAAGATTCACACACTGCCACGCTGTCTTCTCATATTATTCCCAAACATTTGCAGGTCTATGGCATGGATATTTATCACAAACTTTCTTACTTGGTTATATTGATGTTCATTAGGTACACTTAAACACGTAACAAATTTCTGTTAAAGAAGAGTGTTATGGAAGATGAAAAAAACATTTCCAGTATGACAATTTCAACAAATTAACATGTCAGTCAAATATACACCACAATGACAATACCCTTGACGGTTACAATAAATCAAAACATTAACAAAATGAATGAACATTTTGTTTTGATCTGACATTGATTGCACTTGTTGGAATTCTACATACAGGAATACTGAAAACAGTCTGAACCAAAAGAGCTGTAACTCAATGAGTTGTTTTCATTGAGACTTGTGTATAAAGACAATGACTAGCCATCAGCCTATATGAGAGCAGGGTTTCGATTGGTCCATAATGAGTTGGATGACAATTTTTCAACCAATCTTGCATTTTCTGACAACAGTTTGAGTTAAAATCTGAAAAAGGAATTATATACAATGAAGTAATGACATATTTTGCATTTTGACAAATTCTATATAGCAAAAGATCTGGAGCAATTTTTTAAACATGAATCATGCAAACATCTGAGAAAATATCACCACCTCCCTAAAGATTGTACATTTTTGCATAAACACAAATTAACAGTGCTGAATATATGAACTGCAAAACACACATAACTCAGCATTTAAAAAAAAGTTACAATAAAGAAAGAAAGAAACTAGGTACAAAAGATATCCAAAATCTTAATTTAATCTCTTACAGAAAGGGTAATTTGGGTTTAAGAGGTTTTTAATATAACGATGATTGGTCACATCAAATTCATACTTTTTACTATTGAGATCATCAATATACATAAATAGAAAGGAGTATGTGTCACAGCTAATGATTCTTCAGTTTACAAGAGCAGGATGACTGAGGACGCTGGGTGGACAATGGGAGAACCCTGACCTGGCACTGACCTGAAGGAGCTGTGTGAGCTAGACGTCGTGCGACTTGACGTCCCCATTCTGCTGCGGCCCCCCCTTCTGAGTCTCCATCTCCTTCTGCATCTTCTGCAGCATCTCCTGCATCCGCCGAATCTGGAGAAAAACACACTTGCATCATGTCACCTGCGCAGTACAGCAACGGTTGACTCTGTGTTCTTCGTTACTTGTCATTAAGGAACATCAGTTTGTAGCACACATAATACTTATAAATGTTAACAGTTAGTAAGTCTTAACCGAAACTGAAGTCATAATATATGCCACTTTATAGCCTGTTTTAATTAGGTGCCAATATGCCATAAACCACAAAGCAATTGTAGCTAAAAGCTAAATATTCTTGCGACAACCTAATTATGGGCAGTATATGGGTTTTAGGATTAGCTCTTAGGGCTCTGATCATATGACCCCTGGTGAGCGACTGACCTCTGCCTCCTTCTCGGAGAGTTGCTTCTCCCGGTCCGTGAGATCCTTCTCCTGGCTCTCTGGTCTGCGAGATTTGCTGCAGAGACATGAACGCATTTGACATAAACTTGGGATACAGCACCACGCTGGGGATCAACCAGTCTGTTTAAAATCGACTATATCCTGAGGAATAAAAGTTTCAAAATATTGACTTTATTGAGATTCAAACTTGTTTTTTCAGTAGGTCTGACTGCAGCCATACATAGCACACAATTCTCATGTAAACTCAGTTATCCAATCACAATGCCTCCGGCAAAAGCATTCAGTATCAGTAGCTAGGGGCCAGTAACTTTCGTAAGTCATTCTTTAACTTGACCGCCGTCACTGTTCTTTTAAACTAATGACTAATGGTTTTGTCTGCACCAAACTGGTGTCAGAATGTGCATTACCTAAAGCTGCGGTCGGACCTAGTGAAGAGGAAAGCCATAAACAGAACAAGTCCAATCTCGATAAAGTTAATATTTTGAGACTTTTATTCCTCTGAACATGGTCGATTTTAATTAGACTGGGAATCACCTACATTACACAACACAATGAACGTTGAATTTTTTTAAGCAAACCTTGTTAAATTAAACTTTTTGGTATCTTCATTGTTATTTATAAGAATGTGATTAAATAATCTTTTTCTATTTTTCACATGATTATTAATTACTTTTAAACAAAACTATCTGAAAAATGGTATGTGAATCTGACTTTACTCTTTTTTCTATATTCAGATGGCAATCTATTTCTTTTGTTAATTAGGATTTTTATGTCGACAATCAACAAGTATGAATCATGAATCACTACTCCAGTTTTTCACTTCAGATGAATATTAGATAGTTTACTATTAGAGATGTTGAGGGTATGTCAATAAAACTACAGGTAAAATACTGTGCAGATGAGAATGGACTGATGAGTTTTGGTGCTTCATTAAAAATTTGTTAACTAAAATGAAGTAATTTGAATAGAGAAAAACCCTTGATAATGAAGTATTTTTATAAGAGAAAAACCCTTTATCCTATCACAAGGTAAATAATATATTCAATAGTGGATCTAGTCCCGGCTGCTGATAACAACATGTCAGATAAATATGAAGTACGTCTTCTTAGTGTCCTCAATTGTTGCCTCAAGGCTTATTTGTGGGGTTGGGCTGCATGAGCATAGCGTATAGAAGCTGACAAGAGCAAACATGTGAATGATTCAAAACAAATATATAACATTTTACATCTTAGGTCAAGAATAATATACAAATGAAAACAAAATTCCATAAGCAACTTAAAGGCATATTACTTAAATGGCATACAACTTGTCTTATATGTAGACAATCATGCAAACACTCAATATGCAATAGCCAAATTATGAACGTTTCATAATTGATTTTTAAAAAATTTCCGTGGATTTTTCATCACATATGATTCTAATTTATGCATTCCATAACCCCTTCAAAACATGCCAGGCAAACTTCTAAAAAGTTAATGCTTAAAGAATCCAATAATGATATCTGCATTTATATTGCTCACATTTAATGCGATTTTGTTGAGTCATGTAATTGTGTATTCCACAAATCTAATGAGTGCCAACATAAACACTGTTATTCTGACAATACGATCTTTCTAGAAGTTTGCCCTGTGATCCATGTACCGGTAGCCCTGGATGATGGAGGAGCGGCTGATGACACAGAGGTTAGTATGATGGGTATGATGACGATATGTGATGACTACACTGATACAACGCCACCTGGCTTACCATAGATATCAACGGAGAGGGACAAATGTAGCCACACACAAAACCAGAACGGAAAGAGAAGCAAAAATAGCATTATTATGGTTCATAAATTCAGTGTTTACACATTGAAATGAAACGTCAAATTAAAAAATCTAAGCAAGAAATGAAGCAAATTAAAATTCAAACAACAAATCAGGAGAAGCAAAAAGCAGAACTTTCCAGTTACCAATATGAAGACTGAATATATTGTTTATACCTATTAAGTGTTTGTTTAAGACGACTATGTCCGTGTCTCAAGGTCGAAGAATTTCACATTTCATTTTCCACAGTGGAGTGTTCCAGAGAGCCCGAGGTATTTGGTGCACGAAGACTAGCTATATTATATAAGCTATCAGTGAGCTGCCATGCTGGTGACTACCTTTCTACCTCTGACACATCCCTCTTAGTCTATCATCCGGCACTGACAGGCAACAGTTCTACACATCTGGTATCTCTCACATGCTCACAGTGCTCTTCTATAGATTATCATAGGTCCAAGTCACATGGTACAATCCAACATTACTGACTTGTATCATACATTCATCCTGGCCACGGAACTTTCCTTGTCATGAAGAAATCATCAGCTTTTTTTTATAGACTAAAACTGTCCAATGAGCCAAAAGGATTTTGAAATAAAGAGAAAATAAGTAACACAAATTCTTGTGAACTCTCCTTTCAGGACTGTATGCAAAAAAAGAACCTGTGATTTCAATCATGATAAAAACACTAGTGTGATGAAGATATTGTGCTTTACACTCATTAATACTGACAAACAACCTAGAACAAGAAATGGACACATACTTGACTCGTTTCTGGGCCCCGCCCGTCGCCAGCCTCTCTGCACGGAAGTTTTCATAGTGAATCTCTTGCGTCACTTCCTGTAAGTCTTGCATATGGGTTCTGTGGGGACAACAGTGCAAAGGTCATCCATGGAAACAATCATACGCCTGCATCTTGCACTGTATCATTTGTCTATATTTAATATTAATATCTCATGTTCTCACTTCCTGGTGGTAACCTTTGGAGGTACTCTAAAAATGTAACATGAAAATAATTTGTTGATACAAAAAAGAAATTTTCAAGTTCATTTAAGAGACCCATGAAGATATAAAACTGGCCTGAAGAGAGAATGGAGACATGTTATTTCTACACACAGAGGGAGGTCTCCATGTGGAGTGCAAGGAAGGACTGGTGTCAGGGTACTCACATGAGCATGGTCCTCAGCTTGATGAAGTCACAGTGGTCGGGGTTCTCCACCTCCACCACACCCCACGGGTACATGCGACCTCTCACCTTCCTACCTTTCACCTCGATTATTGTGTTAGCACCAACTACAGCAAAGGGAACTGCTTGCTGCAATCAAGGATATCTTTTTCAGTTAAAAGTTCAATTAATATTTAATACAATGATCAATATATGCAGGATCAAATGATATCAGAGAAAACTAAACGTTACCACTTATAAGGTCTAGCATTTGTGAGTTGTCTCCCTTACATCAATTTGCCTTACATGAAGTATCTTAAGTTACTTTCATCAAGATTCTATTCAGCAGCTCCGTGCCAGGACCCACCTTAAGTTGTCGACACTGTTCCTTGTAGTCCTCGTCCTCGTCCGAGTCGCAGTCCGGCAACGGGTAGATGTTGATGCCCTGCTCGTCTATCTGGTCCAGGATCTGCAACACAACACGGCTCACCTCAACAGAGACAGAACTCAACCAGGCTCTTCAGTGTCATAGTAAGTCAAATCTACCCTTTCTAAATGTGCTATCAATTATTAAATTTTTAATGACTTTGGTAAAAACTTTGATTATAATACCCAGATGTTGAACTGACTATTAACTATTAACTATAAATTTTAAGAGCTCTGCAAAGTCTCAACACTCCATACTTCACATGAAGAGAGCAAGGAGCTGGAAGTTTTAACACCCTCTTCCTGTCTTGCTCTGGTAACTTGATTATCACATCCTTTTTCAACTGAGTTAAGTTTGTACTCACTAAACTTTAAATTCTTGTAACACAGAACATTTTTCAGGATAACACATTCTTACTCAGAAGTTGAAGTCTAGCCTCAAGCACTTACTTTTTTCTTGAGCGATATAACTTCCTGTTTGGTGAGTGTGTCTGCTTTAGCTATGACCGGGACGATGTTCACTTTGTGGTGCAGTGCGCGCATGAAGGCAATGTCAAGGGGTTTAAGTCTGCAAGAAATCAACTGATATGGCAACAAGTAGACAGGGTCAGGGATACCTCCTGATAGTGGGAAAACAGAATCACTTGGAGCAAGAACTTTGTTGGACGGGGATCAACAAATATACGATCAGAACATAAAATTTTGTGGGCATAAAGAATTTTAACTGTTCTTTCTCTTTTTTTAGTTACTGATACATTACATCACTATTGCATATGACAACAATTCTGATGACTCAGAATATCTTGAACTCTCCCTGGTGTAACTCTTTGAGCAGACAGAGAATATCCCAAGAATATCCCAAGGGGAGAGACGTACCCATGTCCAGAGGGGTTGATGAAGTAGAAGCAGGAGTGCACACGGTTGTCGATGATGTGACGACGGTTGAGTCCGCTCTCGTCCTGCAGATACCGCTCAAACTGGTCGTCCACATACTGGATGATGGGCCGGAAGCTGTTGTGGAGGTATACACAATCAATTTTTTAACAATTAGGTATACAACATAGGGCATCATATTTGGGTTCAAATTTTTCATATAATGACCTAGAGAAAAATACCACTTTTTTATTGTGATGTCAATGCCTTGACAGTAGGTCGTATGCCTATGGTGTTGTGTTCCTAAAGAGCCAATGGTGGGTAATCCGCCTTTGCTTGGAAGATTTGGCAGCTTTGGTTAATAACAGAATATTATATTTGTACCAATGGCTTTGTATCTTAATGACACTCATGCCTAACAAGAAAAAAATGAGCATGACTCACATACCCCCATTTCAGAAATGGCTTTCAAACTCGATCAAGATTATCATCAAGTGTATCCATAACCAAAATTTCACTCCTTTAGATGTAATAGTTTCTGAGAAAATCTGTCCCCATTGTACACCATATAACCAAGTCCAAAAAATGTTTCCATGGGGAAAAAAAAAATGAATACTAGAAAATTCAAAAGTGGTCCAAAATGTAGATAAGATTATGGTTAACAAGTGTGCAAAGTTTGGTTGATCTAGACCTAACGGTTTTTGAGTAAATTGACCAGACGAAAGGACCGCTATATACCACCCCCGCTGCAAAGTAAGCGCGCCCCCTTCGTAGTGGGGGTATAATAAGCTCTGGCTCGGGAAATACTAATACGGACAGATGGAATGACCGCTATATACCACAAATACTAATACTTGGGCACCTGTGTCGCAAACGTGGTATGTCATGGACTTATAAAATATTATCTACTTTGTTCATACAGTAAATTTATAGGCACGGTAATGGACATCATGTCTGAAGTATTTCATATTCATATACACAAACACGCACATAGATTTCATACCTGTATCTATTGATAGAAATAGTACAATGGATAACACATCAATTATAGCATAAAACCAAGGTGTGTGAATTGACATTACAGCTCCTCATGAGACAGCATACGCACCAGTCCTGTGAGTTGAGAGAGTCCCCAAAGCCTGGAGTGTCCACCACGGTCAGTCTCAGTTTGACTCCCCGCTCCTCAATCTCCACCGTCGACGCATCGATCTTCACGGTCTGCTGGATCTTCTCTGGAACACATACAAGCAGTCCAGTCAGAACATATAGTAAAGATAACATAAAGTTAAGTGTGTCAATATTTTAACTATACAAACAAGATAATAAACAATCTTGCTGATTTGTAAGTCATATAACAGAATTTTGGTTTAAAGATAGCTTGTTGGATTTTGCTCAACACAGGCACAAAAATAAATCACTTTCAACAGGTGAAATAATGATCATTGAATGGACATGGCACGACATGTTCAGGTGTGAGTAGTAATGGAGCTTGACGAGAGTTTAAATCAACTGCTTGTCAGGTGAGAATAATGGGATGTTCTGGGCCAGGTATTTGGGTCAGCAGGTAGACACAAGCTAACAAGGAAATACTTTCTAAGAGACATAGGAACATTGTGACAGAATAGAAACCCTACTTCTCTACTACATTTTATTTCATAATAACATAACTATCATATGAATTAAACTTAACACAGAATTATTCACAATATCATTAAGCTTTACAACAATTATTAAAAAATCAGTTAAACCTAAAGAAACAAAAATAATAAGTGATACATGTATGCCTTATAGTGACAGGATGACTAGGATACAAAATGCAAATTTCTAAATCTTAATTTTTAAGACCAAGCTATCAACGCCAATGGAAGCATTACAATATCTGTTGGCTGCGCAGCTACACATTAATATTCTCAGACATTTAGAATATTTGCATTTGCAGGCTTTATGAATTCTAAAATTTATCATTCAAAACTGTGTTCCACAAGAGATATTGCTTGTGGAAGATCAAGGACATATCGTTTTGACAGTAGATTTTGAAAAATGCCCTGTTACGGTCAATTTCATGACATCATAATTGTTTTACATCATCAAATAATGACATCACAATGCTATGACATCATAAATATGACTACGTAAAAGTACTATGACATCACCGCTGTGAGAGTCTTCAAGTAGTGCAGTGTTAAGAAATTTACAATTTTCACAAAATCGAAATGGAAAATGATTACGGATGATAAATAGAATCTCACCCTCATGTCTTCTGATACAAAAAATATCAACACTCGGTTATTTGTTACTTTTATCAATTTGTGTTAATAAATTTGATATCTGAGGGCACTATATATCATTTATCATTTGACTAGACTTTCATCACTAATTCACTATCATAAACATTCCTGATTTTACTTGTAATAGTTTCTTCAAACATTACAAATGAGAGTACGGACAACACCTTTTGTACAAGGATCTTAGAAGCTCTCTTAGCAGCAATATAGACATACATTGTTCATGTTTTACATTTACGACTATCTTAGTGAAAAGACTTGCTAGATATCTTGGAAAACCTAGCAATGACCTTTATTCAAAATCACAGAGTGAAGAGAGTAAGTGGTCTGCAGAATGTATGTTCCATGCATGCAACTGTTTCCTAGGGTGATAACCGGTATCCTGATCTCCTAGACACCAGGCTAATAAAACTACCAACTGCTTCAAGACAAGTGCTCTAACACTTAGCTCATTTATCATGCATGGTACATGGTGCTGCATAGCATTTGAATATACAACCTTCACATGGAAGAGATTACAGTGTAAAGAGCTTAAGATAAGAAACACAAGCCTGCACTGTACTGTCTGTATACAACTGGGAGCTAAGTTCTAAGGCTGGCTTCCCTGATAGCATCTACCTCTTTAGTTGGAGGTAATTGTACAGCAATCACTCCATGCACACACTTCCTGTCAAAGTCATACAACTATATACACACTGGATCTCTCATATGAAAAGAATTTAGTAGCTTCCACAATGAAGATTTCATATCAAGTAGGTAATGTTGAAATGCATATTTGATGCACAACTGTAATTAGGAGCATGCTATGGTTGCAGTCCTGTGTGAGGAACGTACCGCTAAGACCCGAATGTGAAGTGCCTGTGAGTTCCAAGACTGATCAGGATGGACAAAAGACTGATCAATAGACCATATAAAATTGAACACATTGCATGCATACCTGAAAACACAATCAATACAGCACAATGGAGAGAGCTTCAGACAGATGGGAGGAGGCAGCACCATAATTTTGTGTATCAGAGAATGGACTAATGGACTGATGGATTGATAGATGGTTGGATTGATGGATGGTTGCATGGATCAAGTTTACAGCTAATCAGGGTCTTTACATCCTAACATCTCAGTGTCACCATGGGCATCCATTTATAAAGTATATTGCACAACAACTGACACTTCATTTGGCATTTTTAGTCCATGACTCAATAAATATTACTGGTAAGTGCTGAAAGTGATAGAAGCTTGCACTTTGAATTGTTGTCAACAAAGCCATTTATGACTTCTAATAAGTCGCCCAATGACTTTGATCAAGATGGATACAGAATGTTCTTGAAGTCGATTATTATAAGTGCTAGGTACAACTGCTGGAGCAGATGGTAAGGATGTTTGACACTTCTGTCAAGTAACCACATCTCTCAAAAGACATTGTACTAATTTCAAGAAGCAAGATGGACATTTTTACATGAAGAAGTGTCTCATGTGACTTTGATGAGCTGATGTTATACAATAATACATGCATTAGTTTTGTTTGTGTATGGTACTGTATTCTATATAGAGAATACTAAACGAATGGTAATGTGATAACATTTTTATGCAACGAGTGAATGGAATTTGGTATCAGACGAACGAAAGTGAGTCTGATACCAAATTCCATTCACGAGTTGCATGAAAATGTTATCACATTATCATGAGTTTAGTATTTTATTTATTACTCATCCCCACGTATCAATATTTTTGATGAATTATCGTCAAAACAACAGTCAGCTGATCGCGAACAGGCGTAAGAATATCAATCAGTCACACAAAACACAGAACAAAATAGTTCGCTTATTGTAATTGTCTACATAGGTGACTCGCCTAAAAACATGAAACAAAAATAATTTTGGTGAACAAGTATTTCATTTTCGAGAAATTCATTGATGTAACAAATGCTAACAATCAACGAAAAATGTCAAGCCATTGTGCACTCGATACGTGAGTCGTGACGTCATCGGAATGTGACCTCTTTCTAGGTCAGTCAGTTTTAAAAAGTTGGTGGAACGTACAGTGGCAGCAGTTGAGGAGGATTGAGAACATTGACGTGAATATAACAGAATTGTTGATAGGACCCGCAAATATTGAAATAAGGAAACGGGAGTTGTAGGATGTCATGTTCAGATTGTCTGCTTGTTGAGGGGGAAGCGACAGGTTGGATGATGGAAGGGCCAAGCTGTGTGGCGTGGAACGGCCGGCAGAGGGGGGACGTAACACAACTTGCGACGGCACTGAAGTTGCGAGTGATCAAAAGACTATGTGAATAGTGCTGGTTTTCACAAATATGAGAGTGATTATTGACTCTTTGATATTTATATTTTTGGATATTCATGTCTCGTTGAGAATGCAAAATTTGAAAGTCGCTATTTTCTAACTTACAAGTCACGTGATTGGACGATGTCATGTGACGTTCGAAAGTAGTTCCGTTTGTTCGCACGAGTTGGTATCACACATATGTGTGTTACCAACTCATTGTTATCTAATGAGTGATCTCACCACGGTTGAGTAATAAAGCCTTATATACAATCATTCACAAGTGCACATATGCTATGCCAGACCCTGGTTATGTGTACGATGCAGTAGTTAGAAGAGCACCTACCTGCAGCTGTTGGTATGTGTCTCTCTGGGTAGAGGTCTGTGAGGAACAGGCTGTTCACCAGTGTCGACTTGCCTAAACCAGACTCTCCTGCAATACAAAACATGGACAATTATACTAATACTTATTCATAGATCAAACATTTCTCAAATAAATTAAAACATATTTCTCATACATGTTATTCTCTTCTAATACAATGATAAATGTTTTATTCAATCAGACTGACTTTCAGTACATCTTGCAGGTTATATAAACGGCATCTTTTCAAATCGCTGTTTACAATTTCTGTTCATAATTTGATTAAGTACGACCATATCTGGATCCATTTGAACCATTGGTATTTTAACTGACTCTTCATGCTGTGTTGTTGATGGGTAGTAGGAAGAAAGTACCAGACTCACCAACCACCATGAGGGTGAACTCAAAGCCCTTCTTCACAGACTTCCTGTGCACCTGGTTGGGCAGGTTCGCAAAACCAACATAGCCTGGCTGCTCTGGATTCACAAACTGTAAGAAGAGAAAGAAATTATCACATTGTGCCACATGAATTTTTAAATTAACTTGTTCCAGAGTACAGTATTCTCCTCATTCTCAAGTTCAGTTTTATACATCTACAATTATCAACCATTGCATGGTACTATCCACAAGTAGCTATTGATGGATGAAAAACAAAAGAAAAGCTAGCATGACTGACAAATCCCCACAATCTCCTATCTGGCAAGAGCCATAAGCTAAGAAGACCTTTCAAACTCAATCAAGAATATCTTCAGGATTAGCCATATCAGGCATACCAAAGAAAAAATTGAATCGCAACAAAAAGCAAATTAACCGACAAACCGCATCAATCAGCACTTGGAACAAGCGATAACTCGAATGAAACAGTTGATATGCAACATTGTTAACGTTACTGTGCAGGATTACTGTAAAACAGAAACCAGAATTAGAAGGTCAACAAGAAATGTTGAGTGTATGATTCTGTGTTCACAAAAAGGGATTTCTTATGAAATCAAATTATCTTCATAGCTATTCATTTTGAATGATCAATTCTCATATTCACTATTACTGTTCTATCATGACTGAGTGCCATGACAGATTGACTAAACATTAGCAGGCCGTGACATGGTTCGCCCTACTTAGGAGCTGGGGTGATGCGTATTGAGTGTTTCATTGTTTTCTTGTTTTCAGTGCTGATTACCGTTTTAGTGATGCTATTTCGTAACTTTTTTATGCTTTTGTTTTTGTGAGGCAGTTTTGTTTGCTGCTTGCCGTTGCAATTGATTTTGTGAAATGCCATGATCCCGCAGAAATTATAATGCAGAGTCAGCGTATGAACTCAATGAGGAGCATCATAAGAGGTACGCACACCCAACATCAGGGTTTTACGGGACGCGATTTTCCTGCGTATTTGACGCAGAAAATGTCTGGAGGACCCCCAAAAAATAATATTGTGCGTCCCTGGTCACGCAATAATTTCTGGTAAAAATATCTGATGTGCCAATGTTTATATCCAAAATTATTTATATACTTTGAAGCAAGCTTTCACAAAAAAAAAGTTTAAAGACAAATTGAACTGGCATTGAGGAGCGGCCAGCAACTGTTATGGCTCTATGCACTGTTATGTGCATCGCTCGTACAGTGCTATTAATAGAACACTGTGCAGCGTTTGTGTTGACACGTTTTCATGCTTATATAGATCTAGAATGACAAAAATTAGAAAAACAAAATATTGTTAACTAAAGATTTTTTTCTTACAATATGCCCAAAATAATAAATTATTTCAAGCTTCCGTAAACATATTATGAAAAAATAGCTAAATGTCAGCAGCTACATCCGAGAGAGTCGGCTAGTCCAATTACAAACAGTAGTATGATGGTCAAACCCACTTATTCATAGGGGAGACAGGACAGGGGGTTCTAAATGAAAAATGAAATAAAATAGTAACTAGGTATTACCCAATTGTTTAAATGTTCAGCTTCCTTTTCAAACGAAGTTAAATACATCATACAAGAGAATCTAATATTTTGAATGTCAATTTAAGTCATTAAAAACAAAGCTACATTAATAGGTTCTTCCAGCACTGTTTTCATGGAATTAGGTCAACACATCTCCTGTGTAAGTTATGGACCGATTGAAATTTGTATCTGCTTTCTTTGAGATAATTATATTTAAATGAAGTTGAAATAACATTAGATATTTGATAAAAGAAGGTAAATACCTATCCTGAAATGACAGTGGTTAAACAAAACTTTGTAATAAAAATCCTGATATTTAGAAATGTATGATATGTTAATTATACTAACTTTGTTAGAGTCATTTTTCTTTAATGTATATTTTTTTGTCATTTTAAGTCATATAATTTTCAGAACAATTTATCTATTTCTAAAAACCTCTATTTGTACAAATATTTGCATGGAGAATGTAGAATGAACTGCAATTGGGTAGCATTTCCTGTAAGAAAATATTTTCTGAAAATTATATTGCTCTTAATTCACTGTCACCATATCATGTAATTTTTCACACAAAACAGGTGTTACCTGACTTCATGAGAAATTTAAAAAATCAGGCACTTTCTCTGGACATCACAAAAACTAATTAACTTAAAGAACAGAGACTTACAGTAAATGCATTGAATAATTTTGATTCTCAAAGAGTTGTAGTTTTCTCTTGGCTATAGTGATATTTTGAAGTTATTAGATCTAGACTAAAGGGCTAGTGGCAGATTTTAGTTTAGTGGTTAGTTTCTAATCCTGAACAGTGAACAACAATATGCATTTCAGAATGTTTTATGTGACAATATGGCAGTAACACATTAACATATAATCGTATAATAATAAACATATAAATTTCAACCTTTAATCAAGTGTGAAACATCCATTTTTCATTTGATGGACTATGTAAAACCCTGCAACATTATGCTCATCTAGATGCAATTGTTTCCGAGAAAACTTTGTACACTTTGAAACTACTGAAAACGTTTGTAGAATAGAAATCAAGATCAAAGTGTCACTTTTTTCATTTTATTTTTCAACATAGTCACCACTGACAAAAATGCATTAGGACCAGCGATGTTCCACCTTATTGTACCATTCTTGCATTCTTGATCTCAAGAAATTGCTCAATGGCAGCAATCAGACTATTGTTATCGGCAAAAATCATCCATGTAAATGTTTCTTCAGATTGGGGAAGAGGAAAAAGTCTGATGGTGCCAACTCTGGGGAGTAGGGTAGATGTGGAAGAATGTCAAAGCCACATTTGGTCGGGACAGTGACAGCAACATGTACTGTGTTGATGGGAGCACTGTCCTGAAGTATAATCACTCCTGCAATACGCGTCCCTTGCCGCTTGGTCTTAAAGGCTGCCCTCAAATGCCTCAATTCTTTACCATAATATGCCCAGTTCATAGTTTGGCCCTTCTCTGTTATCTATTATGATGATACCTTGGCTATCCCAAAAAACCCAGGCCATCATCTTTCAGCAGATGGAACTTACTTGAACTTTTTGTGGGAATTGGCATGCTTCCATTGTTTTTTGGTTTCAGGGCAAAAGTGATATACCCACATCTCATCCTGGGTCGCTACTAGTTTTAGGAAATTATCCCTGTCTCCCCTAAATCAAGCCAAAAGTCCCTGTTTCTGGTGAAAAGTTAACATTTTTAACAATCATTGTGCAGAGAGCTTGCTAATGTAAATACATCTGTCAGTCTGTGAATACCAACCCAAAACTAACGCCTAATTTCTCAGTTTATGTGTTGAATGTTTACATGTCTGTCTGCAAGCCCCATGTTGTGAACAGCATCAACTTGAACATCACTGGTTGAGGTTCTTGGCTGACCAGACCTGGCATTATCTTCAATACTCTGCTGCCCACGTTTAAATTCAGCAACCCCCTTGGCAACTGTGAAGTATGCAATGGAGTCTTCACCCAATGTGTCGACCATGTCTTCTCGTGTAGACATTCCCTTTCCTGAACAAATACTTGATGACCGCACGCCTTTCAACATCATCCATTTTTTAGTCTCTTCACCCATATGCACTTTGGGATATGACATCTCAAAAACTAACTGATGGTTGTAATATTTTGTCACTAGCTTCAGAAAAGATTGCTTTCCAGGTTTAGATAATTTGGAAGTAGTGGATTGTTACATCATGGTTATTTTACAAACTCTTAAATCTACTCTCGTAAAAAAAATTTTCTAGTTTGCATGATATACAGCTAATGGTTGTCAAAGAGGGGAAAGATAGATATAGATATCTATATAGACGAGATAAAAACAAAGTGACAGATATTTTGCTCGTTCTTCATTTGGTGGCGCTATATTTGGCAGGTACTGTCGAACAAAAATCATCAGTTAATAACTTTATATTTCAATGGATTTTCTGGTGACTTGATGCCTGTATGGGATCAGGTATTGTAGCTATTCTCAGAGACTAAAATAAATATTTCTCTGAGGATAAACACCTAGCGTTGATAGCAAACTTATTCAGACTGTTCACTCCATCAGAAGAGAGGTTGACCGACAAGAATTGTTTTAACTTCAATCCTTCATTTATTGGATGCATGGTTGTCGATGATGAAGATGATATATTACAATATTCAGACTGATGTGCTCATGTAAACTTTTACACCATGGGCATAGAATGAATCCCATCTTTCAATATGTATACACAGACCTTTGGAAAGTTCATATTGAAAAAGAAAGGTATAAAGTAACAAATAAAAGCAGGTTTTGACTGTTGTACGTCTTGTGTAGCAGAATAAAGTTTTGAGATGGAATGTTAATGTAGGCAAGAGTCAGGCACAAGCAGCCTGCAGGTTGAAGACATTCCATCAAGATCAGCTTACCATATCTCCCTCTAGCATGCATGCCGGGATCAGCTCACACTCACTCCCACAATTCTCAATTTTCCACCAATTAACATTCATCCAGACAGACTGACATGAAGTCTCAAGGTTATCAATATAGTAGGCATCAAACATGAAATAACAGTGAATAGAGTTCATTTCAACCATCTGAAGTTGCGAAAGAAGACTTCAATATCAAATCAGATCATGAGACCATACTGATTGAGAAAGTGTAGGTAGAGTTCTACTGGCAAGCTGGGAGCAGCTGAGAGGAAACATTCCACGCCCCATGACGTAATCTAAACACGGGGTGATGGTAGTTCCTTGTCCAACACCTGTTGGTAATTCATTTGTGGAATGGCTGAGTTTCCACAGCTGTGGGGACCTGGTTCATTGATGGACCTATGCCACATGTATGTCAAGTGCAGCTTATATAACATGCTCCTTTCAGGCTCTTCACTGTAAACGCATGTCAGTGTTGAGAATATTAACAATGAACTACAAAACTTATACAGAACAAGGTACGACTGACTACTCACTAAAGACAAATGAGTAAAATGAGTTCCTCCTACGGTACATCCATTTTTTTCCCCTCTTAACTAAGGGGAGTATAAAATAATCTAAAAAGAAATTTCAACTATGATCTTTCTCAACCAAGTTTTATATATACAATTCATAGACTTCATGTTGCAACCTACAAAACCCAGTGAAATAAGTGAAGCTACAGTACCTGGTGGGCCAAGTCTCTCACTCGATGAATCATCATTTCACAGATTCTTGTGATGTTGGTAACAAGTAATGCCCAAATTACTATTAACCCTAATCAAACTGAAACCAAATAACTGGGTACCGAATAACCGACTCCCTATACCTGATACAGACTAGATGTGTCTCACAGGCTCAGATAATGTGTCCACTATTTTATCATGTGTTGGGAAGTTTGACATGGTGTAAGCCCTGGCATCAATGACAGGACTGTATAACCCAACTGTAGTCTGCATAAATCAACTCCTGGTATGTTAACCCTTGCCCAGTAGCAAACCTTGACCTGTCATTGCCTGGATTTGCAATGATGTGAGCCACAGGCCGAGGGTTAGAACCTTGTGCAGGTTGTGGTCATCTTGAGTTGTTGAGGGGAATCTGAGTCTGACATGTCTAATTGAAGCTGAAATATTGTGAGGGTCTGGCTGACCTGCCAGCTAATCTGTACATAGATCACCGTCATCATGGCTACAATGGCTGTCAACTTGATGTGTGCATGTGGTCATCTCATTTGGTACATCCAGTTAATCCAGGGAAAAACAATACTCAAAGAACTGAGGGTGAATGCAAAGCCAAAAGACCAAAGTCAACACCTTCAAGGTTCCATACATGTGAAAATAAAATTATCAAAGAATCAAGAAACATTTTTTTTTTATATTATTACCTACTGTTCCCCCAAATTCTTTTGACTGAAATACTTCATATGTCTAGCTTTACACAAATCACTGTACAAATTGTACTAAGTGCAATGAAATTACCATTACCACAAGATTTTCCATTAGATAAGCCTTGAATCAAAACATCTTAAAAGCGCTTGTCTACAAAAATCTTTTGCAGAGACTGACCTAACATTACAGATTGTGTATAGAAATTGAAGGGGGGGGGGGGGGGAGAGAAGAGAACACATGAAAAGGTCCTTTGGCCATCAAGATTCTGGGTTACATACAAAGGCAGAACTAAACACAAGGGTCAAGGTGAAAATACTATGGGGTGAGCAAGTTCTTGGGCTATATTTCAGCCATTCGTGGCAGATGAAACTACGATGGAAGGATGAATTACAGCACGGGCAGCTTTCCATGCTCAGCTCCCTGTGTCACTGTTGCAGTACTAGTCTTGGGGAGCAGATACAAATAAGTCTACAAAGCACTATATTGATTAAGTACAACAAATATATGCCATTTCCACCAAAGAATATTTTACATATGAGGGGTACCCTTAGTATGTTTGCCAAGATGCAATGATTGATTACAAACAAAACCATCCGATACTGAGCTGCCCTGTATTTGAAAGTAAACCTCAAAAAGTAACTGTTACAAGATTAACGTGCAGTCAAAGAGTTCCATCCACGTAATGTTCAAGTACAGAAAGGATTTAGAAACAGAGAACATGAAAAATCAAATGTTTAGTGTTGAAACTTCAGACACAAAACCTTAACACAGACAGACATCTTTGTACATGCAGACCAGGGTGGTGTAAGCAGCAGACAAGATGTACCGTACCCCCTCATGAATAACCACCAGCACATGAGGCACACTAATCTACCGGTAACAATTTAACTCTTTTAAATCTAAAATTTGAAATCATCTTAAAAATAAATAATAATAAATGAAGAGAAGACTGAGATTTCTTTGTTTCAGAATCAAGCTCTCAAGTCTTTTTATAGACTGTCTTAGGCTTTGAGATTATTTTAGGAGACTAGAGGCAGTAGACATGGACAAGTGTTCACCTACCAGTGCAGAGTTACCAGACACCCCTGCCCTCTCCCGTTAAGTCCAGTGAGCACTCACAATGATACCAGTGCAGAGTTACCAGACAGCCCTGCCCTCTCGTGTTAAGTCCAGTGAGCACTCACAATGGTACCAGTGCAGAGTTACCAGACACCCCTGCCCTCTCGTGTTAAGTCCAGTGAGCACTCACAATGGTACCAGTGCAGAGTTACCAGACAGCCCTGCCCTCTCGTGTTAAGTCCAGTGAGCACTCACAATGGTACCAGTGCAGAGTTACCAGACAGCCCTGCCCTCTCGTGTTAAGTCCAGTGAGCACTCACAATGGTACCAGTGCAGAGTTACCAGACACCCCTGCCCTCTCGTGTTAAGTCCAGTGAGCACTCACAATGGTACCAGTGCAGAGTTACCAGACAGCCCTGCCCTCTCGTGTTAAGTCCAGTGAGCACTCACAATATTACCAGTGCAGAGTTACCAGACAGCCCTGCCCTCCAGCGGTTAGTCCAGTGAGCACTCACAATGGTACCAGTGCAGAGTTACCAGACAGCCCTGCCCTCTCGTGTTAAGTCCAGTGAGCACTCACAATGGTACCAGTGCAGAGTTACCAGACAGCCCTGCCCTCTCGTGTTAAGTCCAGTGAGCACTCACAATGGTACCAGTGCAGAGTTACCAGACAGCCCTGCCCTCTCGTGTTAAGTCCAGTGAGCACTCACAATGGTACCAGTGCAGAGTTACCAGACAGCCCTGCCCTCTCGTGTTAAGTCCAGTGAGCACTCACAATGGTACCAGTGCAGAGTTACCAGACACCCCTGCCCTCTCGTGTTAAGTCCAGTGAGCACTCACAATGGTACCAGTGCAGAGTTACCAGACAGCCCTGCCCTCTCGTGTTAAGTCCAGTGAGCACTCACAATGGTACCAGTGCAGAGTTACCAGACACCCCTGCCCTCTCGTGTTAAGTCCAGTGAGCACTCACAATGGTACCAGTGCAGAGTTACCAGACACCCCTGCCCTCCAGCGGTTAGTCCAGTGAGCACTCACAATGATACCAGTGCAGAGTTACCAGAATCCTTCAAGTCCCTCCGGCCTGGTGTTTGTGTGTTATTTAGGTTCGATAGTAGTGGCTTGGGTTCCCAGGTCTATCTTCCTAATATTCACAATAAGCTTCTAAAGTACATTCAGTTCTTGATGTCAGTCTTACAAATATCAAAACCAAGTATATATCAAGATATCATAAGCTGGTTTGTCTGATGATAGGACTGTCGAGGTCAAATATTTATGACAGGAACCCCAAATAAGCAGACTATTACCTTTTTTCTAGCTAGTGGATAATCACAATATATTCTCTTTGTTATCATTCCCAGTATTGGTCTATGACAACAGTTTGGCAATGATTTATTCATAAGCTTAGATAAGTTTTGCTTCAGTTTACTGCTTGGACTAATTGATTGATTGCCCAGTAGCTGCTTGATACGGGGTACATGTGTACAACAAGACGCTTGCGTTCAATATAAGGGTATCAGAACATAGAACAGATCATAAATAGCAATGCCTTTGACATATTTTCCAGTTTTGTATTTGTGTTGGTGAAATTATTGACATTAAAGTTTCCACATAAAGATGAACTGGCAAATGAGAATTTATTAACAAACTTGATCTATGCTTTTCAACAATAGGAAGACCGGCCTCTATAATCATCATAATACAAACAGTCACAAGATATCAGATGTTCATCAATATGAAACTCTCGTCAGTTGTCTATTCATCATATTCCCTGTATGAATATCCCAAGTGAGGAATTTATCATCGGACAATCTTCTTACAGCAAAAGCAAGACCAGAAGCAAAAGGCTCCACTGAGTCAATGATTGAACTCACAAACCAACTGCTCTTCTCCCGTGCTGGCTGACATTCTGTTCCCATAGCTCTTATTGTAGGGTGAGATGATGTTGTGACTGATGATGTTACAGCTGCTGACACAGTGTTGTGACACAACAATCAGTTAGGATGCATAACTCTCTTATCCATCATAGCACTGCAAGTTCCACTCACTACACGCACATTCTACACACATGTTTGGGGTGAAGCAGAGGGGCACTTTACATTACCCAATGTCATATCTTGCATCACAAAGATACTGCAAGAAGTATATGTAAGACTTGTACAAGCTTTTCACCAAGAAACAGCACCATAACTTACAATTTATTGTAAACTTGTAAAAAGACATGAAGGTTACAGCATTTCCATTCAGAGCCTTTAGAACTTATAACTGATCCATAAAAGAGGCGGCCATACTATTGTGACTGCTTTTTATACCCATATGGAAATGCACACTAATTATGTGTAAACAGTAAGCATAGGGTAACAAAGTGATGGAGGCGTGCTGGACTATGAACCATGCACTGGTTGAAGCCTGGATACCGGCAGGTAAATGGTCCATGCTACCTGCAGTCACTCTGATCACCACTCGCCACTCACTTCCCAGATGAAACACACACCTATCTGCCACATGGATATATACACATGCCACTTAAATGGTTACATTCCTGAAATATTGTCAATTGGAAGTAGAAAATATTCAAGTAAATGACATTGCAAAGATGCAGAATGAGGAACTGTAGTACTACAGTGTGCAGAAACTTGCAACTGGTAGGCAGTCATCCATTTAAAAGACTTTTTCAGATTTTTGCTTCAAAACTCTCAAAGTTAATGATATGAAAAAAGTAATGGATAATATGAACACATCAGATGACTAGTCCATCCTCCCTGATTAATCACATATAAAATATAAATATATATATAAGGATGGACCCATTTAACCGAATACAGAATAGCATGCATGCAGAATTATAAAAGCTATGCAGTTTACTGTTCATGTCTATAACAGACCAGTCAGAGCTTCAAATGTCAAGCAGTCTGAATGTCACTGACTTCTTCCTTCTAAAAACTTCAAACCTGAGAGCACGATCCTATCTGACACCCATCTTGCTATGTGAAGCATGTGCAGTCTCTCTGTGGACATAGGCGAGGTCAGCGTGACCTTACTGTCTCAGTCCCCTTCGCCACTCAAGCAAATAAATCTTTTGGACAATAGATTCATAGATTAATTCATTTACAAATCTTCACATTTTTTAGGGAAATGAAGTACATAGAAAATTTGTTATATATCTTGTTGAATATGATGTTTATCTCATCTCATAAAGTACATAATGAAACGGCTTCTCTTAAAATAAATAATTACCTTATAATTCATTAGATGAATTATACAAAGCATATAGCTAAGGATGTCAAATATCCTCTATTACCGTATTCGACTTAATAACCGCCCACTCCCCTATAAGCGCCCACCCACCACGTTTTTGACTGAACAATACACGTCCTGATTTAGTGCCCACCTCTCAACATTGCTTACCTTGCATGCTGATTCATTAAAGAAGTTTTTTTCAGTCTTTCAATAAGTATTTTTACTTCCACTAAAGTGACGAATACAAAGTCTTTCAATAAGTCTTTTTACTTCCACTAAAGTGACGAATACAGGGTATTTCAAGACCCCCAGCCACCATCAAAATGATAAAAGTTACAAAACCATATTTCAAAGACATATGTATCGTAAGAAAACACTTTGAAGACTAAACTTGAGGACAATTTTTATCGTTTTAATAAGCGCCCCCTTTTACCAATTTTTTAACGCCCCGGGCGCTTATCACGTCGAATACGGTATTACCTACGAGGGCAATCATATTGGGTTCATATTTTTCATACGATGCCCTAAGGCAAAATATCACTATTTCATTGTGACGTCATGTCATAAACAATGCTTTGACGTCACAGTTCGCCTATGATGTTACGTTCCCAATGTGACATCGGCGGGTTAATTGCCTATGATTGGAGGTTGATTTTGATGATTTCGTTTGATTTCAGGACTTCAGTAATAAAAAGAATAACAGATCATTTTCATGCCCATGACATACCATGTTAAATACAGTATATCCCTCACTCTCTCCCGGGAAATGCTAATATTTAGGCACTCATGTCGTAAACATAGTATGTCATGGACACATAATATCCTCTATTTAATGTAATGAACCAGTAACCTTTTTTAAAACTGTGAAAAAAGCTCTCAAGGTTTTCTTGATAACCGTTTGACAATTTATCTTCAAATCAAACTGACCAACAAAACAAATCAGTTGTCCAAGAGAGAAGTAGCAGTTTCCATCACTGACCAATGCCATACAAACGTGAAAACACTATTCAAACAGCTCCACAGCAAAGAAGCAATTACCAAGACTACTGATGTTTTTCAAACACAATGTGGAAGTATTTGTGAGACAGCGGTGAAGTAGTGAGGAGACCGGGAGGATTAGCGGACACAGCGCACCAAGCGAGGATAGGAAAACACAGAGGACCTGTAACATAGCCCACAAAGGTGACAGTGTGCTCAAACTCACTCAAGTCAATATTATGGCTTTGAGGATGAGAGTGCTACATACCAGCTTTTATCCGACCTAAACAAACTGACCAGAAGGTACACTGTGTCCTCTGGGACCAGGGATCTGTCATCTGGGCCTCTTCATGAAAACATGCTGGGACTAAGATATCTTTCATCAGTAGGTCTAGGATAATCTAATCTTAAAAGGGAAACTTATCTCCAGACACTAGGTGGGACAATTTTGCGGATAGGCACTTCCTTGTATTAATGTATTCTCAAAAATGAATGATTGGCACAGAAATAGAACCATTTTCAAGGAAAACACACTAAAAAAATAAAGAAATAATTATACCTGCACAAATCTGAAGCAACAGATTACCTCCTGTGAATGAGTTAAGAGAATGAATGTTCTGAATGGCAAATCGTACTAACACAATTCAACAGTGAGGTTAAACTATGCAAAACTGTAGATTTAGTTTGATATGTATACATATACATGTATATAGCACTTGTGAATACATCATCTTGATTTTCTTCAACAAATGTTTTTTCTATATAAGATCTGAGAGGTGGAAACTGTTTGAACTGTCTACATATATATATAAACCTGATGAGACTATGGTAAAAAATACTTGTGAATAAATCATCTTGATTTTCTTCAACAAATGTTTATATATATACAGACACACAAATCACAAAATACCATGTTTATATAGTAATTTGGTACAAATTAATTATAATAATAATTATAGTTTAATAAGCTGATTAACATTGGCGAAGGAAAGTTTTGTCCAGTTACTATGCACCGTGGCCCACCCAGTTCATCCTGCTACAAGTGAGTGACTGCCACCTTGTGTTAATGTTGTGTACTGTATTGATCTGCTTATATGAAACGGATAAATCCTTTGTGCACCCAAGCATGACGGTCTGGGGGATACATGAGAGGTTACATGCTCACATACATAGAGACCTGTGATTAAACATCAACCTCTCAGGTTTCAGCACACAAGTCTCCACCATGACTCATCTTGGGTTGGCAATCTTTCAAAAACAAACCCGTCTCCCTCAAATTGCTCCCTATATTCAAAGAAATGATGTCAAATCTGGATATCCATTTAAAAGCATGCAATCTGATACTCTATATTCTGATTACAATTGTACATACATTTACTTGTACCCTCAAAACCTAATGTTGCATAATGTTCAACTAATTAGGAATTCATTAAAGGGGAAATTATAGAGTAACTTTATCTAGATAAGTTCCAGGTCAGCATAAACTTACTGTGTCTTCTCCTCCTGTTGGCAACATGATAGAATGAGGTAAGGCACTCAAATATGTCTTCCGCTAAGCACAAGGCACTGAAGCCGGTTGGCACCAATTACTCCAGTGATTTCCGTCCTGAGAAACACCTCCCAATGCAAATTACCACTGACTGAATCTCCTTAAATTATTCACCAATATTCACTCCAATTCACTGTCATGTGCAACTGATTTATCCAATATCCCACAGTTCACTGTATTGGAGTCTGCTACAGGGAAGCACAAGCATCAATGGCAGATGCAGAACAAGCTAGCAGACGGCAAGCTCAAGCAGAAGGCTAAACGAAGAGGCCCTGTTTGGGTGGTTACAAATGGTAAACTCCACACACATTCAGCCGTGCTTTCTTTCCTGTGGCTGTACTCCACACAAAAGTTCAAGGTTTGCAAC
This sequence comes from Phorcus lineatus, assembly GCA_921293015.1. Lineage (NCBI taxonomy): Eukaryota > Metazoa > Mollusca > Gastropoda > Trochida > Trochidae > Phorcus > Phorcus lineatus. The sequence goes on from OV121089.1 coordinate 16,371,402, forward strand.
AAATGACTGAACTTTCAGTTCTTTCTTTGGGGCACTGCTTGGGTGGTGATTGATAGATGGCTGATCAACACTTGGGTTAGCATAACACACTGAGTCATTGACAGGCAAGCTATACGGACACTGGGATAATATTGGGTTATAGCATGTGTGGCTGGTTTGTATAGCCATGTGCGAGTTACAGGGGTCAGGCATTATGAGTTGACTGGTATCTGATTGGTTTCTTTGTCATCTGCAAACACTCATTGATTTCTTGCTTCATTTTAAGCTTGCCTATAGAAACAGCTCAATTTGTTTAAAGAATTATTTAAAGCTAGTGTTTAAATTGGGCTCAGTTGTGATGGTTAATTCATATCCAATAGAGAATTTGGTAAGTGTTTAAAATGTAGAAGAAATAAAGAAAAGAAAGTGGAGCCTTTACAAGAAATATGTAGAATTCCCTGCAAAACAAATCACAAGTGCAAGGGTTAAATAATGATACTGTGGACAAAACAGCACCATGCAGTTTCCGGTACAAAAATTACAAGGAAGAGAGCTCTTCAGTCTCGACCAATCATACACACAGATTAAATCCTCAAACAAGTCACCTCAAATGTTTTAACTGAGTTGATATCATTTTGTCATTGCTAAAGGGTTAGATAATTGTAGTGATGATGGAAGTTTTAGTGATTATATTTGTTAGTTATTGGAACACCATTTTCTAAGCTAACAGCAACTTATCAAAGCACACCAAAAATTTTCATGTTAATCCTTATCTGTTTCATTTAACATGCCTTTTACTTACAAGTAAGAAGATGTTTTCAACTGAAAAATGTTCAATTATCTTCTCATATTTGAAAAAAAACCTGCGTCTATGAGCACAAGTGGCTGGTATAGACAGCCCTGACCAGCCTCGGTGCCACTCCAGCCAGGGGAACTAAGATGGCAGCCTGCTGAGAGGTGCATGTGAACATGTAGACCTAGGCAACAAGCATCGGGGGTGTGCACATGCAGATATAGACAATAAGCAACAGCAGGGTTGCATCTAGAAAATCAAAAATGTGGGGGATGACCCCCACTCCCATGAACAAAAGGAATAAGACCTAGAATAGAGAATAATTCAATGTTACGGTTTTCATTTTGTTCTCCTTGTTTCATGTCCACTATAAAGTTCTTATGTCCAGTAACTTCAACATGTGGATTAAGTGTTGATTTGTGAACACTTACTTTCGCTTTAGAGACTTGTCTTCACATTCCATATTAGCATCGACTGTAACATTGTCACTAGATTCGGTGGTAACTTCTTGACTATTGTTGTCAGATTGAGCCGATGGTTCCAGCTTTCAAATAATCCGACAAACTTTGGTTCCCTTTCTCAGGAGCCGCCATTTTGGTCAGATGACATTGGCATTCTCGCGAGAAATTACCAAAGTAAACAGCCAATCAGAAATAAGGTTACGAAGACCTTCCATTTCCTTCATGAAGTTTCGATTTTGAGCGAGTACATTGATTATTTCGGCAAGGTTTGCAACGTACATACTTTCTACGAGAAATATATCTTACTGAGAATTTCATTGTTTTCAATGTTATACTTGACAGAATATGTATATCAGAATGCCCCACTTTCAAACAAATTTTGCGGCATTTGCAGAATCCCTGCCGCAATATATTTTAATTTTTGCGGCATTTCTTAAAATTAAGCAGGAATGCCCCCTTACCACATCTTTAGATGCGACCCTGCAACAGGTATCACCGTCAACATAAAAGCTATCTCATCTCCATGTGGACATTCAACATGGCCTTACAACCAGCTGCAGACTAGATATTACACACATAATACACACTAGCTGTTCAGCTGATTTCTATCATGACATTCTTTGTATCATATTTCTGTTGGTCAGTATATACAGATATCCTCATCATTATAGCCAAATGAAGCCTGCATTTACGGCAATCAATGGAATTAATGACAGTGTAATATAGATTCTAGCAAACCAACAATGGAGGCAGCCATGTTGAACTTTGAACTTTATTCCTATATTGATGCACTGAAGTGGACTGAAACATTATCTAATTGACATTCATTACAATATCTGTGACTGATGTCTAGCCTAACATTTCACTCTAACCAGTTATATACAGCCCAATTTGTACCCCTGTTGGTATACATGATCTCACAATAAACACAGGCACGAGGCCCATTGTTGAGGGATAGGCTGTACAACCATCCTCCAACAGTTCATGTAATTATCCTGGCATCAGCTTCATTCCTCATGTTCACTCACCCTTGATAAATTGCTGTACAAAGTGAACAAGGATGACTGTTTCACTGTTGTCATGTTATTTCAAACAATTACTATTTATAATACTGCTTTCTAACAATATATCTATTTCTCCACCAAAAGCCTTTACAATTCAGATTTAGGAAATAAAAATAACAATAAAATAATGTATGACCTAGGTTTTAATGATCATGCTCAGTGTTTTGTCTACCACTATGAAGAACATCACACATCACCTAGACAGCTTATGAGCGCTAGGAGGTGTGTTAATGCTTGCAATGTGTGAAATACTGCAGGGATCCACCAGGAGTCAGTAATGGGACTGCCGGGTTACACCAGGAGTCAGTAATGGGACTGCCGGGTTACACCAGGAGTCAGTAATGAGACTGCCAGGTTACACCAGGAGTCAGTAATGGGACTGCCGGGTTACACCAGGAGTCAGTAATGAGACTGCCAGGTTACACCAGGAGTCAGTAATGGGACTGCCAGGTTACATGAGGGGTCTGTAAGATGAGGGTGAGGACGCCAGGTATCTTCTGTAGATGCTACAGAGTTTAGCTCATGTCAAGGTTGGGGCCACATCTTCGTCTCTGGGAACTCTCAGCAGGTACAAAGTAAGAGCAGGTCTATAGCAAGGATGTCTATACATTGCATCACTAGAGAATGGCAATGGGGCTTTTTAGGGTTATTTCCAGAAATGCAACTCATAATTTATTCTTGAAAAAAGGATAATCATTGTTGTCTGATACTCTCCATATAAAAGGGTAAAGCCAACGCAAAGTCTTTGTTCCTTGACAAACAGAACTGGCATATTTCTACACTAATAAGCAACAAATATTAAACTTTAGCGAACATATCTGAATGTCTTGAAACTAGCTCAAAAGCTATACACAACTCAAAAACCAAAACAGAATGCATATTGTCACATACTAACCATTCCAATTTTAACTCTAAAATTAAATAAAAAGTTATCTTAGAAATGCTTCTGGACTTTATCTTCATGGCTGGGAGTGTTTAAATGGCTGGAGCTAATCTTACATATGGCAGATGAAATAAACAAGAACTAGAACTCACAAGATTCAGATAAGCCCTGCAAATAAAGCTGATATTATTTCTTCAGCTAACGTACATATATTCATTCAGTTATCATACATTCAGAAAGTAGAGACAATAGCAAACTCAAGTATTTGTCGAAAGAATAAGAAACTTAAGGATATAATGAAATAATTTCATGTTAAAACATAGTGTCTGACCTATGAACCCAATGTTAAACATTTCATTTTCCTAACTTGGGTGATAGCTAGAGCAGAGCAATTACTCTTGATCAAAGAGCGAGTGTACACATACAGGCCCCGATCTATACAGTGGTGTGAAGGTGTGAGCATTATGGAGCACCCACTAATTATCTTGTGGAGTTACGAGGGGCCATCTGTCAGGTTAACTCTCTGGAAGCAGCACAAAGAAAGATTGGAGCTGACACACACACACAGCTCACCAGGGGTTAAGGTGAATAAAGTCATGAGCAGTGATGTGAGCTGGGCTAATGAATGACCTTTTGCACTGGACTCACATACACAGATAAGGATTTTTAGTTTTAGTGATTTAGTGTTAATTATATCTGGAATCATCCATCTTTCTTCAGAAAAAAAATTCACTTCTTTCTTTAAATGATGAATTTTAGGATTTGATCATCATTACATGGTCTCTTTTTGATTTCACATACAAGTTTCAATTAGTGCTACATCTTCATAACATAACTTTAAGAAAAGTTAAAAAATCTCACTTTACTGTGGAAAATCTCCATTCTACCAACACTTGAAGCTCTGCTAAAGCAAACAGGACTGGGTTTCACTAACAAATTCTGAAGTACTTCATTCAAACAGATTAGCAGATAAGTATTAAGACACAGAACACATTCTATAATTGACCCAGATCTCGGTTAAGCAATTAGTTTTTTCAAGACTTATGAACTTCAGAGAATTCTTCTTCAATAGCCTACTGTTTACACACTACAGGTGATATGTGACTGTACTGCTTGGGTTAAACATTGGGACTGAACAATTGGCACCATAGAATAATGTCCTTTCACACATTTTCTTACTATTTTCTTCAGGATAAAACCACGGATAACTTCCTGACGCTCAGATTTGAAGTAAAGAACTGCTTCAAATAGGAATCTTAAAGGCACTAGTGCACACCAATGTTTTGTATTTTTTCAATTTGGTGCACAGCTGACCATAGATTTCTTTTGACCGTCTTAATTTTTTCATTGTTGATTACAGGTCAATTGTATAGAATAATAAGTATTTCATTGCATAGATAGAAAGTTTAAGAGAGTGCTCATATCCTCATACGCCTCAAAATAGCCAATTTGAACCTAAAAAGTGTGCTATGGTGCATTTAACACAGTTAAGGTCCTTATTCAGCAAGTTTAAACATTTGACTTTATACATTCTGATATATGAAATAGAAAGCCTAAAGAAATACAATAACATGGATGAAGGTACAGTTAATATTTTACTAATTTACAAGACTACTCTGGAATTTTAGTTTAATCAAAGTAATACAAGGTTGGTAAACAATCTTTGAAGGGTTATCTCCTTTGATCCCTAAAAAATAAAACAGTGACCTATTCTGCAAGAACACTTAAAACACTTCATACGTTTGCTTTAGAAGTTAAGTGTATATTACCATGTGACTACTAGGGGTGAAATGGTACGCTTGAGCTTTGGTTTGGTGCGTACGGGACCCTGGTTTTGATACATTTTCGGTTCGGTATGAAATCAATAGTCGCCATATTTCTTTGAACGAGATCTCGAATAGTCACATCATTCAAACATTATTGTTGAGAGTTAAAGATCAAACTAAATCGTTCCGAATGTTTACTTCCGGGAAAATGGTGACAGGTATCGTGACCACTTTGAACATTAAAAACGTTAATGATAAAAAAAAATAATTTTTTTTTAATCATTGACTTTATCAAATAAATTTTATTGTTTTTTTGAGTTATTAAAATGATATTTTGGACACAAATTAATATGCGGTATGAACCAAAAATCCATGTTTATGTATGGTGTACCGAACCGAATGTAAAATACCGCGGTTCAACTACTGTAGTAGTGAACCGTTTCACCCCTAGTGACTACAGGCCAGTGCTGTTTTGCAAGATAGCTCCAGATGACTGAGCTTGAACAAACTGCTTCACAGAACTCTCGACTATCAGCCATTATACAGAAAGAAAGCAAACAAACGATAAGACATTAGGACGGACCAGCTCAACCATAAACAATTCTGAGACTTTCCTCTCTCAATACTGCTTTATGTTTATTTATTTTCTTTCTTTGTACATCAGTGCTTTTGAATAGCTTGAACAGCTTGCAATAAAACAACAAGTTTGACTTTGTAATATATGTATCAGATTGCAAAACATATTCATTTTATAACGTTCAGTAACAAGAATCAACAAATTCACTTTGATACAAATATTAATTACAGTTCATATTTGTTCAGTGTAATATTGAGAAGATAAGTGTTAGCATCACTGACTGAGAGACAGTAGAGAGATCTCCAAGGATGAACCGACAAGTCACACATAGACAAATCAATGGACTTGGTGTTACATGCTGACCTTGTCTCAGTTCACAGTTGGGGAGACGAAGCATCAGTTGGTCTGCGCTGGCCATGTTTCTTAGTGAACCAGAACTGACATCAAATCTAAATAAACACTTATCCCTTACCAAACACAGGTCTCAGACAAGCCACGGACCCATTGTGTTCAGGCCTGCCAGTAGATGATTGTATATCACTGTACTGTTCTGTATTAGGTGGAACCAAAGCATAGAGCTTCACATGGGTTTAATTAATGTTCATAATTGAATGCTGCAGGGGACAAATAAGTTAAGTTTGTGTCCTACAATTTATAAATAAATAATGAACACATCATCAAAAGAAAGAAAAGTAAGCACACATGTATCTAATTCCACTAACAATAGAAATGTATACAATATTCTTGTTAAACCTTCATGCCATGCCAGTCAACTGCTATCCATTATACAACCACACGACTCACTCAACATTCCTAAATTCGACAAGTAACGCAATGATAAAACAGAGACTGTTTCATAAGAAGCCTGGATAAACCACATGAAACAATCACTTGACCTCTCCTTGACCTCTGACAATCAGAAGAAGTCTATCAGCCTCAAGACACTAATAACTTTCTGCTACATTCACAGATTACAGATACATGGCTGTTTTCATTAAATGAAACTGATTGAATTTTTTATCCTGCAATAATCCTCTTAGAACAATGACAGATGTTTTTTCTTAATGCATTTAATAAAGATTTGTAACCAGTGCTAGAACAATGATTATCAGAAAGAGACTGAAAGGAAGGCAGTAAAACCTAATATTTGCTCTAATTAAGAGTGATAAACTACAGAGGCCATGTCTCTATGTAGGTACACATGATTGTGTTGGCTGATTCCTCATGGTAAGCAGTGCTAAAGTAATAAATATGCTTCACAATCTTGCCTTCTGAGTAGATCTGTGCCTAGTGATACGATAATGGTATAGACACCATAAACAGTACCTGCATATATAAAATAATCAACACTGATAGGTAGCAACACCCATGTGAACAAACATAAAGCAGTGGATATACTCTCACTAAACCTAATCATTATCATAATCGATTTGCCAATTCTTCTGCCACCTTTATATGAATGTTTTGATAGATACCTCAGTTTTTTACTCTGCCTAAGTGAGGTGTATGTACTATATATAACCTTTCTATGTAATCTATCACTGATTCCAGGACTATTTATGTAATAGGTGCTGCTACTTCATACTCAACCTGGCTCGGTGAGGTCACACATTGACTGGTATCAATAACCATCGGTGTGAACTCTGTTCATCACAATACTGACACACTGATCTAGAACGACTAGGTGATAACCCCTTGATCGGGCCACCTGTCCCTGGCCTGCGTACTCACCGTTTGTCTGCCTCTGTCTCTGTTCATGCTGACTATCTCACTGAGAACTAGTGGATCACATGGATTGTCATGCAGGACCTTTACTGGTGTACCTCGTCCGACTGTGGTAAACAGACAGGAAGTTGACCCAGTTACCTAATCTACCCTTATCTACCTCTTGGTATGAAGAGTTACAATCCAAGATGACAATGTAAACATGGAGAGAGACACATGTTTCAGTCAGCGGGATGAATGAGTCAATGTCTGCAAGTCATTGATGATTAATAATACACAGCTTCCTCAAAATAGCTCTCTCACTCCACTACTGCAGGCCAATATAAAGCGTCATGTGTGTTTAGCTCCAGGACAGTCATATATTCCCCGGTGATTTCCTGACATAAAGAACAGTTCAAAGTTAGAGATTGACCCACACTAGTCTTCCTCCTAACCTACCTGAGCATATTTCTTATTGTTTAAATGAAAAGGCAACATTTATAAGTTGAATAATCTCAATTCAGTAATATACCAAATATAACATCAAATTCACTAAAATACTAGTTTAACGCCAGGAATAATTTTTCAATAAAATATAATTCAAAACTAGATTGTGAAAATGACTTCATTTCCTGAATCAGCATAATATTATGCAAGTTATCAGTCTGCTCAACTACATGATTATGTAAGCTTAACTACTGAGCTATCTCTAAGCTAGTTGTCAACAAGCAGGTTGCTTGGACAGAGAGATGCGAGCGATGTTGCCTCTAATCCCTTACACAACCATTGTTCAACACAAGGTGTATTCCACTTAGTGACTTGACTCTTTGAACTGTGCAGGGTTCTCAGTACATCATGCATCCATGTCCCAAACCAAGATCCACAGTCAGTTCTTGAACAGCATTAAGGTTTACTGTCAACTAGCTTTATAGTTTATTATACTCAATGACTTGGTCATTACATTTTTCAGGGAAAAAAACAAGTTAAAAGTGATTTATATGAGTGAGTAATACACAAAATATTAAACTTCCTAATGTGTAATATTGTTTTTATCTAATTCGGTAATAATTTGGTATCAAACCTCTTTTTCGCACATCTTATATCAAATCATTACTTTGTTTGATAAAAATAGTATAAACTTGAAGGTCTCTTAGTATCCTCTATTAATTTTATGTATTTGTTACATTTGTGCAGCCAACATTGAAACTGAAAATAAATGAAGACTGGGACGTTTGAAACACTCATAAAATATTCAGTTGTACTTGGTTTAGTTGTGAATGTATTGACCTACTGACAGAGACACATATTTGATAAAATAGACTTCAATAAGACAATATTGAAATGTAAGGAAGTTATTTAAATGCTCATGTACACATGGATTTTGAACACAATCCCTTGAGCAAGCCCTTGGCTTTAAGTACCATTACATTCCTGAGGATAACCTCGTGAAGAACGTTGTGTCAGTTGAATAAACATTCAAGATTAGAAAGAGTAAGATTTAGTTATCTGTAAAACTCCTCTGCACAAATGTTTACACATATCAGCCTGGAAGGGAACATAAATAAAGAAGGGAGTGTTTACATGAGTATATCTGTAAGCCAGGTGGCGTCTGCAGCCTGGGTTGGTAGAGGAACATCTCTCCAGAGTGCATCACTTCACATCCTGCTTGTACACAAGCTACAACAACTATCCTCACATAGGCTTCTAGTATAAATGTGGTGAGGTGATTTGGGGTTAAATGCTGCTTTTAAGAGTATTTCACTTATATCACGGCTGCTAGTCTCATTGCAGGGAGACACCACCATTGTGGCTATGAACTGCAGTGAAACCTGCGAGCATCGGCTGGAACTAGCGAACCATGGGTGGTACTGCGGTGAAAGTGTAGCATTGCACCCAAACCTTACTGCTCGTAGAACAGCTCTCTACTGCAGACAAAGGTGCCGAGCCCCTGGCGGGATTCGAATCCCAGCCGAACGCGCTAGCCACTGTACTATTCTGCCCCCAGTATAAATGTGGAGCAGCTATGACTCTGATATGGGAATCTAGCATGACTGTACAGAGGCTGCTACTCTGACATGGGAATCTAGCATGACAGTACAGTGGCTGTTACTCTGACATGGGAATCAAGCACAACTGTACAGAGGCTGTTTCTCTCACACAGGAATCAATCATGACTGTACAGAGGCTGCTACTCTCACATGGGAATCTATCATGACTTCACAGAAGCTGCTACTCTGACATGGGAATCTAGTATGACTGTACAGAGGCTGTTACTCTCACATGGGAATCAGGCACAACTGTACAGAGGCTGCTACTCTCACACAGGAATCAAGCATGACTGTACAGAGGCTGCTACTCTCACATGGGAATCTATCATGACTTCACAGAGGCTGCTACTCTCACACAGGAATCAAGCATGGCTGTACAGAGGCTGCTATTCTCACATGGGAATCAAGCATGACTGTACAGAGGCTGCTACTCTCACACAGGAATCAAGCATGACTGTACAGAGGCTGCTACTCTTACATGGGCATCTAGCATGACTATACAGATGCTGCACCTCTCACATGGGAATCAAGCATGATTGTACAGAGGCTGCTACTCTCACACAAGAATCTAGCATGACTATACAGATGCTGCAACTCTCACATGGGAATCAAGCTTTGTACAGAGGCTACTACTCTCACACGGGAATCTAGCATGACTGTACAGACGCTACTATTCTCACACAGGAATCTAGCATGACTATACAGATGCTGCAACTCTCACATGGGAATCAAGCTTTGTACAGAGGCTACTACTCTCACACGGGAATCTAGCATGACTGTACAGACGCTACTATTCTCACACAGGAATCTAGCATGACTATACAGATGCTGCAACTCTCACATGGGAATCAAGCTTTGTACAGAGGCTACTACTCTCACACGGGAATCTAGCATGACTTTGCAGAGGGTACTACTCCGGAATGTCAAAATGATACCAGTTATTACATTGTGATACATATCTCATTATTTTTATTTCATTCATAAATGTCCATGATTCATGTTGTAATGTTCTTGTATGATAAGGTTATTAAAAACTAAAAATTGTAAAAATTGAGAATTGATAATAAATTTGTAGCACTTATTTGACAATAAATATATAGCTTTAATGTAGTCTGAAGTGTTTTACATTTTGTAACAAAATTGGCTCATATATTCTAGAAATGACAATATAGGTAACATAAAAACATTTACACATAAACATAACCAAAAATGATATATCTGAAATAGTATTATGACATATGAAAGTTTTTTTTCAAAACATTTCAATAGAAGTCATTATTAATTGTTTTATCTTTTACATACTAGTGATTGACAATACTTAATCTAGTGTAAAGAAATGGAAAGGTTGCAATCATCATAATTGGAGTTTCAACAACAGTAAGTTTCACAGAGTTACTTCCCTTACCCTGTGGTGAGCTCAGGGTTTCAACTTACAAGTGTGAAATACTGTGGGATTACTTAGATTTGTTAAGTTTAATTTTAGAATCAATCAAAGTTGGAAGATTCATAAATATCAAAATATAACTAACTTTAAATAAGGCAATTATAACTATATCAAATCAATCTCAATAACTGTTCAAAACAAAGTAAAAATACTATTACTACAATCCTTATAAAACCGTAGTAAACTTTTCAGTACTTCCATTTAGAACAGAAGATCAATAAAACCAAACACACTTATGATTAAAGTTGAATAAGCTTCTTAAGGTAATCTCAAACTAATTCTATTCCCACAGATTACATCTCAGGGTACCATTTGATAATTAGGTTGAAAGATTAATGAGAGAGACTCAGAAATATAACCCTTGTCATTATATCTATATATAATAAGTAAATGAATATCTGTGAAGTATTTGCTCAGCACTGTCCTGTGTCCAGTTCCATGATCTGTTGTCATAGTTACAGAGAACTGCAGTTATAGGGGAGGTTGAGAGTTGAGCGGAATATGATTGATATAGCATGCATGTAAATACATTGCATACCACTGCCTAGGGAACTTGCATGAGCTCAGACATAAGCTACCAACTTTCTCATCTTCCTTCATGTAGACCAATCTAATCAACACACTCAATGTACCTGCCGTAAGTGATCTTGGTATGTATACCACTATAGAAACTAAGGATGGGTATCGCTCCTCATTTTCGTATTGCAATATATTGCGATACAGAAAAGCGTATTGCAATACGTATTGCAATATATTGGTACTTTTCATATTTCATTTTTTGCATGCTCTCTTGACTAAATAGCAGTAATTATATCAGTGATCAATGCTCCACTGGCCATCGTTTTGTAAAGTAAGATAACTCAGTGATTGGTTTCGGACTTTTAACATATCTGTGCTATTTTCACCTGGCGAGTTCACACATTGTTTACAACTTTCGGTAAAATCACGTTTTTCTTGTTACGTTTCTCTGCAATTTTACATGGAAATTTTAAATTTTAAAACTTCCGATATATTGGATGTTTTCAGAAGAGTGTACCGGTTCGTATCGTGTTGTTCCTGTATTGCAATATACCGATATACCGATAATACCGCGCACCCTTAATAGAAACTCTTCAGAATGTGAGGATTCAATGGCCATATAACTACCTTAAAACTGTGATTGAACAGAGCGATCACCTAATTATTCATTGTATTAAATTGATTACAGACTGATTGCAAAATCATCTCTCAGATGATCCTAACCGTAGATATAAAGTACTCAAGTTCCTAACATGAATGATGAAGTTACGACAAGAGAAGAGAGGTTCAGTGGTGATGGCAGTTCGACAGATGGAAGCTTAACTTACCGACGTGTGTCAGAATATTAATAAATTATTGATAACTATTCAAAGTCCTTCTACCTGGCACCTGGCGATTTAAACACTTACATGTTCACATGAGTTTGAATAACACTTTGACAACATTCATTTTCATTTTTGACCACACAAACTGACATTCAAATTGTAAGTAGAAGTTAGGAACTGTTATAAGTGAATGTTTATCATTTGATTCTATGACAAAGACTTACATATATAGCTCATTAAATTGTACCAATTGTTCCTTTTGACCATCTCCTGTGCAACCATGTTCAGGTCTTAAACCTTGCCCTGAAAATTCAGTGAAGAATAGAAAAATATCATCAGTACAAATTTGATATTCAGAATGAACATCTCTTTCTATCAATGTGAAAAACTACTACTACTGTTGAGCAAGAGTACCATCACTCTCTCTCTCTCTCACAGGACCTGATCCACAAGCCTCTGAACAGGGACTAGGGTTGTGGATCAGGTGCTTGATTCAAGAGATCTTGACTTGAGGTTACAAACCTGCTTAAAAGAATCAGATGAACCCAAAACTAGATGACTTGTGGGAACTAGATTAGCATTTCCAGGACCAACACTGGGCATTTTGCCTTCCCCTCCTGAGCCACACTAAAGTTTTGAATTCTTATTTTTTCATTAATATACCGCAATAAAACTATTCATATCTGATAACCAGTTTCACACCTCCAGTGGCTAGACATATCTGACAAGGAGAATGATCTACCTTAAATGCAGTTGACACTTCCCTTACAAAAAGTTCTACTGATATTTGATCTAAAAATATTGAAATTATTATTACTTTTGTAAAAAAAACCGATGTGCAACTGAAGAATTGCTTTCTAAACAACATATTCATAACACCCAATTCTGGAAACCCCCCCCCCCCCCCCCCCCCACCACAAAAGAGGCATTTCACCCTGCTCTCTCCTTCCCCATTGAGCAGTGGCCATTATCTTGAATGTGAACCAAGTTCACCCCGGGTCACCCAGCAAATTAATGCGGGAATGTCAACCAATGGTTTCAGATTGGACTTAACTAACTTGACCACCTGCTTTACCTCCTCTAGCCCTCTATCATAGGTTAACAAGTCATGTTACATGCTTTGACTTTAATCTAATATTAGGGATGGATGACGGGCAACTGCCTATGTCAAGGAGCAAGATACAAGGCAGGTCGGTCACAGAGTGCACACACCTCATCAATACAACACTATCTACATGAGAACCCTATCCCTGGCACCATCAGCAGACAGTTACCCATCTCTCAATCCTTCACAGCTAAATGGCAGAATACCTGTTAATAACACATATATAACAAAATATCTACACATGAACCATTTTATCTTCTTATCTAAGCAATAAATTACAGAGAGAAAATGTCAAAAGCAATAAACCAGATTAAATCAATGAAACAGTCTAAGCTAGAATTGTAAATACTTACTTCTTCACATACCAACTTTATAATTAAAAGAAGCCAACCAAATATATACTTAGAAAAATTTCTTTGAGGTAAAACACTTTCAGATGAATATAATTGATTAACTCTTTCCCTATTTAGTTCTCTTTTATCAAGTCAAATTAACAAATGTTGAAGGTTTTTGTCTGAATAACCATCAATGATTAACCAAGCATAAATAGCTAGCTTGCTCCACACAAAGAGAGTAGAAGATATCAACAGGCAAATGAGAATTATGTCAGCTTCAAGCGATTGAATCATCTGTACAAAATGACTAACTGCTAACTTGAGAAAATTTAAAATTAAAGAGAACTTGTCTAAGTTGAATTTACACACTATGATAACAATGGTTATTGAATCTTTCAGCTGCACAATAATCGGGAGTGATGTCATCGTTGTGTCCCGCACCATGTGAAATTAAACACATGCAACAAAGATTTCTGTTCAGTTACCAACTTTAAATTGCTTCGAGACCCTGCACAAAGACACCCTATCAAATCTACCTTGAGAACTGGCCACCTTCTGCATCCTTATGTAAAATCAATGAGCATCAAACGCAACACCTTGAAGCAGACGCCTAGATCAGCCGATGGCAATGTTGGTTCTTCTGTCAACTGCGGCAACCTACCTGATATAAAGGACTGTAGATATCCTTTTTCTCACCAGAGGACAACTCTTTATCATTTTCATCCAAGTCCGACATGGTTACCTATCTGATTTTGGTTTGAGCCAGACTGTCTGTCACGTGTCGCTAGGAACCAGCAGAGTTTGCATTTATTAGGCTGTGCGGCTGATCCAAGACCAGCATCTGATTACTCACTCACTCTGCATCCACGCTGGTTGACCTGAGCAGACCCACAAACTGTCTTACCCAGTTCCCTTCTGCAGCAGTATTGATTTTTGTCTTCACTGCCGCTTTCACAACAACCTTCCCATTTTCAACCATCAAATTAACAGGAATCTACACAAAGACATTAGCATGCATTGATTGTTTATTCTGTTCCTTGTCCTTGTTAAAAAGTGAAGTTAACAAATTTATGTGGCAGGTCTTGGGCTGGGTGAGATGGCCCGAATGACTTGAATGATTATGTAAGATGGATTGTATTAAGAGATCCAATCTCTCCAACTCTTGATCAGAAAAATATGAACCAAAAAAAGAGGCAAATCAAATAGCTTTTAGTTATCATAGACTGCTTGTTTTCATTATTTGTCTGAAGAAACTTGTTTTAAAGTATTAAACCCTCCTGGTCGACAGCTCTATTTGGCATGATTATGTAAGACGACCTCATGTTATTTTTGTGAATGGAACTGTCCTGGCACAATCTGTACATCTGTTCAAAACAAACATGAACTGACAAAAACATGCCATGTGATCAGCAAACTGCATATAAAAAACTGTCTGGGTGTATCAGACAGTTGCTGACAGAGACGATGTGTAGGATTGGTTCAAGGAGGGGGAGGGGAGGAAAGGTTCACAATATATGACGTATCATCTCCAAAATGTCAACTTAACTTAGTGTGCTCATTTGAGCACTTAACATTAAACAGAAACATATGCTTTAACCATTTCCAAAAATTAGAACTGTCAAACATGGGTAGAAAAGCACTGGACAAATAAACTGATGCAAGATACAACATCAATAACACCCTTTCTAAAATTGAACATTATTGATTTATCAATAGAGGATATTATATGAGTGTCCATGACATACTATGTTAATGACACGAGTGCTTAATATTAGTATTTCCCGAGCGAGAGCGAGGGATATACTGATATTAAGGCACGAGTGTCGTAAACATAGTATGTCATGGACACGAATATGAGATTCTGTTTATTACCGAAGTCGAGAAATCAAAGAAACTAATCAAAATCAACATCCAAGCATAGGCATAGGCGCATTTGGAACACAACGTCATAGGCGAACTGTGACGTCAAAGCATTGTTTTTTACGTGACGTCACAATGAAAAAGTGATATGTTGCCCTAGGGCATCATATGAAAAATATGAACCCTGATATGATTGCCCTTGTAGGTAATAATTAACATTATTATACCCTTTGGCAGAAGATAGCCCTATGCATACTACATACATGATTATGCCTTATCTATATGAACAAAGGATCTTTTGCAACAACAGAACCTGGATGTATGTCATCACAATTTCAAAAGAACATATAGCTCCATAACTAATCATTATGTACAGTACATGAGTAAGCCATGTTCCTTATAATGTCTGATTTTGACTAAACATCAGGGATGGCTTTACATCAGACAAAAAAAGGCCCTTAGTTATACATACCCAATTTACATAGTCCGCAATTATTATCTATTCCTAAAGATCATATACCGGATATAAGGGAAATGAGAAATAGGGGTGGGCGATATAACCGGTATACTGGTATATTGCGATTCAAACTACTCAATATATCGTATTGCAGTACAGTGTCCAAGATAAGTTCGGCATTGTTGGTAACTTCCGTAACATAATTAAATATATTGAAACGTTTTGAATTTCTTTGTTATCATGTTACATTAATGGTTTTGAGAATGTTTCCTAGTCATATAACGAAGATATAAATCTTTCTGATTGATATTTCAACAATACTAAGAAAAAATTAAGTCTCGTTGTTAAGTCGTCGTTGTCCTGTAAACAAACAAAAATGGCGGCCAAAGGAGCAGACGCTACTTTCACCAAAATAACAAACAGTAAGGCAAAATCAGCCATTTGGAAAAATTTCAGCTTGAAAAGGCTGGGAATAGGGAAATAGTGAGCAATGTGGCATTTTGTAATCGATGTGACGCAGAAGTTAAATATTCCTGAGGGACAATAAACTTGGCGACCCACATGCGATGACACCATCCAATGGCAATTGTATCGAGTGAGAGCGGTCAGTTGGCGATGCCTGTCACTAAACAGCAAGTCGAAAAACTAAAAGGGTCACAGACTTTTAAACACTTTCGTATTTGTAAACGAGTATTTGACTATTTGTTAATATTTTTAATTGACAAATTGTTGCCAGTTGGACCTCAATCGTTTTAAATTTAAATAATATATTATGTTTGCTGCCATCCTTTTAAGTTTCAATGTTACTCTGAGACTGAGTAATTTATATGAAACAACTTGAATGTTGCTCAAAGGCAAGAGGTCCTTAGCCTTTACTCTATGGGTTAACAAAGTGGATATCTACCATGAGAGTTTGAGATATACCTATTAGTGATATTACCTTTTGAAACAACTTTAAGCTGAGATTTGGAAAACAATAAAAACTTTGACACAAATGTAACATATCTGTTGTTTTTTAATTTGTTAAATACATTTCATTTAACAGCGTGCCATGAATATGATAACAGAATAACGACTCAATGGTTCAAGTGACCATTTGTAATTTTTGGTAGTAATTAACAGTCCCAAAACCCAATTGCACATTTGGCAATATATTGCAATACGTATCACAATACAGCATGAAATATCTCAGTATATCGCAATACGTTTTTTCTGGCAATACCCAACCCTAGTGAGAAATAGCCTTAGAAATACAACTAAATAGCACCATAGACTTATCATCTCTGCTTGATTCTGGCAGTCATGACCTAAACCCTCTAGAACATTTATGGGGCACAGAATAAGAAAAGGAGATGCACCTGTACAAAGTGTACAGTTGGCGTCTTCATTCACCATCAGTGGTGACAGTTGACCATTCAGAGAAGAAAAATATTATTTTCAACATTCTAAGCAATTATCCGTAACTTTGTAAAATATATCTTAAAAGATTTTTCAGATTGAAAACCTACATGCTGAAAATAGATGCTGCCTATCTTTACTATATTCACCACTTAAAAACTAGAAATATGTGCATGTGATGCACTCTGATGTCCACCGTCCCAATAACACATAAAATACTATTACATAGCTTTTCAGATAGACGCCAGAAAAGGTCCCCCCCCCCCCCATACGCACCAAGTTTTCAAATGTTTCCATGTAAACCAGAAAAAATAGCAAAATTCAGACAGATTAACTAAAGTCCCAAAAGGCACCATCTAACCACTACGTCTAAAAACATTCCAACTTTCTTTCTTTAAAAATATTGAATGGTTTCCTAGATATGGCCGTGAAATGAAAGCATTTCGGAATTAGGGATAGAGGCAAAAACGTTGTGTCTTTCACAAACCTTTGCCGGGGACATAATAAAATTGAAAGACAAAATTTGCTGTAGTATCTGTTTCAATTATCCAGTTTTTAAGAAATTATCCAGTTTTTAAGAAATACCATGATTAAACAGATGATAAGTTAGCCCTTTAGACTTCCCAAAACAGTCTGTCTGTTTGTCTCAAAACAAGCATCTGTTTGGGCTAAGCTTGCTTTGATGTTAGAGAGTGACATGTAGCTATGTCATGCAGTGTCGTGTAGGTATGTTACCCCTTTGTCTGGCAGGGATAGCTGCCCTATATCAACCTTTATACGCTTTGTTCACCTTACCATCTAGACCTAGGCTTTTTCTCTACACTACAAGTTTTTATTACATGTTTTTTTACATCCCCAAATCAACTCGTTATAAAGATATTTTTCAAGATTTACCATTAGATAAACATTAACCACAGGACAAAAGAAAGCTCTCATTAGTAATAAACCCCATCCTACATCCGGCACCAACATAATATTATAGAATTGTACCTCTTCTTTTTTTATCTATCTAACTGTATGAACCTTTTGAACACCAGCAAAACACACTTCCATGCATGTAAGGTGAAAAGGTAAGTTAGACTTCAACAAAAGACATTCACAATCTACAATTAATTAGAGAAGGGAAACTGAGAGAAACTAAGAAAAACTTCAGCAAATGAATATCCTGCTTTCAAATTACAGAGAAGTTTTCAGATTGCCATTGGTAGACCAGTGAAGATGATTGAGTTGTCTCCTCTTGACTGCAGACCTCAACTTGATTAAAGCATATCTCCAGCGCAGGCCATTTCCTTACCTTACATGTATATCACATGACTACACTTGCTAGCACCAGGTAGAGCTGTATATCACTTGGCTACACTTGCTAGCACCAGGTAGGGCTGTACATCACTTGGCTACACTTGCTAGCACCAGGTAGGGCTGTACATCACTTGGCTACACTTGCTAGCACCAGGTAGGGCTGTACATCACATGACTACACTTGCTAGCACCAGATAGAGCTGTACATCACTTGGCTACACTTGCTAGCACCAGGTAGGGCTGTACATCACTTGACTACACTTGCTAGCATCAGGTAGGGCTGTACATCACTTGACTACACTTGCTAGCATCAGGTAGGGCTGTACATCACATGACTACACTTGCTAGCACCAGGTAGGGCTGTACATCACTTGACTACACTTGCTAGCATCAGGTAGGGCTGTACATCACATGACTACACTTGCTAGCATCAGGTAGGGCTGTACATCACTTGGCTACACTTGCTAGCACCAGGTAGGGCTGTACATCACTTGACTACACTTGCTAGCATCAGGTAGGGCTGTACATCACTGGACTACACTTGCTAGCATCAGGTAGGGCTGTACATCACTGGACTACACTTGCTAGCATCAGGTAGGGCTGTACATCACATGACTACACTTGCTAGCATCAGGTAGGGCTGTACATCACTTGACTACACTTGCTAGCATCAGGTAGGGCTGTACATCACTTGGCTACACTTGCTAGCACCAGGTAGGGCTGTACATCACTTGACTACACTTGCTAGCATCAGGTAGGGCTGTACATCACTTGACTACACTTGCTAGCATCAGGTAGGGCTGTACATCACATGACTACACTTGCTAGCATCAGGTAGGGCTGTACATCACTTGACTACACTTGCTAGCATCAGGTAGGGCTGTACATCACATGACTACACTTGCTAGCATCAGGTAGGGCTGTACATCACTTGACTACACTTGCTAGCATCAGGTAGGGCTGTACATCACATGACTACACTTGCTAGCACCAGGTAGGGCTGTACATCACTTGACTACACTTGCTAGCACCAGGGAGGGCTGTACATCACATGACTACACTTGCTAGCACCAGGTAGGGCTGTACATCACTTGACTACACTTGCTAGCATCAGGTAGGGCTGTACATCACTTGACTACACTTGCTAGCATCAGGTAGGGCTGTACATCACTTGACTACACTTGCTAGCATCAGGTAGGGCTGTACATTACATGACTACACTTGCTAGCATCAGGTAGGGCTGTACATCACTTGACTACACTTGCTAGCACCAGGTAGGGCTGTACATCACTTGACTACACTTGCTAGCATGTCATTAGTTAAGCAAGCGTCTGTTAGACTCAATTCCTCCTGAAAACATGGCTATGTAAAAGGAGGTGTGTGATGTAGTTAAAAATGTAACAAATTGGTTGAAATCAAACAATTATAGCTTTTGACATAATCAAACTGCCACCATTAACCTACCTACCATTATTCCATTCAAGAACTTCTTATACCCTGAGTTATCCATTTCTTTCAGATCAGTTGGAGCTGTCGGAGACAAGCCAAACTTTCCTATTCATGCAAAGTTAATTCTTGAAAAATTGCCATAAAATAAAATGAAAATGCATTCAAATGAAACAAAAGTGAGAACTCCCCTTCTATACAGCTGAAAATACCACCAGCAATAAGACTACTATGTAGACACAGATGATTATTGTCATGAGAATTAATGACTGAGTAACTGTGGGGACCAACTGAGCTGAGCATGCACCCATGCATGTGTTGTCATACAGCCTGGTTATCTCACTGCGTGCAGTGTGTCACTTGTATTCAATGAGGCAGTCTGGCCTATGCAGATAACATCTTGTACAGCCCTGGGTTCCTGTGATGTTAACTTCACTACACTACAGGACCTGGTCAGGACATCCTGCTATTGTGTACACAGCAGACACTCAGAGTGTCTATGACTGGGTTCAGTTCTCATATGCAAATTCTTTATTCCCTGTTTGCAATATTTGGCCTTGACTTAAGTACCATTACCTAGCAATGTAAGTACTTTACAACAACTACCTGTACCATTAACTTACAAAGTAAGTACTTTACAACAACTAACTGTACCATTAACTTACGAAGTAAGTACTTTACAACAACTACCTGTACCATTAACTTACAAAGTAAGTACTTTACAACAACTAACTGTACCATTAACTAACAATGTAGGTAACTTAAAACTTCTACCCGTACTTTTACCTAGCAATGTAAGTACTTTACAACAACTACCTGTACCATTACCTAGCAATGTAAGTATTTTACAACAACTACCTGTACCATTACCAAGTACTATAATACAACTACCTGTACTATTACTTAGCAATGTAAGTACTTTATTACAACTACCTGTACCATTAACTAACAATGTAGGTACTTTATAACTTCTACCTGTACCATTACCTAGCAATGTAAGTACTTTATTACGACAATCTGTACCATTAACTAGTAATATAATAAGGATTACAATATCCAGAGGTCCACACAAGGACACCATTCAATAAAAAATGAGCAAGATAACTCCATATACCGACACCTGTAGCCACTGAACTTGCAGGAAGAATAGGAAGATTGACAGTAAGTATGTTTTATTTCTAGGATTCAAATACCAGCCATAATGAATGAACCTTGAAAGTCATTATAACATCACTTTAAAGGAGGAAATACAAGGAAAAACATTACATTTCATACAAAAAGGCCATGCTTATCTTATAGAAAAGCTTATATTCCTCCAACTTAGTTTACTGCCCCCAAGAGAGTACAAAAACTGCCTTAAACAATAGCTAGATAGTTCACCCCCTGGTTTTATCATAGAACACATGTGAAGAACACTTTCACACCTACTCAGCACACTTGACTATCAGACACTTGTGGGGAGGGGGAGCTGGGTGGGGGAGCTGGGAGGGGGAGCTGGGAGAGAAAAGGGAGACTTGTCAGTGAGCAGTAACAAGACAGCAGGATAACTGACAAGCATCCACATTTTAGTTTTATTACAAGAAAATTACACAAGGATAGTGTATTTGCATTATAGTAAGTGTTGATATCATTTTAACTTGCTCTGCAATAGAAATACCTTAAGCTGTTTGTTTTTAAAAATAAATTTTGCATTACAAAGTTTCTTCTTTCATACACCAATGGATGAAAATATTATCCACATGATCCTATTCTATTAACATGCATGTTGGAACAGTTTTGTTGCTAGGAATGAAAAGTACTACACAACATACATGCTACCAGTGTGAACTCATATTAAACAAATGCATTCAGGGTTTTCAAGAGATATCCAATCCTTAATTTACAAAGCAGACTTTGGCCCTCCATCAGGTGTAAAGTTCAGGGCCAGATGTAGTATAATTCTTCCTATAAAAATTTTACTAATTAAATAGGAAAAACCGGAAAGTGTTAATTGAATATTTTCCACTTAATTTGTCAAGGGTAATTTGAGATGCCCAAAGAAATGCCACCTGGCAGGAAGGTATTTGTACTTGGCATTTCTCTTCCATCACAAACAGCGTTGAGTTATCTGCCCTTTGATCCCTGCCCAATCAATGGGTTTGAGTGAACCAACTCCAGTCTCTATTTGCTTCAAGTAATTGTTTTGACACTTCACTTAAAAAGTGCTGACATCTACAGTGTTTGTGTATCCCTGCTTTCGTTCACTTATTTCACAGCACTCAGTGCTTGATTTAAATAGAAATATGTGCATTTGATGCACGGTGATGTCCCACTTTCAAACTTTTAATCCAACCTAATCATCTTATTGCCACTTATACCAGAAACAATCCATACCAAACACAAAATAAAAAGGTTAATATATTAGCATCAATGAACTAGACATAAAATATAAAATATACAAGTTCAAGGTGCATAAAGAAGAGTTTTATATATTTGTCAACTTCTTTATTGTAAGGAATGTGACATTTGATACTCACAGTCATCAAATATTATAGTTAGCATCTACAGCCCCCATATGCAAGTTCAAATTGTTTCCATGGAAACCAAGTAAAATTAAAAATTAAAAATAACCAAAGTAGCAAAAGGCACCATCAAAGCACTAGATCTAACCACATACCAGAATTAGTAAAATAATTCTCATTAGATTTTGTAGGTTGGAAAATTACCCTACCCCCATATGCAAAAAGTTTAAATTGTTTCCATGGAAACCAGGCAAAAATATTAAAAAATTGAGTAACAAAAGTAGCAAAAGGCACCACTCCAACACTAGATCTAACCACATACCAAGTTTCAAAAAAAAAAAGTTTTTTCAGATATGGCCCGGAAATGAAAGCATTCCCCCTATATGCACTAAATTTAAATTGTTTCCATGGAAACCAGAAAAAAATTATTCATAATAACCAAAATAGCAAAAGGCACCGCTCCACCACTAGACCTAACCACAAACCAAGTTTTGTAAAAGGATATTGAACAGTTTTTGAGATATGGCCTGGAAACGAAAGCATTTCGGAATTATGGAATAATGGAATTACAGAATTTCGGACGGAACTGAAAACATTTTGTCTCCCGCAAAACTTTTTGCGGGTGACATAATAATGCAGTGATTATATTCATCAGTTCAAAACACATTTATACTATTTGTCAGGATATCTTTAGCCTAAAGGTCAATGGCACATTGATGTATCGCCACAAAAGACAATATAGCCTGATAGTATTTACATTATTTGTTGCAAACAAATATAAGCTGACAAAGTTTTTAAAAATTCTCTTCATATATAACTATAATTAGGCATTAGATAAACAGAAAATGTAAAATATTTCTGATATTTTATCCAAAATATTGTTGTGATTTTATGATTACCAGTTATGTAGTATGTTTATGATAGGTAGGTAGCTTAGAAATAACTATTTTTTAATGTCCTGACTATCACATAATATGGATGATTATCAGAACTGTATCTCTCAAAGGGTCTAATAAATTTGTGAATGGGATGAAAAAGGTCAAATACTATTGTGACTGTAATGAGGACATTGTTCACACCATCAACGTATGGAGATAATTCTTCCTCATAAAGCAGGAGATGTTATTGCCTGAACAGGCACAAGGTAATAGTTTACTTGAACCACCCACTTACATATACCTATTAATAAGCAGCATATAAAATGCAGAATTCAGGACTGGTTGTTTCACTGTCTGTACTGTTTTGCTTGACTTAAGAAATAGAAGACGAGTTGGTGTGCATCAATCGTTGAATAAAACATGCTATGTTTTATTCAACGATAGATGCACGACAACAAGTTTTCTATTTCTTATATGAGATACCCTTAAAAATTACTCGCTTTATATATAAAAACATTTGAAAAATTATGGTATTTTTAACAAAAACATTTTGAAAACAATGATGCCTCCCATCGTATAACATATACTGATGAGTCCATTATCATGTATAGGGGTGGGCGCTCCAATATAAATGGAATCAAATGAATTGAACAATCAATTTGAATTTGAAAATGTCCCCAGGGGATACATTACGTCTCTAATCCGTGCTTTTCTTTCTCTGCAAACCCACACCTCTCCTTTTTTTGGTTTCGAATCGACAGACGCTGAGTCAGCCATGATGGACAATAGCCCCCTAAAGTTTGATCAATGGACTTGGCCAATTTGACGTCATTTGTAACGTTACTGAAATGACGTCATTAACCTCGCGTAGGTTGTATCGTCAAATAAAGCACATCGTCGGTCCCATTGTTCGCCATTGTTTTAATGCCGTTGGTATCGTATATTTACTGATACAACAAGAAATGATAAATTTCATTGCAACCAGTTATGCCTCATGTACAAAACCGAATTAAATAGACTTTAATCTAACAGAATTTCAATTGAATCAAGAAAGTAATTGATTTGGCAGGTATAAAATTTAATCAAGATTACCTTTCGAAAGTGTGAAAGTGAACACGTTCTGTAAATCTGTGCTAGATTACACAGTGACCAAAATAGTAAACATGGTGGTGCACACCAGGTGTTTGCTATCCACCCACGCTGCAGACAACAAGAACCCCGCATGGAGCTGGTACGTGAAGTCTTGAGCTTCCTGGCAACATGACTCCTTGAACTGCTGGAGGCAAAGCTGTGATAGGAGTTTAACTTAAACATAACACCCTTATTTGTGTCCTAATATGGGTAACTTAGATAGTGCAAGAAAATAAATCATCTTTTCCATTTAAAAGTTAAAATATCTATTTAAACATTTTAATGCTTAATAGAACAGGCAATGATGAAAATTTAATGTTCGCCTGCTGTTGGACAACAAGTTGATTAACATCTGTTTGTAGGAGCCCTATGGCTTCAGCTCGTAGCATGCACAACTTCCTATCTGTCAGCTCACTTCTCTACTCATCATAAACACCACTGTATTCACTTCATAGTGAAACTGACAACTGCAGCTAGTGGTGATTAATTAATCACAATGCATTGAATCTGATATTGTCAAACATCAAACGATGAAATATGCAATCAAAATCTTTTAGAAATATCAGTAATGATTACAACACTACAAAACATTAACTTTCTTTATATCTGATAACCTCCCTTGTAGTAGGACTCAACCGAACTGACACCACTTGAAGAAGAAAGTTACACACATGCTGACATCTAATTGTTGTGATCAGTCATCAAGTTATCTGAGGCCCTCCATGTACCCATAGTGCAATCATGGATAGTGTATGTTCCACCAATGAATCGTGCTGTGTATGGAAGTGACACACGGGGGAGTTCAGTGCTTGCATTGTCCGACACTGTGAGGCTGTGGAGAGGGAACCAGATCCGGGTCCAGTCGTGACAACATTACATCAGAGCCATCTCACTGCATCTACCACAAACAATGGACCTCTGTCAGGCTGGACAGCCATAACTCTCCTCCCATTTCAACTTCATAACCTGCATCTACAATTTATTTTCTTTGCTAGTTGGATGATTTATGGAGCTGCTTACTAGCCACACCTTCAG
The DNA here is from genome assembly GCA_921293015.1 of Phorcus lineatus. Lineage (NCBI taxonomy): Eukaryota > Metazoa > Mollusca > Gastropoda > Trochida > Trochidae > Phorcus > Phorcus lineatus. The sequence continues at coordinate 16,396,909 of OV121089.1, forward strand.
GCCTGGCTGTCTCCAGTGATTCACAGTCTCCGTGTCATCTGTCAGACTAGCACGTCATGTAAGAACTAGCTTTTAGGATTATATATATATAGGGTATGAAATAATCATAATTGAAAACAGTGAAACAACTATAAGACTTGATGAGAACTAACCCAAAAGATGCTTGCTGATCTGGGTAACAGTGCAGGACAAATATTGATACAGGAGTTTATGATGAATATCCTATTTCATAAATACAGTCAGACCCCGATAATCCGGCCACTGATAATCCGAATCTCGCAGTATCCGAACGGTGGCAAACTGTAACCAAACTAATCTCTATATAAACTCATTAAATGTTGATTCATTAATCCGTTGATTCAGTCTCTGTGTCCGAACGCTAATTAGCTGTAACGGATTAGTTAATTACAGCTATTTCTGCTTCATTAATCCGACTGTTCATCAAAGCGTTCGGTAATCAACATCAATGACAGTGGATTGACACGGGAGTTGAGTGTGTCAGCAGTTTGTGATTGTAATAAATTGATCTGTAATCGGCAAATTCTTCAAACCTGAGTGAGTGTCCAGAAATGCTTTTGTGCAATGATGGTTTATTAATAAATGTATCCCAGTTGTTATGTGTATATGAAATAAAACTCATTAGATATTCGTAATATTCGTCTGTCTGTAGATTTGGTTCGTTTCAGTAGTCCGAACGTTTCACTATCCGAAAGTTTTTGATGAAAAACGGAAGTGTTCGGATTATCGAGGTCTGACTGTACAACAATTCTATGCATGATATAATTGATATCATACTGAAGTACAATGTTTATCATCGGTAGAGAGAGAATGAAAGAGAACACTTCAGAAGTATAGCTGTATACATATATATAGCTACTCTGCATACATTACAAGTAAAAACTGAAACTGTGCATTTGCTTCCTGGATATTAACCCTGTTAGCATGTTGTCAAACATGTTCACCATGAAGTGCACAGGTTCCTCAAACAGCTGTATTCAACACACATATTGTGACAGTCACAAAGATGCAGAATGAAATACAAAATTCATTCATTTTCATTATTTGAACTATAGGGAAATTCATGAAAATTCTTAACAATCAGACATGACTTCTAAATATTTCAATGTTCAAATTAAACCTTTCTTTTCTTCCTAAGAGTAAGATGAGGGGGAGTCTCTTCCTCATGATTCAGAGGAGAGAGAGCTGAGGGCCAAGAGGGTTGATATACAAATCAGGTGTCCAATTTCCTAGCAGGAAAGTGGACCATCCCAGTCGTAGAACTCATTTCAAACCACTCCTCCAAACCTGACTCTCAACCAACAAAGACCAGATAAGATTATCCTGCAATGCCAGCTACTGTACGGTGCGATTGCCTCCAGGACTGTTCTCATGGCTATCTACACCATCAACTTCCTGGGACCATCTCATCCTTATATCTAAACTTGGTAGCCATATGACAACTGTTGGGTCATTTATATAGGGGCTAAGGCACTTCAGTTATGTTGGCATTTAGAAACAATCACACAAAGGGTAATTGAAGTAATGTTTGTTTCACAGTGGCTTTTATTCTATGTTGAGTAACCTATATTACAAAACACACCAACAACTGCATGCTTCTTATTAGGACTTATCATTAAAACTTAAAAGTCCCTTTCAAATGTTTGAAAAATCCTGAGATCTACTAACATCAATAGCACTAAATATTTGAGACTTAAAGAGGAGACGTAAAACATAATTTTGATTTTTGCAAATTATTATTTGTATTTGTATTTTTAAAATTATTAGCAAATATACACTTTAATCTGACTACTTTTATACCCTGGTTTTAGATAACTCTATCTGTATTTGTAAGCTAATTCAACAGCCAATAGCATAACCCAAATACGGGCAATAGCATGACTGAAAGCATTTATAAATATGATATATTACTGCCTTATGATATCAACTTTTATATCCACTTTGATTGGAGTGTGACAATCCCTGGACCATTTTGTTATCTAATATAACATCTCACACCGTGTGGCAATATCTCTGTCTTTGAATGTAACAATCAATCATTCAATAACATACCTGGCACAAGCATTAGAAACATCCTATATAAGCCAATGGATTTAGGTAACTAATCTAAACGATTTACTTTTTCAAATGATTGTCATCATTGGTAGAAATGCATGAGCTCAATCTCCTTCTCTTGATTTATTGGTTGAATATTTTGCAAGTTCATTGGTTCACATTGATTAGACGTCATGACAATATACTCAGTAGCAGTCAAATGCCAAGAGTTACGCCATTATGACGGGACGTTTGACATAATTAGCTAGGTACCAACAGGTCCAAGGCGTGAAAATCCGCTAGGTATAATTAGAGACCATTGAATTAAGAATTGAATATGAATGCGATTGGATTACATATTGGGCACCTGATTGTCATAAAAAATGATATTTGTAAACCTAGTCTGATTGTTGTGTGAACATTGGGCAGACATCGTAATTGATTTAACCATGCATGCTGTAGGATAGTGCGCATAGCATCGTATTAAAACTGTCTTTGCTTGGAACAATATACCAAATATATATCAAATATCAATTAATCGAAGCTTTGAGTTGTTTGGATGACTTTTGATAAGTTTAAATTTTGGTTAAAACAGCGAGATTTGCTGTGTTTCAATAAGGAGGCTATAGTGTCGCCGCCTATCACGTCATGCAGCAGGACTCACCTTTCAGTGACCAAGGGTCCTTTCAGTTCTGTTCACTGGTGTTATCTAGCTGGTGTTTTGAAAAAGCTGTATTTAAGTTGTTTTCATAAAATTTAAAGTAAACTCACTGTCAAATTTGAATACATTTAAATGATTTTAATGAATCATGAAAGTTGACATGGGGCATTTCAGTTGATCTTTAAGTAATGATTGCAGCATCAGACTTCTCAAAATCTTCACTGATACCAAGTGCAATAGGCAGGCAAACTTTCCTTTAGTCACTCATAAATAAGACTGTTGAAACTATGAAATATCAATATTTTACTATTTACAGTAAAAAGTAAAAGTAAATACAACAACCTATCAAGTTATTCTTGATAAATAATTCTTTACAAAATGAAGTTGTATGTTTGTTATGTCAAAATGCCAAGATAAGCATTAAAAATTTAACTTCTTTGAAACAATTGTTGCCATTCCTCTGGAAAATTGTTTAAAAGCTGGATAATAATGCAGGCAAGATGGAATCATTTTACATTTCATAAGAAGCTTGTCCTCTGCCACATGGTCCTACACACCTCCTGTCTCTGAAGCTCGCTCAATCAACCACACTTGGGTTCCTTGCTTTTGTTACAATACATGATTCATGAACAACTCATATTCTACAAATCACAGTTTCAAAGAAAATATCTCTTGTTGTTTATCAAGGCGTGTCAAATATTCAACACATTCATAACAAAATATCTTTTAAGCACTAAAATGTGTGTGCATGTTCCAAAGGATATTGCATCCTTTAAGTCCTGAATCTAATATATTGAAGAGGGAAAATAAAGGTAAAACAGGGTATAGCAAAGCATTGTGTATATGATTTCTCAATGAGTGTTTTATATTATATGAACAGCAACAGGTTTGAAGGTGATTTAGGAGTATGAAGTAAGCTGGTCTATGTTGAAAGTAAAGTAGTGAAAACTACTTCTATCAAAATCAACAATCTGTCTTCATTAAATTTGCTATACAAATACTTAGCCTGAATTTTATGAAATATGACTATTCCCCCAAAATACATTGCTCCGCTTGATCTTTTTGCATGGGTGTCAAATTTATTTAGACTTGATTAACGAATGACTAGCCTGTAAACAGTCTCCCAGAAGATACTGTGATGGTGAAAGACTCTTCATACATGGACAGCAGACTGAGAGTTTTCTACTAATGACATTTGGTGGAATTAATATAAATCTTCTTCCAACGGAGCATCTTTGATACAAAGTATATTTGTATCACAAGACAAGGCTTACAGGAACACACAAGCTTTGGTAAACAATCAAGATGAATATGGGTAAGTACCTTGCATAAACATGTATATGTAGGGATAATATGGTTTTATATTTCTTATTGCATAAATCAAAGAATAATATATTACAATATCCTAATATTTAAAGTAAATTATTGTCATCAACACAACTCCTGCACCTTCAGTATGATGCTGAGCAGTATGATTAATAGCAAATCATCTGTATACTCCAACATGTCAAACAACACAGTCAATGATGTAGCCCTCCCTTAAACAAAATAAGGATAACTTTCTTTCATTGGACAAGTATGAAGTTGAGCAAAGGGAACTGGTGTCAACACTTGAACCTGAAGCACTATTTGCAAGGTTTGGGACACTTCCATATCAAACTAGGTCAAGTGAGCAATTAAAATCATAATGCTTCAAACACTTGAACACACTTGTAACATTTATAGTTCTTCCTTCTATCAAGCAAATCCACTGATCACTATAGGCAGGGTATAGACGATGACCAATTGGGCTTTCAAACAAATTACTTCCTTGAGAAAAAATTCTCATTGCTATAATGTACAAAGTATTAAAAAATTGCTTGTTATTTTGAAATATCAAATTCCTTTCCTTAAACAACCACTGTCTTAAAAAAAAGAAAGTATTTCCTTCCTTGAAGTTTTTCTTCAGGGTTACCCTTGTTCATCAATTTCAAAGTTTAAAATAAACTGTTGCTATATCTCTTGAATAATATGAATTATTATGGACAATTACCAGTACAGTTTTCTGGTTTCAATATTCATTTCAATGGCCCCTACCATGGATAGAAATTCTGTCTTGCTTTTGTCATCTTTTAATGGAGTGCCCGACATGATTGTCACATGAGGCACGCATCAACTCACTCAGGCATGAAACTAGTAGAATCCAGATTATTACCACTGTGTGCAATTAAAGTCAAGAACATATTTGCTGATAGAATCATTGTCAATTTATAAAGTGACATTTAGATAATTCAAGCCTCGGTTTACAAATTTGAAAAACTCAAATGCAGCAAAATGTCAAATGTGACCAAAATAGTAGAGAAAAGAAGGATTGTTTGTATACCTCATTGTAGTTGGTTGATAAATATTTATCTGGCTTGAAGGAAGGGTGACTAGTACTGACTGTCATTAGCTGAATCAACTGGGTATAACAAGATCCAAAGTCGACTGAAAAAGATCTTTAGTTGACCAAGATAATAACTTCCCAAGAATGCATACATTTTCAGACACAATAGACAAAACTCTGAGATCATTAATGGCTATACAATGGTCTCAGGAAAAACGAAAATCAACACAGGGAGAACATTCCAAAGTTAACTAGAAAGACAGACAGACAGACAGACAGACAGACATAGCCAGGAGCATATACACTCATCTCCTCATGCAAACTGTTGTTCATTTCAGGATGAACATCGGGAAGCTTAGCACTTGAGTTATCTACTCTGAAATGGCGTCTGCTAATGATGTATAAATTGGTGACATGTGTGAACTGAAGGAAATGCTCTTGCTCATCTTGCCAAAATATTATGTGCTTAAATTGAGTACATAATGTTCTAAATGTACTGTCTGCTGTAGGGTGGTGAGAGGGCGGTGGAGGGAGTGAAGATAGGGATCAAACTGATACATAATGTTCTAAATGTACTGTCTGCTGTAGGGTGGTGAGAGGGCGGTGGAGGGAGTGAAGATAGGGATCAAACTGATACATAATGTTCTAAGTGTAGTGTCTGCTGTAGGGTGGTGAGAGGGCGGTGGAGGGAGTGAAGATAGGGATCAAACTGATACATAATGTTCTAAGTGTACTGTCTGCTGTAGGGTGGTGAGAGGGCGGTGGAGGGAGTGAAGATAGGGATCAAACTGATACATAATGTTCTAAATGTACTGTCTGCTGTAGGGTGGTGAGAGGGCGGTGGAGGGAGTGAAGATAGGGATCAAACTGATACATAATGTTCTAAATGTAGTGTCTGCTGTAGGGTGGTGAGAGGGCGGTGGAGGGAGTGAAGATAGGGATCAAACTGATACATAATGTTCTAAGTGTAGTGTCTGCTGTAGGGTGGTGAGAGGGCGGTGGAGGGAGTGAAGATAGGGATCAAACTGATACATAATGTTCTAAGTGTAGTGTCTGCTGTAGGGTGGTGAGAGGGCGGTGGAGGGAGTGAAGATAGGGATCAAACTGATACATAATGTTCTAAGTGTAGTGCCTGCTGTAGGGTGGTGAGAGGGCGGTGGAGGGAGTGAAGATAGGGATCAAACTGATATATAAAGCTATCACAGAAGACTACCCTTCCTTATCTAAAACTAATGTGCTCTGTTGATAGTTGAAGATACCAGTAAGAATCATGGTGACAATATCATATCAATGTCAGAAATGATGGCTTAATGCAAAAGTATTCACATTGGGAGGCAAGCTAAAAGATTGTTTAAAGGAAGTTTCAGATTGACAAATGTTTTCATTAAGAAGTTATTTGTAAACACATTATTTTAAACAAAGCTGGGGATAAACCTCAAAGAATGCATTAGTTTAATCAGTGAATCATGACAAATAGTCTTGTTGATTCTGATTTTCAATAAATTTCGAACACATCTGAACACAATGAAGAAAGAGATTTTGCATTATATGACACCCCTGATCTGTACAATGTAGCATGGGTCTGTCACATCAGGTAACATCTACATTGGGCTGTAACATGTAGCATGGGTCTGTCACATCAGGTAACATCTACATTGGGCTGTAACATGTAGCAAGTACACCGTGTACATGTCAACCCAGATCAACATGCCAACCTCAGTAAGCAACAATACTAGTCTTGCTACAGGAAATTAATCCAAATATCAATATTGGCTCACGCTGATGTCCAGTTGACCACATTTCTATATCGATCTTCATTCATAAACAAGAAACTTAATCAAATAATTCAAAACGATTGCAACTTTTGTTCAACTTCTACTTAATTTTCATTAGTTCCTAAATTGAATTACAAATACTACCAGAGCATGAAACATACATTCAAATTATTGATGATTATTGATGAAACCAAGGACTGACAAAAAATATCATAAAGTGTACTTATGTTGGCATAAAGATGTAAAGCTGGTTGTATCCTTATCATCTACCTGACAGATCTACCAGCTGAGTACTCGCAGCAGAGAGGGAGACAGAGCAAATGTCAGCATTGTTTACACTCCACAATTACACATCAGCAACATCTATCTGTGTTTTTACATGCTTGCAATAAAACAAGTGATATACAGCTCAGCGAACAAGATATCACCTAAATGGGTGACCATTTTCTGAAAACAAATCCATTTGATGACCTTACGCATGACAATGTGCTCAGAAAAAACAATGAAGCTGCGATTCATAATAATTTAAAAACAGAAGAAGATAGCATTAAAAAATATTATTAGTTCAGCGACATGATATAACATTTGTAAGACAAACTAGTTCTCAGCCTTTATAATAAATGTACATTGGTAATCACATGGTCAGATATTCAAAGTGCATGCAAACATCAATCTTACCAGTGGGCTAGTCATCAGCTTCCCAAAGGACATCTCCCCTGGCGATGACTGCAGTTTACGTATCCTTTTTGGATCCATCTTCGAATTATTTTCCATTCTGACTGAGCAAGTCTTACAGAGAAACCTTTGCACACACCTCAGCAGGAATAATATGTCACCATGACAAACACACTCTCACACCCCAGGCTTGGAGCCTGTTAATCCACAACAAAGCTGCTAGCTGCTTAAATGAGTTTTTACTCCTGGTCTTACAGTCACAGGATGATGTCATACACTGGACTGGACAGGGTAGCTGAGATGGACAGAAAGGCAGGCAGGCAGACGGGGTGATGCGGCTCGCGACAGCTCAGCTAGCCAGTGATACGAGGGCTAGCAGACGAGGGAGGAGAGAGGGAAGGAAGGAAGCAGACGTGAGTGTTACTGCAGATATGCAGTGAAAGAGTGAGTGAGATTCACAGGCTTATTCACCAGGGTCAATGCTACCTTAGCTTCCCTCTGTTCCACTGGCTGAGCAGACGCCTTTAACGAAGCTGTACTTCTGTTTCCTTGGTAGGCGCCTTGGTGAAAAGTGAAAACACTCCACTCAGGTCGGGGAAAATCAGACTATAGAACACATCACCTCTGATGAAAGATTCAGATCCGTTGGATTTTGAATTGAACTGTTGGGGTGCGCGTGCTCAGCTACGCAAGAACCACAGATGAACACAAAAGAACCAGTTAGGAATGACCTGTCAAATTGGGTAGAGCGGAGGTTTCATGCCTGTATCTCCTCACACAGGGAGTGAATGAGGGAGCAGCTATCGACTAGCCAGTGGTTGGATAGAGAAGAACAGTGTGTTCCCAACAAAGTGGCTTGGTGGCTTGTCACCTTGTAAGTGTACCGGCTACCCAGGCTTGTATGTAAATCTCAACGGGTCTGTCCATGTCACCATGTGCCCTGTCAGCCTATAGCCATCTATTTGACAGGGTCTCGTGTATGTCTACAAACAAGTGGCCCTTCCCCACAATCATAAAAGAAATAATGGAGGTTTTTGTGTGACAATGTCACGCTTAGTTGCTCCATCACACATGTCAAAGGCAATTTGGTATTGTATGGGTCAAAATGAACTATAACTGAACTCCATTTGTTACAAACTGTTGTATTTTTTTGACAGAAATGACATCCTTTGATAGAGAGACTTCTGATGATGTTGCTACCTGTGATAGACTGTTGTCTGGATGTATAACATGACTTTTGACACAGAAATAAAACTCTTTTTTAAAACTTAAAAAATCACATAACAGCAAACATATCACAACATTTTTAAATGGATGAGAACGGTAACCTTGTTTAAGTATATATCTACAAACTCAATTAAAGAAAAACCTTTGAGCAATTTGAAAAATCACAAAAACATTACTATAAGATAAACATTTCAGACCAGATCGACACTGAATTTGGCTTCATAATTATTGACATTTCCTAGGCATGTTTTGCCAAAGATTACATCAAGACGTTTGGTATGTGTGAAATGCATCTCTTAATTCGAGGGATAATCGGACATGACTAAAGCTGTCTGCTTGCATGCGGCACCACAAAGACCTTAACTCATCGCAAACAAAGGAGGACCACTGTGACATAACAGCCACTGACATTATTCCTCTTCAAATGGCCCAAGAATTGTTAGAAATTTGAAAACGGGGTTTCCATAGTTCCCATCTTAATAATTAAGAGGCAAAGTGAACCACTGCAGTAGGGCACAGACTTTTAACATTGAACAACAGCTAAAATTTGGTATCTATCAATGATTTCAAATTCACCATGAAGACAACTTGCAACCTTATGTCTTACAATTAGAGCATATATCGATCAATAATTATATTGTCTAAAGAAAAAGAATAAAGATTCATAAAAGTTTGATTTAATGAGAGTATAAATAACAAACAACCTGAAAAAAAATTACTTGAAAAGGAAGACAGTTTGGAGAAGTAACTTCCCAACTTCCATCAAATTTGAAGTTACTCTTTGTGAGGTGAGGTGAGGTGAGTTGGTGTTTACGCCGCTTTCAAGATTATTTCACTTATATTGCGGCTGCTAGTAATATTGCAGGGAGAAAGCCTGCAACATTATTGTGGCTATGCATTGCGGTGAAACCTGCGAGCATCGGCTGGAACTAGCGAACCAAGGATGGTACTGCTACTCTTTGTAATTACAAAAATAATATTTTAAAAAATATTTCTTTTAGCTCACTTCACAAGTTTAAGATTATCTTATGACACCAAGGTACCCACTAAACAAAAAATAGTGATCCATTCAAACTCAAAGCTTGGTATGTATATAGTTTATAGTTTAACACTCTCTAAATTGCTACAAACACATCAAAAAACTTTTTTCCAAACATACCTTAAAATAATATATCAGACAAAATAATTAATACAAACATCTCATTTGAACTTTGAACTGTAATTTCATGACTCAACAGAAAAAGTTAATTTGTAGTTTCTGTGGATGAAGAGCGAGAGGAAGATCACATGACAGCACTCGACTCACGATAAGCAGTCCTCTCCAGAGAGTAGACCCGTTGTGATCCCTCCTGACCTGCACACAGCACAAGTAGTCCACTTCCTGTGTTTGTACCTACAGTAATCTCCTTCTAAATCATTGCTTCATATGTGAACAGAATTCACCAATGAATTGCCACGTGTGGTACTACAAGAGCTCTATTTCCGTCTTCCTAGAGACTCAGAGGTAATAATTGAACAATGAATTTATAAACTATTTAGTCAGAGTAACTTTGTTAATACCTCACCCATCCAAAGTGCAAAATATTGTGGCTGCTTTCAGTTGACTTCCTAAAGTGCCATTAGACAAGTTGATGAGTGGAAGGATTACCAAACTTTGTGCACTCAGTTAGCCAACTTCTTTATTGAAATGTATCTTTAACTGAATTGAAACAGAAAAATGATTGCACTTTGATACCAAATTAGAGAATATAACGCCAACTGTATCGTAATACCTAACAATCTTTCGACAGTTGGACATTACACCCCTGGTTACTAGTGGTACATATGATAGTACTTGGCCCTGATGTCCATGCTTCCCTTCACTGAGTTGTGAAAGCTGGTCTAGCTACCACAGCCCTGAATCTTCACAGTATATGTTTCCAGTCGCCCTAGGCCCTGTATGCTGGTTCTGTGGGGGTCTGCACACAAATACTGACTCTGTCTCACTTAGTGTGTGCACATCTACCAAGAGCGAAGTGTGTCTCATAGACTCTTGCAGAATTTTCTGTTAACAAGTATTTAAGTAATAGTCCAACTTGGCTTTATCATTTTTAATCAACCAGCAACCTTCATCACCCATGTTTATCAACTTTTACTTAGTAGAAACTGAGAGGGCAAGTAACAATCACATAAATTTTAGTTAGTTACCCTATACACCTTCTCAATCCCAGTCTGTTGATGTTTTGTTCCTGAGTAATGAGCTTGACAAGCTGTGTTAGGGGCATGTTGACATTACCTGGTAGGTTTACAAACCTTTAGAGTTAGGACTACCCCTGTGATATGCATGCAGGTGATAGTCCCAGTATTTGTACTCGTGTACCTCTAATACTGATGTGCATGTTCACAACAACACCTCATACCCTGTGCAAGCTCCAAGCTACAGGTATTTACCTGCTGTAATCAAGTTAGAGGGTCAGTAAGGGCAGCGTTCAAAATACCTGCCTGCCCGACCGCCCGGGACAGGTTGTTTTCAACTCAGACTGCTTAATTTTCAATTACCCCTGTCCGACGATCGGGTAAAAGTTATGCCTTATCAAATTTATCATCTGAAATACTTGAATGTTGAATGATTAATGTTCTCAATGAAATTATGCACAATATTACCGAAAGGGTACTTGTTTTGTAATTTTTACTAAGTGAAAAAAGTATATGGTTTACAAAGGACGAAGATATGCTACATTCGACCAGTTTATTTTTACCTTTAAGGTCTAGGCTATTTGTATAAACAGGTGATAAGCCCTCAGATATTATTTAAAAACAAAACTGATGAAACAAGTTTTGGAAATTTCTATTATTTTTTTTACTACTGTTTTTTTAAAGATATAGTATATTCAGTTTTGAATTTGATAATGGTTACAGATAAATATTAAAGTTTAGTGGGAAGGCAGGTTTTGGTCAGGGCTGGCAAGTCTTTGAAATAACCAGCCATGTGGTCTGGCTTAAATGTTAGGGAGTTTAATTCATACCCTGATAAGAGGAGACACATTTCCTTGTGGACCCACCTCTGTTGTTACCGCCCTGATGTACCCAGTATTGTACCATCAGTGAAACGTCCAGGTGAGAACCGGGCTCACCTCTCCTGATGTACCCAGTATTGTACCGTCAGTGAAACGTCCAGGTGAGGACCGGGCTCACCTCTCCTGATGTACCCAGTATTGAACCGTCAGTGAAACGTCCAGGTGAGAACCGGTCTCACCTCTCCTGATGTTCCCAGTGCTGTACTGTCAGTGAAACGTCCAGGTGAGAACCGGTCTCACCTCTCCTGATGTTCCCAGTGTTGTACTGTCAGTGAAACGTCCAGGTGAGGACTGGGCTCACCTCTCCTGATGTTCCCAGTATTGTACTGTCAGTGAAACGTCCAGTTGAGAACCGGTCTCACCTCTCCTGATGTTCCCAGTGCTGTACTGTCAGTGAAACGTCCAGGTGAGGACCGGTCTCACCTCTCCTGATGTTCCCAGTGTTGTACTGTCAGTGAAACGTCCAGGTGAGAACCGGTCTCACCTCTCCTGATGTTCCCAGTGCTGTACTGTCAGTGAAACATCCAGGTGAGGACTGGGCTCACATCTCCTGATATTCCAAGTATTGTACTGTCAGTGAAACATCCAGGTGAGGACTGGGCTCACCTCTTCTGACGTTACCAGTGTTGTACTGTCGATGAAACATCCAGGTGAGGACTGGGCTCACCTCTTCTGATGTTCCCAGTGTTGTACTGTCAGTGAAACGTCCAGGTGAGAACCGGGCTCACCTCTTCTGACGTTACCAGTGTTGTACTGTCAGTGAAACATCCAGGTGAGGACCGGGCTCACCTCTCCTGATGTTCCCAGTATTGTACTGTCAGTGAAACGTCCAGGTGAGAACCGGTCTCACCTCTCCTGATGTTCCCAGTGTTGTACTGTCAGTGAAACATCCAGGTGAGGACTGGGCTCACCTCTTCTGACGTTACCAGTGTTGTACTGTCAGTGAAACGTCCAGGTGAGGACCGGGTTCACTTCTCCTGATGTTCCCAGTATTGTACCATAAGTGAAACGTCCAGGTGAGGACCGGTCTCACCTCTCCTGATGTTCCCAGTGTTGCACTGTCAGTGAAACATCCAGGTGAGGACCGGGCTCACCTCTTCTGACGTTCCCAGTGTTGTACCATCAGTGAAACGTCTAGGTGAGACTGGGTTCACATCTCCTGATGACACAGCGGTATCACTCACAGACTTCTAATCAATGTCATATGTTAATTACTTGCACCATGTTTTTAGTTTGTAGTTAGTGTTGCATAAAAATATTTAAGCGAAGATCTGAACCAGTTTAGGTCTAAGTATGCTTGGGACAAGTATCTCCTGTGAACCATTCGTTAACTTGATAGCCACCATCATTCTCTTAAAGATTGACTGAAATGAGCTGATAAACAACTTTAGTACGGCTTTTTCAAAACACCAGCTAATTAGCACCAGTGAACAGAACTGAAGCGTGAGTCCTGCCGCGCGTCACGTTCTAGAAGTCACCCCTTAACCTCCTTAATGAAAAAAGAACAGCAAATCTTGCTGTATTAACAACTGTTTAAAAATATTAAAATTTATCCAAAGAACTCTAACCTTTGATAAATTGTTATTTAATATTTCTTTAGTTATTTGTATTGTTCCAAGCGAAAGAAAGTGTTTTGATAAGATGCTACAAGCATTATCCCATAGCATGTGTACATCAATTACGACGTCTGCCTACTGTCGTTACAACAATCCTACTGGGTAAAGGACTCTCAATTTTATGACAAGCAGGTGTCAATTATTTTAAAATTCAATTCTTAAATTAAAAGTCTCTACTTAGACCTATTTGATTTTTACGCCTTGGACCTGTTGGAATCGTTTTGTCATAATGGCATATGTCTTGACATTCCACTGCCACTTACTTTATTGTCCAATCATTTTATACTTGTAGAATATATATTCAACTTATAAATTAAGAGAAGAAGATATGGCTCATGCATTTCTACCGACAATGACAATCATTTGAAAAAGTTGATTGTTGAGAAAGGTTACTAAAATTCATTCAGATTATATAGGATGATTCTAACACTTGCGCCAGATATGTTATCATATCTTTGATTGTTAAATTCAAACATTGCCACACAGTGTGAGATGTAATAGTTGATAACAATATATGTTAAGTACTAAGTTGTCATGAAAGTGAAGTGAAAGAAAAGAAATTCTTCTGCGAAATATGATACAAATGCCATTACAGTAAACATAAATCACATTGTCTCCCGTTCTTAAAAAGACTTTCATTTTTTCGAGGACAATTTAAAACTTCATATCAAGAAATACGATATATATCAATACGTGTTATCCAATAGTGGTGGATCTCTCAACACCCAAGTTCCAAACGTTTTTTATATAAACCAAACCGAGAAAACCGCGTCCAAGGATTGTCACAGTTCAATCAAAGTGGATATGACGACTGAGAAGGAAAGTATATATATCATGAAGCAGCAATATATCGTATTTTTGAAATCTTAGGGTCATGCTATTGCCTCACTTTGGCTGTTGAATAAGCTTAAAAATACAGAGAAAATCAAAGAGCTGGAGTTTCAGCCGACAACTAACACATCACACACTGGGCGTGGCTTAGAGTCATGCTTCGATGATTTTGTCAAAGCTTGCGCCAGTCTGATTAGGCGGTTATCCGAAACAGGGCTTTCAAAACAAGGTTTCCTTGTCCTAGTAGTCTAACTAAAGCGCATTTTTCTAATTTGTGGCTCTATTGATTCTTATAAAGAAACAAATACAGATAATAATTTGTAATAATCAAACTTATACGTTACGCCTAACGGGAAGTTATGATTGGGTCCTTAATGACTAGGTTTTATCTGCACTAAGTTGGTGTCAACGTGTAGCTGCGGTCAGACCGTATGAAGAGGAAAGTCCTAGAGAGAAGGAGTTTCAATTTTGATAAAGTCAAAACTTTGAAACTTTTATTCATCAGAACAAGGTTGATTTTAATCACACTGGGAAAACTCTGAAACAATGTTTGAAAAGACAATTTATGTGATCAGGAGAACACGCCACCTTATCGGATCGTTTGACAAATTTTGTCCACTGCCTGTAAAGAAAACAATAGCCTATCAAACTGTACCTATAACAAACTTGGCAGATCCAGTAGTCGTAACTTGTTTCCACGACTGTTAGTAAGCAACTGTACTGTACTTATCTACTTTGAATGATGTGTATGATCTGCTGAACTACAAAAAAGTCTTTACAGTGACGCCATAAAATGTTCATCATAATTTATAAATATCAATTAAAACCATAGTAATCAAGGATTGATTTCCTCTTTAAAACTCAGTGTAGCCTCCACACACACGTGTCTTGCAAGAAAATGCACTTATAACTCCAACAGTGTGACATTTGTCAAAGATATAGCTAAATATAGCACGCAAAGAGAATCACGACGTCATGAAATGTTGTCAACTGATCACTTACCCAGTGTTCCTGATAAATTCTGGACATCTTCCGGTGAAAAATATAACTGTCTGGTTTTTTAAGAGACTGTCTGACATGATGTCCGATAAAAAAAATTCAAGTTTTCAACTAAAATATTTTAACCAAATCAATCTAACAATAAGTGATTTAAAACAAAACGATAGGATGGTAATCTGTTGAGTTTTGAAGATCCCTGTTTGCTTAAAAATAAAATGTAATCATGAACTGTGCGAAATATAATCATTCGTACCAACTGTCTAGGGAAATTCTGGCTATTTTCCAACCTCTTCTGAATCAAATATGTACTTATAGCGTAACAAAAGTATTATCTATTAATAAGCTTTAACATACGAGAAAAGATGTAAGTGTTCGGTATTTTGTACTGACTGTCAGTAATACCAGCTGAAACAATGTTCCCTGATTATAAAGCGATGTTAACATAAATATCTACCGGAGAGACTCTAAATTTGGGGATTTTGTTCACTTTTTTATAAATATGCATTCTATATGTATGATCCCCTTTTGTTCTCATGAAGGGATTAATCCTTCGATGACCTATAAACTTCGAGCCAGATTGTGTACCGTACCTCCTTAGCAGCACAACTGAAATCAACATTTCATTTACTGTCATTTGATTTACTTTCCAAATTTATCAACATAATTTTTCAAATATTTCAATTTACATTGATAAGTGGGGAATAAATAAGCAATTTCAAATATTTTTTTTTAACTCATTATATGTATTCATTATGGAGCTCATGAAGAGGTGTCCATGTGTTTTTTTCATGCCTGAAAAATCAAGGCTGGTTATTTCTTAAAATGTCACGCCTCATGACATTAACCCTTAAGATGCGGGTCCCGGAATATTCCGGGATGAAATTAGCTTTGCCCGCAAGTCCCCTTAGCGGGATGCGAGTAGCACACTCTATTTTTCTCACACTAACTAATTATGACCGCGGATCTCGGTAGCGGAGCCCGGAAATTTATTGCCTAGCAGTAGTCTCAGTTCAACGCTTGTATTTTCGTTTCGGCTCTCGCTAAGCAACCGTGTTTTGTTTCGTTGGTGTTCTAAATAATGCGCGAACATGCTCCGAAAGTTATGAGAGTATTGATAATGTTTATCGTACCGAAAATAAGCGTTAAAATCACTCAATTTTCCCCCACTCCCCGCCGCACTTGCTAATAGCCTGTGGGCACTTTCTCCCCGCTCGCACGAGCTTACCGTCCCGCGCGTGCTATCGTTTGCTTACAAGCCTGCACTCACACCAAACGTACAACCTTATATCGCACGCCCTATGCTCTGAACATTTGGGGGGATTTCAATACCGGTTGGATCATTTGAAAGAGCAGAAAATTGTCTTCAATTCAATATAAAATACATAACTACACTACCTGAATTGAAGATACAGCATGTGCCGCAAAAAAGGTGATTTTTACATATTTTTAGTTTTACACCATTTTGTCACACCAATTTTTACATGATGTGCTCAATGTATTTTGACAATTTTTATATCATAAGATAGAGAGAAAGATTGTCTTTCTTTCCATGTAAAATGTGTACATGCGCAAAAATAAATAAAGACACAGCAAGCGCCGCACAAAAAGCTAATTTCTCGATTCAAATCATGTAAACTGAACGGCGATTTTGACATGTGCCTTTCTTTCGCTCATATCTTCTCAACAGCTAGGCGTATTTTGAAATTGATTACCTCGTGATAAAGAAGGAATAATTGTCTTCGATTTGATATAAAAAAATTATATACACCATATAGAATAAAGATACAGCAAGTTCCGCAAAATTGTGACTTTTGTTTATTCTTTACGTTTTTACCATTTTCTCGCACTTTATATCACATAAAGTTCTCGGTAAATTTTGCAATTTCATATATCAAAATATAGAGAAAAGGATGATCTTTATTGCAATATAAAATTGGTATGTACAAGAAAATCAGAAAGGACCCGGCGCGCATCGCACAAACAGGCAATTTCTCTATTCATATTTTGTTGACAGAGAAGCGATTTATTTTCAACTGCTTTTTACACTTCCTATCCATTTAACGGCAGAGCGCATTATCAACATTTTTTTATCACAATAAAGAGGAAAGGATCGTCTTCAATTCTATATAAAATTTGCAAATTACAATTAGACAATAAAGGAGCGGTTAGTGATGTCGCAATTATCAAAATCTGTTCTAAAATACCCGAGGGTACCATCTTTGCAAACTTTATATATTCCAAACCAAGTGGTACATATTTATTATTTTCATATCATCGTAAAGCAGAAATTAATACCTTCATTTTCATTTGTAAGTTGCCCATATTTGAATCAAAATAAAACGTGTGGAAACGATGCGACATATGTTGCGGTAAGGCGATTATCAAAGACTTTATTACTAGCTATACCCACGTTTCATTGGTAATAACTTCTAATTACAGTGCAAAAGATTGTTATGATTTATTTCTTCGTAAAGAAGAATAAATTGCCTTCAATTCCATATATAATTTGCATGTATACAAAGCGAATAACATGATTTATAAAGTTGGAAATAAAGACAATTTATATTGAGTGCGAGTGTATGTTTCAACGGGGATATCCCGCCTGCACGCGCTGAGCGCGTGCGTTTGCCCGGGGCTATTAGCTTAGTAATATTACTGTGGGGGTCAGAACGTTATCGGGATTTATCATTACCCTGTTTTCGTAATTTATATCTTTCGTTTAGGATGGCGTATCGTAATAAAATTTATCGTGAAATATAGAGCAAGAAATTAGCTTTAATTCCGTATATAATTTGCATGTGTGCACTCAGTGATTAAATGCTTTTATAATGATTGAAATGAAGACAATTTTTAAAATTTAGTAAAATTCGTTCCAGACATATTATAAAAATAATTTTTATATCGATGTGAAGAGGAACAATTCATCTTTAGTTTCGTTTTGATTTCGCGCATGCGCTCTTGGAATTTATTGAGTTATGGCGCCCGAATTGAAAACAAGTTTACTTCAGTTGTAGAAACCGTTCCAGGCGTGATAGAAATTTCATTCAAAGTGTCAAGTAAGTATCATCCATTTGTAACACGGGATTCGCCGACTAGCTTTGTATAAAACGACGATAACGTCCGTATTCCGCCATGTAAACACGCCATATGTTGTTAAAACGGTCGCATCTGGCGGCGCTGGAAAATTCGGCCACAGGGGCTAATTGCGTTATTACCGTAGCGAGGCGAGTGCTGGAAAATTCAGCCACGGGGGCAAAACTGGTCAAAATAATATTCAGCAACGGAAGGGTTAATTTTCATCCAAGATTGAAAGAATCTGGTACCTAAATCATTGCAACAAATCTTTTTTTAATTTTCCTGTTATTATTATACCGTTTTGTAAACATTCCAAAGCACAGGAGTTAAAATCGCTTGCATGGCAATTGCCAAATGAAATATATTGTCACAACCACAAACAATAATTTTTTAATAGAAACAATGATTATTTTTTTTCTAATTTTGAGAAAAAAGACACTGTTTCTTTACTTCAATCAATTTCCAAATACATTTTCCAAAATCTTTGAAATTGTTAGAAAGTCTAATAATGGTTTTCAAACACAATTCTTCAAAACTACGGTTTAATGAATTTTCAACAGATAGAACACTTTTATAGAGATTATGTTTAAGATTTAATAAATATCAAAATCAGTCACTGATCACAATCCGTTCCACCAAAATATCGTTCAAAATCTGCATCCTTGTAGCATCCTTCATCAACTTCCTTGTTAAGTTTTCTATGTTTACAACCAAACTATGAAACGAAAACAAATTGAAAATTAATAACAAAGTTTTGACTTGTGTTTTTGTTCATCAACAAGTGAAAATAAAAGTTACTTTTGAAAAATATTAGAAAAATTAGGAAAAAATAATGACAATATTTAGTAAGCAAAATATATCATTCAAAGAAATATTTTTTTACTTTAAAAAAAAAGAATAATAAAGGAGATAACAACTTAAGGGATGCCATGTGATTGTTAGAATTGTACAGTTTTGGTGCTCTTGGTAATAACCTACAAACAATCCAACATGGATGGTTAAACTTAAATGAATACAATCCTTGAAAAGGTTCTAGATATAGTCATAGATTCACAAGTCCTGAAAGGATCTCATATGACAGATAAACATTAAAGTTCATAAGTGATGCACCTTAGAGACAGAACATGACATGTAATCAGGGGCAGGCCACCAATACCACCAGTGTAATCACTGGCTCACATAAAACACACACTTGAGTTCATCCATATCTACACAAAAACACGGACCTGTCCACCTGGGGCTAATTAAACATTGGGTAATAAGATGTGGCCTTTATGTCATTCCCATACTGCCCCAGCCTGTGCCCCGGTGCACTATCCTGCCTTCAACGTGCCATAAACCTGAGGATAACAAGGCTTTATTGAGTTCACATGCAAATACCAACATGGCTGCCGTGCCACACAGCCACCCAGGAGCACTTAGGTTGAACACCAAGTTAGAAGACTAACTGTTCCCCTTCATTGGGAGGTGACACGATGACTAACACAGTTCATTACCAGTATTTATTACCTACAAGGGCATGCAATATTTCCATATTTTCATACAATGCCACAGGGCAAATATCACTATTTCATTCTGATGTCACGTTATCATACATGGCATAATCAAACAGAGGCGATGGGGGTTTTTAGGGACTGAAATGGGGGTTTTTCCTTCTCAATGGGGGTTTTTAGGCTCTGAAATGGGGGTTTTCCTTTTATTGCAGAACATATGATTTATCGTATTTAAAAATAACAACTTATTGTTTAACAGATAATTTATCAAGATAATATCTAATTATTTTTAGATAATATTTCAAACCTCATTGCAGGAATTTTGGTACTAGCTTATTACAAATATAAACCATAAATTACTATGTTTTATTTGAAAAATAACTTTATGTTGTGACATATAAATCTATAAGAATCCAGATAGTTATTTCTAACATAAATCATAATAAAAGTCTTTTAAGCAGGATCTCAATAATTAACATAAGATGTTTGTGACTGTCATGCAAAATTATTTTGGTTATTATTATCTTTATCAACTTAGATTGAATTATCACTTAAATCTGACATCAAAATAATTTACAGTTAATTGAAAATATTGAGTAAGATCCAACTCTGTGATCGTCACATTGA
Source organism: Phorcus lineatus (assembly GCA_921293015.1). Lineage (NCBI taxonomy): Eukaryota > Metazoa > Mollusca > Gastropoda > Trochida > Trochidae > Phorcus > Phorcus lineatus. The sequence continues at coordinate 16,417,361 of OV121089.1, forward strand.
AATTTTAAAATTACAGATCGTTTGTAATTATTTACTGATCGATGAGAGGACGTTGTTTACAAATGCACTTCTTGCAATAATAGAACTAGAAGTGTTGATGAACGGCGGTTTATCGACAGTGCTTGAATGAATGGGCGCGTTTACTTCACGTAAATTTAACCGAAATTTCAAATAGTTTAATCGTACCTGCCTCATTAAAACATCGATAATATGTTTTGTTTACAAATATTCTTCCCAAAAACATGAATAAGATCGTGTTTTTAAAACTATGTACGAAAATACGACTCCGGACTGCCGAAGTAAATTTTAAAAGTTGGTCGAAACACGTGGTCGTCATAATTTCATGGCAACATATTACCGATACAACAAAAAATGTAAAATAAACCATAATCTGTTTAGCAGTTATTAGTATTTTATTAAAATAATGAAACATACAATAAATACTTTTATTTATTCATATATAACTCGAAGACAGACAATCGTAAAGAAAATCATGAACACGAGAGAATAATTCTAATGTTATTTGTCGTTAAGAAAAGGCATTGATTTTCCAAACGGTGTTTCCTTTTTATAGCTCCTGTAAGATTATGTTCACGACTTCAACGTTCATTTTCGGTAATTTTTGCGATTATTAAATCTTTTGAAGTTTAAGAGGTATGTTGTCGATCTTTACTAGTCTATTATAATGATATTGTAATATCTTATCATTAACTCAAACGTAATTCATCGAGCTTCAGCTATCCTATAGAAATAAAAACTACTCGATAATTAATTCTCGAATCACCGATGTACAATGACAACGTGCTCTTGCGATCGTAAATATTTGTTTTAATTTCGACTAAAAACTATTGATAAGTTTGAAATTTTATCAAATCGAAGATTTAAAATAGCTAACACAGCCTTAGAAAAATCATTCTTAGCACTTCTTAAAATCGGGTTTTTTCCATACCCGATCGGGTACGCGGGTTAGGCGGCCTGAAATCGGGTAAACCCACCGAAATCGGGTAATATGCCATGTATGCGTTATAAACAAGGTTTTGATGTCAAAGTTCCATTATGACCTTGCCTTCCACATGAGCTGACTGCAGGTAATCCACCTGTGCTTGGACATTTTAAAAAATTATCTTCTTTGATTTTGTGACTTCAGTAATAAACAGAATATTATTTAATATTTATACGCTCGTGTTGTAAACAGTATGTCATGGACACTCACATAATATCCTCTTTGTATGGTACTTTATACTGGACTGTAATAAATTTGATATCTGCTCAAGATCAAACAACATGCAGAACAGCAAATAAGCAACACGATTGTATCCTTGATATTAAATATCAAATATCGGTGCATAACACGAACTTTCAAAAGGTAATGGTCATCTATTTACAATTATCTCAGTGATTAGAGATACCAGTGGTGTGATACCGTGTCATCCTGAGCGGGGGCACTCCTGCTGTGGTAGTCGCTGCTTCGACGATATATGGTGCGGTTCTCCATGTACAGACTAGCCTTAGGGACGCCATTACTCTCCTTCTTTAGTGACATTTTACTCAATGTCATGTCACTTCAACACGATTATTTGAAGATTGTTTGCCAACTGAAATTGGGTTACACGATTTTGCAAACACGGATACAGATTGAATCAACACAAAGCGAAACTCTCTTTAGTCAGATGATTTATTAAAATTACTTCCTGCTATTCAGGAACTAATATGTGATTTCATGAGATAGAAAATAAAGATATAGACACCTGATCATGGGTAGAGGACTTTAGTACTCTAAAAAAAACTCAACCAGCCAACACTTTACCCTATCTTAAACATGATATTGTTACTTATTCTTGACAGACATTTCTAAGCGACTCATCTTCAACATTAACTGACATAATCATTCTTATATGAATAAATAGAATCTTGCAGTGTTTTTGTCACGACACATAATATTAGTCTACAGCTCATGTATCACATGCATTTATTATATAACCTTCATTCCTCGTCCCCCATAAAGCCAGGTGATCAGTCATGTTTTGGTGACAATAAATTGGAGGGGAGTTCAATAAAATTTAGATTTGACACATATCATGTCGACTCGTTACAAATGCGATTCAAGCATGGACAAGAGTCATGACAAGACCTACCACAACAGAGAGTCATGACAAGACCTACCACAACAGAGTCATGACAAGACCTACCACAACAGACAGTCATGACAAGACCTGCCACAACAGAGAGTATTGACAAGACCTACCACAACAGACAGTCATGACAAGACCTACCACAACAGATAGTCATGACAATACCTACCACAACAGACATTCATGACAAGACCTACCACAACAGAGAGTCTTGACAAGACCTACCACAACAGACAGTCATGACAAGACCTACCACAACAGACATTCATGACAAGACCTACCACAACAGAGAGTCTTGACAAGACCTACCACATCAGACAGTCATGACAAGACCTACCACAACAAGAGAGGTAGACTGCTTCACCCACCTTCACCTCACAAATTGACATTGATCAACCCACTCTTCCTTCCCCAGTAATATGAAGAGCAAATCAACTCATGTTTGCAGTTAAAAAGAGGCAGGGAGGCAACATCTGGCAGGCCTTCAACAGTGGCTCAATCATTAACTTTTTATGAGATTCTAAACAGATATTGGGACTTTGGAAACCATATTCTCCAGCAACTAGGTCTTTCGGAGGCATCTGCACGATAGGTGCCAAGAAACACCAGTGCAAGATCTACATCAGAGAACTGAAAGTCGTCCAGATTGTGGATCTCTCTACTGCTAAAGAAGCCAAGATTGGCTTCTAACCTGAGAACAGTCGATGAAACATGTATTCATTACTGGACAAAGAAACTGAATTGAAACCATGCCATGCAAAACATGCCAGTACTCCTCTGAAGAAGAAGTTCAGTAATGTACAAAAGTATTTAGAATAAAGGTGATAGTATGATAGAAATAATAGTGACAAATACAAGTCATTCACAACTTTATTTGAATGGGTCTTTTATCAATAGCTACTGAACTCCCTTACATCCAAACGATTATCTTCGGAGGCCAGTTACCTACAGGGTTAAACCATTTATGATGTTAACAAACAAAAGTCATTACAGCTCACAGACCTACACAAGCTTGTTGACATGGCATTGTGTGCAGTCATGACTTAACTCTACTTATATAGGTGCTTTTCCACTTTATGGGTGAGGGTTTGGTAATCCAAGGTACAATATGGATCCATTAAAGGATAGATAGTAAAAGAAAAAGAGGGGGTGTAACGTAAAACTATAGATGACCAAGCATTCTATATAAAGCAAATCTTTACTGATGAAGCCCTCATGAGCCGAAACATTTTCAAAGTGTTGCTTTATGTACCCCACATGGTTGTCTTCGTTTGGAAAGTCCAAAACTGCCTTGGTGTTTCAAACTGGAATGCTGTACTCATTCCCTGAGGGTTATACCATCCAGCCGGCTAACATAGATGACTACAATGCATCATCAAACTGATGTTTTAGTTTGATTGCTAGTCATACACGTTATATAGAGTGTGCTTGTGTTTGATGCCCAAAACCATTGTAACAATAAGGTACACCTTTCTTTCACCCTTTATCATTACACTGGGGCACCTGAGTGAATTAGCTTTCACTGCCAACAGATGGAGGAAGCTTTACAGCAGACTCTTGTACAAGTGTCTCAGTGTACTTGAGCAAATACACCGCCACAGGATATCATTAAAGTGAGAGACAACACTGTTGGTCAAGTTAATAGCTTTTTGTCCAGAGGTTTGTCTTGATAATAACTGTTTTGCTAATGAAAATAGGTTCATCATGTTCAATGAGAATGTTGATGTTAGACTCCCTGTTCACACGTCTGTTACGTTTTGGTACAATACCGGGTACCCCACTGATCAATCCATCAGCAAAGCTACAAGGAAATGTAATGAATACTTTTTCATTATTCATCCTAAAACAAAACCTACCCTTTTTTTATGATCTCCATGGTATGTTAAGGAATAATATTTTTGCAATTGCATATATAGAAAAAATACATTGAATATATACAGAATGATATATAGGGCAACTATTGACCCTGATGGGACCAGTTCCTGCCTCTGGGACAGTGATAGACAAGTATTGCCACCTTCTATCACTCAAATATTGTTAGATAATCATCTGATTGTTGACACAGATTTTGTCACTTTTCCCCGTCAAACTGCATCACCCAAAACCACAAATCTCATTTTAAGCCATTTAGAAATGAAATGAATCCTTTCATGCAATACATATGGTGGCAATTCATTAAAAATTTCTGATCCATGAAACACTACACTCACCAAACTATCAACAGTTAACCTTACTATCAATGCATAGATTTTGTTTTTATGTTCTGAATCGAGAACGTAAAGCTGACTTATCGATGGTAAGTTGTGACACCCTTAACGTCATAGGTGTGCATTTTGGTCATTTGTATTAAACAAGAAGATATCATGGAAGAAAAGGAGCAATCAATTTGAAATGCATCACAAATTCACACATATGAATCCTATAATTATTCTATATTATTATTCTATATTTATCTATATTTATGAAGATGAACTGACCAGCTCAACTGAAGATTTGGTACCGCAATGATCTTGTATTTTCTAATTTCTCTACAAAGTACAAATATAGAGGGAGTTTTCCTAGCTGAGTTAAGAATAAGAAGATAAAGGTAACGTTATGTAATTTAATAACAAAGAAGTAGTTTTCAGATCTCCTAGCACTGAGCATCGTTCCAACCAGAAACAACTGCCACACCATTATTAAATAGATTTGTTTGCAGTTTCTTCCCAAAAATACAATAACCGGTAACAATTTAGCCAGTGCATTGTAAAGCATTAATTTTAACACTTCAACAAACAACTATTTTGTTGCAGATAATTAGAGAAGTAGAAGTTTAGTCATGTAAATAGATGTCTTCTGTATTTTAAGCCTGTTTTACTATCTAACTTTACAGAGGTATCGATAACAACATTCATAAATATCAAATACTATTTGACTTTTGATCAGAATGTCTACCCTCTTTTCATTTATGTCATATAAAATTTGAAACTTGTTCAGACATTTACACTCATCTAGGTTTCTTTCTACATGAACAAAATTTCATAAACTTATATTGTAAAGTTTTGATCTCATCAGAAATGGGAAGCCCACCCACAAATCCCCTGCACCACCCTGCTAATGGCAGGAGACACTGTGTACGCTGAGGATATTTGGAGGGAAGGACACACATCCACCATGTTTATATGTGCACCTAACTCCCAGGAGGAGCGGGAACTACAGGAACTCCTGAGGTCACAGAGTAACCAGGCTTCACAGCAGGAAACACTTCATTCACACCTCATCATCACCAACCTGCAGGTCCGTCCAGCTAGCAAAATATTCACTGTGATTGGTACACAGATATGCTTTAATAATGCTGGATCAAGAAATCTGCATCATGACTGAAACTTCTAGAGTTTCATTTTATGCCATTTTTGAGAATATAATTCTGGATGAACGTAAGGAAGATGACTCGTTGAGTCAAAGACAAAACCCTTTAAGAAAATCTTGATGAAAAATTAAAAATTTTTGAGTATATTTTATCCGAGTCTTTCAAATAATGCCATTTACCAAAAAAAAACAACAACCCAACCTTCCAAAGATATGTTTACCTCTGTGCATGTGGAACCATCATTGTAATACAATGATGTTGACTGGAATTGGACAGGGACTGTTCACTTTTTTTCTCTGGATTAAATCATGTAAATTGTCTTTTATATAACAGTCTTTTCTGTAATAGCTTTATCTGTTATTGGAAAGACTATTATTGTTACTGCAAAGAAACACTGACAATTATTTGCTTTATATTTGCCTATTACAACATTTTAAGATTTAAAATCAGATTGTAGTAAACCCCCAAAACTTCCCTAAATAGTTTAGACTGACAATTTCCTTTCCTGCAGCAAATCATACTATTTTTGGACAAGGGTTGTTATTGGAAAGACATCAGTGTAACTGCAAAGACAATTGAATACAAATCAGATTATAAACACCATTCCTGATCATTTTCTAATTATCTTAATTTGTAAGGAACTGGTAGACTGACTATCAAAATTATATCTTGCATAAAAATTTAGATTTTCCAAATAATTTGTATGTCTCAAGTTTGTAAGAACTAGATGTTACAGAAAAGACAAAAGGTGTTGCTGCAAAAGACAATATAGAACTAATAATCCTTAATTTTTGTGTTTCATTCCCTATAAATTAAAATTTCATAAAGGTTATTGGGATAAGAAAACCTTGTGATCTGTGTTAAGTTCCCTAATAGGTCTAATAGAATCTTATTTGAAAGACAGTAATGGTGACCATGGCTAAAAGTAAGAAATTCAGGAAAATACTGATCAGCTTGAATAACCATCACGTTAAAGATTATTATTTTCCTCCTTTATATAGAATAAGGAAAGTTAATTTCTACTTATGCTTTAAAAAATAGCAAGATAGCTATGATTGAAGAAGTGCAAAGTTACAAATAATATTGTTTTATTGTACTTATAGGTATTGTAATACAGTACATATCTAATATGCTTGTTGTAACACCTTTTCATTGTCACAGACATAAATATATCATTATCCATATTCCAAAAATACAAGAGGATTGTCCATTCTGCAGTCTGATTAAAATCGACCGTGTTCCGAGGAATAAAAGTTTAAAAATATTGACTCTATCGAGATTCGAACTCTTTCTGTCTAGGCTATCCTCTCCGCATCGGTCTGACCGCAGCCTACTGTCGCGCACAGCTATTGGCTATTTTCATTGGATATTCAGCTGGAAAATTTCATGTGTTCCACGTCACTGCCTTAGCGAAATGACGTGGTAAGGACTAATGCTCGCCAAAGACATAATATTAGGCTAGGGTGTTTTGAACTTCATTATTGAGGGCTAGAATGCGTGCAGATTTCTGAAAATTGTTGCAAACGTCATGGGAAAGATTTCTGTGAGTGATGAACTATTTGTCCGACGTGCATTACAAGTTGCCTTGCAAAAATGAGACAATGACTTTAATTAGTCTTCTCAAGTCATAAGATTTGATTAAGCATCAAATAGATTGGAAATCTGACCCTGAACAAAATAACTTTCTATTTGTGAAAATTACAATTCACGAATTTGTATTTCAATAATTTCTTAATTTGCACACAAAATAGCTGCAACTTTTGGGAATGACTCATATATGTATGACCATACTAAACACTTATCTTATAAATGTGCACAATATGAGGTAATATAAAGCAGATCCTGAGTAATGACTTCTTTTCAAGAAGCTGTTTCTCCCTCAGACTCAACATCTTCCTCATTGGCTACACAATCTCAATCTCCTTGTTTCCCGACCTTTGCAAGTTTCAAACATGTTTCCCAACCTTTGCAAGTTTCAAACATGTTATCACATGCTAAGCAATGACAGGCTGAGTTTCTATCTATCTACTCTTACCCCGACCTCCACAAGTTCCAAACATGTTATTACTCGTACATGCTAAGCAATGAGAGGCTAAGTTTTGATTTAACTTCTTGATCCCCAACCCTCACAATTACCACACATTATTATATGCTAAGCAATGAGAGGCTAAGTTTTTATTCATCTACTTGATCCCCAACCCTCACAAGTTCAAAACATGTTATTACTCGCACATGCTAAGCAATGAGAGGCTAAGTTTTTATTCATCTACTTGATCCCCAACCCTCACAAGTTCAAAACATGTTATTACTCGCACATGCTAAGCAATGAGAGGCTAAGTTTTTATTCATCTCCTTGATCCCCAACCCTCAAGATCTTCATTGTATAAAGTGAAGGTCACGTTTTTTAAAACAAATCAAACCAAGCGCGCATGTGGTTTGTCATCAACTGATCAAATGCTGACCGGTAGCTGATCTCAGACTTGACAATGATATTGTCACAATAACTTGAAAATTACATATTTGAAAAATTGAATATTACTTAGATTTTAAACATCACAATGGGATTTTTATAAGGTAGGTTGAATTATGAAATATTATTTCTGAAGGACTAACATCAATCTATTCAGGGTTTTGGCTTGAATGAGATCAGGCTATATGGAAGGAGCTCGATCAGCAGATTTAATTACGCTGATGTAGCAGGATGTAGTTCATGTGGTATACAATATATCTAACATCAATAGTTCAAATCAAAACAAGAGCAATTTTTCTTTTAAAATCATGCAAATATAAATCTAAAAAAAGTCACATTGAACATTTTCTAATAAGGATTTTATTCAATATATTTTCATAGAAACACCTGATAATTTTGTTTATGATTGAACTTGTTATAAAATTGTCATCACATTTTTATATTTTTCAAACAAACAGGTTTATCACAAATTTTCTCTGAAAGTGATGCAATTGACAGTTGATGGTTTTAATAATTTTCAATTTCTCGGGCTAGGTGTTTGTGGGCTAGTGACATTTTAAAGTTACTAGCCTGAAGGGCTTGTGATAGATTTTGGTAAGTTTCTAGCCCTGATTTTCCATAATATGATTCAAATTTTGTTTACATGTGCGACTTGTTCAAAAAATGATTCAATTCTAAATGTCAGTTCTTTACATCTCGAATAGTAGTCTACTTGATGGCAACATGCATGGAAACGAAGATTACCGAGATTATCTGAATAATCTTGTTATCATCATATGCATGATACATGTTTGGGGCCATTTTCTCTATGATGCAAGCCCGTCTTCAGTGTAACTATTACGCCTTTAATTGAGTGCCTGAATCTGGTCATAAGGAATAAGCATAATATATAATGAGAGTGAAACTCCACTATACCACAGGAATTTGGGACACATTTTCATTCTGCATTGTGACTGAACCAGAACCAGGGACAGCAGCACGTTTTTTTAAAAATGGTATTCCATTAAATTTTCCCCAATTAACATCGGTTTGTGGGAAATGTATACTCTTCAGTGGGTCAAAACACCTCATTACTCTACCCAATTAACTGAAGTGGTAGAGAAAATAATCAAGTGTCGAGCAAAAACCACTGACATCCAATTTTGTGTGAACACATTTTAATCATTTGAAAACTACTTTTTTTAATTGTCATGAAATAGAGAACATTTATTTTTGTTTTCATGAGATGACTTTAGGTATCTAGAAAAACATGCTGGAAAGTTTTCCAATTGTCAACAAAGAACCTGTAAAACCAATTTGAGATTAAGGAGTGTTGAATATCCAGTAAATATATAACCATTGAATTTTTAATGAAAACTTACACTTATATGATTTGTCATTCTCTCCCAACAGAGGTAGCACAGTCATAATTTCCTTTATTATCCATATGGTTAATGATAAGCGAGTTAATATTTTTGATACGAGCACATGTGCACATATCACTTTTGGCGTATCTGATTGGTTGAAATATGACCTTGACCTCTGTGAACGAGACGAGAGACTACTTTCTCCATTCATAAGTTTTTACTACGTAGCGTAAACTTCATTCAAGATTTTCAATCACGATGAGACGAGATTACAAGTCGGGAATCATAACAACAATAAACGCTTTCTTTATTCATAAATTGTCACCAAATGAACCAACGTCAACAAATACTAACTTTGTATACGTTATTTTCCAATTTTCCTGCAAAATTTGGTTGTAAAATTTTCACAAGTTTTCTAGCCAACAATATGGCAACGTTTTCGCCTGTCGACTCTCTTGTTAAAATAGATATATGGCTGTTAGAATTATTGACATAATTCAGCCACTTGGATGTTTTAATGTGTTTGTTATTCGTAAGGAATCAGGTACAATCTAACAAATTCCTTGTTATCGTTTGAGATTTTTACTCAACATCACTATATCCGGTCGGATGCCGGTGTGACTGAGTGCATGTCGCCTACATCGCCTCAAGCCAAATAACGGAGAATTTAACGTCCCCTCGACCTCTCGTGAGATGACGAATAAAACCTTCGAACGTAAACACTCACGTTTCATCCATGATGCCATATTAATATATAGAGATTATTACCCGAGGAAGTGTGTCATATGACTTTTACGAAACGAGTGTGAATTTTTGTATTACCCGAGCGAGAGCGAGGGTTATACACAAATTCGCACGAGTTTCGTAAAAGTCGTATGAAACACTCTCGAGGGTAATAATTTCTTTATTACCGATTCTATTCCATTTCAAACGCATGGAAATATTCAGAAAACGGCCTCCTTCCCTCGCTACGGCCCGCTACAGTGACGTCATGAACAATGGTTTTATGACGTCACAGACGACAAAATACGGTCACTCGCGCTGAAACAATCATTGCTAGGCAAAAGTGATATGTGCACATGTGCTCATATTGAAAATATGTCACCACTTATGATTAACCATATGGGTAATAATCAAAGTTATTAAACATGTTTATGTTAAACATTTCAATTCTTTCTGTCACACAGCTGAATAACACATTCTAGCGATCTTGCTTAAAACTCGTGTCAAAATGTTGTATTACCCTCGCTCTCGCTCGGGTAATACAACAATTGACACTCGTTTCGTATATATCATATGATACACTTGGTCATGTAATAATCTCTATATACTACCTATGTCTTAATATGAAGGTTTCTAGGGCTTCCGGCAGTTTCCCCTACCAGCGCAATATTACAACTTAAACTGCCTCGCCATTTTTCAGCCATTGAAAACACCGAATGCATGAATAAGATAATTGATGACACACAGGCCTATGCAATGATGCAGTCGCAAAATGAGGTGTATGTCTTCTGTAAAGAAGACTCAAAGTGCAAGGTGAATATATGAATAAAGTTTAGCTTTTGAAAAGCTTACAGAAATAATTTAGACAACTTGAGTGATAACTTTTAAAACAGCATCGCTGATTGCACAACTAACTTTGATTGCATCCAATCAGATTTCTACATTTCTAGCTCAAGAAACCTTTGTATTAGGACAGAGGTAGTATAGTAATTTATCACTGAGCTACCTCTGTTAGGATAGAATGATGAATTTTTAACAATTGTAGGATTAAAACATTTTCATGTTTCTCTCAATGAAAGATTAACAGTTTAAGATTTTTTCATGCAGTAAAACGTAAATATTTGATTTTCATGACGACAATTTTATTGAAATAAAGAACACATAACTTTATTGACATTTTCAAATAATATCTGTCTTTCTTAGATTTGTAAGTTGTATGCCTGAAACAAACATTACCATATAGGTAATTGGAGGTGAAAGGACAAAATTGCAGGAAACTATTCTTACAACATTTTATAAAAAAAAGAAATCTCTCATTTATTTACAGATTAAGCATGTGGAAAAATATCCAATGACTAAGCCCAGACTTTTTTTTTTATTGGTTTACGGATCCGCCGACCTTAAAATGTGAAAATGTGTAAATAGTTAAAATAACGGTATTATTTTTTAACCGCCGACTCGAAAGCGTGTAAAAAAAATAAATATAATATATCATATAAATCCAAATCCAATTTCACGATCTGTATCTGTAAAAAAACCCAGATAGAAATATACAATATATCGAAACGCGTCCGATTCGTTTCAGAATATCCCCCGTTCCGAGAATTAGGGAAGGGAGGTTACTCTAAATTTGTTGGACTGTAACCACGCGGTAATGTAAAAATACATGTTTGACAATTTATCAGGATGGTGAGCAGTGTGCCGTTATGAATAAAAACAATTGAAAATTTTTTTATTTTTTTTTTGCCTACCGACCTTCACTTAATACAAACTGTAAAAAATAATTTGAAAACTGAATTTTTTTATTTATTTTTTTCCTACCTACCGAACTTTTTTTTTTAACTCTAAATTCCGTAAACCAAAAAAAAAAGAAAGTCTGGCCTAACATTGAAAAATTGCTAAACTCTAATGATGATCTGTAAATGATAAACCTTGTAATACTTTTAGTTTTTTTATTTGGTAATTTTACTCCTTAATTTTTCTTTTGAGGAGAGAAATACCCCTGGGTTCAAATAATTATCTGGAGCCCTGTAAATACAGCATAATAATCCGAATACTTCTCCAGAGCTCCTGTTAAGATTTTCAAAACCTGGGTATGATGCCAACTACCATGACATCTAGTTGGTATTCTCCAAACTCAAGTTGGTATTCACATATTAGATAGCATCTATACTTCACAGGAGGGGGTATCAAACATTGTCAAATCTAAAACATTATGCATCTTTCTTGATTTGTCAAAAAAACGGCCAGTGTCAGTCACTATTTAGCATAGTATCGTATGCTATACATGCTTTGCTGACATGTTGAAAACTTTTGCCTCTTTGCAGTGTGCATACAAATAAAAACATGTCATGATGCATCTGGTAGTAAAAAAACCATAATGTAAGTAAAACATAGGCAAATTGCAGATTTACAAAAGCCACACCCTCTATACAGTAGAGTGAAGGAGTACGGGCAGCTATAATGCTGATCTGAACTCAACTAGATGTTTGGTTATGACACGAATGGCAGTAATTTGTGGCCTCTATTTCATGTCTAAAACACAATACATGATATGTGTGTGGCCTGGCAAAATATGTATAATGCAATAAAAACCTATACCTATAAAAAAATTACCTATCAACCATTAGAAGATATTTTATGTATGCTTCATCCAATATGTGATATATATATTCCCTGCAGTTAGTCACACTATAAACACATTAAGAGGTAGCTGCCCCTTTCTTAGAATTTTAATCCATAAGGCAATACTGGTCAAACGTGGATAATAGCCTAAAAAAGTCTTATTCACACATTTTGACATTAGGCAGTGATCTATTCTTTCCTAATCTAAGCATGGTCCGAAGACATTGATAATGCGATTTTGGAAGCAGTCAATAAAAATCTCAATCAAGCAAACATCAAGACAGCCCCCACACAGTAAAGAAAGGCAAAACTCATAAGCAAAACAAATCATTCAATAGATAATTTTTGAACGATTCAGTCAAAGATGTACAGTGCTGTCTGGTTAAAAGCTATAGGCACCTAAGAGATACATTTTCATTCATCCCATAAAAATACTGTATATAGAATAAAAACCACGTCATTGTTAAAGTTTAGTTTATTTATATTATCAATGTAAATGTCAAAATGTTTTAGTCAGTCACACTGAAAGTTTTCAGACATCTTCCCTCCTATTCCAAATGGTTGGCATATGATTTTGAATACACCTAACATTTCCATTTTTATAATTTTGATAGAATTTAAAACTGTTTTCTGAAGCATAGGTAAGGACAAACTGATAGATGGATCAATATTTTGGTTTCCATTGAGAATTGGTATGTCAGAAGGAAACTGTATGATGACGACATGTTTGCAAGGAATTTTGTTATGTTTTACCAATCTAGCTGTCAGTCTTTTGTGCAACAAATCAACATTAGAGTCCCTTTTACCTTTTCAAAAACTTCATATCTTTCAAATTGCCCATAAATGGAAAGACATTAATGTATTACAATCTTACTCATCCTGGTAAGTTTTGTGAGAGTGCTCAAACAAAAGCAGAAATTGAAAACTCTCGAATCACTCTCATTTCTACAATAATTTCCTTAACATAGTCTTGATCGAACTATTACCAGTCCACGCCCACTTTTTACATCCAATGTAAGTTAACAACAAATATGAAGTATCGATTTTTCTTGGTTACGTGTTTTCTAATTTGTATAAATAGGCGTTGCCAGTTGAAATAAAGGAAAATCAAAGTTGACGATGTCCATTGACAATAACATCAATGAGGCAAGCAAAATATGCCGAAATATGAAACTGCTAAGGTGTTTTTGACAGCTGAATCTTTGCGGTGACGGTAGTCGAGGAGTTTTGCACATCACAAAATGAAAGCGGAATTAACTTTTCCCTACCTGTCTGTGATCTGCAAAAGAGGAAATGAGATAATTAGCCATGTTCTCAATTCTGAATGCGTGCTGACAATGCGACGAACCCAATGTTTACATGTGACAAACTCGACACTAACCTGCCGCCATTTCGATAAACCGCCAAATGATGTAATTTCCTGTTTGTTAAGGGAGCTAACTCCAGCGGAACTAATTATTTGAACCGTAAGGTCTTTGTTTGATTCATTGGTGCGTTCATAAAATGTTTTTGCCGAATTCAACTGCCTACATCGAGGGACAGTCTTAGATAGATTGTCGCTTCCATATCCTAGCAAAATATTATTTCTTCCTATGCTTTGTCTCTGTTATTAGTATTCATTGTCCGCATATTAACATATAAGAAAAATAATGTTAAAACATGGAAAGTATAGCGTAGGCTTTGATAATGGACTTCACAAGGGCATTTTACGCTGTATAATATTTGACCTGTATTGTGTTTTGAGAAAAAAAAAGTCATAAGCAGATTGGGGGGGGGGGGGGGTCTCATTTGTCAGACGGTCAAGCGGGCTAGGATTAGGCGTTGTGACATCTGTTGCTGCTTCTGTCGGTCAGGGGGAGGGGGGATCTCATTTCAACGTCACTGAGGCTTCATTATGTCTCAGGATCATGAGGATTACGTTTTTAATGCAAACAATTAATTCCGCCTTTAACGTATATCATGTGCCAGATTTTTATCTGCACCCCCCAATTCCTACGCCTATGAATAACTTTTTATTGACAAAATGACGTAACAGCTTACATTATATTTACTCTTTTAACAAGAACAGCAGATATAACTTTCTCTTTATTCAGGAGATGTACGTAGATAGGACATATCCCCATAATACTGTACTTTCTCCACATTTGAATTTATATCACAATCAATCCCCAAACATCAGCTCCACAAGGAAGAATTGGTGTTACTTTCCAGTCGAAGATTTTTAAAAATACATGACTTTGCAAAGGATGTAACAGTGATAGAGATCAAATATTATATATAGCCTTTGGGTTGTAAAATCGAAATATTAAAGTGTGTATGTACTAGAGTTTCAAACAATTGCACACCAAAGTACAAAGGACACAGCCAACTTAAGAACCTTCTAGAAACAATTTCTCTTTCCTAGAAAGATGTCCACCTTTTCTAAACACAACAATCTGATATTTGTCTAGACTAACTTTAAAATCATCATTAAGACGATGCTGTTCAAGAACAATGAAGCTTGTTTAAACACCATAACCAGCATGTATCATATTATAAATATCTGGGCATAGTGTTCTCTTTGAGACTTGTGTGGTCGAAGGCGTGTGAAACATTAGCTATTCAAGCCCAAAAGGCCTGTTTTCCTATTTTTCAACTTATTAACAAGTATCCTAAAATCCCGCTGAATGTAATAACCAAAATATTTGATACAAAAATAGCGCCAATACTTGTATATGGTTCCGAAATTTGGGGTTATTCTGTAAGAGATAAGATAGAAAAATATAAAGTTCTTTTTTTAAGAAATATCTTAGTGTCAGTAAATGTGTGTCAAACACAGTTATACTTGGTGAAGTTGGAAGGTCTCTACTTTGTATCAATTATTTTCAAAGATGTGTAAAATATTGGACCAGGTTACTTAACATGAAAACAAGTCGCCATCCAAAGGCCTGCTATTTAATGCTTAAATCATATGACGACCATGGTGGTATTAGTTGGGTGCCACATGTTCGGACTTTGTTAAGGGAGACTGTTTTTTCATATGTATAGATCTCCCAAGATTGTGGCGACACCTCATTTTTTATGCAATGTTTTAAACAACGATGTAAAGATATTCAGTATCAATATGGCATAGTAAATTATGTTCATCATCATATTTACACAACTATTGCTCTTTCAAGAGTATTCTAGAACCAGAACTTTACATCTTACGACTTATTTCAGATAGAGACTTACTTCGAACTCTGTGTAAATTTAGATGTATGAGCCATAAACTTAATATACAGCAATTTCGATACGATACAAATGTAAATATTGACTTATTGAAGTGTACAAAATGTAATTATGACGTTATCCAAGACGAATTTCACGTTTTGTTAGTCTGTCCATATTATAATGAAAGTAGAAAAATATTGTTACCAAGCTATTTTATACTTATCCAACGCGAGAAAAAAATTAATTTACTAATATCTTCACAGAATGTTGAATGCTTAAAAAATCTTGCAATTTACCTTAAACGTAATTTACCTATGTAAGCAATCATTTCAATGTCCATGCGCAGTGACCTTATGTATACATGATTTTGTACTTTAGGCCACGTGGCCGTGATTACAAATAAACATTAATTAATTCATAACTTCTTTTTTTATTTAGATAAAATCCTTTGAGCAATAATACATAAGATACAAAATATTAACATATGTGCAATAACCAACTCTAAACCCTGTCTTCTACTCGGCGACAGTATCATAGGTATCAAAAATATAAACTTTGCTGAATTAATCATACCCCTCCTGCAAAGAAATATTTTTAAAAAAAAAAGAATTACTCTTGCATGAATTATCAGTAAACGGCCGTGCAACTCTTTCACGCTTCTTATCTCTTAAATTTTGACGGAAATGATTAATTCTTATCCCTTTAATGTTCGCAAAAAGCTTCATCTTCTCTACACCAGCTGATTACATGCAATAACATCCTCTTTCAGAAGGATAATATCGACATTCAGAATCACACCATGGTTGATAAGTAATAATACCTACACAGTTTTTACGCTCCATACATTTATCAGCTTCATCTATGTTGTTGGTGAACATCTATAGCTGTAGAAATATTATCAACGGTAAGATCTGGACACTCATGTAAGTTCAACATAATTATCTAACAATAGCAAAACATAAATACAAGACGAAGTAAACATGTTTAACAAGTATGCGAAATTTCGTTTACAGAGAATAAAAGTACATGAGTTTAAATGTACTGTTATTCATAGCATTGTGAGTCATTACTTGAGGCTGGAAAGTGATTGTGTTGTTGACAATTGCAGGAAGTGTTGTTCCTTTTGTTTGGATAATTTTCCGGGTCACGTTGACACTGATGAATTACCAAAGGCATGAACAGATACAATAAGTAACACCAAAAAGCTAAATCAGCTGAATGATTATAGAACCGTATCACTAATATAAATGACCTGGTATTTTCGAGAGGATGATACTAACTATTTATTGCAACATTTAAATCATACTAGTCAATTAAAGTTTGCATGTTGTGCAAAGCGTGATGTTTGAGATGCATTTCTATCTAAGGATGCTGAAATTTCCAATTGTTTATGGTCTCCCTCATAAATGTTTAATATTAGGTCATTAACATGTTGATCTCTAAATCATAGACTGGATATGTAGTTTTCTAATCTACATGAATGTTAATCTCTTCATCACTTAGCACGTATAGGATATCATTATCAAACATAGCCTACTCAGTGTCACTTTGATATACATGTACAGAAATCGTTCGTCCCTTCTACTTCAAATTCGAAGTTGTGTCAATGTTGTGATATGCCTTTAATGATCAGTGAATTGTCTTATAGCAAGGACCTATATGCACTATGTACGTTATTGGTTTCGGCAATTTTCTGAAGTCTACCTATGTATACAAGTATTTACATGTATGACAATTTGAAAGAGTGTATTGAGTTTGATATGTTTATCCTTATTTAATGGCATTTTAATACATTTTCCTACAAATCTAATTTCATATGCTGCTGAACATAATAACAATTCCCTCCAGGATATAAAAGTGTTCACTAATCTCATCTTATCAATATCTTAGAGAAGTAACTGCAACAGGTCTAAGTTAACCAGATGCAATATTGAACCGATTTAGGTAACCGAAAACGTGTTCAATTCGCAGCTCTCTAGTCTATGAAAACAACGTTTGTTGCACGTTCTACAAAATGGCGGAAACTGCAAACATGCAGATGGACGAAGATGTTCGAGAAGGGTTAGAAGTTGATGATGAAATGGAGGCAGATGAAAATTCGGATTCAGAGAGCTCAGCTGATGACAACGATGAACAACAAGAGAAAAAAATAAATGAACTTCAGCATAAAGTATGCCACATAAATTAATGAATTTCCTCTTTAGAAGTAGGGTAGCCTAGATATCTAGGCCTATTAGAACAAGAAACCTTTGACAAGGAAAACCTGATTTTTTAAAACATAGGCCTAATTGAAGAATATTGCCTGACCATTTTTCACTTTTAAAATATTCATTCTAGCTTTGTAATTGTTTGAAATTTTTTCGTTGTTGTACCGCATTTGGTTCATGTTCATTTGGACGTTTGTGATAATGGAGGGCGCAATTAAACCTGTTGGATAAACTGATATCCACACCAGATAAACCTGTAAATAAGGTCAAAAGACAAATTATTTTCGAAAAACTCAATATGTTTCACAATCTTGATGTGGTTACCCATCAATGATAAGAGATGTACCTATTGGCAGCAGTCTGCCATGTTGTTTTCATTATAAAATTGGATTTAATGTATGGAGATGATATCCAGAAATTAACAAATGATTTATGATAACGATGCCTTGTAGCGCTGATGAATGGCTTCTCATTCTTGTTTTATTTTACCGTGTGTGAACTCTCATTTATCTAGTTGTAAAATCTATAAACAAAATTAATGATATCTTAAGTACCATGTTTCAACTGGGTTATGTTACAATCATGTACTGATAACATGCTTGTGTAAACAGGAATTCCCTTGAATTTAGCTAGGACTGTCCTATTAAAGAGTCCATCCTATTAGCAATCTGTCTGCCATGTTATTTTTTGAGGGAATGACATGACAAAATGCTCTGTATTTTACTTATTTTACAACATTATAACAATGAAATATTTGAATGGATTGAATGTCAACACATTTCTAATTATTTCTAATCAACAATGCCTAATAATTCCGTTGCAAGGCTTTTCACACTTATAGCTCCAATGAATGACTTCACTTCTCATTGTTATGGGTTTTTTTTACCGTGTGTGCGCTCTTACTTATAAAGTTGTCAAATCTTGTACCATCTAATTTTGTTTGGACAAAAAAGGACTGTCCTTTTAAAGGGGTTTTTATGTTCGAGTCAATATTCGTAAACAAAGTCTAGCAGGGTAGATCTACCATGCATATAAATAACAATACTATGGTTATTGAAGCGTTGTTAGATTTGTTAACAAATAGTGTAATGAACCAACAACATGCAGCCAATATTTGAATTAATACATGCAAGTTATCAAGTTTTATAATAGCTAACGAAACAACCCGACATCACAAATAATTGCAGTCTAATGACTTAGTCTAAGGATACCCATAATTGCCAAGCCGTCCTTGTGGAATAATCATAGCAACACAACATTTTAAAAGTTAGTGGGAAGTAACTTTAAGAATTTAGTGAGAGTTAGTTCCTCTGTTTTAACGATGTTGGCAAGTGATTATTTAACATTTTGAATTATTAGAGAACCATAACTTAACTTTTTGTTCATGATCTGGAAAACCGTAATAAAATGGCAAATGTTTCAAAAGACTTGTATATCATTTAAAAAATTATTTTATGAAGGTATATATCCAAGCAGTGTCACAGTCATATATCCCTTACAATGTGACCTTCACCTTGCTATATTGTAAATTAAACTACTCTCCAAATTTAGGACACTGCTCTTCATTAGGAATAAGTGATGCTTTTCAAATCCTTTTTATTTCAAAAACACATTAGATGATATAAAGATTATTAACCTCCTGTGTTTACGTATCATTAAGATAATATTTTAGGAATAGGAATATATGTATTATGCTGGCCGAAGGCTCCCATTGTACAAATTAATTCCTAATTTGTGATGTCAATGATATGGGAACACTCTTTTAATGATCTCTATGTACTGTAAATATAAGTTTTGAAAAATAAGAATATGATATCTTAGAGCACGTTAAGTCTGTATTATTCCTATAGGAAGTCTCCATCAACATCTAGGATCCGAAGCCTATTTTAAGTGAAGCAATGTCCCAACAATTTTGATTAGGAACGATTGTATCTTCTTTTAAAGTCAATGAAAGTGAACCATCTCTTTAATCAACACACAAATGGCAAAATCCACAGTGGTTCATACTATAACCAGTGTCTCACCTTTGAAGATTTTCTTCATGGTTTGTAACCTCACCTCTTTGGACAAATTGAGTGATGCCATCTTAGGTAGGGGTTTGCAATGAATTCATTGTGAGTTCAGATAATCCCATCCTTGATTTATGTGGGACGACTGCTCACACAAAGTTAAGTTTATCTGAACTAGTTTGTAACCGAAACTTGTGACAGCATTTTCAGATGAGGGTGCTTGCACATCACTTGCTTAAAAAATGTGAAGCATTTTTATAATGGTTGCCAACCTCAATTCAATTTAATCACTTTTCAGTAGTGTCTGATAAGATTATCAAAATGATTTCCTGTTGTCTGCTTTGCATTGGCTAACCTCTGGCAATGTGCCAAATATCAAAAACTGTTTGGTGCAAAACTAATTGTAATAAGCCTGGTAAGCCTACTGTTGGTTTCACATTAGTTTCAAAGAATTGAAATTTAATGTTTCAAAACAAGTAGTTTTGATACGATACCATACTTGGCATATTGAGCATCATGGGCGCTTAGAAAATTGATAAGAGGGGGCGCTTTTTTAAAATGCCTTTCCATAAAAAATCAAGATTATAAAAAGAACTAATTCTGCCACCTAAATATTTTTATGTTCAAAATTGTTTTACGTTTAAAGTTTTGGCTTGCTAACAAATGGAATAAAGAAGGCTGCATATGTGCATGACTAAACTGGCAGATCCCTGGATAACTGAAGGAAGTGGGAGAACAATGGTTGATTAACTCCCAAGTTTAATTATGTAGGGAAAGTTATAAGATTGAGTGCATATTATTTTGCGAGTTACAAATGAGGTAAAGGCTCTTAAAGGAGGAGGGCATACAATACAGTATTTAACGTTATCAGTGATGTCAAATCTTTTATAAACTATTAGTTATTCATAAACATTATTTTTATTATACATCAAATTTATAAAACAACTCCTGTGTATTAAATTTCAAAAACAGATTTTGTGCCTTTTTTAAATCACCCAGATGATTATGTTAACCATTTTTAATACTTAGATGATCTGATCTCCTGTCACAGTCATATATCCCTTACAATGTGACCTGATCTCCTGTTACAGCTAGGAGAAAACCCCTACATGTATGATCTTCACACTGAACTGATAAAAATGCTACGAGCAGCTGGTGAGCTGGAGAGACTGCGAGAAGCCAGGGAGAGGATGAGTAAACTCTTCCCACTGAGTGAAGGTGAAGTTAATCATGAAGCAGATAACTGAGGAACCTTCCCAAAATAGTCTGAGAGTAACATGTTTTATGTAGAATTAATTGGCTGATAAAACAGTTAATACTTATACCTCACTTCATAACATATTAATCCAAGTACTGTACTAACATGATTTGAACTTTTTCTACCGACCTAGCGTCATATGCGCATGGTATGAACTGTGCATTTTGTTCTGTATGACTTACTGAATAACTCAATAGCTTTGAATCTTTGGAACCAAAAATAACAACATTAAAACACATGTTTAGGTTCCTTTCATTGTTAGAATAGCAACACAATTTAAACTTGTTCAGACAATTGCGAAAGTAGTGCCGTCTGAAAGTTTTTTCTCATGTTTGATTCATGTCATGTATGTTTTCCATGTTCTTCTCCAGACTTATGGTTGGACTGGTTGAGAGATGAGATCCCCCTGGCAACAACAGAGGCTGACAGACCAAAGATGGAAAAACTCTTTGACAGAGCTGTGTCTGATTATCTTTGTAAGTCAAGGAGTTCCTAATGTCAACACTGTCATCCTTTGTTATCATTTCTTGTTTGATGTGTCTACATCCCTTACCATAGGTTTTCATATTCAAGACTTGATCAATAGGAAATGCATACAGGCATCTACTAAGTGGGTATAAGTGAGCCATGCTAATTTACTAGCACTAGGTGATGATCCATGCAAGTGGAGATTTTCTAACTGGAATAACATTTCTTATGGTGTAACTTATTCAGTAGACCTGCGTCACATTGTAGATCTCCTTTTGTGGTATCAGTGTGATTTAAAGATCGACTTAAATGATTCATGGCAACTTTTGTGATTCATTAGGATGTATTCAAATTTGACAGTAAGAGTGACTTAACTTTAAATTTCTGAAATCGTCATATAAACAGTTTAATTACAGCTTTTTCAAAACACCTGCTAAATAGCACCAGTGACAGAACTGAAAGTGCTCGTTGTCATTGGAGCATGAGTTCTGCCGTATGACCTGATAGGAGTTGCCCCCTCCAAATGTCGCTGTTTTAACCATCATTTAAACTAATGAAAGTCCAATCAACTCAAACCTTTGATTAAATGATATTTAATTTATCTTTAGTAATTTATATCGTTCCAAGCGAAAGACAGTGCTTTAATATGTTGCTATGTGCACTATCCTACAGCATGTGCTCATCAATTACAATGTCTGCCCAATGTTGTTTAATCAGACAGGGTTAAAAAGACTCATAATTTATGAAAAACAGTGGGATTTGTGTTGTTTATAGTATTGTGATCATATTTTAGGGTCTTTGGAATTCGAATTAGGGACTCGAGTCATAAACTTAGGAAGTTAGAGTACACAATAGCACCATTGTTTTATTCAGGTATTTTTTTCATACTACATCACATTGTCAAAGAATTCATTATGCATTATGCATTCATCATGAACACCTTACATAAGCCATGTTGCTATCTTATAAGGTTCAGGTTTTAGATTTTTCAGCCTGTAGAATCTTTCCAGAAATTCATACTCGTCCTTTTTATATGTATTTATTGTATTGTGTATAAGCAATAAGGATATATTCTTGGATGTTATAATCCTTGAATTGATTTGAAAGGAGATTTGTAGAGTGAATGGTAGTAAGTCGGCAAGTGCAGTTCAAGGTTACACCTTATTAATACTCTCCCATTGAAGATATCACTGTTTGATAAATCTAAATTGTTATTACACATTGTTTAATAACATCGCATGCCGAACAATGGATGTGACAGAGACATGACATCATAATTGTGACTCTGTGGTCCATTTTAGGACATTTTGTACCATGACAAAAGAAAATATTTTCACTTTTTTATCAGAACACAGCACTTGAAAGCTGAAATTACTGTGTACAGTCACATTGACCAATATGGTTCAGTTATAATGGATATTAAACACACTGATCAAGCAATTGATTACTTCTTATAAAGTTTAAATTGAAATATGTTTGCTTTATGCATTTAACAAATCCTGTTGAGCTTGAGACAATGCATATATTGTGTAGTGATTGGATGAAAAAGGTGTAATTAATTGGTTGTTTTTCCCATGAAAGTTTCATTTTACTACATAAATGAATTAAACAAACTTCAAATATTTCAGCCATTTAAAAATCAAATTTAAAGAGCATAATAGTTTATAAGAGCATCTCTTCATTTCTCACAGATTTTTTGTCAATTGTTCAATATAATTATTTATTTTTGTGATTTGTTTTGTAAGATTAAACTATCAAATCTAAAACAGGACACTTCTCAGCCCCAGTTGTGTAATGTTTACTTTGCTTCAACAATATTTCAGAAAACATACAGGAAATCATTTCAACGGAGAGACGTTAAGTTATAACAGTTACAACAACAACATTGTTTAGATCGTAGATGGTGATGGAAATATGCGTAATAGAACAGTTTCATATATCCCGCCAATACAATTCACGAAAAATGAATGTTCATACCAGTTTAACATACGCCTTATTGGCATTTTTGTTTTGTACCTTCAAGATCAACCCCCTTTTACCGTTACAAGTTACAAGGCAATCGAAAAAAAGCGCAAGAATTTTTACTACTTGAATCATTACACCCGAAAGCAAAACAGTAAACCATAGTAGTTCAAAGTAGTCACCACAGACTAGGACTTGTATCATCATGTAACTGTACAGTTAGGTGGTTACTTAGCGCAGCCGCGCTTCAAACGTGATTCAGTTTAGGTATTCCCCGGAAGTCAAAGGTGAAGGTCGTTCGGAACGAGACTTGCAGGCCCTATTATACCCCCGCCTTACAGCGTAAGCGGGGGTATATAGCGTTCATTCTGTCCGTCTGTCCGTCCGTCACAAATCTTTGTCTGGAGCATATCTCCTAAACTATACATGCTAGCTTCACCAAACTTCATACACTTATCAACCATGATCCCTAGATGTGCCTTTTGAGGGTTAGACCAACACATGATTTTTATTTTTTGCGGTTTCCATGGAAACATGACTAAAACAGTGACTCTATGACCAAGTCCTTTGTCCGGAGCATATCTCCTAAACTATACATGCTATCTCCATCAAACTTCATACACTTATAAACCATGATCCCTAGATGTGCCTTTTGAGGGTAATACCAACAAATGATTTTTATTTTTTGCGGTTTCCATGGAAACATGACTTAAACAGTGACAAAGTCCTTTGTCCGGAGTATATCTTCATAACTATACATGCTATCTTTACCAAACTTCATACACTTATCAACCATGATCCCTTGATGTGCCTTTTGAGGGTTAGACCAACAAATGATTTTTATTTTTTGCGGTTTCCATGGAAACATGACTAAAACAGTGACTCTATGACCAAGTCCTTTGTCCGGAGCATATCTCCTAAACTATACATGCTATCTCCATCAAACTTCATACACTTATAAACCATGATCCTTAGATGTGCCTTTTGAGGGTAATACCAACAAATGATTTTTATTTTTTGCGGTTTCCATGGAAACATGACTAAAACAGTGACTATTTGACAAAGTGCTTTTTCCTGAGCATATCTCCTAAACTATACATGCTAGCTTCAACAAACTTAATACACTTATCAACCATGATTCCTAAGTGAGGTTTTTTGGGGTAAGACAACAAAGAAAGCCAGACTATAGTTTGCAGCGGGGGTATGTGAGCTGTGCTCACTTCTTTACTTGTATAGAACTCATGTCTTAATATAGATCTCATGTCTTAATAAATATCATGTCTTAATATAGAACTCATGTCTTAATATAGATCTCATGTCTTGATATAGAACTGTTATATTGAAGCTTTCATTATGTCATTGTAGATCTCATAATCTAATGCAACGTCATTGTAGCTGTACCAGTGTGGCTGGAGTATGTTCAGTATGCTATTGGAGGGATGGGTTGTGATGATGGGATCAAGACCGTGCGAGCTGTATTTGAACGAGCCTTAACTGCAGCCGGACTTCACATGAGCCAGGGAGCCAACTTGTGGGAGGCTTACAGGGAGTTTGAGAATGCAATCTTAGCAGGCTTGATGGTGAGCCTTTTGATATTCATTAAAGCGCTGCTATTGACACTGTTTGATTTACAATTTAAAGGTATTATGGAATCATATCCTTTCATCAGAATCTGTCATGATTTTAGCAACAATCAGGTGGACTGTTTTCAAGTAAGAAGTGATTAATTCATCGAATAAGATATTTTAGATAGAGATAAATATGCTGATAAACATTAAGTTTCTATTCAAAGATGCAAACTAAGTTGTGATATCTGGGTTGAGGAGGGGAGATCATGTGAAAAGTATTGTAAATCAGAGTAACTGTTGATGTTGCAGCCCCAGCCAGGTGCAGTGACGTCGCCTGAGCAGGAGGAAACATTCTCTGCACAGAATAAACGAGTTGACGCCCTCTTCCGTAGACAACTCTCTATATCGCTCCTTGGTATGTGCTGGTCACTAGTAAGAGCTCTTAATATCCCTCCTTGATATGTGCTGGTCAGTCATGACAGTTCTCTATATCACTCCTTGGTATGTGCTGGTCAGTCATAAGAATTCTCAATATCACTCCATAGTATGTGCTGGTCAGTAATGAGAGTTCTCAATATCACTCCATAGTATGTACTTGTCAGTCATAAGAATTCTCAATATCACTCCATAGTATGTGCTGGTCAGTAATGAGAGTTCTCAATATCACTCTATAGTATGTACTTGTCAGTCATAAGAATTCTCAATATCACTCCATAGTATGTGCTGGTCAGTAATGAGAGTTCTCAATATCACTCTATAGTATGTACTTGTCAGTCATAAGAATTCTCAATATCACTCCATAGTATGTGCTGGTCAGTAATGAGAGTTCTCAATATCACTCTATAGTATGTACTTGTCAGTCATAAGAATTCTCAATATCACTCCATAGTATGTGCTGGTCAGTAATGAGAGTTCTCAATATCACTCTATAGTATGTACTTGTCAGTCATAAGAATTCTCAATATCACTCCATAGTATGTGCTGGTCAGTAATGAGAGTTCTCAATATCACTCCATAGTATGTACTTGTCAGTAATGAGAATTCTCAATATCACTCCATAGTATGTACTTGTCAGTAATGAGAGTTCTCAATATCACTCCATAGTATGTACTTGTCAGTAATGAGAGTTCTCAATATCACTCCATAGTATGTACTTGTCAGTAATGAGAGTTCTCAATATCACTCCATAGTATGTACTTGTCAGTAATGAGAGTTCTCAATTCACTTTCTGTCCTTGATATGTGCTGGTCAGTTATACGAATTCTCAGTTTCACACCTTGTCATGTGCTGGTCAGTTGTAAGAGTTCTCCATATCACTCCTTGGTATGTGCTGGTCAGTAATGTGAGTTGTTCAATATCACTCCTTGGTACATGCTGGTCAGTCATAAACAATTCTAATATCACTCCTTTTATGTGCTGGACAGTCATATTAAGTCTCAAGATCAATATCTCTTCTTGATATCTGCTGGTCAGTCAAATATGATTTTACCATTTCTCGATGCACATTACTTTGGTTCTTTTGCAGTAGTAACACAAACAAATCTCATTATCTTCACAACTGCATCGATAACTGGATAGTACTTTTATATCCCAAGAGAAACTATTACCTTCACCGGGAACAAGTCCAGAACTTCATGGACAATCCTGAATATGTCAAATTTTCGAACGTCAGACTTCTATAGAGTTCTAGACCGTCAAAAACTTCTAACGGGTTTGCTCGATCTATAAATATCCGATTTCTGTTCAAGTGTCGATAAACTACAGCTGCCATTGCTAGGCTACCCCTGGCTTACGCCTGCTAGGTAGGTGGCGAAAATCTGGGTCGTAAAGCATGACGTAACTCTATCGTCATGGATGTGCATTAGGGCGTAGATTTGAGTTCGCACACAAATATATACTTCTGCCCGGACTAAGCCTAACGCCTGAGATGTGCATATGGCCATAGGTGTCACTGTTGCTCCTGGTGTGTATCCATCTGATGTCATTGTAGCTACTGGTGTCTATCCATCTGGTGTCCCTGTAACTCCTGGTGTTTACTGTTTATCCATCTGGTGTCACTAACTCCTGGTGTCTATCTATCTGGTGTCACTGTAACTCCTGGTGTTTATCCATCTGGTGTCATTGTTGCTCTTGGTGTCTATCCATCTGGTGTCATTGTTTCTCCTGGTGTCTATCCATCTGGTGTCATTGTTGCTCCTGGTGTCTATCCACCTGGTGTCATTGTTGCTCCTAGTGTCTATCCATCTGGTGTCATGGCAACTCCTGGTGTTTATTCATCTGGTGTCACTGTAACTCCTGGTGTTTATCCATCTGGTGTCACTGTTGCTCCTGGTGTCTATCCATCTGGTGTCACTGTAACATCTGGTGTTTATCCATCTGGTGTCACTGTAACTCCTGGTGTTTATCCATCTGGTGTCATTGTTGCTCCTGGTGTCTATCCACCTGGTGTCATTGATGCTCCTAGTGTCTATCTATCTGGTGTCACTGTAACTCCTGGTGTTTATCCATCTGGTGTCATTGTTGCTCCTGGTGTCTATCCACCTGGTGTCATTGTTGCTCCTGGTGTCTATCCATCTGGTGTCACGATAACTCCTGGTGTTTATCCACCTGGTGTCATTGCTGCTCCTAGTGTCTATTTATCTGGTGTCATTGTTGCTCCTAGTGTCTATCTATCTGATGTCACTGTAACTCCTGGTGTTTATCCATCTGGTGTCATTGTTGCTCCTGGTGTCTATCCACCTGGTGTCATTGTTGCTCCTAGTGTCTATCAATCTGGTGTCACGGTAACTCCTGGTGTCTATCCACCTGGTGTCATTGTTGCTCCTAGTGACTATCCATCTGGTGTCATTGTTGCTCCTAGTGTCTATCCATCTGGTGTCACGGTAACTCCTGGTGTTTATCCATCTGCTGTTATTGTTGCTCTTGGTGTCTATCCATCTGGTGTCACTGTGACATCTGTTGTTTATCCATCTGGTGTCTATCTATCTGGTGTCTTGGTAACTCCTGGTGTCTATCCATCTGGTGTCACTGTTGCTCCTGGTGTCTATCTATCTGGTATCAATGTTGCCCCTGGTGTGTTCCAGATATGGAGGAGACGATGGCGGAATATGAGGAGTGGAGCGGACAGAAGGCCGACCAGCAGCTCAAACAGGCATACACCAAGGCACTGGCTGTCATGGAGAAACTTAAATCTTTTGAAGTTGCACTTGTACGTATACATGCTCACCAATATATATGATTATTTGTGGTGAATAAATTTGTTTGTCTCTTGTTGTGATTGTTAATAAGTTATGATTGGATATTTATTAGTAGGATGCTAATTCAGTGATTGAATTCACTAATCGAGAGCTGAAAATTCATTTGGAGAGATCAATATGAAATATTTGTCCAAACACTTTTTTAAGGATATTTTTAATCAATTCCAATTCAGTTTCAATCCATCATGAGTTGATTTGCCTGATTTGTACTCAAAAGACTAATCCAAATCCATCCTGTGATGTACTTATTTCAAGATTTTGAAATGAAATGCAACAAAAGAAGCAACATCATACCTCCCTTGACTTGTAGTAACATGCTATGTCTGCAGCAAGGGGGTGTGTCCCCAAGGTGGAAAGAGTACCAAGAGTTGATAGCGGCGGAGCTGAGTCTTGATGACCCCAGCAGGATTCAGTGTGTGTTCGAAAGGGCTGTGCAGGAGAACTGTCTCAACGAGGACATCTGGCTCCAGTACACCAAATACCTGGTGAGTTTACTCCCCTGCCCCTCTGACTGTATTGTAATGAATGTGTTGGCTCCAGTACACCAAGTACCTGGTGAGTTTACCCTCCTGCCCCTCTGACTGTATTGTAATGAATGTGTTGGCTCCAGTACACCAAGTACCTGGTGAGTTTACCCTCCTGCCCCTCTAACTGGATTGTAATGAATGTGTTGGCTCCAGTACACCAAGTACCTGGTGAGTTTACCCTCCTGCCCCTCTGATGGTATTGTAATGAATGTGTTGGCTCCAGTACACCAAGTACCTGGTGAGTTTACCCTCCTGCCCCTCTAACTGGATTGTAATGAATGTGTTGGCTCCAGTACACCAAGTTCCTGGTGAGTTTACCCTCCTGCCCCTCTGACGGTATTGTAATGAATGTGTTGGCTCCAGTACACCAAGTACCTGGTGAGTTTACTCCCCTGCCCCTCTGACTGTATTGTAATGAATGTGTTGGCTCCAGTACACCAAGTACATGATGAGTTTACCCTCCTGCCCCTCTGACTGTATTGTAATGAATGTGTTGGCTCCAGTACACCAAGTACCTGGTGAGTTTACCCTCCTGCCCCTCTGACTGTATTGTAATGAATGTGTTGGCTCCAGTACACCAAGTACCTGGTGAGTTTACCCTCCTGCCCCTCTGACTGTATTGTAATGAATGTGTTGGCTCCAGTACACCAAGTACCTGGTGAGTTTACCCTCCTGCCCCTCTGACTGTATTGTAATGAAGTGTTGGCTCCAGTACACCAAATGGCCTTGCCTAGAAAAGGCAAAATGAATTTAAACTTATGTCATGTTTTGCTCTTACTTGAGCCTCTTACAAATTTAAAAGAAAATACTCTGTGTCATTTTAACATGTAAATATTGCTTAAGTTGGACAGCAGATTAACCTTTTACTATGCAGTTTCATGCCAGAGATCAAATTCAAGTATTAATGTGAATTTAAATTAAACAGAGTCACGTATGCTGTCATGATTATTTCAGTCTGTATTTTTGCTGTCTTATTCTTGAGTATGAAAAAAGTGCTATTTTTCTGTGCCAGAGCACAAAGCTGAAAATCACATCTGTGCTGATGCGGGTGTACGAGCGCAGTCTGCGCAACTGTCCATGGTCGTCCCGCCTCTGGCAGGGCTATCTGCTGGCACTTGAGAGGCAAGGAGAGGGCTTTCAGAAAGTCAAAGGTGAGAAGTGTGAATCATCTGTGCACATGTTTTGTCTAATTTATTAAGATGTTATAGTCGAAGAAATTGTATTATCAGATTGATGTGTGCCTCAATCACCATTAATAGACTGATAAATTGACTAAGAAGAACTTTTTCGAGCCAGATTTGGATGATGGTTCTGTTTGAATGCCATCCCCTTAGCTCTTATCTATTGGAGACTGCCTTATTTTATATGTATACCGAATTCTGTCTGATATTCTGTTTAACTGGTCATAGTTAGATAACAGTTTTCTGACCAAAGCTTGCCTGACAACCTTGGAACATTTTTTTTTTACAATTTTATGAAAATCATTCTAATAACCTGTCATGCAATAATAAATGTGTCCCTTGAATGCGGTGCAAAGTTATCATTTTCTAAAGCATTAACACTTTTATTAAGTAATAAATTTTTCCATCAGAGACCGTTGACAGAGCACTGACATCAGGGATGACTCAATCGGCTGATTACCTGCTTGTGTGGACTGCATATTGCGACTTCCTACGCAGACGTATCAGCTGGGACAAAGGTACTGCCATGCTCTCTCCTTGTGTACCAAAACTTGCTACATACAGAGCATGAACTTAAACCACATTATGAGAAGTGTATGAGCACATCAAATGCTTCTGAGCCTAGTTATACCACTCTGTGTTTGTCCGCAGATCACACTGAAGAGCTGGAGACGCTGCGTCTTACTCTGGAGAAGGCTGTCGACCATCTGCTTGAATGTAGGTTTGATAGTTGATACCTTTATGCTTATTTGTTGTTTGTCTCATTCATTAAACTTATTGTTTGTTTAAAAGTGGCATCTTGAAATAAAATAATGCATAATGCATACTCAACTAATGGACACCAAGCACACCTTTGATTTAGATTTGAAGGTATATAAATGATGACATTATCTATAAACTTGCTCATTGACTATGACTGAATTGTTCAGATTTTGGTACAGAGGGGGACCCCACAGGAAGTCTGCGACAATTTTGGGCTCTGATTGAGGTGAGTATGTTTCTCACATATAGTTTGCAGAGTGGCACTTTAAAGACTTTTTTTTTGGCGTGTAGCAGTGAGTTGTGATCTTACTTCAGGGCAAGTTCTGTAAGAACATGGAGAAGGCACGGGAGTTGTGGAGCGGTATAATGACAGAGGGTCACGGAGCCACTGCAAACATGTGGATGGAGAACTATAAGCTGGAGAGGTGCGTGCCACTCTTGACATGTTGCTGATTAACAGCCAATAGTCTCCTCTTGGTCTTCACTTTCATTTGATTGTTTAATAAGTATACCCATCATTCATGTTACTCCAGTGCTGCAGCCAGGCTGCGTAATCGCGTATATATCCCGCTAAATGAACTTACCTTGGCGCTTTATTTATAAACGTATGCGCAAATTTATCATTTGCTATGCATTTTTGTATATCATATGAGCTATCATCTTTACAGACAAATAATTCAATTGAAACGAAGTCGACAATTTCTGATTACAAAAACAACCAAATGATCGCATAATCTAAGCCGGAAAAAAAAGTTTCGTAAACTCCGCATTGTGCCAATAAATGTATTTGCATTGAAAACCATTACTATGTGCGATGTATGGAGCTTGTTCGTTGTGAGGAGCTTCCAGGTCAGGAGTTTGTTGTAGTTTCAGATTCAATTATTCGATGCAACGTGTCAAAAAGAATAATAACAGATTGTTTTGGTAATCAAAACAAAAAAATAATACCTGAAAGTCAAACAAATGAAGCAGATGAAGTAACAGAAAAGGATGATGCAACTGTTGGGTGCATACCGAAAGGATTGTTATTGATGAAAATCGTGAAGCTGTCCAAGCAGTAGACCGAAATTTCTGTCGCCGAATGCTCTATTATCGCAAACGAGCCGCATACAATGGGGTTGCAGATAGAGCCTCTCGAACTATCCAAGCAGACAAAACGGGAACTGCAGAGCAAAGTGACCGTCACCGGGCGTCACGTGTCCAAAACTAAATTCATTCACAAGTGTTTATTATATTTTACTAGAGCTCGTTTCCGGAAGTTCTCTAATTGGCCCACATTTTGAAAAGTAGGGGGCCAATTGGCCCCTGCCACTGAAATCCTGGCTGCAGCACTGTTACTCAGATATTTGTCAGCCCCTTTATAGTTAGCAGTAGCATACAACAGGACTGAATAATGATATACACGGCTGACAACTCATGATATTTACTACATGCCTGTAGAGAAGATGTTTGATGCACTGCAGGATGTGTGGAGACACGAAGCACTGTCGGCGACTGCTGCAGAGAGCTCTCAACTCTGTCACTGACTGGCCTGAGGCTGTCGCCGAGGCTTACATCAACTTCGAGAGGGAGGAAGGTGTGTATTCTGCACATTTGAGTAAACAAATCATTTTCCACCTTGCTTGTTAAAATTCTTTGCAATTACATTGGGAATAAATAACACAAACTGAAAACTTTGTATTCGTGTCAACCCCCACAAGTCAATGGTAGTTTTGATATCATTCTGTTTTTGTAAGGTTTGGTGTTGAATATGTAGTCGGATTGCAGGGTCTCTGGAGATGTACGAGGTAGCTGTAGCCAAATGTGATGCGCAGTTGCAGAGAATCAGGGAAAGGAAGGAAAAGGTAGCAAACAGACTTTCACCTTTACGACACTGTTCTGCTGGACGGTGACTAACATAACCTTTATGACACTTTGCAGCAAGATGGTGACTATAACCTATATGACACTGTGCTGAAGGCTGGTACCTATATCACACTGTAATGCAGGATGGTGACTTTAATCTACATGACACTGCTGCAGGATGGTGACTATAATCCATATGGCACTGTGCTGCAGGCTGGTGACTATAACCTGTATAACACTGTGCAGCAGGATGGTGACTTTAGCCTGTATGACACTGTGCTGCAGGATGGTGACTATTACCTATATGACGCTGTTCTGCAGGATGGTGACTATAACCTATATGACACCATGCTGCAAGAAGGTGACTACAACCTATATGACACTGCTAAAGGCTGGTGACTATAACCTATATGACACTCTGTTGAAGGCTGGTGACTATAACCTATATCACACTGTAGTGCAGGATGGTGACTTTAATCTACATGACACTGCTTCAGGATGGTGACTATAATCCATATGGCACTGTGCTGCAGGCTGGTGACTATAACCTGTATAACACTGTGCTGCAAGATGGTGACTATTACCTATATGACGCTGTTCTGCAGGATGGTGACAATATCCTATATGACACTGTGCTGCAGGCTGGTGACTATAACCAATATGACACTGTGCTGCAGGATGGTGACTATAACCTATATGACACTGCTGCAGGCTGGTGACTATAATCTATATGACACTGTGCTGCAGGCTGGTGACTATAACCTGGATGACACTGTGCTGCAGAATGGTGACTATTACCTATATGATGCTGTTCTGCAGGATGGTGACAATATCCTATATGACACTGTGCTGCAGGCTGGTGACTATAACCTGTATGCCACTGTGGTGCAGGATGGTGACTATAACCTATATGACCTGTGCTGAAGGCTGGTGACTTTAACCTGTATGACGCTGTGCTGCAGGATGGTGACAATAACCTATATGGCACTGTGCAGCAGGATGGTGACTATAACCAATATGACACTGTGCTGCAGGATGGTGACTATAACCTATATGACACTGCTGCAGGCTGGTGACTATAATCTATATGACACTGTGCTGCAGGCTGGTGACTATAACCTGGATGACACTGTGCTGCAGAATGGTGACTATTACCTATATGATGCTGTTCTGCAGGATGGTGACAATATCCTATATGACACTGTGCTGCAGGCTGGTGACTATAACCTGTATGACACTGCTGCAGGATGGTGACTATAACCTGTATGACACTGCTGCAGGATGGTGACTACAACCTTTATGACACTGCTGAAGGCTGGTGACTATAACCTTTATGACACTGTGCTGCAGGCTGATGACTATTTCCTATATGACATTGCTGTAGGCTGGTGACTGTAACCTATATGACACTGCTGAAGGCTGGTGACAATAACCTATATTACACTGCTGCAGGCTGGTGACAATAACCTATATGACACTGCTGCAGGCTGGTGACTATTACCTACCAGTATATGACACTGCTGCAGGCTGGTGACTATAACCTATATGACACTACTGCAGGCTAGTGACTATAACTTATATGACACTACTGCAGGCTAGTGACTATAACTTATATGACACTGCTGCAGGCTAGTGACTATAACTTATATGACATTGCTGCAGGCGGGTGACTATAACCTATATGACATTGCTGCAGGCTGCGGAGAAGGAGGCCCTGCAGGAGGAGCAGAAGAAGCTGAGTAAGAAGGTCATGAAGGTCATGAAGAAAGCTGAGAAACAAGCACCTGCCCCTGAGAGATCAACTCAACCGGTCAGGGGGGCTGGGCAGCTTGCTGGACACAAGCGCAAGGTATGTGCAGAACACCTGCTTCTTGACAAATGCGATTTACTAGACCTGTGTATCGTGGACCCTCACGATATGAATATCCTGATATATTGTCTTAATGAGTCTCGTGTCGATGCTCTTGTATCTCGTAGTAGATGATGTAAACATAGATTCTATAGATGAATAGTTACACCGCTACAATTTTCTTTAGTAGTGATAGTTTTGTTGTTATGATATCCAAATTTAAAAAATAAGATGAAGAAAGACAACTTAACATTGAATCATTAACTTTTTAAAACACGGGTAAATGTATATTTAAGTTGGAGGAGAGAGGGGGAGGAGGAGACTTTAAAAGTCCAGCACCTCCGGGATACAAGGGAGAACCCCCACCTGGCTCTAAGGGGGAACCCCCTGCTAAGAAAACAAAAGGTAAGTGCAGTGAAGAATAAATAACTTGTTTGTCAGTCAATGATGCTCTTTAGCTGTTTTTAATTAAACAGTCTTAAATGACATCAGACACTCATGTGGAAGTATTGCTTTTCTTATTTCTTTTATCTGGTTTATATTTTAAAGATATTTTTTACAAATGTCCTCTAGAGAGAACTCATCATAAATGTCAAGGAAAACCAACACATTACAAGCCCTGTCTGTATAGATAGTGCCAACGTTGAGATTGTAGATGAATACAAGCACCTTGGCACAATAATAGATAGTAAACTAAATTGGAATGCTAATACTGATGCAGTTTTAAAAACATTTCCACACAGATAACATTTCATGATCAAGCTATGATCTTTCAATGAAAATTAACGTGTACTATCCTCTTTTATCCTGTTGTGGTTGAGAGCATATTTACTTTCCATTGTTGGTATGGTTCCTTATCTATTGCTAACACATCCCGCTTGGAAAAAGTTGTTCAAATTGCTGGGAAAATTGCCGGAGTATATTTTACAAATTAATCGCATCTTTGTGAAAAAGAGTTTTGAAATTATCCCTAAGGATTGTGTCAGATCTGGATCATGTCTTATACAGGGAGTTTGTTAAGCTTCCTTCATGGCAGAAGATATTTATTACCTTGTTTAAAACAGTGTTTCAGTGTTCTTTAAATTAATATAATGTGTTTGTTTATGTATCACCTGTATGTTCCTGTATGTTCAAGCTCGGACTTGCCAAACTCATAGCCTCTATCTAACTGTATCAAATACTACTGAAATCCTGAAAGAATATTAAATACTTTCTAGGTTTTGCGTTGTCTTCCCTTAAAGAAGTTGAATAACAATTAAATGATCTTCGAATTGATAGAATCTGTTTGTTTATGTATCACATGTAACCTGTGTTGCCTTTCCTTTATGTTCAAGCTGTGTAATGATACAAACTTAATTCCTTTCAGGGTAATGAATTATTATTATTGTTGTTGTTATTATTATTATAATTCACACTTGTATTACGGGCTTGTAATGTTTCTTACTAGAGATCTAATACACAGCTATTACAAGAGTCAGCTGTGAGCTTGTCCTATGTTGACAGAGGAGGAGACGGTACACGGGGTGACGATCCAGCACGACTCGACGAAAGACGAGCGCACGGCCTTCATCAGTAATCTGGCATTCCATGTGGAGGAAGAACGCATCAGAGAGATATTTGACAAGGTGCTTCAACAAAGCATGAATTGGCAGTCCATTAAAAAGACATTTCTGTTTGATTAAGACTTGATTAAATCACCGCTTCTTCTGACATCACCCTCTGTGGTGGGAATGTTCACACCATAACACAAACAAAGTGTCACTGCTATAGATGTGTAGCAGGGTCACAAAGACAACACATTGTCAGTGCAGGGTTGAGTTCAATTTATTCCAAGTGAAAACAATTCAGATTAGATACACAATAAAAACCGTGAAACAATTATCGCAAAAATATAAAATCAATGTAATAAAGTTCTGAACAAACAGATGCATCTTAAGAATGTTAATACATTACAAAGCAAATTATTTACTTTGCATCCAAAAAGTACACAATTGTCAGATGTATAAAATAATGTCTTCAAGTAATGTGATAATATTACAAGGGTTAAGTAAATTTTAATGACATGCATATAGATTGAGGGAGAGAAATGTAAGTCTATAGTAAATAGTTCTTACTCATTCAAATAACATATTTGTTGACTAGATTATTTGTTATTGCATACCTTTTGAATTAGGGACACTTTTCAATGAAAACATGTGTTAAAAACCAATTGTCCGTGCAGAATTAAATGAAATGATATACTTTATACTATTTGAAACCTTACAATCATATGCTTTACCATTATAAGAGCAATGTATGAAAATATAGCTAAAGTCACATTCATGCTCAAAGCATATTTTAAGTGCCTCCCTTTAATGCTCAGTTTGAGATATAGTTGATAAAAGATAGTTATGACACATATCAAAAGAGATGATTAATGTTTACCTGTGTGCTGATTACTGCACACATGGCTCTAATTACTTCATTTGAAATATGTAATCTATTACGTTATTACTACATTAGATATATAAAGATTAAATAAGATATGATTTACTAATCTGATTAGGTAGTGCTCATGCATAGAGAAAGTGTGCTTATTTGAATAAGCCAATTTTTTAAGGTTGTCATGGTTCGGTAAACACTGTATCAATTTGATGAAAACTTGAGTAGTTGATTATCTTAACAATCCATAATCTTTTAGCTTTTATGTAAAGCTGAAATGAAGTAATCTATGAACACATGAATAATTAACTAGAACATTTCAGCTGCTGTGGTAAGCTGAAATAGATTGCTATATTGAAAGATGTATTTACATGGTTATTTCAGCTCCTCTTAAATGCTGAAATTAAGGTAGAATATAAATGAGTACCGGGTATTTACAAATCTTAAAAGCTAATTAGCACTAACTAATATACATACACAGCTACATATGTAGTATGTCCTAGTTACAGATATTTTCAGTGTAAATGTTCCAAAAGTTTTGATCATAGAATAAATAATGAATGATAAAAAAGAACAATCCTCTCTTCACAATGAGGTGTCAATAAAAGGCGGACAGTCTGAAATATCCATTTGTACTCTCTTTCGTCTCACTGTGTCTTCCTTTTATTGCAGTGTGGGGAAATAACTGAAATACGATTGGTTAAAAATTTCAAAGGAAAGTCAAAAGGATTTGCTTATGTTGAGTTCAAAGATGAGGTGAGATTTCATAAGGTTGATCGATTTAAAAATTAATTATAGTTTCTGTTAATAGTTTCAAATTTAATTATATCAATAATTGCTATTGTTGAATTGTCTGCATGAAATTATATGAGGTACATGTATATGTATATGTACGTAGTTTTTCCAACTCATCTCAGTTAATAATTCTATTGTCTAGATTATTTATTGTGCATTGCCCTAAAAGTGGACAGCAATTGAATTGATGGTAAATGCAAGTATGTCTCACAAGTGATTATCACTCAGTTAATCTTGATCAATAATTCTATTTCTTAAATTCTCCAGTATTGTGTGAGTGAGGCTCTAAACATGGACAGAGAGTTAGTTGAAGGTCGACCCATGTATGTCTCTAAATGTGAAGATCGCTCAGCAGGGAAGTCCAAGCCTCAATTTAAGGTTTGTAATCAGAAAGTATTTGTGAAGTTCAATTTGCTATCTGATCACAGGCTGTTAATTAGCTCTTCCTGGAGCTTACTGTAGTCAAGCATCAAGTACACAAGTCAGTATTCTCAGTGTTTTGTTTTCAGTTTGCCACGGAGCTGGAGAAGAAGAAGTTGTTTATCAAAGGATTGCCCTTCACGTGCACTCAGGAGGCCCTAGAGAATATATTCAAACAGGTGATGCCTCGCATATGTTTATCCGTGTAACATCAGAATTGCACCTAATCCATTCCATGCTTTATGTTGTACACTAATGTTTGTTTGTATTTGATACATAAACTGTATAGAATTAATCATGGTCATTTTCAATGGACTGTGGTAGCTTGAAATAGCCTTACCTTTGCTGGTTTGGTTTTGGATAAAAAAACCATAATGATGTGTTTATGATATGCCAGTTGACAACTTCAAGAAAGTTTTTTTTTCTTTTGAAAATAGCATGGAAAACTGAAAGAAGCACGTCTGGTGACGAAAAGAAATGGGACTTCAAAAGGAATTGCATATGTTGAGTTTGAATCTGAGGTAATTTTGTATGATGTATAATTACAAGTTAGACTTTCTGTGTTATATATTCAGCAGCAGATTAGAGAATAAAAAGAGTTCTAGGCTAACTTGAGGCGTTTAAGGATAATTTAGAGCTATGATAATTATGTTAAAGACATTCTGAACGTTTGTCAGTGCGCATCTTTCCGCGCATCCGAAAAAGTGCCGCTAACATTTTGAAAAAACTAAAGTTGCGTAAACATTGTAGAAAAAATGTCACTAACGCGTTATCGATGTTCGGAAAATAAGGAAATTTGAATTTGAAACGTGAATTCGCAATCCATTGTTTCATAGGTTATAATTAGATTGCGGTTTTCCAAAATGTACTCCAATTATTATTTTTGAAACAGAGAAAATGTCACTGATAACATTTGTGTGTTTACATTCTGCATAAAACCGATTGTTGATGAACTAATACAAGTCATCCCTTGCAGTCACTTTGTTGAACATTGTTGCAGTGACGTCATTGACACACAAGCAATGTGCGGAAAATACACTGTGCATGGAATAGTCCTCGTCATTTTTCACAATATATGACTATTAACGGAACTTTTATGCATTGAAAGGTATTCTTCCATCTTGAAAATGATGTAACTTGTAGAATAATTAGAACGGAATATTAAGTTACCCTCATTAGGCCGTAAGCAGTAGCAGTTTCGGTAAGTAAAATCTCATTTTGAATAACTTTTTTGCTGGAACATAAACAAATGTATATAAACCGTTGCATCGTCATTTCAAACAATAAATAGAAATTCATAATAAAGAATAGAAATAGAACTCATAAGCAATCTTTTTTGGAAAAGTTCTAGATAGATGTTTAAATGAAAAGTCAAAACCGTCATTGAGACAAAATGAGTATTTGAAAATTCGGGAATGTATCGCGGAATTTTTACATTTCGGTTTGGTGCATTTATTTTGAAAATTAATTATATGAGCGGTAATTCTCAATCATGTACTCACTTACAATTGTGGGAAAACATTTATAAACATATCATTCACTGTAACATTTACCAATCAAGTGAAATTAATTACCTTGGTAAAAATATATTTGACCGAAGTCAAAGGTCAAATAGAGAAATTGAAAATATGTCCGTGGTCTGCTCGGTTCATGAAGTAAATCAAATTGATATGAGTTTACATTCATCCTGGAGAAAACAAAGTTATTTGTTATCAACTCAAGAGTATGACTTAAATATGAACGAAAGCGCCAAATGCTTTCCGAACCGGGCCGACTTGATTGAGGTCTATTCCTCATCATATTAGCTTCGCCAACTTGCGGCGCTTGGATGCGGTGTTCTTTATCGCACAATAGATACCGTAGATCTTTGAGAGGAAGTTTTGAGGTTAAATCTTAATATTTTGTGATGGGTTTTTTACGTGCCTTCAATCCACCTAATTATCCCACTATCTGGAACATTCATTTAGGCCCAGTACACTCAAACGCAGTTTGAAAAACTCAAATCATTCACAAATAGAAAACATTTGTCATGTTTAAAAGGTGTGTTTTAAAAAATTGCTTGTGGATACTAATACTTTGTTCACACGTGGATTTGACAAGAGGCCATAAATGTCTTTTGATACTTCAAATATTTCATAACACTGACCTTAGAATTTCATGAAATACTTTAAAACGGGATAAACTGTGTACTTCAAACCATTATTATGAATTATCATTTAAGGGAAATAAAGAGTTACCTCCCCTAATGAGTTTTTTCATAAGTAATTTTAACTTCAGCCTCCATTATCTCAGAAAATAGGCCTGTGACATATCTTTTTTCTTTCAAATTATTTCTTTGCAATATGTTTTCTTCTATTTAAAACATATTTGAACTATTTTTCATTTATTTTTATTACTGAGTGCGTCTTTTGAAGCTATTTTTGTAGCGATCATCATTGAACTTGTATCTTAATATTGGCAGATAAGTTACAAAACTCAAAAAAGGAAATACAAGAAATAATATTTTTTATTACATTGATCATCTTGCAAATTTACAGCAATTTTTCATTTATTTTGTTAATTGGTACAAACCTCTTTAAATGCTGATTTTTGACACCCAAAAATAAAAACTGATTGAACTCCCTTAATAGATTCATATGTATACAAATGGGTTGCTAGACACACCAAACCATTACTGTCTACTAAAGCTAAAGCTATAATGTTGATCTTGTCATTGATGAATGTATATATTTTATATCGTTTACATACTGATCAACATCGATGATGTCACATTTTCTTTCATTTTTTATCACATGTTGTATGGGAGCAGTGTTAAAATAAGCCCTCCGGCTTATTCATCAATCCCAATTCAATTTTCATGAATAAAATATGTTTAAATCAAATGCTGATTTTCAAACAGTATGATCTCCAGTTTACCGAAGCTTTTATGAGCTGTACATTGACATGTTATTGCTTAGTCACAGACAGACAGACAGACAGAAGATTTATTCGTATGAATGGCCATGAGGCCAACAGTACAATGACATTCATAATTTGATATAATCCGGAGCGCCT
Organism: Phorcus lineatus; assembly: GCA_921293015.1. Taxonomy (NCBI): domain Eukaryota; kingdom Metazoa; phylum Mollusca; class Gastropoda; order Trochida; family Trochidae; genus Phorcus; species Phorcus lineatus. Next base: position 16,458,781 of record OV121089.1, read on the forward strand.
TGGCATGTGTTATACATTTACATTACGTGAAGGTAATACTTTTGAACAGTACACAGCTAAACGTAATATAACATTAGCTGATTTGGAATTCATTAGAGTAATGAATTTATATGGATTAGGATTGGTGTAATAATAACATGGTATATATCTTATTCGTACATCATTATGCAATGGACATTCAAGTAGTACATGATATTCAGTTTCTAGCTTGTCATGACAATGAGAGCACATGGCAATGGTGAGGTCTGTAGATTTTGACCGTCTTAAAAGTTGTATATTAAAACCAGTAATGCCACATCGAAACTTTGTTAGTGCTCTTCGCAAATAAAGAGAAGGTAACAATCGTAGATAATCTTCCGGCATTACGTTTAGTTTAAAGGTTGAATAAGTGTTCAGATATTTGGAAGTATTCACAGCGGCTGACCACTCTTGATAATATATATCTTTACATCTTTGTTTGAATATATTCATAAACATTTCTTTATTGCCTACATCCTGATTTAACCAAGCATAAGACAAGCCATACTGGAATAAAAACTCTCGTACTGATGAGGTCCAATTAACATCTCCAGAATCATCTAGACGTTTTAACATTAGATAGCATCGTTTTGAGTTACGGCAATCAGGTTGTCTAAGCAACCGTATCCAATACGATATTACTCTTGCTTTGTAATTAATATGTAGTGGGTATCGTCCACATTCAGCCAGGATAGCTTTTGTGGGTGAGCGGTAGCCAACGCCTAAAACAAATTTACAAAAGTTTGCTTAGTCAATCAGTGTCATCCTCCTAGCATCTCCAGTTCATAAAGATAAAAATATTAGTCAATGTTGAATGACAGTTATTCTAGTAATACTTGAACAATTTTGGAATGTATTGAAGGGAGCTCTGTCTATTTTTTATCTGTATTTTGTAACGGGCCTCTACTTTTAAGAGAATTTCTGCGACTATTTGAAACATGACATCAGTATGATTCATCAGTGTTATTTATTGTGAATAAAGAGGTAAGCATATTCTGTATGATTTCATGGCATGTTGTCCAGCGTCACACCGTCTCTCTGTAACCTTAAACTATTTCATCTTCTCCAGAACCATTGACTCAGGAAATCTTTTGCAAAGTCTCCTTGACCAAGGAGGTTTTTGATTCATAGATTTAGTGACCCTGTGACTCCTAATAAGGGCCACATGGACCCATTCTAAGAACTTTCTTCTTCTTCTTCTTTTTCTTCCAGAAGTAAAGTGTCTAGCAAGCTGAAACTGTGTGTACAGATGTCTTAGATAGTTGGGATTCTGATTTACAGATTTGGCGACCCTGTGACTATGCCCTAAAAACCTATTTTCATGTTCTTCTCAAGATACCAGTCATTCTTGTCATGTCATTGTCATTAGAACAATTGATAGAAAATTCCTGCTCAATCTTAAAACGCGTCTCTCGAGCATATCCAGGATGCTAATAATGTTTCTATGTAATCAGTGTATTCGAAAAAAGTAATCAGAGCAGTGTGAAACCAAGTTGGGTTGTCTCTTATCTCACTGTAGTCAGCGAAAAACAAGTGTGGCGCTTATTACGGTAGAAGAAATAATAATGACAGGGCGGCTTTGGCAAGAACTTAAAGGGACATAACTCTCTGAGGTTATGTCATGCAAGAAACAAGTAAAAGGAAGTATATGCAGGTTCTTGAGAAGTACGTATTTGAGATGTCAGCTGTATGCTCCAAGAGACAACAGATGTGGGTAAGTCTGATCACTCCCTGTACTATGTGTGTTGGCAGGAGGATGCCAGCCAGGCCGTGTTGAAGACGGATGGGCTGCAGATCGGGACCTTCACCATCTCCGTCGCTATCAGCAACCCACCCCCCCGCAAACTTCCAGCAGACTCTCACACGCCCTCACTCGGCGGAGGCAAGAAGGAGACTGACACGTAAGTATGGCCATTGATATGGTTTCTTTTTTTTATTTCTTTCAAGTTGATAAGTGTTTCAAATTTTAAAGCAAAAATTGTTGAAAAAACAGCTGGCAATATGTGACTGCAGAGTTAGTTGACTAGACACCTAACCTATTGCCATTTAGCGTTAGAGTAAAAGATTTTCTGACTTTGTTATCAATAACCCTTGTTTGTTCCACACTTCAGACGAGGCAAGGCAAGAACACAAGTCACACTTCTCCCACGTTCCTTGACAAAAGCTCCTGTTCAAAACAAACCCAAATCTTCCTTATCAAACTCCTCTAATGGACAGACAGAGAAGCCCAAATCAGGCATGAGTAACGCAGACTTCAGAAGTATGTTGCTGAAGAAATGAACGCATTAATCATGTACACCAAGAGTATGGATTTGTAAGTGTTGAACTCTCGCAGAGAAGAATCGGTTGTAAATGGGCTCAAGTGCCTTTCACTTGTTGAACGTGAGCCAAGAAAGGCTTGGTCTGGTGACTTGAGAATTCTGTTGAGAAGATATGGGGTGATAAGTGAGTTTTTTGTTTAGAAATGGTTCATGCAGATTTGAAGATTTGTTTTTGATAAACAAAAAGGATCCATTGAAAAGGCACCGACTACATTGTATGATTGTTAGCGTATGCTTACTGCAATGCATTCTCACATAGGTAACTATGAAATGATGCTTGAGGTAATATTTATTTGATAATTTGTTTAGGTGTAAGGTTTTCAGTTTCACAAATTTATTTCAAGTTTATGGGAACTTTGTGTCAAGAAGTGCTTGTTTTATTTTGTTATGTTAAAATTGACTTTTATCTAGTTTTATTTCTTACTTTATCTCAAACTGAAGATTTTAAGTTAAAATTTACTTTTTAATCAGTCACTAAAATGAACAACAAAACATGTTGTGTTATTATTTTCTCACATTATTAAAGTATATCTTGTAAATAAATGTGCGTGAATTTGTTTTGAGTTTATGCTAATCTTGTGAATAAATTTTTATAAAGAAGTTTTCTAAATTAATATTCAATTGCAGTGTTGCATCTGAGAATGTAGATAAATACGAGAGAACTGGAGGTAGTGTCACTCGAGGACACCATTCAAACATGCTCAGCATCAAAAGTTTTAATGACAATGTGTTAAATCAATTTCACTATCAGATATGAAAATGTTTCAAACACTCAAAAATAGAGCCATGGACTTGAGCTCAATAACCTTTGAATTGTAGATGTTAAGAGAAATACATTACAAAAATTGTCCACTGTCAGTGTCAGACATGGTGTCTTAACATAAAATTGAAAGAAAATCTGTAATTTTCCTTTAATCATGATACAAGTAAAGAGATTGTTTAATAAACCAAGTGGTTCGATTCTTGCCAGGGTCTCAGCAACTTCTGCAATAGAGAACTGTTCTACAGTCCGTAAGGTTTGGGTGCAATGCTACACTGAATGTCAGCGCAGTATTAGTGTTGGTAAAATGCAGTCTTAACGAGCTATTACATTGTTCAGACCATTTTATCTTATGTTTATATTTGGCTCGCTGACAAAAATAATCATGCTTCAGACATGGACTTGGGTTCGTTTGAATCCTCATTACGATTAAATTGACAATTTTGTTAATTTGCTTTCAAAAATGGTAAGCCTTTCATTTGCAACCCTGACATACCACATGAACCCTGGCACACCCTCATGAATGATGGTTTATTTCATGTAAAGGAAGGTGCCACCGCCACATCATACATTTGCACAATACATGTATAAAGGATGTATGTGAGTACCACATGTAGCAATATACTTTGTTTGCATTATGATTTACAATTTACAAAGACATATTACTCTTTAATGTTACATTCTCAAAGGTTAAGGTATTTTTGTCTTTTTTTTTTCCGGCTAAGAAAATAAATTTATCTAGGTTCCTTAAAATAACTTGATTTTTTTAAGGAAAATAGCTGGGACATTTTCTTACTATAGGGTACTAGTATTTCCAAAAGTACATAGGTAGCATCTTTTGTCTAAGGTCATTATAAAATGGGCAAGTAAATAAAAAATGAAACTTGTCTTCAATTATAGGAATTATAGACAAAGAACATATTCTCTCCCTTCTAGGCATATTACACTTTCTACCTTCCGAAATCATGAAGTTATGACCTGAACAACAAAAATGTGACAGCGAAATGCGGTAAACCTGGATATCTATACAGGATAAATATTCCTCAAAGACATTATCTAACTTAATACTTCTATACAATGATAAACATGAAAATCTATCGATAGCCTCTGAGTAAGACTGGTTGTCAATATCAATACATCTTTGTCTAAATATAGTTATGAATTTTCTTCCCTCTTCCGCACATTGGCAATGCCATACATTTGCTATACATTTCCAAAGCCGTATTGAAAAAGAAGCGTTTTAACTCTTAAGGCCCAACCATCAATACCTCTTTCAGCAAGATTGTATTGATACAAATATACATGTTGAAGAATAAAGTTATCACTCAGGGGCAATAATCTAATCCAATATTTTATGATTTGATATATTGGTTGACTTTGAAAATCTGAAAGTAAAAATCTACCCAATTCACCTCTAGCAACAATATCGGGGACACACCTTCTCAATCAAAGAATCATTTTACAGAATTTATCGTGAATATTCATTATATTTGATTAGGGGTGGAAACCCGTTACCTCAGATCCATGAAGCAAGATAGGGAGAATTTTAATGTCAAAAATGTGTAACAGAACATTAATAGGCAAGTTGTCAAAATTATGAATTTGTTGTTTTAACATTAAAACAAATTTCCAAGCTTGTAAGGACAACACCTTTTGACTATTTAACCACGACCCTGAACTAGACAAATGGACTCCCAAATATTTATATGTAGATACTATCTCCAGAACTTTTCTGTTCACCTACAAATTTTCATATTTTTTCAACTTGCCAAGATCATTAACAGAGGACAACAAGAAGGGAGACAACTGGCAACCCTGACGGACACCGAATAAGCAATCAAAGGATGGAATGCAGCCTTCAAGCGAAACATGTTATTTAATGTTCTCATACACACTGCGAATCAATTTAAACGTCCTTATCTTACAATTCCTACCCAAAGCTAGTAAAGCAGCGATACTATAGGAAGAGTTGAATGCGGCTTTAAGATCCACAAATGCACAATATAACCTTCCTTTATATAAGGATAAGTACTTATTAATAATAGTATCAATCACAACAACATTATCTGTAGTTTGGAATCCTTTCAAAAAACCAGCTTGTTCCGGTGTAATACATTCCTCATTATTTGCCCAACTGTTAAGTTAATTGCAAATTATTTTGAAAAATATATTACCACTTACTTCTAGGAGAGTTATGGGTCTGTAGTTTGAGGGGTCATTTAAAGATCCTTTCTTATAAAGAGGGATAATTACACCAAGTGTCCACTGTTGTGGATAAATACCGGTAGACAGGACTTTATTAAAAAAATTACAAAGCATATTTAAACAAAAAAATTGGAGCATTTTTAAAGAATTCAATGGAAAGTCCGAAGTGTCCTGGTGTGTTTCCAGACTAACCACCGCTTTACAGTGTAAGCAGGGTATATAGCGTTTATTCTGTCTGTATGTCTGTCCCTGAAGCTAGTGACCAAATATTGCAACCATCCAAATTTTAGTTTTTGAGATGTCACATACCAGAGTGCATAGGGGTGAAGAAACTGGAAATTTGAATGATGTTGAAAAGCGTGCAGTCATCAAGTATTTCCAGCAAAGGGATGTCTGCACAGGAAATCCATGAAGACATAGTCGATACATTTGGTGATGACTCCCTTGCATTCTCTGCAACCAAGAAAGGTCCATCTGCTGGAAGGTGATGGCCTCGGCTTTTTGGGGATAACCAGGGTAGCATCATGATAAGATAACTTAGAGAAGGGCCAAACTATCAACAGGGCATATTGTGCTAATAAATTAAAGATCCATTTTCATCTTTGCATAATTTTCTAAGTAATTTTAACGTATTCATTGCAAAATTAGAAAACGTTTAATTCAAACAAAACGACAATCGGACCAAAATTCATTAAAATAATTACAATTAAACGAAAGGGCATTCCCGAATCGACTTGGTACTATAAATAGAAGGGGCGTATTATTTGCAAGATCGCGCAAAGGATTGTGGGACGTAAACAGAGGATGTAAACAAAGATTGCCGAATCAAGACGTTCGCGGAGACCGAGTCGAAAACTCTTAGAAAGTTTGGAGGTAAGGAAACGTTTTCATGTATTGGAACAGCATTTAGTTCGATAGAATATACGTTTATCTGCTCGAATAAATATCCATCATCGTGATCGGAAGCCATAACAATGAGATCGCGATAAACAGGAAGTATGGTAAATCCTACACATAAAACTGTGACGTCACGGATTTTGGGTTCGTTTATGGATACAAGTTTTGGAGGGTGGTATACTTTGAAATTAAAATCAAATACTTTCTCGTTGATAATTTCTTTTTATGGTCTCAAAAAATTGTTCAAAGATTTTTCTACAGAACTGTAAAGTCGGATGTGCGATATATGAAAACGGAGTTATTACGAATGCAAAGTTGAAAATGGATCTTTAAGGAAATTAAGGCCCAGCAGCGAGGGAAGATCAGTGCAGGAGTGCTGCTCCTTCTGGACAATGCTCCCGTCCACACAGCACATGATGCTGTCACCACCGTAACTGATTGTGGCTTTGAAATTCTTCCACATCCACCCTAATACCCAAATTTGGCACTAGCAGACTTCTTCCTCTTCCCCAGTCTGAAGAACCAATTACCTGGACACGTTTTTGTTGATAATAACGACCTGATTGCTACCAAGGAGATATTTCTTGAGACCAAGGAATGGCATATTGAAGCTGGTACATCACTGGTCGCAATGTATTGATTTCAGTGGAGACTATGTTGAAAAATTTAATGCAAAATACTTTTATTTTGTTTTCTGTGTCATTCTACAAACTTTTTTATTTACCCTTGTAACTTTAGATACTTCATACACTGGTCAACCATGACCTCAAGAAGGTTAGAACTAAAAATTAATCTTATTTTTAGCAGTTTCCATGGAATCATGAACAAAATAGTGAGTATAGGACAAAGTCATTTCATCGGATTGTGCCAATTGGTTTTGGAGAATAAGTTTTTTAAGATTTTAGGGTAAATGGCTGCCACACCCATGTTTGAGGGGAGGTCAGTCCCAAAAGTATATATTCAGGTCACATAGGTTTAAAGTATATCCCCTAAAAATTTTAGCTTAGGGGGAGCAGCAGTTTTGGAAAAGTCCAAAATGTGATCATTTAACAGGTGACAGATGATGGACACCGGGCCATGTCATAAACCCATTCATGTCTGAATAGCTAAATATTTAGGAGAAACAAAACAAATTCATAGTCAAAGTTTATTTACACACATACACAACTGTACACAGTTTTTTTTTGTCACAATAAGCAGAAAGCACCAGTTAATATCTCAATAGATTGCACCCAATTCTTGATTTAAAATGGGTAATAAAACTAGTTGATTTCTGAAAATCTGATAGCATGCATGTTTATGAGATGAGGATGATAAATTCAGTAAGATCCTAATCAATTTCACAAAAGGTGAAAACCTGCCTACAGTGTGACGTAAAGGACCTTTAACCAAAACAGGCTAAATAATTTGGTGTTATTTTTTTAATACTATTTAAAAGGTAATGCAAACAAATATTCACCCAAAGGCTTGTAGTTATTCATTTAAGGTCAATCATTGGTATTACTAGAAAAGGAAGGAACATTTCATATCTAATTGAGCGGAAATGGTCGAGGTGAGGTGATTCGGGGTTTAACGTCACATTCAAGAATATTTCACTCGTATCATGGCTGCTAGTATTATTGCAGGGAGAAAGCGTACAACGCAATATTCATAATATAAGTTAAAATAATAAGCATGTTAAATGTTATCAACTATAGCTAATAGCTATGCATTGTTCGGACATGATTTTTAACTTTACACAATTGTTCAGTGACTAAATAACATTATTTTCACTTTTGATTATGTTTAGATGAGATGAGTAATATTCAAGAAATACAACTTGTCTTGAGCGTATCAATAGAAGTTGTAACAGAGAGTTTATGGATCTGCTTCATCAATTCTCTAGCATAATTTCATGACTGCAATCACAGCGTGAGGCGGACAGACAGCAGGTGGAGATCAAGACTCTCAGTGTTTCCTTCAGTACAACCAGGGAGTCAGTCCTGCACTATCATGTGAACTCTGCCTGATGTGGCTTGACGACTGCTTTGAAGAAGCCGTACAGAATTGTGAGCAGTGCCAGAATGATGACGTACTCAATGGGTCCAGCCCCGAGCCACAGTCGGAAGAAGACAAAGAGGGCTGCAAGGTACAGGAGAGTCTGGTAGCTGGCTAGGAAGCGGAGACTAAGGCGGGGCTGACGGAGACTTTGGGCAGCAGCCCTGGAGGTGGGAGAGGTGATCTGCTGGTTAGGGCGGATAGGCGGGGCTAAGTACACCTGCATCATGCGACCAATCAGGTCCTGCCGCGAGTACAAGCTGTCTATTCGACTTGCAAACTGGAAATACACAATGAATATATTACATATTTCATGACACTGTACAATTTCAAACACATTAAGTTTTAAATTGTTTTGGCAAAGATCAAAGACAATGCCCATCTGCAATTATGCATCCAAGTACTCTTTTTATAGTGTTTTCACAAATAAATGGTCTATGACAAACTACCAAAGAAAAAAAGAAATATACTGAGAATAGTTTGCCCACTGTACCTGGGTGTTAACAAAGTCACAGAACTGATAGAGGACTCTGACGAGTGCTGCATTCTCGTAACTCCTGATTGGCTGCAGGTCGGGGTCACCTGACTGGAGGGAGTCAAACTTCCTTAGCTTGTTCATCATCTGTAGCAGAACCAAGATCACTTGTCAACAAGTTCTAATTTGTCTTCAGATGTCATTTAAAACAAGAATCTCCTTCTACATGGAACCCTTACTGTATCATGTATGTCTTAGACTTAACCCTAACTGTCTCCTGAGGTGTCCTGTACCAATGATGCCCTGATGAGAGTTACAGGGGGAGAGACACTTGCCTGGTATTTGCCTAGCTCTGTCAGGACGGGCCCATGGTTGGTTTCGATACAGTCTGGTGTGGTGGGTTCAGCCAGCAAGCTATTCTGTCCACTCTGATCCTGAGGCAGTGACATGTCCTGCAAGTCCTCTGGCAGTCTGATCTGAGGGCAACAGTACACAGTTCTATTTAACTTCTTGTAACACCCTATTCATGCTTGAGCAAAGCTTAATGTTTATGATTTTATTATTTTTAAACAAATTTTAAATTTGAAATCAATATCACAGACAAACCTTAAATATTTCAGAGAGGTTTTTAAGAGACTGGTTGATGTGCAGTTGTAGTTTCCTTGTGTCGTTGATGTCGTTAGGGTAAGGGTCAGTGAAAACGGAAAGGAGCCAGGCAAGGACCCCCCTTTGAGGAGGTTTACTGGTCAGCTGCTGGTTGATGACACTGTCCCGGGCACACACCAGCTGCTCCATGAGGTCCTGGATCTAGACACACAGCATCTAACTCACTTAAACAGTACTGGGTTCTGACAACTGGTTAGAGGGGTCCACCAGCATTCCCTTATCCATTTAATACAATCAAGTACAAATTAAAACACTTTAAAGTAAAACACATAAAAAGGATTAGGTTTCCCTGTTTAAATGATGAGGTAACTAATGTTTGAAGATGATTAAGATTCTGGGTGTGTTCAAGAAGACTGCTGACTGGCCACTTTGACTCCGTCCATCCTGAGGAAATTCCACTGGATAATTGTGGCAATGATGAAAGTGATGATGTCTGAACGACATTAGCTTAATTTTCTTCCTGTTTGTAAGAAACAGAAACAAATTTAACATTGAAATATTAAGTGGGAAAAAGAGACAAAGGATATATAAGGTAAATTGCAACCGATCAACCAATCGGTGCAAGTCTACAACAGCATACCTGTGAGTTCATGCGCTCCCCAAACATGGGAGTGTACAGGTAGCCAGGGGCCTCCAGGTCAACGAGATGCGGGGGGAGGGAGGGCAGCAGGTGTGACATCTCACTGGACAGGTAGCTCGCTCCGAGGTCATGGGTCAGTCTCGCTGAACGGTTTGACCAACTTTCAGCTGTCAGCATCAAGATTTAGTCGTTATCATTGGGTTCACAGAGATGTGGAAATCATAACCCAAAGCATTGATTAAAGTTTGGTATACCCTCAATCAGTAATGGTAACGATGGAAAAACAACAAGTAAACAAGCAGACAGAGTCAGCTATATCCCCCGCCAAAGGGAAAGGGTAGTTAAGGATACTAGTTGTGGAATATTGAACAGTGATCATGTTGTTTTTCTACAAACAACCTTTAAGAAATCCTATGTTACGTTTCCATGGAAACGGGTAAAAATAAAAATGCAAAGAAGTTGAAAACCCCAAAAGGCACATCTCCGCATGATGCCCGTTGCACATACCAAGTTTCGTCGAGCTAGGTCTCACCGTTTTGGAGTTGTGCTCCGGAAACATTATCGGGACGGACGGACGAACGGGAAAAAATGCAAAGGAGTTGAAAACCCCAAAAGGCACATCTACGCATGATGCCCGTTGCACATACCAAGTTTCGTCGAGCTAGGTCTCACCGTTTTGGAGTTGTGCTCCGGAAACATTAACGGGTAAAAATAAAAATGCAAAGAAGTTGAAAACCTAAAAAGGCACATCTCCGCATGATGCCCGTTGCACATACCAAGTTTCGTCGAGATAGGTCTCACCATTTTGGAGTTGTGCTCCGGAAACAAAATCCCATGTTACGTTTCCATGGAAACGGGTAAAAATAAAAATGCAAAGAAGTTGAAAACCCCAAAAGGCACATCTCCGCGTGATGCCCGTTGCACATACCAAGTTTCGTCGAGATAGGTCTCACCATTTTGGAGTTGTGCTCCGGAAACAAAATCCCATGTTACGTTTCCATGGAAACGGGTAAAAATAAAAATGCAAAGAAGTTGAAAACCCCAAAAGGCACATCTCCGCGTGATGCCCGTTGCACATACCAAGTTTCGTCGAGATAGGTCTCACCATTTTGGAGTTGTGCTCCGGAAACAAAATCCCATGTTACGTTTCCATGGAAACGGGTAAAAATAAAAATGCAAAGAAGTTGAAAACCCCAAAAGGCACATCTCCGTATGATGCCCGTTGCACATACCAAGTTTCGTCGAGATAGGTCTCATCGTTTTGGAGTTGTGCTCCGGAAACATTATTGGGACGGACAGACGAACGGACGGACTGACGAACGGACGGACGGAGACCATTTCAATATCCCCCACCAACTACGTTGGGCGGGGGATAATAAACATGAAAGATGCACAGTAACACCATCTAGTGGTCAGTAGTTCAATGATTAGCAAGGTTGTTGAGTTATTCACTTACAGATATACACCTCATAGATGAGACAGAAAGCTGACAGACAAACCTGTATACCTTCAAAAGTGAGAAAACAAGCAGAAAAAAAAACTGGAATAAGATCAACTGCCAGCCTACCTCTAAAGATGAGTTCAGCAAGATTGGGAAGACAAAAGACCTGAAAGATAAATTATTATCAAAGTGAACATCAGGCACTGAACATTCTCTACACAATAGGAAATTATTTAACACAGTTATGTTACAATACTTGCAAACAAATGGGAAACAGTTTTATCTTTTGCAGGCCTACCAAAGAAAAAAACAAATTGCAACAGAAAGCAGCGAAACGACCACATTAACAGACAAAATTGCATCACAATATTGCGATCCGCATTGAAAAGTTACGAAATAGCATCATTCAAGCGACGATCAACACTTTAAACGTGAGATAGAGCAAAATGAAACACTTAATATGCATCACGGTTACTGCGCTACTAATTAGACCACGTAAATTTTTCTGAACAGACTCGAATTGTTTTCAATAATTCGGCCATGTGCCAAAAGTTTATTGTTGACGTTCCAATAACTCCATGATTATTTTGCAATAAAAAGATGTAAAAACAGAATTTTATCACCCAAAACTGTACTCCACAGGAGCTATCGCTTGTGAAAGATCAAATTATATCTCCTAGGAGATATCGTTTTGACAGTAGATTTTGAACAATGCCCGGCTATAGTCAAGTACATGACATCACAATAGTTTTTCATCATAAAGTAATGACATCACAATTCTATGAAGTCATAAACATGACGACGTCACAATGCTATGACATCACCACACTGAGTCTAAGAGAAGCGCAGGGTTCAGAAATATAAAATTTTCTTGGAATCATAATGAAAAATGATTTTGGGTGAAAAATTCAGTATAGCTGAATTACATCTTATTATTAGAAAAAAATATTTTGAAGTTGGAAAGAAGTTTGGCTGTTCCTACCACCTGTGGGGAAAAAGGGATTCTTTTATATTTTCTTGACAACAAATAAGTCAAGAGTAATGTTGATTTTGTCTGTCACACACAAGATCGGTAATATTCAGATTTGTATTACAATATAAAAGGCTAAATTTGGGGTCACCTTATCAAAAGAAAAATATGAACAAGCACACACTTAATCATGATGATTCGTTATCATGCAACTTTCTTCCAGGTTTTTATTTTTATTAAGAAAAAGGTTTTTTACCATCCAAACAGGCATTTCATATTACATTGTAAAGCTACATATAGATATAGATATGATAATAAAGTTATCAAATTCCGTGATTCTTGTATCGCTTTTAACAATTAAGGGCGAGTTAGTCAGCACGTGTGATGTCATGCAAGCCTTTATTATCTCCAGTAAATCTCCATTCACATTTCCAGTAAAGCAAAAATATTGATGGTGTTTGAATTTGAAACTTCATCTTGATCAGGTTTCCACTGAATTAATGTTTGACAGGATGTTTGACGTAAACCACAAATTACTATGGTGCAAAATTAAATCCATAGTACATGCTTGTCATGGAGCTTGACACAAAACTAATTTCATAGTGCTTGAACAAACTGCCTGTCAATGATAGTCGCTCATTTTTAAGAAGACTAAATATGATTTTAAACATTTGAAAAAGAAATATTTAGAGCATAACTAACGACGTAAGAGTGATTCAGGGGAAATATGCACGTCACGAATTAGAATGCTCTAAATGGCATGAAACTGACAACAATGTTGTCCCTAAAAAATATATATACATATTGATTTTCATATTTAAGACACATGAAGATCAAAACAACAAATAAAAAATGCTATTGCATGAATACGTTTATTTGAATTAGTCTGTCGTCGAGCCTTACATACAAAAGGGCAAGTGGCTGAAGGCACAGTGTTGAAACAAAAATTGGAAAAACCTGTTGATTTTTTAAGATTGCAACAGATAAAAGTGGCAATATCTTTAAGAAGAATATATGAGGAAAGCATCGAAACAACTTTGTGTGTCAATTGTTATCAACAACATTTCTTCTCTTGAATGTTGCTTTCAATCAGGTCTTGTTGCCAGCATCAAGAACGATAACTCTAATTGGATTTCTTATCGTGTAGTTGATGAACCTTTGACAAACTGATTACATACACAACTTTAACAACGAAACACTTGTTGAATAAAAAGTGTAAGGAGCGTTTATCAATTCTAATGAGTACTGAATACAGCTGCACACTGTGGGAGAGGACGCACTTTTGCATATATGTTTGGAGCAAGCTAGAATCACTTAAGAGCACATGTCAAAAAAATAGAGCCATGGGCTCTGTAGCTCATCAGACTTTTGATAGATATAGGTGTTTGGGTTTAGACCATGGGGTCATGGGCAATGTAGGAAAGGTAGCCTGTCCCAACGTCCGAGTTATTCACAATCAAATAAAAAAAGGCCCATTGCCCATTTGGGGTCAAGGGGTCACCAAACCTACAATTCAGAATCCCCATTGTCCAAGGAGTCTACACACAACTATTAAGCTATCAAGACCTTTTGGAACTGGAGAAGAAGATGAAAGTAGGATTTTAAGGTTTTGACCCCTGTGACCCCATTTGGGGTCAAGTGGTCACCAAACCTACAATTTAGAATCCCCAGTGTCCAAGGAGTCTACACACACCTTTTCAGCTCTCCAGACCTTTTGGAACTAGGGAAAAAGATGAAATTAAGTTTTTTTTAGGTTTTGACCCCTGTGACCTCATTTGGGGTCATGGGGTCACCAAACCTACAATTTAGAATCCCCAGTGTCCAAGGAGTCTTCACACAATTTTTCAGCTCTCTAGACCTTTAGGAACTAGGGAAAATGATGAAATTAGGTTTTTTAGGTTTTGACCCCTGTGACCCCATTTGGGGTCATGGGGTCACCAAACCTACAATTTAGAATCCCCGTTGGCCAAGGGGTCTACACACACCTTTTCAGCTCTCTAGACCTTTTGGAACTGGAGAAGATGAAAATGGGTTTTCCAGGTTTTGACCCCTGTGACCCCATTTGGGGTCAAGTGGTCACCAAACCTATAATTTAGAATCCCTGTTGGCCAAGGAGTCTACACACACCTTTTCAGCTCTCTAGACTTTTTGGAACTGGAGAAGAAGATTAAAATAGGTTTTTCAGGTTTTGACCCATGTGACCCCATTTGGGGTCAAGTGGTCACCAAACCTATAATTTAGAATCCCCAGTGTCAAAGGAGTCTTCACACAATTTTTCAGCTCTCTAGACCTTTTCGAACTAGGGATAAAAGATGAAATTAGGTTTTTTAGGTTTTGACCCCTGTGACCCCATTTGAGGTCATGGGTTCACCAAACCTATAATTTAGAATCCCCAGTGTCCAAGGAGTCTTCACACAAGTTTTCAGCTCTCTAGACCTTTTGGAACTAGGGAAAAAGATGAAATTAGGTTTTGACCCCTGTGACCCCATTGGGTCCCCAAACCTACAATTTAGAATCCCCGTTGGCCAAGGAGTCTACACACACCTTTTCAGCTCTCTAGACCTTTTGGAACTGGAGAAGATGAAAATAGGTTTTTCAGGTTTTGACCCCTGTGACCCCATTTGGGGTCATTGGGTCACCAAACCTACAATTTAGAATCTCCAGTGCCCAAGGAGTCTACACACAACTATTCAGCTCTCTGGACCTTTTGGAACTGGAGAAGAAGATGAAAATAGGTTTTTCAGGTTTTGACCCCTGTGACCCCATATGGGGTCATTGGGTCACCAAACCTACAATTTAGAATCTCCAGTGCCCAAGAAGTCTACACACAACTATTCAGCTCTCTGGACCTTTTGGAACTGGAGAAGAAGATGAAAATAGGTTTTTCATGTTTTGACCCCTCTGACCTCATTTGGGGTCATGGGGTCACAAAATCTACAATTTAGAATTTCCATTGGCCAAGGAGTCTACACACAACTTTTCAGCTCTCTGGACCTTTTGGAACTGGAGAAGAAGATTAAAATAGATTTTTAAGGTTTTGACCCTTGTGACCCCATTTGGGGTCATGGGGTCACGCAATCTACAATTTAGAATCCCCATTTGCCAAGGTGTATGCACATAAAATTTCAGCTCTCTAGAGTCATTGGTTCTGGAGAAGAAGTCGAAAAAGTGAAAAGTTTACGGATGGACGGACGGATGGACGGACGGACGGACGGACGGACGGACGCCGGACGCCTTGCCATGCCATAAGCCCATCTGGTCTTTCAGACCTGATGAGCTAAAAAGTCAAATTTTAAATTACAAAAGATGTCAGATCAATGGATGAACATTATACTCATTCATATGAAATAAGTCTTTCTGAAAACATCATCCGACATCGTTTCTTGACATCAACAATATTCTGAGGTCACTTTTGTCTTTAGGCATATCAACTGTACTTTTATTGACAAATTATAGGTAAAATGTAATAATTTTGCTAAACTCTGACAAAAATGAATAACAAGGATTTAAATGTTCAGAAAAAAATTGGCACTAGGGTCACGAATTTTCTCGTGCCATGAATGACAAACGTTTGGTTGTTCAGGTTATTTAAATGGCTCCTTGTGAAAGTTGCCATTTTCTAATGGTTCAACCATAGTGTCTTACGAGCCTATGAAAGTGAAAAATTGTTTGACCATTCTCTGATCTTCTTAAAGTCTTTGGGAAAATTTGAGGGTAGAATTAAAAAAGGAATTATGGTTTATGGGAAACATGCAATAACAGGTTTTAGATTTTTAATTTTATGAAACTATTTCATTATATTCAGAATATATTTCCTATTCTATTAATGCAATCTTAGTTGATGATTTAATATGAGTGCGCTATTGTCAATTAACCTCAAGATTTAGTAACAAAATGTTATACAATCATAATATAACAAACAATTTGAATCTGCTGGTCATGATGTCTATACCATATTTCAGGATTCTTTTTTGTCATTAGTAAAAAAGTAAAATAAAATATATTAAGAATTAAGGATGGGTATCGCTACTCATTTCCGTATTGCAATATATTGCGATACAGAGAGGCGTATTGCAATACGTATTGCAATATATTGGTACTTTTCATATTTTAATTATTCCATGCTCTCTTGACTAAATAACAGCAATAAGAACAGTGATCAATGCTCATCTGGCTCGTTTTGTAAAGAAAGATTATTCAGTGACTTGGATCGGACTTTTAACATGTCCGTGCTATTTTCGTTTTGCGAGATCACACTTCAACTATCAGTAAAATCATGTTTTTTGGTTATATTTTTCTGTAATTTTACACGGAAATTGTTAATTTTATATGATCCGATATATTGGATATTTTCAGAAGAGTGTACCGGTACGTATCGTGTTGTATCTATATCGCAATATACCGATATACCGATAATACCGCGCACCCTTATTAAGAATATACAGCACTGACAGCAGTGATGAATACAGTGAATAAAGAAGTTGAGAAATGAAAACCACCCCTCTTGATAATCACTGTCATGTACTTCTAAAAAGCCGCTCAATAAGTAATTTTAATCCACTTGACTTGTGAGAAGCCCAGCATAAACATGGTCAAAATTATTGAACTGTGAACTTAAAAAAATACTAAACACAACCCTATGATAACCATCTGTATCAATCAATCAATCAACAGGCAAATGAGTCAGTATAAACTCAGGTCAATTGTTTGTCAAGATATTATTGACTCTGTTAATAAATGAAGTACCCAAGAGACCCTCATATCTTTTGAATTATACTGAATAGAACACCTTTTCAACATTGCCTCAAGAGGCAAAGAAAACAATTCCAATCTTAAAAGAACAGAATTAATATATATAATCTGTAAGATGCTTAGATTGCTGCTACTCACCTTGGAGACGCGGTAAAGCATGTAAGCGCTCTGAGGAGAGGCGAGGTCGAGGCGGAAGACGCGGGGCAGGAACTGCTGGAAGAGGACTGTGTAGAAAAGCAGGTTCTCCTCCACAAACCCCTCCCTGTAACAATCACACAGCTCTCACTTTACTGTAAAGAGGTGTGTCATTCTGATATCTCACAACACATTACACTGCTCTCACTATCACTGTAAGGAGGCGTGTAATTCCTATATGACACAACACATCACACTGCTCTCACTATCACTGTAAAGAAGCATGTCATTCCTATATCTCAAAACACATCACACTGCTCTCACTATCACTGTAAAGAGGCATGTCATTCCTATTTCTCACAACACATCACACTGCTCTCACTATCACTGTAAGGAGGTATGTCATTCTTATATCTCACAACACATCACACTGCTCTCACTATCACTGTAAGGAGGCGTGTCATTCTTATATCTCACAACACATTACACTGCTCTCACTATCACTGTAAGGAGGCTTGTCATTCCTA
Source organism: Phorcus lineatus (assembly GCA_921293015.1). Taxonomy (NCBI): domain Eukaryota; kingdom Metazoa; phylum Mollusca; class Gastropoda; order Trochida; family Trochidae; genus Phorcus; species Phorcus lineatus. The sequence goes on from OV121089.1 coordinate 16,476,565, forward strand.
TTTCTCACAACACATCACACTGCTCTCACTATCACTGTAAGGAGGTATGTCATTCTAACTTCTCACAACACATCACACTGCTCTCACTATCACTGTAAGGAGGCGTGTCATTCTAACTTCTTACAACACATCACACTGCTCTCACTATCACTGTATGGAGGCATGTCATTCTTATTTCTTACAACACATCACACTGCTATCACTATCACTGTAAAGAGGCGTGTCATTCTTACTTCTCACAACACGTCACACTGCTCTCACTATCACTGTAAGGAGGCGTGTCATCCTCACTTCTCACAACACATCTCACTATCACTGTAAGGAGGCGTGTCATCCTCACTTCTCACAACACATCTCACTATCACTGTAAGGAGGCGTGTCATCCTCACTTCTCACAACACATCTCACTGCTCTCACTATCACTGTATGGAGGCATGTCATTCTTACTTCTCACAACACATCACACACCTCTCACTATCACTGTAAGGAGGCGTGTCATTCTTATATCTTACAACACATCACACTGCTCTCACTATCACTGGAAGGAGGAGTGTCATTCCTATATCTCACAACACATCACACTGCTCTCACTATCACTGTAAGGAGGCATGTCATTCTAACTTCTCACAACACATCACACTGCTCTCACCATCACTGTAAGGAGGCGTGTCATTCTAACTTCTCACAACACATCACACACATCTCACTATCACTGTAAGGAGGTGTGTCATTCTTACTTCTCACAACACATCACACTGCTCTCACTATCACTGTAAAGAGGTGTGTCATTCTTATATCTCACAACACATTACACTGCTCTCACTATCACTGTAAGGAGGCTTGTCATTCCTATTTCTCACAACACATCACACTGCTCTCACTATCACTGTAAGGAGGTATGTCATTCTAACTTCTCACAACACATCACACTGCTCTCACTATCACTGTAAGGAGGCGTGTCATTCTAACTTCTTACAACACATCACACTGCTCTCACTATCACTGTAAGGAGGTGTGTCATTCTAACTTCTCACAACACATCACACTGCTCTCACTATCACTGTAAAGAGGTGTGTCATTCTTATATCTCACAACACATTACACTGCTCTCACTATCACTGTAAGGAGGCTTGTCATTCCTATTTCTCACAACACATCACACTGCTCTCACTATCACTGTAAGGAGGTATGTCATTCTAACTTCTCACAACACATCACACTGCTCTCACTATCACTGTAAGGAGGCGTGTCATTCTAACTTCTTACAACACATCACACTGCTCTCACTATCACTGTAAGGAGGTGTGTCATTCTTACTTCTCACAACACATCACACTGCTCTCACTATCACTGTAAGGAGGTGTGTCATTCTAACTTCTCACAACACATCACACTGCTCTCACTATCACTGTAAAGAGGCGTGTCATTCTTACTTCTCACAACACATCACACACCTCTCACTATCACTGTAAGGAGGTGTATCATTCTTACTTCTCACAACACATCACACTGCTCTCACTATCACTGTAAGGAGGCGTGTCATTCTAACTTCTTACAACACATCACACTGCTCTCACTATCACTGTATGGAGGCATGTCATTCTTATTTCTTACAACACATCACACTGCTATCACTATCACTGTAAAGAGGCGTGTCATTCTTACTTCTCACAACACGTCACACTGCTCTCACTATCACTGTAAGGAGGCGTGTCATCCTCACTTCTCACAACACATCTCACTATCACTGTAAGGAGGCGTGTCATCATCACTTCTCACAACACATCTCACTATCACTGTAAGGAGGCGTGTCATCCTCACTTCTCACAACACATCTCACTGCTCTCACTATCACTGTAAGGAGGCATGTCATCCTCACTTCTCACAACACATCACACTGCTCTCACTATCACTGTAAGGAGGCATGTCATTCTTATATCTTACAACACATCACACTGCTCTCACTATCACTGTAAAGAGGCGTGTCATTCTTACTTCTCACAACACGTCACACTGCTCTCACTATCACTGTAAGGAGGCGTGTCATCCTCACTTCTCACAACACATCTCACTATCACTGTAAGGAGGCGTGTCATCATCACTTCTCACAACACATCTCACTATCACTGTAAGGAGGCGTGTCATCCTCACTTCTCACAACACATCTCACTGCTCTCACTATCACTGTAAGGAGGCGTGTCATCATCACTTCTCACAACACATCTCACTATCACTGTAAGGAGGCGTGTCATCCTCACTTCTCACAACACATCTCACTGCTCTCACTATCACTGTAAGGAGGCGTGTCATCCTCACTTCTCACAACACATCACACTGCTCTCACTATCACTGTAAGGAGGCATGTCATTCTTACTTCTCACAACACATCACACACCTCTCACTATCACTGTAAGGAGGCGTGTCATTCTTATATCTTACAACACATCACACTGCTCTCACTATCACTGGAAGGAGGAGTGTCATTCCTATATCTCACAACACATCACACTGCTCTCACTATCACTGTAAGGAGGCATGTCATTCTAACTTCTCACAACACATCACACTGCTCTCACCATCACTGTAAGGAGGCGTGTCATTCTAACTTCTCACAACACATCACACACATCTCACTATCACTGTAAGGAGGTGTGTCATTCTTACTTCTCACAACACATCACACTGCTCTCACTATCACTGTAAAGAGGTGTGTCATTCTTATATCTCACAACACATCACACTGCTCTCACTATCACTGTAAGGAGGTGTGTCATTCTTACTTCTCACAACACATCACACTGCTCTCACTATCACTGTAAGGAGGTGTGTCATTCTAACTTCTCACAACACATCACACTGCTCTCACTATCACTGTAAAGAGGCGTGTCATTCTTACTTCTCACAACACATCACACACCTCTCACTATCACTGTAAGGAGGTGTATCATTCTTACTTCTCACAACACATCACACTGCTCTCACTATCACTGGAAGGAGGTGTGTCATTCCTATATCTCACAACACATCACACTGCTCTCACTATCACTGTAAGGAGGTGTGTCATTCTTACTTCTCACAACACATCACACTGCTCTCACTATCACTGTAAGGAGGTGTGTCATTCTTACTTCTCACAACACATCACACTGCTCTCACTATCACTGTAAGGAGGTGTGTCATTCTTACTTCTCACAACACATCACACTGCTCTCACTATCACTGTAAGGAGGTGTGTCATTCTTACTTCTCACAACACATCACACTGCTCTCACTATCACTGTAAGGAGGTGTGTCATTCTTACTTCTCACAACACATCACACTGCTCTCACTATGAACACAAGTATCTGCACACCAATTAACTAGTGAAGCAAGACATGATATTTTCAGGAGAGAATTAGCAGGGACAAAGCTCACCACTTGTCGTCAACTCTCTTCTCGCGCATTTCGGCTGGGTCGAGTCTGTTGGACTTGCTGAGTAGATGCTGGTGAGGGTCTGTGTATCTCCACGGCTGGATGTAGCTCAGCCATGTTTCCAGAACCTGCTCAAACATCAACATAATCTCACAGTGACCCTCTCTCCTATGACACAAAACTATGTCTTCTATTCTAGCATTGATCTGGCAAATATCAAAGGTGCTGCTTGCCCTTGATTCCCCAACTAAATGCATTTTTAAAATTCTTATCATGAAACAAAGGTATGTGACATCAGCAACAATAGTGTCATTATGTCACTAGCAGTGCCCGAGGATCTTCAATTCACCGTCAAATTTGATACACTTTATAAACATTTATTAAGGTTTTATTATCACTAAAATGATTAAAATCAATGGATAATGGGCTTTGCTAAAGAGTATTGTTTTGCATTCAGCCTTATGCTACAACTGTAACAGTTTCGGGCAAAAGAGTTCTTACAAAAAATGTACTTACTTCCCAAACATGTGATGGTTGAGGCTATTCACTTTCTTTAATGTGTACACGATTCAGTTTAATCTACCTACACTGGTAAACAACAAGAACAAGTTATCCTCTGCTTACATTCTATAATATCTTTTACCCTGACATTATAAAGAAAATGACATCAAATAAGCAATCAAATGACTCACTGTGAGAGATGGGTGCACTGCAGTGAATTACAAGGTGAAACTGCTGCTAAACATACACACATCAGTGAGATTTGAAGTACCTTAACCCCTGAAGTCAACCACTGTGTCATCCTCCGCCTGTAGACCTGTGTTGTTGAGGGTTTATATAAATGTAAGTAAGGATGCAATGAACTCACCATGCGGAAAGAGGAGTCAAGAGGCCACCTGTCGAAGGCGTGGCGCAGGAATGTGTACAGCTTTCGCTGGATAATCTGAGGCACTGCCGTTCTAGATAAAACAAGGCAAAGAGATCTTCATATTCATTAACAGATGAATACTAGATAGAATACAGTAGAAATATGACATGATGTATACTAGATTACCTTTAAAACATTCATTCATCACAAATGCAAAAAAGCCAGATGTAAGGTTTTCGTAAATGTAGGAAAAGTTTGTAAGTTTGTAAAATTTTCATTATTGCAGATGCAAAGTTTTACAATCAGAAAAGTGCCAATTCAAACGTGTAAAGCTGAAGTGAAGTAAGCTAAGAATGTTTCTCACCGCTTGAATTCGTCGAGGGGTGTGTGTATGACGGTGTGGTACTGGGAGGTGCGGGTGTTGCTGGCACTGTTGGTGAAGTAGTGCAGGTACTTGACCAGCAGCCGCACGATCTTCACCTGGTTCAGACTCGGCATGTAGCTCTCCTGCAGACCAGACAAGGGCAAAACATGGTCAAAATAGTTGTCAACTTGATTGTAATAAGGAAAGAAGGACCATTCATTCTGTTCTACGACTAACATTATAGCGTATCTCCTCTATTACATCAACTCATAGAACCTGACCTCAAGCAGAACCTGTGGCTAAGAGTGCTAAAGTTTTAGATTTGTTGCTGCTTTTGAGGACTACAACAAAATGAAAAGCGACAGAACGGTCTCTTGAAAATCCCTTAACGAGTTAGTCATGGTTCACAAAGGGAGGTGGTTGTAGTACAGACTGAGAAGTGCTGGCTAGCAGTGATGTGCTTGATGCCTCAGTGGCTTCAGTCTATATAATTTAAAGCACTTTCATTTCAACTTCTCATTTCCACTTAGTCTAATGACAGCTAGGATGTGTTTAGGTTATGGGTAGCATTCTTGCAATAAAGAAGGTGAAAATCCATACAACTCATCAGGTTTGGGTACATCAATACAAATGTCAACTCCGACAAGCAATCATGACTATGACATTATCAGCTACCTTTGCTCAATTTATTTGATCTCATTATTGTTGTCATACAATAATTTCTAAATCCAAGTAAGTATAGCTTTCTTAAAGTGCAACTCCCGGGTGATTTTGCTCCACAATTGTCCGTCTATATACATTTTGCATCGCATGTACATCTAATAGACGTGAAAAACACATTCATTAGTTAAAAGTCATCAATATCACAAATACCTTAGCTATTCGGATGAAGGATATTTTTAGAAAATCGTAAAAGAAGTTGAAAACTCTACGGTTTACGTCGCTGTTTTGACGTGTCGGCCATCTTACTTTACGATAAACACCGGGAAAACCTCGATTTCGTCCTATGGAATGTGTGACGTCACCTGTGGAAAACAGATGGCCTCTGTCGTATCTTTACACTGTCAGACAATGAAGTAACGCGGATTGTAGCAGCCATACCAGTCGACCAATTCATATAAAAATTGGCAAGATATCTCCTAATGAACTTCTGACGCAATAGTAAAAAGGAAATAAAATAAAAATGACGATTAAGTTGAATAAATGTCCATTACATAACCCGGAAGTGAGTCTCTTCATATGTTGAACTCGAACGTCAAAACAGTACTAATTTCGGTCGAAAAGACATCGGGTAACGTACGTGTTTTTACAAATGCCCTTGCCAATGTAAGGACAATGATGATTTAAACAAACGTATGTTGTGTAACTGTATTTTTGTCGTTTAAAATGGCAAAATGCCGCTCGTTACGTAAGTCAACTTGCACGTACGTACAACGCAGCAAAATACACGAGTGTGAAATAATTCAATGTATCGTGGACAGATTCAAAATGAAATTACCAGCTGCATACTTTTTATTTATCATAAAATTGAAAATTATGATAACATTTTACGAATGCATAGTAAAATCATAATAACTTGTGGTGGTTTTTTCCCCAATTATTTGCATGCTGATTTCACTAAATGATTTATTTGTGCATTGCCGATGTTCGATATGGAATGTTTATTGTAAGCTTTCCATGTTTTAAAATCCATGACCAGTCTTTATTTTTTCTGACAAAACACAAAAATTGTCAAATATTCTGAACCTTAATTTTATTCATTCTTTCGTCCATTTTTCATATTACCTTTTTTGGAATTGGAAATAAGCTGATCAATCGCCCTTCACCTATTCACTAGGAATTAGGATAAAAAAGATTAAAATAAGTCTATCAAAATATATGATATTACAAACAATGTATTGACAACAGAACTACAGTGAAATAATGTTCCAAAAATTAGTGCAATTAAATTTTCTTTCTTTTTTGGTGTTGCAACAAAAATAGATAAAATTATAACATAAAGTTTACAAATAATAAATAAGAATGCTCAAGCACAGTTTTTTGTTTGTGATGTTATTTACTTGCATATTAACAGCACACAAAATTCCCTTGTTTGCTTTAATTGCTATTTGTCTTCTAAATATTAACTTTAACAAAGCATTGCCTTATACAATAAAATAAACTGCTATGGATGCTGAATAAATTCATGCATTGATGTCTATAACCAAGATATTTAACTAATGACATTACATATTCAATACAAAAAATACATTTTTTTTCAGTCATCTAAAGACATCTTCTGTGTACAAAAAAACGTTTTTGTTTCCAGACACTCCACCCCAAATATCATAAACTGTCATCATTTAGTCACAGCATTAAAATATTTCTCAAGTGAATACTATTTTGACAATTTAATAAAATATAGATTATAAATGCATGTGATAAGATTCATATTACAAAAATATAATAAACCATTTATTTTTGTATGTCAGTCTTAATGATATGTTATTCGAAATTAAGGGGGGGGGGGGGGGGGGGGAGAGAGGAGGAAATGCATTGAGATGATTGACTTAATTTTGAAAGTCAAGTTTGGCACACAGAATAATTGGGCTTTACATAATTTCCAAGCTTTGCAAAAAATTATGTTTAATTTCCTGATTAGGGAGAATAATTTAAGCAGTATTTGATATTGAATCTGATTGAATAAATCAAATTTTATAAATCCCTTCTGTTGAAATAATAATAAAATTTATTTGATTCACTTTATTTTGCTTTGTTATTTATAGTTCATTTACAAAAAATGTTGAAATAATTAAAGTAAATAATTATATCATTTTGAAATTTTGAGTTGAAAATCGTGTCATCTGGTATTTTTCACCCTTTAGAAAATACCAATATCAACAACAAATTATCATTGTTCATATCATAGATATGATGTTGTAATTTACTCAAAATCCCCAGTCGACAAATTAAACTTCACCGATTGTTCAAAGTTGTACTTGTACTGATGTAGATTGAGGCCGCCTTTCGAAAGTCACGGCAGCGAAATATATGGCGAATGACGAGAGCTGTGTTCGAGAGACTTACGATGACAAATCAGCTGTTTCATTGAGGCTGAAAAACGAAGTGATATTGATACATTCGACAGTAAACTGACGAAGAATTTTTTTTTTTAGGAAAATTATAACAAGGAGTCACTCACCGGTGTTTTTAATTGGGTGCATTACCCGTGTAGACACAGTGTAAAGCAGTGGTTTGAGACTGCGAATTTATCATACGAATTGTTTCCATAATAACGTATAAAAGTCATCAAATGGCTTTTTCCTTTTTTCTTAATTTTCGTACAGCACTTATATTAAAAAAATATCACCCTAAAACGTTCTAAGTTTTCAATAGCTACGAGAACACGATCACCTAATTATGAAATGTGGTGTTGTTTACATTTGTTATGGCGGCTACGTAACGTGTGTTTTCCACAGTTGACGTCACATCCGGTTGATTTCACGGAACAACACGATCGGGAAGGCAATTTACTATCCTTTTTTCAGTCGAAATTATTTACATAATCAAGTTATCTAAACTTGTTAAGACCTGACGTAAAATCAATTCAAGAAGGATATATTATGAAAATATGCACATAAGTGTACAATTTGGCTTGGATAAATAAGGTGATTTTACCCGGGAGCCGCACTTTAACTTCGAAACAGGTGTTTTCCACTACCGCAGCATAGTGACACGTATGAAATGGTTTTACTCACGACAAGTGGAATGAACTTATTTGTTTGTATATTCAAATTGCAAGCTGCTTGTTCAAATATTGTTAAATGGAAATGTTAGGAAAAGATATAGTGAGAATTTCTAAGAGAAGCAGTGCAATGATATACAACACTGACAAGAGTTTGAAAAGTGGTCAAAGTGCGCACCGCTGTACCACAGCTCATGAAAATCAAGCAAATGGAACAGTTATATTTAATCAAAACATGATGCATAATGTTTTTATTTAAAAAAAAAAATCTAAAATCCAGTGGAAATATTTGAAATATTATCATTCATAGCACACCTTGATGTAATCTTAAGATAAATAGTTGCGTTTCCTAGGATTATTCAACATCCCAAAATTTAGTTTCAAACCAACAGTGGGATTTCAGCAATTTGGAAAAGTGAAAGTGTGATTTGATGCTGAAAGGTTCTCAACAGCAGGAATACGTCCTATGCCATAAGCACATATGACCTTGTTGGCCTCATGAGCTAAACAGAGAGAAAGATACTAGGTAAAAGTTTTACATTTATAGAAAATATTGTAAATATAGAGTCTAAACTTCTGGAATAAACTGTATCACTAGTCGTTTTGATACATGGACAGACACCAGCTCATGCTATACAGTCACCATCTATATTCCAGAGCAATAATGAAATTGTTATGAGTATCTAATGAGAGTGAACAGTTATGTGAGAGAAAAAACATCAAGATCCCTCTTACATCAGAGACAGAAGCTCATTCAGCCCGTCTGCAATTAATAGCACATGACACAGTACAAGAGGTCCACGTTCACAGTTTGCCACACCCGGTGCAAGAAATGGACTCAGATCATCAGAAAACACTGAACTGCTTTTTCCCAGACACACCCGGTTCGTGGATCTTTTTGAAAACTTGAATCCATATTTTTTAAGTTACTGTCTATATATCTATCATATCTACCGGTATTGTATATATGTATTGATGTATTGATCATATATTTATGACCTTAGGTAGATACTAAACGCCAGCATGAGAACATAATAATTGTCCCGGTGACTGCATATGGTCAAATTTCAAATGTTGATTTTGCAGATTGATTGGTAAACTTAATCATCCAGAAACATATACACAAAGAAACTGAATTTTATTATAGAGTGTCTTTGATAACGTGGGATTGATTTATTGTTACAATTTACTTGGTTTTACTGTATATCTTGATAAATTATATTGTCACTGAGAATCTACATTGAAATCAAGATGAACAAACCTACTGAAAAGTTGATGGATTTAGTTTTTGGTATTGACTGAACACATCAACACGGTACTAGAGCCTGTGACCTCACAGGTAAAATCAGCACATACATTCACTCTCTGACCTCATGCACCTCTCTCTGAGGGCTTTAAGGAACACGGTCCAACTGTGAGCATGAACCTCCAACAAGGCGTGCTAGCACCGGTGTTAGGTGATGGGGGTGATGCTATAAATATCTCAATTCTGATGATGATACTAAACAGCTGATGATACTGGGTTACTGACATCTGTAGAATCTGTGCGACACAATGGTTACAATGATAATGAATGGTACCAATGGTCTATGACAACATATACATACAGACTTTTGTTTCCAATAAGGCTCAAGAACATATAGCTGTGTCTCATTTCTGTGAAATGATTTACGCATCTGCTGTAATTCTACTATTCCCTTGTGTTCAATCAAGACTTTTCACCAACAGTGAACTAAATACATTTTTGGAAAGTAATATGAGACAAAACCATGAAACTTCTTTTAAATTCCTATATGGAAACAAAGAGTGTAAATGGGAAGGTTTGGGTAGAAAAGCACATGTACAAAAAAAAAACATCTATTGCCATGGTTACTAATACTGTAGCCAAGGCAACATGCACATACTCACAAACAAGTAGGCAAATGGGTCCCGCCCTACAGAGGGGCTGTATTGGTAGAACCTCGAGCTAGGGTTCTAAATCAGACAAGCCATGCTTACCTCTTTATTCAGTTTTTAATATGAAAATCTTTACCTCTCACTTAATTTTTTTTTAAAACAAGAACTTTGGAAAGGTCTCAAAAATAAACTATTTCTTATGATATTAACATTTGCACATGAATAAATGCCTAATGTTTACTGACAATATTCTCAACTGTCCTTACACTAAAAATTAAGAATGTATTTTAAAAGAGTGGATAAATTTAATCATATAATTAATAGCGATGTGCATTGCAAAGCACTTCAAAAGACAAGTACGACTATTGTTCAAGAATATTAGTGACACATGTCACCAGCACAGCAACGTCAAACTTTGATCCTTTCAAGTTAATTGAATGTCACTGCAGACAGAAGTGAAGCATTACAAACACTTACAAAGGCTGCATCGGGGAAGCTCCCTCTGTCGCTGTCTCCAGGGTTCTGCTTCAACCAAAACTCAGCAAACACCTGTCCGCAGAACAAGAACATTCTTCAACAGTACACAGACACAGCAGTGACATCTGTTACATTACTGCCCTCATCTCTCTACCATTTCATCAAGTTAAACAAAAGGCTAGAGTAGACTCTGGTGTAGGAGCCAAAGGTTATATTTCTGTACTCACTCGGTAACATTCCACTAATCAATCTTAGCTTTACAATCTCTATAAACCATTGACTGATTGGCTACAGCTGGCAGTTTGGCAAATGATAACCAGGTACTTTCATTGATAATATCACACTCCATAATCAACACTGTCCCTTATCATCAATGGGCCAAAATAAGTAAATGAAATGTTCCACTCATATTTCAATCAAAGCACTGTAATATCTCCGACTCCTTGAATATCGGTTTAGACTACGAGGTAGAGAGTGACAAGAGTGGTACCTGTAGAAGGGTTTCTGAGCGCCAGGTCTCCGTCTCACTCTGATCGAGGACTGGTGAACCCTGGACGTGCTGCTTCTGCTGGGCGGTGAACGTGGTGCGGAACAGACTGGGTCGGCTGCGGTGTCGCGGAGGAGTTGTGTTTGGACTAGTTGGAGAGTGGCTGTGGTAGGAGCTGATATAAAACAAGCAATTGGTATACAAGTTTCTATAGATATAAAATCTACCTTAAGATGATCCATCAAGCATGAAATAACATATAACGTCATCCTGCTACATCAGCGTACATATGAATCAGCAAAGCTCCTGATATCTATCAGGCAAAATGCCATGTATCGCTATGTATGTAACACCCAATGACATGACTCTTATCTAGCAATAGTTGCACTACCCAGATTGCAAATATGTTAAGTTTTAGCAATTTGCTTCAAGCTCCTTGCATAAATTTTTTTAATCAAATTAGACACAAAGCAAAGCAAAGCCATGAATTGGCCATCAGCAATACAAGGTGATTGGTCTGATAGAAGCTCAGTGGATTTAAATACGCTGATGTAGCAGGATGATATAATGTATGAGGATCGAGATGAATATCGCTGACAAGGCATGTGTCTCACCTAGGCACAGTAAAGTGGGACACTGGACTGCGCACTGGGGACGGGATGTTGGGCATGGGAGGCAGCGTCTTCTTGTCCAGGGGAAGGAAGTAGCTGATGTAGTCATCAATGACATTTGGGTACACAAAGTCGTACAGGTTGGTCCACTGGGGACAGTGGCGCTGGTTGTTGGGGTTCACTAGGCAGTATGCCAGGTGGAACACAAAGTACTCAAACGCACGTGAAAAGTTAAGGAAAAAATTATCTTCTATATAATTTACTAGTTTAATCTATTTACTGTTAAACATTGCTGAGATTCCTAGACTATAATAAATCTATTTACTGTAAAACATTGCTGAGATTCCTAAGCTATAACAAATATATTTACTGTAAAACATTGCTGAGATTCCTAAGCTATTACAATCTATTTGCCGTAAAACATTGCTGAGATTCCTAAGCTAGCACAATCTATTTACTGTAAAACATTGCTGAGATTCCTAAGCTATCACAAATATATTTACTGTAAAACATTGCTGAGATTCCTAAGCTATCACAAATCTATTTACTGTAAAACAAGTGGCGCAGTTAGTATGCATGTAAGAGAAGGATATCGAGAGAGAGGAAGGTCTGCCCATAGCCCTGGCTGTGGATCTTGTTGGCGAGGAAGGAGGGAAGCATGCCCTCCTCTATCAGGTGCCGGGTAGGGGCCTGCAGAGTCAGCATACATTGCATCTTGAAAATACACTGTGCACACAAGCCAACTATTTTCTTCTTACAAATTTTATGGAATTCATGACAAAATTCCAAGCAGACGACAATAAAACTTTAGTACATGTTAAATCCCAAATTGATTTTGATAAACATTTGCCTGCAATATTTAAATGATATACAACTGTGGAGAGACAACTGTTGATGGACACAAGCTTACCGGGAGATTATTTAGGGGAAACTCATAAGACAGATAGGGATCAGCTTGCAGTTTGTAGATGAGGTCTAATAAAGGACTGTCCGGCGCCAGGAATCGCCGCACACTCTCAAAGTCTTGCAGGTGGCGGTACTTCTCAATTCTGTCAATACCCCAGCCACTCTCAGAGCCGAACCCAAAGATGCTCTCAACAATGTAAGGCAATGCATGTCGCAACTCCTGAGGACAAGGTAAACTTATATACATATCTTGTAAATCAAACAACTTTCTAATACGAAAGACAACTTCTTGGCTACTAAAATGTGTTATTATGCTATTTTTCCCCCTAGAAATGTCTTGATGTCTTTTGTCAAATGTTCTACTTAGATGTCCTCAAAATCTTTATAGTTATTTAATGAACTTGGTAAGATCTCCAACAAGAAGAAAAAGCAAGTAATTAACACATATCATTGGCTCTGTAACTCATCAGTCTCTCATGATTTATTGTTTGAGGGCAAAGTGTATCTTCATGGTTTGGTGTCCTTCACGGGAACAGTACAATAAGGGGTTACTCTACATTTGCACAGTAGATTTTATGTTCATATTTTGCTTATTTATTGTTCTACAGACCTAATATTGCGCTTGTTTGAATCGTTGTGAATTACCACATCAATGTGATATAATTTAACATTTAGTAAAGCTTCTAAAAAGAGCAATTGCACACTCATATTTTTGGCAGAGGACATTGAAAGTTACAGATCTCTGTCTCCAACAAAAAAAAAGATATTTTCAAAATCTGAGGTTCCTAATTTTACCTGTTTCTGGAAAAAATAGTGTCATGGGCTCTGTAGCTCATCAGCTTTTGTACTGTTGATGTCCAAGACTAAAATATATACCCCTTAGTTCTCCATGTGAAATACATCACCAAAATTATCCAGTGTCAGTGCATTAGACAAGACGTCACAACACAAAAAATATAACTTGACTCATTTAGACTCTTAGTCTTATATTTTTTTTTATATATTTAGTGGAAATCATGTCCATAAGCACTAAATGCACTCAAAAACAACTAAACAAATGAATGACCACCGTTGACGAGACCGACACAACAGATTTCAGACAGGTATTGAGGTCACATGACACAAACTGAGCATAGACAAATAACGTCCAACGTAATTAAGTGAACAAAATAACCTCATCCTAATCAGGAATTTGCATTTAACATAAAAAAAAGTTAACCCTTAACTTCCAAAGTAATTATAAGGAAAGCAATGATTAAAAACGGGAAATAAGCAAAGTTAAAAGTTCTTCCTAACACACTTGGCTGACAATAAATGACCAGTCACAGCAAAGTAAAATGATTTCTTCACAAAGATCAATCTAGTGATTGAGACTGAGAATTTGAGACAACATTCTATCTATTCATTTATTTTCACCATATACAATAGCTTATTTTAAAAAGGGTATTTCAAATTTTCTTTTTACTATCTAAAAATGTTTAACCCTTAAGATGCGGGTCCCGGAATATTCCGGGATGAAATTAGCTTTGCCCGCAAGTCCCCTTAGCGGGATGCGAGTAGCACACTCTATTTTTCTCACGCTAACTAATTATGACCGCGGGTCTCGGTAGCGAAGCCCGGAAATTTATTGCCTAGCAGTAGTCTCAGTTCAACGCTTGTATTTTCGTTCCGGCTGTCGCTAAGCAACCGTGTTTTGTTTCGTTGGTGTTCTAAATAATGCGCGAACATGCTCCGAAAGTTATGAGAACATTGATAATGTTTATGGTACCGAAAATAAGCGTTAAAATCACTCAATTTTCCCCCACTCCCCGCCGCACGTGCTAATAGCCTGTGGGCACTTTCTCCCCGCTCGCACAAGCTTACCGTCCCGCGCGTGCTATCGTTTGCTTACAAGCCTGCACTCACACCAAACGTACAACCTTATATCGCACGCCCTATGCTCTGAACCCTTGGGCGGATTTCAATACCGGTTGGATCATTTGAAAGAGTAAAATATAATATATATATAAAATACATAACTACGCTACCTGAATTGAAGATACAGCATGTGCCGCAAAAAAGGTGATTTTTACATATTTTTAGTTTTACACCATTTTGTCACACCAATTTTACATCATGTGCTCAACGTATTTTGACAATTTTTATATCATAAGACAGAGGGAAAGATTGTCTTTCTTTCCATGTAAAATGTGTACATGCGCAAAAATAAATAAAGACACGGCAAGCGCCGCACAAAAAGCTAATTTCTCGATTCAAATCATGTGAACTGAACGGCGATTTTGACACGTGCCTTTCTTTCGCTCATATCTTCTCAACATCTAGGCGTATTTTGAAATTGATTACCTCGTGATAAAGAAGGAATAATTGTCTTCGATTTGATATAAAAAAATTATATACACAATATAGAATAAAGATACAGCAAGTCCCGCAAAATTGTGACTTTTGTTTATTCTTTACGTTTTTACCATTTTCTCGCACTTTATATCACATAAACTTCTCGGTAAATTTTGCAATTTCATATATCAAAATATAGAGAAAAGGATGATCTTTATTGCCATATAAAATTGGTATGTACAAGAAAATCAGAAAGGACCCGGCGAGCATCGCACAAACAGGCAATTTCTCTATTCATATTTTGTTTACCGAGAAGCAATTTTTTTCAACTGCTTTTTACACTTCCTATCCATTTAACGGCAGAGCGCATTATCATCTTTTTTATATCACAATAAAGAGGAAAGGATCGTCTTCAATTCTATATAAAATTTGCAAATTACAATTAGACAATAAAGGAGCGGTTAGTGATGTCGCAATTATCAAAACAGTGCAAAAGTTTGTTATGATTTATTTCTTCGTAAAGAAGAATAAATTGCCTTCAATTCCACATATAATTTGCATGTATACAAAGCGAATAACATGATTTATAAAGTTGGAAATAAAGACAATTTATATTGTGTGTGAGTGTATGTTTCAACGGGGATATCCCGCCTGCACGTTTGCCCGGGGCTATTAGCTTAGTAATATTACTGTGGGGGTCAGAACGTTATCGGGATTTATCATTACCCTGTTTTCGTAATTTATATCTTTCGTTTAGGATGGCGTATCGTAATAAAATTTATCGTGAAATATAGAGCAAGAAATTAGCTTCAATTCCGTATATAATTTGCATGTGTGCACTCAGTGATTAAATGATTTTATAATGTTTGAAATGAAGACAATTTTTAAAATTTAGTAAAATTCGTTCCAGACATATTATAAAAATAATTTTTATATCGATGTGAAGAGGAACAATTCATCTTTAGTTTCGTTTTGATTTCGCGCATGCGCTCTTGGAATTTATTGAGTTATGGCGCCCGAATTGAAAACAAGTTTACTTCAGTTGTAGAAACCGTTCCAGGGGTGATAGAAATTTCATTCAAAGTGTCAAGTAAGTATCATCCATTTGTAACACGGGATTCGCCGACTAGCTTTGTATAAAACGACGATAACGTCCGTATTCCGCCATGTAAACACGCCATATGTTGTTAAAACGGTCGCATCTGGCGGCGATGGAAAATTCGGCCACAGGGGCTAATTGCGTTATTACCGTAGCGAGGCGAGTGCTGGAAAATTCAGCCACGTGGGCAAAACTGGTCAAAATAATATTCAGCAACGGAAGGGTTAAGCATGTCAGAACTAATCAGTGATTGTCGTTGTTTTATCTTCTTTTTGTCAAAATTAAAAGTTTTTATATATTCTTGTAATAAAGTAGATTCAATTTCAAAGACACGTGATTGTTTAACCCTCTGAATGCCCAGTTGTTGACGTTATGCACTCGCTCAGTGCTGCTAACATTTTGTGCAAACACAAGATGTAGGTCAACGTTGTACAAAAAAGGTCACTTGACTTAGTACAGATTTGTTTAGTTTTTGGGTTGCGGGCCAGGTCATATGTGGTCTGGTGGCATCGTAGGGTGTTTTGGGTAAGATACTTTATATGGAGAGCACTCAAAGGGTTTAAGACAGGGTTATTAGACAGGCATAACTTCCACATGTTGTTGCTGGTGTGAGTGCTACGTAACAAAGTACTAACAGTGTAACACAGTGGAAGCTAGTGTTTTTAAACGGTATAAATAAACAACAGAGCACTTTGGTCTTCAAATTCAGATATTTTATTACAAAGTGGAAACCAAAAAATATACCCCAACTATGTAAAATTTTATTCATAATACAATGTTTTTTAAGACACAAATGTCCGAATATGACTTCCTGGTGTCAGAAATTCCTATGCAAATAGAGCTACGAAAAATACTCTGTTTTCACGAATGTATCTCAATTTGAGAAGAGCCACCGAAAAAGTATGAACTCTCTCCAATTTATACAAATACAAATATCAAGTTTAGCAAGTTCGAAATGGCATATCATATGCCTACAAACAAATTTCAATTTACTTGTTTGTCAAAATCAAAGTCATGTTGAGAGACAGCCGCCGAAAATATGCGACTGCCCTCAACCAAGTCAAAATCTAAAATAAAGCTACCACGTGCTTCTCAGCACGGGCAGCTACAAAACATGTCAATATCAGTTGCGTTTTGGCGATCGTTTTTAAAAACACTGAACCCTTCAATCCAAACAGATAAGAAAGAAAAAAAATTACTTTTCTTACTTGTTTTGGTATTTTCTTTTATATCATTGTTAAATCTCATAATTTTCCAGGACAATTTTGCATTTTACCTTTGATGATGACCGGACATCTGTCATTCAAAGACTTAAGTTGTGTATCTCTTTGAAATGACTGGTTATATGTCATAACTAGTTACACAACGGTCAATTCATTGATTAAGTTTAAACTTTTACCCTTGCTACGCTTTTGTGGGGGGGGGGGGATGTCAATGAAATTTACACATGTTAGTCACAATCTTACAAAGATGATGTTTTCAAAAATAGAGCCATGGGCTCTGTAGCTCATCAGACTTTTGATAGAAATAGGTGTTTGGGTTTAGACCATGGGGTCATGGGCTGTGTAGGAAAGATAGCCTGTCCCAACGTCCGAGTTATTCACAATCAAATTAAAAATGCCCATTGCCCATTTGGGGTCAAGGGGTCACCAAACCTACAATTCAGAATCCCCATTGTCCAAGGAGTCTACACACAACTATTAAGCTATCAAGACCTTTGGAACTGGAGAAGAAGATGAAAGAAGGATTTTAAGGTTTTGACCCCTGTGACCCCATTTGGGGTCAAGTGGTCACCAAACCTACAATTTAGGATCCCCAGTGTCCAAGGAGTCTACACACAATTTTACAGCTCTCTAGACCTTTTGGAACTAGGGAAAAAGATGAAATTAGGTTTTTTAGGTTTTGACCCCTGTGACCCCATTTGGGGTCATGGGGTCACCAAACCTACAATTTAGAATCCCCAGTGTCCAAGGAGTCTTCACAAAAATTTTCAGCTCTCTAGACCTTTTGGAACAAGGGAAAAAGATTAAATTAGGTTTTTTAGGTTTTGACCCCTGTGACCCCATTTGGAGTTATGGGGTCACCAAACCTACAATTTAGAATCCCCATTGTCCAAGGAGTCTACACACAACTATTAAGCTATCAAGACCTTTTGGAACTGGAGAAGAAGATGAAAGTAGGATTTTAAGGTTTTGACCCCTGTGACCCCATTTGGGGCCATGGGGTCACCAAACCTACAATTTAGAATCCCCGTTGGCCAAGGAGTCTACACACACCTTTTCAGCTCTCTAGACCTTTTGGAACTGGAGAAGAAGATGAAAATAGGTTTTTCAGGTTTTGACCCCTGTGACCCCATTTGGGGTCATGGGGTCACCAAACCTACAATTTAGAATCCCCGTTGGCCAAGGAGTCTACACACACCTTTTCAGCTCTCTAGACCTTTTGGAACTGGAGAAGAAGATGAAAATAGGTTTTTCAGGTTTTGACCCCTGTGACCCCATTTGGGGTCATGGGGTCACCAAACCTACAATTTAGAATCTCCAGTGCCCAAGGAGACTACATACAACTATTCAGCTCTCTGGACCTTTCGGAACTGGAGAAGAAGATGAAAATAGGTTTTTCATGTTTTGACCCCTCTGACCTCATTTGGGGTCATGGGGTCACAAAATCTACAATTTAGAATCCTCATTGGCCAAGAAGTCTACACACAACTTTTCAGCTCTCTGGACCTTTTGGAACTGGAGAAGAAGATTAAAATAGATTTTTAAGGTTTTGACCCTTGTGACCCCATTCGGGGTCATGGGGTCACGAAATCTACAATTTAGAATCCCCATTTGCCAAGGAGTATGCACATAAAATTTCAGCTCTCTAGAGTCATTTGTTCTGGAGAAGAAGTCGAAAAAGTGAAAAGTTTACGGACGGACGGACGGACGCCGGACGCCGGACGCCATGCCATAAGCCCATCGGGTCTTTCAGACCTGATGAGCTAAAAATTAGATCCCTAGCATGACTGGTGTCTTAAAAAAAGGAAACATTATTTGAAAGTTAGTATCCTGCCACACCCATATTTGGAGAGTGGTCAAGACCAAATCTAAATTTTAATCTTCATGGACTAAAGATGTTATTCTGAAAATTTGAAATTCCTATACCATCAAGTTTAGGTTGCCACTCCCAAATTATTGAGGGTTGGACAATGAAATTTACAGATCTCAGTCTCCATCCTACAAGAATGATAATAACAAAAGTTTAGGGCATTTAAATAGTGCACATATCCACACCGAATGCATGCTCAAGGTGCTCCCTGCATTATTTCCCTGGTCTAACCCAAGCTGCCGGTTATAGCGCTAAAGGTCACCTCCAACACAATCTATACCAGGTACCCAATTGGTACTGCTGGGTGAACAGAGGCACATTTAAATGATTTTGAATAAAGTCTCTTGCCTAAGGAGACACAACAAGCTTCTAAACTTGTGCCTCTGTGTGGGGCAGGGAATAATCCTTGAACTCTCAGTTAATACAGCAATGATCGGGTAACCCACCCATCCGGCGAGCCGCGCTAGATGTTGCTGAACTTCACTAATAGCGGTCAACTGAGCTACACACAGGTGCCTTACATTTATAGTTTCATGAAAATAGACAAAAGATGATTTGAGGGTGGACAGCCTGCCATGACTATGTCTGAAGGGGGGGGCCAAGACCAAAGTTAGAAATTTAAATTTTCATGTTAGAAACATGATACTCTTAAAATTTCAGCCTCTTTTGCCAATTGGTTATGGAGAAGTTTTTTTAAAGTGAAAATGCCTGCCATGCCCATATTTGGGCAGGGGTCAGTCCAAAATGTACAGCTTCAGAAAACTAAGTGCAAGGTACATGTATACTTACAAAATTTCTTTGGGAATGCAGCATTGTTTTTAGAAGTTGAAAATGTGAAAAGTTTATGGACGATGGATGACAGACGATGGGTCTGGTTAGCTTGAAAGACAACTGATACCTATATTTGAGGGGGGATCAATACCAAATCTAAAGCCTTGAGCCTCCAGTCTACAAAGCTGTTATTCTGAAAATATGAGCTTCCTATGCCTCCTGGTTTAAGTTTTGGTTAACCACCCCAAAGTTGCAATCTTGCAATGCCCTTATTCTTGAGGGTAGGACAATGAAACATGACAATCTCCAAAAAATTAATATCCAAAATATTTTTTTCAAATCAAACGTCATGTATTTCTGGATCTCTGTGATGAATTTGACCTTCAATGTATCATAACAATGAACCATTCATGATCCACATCAGCATCTCATTCCGACTTTAATCAAAATCAGGTGATTAGTTGAGTACTTATCAGAAGTTATGAAATGGACAAAATTTAAAAATAAATTTTGTAACAGAGGCACCATATATAACAAATAATGCAAATTAAAAAAAATAATGTAAAAATTGGTAATCATGACTTACCTTCATGTATCAATAATAAATCATATAATGACTATAGATTTTATGCGACAGGAAAAAATAGAGATAAAAATTATGCAATACCTTTGTACTTGTAATTCTGATGATGTCCTCAATCTCACGACAACGTTGTGATAAACTCTTATTGAGAGAAGACTGAATTTGCATCTACAAAATGAAATTCAAAGTTATTTTTCTCTATCTGAATGAGCTAAACTGTCAAAATCTAACAAACAATCATAACTGAACATTTATAATATGATTATCTTGTATATTGTCAAGTCTAAAACTTTATTGTTCAATGTAACTAGTATAAATCACCTATTGAAATTAGTTCTGATAAAACATTCCCAAATCATATTCAAGATTAACTTTAGAAATTTTAAGCATCTGAAATACTACACAAATTTTACAAGATTTCTCAACTCCACCAAGAAAATTGTGCATTCACTCACTAAAGAGTGTTCCAAAGATTAAAAAAGGATAGTCTACAAATTTCCTTGGGCTAAAGATAACCATCTTACAGGATTCAAATGAACATGTTCAAAGTGCATTTGACAAAATCCAGCATAAGGGTAGTGAACAGTCTGATGATGATAATCATTAGAAACTAGTAAAGTACACACCATATAATAATCAAACCGGTAAAATACAGTACTCCCTAAAATGTGAAGAAACAATATTTGTATCATTGTGTCTTGAAAGATATAATTCAATGTTGTTTGAAGTTCATGATTACCTAATAATATCAATCCTTATTCAAAATTTTTTGTGTAAATTTCGAAACACGATACGAAGAACACATAAGGTTACAATAATGGAAAATATAACGTCAAATGATTTGAGAAACGTATTTTTAGAATTACCACAACACTGGAACCGCCAAATGCGGCCATTTTGGAACTTTCGTTTATTGAATATACTACTAGTAACACAACTTAAGACATTCGATATCTCTTTTGTGAATTCATAAAATAACGAAACGTTAAATTCAATATATATTATGAATAGTAATACTATGTAACTTTGTAAAGATTTTTGAGAAGTATATCTTGGCAATTTTATGATAAAATTAGTCAATTAATTCAATCTTGATAATATATTTTTTCTGGTTTCCAGGTATGTACTACACTACATTTTCTTAACTCATTTGACTAAAGAATTAAGGAGGGAGATAACTCATTCGGTTAGATAAATGGGTTGGGACCTGTTCAGAAATTATAAAAACAAATTATGAAACGATAAACTCTACCTCTCACAGTTATGTCTATAGAATATATCTGAAGTATTACAATCTTGCTGACCTGGTTTTTGTCAAGGCGAATTAGGCAAGTTGGTTAGCTGCTGGTACGGTCAGTGCTGGCGGGGTTGTCTGACTCTGTGGGTGTGGGTTCGAATCCCGCAATGGATTCGTCCCGAGAAAGTATAAGAATTTGTAACATTGTAGATAGTGTGATCATAGAAATAGCATGGTTACGTTTGATTATGTAAATGGCACGTATCTCCATTATCAACTAGTCAACGAAAGTTTATTCGGGTAGCGTACTCAATCAATGATAACGGTGAAATAACAAATTCAAATTCATTTATTTCTAAAAAAAACCGCAACCAACGGTGGTACATGGTACATATAGTTTCCAAGATGGACAAAAAAAGGTTACAGTTAATTAAAAACAGTGTACGTTGGTGATGTGAAATTTATTTTAGCTATTACACTGGATTGAGTCTTATCTGAAAAATAGATCACAAACCGTTATTATTAATCAAGTTGAATCTAAACACTATTCACTATCGTGTGGAGTTCCTCGAGGATCCGTCCTTGGCCCTTTGCTGTTCGTGCTTTATACTAGTCTTGGTAGAGTGATAAAGAATAATAACATTGAACATCAATCTTATGCTGATGACAGTCAACTGATTGACAGCTTCAAGCCAGAATATGTCCGAATGGCTTTGCAACGTACAACTGATTGCACATCTGATATCAAGTCCTGGATGTCTTTAAATAAATTGTAGCTAAATGATGAGAAAACAGAGGCTTTGTTGATAGGCACTAAACGTAATTTGCGTAACATTCCGGTTAGCTCTGTTGAAGTCGGAAGTGCTGCAATTCCTTTTGCTGACCGAGCAAAAAACCTTGGCGTCATCATTAATTCAGAACTGACAATGGAACCACAAATAGATAAACTTTGTAAAACTTGTTATTACCATCTCCGTTGCATCAGTCAAATACGTCATCTTATTACAAGAGATGCTGCTAAAATACTAGTGCAATTGCTTGTTCATTATAGACTTGATTATAGTAAAAGTTTGCTGATAGGAATAAGTAAACGTCAACTATACACACTTCAGAAGGTTCAGAACACAGCAAGAATATTGACTAGAACTTCTAAATCATGTCACATAACACCTGTACTTAAGGATCTGCACTGGCTTCCAATTGAAGCAAGAATCAAGTTAAAAGTCCTCTGTATGACATACAAAATTTTAATGTCAAAATAACTCCGCGCCGTTATACCTTTCAAGGATGTTAAATGACTATATCCCTGCAAAAACTCTTCGATCACAGAATTTGAATTTTCTCAAGATACAAAACTATAATCATACCAGTTGTGGACAGAAATCATTCAGTAATGCTGCTCCTCGACTTTGGAATCAACTTCCTCACGTCATCAAGATATCGCCTTCATTGACTGTTTTTAAATCAAAACTCAAAACGTATCTTTTTTCAAGCTATTATTCATAGACATTACTTCATGATATTTTCCCACTGACTGAATTATCTGACTTTGTGTACTATATTTATTCATATGCTATTATTCATACTCTTCTCTTAGATTTTATTCATGCCAATACTTCATACCATTACCTTTTATTCTAACATGTATATGCGCTTTGAGAATGCACCTTGTGTATGGATATAGCGCTTTATAAATACTTTATATTATTATTATTATTATTATTATTATTATTATTATTATTGTTAATAGTACAGACTAGGATCATCTTAAAATGATTTTAATAAACTTGGCTAGTTTTTTTTAATTCCTTAGTATCTTTAGTGGACATAAGTTTTGTAAATGTTAAAAGATTTGGCCAGGTAAAATGATAATGGTTAATAAGTTGTTCCCGCTGTTGGTGGAGAGCCTCGCACCTTAGTAGATAGTGAAACTCGTCACCAACTGCGTGCGAGTTACAAAGATTGCACACCCGTTCTGCTCTAGGTATTGCTTGCCATCGGCCTGTTTCAATTGGCAGTTTGTGGTTATTAGTTCTGAACTTTAAAAGTGGCATATATATAAATTTATCAAGGTAAAGGTATTTCTCAAATGCAGGTTCATCCTCATCCTCGATAGTCCAGCGCTTTGTAGTGTAGATTAATCGGAACGAAAACTTTGGATTATCGAGGGTGGTTCATCCTTTGATAGTTTGTAGTATATTCCTTTTGGGCTTGCGGTTAGCTCTGATCTCCGTGTTTGGTTGAATTGGTCTTTTAAGGTTGTACTTATCATTGAAACAAGCCATGGTGTCGTGCAACTTGACGGGTTGTGAAAAACGAAAGAAAGGCCACAATTATCTAGGAGAGATTTTATGGAGCATAGCCATGGGTTAGACTTGGATTCAGTGTCAAAAAGGAATACATAACCTGAGATAGCTTGCGATTAGAAGGACAAGAATCTAATCTGTGCCAAAAAGATATCATTCTTTTGTAGATTGTAACAGACAAGGGAAACCTTCCAAATTCCCCATACAGCATAAATGAAGGTGTAGAAACTCTGAGACTGGCTGCCAACTTAAGAAACTTCAAGTGGACTTTTTCGACTATTTGCAGCTTTTCATGGCCCCACACCTCACAACCGTATAGCAAGATAGGAACAATAATAAGGTCAAATGCAGTTAAAAGACAATCTAAAGGAATATTCATATTTCGTGCTTTCTTCAGTAATGCGAACATAGCTTTAGTTGCACTTTCCGATAAAGTTTTTATGGCTTTTACTAGACGCCTGTTTCTATGAAATAAATTACCCAGGTACGTGTAGTCATCAACTATGTCAATATATTTGTTTCTGAGTGTAAATGAAGATTTTGTTCATTTTGCAGGACCACTTCCAAATATTAAAATTTTGGTTTTCGAAATGTTAATATTAAGTTTCCATTTCTTGCAATATTCGTAAAAATTGTTTAAAGATGACTGTAAATTAATGGGGTTATATACTAGGACTGTGTCATCGACATAAAGGAGCGATATAATTTTAATTATAAAAGATATATCTTCACTTGTGATTGACTTAATACTCATACTTTGGACTAGTCGGAGAAACCTCCCCTTAATTCCATTTTGAATAAATTTAAACCAAAGACCTGCTCTCTTAACG
Organism: Phorcus lineatus; assembly: GCA_921293015.1. Lineage (NCBI taxonomy): Eukaryota > Metazoa > Mollusca > Gastropoda > Trochida > Trochidae > Phorcus > Phorcus lineatus. Next base: position 16,501,563 of record OV121089.1, read on the forward strand.
GTATCAAAAGCCTTAGTAAAGTCTATGAAAACACAATACAATTTCTTCGTAGACTTTTTAAGAATTTGATTCAGCATATGCAAAACAAAAATATTATCATTAGTTGAAAAACCTTTACAAAAACCAACTCGAGCAGAGTTAAGAATATCGTTTTCTTCAAGAAAGTTTGTCAATCTTATGCTCATTATGCTAGTGAAAAGTTTACCAAAACAACTTAACATAGTAATAGGACGGTAGGAGTTTGGGTCAATCCGGTCACCTTTAGCCTTATATATAGGTTTGATGATACCATTAAGCCACGATTCTGGTAATCGTCCAGAGGATAATATCAAATTAAAATATTGTTCCAAAAAGGGTAGTAAAATATCAATCGAATCAATGAAATAATCATTTTCAATCATATCTAAGCCAGCAGCTTTGTTCCTTTTTAACAGTTTAATTGCCCTAGAAATTTCTTCTTTTGATATATCGGCATTCAGTATCGAAGTATCAAAGTTAACGGTATCGGCGCCTTCAGCTGGGGGAATATCATTTTCTTGTCATTCAAATCTCTATAATAATTGGAAAACGTTTCAACATTAGGTTTTGCCGAATAATCAGTATCAGTATTTGAGTTAAGCATTTTCCAGAAGTCTTTGGGGAAATGATTTTGGCTTTTCCTAAACGAATTGGTTACGTCATTTCGGTACAATTTATATATGTTAGTCTCATTAATTGTCAATCACCATACGCCCGTGCCACTTTTAAAATTCACAAAAATCCTGTCAAAACTAGAATCATTGTATGCTCACGTGGGTCAGTGTATCAAAATACTTCTCAATTTCTTTCTAGACTCCTACCCCCGTTGGGGGAAAGAAGGTAAATCTTTCATCAGTCACTCGGCCTCATTTGTGAACAAACTGTCAGACTCTAAGGCAACAGGCCGAATGGTCAGCTATGATGTTGTAGACTTGTTCGCGAACATTCCACTACCTGAAGCCTTAGATATTCTCCGTACTAAACTGGACAGTTGCAGAGACACTCTTGACACTAAACTCAGCGTAGACAACATCATCAACCTTGTATCAAGCTGCTTCCAGACTTCCTATTTTACATAGCAGAACAACATCTACCAACAAATTCATGGTCTTCCCATGGGTTCACCTCTCTCACCCCTGATAACAGAGATCTTCATGACGAGCTTTGAAGACGTCAATGATTGGCGCAAAAAAACCTTCTCTGCCTGAGAAGATTAGCCCCTGAGATTAACAGGGATCAAGGGGTTTACCTCCCTACCGCCTGGCCAATCCACAAAGAAGCATAGACCAGTCCACTGTATAAACATTCAGACCTGTACAACACTCATTGTATAATTACCTTCTTTATCTCACTTATTGTATTGTACATAATTAATTGAATCAATGACTTCCATAATATTGTCTGTATCACTACATCAACTTCTAAATGCCTTTGAAGAAATTTGTGATTTCGGTAATTTTTCATATATTTGTTCATACATTGTTTATAGGTTTTGGAGATTTGCCGTAATTCGATCTTATGTTTATTTGAATTTGATCTTTTGCTTTACTAAATTTTTTCGCATTATTTTGCATTGAGGCCAATGGTGACCATTCTTGTACTGCAGATCAACAGAAGTTTCTAAACTTTCAGCGTGAAAAATTAAGTAAAAATGACATTAGTTCTAAAAACATTATGTAACCAGTTAAGGTTTTTATCGTCTTTATCCCATGGATTTAACTGTCCTGTTCGTGAGCTCATTATGATAGTGTTGACTAACATCTGGTGCAAATGGAATCAGAGTTAAATAATAAGATTAAGAAAAAAAAGATAATGTATCGAAAATTTGAATCAAAATAAAGATTTATCATAAACTATTTAAGATAAAGTTAAATTCGTAGGTGGCATAAATCAATGTGCATGAAATTTCTGAAGTTCTATCATCAATGAGGATATTTATAAAGAGCACTTTTCCATCCACATTTTCAATATTTTCAGCATTTTTGAATCCGCAGAGCTCCTTCCAAATACTCTGATCTCTTTCGAAACAAAATCCCTCATAAGGCTGGCAGCTTGATGTTCGTGGCTATGCTGCCCTGTTATTTTTCCAATGAAATGTTCATGTTGTTATATAACTATACTCGGGTTGTGCAGCTGGATGCTAGTCGTCTCATTGGCCGGTTAAATAGCTAGCAATACGACGATACAATAATTAATACTGACACATCTCATATTTCTGAACTTCCATGACAAATTTGAATTGAAATAAATGATTAGTTACAAAGTTATAAGCCAGACACAATGTGTAATGGTGCCCAATCTAATACCCCCGTAACTTACTGTTGTTGCAGAGAATAACAAACAGTAGTTAAGCTGTCGCTACCTTAAATACCCCCTGATAGATGTAAATCGGTACAGCACCCAAAGCTGAATGTATTAGAGATGCATGATATTAAGATGTAACAAGATATATGTGGGATCACACTATTTGCAAAAGTACAAATTCTTGTTCTTTTTTGGGTCCTGTCTGTTGCAGGATTCACACCCACCCCCTCATTCAGGCAGAGTTGGATACTGGTTTTTGTTGAGGCGAAATAGGCAAGCTGGGTAGCTGCTGGTATGGTACAGGTCCCTCACAAACCTTCACTATAACATCTTTGCAATAAGGTAATAGCAAGCATAGTGGCTGTAGTTTCACTCTGGCTGAAATTAACAAGGTCAAACCCACACACTGGACACAGAAAACTGCTAGCTACCTGATTTTATGTTTATATTTTGCTTATACATTGTGCTACAGACATGAACTTGGGCTTGTTTGAATAACACTAACATGATTAAATCATTATTTTACAAAGCTTTCAAAATGGTAAGCCTTTTTAATTGCAACCCTGACAACATAAAATTGTTGCCACATCCTTATTTTTGTGGGTAGGACCATGAAACACATCTTTGTCTCAATCCTACAAAGTTGATATTCTCAAACTTTTGATTCCTAGCATGATTGGTCTGTGGAAAGATATGACAGAATATGTTAGGGTGGGTCCCCTGACATGACACAACCATATTTGAAGGGAACAAAGACGTTATTCTGAAAATTTGAATTAAATCAACTAAGAACTTTTCTGAGCTGCTACTTTCCCGATTAATGAAAAATTCTAGCTTTCAAGACTCAGTGGCCCCTAATAAGGACTACATTGGACAGTCCTATAACCTTTACAGAATTTTCTCTTTTCCAAATGCAAAAGTCTGAGAGATGCAAAATTGTGTACAATCTCCTGTGATATTCAAATACATAAGGCAACTCTTTCCACATGTTTATATACAAATTTACACATTTTTACAATTGTTTCCTTCCCCACTGATTTGAGGAATGGATATGAAGAACTCTGCAAGACCAGAGATAATTGATTTTAAATGAGTAGTTGCATCTCATCATCATGGATAAGTCAAACAATTACTGTTCATCACTATGCTGTACTATGTCTCTCACAGAAGGTTCCAATGATGATACCTTCATGTCAGCACATCACACCTACACTCTTCTCCTGCTGCTAAACAATGGCTGTAACGTAAAAGAACATGTCTTCAATCCAATTTGGGATAAATCAGACACACATTAAGTAACCAAGGAGTTTTCATATCATCCTACACAGAGTTGAACAAGATAAAGAAATATAAAGAACTAATTTATGTTGATAGAGGTAGGATGAAGCCCAAGTTTCTATTGTGAGTTCAGGAGAGTGGAGATTCTTCCTTGCTTATCAACCTGAGTTTGGAGTTGGACCACGGCAAATAATCATTACTACCCTGTTCTCAATCTATATGATGCATGTGAGGACAAAATGTAACTTATCTCAGCTCAGTGGTAATGGATTGACACAGACATGGTAAGAGTTTCTGTTCAAACAGCAGCCCAAGAGTTATATCCCTTTGTGATATCTGTGCTCAATACATTCAACACACCAATCCAGTTGACCATATTCTCAATGGAGGAAGCAATCACTTCAATGACACAGAGATGCTCACTTGAGGAACCAGTCACTTCAATGACACAGAGATGCTCACTTGAGGAACCAGTCACTTCAGTGACACAGAGATGCTTACTTGAGGAACCAGTCACTTCAGTGACACAGAGATGCTCACTTGGGGAACCAGTCACTTCAGTGACACAGAGATGCTCACTTGAGGAACCAGTCACTTCAGTGACACAGAGATGCTCACTTGAGGAACCAGTCACTTCAGTGACACAGAGATGCTCACTTGAGGAACCAGTCACTTCAGTGACACAGAGATGCTCACTTGAGGAACCTACAGTCGCATATGCTCAGTTGAGGAGGCAATCACTGAGGTTGAACAGATGCTGAGCACACAGCAGTCCCCCTCACACAGCAGGCAGGAGGATTGGAGGGGGCGGGTGCAGCAAGAGGTTCTTCTTGTAGCAAGCAAGAGAGCACAGCGGCGTCCCAGTCTTTGAGCATGAGTACTTCTTCTGATTCTTGCAACCCTTCACTCCACACACTGTTGGTTTTGGTATTCTGGAGCAAGAGAATGGAAAATGTGAGGAAAATAATTGAAGTTTATTAAACAATTGACCTCATCTTTCTTCCAGATCTGAATAATCAATGTAATCTTTTGATTCATGTTTAGCTATACAAAGATGTAACTTCTCTAGAATCAATATTAAGATTAGATATCTACTCCGAGAAGCATATTGTGAATCAAGCAGTTGAGAAGCGAAATGAGTGTAGATACAAGTTGATGAGGGACAATTTGATTATATGAATAAGTAATCGCTGTATGAAGGTGCAGACAACTCACTCTCTAGGAGGCTGGGCAGGGAAAGGGAAGTTGTAGCCAGCCGGGACAGATATGGTGATGTTGTCGCTCCGACTGTGGTAGTGATATCTTGGGATGTTTGCTCTCTTTGACCCACGACCCTTTTCACACATTGGCAAAGTTTTAAATATTCATCTCTTGTTATTTTTCTATCATTGAAAACATTATGAATTAGATAATATCTAGAGCACAGGTAACTTGTTTCAAGTTTTGTTAATGATCATTTGAAATATGAATCAAATTGAAAAATAAAATAACTGAATTGAATACCCACTTTTGGACCTTTCTGCTTCGATTCTTGTTTCTTTAGAAGTCTGTCTAATGTTTGTTTCTGCAACAAATGTTCACCAGAATTTACAATACATCATCATATAATGTATCTTGAAGAAATAAAAATAAACTTCCAAATGAAAAATCAACTAGAAAGAAGACTTATAGTGAGTTATATAGAGATTATTACCCGAAACGAGTGTGAATTTTTGTATTACTCGAGCGAGAGCAAGGGTTATACAGAAATTCGCACGAGTTTCGTAAAAGTCATATGACAAACTTCCGAGTGTAATAATTTATAAAATGGCCTGCTTCCCTTGCGACGGCCCGCTATAGTGACGTCAAGAACAATGGTTTAATGACGTCACAGACGACGAAATGTGGTTCCTCGCGCTAAAACAATCGTTGCTACGCAAAAATGATATGTGCGCATGTGCTCATATTGAAAATATGTCACCACTTATGATTAACCATATGGGTAATAAATATGTATAATTGCTGAGCAGACCTTGTCCTTTTCCCTCTTCTCGTGTGCCTGCTGGCGGCGCTTCTTGGCCCGCTGCTGGCGTCTCTGCAGCTGCTCCTCTGTCAGCTGCACGTTCTTGTAACCTGGGAGTAGATAGATATATGTGCGACGTATACAATCCTGGACATTGAAAAAGTTTAGGGACGACAGATGACTGGATCACATTTGATGGCTGCCAATGCCTAAGCACAAGTGGCACATTATAGGCATGATAAGCTTGAACTGAAAACTATATATCTGTATTGTGCGAAATAAGATTCAGCTGGCGACTCATTGTATACTAACTTAGCACCTTTATCCATTAGTTACAATAAGATTATTTGTCAGCTTGAACCCTGCATTCTTTGTCAGACAGGTACGTGAATGGTGAACACAAGTTGTGTTGAGTGTGGTTGATTAAGACTGCGTGTGTATGGAATAAACCATTTCATGTGTGTTGTAGCTGATGTTTCTATTTCTGATAAGCGAGGATCAAAATTTTCAAAATATGTGAATTTTGTACCATTTACTTGATAAATATCTAATGCAAATTCATGAAGACTGTCAAAGACCTATTTGGACACTTTGCAGAAGGTGAAAGTGTCAAGAAGACTGGGACAATCTCTTTGAAATAAGATCTAAATTTTTTCTAAACAATTTTTTATGTGTTAATTTTCAGTCAATGGTGGATAGCCATTGGTAAATCTTTCAACGCTTCTCCAAGCTGAGAGACTTCTGACAAATCAGATAGTTTCACTATGTGACCCCAAGAGCACTTCAATAACTCGGAATATTACCAAACTGTTAAATGTGTGTGGAATAATCTGGGGTAAATTCCGACCAACAGGTCGACAGGACAACTGTTTTAGCTGAATGCTGGAGATCTTAAAAGAGTTATTTAGCTGGGTATATGATGAGCTTATTTAAGATCTTATCTCGATGAGATTGGAGAGTGTGACCCACCTGAAGGCAGCTGGAGCAATTCCTCCTCCTGTTTCCCGTGGATCAAAGCTCTCTGGGGATAACAAACATGTCTTCATTCATTTAGGGACAGGAGTTGCTTTCAAACTGACATTAGGCATCTAGGTGAGTCTTTGTCAAACATTATCAATGGTGTTATTTTGTTGGTAAGTCTTGACTTTTGCTGAAAACTAACATTTTATTGCTAATTGGTTCAGTTTATAAAGGTAAAAGGGATGTGATCTTCATCAAAGACTAGTCAAACATAAGTTTGAGAACAAAGATTTGGATTGGTAGTGTCTAACAGGTTAAATAATTGGTATATATATCTGTGGGGGACATGTTTTCTCTGGCTTGTGCGTCTAAAGCCATTGTTTTATTCTATTGGAAACTATTGTATATGTCGTATCAGAGTTTGCATTTGGGGAGGAATAAGCAAGCAGGGTGACATCTCTTGAATTTATGTCAACAAAGGAAAGCAAGATTCTATGGATAAACTTTTACCTGAAGGTGATACTTAGAAATGTCATATATTTACATTTACATTAGAAATAGTTATCTAGTAGACCTAGCTTTCTTATATATGTTTCTTCAAAATGACCTTCAAAGACTGCCCCAGTACTTATGGTTCTTTAGCATGCATCAGAGGAAGATAAGATTTCAGGAAAATGTTTGTTAAAATCTCAATTACTTTGTGCAAAACTCTTTTATAGAGTGTACAAACACCGAGCCTCAGAATTACTCTTTAGTCATTTTGGTTTATCTTGTGTTACAAATTAGGGACGCGCGCGCGCGCACACACACACACACCCACCCACCCATAGGCAATGGACTGATTAATTGACTAAGGACAAGGGTCAAAAGAGCAAGGGGTCACAAGTAACAGCAAGTTGATTTTCACTGATTATAAGGTTTGGCAGCTTGCTTAAGGTATCAGTTTCCTATAGAGAACCAGCCAATATCTGTGGAGCGGTTCAGCGTACCTGTCTTGCTGTGAGCAGTTTGGGGTCCTTGCTCTTCTGCTTCTCCTGGAAGTCGTCCAGCTTGCCGGCCTCCAGGGCATCCAGCCATGCCTTCTCCTCATCCGAGGTCTCGTCTCCCGCCTTCTTCGTCTTGAAGATGTCATCCTTCTCCTCTGCAACACAAGCTCCATCTGCACAACATGGGACAAGCTTCATGTTTCATACTCACAATTTATCATTTAAACTTATTGAAGATTTTCCCAGTAGTACCAACCTGTCTTTCCAGCCCAAGGTTCATCTATAACCTCCACGTAAGATTCTTCTGAGGGTAGCACAGGACTGATTACTGCTGGTAGAGAGGACACACTGGACTCCTCTACATGCTCTATGGAGGTGAAGCTGCAACATACCAACTTGTGTGCAACAATAAGAAAAGATTTATCTAACTAGATACACGTTTGCAGGACGCTACAAAAGCTGAGCAACCTTGTTTAATAGCCATTGATGTGGATATCTTTTTCACACCAAACGCTTAACAGTGTTACATCGACAAATGATTTATCTACTTGTAGAAAACATTCTCTGAAAATCGTTACTTATTGGGCCTTTTTTCAGTGATATTGTTACGATAGATGTTTTGATCATGAGGCAATGATTCTGTTTATGATGTCACAAAAAGAGCGTGTGACCAGTCATGCATTCACTGGTTTGTGTCCAGATAGATCTAAGCTACCCATCAAAAGTGGCAATTAAAAAAGGCTTTCATTACCAAACTGAACATATATGAGTAGCGACCTTTGACGCATTTTACAATATTGTAATCAGACATTCATATATTCCAAAGAAAATAGTGAAATATGCTTGTGGTTATGTAAACTTTAATGGAAAGAAGTTAAAGCTGAACACAATGTGCGGCGGCATTGGGAACCGGACAAAAAATTATATCTGCTACAGAAGTTTGTTAAGCTTCCTTCAGGAAGAAGACGTCTATTACCCCGTTATAAAACCAACAGAGGTAAAAATACATTTTGTCTGGTTTCTACTCCCGTCACCGCTGAGAAGCTCTTTTCCAAGTTATCATATGTTTATAAGGATTTTATTGTCAGCATTTCAAAGCCTCTACTCTATGGTATAAGTAAGAAGTTATGTATGAGTCTTTAGGCGGTGGTGGTGGAAACCAGATAAAAACCGATATCAGCTCTGACTTAGTGTCTAAATATCTGGGAGATGGACTGAGAGTCAGCAGTAGATATACCCTAGCCATGTGAGAGGATTAGGATGATACTGACCTTTTAGTTCCCATTGTCTCTGTCCCTATCTTCAACTTCAGTTTGATTGCAGGTTTGGGTGTGAACGTCCCACTGCTAGTTGGGGAACTAAACTCAAGTTCCTCGGGCATACTGTCTCTCCGCTTTTTGTGCTTCTTTTTGCGTTTTTTGTGTTTCTTGTGACTACTGCCGGGTGATTCTGAACAAGAAAATAACACATTTCATATTGAATATCAGATTATTAAAGACAACATCTATAATAAAGAACTCGAGACTGAATTTTCCTATGTGTAACCGGGACTGAATGATCCAGGGTATCAAATGCTGCTGACAGGTCAAGGAGAACAAGTACAGCAGTGCCATCCTTGTCAACGGCTTGGAGGATATCATTGTGTACCTTGACGATTGGGAATTTCTAAACATGTGGTCCCTCAGGCAGCTAGCAACAACACCTTCAAGTAGCTTAGACAATAAATCAAATTAGACGCTGGGCCATAGTTTTTAATCATTTACTATCAAGTGTTGACTTTTTCAGTGCAAGTGAGTTATTGTTAGTGCCACTCGGGCAATATTTCAGCCATTAGCAGCATGAGTTGAGGTGTGAGCAATGCTTCTCTAAATGAACTAAGTATTTTTCCTTTACAAGGCAAATCATTAATAATGCTTGTAGCTAGTGGCACTGTCACCCAGGAACATGACTTGAACAATCATGTTGGAAGTAAATCACGATTGCACAATTCATTATGAGTTTTAGTACCTCTGTCTCATTTGTTGGTGAAAATGAGTCCAGGATTAAACTTCAAGATAAAATACCCCTGCCACAACCTTATTTTAGGATGAGGATAATGAAATTTACAAATCTTTGTCTCCAAAAAAAACCCTGACTCAAACTCAAAGACTTCTGTAATTACTGGTTATGCAGAGAATCAAATGTAGGTCTGAGAGCAGACACTCTGCCATGACCTTATTTCAAGAGTGAGTGAGTGACTTACTGTTTGTGCCACTTGGGCGATATTTCAACCTATAGTGGTGCCTTATTTGAAGAGAAATGAAACCAAATTTACCAACTTAAATTGGCTTGCATGTAACAACGACATTCTCATATTTTCCATGAGCTCAGATAAGAGACTTCAACAATAATGCCTGCCACACGCATATTTCATTCAGTGAGGGGAGGTGTCAGACTTAAATGTATAAACTATGAATAAAGTAATGGCGAATGTATGAAAAAGCGTTTATAAAATATTCAGTTTTACATTTATTTTTTCATTTTTTGTTATCTTAAATTGGCGAAAACTTTTAATCTGTACCACTTTGTTCCATCTTTACATGAAAATTACAACATTATATGTGGTCTTATTGTATTGTCTCTTATAGCCTTTTGGTGGCTTGTACATTTTATTTCTTATTTTACTAAAACAAAATGTGTATAACCTCTTTCTTTGTACAAGATGAGAAATTAATAAACAATTAAACGCTCAATCTCTCTCTATAGACACTCTCTCTCTTAACTGCTAGTCAGGTCTAACTGCTAGACAGACCAGCCAATTTAACATAAACTCATCTTGCCTTACTTATCTGACAAATGTTAAACTCAAAAGTGTAAGTCTCATTATGTGATGTTAGTTTGCTAATTTCAAAAGTGGTTGTTAACATCATGAATTATGGTCTGAAGTTAACGCTCTGAAACTTGTCACTTACAGTTATATTCATAATAATAAAACTTTCTAAATATGTATTTCTAAGAATGCTTGAATAAATAGGTGAGGTGATTTGGAGTTTAACGCTGCTCCCAGAGTATTTCATTTATGTCATGGCTGCAAGTATCATTGCAGGGAAAAAAGCACACAACACTATTGTGGCTATGCATTGCAGTGAAACCTGTGAGCATTGGCTTGAACTACTGAACCATGGGTTTTACTGTGTATCATTGAACCCAAAACTTTCAGCCTATAAAACAACAATATTAACTTTGGTGAAATAATAGAGAATGAATTGTAAACTTCTTTTTATGTCAAGATCTGTTGCAAAGACAACAATTTGAAGAATTAAAACTGAAAGAATGAAATATGTATAAATTTACCTTATCAAAAAGAGAAATATCTTTCAATTTAAAATCATTACTATGCATTACATTACAGTACACTACTTTAGAGTCCTTATTTCACCAAATTTACTTCGGTATAGTTCTCAAATACAGGAGAGCTTTCACAGATAGGCCTAGGCTACATCCGAAAAAAGAAATAATATAAAATGGATCAGGAAAATGTTTTGAGATACAATCATCAACGTATGAGAATAAATGAGTCCTTCTTGGTATAATCAACTGCAAATCACGAATCACTGAAACGCTCCAGAAATGATGTGACAAGGCGTGATAAAGCAAGACAAACAAGCATTAGACTTGCACGCCCAGAATGCAAAAAGTGTGCTGAGGACTTCATGGATCGTTTGCTTCACACGTGATACATGGTTTTCATGCTTGTTGAGTTAATCTTGTTTGGCTCGATACTAACCCACGAGACTCTCGTCTTCATTGCTTCCATGATGATCTTTTCTTTTACCCATTTTCGAAATGAAGCAAACGATTTTCACAATGTTTTCATAAAACACACCAACAAAAACAAATGATTGTCTCCCTTGAAATAGTACTTACTATGAGACAAAAGTTTTCAACATGTCCACGAAGCACCGTTAGACGAACGGATTTACGTAATGGAAATATTGCTGGTGACTTGCCTATGGTTACCATAGCAACGCAATACCCTGAAAACATTTGGTAGAGAAAGGCCTTTTGGGTAGAGTAACCGCTATCTAGGCTCAATTATCCCAATACATTTTACAGATACATTTTACTGTTAATATATTATGCATCAAATAAGAATATCGAATAAGTCGGACCCACACATTTAAGCGTTTTTAATCGGGAAGCGTTTAACACTTAACACAGGTCTGTCATATGTAACTGTTTTATGTAACTGAATTTTTCAAAATCATGAAATTTACTCTTTAAAAAACCGTCTGGTGGTAAAGATTATGTGTATTTTGTTTTCAAGGAAATATAGTCCTTTATAATTTAATTGTCCTTTGTAATAAAGTTTTAAGATGCCCGATAAAATATTGGAGTGAAATAAGTTGCCCTTTTGATGTAATGTCAATTTTAGTAATTACAATGAACATTTAGATGATAAGCATTGGCGGGCGGGGTGGGGTTAGGTTCAGGGGGTTCAATAAAACATACACGATTTGTTGGCATATGAAGTATTTATCATCTAAAACTGAATCTCACAGCAGAAAATTTCATGTGCATGTGATCAAGCGACATATACACATTGTAGATTTCACTACAAGTCACAAAGCTACTACATCATCGATCAATGACCCTATTTGTTAGTTAAAAAGCCACAGTTAGAGTATGTTGTTGGAGTCAATATGTCAAACTTCATAATTGGTATTATTTTATCGAGAAGTAGTAGTTGTTTCTGAAAATCAATATCTTAGTGCTTATATTAGTTCAGTCTAGTGATTACAGTAGTTTTTTTGTGATCGAAAACCGGACAATAGAGCGCGCCAATGACTCAAACGTAATTTTGGAAACTTATTTACAGCAGACAAAACGATATTTATTGATTGGTAGTATTAAGTAGATCCCTTGACTAATATCCAAGTAAATCGGGCGCAGAATTTCGATTTCTTTACATTTATAATGCTGGTCTTCAATGATAAATGAAAACAAGAAAATCTCATTATTTTGAATTGCTAGAAAAATGAAAGTTTACAGGATCGGTTCGAACACAACTCAGGTCATATGGTATTTTGACTCTTATTTAACCGACATAAAAATCATGAAACATGCTCTGTGTCACTTTTAATCAACTCGTTTTCTTACATTTGATATCATAAAACACTGGGATGAAATCTTTGTATCATCCAAAACTGGCTTCCACATGCAGTAGAGGTTGAATGTGTTTACTCAAGTGTTATCTACATTGTAAAGTTGTCAAGTCGTCAGAACGTTAATGTAACGATGTTTTGGCCAGAGACTAATGCTATTAATGATAATGGTTGGGGATTATTTCGGATGAGAAAGTGACCTCTAACATCAAATATATCAAAACGAGTTTATAAAAATTACAAATCATATGAAACGTTGGTAAGGTTATCTGAAAATGTATTAGTAAATGAAATAAATCGACTTCATCTTTTGAATCGATTTTCAACATTATATGAGGTCATCAACATCATCTGCAATCAAAATAAGATGCGTACTGAGCACACAAACATTTGGATGAAAAAAGGAAAACATCAGAGTGTTCTCACGAATAGAGTTATTGACTGGTTGGTGAGGTGATTCAGTGTGTTGACCCAGACGATCTGCAAGTCGATTGAAGAGCTCCTTGAAAGTACCTCGGACTTATGCCATTCTGATTTAAAATTGTCCTAGACGATCTGCAAGTCGATTGAAGAGCTCCTTGAAAGTACCTCGGACTTATGCCATTCTGATTTAAAATTGTCCTAGACGATCTGCAAGTCGATTGAAGAGCTCCTTGAAAGTACCTCGGACTTATGCCATTCTGATTTAATTGGATATACGAGTTGGCTTCTTTTCTAACTTAAAATCTTTACCACTTTAGACTAATGAAAAGAACGTTACTTTACCATCTGCTTTTTGATTGCTAACTTAAAAAACATAAGACCAATGAAAATAGCGTCACTTCCTTGTGTAAGTTAAAGAGCCACTCCGTGCGTGAGTTGTTGGAGTCATATATGCCAAACTTAATCAATGGTGTCATTTAATCGCGAAGTATCGACTGTTACCAAAAAGACACATCTTAAAGCTTATTGTTTTTTTACAGTGACAATATGAAGGTTAAACGTCGCAATTATGATCGAAAACCGGACAGTGGCGCGCGCCAAATAGTCAAACGTAATTTTGGAGACTTATCTAAAACAGGCAGGAGAGCAGTTAGGAGTTGATAGCGTTTGTTAGGTTATATAACTAGTATCCATGTATATAGGACGTAATATCTACACCTATGTGCATTTATAAGGCTGTTTTTAGATTTTCATGGAAAACCAGTATTTCTCATATATATGTCTTTTGGACATGAAAAGTTAGGATGTTTTGATTTTATATCACCACAGATGACATTTAGGTTCGTATCAAAGGTGAATAATATGTTATGAAAATCACGGAGTAGCTCTTTAATAATCTCTATAAGATCAAGAAAATGAAGTAGCAGTTTGGACAAATTTTGAAACGGTTTGGAATTTTTTAAAAAGAATTGTTTTCATTACTACCACTAACATATCCTAGTAGTGCAATGAATCTGTGTCAATATTGGTGTTGATAAAATGAAATGATAGTTTGAATGCTTTGTGTATTTATTTCTGTTATCCCTATTTAAAACAATCTTCAAAAGTTTACAAATGTCTTTGAATACTCCAAAATATCTCTTTTATGCTTTTGAAAAAAGAAGAACAATATTGTCATATTAAGAAAATACTTTTCTGTATATCATTAGTTCACATTCTTATGCACCGATAGGGTGTCTTCTGTACTAATAGGCCTGTGACCTTACATTATTTAAATAAAAGATTTGAAAAGATGTGAATGTCATTGTAAACAGATTTTTCTGATGTATATTTCAAAATCCATGCTCTGGTTTAGAATCCGTAACGGTCAGGACATTTTCCATACCTTTAATTAGAAGATAAATAGTTGCGTTTGTAAAATTTCCGGGATTCATTGTTATTCAACGCCCGCAAATTTGAGCGTCGGAGGTTTTAAACACTTAAATTTCCGGGCGTTGAATAACAATGAATCCCGGAAATTTTACAAACGTAACTATTTATCGATATTGTAACATGACCGTTAGTTATTAGAAGTTTAAGAGCGAACTCTGTTTTTTCGTACTTATTTTGTGTGGAAAGGACTTTGCGACTGTTCTATTTCTGTAAGAGGTGAGATAAGTTCTAACTAATGTGAATTCTCGGCATTATTTACGTTACAAACATCGTTGTGATATAAGCAAATAGTGGCATTCGTAGCAGCGGGACCTTACAATATACTTGTTTAATTCGAGACCGAAATCAACAATTAAAAAGCTCGTAGAAAAATATCGTAAAACCCCGAGTTCAAAAGTCTTAAACTAGCAGCCCTTCGTGTTTTATGCTCCCTGCTATGTTTTATTCAACAACGAGTTTTCTATTTCTTATATGAGATACCCTTAACAATTACTTGCTTTATACATAAAAACAGTTGAAAAATTATGGTATTTTTAACAAAAACATTTTGAAAATAATGATGCCTCCCGCCGTAGAACATTATTCGGACGAGTACATTTTCATGTATAGGATTGGGCGCTCCGATATAAATAGAATCAAATTTATTGAACATTCAATATGAATTTGAAAATACGTTGGGTCTTTAATCCGTGCTTTTCTTTCTCTGCAAACCCACACCTCTCCTTCTTTTGGTTTCGAATCGACAGACGCCGAGTCAGCCATGATGGACAATAGCCCCCTCAAGTTTGATCAATGGTTTTGGCCAATATAATAATAATAATAAATATAGTCGCAAGCGACGACGACAGGATTCAGCGCTGTAAAAGCACATTCAGTACAAACATAGTCATGTTAGCAATCAACCCTGAAAGTTTCATGAAGATTGGCTCACGCATTAGTCCACAGCAGCATGTTTTATGTGACCAAGTTTCGTAACCAAACTGCAATTATTGCAAAGAAGTTGATAATGCTAAAAAACATGACACATACGAATTTGTCATGATTTACCTTTTTGTTTGAATTGATATTACGCTTCTTTCAAAACAAGTTTCAAGTCTCTTAGTCAATTTTGAAAAAATACCCCATGTTAATTTTGAAAAAGGTATTTTTCCCGATTTTGATCGATTATTGTGAACGAAAATGACTGTTCGCGACCAATGTTTTTATTGATTTGTAAAGTGCCTATAGTGGTTTCACATTCCTGAGAAAATGGTGCAGTTGTGAGTCTAACTTTTTGAGTTATCGCCCCTTGAACATGCTCACATGTGCTAAGTCGCCCGACTTCGAAGGGTTGCTAAATAAAAAGTATTGAAGTTTGAGCAAAAATTTCACTAACTTTTTCTCCTCAGTACTTCAGCTAAAACATATGTAACTTTCAGCTCTGAGATGCTAGTATCTTCGGAGGAGAAGATTCTCAAAGGTGCGTGGGGTCCGGAAATTTCATAAAGTCAAAAAAAGTAATATGGCGGCGTAAGTATGCATGCTACGAAGTCGCCATGATTTACTTTTTTGCTCCAAATGCAATTGCCTATCGTTTAAAAAAAGTTTCAGGTCTCTAAGTGCATTTTGAAAAAAAATCCCATGTTAATTTTTGAAAATTTGAGTGGTACTGTGCCTTTAACGCTTAATCCGATTAAGCCCAAAAGCTTATTAGAACCCCTTCTCATGAAGTTCTACCAGACTGCGAAGTTTTTCTGTTGTAGCTGTAGCGGTTTGGGCTAAATCGCGTACACAAAATCGGTGGGGAAAAAAATAATAAAACACGCCAATAACAATAAGGATTCAGCAAAATTGCTGAATCCTTAATAACTAAAGATTTATATAGCGCCTTTACCAGCTGAGTACAGCTGCTCAAAAGCGCTTGTGGAGTCTGAGCTTGAACACATATATACATGTGGGAATGTCTAACAGTTTGGATAGGCTTCCTTGAACAAATGTGTCTTTATTGCAGATTTAAAGTCATCCAGTAGATGGATCGATCTGATGGTGTCTGGAAGTGAGTTCCATAGTGCCGGGCCTGCAGCTGCAAACCTTCGGCTGCCATATGTAGCAGATCTTGATGATGGCATATCAAGTAAATGTTGACTTGCTGATCGCAAAGCTCTGCCTGGGTGGTAATCTTTGATGAGGTACTGGAGATATGGTGGGGAAAGTTTGTGCTTTGACTTGAATACAATACCTTGTATTTGACTCTCTGCTCCACTTTCAACCAGTGTAGACGCATCAGAACAGGCGTGATTCTCTCTGATTTTCTAGTCCTTGTTGCTACTCTTGCTGCCGAGTTCTGGACCAGCTGCAGTTTTGAGATCATAGACCTGGGTATCCCGAACAGAAGTGCATTGCAATAGTCAAGATGCGAAAGTACACATGACTGAACCAAGCAAACAGCAGTGCTGGTATTGATGTACTTTCGTATCTGACTAATGTTACGGATGTTAGCAAAAGCTCTGCGACATATTTTGTTGATGTGAGATTCAGCTGATAGAGTAGATTCGAAGACAAATCCAAGGTTCCTCGCCTCCTGTGATGGCTGTATGACATCGTTTCCAATTTGACGTCATTTGTAACGTTACAACAAGAGGATATACTATATCATTATGATTCTTATAATTATCTTTGATTTGCAATCTGATAGTGAAATATGATTTTTAGATATACAATTGTATGGAATGTATTCATTTAGTAACTAAACTTCGACATTTTGAACTTAACCCATTTGTGCATACCGTCCCACGGGGTTTTTGAAACACCAGTTCTCACTTGTTTTTGAAGATAACGACTTACAGTAAAGTGTATTTTAAAGCTAAGGTATTTGTTTATTCAAAAAAATCAGAACGATTTCATAGATGTATCTACCCTTGAACAGTGCGGCGCCATCTATGGGTAGTTGTCAACTGGAAGTTCCATTGAGTTCAAGTTAAAACCAAAATTTAAATAAAGAAATAAGCTTTTATTTGACCTTATGAGGATACAATTCAAGTCTCTGTGGATAAATGACAACGTAATGTAAATTTTAGATATACATATTTCAATTATGAAGTAATAATTTGTAGTCCCACATGTGCACAGTCCCACACGTGCACATGTGGGACGGTATGCACGAAAGGGTGGGTTTTACAACAAATACTTCAACAAACATAGTGATTTATTCGATTGAGTTAAATTGCAATTAACGTGGTTACAAACTTTTATTGCAGATTAGTATGGTCAATAATATGTCTGTTTCCTTTTCTCCAAATCATAAGTAGTAAGAGAAGTAGTAAGATTCAGCTTGGCTTAGTGATCCCCTATAGCGATGTCTTGTCATGGTATCCTGCAGGCCGATGTGTTTGCCTTGAAACGTGTCAAATCATTGTTCCATAGTTTGATCAAGTGTTGTTTTTTGTTTTAAAAAAAAAAAAATTCATTATACAATTCTGCCTTTATATCATTCCTATTGTATACTGATTCCGATAGGCTGTGAGAGGATCCCCACTTGTGTAACAGGTCTGGGTACACTTGGGTTATCCACTTCAGTACGGGAGGTTCATGGTGGAGCAGGGCGTGTTCCAACTCTTGCTCACAGATCTACTGGAAAAAAATTAGAAACTGCTAGAGTGGAAACACAAATTTCATAATACATGTACATAGAGCATATTTCATATATAATTACATGCGACAGAGATTCATGACTATTACACAATCAACAAAGCATAAAGTTAATCTATCATGATAGAAAACAAGAAAAGGCAGCTTTTAAAGTAATTTTACAAACAAATATTGAGCATTTACTTATATACTCACCTACCTGCCCTTCAGCACTGATGTATTTTGTGCGAATTTGACATGAAAATTATCGGAGCTGCAGAAAGGTGATATGAATTAATGTCGCTACCCATTAAAAAAAAACTA
The DNA here is from genome assembly GCA_921293015.1 of Phorcus lineatus. Lineage (NCBI taxonomy): Eukaryota > Metazoa > Mollusca > Gastropoda > Trochida > Trochidae > Phorcus > Phorcus lineatus. The sequence goes on from OV121089.1 coordinate 16,520,039, forward strand.
CCCTTCCGTGCATACCATTTTATAAGAGGCTTAAAAAGTATGAAAAATTGTATTTGATAAATAATAGACTTTATTCCTTCTATTATGTCCCATAGAGATTCCGGAGCTTGGTGACAACATTTATACAACAGTACAACTTGAACTGCACACTGTTTATAAGCCAGTGAACTTTCACATTATGAAACCCACTTCTTAATGATAAATTCAGACTTAAATAGATATTCAAGGGAAACTTTAAATCCTTAATTACAATAAAGATAGAAAAGCAAAACAACTATATTGACCTTCTACACATGTAGCAGGCCCTGAGTCCCGCCCTCAGTAATCCGCATCACATATAGCTAGGTGTTATCAACGAAATTGTGCTTCCTAGATTGAGATAATACTCAGTAAACTCGTCACATCACTTTGTTAAAGCTGATCAGAAGGGAGCATATTACTTAAGGATGTTCGCTCCTCAGTCACAGTGACAAAACTCAAATAATCTTAAAATCATAATGTTCTTATATAATAAACCAAAATGAAGCGGCAATTTATCAATTTTGATGATTTCTGATTAAATATTCATCAAAATTAAGAAACGTGGTATTTTTCTTTTTTAAATAATTCACAATTTTGCTGACTCAGCAATTTTAATTGTAACTATCATTTGAACAAGTTCTATAATCTGTTTTTCTCAGAAAGTAGATGTTGTTGAATGAATATGAATTGTACGTATGCGTTCAGGTATATTTTTAGATAATGAGTGGGAGAAAGCATGTTTTTAGTACAAAAATAGCTTGAATGATGATAATTTAATTGAAATGTTTGAATACATGATGTGCCTTAGCGGCTAAAAACCCCACACTACCATATATATTTTATACTTTTTTCTTGGAGAAAATTATGTTAACTCAAACATGTTTTCATATTAAAAAAAGTTTAATACCAAAAAGGTAATCATTTCCCTCTGACTGATATAGGGATCTTTGTCTTAAAATATCTCGAAAAAATCCACACCAACCCCCATTTTTTGGGTTGATATTTCAAGTAAATACACTAAACTTTTGAAAAAAAAACAAGTTAGAAAAAAGTTTAATACTTTAAATTTGAGGAACGGACATCCTTAAATTCAAAATCTGAGTTTTTATCAAATTTTGAGAGTATAAAAAATCAATATGTTTAATTTTCCTTGCACCAATACTGAAATAATGTTACTATCTTATCCAATTTATTCAATCACAAATGATTGCCAACAAGTCTTGTAAATGCAGATAATGTGTTATTTCCAACCCGCAACTAACTGAATTAATCACAAGTTCGTTTGACGGCAGCTGGTGTTCGTTTGACGTAAAGATCATGTTCCGAACGAATAATTTCCGAGCTACCAATACCATTCCCCGCCGAACATTCTATTCACCTTAAGCCAAGAAAGGAGGAAATGGTTCAAATAATATTGTCCGAACATTTAACTCCATCGAAATTTTAAAATGTCATGTAGATGAGTATGTTATGCAAAGTATAAACCTATTTCATTGTATCCATCGTGTTACCATATTTACATTTAGTCTTACAGAATAAGTTGTCCAGTAAGTAGATTATAAGGTTGGAGTTCAGAGATCGTCACCTGAAAAAATCAGGGCAAGAAGTAACATCAAAACATGTCTGAAACTGGCGAGCAAACGTTGACAACACTCATGTCGCCATCAGGATATACCTCGGTGCCATATGGACTTACAATCATAACGTTTTCATCCTTATTTTTTTACTTGTTTGGTAAAATTTCAACAGGTGTTTGGGTAAACCTTGTGAGTGATGTCGATAAAGGCGTAACATGGAAATTGAAAAACACAGTAGTATCGTTCTGTCACGCTTGTATAAGTGGAACTTGGGCACTGTTATGGTGAGTATCAATCATATATCTAACTCTCCTTGTTACTAAAATTGATTTAAGTTGTATTAACGACATTATAGGGTAGAATAAAGAATCATGAATCATGTGATTTTCTCTCGATATTTCAGTTTCTACGAGACGCCAAAAATAGCTGAAGATATGATTTCAACGTATTCGCCATTTTCCTACACGTTGATATCATTTTCCGTTGGTAAGTTGCTGTAAAACTAAATTTATGTTTGGTTTGGATTGCATTTGACATGGTGACCTAGTTTCTAATGTTATATAAGATCACGTGACGCACCGATCAACAGGTGACTGGCCAATCAGAGGCTCATTATCGTGTTACAAAACTCTTTGTATTACAAAGTTGTCTGAATACAACAAATTACCTTATATTATCTATGTAGAATAGCGGAATAGAATGTAAAGGTCAGGCTAAAGCTATTTCCTTGTTATTCATTACATTAGCTTCCTGTCACAGAAAACTTTATTTAAAACTGCAAATACTAAAGCTATAATGTGATTTCAAGTAATGTCATGTGATATATTTCTGAAACAAAATTATTATTTGATATTACTGTTCATCATCTAATGGAGGGTGTTAGCAGTGCAATAAAGCAATCGGATAAACTTGGTATCCAAATCTGTTAAACATGCAAATTAGTTCAAAAGACAAACTTCTTTTGCAAAACTCCATGCATAGATTTCATGCGATTTCTAAAATGGTTACTATCATTGATAACGTCATCGCAAGTTTACAGAATTTTTTCTATTGACTATTGAGCGTAGACGCAGGCCAGCAGCGTAAAATTTGTTCAAACAATAATGTGTTTCAAAGAACCATCAACATGCAGCAATTTTGTTATTCTCAAAATATTTTGATTAAGAAAGATTAAGAGATAAGAAATCATTTACCACCATTGTGATGAAATTACAATCAAAATGTAAAAAAAAATGTCATTGCATGGTTTATGATAAAAGTTACTCGTTTGCAGAACTTAAACGACCACAGAGGCTTCGGTTTTGAATTTATTCTGGTTTCTTCACGATGAAAAAACAAAAATAAGGTTGCTGCCTTAGTAGATATTTCAGAGTGACATCATCTCTTATTCAACTTCCATTACAAAGGGGAAGTCACTAATGTACAATCTTTTTTATGTTTTTATGTTCCATTTTTAAACTGTTGTACACAAAGAACATTTCCATTTATTTGTATAAAATATGTATGCATGTTGTCATGCAACTATCAACAAATTCAAACCTTGAGTAAACACAAGTATTATAAGGCAAAGATAAATATATTATCCTTTAACTGTAGAGGCCTTAATGGTATGTTAAAGAGAAAACAAGTATTTAGATTTTTAGAAAGGAAAAAAGCTCAGATTTATTGTCTCTGGGATATGCATTTTACAGCAGACCAAGAACAAATATTAAACAACAATGGGGCTATAAAGAATGCTACATAGAAGCAACTCAAGAGGTATAGCAATTTTGTTTACTAATAAAACTTATATGGACCAAATAATAATAAACCTGAGTTCATTAACAAAATTACGGAAGTTGCTGAAAGTCTTGAAGGAGAGAAAATTATTATGCGCAGAGATTGGAAAGTCGTGATTGATCCTGATAAAGACACACATAAGTATAAAAACACAAATAATCCAAATGCTTGACAGGAGTTGCTACATACAATAGATATTCTCGATCTAAAAGATCCATGGCGAGAAATACACCCTTCCTCAAGAAGATTCACCTGGCGGCAACCTACACCTCTGAAACAAGCACGGTTAGATTATTTCTAAGTTACACATGTTACTCTGCAGTGTATAACTGATACTGACATTATTCCTAGTATTAATTCTGATCACTCCATAATATCACTTACTATATCATTAAGAGAACCACAGAGAGGTAAAGGCTTTTGGAAATTCAACAATTCACTTTTAAAAGATAAAGAATATGTAGAACTTATTAAAAAAAAACAAAAAAAACTATAGACAAATATAAAGACTTCAATAGTGAAGAGGGAAGAGATTGTGTATTAAATGATCAGTTGATATGGGAAATATTACTGCTAAATATAAGGGGAGCTTCAATCTATTAGTCATCAACCAAGAAAAAGAAAACTTTGGCTGTTGAAACTAGATTAATTGATAAATAGAGAAAATTTTCTTGATAAAACAACATCAAAACTTGAAAACAAAGATGGAATTTTATTAAATGCTCAAGACAATATCTTACAAGAAGTGAGAAACTACTACAAACTACAAAAATCTGTACACTAGTGAAGGCTGTACACAGATTAACTTAACAGAGCATTTCAGGGCAATGCTAATTCCTAAGCTTCATGATATTACATCTGACTCTCTAGAATTAAGCCAAATTAAACTATGATGAAGTATTATATCACTTCTTTCTCAATTTGGGGATGACACTATATTAACATTAGATGGATCAAAAAGAGCTTTTTTTGCAAGATTTTCTGGACTTAAAATTAATGCTGAAAATATTTCTGACAAAAATACCCTATTTCTAGCAGACTCTCAATATATTAAACAGTACACTGCTCCTGTCATTGACAATACGTTTTTGAAAGAAGTACCTTTTTTTGGTAAGTTTATTTTGAATGTTGTGAAAATGAGGAAAAAATGAAGAGACTATGTCAAATCTATTTGGTACAACAATGACATTAGAATTGGGAGTGAGCCTATATTTATCAAACTATGGCATCTGAAAGGGGTTACATATTTTGATGACATGGTTGACAATGAATGACATGTTTATGAATATGTTGAATTCATGAATAGATTTCTTGACTTATGAGGGAATTAAACCATCAGTGTCATCTGTTCTGCGCAGCTGCAAATGTCATGAAAAATGTCTTTTTGGACCAATGACCAATTCTTGCTTTTAATTTGTCAAAATTAAACAATCAACAAGGTTGTTCAGCATTCTATTTGACTTTATTAAACCCAAAGTTTACAAAAATAAAAACATTTGTTAAATGGGGAGAACATTTGCATAAACAATATACAAAAACTGAATGGATAAATTTAATGGTAAAAAGATGTACACAAAGTAGTGAATTGTAATGGTTTCAATTCAAAATCACAATATATTGACAACAAATAAGCTTTTATTCAAGATCTGATATGTAGAATATCCCACATGTTCTTTATGCAACAATTTAATGTAACCATTTCACATGAATTGTATGACAGCCATTTTGTGAAAATCATATGGAGACAACTGTCATATTGGCTTTCAAAAAACATTGAAGGAAAAATTGATTTGAATGAAGAAAATAGATCTTTGGTTTTAAAGGTGTAAATAACAATCCTTTGAATGTTATCATTCTTAAAACTGAACAACTGCTCTACAGTTGCAATGCAAAAAAAGTAAAACCTAATTTTATTCCCAAGTAGCAGGAATTATTTAGATATTATCAAACCACAAAGTATGTTGCATTTTCAAATTGCAACTATAGCAAACTATGCTCTCTCCACATGCTTTTGAAAAGTTCATAATATTTTACTTTAGTTATGTGTATTTGATGAAAATTGATCTGAAATGTTTGTATTCAACTGTACGTAGCTTACAAGCCAGCATACTCTGAACTGTAAATGGAAATGTAACTTAAAATGGAAATAAAAAAACAAACAAAAAACAAAAAAACAACCAACATGCAGCAATTGAACCACCATGAACCACAACGAGTTTGATACTGCCCTGTATAATATGAATCGCTTTGACAGACTGTTAATTACTGACCTCTTAAACTAATAATTGACAATATTTTTGTGATTACATACATTGTCAAGTATAGTAATAACAACCCAAACAACTCCACCTTCGCAAATAATAGCTGTTTACTCTAAGGATATGATAATCACAAAGCTGTCCTTGCGGGACAATCATGACAACACAACTTCCTAAGAATGTAGTTAAAGTAACTTCCCCTGTTGTAAAGACATTTTGACAACTGATTCATGAACATTTCGGATTATTACAGAACCATGAATTAACTAAACTAATTGCTTATGAACTGGAAATGTCTAATAAAATGTCGAACATTTTTCAAGAGACAAATATTTCATTTTAAAAAGAGTTTTATGAAGGGATATTTCCTTGCATTGCCACAACCATATATTGCATTGGCAAGATCTAGGTCACTGCTCTAGAGGAAGGAATCAGTTATGTTTTTCAAATTTTTTTTTGTCAAAATGACATAAATAGATTATCAACCTCGCGTGTTTCCGTATAATTGATATATATATAGAAAATGAAAAATATGTATAATGCTCTCCAAACGCTCTAATTATAAAACTTTATTCCTGATATATGATATTAATGCTACGGAAACACTCAAGGTTTGTTAATCTCTATAATATATACCTGTCCTGTTATAGATATGAGACCATTTCTCAAACTAGTTGAAACATTTTACTAAATTACTAATCATTAAATTAAAAATGCTTTTAGATTTTAAAATATGACAACAAATAGTGCGTTTGTTTTTAGAAATCATAAAAGAGGTAATAAATACTTTGAAATCTGAGTTGCTCAGAATGAACAATATCATTGTTTTAGTGCTGAAAAGCGCATGGTCCTTATTGCAGCAGGTTTGTGTATTGATTGTTGTGGTTGTTGTGACTTTGTTATGGAACATAATAGTTGTAAAGCTGTCCGAATATACAATACATGGAGGGTACAGATACACACTCACAACAAATGAAGCTAAGTAAATGCATCCTAGCATAATCATGAAGTAAATTGTTTCCTGTGCAAATCATTAAAGTTTGTAAGATATAATATGGAGATTAAATTTTTTAAAAATTTAGTAATTGCAAATAACTCCAAATTCATCAAATTCCTAACAAACCATTGATTGTTTTATTAAACGGTAGCGTTCTCACATATCAAATGTCAGTGATAAACAAAATATTGTTACTATCATCTTGCATTCCTAATTTTTCCTTGTCTCTGATGAGTAAATTGCAGAATGTTTCAGGTTTGAAAGCATGTCAGTTAGATTTCTTGTTAAGGAATATTTTCAACCGATTGAATAATTCAGAATATGATTTAAGATCAAGGCTTCAGACATTCGGTTAATGTTTTAGAATGACAGATATTTTCTTCATCAGAATACGATTGTAATGACATGAAGTGTATTCCAAATAAATTCTATATTGGAGAATATGTTTGTTTAAAAATGTAGAAATACATATGATGATGGAAGTTTGAGAATGATCTACACAAACAGATTCAAAGATGCTTGTAAATTATCCACCTTAAGGTTGTAACTGAAAAACCTTATTAAAAATAACCCTTGTCAGATACCTTTTGATGATATTCTTAATTTTGGAGTTAAATTTGAAGATAGAAAATCCTTCTATGGCAAGATGTATTGAAGGCTTGGAAGTTATTCCGAAAAAAAACATTATGTTGATCCTTATACTTATATAATATTTTACCCCAACCTTTTTGGTTTAATCACAATTTTAAAAATACATTTCATTTTGTAAAAGATTGGGCAAATAAAGTAATAATGACACCATGACATATGTGGTGAAAACGGTTTACTATCAATAGAATCTTTTAAAGAAAAATACTGCATCAAAGGTACATTTACTGATCATAATTACTTACTATATAGATTGCCTAACTCATGGAAACATACCCTTACCCACTCTTCTATAGAAATGAATACCAGATGCATAATTGTTACTGAGTGCCAGTTGAATTTAATGAAAACATCCAAAGACTCTAGACTTTTCGGTGACATACTATATAATCTCAACAGACAAATATCCTAACATCTGTAGCAAATGGCAACTTACATTTCTTGAAACTACATTTGATTGGAAAAACACATTTACAAGATATATGAAGACAATAAAAGACACTAAATTACTAGATTTTCAATAGAGATTTCTTCATTGTACCATATACACTAAAAGAGAATTGATCAGAATGAAAAAGGTTAATGATAGCTTATTTTGCTTTTGTAAGAATGCTGATGAGAGTGTTTGTCATGTATACTGGGAATGTGAGGAGACACAAATCTTTTGGAATAATCTACAAGTTTGGCTTAATAATTAATTTCCAACTCCAGTGATATTTTCTAAACTTTTAATCTTGTTTGGTACTCAACACCAAAACAAATTAATTAATCACATCATTATTTCTGCTAAAAGATATATTTATCTCAGCAATATCAAAAACATCACTAAACTTAAGCATCTAGAATCTATTTAAAAACTTTGAGATAAATCTTTTTGTGGAAAATTTTATTGCAACCTAAAACAATAAAAATCATGATTTTGATAATAAATGGTGTCTAGTCTCTCCAGTTCTTGAATGAACAATTTTTGTTCATATTTAAATACCTGTTGTACGTTTTATTCTATGTTCTATTCAACATTGCTTATGTATTCTACATTGCTTGTATATATATATATATACATTGGGAACTAATAAAAAAATCCAAATATGATTTTAATTGGTTTTTTTTAACTGTTTAGTCTAGGCAAGGACAAATTGAAAGTTGGATCAATATTTTGGTTTACATTGACAATTGCTATGTGAGAAGTCAAACTTTTCTCAAGACAATTGTCAGTGTTTTCAAATTTGTGTCACTAATCAACATTTAAGTTCGTTTTACCTTATCAAAAAAGTCATGTACATATATATTCAAAATTGCTAAGGCATCAATCAAATTACAAGCTAACACTCATCCTCATATAAGGTTAAATTTTGGGTGAGTGCGTATCTTTTCCCTCTGCGTATCTTTGTTCGACTCGGCTGAAAACTCATAAATATTTGTTGGGACGCAACGCAGCTTATCATACTCGCGTCTAACATACTGTATTTCTTGAAATAAGGAACCCAGTTCAGAATCACCAACGACGTGTTACACTTTGCCCTCAGCCACTTAAGCACTAGTTTCATATAAATGATATGGAGTAATCATTTGATGTAACCTTGTTGTTCCCCTCCGCAACACAGAACGGGGACATTGTATATGGCAGGATCTGTCTGGACATACAGCTTCCTATTTGGATTCTTGATAACACAATAACTCATAACACTCAGAAACATCAAATAGTGTTGAAACCTGCAGGAGAATATGAACACACCGTTTTATAAGGATACCCATCACCATATTTTCAGGGTCATCATGACACTTAGACCGCTATTTAAGAATCTTGTTTAAAAAAATTATATCTAATGAACAACTGCACCATATGTCTACAAATTCGCTGAAGGCATACATAAGGTCACCATGGCACTTTGACTGCTTTTCAAATGCTCGTAATATTTCAGCGCAGTACCACCCATGGTTTGCTAGTTCAAGCCAATGCTCGCAGGTTTTACCACAATACATAGCCATAATAGTGTTGCAGGCTTTCTCCCTGCAATAATACTAGCAGCCGCAATATAAGTGAAATTATCTTGAAAGCGGCCATAAACCTCAACTAACCTCACCTCACCTATAACGTAATATCTGATGAACGTTTAATGTGTCCAAACTGAGTGAAGACTGAAGTATATACCAGAGAACAGCTGTCTTATCATTCATCCTCCATTGTCCATAGTAAACATTCTGATATTTCTCATCTATAATCTAGATCCAATGTAGGCTTAACCTCATAATTAATTACCTCCCTTTGCTGGCCCTGCAGTCTTTCATTAGACAATCAAATTCACCTTGATCATAAATTAAAATACACTTCGACATCATGATGAACCAGCACTTAATACTTACATATTATATAGGTTGCGATGGGCATTCTGTTTTCATTCTGGAAGTTTCAAAATATTGACTTTAATGAAATTTTAATTCATCATGTTTAAGGCTTTCCTCTTCACATGGGTCTAACCACAGCCACATGTATACACATACTGCATGTTTTGATGTAAGATCAACTAGCCAAACATGATACCTCTGGCAAAAGCATTTGGTATCAGTAGCTGTGATTAATTATGTGAATGCCTCGCTAATGACAAGGATTTGTCTTTACTAAACTGGTGTCAGAACATGCACTATGTGTGCGGTCAGTCCATGTGAAGAGGAAAGCCTTGGCTTCAATAATTGACTAGATATTCTGTTATAGACTGTTTAAGGCTAGTAGCCTGTCAAGGTTTATTCCTATTGATAAAAATTTTTCTCAGTAACTAAGTAACTTGGAAAGGTTTGACACAAATGTATTTAGCAGTGTTTACTTCCAATGTAGTATTCTTGACATATCTGTAAACACAACCTTTATATGAAGATTTGTTTTGTTTTGCAGGCTATTTTCTCTACGATGTGATTGATATGCTTCTCTACCAAAGAACAAGACAGACATATGAACTTATTGGACACCACTTTGTTGTGAGTATGAGATGTAGTTTGTAGTTTTTGTGGGCTTTATTATGTTTATGAACTAGGACATTTTCAAACAAGAATTTTATTTATACCTCTGATATACCACTAACTTCAAAACCACCCATCATCAGAAAAACATTATCTAAAATGAAATTTTCCAATTTTAATTTTGTTTAAATAAATGACACTAAAGACTTTGAAAAAACATTGACAAAAAAATGCATATTTTCGTCTGCCAAACAACTGCAAAGCTACTACAAAGCAGAAAGATTGTTCACGATCACAGAACATATCTTCATCGTTAAGTAAGTGTTCTATCAACCATTCCTGAAACAATTCTTTAATTGTCATCGTGAACACTAATCAGCCATGCCATGTCATGAAAATGGTAGAATAAATACTAGTTTGCTTTTCAATACCATATATTTAAGCTTGAATTGCTACAGCCCTGTTTAAATGTTATTATGAATTGCTGAGCGTAGTCAGAACTATTGTTGACAATTCTGTGTGACCTACACACTCTTCTGCTTCTTGACAAACTAATCTATAAAGAGATTTTCCCAGTTTCACGTTGTCATGGCAACACTGTTGTCCTGGAATACTGCTAAATTACAGCATCAAGAGAGAAGGGTTAGTAATGATTCAAGTAAAGAAAACAATGCAATCTGACAGACACACCCACTTTCATTCGGCTTTGCTTTATCAATAAGGGCATTTAGAAATTGAGGAATTAGTCATGGGCTATTTTTCTATGTCTTTGTCATCAGGTTAATGGTGATTTGTTTGTTGTTTAAAAGATATTTTCTAAATGAGAAAAGGATAGGGTGTACTCTTGAAAACGAAATTGATACAAACTCTTGGCATCTCTATAACCGCATCCCTTTTCGCTGTTCAAAAGATACAAATCTTCAATGGTTTCAATACAAACTTCTTCATCATTTTTTAGCAACAAACAACAGGCTTTTTAAGATGCAATACATTGATACTAACTTATGCAGCTATTGTTCGGGTTCTTTAGAAACTATTACCCACCTATTCTATGACTGTAGCAAAGTTACTCCTATTTGGCAAAAACTTGAAAACTGGTTAAATGACAAAATGGATGTAGATTTACACTTCACGAAAGAAAGGATTCTATTCGGATTCCACTGTAAAAACAATGACCCACTCAACGTGATTCTCATCCTTTTTAAAAACATTATTTTTAAACATAAGATCTCTTCAAATATGCCAAAGTTTCAGTTTTTGTTAGAGGAGCTTAACAAGTACTATCAATTGACAAAATATTCTGCTATTATAAGTTCGAAAATCGACGTCTTCTACAAATTCTGGTCGACATGCCATGTCCTGTTTAATGATTGATGTATTCTGTATATTGTGCGCATGTAGACATTGCCATGTATCGGTGTCATACTATTTGTAAAAATGGGAAAAAAATAAAAATAAAAAAAAAATAAAAAAAGAATGTCCTCTTCCAAGATTTCACACAGTGAAAGTTTTGAAAAAATGATTTTGCTTAAACTTTTTAAGCAGATTAAGCAGTGATAACCAAACACCATCTAAAATATTTATTGTATTTAAGAATAATATTTGAATATATATTTGTACTTGTCATTGATCAATAACTTCATTGCTGTTTGATATCTAACAGGGACACACAAAAGATATCCATATCTCACTCATGGACACATTGTAATTATTGTATACCTGAATTCAGTATAGCATATATCTTGGTAACATACAGAATTAAACAGTACTGAATACCATAGAAAAGTATAGCACAGTAAACTTTACTGTATTGTTTATTGCTTGCAGTTAAGTATAATACCATTCTGTCCAATATGGAACAGTATACTAGTATGGTTGACTACAGTATTATCCAGTATGCAATGTATGGTACAGTACAGAAGTACAAATGTAGTAAAAAACAATTAAGAAAGGTAATTTCTACAGCGTTAGAAATTATAACAAGTACTGAATGCCAATCCTAGTTGAATAAATGCTTGGCTTGTAAAAAGTAATGACTGGATATTCAAGGGACTAGATATATTTAAAGGCGGAAAGACCATGTTCATGTTGGGATGCGCTGTGGCCAAAAGCATAAGAGTGTAACAAGCAGGCTTTGTGCAGATCCTGGCGTGCTACCTGGTGGCAATCACACGGCACCTGTACGTGGGGTACGCAGTGGTGGGGCTGCTGGTGGAGGTCAACAGCATCTTCCTCCACCTGCGCATCATCCTGCAGCTGACTGGCTTCTCCAAGGACAACAGCTTCTACAGGCTCAACAGTCTCATCAACCTGGGTGAGCACTGCGTAACTCACACCACGCCATGACATAGGCTTCCTCATAAACCAGACCTGAAATAGTTACAATTAAAATGGCAAATTTGAAATTACCTCAATGTTTCTTCATAGGGTTACATAACTGCTAACAGTTATCACTATATGAACTGTTTATCCTTCATCAATTGTATCACTGCCAACTTATTAACTTGCATTTGCCAATTTTCGTATTGTATAATCTTGTAATTGGGGGTATGTTGAAGGCTACAAGGTTTTTAAAATGTGCTTCTGTTCATAATGTATAGGGCTTAAAATCGGGGCTTAATATCTAAGTAAAAATTTCATATATGTGAGAGATTAAATGGTTTCATGGTGTGCTGTAGGTACCTTCATCGTGTTCCGCATCAGCCTGCTGGCGTGGATGACGCGGTGGATTGTGATCAACCGGGACCATGTGCCTCTGGTGTTCTTCTCCATGGGCAGTATCGGGCTAGCCATCATGACGCTGATGAACATAATCCTGTTCTACCGTCTCCTCAAGAGTGACTTCATCAGGAAAAAGGAACTGAAGTCCAAACACACTGACTGATTTTCAGTGTCCCAGTGTCCGAGACGATCCACCATGTCAGACTTACATTCCCAGGATTACTCTTGCAAATCATTGTGATTTTATGGTTTATATCTTTATATGCAGAATTGTGTATTTAAAATGTATTCTTCCTTCAAGTGTTGGCACATTGTTACTGTTAGTTGACTGATGTCTTAATCATGAATGTTACTAGTATTTTGATTGACAGAAGATTCAAAATGAGAATGAAGAAACAAGAGAGTGTGGCCTTTTGTGAAAATCTTTTGTACAATGATGGCTAGATTTTAGATAACTCTTATATTGTTTGAAATGTTTCCTAGAAGAAGTCACTCTTTATAAAACAAATTGTGTTTTCAATAAGAATTGGGATGATTTTTGTTATATAGATGTGTGTATTGAACTGTTGTTTGGTTCTGAAGCCATCAAGAGTTACTTCCCTTTGTCATCCAGCAGTCTTCATGCTGCAAGGTGCTACATTCTACAGATCAGCAGAGGTTTTATCTGGCATGAAACTTTAACCCCCTCTTAGGTTCTGTACAAGAAAACCATTCCAAGATATACACAGTGACACCATCAAGAGAACTTTTCAATATTGCCCTCCTCGCTTTAATAATCAGAAGTGACCGAGATTTCTGATTTGTAACTTGTCAAGCAACTGTGATTATATTTGATTCACTTTCATGTTAATAACATTTTGATCAAAACTCATCGTTTTCATGATTCACAATGACAACACACTGACCGGAGGAGTGTATATTTTTGTGGAATGCAGATATATATACATGACAGAGTTGTTTGAATTAACATTGCTTTATCATAATTTATTTCTAATAATTGATTTATAGATATTCTATGGAGTTGTAAGAATTACTGTGTTCCAAGTACCAGTAATCAAGGATCCCAATCTACATTTGATTCCAATCTTCAGGCTGTTTTATCAGCATCCAACTTCTTGTGAAGGTATCGCTCTCCTGAACACTTCATAGAAACTTACGTCATAATAGAAGTGACCATATCACCCACTGTACTGCTCAATATTTCTCTTTTAAAATAGTCAAGTTGCTGACACTATTTATTTGCTTTCTTTTTATCAGATTCTAATTTTCTGTATTATTCAAGCATTCTAACACTTTGTGATGATGATGATGATGATGATGATGATGATACAAGACTGACTGATGTTTCGCTCCACAAGTGTAAGCACCATAGCCACTCGCAACTGGAGGTGAGGTATGCTATATGTTCTATTCTCACTTGTACTCGCTTCATGAAAGTTGTTTGCAAGTATGCTAGTTACCAGTGAACCTCCCCTTTCAAAATTCATGTATCCGCCACCGAATGGGAAGTGGAATCTAGTGATTATCTTTAATTCTATTTTGAAACCATTTGAATAACATGATCAGATCATATTTATGTTTAGGTGATTGTTTTTAACTTACCGTATTCCTATTCACAACAGTAACATATATGTTGATGTACAGTATGACATTTGTTGTGTATCAACTAAAACTCAAAGAGAAAAGTTCTGAAACACAAAGTTTAGTTCTTGCTTTCAAAGTAGCCAGACAAGTGTATTTCTAGCTTCTTGAACATGCTCAACTTGTATAGTCGGAATTTGGTGTTGATGAACTGTCTACTTCAGCAGATCTTCGCGCTGATGATCATTTCTTTCAGTGATATTCAGGGCTTGAGGCACATATATGTAGTTTGTTATACAAATAGACATTCATTTTGAGTTTTCAGAGTTTAATAAAAACTATTTGATTCTTTTCAGTTACTTTGATGAATGTACTGTGTAGCTGTTTACAGGCCTATTGATGTATCGAGAACCTTGTGAGCTAGTGATGCATATCTTGCCTCACATACCAGTATTCACCTGATTTGCTTGTAAACCTTCAGAGTGTTTTCAGGAAATGGTCTTCTGTATCTAATATTTATATTTTATTTTCAAAAGTTGCATTTCTTGGCCCACTATTGTAAGTGTATGATGTTTAGGATGTGATTGTGAGCATGTGGTGATATTATTGACAGCATATTTTTGTGTAACAATATTTTGCTAGTAAGTGAAAGTTTCTTGTGAAAGATAAATGATAAAACCTAGTTTCAGGGTTCATGATTTTTGTTTTGTTTTGTGTCTGGTTATTTCAATTGAATGTTTGTACAGAATATATGTTTTGTTTGATGATTGAAATATTCAAATTTAATCTTTCTAAATTTGTGTTCGATTATGAATTGATATGATATATATATATATATGTATATATAATTGACACTCTTTCTGTTTATGTATAAATTCGAAGAAACAATGTACTATCATAAGTTATATTCCAAATATTACCTCAAAAATCATTAGACTTTCACTGATGACAATGTTAGTCATATTGTAAGTACAATGACTTTTATCAGCCTCCTTATCAACACTATAATGAAAACTAGTCCATGGCAACTATCTTGCCTTGTGGAGTTTCCTCCAGATGAAACCTACTCTGTTGACTGAGATTATCAATCAATATCCATGTCTAGAACATTAGTCTCCATTTGAACAGCGGTGATCAAACATTTAGAAGTGTTTTATGCGAGTAAATTTACATATTATGTATATACATTCTACAAATTCTACTGTACTGTTTCGAGACAGAAGTAAGGTGGAGTGTACTAACACTACCTATACTAATTGAGACTAACCAGATTTTAACTCCTATCGTACCATTTGCCACCACCAGAAGCTTGACCTTAACTCTGTCATTTATGTGTTGATGTTTCAACATTTCAATATTATACAGCCATTTGTGTCTGTTCATGATAATCAAAGCATAATATTCAGATTATATTTTTCTATTTGTCTAAGTTGAATGAGGTCTGTGTCTACAATCATAATTTGAACTCATCAGTGTAGTAAAGCTTATGGCATCAGTGGACTTCAGAAGTCTGTCTTTTGTCTGTTCACTTTAGGACCTTTTTAACCCTCAAGCTGAAATAGTGTGAAAGATACCTAACTCCTACTGGATTGAAAATTGTAAATGAGCTGTGAGAAGTTGCTATAACAAAGAACAGGTCTACCAAAGAAAAAATCTAATCGCAACGGAAAGCAGCGAAACCACCACATTTACATCAAAGCTGCAAAATAGCATCATTCAAGCAATGTTCAGCATTTTAAACATGCGATAGCCATAATGAAACACTCGATATGCAACACTGTCACTGTGCAAGCACAGTTACCTAAGTAGGTCAGACCAAACCGCTGCCAGCACATTTTCTGTCAATCTATCGTTTAACATAGCACTCTGTTGTGAGTAAAAGAATAATAGTGAAATTGAGAATTGAGCTGTAAAGATAATTTGAATACGAGTTTTAGAAGAAATAGCATTTCATGATCACATGAGCGAGATATCGCTTTGAGTGTCCAATCATGGTTACTGCGTGTCTCCAGTGACAGTCTTGCACATTGAGTGTTTCATTTTACGCTGTCGCTTGTTTAAAGTGCTGGTCGTCGCTTGAATGATGCTATTTTGCAACTTTTTGATGTGAATTGATATATTGTGATGCGATTTCGTCTGTAAATGTGGTCGTTGATGCTTTCCCTTACGATTCAATTTTTTCTTTGGTAGGCCTGAAGAAGATAGCACAATTTGATCTTACCTGCAGAGAAAGCTTCCGCTGAGCTGGTGTGAGTCAGAGTATTGGTGTCAAGACTTAACTCAGCTGTGTGTTGTTGCTTCAAGTTCACCTTCAAGGTGTGGCATGGAGGTGAATGAGGAGGTATTGTTAGGGAGGGGTGGAATGCATCTCCAGCTCAGCCAGGGGGTAAGTGTAGGGGGAATGGAATAACCAAATTAGTTTTAAATTGTTAACTTCCAGACTGTCAAAACTTAACCTTACTTGATTTGTAGGTCTTCAAGATTAAAGATGATCAATCATACAATATGTGATGAGCTGCAAAGCCAATGGCTCTATTTTTCTAGTCTATATCATTCAAGCTGATTTTGTGAGTTACGTTCTTTTATGTTGTATCATGTACACTTATCAGGCACAATATAGAACTGACGCTACCAAAGTTCTTATCATTTATGTAAAAGTGAGATAGCTTGTAAGTAATTCATAATCTATTCATTACCACTGTAATGAAGAAACCATGCACTTCAATACTGTAAATCTTCCAAGGTATCTAATCTTTTAAAAGAATACTTGGACACCAATGAGCAGACTCAAGCAAGATGACCACTCCAGTGTGTTCACCAAATGGCAAGCTTGATATCATTCTTGCTATACAGCCTATACTTTTTAGCTCATCAGGTCTGAAAGACCCGATGGGCTTATGGCATGGCAAGGCGTCCGGCGTCCGTCCATCCGTCCGTCCATCCGTCCGTAAACTTTTCACTTTTTCGACTTCTTCTCCAGAACCAATGACTCTAGAGAGCTGAAATTTTATGTGCATACTCCTTGGCAAATGGGGATTCTAAATTGTAGATTTCGTGACCCCATGACCCCAAATGGGGTCACAAGGGTCAAAACCTTAAAAATCTATTTTAATCTTCTTCTCCAGTTCCAAAAGGTCCAGAGAGCTGAAAAGTTGTGTGTAGACTCCTTGGGCACTGGAGATTCTAAATTGTAGATTTTGTGACCCCATGACCCCAAATGAGGTCACAGGGGTCAAAACATGAAAAACCTATTTTCATCTTCTTCTCCAGTTCCAAAAGGTGAAGAGAGCTGAATAGTTGTGTGTAGACTCCTTGGGCACTGGAGATTCTAAATTGTAGGTTTGGTGACCCCATGACCCCAAATGGGGTCACAGGGGTCAAAACCTAAAAAACCTAATTTCATCTTTTTCCCTAGTTCCAAAAGGTCTAGAGAGCTGAAAAGGTGTGTGTAGACTCCTTGGCCAACGGGGATTCTAAATTGTAGGTTTGGTGACCCCATGACCCCAAATGGGGTCACAGGGGTCAAAACCTAAAAAACCTAATTTCATCTTCTTCTCCAGTTCCAAAAGGTCTAGATAGCTGAAAAGGTGTGTGTAGACTCCTTGGGCACTGGAGATTCTAAATTGTAGATTTTGTGACCCCATGACCCCAAATGAGGTCACAGGGGCCAAAACATGAAAAACCTAATTTCATCTTCTTCTCCAGTTCCAAAGGGTCTAGAGAGCTGAAAAGGTGTGTGTAGACTCCTTGGCCAACGGGGATTCTAAATTGTAGGTTTGGTGACCCCATGACGCCAAATGGGGTCACAGGGGTCAAAACCTAAAAAACCTAATTTCATCTTTTTCCCTAGTTCCAAAAGGTCTAGAGTGCTGAAAAATTGTGTGAAGACTCCTTGGGGATTCTAAATTGTAGGTTTGGTGACCACTTGACCCCAAATGGGCAATGGGCCTTTTTTTATTTGATTGTGAATAACTCGGACGTTGGGACAGGCTATCTTTCCTACACTGCCCATGACCTCATGGTCTGAACCACAACACCTATTTCTATCAAAAGTCTGATGAGCTACAGAGCCCATGGCTCTATTTTTTCTGCCTTCAGGCAAGTGGAATATTACATTAATCATGAGATACTCTACCAAGTTTATCAACCATCATGTGAGATAAACACTCATTACAGGAAATTAGTAAATGAGGCTCAATCAAAATGGAAGACTTATGTTCAAGAGTTTTTTAAAGTTAAATTCACACTTAATTTTCATGATTGCATTTAAGAAAGTATAACAAATGGAGAAATATTTTTATTGGCTATTCAACTCCTCCAAATGGAGCATGCATGGGATTGGGACAGATAGCAAGCCAGTGACAGGACCCCTGGATTAGTATGTGGTGTGAAGAGATCTAAGTGTTTAGATATATCTTGCTGTGCTACTCTTTGTAAGGTATGGATGTACAGGTCAATTGTTTTGTTTATGGAATATGATTAATTTCTATGTGATGTTACTTATATTTTGTAAATCTAAAGATTCATGTGCCTTTTCTCTTATTTTTTGCATGTATACAGTTATCAAAAAAGATATTTTACTTAAATTTTATTGCATGTAAAAAAGGTTTTTAATTTTTTTATCGTCATCTCTTAGTCTTAAATGAAAAACATATTTCAAGTGCACTTAAATGGTCTGTTGCCTGAAAAATTGTGCCAGTCTAGACACAGCTACAGCAAGTTCATTATGTGCCCTGCCATGGTAAAGCAGGGACTTATCTTATGCTTCAGATATACAAGTTTCAGTACAAATGCTTAAGGGATATTTTCTGAATGTCTTAAACATTGTTTCAAGTTACTGTGCACACATATACACTGAACTCAGGTTGCCATTTTAGTTTTGTATGCCGGATTGTATATTATGTTGATTCATGAGCTGTGTTAGATATATTAGATGACTCTGATATATATGAATAAAATATGTTTAATACTAATAATTAGTTTTGTTATTAACTGTTCGTCTCACTTAGTGAATTGGCTAAATAAGGGAACCTAAATGCAGCAACAGTCTATGTTATGAAGAATATTCACACAGCTATCACCTGGTGGAAAGCACATTAATCTTGATGGAAGAGAGTGATAAATAACCTTTGAAGTTGCCTCTTGTTAAGACCACATTATGAGGGTGATGACCAATGGGATGTTAAGAATACATCATCTGATGAAGTGTTGCTCTGTATAGAGATACATATTACATAATTTTGAATTATTTAGGTGTTATCAAAAATAAGAAATAAGATTTTATGAATGTTAATTATTGTTGTTTATGCAAACAAGCCCTTCAAGCAATACTGATATATGACATGAAGTTGCCGGAGTATAGCATAAAATGTTTTTTTGATTTTCATATATGCCAACGTATATGAAAATATATAAATTCAGATCAACTCACTGAATATGCATATTTATCCATAGCTGCAAAACAAATATAAACACCTGCTTGATAAACGTTTGTTTCGTTACTCCCGAACTTAGTGCAAATAACGTGTAATTTGGTGTTCACTTAAAATCGACTAAATCAACCATCATTCATCCACTTTCATCAAGTTACGACAGGGCCACATTTGACAGAGATTTGTGCAACACTGGGGTCCAATATTCACAATATCAAAATTCTTGATTATCTAATTCTTAATATTTAAACAACACGCATGTCGTATAAAAACGTTAACCAATGATGTCTATTTTAACCAAATATTAATCTAAAAAGTGTTCGAATACTATTCAATCGCAAAAATAAGAAATTCTCAATTTTCTAATTTTGACCCCATGACCCTCTTTAATTAATCCCCAAGTGCGAAGAAATACTTCGTGTAGAGTTACTTGTTTTTATTGATAATTAGAAAACGGTATAAGAATCCGCTATCAGTAAAATAAAGGAGTTGATAATCCATGAAATTCCTTGTCTTCGTTAAAACTGACAACTTCTAGAATGACACTCAAACATTAGATGAAGCCAAAATTCTACGTCCCAAATACTCTAGTCAACGATCTGCCCAACACCATCAATACAACCTTAGTTATTTTGGTCTAAAATAACATTCAGCAACAGTCAGTACTTTGATTGGACAACTGCAGTGGCAACGTTTGACATGTTTGACCTCAACTACATATTGTTGTTAAATCATCCGACTACATATTCACATGTTCTTAACCGACAGAATGCAAACACCATAAACATACAGAGCTAAGGCAACAACGATTCGCAACCAGCTGACTTTCCATCATTCTCTTTAATTAAGGGTAAACATTTTGATAATTTCCAACTATATATCTTCAATCCTAGAATACCTAGGAACCAAAATATACCTAGGTAGTATACCTAGAATACCTAGGAACCAAGATATGCCTAGAATACCTAGGAACCAAGATATACCTAGAATACCTAGAAACCAAAGTATACCTAGAATACCTAGGAAACAAGATATGCCTAGAATACCTAGGAACAAGATATGCCTAGAATACCTAGGAACCAAAGTATACCTAAAATACCTAGTAACCAAGATATGCCTAGAATACCTAGGGAACAAGATATGCCTTAAATACGTAGGAACGAAGATATGCCTAGAATACCTAGGAACCAAGATATACCTAGAATACCTAGGAACCAAGATATACCTAGAATACCTAGGAACCAAGATATAGCTAGAATACCTAGGAACCAAGATATACCTATAATACCTAGAAACCAAAGTATACCTAAAATACCTAGGAATCAAGATATGCCTAGAATACCTAGAAAACAAGATATGCCTAGAGTATAATGGGACCAAGATATGCCTAGAATATAAAGGAACCAAGATATGCCTAGAATATATAGGAACCAAGATATACCTATAATACTAGAAACCAAAGTATACTTAAAATACCTAGGAATAAAAATATGCCTAGAATACCTAGGAAACAAGATATGCCTAGAATACCTAGGAAACAAGATATGCCTAGAATATTGTAACATAGTAATGAAACCTATGTAATACTCTGCTAATCCCATCCCAAAGTAATCCCTTAGTTTGTTATAATCATTAAGCTGTTGTCAAGCGACAATGTGTTGACAACTAAGTCTGTTGGGTATATTAGACCCAGGTTTGACTTCAAAGTTCAGTTCTCAGCCATCGTCCTGGAGAGAGAGTTGACTCCCCGCCAGCACTCGGCTATGGGCTGGTGACAACACGACCTGACATGTGAGCAGAGACGCGTCGTGAGGGTACCCAGGGAAGCGGGCGAGAAAGATCGACAGACAGATTAGTCAAAGTACTTAGAAGAAATAAACCCATGAAACTCTACGTCTCGTCTTCTTGTTGAATCTTACGAAGTGTGTGCCGGCTGATTGCGCTACAATATATAGAAAGCAAGATATGCCTAGAATACCTAGGAACCAAGATATGCCTATAATACCTAGGAAACAAGATATGCCTAGAATACCTAGGAACCAAGATATGCTCCACGCGTTAGATTCATGACCTCCCTATGCTGTCCTTTTTATCCAATGAGGTTTCTATGCCGTGGATGTTCTGAGTTCTAATTAAATGGCTTCTAGAATAACATATCTCCGCTTCCTCGATAAACAGTAAAAGCATCGGAAGGGATTCGAAGATGTATTTTTTAATTCAAAAAGTCGTTTGACTGATTCGGAAACAGAATAAAAGGTACTGGGTATTTTTTGCACCTTAATATGAATTTTTAAATGACTATGATATTAACCGTAGCCTGTCCATTCAAATTATGCCATATTGAGAAATACCTTATGGTTTAATTGCATCATGTATTTTAAAGTAACATACAGAAATGATGATCCCATAAAAAAAGAACAACAACTCCTCTGATACCCATGGATGTTTTTAGTCTAGTAGAAATATACAAGGATACGGTTTTTTCCACTGCCTCTTTCTGATACTGGACAGATGAAGACTACATCTCCAGGTAACATACATTACACAACCATGTAGCCTGCAATTCAAATAACCATGTCGACTCTACCCCTATCTAGTGCAGTCAGCTGCTTGACGCTTCAGCTTGATGTTTCATTCTCTTCATGTCATGGTCGCCAGATGACCTTCATGACCCTCATGTCATCATCACCTTCACAACATGTCCTTTTGGTGACGCTGATGTCTTCAGGACATGGTTTCAGCCACGTCTTTGTCTCTTTGATGGTTCATCTCCTTGGTCCTCGATGATTTGATGTCACTTTCCACTGGCAAGGATGGACAATTTCAAACCCCAGTGCTGTGTATCTACGACCAAAATAATCTGAACATCATTTATGGATCTCTAATGAAATATTACCAATTTTAAGTATCTTTATAGCTATCACTCAATCTCAGAATAAAAGAAATCTACAAATATATCTAAACAAGATCTCAAAGTATTAAATCTATTCAATCTATCTATTTTACATAAACATTTATCGAATTCAAGGGTCATTGGAAAGATGACCAATATAGAAAAACCCTAACGACATTAATATCTTTGTTATATATTCTGTGTATCCAAATGCAGAATAAACATGGTGTAACACGGAACGAATATTTATTTATATTTGATTGATAAGAATGTTCATTAATCTCACCTCACTAAGCAGTTTCTCCACTGGTTTCTTCTCACGATGTTTTGATGCAGATTCCAGGACTGTTCTCTCTTGACCTTGACCTTTAAACGTATAGCGTAATCCCAGCAAGCTTTGTAAAGATCTCTCAGATCAAACTCAAAGGCTGCACACAAGAGTCCTGTAACAGAAACAAACACTTAACATTATGGTGTGTTGCTGAATACATTGTCTGAAAATACAATAGCAGGTTTGTAGATGTGACCAATACAATAATCTAAAACATTTGGTAACACCAGGAAACTTATTCGGAATTACGATAAGATAAGGATTTGCCAATCGACATTCGAACACATTATAAGCGCCATACAAAGCATATGCTTAGATCCACAGCTGTTTTAACTGAATCTGATGCACGAGACAAGGCGTCTGATTCACAAGGCAACTTCTCCAAATCAAATAGAAAATTAAGTTCTGCAAACATCCTGTTTAATAGGAAAGGATTTTAAATTGTACTTTAAAAAATATTCATTAACCATGTGTACCATAATACATTCTAATTCATTTATCATATAAAATGTCCAAAACAAGACCGTTAAGAATAAACTAAAGAAAATACATGAAAACATTTTTCATATGGAAATGAATTACCTGGTGCAGTGCTGGGTTTGACTGTTACTCGACCACAGTGCAAGAAGGAAATCAGAGCACTGAAGACTGCAGCATCATAATCTGGAACTCTTATTTCAAATCTTGGCGTCACACTCTTCTTAGATTTCTTCTTCTTCTTTGATTTACTTTTGCTTGACTTGGAATCCTCCTTCAATTTCTTTGATGGTGAAGAAACATCTGGTAGAATATCCTGAACAGAAATTAAACCTTATTGCATATCCTGTAATCAATAATTAAAAAGCATATTCATTATATGAGATTGCTTACAAATGACAAATTAATCATTCATTAATGCTGAAAATGAGAAGCTTTACCAATGAATGAATAAAAGGAAGTGGTCGACAAATGACGGCATTGTAACAGTTTAAATAAATCTGTAATGCATTAGTCCCTTTTATACGCATGTTTATATTTACCTGCTTCTAGTAGCAATTACAGCTGTGATGCCATGCGCAGGAAGCTGATTGTCACCCACAAGAAAAGTCACGTCACACAACTCCGGCATGCTGAGAATGAGCTGGAGACTGTCACACAGCGAGGCGGTATTGCTGTACACCATGGTCTCCATCTTCCTACGCAAAGCTTAACTATTGCCAGTCTCGAACTGTCCAAGTTCGAGACTGGCAATAGTTAAGCTTTGCGTAGGAAGCTCGAACTGTCCAAGTTCGAGACTGGCAATAGTTAAGCTTTGCGTAGGAAGCTCGAACTGTCCAAGTTCGAGACTGGCAATAGTTAAGCTTTGCGTAGGAAGCTCGAACTGTCCAAGTTCGAGACTGGCAATAGTTAAGCTTTGCGTAGGAAGCTCGAACTGTCCAAGTTCGAGACTGGCAATAGTTAAGCTTTGCGTAGGAAGCTCGAACTGTCCAAGTTCGAGACTGGCAATAGTTAAGCTTTGCGTAGGAAGCTCGAACTGTCCAAGTTCGAGACTGGCAATAGTTAAGCTTTGCGTAGGAAGCTCGAACTGTCCAAGTTCGAGACTGGCAATAGTTAAGCTTTGCGTAAGAAGATGCATGGTCTCAGACAGCACGCTGGGTAACGTCCTTGGTTTTGGTGTTGGACTGGGAGGAGAACTGAAGCTGGAATCTCCAGATTCATAGCCAGAAGAAACCACGTCTGAAAAAGTAAATGGGTCATGATATATTTTGCTTACTATTTTCAATCAAATCCTTGTAATGAAATGAGTGTGCATGGCATCAAAGCTTTAATTGCTACTAGAAGCAGGTAAAGAAGCAAGTAGAACGCACTTAAGCATTACAGATATCATTAAACTGTTAAAATGGTTAATTTGTTTGTCGATTACTTCTAAATTAGCCCGCATTAAAATAAACCGAAAGATATGTATATATAGTCATAATCTATTAGAATTCTCACTAAGGATTGTGGTTAAGGTTTACTAGTGCAAGATATTCATCAATGTTTAATTTCTGTTCAGGATTTTCTATCAGATATTTCTTCACCATCAAAGAAAATTGAAGGAAGATTCGATGTCAAGGGAAAGTAAATCAAAGAAGAAGAAGAAATCTAAGAAGAGTGTGACGCCAAGATTTGAAATAAGAGTTCCAGATTATGATGCTGCAGTCTTCAGTGCTCTGATTTCCTTCTTGCACTGTGGTCGAGTAACAGTCAAACCCAGCATTGCACCAGGTAATCATTCACTTCAGGACATTTCCATATACAATGGATGAAGTTTTTGTATAGCTGCTGTGAATGAAGTGTCTATAATGTCTTTTTTGAAAACCAGTTATCTACAACATTATTTCTTAAAAAAGTAAGGGTGACGTTATCTTTAATAAGAAACTCACTTGTATGCGACAGTTCCAGCTACAAAATCCTTATATTGACTTTGTGTTTAATCTACCAAGTTTGTAAATGTTCAATGTCATTTAAGGACTTCTATGCGCAGCCTCCGAGTTTGGTCTGAGAGAGCTAGCATTACGCTAGACGTCAAGGTCAAGGTTATCTGAGAAAACTTCTCGAATCTTCATCAAAATACATCGCGAAGAAACCAGTGGAGAAACTGCTTAGTGAGGTGAAATTGATGAACATTTTTTTGGATTGAATTGATGCATTTTTACCCAGATAATGCACCGATTGTACTGTATTAAATGCTGAAAGAAAAAAACATTTGGGGAGATAATCTGAAACTGCTGCGCGAGGTTCCAACTATTCAAGCTGTATAACAAGATCTGTACGACATGGTTGTCGTTTATGTAACAGTAATGTTTCAAATAATATGAGACGATAACAAATACATGATGTCTGCATCGATTTGATGTATTTTAACTGACAGCAATGGATTTGATATTCACTGAAGCACGTAACCACGTAACTCAGTTTTCATATTAATTCATTTTGTTTACAGATAAACAGCACTGGTGTTAGAGCTAATCAACCCCAGAGAATACAAGATATCCAATCATTTAATGAGCGCTCTGGTAATAACCATGGCTATGATACAAACGAGTGAAGCTGCGGCACGGACAGCAACAGCGTCGAGGGGGGCCCAGAAGGTGACAGATGAAGGAGACAACGTGACACCCTCAGTGACGTCATCAGGAGAGGAAGAGGAAGCGTGGAGGATGACGTAACACGAAGATGTAGAGGTTACAGGTGTGAACCACAGGTTCAACAAGATGCTATTAACATCAAATTGCCTCGTCAGTAAAACCAGTTTAAGTCTATCGTAATAAAGCATTAAATAGCATTCTCTTTTATTAGTTGACTATATTCGAAGTAAACCATATGTGATTGCTTGAAAGCTGAAAATTAAGGATTCACATACACCGGTTGCTCAACCAGATAACAGTTCTACCTGAGCTATATACAGAGTTGAGTGTGTGCTTATTCTTATATGATATACATGTTAAGATGAAATACAATCTTTGAATAAACGTATTTGAATTAGGATATGTTGTGGTAAACTAAACATGACCTTTGTACACTTCCTTCTTTACTACTAATTTGACAAATACGCTTCAGATAACAGAAACGCTATTTTTGGCATGTAAAAGCACATGGAATCCTTGAAAAGATTCATGATAATAATATTTGATTAAAACTTAAAAAACAACCATAAAGTTTTCCTGTATTTTGGCATATAGCTTGGAATAAAAAGCTTCAAGTATTATTCTGTAAACTGAGAGTCACTATCTGTTTCATATGCTTTTAATTTTATACATAACTTTTTATTCTACAAAGAAGGATAAGAAATTATGGAAAGCCATTTGCCCTAGCCCATAAAAAACCTCACGACTTTAAGGAAACGACACCCAAAACCTTACACGAGAATACAAGTAATTCAGTTGAAGCATTCGTAAAATGTACAAGGATGATTGAAAGTGAAACCCATTAACTGACTGGATCAAGTAGCAACTTTCGTCTATGGAAAGGTAAATTTTCTACTGATTACGGTGCTGTTGAGATTGAAGGAGGACATCATTTCGTAGGAAACCTTTTGTGAAAGATAATTTAACAAAGGTGGAACAAGGTATGCACACACTCCAGCCAACATTTGCAGCGTCCCGTCTGTACCGGGGTCTATCAGCAGCTACATCACCAGCAAAGTGGTTCGGAATAATTTACACTTGGTGAAGATTGGTTAAAGTTCTCTTCAGAGACACTTCATCTGTACATAATGAGTTGTTTTAATTTGTTTTCTGTAATTTTATTATTAAATGTGTGAAACGCAAGCAGTGCTCAATAAACTTCACAACTAATGTTTGTAATATGAAAACAAACAGTGACCTAAATGAAATACATTATGACATAAATGAAGTTCATGATGTCAAACAGTGCTAAACAAAAAAAATCATAGTAGAAATCAACTGTGTTCTAAGGAGTGGACCATTCCATTCATCAGATAGGTATCAGGTACGACTCTCGATGTGCACTGACCTATAGAATTAGTGTGTGACAATTGGGACGTGTAACTAACGGCATGCTACCCTTAAAAATATCGTAATACTTTCTCCCTTGTCATATGGTCACAAGATTTGAAGAATCCATTTATGGAATTACTTACACCACGTAGATCGATTTGTTTCTTTTAGCGTCATTTCTTATCGTTCGTATTGTGCCGTAATCTTCAGGTTTTGCAACTAGAACGTTACGAGTTGAAAATTTTATGAGAGCAAACTGCAGTTTTATGGTAATAATTTCGCAGAAATCAATGGGTGATACTTCAAGTACATGTGTATTTGGAACACTTAACACCAAATCAAAAAAAATCTTAAGGTGCATTTCCAAATTTATTTAAAGCATTTGGGCGGTTTTATTTTTACCTAAAAAGACATTTATCGTGTCTAGTTTGTGTGCTCCTGGTGAAAAGATGAAAAGATCATCTTTTCATCTTTGATTGACAAGCTTGAATGACGACGTGCTGTCACCGCCCGCATTGCCTGCACGGGGCGTGTCAATTTCTAGCGTGTTGATATCTTGTGTCAAGTTGTGTTGTCATCACTAACAAATGGTTGTTACTCACCACGAGCGTCAATGTGAAGAACGCACTTCCATATCGTAACTAGACTGAACTTACATTTGGTGAAAAAGACGAATTCAGGTGTTAATGTCGATGTGTATTCATGACACAGGACTGCTACATGTTCCCTGTCAAAATGCAGAAAGCCAAAATGTAGAATTGCCATAATGCAGAAACAATTAGTTTATTGTCAGGCTGGTCACACCTAATGAAGTAATGAACTGGTCCACTCACACAACGAGTAGAGCGTCACAACACTCCTCAGATATATGGTTTAAACACTATTTATTTCAAAGAGAGAAATGAATTGGTAAACAGGCTAGCAGCCTATCTGAATACCTCTCCCATACACAGAGAGACAAAATATTTTATTTTTGTGTCACATGTTTATAGATCGGGTAAGTGACAGTTTAAAAACATAAAATAATATACAAACACCAGGCCACTTGACCAATGAGACACACACAACATTGTGTATACAAGTTAAACATTAAAAGAGTAAATTCATCATCGTTGAAGTTAGCAGACGTTATGATAAATACTTACAGATTAACAGAAAAACGCTTAGGGTAAAATATTCATGATCAGATTTACAATCTTTTCGTTGATTTCGTCAGAAAAGGAATAAAATAAAACAGCTTGAATATCATAACCATTAACGTAAAAGAAACACTCTAATCAAAAACAGCAAAAGTTGGACAAATAAAGAGAAAGTGAATGTCATCCTCATAATGGTGGCCGCAAGGGCAGCTTGACGTATTTTGTAAAAATCGATCAAATTTATGTCCGTTTAGATCGCTGCAGCCAAGTCTTAGTTATAGTGAATAATTTGGTTGTATCTACTTCCAAAGCTTTTGATAATATGATGTACTTAGTGATGTAAAACCGGTTTCAAAATAGATTTTCGAATGACTTACTCCGCTAACGGATCCACATATGGTTCTAAGGGCATCTAAGTAAAGTTTTTCTAATTGTAACTCTTTGAGTTTGCATACAATAATTGTTCCAGATATAATCACAATAATCAAATATCGGTAAAATAAATGAACCATTTAAAGTATGTAGTGTTTTCTCTGAAGGCGATATATAAGACTTTTTCAGTTTGCAGTTGATCATAGGACTAACCTTAGAAATAATATAATCTATATCAGTATATGCATTTTCCAGTTACCATCGCTTTGCAAAGTAAGTCCAAGTCCTCAGTAACATGTTTTTATACTGAGTACATGAGTAGTAACACACTGTGACAACATATTCAATACGTATCACAATAATGTCGAATATAGTTTCAATCTCCATGGTATGGTTTAAACATATTTCTATTCCAGACATATCTAGATCTGTAAACAAGTAAAACTCTGCTTATGTAAATGCCTCATCAGCACATACACCATAACGACAATATAAAGCACAATCAAATTAAAGTATGTTTACAATGCGTGCTTATATACATGTTCCTTGCAGTTTTCATGTATATGAACATAAATAGAATGACTTATCAAAGCGTTTACTCGTAGTTTAGGCTTCTAACACTCGTATATACAACTCACATGTAGACAGATAATTGTGGTACCCACAAGCGCATTCTGAATTGTTTGAAATATGTCGATTTACTTTCACTGCATTCAGATCACTACACCCAAGCTTGATCCGACAATGTCTAATCTAACAGAAACGACTTCCATGATACAGATCAAAATAATTGCAATTTGATCCATTATTCTTCAGCAGAAACTTTAATACAGTTGCTTGCGTGAATTTATCAGGTACTGAATTCCACATTTTTATCATGTCAGTCAGAAAAGATCGTTCATATATTTTAGTTTTACAGTTCATTGTCTGTAAATTGGACTGGTTTCGTAGGTTGTAGTGACTGTCGAGACAGGTAAGGAATTAGATTACAGAGATAGTTGGTGCCAGACCGTTATTTAGCAGTTTCAAGGGTGTTTATTTGAGAGACGGTATTTCAGTCTTCCTTCATATGGCATATGCCTGCTTGTACATACTGAGTATGAACGTGTTGTAACAACATACATTTGGACAAAGATGTTTGAGCTTTTATTATTTTTGAATGCACAGACTCAAATGAAAACAATACAATTACACATTGAATTCAATACTAATTTCCCCCATCATTTACTGAATCAAAATGTCAGTTTTAGTGAATAAAGAAAACATTATAAATGACGAAACATATTTAAAAAATAAGGAGAAACGAATGAGTGAATAAAAGGAAGATCATTTTCTTATAAAATCTGCTTGTGGCGAACAATATATTGAAAATCGGTACCGGATATGTGTATTTTCCAAACGGTATATTCATGCGGCGACGCACCTATTCATAACGTAGATGAACTAGTTGATTCAACACAATCGAACTCACTATCAACATATATAACAGCACAAAATAGGACAATCATACATGTACCATAAGAATACTGGCCAGAATACGTACAACTCGGTCAGCTGAGTGGACTATGTAGCTGCTAATTCTCATCGTTTATCTCACCTCGTATAATCACTAGGATCGTTCGTGCTACACTTTGATCTTCAGTTGCAATTTAAATGAACCTACCCTGATAGGTGAATGTCCTAGTAACATGTGATTTTAAAAGTATATTGAAACCGAGGCCCGTAGGGACGGGGAATATCATTTAGAAAATAATAGTTACGAGAAAACAGTAAACGTTTCATAAAACATGGCTTTGGTACGTCCAAGGATACTGAATCCTCTCAACGAACTTGCACATCCATCCTTAAATACCAATTATATATGAAATCTACTTGTTTTCAACAAAGGCTTGATTCATGTTAAGCAGTAGAAATTCGATTTCGATTTCGTTAGTCACATGACATTTTCAACACTACTGACATATATTTATCTTCATGTTTGCTATACATACGTTTTTAATATTACTATTGATTCATTTGGTAAGCAGTTGTGTCAAGATTTGGATCACAAATCACGATTTGTTTTCAAATTGTTAATTTCATCATCAGTCAGTACTTCTTGATAAAACAACACCATAATATAGGCATGTATGTATTCGACTCCAACAACGCACTTTTTATCACTTTAAAATTATCCAAATTATATTTTAATAAATAATACTTAATAATAACAACATTCAAAACCAGTTATACATTGTAAGTTATAAACGTTATGTCATGAGCATAGCTTCACAAATGAAAAGTTCCGGACGGCGACATCAAGAGGATGACGTCAGTGAGTCTGCAGACTGAATTGAACTATTCCAAATAATCATAATGATAAACTTAGGTAGGCCTGTCCTTTTCTTTCGAACTATCTGAACGAGGTGAACATTTGCCAAGGAAGCGCCAACAAAATTAAAGGTGAGATTTAATCAACATAAATGACGATAGTAACAGGGTCAGCATGATCTTGTAACGTGTGTAAACCGAATCCAGAATGTCAGACTTCAGCAACTTCAAATTGCAGCTGTGTTCTAGACTTTATTGGCAGTTGATATTTATTGATAAGAATGATAAGGCCGGGTTGATTTTGAAACGAAATTTGATTTTATACTGTTGCTTGTACCATATGGTTTAGAGAGGTTTTTTTTACAATTATTTTTTCAGAATGAATAATTCCAAAGATATAAAAAAAATCTAATGCCGGTAGAATATCGGCCAGGTTATTATTTGTATGTTTTTCACACAGTGAAACTGTAGATGATTCATAACTCGTGCTTTCAACAAGTTAATTGAGCTTTTCAAATCAATTAGCAATACTTTTATCAATTTCATTTCGTCGCTTTACACTTTTTTTCGTTATCTAGATATATCAAACAACACATACTTTATCAAAGAATAAAATCATTTATGGTTACTTTTTGATATTTAGCTTCTCTGTCCCGATTCCTAACACAACACATGCCAGAACGATAAAATATAGGAGCTATGTGATTAAAACATATTTCAAATGATTGAATGAGATGTTTGATTGAAAATGACACGCCTTGCGTCAAAATGACAATATAAACTCTCCAATAGTATTTTAACATCAATATATTTGTTAATTACTCGTTAAAACAAATCTAAGGTGGAAGGCAACATAAGGTTAGATTTTCATTTAAAAAAGGCTGTGCGCATTGGAGAATAAACATTCCTATGTTTATCTTACTGTGCCGAGAACAATTCTACCAGGAAGTAATTTCCAGCACTCGAGGTTCTTTCAATATAGTGTGTTTCAAGATATTTCACAAAGGATAACGGTACTAATTAGCTTTAAGGGTTAAAGGGTCATGGTTTCATCGTTCCTATTAAGTAAAGATTCTACGTTTACGACGGATAATTAACCAATTAGAGATTATCAAGAAGCAAAATATGCTTACATAGCCATTAAGTATCACTAATTTTGCCCAGGAGAGATATTTAAACACTAAATGGTTTGAGCTGTACATAATAAGTTCGTCTCTGTTCTGAGAGCGCATGCGATTTCATCGAGCTCGGAGCCCAGAAGCATAGGGTACGTGGTCAGAAAGATAATCGATTGGTCTGGATTGGACAGAAAGCTGGCAGGTTGTTTATATTTTGTCCGTCACAACAATTAACAAAACGAATAACACATGAGTTTCTATTAGAAGTATTTTAGAAATGATATTCTACTTTATCATCTAAACTCGTACTTGCAGTAGGCCTACCGCCTATACTGTCTTAGTTTGCAACTAGGTATAATTAACACTTGAAGTGTTCAGACAAGCGATAGTTACCTGTTAGGATATTGGAAGCAAGGCTTTCTAAGTGACGTATTACTCTGCGATGACTGTAGGCCATGTACCTCGGGTTGCATATTAGCCAGATTTGATTTCTATATGCCTCATTTGTGATTTTTTTTTACAAATATAAAACTTATGTCTTACAAGATGTTTATAAATATATTCATTTATTCAATTGTACAGTGCGATTCTCTTTATTTCTATTGCTCTTTACGGTGGCTTTACAAATATTACGCAAACAGAACGGATCGTACACTGATAACTGCAATGTAGTCAACAAGGACTGAAGAAACTTTAAGTCTCTGCTATGTGTTATTGTAAGTTCTAAGATGCCTAGCGGTTAGAACAATCGAAAAAAAAGTACTTTATCAGACAATAAAGGTATAGTTTTTTCATGACGCAACAATTGAATGACGTTATATCCGCTCTTCCCCGCTGCCCCCTCGTGATCACGCGGCCATGGTAACCTTTCATCTCGGTTCTTTCGATCAACATGGCTTGTCCCTTTATGTCTATCGTATTGGCGCTTTTGTCGATAATATTTCTTATAATGGTGACTAGTTTCGAATCATTTAGTTCTATCTACCGGAAATAAGAAAGGAAAGCAAATGCTTGTCGACAGTCGACTGTTGTTTCGCGTCAGGTCACGGCGCCCCGTGTGACTGTGACGTTGGTTCACGTCAACCGTCTCTACCAGGTCAACCTAATAATTATATAATTCTGGGTGTACAGCCCGAACAGTCTGCTTATATAAGAGATTAAAGCATCACCTTCAACGTTTATGACAGCAGCAAAAAATAGATGTCAGGATTCAGTCCGCCATCACGCTTCCAAAACAAACATTACCCATAATTCTTTGTGGAATGTTGACCACGTGACAAGCCTTATATGGGCAATGTGGCCAGCGCTGCATAATCGCACGACAAGAGTTTGTAAAAGTAAAGGTTTTTTAAAAACCAAGAGGTGTTAATTTGTTTGTTTAAGTTTTTGAAGAAAAAGAAAAGCAGAAAATATAATTCAAAATTGAATAAAGGAAAAAGTTAAAGTGCAAAACTGCAACAATCAGAGCTTTAACCAACTAAATGTCGTTTTAAACTAGGGGTTGGGTTCTATACTTGGAATAGCCAACAGTTAGCCCTGTTCATGGATTATTAATGTGAGCGACGTAAACACTATATTTTATTTCGAGATTATTAAAATCAGAGTGGTCCCTGTAAAGATCATTTTAGCATCTTAGAAAAGAAATAAAGTTCGCTCTACCCCAATGTGTTTTGTAATAAAGTATAGTTTTGCCCTGAACTATTATAACGTTAAAGCACTCGGACTACTGTCCTCGTGCTTTAACTATAATAGTTCAGGGCAAAACTATACTTTATTACAAAACACATTGGGGTAGAGCGAACTTTATTTCTTAATTACAACCACCGACCGACGAGGAACAACCTGAAACTATAAAATAACGCTGACCGAAATTCCTAATTTCATACGAAAAGCGGTTAAAGTGCCCAGAATATGATGTTTTGTATCACAGTTTGCATTAACGCTTTATTTCCAAGAATAGTCGTCTTTGCACTTTAGTGTAATATACTTTCAAGATGATGCTTGTACTAGATGTTGATGGTGAATCGTGAATCTACTTGACAATATATATGGATCTGTAAATATGATTTTTTAAAAATCTAGTATTTCTTTTTATTTTCCAGAGATTCATCATGCGTAGCAAATGAAATTTCCATCTATTCCTCCTGAAAAGTGGCAGTCATAATTTCATCAGGTAAACAATTAATTAATTTTGATTTAATTCAGTTAACAGTATTTCAATAACATTCTCGTATTATTTTAAACTGAAAGTTTATGGTGATTTTGCATTTTGGTAAGTTGCACATACATTCTTTGAAAATAGAAATAAAATTGAATTTGGCCTTTATTTTTATTATTCGTTTTCATTTATTTAAAACAGATGTTCATATAATTAAGTTTTTCATAACTAGGCCTTGTGAATGCATCACATTATTACCTTATTACAGGCAAAAATGGAAACAATTAACAATGGTGTTATTTCTTGTTTACTCCTTGTCTTTGTACAATATCACCCCATGACACTTCTGTATTTCATCTGTAATATTTGTTGAAAGTCTCCAAAAAAATGTCATATTTTATACTGACTATCTATTTTTGAAAATTGACCTTTGATAAATTCATCTAATGACAATATCAAGTCAAATGAAATCTCAAGACTCCTGTCTGAATATATTGAACATTTATAGGCTAGTTAATCAAAGATACAAATCAAGGAGCAAGTTTTCTTATTAGGTAGGGTTAAATTAATACTCGGTCACTAAAATATTTTCAGTGTTTAATTCATATCAAGACTTGCTTTTCAAAAGGATATGATGAGGAATTAACTACAATTTGTGTGTTGAGACTATAGAAGATGGTAACTTTAATATAATATCTAGCCCTGATCAATTAGTATTACGTTCATTCTGCAGTCAGCATGCTAATGGTAGTCATTGTCTAACCTTTCTTGTTTTTCTTTCAGCAAGTTTGAAGAAAGCTGTTTGTAGCTGATCACCACTGTTCTTTAACAAATTTTCAACAAGAAATGTACTGGAGAGGGAGATCTAGATAGATTGTTATTTTCTTTCATCCTATAACAGACCCATCATGCGCTTTTGTGACTATCATGGAGGCCGAAATGAATTTCTTTATATGTAATTTAATCAATTGACATTGACATTTAGTAACTTAACCTAGAGTTTATTTGAAAACCTAAGGGTCTGTTATGGTCATGTCATTGTCATCCAAACCTGCTTATGTCAATCAAATATGTTATTATTTAAATCTGTAATGTAATGTTTCATAGCAGTAAATATAGTACATTTACTGTGAGATCTATGAGTCCAGATGGGTTTATTGACCACACTTATTTTTACTTCTCCTGAACTGGTGGGCAGTGGTTAGTGTGGACGGCTTCCTTCGGATCTAGAGATGTGACATTTTCGGTGAATAAGGTTCTTGTCAATTGACAATATTTTCAAAGATGAATATATGTATTGAAGAAGTTGGAAAATTAACTGTATCATTTAGATTTGAATTTTGTAATAAAATATATTAAATCCATTCTTGTTATTTTCATGGGACACACACACACACACACACACACACACACACACACACACACACACACACACATATATATATATATATATATAGGCATTAAACGGCCTGATGAAGCAGGTACATTCGTACCTGCTGAAAACGTTTGCCAAATGTAATTCAACTTAATCTTCTTCTTTTTAATATATACTACCATAAAGTTTGAACATTCTTTTTACTATTTTAATATATATATATATGTATGAAAAAGAGTTTACAAGTATACAGTATTAACAAGTATACAGTATATATATATATATATAATATTTGAAAAAGAGTTTACAAGTATACAGTATTAAATATTCAAAGACAAAAAATGACACATAGCCAACATACATGTATATTCTTAACCCATATTTTTGATGCCATAAAGGCGGAATCTGTTAAGTCATAAACAACTCCTAAGCACGGCATAAAGTTTCTTCTTTAAACATTATGAAGAACAAGAGAGCAGTCGGAAAAGAATAGGTTACTCTAAGTTAAATGCACTTACATGAATAGCCGTTCCTTTTTTTATTTAAATGATAGCACACTGTATTATGATTATTTCATATATTTAATATTTAATTTTCAATTTTAGAACAGTAATTTGTCGCTATTATTTAACATAAACATTATATGTAATTTTGTATAAAAACGATTTTGTGTTTTCGCATAGGTCTAGTTGAAAAAAGAAATATCGATTCGCTCTAATTCTGTATTGCGTTTTTCTTTTACTGGAAATTAAGCTTTTTGGGAACACTAATCGTAAAAGTTTTGCTAAAATACTTTAAAAGTCATTCGAAACAAACTGACATTACACCGGTCACTCGGACGAAATTTTTCTCCCAAACAAAACAAAATCTTCCTGTTTGCAGGTGCGTGAAAATTCCTAATATAAGCAATAACTTTCACACGTAAGGAGTTATGAGTGGAAAGGAGCACCCCTAGATTTACGACTGATATCGCTACTAGTTTACACCTGCACTTTTTTGTCAAACGCATCTAAATCGTAGATCTACGTTTACGTGTGAAAATCATTCGTAAACTATTTAAGTTACGATTTTTGGTGAAACGGGGTCGAGACACTTTCTGCACTAAACCACCTTTACACTTGTCTTCATGGAAGATACAGGGGTCACAAAGTGCTTTAAAGTATAGAAAACGTTTGAAGTTAAAACATCAGTAAATTTTCCAGCGTGTCCATTGTATGCCTCCACATTGACGCCAGATTGTATACCTATTGTCGCACCTGTGCCCACACATCTTCTCTTGTCGTCGTCACATTACTCCACACATTAACAAAACTCGGTCACTTGTTCAGAAGTCAGCGGTCTTATGTAAGTGAAATAAGTGCCGGGCCACACGTTGTTATATATCCCATGACTCATGACAACTTGCAGATTTGGAAACGATCTTTCAGTGTAACGTATTAGTGAGAATATTTGTGTGGAATAAATGATTGCACATGTGTTGATTAAGAAACATTTCTGCCTGTCAAAGGTAATAATTAGTTCTCTTTTCCAGGTTTGGAAGCCGTATCTGTATGGCAGAAGAGAATACGTGTGTTTGCCGTATATTCAGGCTACGAATAGCTCTGACTTCGTCGGCTGGAAATTTTTGTATATCGGTACAGTGTAAAACAATCACTATTTTCTGCAGTCCATCCTGATATAGATGTGCCCTCGTTGTCCATATATCTAGCTCATATAGTAAATTTCTCCTCTTTCGATCCACCAAAGCGTTCAACTTGTCAATCAATGTTTATTTAAGATGTTTCAATACTGGAATAACATATACGATTTCACTTACAAGGGATCTGTATTTATACAATGCAAAAATAAATTCAATAATTCAAAAATATTGTTAAAAGTTGACATGCTAACTGAAATATTGGATGTTTGATAATGAAACAACAATGCATGAGAAATGAAGAACGTGAATTGTATTCGATGTATGTATCATGACTTTAGGCGTTAATCTATAACACCGTTTCCTCTCTGGGGATGAGAAGATCGAGCTAGTGGAACGTCATGTATTCATAATGCAAGAAGGGTTATTTTAGAAACTGACCAACAAAATAATTTCCTTTGAAATGATTGACCAATCCCTTTCCGATGTTAAATGGGAACCATAAGAATAAAGAGTGTAAAGTATTAGCAAATATTAGATGTAACAAAGGAGTTTACTGAAAAGCCTTCTTTGATATCGCTGTATGTTGAGGGAAGGTCGTAATACCAATAAGGCATACTGAGTTACACCCCATACCTTGACTATGTCGGTTAAGTCGATGAGGTAACAACATTTGCTCACGCTAACTTGGTTGGTACAGCTCGGGGTCGTGTCAGACTGAACAGAGTAGAATATGAACAATAACTAGAGTAGAGGTCTTGTAGATAACCTTCTTTAGTCATCTCAACCCCCAATAGAATCCGCGCACGTCATTCCTTTGCAAAAACCTCAGAATTAGCGTTGCTATTATCATACATTTGAAACAAATATTATGTATATGAGATGACCCCCATAGAAAACAAACTCGATTGAAAAGGTCAACGACAAACACGCTCCGTGTGGGGTGCCGTTCAGAGAAGCCGAGGACAAGCAGGTGTCCCCAGTCGGTGATAGCAGGTGTGTGTGTGTGTGTGTATCAAGGTATGACATTGAACCAGGTCATCATCACACTGGTCAGCACGGTCATCCGGTCCACTCGGATACCGTATTGTAGGACGCTGTTGTCGATACTATACATACTACTACTATTATTATATTACTTATACTAAACACTTTTCCTACTACTACTATAACTACTACTACTACTACTACTACTTATACTTATACTGCTAATTCTACTACTACTATAACTACTACTACTACTACTACTACTACTACTACTACTACTACTACTACTACTACTACTACTTATTTTGCTAATGTTACTACTACTACAACAACTACAACTACTACTACTGCTATCACTACTACTACTATTACAACTACAATAACTACTACTACTGCTACCATTACTACTACTACTACTGGTTCACTTGTCAACTGCCAGTACCGTCATTTACTAAAGACATCAACTACAAGAAAAAAGCAACGAGAAACTCTATATTAGCGACATACCCATATCGCTTACAACTACTTTTTTAAACTCACATTTTGATATAAGCCGATACATGGAGTAAGCCACCATGCAATGTACAACTTCATAACCTTAAATGTAAATATATATACAGTTTAGGTCATCATTATTCTGGCCAGACGTTAGCAACAGTTTTGTTTACCCGATCAGGGTGTAACGAGTCGTGACTCCTGATAGCCCTCATTAACTGATAGCCTTCGGACTGAACTAAAGTGAAAATAATCGAAGGATGGCTGATGATTTAATGTGTAAATATATTCTAAAACATTCCATATGTTATCTAATTGGAGCAAGTTTGGTGACTGAAAACTTATATATAATCATAATTTCTCATATTCATATAAATTTTCATTACACTATTTATGGAACTTGTGTCACAAA
The DNA here is from genome assembly GCA_921293015.1 of Phorcus lineatus. NCBI lineage: Eukaryota > Metazoa > Mollusca > Gastropoda > Trochida > Trochidae > Phorcus > Phorcus lineatus. Next base: position 16,559,715 of record OV121089.1, read on the forward strand.
TTTCCAGTTATCCTCAATATTGAAAGCCCATTAATAATGACGAGTGTGTTATCAATATTTTTCAATGCCAGGTTTCGAATGTTATCATACAAAAGAAGGTATTTGCGTATTACAAGTGATAAGAGCACTGAAACTAGAATATAGAATACGGTGACATCACACGACATCATCATCTACTGAAGCAAACTCACTTTCATCCAGAACAAGTGATAGAAGAATGACAAAGTAATTCCATCCCAATTTAGCCACCCGGTTTAACTAAATGTACAGCTACAAGTTTCTCTTTAGTTACGCCGGATTTTGTGATGAATCATTTTGTTAAAGCTTAGAATTAGTAAGAATATATTTATCATTACATTTTATTTCATTGTGATGGACACATGGTAGAAGGAAATTAGACAACTAACAAACACTGTTTTCCTTTATGATATTCTGCTATAATCCGATTAGTGTTTATTATTCCCTTCAGCTTGTTGAGTTAATGTTGTTAACCAGACGCTACATGCAAATAATAAAAGTAGATAAAATTCAAGAAGACAGATATTTAATACAATAAAAACCTGATTTTCTTCACTGAAAGCACTATCAACCCCATCTGACACCTGCGTCTTGACCAGGTAGTTCTCAGGTGTTGCACGGGCTAATGAGGGGTAAGACAACCAGGTATTGATTACAGGTGACAGGAGTCGGTGTTTGAACAAAGCTCGTCAGGATGTTCGTGAAGAAGTTGACCCCTGACACAGTAAACAGAGTGGTTCTCATATGGCGTGGCCTGCTCTTGAGACGCACTATAACCTGTACCTGACAGCACTAACACGAAGATAACAGTTAGTGAATTAGTTACATCGGGACACTCGATTCTACTAGCAAATAATCAATAAAAGATTCAAAACATGAGATAACGTAAGGTAAAATAGATGTCTACGCTGTACATAGTCTACAGACGCAAAATCGTTTCTATATCATAAAAACGCATATATGAGGTGAAAGTTTTGTTTTAAGGAGAGCGAAAGTTTGAAAAGTTGAGAAACAAATAGTGTGAAAAGTATAGCATATTTTCTAGTTTCAACAACAAACGTGCAAATGAATCTTGAAATGTCCAAACACATCAGTTCAAACTAACCGATAATTTGTAAGAGATCTGCACCTCGAGTGATAGGATACAGTCAGTATGGTGTTCAGCTCGAGTACCTCAAACGTTCCTAATGGTGTTATTTTATTAAAAAAACTACAGAATGTTGCCTAAATAACTATTTGGATGCTAACTGTACAGCGATTTGCGCACGCACATGATTTAAAGGCAGTTTTGCAACTTTTCTACAGTAGACATAATCATAACATATAATAATAGGTTGGTACTATAACTAGTGTCCATGTAAATACAACGCAAATTGAGGCCTCTCTGTAATACACAAGGCACTTAGTATTAATAATCTAATGATTGTCATATTTTGTCTTCTGCAGATAGATATGCAGATTTAATGAGTTGATAAGATTTTAAATCAGTAAATATAATTTGTTCATGTATCAAAGATTATTAAAATTGAATGACAGATACGCAAATGTCTTTTAAGATTTCTGAGTATGCCTGTTTTGTTATCTTTTAGTTTAAGGAAATAAAAAGCGATACAAAACTTGAGTCTTAAAAAAAATCTAAAATGCTAAATTGAAACGATAAGACTGCTTGTTCCCAGAAAGTCAACTTATAAACAATTGAATATTAGAAATGGCATTTTTAAAGAAACTGAAAAAAATGTCATTGATAGTTAAATTTGTTAATCTGGATATCAATTCTTACGACTTACTATCATTTCAAATGCCATTGAAAACACAAATTAAACGGCATGTTTGCATATAAACGGCTTTAGTGTATGCAGTTTATGAAGTTGTAGAGTTAATAATTTCCTTACTTTAGGGGTTGCAAAGTGTAGATAAGTAACGATGTCATCCCTAAAATAGGTAAACCATCAAGTCAACACGCCAAAACCAACGGAAATTTGCTGCGAAATGAAAACGTCAATAATCACTAAAGCCTTTCATATTTATCTTTGATGAATAAGTAGCAACACAATAGAAGCTATAATCGTGAATCGGCTTTATCATCTTGTTTATAAACACCCTCGACAAAGAGATACACAATTACACATATACGCTATTTACGCATTAGAAGGAAATAAAAATAAAGTTTACATTATGTCTTAATAGACAATCTGAAATGACACCCGAACAGTGGTATCTGCACACGTGTTTGTGCGTTTAAGATCAAGCGAGCGCGTCAACCAACGCTTCAAAAAGACAATATCGACATCAATGGAGAACAAGATGAAAGTTCTACGCTAATAACTATCGCAAAGGAAAGCATGAAATAAGCGTGTGACATAAGCCTTGACTAGTAGACCTATATATACAACTGCTCACACAACTCGTGTTTTCCGCTCTATTTGTTGGGGCGAAGTCGCCGAGGAGATTAGCAACTGACCTGGAATCGGCAGTTACGTAAGTGGTATTGATTATAGAGAATAGGTAACGGGAATTTTGATCTATATTCACTTGCTTATGTCACTCGCGTAACAGAAAAAATAGGTTAACTTGACACATATTATTTAAGGACTGGTCTAATTCATGCTAAAGATAGCATTTAGTTTGAATACTTTTCCCACGTTGATGACTAAATCGGGTCAATAGTCTTGGATGAACCAATAAAAATTCTCGATTGATTTCTCGTGTTGCATTCCGCGAGCAGACGACAGTGAAGTGAGGAGCTCGGAGAAAAGCAGACGTCAAACTGAGAGCGCTGTTCAAGCTGTGAAGCTGTTAAGACACATTTTACAGACCAGATATACATTTAAAAAAAGACTTTGACAATCATGGGAGGAAAATGTGAAACTACACCTGAAGATTTCGGCTTTACGGAAACATCCGAAGATACTCGAGAGATTGCATTAAAACTTCGCCGTATTGGTGATGAAATACACGCCAGGTACATACCCGTAGAGCAACTTATTGAGAGGATATTCAACAGAATGAGAGAACAATTCGGACTCGGCGAAGAATTGTGGAGGCTTGTGGCAAGGGTACCGGTTTTAAGATGAGCTCATTTCCAATGTAAGTTTTAGAAATTTAAACTGATCTTTCTTGTAAACGAACTTTAGTGTCTGAATGATATATACTATTTACATTTCAGAAAAAAACAATAACAAACAATCTTAAGAAAAAAATGAGCATTTGAGATGCCTAGATATTTATACGTTATATCCATATGATCAATATTATTCATACATGTTCTATTCATCATTCAACAACTTGATTTATATTAATGAGGTGGATTTGCTCTGTCTTTTATTTAATACATGAAAGGCAGATAAAGGTTTATTAAACGAAATAACGGTGAATTTTTATAAACAAATATTTAAAAATAATGTGATAGTTCAACTTTTAATGAAAGAATGTTTCACAAATCTATTTAGAAGTATTCACGGACGGTTATATTAAAACTAATTATATAAAATAACAAAATATTTATACATCAATTTCAAGACATCGTTCTAATTGAGCTTAATTAAAGCTTTAAATAAAATTGTTTATTTTTATAACATATTTTGCATGATATTTATAAACACATACAATGATCCCATGAATATGTCTTTAATGATTATTCTATCTTATCAGACTAAGCTGGAAGTATAAACCAAAATTTCAACACAGGTCTCTTTCAATACAGTTAATTGTATACATGATGACGATAAATTGAATGAACAAAAAAGCACCATATTACTTTTTAAATTTTATTTCAGGAAATACGAAATATAATGTCCATACATAACGAAACCCAGGAAGACGAACGTCAAACTGGTGCAAAAGTATTGGCTCAACGCCATGGCGAGTCGAAGGAATCAAATGACGGAGCGGCTCAACGCCATGGGGAGTCGAAGGAATCAAAGAACGATGCCATTCTGCCTCCTTAGTGAAATAACATCAAAGATTACGATGAAAGTCGCAAGTTGTGCCAAAGACGTTCTTAAAGAATGATAGACACCAAAAGTTTTCATTTTCTCAATTATACCAGATTATTGTGTGAATTCAATATTTGAGAGGCTGATATCTACACTGAGTTACAAAGGAAACGTCACCATACAAAACACGAGATATTTCAACCCACGAGTAATGAATACGACTGAAACAGACTAAATCTAGTCTTCAGAAGACAACTTAACTAAATTATTATAAATCTATTTATGTTTCTGAAAAATGTGCCGTAGTTTTTGAATTTCCTCAACTAGACGGTACAGGATAGTCTGAAATGGCTATTTTGGCTAGTTTATTGGCGTTTTACATAAAAAAGATGCGTTTATAGATTAATGTTAAAGCAGATCATATATATGTCAATAACATCTTTTAATAATTAAATTTTTACATGTCATAGTAATTTGAATTTGAATTTACATCATTCTGGCGGGAAAAAAACATGTTGAAAAAGCGATATCAGTGTATTTGAACTGATATAAAATTAAAATAACAAGTATTTTACTCTGATGTATGGAATTTTGAGTATTTCTTTACACAATATCTGTCTATCACAAACATTCAAAGTCGCCTTTCGCTCGCAGCAGTGTTTTGTTTTCTACTCTTTCTTTTAATACTCAGTTAACTAAGAGTTTGATAGTGCTGTACAATAAGCTATTCTGCACGGTGAGAATTGATTTGTGAAAATGATTTCAAATTTTATGCTATCTTTTCATGTTTAAGCAAGGGAATTATTATGTAAGGTGAGGCTAAATTGACTGTTTGAGATTTTACGTGTTATAAATGTGAATTTTTTTATTCTTCCATTTCAAAATCAATTATACATACACTCGTTTTGTGCTAGTCTGTTTTATCCATTTTCAATTTCTTTGATTTCGTTACAGGAACATTAGACAATGTTATAGTTATTTACAAAGGATTTGTTCATATGAACAGATTTTGTTTGTCGCGTTGTTTGTGATCCAGAAAGCTAGAGAGTACTTAAGAGTACCAAAGAGTACTATCCGTCCAAGAAGTTTTTGTATATACTTATGTTTTATATATTGCTATATTATTTATTGAACATGATTATTTGTACATGTTATACACGCTGTCTCTTGCCTTATGTGTCATGTTCCTAGTTTATATCAAGCATTTGAAATACTTGCTGGTACTATTTTATGAAAATACATGTTTATAATTTGATATAAAACATTCTTTTTAGAGTTCGTTGCTTTTTTTTCTCAAGTATTGTTAATCTGCTATTTGACATGTGGTAATGAATTCAACAAAGTGATTGAAAATGATTTATTTATTTTGTAATTAAAAGAAACGACAAAATATTAATTTTAGATCTATTCTTGGAAGCAACACTTAGTTATATAGATTATTAAGTCATTATTAAAAACTGTTTTGATTTAGCGAGAACTATTTCGTTTAAAGATGAACAAATCTGAAACAACATGACAAGCAGCTTCATGTAAGATCCTGGACTCGCCACGAATCGCGAAGAATTAATTCAACGTTTCGTTTCTCTACCTTGACGGAGAAGATTATATACCGACATGTTGGGGATATTCACTTTGCTATCATTACACTTATCATTAAAAATAAAAAATGCTGATTAAAATATTGAATAACTTTCAAACATAGAAAGTATAACACATAGAGTATGGCATGAAGTTGTTTCACTGGAGTACAACTATAACCAAACAACAATCTTTAAACTTCAATGACAGCTTAGTTTATGTTGGTGTGAAATAACCTTCGAATTGTACTTTTTGTAATGACCAAAGTTCACGTTTCGTCAATTGAATGTGTGAAAGGTTTTCTTGGTATAGTAGGCATCAAATTTGGTTTAGAAAATATGTTTTATGAAAATAGTTTATCCCCGACAGATTCAGGTCTGAAATTCTTATTTTGTTATTAATATATATGATGATGGCTTTTTAATTGGACGCATTATCAGTTGAACAATTAAAGAACATCTGCAATCGCTATCGATACGCATGTCTACTTAACAGATGAACGTAATCATAGCCCGGATCCAGGATATTCAATATTGATTGCCACATCATGGCGTTACCTCATCCAATCAGCTGATCTATATATACAGCTGATGGCACATCAGGCTATGGCGATCTACGTCGCTTGTCAATCAACAGCGTGTGAGTGACGTTTTGCGCATGTCATTGCATGTCATGTAATCGACACAAGACAAGACTTGTAATTATCTCGAATAAGCTAATTCGGTAATTTCATAAAAACAAGTTGACAACTTCAATCTAACCTACTGTTTTGTATTTGTGACAAAGAGAAATGTTATTTGCAAGTTCAAGGTGATTTCTAATGATTCTTTTCATGAAATTTGCGTGCACGGAATATGAAGAAGAAGAAGAAATATATTTTATTTACGTGTCACATGTTGTTATAAAAGCACTTAAAAGACATTTTTAAAATCAGTTTAAAAAAACCAACAACATCGAGCCTCATATAGGCTTATGAGACACGAGCATAATTCAAACATTAATATCTAAACCTCCACACACACGCACGCTCGCACACACATACACACGCGCACGCACACGCATACATCAACACAAATGCATAAATATCATTATAAAAGTACAATAAAAATAGCATATTCAAAGAAACGACTAATCAGTCGACATATTTCGTCTTTTATACATATTATAGTCGAGGGCGGCATATTGCTTGTTATTAAACAGAAATATCATTTTTCCAAAGACGACATATATTGAAAAGGAGGATGAGCACTGGATATTTCCTCCAAACATTATATCTAAGATATCAATATGTATGTATGTGTGTATGAAATCACTCATTGCCCATTTGGTATGAGATTTGTATTATTACCAAAAACTAATCTTTCGAGTTCCTTTTCTGTAGGTTAAGCAACACCTCATTGACATTCAATAGTAAATTCTGCAGTCATGTCATCACAAAGGTTTGTATTATTGTGACATGCCGTCAAAACCCGATGACATCACAATTGTATGAACTCAATTAAACTAAAGAGGAGTAATTTCGGATTGAATATAGAAACTTCTATCGATTTAATACAAATAAATGGGTAGAAGTTTCTATAGTTAACACAGGGATATCTGAATTTTTATTATCAATATTTATCCAAGTGTTCAAAATCTAAAAATCAACCTTAACTATTTGTGCGAAATATGTTAGAAATACATTTTTCTTAATTTTGTGGAAACAGGATATAACGTTTACAGATGTGATACATAACATTTACAACAGCAAAACATCTTTTAGCAGAAACATATGACATCTACAGATGTAGGTAACATAATAATTTATTAAATTTAAACCCTCAGCTTGAGTTTCAATAGATCAAGGTATGCCACTATGATGCTTGTCTTGGATAGTCTTTAAGAAGTAAGTGGAAGGTTGACCAGGATGTTATAAATTTCGAAGAGCTGCAAAAAGTCAGTAGTCTATGTTTTCTTTACTTTATACATATGTATAATGAATATGAGTTTAATTTTGTTTAAATCTATTTTGCTTTAGTTTGACTTTCGTACAACCTACGGTGGTGATTATCATTTTTAGTACTAAGTTTCTATCTTCGAGATATCCAAGGCAAATGTTTCTTTTTGATAAAATAATGGTGGCTTGCATATATCTGTCCTAATCCATTAATTGTGCCGCCGCTTTCGGCGCAAGCAGGGGTGTTGACTATTCAATCTCTCCGTCCGTAGCAGAACCTAGTTCGGAATATATTTTCTAAACTATATACATGCTAGCTTCGCCGAACTCCATACACATTTCAGTCATGATCCCAAGATGTGCCTTTGAGGGTTACACCTGAAAATGACTTTTTGCGGTTTCTATGGAGACATGGGCAAAGCAGTGACTATATATAAGTAATTTGTCCTGAGTATGTCTCCTAAACTGCACATGCTACGAGAGCTTCGCCCAACGTCAACCATGCATGATTCCTATGTAAGTCTTTTGGGGAAAGGACCCACAGGTTTTACTTAAAAAGTTACTCTATGAAAGTCAGTTTGTGTGGAACTATCTCTTTTACAATACACAACAGATATCCAAATGTTGATTTGGCAACCATAATCCCTAGATGTTCTTTTAAGGGTAAGATTTTTATTTGAGTTTATCTTTTGCGGACTAATACAGTGACCACATTTCAAAGACATTTCACCTGAAGCATATCCCCCAAATATTACACGATATCTACACCAAACTTGATACACATCAAACATCATCCCTTGATGTCCCTTTAAAACCTTCCATCCTAATTTTCACTAATTTGTTATTACTTTAAATTTCATGTGGAATAAGATTTTAGGCACCTATTAGTTAATTTAGTAACTTCTTCTAGATAATCGAATCCATTCCGTCTCCAGGTACATTCGGTCAGAGCTTTAGATAGGTTCTGCCTAACTTAACAATGATTCCGGGGTGGTTAAATAGTTTAGTAATCGGATGTGAACCTGATTGCATCAAAACAATATCACAATAACATAAAATCAAAACAGATCTGCAATTGGTATGTATCTAACTTGAAATTATATATATCTACAATTTGATAGTAGGTTTAACTCGTCAAAATTAATGTTCTCGTAAATATGTACGGTTAAATGTATGCTGATGTAAGATGGAGAGTCATGGACCACATGTCACTTCAAATGTTTAAAAATAAACTGTACATAACCTGTATCGTTTTCCAATAACCACTGTTCTTGTTATGCTAAAATGAATGATGCAGGAATGATGCAGTGTAATAGGCCTACTTGGAACACCATTAAAGAGATAAGCAAAATCTTCTTACAATGTTAATCCTATATAGACCCGGGTTGCATTCAGCCACCTGCCAAACTTGCCCCATTCAAAGTGGTGACGTTCACTAATGCCTACAGTCTTATCAAAACATCTTCATGCACCAGTGACTCTAAGATTTACAACCTTCACCCTATTAGCAAAGTGGAATGTTCCACCGGGGTAAACAATGAAAACAAAATGCCATATAGTTAGCACCTCGATATTTTAACATTTAATTTATCAATTTAAAAAAATTTAAGAACATGTTTTTATCACAATATTTCTACAATATATTTACAACATATACATTTATTGTGACATAGTCACTTTTGTAAAAAAATTTAAAAAATGTTTTTGTCACAACATTTCTACACATTTATATACATGATCTTTTTTCAGTACTATTTTAACTGCTAATAATTTGGAATACACCTTACATGAGAGTTTATTACTGTTTAAAAAAACCCACCAAAAGGATAAAACTCTATTTAATCTTGATACTCAAAGGCAGTCGTCCCGTTTCGCCGTATAACATATGAGTCTGTGTGCTTTTACGTAAATACAATACCTTTTTAATAAACAATCTATGGACTAATTCTAGTGTTTCAAAATTACAAGGGCTCCATATATCAAAGTGGCCGAACATGCCCCAGATAAACCTGCTAAATAAAAGCACTGTCTCGACGTGAAGCAGTATTCGGTGAACATAGTTAAAACGTTAACAGATGCAGTATGTACTATAACCATCATTTGACCTACTGGTTGTATGAAGCTTATTTTGAAATTATTTTTATGAATTTTATATGTATTTTTATAATACCAGGTTCCCATTGACAAAAATGGCGGTATAGGCGACTTTGCAAATTCATGCTTTTTCGCTTTTTTCTTTGATACTGTATGATATCGCCTAAGAATCTAAAAAAAAGGAACAAGTAATTATTTTTCTAGGCGAGAAGATATTGGAGTGGATCTAGAAATGACATTGGAAAATCCATGGAAATAAATCCAAAAATAGCTAGAAATAACCCGGGACGTCATATGTATATATTCCTAATTGGTATAGGTGAATTCGTAGGTCAGAAGGATTCATAAACGTAAATTCCGGTTGATTCAGAAATGTTCGTAGACAATGACATCAATATAAAGACATTTCATATAACAATAACTATTGAAAGTGAAATATATATTATAAACAATGTTTTGAACATGTGTGTGTAGTTACTGTTTGATATGAATTTTCAATTAATGTATATCAAATATTGTTTGTTGTTATCAAAACTGTTGGATTTTTAAATTCATGAATAAATCTGAGGAAATGAAGAAAAAATATTCATTTTTTGTACAATCTATCTGCATTGATCGAAAGTTTATAGTCGACGTCGGGAGAAGATAAAAGTCAACTCTTAGCGAATAGAGCAAGCAAATTTGCATTGGATTTGTGTCACATGATCATTCTAGGAACAGTGAGCATCTGAACTTAGTCGTAGTGGGACAGGAAGTAGTTCTAGCTTGTTGTCTGTATTACTTTTAATATCTACCAAAATGCGTCTTGCATTGAAATCAATTATTCATAATGTGAAAAGAGTGACAACAGTACAATATTGTATATCAAATAGGAATTCTAATCATCGTCAACTGATGAAAAAACATATTTGTTCATATTAAAACTTTGTGAAGATAAGTTAGTTTAATAGCCAGAACTGAAGAAAACTTTAATTCGCTCAAGGCTCTGTACAAAGCATATAGAAGGTTTAACAGTAAAACATGGCTCGTGGTGTGAAGCAGTCATAAAATAACTATGTGAGTTGTCACTGGCTGTTTCGAGCCATGCCTCTTAGTTACTTAGTTTAGCCAGTAGCGAGCCGAGTAGCTCTGTGCACTATGATGATATGAGTCATCACCAAGAGCATGCGCAGTGACTGTAACTGAGGATGTTTAAAGATGGCTGCCCCCTAACAACAGAATCTATGAGTAGTAAATGTTTCAGTGTATCTCTTATGTTATTAAGTTTGTCGACAAACTGTTTATCCTGTTTGACTCTGTTGACATCAGGGCACCAAGTAACATAAACAAACTGTCAGTCTTATCTGATCGCACATGTTTCAGCCTCCCTGAAGGTTGGAGGTCAGGAAGTTCACATTCTTGTAAATTTGCTGATATTTAAAGCCCAATTATAACGATAACAGAGTTTTCCTGAAGGAATATCTGTTTGAATGTTGTAGAATAATGTTTATACTGTCAGTGCCATTATAAATATCGTGCGTGTCAAGTATTGTTTTGGTTATACATGGTTATATTTACACTCCAGCAATCACACACAGCTACATTAGTGTTAAGCTTTAGTGAAGGTGCCTAAAAAAGAAGGTTTTATCACAGGATATCTGTAGCTTATGTAGAATTTGTGGACAAAGGGCAAAATCATCAACTAAGAAGGCAGAATCTAAACAATGTGGGAACTATTTCAGTGACATTTTAGACGTATATGGAATAAATGTGAAGAATGATAAGCCCCAATTCGTCCGACTGGATTTTGTGATGGTTGCTACTGGAGAGTAGTTAACTTTAAACGAAGAGTTTTAAGGGAAGGTCATAAAAGCAAGGATGGAGACAAGTCTGCTATTAGATAAGCAAAGAACATTGACAAACAATTGCTAAGTGTACAAGAGTGTCATGATGGAAAATTGTGTTGGGTGTGTGAACAATTTGTTAATCAGCGTAAATGTGGTAGACCCTCAAAGAAAAAGGTAAAAAAAATCAAAATGTTTGAAGGAAGGGGCCGGGAAATAATCAGGGGGAAAATCTAAAATACAATCTGAAGGCCAAAAAAGTGATATCGAAAAGGGATTTACTTCACTAACACAGGGATTTTCAGCAGTTGTAACTCCTCCACGCCCTAACGAAGTGTTCAAAGAGGCACAAACTTCACCATTCCAATTTCTAGAAATTGAATCATCTTTTTCAATTGATAATTGTCTTGCAAAGCCGGCAACAGAACCACTCTCAGATGTTGAAGAAAAGCTGCTCACATCTAAAGAAAATAATGTTTTGAGATGTAAAACAGTTGGACAGGCATTGTTTTTGCGGAAAGTAACTAAAGCAAGAAAATCCTCAGCATTGGCGAACTCACCTGTAAAAAAAGACGTTCAAATGAAATGGCTGCAGTAGGAAGCCTTATATCTGGCCAGAACACAGAAATTGTAAGTGGTCAACAAGTTTCTGAAATAAAACACATGCCGTCAGAGAAGAGGCTTCATATGTGTAGTAAAGCTGGCATAAATAGAAAGTTTCACATTGGAAAAAAGTATGGCATTGCCATGAGGACATATCTTGGATTATCCTGGACACATTACCGAAAGCAAAAGAATTTTTTTGAAGGCAATGGGAATATCATTTGCAAGTGAGACAACAGAACGGACAGTTCAGACAAATGTAGCAGGGAACTATATTGAGTCGGAAATGGTAGATATGCAAGATAGAAACGATAACTATGATGCATTTAGATCCGTTCCTGTTGTGTTTGTGAGTGATCTGAAATCATTTGTATTCCAGTTGTTAGACAAATATCATGAGACAGACAGGCGAACTTGGCATGAAAACAAAATTCCGGAAAATGAAATTTGGTTTAAAATCGGAGGGGATCATGGCGGAGGTAGTTTCAAAATTTGTATGCAAATTGCCAATCTCTTGCATCCTAATTCTAAACATAACACAGTAGTATTCAACATGTTTGCAGCTAAGGACAATCATGTCAATCTAAAAAAAGGCATTGAAAGACATGTTGCTGAATTTCAGGATCTATGTAAGTCTGTATAGCAGGGGAAGATCTTCATTTCTGGAGATTATGATTTTTTGTCAAAAATGTACGGCATTCCGGGTGCAGCTGGGACATAGCCTTGCCTTTGGTGTCTGACTACAAAGGGACTGATGCAAAGCGAACCATTTTCCCGTGAGGACATTGATGGCAGAACTGTCAAACAACTGAGAAGAGATCATAGGAATTTTCAACAAAGAGGACAATCTGATATCAAGAAAGCGTCTTGCTACCAAAATATAATTCACAGCCCAATGCTCCCTATTCCTTTGTGTAGAGTATGTCCAACCTACCTGCATATTCTTCTCAACCATGCTTAAAGTTCAATGCAATAAGCTTGACTGTGATATTGCATCCAAAATTGCTCTTACTGACGAGGCATCTTCCATGACTGCATTTGGGTCATATATTGAACACTTAAGGACCTTGATGAAACTTGAATGCAAAGATGCATCTTTTAATCAGAAAATGAGGAATTTAGATGTTACTGTTTCCTTACAAACCTTCAAATCATCAGAGAAAAGGTAACAAGAAAAAGCTTTAAAATATAAAGAGTGAATTTTCAAATCTTGAAAAAGAGACAAAACTTAATGTAAGAGAAAGGCCCTGTCACAGCAAACTTAGACAAAATTCTCCAAAATCACAGAATTACACCTCAGGCTTACCATGGAAGGTCATTTATTGGTAATTATACTGTTGTAAATATTTACAATCAGCAGTCTATAAAGATGTGTGTGGAAGTATCCCACGTATGGCAACAAGGATGACACAAGATATGCAAGTAATTACTGATGCCTACTGTATTAGAGATTGTTTTGAACATCTAAATTTGTTGTTTTCGAGAGTTCACTCCGTTGTTGCCAATGACAATCACGTGCCAAGGTCTGAAATAACAGCCATTATCCAAGCTGTCAAAAAATACATTGGTTATTTCAGGCGCACATTCACACAGGACACCATCACCCCGAAAATGCATATTTTGGAAGATCATGTGTGTAATTGGATAGACACCTGGGGTTTTGGCATTGGGTTACATGGGTGCAGGGTGGCGAACAGATTCATGTAACGCTAAATCTTCTGAAAAGAAGAAATGAAAACAGAGGAGCGAATGTACAGTACAATGATGAAGGAGCACCATCTACAGATATCACCAGAGATTCAAGCGACACTTCCTAGTTCTAAGGGAGAAAATAAATGTTAAAGATAGGATGTAGAAGCACATTATACAAACTGAGAGGTTTAGATTTACTTTTGAGAGATGAATAGGAGAAACATTTAACTAAGTATATTTCAGATAATTATTTCATAAAAAAGTGTTGTATCCCCTGAAAATTTGGATGGCACGAACCATTTGTGGATTATTTTTGAATCAGCTTACACTGTGAACTGTGATTTTTCATCATTAAATACGTGTGTGTGTGTTGGAGGTGATCCTGAACATTTGATGGCACGAACCATCTGTGGATTATTTTTGAATCAGCTTACACTGTGAACTGTGAATTTTCATCATGAAATACGTGTGTGTGTTTGCTAAGATTGATACTTTATACTGCCTTTGGAGGTGTAATATATATTCCAAGCCAGTGCAAGGATATCAACCATTGTTGGAACTACTTAGTACATGGTAGGTGTGAACACTTTCATTTCATAAAAAAACGATATTTGACACTTGAAGTACAGGACTCGTACAAAACAATGGTATATATGCGACACATGTGAAGACTCTAATTACTTGGCGATATGTATCATAAAACTGACAAATTTTAAATTTAGTAATTGAAAGGCAAGAACAATGTCTGGTATGTAAGAGAAATAGCATAAATATACTTAAGTTAATAAGTTCAAATTTTATTACAAAGACAATTTTCATTTCAGAGAACTCCATAGTTTAAAGTAAGAAAGAAAGTATAAGCACAATGTGTTGACCTTATTACAATAATCTACAATTGCTAAAGCACTTGTATCCCAATTTTGCTCAGCGGAATGTTCAGCCGGTAGAACTACTACAGTGTATATGTTATCTAGGGCGCAGTTATCTCGGTCCATCTTCCTACGCAAAGCTTAACTATTGCCAGTCTCGAACTGTCCAAGTTAACCCTTGCTGCCGAGATAAGACTTTCCTGTGCTAGCTCTCTAGCTCACTGCAAAGGAATTAGATAGTCCAATCAGAAAGCTCCTAGCAAAAGCTACATCCGGGGACTCGAACAAACATGGCTGCGCCCATGTCGCAGTCCGTCGACTGAAAGATTTGTAAAGAGAAAGTGCAGCCTCCAAAGTGATGAACAATATATTCAAGTTCATTTATGTTTATAGTCAATTTGCGTCATTATTTTTCTACAACCATATAGCGGACAGCGGCCTGTCAAAGAATTTATTCTTAAATTGCTTGGGTAAACTAATCAAGCTCGATAAAATTGACCATGATTTGAAGCACCGACTCGATGCACTACGCCCGGCAAGACTTTATTTCCTGTCATCGTACAATTGTTTTATCTTTTGTGCTTGCAAAAACTTTATTGAATACCCGTTGAACCGAAACATTGATTAAATTTTACATAAATTAACCGATAAAATTTGAACATCTCGCGATGTCATAACACTCGAAATGTAGTAGCCTGCGACCTCGTTGTATCGCGGGAGTAAACGTTACTCTCAACAAACTTTACTTCTTGCAGTCAAAAACCAGGTATGTTGACGTGTACCATTTAAATATCATGTCGTCAATAAAAAAAATTTTTTTAAAGTAAAACAATTGTTATATTTACTTCCATTTTCACTGATTTCACAGGGTCATTTTCATTTTTGAAAATATTACTTTGGTACTTGGTATGTGCTTTGATATAAAAATTATTCTCTGTCCGTTTGGCTTGTACGTCTGTTTGTGAACAGTTGGATAATAAAAAATGAGACTTGTGCACATGATAAAGATAGACAATTGTTATGTTCTTGATATGGTGTCAAAGCTTACCAACTAAAAAGGTGTGCCCGGTAAAACTAAGACAAGTTAAGTCCATTTTTGTAGTAATTGTACTAGAATATTTTTCGTAGTTTTGCAAATGCTTTTATCTAATCTTAATATCAACTAAAATTAAATTAAATTTATTGTAATGATAATATTACTTTGTTTCGCTCACAGATATTAATTTATCAATTAAAACTGTGTAAACTGTACTTATTTGATGATAAAATACAATTATATAATGGTAACGACCACGATAAATGGGCCTACATACTTCCCTTTGAAAAATATAAAGGGCGCAGTCATATGTTATTTTTTTTACCAAAACCGGTCCTAATAACAACAAAAACATCTTTTCCGTCCATCAATACATTTATAAACTGAATCTTCTTGTTTGAAAGGTTTGCAATGCCAACTTCTTTGTAACCTGATCAAACAGATCACTTTCAATGGGCGCGGCCATTTTGATTATATCGCAAATGACACGGCGTCGCCGATTGGCCATAGTAAGGGAGGTAACTGGAGATAACTAAAACTCGCCAGTGAGGGCGCTGGTATCAAGCCAGAAAAGTCTTATCTCGGCAGCAAGGGTTAACTTGGACAGTTCGAGACTGGCAATAGTTAAGCTTTGCGTAGGAAGATGTCTCGGTCAGTCATATCTTGGGAGCAGTGCCTCTGAACTAAACTGTCTAGTGTGAACTGCCGTGGATCGATCATGAGGGGCAGTCATTTAGGAACATGCATATCAAATTTGATTAAACTATTTTTTATCATAAATACTACAATAACGTTTTCTCATAAAATCTGGTAGTGAGCCTATTGTCGCTAAATCCCTCATTATTCAATATTTTCAAACAACTGTGTTGAAGTAAAAAATGTTCCATGACAATGAAAAAGTGGAGATGTTCCCTTAAATGGAATCGTGAGATGAGATGGCTTTAACTTTGATTTGTAAAGTTAGTTTCAGATATTTGATCAAAATATGAAAACACGGACATATATGTCGTTCTCTAAAGACTTAATAATTGTTGTGATTAACTAATTAATCCTCAACACAACAAATCTCAAATCAAGTCTGACTCAAGTCATGAAATAAACCGTCATCACTGTATTTAAGAGTTCATATTTTGATAAATGCATATTGTTTTTGGTCTCTGCTTTTGAATAAATATCGTGTATCTCTTTCGCTTCTGAGTACCTCTTCAGAATGATATGATTCTCCCATATGTCGACTGTAATCATTAACGGCCTATCATTTCATCGAGAAGTATGAATGTTGCTGACAATTATGATTTTGGCGCTAATCGTTTACAGAAAGTAGTAATAATCGAATGCTTATCAAAAACCAGACTATGAACTGTGACTGACGCGCCTGTCCAGCGTGATTTAGAAACATGACTCAATTACTGATTGCAGTTGTCATTTGAAAGTTGTCGAGGTATGCAAAATTAAATAATAAAGTGCCGTACTTAAAAAAACGTTTTTCTCTCTATTTTTAAGATATAACAATGAGATAAAGATGTTTTCAATGTTTTACCTAAAATGCAATTATAACATCTGAACTAGACACTAGTGGAGATCATATACATGGTTTTTTTTATGTCAACCAATATATTACGGAAGAAATAACAAGTTTTAGTAGTAGTTGTTGTTTTTGGTAGTATTGATAAAAGTAGTTTTGGAAGCAGTAGTAGTAGTATCAGTAGTAGTAGTAGTAGTAGTAGTAGAAGGGTAGCAGTTGTTGTTTTAATATTGGTATTAGTATTATTAGTAGCAGTTGTTTTTTGTAGTTATACTATTGGTATATTTAGTATGAGTATTTCAGAGGTTATATAGTTGTTGCTAGGTGGGACGGGACTATATTCAATCGGTATAGTTTACGTGTTGTTGGGGTATTTCCTCTTATATCTACTTTCTCTTTCCGTTTGTTTGAGCGTCGCCGTTATTGCATTACCAGGTACAAGGTACGTATGATAAAAGCGGAACAACACTATTGTCGCTGAACTGTACATGGATTTACATGCATTGTTTGTATGGATCATGTGTTAAGGCACGTATACAAATTCTAATATCAAACAAAGGTCTTTAAAAATATGTTTCATGTGGGGTTCATATTTTATATGACGTATCCTTCACAATACCTAGAGGCGAAACGGGTTTGGTTTAAAATGAGAATGTAATCTTTATCTCTCATAAGTGCATGGATCGCTTAAACGGATATTAACCACAATTGGAACACGTACCTCTACCGTAGACTTGTTAGTCTCAGTTTATCACTTACAAGCTTTGAAACCTAGCTACTCGTCCTATTTTCCATTAATTGTCGGCCATTTTGATATGCTAAATAGGGGCTGTTTTGAAAACAGATTCAGATTAAAACGGACCGTGATTAGAATAAGGTTAAGGGAAACACACTTATATAACTTATAAGAAATTAAAATATATACTTAATTTCATGATATGCTCAATATCTATATTTACAAATAGTTTTACATTTGTTTTTTAACGACAGATTAAATACGTGGTACGTGTGAAAACAAACACATAACAAAAGAAATTGTTATTTAGAAATAACTTCGTTTTCTACATTATAGTATAACTCTTCTGTTTTCAAACACAATATTATTTGAAATGATTTATGATTTATGAACTCGTGGTTATAGGTGTACTTAAAACAAAGAGATCGCACGATTCAATGCAGCCGAGCAAACGGCAATAGCATGAAGCTGTATATCAATACAAATGTCAAACTTGTAGCCTTGATTCAATCAGATCATGCTTGCTGCAACTGTCCATAGAAAGTCTCTTGATTTTCACGTTCGTGATACGATGAAGGTCCTCATATGCATTGTATCCCCATTTACATCCACATAGACACAATGTGAAGAATGGTTTACGCATCAATTATGTAGCCTATTGAAGTCGTATATGAACTTGACGCTTCTTACGTATCACAGAAGCCTATTTGTAATTAAACTGTCAAATAACAGTTTTCAGTATTTTAATCCCTCAATTATGAAACGATTTGTTATTTACTCACCACTCTCTGGAATATTATTTTAAAACCTGTGAATATGAGATACCTTTACTTCCCTTTCCTATACATCAACAGAGAGAGAGAGAGAGAGAGAGGTTTATTTCAGTAAAGGGGCCACAGGCCCATTATACAAGGCATACAATGTGCACATTTATAGCGCCAATAAAATCATTCACACAATTGGCAATGTTTACATGAAAATGGTAGGGGTATTCACAGACCTAAAAACTCTTTGCGTTTTTAGAAGCTTGATACAAATACTTCCCAAGATTGTTGATTATAATCTCATTCTGTGACATGAACAACTGGAATAACTTTTCATGACTTGGAAAATTATAAACATATTCGGGGATTGTATTTTTTCTTAAATTACTATAAAATGGACACTGAAGACAAAAGTGGAATTCATCTTCAACAGTAGGAATAATGCAGAGAGGACACAGCCGATCACTGCGCTTGAGACCAAGTCGTCTACCGTATTCAATCATTAACATATGACTCGAGCTTCGAAATTTACTTACAATGACACGGAATTCTTTGCAATGAATATGATTGATGTAAAATTCGTAACAAACGTTTGCTTTAACATGGTTAAGAAAGTTAAGTTTAGAGACGCATGAAATATTCTCCTTCCATGACTGGTTATCGTTGTCAATACATCTCTGTTTAAATACCGACATAAAAACTTTGACATTCCCAACATTCTGGTAAAACCAAACATATCCAAGGCCATAGCGGCTTAGAAGACTTTTAACTTTCAATGCCCACCATTGGCGACATTTCTCTGCAAGTCTAAATTGATACTCATATGTTTTTTTCAAAATATTATTATCAACTTGGGAAATCATTCTTGTCCAATATTTGATAATTTTACAATACATATTTACTTTAAGAGAGTATCTACCAAGTTCAGCACGGGCAAATGTATTTGGAGTATTCCTTGGAAACCTTAGAACAGGTTTACAAAATTTATTATGCATATTTATTACACTGGGTGCTGCGTGGAATCCCCATACTTCACTGCCATATAGCAAAATTGGTAAGATCTTTACATTAAATATTTTAAATAACACATCTATGGTTAGATTGGTGAAATTCGGAATCGAGGATCTTAGTGTGCAATACACTTTCCATGCTTGATCAGCCAAAGTTTTTTGTGTGACATACCATGAACCTGTGCTTGACAGATGAATTCCAAGATATTTATATGATGGAACAATCTCTAAGAGTTCATTATTGAGAAAGAACTTTTCACTCTTTTATGGGCTATTGCATGACGTTATAAAGTATTCGTTATGAGTACATCCATACCTATATTGTGATTGTCAAGTGCATACCACCGAAGATCTTGCCATCCTGCAAACCTATTGAAAACGATAACGTCTTTGGTCTGAAGTTACCGACGACGTCGGCGTTATAAGTGAACTAGCGTGACAACCGACAATAAACTAAAACAAGAACGCGTTTACTGGAGCCGTAATCAGTTGTTTTGAAAAATGAAGAAAAATCTTCGATTTCCCCATAAGAATGTATAATCGATAAGTCGTATCTATGTTCGTTACCACTAAAGATGTCAGATTTTTATCAACTTTTGCAAGGTCCAGTCACAGGTCTTCGTAATCAAGCCCTATCTATCAGGTTGTAATAAACTCAATGAAGGATGGATGATAAGAGCGGTTTTTATCTTTTGAATGTTGAAATGTAACATGTTTGGTGGTTAATGATTTCTGGAAACTACTTCGAGCCATTGCTCCTTATCTATCTTATATAAGATCCTGTACATCGCTCATTAAGACGCAGCCATTACAGTATAAGATAATTCTTCATTGGTCTGAACATGAAGTCTTAATTGTTGTTTAACAGTCTTAAGATATGAGTATGTGTATTTACTTCACCTGTGTCACAAATACACGCCATTGACGATAGCCATAAACCTCGTAGGCCTATGACATTACAGCTAGTTTCGAGCGGATTGAAAGTTTCATGTGTCATTACGCAGATTTGGTGATAAAGTAAAGAAAGATTGCTAATCACAGAATAGAAATGAAGATGTCACAATAAAATGGCTAATTCATTAAATAAATGCGTCAATCATCAGTAACATATAAAATCCTCACTGAATCTTCATGTGCAGTCTGATAAGAAGACGGTTTACAGAATATATGAAATATATGATTGTTTAAATATTGATAACGGTTTAAATCAAAGAAAACAATCGCATTCATATTATATATGTGTGCATTTGATCAAATTTACAAAAGGAAAGTAAATCAGTGACAACAAAGTATTTGTATTGTAATCACAGATGAATTCATTAATGCGCCATCATAAAGAGTGATACTGTCATAAATACACATTCATATTCCATAAAGACAAGTTTCCCAACTTCTCTTGACCTGTTTAAACATTCCTCTTTCCTTCACATCAATATAAAGTAAGTAAGACTGAATAAGAAATATCGAATTCTTTTAAGTATGTTTATATATAATCTCGCTCATGAACTCACAATGTAAAATATGTCAATTGAATTTTTCAGGGACAACATGTGTTACAAAAGTGTTGGATCCGTTGCAGTTTTTGCAATTTTAGTTGCATCGATTGCTGTTTTATTAAATTCGGTAAGCGTTTGCTTTTTTAAAGTATTGCTTAATCTTACCTTTATTTCATACCGTGGGATAAGGTCATCGCCAGTCAGTCTGCCCGATCATCAGCCCATTCATCCATCACCTGTCCGTCAAAATGATTCGTTTCCGCGGTTTTGTTTTTTGTTAGGGTGGAATTAATTTCAAGTTGGACTCTATACAAATATAAGTATCATTTCCGGAACAAAACAGTTTATTGACCTTTCTGAAACTGTGAATGAATCTTACAATGCCTCCTGAAAGCTTGCCTTTTGATTTTTTTAAGATCATTTATTTGTTTGTTTATGAAAAAAAATTTTAGTGGAAAAAAGTTGGGCTACTTTAGATTTGTTCATAAATTATCGGAAAAAACGGATAATGTTATTTTGTTCTTTTAAAAAGAAGTTTAAAAGCGAAAAAGATGTGAAGTGTTAAAGCTATACAAGGTATAGTATAACTTTCTTTAAATTCCGAGCTAAGTTCCAATCATTGGAAAATGAAATTCTTCGCCCATTCGGGTATACCGCTATTTTCGACTTCAATAGAAGTCAATTACAATGTGTAAGCCAAGTACTTACTCAGAAATTTTGGAATAATGTAATATTTAGCTACAGTCTGATAGTAATGAATTTCCAAAACTTTCCATTTTGAATTTTTAAACTAAACGAACTTAAAGAATACCTCAAATGGCATGGACGTGCAAGGAGTATATTGTTGGAGTCGAAATGTTAAATTTTATAAATCCATTTTTTAGATGCAGTTATTGATTCTGAATATCACAATCTTTATGCTTATCAGCTCAGCTCAGAGAGAGATTTAAGTCGTGTTTCGTGATAGGAAATCGGACAAATGCGCGCGCCAATGGCTCAAGAATGTTTGACCGTGTCTTATTTCCAGTAGACATAAAGGCAAATATAGGTTGGTAGTGTTGGACTTTTTTGTATGCAGAAATATACTTTTATTTTAGCAAGTTACTCGTTTATAACAATGTTATGAGCAAGAAGTAAGAGGAAGAAATTTGCAAAAAGAAAGAATGGAAGAGTAATGAGTTATAGATAATAAAGAGAAGGGGTATTGCCGTATTCGGGAGGGGATTGTCGATTGCTGCATGTCTATTTAATGATGAATGTTCCATAAAAATCGACAATTTGTTCTGCAGTGTTGTAATTCAATGCCATGAATAAATGTTTCAAATCTAAAAATTTGTCTCTAAAACAATGAAATATAACGTGAATCTATTTCTCCGTTTTTACACTTGAATTTATACATTTTGATAATGAATTACAAATGATCTATGGTTTTGGGTTTCCAAGTAAAATGGCAGATAAAGACATCGTTAATTTTGTCTTTGTTTTGTCTTCAAACCATGTCAGGAACTGTCCTTCTCAGTCTTCATGTCAACCTTGCTTGGAGTATTACGCGGCTTTTTCGCTTGTATTTATATAAAAAAACCTTTAGAACTTAGTTTATGAAAGATCCACCACTATATATCGAATAGCACGTATTGTTATATCATTCCGGCAACGTAAGTTGTCTCGAAAGAAGTTTTTAACTAACGGGGTACAATGACAAATATGTTTACTGTAGCGACATTTGTAACATATTTCGCAGAAAATACTATTTTCTTTTACTTAACTTTCGTGTCAACTAAGTACTAAAGTGGATGATTCGATTTTCATTATTTAACATATTCTATCAACCTTTAGACATCTCACACCTCACACCGTGGTTCTGTCTTTGAATGCAACAATCAAGGATATAATAACGTTCCTGGGTATATAGGATTTACCAAGCTGACAATCACAAAACATCCTTTATCGGGCCTAATAAGTAATTAAGCCGATGTTACACTTTTGCCTCTTTTAAGCTCATCAAATTTGAAAGGTCAGATGGGTTACTGGTACAGCCCGCAGTAAGGCGCCGGTGTGCGTCGCCCATAAACTTTTCACATATTCGACTTCTACTCAAGAACCACTGCACGCCCAAAGTTGAAATTTTGTGACCATGTACCTTGCACCTAGGGGATCATAATTACTTAGTTTCGAAACGACTTGCTCCCAAATATAGACATGGCAGGCATTTTCCTAAAATCTTAAAAAAATCTTCTTCTTCTTCAAAACCAATTGGCATAGGTAGCCGAGATTCTAAGTGTAGCGTCTTTTTGACACAAAGACTTAAATTTGTAACTTCGGTCAAGGCTAGGAATTACAAATATTGTATTTTTCATATTTGTATTGTGGAGACTAAGATGTGTAAATTTTATTGTCCCCTCCCAATAATATCTGCGTATCAAGGGTACCTATTTAGAGTGGTTAACCAACACCAGCATAAGTTGGCATAGGAAGATGAAAATTTCAGAATGACAGCTTTTTAAGCGGGTACTAAACTTAAAACAAACGTCCTCTCAAATTGCGTTGTCTGGAGCTGTGTTAGCTCCATCCTTTATATTATATGTCCTAGTTGTGTATGATCGCACGACCTTTTCGATAAAAAGGGACAGCGTTCCACAAATAACAATATCCCCTCCTGTCATATTTTTTCGGAGTAATTGCCACACTTAATGATGAAGGTTTGTCATGGCGACCCTGATAGTTTTTACAATGTTAACAAGTAAAGCAGTTGAGGATAGGAAGAAATAGGACGTTTTAATCTCAACCTGAGAAGTAAAAGTGGTTTAAGTTATAGTACTATAAAATGGGTTTACCGAACAGGTACCCACATGAACGGAACTCGTTTTTTAAAATTCAGCTTTGTGTTTATTTCTAAATGAACTTCAAGAACGTAAATACTTTTCAGAATTGCCCCTCTGGACAAAAGTTATCTTTACAATATCATGAGGCTGCTTTTGTGTTTAATTTAGAGTTGTTTGTGTTAAGTTTTTTAAATTTTATGTCTAATATTTATAGTTGTTCCTGTATATATTAAGTTTTGTTTGTATCAGTTAATAATGTCATTTCAGTTTATTTAAATAACAGTTTCAGTACAGTTTTCGTACGTTCCAACTTCCAATGTTAAACCATGCGAACGAATGATTGTGAAACTTTCTATGAATATTCCTCATGGGCTTTGACGTACTTTAAAAACTATACTTTAAATTCACTAAATATTCTATGCATGCCATAATAAATTAAAGAATTTAACCTTACCATACCTTACCTTACCTTAGCACATAAGTTTACTTTGTACAATTCATAAATATATCCCAAGGAAATAAAGCAAATGAAAATGGTATTTCAATGGTATCGTTTCGTCAATGATACCGGGACAACAACTCTTCAGTTCTTGTCAAACGGCATTGTCAGCTTCTTGTGTTTCTTAAGTGTTAAAATATCCATGTCATTGTATCATAATTGTCATCATTTGATCATATATTTTCCTTCAACCGCAGAATGTGCAGGACCGACCTTTGCGAATCGTGGATCGTTTTTTTGACCAGATCGAGTACCTTCAGAAGGTAAGGTTTGGAATTTGCAATCTATTTAGATAAAATAGATCCTTCGTCGGCCAATGATTTTAACACCTTTGTCTTCAGCAATTGACGGAAAATCAGCATAAACATTTTCATAAAATATGCTGGTATTTTAAAAGTCATTTAAGAATAACTTAGAAACTATGTGAAATGGAGTCAAGTTGAGCTTTGGATCTATAGCAAATGGAGTCAAGATGAGCCATGGGTCTATGTGAAATGGAGTCAAGTTGAGCTTTGGATCTATGTGAATTATAAAATGGAGAATACTATCTTTAAAATTAAGTAACTAGTGGGCGAGTTTTTAAGTCATAGTTTGTAATCGTGAAGTTAGAGTGGTTTCCGGTAAACTCAGTCAGATCAATTTTATTTGAATTGATGCATAGTAAATCTAACTACCGAACCAATCGGAATCGACTATCAAGCACTGTCATGTGAGAATTACAATTGTTTTTAAAATTACGTTTGACTGATAAGTGTACATTAGCCGTATTATAGGTTCAATCAAAACTTATAGGATGTAATTTCTCTATATCGAGCGAAATGGACTTTAAATAATAATTAAAACCAACAGGAAGTAATCTCAATGAAGTTACAGCTTTACAAATTTACCCAAATATGACTCGATTATTCTTACTCATCGAAGCGATATTAACTTATACATTGATCTTTATATCGATGATCCAAATTACTTTAAAATGTCATGATATCTCTTTCAGTATCTACGGCTACCCGTACCAAAGAATGGGCCTGAAATCAGTCTCCTTCTGGTTGGAGCAGCCGGAAATGGTCGCAGTGCCCTTGGCAATTACATCGTAGGTCGGTCTGTGTTCGATTCCCGGTTCTCTGCTAGAATGGTAACGAGACAAAACAAAGCTATCCGAAATGAAATAGGACCGAGAAAGCTTCTTGTTGTTGATACACCGGGGTTGCTGGTCAACCATGACATGGCTGAAACTGAAGACGTCGTTGAGAACCTGAAATCATCCTTTGGGTACAGTCGGACAGGTTATAGTGCGTTTCTAGTGGTCTTGAACCAGGCACATAGGATAACAAAGGAACAGATAGATACTATACAAATATTAGAAATTATTTTTGGAGACGAATTTTTCAAACATGCAATTTTTGTGTTCACACACAAAGACCTGTTTGAGAGCAGTTTCGATGCAGGCCATAATATACCAGCAGAGTTCATATCATTTATCGACAACCTGCCAGATTCCATGGCTGAGTTCATCCGCAGAGCAGACGACAGGGTATTGTTCGTAAATAGTCTGGAAACTAGACATGTAATCAATAGAGAATTTCAAATTGAGCTCATCGATATGGTTGATGACATGTCCAGAGGCAGTAGATACACAAAGCAGTCATTTGATTACACTCAAGAGGTTTTAAAGGAGGAGATTGAACACAAACTGAAAATGGAAGATCAGGAAAGACAAGAGAAAGAAAAGGTGATCTGGGACAAAGCTCTCGCCACGTGCAGATGTGGATCGGATTCTAAATATACTTTCAAAATCAATATTCCTATTCCAGGATCAAACTATTTAAATATGGCGATTAATTGGTTATTTGGTTTCGTTCAAGATGTAGTAAATTTGGTGAAGAAACCTTTTCTTAATTGAATCAAAACTGAGACTCTTTATTCATTGAATAACTGTATGGTGTTATAAAAATGTAGGTCAGAAGACATTTTATGAAATGTGTCATACACAATGTAAGTAGTTTTTGTAAGGAGAATGGAAAATAAGAAGGGAAAATGCTAAAGGTAAAAATGTGCTTGTCACTTATGAATAGGTTTGAGAACCTGCTGTAAAGTTTCACATACCACTGTATCGTAGTGCAAAATGTAATCTAAGTTTTGTTTGGACGTCATAAATAACTTGAGCAAAACTTACAATGGATCACTTATTGCCATGGATAAAATAGCCACTCCTTTACTTATTTTGGGATCGTCTTGTCATTCGTGCAAAAATTAGAATTTTGGGATGATTAAAGACATAAGGGGTCCTATTTTCGAAATTCCTATTTCCTGAAATTTCTAATATCTAATTATAATACCAGTCACTCTCTGAGAAAGAATCAGCACAATCACTTTGAATTAGTGCAAGGGATTAAACATGACTTTTGTTAAAATCTGTTGATCACTTTAAATGAATTTTGTATCGAGAAAAAAGGTGGTTTTTTTAAATATTGACCCCCTAAACTTGCTAAAGTTTACTGTTGGGTTACCATACATCCTGACCACAGTTGCTTCTTCATCAGCTACTAGCCATATATTCTGCAGGAAGAGAACATGTGATCTGTTATGGAGGTAGTTTCCTTGCATCAGAGAGGGACTGGGGACTCAATTAGCTAGAATGCTTAGCAGTTCTTCTGCACCTTCTGGGCCTATCTTGCGTCAAGGGAGTTCAAAGTCTATACTGATCGCAGTGCACTCAAATGGCCAGATGGTCCGCCAGATGGTCTTTCATGCTACAGAAGTATGACTTCGACATTGATCATTGGCCTGGCAAACCAAACACAAATGCTGATGCACTATCTAAAATTCCCTACCCATCACTAATGGATGGAATTCTCAATTTCTTCTGTCGGCCAAAACACAGAGGAAATAAAGGAAATAGTGTTCCCGTGATAATACACTTTGCAGTGTCCACCAAAGACATTCCAGCTTTGTGTATTCTTATCACGATTCGCAAGCTGGAAGAGGACAATTTGACTCCACTCGCCAATGCATCATGAAAAAATACTATTGGCCAGGGTTGTCAACGCTCTAAGAGGTTAACTCATTCCAAACCAGCACCATTGGTTCCCTTGCCTATTGAAGATACTTCATGTTAACATAGTTGATCTTGACTGACTTCAATGTTGCCACTAGCAATTGCTTTTACCACTTTGAGATTTTAAATCAGAATTTTCAAAAGCATTTCAGCATCCTTACCTGGCGAAGGTTTATGCAATAAAGATGTGTCAAATGGAAGATGCATTTCTTTTCCAAACATGGGAAAGTGAGGCGAGAAACCTGTTGGCTAACAATGGACATTTGCCATGGTCATTAGAACATGGGGTAGAATAACAGCCCAGTTCTTCTGGTCTAGTTGACAATAGGGCTTCAGAGCCTGAGCGTTTGTAGCATTTCGCCATGACAAAAATGACATAGACATAAAATCAAAAAGAACCAAAGTTTTGGTTGGCCAACATGTCTAACTTATGACAATATGCCTATCGGCTAAGTTGGCACAAACATGGCAAGGTCCTTATTACATCACATCAATTGGACCCATCTGCACATACAAGATTCGCCAATGTTCAGACAACGCAAAACACAAATCCTCTGTACATGCAAATTTATACAAATCCTTTTGACCGTATTCATAGTAAATGCGCACGACCGTATTTAATGTGTAAATATTTATCTAAATTGTAACATATCAACAGTTTTAAAGTGTTAATGTATATCCCAATAAAATATAATATGTAGGCCTATGATATTTTTATTATTATCATATTAGTTATAAGCCTTGACAGCTACACGATACAGGTCATCCTCGTTCCTGTCTACAATGACACCCATTATGTTGCGAGGATCCCCCTTACCGCGATCAACTAGTGGAATAGGGATGGTCACATTGTCACCCAGATTGCCAGCAACATGTTCTAAACGACTACGTTTGACCATACGTTCAGCTTGTGAAAGCTGACCATCTGCAGCTCTTTTCCTCTGGACCTCGATGATGGGGCTGAGTATGCTGCCAGAAGGTCATCTTCAGAGACCATTCTTTCCAGTATTTCTGTTGGAAGTGTGTTTGAACGCAATCCAACTT
The DNA here is from genome assembly GCA_921293015.1 of Phorcus lineatus. Taxonomy (NCBI): domain Eukaryota; kingdom Metazoa; phylum Mollusca; class Gastropoda; order Trochida; family Trochidae; genus Phorcus; species Phorcus lineatus. Next base: position 16,588,250 of record OV121089.1, read on the forward strand.
TTGCTTCAGTTCCAAACAGGGCCTTGTATGGTGATTGCTTTATTCCAGAATGGTAGCTGCTGTTCTTTAGGAATTGTACAAAGCGAAGTCCCATAGGCCAGTCTGTTGAGTCGTTGTCGCCTAGCCATGCGGTGAGCATGTCCTTCACGTCACAGTTCAAACGTTCTACTGAACCTTGACTCTGGGGATGTCTCGGCTTACCATGTACCATGAGAAGATCAGGCCATAAAAGTTTACGCTCTGTGATAACGGATGTCGTAAACTCGGAGCCATTGTCGCTTTGTAAAATCTGAGGTGCTCCAAGTAGCAAGAAAATGTCCATCAACTGAAAGGCAACTTCTGCAGCACGTTTGGATGTTAATGGACGTAATACACAGTATTTAGTGAGATGATCCTGGTAGACCATTATCCATCTGTATGAGCCACTTGCCATTGACTGCATATCAACTAGGTCTACTTGGCCTCGTGATCCAAAGTCCTTTGATAAAATGGGTTTAACAACTACTCCTTTGGTTGTGATGCGTTTACGTTTCTTCTGGCATTCTACGCAAAGTGACTTGTACAATTCTACAGCATCGCGGGTCACATTGGCATATCTCTTCAAAAACTGCTTCATTTTATCTCAGCCACCATGACCAGTTGAAATATGACCTCTCTTAACAATGTCAAACATATCATCGATATGTGTAAAGTAAATTGGCTCATCATCAGTAGCATTGCGTTTTCTGATTAACTTTTCAACGTCGCCACACTGCAGTATCTCATAGCGACCAAGGATGTAATACTGACGAGAAGATTTACTTTTGGCAGCACTTGCTTCTTTTAACTCTTCAAGCAAAGAGAAATACTCTGTCCTTGTCAATAATAAGGACTTGTCATGTTTGTCAGCTTCTCTCTTCTTCAAAAGTTCCTCACGAAAGGAATCTTCCATTGACTTATCCATTGCAAGAGTTGAAAGAGCAATGCTTAATTCTTGCTATTGACTTTCTTTTATAGAAATATGACAATAATGTTGATAGACTATAAGTATGATCCTTCTCTGTTCTTTTGATCATTGTTTGACTTTGTGATTAAATAAACTATCAAATTATTGTTTGAATTGGCTGCCAATCTGTTGTCAAAGCATACCACATGAATTAATTAGCTTTTTGTAGGATTACAGGATTGAGGCGGATTCTGAATGTGGCTTCCTATTAGTTATTCACACAATCACATTTATCAGCTGATTAACCATTTTTGATCTCTTAAAACATTAGACAGAGTCAATCTTTGGCTTAGAAGTAATCGAATAATTGTTTGAACTGGCTGCCAATCTGTTGTCAAAGCATAACATATGAATTAATTAACTTTCCGTAGGATAACAGAAGCGTTATGTGATTTCATTAACGAGTATAATTCATTTCAGTCAATCTGTCTGAAAATCAGCCTAAATTTTCAGTCAATCTGTACATTGACTGCTTTTTTCAGTCAATCTATACATTGCCTGAGTGAATCAGTCAATCTACAGATTGACTAAAAATTTCAGTCGATCTACAGATTGACTGATTTTAGACATTGACTGTAACATATAGACATATTACCAGAGTATGTTTTGATATCGTAAATATCACTATATAAACAATAAAAATTATATAAGGCGAGGTTTACCGAGCCTAATGAGTATTTTTTTTTATTGCTTATGTAGGGATATTTACGATATCAAAACATACGAAGGTAATAATCTCTTTATCATATAATGTCATTTTGAAATAAACCTTATTTTTCGGTTAATTGTCAAACGTTTTACAACATCAGTGTACTCGTTTTGTTTGAATAAGACATCGCACAAAATACGTCATAAGTGTTTCAGATATATCTTATATCGTTCAAAACATTTGAAATTGAAACCGATCGAGACGACCCGTCGCCTGCCGTGGCACCTTTGTTGGAATCTTCGTAGGCGGGAGTGTTCAAACCTCCCTACATACCATCGATGTGCGCATAGTAGTGTTTGTTCCCATTATATGTAAATAACAGCTGTGATGGTACCTGTACCTTTGTCATCTTTGCGAACACAATCGCCTATTGACGAGGCGGCCATGTTTGTTAATATATTGACGCTTACGTCTGCAAAACACGCCAAACTCGACACATAGTTTGTATTCGCTCTTCTCGGTATTGAGCGAAAGTAGTGCGACCTAGGTATTCTCATTTGCATTTTTATCACCGATAACACTATCCATTATATGATGATAATGTAATGTATTATTTGAAATTGTAATTATTTGTATTGTATCACTTTTTTTTTCAACACTGTGCTTCACACTATACCTACACATTTCGACTTTCAACTGTGTCCAGCTAATCATTTGGTTTATCCTGCTGAGCTTCAGTGTGCTCAAGCGTGTGACAGCTATTTTCTAAAACGTGTTGAACCATCAATAATTGTCAAACAAAAGCAGACAAAACAACTCGATAACACATGCAAACGTTTACGTGATAAGCATTGCTTAGTGCTGGTACACTGTAACATATACCCACTGAGGAGTCTCGTCCACTTATAAACACAATGCTGTAGACAGCCATATGTTTTATTGCAGTCTCTCTTTAAGTAATTCCATAAACCCAAGTACATAAGATGTTCGAACGTCATACTACGAGATACTTTTCGGAGAAAAACCTCTTGGCGTTTTATCCTTTATCTCTGGTGTTGATATAAGCTAGTGTAGCCTACGTCGTTTCACCATTGGCGGTTCGTAACTTGTGGCTTTTTCCCCCACATCATTTGGGACAAATAAAGAATGTAGCAGGCTCGTCGTTAGTGATTGACAACCAAAAAGTGAGTATATAAATAGTACAAACACGGGGGGGGGGGGGGGGGGGGGGGGGGGAAATCATGTTCATCACAACAAAATAATTTCACATGTAATTAAAATGTGACGTTAAAAAAGAAACATATATTTTGGAACAATAAATACTGTCAGGATATTTTTTCATACAAACACTTGAAGGGCACATGTATGGAGGAACCGCCGATTGGTTTTAAACATCATTACGTTTTTCTCATGCATTACTTTGTGATGAGCCTCGATCGAACCTACATATGATAGCAGCAAGCGAGGACAAATCGATTCAGCTCAGTTTGATACTGTATTGTAACAGAAATGCTATTTTGCCAGTGTAAGACTTCAGGTGTAAATCTATTCACTAAATTTGCATCGTCATCCCTCTAATACCAAACATATTTGCTTTCAATGATAATCCAAAACCATTCATATCAAGTCAAGAATTCTTAATCCCATTTTCACGTTATATGACCTAATTATCATTACAAATCCATATTTGTCTTTGTGTATGCAGCAAATTTCTAAACATACATTTAAGTCGTTGGCCTGTTTTATTTTCCTGTTTCGATCAGATATCTCGACTTTTAGCACTATAGTGAACTTATCAGCATAAAAACAATAGTACTTCTTCGTAAATAACACCATTGTTTAAGTTTGACATATCTGATTTAAACAACGCACTCAAACTTTTTCATTTTTAGCCACAGTGGCCGACTCAAAGGATTAAGCTACCTGCCTTTACTATATCACGTCAAAACGATAATAGAACTGATAATTTAAAAGGTCTGTATTTCATTGTTAATGGACATAACTGAATCAATTGAGATATCCCCATGTTCAATATTATTTTGTCTTTCTAATGAGGTATAAGTCAATGCTGATTTGGCTATTGTTAATGAGTTTTCAAAAACGGTGGGAAAATTACCTTTTTTCAGATTTGCAAATTTTGACCCTCAGTTGACCAGAAATGCGATTTTATTCTTGTCTTACTCTCATGCAAAAATCATGAAATTCGACGTGTAGGTTTTTAAATCATCAGCCCTTGAAGTTTGTAATTTTTGATAAATATACTAACTTTGAATGGTCGCTGTGGAAAAAGTATTGAGAAAACGCAAATTCTGAGACATATTTGTTATAGGGCAATGTTTCGTCATGAATGTGTAAGTATCGGCTCTCCTCTGCAAGTATTAGCAGAAAACTGATCCCTCAAATGTGCAAAATGTTTTAATTATTCAAGATGGCGCCTGTCAGGCGATACGATGGTGCGTCCTTTTGCTCGCCTCTCCTTTAATGTATATTTATGAAATGTCATTAATTATTGCATATATTGAAAGCACATATTATGTATTTTACTTTCATGTACCTCGTTTCATCATTTATGTCTTATTCGCCGACTGTGGCTATTTTTATGTGCTCAAATGTCATTTCTATGCCCCATTTTACATGTAGCATTAATATGTCAATGCTTATGTTATATATAGTTATATCTACTTGTAGAGGAGTTTGTGCCCTTTACAAAAAGCCATTATATGGCACCGTAACCAAAATATGTATTGAGCTAGGGCTAATTTAGTTTCGCAAAGAAACACAACTTTACCGCATGGTGCACCGGGGCGTCTTCTCCACAGTCCGCACTCTCTCTATAAATACGCTGGACCTCTTACCAGCAGAGAGAACTAACTTGCCGGGCGAGGACGAAACGAATGGACGGAACTTTTGATGTTGGATTGGTGAGGTTAATATTCCTTTGTTTCTCTGTACCTTTTTGGAGTATGTGATCACTTCCTTTAAAGACTTACAGTTTTAACCTTACCGTCCCTCCCACTATTATGTCCCCCGCAAAGCTTTGCGGGAGACATAATGTTTTCATTTCTGTCTGTTTTGTTTCCGGACCATAACTCAAAAACCATTCAATATTTTTTTTTACGAAACTTGGTATGTCGTAAGTGGTGGTGTGGTGCCTTTTGCTATTTTGGTTATTCTGAATTTATCTATTTTTCTGGTTTCCATGAAAACAATTTGAACTTATTGCAAATGTGGTTTAGGGACCGTTTCCGGTCCATATCTCAAAAATCGTTTAATTTTATTTTTTAAGTAAACATGGCTTATGGTTAGGTCTAGTGGTGGAGTGGTGCCTTTCGCTATTTTGGTTATTCTGAATTTTTTTCTGGTTTCCATGGAAACAATTTGAACGTGGTGCATATAGTGGGGGTGATTTCGTTTCCGGGCTATATCTCAAAAACCGTTCAATATTTTTTTCGAAACTTGGTATGTGGTTAGATCTAGTGATGGAGTGGTGCCTTTGGCTACTTTGGTTACTCATTTTTTTTCTTTTTCTGGTTTCATGGAAACAATTTGAACTTAGTGCATATGGGGGGTAGGGTAATTTTCCAACCTATATCTAAAAATATTATGAGTATTATTTTACTAAACCTGGTATGTGGTTAGATCTAGTGCTTGGGGGTGCCTTTTGCTACTTTAGTTATTCTTAATTCTTAATTTTTCATTTTACTCGGTTTCCATGGAAATAATTTGAAGTTAGTGCATATTGGGGGCTGTAGATGCTAATTATAATATTTGATGACTGTGTTAGTATCAAATGTCACATTCCCTTCAATAAAGAAGTTGACAAATATACAAAACTCTTCCTTATGCACCATTGAACTTGTTGTTTGTTTCTTTGATGCGTAGAGCAAGATTTTCAAAACATATTCTATGTTTTTTCCCCATGTAAAGAACATTCTATTTTTCTGTAACTCAGACCACGATCTTTTATATATTTCACAAGTCATTATTATGACAAGTTCATTGATGCTTATTTAATAACCGTTTTATTATATGTTTGGTATGGATTGTTTCTGGTATAAGTGGCAATAAGACGATTAGGTTGGATTAAAAGTTTGGAAGGGGGACATCACTGTGCATCACATGCACATATTTCTAGTTTTTATAAGTTCCACTAAACCTAACTAGTAGTCTTATTTATTTAGTTAATCACTCAAGTAGTGATTAGGGATTACCTACAGTACTGTGTACTTGTTGTTTATTCCTTCTTTACTGTCCGGTCCGGTCCCGTCAGTCCCCTGTTATTAAACGCCAGTGTTGACTTGTCGGATTGATGCTATCTCATTAAGACGGCCATTAGCTTGTCCTGTTGTTTCAAGGTCTGGGCAATAGCGATGGTACAGTGATTGCCTAATCAAGGTTCGTCTATTTTTATTCACGGGTAGTTGACTCCCCAAATTAGTTGTTAACTCCTGTTGAGTTGTCTACGGGAAGCCAGTTGTTGTACCCAGTTATCGTCTTGTTTAGACTGCAAATAAATCACTTTAATCACTCATTTCTTCTCTCTTACTTGTATTGGCTTGGTTATTTTATTGTTTAATCTTTCTGCCGGATAAACGGGTCTCGTCTGAGTCAAGATTTCGTTACACCGTGACAGCGCCGAATACTTAAATATCAATTGACTCTGTCAGCGGTGGAATCAATAAGTCTGGTACCAGATTCCAGCACAGCTGGGCGCAGTGTGCAGGGAGACAAGCTGATAAGTGCATTAGCTCGTCGTTATCAGGAATTCGTAGATTTCATACGATTGCAGAGTGCAAAGTATGCGTTAAGCATGTAAACTGAGTCGGAGGGCATTTTATGATTGGCCTATCCCGGACAGAAAATGTGATTCTCATTAACCACACTTCACACACCTCGGTAACCCCGATCTTCCTTTATCACTAGGACACTTGCAGTTCAAGCACGGCTTGGTGAGAGCAAAGGGTCACGCTGAACACGAAAGGTTGGTGGATCTATAGTAGACTACTATTGTAAAAAATACTAATGGCCGAGCAGAGATTCCCATTTAGAGATATGTTTAACAACAGAATACAAATTTAATCCTTTTTAAAATGTCGGTTCAAAGACATGCAGGGGTAACTATTGATAAATGTAGGTATGTCGAAATGCGTTGATGCTGTCGATAACTTGATACAAGGGGATAAAAATTGTCAAAGAAAGCCAGGTTGAAACAAGGAGATAGGATAGGATAGCAGACTTGTCAAAGAGCACCCTAACCAAATACAAACAGGTCTTTGAATATTTATATATGAGATGACGATGGACTAGATGAACATGCAAGTTATCACAATAGCAGTACTGACAGTAGCCAATCAATATAACCGATGCTATTCAGTCACTATGCACTATAAAGGGGCATGTTCTACAACTGTCGTGTAAATATCAACATCGAAACATCTGATTTGGTTTCTATTTACCAGTTACTGATTTGAAAGTAGTTTAACACAGAAACTATAGTTATCAACGGTTTGACCTCAACATAACCTCTTGAAAAGCTTTCTACTATTTACCCATTTCTATGAGACTAATTTTTTTTTTAAAAAATCCTCTTTTTGGGTGATTATCTTTCAGAGTGTCAGAGTCAAGGGCATGTAAAGGGTGTAATTCAAAACGATAGAACGCATTTCACTTGCTATTAGGAATTAAAAAATAACATTCAAAATAGATGAGTAATTCAACGTGATTAAGAGGATAGTTATTTGTTAGCACATAAAGGAGTATACAGCCATTTCTGATTACGGAACACGTCCAAACTTCTGTGTTTGAGTGTTATTCCTGACAGACAACATATGTCGACTCATTGTCTACTATACATCTATACATCAAATAATGTCAATAATATCATGTAAATAAAGTGAATATCGTAAATGACTTTCAATATTAAAAAGTAAAGGCAGACTAGAGTCCAATCCAAAGAATACAGAGAGTAAACCTCTTTGTCATACCTCGTGATAGTTGACATTTGCTCACTCAAATATTCCAAATATTTCGTCTTTAGTAATTATTTCTCTAGTGAGGTGATTTATTTCGGTGTTTTTACTAAAAGTCATACAGAGATACAAATGAGTTTGAGGAGAACTGTTTACTTCTCTTCTGAATTCCGAAATCCCGAAAACTGCCTCGTAGACCAAGATGGAAGGAACTACACTGGATGTTTGTGACGTTCTTAGCATTTCACAAAACCGAATCCTTGTACTTAAATGAAAATACAAACATCACCAACATACAATACGGTACCAAACATTTGAAAACTTACTTTTGATTCACCTTTACATGAATTTAAAAGAGTTATGAAACGCATTAATAATTCTTGAACTGTTTCTTTTAGTATAGGAGGTCGCCAAAAGGAGTAGTAGTAAGAAGACACCAGTATAAGTTGTTGAGACTCTCACATGTGGTGTCGATATCTCGGTGAAGGAAACGAACCGTACTTCCATTCACTGAAAAGTAATTTCTTCCAACAGACCTAGCCCTTTTGAACCCGGTCTCTGAACGCGACACTAAACGACATTCACAGGCGACTCGGGCCTCTACTTTATGTATGACATCTATTTGAGAGATCGACTTTTGTCCAAATCACTGACAAAAGTCTCTATAAAAGGGAAACAAATATAGAGGGGTATTTCTACGTTTCTTGCATTTCTATGGGTAGGACAGTAGAATAAAGATATATCCTATATCTGCAGTTTTATGTATAGATGTTCAGTATAGCGTGACTCAGAGCCTGTTTCAGCTGGTTAGACTAAAATTTAGTCTATGAAAATTTTTGATAATTTTCTGGTTCTTACATAATATTTTTTTTCTTTGGGCTCCTTATTTCACCCTCCTCTTTCAAATGTACTGAATTCAAATAAAACCTTCTATATCATCTACTTTTTTGTTTTGAGCTTGACTATAGGTGAAATCACAATCATAGTGACATTATTTAAATTGTAGTACTTCTTTGATGTATATATGAGCAATTTAAAATATTTGTGACTTTCCTGTCTCAGTTGGTGAAGACGAAATGACATCATTTTCTTCCTCGAATTCTTTCTTAAAGTTTATTTGGTGACTTCTTAAACTTTCAAACCCTTTCTTCAAGTCTATATTGCATTGCTTCTTCTATTGCAATAGCCATTATACTACTTCAATGCTGAATATACTGAAATATGTTTTACTTTAAATCAAATCAATACAAATCCAATGCATGTCATCAAAACTAAGACCAAAAATCTTTAACAAGAATAAATCTCAACCTCCCTTGGCTAGAAATCATAAACCTATTTAGGCTCCTCTGGCTGACCCCCCTCCCCCAATTCTAGCACCCCTAGGGGCCAGCTGCTGCCCCTCACATGTTACTCCTGACAGTTCACTCAGCCTTGTGAATTCCAAATTCAAGATATCCATCTGAGTGACACACTAACGAAGTATCCCTTAGTGGGTCAGTGAAGTTGTCATGACTGTGTATTCAGTCAATCTAGACTTGCTGAATGTGGACCTAGACTGTATAAAAGGCTTCTTTAAATACACAATCATGAAGCAGGACTATCAGCTGGTCTACATACCCAAAATACAAGATAGAGTGCGTGTTTTGTTGCAGGAAATAAGAAAGCCTGCAATGATTTCTAAAAAAAATGAAAGTTTTTGAATAGTATTAACAGTCAAGAAGAACATGCTCTAGAATCAAAATAACATATTTCATTCGATCTTTTAGATGCACTGATTTCATAATTTCAATAATCTTCCAGCTAAGCTTCGTACAAATATATAAGGTTCAATCTTAAACCATGAAGCTAAATCATCAACTTAAATTGTCTAACCAAAAAAGCAACTTTAGTAATCTACACATCATTAGACAACTTGACGTTACCATATGAAAACTAACTGTACTATTACTCATGCGTAAACAATTGCTAAATATAGTATATCAATTTATAGAGGCAAAGCAATATATACTTGATAATGATATTGGTACACGTGAATAGACTGTTTTGATTTTTGAATTGATTTATAAGATTAGTCACGACTTTCAATGACATTTAAAAATGGACTTCAGGAAAGCAAGATTTTCGAGGTAACTAAACTCCTTCGAGTGGGATGTGGGGAATAAGTCTAAATTACAAAATGTGATGTGATGTGACTACTGATCTTTAGTTTGTAACAGCCACAACATAATCTTAACATGTTCAGCATGTATAATCTCATATGAAGTGAACCCCATATATATATCCTTTAAATATCTAGGTCAGTGAAGGTGAAAACGAAAATTTCTCGATCTAAAATCTTTAAAAAAGCTCCAAAACTTTAAAGGTATAGGTAATGTTAATGGGAAAATGAATAAAGGAAATTATAGGTCCGTTAAACGCATCCATATTAGTGGGGATAAATCGAATTTGATTGATAAATTGTTGTTTGTTGATAACGTCCGGAAAGTAAAATCATGTTTTAGAAATAAAGCATGATTTAATTTATTTGAATATTAAACACTATATTTTGTAAGCTAGAAAACATATACAAGGTTAAAAACTGCATTGTCTGAGACGATTTTTCAAAGTTTGGGCAATATAGGCTATCAAAGCAGGTTCAGAAAATATGTTTTTGTTTGTAATAAATGAATGAAACTAATTTCACAAAGAAGAAGTACAGTTATCACTTAAGACTCAATGATCAGATTTCAGAACGAGGCGACATGTCAGTAGTGAAGATCCCCGATGGCTCGGGCAACACGATGACCGTCCTTGACCTTGACGGGGAACGGTACCCGACGTTTCCAGTTGACGTCATCAAAAGCGTGCCACACGTAAAGTTGCGTGATGACGACATACTGCTGTGTGGGTACCCAAAATCAGGTAAACTACATTATTCATGTGATAAAACGTACTCCGATCAAAGAACTGAAAGATTTATATTATTTATAGCTATATTAGACGGATTTTAAAGCTTCCTTGTAGGCATGTTTATGTTTGTATAAAGTACTTAAAAAAGTAAGCGATGTTTCATTTTAGGAGTATGCTAATCGCTGCTTATAGAAATATTGCCAATGAGAAAACGAAATATAATTTCTATGATATGAAACATTTCCAGTGAAATTCGGCGCCCTAATATAAAAGTTTTCAGGGTTTTTTCATTTGCATATGCATTTGGTGGAACCATGCTCCAAAAATGGAATAGTCCCTTACTTTTGTCATTAATATTCATGTTTTAAAACTAAAAAGACTCTTGTACATCTCCATGGTTATTGTTGAAGTAATCAAGTCATCCTTTTATTATGATTATGGTGTTTTCAATGTGTCTCTCGGTTTTCTCTCCATATTAGAGACGACGTTTTTGTATGTTTTCCTTCCTACTGCATGAGATGGAATCTGTATGTGCCCAGGTACCCACATGGTGTGGGAGGCGGCCCGGGCCCTGCTGAGAGGGGAGTGCAGAGACGACGGGACGGAGAAGGACAGTCTCATGCTGGAGCAGGTACCCTACTCGGACATGGAGAAGATGTCCTCACCCAGAGTCCTCAACACTCATTTCAAGTTCTCCAACCTGCCCAGAGACGTGGTCGAGAAGAAGCTCAGAGTGATTTATCTGCTGAGGAACCCTAAAGATTCCGCTGTGTCTTTCTACAACCACCACGTCAAACTGATCGACTACTACGACTATCACGGGACCTTCCAGAATTACCTCCCCCTTTGGACTGACGGCAACGGTAAAATCCCATACAGCTTTTATTATCTCAAGTTTGAAGTTTAGTTTCGGATTATTTCAAAATGCATCGCAATTATGATCGATATCTCTTTCATGTCTTCACAAGAAATGATAATGCTATTCATACTCGAAATAAACCTGTCAATATGATCGGTGAAGAATATTCGGTTTAAAAGAATTTCTTTTAGGCGAGATCTTGCTCTAGGATCTAGTTCTTAAGGGGATCTATATCTAACTTACTATTGTTCTCAGAAGTTGACTTTTTCTCATTTTTTTATTTACAGGAACTTAATTTTTTTCATTAACTATATATTTGTATATATCTTTCACTAGATCAGCAAGGCACCGACGTACACCAATATTTACGTAGATATATGTTGTGCAAAGATAATGCGTATCTTTGGATATTATTAACGATCTGTACTTAGGTACACTAAAATTAAGTTATATTTTCCCTGTACATAGTGGACTACGGCTCCTGGTTTGACCACATTCAGAGTTGGACCCGCGGTCTGAGGACTCACCCTGACATCCCAGCCTTCATCGTTCACTATGAGGACTTTCTCCAGGTTCGTGTAGGCCACTGTGACTTTAACCTTTATCCTGTTGTTAAATTTGGTAAGACTTCAAACTTAAAATCAATTTTACGTCAAGTGATAGATACATCTCTTGTTCACTGTTAGCTGTTGACCATGGATATAATTTCCCACGTGCTGAGGGATACTCCGACATGTAGACATCAACATGTGTAACCCTGTATATTTGTATATGCTCACAGCCCATATGATTGGCCAAAAGATTGAAAACTATTATGACATGATAATTATAGACTAAAATGTAGTCTATGAAATATTTTAATGATATACTGTTCCCCCATTCTTGGTATGCTTGTCTTTGGGATCATATGTGTATGTTTCATATGTGTATGTTTCATATGTTTATGTTTCATATGTGTATGTTTCATATGTTTATGTTTCATATGTGTATGTTTCATATGTGTATGTTTCATATGTGTATGTTTCATATGTTTATGTTTCATATGTGTATGTTTCATATGTGTATGTTTCATATGTGTATGTTTCATATGTTTATGCAGTCAAATCTAGACTTGCAGGCTCCTATTTAATACACAGTCATGAAGCAAGACTATTTTGATTATTACAAGGGAGTTTCTACAGTTTGAAAGCGTAAACGGGGCACGATCAGTTCGATATAAAAGTCTTAATTTAAAAGAAGCTGATCACATTGATCAATGGTCACCAATGATGTTTAAAGTCAACCTCACTCTCAAAGTTACAAAATCTATTTTTCATTATGTAAATTGTGATAAATAGATATCCACCCGTTAAGGTAAACAATGTAAAATGTTTGAATCACATGCCATTGTCGCTAGTGTAAAGTTACTTGTACCATGCCCACGCGTCGGTCCCTTTGATGTCGGCCGTGGTGTATCTAATAGTTACACCACGGCCTGAAGTAACCATTGAAGGTAGATATCTCATTGGCTCGCTGCAGTTTAGCAAGCCACGCCTTTTGTTCACGCCCTTAAGGAATTAGTTGAAAGGATGTAAATTTTCTAAAAAAATGACAAGTAATTCAAGTTTTAATGGCAACAAGCACCATACACATTCAAACAAATTGAACTATCAAAGATAATCCATTTTTCATTATTTGTGTGGCGTCGTCAATCATGTCATCCCACTCGTGACTCGACATTGTGGCGGTGTGAAACTGAATGATTACAAATTCAAATATCCCGCGCAGATCTCGTTCAGATTTTGACAACGTGCATTGTGGGCGTGGTACAAAGCAGTTACTTCATCCAATCACTCGAGATGGATCTAGTTACAGCACACCTGATCGCTGTTTGATTGACAGCTGAATTCGTCGAGGACCCGTCCTCGACGAATTCAGCTGTCAATCAAACAGCGATCAGGTGTGGTGTAACTGGATCCACCTCTCGTTTATGGATGAAGTAACTACTACTTGACACAGGGGTAAAATAACTGCATATAATCGATCCACCAAAATTCAGATCAAAATAAAAAAAATTGTCAAAAAATGTCCGTGAATCACCATGTTTTCACGTTACAGATAGGTTGGGGGATATAGGACATCCAAGAACCGCAATGCCATGTGGAGGCTGGTTTTCATTAAATTAACGTCACAGCTATCTCTATCGCTATCTGAGCTTTACGAGTGTTCAATTTACCGATACAGACTACTAGCCTTTGAGAAACCTTTGTACCGTACTGTATGGCCATGCAATGTCATTAGGCACCACTAACTAAAATAAAACGTTCAAGCTTAATGGCTATGCAGGTTAAACATGAACTCTGAAACGACCATGAGATGACGTCTAAAGTCATTGGCCAAAATAACCCCGGATCTTATCACACAGGAACAACACCGTTTGGTTCTTAAGTAAAACAATATAAAAAACTTTAGACGCTAAAAAGTATTTAAAAAACTCCATCTGATTTTAAATTTTGTAATGCAAACATGTTATGTCAAAAAAACTTTATGAAGCTCAGTATTTCAGGGAATGATGAATTACAAGAATCACCTTAAGCTTATCTTTATTGGTTTCGCTGAGCCTGTGATGAAAGTAATTACAATTAGCTGACATATTCTTTTACCGATGAGTTTACATGAGTTTATAGCGCGATCCATGTTAAAAGGTGTTGTTGCTTTATGTGCAAAATTTATTGATGTTTTCTTTCCTCAACAAGAATCCTGTAGCACGACTGAAGGAGCTGTCAACCTTTCTTGGAAAACCACACAGTGACTCCTTTATCGAGGAGGTGAAGGAATGGTGCTCCTTTGAGAGCATGCGCAACAGGAAAGGGAAACACGATCTGTCACGTGACGGCGAACCAATCATGTACAGGAAAGGTAAGGCACTCGCTATTGGCTCGAACTATTGAAAAATTGCAACTGTTATCGAAGTACACCGAAGCGTCGTATGTATGAAATAGAGAAGAGTTTTAATTAAATACCTTTTAATCAATACGGAGGGGAAATCATGTTGAAAATATTAATTGCTAGGGGTATTATTGAAAACGCATTGACAATTGTTTGGACAAAGGTTGATCGGAAAAATACTTGAGAACCCTCTTTGGGGGGGGGGGGGGGGGGGGGGGGACCGGACAGGGTTTCTTTTCATAATTACGATAACAGATTTTCATCGTCGTTCAAAAGATAGTTAAAAAGACAATCTGAGGCTCACTGACATGATAGATCATGTGAATTATTAACAAATTCATTTACAAACGAGAAACTGATGCTAATAGCGACACACATAATAAGATGTATTTAAACTTTTGCTCTTTCATTCAGGGAAGGTCGGCAATTGGAAGGAATGGTTTACTGTGGCTCAGAACGAATGGTTTGACAAGGTACTTGAAGAAAAGGTGAAAGACATCAATGTCAAGTTTACATACAGTTAGATTTATTCCCTTTAACAAAGGTTTTCATAAGTTTAACCGTATGTAGGAAAAAATGTAGAGCGTCTATTTTTGTGATTAATGGATTAGAATAAGATTTTTTACATTTTGTAAAATTAATAAAGAAAAAGAATGAAAATAAAATCGGATTGATTAAGGAGTTTTGGCTCATTTATAGTGATAATTTTCAAAAGAATGTTTTGGCTTACATGAAATGGTATGCTGTTAAAGTCGACTACCCTGCAAACCATCGCATCCTCACTTCGAAACTCTGTCTTGAAGCTTTCTTTGACCATTGGAGGACACGTCAATATATTTTCTTGACAATATCAGGGTTCGTTCTTACAACTAGTGCAAACGCCTTAACGCTGTTGAATGTATTAGCAGATCTATATTATCCGAGCCAACTTGCACAACATGTATACGACTTAAATCTTCGTAATGCAACATTACCTGAAGCGCAAGCTCAACCTAAAGAACTCGTTTTTTTAAGTAGGCTCACGATTGTAACATTTGAAGACAATTTTTGTGGTATAGTGGAAAATTCCAGAGCCAGTTCCAGCAATCTCTACAACGAAAGGCTGGTTTATAATCTGCTCTGAGGTTACTTTTCATTAGATGCAACAACTTCAGAACTTGTGGTTAAACTTACTCGCATGTATCCAGTCAAAGAATTAGCGTAGGGTGTCCCTATACATTCGCCTTCAGCACATCTTGTCACCTTTTAGGCAATTGATGATGCAGTGATATACGTTGAATTTGTTAAAACGTTCAGACTTTGTACCAACTAGTTCATTTGACAGGCAACATGCAGTAATTACACTGCAATAAAACCTTTGAATAAAAATAATGAAAATCAAAAGTAACACAGTATACTTTATGACCCTTGCAACAATGAAACAACTAAGTTAACCTTCGTAGCCACCGGTTTGACCTTGACCTTGATTTTGGCCTTGACCCTGGACTTGACCTTGACTTCCGTATCCGGTCTGAATCTGAGGGAAGTTGACTTGGCCGTTGAAAAAGGAATCGCCGGCGAAACTATCTTTCTTTTCCACATTGACAACGGGGAACTGGATTGGCGGAATGTGCACATTGACATTCTGCTGAGGGAAGTACGGGTCCAGGTTGAGTTTCTGCACTCCGTTATAAGTGGACTGTATGGGTTGGGCGTTAGCGCCGAGGTCAACGTTGCGATGGGGTAGCTTCTGGATTCTAGGTGGGTGGGGGATTTGCTGGTAACGGGCCGGCTTGTGCACTGGTTTGCTGGCAACGGGAACCCCGATGTGCAGATTGTTTGTATCGATCTCGTGTCCAGTATGGGGAAGAGTTGGGTTAGACAATTTATGAAGTTGGCTGTCAACAGCTCCCTTGCTACCTGAACTAAACCTTGAACCAATTCCGTTGCTGATGGCTTTCTGAGCACCACCGAAGAAGTTGGAGCCTCCTTGTTGACTGTAGCCACCGCTGTTGCCGTTAACTCCTTGGTTTGCGTGTACGTTTTGGTTTACAGCGTGGACTCCACCATTGTTGACACCGGCGTGTACATTACCTCCATTTCCGTGAGGAAGGCCGCCATTTCCGCTATGAGGAAGTCCCCCAGTGTTACCGTCATGCGCATAGCGAACTGGGCTGAACTTTGTCTTCCTGTGAGCGACGGCGAATCCGACGCCGAAGTTCTCGATGTCTGCCAGTCTCTCAGGATCAGGGTACCCACCACCTACTGAGTCAAAGGTCGGAGGTTGCGTCGGTCTTGCAGGAGCGTATGGATTGGCAAGAGCGCATCCGAGGAGAAGAACGATGACTGCAGGGACCTGAAACAAGATCTTGCAGTTAAACATTGCTTCATTCTTTATGGTCAACATGAACACTGACACTCTTCATCGACTTAGGAGTTATATCAAAAGTGGTATTCGTTAGACGATCGTTAACATACAATTTCAGGAGGCATCCGTTGTGAGGTTGAGTAAAAGAATGTTCAGTGTAAAGATACGTACATTGCCATGTTACTGTTCAGTATAAGATTACGTCCATTGCCATGTTACTGTTCAGTATAAGAATACGTCCATTGCCATTTTACTGTCCAGTGTAAGGTTACGTCAAATGTAATTTTACATACGAGGTAAGGTTACCTTCAATGAAATGCTACTGTCCAGTGTAAGGTTACGTCAAATGTAATTTTACATACGAGGTAAGGTTACCTTCAATGAAATGCTACTGTCCAGTAAGGATTTCCTTCAATCTTTTGTTACATACGATGTAAGGTTATCTCTAATGTAATCCTACTGTCCAGTTTAAGGTTACATCCAATGTAATATTACATGAGATGTAAGGTTACGTTCTAAGGTATGTTACATACGATGTTAGATTACGTCCAAAACTATGAGGTTACATCAGAAGAAATGTTGCGTACAATGTAAGTTTAGTGGACGAGAATGGTTACATCCCGTGCAATGTTTGGCTGCACTCGCTGTATGTGTACGTCCAAATTAGTTTTTTAATTAGTACACCAATTCATAAAAAAAAGTTTGTACTTTCCTATTGAAAGTGTATGGTAAATAATATGCATTTAAATCAGACAGACAACAGACAGGTCAGGTTTCTTCAGTGAAAAGTGCCAATATTACATTGAATAATGCTCTCAAGAATGTTCTAAAACAACGGAGACACAACATAAATGAACGGGTTAATAAAGCTTCTGATTGGGGAACATAGTCTGCCTACTTCAAGGTTATATTTTCCAAGTTCGTCTATGAACCCCATGCCTCATGTCTAAAATATTTTCATCACAATGGACTCTCATTTTCAATAACGCTTGCGCACTCGTACAAACTAGCAAATAAAAAATAAAAATGCAGCATGTTTAACAAGCGGTGAAGATAAACCTGTCAGGTCATCAACGCCCAGATCGTAACTATGTAACTTGGACTATGAATATGTCGTTTTTACGTCGCCACGTCCTTCAATCGTGGTCAAGGGATGAGATTCCTCACAGGTATAATATGCAGATTAACATAAATGTCACCGCTTTTCAACTTCCCGATACGTTAATCACCAAACTGTCACATACGGCTTAAACCGGCAGCAGATTTGATTTCAGTGTCCTTTTATCGTTTTTCATTCAGCGCTGTAGACACATAACCAAACTTTAGTTCGGGCATACACTTTTACTTTATTGCATGTCTGATAGATAATGGACGATTGTACAACTGTATGTAGGCATGAAGTTTTGGAATCGTATTTGATTCATCAACCGCTACTAAAAAAACTATCAAAAGTATTGAGCATATGGCGTGTTTGCATACGTTTAGATATAGAGAAATTTCTTTATTTTATCCAAGAAATCACATCAAACAACCCGTTGTCTACAATCGATCCTATATCGTTGTGTCTTAACAAAATAAAGACGCTATACATCGATGACTTATCGCCATTCATCATTGTCGATGTCGTCTTAATATCTACCGTATTGCTAACACGACTTTAAAAACTACGGAACAATATCATTTTATTTTTAAATCGGAAACACATCGAAACATATCATGTTTCTTGTATTGGAAGTGACTTGACTTAGGGATTAAAAACGCGACAGAGTATATTTGATTCACAGCGTCGAGTTTAGATTTGCTTCCTTCATTATAAGCTAACAAAGAACATCATGAGACTTTTTTGAAATACCAATGACAGGAAAAATTAACAGACCCGACCATCACAAAAGTCCTGCTACGGAGCGTAAAGGACTGAAACATTGCTATTACACTTATGACTACATGGAAATCACTTCATCGGTTCTCCGGTCAATTCTTTGGTTTCTATCGTTTTTGGCTTTCTTTAAGGAATCTGAATAGGGTCGTTGAAATGTCGGTTCAAGAATGTACATTTACTGTAATTTGAAACAGTGTTTTCTCTAAACTAATGTCCATAGCTCAGACAGTCTTATTCTTTGAATAACTCATCGGAGTAGAGTGCCTTTTTGTATCTGGTCATATAACTTGTATCACAGAATAAATATTATATTCTCTTCAAATAATATTTCATTGCTTTGAAATGTTTGTTTTAGTTTTTAAATAGGAAAAGAAGAAAAACAACGATTAAACTTGATTAATTTGTACAACACAAATATTCGAGCGCTATATATTGCAGAAATATATTTGATATCATGTATGAGGTATGCTGTATTTCAATGTAAATGAATTTATGATTGGTATTTGTCATCATATCAATCATCGTATCAGATATTGTATATCTAAATATCTAAACATTTTCATGTTGTACTTCATTGTAATCGTACTTTACTGGCGTCAGTTACAGACTTAGTTCTAAGAATTTATTTCTGCCTTGTTTTTCGTGATAGCTTTGAAAAAAGTTAAAACCTAAACAATTATTTCATATATATATATATATATATATATATATATATATATATATATATATATATATATATATATATATATATATATATATATATATATATATATATAATCAGTTTTGAGGAGGCCACAGGCTTCAAAGTATTCAAAATTAAATTTCACATATACAGTGCTTGGTGAAAATGACTGCAATATTCTCAATTAAATTACATTTAATCTTATAAGGAAGAAAGTTCATCAATTGAGATTATATGAATAATGGAAAAAGCTAAAGATATTCTAAACATTTACATAAGATAAAAAGGTTCAATTTAAATGCGAATTTTCTTAATCAAGTAATTTTTGCTTTTTTAGATGTCAAAAGTCTTTCAAACAAGTTTTGTTGGTAGAGATCTTTTTATATGGCGCAAATTATTTAAATGTTTTAGAATGCTAAAATGTTATCTCTCGCTAATATCATAGATTTTGAAATCCAAGAGTGAATGTAGATGTTTATCAGACATCTACCTCTTGTTACACACGATAGGGAGGCAATCACCTTGACTCAAGAAGGTATGCTGAGATCTACCTGCCTCACACACCATTGCATAATGTGTGACTAAGTAGATAAAAACGTGTATCATTTTAATGACAACCTTCTCGGTGTTAGCAAAACGGTCAGCATCTCATTGATGACAAATAGCCACATTTCTCATCGTTCAGTGAGAATGACTTCGTTCATTACGCTTTAAAAGTTCTTGTAGTATAAGACAGCATCGTAGGTTCAGCAAGTGATATCGAAAAGCGGGCGAATACTGTATGTTAAGATCAGTTTAATGGTAGTTTGGATTCTATTGTGATGTAAATGTTGCGTAGAGAGATCGTATATATGACAAATTTAACCTACATTATTGATAATTCTGTGCAATAATTTAGATTTACTCACAAGAGAAGGAAACAGAATTGTTTGATGTCGTACTATATCAAAATTGTTGAAATAACTCTCCACGAAAGTAAAAATTAGCCACTTACATACTAATTAATACATTTAACTATTGCATCTCCTACAACGACATATGTCTATGTAACGATATATCTACATGGAGGCACTGTATCATGTCAACAGACAGCTGGTGCTTGCAGTGTTCAGACCGCGCCGGACAGGGTGAAGGAACGTTTTTTCAATCAGTTTAGTTGAAGGAAGTATTTTGGTCACAAGCCAATGTACACTTTGTAGGAGACAGGTTTTGTTCAATTCAACAGGATTGTGCTAATAAATGAAAAATTATGACATTTTACAGGCTTGTGAAATGTATGCATAAAGTAGTTAATAGCGATACTTAGAACTTCTCGTGTATTGTTTGCACGCAAATATAAACGACATTCATTTCATATTTCAAAAAAAGCATTAAGTGATATGTTATTTTTACATTCAAAATTAAGCATTAATAAATACACACACACAATTTATAATCTTATATAGACACATAAGAAGGTACATAAAGGCAGACATATGATTTTGTTCATGTAAAATGTAAAATGAGAATGTTTTCATATTATATCTTCAAACATAAAAGAGGCTCTCAAATGGACACATGAGAATGTTGGCATACAGACAAAGAGGTTTCTTCGCATATGGACAAACATGTTCTCACATTTACAAATTGGATTGCTCACCTCTACATGTGTCTAATGACAATGTTTAAATGAAATAGAAACATCAATATCAACTGATATATAGTCGATTTGATATTTTTTCATTTAGAAAATGAGGACTTTCCTGATATAGACATATGGCAAAACTCTGACATAGATAATTGAATTAGTTCTCATCTTGAGAAATTTGAATGTTCGTATATCAAAGACAAGAAATAAATTAGGTTAAACTATTTCTAAACTCTGCAGTGTGCTTGGTTCTCTAAGATTTTTTCTTACGTTTGATAAACCCCACGCTATCGTTTTTTCAAAGACGATTTGATAAACTTATATCTAAAACGGCAAATATTTCGAACAGTCATGTGATAAATACAATGAATGATCACATGCTTTGTTATCAATTTCAAATATATTCAATAAGCTGACATTATTGCAATTGTCATTAACGTGTGTAAGATGATGTGTTAATCGTTTCGGAAAAAAAGTTGTGCTTGTGATGGTGTAAGCGTGTGTCCACTAGCAAACAGTAAGTACATACCTTCATGACGCAGAGTGCCTGTATAGAAAGTGACGGCGCCCTGTCTTGGTGGAATCAACAAGGGATGATCAATTTCACCACCTCTTTTATACAAGACCACAGGCGTATTTTATTGTCTTTTGATTTATGCTACGTTTCTACAGGACAGCGTTTTCCTGGTCGTAAAACCAGCAATGGGGACCAAGGCATAAGTGTTAGATTTCGTCTTACAGTTACATTAGAATCGTTTGCATATCATATGGAAATGATTGAACGAACATATTACGTATAAATTTATCATTGCAAATCCCATTTCCGTAATTTATAAACAATTAATTTTCAATTCAAACTATGGTTTCTATGAGGGAGCTTTATGATTGTTTAGTTTTTTTGCCCCTCAATGAAAATTGATAATTTTTAAAATAAAGTATCTCCATCAACTACGAAGGTTCTGGATAGCACCAAATACTATTTCTGTTTGAACCTTATATGGTTTGGTGCAACTTGCTGACATTTGTGATGAAAGCAAAATCCATTAATTTTTGGATTATTTATTGTCCAGTGTAGAAAATCATGTTCAGATGACCGAATCAGTGATAAGATCAGAGGTGTAAATAAGATAACTGAAATAAACGCAACGCAAGTGTTACAATCGGGCTCATTATATGTTTTCTAGCGGTGTAGGTTTAAGAAATGAAAACATTATAGAGGAGATTATATGGAATAGAATCAAATGCTATGTATTTAAATTTAAAAGATATATAAATACTTTAATAGGAACGTAGTGATAAGTGGTAAACTCTGAATTAGGATGTGCGGATTGCTCGAAGACATACAACTGTGAGTTTCGTGAGAGATTTTGATAAATATTGAAATTAATTGAAATAAGTTAAACAACTTATAATTGTTTACAAAAAATGAGTTGACTTTTCAGTGGGTTGTAGTGTGGGGCATGTCATTATATTCCTAGACCTATACACAATTACAGACATTAATTCATTTCCATTTGTATGTTATTAAAGGAGATTTAATGCATAAATCTTATGCGTAATGCCATTGTCAACATAAAAACGAAATAAAAGTGGAATTTATCTTCACCGAACAGAGGAAAGCCAATACCTGTCAACACGCGCTAAGTATACCGCCCCCTTGTGACCGTTAGTGGAAACAGGTCCCGTTATATAATAAACATGTTGTCATTTATTGATGTTTAACTTATCCGTAGAGCGGTGTTAAAGTTTGGTGATAGCGATAAACAGTGCCTTTAATGGTGATTCATAATTCATATCTTGATATAATAAGAGATAGAAGAAAAACAAACAACTTTTTTGTTGAAGGGGGTGGGAAAGGGGGTATGATATAGGTTTGTGTGAGTATGTTTGTGTAAGTATATACTTTAAACGTCTTTTTGTTCCGTTGTGAAAATTGGATTGGCCAAAAAAGTATTTGGCTTATGTAAAAGAAATCATGTATGTCTTCAAAGGACACCTTTTAAACACCTAAATCTCGAACGTGATAATATATAAAATCTCGAATTCTGGAGATTTTGAGTTCTTTTTGTCACTTTGTGATTAATATCGTTTATAGTTTTATTTAGGAGATAAATCCCTTCTGTTTTTTATTTTGGGGTTGTATATCGTGCATTTTTCACCCCTAAATTTAATTTCAAACCGAGCTTGCGAGGTTTGAAATGTTAATTTAGGGGTGAAAAATGCACGATATACAACCCCAAAATAAAAAACAGAAGGGATTTATCTCCATTCTAACATGACTAATTAGAAATCATATGAGGAACTAATTCGCCTTGCGCAACAACAATGTGATTAGGTCGAACCAGTACAGACCGGTTCCACTTGCTTTCGAACTACGGTACAGTTCATTTTCAAAGAACACGCCTCAATGATAAAAAAAATTATATCAAAGCATAAACCAACAGGTTTTAAATAAAACCCTTAAGTATATATTTCATTGAGGATAAATCAACAAAAGACAGATTTTTTTATCACATCAGAGTTACGTTTTTCAAGTAAATACATAGGACACCTACCACCCCTACAATACCGACAAGAACTGACCAAATCAAGGGACGTTACTCTAAAAGCTGTTGTTTACTGCTAGCGGTAACTTCTCACGCAAGATGTGAACTGATTGAATAAACTATCAAGAAAGCTTTATAGTTTGTCATGGTTGAATACACTGTCTGGAAATGTGGTCACTTATGAATGAGAGGGGGGAAAAGGAAGGAAAGTTGAGGAATGACGTACGTCCCCTCTGTTCACTTGACGAATCGCTATTACCGCGCGTTACGGTAAGAAGCGAGCTCGGTTTGAAATTAAAATTTAGTGATAACAAAATAAACTTCTTCGACAAAAATTATACCACAGGATGGATTTATCTTCTTTATTTCATTAAAAATACGGTATTCTCAATGTCTGTATGGAATAGATTTAAAATTCATTTTGCTGTTGTCTAAGGCGATGAAAACTAATTAAGTTCAGCGAATGGAGTTTGTAAACGTGCGCGTATGAATGTGAATCGGTCGTAAATATTTAGAGGTGATTATCGGCGAAATAATCACTCCAAAATTGATTTTGGTAACCAATCAGAAAGCAGTATTTTCATTCTAGTTTTCGTGTCATGTTAGAATGATATATTCATCAAAAATGAGAAACAGAAATAGAAATGAGATAGACATAAGATAACCAACTTACAGATATATATTGACTTTAGCATATAGTATTAATTGTAGAGAAAGTGATAAAGAACATAAAAAAAGTAGAAAAATCTAAAGTTTCCATTTATCAATCTACTGGTTAATTTATCAGTAAATAAATGAGGACGCTTGAAGAGCCTCTCATAAACACTATTAGGGCAATTCTTAATTGACACGGTATCTTGCAACCCTCTCGCTCAAACTCCTGAGGGTTTGGATGACTACACAATACAATTTATAAAAGTTCCACCATTTGTACAGCATAGGATAAAATGCAGCGTTTTGTCGAATGAGAATGTAAACTGTATAGCTTGTAAGACACCCCGCGTGACCCTTGCCTGACACGCCCCCTGACCTACTTTAATACCACAATGTCTTCTAAAGGCGATAGAAGTAACCAGTAGGTGATATACGCTACAGTGGTGTTCATTTGATCATTGAAACGTTGAAAGTCGTAAAATATAAAAAGAGGTTTTCGTGTTTATGTTGGAAACTTACTATACGATGCTAGCATTCCCAAATCGATGCTTCTACATCAACTATGTCGGGTTTGAGTCTTGTAGAATGACTCAGGTGTTCTTGATCAAGTTAAATGTTATTTGAATAAGGATGGGCATTTAGCATTGCGATTTATTGCGATACAGAAAAGCGTGTTGCGTTATGCGATGCGATATATCCGTCGTTTCCATACTTTTAAATTAAAAATGTTCTCTTGTAGAAATAGCTGTGACCAGAACAGCAATCAATGCTCGGCTGTCAGTTTTTTTGGAATGGGAGATGTTTCAATGACTGGCTATGAGCTTGAACTTTTGAACTATTTTCACTTCACAACTTCACGTTTTATTCGAATGTTTACTGCAATTTTAGGTGGAAATTTGTAATTTTCAAACGTCTGCTACATTGGACATTTTTTACCGTTACGTTTCACGTTCGCTCTGTATTTACAGGTTTCACATAACCTTCGCCGCGGGACTGTTCACCATAAAACAGCCCTTTGCAAGCCACCCGGCTCAGTAATGATCGTCTGTAACTGACTCTCTAAAACACAATAAAGGGTCGTATATATACTATTTCTTTCAGGTGGAGATGCCTAGATGAAATAAGTCACTGCTGGGAGTCCGTTTGAAAGATAATTCGCATGTTAGTAAATACTTCGACTCCATACACACGGACTGAATCGACCGAAGTCTTCGATGACAGTTATCATACTCGCACATTTCCTGAGAAAAAGGATCAACCTAATATTTATAAGATATAAGCTCAATCGTTTTCTTGTTACGAGACACCATATTTATTTCAGAAAGTAAAAAAAATAGTAAGTAGAAATCAGATACATAATTCTATTATTTAATATGATTTATTTTTCTAACAAGTATTAAAACCCATATAAGTTTCTGTATTTAAGGGGTTCTTCACAAGGATTACAGAAGCTTGTCAAACTTCTTCAGTTAAGGCTGATGGATTTAAGGCCCTTGTTTTGCGACCCAGTGAACACGGTACCCCCTTGGGTCCTATGATCGCAATTCTTGCAT
The DNA here is from genome assembly GCA_921293015.1 of Phorcus lineatus. Classification (NCBI taxonomy): domain Eukaryota; kingdom Metazoa; phylum Mollusca; class Gastropoda; order Trochida; family Trochidae; genus Phorcus; species Phorcus lineatus. The sequence continues at coordinate 16,613,817 of OV121089.1, forward strand.
ATGATACTGTTATAAACATACTCATAAAGTGACATCGGTAAATTTCCATTTTTCCTTTCTTTCGTCGTACTCCTGATTTGTTCTAATTGGTCGAATAGAATCAAGTGAACTAGCTTCCTTCAATCAATGTAGCATGTCGGTGATAACACTAATGTCTCAATCACTGGTTTGTTCCTCATACCCATAAGACACGTTGTGACAGGTATACATCTTGACATTCCCCCTAGCGAGGAGTACGAGGAGAATGACCTGCGGAACGCGGAGGGACATGGCTACCGGATGTACCGCCTGCAGGGCGTCTACCTCCTCAAAGTTCCACAGTCGGACCCGCAGGAGCCTCATCAGATCGACCGGATGAAGAACCTGCGACGACTCACACTCAAGGACGATGATGTCATGGTATTTGCCTACCCGAAATGTGGTACGTGTATTTTTGCTAATGCGTCTGCCCATACGGCATATGGAAAACGACAATAAACTCCCAGTTAAATTCCATAAAGACTAAAACACAAAGTTGAAATTTACAAAAGTGTATCTCCTTTGTGATAGCGCCTCATCTCCAACGAACAATAATTTATGTAGGGCAGATGTTTGGACGATAAACAACTTTTTACTCTCTAAAAATGTGTATTGCTTCGCGTTCCTTTTCGAATTCGTGGTACAGGACTATTCAAGGAGTTGAGTGTTATTGACGACGTTACAAATTACCGTTACGATAATACAGGGACCCACTGGACATGGGAGGTGCTCGAGATGTTGAGGGGCGGTGAAATCCAGTTCAGACCGGAACTGAAAGAGACCCGGGAGATTGAGTTCATCTACAGTGAAGGTGTGGAGGCTATCCCCTCTCCGCGCATCCTTAACACGCACCTTCCGCTGCGATTGGTGCCAGAAGACTTGACAAAGAAGAGGTTGAGGTGTGTCCACGTTATACGCAACCCGAAGGACGTGTGCGTATCCTTTTTCAACCACGTCAGCAAAGCTAACCCACCTGAAACATATGATGGGACATTTGCAGAATTCACAGAACAGTTTTTGTCTGGGGAACGTACGTAGTGTTTTTAAAGCAAGTTTCTACATGGAAAGGCAACAGAGCTTGGTTTTTTAACCTAACATAATTGAGGTTCGCATTAAAATATGTTGTGATGATTTTAGATCACTGTATTGGATTGCTTAGAAAAGTTTTTGTTATCATAAAAATCATCGAATGACTTTTACTTATTTTAGTACCATTCGGGTTCTACGGTGATTATCTGTTAGACTGGGAAGTTGAAACGGCCAAGCACCCAGAGCTGCCTGTTTTAAACCTCTATTATGAAGATTTAAAAATGGTGAGATTTTTATCAGAGACAAATTAATGATAAGTTTCTATCTCCTTTGGGACCTATCTTTGGTTAAAGCGATTTATCATTTAAATGTATTTCTCAGTGACAACCGGGAATTTTCGAGTTGTTTAACAGTGCACGTGGATGTCTGTAAATGTATCATTACACAGTTAAATCAAGGATTTATATACACGTCCTTGGTTCAATCTTCCATTATACAGAATATAAAATCATTGTTAGTATTCATGCAAATCTCATTAGATAAATTGAAGATGTACCGTTAGGAGAAACCTTGAAATAACCAGTGTCCGATAAAAGAATTCTGAGTGAAATCCATGAGAACCATGCACATTTCTCAATCAATCATATACCTGTACCATTGTCTTGTCACTGTCGGGAACAGGCCACGGGGAACTTATTGATACTAACATGAGAACGCATTGAGGTCATTAACTGGTCGTTTGCTTTGACTTGAAGGACACTCTGGAGTGTGTGAAGCGCCTCGCCTCCTTCCTGCAGGTGCACGTGTCGGACTGCTACTGTCAGCAGGTGGTTGATGCCTGCTCCTTCCAAAGGATGAAGGAGTTCGATCAGCACAAGACGGGACTTCCCTTCGAGCTGTGGCAGGAGGGCTCGGGTGGCACATTCTACAGAAAGGGTATGGTCAACAGTAGGGCGCGGATATGCGATATGTATTCCTCGAATATAATCAATCGTTTCAATTATCACATGTCTATCTTCCACATCATCGAAAACTCAGGGTTAACATTTCTTCAGAGGCGGAATAGAGGAGTTGTTGAATGACCATACAGTGTCTACATGTAATCTCTTTTGGTGGCATACTGTAAAATCATAATATTTCGCGGGGGTTTAATTTTCGCTTTTTCGCGCAAAGCCATAATGCGCGAGTAATAAAACATCGCGAAATATAATGGTTATGAACGTGAAGAAAACCAATAACAGACAAATAATTTGGTTGACACATTTTATTACTCACAGGAATGTTTGGTTCGTTCATTAATGACGAGTCACTAATTAGAGCTCTCACAAGTGTGTACATCGTACGCCAATATGCACGTTGTTTGTTGTGCAAACACAATCATCACAATAATCCGGCCTCGCCAATATGCGTGTCCTGATGTTTTGATTGCGGTACGCTTGAGCTTCGATTCGGTGCGTATTGCGGTACAGGACCCTCGGTTCAAATATATTTTCGGTTCGGTATGATATTTCTTTGAACGAGATCACGAGTCACATCATTCAAACACTATTGTTTGGAGTTAAAGATCAAACTAAATCGTTCCGAATGTTTACTTCCGGGAAAACTTGGCGACAGGTATCGTTACCACTTCAAAACTTGAAGACGTTTAATGACAATAAATAAATAAAATTTTGATTAATGACTTTTTGAATAAATATTATTGTTTTTATTATTAATTACTATAGTATAAGAAGTTGGAAACAAATATGTTCAAATACACTCAAGAGTTGTCACCATTTTGAAGCGATTCTACCAAAACAACTTGAAAAAGAAGCAAAGTCACGTAAATTTTACTTTTCACTTTTTAAAAAACAAAAGGCATGAATATTCAATAAACTCAAATAAAGAAAATAAAAGTATCGACTACGACTCTGTGTAAGCGTATTATGGACATGTACATATAGTGGCTATATTACAAGTGATAAACGTTTGACAACTTGTTTGCTTTCAGGGGAGGTAGGCGACTGGAAGAACTGGTTTACAGTGGCCGAGAGCGAGAGGTTTGACCAAATATGGAACAAGAAAATGAAGAACTCGAAGTTCAAATTTAAATATTCACCTCAGTAAAAACACTGTAATCATATTTAACAATAAGATAGCAAAGGTGATTTTTCAAGAGCACAAGTAACAGTCTAATAAATAAAGTAACGTTCTAGATAAACCATCTTATATAGTCCTTTTGTTTTCCTATCCTTTATCTGTGACTACTGATAATTTTATCGTGAAATATAACACAGGTTTTAATTGGATATTGGCGCCGTACTAAGTTTTCAATGATTAAATTAGTATAAGGACTAATGACGATAACGACTACGATAATGATGATTATGATGATGATGATGAAGTTGATGTGTATAACCGCTTGTATTAAAAACGATATAAATCTCCTTATCTTTTATTTTTTATTAAACTGAAAAAGGAATCAAGAGCAACTTCATCATTATAAATCGATTACAAATCTTTCCTTCCAATGCAGTTTGAATTAAAAGAGGATATTTCACATTTCTCGTCGAATACCATGTATATACAAGCAACAAGCCAAAGGTAACACAATAACTTAAACTACTCCTCAATGATAAGAAAAGATTGTTCTGTGCTAAAGAGATGTTACAACTTAAAGAAAAACGGAAAGAAAGAAATCTTCAGATAAAGAAATGTAAAATCAATTATTATGTTTTCAATGGTGAAATATGCCATTTATTAGTGAAAATAAAATCCGTATTTTCACTGAGTGAAATAATAATGGTATCCTACTCAGTGAAATAACGCAACAATCATATGACGTCATCTGTGACGTCAAGAAACAATTTAATGACGTCATGCAACGGCCGCGCCTGCGAAGGGATTTAGCTACTCCATTCATATAGTTAAGGTAATTTACGGGTTTTTTGGAAACATAATAAATAGAACATTTGACATTTCTCGTCGAATACCATGTATATCTCATCTCGTGAAGTAGAAAATCATATATTTACACTCGTGGCTGCGCCACTCGTGAAAATATCATTTCTACTTCACTCGATGAGATATTCATGGTATTCGACGAGAAATGTCAAATATCCTCTATTTATTAAGAGAAAATATAAGGTAAGCGCCGAGACCTGATGGTTTATGCGGCATCGCCCTAAAACGTTGTTGTGAACAGTTATGCCATGTATTTTGCCGACTATACCAACTCTCTATTGATTGCAATGTAATCCCGGAAATGTGAAAAAGATAAATGATTGTTCCACTACCAAAGAAGACAACTTCTACCGAAACGATTTTAGACCAGTCGCTCTTACTTCCGTTCCTATGATATGTTTTAGCGCATCATTTTAAACTTCCCTTTGTGTGATGTTAGGCACTTGCTTGATCCGTACCAGTTTGCGTACATGTATAAACCAAGAAGGGGTGTGGAAGATGCTAATTAAACTCTGTAATCTAAATAGCATTATAAGATAAGATAAGATAAGATAAGATAATCTTTATTGTCCCAAAGGGGAAATTTGTTTTGTATAATTACAATTCTCCAGTTAAAACAGTTAACATTGACTAAGATAAATAATGAAACTTAAGTATACAAGAAAAACGTGATGCAACATTAGACAGAATTTATTTCTCTAATGCTGCACGGAATGAATGATAGTGGGAACCTGTTTGTTCGAAAAGTCGGCATACGCAGCCTACGTCCAGAAGGTAATGTCGAATATTCCAAGAAAAGTGGATGGGAAGAATCACGAAAAATTTTGTTTACTTTTTTTGATAACTGCTGCATATAAAAACTGCCGATCGTTTCAAGCCCAATAATCTTAGATGCACTATTCACGATTTTTATCAATGTGTTTCTATTTTGAACAGATTCTGTAAAACAATATCATGATGGTTTGATCAATTTTGAAATATTACCCATATGGGCGAGGAGACACAGGTGGATATTTTTTTGATATCCGCACATGTGCTCTTTAGTGATTCTCGACGTTGATTGGTCGGTTACCCTGAGAATGAAATACGATTGGTTGACGGGACTATTTTCACGTTTCATTGATAAATAGAACGTGCCGAACACATGCATCGCCTTTCAAAGAAAAGCGTAGATAGATGAACATTCTTATACATTTATTACAAGTTAAAATTCTAACACATAATTTGACACTTAATCAAAATGTTTCGCTATGACTGTAATTTATAAGAATGATAATTTTTTCCCAAACAAAATACTAGAAAATAGGCGTCGCGTTTGTAAACAAACATGGCTGCCATAAAAATATTCATGAAACATCAAAACATAATCTGAAGATTAACGATACGTTAATGATAACTTAGAATTAATCATAATCATTTCACAACATAAAATCACCTAAAATCACATGAAGCCAACGATTGTTCAAACCATACACGGACTCGATATAGTTCGAACACGCTCGCACAAAACAAACCTTTGCACAATGGCGTCCTCTCCCACGCAGTATGCAGCTGTTTAAAGTACTCACACAAATCGAGAAATGCTCCGCAAAAATTTTTGGGCAAACGTTTCGTTGTAATTGTGTATTCAATAAGTGTAACAAAGGTTCATCGACTACACGATAAGTAATCCGATAAGAGTTATCGTTCTTGATACTGGCAACAAGACGTGATTTAAGCAACATCAAAGAGAGGAAATGTTGTTCAAACTTCAGATTAGTTGACAATAATGACATACAAACTCGTTTCGATGCTTTCATTATATATTTCTCTTCAAGATATTGCCACTTTTATCTGTTAAAATGTTAAAAAATTGACAGGTTTTTCCAATTTTCATTTCAACACTGTGCGTTGAGCCACTCGCCCGTTAGTAAGAAGGTAATGACGACGACACACATTCACATAAGCATATTCATGCGATAGCTTCTAAGAGTATTTTTGTCATGATCTTAATGTGTCTCAAATATGAAATCATGTTATGTCTTATTTGGGGAACAAACTGTCGTCAGTTTCATGGTCTTTTTAAACAGAAGTACATTGCGTAGCGCTGTTGACTAATTTACTTCCTGAGATGTTTGGTTTTTACACGCGTATGAATACGGATCAGCTGATCAATGTCGATCGCTACCGTAGTATTGTCGTCTCTTAATGACAAGGATTTTCAATCGTAATTGGTTGTTTTAATTGAATATGGGTAATATATAGAATAACCAACTCGGTCCGAGTGATTACGGGAAATATCCACTCGTAGAAATAATGTTCAGTCGCTCGCCAAGGCTCGCGACTGTGAACATTATTTCAACTCGTGGATATTTCCCGTAATCACTCGTACCTCGTTGGTTATTCTCTAAGTATTTCAGTTTCCACAAGAAATGTAAACGTTGTTGTCCTTTCTTATGTATTTTCTCAGTATTCTCATTCCAAGAGAGTTTAGAATCAATGATAGTATCTAATTTCTTATATTCATTTACTCATTCTATATCATTTCCATCAATTCACACAGATTGTAATGTTAACTTTGTTCTCCTAAAATCAATTATCATTTCTTTAGTTTTTTGAACGTTCAAATATAAAACCCACAAATCTTGATATCTCGGATCTATAGGCAAGTTCTGACTCTCTAATTAGACCTACAACTGCAGCGTCGTCAGCAAATTTGGTGGTAAAACACGAATCAGCATTTGAGAAACAATCATTTGTATACAAAATAAACAAAATTGGCGAATCAACACAACCTTGTGGAGCACCAGTAGATGTGCATACAGTTGAAGATTTAACATTATTGACTTGTACAAATTGCTGTCTGTTAACAAGGAAAGAATGTATCCATCAAATGATATTTGAGTTTACATTCATATGACAAAGTTTATCAGGTAACAGATGTGGCTGAATCGTATTAAAAGCTGAGGAGAAGTCAACAAACATTATTCGGTCATAGGAACTATAATTTTCCAAGTATTTATAGATGTTATTAAGCAGAGTTATTGTTGCTTATGACATGTTGCATGTGTAAGCATTTAGAAATTCCAAAATCATATGTAAGAATTCTATTTGTAGACTTCATCGATCTATTCTGCATACAATACCATCCAGCCGCTATTGTTAGAGAAACTATTTCATATGGATGTAAATCGCAAAATGATATTATGGATTGAGAAATTTTTAACTTTAAGACCTCAGTTTGTAGAGGTCAACTCCGCCAAATCTTCTATCTTGTATACAAATACCGGAACCTCAAGGTTGTGTCCTTTCACCGGTTTTATTCACTCTCTACACCAATGACTGTAGTAGTTGTAACCCCAACAATCTAACAGTAAAATTTGCTGCCGATACAGCGTTAGTTGGACTCATTCAAGAAAATGGACTTTCATATAGAGAAAATGTTAATCATTTTGTAACCTGGTGTGAGAACAATTTCCTAATGTTGAATGTCAAAACAAACTAAAGAACTCATTACAAATTTATAATTTCATGCGCAAGCTACGATCTTTTAATGTAAATGAACGTTTACTATCCCTCTTTTATCATTTTTTCGTTGAGAGCATATTAACTTTTTCTTTCCAATGTTGGTATAGTTCCCTGCCTATGGTTAACAAATATCGCTTGGAAAAGGTTGTTCAAATTGCTGGAAAAATTACGGGAGTTTCTTTTACAAATTTATCATATCTTTATGAAAAAATAGTTTTGAAATTATCCCTAAAGATTTTGTCAGATCCAGATGCAAATAAACTCGCGAGGGCGTAGTCCGAGCCGAGTTTATTGCCATAACGCGAGGCAATCGGGTCATTATTTGGCTTACATTCCCGCGGAACATGCCTAAAATAATTTTAAACTAGATTATTCATATACAATGAATTTATAAACGTTATACTTTTACACTTTTCGGGTTGGTGTTTTCTGACCGAACGAGTCCAATAGAATATTTTTACAATACGCCAGCTTTATATTTTAATGCTTAAAACTAGATCCTTTACATCAAAAATATACAAAACCTATTACCTATTACTATATACAGGGGGAAATCAGTGTAGACATGACACAACAAAAATTACCTCAGCTGACATGGATCTTCGTTAGCTTAATTGGTAGAGGCGTTGGTTGTCAACAGAGAAGTCCTGGGTTCGACACCCACTTAATCTCTTTATAAATCTTATATTTCTAGCTTCTTGAATTCTCAAAATTTTACAAGTCCATTTGTTTGTACACATTGAACATCTCATAACCGACCCAGGTGTTTAATAACTGAAATGTTGTTGAAAAAAACCATGTTAAACCCCCAACTCATTTACCCACTCTTAACCGACCATTATAGTTATGAGATAACCAACCTGCGCACATGGTGGTTATGGCATATAATCTTCAAATAAAACAAAGGAAATAACTGCCCAAGGGGTGTAAAGTGAAAGTAGACTTTAGGTACAGCACCACCGGGGTTTTGAAAATGCTGTACTGAGAGGAGCTTAAAAATAAGGTACAGCACGACCTGGGTTATGTAATAGCTTTATTGAGCGGAGACTTAATTAAGGGTTAATGTGATAGTTGTACTGAAAGTTGACTTTAGGTACAGCACGACCAGGGCTATGTGATAGTTGTACTGAGAGAATACTTTAGGTACAGCACGATCGGGGTTATATGATACGTTGTACTGAGAGGATACTTTAAATAGGTACAGCACGACCAGGTTTATGTGATAGTTGACTTGTACTGAGAGTAGACTTTAGGTACAGCACGACCGGGGTTAAGAGATAGTTGTACTGAGAGGAGACTTCATTAAGGTACAGCACGACCGGGGTTATGTGATAGTTGTACAGAGAGGAGGCTTTAGGTACAGCACGACCAGTGTTATGTGATAGTTGACGTGTACTGAGAGTAGACTTTAGGTACAGCACGATCCGAGTTATGGGAGGCTTTAGACTTTTGCTGAAATTACCATCGTAATGCTTATCGATCGATAGGTTAAAGAGCACTGGACTTTGGTGATTTAGTCAGTTTCATTACCGGTCTTCATTCGGATAATAACTGCGAATTACCTCCCTTGATAAAGGTGTCCGAATCCAAGCTGGGGGAAAACTCCGATTTGAACACATTTTCTCTCCCAATGTAATGCAATATAAGAAAATGTGTTGAAGCGATTGTATCTAAATATAAAGGTAAGCGTTTGGTTTAAAAGCGTGTTAATAATATTTTCATAATACGTATAGATAAGATTAGTTGTAATTAGGGATAGAATTCGGCCATTGCTGTGTCACAGGGATTCACAGACACTGACGCAGGGCAGGTGTAATGGCTTTGTGAATAATTGTTTACTGGTTTAACCATGTTTGCCGTTGTTTTGCTCAGGCCTTCCTGTCTATTGCAATTGAAAAAACAGTGTAAAATCGATTTTCTAATATCAAACAGCCTTACATACCTCATTTCTTAAAGAGGCACTCCGTGATGTTCATAACAAAATATTTACCTTCGATACAAACCTAAATGTCATACATGGTAACTTTTCATGTCCATGAAAATCTAAAAACAGCCTTATAAATGCACAGAGGTGTAGATATCATGTCCAATATACATGGATACCAGTTATATATTCTAACAAACACTATCAACTCCTAACTTCCCTCCTGGCTGTTTTAGATAAGTCTCAAAATTACATTTGACTATTTGACACGCGCCACTGTCCGGTTTTCTATCATAATTGCAACTTTCAATCTTCATTTTGTCACTGTTAAAAAGATGATAAGCTTAAAAGTCATAGTCTCATTTTTGCAAGGCAAAGTGTAATGCATGCCGGACAAATAGTTCACAACTCGCAGAAATCTTTCCCCTGATGTTTGCAACAATTTTCAGAACTCTACAGGCATTCTAGCCCTCAATAATGAAGTTCAAACTACCCTACCCTACCCTAATTTTATCTCTTTGCGAGCGTTAGTCCTTACCACGTCATTAAGCTAAGGCCGTGACGAAGAACACATAAAATTTCCCAGCTGAATATCCAATGAAAATAGCTAATAGCTTACGCCTTTTCAATTACATAAATAACAAAAAGTTGGTAAACTCAATGAAGAATGCGTCTGTCATAAGTATCAGTGCTGCAAATACTAGATTTCCGGTGTTTCGCACTCGCGATGGGATTGCACTTGATTCGGTACCTCATCGGTCTGAAACGGCATACGCCAATAAGCTGCTTCATCCAAAAGTGGAAAATGGGCATAAAAATGAAAATCTTTGCAAACGCGACAGGAAATATCTGTGTTAGTGATCAGATTTTGTTCGTGAAGAATAATTAGTTCAGGTTAGTTGCTTTACAAAAATGAGACTATGACTTTAAAATGTGTCTTTTTGGTAACAGTCGGTAACTTTACGATCAAATGACACCATTGATTTAGTTTGGCATATATAACTCCAACGACTCACAGAGTGGCTCTTTAAAGAGAAAAGAGAGAAAAATAATTTATTTAAGTTTCAAGCGATAAATGTATAAAAGACAGTAAAACATACAAATATATAAAACATCGTCCGGCCATCTTGGGCCTATTTGACACTAATTGACTAAAATATACAAGTAAAAGCACTCGAAGGTGCTAAGGGATAATGTACACATTATGGTTTGTGTGTTGACATTTAAAATAATTTAAAATAACTGTTAAAATACATTTTTATTAAGTGTTTTGTGAGAGTCTAAATCTAAACATTGTTTTTATTAATGCGGCAACTGAGTAATTAAGTTTATGATGATTCATTAGAAATACCAGTTGATCGTTTGCTGACAGATTGGGGAAAGTTTGATCTATAGACGATGAGGAATTCCAAAGAGGAGTTCTAATGTCTGAATATAAAGTGGTTAGAAAATGAACCTCGTCTTGAATTACATTGAAATTACAAAATTTACATAAACGATTTTCAAGGGGAGTTTTAGGTTTAGTAAAATGACCAGTCTCGATCTCTAAGGGGAGGGTGCCATTTCTAAATTTAGCTAAATAGCCACGGACTGCTTTATCATTAATAGATTTTACATAATCCGAAGTACCAAAACTACTCTTAAAAAGACGATATGTCCTTAACTTATTACCATTGACTTGCCCCTTATCATTTCAGAGTTGAGAACACCAATTATTTAAAACCAATTTTCACATCTGCATGCTTGTAAAGTACTTCTTCTAGAAATGAAGAGTATTTGAACATTTTTACAGAACTCAGCTCAATCATTGACTGAAAAACTATTCAGAAGTATTTGATAATCATATAGTTTATTAGTAAAAGACCATTTAAAAAGCCTGACCTCTGACATTCTGTCCTCGCTGTACTACTTACATAACATTTACAAATGATTATAAAAAGATTATTCAACAATGCCTTATTGCAAGATTTTTTACTCATTTGGCCAATGAATAGCTTCACTTCTCATTCATGTCATAAGTGCTTGGCTGTTGAGGTGGTCTGACAGTGTACCAAACATCAGATGCTAAAATCTAAAAGTATAAAATTAAGTGCAGTATGACTGAGAAGTCGTTAGTTGGATTGTATTCATTTGCAAAGATTTGCATTCAGCATTTGTTTCCCATATCCTGTAAGGCCTCAAAAAGAATAGGAAGGAAATTAATTAACATCTAATCCAATCTTGATAACAAACCCCTCTCTCACAACACAGGCCACTTAACATTGGTATTGATTTACGACAGCAAAATATCAAACAGATTTCAGAATGAACATGTGTATCTTGGTATTTTATTTATCCACATTGTCGGATTCTGTAAAGTCCAAAAAGATCATTGAGCAGTCTTGTCATTGAAACATCACCATTTAGACTTATCCACCTAGAAGTCTTCTGTCTTTCTGCAGAAACCATTTGTGCTAGGAATGTTAAGTTTTGTGTACATCATCTTTGTAGGATGGAGACTGAGATAATATTTTTCATTGTCCATTTCATTTTAATCATATTGGTAGGGATAAGGGGATACAAAAGAGCTCAAGTTTATGACAAATGATAAACAAAATACGAAGACATAATAAAAGTAGACAGCTGTAGCTTACCAACGTGTTAACCGATAGCCCTGATTACGCACTTTGCCGAAATTGGCCAGGCCTCTTCCAGTAGGCATGTATTTACTAAATGCTTATTGAAGGTTGATGAGTTGAATTAGATTCGTACAGGGAGGTGGAGGTCAAAAAGGAGAGGTGGTAAGTTGAAGAGGACTGTTACTTTTTTTAAATCATATTTCAAATGGTTCCATTTGTTCTCCCCTGCCATAAGGTGGAAGGGGATAAAGGTTAGAAACTATTGAAAATAGCATAAACAAATTTTGGATTCGTTTATTGGTAACCCTGTAACACCACAAATGGTCCCCCGTGGACATTGTCAAATTGCAACATGAGCTATTTTCGAAAACAAGGCTAAGAGCAAATAAACATCCATTTCAATTGTCATAAGCAATTACCAATGGTCAACACTTTGCTTGAACGTGTAAATAATTTCTATTGAATTTCTTTACAGTTTGCCAATAAGAAAGAAAGTAATAAGAAAAAAAGATAAATTCAGAAACAGTGCAAAATTCATTTATTTGGTTATCAATTCAAATGTTATCTTTAACATAACTTTATTTTCAGATGAGCCAAGCAGTCGGGAGCAATGCTATCAAGTTTGAGTGTGGAATTTGTCAGAAGGAGTTTTCTACATCCTGGTGTCTTCAAATCCACATCCAGACTCACAATGAGAAGAAGAGAGTTGTATGTCAAGAATGTGGAGAAAGTTTTCCTGATGTTACTCTCTTGTGTGAACATTTAAAAGACCACATCCTTGGAGAAAATTTTGAAACATGCTTGGTATGTGGGAAAGAATATCCTTCTTCTGAGATTGAGGCACATAAGAGGAGTCACATCTTCAAACCAGGACTCACTTGCAAAATCTGTGGGAAGAGCTTTGGGTCCAGACAGGTTCTTGTTCTTCATTTGAGGTCTCATGGAGCAAAGGATCCTTTTAAGTGTCAGATGTGTGGTGTTCAGTTTGCTTCCAGGAATTCCTTCTCTCAACACTGGAACTCACATCTTAGTCAGAAAGTAAGTGGGAAAAATGGGTTAAAATCAAAACAAAAGAAAGGCAAACAGAACAGCAATTTGCCAATTTTAAGTATATTTACCAAAAATGGAAAACGATTGACATGTGTTCTATGCAATCAAATTATTACAAGCAAGGTAAAGGCACAGCAGCATGCTAAAACCCATGCTATTAAGAAAAGGCCAACATTTGATTCAAGGAAGACTCGTCAAAGTGTAGATAACCTAGAAAAAAAAAGACATACTGGGCAGAGGACAAGAAAAACCCTCAACCCAAAACAAGCAGCACATCTCAAATTAAAGACATCAGTATCTGATGTTCAGCTCAGACACTTGTCATGCAGTGAATGTGATCAATGCTTCAGGAATAATGATGAACTTCAAACACATAAAAACATCCATATTGAGGAGTTGTCAGCCAGGTTATTACGCCTTTCAAGCCCTTCAGGAAAGATTTGCGAGCCTTTGGAACCCAGTCTTGTGCTAGATGCAGTGCAGTCTGTAGCAGGAAAAAACTTACAAAAACTTGCAAAACAAAGAAAGTCACAGTCTTCGCATGAATCTAAGAAAACAGAAGATGAATCTTTGGTTCAAAAACACCTTGAAGATATGTGCAAGGAATCGTTAGTTTTTCTTCCTGATGTTTTTGTGAGTCCTGAACAACAAGAATTTAAGAGCTCAAAGACAAATATATCAAATCTTTATAAACTGACAAATGTTAGAGTTGTTCTGGAACGTCTTGATATGAATAGAATCAATCAATTAAGGACAGGCAACAGTTGTAAAAGTTTGGATGACAAAGATGTAGATTCAGACATCAGAGATGGGATTTCTTCACTTTCAACTACACAAGATGCAAGTGAACCAAGAAACACAAGTTTGAATAATCAAGCAAACTCAATGCAAGTTGAGTTTGATGATGATGTCATTGATGATATTGGTGACATCTCCAGTGCTGTAAAGGCTGCTATGGCAGCATGTGATGATAATCTTGAGAAGACTTCATCCCAGAATTCTGTAGCAGTCTTGGATGGTGGTTCAGAGGTTACATCAACTAACTTTTGTGCCACTGAACAACCTAAACCAGATCCTCTTGATGATGTTGAAGAGGATGTAGATTCCAGTGATTGTTGTTTACAGGATGATCCAGGATTCTCTGATGATGATGTTGGAAGAAATGAAGAAATTGAAATTGATTCAGAAATTCAGATAAATAAATATGAATTCTTAAGTGAAAATAGGTTAGAAACAAAGAACCATAACTTTACTCCTTTTCCTGAGCCTAAAGAAATCGAGCAAAAGACAGTAGATGGTGTTCAAGAGAGAAAAGATATCAAATCATCACTCTATGAATCAACTGATTTAGAATTTAAGTCAAGAGAAAGGCCAAATGAGAAACATATTGCTTCCATCAAAGAGAATTATCATAAGATAAAAAGCAAATATGTCTGCTCTATATGTAAAAAGTCTTATGCAAGCAGCAAAACCATTTACAGACACGTATATGAGCACTTGCAGAAATCAAAAAGGCAACTGAACTGCAAGTTTTGTGGACATTGTCTTGAAAGAAGGTCTCATTTGATTGCACATGAAAGCCTACATATCAAACATCATGCTTCAATTGGTGGAGTCAGAGAGGAAGACATACAAAAGATAAAGGAAAATATGCAGAAAGATGGAACTAGATTCTCTTGTAAGATATGTTCTTTAACATTCAAATTAGGAATTGATGCGTATCGCCATGTGTTCAGTCATTTCTTTCAGGGCACAAACAACATTGACAAATCAAGTATTGAGAATCAAACTGAAATAGAACCAAAGGAAACTAAAAAGAAGATATTACTCCACGAAGCCTTGAATTCTTTTGTAGCCAAAGATGGAACCTATACATGTTCAAGATGTGAAAAGGTACTTAATTCAACAAAAACGGCTTTTGTTCATTACAAGCGCCATGTTATGTCTCCTCCTTTCTCATGTTCAGTGTGCTCTCACGCTGCCTTTACCAGACACCATCTAGACCGACACATGAAAACTCATTTATACAAAAGAAACCTAAAATTCATTTGCAATGCTGATCTATTAAATCATATTGATAACTCCAGTGCATTAGATGCTGCTATGGCAGCTTCTGATATTCTTGAGAAGACTTCTTTGCTGGATTCTGTAGCAGCTACTGATGGGGGTTCAGGAGTTGCACCAACCAATGTTTGGGGCACCGAGAAACCTAAACTAGATCCTCTTAATGACAATAAAGAGGATGCAGATTCCAGTGATTGTTGTTTAGAGGATGATCCACAAACCTCTGATGATGTTGAAAGAAATGGAGACATAGAAACGGATACAGAAAATCATACTGATGAAAGTCATGTCTTCAAAGGTAAAGTTTGTGAATTTTCAAGTGAAAATAAGTTAGAAGCAAAGAACCATAACTTGTCTCATTTTCCTGAGCCTGAGCTTAAGCAAACAATAAGTGATGCCCAAGAGGGAAAAGATATCCAAACATCAATTAATGAATCACCTGATTTAGAATTTAAGCCAAGAGAGAGACAAAAGGAAAGACAATCTTCTTCCATCAAAGAGAACTACCGTAAGGTAAAAGACAAATATGTCTGCTCCATATGTGAAAAGTCTTATGCAAGCAGCAAAACCATCTACAGCCATGTATATGAGCACTTGCAGAAATCAAAAAGGCAACTGAACTGCAAGTTTTGTGGACATTGTCTTGAACGAAGGTCTCATTTGACTGCACATGAAAGCCTACATATCAAACATCATGCTTCAATTGGTGGAGTCAGAGAGGAAGACGTACAAAAGATAAAGGAAAATATGCTGAAAGATGAGACTGGATTCTCTTGTATAAAATGTTCTTTAACATTCAAATTAGGAATTGATGCGTATCGCCATGTGTTCAGTCATTTCTTTCAGGGCACAAACAACATTGACAAAACTAGCATCAAGAATCAAACTGAAATGGAACCAAAGGGGCCTAAAAGGGGGATACTTCTCCTTGAAGCCTTGAATACTTTTGTAGCCAAAGATGGAACCTATTCATGTTCAAAATGTGACAAAGTCCTTCATTCAAAGAAGACAGCTTATGTTCATTACAAGCACCATGTTATGTCTCCTCCTTTCTCATGTTCAGTGTGCTCTTATGCTGCCTTTACCAGACATCATCTAGACCGACACATGAAAACTCATTTATACAAAAGAAATTTAGATTTCATATGTGCTGAAGACAAAAACGCAAAACAATTCACAAGTAAAGAGGCAGTTGAATATATTGAAAAGGAAGCAAACAGTTTCAAGTGCAAACTTTGTGACAGTATCTTGAAAAACCGTGATATTGCAATAGCTCATGTTGTCAGACATAATCAAAAAGGAAGATTTAGATGTAAGGTTTGTGACTATTCCATTCATTCAAGACACCATCTTGAAAAGCATGCAAGACGTCATATTCAGCATAGACTGCATACAAACACATCGGAAGAGGTAGTCACAGTCACAGATGATCAACTTCCAAACTTGTCACACATTGATTTACAGGATAAAGATTTGGAAGAAAAGGATTCAAGTTCAAAGATATCAAACTTACGGTACAGTTTTTCCAGGACAGATAAGACTGATGACATTTTGCTTAAGCCCAAGTCACATAAACTAGCCAACCATCAAGATTCAATATCTGAAGGCAGTGAAGAAAAATGTGGTCCATTTTTGACTGATAATTCAATGGATTCAGAATGTTCATCTGCTCCTGAAAACCCAACTACTGCCAACCAAACGGCTTCTGAAAACCAACTGGTACATTCCAACAATAAGCTTTGTTCAGGTAAAGTAAAGCAGACTGATTTTGAAAGCTCATCTATTATTCCTGAAAACATCACACAGTGTGTCAGTGATACAACAGGGAAGGGCTTGCCTAAATCTACACCATGTCTAGGATTGAAAGAGCGTGACTGTGAACATGTATCTGTAGATGCAGATAACAATGACTCTGGACATGGCTTTTTATCCAGGCGAAGGTCTCAAAGAAAGTCAAGTAAGCCAGAAATTTCTTATAAAGAAAGTCATGACATTCTTGATGATGGTGACGACTCTGATCTGGACAGTGACTTTCACTATGAGGAGTCTGATCTTAGCTCAATGGAAGTTGAAGCAGAAGAAGAGGAGGGATGCTCTGACAAGGAGGTACAAGATCAGCCAGTATGTGAACCATCTAGATTCCCTCATTCAACAGATGAATCCCAACAAGAACTCAACAGTTCAACAACAGATAAAGAATTGCCATATGATACATCTAAAAGTAGGAGAACCTTTCAGTTTGATTCATCTCGAAGAGCAGATCATGTTATCAAGAAAGGGGATAAGTACCAGTGTAGTTTCTGTATGAAAATATTTGCTTTGAAAAGGAAGTGTATGCTCCACATTTCTTACCACCTCATGAAGCAATTTTCATGTCCAAAATGTGCTTTTAAAACAACCAGTAGGGCGTATATGCTGAAACATTTGAAAAAGCATAAAGGAACATTTAAAGAAAATTTCTCTTGTAGGATCTGCAAAACCAACTTTAGGAGCTTTTATGATCTGTCTAGTCACATGGATGTCCATACTGATGAGGAAAAGATGAAGGTGCTAAATCACCTGAAATGTGGAACTTGCGGTGAACTTTGTAAGACAACTATAATGTTATTCAGCCACCAACTTAGCCATCTTGAGAAATTTCAATGTGAAGAATGCAAGTCAGAGTTCAAGTCTGCTCAAGAGCTAGAGAACCATTTGCTTGAGGAAGGACATTATAAATGTGAGAAATGTGACAAAGTATTTACTAGTTTCGTTGGATTGGAGCACCACTTAAAAAGTATCCACAACTTTTCCTTTTTGAAGAAGAACAATGCAATCAAGAAAAAGAAATTGCAGCTTGAGTCCAGATATATCTGTGTGAAATGTTACCAGGGCTTCCAGACCAAGAAGGATCTTTACTTGCATGAAACACAGCAACATGGTAGTGAACAAGACGGTAACATTTGTGATATTTGCTATGAAAACTTTGCCAAACCTGATTTGCTTGCTCGGCACAAACTGGTTCATGCCTCCCTGGCATCAATTGGTGAAGACAGGACCACAGGTATTACAGGCTCTTTGAAACTTTCCCAGATGTTGCCCTGCACAATCTGCTCCAGGAAATATCCAACTGTTGGTAAGCTGAAGGAACATCTAAGAATTCATAGCGAAAAACAGTTTGTTTGTGATGTTTGCGGATTGGCATTTTTAAATCATAGCTATTTACTTATTCATGAAAAGTTACACAAAAACATTAAGCCATTTCAATGTAAACAGTGTCCCTTGAAATTTCCTGTTCTCTGCCTTTTGACTTCACACATTAAAAAAAGACATTCAGAAAAGAAGGAAAAGACATATGCAAAATGTGATGTTTGTGGTAAACTTCTCTGTAAAGATTCCTTATCGTCACATAAGAAAACTCATTCGAAACGTTCCAGGAACTTTCCATGTGGCCAATGTGGAAGAATGTTTTATTCTAAGCCACAAATGAAAGCTCATGAAAGAACCCATGAAGAAAGATCTTTTGTTTGTGATGAATGTGGACAGTCTCTAAAGAGTAAATACCTGCTGAAATACCACAAGCAAAGCCACACTGGTGAGAAACCTTTCATTTGTGAGGAATGTGGAAGAGGTTTCCGACTAAAAGACTTCTTGATAAGACATATGCTCATTCATACAAAAGAGAAGAATCATGTTTGTGAGTTCTGCGACAAAAGGTTTAGTCTCCCAGAAACTCTGAAGAATCACCGCAATATCCACACCGGTGAGAAGCCATACAAGTGCAAGGTTTGCGCGAAAGCCTTCTCTGATAGATGGGCCAGGTTCAAGCATGAGAAGCAGCATGTAGCTGAAGATTCCTAGAGGAATGGCTATGTATGTTCATCCAACCAGCCTTGATGTTCCCCAGTTTTTCTTAGGGCTAATTATTTTAGGATATAAAACCATATTTTACTTTCTTTTATCCTCTGTAACCCAAATTGGGTCAACAATCCTATGAGAGGGTATGTTTTCTTTCCAATCTCATTAAATTAAAATCTAATATTGCTGCACCACGTTACGCATATTATAGATCTCACTAGGCTCCCGTACTCAAGCTGTCAGATTAATCTTTGCTTCAGTTTGACCTCTAAATCTCATTGGCTTGCCGCAAATACCTTCAAGCAATCACAATGTACATCATTTGGTGGCCATCAAAGAGATTGCAAGCAATTACGCTAGTATAGGTTGAAACTCTTATAAATTTTCTATTTTACAGAGAACAAGTTGAAGTCATTTGCATATGTCTATTAATATCATTTAACCCAGCAGATTTAGTTATAACATTTCAGTCTTTGACGAAACAAGGGTCAATCTCATTAGCATATACACGTCGCATATGACTAATATATTATTATTAAGAAACTTAGTATTGGTATTTGTACATGTTTTGGTTGTTTTTGTTTCTCAGCATGTTTATGGTTAATTTGTTTCACGAAATTTAAAATTATTCAATGATTACTACAAACTAAAAGACGAAACGTTTATTCAACGTATCTATTTCCAGAATAAGCATTTGGATTGTAACGGTCTACTAAAGGATAACGTTGAGGAATGCAGAGTTTGCATTGCGAAAGATAACTTCATAGCTTTCGATTTGACTTGTTTGTCCAACAAACCGAGCTAGGGTAAATTGAATGTACATAAAATGAATTAGTTCGGGTAATTAGGCAGTTCGACATTCGGAAAACAGTCGGAAGGTTTTGGTTTCCGAGATCTGAAAAGCGTACTAGCAAAATGCAATTCGCCTGCACCATAGATAACGGGGCGGATTGGCCGATTTGAATTATATCAGAGGCAAACCTGACGGCTCACGTAAGGGAGCCTGGTGGGATCTATATGCGTAATGTAGTGGAGCATTTAGATTTCACTTCAATGAGACTGGTTTTCTTTCGTACGAATTGAGATGTATATTATCAAAACATTTAGTGAGTTAGTTTTTTGATGAGATTTGCATGTTGATCATGGCTGAGTACGAAACATTTTGAAATTCCAAAGAAGGGAAGAAATAATCAATAAAAATTAAGTCTTAAATAACCTCTAGAGATTATGAAGAGTGGTCAAATATTGCTGATGTGTTATCTTCAGTGAGGGCATTGTTCAAGCCACTTCCTTTATAATCCTAATGTTAGTTGGTGGACATCCATGCAGTTCTGTAATTTGTAATGCTACACAGGATGTTGAAGGTTCTCATTCATCATTATTTGGGAAATGGCTCAGTTGTTTATCATACCATTGCACATACTTTGTGACACTTGTATGCTTGATGAATGCTACATAGAAGTTTCTATTTTTCAAGGTTTGTTCGTAATTTTGTTGTGAACTGACTTTAGTCCTGAGAGATGAGTTTTATGACATGTTCCCTTAGAATAGTTTAGGAAAACCATCGGAGTAAATCTAGATGAAACACGCAAGTAAGAAAGTATATACCTACAAGGTTAATAGTTTATAATTTTTTGCTATTGTGTTTTTAGATTTTTAAAGAGTTTTTTTAAAGGACTAACTCTATTGTTATGTAGTTTATGTTGCACTTATATTTTGATACATTTTGGCATTTTACATCTAACTACCAAATATATAAAATTCAATAATATACTTATAATCTGTAACGACTTTCTTGTAATCAATGTTTGAAAGTTGAGACTAATGAATATCAGAATTGGTAAGAGCTTTCCACAAAATTGGAAATATTGATTTTTGGTAAAGATAACACAGGTTTTAAAAACAAATCTTGCAACGAACATAGTTGTACATACAGCAATTTCTTATGGAGAGAAATACTATTGTTATTGCATTTATTACAGGGGCTGCAGTTTTGGGTTTTCTGAGAATGGAATGCAACATTTAATTTATTCATATAAGGTTTTAGGTTTGATTCTTGAATGGAAATGCATGTATAATTTGGTTAATGAGCATTTTAGTTAAAAAGTTTTATATTACAAGGGTAGTTGGTGCAATAACATCTTTATAACATAGTATGTTTCTTATCTATGATGCTTTAATGACATGTCATTGTATATATCATATCATGTAATTGTGTTTCTCATTTCCAATTCAGCAATGGCAGTTGGATTTATTTTCACAAAAATGACACTCTTATAGTATGATAGTATATGAAATAGAAACATAACAAGGGTGAAAGTAAGTTACCAAAATGTACTGGCAGGAAAATTTCTTAAATAACGTATCTACTGTTTTTGTGTCAGCTGCTTCTATGGAAATAGTGGTGAGGAAATGAGAAGCCCAAATATTATGGACAGTGGTTGTAGTATTTATTATTTATGTTGTCAGTTATGACAATCTGTCTATTCTTTCTTTATAAATGACATGAATATGAATAAAGTTTTGTGTATAAAAATGTTGTTAAAAATTCTGTCTTATGGCACTGAATCTTAAAAATAATGGAGCCTTGCAAGGATATTTCTCTATTAAAATTACATAGGCTGTCCAGTCTATTGACCGCTGTTGCTTGTTCCAGTTTAGAAGGAAAACATTTATCAAATTTGCATTATAGTACATCTGTAGAATTGAAAAATATACTAAGTCTTCAAAGTTCTTTTGTAGCAAAATCAAACAATTAGGGTTACTTTTTAAAAGGGTGAGTTGAATTACAGGAGACTAACTCAGGTGGACACAGAGGCCTTTGAAGTCAAAGCCAAGCAAGGAATGGAGAGTTTTGTGGACATCATCCTACATTTCATACCTTCCTACATAACCTATATTACAAGTAGTCAATATTTTTAGGTTCTCACAAATCCTACAGCATGAACATGCATTATGGATACCATCTTTTTTTCTATCGAAGTAAAATACTGTCACACATTTTTAAATCTCTTCTTTTCTTAAAAGGTGAGGTGAGTTTGGAACGCTGCTTTCAAGAGTATTTCGCTTATATCGGGGCTGCCAGTATTAAGGCAGGGAGAAACACCATCGTGGCTAAGCATTTTAATTGTGATGGAACCTGCAATCATAGGCTGAACAAGAGGACCATAGGTGATACTGCGCTGATGTTCAGTGTAGCATTTCACCCAAACCTTACCTTCTGGCGGAATTCGAACTACAGACCTCTTGATCCTAATCTAAACATTGTGCTATCTGGTCCTCCTTTTCTTAAAGAGCCACTCCGTGATTTTCATAACATATTATTTACCTTTAATACGAACCTTAATGTTATATATGTGATATAAAATCAAAACATCTTAACTTTTCATGTCCGAAAGACATATATATGACAAATGCTGGTTTTCCATGAAAATCTAAAATCAGCCTTATTAATGCACAGAGGTTTAGATATCAAGTCCAATATACATGGATGATAGTTATATAACCTAACAAACACTATCAACTCCTAACTGGCCTCCTGCCTGTTTTAGATAAGTCTCCAAAATTACGTTAGACTATTTGACGCGCATCACTGTCTGGTTTTCGATCAGAATTGCGACTTTCTACCTTCATATTGTCACTGTAAAAAAACAATAAGCTTTAAAATGTGTCTCTTTGGAAACAGTCGATACTTCACGATCAAATGACACCTTTGATTAAGTTTGACATATATGACTCAAACAACTCACAGAGTGGCTCTTTAAAATATTGGTGCATTAACTTATGTTATTAGACAGGAAAGCAATCCAAAATTTAACAGTGATGACACAAGAAGGTATGAGTTGAATGAAGCCAGTCGGGAAGAGAGAATGAAGCAAAGGCACAGCAGGATACAGGATTGGCTTTCAATGCAAGTCTGGATACACTGGCACATACATTTATTGAATCCTTAACACCAGTATGGTAACAAGACCAAGAAAACTTAAATATTCCCTACCATAAAGTAATTTCATGTATACTACTCAAAAGAAGTTAAGGGTCAATCCTTTTTTCTACCAGGTACTTGTCTATGCACATATCAGATGCCACTGGCGGAAATCGTGTCAAAATTGGTTATCGATATCCTGATGACAAAACCTGTGTGCAAGGCATATGTCATTTTCAAACAAAACGATTTTGACAGTCTCCTTAGAAACCATAAACTAAAGCTCTAAACAAGGCTCCACAAAATTGTTTGCATCGCCCAAACGCAGTAGAGTAAGACTTTTTGGAGTTGATTATGTCCTTGCACATGCACTATGCATTTTCCATGAACAGTTTGGGCATAAAAAAAACTTTCATGACGGTGCTGTTCTCAGTTGAAATTTCAACATGGTCAGACGTCAGCTGAGTAAACTTTACTGAGGAGCCACAGCGGGCTTCAACAAGGTTTTACACAGAGGAATGTGGCACAAAGATTCGGTCGTAGCCAGAGAGTGATTGGGTGACTATGGCAGCGTTTCCAGACAACCAATTCAATTCAAAATCGCCCACTGTCTGGTAGACCAAGATCAAAGTTGCAACGTCACGACCGGCATGTCATTCAAATGTTACAGCGAGATGTCTGAGAGATGAAGTGTGAAATGCAAGTGGTGTTCAGGTATCGGACCAGATCATAAGAAATCGTCTGCAAGCCCAAAACATTGGATCTCGATGACAAGCAGTTCGACTACCTCTTCTTCAACGTTATAGGGCAGCACGTCGTGACTGGGGCGCACATCATAGAGACTGGAGACGGTGACAATGGGGGCAGGTACTCTTCACTGATGAGTCCAAATTTGCATTAAAATTCAATGGTGGCAGACTTCGCTTCTATAGGCGTCAAGGAGAAACATTGGCTGATGTTAATGTCAGACAATGCCATCGCCTTGGAGGTGGTACGGTAATGGTGTGGGCTGGAATTTCAGTACATCAGAGGACTCCTTTTCTCGTCGTCCAAGGAAATTTGACGGGTATCAGGTACAGAGACAAAATTTCATCCCAAGTCTTCGTCAAATTGGAGCAGCTTCTGTTCTTCAAGATGACAATGCTAGACCGCATAGAGCACGAGTTCTTAATGAATTTCTCACCCAAAATGGTATTGAAAGAATGGATTGGCCAGCATACTCTCCTGACTTGGCACCAGTGAGCATGCATGGGATGAGTTGGGCAGACGTGTGAGAGGCAATCATAGGCAATCTGATAATCTTCAAGAAACGGTGCAATTCCTTCAGGCAGAGTGGCTGGCCCCAGATGTTTTTTCGACGTCTGACAGCATGCCACGTCATTTTGTCGACTGCTTACGAGCACGTGGTGGTTTCACTCATTATTAACAAAGTTATCAAATTTGATAGACTTTTGTTGGATCTCATTATGCTCAAAATGGCAAATTTTCATCAGATCCTCAGAATAGTTGTGTATAAAAAGTGCATATGCTTTGCATGACAGACTCAACATTGAGACATATTGAACTCATTCCGACCAAAAGTGTGCTTTAAAGTTTTGATTTACATGTTCCCTGTGTCTAATAAAATGTCAAACAATAATAATTTGTTGACCCTTAACTTCTTTTGAGTAGTATAATAGGCGCCTCCCAACCTTAATTTTTAACTTGAAAAAATATTAACTTGTGGTGCATGCAGCCGATGCTCACAGGTTTCACGAAAGCCACACTCCCTGAATGGTGTTGAAGGCCTTCTGCCTGCATTAATACCTGCAAACTGTTGCTTTAAACCCCATATCATCTTTAATAGTAACCCATTCAAATAAGAAACCATTGTTTTCCATTTGTTTCACACCCAAGTTGCTTTTCATTCAAATACAATTGATAAAAAAAGAATCAATTTGCATACTTTTTATTTTTTAATGAAATCTAAAGATTCATGGTAATACAACTAAAACATATGCAACAGGTAAAGAACAAAGTGGAAACTTAGAAGTGAATAGATGAAATGGGTTGTGAGAGCTGAATGTTAGGAATTTAAACTATACACAATTCATTCAGGTTTTTGAAAAATATCTTGAGGAAATGGTTTGTGAAAATGCAAACACAATTCATTCAGAATACTTGGAAATTATGATTATAATCAAAAAGAATTGTAAAAGTTTCAAAAGCTTTCCCACAAGAATTTTGTGATTTACAGCTAGCTTCAGTTGAAACACATTCAGTTTTAACTAAGCCTAATTATCTAATGACCTTAAGAAAACTTACTTGTTTTGTTTATTTCATAATTTTGGTCTCATATAAAAATTATCTTTATTTAATATTAACAGTGCTTCTGATATACTTGATTAGGATCACATTTTAACAGCAGCTCAAAACTCTTGATTAAAAGAAACTCAGCCCCATCCTATCAAGTTTGCAAAACTGTAATGCTTTATTCTACCTTCTCACAAACCATTTTCATCCTGGCTTTTACAGTAGAAATTATTATATAATAACTGTTACCAACTCAAAACATCCTTTTTGTGCAAAATATTGAAATAAATGCTTTTGAAAATATGCTGTAAGTAGTGGCTTTTGGTAAAAGACAGGCACTAATGGTATAATATTACATGAAATAATGCAATACTCTCAACTTTATAACAACCTGTATTGTCATACATGCTCAGTGTAACTAACCGTGTCATACATGCTCAGTGTAACTAACCGTGTCATACATGCTCAGTGTAACTAACCGTGTCATACATGCTCAGTGTAACTAACCGTGTCATACACACCCATATACCAGAATTTCATACATAAAAGTGTACAACAGAAGTGAAACTTTAACCTGAATATTTTTTTTCAGCTGTTAGCAAATGATACTCAAACATCATAAACTATCTGACACATTGTTTTCCTTTTATGAGACCTTTTTAACTAAAAAAACAGAAGAAAGCAATACTTTGTAATTTTCTTCTATTTATTTTAGTCTAAAATTTGTTAATATAAAGTAAAACACAAAATTAGTTAACCACAAAAGTAAGTTGCCCCATGTGCAATGCTTAAGACAATTCCATGCTGGAAGAGGATTGTAACAAACTTGTGGAGAGAGGATGGCTTGTACTTGTAATCCTACCAGACAGGTGAGGAGTGCTCCAGTCTGTGAACACTAATCAACTTAACAGCTCTAACAACTGAACAAAATACTCTGCATTCTTTTGCAAACATGAAATGAAACAAATAAATATTCAAAATGCCATAATTCAAGATAACGAAAAACAAAAAGTCCTCAAACTTCGGGTTTAAAATGTTCAAACTGAAGAACAATTCTATTCAATTTTTAAAGTTTTTCAATGGTCCTTCAAGTTGGTATACAAATTTTCATCAAAACAAGCAATAAAGGCAAAATATCTTGCTAGATTCAAATGTGTAATGCTCTTTCAGAAAAAAACTAGCCTCTTGCTTATGTAGCTCATCAGAGATTGCATTACTTTAACAATCATTGTTTTGGTGTAGAAGATGAAAAAATATTCAAAAAATTAACTTTGCACTTGAAAACATGGAAAATCAACCAAGCGTCTCATTCAGGTTCTAATGTTGCAAGACTCAAGGTCACCACTATAATTATCATCACACGCCTTACATAAACATATTATGAGCATTTCCAAAAATTATTTCTTGAAATATTCCACTGACAAACTTAACTTCTACTGAAATAATTTCAGTAAAATCTAGGATAAAAAATTGAACTGAGCCTTGCATCTTATCCTCCTAGTCATATACTCACTTTGCTGACCTAAAAGATGATACTTACACCAATCTTCCCCGTAGTATTTACAATAATCTTTATTCTTATGCCTGTTTTACAGTTCAGGTGAGGCTAATTATTGGTGCCTGCTGATTCAGCTAATGGTCGGCAGTCAAATCAAGTCCACCCCAATAGTTATGTCATGAGTGCATAAAGCAAGAATTAGTATTTGCATGGCCGATACTTATGACTGAAGCATTCTTCATTGAGTTTATCGCCTATTTTATGTTCTTTCTGAGTTTGAAAGCATGAGCTATTTCTTGTGCATTTTCAGCTGGAAATTTCATGTGTTTTACGCCCAGCTTTTGTGAAATGACATAGTAAGCACTGCTGTATGACAACCAGGAAGGGGAAGATGTTTGAATTTCAATAACAATTAAGAACAAGAATGCACACAAAGTCTTGAAAAGGTTAAGACATGCCAGGGGGAAAGAGTGGTGTGAGTTATTAACTATTTGTCTGACATGGAGCTGATACGCCTCACTGCCAGGCCAGGTTTTCAATGTGCGCTTATTCAGAGTTGTGTAATGACCTTAAAAATGTCAAGTAACAGAAACTGACTGGGCCTGCCATCTCTCTTAAAAAGGAAGTGATAGAGAGATTACAGTGTATGATTCTTGAGCTAACGCACTAACCTTGGCAATTTTCAAATGAATTGTCATGACCTTGAAATTAAGGCCATGGACACAATTGTTCAGGCAAAGACACTTAATTGTAAATAAGTTTCTTGAAAAAAAAAAAATGAATCTCACTTTTAACATAATATTGAAGAATGTCATTTTATATATATTTTTGGTTATGAAATCTGCATCAACTTTGCCTGAGGTACAGCTTTTAGATCCAAATATAAGAGAAATGAGCTGGAGAATATACATCGTTACTTGGTATCCTAGTATCCACAAGGTTTCAACAATCCCTTGCATTGCCTGAATATGATTATCATGAATCTAAAAAGGGTACTGCTGGATTTTTGTCACATCATTACCTGGTTAATTCAAGACCTATGAGGGGATTATTTGGGTTTGCAGGTAAATATTCTCTGCTGAACACCACATTTAAACATATAAACCATAAACAATACAGTAAGAACATCATAAAAGTGCAATCAACATCAACTAAACCAGTGTATGTCTAGCTAAACTTGCATTTTGATGTCAGGGTAATATAGTCTCTTATAAGCCAATTGTCATGGAATAAGAAGACATGGAAAGTTCTTTGTCTCAGAAACAATATCTGGGATTTATTACTTTAGGACAATGAAATCTATCAATTATCTTGATGCAATGGTGTGCTTGATACATCTTATCTACCTTCAGAAGGAACCTTATTTTGCTGAGCATAAACCTGGAGAAACTGGAGGAACACATTGGTGATCTCTGATCAGACTAACAGACAAGTCTCTGCTTATCCTAGGTTCTCTAAAAACACTATTTCAAACAACAAGAGGAATCAACGTCCAACAGTTTCACACAGTTCCTTCTTTGTAGCTCTTTCATTTTGATCACATAACAATGGACAAATTTGTAAAAAGCCAATCTGACACAAGATACCTTCAAAGAACAAGATAACAACATGCTTTGAGTTAATAGAAATGCTAGGTGAGCACTGCAAATATTCACAACGTTAACAGTATCCACACACAATCTCATGCATTTACAGATTGCTTGAATAGGTCCTGATCAGGTGAGTAACTGCTATTGACAAAAAGAGTACTTTAACCCCTAAGTTTAGCAGTGGACAATGTTCCTGTGCTGGTCAAGGGCCTGGAATGTGAGGAAGAGCTGGCCACAATCACAGAGGAAGTGTCTCTTCCTGAGGATGTGCAGGTTCAGGAAGGCGTGGTCGATGAAGAAGCTGCAGCACTGAGGACATTTGAGGTAGACGTAATCGTGCAAGCTGAGGTGCTTTGTCAGAAGTTGCTTGTTTTTGAAGGAGAGATTACACTCAAGACACTTGATCTGTGCATTGTGTATTTCCTCCTGGCTGTGATTCTCCTCATGGTTCCGCAACTCCTTGGTAGATCTGAAGGTCTGGCCACAAACTTCACACACCAGTTGACAGGTTGGGGATGGTCCCTGACTCTTCATCTCACTGTTCTCTGCGTAGTGAGACAGCACATGCTCACTTGCCATCATGTTTGTGGCAAAACTCTTGAAACATACTTGACAGAAGAATTCAAGTTTGACAAGCGGTGGGATATCACGTCTAGCTTTTGCTTTTGAAGACTCAACTATTTTCATCCCCTGTTCACCTGTTCCTCTAAAGCTGTTTTCTTCAGCTTCAAAAAAGTGATCTGAAGTAAAGTTAAAACTCCCTTCATCTTTCCTCCCTTTGCTTGTCATTCTTTTGACTACTGAAGTTGATTTCTTTACTTCTCTGTTCTGTGAGTGTTCTGTTCTGCCTTCATTTTCAGACAGTTCAAAAAAGGTTTGTCCATCAACCGATCCCACTTCTGAAATACTTGGTATACAAGACTTTGAACCTTGATATTTGTTGGGAGTTTCTTCAATCAACATTACCTCATCTTCACTTACACCTCTCTCATCATCATTTACCATCCTACTGTCACTGAAACTGTTCTGTGTAGCTCCTGACCCTCTGTGTCCAGACATGTACTGTTTAACTATGTGCTGGCGCACATGTTCCTTGACCACCTTCTTCAAAGCGAACTGTTTGGCGCAGATGTCACACTGGTATACCTGTCCATCTGATGACACATACTGGTTTATGTTCTTCTTGATGCTTCTGGCAGTCACAGGACTAAAGGTGTGTTTGTTGGTCTGGTGTCTCTTCAGACTAGCAGCTGATGATGCAGTGAAGCCACATGTTGTACACTGCAAATCACTCTTATCACCGTCTCGATTGTTCTTACTTTCAGCATTAATCCTCCCGTTTTCAAAAACTGCAGAATCAACTTTGTTCTCAATGTCTGGTCGAGAGGGATTTGCTGATAACGTATGATCACGAGCCTCTTGTATGGAGCACTTTTCAGATTCTTTTGTCTTTCTTCCATCATTGTTGTCAAGTTTCCCATAGAAATCTAAGGGAGGAAGATCACTCGAAGTTTCTCCAACCTTCTTTCCTTGAAATTCCATAACATTTGTCCAATCTTCTGGACCATCCGCTTCTTGTCTTGGTGTCTGCTCTGGTCGATTGTCTCCTAAAGGCTCATCATTGACAAAAAACATGTCATCTGCATTTATCTTCTGATGACTTAGTAATCTTTCTTCTGTCGATTTGTCTGGAGCCACCAGAGAATGCTCCTTCCCGTAAATATGTTGATGAAGTTTAAAGCCACTTTTAGTTAGGAAAACCTTGTTGCAGTGACAACACTTGTATTCTTGGCAGTCTGTATGATTTTTCATGTGGAGAAGAAGGGATTTCTTTGAAGCAAAACATTTTGTACAAAGACTGCAAGTCCAATTGTTGTTCAACATTGCAGCAGAATCGGTAAGATTATTTTCATCTTTAACAGAAGTTCCATGCCTGTGTGACCACATTGCTTTCTTTCCTCGAACAGCAACAGAACAGGTTTGACATCTATACCAGACACCATGCTGCAAAAACTTTGGTAAAGGGAATTCTTTACCCATTGCAGTTTTCTCTTCAGAAGTTATGTCTGAATCATAATTTGCAACAGCATCAGCTTGGGAAATATGACTTGAAGAACTACCAGTCATCTGGAGATTTCCTTGAGGCTTCATGTTTCTGGAACTGTTCAACATCTCTTCACTATGTCTATGTAAGTTTGCATTTTTCTTACCTCTTATTTTGAGTCCACAAATTTGACAGGAATACCAGCACCACCAGACGGAGAAGTTCACTCCTGATTGTGAGGTGAAGGACAACGTTTGATCAAAGTTGTCTGTTTGTAGAAGCTTTTGCTTTTCTGTTCTAGTACTATGCTGATGGCTCTTCAGATTTGACTTTCCTTTAATAAGCTTATTACATGCAAGACATCTGAACCAAGGTCCACATTTGTACTTTGTAAACTGATGATTGAAAGTAGTATCATGTTTGGAACCTGGAGTAACCTGTATTGCAGCAGGCTTCAGCTCAAGATTTACATGTGTGTCTAGGGACCTTTGCCTATTACTTATTGTGTTCTCTACTCCCTGACAAACCTCGTAGTGCTGTACCATTCGCTTCCTTCCATGAACCTTCACGTTGCACAGTTCACAGGCAAACCAGCTGCAGTGGGGTAGTGTAGAGATGGGCAGAGGGACCCCTCTTCCAATGTCTATTGGTGCTCGATGAGGTTTCAAGTTGACATCAGCTTCATTGATAACACTTGAGCAGGTTACTATATGACTGTTTATTCGGGCTTTTCCTTTGAACCTTTCACTGCATGCGTTACAAACGTACCATGCACAACTAGGCTTCTTACAACATCTTCTCCAAGATGATGATTTGCTTGGGGTCTGATCTTCGTTTTCATTACCATATACTCTATGAAACTTTTTAGCATGGTCCTGTAACAATTTTTTGCCCTTGCACAGTTTCCCACATTCTGTGCAGGTGAACCATGGCCCTTTTGAAAAGTGCTTTGAACCTTTATTAGGGCTTGTTGATTTAACAGCCGCGAAGTCAGAGTTGCATTTTTGTTTCAATAAATCATGCCTAAAAGAGTGCTCTGTTAGGTGATTCTTGAATTTTTCTTTCCCATGAACCTTCTTACCACAGGCACTGCAGGTGAACCAGGAGGACATCTTGTTATGAGGCAATGGTTTCACCTCTTTCAATGATTTTCTACAACTATGGACAATCTGAAAATGGTTCTCTAGACCAGTTTTGGTAGTGAACTTGTCCCCACAGAGAAAACATCTCAGAAGGATGTTTGGTTGTTTTCCCTTTCTCAGTCCTGTGTCTTGGCCATCAAGCACTCTTGGCTGGTAATTAGAGATGTCACTTCTATGCTTGTTTCCACCCTTATCTTCATCACTGACTGGTGGTGTCACCTCAAAAGCATCATATTTGTCAATGCTTGGCTTCTTGAATGATTCCAGGAAGTTTGTTTTTTTAACATCTGACTTGAGTCCTTCCTTCTTAGAGGTCTTGAGATACTTCCAGACATGATACACTCTCTTGTTGAGCTTCACTAGCAAATGTTTACGGATATGAGCTCTCCTTAGCTTTTTGCACTGAGGTAGTTCAACCTTGCAGACTCGACATCTTGGTTTGTCACTACGAAGAGAGGTCTTGTTGCTTTCATTCAAAGATTTCATCCCTCCTTTATTCCTCTGAATCAACCCTGGGGACTTTTTGTTTGCTTCAGCATCAATCGTCAGATGATCTTCTTTACTTACTAAATTGTTTGTAAGCTTCAGATGTCTGAGAAGGTGGTTCCTGGTTTCAAAATAAAGATGACATATTCGGCAACTAAACTTCAAACTCTTCTTTTGCTGATGGTCAGATTCATTCCTGTCTGAGCTTTCATTGCAGTCAGATGGATATTCACCAAGGTTAACTTTCAAGGAGTTACCTTCTGTTGGCAAATCTCTGGGATCAATACTCCAAATGCTATCTCCTGAATGTGGGTTCATGGCGGTCAAACTTAACCCCTCATCTAAGTCTTCTACAGGAACTTTAGTGTCTTTATAAGTAGAAGCAAGTTCAGCTACATTGGCTTCAGCATGAAAGGAAGTGAGATGATCGTCTAACTCAGGAAATCCTGGGAAGGTCATCCCGCACTGGGGACAGGAATGTGTGTCGTGTTTGTGTGTCTCTATGTGTGTCTGTAAATAGAGAGACGAGGTGAAGTCTTTCAGACAGATCCCACATTCATACTTGAGCCCACTTAGCTGGTCTGGCTCATCCAGGACTGCCTCCATCTGAAAAAAAGTCCCTCATGGTATAATATACATTTGAAATTTATAAAATGACTTAATCAACAATTTGAAAATTCAAAAAGATAATCCAAACTATTGCAGCAAATTGTAACAGCAAATAAATATTTTTAAGAGTTCAAACCACCAAAAGGCATTTTTACATATGCAGGGCTAAAGATAATTTCTAATGTCCTATTTAATCTCCTTTCATTAACTGTTCCTTGGCAATACTTAATGATATTTATAACACAAATGGAATTGAGATATATTGTCTCGGCACCAAGGCCACGATTGTTGTTGATGTGTATGCCCCTTGAGATATTTTATTGTGTTAAAATGAACGATTCTGGTTCTGTGAATCACAGTGCAGAATAAAAATGTGTTTCACTGTCAAAATATAATATGCATTTATTCCTGTATGTTATTGAGAGGCTGTAATATTACCAAATTTAAAATACTAGTATGGTGATGAGTCAAATAGTTTTAGAGTTACAGTCAAGAAACAAACACTACCCAAAACAATACACAAGGTATTGTTAATGTTCAAAACTAAGATTCATACCCGTTAGAGGCCTGTTTTTCTCAAAGTAAGAGTAAGACAAATTTACATAAAATTGGAAGAAAATCAATAAAAACATATTATATTTTTAAAATCATGATACAAGCATTTTACAAGTATTTTATCTTCACACTCATATATTTGCTCTCATTTATCTTGTAAGTATACTCTCTGTAAGCACTAACTGCATTTCGAATATTATTTCTCACTAAAATACCACTTCATATCTTCTGATTCCACATATGCTGTCCATCCATTTTTAATTAATGCTGCAAAACCTGTGTCAATTTGCAAAGAATATCATTTACTACAATATTGCTGACCCTTTTAAGTTGATATTTTGCTAATCATTTGGGCTGCAGACATGAAATCAGGCTCTTATTTGCACATTAATATGATTAAATTGTATTTTACAAAACTTTAAAAATGGTTTATCTTTTTTTACTTGCAACCCTACAACACATTAAAGTTACCAAATTTAACTTGAACCTGCCCTGTTAATCCCATTCGTCAACAAATTATCCTCTTTTATATAACAAATAACTTCAAAATTGGCCTGACTTTCAGAAAAATTGAGCCATTGTTTATGTAGTTCATCAGGCTTTCTATGATTTATTTCATAAATGGTCACAGGGTCAACAGGGTCAACATATAAGCAACGACAGGATCACCAAATCACATTGTTATACTCCTCAGCTCAGAACTCTGTACACAAGATCAAGGCTTTTCAGAAGATGAAGATGGAGATTAAGATGAAGAAGTAGATGAAAATAGGTCTTAAAGTGCAACTCCCGGGTGAATTTGCTCCAAAATTTTCCGTCTATATACACTTTGCTTGTACATCTAATAGACGTGAAAAACACATTCATTGGTTAAAAGGCATCAATATCATAAATACTTTAGCTATTAGCTAAGTTGAAAACTGTACTGTTTACGTCGCTGTTTTGACGTATCGGCCATCTTACTTTATGGAAAACACCGGAAAAAACTTGATTTTGTCCAATTGAATGTGTGACGTCACCTGTGTAAAACAGATCGATGTCCTCTGCCATATCTTTACACTGTCGGACAATGAAATAGCACGGGTTGTAAGAGCAATTCCAGTCGACCATATAAGCTTCTGACGCAATAGTAAAAAGGAAATGAAATAACAACAAGCAGACAGTCAGCTATATCCCCCGCCAAAGGGAAAGGGTAGTTAAGGATACTAGTTGTGGAATATTGAACAGTGATCATGTTGTTTTTCTACAAACAACCTTTAAGAAATCCTATGTTACGTTTCCATGGAAACGGGTAAAAATAAAAATGCAAAGAAGTTGAAAACCCCAAAAGGCACATCTCCGCATGATGCCCGTTGCACATACCAAGTTTCGTCGAGCTAGGTCTCACCGTTTTGGAGTTGTGCTCCGGAAACGAAATCCTATGTTACGTTTCCATGGAAACAGGTAAAAATAAAAATGCAAAGAAGTTGAAAACCCCAAAAGGCACATCTCCGCATGATGCCCGTTGCACATACCAAGTTTCGTCGAGCTAAGTCTCACAGTTTTGGAGTTGTGGTCCGGAAACGAAATCCTATGTTACGTTTCCATGGAAACGGTTAAAATAAAAATGCAAAGAAGTTGAAAACCCCAAAAGGCACATCTCCGCATGATGCCCGTTGCACATACCAAGTTTCATTGAGATAGGTCTTTTATTCTGAATTGATATTTTGTGATTAATAAAAAAGGTTTCAATGGATACAATTTGCTATCCAGTGTCTGGTAATTTAGTATGACAATTATTTTAGCATATCATAATCATATTTATTATGCGGTAATACTTCTGGTGGTAACAGCATTTGACAAATCTTAACAGAGAATGGATAAAACGAATCTATTTATCTTTTCAAATTGATAGATATTTGTTTTTATTGTCATACATACAAAAATTTGTCAATTCATCTATGACTAATGTTTGAAAGCTGAATATACATTTTCATAATCAAAGATTGATTTCTATGATTTCATATTCTATAACCAGTCAATCAATCTTTATTCATTTGTAGTGGAGGCCATTTTAAAAATACCACTAACCTGTCAATACTATTATTTTGAAAACTCATAATATCACATATTACATAATAATTTTCTATGTTAGGGATATATTGTGTAATACTACACTGTTTCATATTTAACATAATTCAGTGTTCAATAGGTAGTGAATGACATAAAATGAAGTTTTAGTGTATCATCTTACAAACTACTTCAATACCATAAACAATCCTGTCAAAACTGCCACCGCAAGAGTGGTCAATAAAATGTGTAAATGAATCATATACTTATTTTAGAAGAGTTTGGTGAAATTTTGTCATTGGAAGACAGCCAAATTTATAACATGTTTTTATCTAAACCAATATCAATCAATAACTTTAAATATTTGAATGATTTTTGTCAATACTGCCACCAGGTAAATGTCAATGCTGCCACTGCTTTCAAAGGTATACCATGTATCTTCTATAAAGGATACTATGCATATGTAGAATCATGTTTATTCCTTTACTTTTTAGATAGACATGTTTTTCACCTGAGAAAGTTTCAATTAACTGTATGAAATACTCCAAATTGCTTCATATTTGATATATGTGTCAATACCGCCACCACATCCATCCTTCCTGCTACCAAAATTTGTTAACACTAGTCTTTTCTTAAAAAATGATTTAGTTAGTGATATCAACTTTTCAGTAAGAAATCATTGTATTAATAATAAAGGTCGAAACATGTATCCATGCCCGGTTTTGAGAAGAACAGATTGATATTTTGACACAAATAAAAAAAATTGTCAATTACTGCCACCAAAGTTGTCATTACTGCTACCTGTCAGGATGAATTCCAATATTCTTTATAAATGATTTACCAAAAAGCAAACAGATATGTTGATATCACTTTCAATAATGGTGTACTTAAACACCACATTGAAAGTCAAACATCTACATCTTTAATTGTTGCTAGTGATCATGAAAATCAACAATATGTCAACACCGCTACCCTGAGTGTCAAAACTGCCACTTTTTACATGGTTGCAGTATTGACAGTAGCAGCATTAACATCCTTAAAAGTTTATTCAAATTAAATAAAAATTATTTTTATCCTAGACAAAAAGCACATTTCACTATAAGAAATTCCTTCATCAACCCTTTCAATCAGACAAGGGTGATAGAGCATTTATATAAGTTCTCTCTAAAATCTTGGTGACAGTATTGACAAGAACAACTTATAGATTCATAAGGTTACACATCTTGAGTTTGATTATGATTGAAATTGATCAGGGCTGAAATAAATCATGATGTCTTAATGAATATAGGAATGAAGAGATCCAAAACAATAAGTGGTCTTTGTGAACGATATAACTAGAGTTCATTTCTTAACAAAATTTGGTGATGGTAGCAGTAGTGACAGTGTGACATCTGTGACAGTGGTCTAAATCGCGCAGAAAATTTTAAGTAAGACATATAGAGACATGCAACTATGCATTCAAAGCCTCTTTATTTGCTGAACCAATGCAATAGTAAAAAAGTTTGTATAGCAAAAATATTTGGCAGAATCTAATCTTTATAGTTCATAAACTAACCTTGGTACAGCCAATTTTTTGAATTCTCACATATAAAACACTGCATCAAAGTTAAAATTTTCAGTGAAAAAAAAAATTAATATTTGTGATTTACTTATTTGTTAGTTTTCTACACACCAAAAGTATAAAAACAAATAAAAACATTGTTAAAATTGAAAATATATGCCTGGACCAAAAAATTGGACCCTTCAGGATTTTGACTCATTTATTATTTGTAATCTTTGAATAATAATTTATCTATTTTTATTGCAACACCAAAACAGAAAGAAAAATTAATAGCACCAATATTTTGAAAATTATTTCACTGTATTTCTTTTGTCAATAAATGGTTTGTAATATCATATATTTTGATAGACGTACTTCAAAAAAATGTCATACTAATTCCTAGTGAATAGGTGAAGGCAGTTGATGAACTTATTTCCACACTTTATTTTTAGAATTCTAACAAAGGTAATATGAAAAATGGACGAATGAATGAATGAAGGGTCAGAATATTTGATGATTTTTTTTATTTGGTCAGAGAAAAATAAAGACTGGTCATGGATTTTAAAACATGGAAAGCTTACAATAAAAATTCCATTTCAAACATCGGCCATGCCCATATAAATCATTTAGCGAAATCAGCATATAATTGAAAAAAATTGCCAGATTCAACAACACAAGTTATTATGATTTTCTTATGCATTCGTAACATGTTATAATTTTCAATTTTATAATAAGTAACAGTTATGCAGCTGTTAATTTCATTTTGAACCTGTCCATGATACGTTTTGGTTTTTAAAATCACACGATATTATGCTACATGATTCGGGATTTTGACTCATCGGGATTTTGATTTTGATTTATAAGAATTCTCAAGCACAGTGTTTTGTTTGTGATGTTATATACTTGCATATTGACAGCACACATAATTTCCCTTGTTTGATTTAATCGCTATTTTTCTCCTAAAATCTTAACTGCATTGCCTGTTACAATAAAATAAACTGCTATGAATGCTGAATAAATTCATGCATTGATGTCTATAACCAAGATATTTAACTAATGACATTGCATATTCAATAAAAAAAAATTATAATTTTTGTTCAGTCATCTAAAGATATCTTCTGTGTACAAAAAAAGTGTTTTGGTTTCCAGACCCTCCACCCTAAATATCACAACCTGTCATCATTCTGTCAGCATTAAAATATTGCTGAAGTGAATACTATTTTGACACATTAAAAAAACATATAGATTATAAATGCATGTGGTAAGATTCATATTACAAAAATAGAATATACAATATATTTTTGTGTATCAGTCTTAATGTAATGTTATTCAAAATTAAGAGGGGAAACATGCATTGAGATGATTGACTTTCAATAATTTTGAAAGTCAAGTTTGGCACACAGAATTATTGGGCTTGACATAATTTCCAAGTTTTGCACAAAATTATATTTAATTTCCTGATTAAGGAGAATAATTTAAGCAATATTTAATTGAATTTGATTAAACAAATTAAATTTTATAGATCACTTCTGTTTAAATAATAAAATTTATTTGATTCTCTTTATTTTGCTTAGTATTTCATAGTTTATTTTTAAAAATTGCTGAAGAATATAATTTCATAATGTAGAGTTGAAAGACTAAAATGTAAATGGGGTCATCTGGTAATTTTACACCTTTTTCAAAATTCTAATATCAAAAACAAATTATCTGTGTGAAGTTAACCTATATGATTTTGCAATTTAATCAAAATCCCCAGTACAACAAATTTAACTTCACTGATTGTTCAAATTTTTTTTCACACACCTGTACTGATGTACATTGAGGCCGCCTTTCGCAAGTCACGGCAGCGAAACAAAAACAAAGCTAGGCTACTGACGAGAACTGCATTCGAGGACTTACGATGACAAATCAGCTGTTTCATTGATGCTGAACAAGGAAGTGATATTGATAAATTCAACAGTAAACTGACGAAGAAAAAAATTATTTTGAAGATTTTAGGAACATTAAAACAAGGAGTCACTCACCGGTGTTTTTAATTGGGTGCATTATCCGTGAAGAAACGGAGAAAAGCAGTGGTTTGAGACCGCGAATTTATCGTAAGAATTGTTTTTATAATATCGTATAAAAGTCATCAAAAAGCTTTTTCCTTTTTTTAAATTTACGTACAGCACTTATATTTAAAAACCATCACCCTAAAATGTTCTGAGTTTTCAATAGATACAAGAACACGATGAACTAATTATAAGTCGTGGTGTTGTTTACATTTGTTATGGCAGCTACGTCGTGTGTGTTTTCCACAGTTGACGTCACATCCGGTTGATTTCACGGAACAACACGATCGGGGAAGCAATTTACTATCCTTTTTTCAATCGAAATTATTTACATAATCAATTTATCTAACTTGTTAAAACCTGACGTAAATTCATTTCAAGAAGGGATATATTATGAAAATATGCACATAAGTGTAAAATTTGGCTTGGTTAAATAAGGTGATTTTACTCGGGAGCCCCACTTTAAGTATGTGGCCCCTATACTACGTCCATAGGAAGTTCAATTTAATGAAGTATGATTGTGTCACTTACCAAAGGCCTATAAGTCTAAACGGCGCTTGAGGCTAGATACCGTATTCGACTTAATAACCGCCCACTCCCCTATAAGCGCTCACCCACCACGTTTGTGACTGAACAATATGCGTCCTGATTTAGCGCCCACCTCTCAACATTGCTTACCTTGCATGCTGATTCATTGAGGAAGGTTTTTCAGTCTTGCAATAAGTCTTTTACTTCCACTAAAGTGAAGAATACAGGGTATTTCAAGACTCCCAGCCACCATCAAAATGATAAAAGTTATAAAACCATATTTCAAAGACATGTGTATCGTAAGAAAACACTTTCAAGACTAAACTTGAGGAAATATTTTATCGTTTTAATTAGCGCCCCCTTTTACCAATTTTTTAAGCGCCCCGGGCGCTTATCACGTCGAATACGGTAGTAGAAAAAATTTAGTCGTTACTATGACATTTTTTATCACAAAATTATATAAAATTAAATTAATGAAAATATGGTTCCTTTCATATAAACTGATTTTTTTTACGATCTGATCTGATCTGTCAAGTATCAAATACTTTCCGTCACTCCAAGGTGAATTAAAGTTTGTATTGCAATATTTCAGGACTACAGATAAGCATACATGAATAATGTAAGCCTAAAAGCTATGTACAACCAAAAATAAAATTTCCTGAATATCATACGCGTCCATAAATACCTGTTTATGTCTAACCTTTCATTTTCATATATTGTTTGCATGGTATTTGATTAAGGATGACATGCCATCCCCTACGCAGCTTTGCAACGACATTTCTAACAATTTTTAAATACCTGAAAACTATCAAAAGAGCTTTCCCCATTTCAATTTTGAATACAAATTATTTCAATAGTAATACAAATCTTACTTTTCAAATGGATCATATGGTATGATGTGTATGCATATCAATTTTCATGTTATTTTAGATAATTTTAACACATTACCCTAGATCAGACAGTCACATGTTCTAAAATATGAGATTAATATCATCAAAAGCTTATATATGAAAAATGACTAGGACAACAGTGAGCACTGATTCATTTTGGACTAAACACTTAAAATGGTGCGACAGAAAATAACAAGTTTCTTTGGAAAAAGGTATTTCTAAATTGTGACAGAATGAATTTTTGTCACATATTCCAGTGGACCAATAGTTTAATATTTCAAATAGAGTGCTTATCATAGATCCACACTGTTAAAACATTACATCATTATGTCAGTAGGATTTTAAGTACCCTGTTATAAACTCAGATGATGCTCTCAGGATTGAAGTTTTGTTTGCAAAATAAATAACAAACAGTAAATTGAAAAATCATTCCGGTTACATCTTCGAAAGTGTCACACCTTGATTTATGGCTTACCTTGTGTCTGTACACCTTGAAATCTCCCGTAAACCTAACTTAAAATTTGCGGTGCAAGTACACTCACACCCAAAAGGTTATCTGTAGCCCTGATATATGATTCAAAATGTCACTACTTTTACCATATCTAAAGTATGAGTTATGGATAAGTTACCAAATAACATTGAAGTTGGAACATGATTATAAACATGAAACAAACCTATGAACTTGTATCAAATGTCACGAAATGGTGAACCTCACACTTCACCTGTTGAGCCACTCATATATGCCGAACTTAATCAACTTAATTAACTTTGACTGTTGCCAAAAATAAACATTTAAAAGCTAATTTATTTTGTACAGTGACAATATGAATGTAGAACGTCGCAATTATGATAAAAAAACTGGACAGTGGCGCGTGTCAAAAAATGAAACATAATTTTGGAGACTTATCTAAAACAGCCAGGACAGTTAGGAGTTGATAGTGTTTGTTAGGTTATATAACTATCATCCATATATATTGGACGTGATATCTACACCTCTGTGCATTTATAACGCTGTTTTTAGATTTTCATGGAAAACCAGTATTTGTCATATATGTCTTTCGGACATGAAAAGTTAAGATGTTTTGATTTTATATCACATATATAACATTAAGGTTTAAGAAAAGGAGGACCAGATAGCACAGTGTTTAGTGGCTCTTTAAGTCGGCTAACAGATAACTTCATCATATTGGTAACAGATTCCACCCTTAACTCATTATGCCAAATTTGTTGTTTAAAGTAAGTGATGAGGTACCGAATCAAGTGCAATCCAATCGCGAGTCCAAAATTCGGGAAATCTAGTAATTGCAGTGCCGATACTTATGACAGACGCATTCTTCATTGAGTTTACTAACTTTTTGTTATTTCTGTATTTGAAAAGAGGTAAGCTATTAGCTATTTTCATTGGATTTTCAGCTGGGAAATTGGGTTATGGCCTTATCGAAATGACGTGGTAAGGACTATAGCTCGCCAAAGACATAGGGTAGGGTGTTTTGAACTTCATTATTGAGGGCTAGAATGCACGCAGAGTTCTGAAAATTGTTCCAAACGTCAGGGGAAAGATTTCTGTGAGTGATGAACTATTTGTCCGACATGCATTACAATTTACCTTGCAAAAATGAGACTATGACTTTAAGGGTTATTTTATAAGGTAAAATTATTTTTAACCAGGAAGTAAGATAGCTTCCCTTTATACCGTTTAGAGTTACTCCCCTTTATACTGTTTAGAGTTATCCCCTTCACTCTCGCGAGATATCCAATGCATCATGGTGTTTTGGTCGCAAGCAAAATTGTAGCGTTAATGTCTCCGCGATAAATAGCATTACATAGTCTAAAATAAGATGGCAGAAGTTGGCGATGTAAAACCTAGACAAAAGGGGGCGAGATGTAAGATGACAGAGATGATCAAAGCTTTGAAGGACACGTCGATGGTAGGAGATTACAATGAAGGAGAAGTGAAGAGAAAATAGACATTACAGACAGGGTATGGCGGGAAAACGGTTAACGACATCAGCGATCTCGAGCAGGAGTGTACCGATTTGGAGCAACAAATGAAGAAGTTACAATTGGAATCGAAGAAAAGAGAAATACAGAAAGAAGTCCAACGATTACAAGAAACTCTTCAACAGCCGATAGTACCGTCTGAACAGGGATTGAATGCGGACAATGGTAGAAATGTTCACCAAGGTAAATCAAAGCTACGGAAGTTGAAAGACTACATGTGGGTTGATACTCTTGATCAAGAATTTGAAAAGCGTTCAATCGATCTGGGTGATATAGGATAATGTTAGATCTAGGAACCGGAAAAAATTTACTTTGAAAAGATGTCGCTAGAAATGTGGGTTTATGCAAGCATCGGGGTTTCGCAAGAAATGATTAGTGAGAAAAAGACTGACTGTTACAGTATCAGAAAGTATCTGAAATATGTGCAGGATATCAGCCAACTGGCTTCAAAGTATGTTTGAGGAAGCGTACTTTTGTATGATAAGGAATATAGAATGAAACAGGCACAAGAACGATTTGCATGGGGGACGCCTTTACAAGAGGTGCGCAAATTTCAACTCATTGCGAAACAGTCGCCAGTCCGTCCGCTTGTCAACAATGGGG
The DNA here is from genome assembly GCA_921293015.1 of Phorcus lineatus. Classification (NCBI taxonomy): domain Eukaryota; kingdom Metazoa; phylum Mollusca; class Gastropoda; order Trochida; family Trochidae; genus Phorcus; species Phorcus lineatus. The sequence continues at coordinate 16,656,609 of OV121089.1, forward strand.
CCGAAAAAATAGGAAACAACGTTCAGTACCAGCTATATATAGAGCCTTTCATGTCGGAGCGCATCGAAACTTGTTGTCGTTTCAATTTTGGAAACTGTGTGCGAGAAGAGTACTGTCGATTAGCTCATGTTTGCTTAACCTGTGGAAGGAGGGGACATAATATGCAACAGCATGGTGCCACCAATTACCAGTTTGCGATGAAGTCACCAAAAATTAGACTATGACTTTAAAACCTGCTTATTTATGGTGTTCCATAAAAGCAACGGAATATCAATGGCCTCATTTCACGACATTGTTCAAAACCCCATAATCCCTGTACTTTCATTAGTAGCCTATCACATAATAATAACGGTCTACGGTTTTATTATTAATGTTATAGGCCCTATGATTAGTGGTGTACCGTTACTCTGTGTCTTGAGACACGTGATAAATGGTTCGATAAGAGTGGACAAATTATAAACATTATATAAACTAAATGGTACCTTTATACATGTAAATTACAAGAGGATGTTCACTGTCAGTTGACAAACAACGGTTGATATATGGTAAGCGACGAAATATCGTTAATTTCACCCCCGTCTGGACATCAGTAACATGCCTCCTTTAGTCTCTGAACTTGGAAATTGAGGAGTCGCTTATACATAGAAACTGTCGCGTCAATAAAAAGCGCAATGCAGAGTTTGGTTCCACCCCGCCAAAAATTTCTGTGCGTCTCCATATTCACATCTGAAAACAATTTCTTGGAGGAATGACTGCCATTTTTCAATAAATGTATAACTCTCTGTAAATTTGAATGAAACCAAAAACATTCAGCCAGAGTCAATTATTAAATAGATTTCCCAAGGGCTTCTAGCAGTGGATTATATATAGAAATAGGTAAAGGTTTTAAGCAGATAATGAAAATACTCGTTGTATTGCATAAATACCAACTTTAAGATGGTGTAAGAGGAATAAAGTCCCTCTCTCAAACGTAATATATGTTAAAATATCGAAATAAAAAAGTGTAATATCCACAACACGTTTCTTTTGTAAGTAATATTTTTAGTTTGCAAAGTTGGTTGGCCTACAACTATTGACAGTCAGGGATGTGACGATGACGACAGAAATGGAAAAGTGTATGTTTAAATTTACGCACTTACATCAATCATATCAATCTGTCCGGTTGTGTATTCATATGTGATATTTCGTATTGTTGTGTTTTCTGGAACATTTTGAATACCTACCCAGGGATTGGGAAAGACACCTTGGACGATTGACCACTTTTAGGGCTTTTGTTCATTTTGGGAATTTTGAATGGGTCAATCCCCTTAGCAGCAATGGTAAAATTTCTGAATTGAATGGGCCATTTTCCCATCCAATGTCCAAAATGGCCTGTCAGCCTGAGGCATACCGAACATTTGGTGAAATAGTAATTGGTATTTTGGAATAATCCTTCATGATTGAATAATCCTTCATGATTACTTTCTTATCATTACCAAAATCCAATCTTAGCAGATTTAAAAGAAATTGTGCTATTATCGAGTTTCAAGTTTGTCGATTTTGTATTGTTTCTGTAGTTATATCCTAAGTGGACAGCTTTTCAGTAGGTGGTCATCGCTGCATATGTAAACGTCCTTTACCTGTAGATCATAATATGGTTCGTTTACATTATTCCACGTTTAGGCTACGAAGAAGATTTTGTTGTGTAACTTTTGGTTAATTCAGGTTGTGCAGGGCGATATTTCGACTTGCCTTTCTCATTATTTGATATCCAATGCTACGAATATCTGTAATGATTCCTAGCATGATGATCAGAGAAGACCATAATCTAAAAAGATTGATGAGTTGAGCTGTAATGTAAAAACAAAAAACATGAATCCATGTTTACGATTATAAAAAAATTAGTGCATGAAAAACATGTACCATTGATACAGAGAATTTCTAATTTCAAAAGCCCTTTTTTCTAAAATGATGCAATTCAAAGGAAATTCCAGTTGAACTATTTTGCAGGTCAAAACACTATACATGAAAGCAGATTTATACATGTATGTTTATGTAGAATTCGAAAAAAAATATTCAAAAGAGTTTCCGTAACTTGAGAGGTTTTTTTTAATTTAAAGAGTCCATATGCGATCAAACTTTTCTTTTACTGTCGGAAATTAGATAGGGTCAAAATCGCAATTCTTTACTAGCGAATGCCAAAGTTGAACAGTAAAGAACAGGTTTTCCCCTCATATACACACCAGTGACTTTGTTAGGGATAACTGAACAAAGTACATAACAGACTTGCAGTGATTTCTTAGACAAAACAATTTACGTAGAATAGATACGAAACTAACGAATTTTCAATTGCTGTATGATGTTATTATTTTCATATTTTGAACCTTTGTGATAATTAAATTTGTTTCAGATATTGAAGATGACGAAGCATCAGAAATAATAACAGACACGAGTAATTCATTTGTAAATGATATAATATAATATCATTAATATTTTATTGGTATATTATTCATTTTATTTCAGTCAAACAAAAGGCAAAGCATTAGACAGGAGGACTGTTGATTCTGGAAATCTCCCTAAGAAGCTGACTGGCCGTGATTCTCTCCTCCTGATAGCTGTCCCACAGCTCGAAGAACTTGATTGCTTTAGCCAAGGACCTGTATTATATTCTATACAGGTCCTTGCTAGCCTTCGGTCACCAGCCTCATCTGCAAACGGTTGGAATTAGGCGGGAGAGTGGTAGGTTCCTCCTTCCGGACATCTGGTTGAGCTGCTTGTGCCAGGATTACAGATCGTTGTTTGTCCGGATGGAGGTCCTAAACACACACCAGTCGGAGACGGTGCAGACAGAGTTCTCTAGTCAGGTCTTCTTGACATAATCACAGAGTGCCTCCAACTGGGGTGTCGACGCCTGGTCCTTCAGCTTCTGGAAGACGGTTCTCATCCAGAAACTGCAGCGCCATGACCTTCTTGACGTGTCTGGAAAATATAAATAACTTATATTATATAATGTTAATAAACAATGTGTGTTTAATAAAATGTTTAATGTGTCATATATGATATATAATTATTAAACCGTTGAATAGTAAGTACCTGTGAGTGCCTGTATCCCCCTGGTATGCAGACGCTAGGCCAAGGTTCTGTACCTTCCTGTAGATGGCCTGGATCAAATGGAAGGTACATCCCTTGACCTGAACACCGGGGAAGATCTGCTGAAACCTCTTTCATGTGGCCGACTCGAAGTCTGTCACCATCCGCTGTACAGTGGGATTTTCTATTAGTCCCTTCACTGCGTCGAATACCTAGAAAATAAGATAACATTGATGGAACGGATGCAATGCAATCATTAATCTGATTGTCGCAGTAATTAAGCTAATTTACTTTAATCAAATATAATTACACACCTCAGCAAATACATTACACATTGTTAATTGTTAATCACTTACTGACTGACTGATTAATTACTTACGGCCACGTAATCCTCTGTCTGGCGGCGTGACATCAGGGTAAACGGGAGAGGGACCCGTTTCATTGAAGTGCCGGATACCAGGAAGGCGTGAACGGATAGAAGCTGGTAGAAGGGTGGTGGGACGACGCGGAAGGTTGAGTCGACGTACCACGTCATCGCTGTTGTCAGTGTCTTTAGTTGGTTGTCCGTTGCGAAGACTAGGTGCCGCTGGCCGCTGGGAGTCTTGATGTCTGCTTTCAAGAAGTCCGGAGGAAGAAAGCGTCTCGACAACTAAAAAAGAATAAAAAAAACTATTCAAACCCCAATAAATCAATATCAAATATAAAGTACTCAATTGATTTTAAATGATATTTCATATGACAAATTTATATCTATACCTCAAAATCCAAATCTTAAATAAAAGTTTGTTATTATTACTTCTAATCCTATGTTAAAACCTGTCTACGAATTCACTGCTCGATTTGTCTACGAGTTCACCGAATTTCGTGTCTACGAAATCACCGCATCCCACATAACATGTCTTCAGCTCTTATAAATATTGCATTTTCGAAAAATGGTATGATAGGCCTAGTTATGAAATATAAAATATGATTTCAAATTGTATGATAAAATAATGAACAAAAATGAAATATCGTTCAATTTATTATTTGTCATTAGATTTTCTGTGTCATTCTTCGTACAAACATAAAGTTTGGTAAACTTTGACGTCCAGCACTGATCATATGTTCTTGCTGGAACGGAAAACGAAAGTAAAATAAATGTCTTCCTAAGCTATTTCGTGTAAATTATCTAACCACTTATACACCTTCAGAACACACAATGACTGAGACCGTTTTGATAAACATGCATGATAAAATGCGAAGCTTAAACTTTATTTAAGTTAATATTGACGTCAGAATGTTTGATCATTTTGAGACGCCCCCCATAATAGCAGGCAAGGGGCGTAACTCCACTTTACTCATGATTTTCGTGACTCGCCAAAAGAAGAGTGCCAATATGGCCGATAACAGGTAGGATGTGTCCGGAAATTTATGTGATATGTCCTTATTTGCATATTTTAGAAAGCTGTTACATATTGTACTTATTTTGTTTCTGATTATTGTCGAGCTATTCGATTTATTGATTTCATTTTACCTAAATGTGTTTATGTTAGAGCGATTTGGACAAGTTTTTAATAAATAGTATTTGTCATATTTGCTATCCTAACCTCTCTGTTACTCTGTGAAGAAATTGTCGGGTGTATGTGGATTCGTAGACACGACGATTTTATAGCCGTTCAATTCCTTATGGTCGTAGACGGATTGAACGTTAGATTCGCATACGAATGTAGAAAACAATAGACTAAACTAGTTCTACATGACAAGGCCTAATCATGATAGAATGTCATCTTTTCATGTGATTCATGTCCTTATCTTAATAAAAAAAAAAAGGATAAGGACGATTTTTGATATATCCATTCTGCTGTTTTGTTTCAGAGATGGTTTATATGTCCAAATCAATAAAAAATCTGATAAATGTTGTTTAAACTTATTGTTTCCCATGAAGGAAACACAACTAAAATAATTCCCCAAATAATTAGAAATGTCTAAAATAAGGAAAATATTAAATTAAGAACTGGTACTAAAATTTTGCTATCCATTAATGATTGCAGTATAACATACAAATTCACAGGATCTGTGCCCTCAAAAACACATTGTCTACATACTTGTCTAGCTTACAGTACCACCTGTTCCTACTTTCATCAATTGTTTTGAAATATAACCGGATGTGTAAAATAAGTGTCAACTAATGAGTTCTTGTTCATCTATGGAAACATACTATATCGATTCTTCACTTCTTTTACCAGCATTACTTTACATTGCCATGATAGATTTTGTTTAAACAGAGCCACTCCGTGAGTTGTTGGAGTCATATATGCCAAACTTAATCAATGGTGTCATTTGATCCCGAAGTATCGACTGTTACCAAAAATACATATTTTAAAGCTTAATGGTTTTTTTACAGTGACAATATGAAGGTAGAACGTCACAATTATCATCGAAAACCGGACAGTGGCGCGCATCAAATAGTCAAACGTAATTTTGGAGACTTATCTAAAACAGCCAGGAGGGCAGTTAGGAGTTGATAGTGTTTGTTATGTTATATAACTAGTATCCATGTATATTGGACATGATATCTACACCTCTGTGCATTTATAAGGCTCTTTTGAAATTTTCATGGAATATGTCTTTTGGACATGAAAAGTTAAGATGTTTTGATTTTATATCACCGCATATGACATGAGGTTTGTATCAAAAGTAAATCATATGTTATGAAAATCATGGAGTGGCTCTTTAATGTGAACTAAAGCTATCAACAAAAATGTCTTGTGCCTTCCTGCATCTGTAGCTAATTCAACTCTAACTGCTGAGTTAAGTTTTTGAAAAGATTTCTGAAGGGACTATCAATTTCACAAAAACTAGGCTTGAGACACTGAAAAAAGAAATTCTGCAAGGTTTAAAAGGACAGTCCTATTGAGGTATTTTGTTGTTGAAATAATATTCAAGGGCTAATGTCCCATTATACAAGTATGTTATTAGTACATGATTATAACTTATAAACCTCCAGTAACGTTACTCCATTGTTCTTGCGGGACACTATGTAACATAATTTCCCTCAAACCTGATTCAAACACGCTACCCCAGTAAGTTATCTTAATAATGTCCCTCTAACCCGGGCAATTATCTTGATAATGCCCTCTGCCCCAGGCAATTATCTTAATAATGCCCTATGTCCCGGGTAATTATCTTAATTATTTTCCAATTATATAATTGAATTTTTGTTAACGTCAAAGTGTAGAGTTACTATTACTTTTGAAAAATAAAGAAGTATTATTTTCCCACCTGCAAATGTTTTTGGCGATACGCCGTCTCGAACCTGCAAAGTTCTAACGCCCGAAAGCTGAACCCAACGCTCTAACTACTGAACCACTCAAACAGCGCTGATGTAAGTCTTAAGTTAGTTCCTTTTATAACAAAGGTCTGAGTTTGAGTGGTTTGATATTTTATATAATGTGTATTTTTAGGTAAACTAAGACTAAGAATACTTTTTTATCTTTCTTAAAAATCATTTGACGATCTAGGGACTTTTCGTCGATTTTAAAGTGAAAATCTTGCGAGTCAACGTACCACTGCAGATTAATGCTGGCCGCACGTGCAACACATACAAAGGCTAACGCGGCTGCATTCCCGAGATGCATGTCAAAACCGAAAACACATAGGATCGACTCTGAATGACTTTTCATTACAGTGTACACCACTTAATATTTTAGTTCAAGATTGTTTCCCCGCTGTTTCTACTGTTTATAAATTGGATGAAATATAACCCGTGGGTATTATTGAAAAGTATGCCCTCCTCCCTCGGGAAATGCCTGCAGGCGTCAGGCATATTTTCAAGAATGCCCGCGGGTCATGTTTTATCCTACACATAACAACATAACCCACTTGAAGCATGTAACTGAGGGTTATATTTTTATTGATTTAGATTTTGCAACAAGATAATTGAGAGCGCACACTCGGTAAAATATAACAAGAATGTGAAGTGAAGCCATTCATCGACGCTTTGAGTGAAAAGCCTTGCTGTGGCATTACACAGTATTGTTGATTAATCTTATCATAAGTTATTTGTAAATGTGTGGATTTTTTATCTATTGAATTTTGTTTCCACAAAAAATACGCCAATAGCACTGTCCTTTTGAATAATTCAGCGAATGAGACTATTATCTGATTTTTTTACTGATACAACATTTTCAATTATTTCAATCTCTTGATTATAATGATTATAATTATTCTCCTTTTATTGTTTTTGGTCATAAAATAACCCATCTCTTCCTGATTTTTCAGGGGAATGAATTTTCCTGGCAATCAACAACCAGGCAGTGGTAAGTAGACAAAGCAGTTAATTTTACATTTCTTGAACTTATCTGATATATTCATTTTAGTCCAACATCATGAAATAGTCTTTCTTCAAACTTTATCAAGAATTCTCTTAATTCTTAGAATGATTTTATTTTGCAATCTGTTTTAGAACTGATCTTTGAATATGTCGTGATAAATCACTCAGCTGTGGAAGTTTCAGCATTTAGCTCTATTCTATCATTGAAATGATTCTTTTTGCTTTTGCAGTGCCTGGCTATGGAATGATGACAAACATGGGTGTACCATATGTTCCCCAAGGCATGCAGCCCGTTCCAAATCCCATGATGCAACAGCAGATGATGGCTCCACCTGGTGTCATGCCTCAAATGTACCCCATGCAGGTATGACTATTTATGCTTTGATGAACAAGGTTTTTTGGAGATAATACCAACAGATTTATATTTTTGGAAAAGGATCAAGCTTTACCTTACATTCATAAGTTATGTATGGTATATATGCATTTGTAATTATCTGCATCTGGGAACAATAGTGCCTTACACTTTCTATGAAGGCTGATCAATAGCAGGATTCTCTGCTATTAACTTGCACATCCGTCAAAACATCCAATTTATGCACTACCTGTGGTGCTATGTGATTGAAGTCAAATATGTCGATCTTTAATAATGATGTTTATTTATTGAGAAGAAGTGTTTGTTTCTAAAAATCATCATCTTGGTTCTTATAAGTTCAATAAAGACACAATCAATAGGTTTATGTTCAAATTTGTGATCGAAAATCAGACAGTGGCGCACGAATAATGACTCAAATGTAATTGTGGAAAGTTATCTACAGCAGACTCAGAGAAAAATATGAACTGGTTGTGTTAAGTAGGTCATTTAACTGATATTCGTGTAAACTGGATTCAGAATTTAGACTTATTAACATCTATATGGATGTATTTGTATTATCATGGAAAAAAGGAAAATAACATCATTTTGGCATTTAAAGATTAAGATTCAAGTTTAAGGCAGAAATTTGAGCTTAATTCAAGGCAGATGGTGTTATTGCTCATATAAAAACCACAGACAAAATTTGTGAAACATACTCTGTGTCACTTTAAAGACCAAGTTGCAAGACACTTCAAGAAACCAATAAAGGGAGTTCTTAAATGAGAGTAGCAAGTTTGGATAAACTATGCAGATCAATTAGATAACAAAATGATTAAAAGATGTTCAATAGCCCCAAGCAATTTTCTATTGATTCATGATAATTTCTTCTACAATTATGGATAATCCACTTGATTAATGGGATGTTTTACAACCTACAGTTAATATATCTTGCATAAACTCTTATTTAAAAAGAAAAATTTGAAGAATGAATTAAAAAAACCTGTGTTGCACTGCCTTTGAAAATATCAAAACAAACTTTTTTGACAAACAGATTTCTCAAAGAACCGTTCTAAACAAATCTTTGCTAGCAAAATGCACCTTCATAACAATATAATCTGTAATCTAGTCCTCCAAACTAGCAGTTTTACACTTCAGATTCCCAGCTTCTTCGCAATCAATGTGCTTCAGAACTAGTGCTGATATTGAAACTTACTTTGAAGTATAGTAAAAGTGAAAAGCTTAACCCTGTTTGCTGTTTGTTTCAGATGGGAGTGAGGACAATGGCCCCACCCCCCTACACACCACAAATGGCACAGAACTTCAGAATGAGGTACTGCCAGGTTTTCATGAAGTTCAACACTTTAGTCAAATTCTCTATGTGAAGTAAATATTTCTGGACTCGAGAACAGTCTGTAGAAATTCAAGTCTGATTCAAGACTTACATAAACCTTTTGTAGCAGTTTGGTAATGCTCGTATAAATTGGATCTGCTTCTGTTTGTTGAAAACCATTTAAGACCTCTCTGAATCTGTTTGAATATCCTGTTATCTCTGTCTTTATGTGCAATGATCATTTTCAACCCCTAGAACTGTTGCTCCACGAGCGCCCCGCCCCCAGAAGGAGTTGAGTGAGAAGGAGAGACAGTTCCAGGTGCAACAGCAGAGACTCAAACAGTTCGGCAAACCTGGTGCAGTCACCGCGGACGCCGACAAACTGATTGCTAACATGTTTGGTGCTGAGAAGCCCAAACCCAGAAACACAGCTAAACCACAGCCTCAAGGTTTGACAGTCTTTATGAAAATCTGATTAAAATATGTATATGTCTTCATGGAAGCTGTCATCTTAGGTATTTTAGGGGATGAGTTCAGGTCCCAGTGCTCCAGATAAGCTGAGTAACTGCATATTTTACGCAATAGAATAAAATATGGGAGTACAGATATGCAGACTTTTTCTTTAAAACTCAAAAGAATCAAACTATCTTACCTACTGTATGTATTAGTTTGTAAACATTAGTATTTCTGATCATAAACTTGTGACGCACGGATAACAAATTTCTACATCAGTGTTATGCATGTAAACCAATGTTTTAAGTTTTGAAATCTTTACGAGTAAGGATCTCAAAACTCCATAGCAATGTTTGTTTGTGTAAAGCAAAGCCTGTTCATTGATTGTGATTATCACCATGTAGGCAGCTGAGCCCACTTAGCTCATTTCAATTCTGCCGTTTTTGCCTAATTTCTTGTCCTCCGCAGGCGCGAGTACCTATTAATAAGCATAATTCCATTTGAATCAATTTAGCTCATTTCTTAATTGCAGCGGGGGAATATGGCAACGTTTGTAACAATTCCTTGTTTACTTTATGTTGAATACTGAATGAATTTAAGGAATGATAGTCATTCACAGAATTCAATTCAAGAATTGACAGTTGACAGTACAAGAGTTATTTTATCAAGATGTCATACAGTCATAATAGATGTTATCTGGTGATTCTATGCAATTACAACATTAAAGTTCAACATATAAAAACAATTTAGATTCTTTAAAAATGACATAACACGATTGAAGAATTAGTAGATCTTACTTTCCAAATGTTCAATACAATAAATTTAGATAACAGTAATGTTTACTAGTCCTGATGAACCCAATCATCTAAAACCATGAGTGCATTTGTCTTTATATGAAATACTCAGTAGGCCATGTTCTGAGATCTCATGAGATGCCCTAGCAGCGGGTATAGCTCAGTCATAGCAACCTGGCTTTATTTGCTTGCAAAGATGATCTCGATTCTTTATCTGTCCAAGCATTGAAATATTTCTTAAATAAAATAGGGAATAAAGACGCCAATCTTTCGAAAAAAAAAGTGTTGCTTTGTTTATCAAGGTGTATTAGTGACTGTCTTTTATGCATAAGCAAGTTTTCTAAGTACATTTTAAACAGCAAAATTGGGCGTCACTAATAAGTGATAGATGTAACATTTTAGTACCAGTAATGAGAGGAAGTATACATATAAACATCTACTGTTCTGGATTAGGGGAATATTTTCCAATATAAATAGTATGAGTCATTGCCTAGTGAAATGTCAGAGTATTCTTGAGAGCAGCTTTGTGAAAGGGTAGACATTAATTTTTACATGAATTATATAACCTCTAGCTACCAATGGAATTTTATTGTGTTTTCTATTTTACATGTAGACTTACAAAGTAAAAAGACATTTGTGAGTTGCAAGAGTCACACATGCCAAACTTAATGAATGATGTCACTTTATTGAAAAGTACTTGCTCTTAATCAAAAATAAAATTTTATTTCCCATCAGTGCAGCAGAATTTTATACAAGTATTTATGTATTATGTAGCCTAACAAGTCACAAGTTTGAGTGAAAACATGACAGTGATGCACATCAATTAGCCAAACAATTGTTTGGTAAACTAATCTAAAGCAGGTAGAAGATAGATTTTAAGTTGATAGTGTTTGTTAGGTTATATGACTAATATTTTTGGGTCTGATAAGTGTGATTTCGGTCTTGTCAACTTCTTGATATGAAATTTATCTTATTTTCATGCCCCTCTCAGCAATGACGGAAGATGACTCGTTCGGAGCATTCATGCAGGGCCCATCTCTGACCCCTTCTGCCTCCCCCCAGACACCCTCCCCCATACAGACCCACACCATGGACAACGGTCAGGCAGTGTCCAGCACTGGGCAGCCTGCTGTTACTCATCAGCCTGAGAAGAAACCCAAGCAAGAAAAAAAAGGTAATTTGTAGAGAGTTCTTCATGACATCCCTTGTAAACAAAGTATGCAGTAAGAAAAAAAGGTAATTTGTAGAGAGTTCTTCATGACATCCCTTGTAAACAAAGTATGCAGTAAGAAAAAAAGGTAATTTGTAGAGAGTTCTTCATGACATCCCTTGTAAACAAAGTATGCAGTAAGAAAAAAAGGAATTTTATTTTTTCTGATTACTTAATTGAAGATTGTCGTAGAGAAGGAAATATAACAAGTCATCTTTATCACAACTAAGCTAAGTCTTAGGAGAAAATGATTTTGTTTTCAGTTGTATATTTGGAAGAAAATTGTAGCAAGTCATGACTGGATCATAATTTTTTCTCTTCTTTAGCTTTTTAAATGTCAAATTTATCACAGAGATCCAGAAATACATGTAGATGGATATGAAAAACCAATATCAAATGTTAATTTTTGGGTCCAATAATGTTATTATCATAAAAAGACAATGACTCAGAGTAATTGTTCACTGTCCAGTTTCGATCACAAATCACTTCTTCAACCTGTTTGTTGTAACTATACTGAACTCATAAGCACTAAGATGCTGATTTTCAGAAACAACCAATAGCAACACAATTAATCATGTTATACATATTTGACGCATTTAAATGATCCAGTTTTCTCTGCTATGCTATCTGTCTATTGGGATATGAATGTGTTATGATCACAAACATGATTTGAAAATATTTCCTTTAAATTTTTTGAGTTTGTCAAAAATATATTGATTTCATTTTGGTTTTTGAATGAACAGTTTCCTTCTTTTATTATGTACAACACTGCATGTATAATTATGACATATGATTCAGGAAAATGATATTATGGAATCGTTTAATTGTACAGTAATAGAAAAATCGTAAATTGATAAAATATAGTATAAAACCATTGTGCCAGATGCCTGGTATCTAGCTTGACCATATTAGCTGCTTGTTTGCTACGTGTTCTGAGCAAGCACCAGTTTAAAACTGGCTCTGTTTTTGATTGACTTACCTTGTCATTATATCAAGAAAAACTTGAATATTGAGTTGTAACTAAGTGTGTTTGCTGAGAATCAGCATCAACATTGTAAGACTACACTTGTTCCAGCTCCTGACCTGACGGCCATGATGATGGAGTGCTCTGACCTGAAGGCACCTCAGAAAGCCAAGCTCTTCCACAAACCGTCTCTGAAGGAGGTCCAGGTGGAGCATCACTCTTCCCTTCCTGTCTTCCACCAGAGTGACCACTCCCGCCAGTGGACTCGCACAGACAACCTGGATGGACTCTTTGCCTCTGAACGTAAGCAGTGTATTATCTTGGAAACTTGCAACTCCATGAAATAACTCTTGTATCCAAAATGTTGAAGTTTTGTTGAGATGCCTTGCACCTAGGTGATAAAAGTTTATATATTCAGTCTTTACCACCAATAAATTTTGCTTTAATAATGCATTTGACGTTTTCACATAATACCAGGTTTTGGAGCAAATGTATGAGAATATAAGCCTTAGAAATAACCCCTTTTGTCTTCTTCATTGAAAAAGTACTAGGATGGTGAAGTCTTGTACAGACATACCTTGACAGGTCGAATGTTATAGCATGTTTTGTGAGGATCTCATTGCCCAAAGACATTTGCATTATCCATAAGTTATCATTTTTGTTAACAATTGTACATAATTTTGCTTTTTTGAAAATTTCCCAGCTCCTCCAGCCCCAACTGTTGCAAAAACAACAAAGAAGCGGCACTCCTCCGGTGCAACCAAGGCAGTGGTTGCTAAGACTACCAGTGGACTTCCTGTGTGGTGTGAAGCACCAGACGACCAGTTACCTCCCTTGTATAAGCATGTGTATGAAGCCACCCTTGTGTGAGTTGAAAAGAGAAAAACCCTCTGTCTAAGTTTCATTATTAAGCTTTGCATAATTCCTAACGCTGAAAGGCTGAAGAATATGACAAGACTTTTGCCACAACACTACCTACTGTAGCAGACATTCTGAAATATTTTGAAGGCAATTTCCCAACTTACTTTTGAAGCATTTGACAATAGTGTGTAAATTTGTAAACTAGCTTTGAATATGTTTCAGACCATGCAATTATGTAGATTCTGTTCAGCTTGTATTCTTATTGCTTACTATTAGCCCTATACAGTGAAGAATACAATGTGGACATATTTGCAGAGAAGGGAAGATTGACACAGGGCGTGTATACCCAATCCTGCTGCTGAGTGGACTGCCTCGGGAATCTCTCGGGACAATCTGGCAGTTGGCAAATAAAGAAACACCTGGACAGCTCATCAAGTCTGAACTCTATGCTATTCTGGCATTGGTTGCTCTTACCCAGGTAGAGAATCCTGAAATCCAAGATATTCATAATATAAAATGGACATTAATCCATAACGTTTACATTTTTTTTGACTAATTACTATGTCAGTAAGAATATGTGACAAGTGAATGGGAGAAAATATTGTTATTGATTTCAGAACAACTTCAACATAAACTCAGTAGAGATTCTCCTGCGCTGTCCCCAACCTCCTGTGCCGTTCCTGGGACCCCAGTCAGTCGCCATGGTAACACAGCCTGCAGTAAGCCAGGGTGCAGTGAGTGGCCAGACAGGGCCTGCTATCCCTCCTACAGGTGCTCCACTTGCAAGTGGGTTCCACTGAGACAACTGCATTGTGTCTATAAATATATTAATAACCAGAACTCGCAATTCTGCAAAGCAAGTTTAATAAGTTAATAACCCATATTTCAAACTGGTGTTTTAGTGGTTTGATTTAGGTTTTGCAGTATTCTTTGAAAGGTCAGTATCTATATTGTTCTACAGTCACTTGTGTGAACATCTCATTGTTGCTTTCTTAGAAATAGGCAAAGTATTATTTAAGCAGATGACTCTAACAATGTTTCATGATTCCAGGTGTCCCCAATCAGGCTCTGCCACCTCAAGCCTCGCCCCAGGTGTTGCCACAAGGACAATCTCTGCCCCAAACAGTACCTGGACAAGCTCCAAACAGTATGCCAGGTCAAGTTCAACCCCAGATGATGCCCACTGGGCCACCTCAAGTCCCAATTGGACCCCAGATACCCCCCACGAACCAGTACCCAGTACCTGCCGCACCCCAGTCAGGTGTACCTTCTCCCGTTATACAACACTTCCCTCCTCAGTTCATTAACCAAGGTGCAGCACCCTCAGTGGGACACCAGCCGTCCGCCGCAGTAATGCCCCCTGCACCCCCTACAGCAGTGCCCATTGTGTCCAATTCTTCTGGAACTCAGGGAGGCTTCAGTGCAGCCACACAGCCTCCAAGTTCAGTTCCTGCTGTGGATGATGACTTTGCTGATTTCCAGGCGGCAGCCCCTGTGTCTTGCAGTGTTAAACAAGGTACCTATCTGTCTAGACATTTTTCCTTGTTTCTGTATAGGAATTCTGTTTCATGTCATTCAAAAGGTTATAATTGCTGAATTGAACAAAGTTTGATTTAATTAATGTTAACTGTCATAGCCAAAATGTTCCTAGGTAATCTGAAAGTTAATGTGTAAAAGCATAAATTTCTTTTGATGATTATCTTATAGATATTATCTTGAAGTTGAAATATAATTATTATCATAGTTGCTAAAATATTTTTCAGAAGACAATTTTGGAGATTTCATTGGGGGAGCTCCAGCAGTAATACAACCACCCATGGAGGAAAAACCATCGTAAATATGACAGTTCTTTTTAATAGTATTTTTTTGCTCTTCGTTGGATGAAAAATTTGTAACATGTCATCTATTCATTATCAGTATGTGTCTTTTTGAAGTCACAGTATTTTTAGCAGCCTCGCAGCCACATGTGTTCAGCTATAACTTCTTTCTAACCTAAGGTTTTCAGAACTCATATATAACTTCTTACATATACCCAGGAGGAAATGTTTTGATGTGCTCACAATGACGGTCAAAGGTCAAGGTCGTGAGTTATTAACTTCATTAAAAAATCCTTTGTAAACACAATAACTGGATAAGTTTTTATGCTATGAGGGTCTCACTGGGTATTTATCAACTATGGGAAAACCAAAATTTGAAAAAGTTTTTGCTACAATTGATCTTAGGTCAAGATCACAGCAAGGTCAAGAATTAACATGGTTTGCAAAAATGTTTCGTTTTAACCATTAATGCATTTAATCATTACACAATTAGTAATACATTGAAAAGTGATCATTGATTGTGTGAGCTTGAATGTCGAAGTCAAGGCCACGAGATAAAGAGATGTCAAATATGGATTGAGGCAATGTTCACCCCTTAAACAAATTTTGAAACAAGAAATAGGTATTGAAAACTAAATTTAATCATTTATTGATTATACACCCTTGAAATTCTTTTGACATGATCATTTTGAGGTCAAAGAGCAAGGTCCCATGTTATGAAAGCCATAAAAAAAATGCTTGTAAGCACTATATCATACTAATGTTTTGTGCTTTGAGTTTCTTATTTGGTATATATGAAGATTTTAAAGATTTTCGGTTCAATAGGTCAAAAGTCAAGGTCACAGCAAGACATGCCTTACGAAGGTTACTTTTAACACTTTTAATCAATACAAGACTGTTTTATTATTCTGCTAAATAGCTTAATTGGCCCTCTTGATGCAGATACATCTTCACAGTACCGAAGGTTGACCCGGAGTTAGAGGTTGTCTCCCCTGACGACAAGTACAACTCCAATGTGCGCAGCTTCTTTTGCAGCAGCGACTCATCCACAGGTACTGTCCCCTTGTCTCCCGTCTCGGGATTTCCTCTCATCAGGTCAACAAGGGTTGGAAGAATTTGTTCTCCTTCAATTATTACCATATAGTCATAGCCAAGATGCTTTATAGCAAGATCCAGACTCCAATATGTGGTTTTTTTCGGACATCACCCTTATTTGCTTTTATTTTTATGAAAATAATGTTATACAACATTTAATTTAAGTTTATGACAAAAAAAGTAGATTAGCATGAGACGATGTGAGAAAAGAATACACAATGAATATGGTAAGTCTGACTTCTTAGTGCTTATTCAATGGCAGGATAAGTTTAAAAGGTGGACGAAGATGTCACAAGATCAGATCAACTACTAATGCTTTGGGATATTATAGTAGTTTCATGAAATGCAAAACATCTGCTCTGCTGCTTATACCTAAATATTTATTCTGAGTTTAGTGCATGAAGATGGCTTACCGGGAGTTCTTAGTTGAACTCTTGGCCTTTTCTTACAAGAATATCTAAAATACATATACCTTTTTTTTTACATTGATTGAAGATTGATAATGGGTTTGCACGTTGGTGTCCCTGACCTAGATTCTCAAATCTCGCTTAACATCAATAATTTAATAATTAAGTTTTATACTAAAACATTGGCACTTGGAGAGCTTTGAGAATCTAAGGCCTGGTCCCAATGGTGCAGTCACCTGATTGGCTACTCTATTCTGTGTGCTTGGTAGTAAGGCAGCAACTAAATCTTCTTTTGTGTATTATTTTGTCTCCAACGTAGGACGCTCTATCAAATGAGCTGCATTCCTGTTTGATCTCAACCAGTACCAGTCCATTAAGTTGCCGGACAGGACGCTAATGTTAACTCTTATAAGATTGGGTATTGTTCTAAAAGGTATTGCACGCTATTGATATAATTTATTTATCATGAGATATAACTACAAAACTCATCTTGGCTGTCGCTTATAACTTTCAAAAGGAAACATTTGGATGGATTCTTCAACTAAAGTTTGTATTAGTTGAAATTAATTGAACTTCTTGAAAATACACTATTTAAAAATGTCAAAGATAATAATTAACATTGTTGTGCATAATAAGTTTATCAAGTTTTGCCATATTACTTTATTGTTTTGTTATTATCTTTATACTTACTTGCTCAGTTATGCAGTTGCAAAAGTTAACAAATTTATTTAAGCTAAAATAACATATTTTATTTGATGAATCTACTTTATTGTCAATGCTTACAGATTATTCTTTTGTTGAATTATTCAATTGAATATTTTTCAGCATGATTTTTACTTTATTTGAAGAATTACAAAATTGTCATGACTTAGTCATCAAGCAAAACACGAAATAATTTATTTACATTTTGTTCTTAGAAATCCAAATTTTCAAGTAGTCAGTAAAAACACTTATGAATATTGAATTTGAATGTAAAGAATTAACTTGTAAGAAATTTAAGTTCTTTTGTTCAAGTATCCACTTAAGTTTAAACTTGTTTCAGCAGAAGCGTCTAAGCACGACTCAGAACTGAAAGGTATTGCATGCAGTTATCTCCCTTTAATCACTCCTCAGGCAGTTGTAGGTTTGGTGCTTTCTTGTTTTGCAGAAGTTTCTTTCTTTGTCATTTTTTGCTTTTGAAGATTGTTTAGCATGCTGGCTCTGTTAGACAAAACAATTTCAAATCATCTAAAAAGAAAAAATATCTCTCTTGTTAAGATTGAGAGATAATTGATTATTTGCATTACCCGGGTAATATCTGAGATAACCATTCTTAGAATTCAGGATAAAAAAAGACTAAAAACGTTCATTACTTATACAACTTACTTGTTTAGTTGTATATAAAAATAATAAAATGTTGATCAATGTTTCTTACAATGACATGGCACATAAGTTGCAAGAATTGTGTATTAATAGAATTTGTCTATTCTATCTTAAGATTACTCTAAAGTGTTTGCACATGGAAATAGTAAGAATGTGTTTTCAAGCAAAATAGAAAAATAAATCCAGTTGGCTTATTTTCTTATGATTTTAACTTGTTTGCTTCTTTTATAGTTAACCTTACTATGTTAAAAGGTTACATACAGTTTATCAATTTATCTGTATTTTGATAAAAGAAGTTCATATTTGTATATGTCACATGTCTGCCTTTAACGATGTGATTAATGCTATTCCCATCATTGCATCATATTGTATATTCATTAATGATTGGGCTTATTCTAATTCCCTTACATTCATTTTTAGATTTATTTTTCTTTCAAAAATCAATGAAAGTCTTTGAGTAACTATACAATAAATAATGAAATAATTAATTTCTAGAATTGAAATTGAAATTTTGTTTGCATTCTGATTATATTTAAATACATTTTTATTAGATAGATAATTCAGAGCAACAGTGAGATTTTCAGATAAGATTTGTAAACTTATTTTTTAAGTTATGGTTAATTGATAACCAGTCACTAGGGTTACATCTGCAATAACATCTTTTTAACAATATTCCTTTACATTTATATTTGTGTATGCATCTAAGACTTTGTAGTATAGTTCCTAAAACATGTGCTAATAAGCAGAGCAAGAATGTGTAGCCATTGAAACTTAATGCCAACTGAGATTTACTGTAAGATATTCATGTGTTGAGAGTTACCTGGTTGCTGGGTGTGTGTGGCATGACTTGAAGCATGTAGGCTGGGTAGAGTGGAGGTTTAGATAGACCGCATGGACACATTGTGTGATGATGTCAACATGAGCATCACTGTCCCTCGGACTGCAGGCAGACGACGAGCCTATCCTTCATCTCCGACACTTGGCTTGTCAGTGAGCTCAACCTATCAGCATTGTGTCTCTTGACATGCTCTGTGAGGCTGAGCTGACATGTCAATGGCACCAAACTGACGTGTCTCTTTCTTATTTGGCACTTGATATCTGACATTGAAGTGAGATGACACTACTGACACTGTGACGATGATAATCTAAAGACATGATTATAACATATAATGACATGTCATTTGATACTTTAAGTACATGACATTGACAGTGTTGAATCACAATGTATAATGGTGTCTCACATGTCACTGAAAAGACATGACTTGTGAAATTTGACACAGTGAAAGAGTTTGTCTTAGCGCGGTTTGAAATGACATTTCACATATAACTTACCAGTGTGAATAACATATTACTCACTCGGGGGAAATGACATTTCACATATAACTTACCAGTGTGAATAACATATTACTCACCCACGGGAAATGACATTTCACATATAACTTACCAGTGTGAATAACATATTACTCACCCACGGGAAATGATATTTCACATATAACTTACCAGTGTGAATAACATATTACTCACCCGCGGGAAATGACATTTCACATATAACTTACCAGTGTGAATAACATATTACTCACCCACGGGAAATGATATTTCACATATAACTTACCAGTGTGAATAACATATTACTCACCCGCGGGAAATGATATTTCACATATAACTTACCAGTGTGAATAACATATTACTCACCCGAGGGAAATGACATTTCACATATAAGTTACCAGTGTGAATAACATATTACTCACCCGCGGGAAATGACATTTCACATATAACTTACCAGTGTGAATAACATATTACTCACTTGGGGGAAATGATATTTCACATATAACTTACCAGTGTGAATAACATATTACTCACTTGGGGGAAATGACATTTCACATATAACATATTACTCACCCGCGGGAAATGACATTTCACATATAACTTATCAGTGTGAATAACATATTACTCACCCACGGGAAATGATATTTCACATATAACTTACCAGTGTGAATAACATATTACTCACCCGCGGGAAATGATATTTCACATATAACTTACCAGTGTGAATAACATATTACTCACCCGCGGGAAATGACATTTCACATATAACTTACCAGTGTGAATAACATATTACTCACCCGCGGGAAATGACATTTCACATATAACTTACCAGTGTGAATAACATATTACTCACTTGGGGGAAATGATATTTCACATATAACTTACCAGTGTGAATAACATATTACTCACCCGCGGGAAATGACATTTCACATATAACTTACCAGTGTGAATAACATATTACTCGTTCGGGGAAAATGATATTTCACGTATAACTTACCAGTGTGAATAACATATTACTCACCCGCGGGAAATGACATTTCACATATAACTTACCAGTGTGAATAACATATTACTCACTTGGGGGAAATGATATTTCACATATCACTTACCAGTGTGAATAACATATTACTCACTTGGGAGAAATGACATTTCACATATAACTTACCAGTGTGAATAACATATTACTCACTTGGGAGAAATGACATTTCACATATAACTTACCAGTGTGAATAACATATTACTCACTTGGGAGAAATGACATTTCACATATAACTTACCAGTGTGAATAACATATTACTCACTTGGGGGAAATGACATTTCACATATAACTTACCAGTGTGAATAACATATTACTCGTTCGGGGAAAATGATATTTCACGTATAACTTACCAGTGTGAATAACATATTACTCACCTGCGGGAAATGACATTTCACATATAACTTACCAGTGTGAATAACATATTACTCACCCGCGGGAAATGACATTTCACATATAACTTACCAGTGTGAATAACATATTACTCGTTCGGGGAAAATGATATTTCACGTATATGTTATCAGTGTGAATAACATATTACTCGTTCGGGGAAAATGATATTTCACATATAATATTATGTTATCAGTGACATTAACATATTACTCACCCAGAGGAAATGACAGGTCAGTAAACAGTTTTGAATTTACATGTTTCAAAACCATTGGTCATTCAATGTGATGTGAAACTTAAAATAATATGTCACATGACATTGTGAAAATGGCAAGAAAAAAAGGTTTGAGAAATACGAATGACAAGACACTGACGCTGACACATCAATGGGGAATTAAAAGAAAGTGGCATGATGGGGTGACCCTACAATTGGTGTCCATATTGTGTGTGGATGCATGTGATGTGGGTGGGTGTATGTGATGTGGGTGGGTGTATGTGATGTGGGTGGGTGTATAGTCAATCACTGCACTTGGTTAGCACTTCCTTTTACTTGATTGATGTTTACAAAGAATTTTGTGATGAAATAGAAAAGGGTGAAAGTTCATCAGGCCTGTAAGGCTGGATGGGCTCTCATCATGGCATCCATCTGATGGGTCTTATGTCAGTGTGTTTTGAAAATCTAATTTTTTCCTCAAAAATCGCAATACCCCAAAAAGTTTTTTTGCCGCAGTAGGTTGTCATCCTTCAAGCATTCTTTCAAGGTTCTATCAATTTCAGTAAGATGAAAATTTAAGAATAACGTATTTTTTCCATGGCAAATGGGATTTGTGAATCATGGGGTATCAAGAGAGAGTCCATACCAAGCCACTGTAATCAGTGGGAACCAATGGGATTTTCAACCTTGAGAGGTAGGAAGGGAGGAGGCCAGAAAATAGAAGGTTGACTATTTGCCAAGGTTTATAACATGATATATATAAAATAATTTTGATACTTTTAAGGAGCTATTTATGTCATTTTATTATTACCTGTAGAAGCCTTTTAGCTTGCCAGGTCTTCAAATGGGCTTGAAGCGTCAGTCTTTGACAGAGTACGACTGTATAACTTTCAAAAGTAATAGGTCATCAGGCCTATGAGCTTTTGCAATTTGGGCTGATAACATAGCTTGTTGTCCATCCTCTGTCAGTCCACTGTCGGGCGGTGTCTGTAAAGTTTTCAAATTTGTTACTTCTCAAAAACTGCTGTACACTTAAACCTGATATTTTATCCAGATGTACCTTACCCCTAGGGAATCAAGCTTTATAGATTTTAGCCTAAATCCCCCTCAGATTTGGCAGGCATTATCTGTTAAACCTTTGGACGACTTCTTCTCCAAATCCATTTGGCATAAGAAGCTAAAATATTCACAATAACATTTTGTAACATGGAGACCCCCCTCAATTATGGGGATGGCAGACATTATCCCTTAAAGATTTGATCAGTTCTTCTCCAAAACCAGTAGGCATAAGAAACACAAAATTTCAGAGTTATATATCTTTTAACATGAAGACTGAAATATTTGTCCTCCTTTAAGTATGGGCATGGCAGGAAGTCCACCTTCTTTCAACTTGTCTTTAGAAACCAATAACGCTAAGAAGCTAAAATTTTCTTTTAACATCTTTGTTGGATGGAGAGTAAAATGTAAGATTTTATTGTCCTAGTTTTGGCGTGACAAGCATCTACTTATATAACTGAAAGAGTGCACCACAGCCAAACCACAGAAGAAATGTATTGTGTTTATTGAGCTCAGCTGAGTACAGCTGCCAGGGAATCTGGAGCAGAAAGTGCAGGTAGTTTAGGGCAGCTCATTCATGTTGTTAGTGTAAAAGGAATTTTAGATTACAGCTCCTTCAATCGATTTATTAATCCGTGTCTCTGTCAGAGTTAAAATATAGTCAAATAAGTCAAACTGTATGAATGGTGTTATTTAATTGAGAAGTAATGGTTGTTTATGAAAATCAGAATCCTGATTCTTATCATTTCAGTAAAGTGACAATAAACACGTTTATTTCTAGGTTTTGTTATGGAAAAGCAGACAAAATACCAATATAGGTTGGTAGTGTCTAGTAGGCCCTTTAACTATAGTTCATGTAAATGCAATGAGAGTTTTGAATTTTTATCATTTATTTGGCCTTTTCCCAGTTTTCGAGAGTTATAGAGATAAAGATGCAAATTTTGGCAGGCGATTTAAACAGAATGAAAAATCCTAAATCATACTCTGTCACTTTATAGTGAACAACTTTTTTCAGAAACTGTTGTTTTATTGAGTTTGTTCTCTTTGTTTTCAATGTTTGAGGGTACAATTAGGAATTTTTAGGTTGTGAGTTGGATGAGGACCAACCTAGCAGGGGATGTTGATGATTATGTCCTCTTGTTTTGCATACTAGTCTTAAAAAATTCAGATGGTAAATCATGAAAAGATTGATGAAATACAGAGCCAATTGCTCCTTTTTGGTCTGTTGCATCAACAATATACACTTTTAGTGACCCTGAGGTTATGTTGAAGGTCACAGAAAGAGTATTTGCAGCATCTAGGGAACAATTTGATGTATTTTATTATGGTTTAGTACCATGGCAGTTTGGTGGCTTTAACTAATAATTCCGAGTGTCGCTGACTGACAATTGTAAAGTTCCTCACGCCGGATAGTGCACCGGGCTACTAATCAAGCATAGCCTATGAACTTATGAATTGTATGGCCTCAATTATTATGTATTGAAGTTACATCATCCCTCAGGATTTATGATGATTACATTTATAGTTCGAAGCAATCATTGTTATAGAGCATTATGCTTTTTTACAGAGGGTGATCTACTACTGCTACAATAAGACTTGTTAGGAATTGCCCTCTATCACAAAGCAAATTGTTGTTAGATTTTAGATTTGATAAGAATGTAGGTCAATAGATGACTTTGCTCCTGGTCATCACAATCTTTGGTAGGTCTCCAATCCAGTAGCTGGCCCAACTTTGAGACTATTGTGGAGGGAATGTTGTACCAGGTTGTACTGATGTCCTAACCCATCAAAACACTAGGTATTATGAGGCAAGGCTGGACACCTCCCACCAGCTCCTCCTAACAGACCCTGCCAAGCCTGCCCAGCTAGCCTCACACCAGCTTACTGTGGGAAGCATGGCCTCACTTACTTCTCATTTAACTGCTTCCAACATAATGCCGCACTGCGTCCGTCCGCATTGTCCAAACATTCACAATCTGCATGCATTGAGTTCCTGTCAATGAATAAAATTTATAATGACAACTTTTAAATCAAAATTGAATTTTGAAAGATTTTGATCTTCTTTAGTTTAAAAAAAAAAAATCAATATCCTTATAATTTTTAAATGCAAAAACAAGCAATGTACATATTAACAGATATATATTAATATTTTATGACTGCTCTTTATGAAATTGTTCTTCCAAAATAACCAAGTTTTATGTGTTATTGAAGCATCCTTCTTTTTTGGATCATTAAGATACAATTACAAAAGGACCTGATGAAGTGAAGACTCTGATATGGAGGTTATATTTCAGGCCAGAGCACCCCCAGTCTGGATGATGAGGACTTCACAGACTGTCGCGACAGCAGCCAGATCAGCACATCGGAGCAATCGGAGAATGAGGACATCCGAGCATTTGAATCTTACGTAGAAGAGTTCCACAGAAAGAAGGAGGAACGAGAACAGAATACCCAGCATCGGTCCTTGCCCACGCAGACAAGTCGCTACACTAAACCCAAGGTTGAACCGCCCCAATCCATCCCATCCATTCCATCTATTCCTCCTCTATCTCAAGCACCAAAAACTGGATCCAATGACTTTTCAGATTTTAAATCAGCACCAAGTGGTGGCAGCGCGTTCACACCAGTGCCTAGTAAGGGTGTGTATGCCAGTCAGGCTGCTAAAGCAAAGCAGATAGTTCTCACTGCAGCTCAAAGACTTGCTAGTGAATCAGATAATGAATTCACAGATTTCCAGGAAGCTCCAAAACCAGCCAGAGATAAAGGGCTTCATCCAGTTGCTTCCGAGAGTGATCTACTTGGAGAAGAGGACAGGTACAATGCTCTGAGAGTATTAGTTGGTGATGATGTTCCAACATCAGTATTTGCACAGCCTAAAAAAGAGGATGAGGACTTTGCAGACTTTGATGCTGAAGGGGAGGAGGAAGAGGATTGGTCTGGTTTCACTGTTGCTCAAACAGCTTCAGAGTCTTCAGAACAGGTTCCTCTTCCCAATGTTCAATCAGTGACTTCTATTGGCAATGCTTCAATGATTAGTCTCTATGGGTCAGAGAGAGGAGAAGAACGAGCGGAAGATTGGGCAGATTTTGAAGCAGCTACACAGGCAAACACAGAAGTTCAAGCTCCTGCTGATGAATGGGCAGCGTTCCCTGGGACAGGCTCTGATGTTCCAGAAGCAGTGAAGGACAGCTCAGATTATTCTGCTCCATCTGCAGGTATGGCTTCTGAAACTGTTGGTGGGAATGATGCTGAAGATTGGGGAGGTTTCACTGACTCAAGTGTAGGAGCAAGTGACAGTACTGAGCAGAATAATGGTAACTGGTCAGACTTCCATACGTCATCAACCACAAAACAACACTCTGAGAATATACTAACTGTTAAAAAAGAAAATCTTCAAACAGGAGAAGTTTTAAATGTTTTCAAAATTAAAGAAGAAAACTCAAATTACAAGCTGTCCAATAAACCAACCTCAACTAGACTTCCTTCTGCCGAGTCAGACTTTGATGATGACCGCATTCCACCTCCTATGGACAATATGGATGACGATGATGACCACAACACATTCTCTCGTGGGTATGACCTTGATGACATGGTTCGGCACACAGCAGTGACTACAGCCTACAGCATGTTTGCATCTACCTCTCACCATTACAGCCACACCAAGCACAAAAATGACACAAAAACAACAGACTCATTCCGAAACAGCGAGGAGCGTGGACACAGCTTGTCCCCAGAGATGCAGCAGACAGAGACAGACAGCTCCTCCTCTAAGGACATGGACAGTTGGGGCTGGAAGGACAAGCTGCAGGGAGTTCGGGAAGACTCACAGTCCGTGTCAAGTCTTGAGTTTCCTAACGGAAAGGGATTGTCGGCTCAGAAGGACTCTGATAATGGAGGGACAGACAGCCAGTCAGTGTCTAGTATGGAGTTTGGTACCTTTGAGAGTTCATCCCGGGTGCCTGTGAGTGGGGAGTGCAAGTCTGTTGACAGCCTAGAGCTGTATAAGAAGGAGGAGGGGGATGGGGAGGGTGAAGAGGAGACTCAGCCTGACACACAGAGAGGTATGTTGGGAAGTAGCAGCATGACTAGTTTAAGATGAGATATGTTTTCTTCATTCTTACTTATTTTCGCATAAGTACCATTACGTAGCTCTTATTAGTATCCAAGGCAATCCTTAAATCTTAAGGATGGGCATAATTGATAAAAAAACTAACCATCTCCCAATAACATCAGTAAAAGATCATGTGGATTTCTATACACTTGATTATGAAACCTGTGACATATGACTGATGTTATATTGTCAGCTCCGATGCCTGGTGTAGCCCAGTCACTCCTTGTGGGCGGAGAGATGCGTGCCCTGGCAGACAGGTACAACATAGACGGGGAGATCCAGGTAACTACACTGCATGCTATAGTATAGCCATATCAGTTGAAATCTCATTATGTCCCATTATTTCTTTAATCCCCTCCCATGGAGTGGAAGGGGAATAAAGACTTGAGTTCTGTGTGTCCATGCAAGCTTATGTGTGAGCATCCGACTGTCCGATTTAAAAGGAAATAGATTTTCTGAGAAAACATTTAAGATAAGATATCAAAATTTGGTGTTTTGCAAAGGGCATCAATAGCTTAAAGGAAATTGAAAACGAGAAAGCATGCAATTATTTTTTACAGACCTATTGCCTTGTTACCGTTTTTTTGACTCAGTTTAATGGTATCTAAAGGGGGACAACTCTTCTCAGAAGCACAGTTAGCTGGAATAACCAAATTGTGTGGACTAAGGGTATCAGTTTTAAAGAAGAGAATTCACACAAACTTTCTACAACAATTTAGGACTATTTAGTAAAATATTGATGAATAAGTCTTCTTTTTTCAAACTTCATTGCATGTAATCAGTTTGTCAAATATTACACAAAGTTAACCTAACTCTGGGTTCAGTGGAAATTGGTCTAAACACTCATTGTGGTCACCATTTATGAATTTTATTTTGTGTGAGGAATGTATGTGCCAGATAATTTGAGAGTCTTAAGTTTGTTTACTGCACAGCTCAGAGACATGAGTTAAGAACGCTGACAATGTTCCGCTGTTCCTCTAGCAGGACCAGTTGATGAGGCTTGTATTAGAGGCAGTTATCTATGTGTTGTATATGGCAGCTTTGGTTAGGAACACCATGCAAGAAGGGTTACATTTCGCATTTGTAAGTAGGACAAATATTCAACTATATCATAATAATAATTACACATTGCCCTGCAGGGAAGCAACAAGCATGAATATGAGTGGGAGAGGTGTATAGACAACTGTTGCCGCATGATCCGCGATGCCAACACCATCTTCAACTCGGTCAGCAGGTCTTCAGTGTGTAATGAGGTCATCAAGTCAGCGCACGGCTCCGAGTATGTGCTGGGTGAGTACAGCCTCATAGATTAAATGTAGCAGTCAATCTACCAATTCATTACACTTGTTTAATACATTCAATGACTTGTTGAAATGCAAAACCCACTTGTATTAGTAACATTCAATAACTGATTGGAGAGCATAGCCCACATGCATGAATATCGTCCAGTAACCATTGAGAGCAGAGCCCACTTGCATAAATGTCATTCAATAACCCATTTGAAAGCAGAGCCAAGTTGTCATTCAATAACTTGCAGTGCACACTCTGTATAAATGTCATTCAATATGAGCAAGGCCCATTTATATGATAGTCATTCAATAGGGCAAAACCAACTCATGTGTAAATAACATTCAATAACTCATTTGAGGGCGGAACGGACTTGTATAATCATCTTTCAATAACTCTTTCAAAAGCAGAGCCCACTACAACATCATTCACTTGTACATCATTCAGAGATTTTAAATGGAAAACCGTAAACATTTTCAAAATGTGTAAACAGGCGTGTGATTGAAACACATTGACTTTGAAAGCAGTTGAATGAAGTATGAAGGTCACGTTCATATGCAGACATTGGCATGCACAAATAGTGTCCCAAAGCATAGGCATCACATTGAATACTTGTGTTAAGCCACTGGAGGGGAAGGTGTTGCTGTACCTTATGGTTCTTTAATTATAATAGAATAACTCATTGGAGAGAAGAGCCCACTTGAATAAATATCCTTCAATAACTCATTGGAACAAAGTCAACTCATTAAATATTGTTCACTAGCCCATTAAAGCATCAGATGGCAGAACTAAGTCATTATGTACGAGGCAAGTAACTAAGACTGCTGTTCTTTGCAGGCATCATAGAGATATACCGGGTCTCCTGCAGGATCACAGCTGCCATCACTGCTTCAGGTAAACACAGCTTCAGGTCTTCTTGGCATGAAAACAATTCCTGCAATTTCTAAATGTAGAAAGATATGTAATAATATGTTGTGAGAAAATATTTATTAACCTTGATTTTTAGTTACATTTTCTAAGCAATATATATCTTGATTTTTCTATAAGCACATGCCAGTATACCTATGTAAATACGACATAGAGAATGAAATTAGTTTTTATTAGTATGTCAATTTTATTCTACAGATAGATTGCATTATCTTCCACATGTTAATAATCAAACACCAAGTTTTACTTTAAAAAGTTATAAACTTCCTCTGCAAGGAATTTTTGTTGAATCTAAGAAAAAACATAAATACTTTGCTCATAAATTTTAAGGATAAGGGACTGTGGCCTTCATGCATTGTACAGATTAATTGAGTGACTGCAAGTATATCCTTTTGCTGAAAACAAATAGAATCAAAGAAATGTTATAAAAAGCAATTGTTTATCCTTCTAAATTAGTGATACTCAAGGATAGTCTCTCTTTATTTATCATAATTAATTCATATTTGCTTCGAGTAGGTCACTTATTGCTCTAGAAGCTGAGATATCCCCAGTATAGATTTTGGAATGCTGTATCTTCAGGAATCAAGACCGGTGCATTGGAGAAGCTGATAAAAGATATTGACCTTGCCTGGAACAACCTGACAGCTTTCTTTGTAGGAGCTTCTGTACTGGTAATGTCTGTCTCACCTCCCTCACCTCGCATCTATAAAATCCAGCTTTAACATTGCGTGTTCATTGGTGCTGGTAAACAGGCGTTTTTTTATTTCGATGAACATGAGTGCACCACCACACTAAGTTTTTTAGTTCCAGCAGACGGTCACAATTTTTAAAACATTATATCGCATCAAGTCAAAGCAACAAAAGTACTGTAAACTCTCTCCATTCATTGATACTTGCAACAGTGATGAGGAAATACTCTTGTCAATCAATTCACTGTTCTTTCTAACAGCCAGACCCCTCTACCCTGAACTTCTACCATGCAGTGATGAAGTCTGACGGTCAGATGGCCCAGCAGAGGGCATGTGGGTTGTGTCTGCTGGACGTGGATGCCAAGTCTCTCTCCTTCAAGCAGGATGAGGAGATTGCCAAATTGACTTACGGGGGACGGCAGTACCACGCACCGTGTGCCAACTTCTGGGTCAACTGTGTGGATTCTACTCTTCCTGCACTCAGACTACCAGAGCTCTTATAACAGTTGCTGGTGGAGAGCTTTGGATGTCTTGAACCTTGTGCCGTCTTCTCTGTGTTATGTTACTGCAGTGCTTTGGTGTGTATTCATACCTGCTAAGTGGTATGAGATGCCAGGCTCGGTACCGACAAGATATTTGTGGGCTCTATTTGTAATCACTACAGTCAATAACCTGGCTTAGGTTTTTGTGGGCTCTATTTGGAGTCCACTCAGTCAATCACCCTTTTGTCTGTTTGGGTCAGTTTCATTTAGTTTTGGTCTAAGGATTGCTCATGTTGAAATAATGGTTCCAAATTATGATTGATCATTCTGCTGCTATTGCTTAGTGTAACGATAAATAATGTTGTCAAAACTGTATGAAAAGATATTTAAATACTGATTATGGCATGATTTTATTTCAGGCTGATGTTCAGTTGGTTTTCAGTTGACTTGTCTGGAAAAACAGGCAAGAAAAGCAAGTGCTGTTCACTGGCCTACGCCTCAGTTTTATGGAGAAATCTTTTCTGATGAGGGATGTTCGTCATTTAATCATATGTGAGACTTTTGACAGCTTGGGTTTAGCATTTGTACTGTTTTTGTTTTTTGAGAACACAGGAAATCAAAAGGCTTTGATATAGATTATAACCATAATTTAATATCACAATCTTGTACAATATGGTGGATTTTTTCAAGGCATTTTCTGCATCTCCAAACATAGAGCAGAACTAATTCAGGTTAACATTAAGTATTCTGTTGTATTAAGTCTTTGAGTTGCAGGTTAATAGTCATAACAAGCGATACTAGTGTTTTTAGTTAATAATTTATAATTATGATTATGCTTATGATTTGAAGATCTTGAAGAATCAAATTTCAAAAAATTTATTTCAGTTTTACCTTTACATTCCAAATTCATTATCTTCATGAAGTAAAAAGACTTTCATACTCATTGTGATGTTCATGTGTATTTCACCTAGTGAGTGAAGGAGCTCATTGTTTGTTTGTTTATTTATGACCAGGGATTAGTGCAAATACGGAAAGTCATCCATGTGATGTCCTTTCATCTTTCTGGAGATTTTTCTTTACGAATAGATATTTTTTCCAGCTTGGAGAAAAGTCACATTAGAATTGCCATTGTTCAGTAGCTTATGTTTACATTTGCGTAACTGTATAGACAAATTTATGAGAACATCTTGAATTGTGATATATATACACCATATGAAACATCCTTGATAATCCTGTGTAAACTTTCTGATAATTCTCCACTACTACATTGCATCCATTGTAAAATTGACCCAATTATTTAGTTTATCTCCCTTTGTGACTCTGTCTTTATTCAGTTATCAATCAGATAATCCTTAATTGTTTGAAGATAGACATTGACCAACCTATATCATGGTTCAGGAACAGATTGTTTAGCTCCAGACATCAAGGTTTAGCACTGAGTGTTTGCTTGCTCTATTGAACATACCAGGACTATGAACAAAATGATCAAGCTTCTGAAATCTATTTACATTACGTGCTAGTGAGTTTTTTGTCAGGAAACCTCAACACAATGTCCATGGAATGCATATATCATCATCATCATCATCAACTTTATTCAAGTATATAGGCCCCTTGGCCCAAATGCAACAATTTTAATATATATTAAATATCTCTTTGAATACATTGTTGTAATTGCGAAAACTGGGATGTTTAAAATGTTAAATCGATACATTTGTTGGCAGAGATAATGATTTTGTTCATTGAAACATCTCCATTGATACATTTTCTTTTAATGTAAGAAAGCCAATCTAATATTTGAATAATGTTTATATTTGTGTTAATCCAAAGTTAAAATTGATTCATGAATGTTAGGGTTTCACAACATTCCCCAAAATCATGTCTATCAGATATGTCATTGCAAAACCTTTGTAAATCAAGTTCTATAGTGTCCATCTTATGGTCCCTCCATTCAGTAGTTGTATGTTTGTGTTTACACTATAGTACACTATGTATTTGTGCTGAACTCCAATTTTAACAATGACATCTAAAATTCGACCAAACTGTCTAAAGATTCCGCGTTCACTGTCAGTACCAGGTAGTACATTTTGTACATATTTGTCAGAGGATGTGATTCATATTTGGGAATTCCATATTTTGCAAATGAATTATTATTGTATTTATTAGAAATATTGCATATATGTGAGTTGTTAGAAGAAGTGTGTGTATTGTTGAATCAGTCTTTCAGTCTGTGATTGTTACGTCTACTGGAGTTGTGAACAAACCATGAAATATAGACAATTATCTTCATATATTTCAGATAAAAAGTGTCCAGTCGGTGAACATTTTGTAAATAATACTTATTTATAGAGACAGTAATCCATGAGTAGGTATAAAATCCAGTGGTCATACTGTACAAGTAATCAGTGAGCCGAAGTCAGGTAAAAGTGCTGCAAATGAGCCACTGAATTGTTTTTGATTGGTTAATAATAAGATGTTTGTTTAATGACCAGTGGGACAATGTTCCATCTGGAGATTGGAAACATAAATGCTTTACAATCTGTTGATAATCACTTCCTTGTTATGTGACCTACCAGTATGTTGTTGTAGAGAACAAATAAAAACTTGAGATGAAAAATATGTCTTTTATTTGTTACACATGAACAATGATACCAGCTACCTGAAGCATTACATACTTGCATTTGTTAGACTTGAACTTCTAACAACACAGTTAATATTTAGATCAGCCATCCTTGCTCACATTTAATTTGTTGATTAAAAACATCCTAAGGACTGATAACCATGTACAGAAAATGTGATTCAGAATCAAATGTGTATTGGACATTTTCTTTACACATTCAAGGGAGGAGATTCTCAGTCATTTTAAATCTTGGTAGCAGCCCTAGTTTGCAGTTATCAGTTCTCATATTTCTTTAAACAATCTCTACTTTTGATTTCTCTATACTCGCAAATGTCTCCCTCGGTTAAGTATTTAAACCATAACATAACCATAAAGAAAACCCAAAGACAATATGAGCAAATTTGGTGTTTTTAACTTGAATGAACGCTTTTACAGTGAAAAAGGGTTTAAGTTGAAGTTTTGCTTTCAAAACTGCTGAATCATCATTTTGAAAACTTTTCAGTTTATGATTATGTGATGGATATTTTGAGCCTTATACTGTTGAATAGGACTAAAGACTATTAGTGCAATAGCTTCTGTAACATGGAAACCCTGAAGACCCCAGCATTCATCCAAAGTGCCAAGAGTGCTTACAGTCTTTTTTCAGACTTATTATTCAGCTGAAGTCTTAAGATTGTGTCCTCTGGTACTATACATCTTATGAATAACTCAGCACAGAAAACTAAAAAATCATATTTTTAATGTTTTGTGTTTTGATTTAAAATATGATGTATTGTTATACATATTTACTATTGAACCCTGTTATTATTTTTTTTCAAAAGATACAAAATGGTGGCAAACGAAATGAGGCCTGCAATAGATGAACACATATCCTTCCAGGGCTAAAAAATAATCAGGACATAACTGATGCGACATCAAGAAACCACTTAACAGTGTAAGCACACTGAAGGCATGGAGAAGATCGGTCTTTGTGGTGTTTAGGTGACACAAGTTTTCTATAGTTGCAAAGTGTAGTGAACACTACTTAAAATGTACAAAGGATCATAATCAATATCCTCTCTTTTCATTATTCCATCTTGTTCTGCTTTATTTGGGTAAATACTTGGCAATAGTTCTCTGCCTTGAATGCCTCACAAACACCTTCTCAATTGATCTGCTTCCCATTAGCATTCAACTGCCATGTGAAAAGATTTTGGGTCAAACATGGAAAAAGTTTAATAATATTGTTTGTACAGCTGGTGTCAATATTTGGAAACTGATATTGAGACTGACCATTGACACGGGTTTCAAGCTTTTTGAAACTACCCATATATGGAGCACTTCATATTCCAATTTTACCAAAAAACAGGTTTATTACAACATCACTGAACATCATTGATAATACTTCAGTTAAAATCAATTTCAGTATTGTTATGACTATGTGCTTCTAATATCATTACCTTGGCACTGTTTTCATGAACAAAAAATCTATAGAACAAAACAAACAAACTAAAACGACGCTCAGTTGCTGATTGGCTATCTGATTCTGAACAAAATTAATGGTTATTGGCGTTTATGAGGTAAAAAAATTGACATTTTAACATAATCTTTTGTTATATCTTAAAATTTTCAATAAGATTGTTTCAGAAGTTTTCAACTGAAATGTACATGTAATGAATTAATTTTCCAAATCATTTTCATCTTATTATTGTGATTTACAAAGAATTTAAACATTACAAAGTAACCAAAGGTTGATGTAAGTGAAATATGCAAAGAAATGCCTATCTTCAAATACCCTGATCAAAAGACAAATATATGTTGTCTCTAACAGTGAAACCCTCTGCAAATGCTATTTCCACAAAGAAAACTTTCCTTCAAATACTACAAAACGACATAATTTATTTGGCATTGTTAAAGATGTTGACCAATGGACCCTTCACCCAATCAAGTTCATCTCGCGAGCTGACACAATCTGCAAGTTCTGTGGAGACTGCTGAAACGTCTGTGTGCGCCGATGGCTGACCTCAACAGGGTTGCCCTGGATGCCAGTGTTTTGCCCGATGTTGAAGCTCTGTATAGGATCCACCTGAATATTGCCGGTCATAGCTATGAAGGGGTCAAGTTGATAGGTTCCCGGCTGGCCGATGACCACAGTGCCCTGTTGTTGTTGAGATTGACTGAAACTGGGCATTTGGTCCTGAACTGGGGCGTTTTGCTGGGTAAAAAACTGACCTTGACTTTGTATCACACGACCTTGACCTTGGTTGAAGGTTCGGGTCTGACTGGGCTGACTGATAACTTGTTGCCCAAAGCGTGTGTGCGTCTGGGACGGAGCAGCATGGTCCACGTGCACGCCCTGCAGATCCATCTGCACCCCTTGTAGGTGCGCCACCTGCACCCCCTGACCTTGGATCAGTTCAGGCTGCACCCGCTGAACCGGCAAGGTTTGGAATTGCTGCTGCTGCTGTGGTTGTTGCTGATGAAAGACCTGCTGGTGTTGTTGCTGATGTAGGTCTTGTGGCGGTGGCTGTCTCTGACCCCGAGCATTCAGATCAGTGATATAATCTCTTATTTCTATCAGCGTCTGGTTGTACATGTACGACCACTGGGAATGACGTAGAAGCTCATCTATAAACATATAGAACATAATGAACATAAGTAAATCTTTGGAAGATTTTTAGAATATTGTTTCTGGATAAATTTTCAGTTCACCAGGCTTATAAGGCCAAATGGCGAAGTATGTCCAATGTTAATGGAGAGGTGAGGGTCGTACCTTGTGTCATCTTGGTCAGTGGAGTGTTTGGGGAGGGGATGGTTTGTTAGTAGGGAATGAATAACTGACTGAGGGAAAGGGGTAAAAGATGAAAGGAGATGTTTTAGCCATGTGTTTTTTTAAAAAACGTGTTAAACAGGATATGACATTAGAGAACATTACGATAATGTGGATGGAATTGAATTTCAATTCAGTAATAGAATTTATATCTTGATTGCTTGTTTTTGCTTCTATGGTAGTATTATCGTGCTATATTTCCCTATTTTTAGTTGCAAATTATTTAGTTATTATGTGATTTAAATTAGAAATAGAACGTGGTCATTTTAGTTAAAGTCCGCCATTTTGAAATAATATTAAAGTTTGATGGTTAGGTTAGGTGTATTGTGAATTAAGGATTTAAAGATCAGACATTACTAAGATCAAGTTAGTATAACTAGCTAACATCTGAATGATATTTTCTATTTGTGAAAGGCGACATGGCTAGCTAGTCTATATCGGACAAGATGTTTTATTGTACCGACGTTATGTCGTTATATTGTATGTGTATTTCGGGACATCTTTGATATACGTCATGAACATTGATTACAACGATTCGTAATACAAATTACCATTGCAAGTACTCGTATTGCAAATATCACATAATCCAGTGTTTGTATATCTAGGGTTATATATGTCCTTAATTTTAATATGTGTACAGGGGCATTCCTCTAAGACAACAGAGCTGTATTGGAGTCAATCAGTTGAAAGTTATATACTCAGTCTATAAACTAAACTCCTGACTCCAAGCTCTAGGTATTACGTTGTCGCGCATGCGCACACCATATCAGTAGCTTTTAAGCTGGGGTGCCGCAGCATGCGCTAATTAGAGTGAACTAATATCCTCTGATTAGATTAGCGTTTCGGATTAGTTACGGTTCAGTAGGATAGATTAAAAACAAGGCTCTTCCACTCATCATTCATATATTCGTTATCATAATGTTTCACAAATTATCGTACATATTTTGTTATTGAAGTAATGTTAATTGAAGTATTGTATAATGACCCTTGTGTGAGGCAAGCTAGCAGCCGAGCACAAGGCACACCACTATACTTACTAGTGAAGAATAAATTTAAATACTATGTAAATGATATGTCTTATATGTGATTGCTTGTATATTAATTGGATTATTAATGTACTTTTATGCAATCCTGATTATGATAAATTTCTAATTGAAGTAACTATGTTGATGAATTGTTTTATGAATAAATTGAGTCCAAGTTGATGTCAAGCTGTTGGTGTTCTTTTCTAGACTTATCACCCGTGTCATCCTTCCCCGGAATCACATAACAGGGCCCGATAGCGCCCGATGTTATATTGGTGGAGATTAGATTCCCGATGACAGGTATAAGTCCAGAAAATTATAAGCAACGACTTCGACAACCGTCCCGCATCCCGCTGGTCAAGACTTCATCTTCAACTCCGTCGCCAGCTTCATCACTCTACCCCACTCTCCATCCCGTATCGCCATCTCCTGCTCCTCGTCACTCTCCAGTAGACAATCCAACACCCTCTGTCTCAACACCATCATCTCCTTCACTGTCGCCACGACCGATTCCACCCTCATCGCCGCCAGCGCAACAAACAGAAGCAATGAACAACGTCAATCTCCGACGATTTAACTGCTCCGAAACAGCGACAACCTGGTGGCAGGACTTTCACAACTTGAAGGCCTTGCAAGCTATACCAGAAGAACATGCTTGCCTTCTGTTCCCCTTCTATATGGAGGGAGCAGCGAAGGTCTGGCATCAACATCTGCCCGAGGCAACACGAGAAGACTACACAGCCCTCAAGGCTGCATTCCTGGGCCGTTTCACCAGTGACTCCTTTGATCTGGGCCTGTTAAAGCTCACGCAACAACCAGGGGAGTCAGCTGATGAGTACCTGACCAGGGTGCAATCTTCAACAGCGGGTTGTACTCTGCCGGCACCAGTCATCGTCGCATTGGCAGTTAATGGACTCTCTGCCTCCTTGAAGCAGTGGGTCCACATGAAGGAGCCCAAGACACTAGACGAGGTCCGCCGTTTCGCTCAGGTGGCCCAATCATCACAGACGAGCGATTCAGCCGCATCAGTGAATATGGCTGACCTTGCTAGCCTCATCCGAGACCTCTTGAAACCTAAAGAGGAAGTCCTTGCAGCCAACACTCCCAGCCAGCAGCCATTTCATCATGTTTCACAGAGGCCCCGACATAAATCATCATACCGCAAGCCTACACATCCCGGAGCACCTCCCATGATGCAGCCTCCGCCTCTCATACACCCTCCTCCCATGCCGACTCACTGGACCCCTGCCAATCATCCCCAACCAGCCATGCACCAGCCAGCCATGCCAGCCATGCACCAGCCAGCCATGCCAGCCATGCAACAACAAACAATGTATCAACAAGATCAGATGATGCCGCAGCCGCCGTATTATCAGCAGCAGAATCAACAGAGAAAATGCGACGGATGTGGTGAGTACTGCATTGCTCGTTATCAATGTCCTCATGCAAACACCATTTGTACTTTTTGCAATTTCAAGGGTCACCATGTTAGCGTTTGTAGGAAGGCAAAATATTTTTACATGCAACAATAGGGACTCGTGCCTGATCCTCGGGTACCTGAGGTCAGGCACGACATTCCTGTTGTTTCACTGGTAGCTCCATTAACGCGAAATCTTTTACAATTGACCTTAATCAACGTTAGAACAACCGGCCTTGTCGATTCTGGAGCTAGCATATCATGTGTAAGTGAACGATTACTTTCTAAAGCCGGATTTTCTCCAAATCATTACAAACCATGTTCACTTTCGGAAATTATCGGGGTTGGTGGTGAACGGATACCCGTTTTAGGCACTATGTCTCTTGAAATCATCATAGGCAATGCTCTATTTTCTCATTCCTTCTACGTCTTTGCACACATACACCATTCCCTCATTCTTGGTCTCGACTTTCTAGAGAAGAATAAGTTCATCATTGATCTTGGCAATAAATGTGTTCACATTCATGAAGGTCTTCTATCTGTTCCTCTTGTCTCAACTGGCGCAGGTTATGTCAGAGCTAAAAAGTCTATCACTATCCCTCCTAACTGTCAGACTGACATTCCAGTAACAATATCTCACACGCCACATGGCGAGATTCTTCTCCTTGAACCAGCTCCACGCTTAGCTAAACTACATCTCCAGGGTGCTAGGTGTTTAGTTACCAGTGGCTCATTAGTGTGCATGCGCATTCTCAACCCAAGTTCACGTAAGGTCAAACTTAAGAACACACATGTGCTTGCAACTGCGGTCGAGATTAGCCCGTTCGCTGTATACACACTCAGTGATCAACCTTCAACCCCTCCCTCTGTACCACCCTCTGTCTCTCAGGTAAGTACACCTCAGCAATTACCAAAGCATGCTTTCCCTGATAAGGACTCACACCATTCCACTCATGCTGACATAGACTTTGATCTCAGTCAATCAGACTTGTCTCCTCAAGAAAAACAACAACTTTTGACATTTCTCAGAGCCAATCACGCTGCTTTCGCTCACAATTGGTCACAATTAGGCAAAACAAACTTACATCATCATATCATTGAAACAGGTGATGCTAAACCCGTTAGACTGCCATTCTACAGACAACAAAAGTAGAAGCAGTCAATCAAATCCCCCCTCCCAAAAATGTTCGTGAAGTAAGACATTTCTTAGGCCTAGCAGCCTATTATAGAAAGTTTGTTTCCAATTTTTCCGGCATTGCATCACCAATGTATAGTCTATTACAAAAAGATGCTCCTTTTATATGGTCTGCAGAATGTCAAAAAGCTTTCCTTTCGCTCAAAGAAAAACTCACAACTGCCCCTATCCTAGCTTACCCTGACCCTGACAAACCTTTCATCTTAACAACTGATGCATCTACCACGGCCATTGGGTATATCCTCAGTCAACGTGATGATAACGGCCTAGAGCATGTTATTTCGTATGGTGGACGTTCTCTTCACTCTGCTGAAAAGAATTGGGGTGTAACGCAGTTAGAAGGCTTGGCAGTCTCAGTATCAGAACATATAGGGTTTACCTAGCTGGTGCCAAATTCAAGGTATATACCGACCACAAAGCTCTCACCTGGATAAAAGGCATGAATGCCGAAACAGGTCGTCTTGGTCGTTGGGCACTCATGCTCCAAGAATACGACTTTGACATTGAGCATAGGTCAGGTAAGTCTAATGCCAATGCTGATGCTCTTTCGCGTACACAGTACCCACCACAGACATCACTTCCTGACACTGAAGATATACCTGGGCCATCAATTCCTAGTACCCATACACACAAACGTACATATGCACATGTTGCCAGTACAACTACGCCCATTTCCTCACACTCGTACACGTCAACGTGTACACAGACCTACATAGGCAAACCCACAAAAGCCTCCACATGTCACTCTCACAAAGGTAAAACGAGGTCATCATCCTCATGTACCAACTCTCACTCGCTTCTCAGCACTCAAACCAAACAAGCGCTTCACTCACAGCAAGCCAATCACTCGCTTCAATCGAGCAACTCGATTCCAATCAATCATGCCACAAACGGCACTCATCATGCAGGTACGCGTACATATGCTCAAGTGGCCAGTGCGAACCTCCCTTGTGACATATCCTCAAAATCACCCACATCATCTCATAGTCACAAAACCAACAAACACATTGCCTCATCAGATCAATCATTTGCACCTCATAAATGTTCCCCTCCCACCCTGCCCACGCAATCTCCAGGTGGTCCGTCATTACAGCCGCCTGCCTTCACCAGTGATCAAGACCAGTGTAATGAGATCCCATTATCAGTAGACCTGGTATACACTGATCAACCTCCCGTGGTGGTATCCTCAGCTGATCTTGACCTCGACACAGCCGATTTAGCAGAAAAGCAAGCTAAAAGTCCTGACTTACGTCCTGTCATTGATTATTTGTCAAAAGGAGAAATTTCTCCCAATTACACACAGGCACAAATTCAAGGTCTCAAAGGTCGTGCCCTTGAGTATGAATTACTTGATGGTATTTTGTACCATTTTTATCAGGCTAAACAGGTAGCAAAACCAACAGGCCGGCTACTATCACACAGATAGCTGTTCCACTATGTTCTAGGAAGGACCTTTTACGGGCTTATCACAATAGTTCCGCGGGTGGTTGCCATTTTGGCAGAGACGCAGTAAGGCATACCTTATTGAACAAATACTATTGGCCGGGCATGTATCAAGATATTGAAAATTATGTCAAGTCATGTCACCAGTGTCAAATATCCAAACGTGACACTCACGCCAAAAAGGCACCTATGGTTCCATTACCAATTGGTGACACCTTCGCTAGGCTACATGTCGATATCTTAGGTCCTTTACCTGAAACAAAAGAAGGTTACAAGTATATCTTGCTTGCTGTCGACTCATTCTCCCGTTGGACTGAAGGCTTTCCGATGCGCACACAAGAAGCTTCTGAAGTTGCCAAACTTCTATTCTATCAAATTTTCACTCGCTTTGGAGCGCCACGCACTTTGTTAACTGACAGGGGTCGTCAGTTTACTTCAAAGCTTGTCAATGCTCTGTGTGAACTTCTTGATATTAAGCACTTCTACACATCAAGTTATCATCCACAAACGAATGGCATGTGTGAGAGACGGAATAGCACAATAGAACAAACGTTACGCACGTGTGTTAATTCTGAACAAAGCGACTGGTCAGACTTCCTTCCTGGCTTAATGATGGCTATGCGCAATACTCCTTGTGAGTCTACAGGTTATTCACCATATTACCTGTTATTTGGCAAGGAAATGCATATGCCTTTTGATACAACTCTTCTACCTAAGCCATCTATGGGTAAGAACGCTCAAGATCACGTGCAAGCAATGCAGCATAATCTGAGCTAAGCCAACTCTTTTGCATCAGATAATATGGCTGTTACACAAGAACTAAGCAAGGAACGTCATGATCTAAAAGCAAAA
The DNA here is from genome assembly GCA_921293015.1 of Phorcus lineatus. NCBI lineage: Eukaryota > Metazoa > Mollusca > Gastropoda > Trochida > Trochidae > Phorcus > Phorcus lineatus. Next base: position 16,697,511 of record OV121089.1, read on the forward strand.
GAACCTTCATTTCAAGTCGGCGACCAAGTTTTACTCCAGAACAATGTCGTTAAGAAAGGTCAGTCGTCCAAATTGACACGCAAATTCAATGGTCCGTATCATATCACTCAGGTCTTTCCCAATCATACATTTAAGCTCACAAACTCACAAACAAACAAATCTCATAAGTCACGCATTCATGCTAACAGGCTAAAAAGGTATTACCCTACTCAGCCACAAGTTGCCAATGTACCCGTACCTTGTCCTAACTTTCAAGCTCATCATGACAACATCACACCGCATGACAGCGTCGTTAATGAACATGAACCCTCCACTTCTCATAGTTCACCTGAGGACAAGTCAAAACCACCACAAACCTCCAAACAAAATCATCAAACAAAATCAGGCAATTCAAAATCCACAAAACCGAACAAAACAGCAGAATCACCTCAAACAACTGAAGACGATGAAACCTATTTTGTTGACAAAATCCTTAAAACTAAAACAGTTAAAGGTGCAGCATGGTACTATATCAAATGGGTAGGTTTTTCAGAACGCACATGGGAACCAGCCTCCAATCTCAACCCAGCTCTCATTGCTGAGTTTCATCAGTCAAAAACAAACAGAGGACGTAGACGTAAACGCAAATTCTTCAGGAATCATTAATACATGTTATCAATCTATTTAATTATATGTGTTAAGAACGCATTGGATAACAGTTATGCTCTGACCACGATTCTTCGACGGCATTAAATGTTCGTTTTGTAAATAAAATAGGAATTGAACATTGTTGTTGGCCATAACATATTTCTTCTCCCGGTCATCATACTGAATTCCTGTGCTTTCTTCTCCCATAGGTCCCACATGGCGGAGTATCATACTCTCGCTGTTCATCCTGTTTTTGACACTACTGTAACTCCTACTTTTGTAATATCTGACATTGTGGATTATCATGTATCCATTTTATTCATAATATTTGTATCATAACTCTGCTTCTAATAATTCTGCTCATCGTCCTCGTCATCAAACTTAGATCTACCAATCAAAACTGTCTCCTACTTGAGGTCACCTCTGGATCTCAATGTGTGATGCTTCCCTTTATGACACTCACTCTCTGTCCTTCTTACTGGGACATCTTCCCTCCCGCAAACATTGATAATCTGCGCATTTCTGGTTTTCTCTTCCCAGTCCTTACTGTAGACTGGCCCAATTTCACTATTAAGAACAGACTCAATACCCGATCTTTAACTGCCCCTAACTCCTTCCGCATCTCATTTTTTGCCGCTCGCAAACTTCAAAATATGTTCAAAGCACCGTTCACTGCCTATATCCTCCAATCACATCAGGGATTCATCAATATCGTTGACCCAACATCTATTATGTAATGGACATTGAGATCGAACATCAGTACTCATCATATCATTTCAGTGTCAAGTATTATTAAATCATCAAAGTTCATTTTAATGTACATTACAATAACGTTGTCACCATACCATATCATGTTTGTTTCATTACTTATGTATTTTACCTTTACTACAATGTCATTTTGCCTGTCCACATTAAAATTTGTATGTCACCATTGCTAATATGTCACACATGTTCGTTGATGTTACCATTTTGCTTTTGAGGACAAAAGCACCATGTCGCCCAGGAATCTATTATCGTGCTATATTTCCCTATTTTTAGTTGCAAATTATTTAGTTATTATATGATTTAAATTAGAAATAGAACGTGGTCATTTTAGTTAAAGTCCGCCATTTTGGAATAATATTAAAGTTTGATGGTTAGGTTAGGTGTATTGTGAATTAAGGATTTAAAGATCAGACATTACTAAGATCAAGTTAGTATAACTAGCTAACATCTGAATGATATTTTCTATTTGTGAAAGGCGACATGGCTAGCTAGTCTATATCGGACAAGATGTTTTATTGTACCGACGTTATGTCGTTATATTGTATGTGTATTTCGGGACATCTTTGATATACGTCATGAACATTGATTACAACGATTCGTAATACAAATTACCATTGCAAGTACTCGTATTGCAAATATCACATAATCCAGTGTTTGTATATCTAGGGTTATATATGTCCTTAATTTTAATATGTGTACAGGGGCATTCCTCTAAGACAACAGAGCTGTATTGGAGTCAATCAGTTGAAAGTTATATACTCAGTCTAAAAACTAAACTCCTGACTCCAAGCTCTAGGTATTACGTTGTCGCGCATGCGCACACCATATCAGTAGCTTTTAAGCTGGGGTGCCGCAGCATGCGCTAATTAGAGTGAACTAATATCCTCTGATTAGATTAGCGTTTCGGATTAGTTACGGTTCAGTAGGATAGATTAAAAACAAGGCTCTTCCACTCATCATTCATATATTCGTTATCATAATGTTTCACAAATTATCGTACATATTTTGTTATTGAAGTAATGTTAATTGAAGTATTGTATAATGACCCTTGTGTGAGGCAAGCTAGCAGCCGAGCACAAGGCACATCACTATACTTACTAGTGAAGAATAAATTTAAATACTATGTAAATGATATGTCTTATATGTGATTGCTTGTATATTAATTGGATTATTAATGTACTTTTATGCAATCCTGATTATGATAAATTTCTAATTGAAGTAACTATGTTGATGAATTGTTTTATGAATAAATTGAGTCCAAGTTGATGTCAAGCTGTTGGTGTTCTTTTCTAGACTTATCACCCGTGTCATCCTTCCCCGGAATCACATAACAGGGCCCGATAGCGCCCGATGTTAGTAGTATGCTCGAATATTTAAACCTATTGGACATATCTTTAGTATATCCTATTATAAATTCATTCATTTGGGCCTGATTTTATATTTCGTACGTAGTGTATGAGTCTTCAGAGGCGTAACTACCTTGTTGCACATAAAGCAAGTGCTTACACTTTGAAATTCAATAAAACGTCATATAGTCTGAATGTACACAGTATTTGACATTTACGTTCTTGAATAAATGTTTCTCTTAAATATTACTGGTGACAGTCATCGAAACGCACAGTCATCAAAACGCATGTCCAACCACATGGTGACTGGTTTATTGTTTAAAGAAGTGTAAAAAAAATGTTTACATTATGTTGTGTGGCAATAGCGTCTTTCGCGTGTCTCAGACCAAACATCTGCGCCGTATTGTCAAGTTGATAAATCACTATGCATCCAAGTAAGAATCTTACAAAACATGTTTAAGAACCTTTAGTATTATGTAGATGTTGCTGTCAAATCACTTGTGACAATGCCGAGCGCTCCTTTAACGCAATGAGACGTGTTAAAACGTATCTTAGATCGACATTGGTAACGGAACGCTCGCACTTCCTCATATCCAGAGAGTTTGATGTTTGAAAAGGTAGTGGATGATTTCGCAGATGGAAAAACATGCAAAATGGCACTTCTCTTGAAGTGAAGCTGATATTTCAAAGACGTTCAAAGTTTAATTGTCTTGTTCTTGTTCCTTTGACAACGTTCATATATTTCTTAGAGTTCTGGTTTATTGTTTCGTCGAATCATTTGACGCTTCAATGATAAATGTTCAAAAGTAGTTGCAAGTTGTTCATTATCATAGATGATTTTGATGTACCTTAACATTGATTGGTATAATGTTTTAGATAGTTTGGTTTATCCTTAAGTTACGCCCTTAAGTTGTGGTTACAACTGAAAATTTCCTAGCTACGCCCCTGGTCTTTAAGGAATCATAAATGTCTTATGAACCAAGGGCTCTATTTTCATAACTTTTATATCACGATTGTAATACTGTAATTGACATAATTATCATACTTACCTATGAGATACTTCGGGACATTCGGAGGGAACTCTGTGGAGCGACAGATGAAAACAAATATTAAAATATCTATTTACTTTTACATTAATGTCGTAAAATACTTATATATATTGAAAACATGAATATTTAAATATTTTAAACTTTTAAATAAGCTATTCGTTACCTTGTTATTCGATAGTTAACCTTTTCGTGATATTACCTTATTTTCTTTTTACATAAATGCAAAGAAAATGATTTAGGCGAAACGTTTTGATTTAACGCGTATTTGAACTAACACATAGTTGAACAAATCAGGAGCCTCAGTTATGTTACAAGTTTACGAGAAAGAATGTGCATTGACCCCGAGCGTCTGTGTTCTTCTACACCCCTTTTCCTTTGGCTACTGTATTCACTCAGTGTTGCATCATAGACAACTTTCTTTTTTTATTCAGCGGCATTGGATTCATTGCTACCACCTACCCAAGATGACGTCTGTCAATGTTGTAAAACAAGAGAAACGTTGCGATGGATTCAATGTTGTTGAATAAGAGAGAAAATGTTGTGAGATGTGACAGCATTTGGATATAACCTAATTGCCAATTTATTTATCTTTCCATCCATGCGTCATTTGAAGTTAGATGGTTTTTTTTTGACTAACACAAAATTCTTCCCGATCAAATTATTGGGAGGCTACTAAAGATAAAATAGTCTGTGTTTAGCATGCTGAATTAGACTGTGGTCGGAGTCCGGGTTCTCAGAATGTATCTTTTTTAGCAACCCGTTGCCCAGTTGTATTGAAGCGACTACGGTTCTTTCTTTTGATACTAAACGACTAGAGAAGTTAACATTATTTTAATGAAAATGATATGATTTTAAAAGCTGTATTAAATCTACATCATATCTACATTTACAACAACCATTTAAGAACTATATGATATCTACGAGTTAATCTAATCTCACCTTCTGTTGTCCTTACTCTGTTTGAACAAAGATCCATGTTACGTTACAACATAAAACCTGCAGGCATTTGGAGATACCCCTCCTTTTTCTCCCCATACAAGGGACAACGTTTATATAGATATAATTCAACCTCTTTGACATACAAAACAAAACTAATCAATATAAATTTCCTCATTCTAATAACATTGTAACTGGCTCTTTAATTCTCGTACTACTCGGAGAGGATTTTTACGAATGTCATATCAATAAAAAAAATTAAAAAGAGAAGCTTTAACCCAAGAGAAAGGAAATAATAATAAAAAAAACCCACAAAAATTGACAGTTTAACATTTTAAGAAGACAGTCCTATCGAGGTATTTATTTTGAAAACGAAATTTTATGTTTATCCATATTTAAAAACTAAAAGTGCATTATAAATCAATTTTTAAATGTGTGAATTTTCAATCCTTACATTTTAGTAACTAAATAAGTAGTTTATTCTAATTTGAAAAGGTAAAATTAGTAACAGTACAGCATCTAATTTATGTCATTCTCGAAAACGAAATTGACGAAGTCATTGGCGAATGTTTGATATTTGCCATATGTAATTTATATGTGAATGATCATAGCAGGATTGACAGTACTTGCATAAAACATATTTGATATCAATTCCAAATTTCAAGTGGAAATCTTTGGAAAGCAAAATACTGTCTAAAACAACAATCACAAATCTGTTAAAAGAAATCCCAATTATCTGGAAATTTAGTGAAATACAACCTCAAATGCTTGGAAATACAAATATCTGGAGTAACGTAACCTAAAATCTCTGCAATACAGACATAGAGAAGTTAAACCTCACGTCTTTGGAAATACAGATATAGAGAAGTCAAAGCTCAAGTCTCTGTAATACAGATATAGAAAGGTCAAACTTAAAATCTCTGTAAATACAAAAATAGAGAAATCCTACTTCAAATCTCTGGAAATACAGACATAGAACAGTTAAACCTCAAGACTCTTTAAATACGGATACAGAAAAATCAAACTAAAAATCTCTGTAAATACAGATATATTGAAGTCAAACTTCAAATCTCTGGAAATACAGATATTGAGAAGTCAAACTTCAAATCTTTGTAAATACAGGTATATGGAGAAGAACCTCAGTCCTGTCGGTGCTGCTCAATTTACTTGCACTTGTTCATATTACACACATTCAAAGTCATATCCCATGCCTGACACTGTTTCATCTTGACAGCAGGACCCTGACACAGGTTATTGTACGTGTAGCATCCCAAACTTACCTAGCACGTGGACCTCGGTCTGTCCTTGGGGACTCTCCACCGTCCTCACCTGGGACCCCGCCGTCTGATCTACCAGCATCTTCAACACAAACTCGGGCTCAATAGTGAAGGCAGACATTGAGCTTAAGATTTCTTTTCTCAGGGCGAGGATAACATTCTTGTCACATTCATGGATAGAGAAATTCAAATTTTTTTGCAAAAGAACAATTCACATACTCTTTGTGATATACAGAGTTTCTGCATCAAGTTATATTATTCGTGTTCGTAATAGAATAACAAACATTAGATTGTGGTGATGGTTGAATATTCCATCTTTCCATGTTGCCTAGTATCAGAGTAATGTAAAGAGACTAAACAGAAGGTCAATGACACTGCATGATGAATACTACAGACGTTCACATCATGCATGATGAACCCGTTTTGATTAGAACAAAGCCCTTCAGCAACAAGCTTCATCACGTACAATACACAATTACGGTATTCACGATGATGATATGCATATAGTCAAGTTATTGACGTTATTTTTATGTGGTTAACAAGTGTTAAGATAAGTTAGATTAGTGGATTACAATGATAAACTCCACGAAAACATGCTGAGACAGACATACAGATCATTTCATTCATCACATTTGGACAGGTGTTTGCCTACTTGTTGAACTTACCCGGCTGATCCGCTAATTCTCTCACAGTTACGCCGCCGCTCGAGGGTGTATCAAGTCCAAAATGCTTCGGCATTGATGGTTAAAATGAGCGTACCTTAACTTGAATAAGCTACTTAAAAAACCCCGAGGTGGCTATTAGATAGAAATAAATGATCATTTATTGACAAGTCTCTAAGTTATGCTTTTGCATAGTAAGTGAGTTTGATAAAGCGATAGGTATAATCTACTTTCTGTTACCAATGTTTATTGCAATTTCAAATATGGCAGATTAAAAAAAAGTTCTAGTAAACATGGCCCGTCATAACATTATATCATAGCTCGTCGAATCATAGCATGACCCGTCTTACCAGCCTAGCATAGGTCGTCAAACTTAGCATTGCTCGTCTAAACTGAATTGAACTTTATTGCACTTAGGATTTAGATTGCAGCATAAGAGGTACATGGTACAATACAATATAAACATTATAAAAAGGGCACATGATAATTTTACAAAGATTTACAGTTAAAGTACTTAGCTTATTTGTATTAAAAAGGGTATCGCAACAGCATAGCTCGTTAAAGCATAAGTTAGCACAAGGTATCAAAGCTCAGCAGAGCATTTAAAATCAATGTATACCATAACGTAGCAAAATCTATCTCATCATTAAAGCAAACCGAAGAATAACGTGTCATCACAAAATATACATGACTTTTTACATGTGATAAAATAATAAGCAAATAATGGTTCATTGCATTTACTATGTTCTGCAATAGGTTCTGTGTAAACTGCAAAAAAGTACTAATGTAGAACGTCATACTTGTGTATTAGGGTAGTTTTTGTATTAAAATAACGCCATTGAGGGGGAGGAAGAGAGAGTTAGAAGAACTAATTGTTCGCCCGCCTGAATGATTTCTTCAAGTTCAACAAATGCACACAAATTATCTTAACATAATAAACCATCTATCCATTTTGCAAATTATTGCTCAACTTAGGCTCGGACGATGTACCTTGCATTGATACAACAGCGGTCAAAATGGTAGTCTGACCAGCTCGACTGTTTGTATATACCTATATACCTGAAGTCTTCTTGGTTAATGACTGCCTGTTGTATATTCGAACGAAGCACACAAACAAGTTCTTGTGAGCGAAGCACATTTACATAACACAAAAAACAGCGATTCCGCTCCCTTTATTGCACAATTATATACAGAAAGATGAGAATTTAAATAAACAGAACGAAAACTGAAAGAACAGTGACAATTTGATAATTGATACATTACATTTTTATATACACCCAAGGGGCAATGGTATACTGCCAACATTTGTATGTACGAACAAACCTTTCCTACAACGTCAACATTAGTCATTTAGATTATAACGTTTTATGAACTGATGTCTAGAAAAAAATGAATTTTAGAATATTATATTTTTACCGAAAGAACTTGTAAAGATGGTCCAAATGCTATCAAATTGATTTAGTTTAATCGAAGTGCGAATATGTTTTAAGTTGTAAATGTGTAGAGACAATCCAATAATTATGTAAAGCAAATGTCTCGATTCTATCAAATTCGATGACAAAACGTTTTCATCCTTAAAGTGGATGGCATAAGTTCTCATACACATCAGGTTTTAATTGAATTTAAATAATTAATGTGAATAATTGTCACACGTGTTGTTTTTTTATACACAGATAAAATGCAGTGTCAAATCATTTTGGTAAAATTCCATAAGCTCAAAATTCTTAATTTTAAAATTGTAAAAGGGAAAATAATAACTTATTGAATGATATTATTGTATTTTATTGTATAGAGAGACATGCAATTTGTAATGAATTGTAAATTTAGATTACAGATTACTGATTGTTTATTATGAGCAAATAGAATTTTACACTATTATATTGGCTAAAGATTATATCGGTTATGTACAATTTGGTTAAAAGAAACATGCATGAAGACAGCAGTACTGAATGATCCTCAACAGTATGAGAAAGCAGTGGCAGTTGACGGGTAGTATATACTGATGAAGGTAAGTTAGGCAACACTGTATATAATAATGAATAGCTGGCAGAATCTGTTATTTTTAAAGACCAAGCATTGTCAGTGATGTAAATAATAATCAATAAAAAGAATTTTAAATATTTTCTCACATGCAGGAGCTTAGAGTTATGGTACTGACGCGATCTCCTGTCACAGAATCTGTTGTTAGCACTTTTGATAGGACGTACTATGCTTGGAGATTGTTAAATTGGAAAAGAAGGAGCTAACATCACTATAAAAGTCAATTCCTGTACTATATCTTGTTCCTTAAATATCTATTTTTACTTTCACTTCGAATAAAAATATTACACTACAACATGTGTTACTAAACATCAATCAATTTCTTGCTAAAATTTTGTTTTTGCTTCATAGACGTGAGCTTTATAGTTATATTTTCTATTTATGAAACATTAAGACAACATTCGTTATCCAGCTGTGAATGTATTTAGAAATACGCATGTTGCGTAACCTTTGACAAAATGTATACAATTATTACACTTTAGTAATGTGACATCAACAATCAACTGCTTTGGTTTGACACACCATTCTGTTGACGATTTTGTTACTGGGACAGAATCACACACTGATAAGCAACATCATATGCCGAATTATCCTCTCATTGTAAGGATGGTGTTAAAATAAAATCATCGTGCATTTCCAGGATTCATTCAACATCTAAATGTTCATGTTTGAAACTTCTCAAATGATCACTGACCTGCATTGACACACGATAACAAATATTTTGCAAAACTATCTGACAGTGGGGATTTAAATATATAATGCTATTTAGTAGAAACTGTAATTTAACTAGCAAGACATGATTTGCTTATTGAGCTGAGAATTTGTCATTTTATTCAGTCGAGTTTGTCAAGTACCATACTTTCAAATCATTTCAAATCAAAACATGAAACAATCAAAACTGTTACAATGACCTTTTGTCTTTTTAACCGAGTGTACCAAAACCGTTATTAAAGTTTGATTTCGAGTATCTTGGGTTTTGTCCATAGTTTCTAAATGCCTGTCTTTGACGATTTTCAAAAGGCCTTCTTGCACCGTTTCTAGGTGCCGAATTTTGGGATGGAAAAGGGTTGCCTGCACTTGGAGATGGAAAAGGGTTGCCTGCACTTGGAGATGGAAAAGGGTTGCCTGCACTTGGAGATGGAAAAGGGTTACCTGCACTTGGAGATGGAAAAGGGTTGCCTGCACTTGGAGATGGGAAAGGGTTGCCTGCACTTGGAGCAGGAGAATCAAATTCACTTTGAACATTTTTTGTATTAGGATACGAACGATTGGCTGTGGGGTAAGGTCTTGGTACTGTGGGCGAAGATCTCGTTTTTATTGGTGAAGATCTTGATATTGTAGGTAGTTTTTGCCTACGTGTCACTTGCCCGTCTGCCTCATAAGTAACATGGTTTCGAGACTGTGTCCTTTGATGAGAAATTTGTCTCTGCGAGTGTCCAGGTCCATGGTTATTGACTTCATTCTTCATGATTTTATTGTCCTGGTTGATATGAACAGTTATTTGGAGAGGGCGAGTCCTTTGTTTAGGGGTACTCATTGTTTGTTTTTGTACTGGAATATGGTTTCTTGTGCCAGTCGGATGTACATTAGTAGACCTGCCTCTGGTAGCCGGACGAGGGCTCTGCAGTCTCTTTTGATAGCTAGGTACATGGTTTATGCTGTTCGCAGCTTGTGCAGCAATCGGCCTCTTATTGACACTTCCACGGTTCCTTTGAATTGAGTGTCTCTGCTGGTGTTGTGAGATCTGTTTCGGAGAGTGCTGCCTCGAGTATAATTTATGTTGACGCCCTGGAACAAGACTACTTACTGGTCGTTGAAGGCGAGGTTCTGTGCTGACATCACTTTTCGCATGTGCACTTTCCCAATTTTGCCTTTGATTGAGGCGTCTATTACGTGAAGGTGGAGCAGGGTTATTGTAGTTTTGGCGGTGTTGTTTTACCTTATTAACGCTGTTTACATTACTCGGTAATGTTGTTTTATCTCTATAATTTTGGGATCTTGATATACCAGCGGGTATGTTTTGTAAACCTTGTGGCCCGCTTTGTAGTCTGTTTGCAGGTCCGTTTGTGTGTGATGGTTGTTGGTTACCTTGGTATCTGTATGCAAAGTCTAGTGAATCAACATTTGCATTAGTTGGAACTTTTTGGCTAAAGTGATCTTCTGGTACCTTACTTAAATGGTTTTGAGCCCTAAAAGACATATCAAGTGGTTCGATTCGCTTTGCTGACAATCCAGGATTATAAGAACCCAGTTCACGTCCATTGATACTTGTGGGTTTTCGTGTGTATGTCTGATATCTTAGAGAACTTTGAGCAGGCTGTGTTTGACTAATAGGTATTTGTCTCTGATTCGAAAAGCTTGTTATTTTCTGTCCAATGGCCGAGGGAGAAGATTTTGGTTTCTTAAATTCATGGTCAATTGGAAGGACGTCACCTTGAGGGCGATCAGTGAACGCTGTACCGACCTTGCTCTCTATGTTATAGGAGAGTGGCATTTGTTCCGGCAAAATCTTATTGCCTCTGTACTGTGTAGACAGTTGGAAGTTTTCCGCAAAACCTGTTTGGTCTTGACTTGCCTGCAATTCCGAAGACACTTGATTTGGTCTGAATGCATCAACAGTTTGCCCCTTGCTCGAAGGTGACTGTTCAAGGGATTTTATGTAGTTTTGCGCATCTTGAATAGAGGAAAACCCTCTAGATGCAGGTGATTTAGGATGCTCTAGCGGGCCAATATCTGGCTGTTTGGTCTGAAATCGTGGTTGTTCAAGTGTTTGTATGTAGTTTTGCGCATCTTGAATAGAGGAAAACCCTCTAGATGCAGGTGATTTAGGATGCTCTCTCTGGCTATTACCTTGCTCTCTGGTCGGAAATTGTGGTTGTTCAAGAGTTTTTACGTAGTTTTGCGCAGCTTGAATAGAGGAAAACCCTCTAGCTGCAGGTGATTTAGGATGCTCTCTCCGGCTATTACCTTGCTCTCTGGTCGGAAATTGTGGTTGTTCAAGGGTTTTTACGTAGTTTTGCGCAGCTTGAATAGAGGAAAACCCTCTAGATGCAGGTGATTTAGGATGCTTTAGCGGGCCAGTTTCTTGCTGTTTAGTTTGAAATTGTGGTTGTTCAAGTGTTTGTATGTAGTTTTGCGCATCTTGAATAGAGGAAAACCCTGTAGATGCAGGTGATTTAGGATGATCTAGCGGACCAATATCTTCCACAAATCTGTGTGCGTCTGAGGAAGAAAGCTGAGGAGAGTAGGGGTCAAGGTTACTCGCAGAAACAATGGCGGCATTTTGACCCAGGTGCTCCTGCACATCAGGATTAATACCTCTTGCATTGGATGATTGGCCAATGCTCTTCATATAATTTTGAGCTGCTTCATATGATGTAAATTGTGAAGGGCCTGAATTTGGTAATGTTAGATCAACGTTTGAAGTAAATGATGACCCATCATTTGAAGAAGAACCTTGATTAAGGCTTTGCACAAATCTTTGTGCTTCTTCAATTGAATTGAACTGTGAAGATGATGGATTTTGTATTCCTTGTGATGAAACTGAATTCGAACCATCAATGTTTTCGAAAGCAAAGTTACCTGACATGACACTTTCCTCCGGGCTTGGCTGGGAAAGAGCATTAAAACCTGAAAGATTGGCCATATCAGAACCCTCCCTGTTATATGAATTTGGGAATGACTCAAATGTATCTAATAAGTTTGTTGATAAAGAATCTAGTAATCCCATAGGAACAGCTCCATCACTTATTGAAATCGGTTCTGAATATTCTTGTTTTTTCTTTTCTTTTGGCTTTTTTTTGAGTGAATGTAGTGACCAATCAGGTTTCTTTACAGCCAAGTTAAAATCGAAATATCCATTATTATCAAATGGTGCTGTATTTAAGGATGTTTGGATGGTGCTTGATGGTTTGGACGGAAATCCATAATCAGTGAAAGTTTTTGTCATCGAATTACCACCTACATATGATGCTGGGGCATCTGATGCTATTTTTGGGTGATTCAACACGGTTTCATTGTTATTAATAGAATCAATTGCTAGGTTAACTGTTGGAGTCTTAGCCATAGCTGATTGAACTGGAGCCGGGCTATCGAGAGGTACAGCATTCACTGCCTCAGCAGCGAGAGGTCCTTGTCCTGAAGTTGCTTCTGTGACTAGTGGAATCGAAGGCACTGAAAGGAGGTTATCAGCAGGTGCTGAACCAACTGTTGCATAATGGCCAGTTACGGCTGTTTGAATTGGTGAAACAACAGGCAGACTACTCGGAGGTGCAGTACTAACGTCTGTTGCATGGCCAGTAGAAGCTGTTCTCTGTTCTGGTGTAAGTGCTGTGATTGGCTGATTCTGCATAATGGAAGCCGTGCTATTAAAATGTACAACACCAACTGCTGCAGCAGAACCAGTAGATGGAGATCCTTGTCCTGAAGTTAATCCTAGCTTAGATTTTCCAGTTGAAGATGTTGCTTGATATCCTGAAGCTGTGGCCGACACAGTATCAAGAGGTGTATCTTGATATTTAACAGACTGTGTTGAGATTTGTCTGCTATGAGAAATAGATGTTTGCAAGGGATCAGGGACATTTATAGCTACATGTTGGTTATGATTTGAGCCTGTTTTTAGTAGAGAATCTGAACTCTGATTTCTATTCAGAAAGCCTGAAGTGTTTATTTGTGAAGGTGAAGAAACAGTTTGTTGACTTTTAAGGCTAGATATTTCAACACCCGTAGACATTGGAGCCTGTTTATCAGACAATAGCACTATATTTGTATCTCGTACAGCTGGAACTATTGGTGAATCTAAGGCAGACTGATAGGATGTTGGTGAAGTATGATTTATTGTCGTGGCAGTCACATTTTGGTTTTTAGGGGTGACAGGTGCTGCAAATGGAGGTTGTACACCAGGCATGGAAAGGGAATCTGTTACAACACTACCAGGAAGCTTCCTCCCCATCAAGGCATCAACCTTGTTATTGTTGATCATTCCAGTATTTGTTTTTATATTTGGTTTTGGTAAACTGAGATCAGACATCGATGCTGATACCTTATTGTGAGATGCCAAGTTATCAACTGTCGGGAGCTTATCTTGTGTTGATACTGTTTCATTCAGTTTAGAAGATGAAGGAATGAACTGTTTCCCAGTTGAATTAAAGGTAGGGTGTTGTACTTGAGAATGAAGTGGGTCTGTTGAGGATGGCGTCTTTGGTTTAGATGATGCTATGACTTCTAAACTGGTACCCTGTGAATCAGGTGCAATTGATTTACTTTTTTGAAATTTTGTAATTGGTTGGTGAACAGGATCTGGTTCTACCATGTTGGTTGTTGGAACTGGTTGCCTGCTCAACATAAGATCTTTGTTTCGAGGCAAGGGTGCAGAGAGTGGTGACTGTATTTCGTTTACAGGCGGGTAGGCTAGTCCAATATTGGAATTTGATTGTGAATAGGAAAGTGTTGTTGGCCCTATTGACTCAATAGGTCGTGGAGATGACAAACCCTGAATAGCTATTGGGGTACCAGCAACCTGTGTAACATGAAGAGAATGCGTCGAAGGAGGTTGTGTTTTTGCTTCTGTTGTAGATGTCACAAGATTGACAGCTGTTGATGATGGTTGGATATCTAGTCTATTGGTAGATGACGTTGGCTTGTCATGACTTGTTTGAGTGTATCTGGTCTTATATAATGGATCATTTAAATGAACCGTTTTTGTCTGTGAATTTGTATTATTTGACTGGAGTTTTGAGGCTGTTTTGCCAGTTTTCTTGAGTATGCTGGACAGAATTGGCCCAGCTTCTGTCGTAAATCGTTTTACCCTTGTTGGAGCTGTTGACATCATGTCTGTAGATGTTTGATCAATATTGAGGATGTTGTTGCTTTTGATTGTTGTTGTCTCAATGTTTCGGTAAGACGATGTTGAAGTTCTGTTATCTGCATCGATTGTATTAGATGTTTTGAGCTGATCACTTACCTGAAAGGGCGACGTAAAAGTGCTTACTGATGATGCTAATGTTGATGTAGATGGTGCAATCTGGTAATGTTGATTTTCAATTATCATGCTTTTGGATTGGCTATTTTTATTTGTCGGGTCACTTGTTGTTTGGTCCGTGTAGTGATTTGGTTTATATGTTATTGAATGCGTTTGAAAAGAGTCTTTTGTTTGAGAAGAAACTCCCTGACTACCATACGATACGGTAGTTTGTTCATTAGTTACTACATTAGTTGTTTTATTACTGTTTATGGTTTGGTTATCAGGTCCATTTGTAGAAATCACACGTTGGTTATGATTCGAGGTTTTTTGAAGTAGAGAATCTCTATTTTGCTTACCTTTGGGAATGTTTTTTACTTCAGCTGGAACTATGGGTGAATCTAATGCAGACTGGAAGGAGGGTACTGAAGTAGAAATTGCTGTTGATCTGGCATCTACTTTAGAAATTTGCAAAGGATTAGTTAATTTTCTGACAGTTACATTTTGGCTTTTAGGTGCGAAAGCTGTTTCCATTTGATCTTGTAAATGAAGCATGAGAAGGGAATCTGCTACAGCACTGCCGGG
Source organism: Phorcus lineatus (assembly GCA_921293015.1). Taxonomy (NCBI): domain Eukaryota; kingdom Metazoa; phylum Mollusca; class Gastropoda; order Trochida; family Trochidae; genus Phorcus; species Phorcus lineatus. The sequence continues at coordinate 16,712,757 of OV121089.1, forward strand.
AAGCTTCCTTCCCATCAAGGCATCAATCTTGTTATTGTTGATCATTCCAGTGTCTGCTATATTTGGATTTGGTAAACTGAGATCAGACATTGATGCTGATACCTTAATGGGAGATGCCAAGTTATCAACTGATGAGAGAATATCATGTGTTGAGGCTGTTTCCTTCAGTTTGATAGTTGTAGAAATTGGCTGTTTCCCAGTTGAATCAAAGGTAGGTTTCTGTACTTTTCGGGAATAAAGAGGGTCTGCTGTCGATGGCTTAGATTGTGCCATTTCTTCTAAAGTTGTAATATGTGGATAAAGAGGAATTAGTTTACCCTCTTGAGATGATGTGATTTGATGGTTAACATGATCACGTTTTGGGAAGTTTGTTGTTGGAACTGTTTGAATGCTTGAGAGAGGAATTTTGTTTAAGGGTGCAGAAAGTTGTGACTGTATCTCGTTAAATTTTTTTGAGCCACTTACAGTCGTTTCTTGTGGATCGGAAGGTGTTTTTAGCCCTATTGACCGAATAGATGTTGAAGATGACAATTCCTGCACACCTTTTGACGTTTCAGAAACCTGTGTAACATGAAAACTGTTTGTGGAAGGCTGTTGTGTTACTGTTGTAGATACGACGAGATTGGCTGATGTTGTTGGCGCATACTGGTAATTTGGATTTTTTGTTGGGATATCCATGGACTGGGTAGTTTTGTGGACTGGGATACGTGTAGTTAGGTCCATGTAACGATTATATGTTGGTATAGAATTAGCCACCGTGGTAGTTTTGAATTCGCCCTGTGTTGGAAGAGAAACTGTTTGACTCACATACGAAAGAGTAGTTTGTTCACTGTTCACTTGATTCTTTGACAAGTTTGGTTTAGTGGTAGATACAGGTGTAATTGCTTTTATCTCAAGACTTGTGGCTTTTCCAGTCGGAGGTTTAACAGTTGCATAATCCAAGAAATTTGTCATTGTACTAGAAGCAGGTTGTTTTACATTCCCACTTGTTGTTTCATAGCGAAGAGTGTTTGAAGACAATGTAGTGCCACGGATAGCCGCAGTATCTACATTCTGATAAGCTAATGTTAGAAGATCACTTCCTGCTTTGTCTCTTCCAACAAGCAATAGGTGATCAGAGTGAACATTCTTGTTATGTTCACGTACCGCACTTTCAATGCTAACAAAGCCTTTCTTTGGAGACAAACTTTGCAAACCTGGCATTATGGCTCTTCTAAATCTATGACTTTCTGGCGACATTTCAAACTTTAATCTTTCTTTACCTTGTTTGTTTCTTTTGATTGATGAATCTATCAATAAACCATTTGTGTTTGTTTTCTTTTTATTACCAAAATAATCTCTCGAAGATACACTCATCTTATTTGTAGCAACAGTCTCCTTCCTCTTTGGTTGAAACGTACCTGAAGAATAGGCCAAAAAATCTGGTATTACATTTGATCTGAACTCATAAGTGTCCAAGTGCTGTGCCGACAGTGGTGACTTGTGCTCGGGAAATATGGTGCTCTTCAAGGGGCCATGCAGTGAAAGATCGTCATTAGAATTGGGAAGTGCAATGTTCTCATACTCAGAAGCGGTGAGTAAGGGTGGTGACAAGTCATTTCGTTGAGCATTGTGCTCAAATAGTGCTGGTGCATTATGATCCGATGACAAATGTGCAGAATGCCCATCAGTAAAGATACGATCATTTTGAACAGGGTTTGAATTATGATCAACAATTGTCAATACAACATTACGACTGTCAGTCCGCCTACTGTCAGTCCGCCTACTGTCAGATATGTTTGCAAACAAAATAATGAACTTTGAATTAAGACTTTGCTTTGATTTAACTGGCAATGGTGGTTTTACCGTAGATCCTTGTCCACCAGGTTGTTGTTGTTGTTGCTGCTGTTGCTGATGATGATGTTGATGTTGGTGTTGATGTTGAGGAAGCTGTCCTCCAAACTGCTGCTGAGAGCCCATCTGTTGGTTAAGCTGGGGAGGACGAGACACAATGATCTCGTGTGTCTGGTTGACGCCACCCTGTTGTTGGATGATCTGTTGAATCTGGTCCATGATGGAGGGATCCTCGAGGAGGACCTGCAGCTGTTCCTGGGAGACTCCACTGGCCGCGTCCACTTGCACCTGGATCTCAGAAACCTGCAGGTATAGGACGCTCATGATTTCAGGGTCTCTCTCACAAACAATGAGACGGTCACATGTAGATATCATTTAAACAAAGGATTAATAGTTAACTGAAATGAAATAAATTTGAAATGAATTATGAAAAAATAACTTATTTATGCGACCAGAGGTCAATGATAAAAGTTTCTCATGTCCATATTCATTACATTCAATAAACACTGTATTTTCAATAATTAAAATTCAAACTTGACTCGCAATCAATAACAAAAAGCATTAGACAAATTATTACGAATATCGAAGAAGAGTTATAATTAATTCATCGTTTTATTACTCGCCCGTGGAAGATGCCGCCGTTGGAAAAATCTACAATATGTTACTACATCATGTGATAACAATATGTTACTACGTATTGTGATATAACATCGCGTGCTGGCTGTAGTCACGTGCGGTCACAGTATTAGCGACGCTGCTACAATCGTGATATCAGTTTTTTTTCATGCTTATAATTGTGTAATTTACCGATAAATCGAAAAATACAAAATTAGTCCCATTCAATAACATTCTTATGAAACTTGTGAATGGTATCTGTGTCTAATTTGCTTTCGCTTGTTAAATACCAACCCAATCATTTACTTCATAGAAATGCTATCAAACTAGACGTCATGGTCTGTTCTCTTTGTATCACTTCCTTCTAATACTTTAAAATTAACTGTCTATCCTGAATATAATTTTTTCCATAAAACTTGTATGATAGATTACCAAACTGTAGATCATTAGAGATATCGAGATGTAGACACCATCCATGGACTATTTAAACCTACGACAAATTGGTGTGTAATTTGTTAAACTACAAATTTACTGAAATTCAGATGGTCTCAAGGACCCATTACCTGTTGTCCATCTGGACCAATCCTTTGGGTCTGTATGACCTGGAGATCCAGCTGAGAGGGGTTAGGAGGGATTGGAGGTGGAGGGGGGTTGTGGGGTTGTTGGGAGGGGTTGAGCACATTGTGACCACTGCCTTGACCAACAAAGGGCCTTCTGTGACCACCGTGCATACCTTCATCATGTCCAGTATTGAAACCGCTGCTCTGGTGGTGGTTAGGTATGGCATTATGATCGAAGTTAGTGTCTGTTTGAAAAAAGAGAATGTGATTAAGCCTTAGGTGCTAAGATATTAACTGTTCAATGTATTCAAATAAATATCCTTATAACAGTAAATGGTAAAATTAATTACATTTTTGGATATTAGTACATCCCAACAACAACTTACTTAAAGAATTAACATTATAATATGAATTGCTAAACAATCTTGTGCTCAGGTTGAAAGATGAGACTTGTCCATATTGCTATTAGATGATCAATTATATATATTGTAATTTAGAAGACCATACTTCTTTGTGATTCGAAGAGGCCTCTACTCTGCAAGGCAAGCTGTTCCTGTGTGAGCATGTCGGATGGAAGACCTTTACTGAGGAGCCACTTGGACAGGGTCTTATTCAGCAGAGCATCAGCATTGACTTGGGAGATTCTCTGCGAGATGAAATCCAGGTGCTGCGGACCACGACCCTGCTGTCGGGATCTCTGGATGAAGTTAGGATCAGCGTACCGTGGGATGTTGCAGTTGATTACTCGGTCGAAGTGCGGCTGGATTGGCCGGAAGTTGTCCATAAGGAACTGTTCGACGGGAAACTGAGCTTTCATGTGTCCGTTTAATCCGTGTCCACCTTGGTGGTGACCATCTCCGTGACTGTCGTGATGGGACTCGTACAGCTGTCTCAGGAGCCGCATCTGGTGAATACCATCTGTATATTAATTCTCACAAGTTTATTAGCTAACATTTCATTCAGTTGATGTAATGTTTAAGAATGAAAACTAATGAGATAAACAAATATTGTATATGATGAAATGGGGTAGAAGATTCAAATACCCATTCTCTCTCTAACGTATTTGATTTCACGCAACTACTACAAAGCCCTGATATCTGTCAAACCAAATGCCTCATACTGCTGGCCATTCATGTCCATGAAATGCATGAACTTTTTTCATCCAAGTGTCTGAAACAAAATGACTTTAACTAAACGGTACTGTAATTCGGGAACTGACAACAAAGCCAGAGGCAAGTCCTTTTCATTGGCTGGTTATATCTTCAGGCATTTGCTGTGACGAATAACGGATTATTGTAAACTGACAAATTATCCTGATATAAAAGGATACATCCCTACGTTTTGATATCGAATTATCCTATGAAGCAAATTTACATCCCTTTAGCTTTTCGAATGCTTACGGAAATAACTTGGGCTTTAGGAATGATAAATTTTGCGTCGCTGAATGCGCAACATCCAATCAGGATTGTACATTTCGAGACCGAGAAATTTGAGTTTTATCACTGAGGTTGTATAGGAACTTAGGACGGAGCTACGAGATGGAATGAGTTGTATCGAGGAATAAAGCTGACGGGACTCTCAGGCAAATTGTCCACGATATTTTCCGAGACAACACAGAAACTATGGCAGTAACAATTACTTAGCAATGAAGACGATTAAGGGTGGTTATCCCCCTTTATATGAGTGTTTTTGACCATCTTATCATCAATTGAATAGAGGCCAGTGTTGTCTCGACTGACCTGGTACGGAGAGAGGTGCTGTATATCTTCGAAGAGAGTCCACATGACACTCTGGAAGCAGGGCGGGGTTGTCAGACTCCCGTAGTAGCGGTAGTAGCGCGTGGTGTCCCGGGGCAGCAGTCCATAGAGGTTCACAGGGTGCAGGCGGGTATAGTTACCTTTGGAACATACAATATGCTATAAAGTTTTGCTAATTAATATATTGTGGGGGCATAAAATGAATAAGGTTAAGTATTAGCAAATGAAGAATGTTTTGCCCACATTGATTTTGATAAATGATGTGTAGTCACGATAGTCGACTTCAACGTTAAAGGGGCACTGAGTATGTTGTTTGGGTCAGACATGTCAAACTTGTTCCTAGATATTAATATTTCAATGCTTATCAGTTCTGCATAGTGACGATAAACAAGTTAAAGTCGAAATTTGTGATCGAAACAGGACATTGACACAGGACGTACATCAAACAACATACAAAATCTATGACACATACTGTTTGTCCCTTTTTGCGGCAGCAACTATAGTGTTACAATAGGAAAGACATAATGATAAGAGAAAGAATATGAAAAACAAACTAACATTGAGAACGATTTCACCGAGAAACAATCAAGAAAGTTACGGAGTAAACAAAAGAGTGATATTATTAATAATATATATCTTAAAATGCTGATTATTTTGTCCTAGACGCTTCGTTAATAATTGACAAGAAGATCACATTACCTGCATATTTTGCTGATCTCAGTCCGAATTCAATGGATCGAAAGTATGGATTTTCTTCCTGAAATTACACCTAATTTTTTCATCATTTTCCAAATTGTTGTATTACTTTACAAGGTTAATTGTGACACATAAATTGGGGTTTTTGAAACGAACTTCACAGTCAGCTCACTTTCATGTTTTAAGATGGTATAATGGCTCAATAATGTTAAACAAACTTCAACAGTTGAAAACTGTTTATATAGGGAGAGAGTTATAAACAAGTCAACTTCAAACATTTGCGTCGACAAGACTGTTCGATACACGTTTGCTCTCATTACTGACGCTCATGATGCGCCGTCGTTTGTCACTGAATCTGTGAGTGCGACAATAGATCTGAAAACAGATATGTTAAACTTAACGTTACTCAGGAAAAAGGTAACAAAATTCACCCACCGTTACGTCGAAAAAAGTTCCAAGGACGGCTAGACCATCTCTATACTTCATGGCGTTTGTTAGATTGCCATACTTCACTGCATAGTTCACGATATGCATCTAGTACAAACAATGAAACTATATGATCTCTTATACGCAAACAAAATCAGTCGATACGCATATTGAATATATCAGACTTTTTCGAATGATATCGTATTATATTTGAATCGATTATTTCTGTTTTCATACTGCACAACAGAAATTATTATACCAATTACTTGATTTGAGGGAAACGTGACTTTATTCAGAAGCTGGTGTTTCCAATAACGTTTGATCAACACAAGTTGTTACTACACGGCCTGCTAGGGATCTGAACAATACTGTAAGTGGAATGGAGGATGTAGGATGTTAGATAATATTGGAGGCAAGTTAGACGTCACTGATATGTTGCTAGTATGAGAAGAATCAAGGATGGAGTCACTGATATGTTGCTAGTACGAGAAGAATCAAGGATGGAGTCACTGATATGTTGCTAGTATGAGAAGAATCAAGGATGGAGTCACTGATATGTTTCTAGTACGAGAAGAATCAAGGTTGGAGTCACTTTTATGTTGCTAGTACGAGAAGAATCAAGGTTGGAGTCACTTTTATGTTGCTAGTACGAGAGGAATCAAGGATGGATTCACTGATATGTTGCTAGTACGATAGGATTCAAGGATGGATTCACTGATATGTTGCTAGTACGAGAAGAATCAAGGATAAAGTCACTGATATGTTGCTAGTACGAGAGGAATCAAGGAATGAGTCATTGATATGTTGCTAGTACGAGAAGAATCAAGGATAAAGTCACTGATATGTTTCTAGTACGAGAAGAATCAAGGATAAGGTCACCGATATGTTGCTAGTACGAGAGGAATCAAGGGTGGATTCACTGATATGTTGCCAGTACGAGAAGAATCAAGGATAAAGTGACTGATGTTGCTAGTACGAGAGAAATCATGGATGGATTCACTGATATGTTGCTAGTACGAGAGGAATCAAGGATGGATTCACTGATATGTTGCTAGTACGAGAGAAATCATGGATGGAATCACTGATATGTTGCTAGTACGAGAGGAATCAAGGATGGATTCACTGATATGTTGCTAGTACGAGAGGAATCAAGGATTGAGTCATTGATATGTTGCTAGTACGAGAAGAATCAAGGATGGATTCACTGATATTCACTGATATGTTGCTAGTACGGGAGGAATCAAGGATGGATTCACTGATATTCACTGATGTGTTGCTAGTACGAGAGGAATCAAGGATGGATTCACTGATATTCACTGATATGTTGCTAGTACGGGAGGAATCAAGGATGGAGTCACTGATATGTTGTTAGTATGAGAAGAATCAAGGATAAAGTCACTGATATGTTGCTAGTACGAGAGGAATCGAGGACGGAGACACTGATATGTTGTTAGTATGAGAAGAATCAAGGATAAAGTCACTGATATGTTTCTAGTACGAGAAGAATCAAGGTTGGAGTCACTGATATGTTGCTAGTACGAGAGGAATCAAGGATGGATTCACTGATATGTTGCTAGTACGATAGGATTCAAGGATGGATTCACTGATATGTTGCTAGTACGAGAAGAATCAAGGATAAAGTCACTGATATGTTGCTAGTACGAGAAGAATCAAGTATAAAGTCACTGATATGTTGCTAGTACGAGAAGAATCAAGGTTGGAGTCACTGATATGTTGCTAGTACGAGAGGAATCAAGGATAAGGTCACCGATATGTTGCTAGTACGGGAGGAATCAAGGATGGATTCACTGATATGTTGCTAGTACGATAAGATTCAAGGATTGAGTCACTGATATGTTGTTAGTACGAGAAGAATCAAGGTTGGAGTCACTGATATGTTGCTAGAACGAGAGGAATCAAGGATAAGGTCACCGATATGTTGCTAGTACGAGAGGAATCAAGGGTGGATTCACTGATATGTTGTTAGTACGATAGGATTCAAGGATGGATTCACCGATATGTTGTTTGTACGATAGGATTTAAGGATGGAGTCACTGATATGTTGTTAGTATGAGAAGAATCAAGGTTGGAGTCACCGATATGTTGCTAGTACGAGAGGAATCAAGGATGGATTCACTGATATTCACTGATATGTTGCTAGTACGGGAGGAATCAAGGACGGAGACACTGATATGTTGTTAGTATGAGAAGAATCCAGGATGGATTCACTGATATTCACTGATATGTTGCTAGTACGAGAGGAATCAAGGACGGAGACACTGATATGTTGTTAGTATGAGAAGAATCAAGGATGGAGTTACCGATATGTTGTTAGTATGAGAGGATTCAAGGACGGAGACACTTACATGTATATGTTGTTAGTACGAGAAGAATCAAGGATGGAATTACCGATACGTTGTTAGTATGAGAGGATTCAAGGATGGAGTCACATAGGAACATTGTGTGCACTGACCTCAAGGGGATACTTCCGGCCGTTGATGGAATGTTCAGACCCGAAGTTGTTGGAGCTACCCCAGTGGAAGTGAAGCTCTGCGGTCTTGTACATTCCGTCCAGGCCCCCACCCTCCACCGTCAGGTTGCCCACAACTGCTATACTAGCTGCACACAAATACATCATTGGGAGTGAGGTAACAGGGCGTAATTTGCAATCGAAGATGCTTTTACTTTAAATGAACTTAACAGATACGTAATTCGAATCATACGAGGTGCCCCTTGAAAGTATAAAGAAGTTGTTAGATATTACAGTGCTTTATTCTATCGTCTTCAAACACGGAGTTGAATGATGTTTATATATTTTGTTGGTGTATCATTTTAATAATGTGTTGAAATATTGAAGTTATAATAACGTATCATGAATTTTTGCCGTTTGAAAATCATACAATAGAAACGTCGTGCATTTCATAACAGGAAAGTTGTTATCTTGCCTATTTATATACATCACTTCTGAACGCCCATCAGCGACTATAATACATTTTAAATTTGTCAAGACATGCATATTAATTTGTATACTAAATTGGCGTTCATAGAATGTATCCGTGTGTTAAGCAATCCAGATCATTAAAGATGGACTGAAATGACTCATGGCAACTTTCGTGATTCATAAAATGTGTATTCTAATTTGCCAGTAACTTGAATTTAAATGTTCGAAATCGGACGAAAAACAATTTCAAACACGGCTTTTTCGAATCACCAGCTAATTAGCACCAGTGAACAGAACTGTACTGGCCCGTGGTCACTGAGGCGTATTCTGCCGTATGTCCTGCCGCGTGACGTCCTAGTTGGCGGAAGTATAACCTCCTCAATGAAAAAACAACAGGAAATCTCACACTCTTAACAACTGTTTAAACATATCTAAAGTCATCCAAACAACTCAAACCTCCGATAAATTGATGTTAAATATATCTTTAATAATTTGTATTGTTATAAAGACAGTGTTTTAATATGATGCTATGCGCACTATCCCATAGCATGTGTACATCAATTACGACGTCTGTCAAATGTTGTCACAACAATCAGACTGGTTTAACTAGTCTTTTTCTTTCATGACACACGGGTGGCCGTTATGTAATCCTATCGCATTCAATTTCAATTCTTGATTTAATGGTCTCTAATTATACCTTTTGAATTTTCACGCCTTAAACCCGCCAAGTGGAATATATGTCCTGTCATAATGGCGTAACTCTTGGCATTCGACTGCTACTTAGTTTATTGTCACGGTGTCCAGTCATTTTGAACCAATGAACTTGTAGAATATATATTCAACCGATAAATTAAGCGAAGGATATTTGGCTCATGCACTTCTACCGACGATGACACACATTGAAAAAAGTACATCATGAATAACGGGTACCAACATTCTTTAGGATTACATAGGATGTTTCTAACGCTTGCGCCAGGTATGTTTTCATGTTATTGATTTTTAAATTCAAAGACAGAGATATTGCAACACGGTGTGAGATGTTATACTAGATAACAATATAATATATGTTAGTTAAATACAAACGAATCATCCACTAAGTACTAAGTTGTCATGAAAGTGAAGTGAAACAAAATTTAAAAAAATTACATTGTCTCCCGTTTATTACAAAATCTTTCATTTTTTCGAGACAATTTAGAACTTCATATCGATAAATACATGAGAGAATACTACGTGTTATCCCATAGTAATGGATCTCTCACCGACCAAGTTCTTAACCTTTTTGATATAAACCCACCAAAGAAAACCGCGTCCAAGGATTGTCACAGTCCTATCAAAATGGATTTGACCACTGAGAAGGAAAGTTGATATCATGAAGCAGTTACATGTCGTATTTTTGAATTCTTTGGGTCATGCTATTGCCTCTATTTTGCTGTTGAATTAGCTTAAAAATACAGAGAAAATCAAAGGGCTGGAGTTTCAGCTGACGACTATCACGTCACACACTGGGCGTGGCTTCGAGTCATGCTTCGGCGATTTTGTCTAAGCGTTCGTCAGTCTCATTAGCCGGTTATCCAAAACAAGGGTATAAAAGGTCTCCTAGTAGTCGAATTAAAGCGTATATTTTCTCCTCTTTTGGCTCTATTGATTCTTATAAGTGAAGCGAATACAGATAATAATTTGCAATAATCAAAATCATGCGTTACGTCTCCTCTTTAAGGAAATACATATGTAAAAGATATAACTTTATTTTTAAATCTATTTAACATACCCGTGTGCCCATTGTTTGTTAGTGTAAAGGAACCGCCTTGTCCATGAAAACCATTAAAATGAAAGGGAGGCAAGTCTTGATATATGATATTCCTGTCTCTCAGATCCACGGGAGACTGGCGAGTTCCACTGCAGGTCGGGTACAACATAGACCAGTTACTCGGACCTGAAACATGTTCAAACATCTCTCAAATATTCCTGAGCATCTCATTGTCTTCTCTGTATCATCTCCAGCCTATTCTCACCATGTATAAACATAAACAAACTGTAACAATACCGATTTCTATTCCTATGAGCCTATTATTTGTAAAGATGAAGATCTGGGAAAGGAATCTGAAACCGATGTTAATCATGTATTGCTTGAAAAAGAACTCCTCAACTCGTAAGACTCACTTGTAGTTAAAAGGGACACTCCGTGACTTTCGTCACAAAATATTTGACTTTGATGTGAACCTAAATTCCTTATATGATGACATAACTACTCATACATATTCATCTCTATAAATGAAGAATATATTATACATCTATGTTGAAAGGAAATCGAAAAGCAGCCGTCTACATGAGGAGAGGCCGAATTCACACTTACAATTAACATGATAATTATTTAACTAACCTATCAAACACTATCAATCAAGCCATTAACTTAAAACAGTCAGTACCTCTAGCTCAAATAGTACCATTGATAACGTGTGCCACATGTGGCCCCATCAACTAACGGAGTCGGCGTTAAAGATAAATCCTCATTAAATACCAACCTTTAATGTTAAAGGGCCTACATGTAATAAGTATTTTTGAGAGGCTTGAACTACCTTGTCATAAAGGTATTACTCTGGAGAGCTCTTTACTTTCTCTCATGAATATTAGTCTTGAGAGCTGGTTATCATCAATCATGACTGAAAGTTGTACTCTTGTAACTAGATCACTCTTACTCATGAAAATGTTACTCCTGAGAGCTAATTAATCCCATTTCAATCTTACTGAACCATTAAGAGTCTACCACCCTCGCTTTTCTACGTTTCTGACACAAGTTCCATATTGGCACAGTCAGAAGTACTTGTCTGTGACTTGTTATCTTCTAACAAACTTAAAACAATCGGAGTCCCGGTTAAACATATATTATTTCTTATGCTCTCAAGCCTTGCTGCTGACTGGCTGTAGTGAAAGGGTCACCTGACACGCCCCCTAGTGATCAGTATCCAGATCGGAAACTCAACGAGGGCATATGTTAGGATGTGCTGATTTCAATGAGATTGACGTAAAATTATTCCACTTGACCACGTTGCCGAAAAGGTAAAAATAGTAGGATCTTTCCTTTATTGAAATGGTAGATATTCTTTTAAAGGATATATTTATGGTAACTTTAAAAGAAGACTTTTGGCTAATCAGAGAGAACCGGGCCATGGTGTGCTTATTCAAAGGTGTATTCTTGGGTGTACCAAGGCTTATATAAAATTTGTGAAAATATAAAAATGTTATTGTAGGGCAGTCGAATTTAATCTATTTGCAAGAACGTGTTCGTCTTTACAGTAAAATAAAACCAATGAATACTCAATCTTTATTTGATATTTTTGCTCAATGTAAGAAAAAACTAAGGAAAAAAACTAAACAAAAACAATATAGGTAAATACGCATCGCATGTTACTTTGGTTTTATATACAAGAATTATATTTTTATCTTTCCTATGTACTAGTTAACTGTCAAACCTTTTAATAGCCAGTTGAATAATCTGCTGTCATTGCGTGTAAGCGTACAAGATGAACCACCAACATAACCTTCATAAGTACTCGAAGGTGAAAGGTCAACTAGTGACACAAATTCACTATCCTTGTAATGTAATAAACCCAAAGCTATCTTAAACATCATGTTTTTTCCAAATATTATCACTTTCGAAATAAGATTGGACTATATTTATTTTATATGAAATTGGAGTTGTTCAAGTTCTATTTGATTTGATAAAGAAAAGTTATGTTTTTATCTACTGAGGAATTAACTTTCAAAATGACCATACATAAACATGGTAATGTCCTTCATCAGTGTTACCTGTCAGTCTTTTTAGCCCTTCTGTTTGAGCAGATACAAGTCACTACTAAATTTATTGAATTTAAATTAGTTCCTTCATAATCAAGTCGTTAGAGTTATTTATTTTCTCTTTATACTTGATAACGTCTCTGATTAACAGTGTCCTGCTCTTGAAACCGAGATATTTAGGATCTTTCTGTCATTTATATCCTTTTCGTACCTATCTTCATGGTCGGAGTTAATCACTGTCGTTTTTTTCCTTCGTTTTTAACGTTTCTTTGACTGCTTAAATTTATGTCATCGCTACTGTTAATAATCGATTTGAAAACTACATTGAAAAATACATTAGTTAAGGAAACTCACATTTGGTCAGTATTTAATGACACCGTAGCACGTTCAATTGGGAAAATGAAGTGATCTCGTCACGAATAGGAAGATAAACGTTATCATCAAATCAAGTATTTCTTAGAAAAAGTACGAAGCATCGTGAACCCATTTCCATAACTCAAATGATTATTATGTAATCAAACTAAATGGCTTCCTGTATTTTCGCTTGCTATTTTAAGACAAAAGATGATCTTTATATGTTATGGGAACAAATTGAAAATTCAAAGATGCCTCAGAGCCTTGAGAATTATCACTTGTTTAAACTTTACCATTGAGTCTTTCGTGTTCCCCAGGGTCAATTTTCATCACTCATTTTAAAACAAATTTACAATGTTAACAATCAACAATACAAAATTGAAATTGGCCTTTATAGTAATCTTACTTATCTTACTCCGTCCTAACGCTCCATAATTTCGGACTTTTAATTGTTTCTTGCTCTAACATTTCAGTATTTAAAATTTCATTTCACACGGTTATAATTGATTTAGATTCTTGATGTTTATAACTTTATCATTTTATTTAAACAAAACCATTTTTGCTTTTATCTTTCGCGTCCTTATCATTTTAGAATACATAATTTTATTGGAGGTGAGTGAATAATAATGATATGATGCACCGATAATAAAAAATGCTGCCCTTTCTAGACAATGAAGCACCACTATCTAACACTTATAATAAGACGTGCAAATTAGAGGGTGATGAAGCTCTCGACTTTTCATCATCCAAGATGTCATCCAAACGATTGGCTTACCAACATATCAAGTAATAAATATAACGAATGCATTAATTTCTAAGGTACAGTCACAACACAAAATTGCAGTGCTTTTGTTTGTTATTTTGAAATTTGTAACTTGTAACCAATTTATACCTTCAACCTTTTTCTACATGACAAAGTTAGGTCATAAACATACATCCTAGTGGATGAGATTACAATGACATGTTTAACATCTCACAGGTAGGATTTTCATCTCCTTCACAGGATAACAATGACGATTTTATACGTCCTAGAGAGTATCAAAACTTTTCGCATTACAGGTACAGCTACAACCACCTTTATGATTAAAGGTTCTTTTAAACCTCATAAACTTAACAGTGATCTTTCCACACCTTCATACAATAACATCGGCTACGTATATCCACGTAAGAATTAAACAACCCTTTTATAAGTCAAATTTAGGGCTACAACGATACTTTTATACCACCAATGTAGGGCTACAACGATACTTTTATACCACCAATGTAGGGCTACATCGATACTTTTATACCACCAATGTAGGGCTACAACAATACTTTTATACCACCAATGTAGGGCTACATCGATACTTTTATACCACCAATGTAGGGCTACATCGATACTTTTATACCACCAATGTAGGGCTACAACGATACTTTTATACCACCAATGTAGGGCTACAACGATACTTTTATACCACCAATGTAGGGCTACATCGATACTTTTATACCACCAATGTAGGGCTACAACAATACTTTTATACCACCAATGTAGGGCTACATCGATACTTTTATACCACCAATGTAGGGCTACATCGATACTTTTATACCACCAATGTAGGGCTACAACGATACTTTTATACCACCAATGTAGGGCTACAACGATACTTTTATACCACCAATGTAGGGCTACATCGATACTTTTATACCACCAATGTAGGGCTACAACAATACTTTTAGAACCTCTCAAGATGTTTATGGGCTAGTTGCAGAAATGTCTTTGGATGAAGTCTACCTCAGTAATTATTTCCATTTCTTACTGAGTCTCAAGAATCCCTGTACCACTTGTCGAAATGCTTCACTTTGCTACATGCGTTACTGGTATCGCAGGAACAATAGGATATTTTTTGTAAATTGTGCATATCAGGGATTCATTCATCATCTCTCCACTTCAAGTCCCCTTGAAATTGTCGTTTTAATCATTTGCTTTCAGATTCTTTCATTCAATTTGTTATTTCCCAGAAAAGTGACGTGACGGTGACGTGAATTCATATAAAGACACATTTAATGTCACATAAACATGCATGCATTGGATCATCAAGGGGTATGGTAAAAAAGACATATAAAAACACAGTAACATCTACTTGCTTGCATCTTTCTTTTACATAAAGCTTTACCCTTGATATATCTGTGTTCGATGACATGTTACTGTTACTAAAACCACAGACATGAAATTCAACCTACCCGCCTCTCCCCTGTAGCTCCAGTGGTGACTCCCCCCTCCATTCTGACCTGCAAGAAATAGAGGCGTACTTAGACTACCCACTGCTTAAATATCATATTTAATATAAAGTTGTTTAAAAACTGTACATCTACATGTGATACCGAGTCTGCGAAACACATCTCCATCTATCTATTCAAGATTTTGATTTATAAACATTATTGCACCGTGTTGATGACTGATTCGAAAAAAACCTAACTACAAGCCATTTCCATTCGTAAATATCCCTTAGAAATATCTTATATATTACCAAGTTTAACCTAACTACAAGCCATTTCCATTCGTAAATATCCCTTAGAAATATCTTGTATATTACCAAGTCCAAGCCAGGGAGTAGACTAAAAAAGGAGATAAGGATGAGCTACACGAGGTAGAGACCGTCTCTAAAGGGTCTTGTAGGATCTAGCAGACGCTTTATTTGTGCACCAGGAGGTTGGGCTTCATGTGAGTAAACTGGCACGAGTTAGCATTGTACAGAACCAGATCAGGCTGACATCATATACGAAACATGTCCGTTTAGTTTTGTCAGAGCAATAAAGCTGTCGACCAGTCATGCAATGTTAAATCGGGACTTCAGACTTGGAATGAAATAGTTAAATTATAACAATTAACTTGATTAAGCTTTATCTCCCAATACGTGTCACTAACAAACATTGATTAAGATTTTAGATGCGTGTTGACGGATACATACATTATTTAAAAACTTGATATCTTTTGTCTGATATTGATATTATGACAAACAATAAACAAATTGAAAATGATGATATTCAAGTTAAGCAAAAGGTATACAATGGTCCGAATTAAAATAATTAAAGAAACCAACAAAGCAAAGGCAGACAGATTAATGTGATAAACTACTGACAGATTAATATCAATATAAATACTAAAATATATATTAGTGTATATAAATTTTTTTTTAAAATAATAACACGATTTCAGTGGGGATGATAAAACTCAGCCAAACCTGGCGTGCCACATCATGAAATATTCAAATGCAATAACACCAACCAAAATTGCGAACAAAATGTCAGAAAAAATAACAACACTATAACAACATTTACTTCTGATATTTAAAGACGTTTACATTGTCAATGCTATGTTTTACGAAAATTACTCTTATTAACAAAACATAATCTTACCGGTTGGCGATTCTCCATAGATTAAGGCAGAGAGGAGGAAACGCAGAAATTCACTTGCCATAACGCCCTATCTGTTTTGTTCACAATTGACAAATTCCTTAAGAGCTAGGAAAGAGATGTGCGGACCCCGATGTCAGCCCGCCTGACGACTCATATGCCCACACCGAGTAATAATGGCTTCCAGTCTAACGTTTATTAGACTTATCAATTATAATGTACAGTTGTATTGATAAAGGTGTGATAATTTTATTGAGTAGTGATGTTTCACCGTATAACACAGCGGGTCTATTAACGTGTCAACCCTCAGGCTAAAAGTTACAAGGCGACAGAGCACGCAGCAACGATTTGTTCATGAAAGTTGGGCTCGGGAACAGTCGTAAATGTACTGTGGTATCACTTTGAGCTCAGCTTGTAGTGTTGGCATTTCATTGCTGCTGGTACATGTGTTGACAAGTTCCTTTGTTCTGTTACAGAATTCTCAAATTATTGTGAAATGTTGTGATCATGACCTTAAGGCATGTTTGTGTGAAGATGCGATTTCATGTGGTATATGCTGATTAGAAGTTCGTGATACTTATAGACATATTGACAATGTTTGCTTTTTGATATTGTATTTTATGTAAAGTCAATACCTTATAGTATATACATTTTTTACACAACTTGCATTGGCCGCTAAATTGTAAATCTTAAAAAGTTGATTCTTTTTATCCTATTTAGATAAAGGACACTATATCATCGGATGGTGAATTGGTTTAGAAAGGCAACACATGAAAACCAAGATTCATAGTATAGAATTTAACTGTGAATGAATAAAATGAAAATATAAATGAAGCCATTAACGAGTGACCAAGATCTGCTTTGAATGACAAGAGAGTTATTGCGTTCATTACTACAGCATTTTGAAATCACTTAAAGGTTAAATGTAAGTTGAGAACACAACCGAACAGCAGAAGTAGAACGATGCCGAGCTCCTCGAAAGTGGTCAACTTTTCATTCAGATCCTTATAATAAAGTTGTTCTCAAAACATTACAGCTCATAAATCAATATGAAATCTTAAATTAATAAATGATATGCATTTAAAATATGTATTGAATGTCTTGAGACACATATAATTGATCTATATTTTTGAATTGCAATAGTAGATCTTTCATTCGTTTCGAGGTCACTGTAAAATATTTTCAACCACTAAACCGGCCAAATACATGCATCTGACCTATTCGTATATCGTTAAATTTAGTCATTCACCAAATGGTATTAATCAAAACTTCTTCAAACGGATTTTCTCGTAAATGCTTTAGTTGTGAATGAAGATAAAGTGAGGTGACATAGTGTGAAACGTACAATAAAAAACATATAACTATCTTTTTAGGACCAAAAAGTGATATGACAATCTATAAAAATAAGTTAAATGCTAATTAAGATTAATAAGACTCGTAAATATCTCATAGCATGTATAATTCATCTCTACTGTCATATGATGAAGTCCACCGATTCATCAAACAATTTGGAAAGTAAAATATTGTTTACTAAAGTAACCAACCAAAATAACTTTATTAGACAGGATATTGTTCTGGATAAAAGAAAAAAAAACGCTACCAAAGACGGTGGCATAATGTGTAACTGTCACATTAACTGTTTACTTTTTTGCACCATAATATAAACAAAGGTGACATGATAATGTGCAATTAGAAATAATAGAACATAACTAATAAGGTCCTTGGCATAAACGAAGGTAAGTGTTAACGAAGACACGGTCCAGTGAATCCGTTTGATGTCCACTTGAAACTAATAACATTTTCAAATACCACTAAGACCTTGAAAAGAAAAATAGGATCGCCAAATGGTTGGATACATTTTCCCCAGGTGAAGTTTGGTAAAAATAAAAAAGAAAAGAAAACAACTTTATGACGACTCTCGTTGTCAACATTAAAAATAATTTCTTGTGGAGTTAAATCAGTATTGCCACTTATAAGAGTTATAACCTATAACCCATCTCCAGATTTATACCGGTGGAAATGGTTAATTGGATGTACAAAAACTATTTCTACTACAAATAAGTATTCACCTAACATTGACACTATCGAAATGAATTTCAAACCTTTTGTTTGAAATGTTGCGTAAAAGTCTAGCGTCAGGTTTAAACTGGAGTCATAATCGATCACAAGAGAACTATAAAGCAACTTCTAAGGAAACCATAAAATCATTTAATACCGCCAGACAATTCAGTCGGCTCTCGAGAATGTTAAATGTCCAAAATAATGATCGATCGGGCTCGTTGTTGGCAAAAGTACCTTCTGAAATAGCATCAGTAACATTTATAATGGGAAAGACAAGGGTTGTTCGCTTGTCAACAGTGGACAAGCGATCCCCCGCCACTCACATAATGACGACACAATACAATTTTATAACCTAATAGGACAAACTGGGTTTATAGTTTTCGTATTATTCCTAAAGGGAAATATATTCCTGATTGGAATTTAACAGTACTATTCTTTTACGACGTCAAAATATTAGATCCTCTTTTAGTGAAATCCAAACTAAGACATTTTCATTTTTGATTAGTAATGTTCTGTACCTTTCTGTTATGACATAAATAATGGAATGTTTTTTCCTCGGATGAATGCCCTAGCTCTTGTCATCTTTCGTTCTAAGTAAGTATTATCCTACCTTCACGACAAGAAAGTTGAAAACTGACTATGACTTAGGTATTAGTTATATGTTATGTTGAACAGATCAGCTAAAAGTATTCTTAGTATGATAATGGTACGTGGTGCATCTTGTTTAACAAAAACATTTATATGTTTACCCTTTGCATATTACTAAAAACCAATTCATAGACAGCATATTTAAGATAACTAAAATTACAATTACTAAAAACAGGAATGTTTGATTTCCAAAAATGAAAAAAAGAGAGTCTTTATTTATTCAATAAAATTTTGGATACTTAATGAAACAAAAGTATTCAATCACCATTAAATCGTTACCGACTTTCTACATTACATAAACATGAACGTAAAAAATATTATGTTTGTTTACTTATTGTTTAAATATTTATTTAACCAATCTTAACACCCTGAAATAACTCATTCATATCACATCTCCGAAGCAATGGAATTAAATCAGAATGGAAATAAGATTAAAAAATAAAAGAACGCCAAGTTTCTAAAATCTTAACTTGTCAAATTGAGCATAAATTTCCTGTTGTGAACCACACCTAGGACGAGAGGTGAGGTACGTTAACCTGGCGGCTACCGTGATGTGATTGATTATTTAATGTTTGGCTGGAAAATCGTTTGATTTACAAAAGCCTATTTAAAAAATCCTACGGGTACATTGAACCACAATCATTGGAAGTATGACTCACTGATTTAAAGTATGTAATCGAATATTTTAATATTTTACTCTTTAAGATTGTCTAGGCTATTATATGCAATTGAAGAGTATGCATCTCGTGATTTTCATGCCATTTACACGTCAATGAAGGTTCTTCATACACGCACAGTATGGTTGCGTTTCAGGCATGTTTTCATATTCAGGCCGGACACTTTTGGGACAACCTTCGTACTTAGTAATAATCTTTAGCTATCATAGAAGGCGCTGAAGGGTTAATAATCACGTTAGATTTTGTTTCAAAACCAGCTGCTTACTTCTACTGCAGAAAAGGGTGCGTTGTGAATATCCTATCTTGCCCACAGGTCTTACAATTCAGTACGCGATATTGCCGTATGCCCTTCAGCGGTCAGCAGGCAAAGAATACTTCTACAAGCTATGCTTGGACCACTATGTCAACACTGTTCTATGACACCTATTACCATAATATAACATGCTCTTAATTTGTAACATAGAATCATTGAGAAGTAATTTAAAAAACCCAGTTATTTTGATTATATAAAAAAATACCTATTGTATTTTCCGCGGCCTTGACATCCGGTAGCGGTTTTCCAGTCTTCGAAAAGTGCTGGTTGGAGTCCACTCCCTTCCTTTTCGTAAATTTTTTGATCGACATGCCAATATTGGAATCCGATGTAACACTGGCCTGGTCTGATTTTGTGACATTGGAATTAGCTTTTACAACACTAGGGTCAGGTTTTGGATCTGATCTTGCAATATAAAGACCCAAGGGCTTTGGGTCTGCAACACTAGTGTTTAGTTTCTTAACATCAGAGTCTGATTTGGCATCAGTTCGGTCTGCATTTGGCAAGACCATAACTTCTGTCTTCTTGTTGAAATTTTTTGGTAGTTTCACAACTGAAATTCAAAAACATAATTACAGATGCATAAGTTATAACGGTATTTCGAAAATACAAAGATCATGATCTATTGTCAATATGTCAACGATATTGCATACCAAAAAAATAGGAACAGAAAGAAAAATGCAAGTCTTTCACACTTACTTATATGTTTCTTTTCCGAAATATCTTTCTGAATCGTTGTGTATTCCCCAGTTGGCATATATTTGTCCATTCCACCTTTATTCCTACCAATGGATTGGAGGGACACAACCTGCTTTCCTTTTCCTTGGAATAGCTTTGACCCAATCATATTACCAATTCTTCCCGTCTTTCCAGACACGTTCTGAATTCTCAGTCGAGGTCTAGAACGCTGATTTTGGTTGGAAATAACTCTTCTGATTTGGGGTTGTTGCCCCCTTGTAAACTGGTTGGTCAGTCCCCGTGTGCTGATAGCCTGACCAGTGAAGGGTATGAACATTCTAGTGACTCCTTGATTACCATACCTAACAGGAACTCTTCCATTTGAGGTCTTTCTGATGTAAGTGTTACCTCGTTTTATTACGTTCTGTCTGTTTCCGTCAGTCTGAAGGACTCGCATGTTTCGAACAGGGCTTAATCTTGTACGTGAGCGACTTAGAAGTACATTTCTTCCAGGATTGCGCCTGATATTTTTAACATTGTTGGAGTTTGACAGATACCGGGAATTTGTTCTTGGAAGATTTGAGGGCACTTTCTGCCCTAGCTGTGTCCTCCGTTGTCCTTTAAAGACTATCTGTCTTAGATGAGATCCCCTTTGTCTGCTGTAGGTGTTTTCATCTATAAAGTTCAGAAAACATTATAAATATACTTTACTCAATGTTTCCAGTCAAGCATGAACTACAGTCTAACCATGTTTAAAGATTGGACTTTTGATTCGACTGACAATAAGTATCTTCTGTAGAGTTATTATTATAATAATAATAATAATAATAATAATAATAATAATAATAATAATAATAATAATGATAATAATTCATTTTGTATCGTCACAGAGCTTGAACATACAGGAAAGGCAACAGAGGTTACATGTGATACATAAACAAACACATTCTATTAATTCAAAGATCAATTTACCGACGAACGCTGAAAGGAATAAATGTATTTTTTCACCTCTACTGGTTTTATTATGGGGTAATATCTTCTGCCTGAATGAAGCTTAACAAACTCCACGTATAGGTCATGATGTGGGTCGGACACAATCTTAAGGGATAATTTCAAAATTGTTTTTCCATAAACATATGATAAATTTGTAAAACAACTCAGGCAATTTTCCCAGCACAATAGATAACAAACCATAACAACATTTGAAAGAAAAAGTTAATATGCTCTCAACAAAACAACGATAAAAGAGAGATAGTATACGTTCATATACATTAAAAGATCGTAGCTTGCGCATGAAATGTAATCTTTGTTGACATTTTTTGAAAACTGCATCAGTATTAGCATTCCAATTTATTTTACTATCTATTATTGTACCAAGATACTTGTATTCATCTACAATCTCAACTTTGGAACCATTTATACAGACAGGGCTTGTAATGTGTTGGTTGTTCCTGAAATTTATAATGAGTTCTTTAGTTTTTTTTGACATTCAACATAAGGAAACTGTTCTCACACCAGGTTACAAAATGATTAACATTTTCGCAATAAGAAAGTTCATTTTCTTGAATGAGTCCGACTAACGCTGTTTCGTCAGGAAATTTTACTGTTAGATTGTTTGTTGAGCGTAACGTCATTCAGACACAGAAATTCAATAAGATAACAAAATAACAAAATCTCATCTGATAGTGTACCTGTATAACGTTCTTCCAGTTCTTGTCTGGTCAAGGTGTGCACACAGCCTTGGAGACAACTCAAAATTAAGAACTCTACAAAGATTCTCATGACCTGAAATATAGAGAGCTTCAATTGTAATACGTTGTCTGTCTTTTCCAAAATCCCTAGAGGGGTAATGCAATTTCATTTGTGATTTAGCACACATCAAGGACTGAATAATTAATTTCTATACGATGTTTTGGGTAGGTTAGTTGAAAACAAAAGATCATTAGTTTAAGGATGTTATGCTTATTAAAAATAATAGTATTGTTCCTCTTGCCGACATAATTTTTTAACGGGAAAGCTTGAAGGTTCATGATTCTGCCATATCTCTAATAAAGAAATCACTGAAGATGGAGTTTTGATTGTAGTGTGAAATGGTGGTGGAGATAGGATATTCATTTATAACTCGCCCATTTAACATACTGCTGTGTAATATTTAAACGGCGATATCAAACTAGTGAAATACCGCTGCACGCATGACGTCACAATAGTGCTTAGAATGCGAAAAAAGGCTCGGGAGGTATCGGTGTGTTTTTAAAGAATGACTTTATGATATGTCATAAAATGTCGATCTTGGACTCTGAGAATGAAGGGATATTGTGGCTTAAGTGTGAAAATAACGACAAAGATGATGTATTCCTTGTTTGTGTATGCTACTTGCCCCCTGAATCTTCAACTCGTAATATTAGTGCAAAAACATTTTTTGACTCTTTGTTACAAAATGTCTATGACTATCAAAATATGGTTTATTTTATATTTGTGGTGATTTCAATGCACGCGGTGGTAGATTAAATGATTTTATTGCAGGTGTAGATGATATACCTGAACGAACTGTTATAGACGAGCGAGTGAACAGGCACGGTGAACTGTTATAGACGAGCGAGTGAACAGGCACGGTGAAATGTTGTGCGAGTTTGCACGAAATGCTAATGTGTGTATCTTAAACGGACGAAGCGTATTGAAGGACGATTTTACAAGTGTGTCATCGAAAGGATTAGCGGTTGTCGATTATTTTCTAGTACCATATGAAAGTTTAAGCTCCTTTGCTAATTTTGCAGTGATAAGACCAAAGCGTTTAACATATTAAACTCATCAAGCACTATACCTGATTACTCCCTACTGTCGTGGAGCCTGGAGAGGAACTACACGGGGGATTTCAATACTGATAATTGTGCTGAAAGCCATACTGTGTCTCGTGTAAAGATAGATACAAGAAATGTGCCAAATTCGTTCATGTGCAGCGAAAATGTTCTTCAACATGTAATGGATCTTACTGAGAAACTTGAAAGTGAAGATCTTGTACAAAGTAACATAAAAAATGCTTTTAACGAATTCAATTGCCTTGTACATAAAGAAATGCTGTCATCACTACCAAGCAGAAGGATAACTACGAAGTCTGGTATTAACAACAAGAAAAGACGGACTGGTAAACCCTGGTGGACCCAACAATTTTGTGGAATGATAATATGTGTGACGCCGAACGCAAGTGGATTCGAACTCAGACTATAAACAAACCAACGTTTAAAGCTATCTTTGTAAAAAAGAGGAAAGCGTTTGATAGATCTGTTCAGAAGGCAAAGAGGAAGGTTATACGTGATACTGTGAATATGCTTGATAACATTTCCGAGAAACAATCTACATTCTGGAAGGAAATTGGGAAGATTGGAGTTGGATTTGAGAGACACAATACGATACCCGAAGAAGTGAAAATAGGTGACAGGTTTAATAAAAACATAGCTACTTTGTTAAATACGTGGAAAGAACATTTCAACTTATTGCTTAACCCTAACAAGAAGCCTTATCAAATAGCAGGAGAACCACAAGCTGAAGCAATAAACGCTAACTGTGATCCACTGAACCAGCCAATCACCTTGGAAGAGATCAATCTGGCCATCCTTAAAAGCAAATCTGGCAAAGCTACAGGAATAGATGATATCCCTATAGAAGTACTTCGAAATAAAACAAGTATCTTATTTTTCCATAAAACTTTTAATATATGTTTCAAGTATGGTGTGATTCCCGAGTGCTGGTCTAAAGTTGTTCTGCAACCGATTGTGAAAACCCCTAATTGTGACCGTCGTGATCCGTCCAACTAGAGAGGTATTGCTATATCTCCAGTCAGCTACAAACTTTATTGTTCAGTTCTAAATAATCGTCTGTCCAAATGGTGTGAAGACAATAATCTTCTAGCTGACGAACAAAACGGTTTCAGAAAAGGACGCTCTACCATCGATCAAATATCTACTGTTACCAACATAATCGAATCACGGAAAGCACGAAATTACCAACATATGCTGCATTTATTGACTTTCAAAAACGCATACAACCATATATGACGGGATCTGCTTTTTAACAAACTGAAAGACTTCGGAGTTAGTTTAAAGATCATTTGTGCTATAAGAGGGATTTATAAATCTGTCAGTTGCTGTGTTCGGATTAACAACCTCACTACAGACTGGTTTAATGTGCGTTGTGGCTTGAAGCAAGGCTGTGTACTATCTCCAATGTTGTTTAACATGTATGTAACTGACTTAGTCACGTGTATAAAGGTCCAAGACATTTGAGTGAAAGTAGGAGATGAACGTATTGGTATTTTATTATATGCGGACGATGTTGTCCTGCTAGCTGAAAATAGAGAGGATCTACAGTCTATGTTAAATGAGTTGAATCTGTGGTGTGACAGAAACGACATAGCTATAAGTAGCACAAAATCGCAAGTTGTTCATTTTCGGCAAGCCAGCGCTCCGGTCACTGAACACACCTTCACGTGCGGCGAGAAGACCCTGTCAACAGTGAGCCAGTACCGTTACCTGGGACTGACAATAACGGAACATCTCGACTACAAGGTTACAGCTAGTCACGTGGCAGCAGCTGCTGGTCGTGCTCTCGGTCTTGTCATATCCAAGTGTAAGAGTCTCGGTAACATCGGTTTTAAAACTTATACAAAACTATACGATGCACTTGTATGGCCAGTTTTTTTGCATATGGTATATCTATCTACGGGACAGAAGACTTTACATCAATCAACGCAATTCAAAACCGTGCCATGAGATTTTATTTAGGCTTGGGAAAGTATATTCCAAATGAAGCCGTTATTGGCGATACGGGATGGACCCCTGTGAGAGTACGACAAGATATTTGTTTGATTCGGTATTGGAGAAGAATGATGAATATGGACCAAGAACGTTTTTAATCTGGGATGTAATACATTATTGAAACGCAACAAGACTTGGCATTCGTCTTTCTACCGGCGTATGAATAACCTGGGGATCACAAAAGAAGCTCTTTTAAACAACACCATTACTGTACGAAACTGTGAAGAATTGTCCTTCAAAGCCTTTATCTGAACTTGGGAAACAGCATTACAACGTGAAAATGCTAAAAGAGGTCCGGGAAAAAACAAGCTTAGGCACTACAGAAATCATAAAACGACCTTCGAAACAGAAGCCTATCTTTTAACACACATACCAAAATCTCACAGACGTACCGTTGCTTTGTTCAGTACTGGTACTGCCCCCTTGCGTATTGAAACCGGCCGCTATGAAGGACTCAAACTTGAAGATAGAAAATGTTTCCATTGTCCAAACCTAGTTGAGTCAGAACATCACGTTTTACTCGAGTGTCCACTTTACAATGACATAAGAGAAGATCTTTTTACTTCACTGAAGTGTTTTATTCCACGTTTTACTCGTTTACCGGATTATGAGAAGTTACGACTCCTTTTAAGCTCTGAAGATCTTATGAAAATATGTGCCAAAAACCGCTTTAAAATACTTTTAAGACGCCAACAAATTTTATATAAACGATACCAATGTACACCTTTTTTTTAACCTTTTGTTTTAATACTACCCCTTACTTACTTAATGTATGTATGTATAGTATTTAACTCAAATACTCGTATTAATTACATTATGTGCCTTTTTATGTCATGTGTATATCTTAATCGTCTCTAATAACTCCTTTGGAGTGGCTTATGTCCATTTATGATTCTATGTATACTTTTATTTTATGAATTTAATATACATATGGTGAGACGCTAATAAACAATCTGTCTGTCTGTCTGTCTGTTCTAACGTCTCGAACTTGGTACCACCGTCCAAAATGTTTCGGCACACTATTAGCGACTGCGGTTGATTTTTATGTGCAAGTTATAAATGGATTACTCGAGTAATAAACCGAATATCTACTTCCTACCATTAATATCAAACTCGCTTTATTTCTCGTTTCATATTAGATTATAAGTTCGTTTCATACAGATAGTATCAAATGGTAGTGGAATTTAGTATCCTATAATAAACTCCATTATTGAAATGACTGAGGGTTTCATGATGTTCACATATTTCCAATGAGTAAGTCCGATTAAGGGAGTGTTGAAGATGGCTGTTGAAAGACAGTTCAGTGTACAACTGTATACCGAAAGTTCGTTCACTTACCACTGACTCGTAGTGCAAATATCATGAAATTTGGGTTTAGTTTGGACGTCAATAAAATAACTTCAACTAAATTGACAAAGGATCACCCATTGTCCATGAGTGAAATAGCTATTCTTGAACCTATCGAGGGATCGTCTGGTCTCTCATGCAAAAATTCGAATTTAGGCATGTTGAAGTAGACAAAAGGGGTCATTCTTGAACCTATCTAGGAATCGGCTGGTCTCTCGTGCAAAAATTCGAATTTAGGCATGTTGAAGTAGACAAAAGGGGTCATTCTTGAACCTATCTAGGAATCGTCTGGTCTCTCGTGCAAAAATTCGAATTTAGGCATGTTGATATAGACGAAAGGGGTCATATTTTCAAAATTTCTATTTTGTTAAATTTCTAATAAAACCTTCCATATCGACTCTCTGAGATGAAAATCAGCACAATGACATTGAATTAGTGAAAATGAACAAACATGACAAATTTTTAAAGCAGTAAATAATTTATAAAGGATTTTGTAGAGAAAAATGAAAGTTAGTGTTGTCGAAATATTGACCCCTGGTCACTTCAATGATCTGCCAAAACTGTTACGGTTAAAAGAGGGGTATTATAAACATTTACCTTAAAGAAGAATGGTTCTGCACATCAGTATTAAAAATTCAACATCATACGTTTATTTTTCACGATGCTACGATAGCTCGAAGGCTATCGCATTGCACTAGTATTCCAAGGTATGTGAACAAACTTTTGATATGCAGTTTCATGATGTTTATGTTCATGTTAAACCTCATTATTTAATCAACTGATCAAAAGGTTTCTGAAACAAGGAGTTGACATTTCCAGGCCTCTTTAAAGGTACGTGTTATAGAGTTTGAGCAGATTTCCGCCTTTGTATCTGAAACATTGTCACTGGAATAAAACGCCGATATGGTTCATGTTGATTGCTACAACACCATCTAGAACTGTAGAGTCAAGAGAATTATGGGCGAGGTATTTCTATTAAGTTGTTCGTAACGATGAAAGTTGCTGTTTTTCTTTCGCACTTCAAAAAAAGGGAGTTGTGAAATATATAGAGTAGATATAGAGATACAGAGATTTAATAAAAATGAAATCGACATGAAGTTTTAACATTCTGTCATCTGTCTTGTATTTTTGATATTTCAGTCAAATAAATAATACAGTAGAAAAGCCGATGTTAAAAAGAAAATAAATAAGCGAGTTTTGACAGAGAAAGACAATAAAATAGTAATATAATGAATATAAAGTCATAACACTATAGGTTTAAATGTCAACACAAAGCATGAATTTAATAGATACCCTGACTCATTATCTTTTAATCTGCACAGTTCATGTATTTGAACTCAAACCCACCAGAATGTACATTCATCAATACACTAGATGTTACGTCAGTGTTTATGCGAATTGAGCTTCTGAAAAATTTGACGACATTGGTTAATTGAGTGCCAAACGATTATTGATGCACTTTCTGTAGAACGAGAGAGTGAATGTAGTTATTTACACATTTGATAGATAGAGGATAGTTTAAAATCAATACACTCTATATGACGTTTAATATTTGTAACATCAACATTGTATTTGGGATGTTTATCCCCTCCTTACCGGGAGCCTGAATCGATGCTCTCAATTTAAAATAAGTATTCAAGTAAACTCGCGAGGGCGTAGCCCGAACAGAGTTAATTGCTATAACGCTAGGCAATCGGATGATTATCTGGCTTACACTCCCGCGGAATATCCCTACAAAGTTTTATAACCAAATATTATAGATACAATGAATTTGTAAACATTTGACTGTATCACGGTTTAATGTGTCCTGACCGAACAAGAACAATAGAATATTTACAGTACAGTTCTGCTTGAGATTTTAAAGCTAGATAAATCTTTACATCAGAAATAGACAAAACCTATTACCTATGAATATATATACAGGGGGAAACAGTACAGGCATGACTTAAATAATTGTCCCTGTGGCAGAAATCCTTGTTAGCTCAGGTGGGAAAGGCGTTGCTTGTCAATAGAGAGGTCCCGGGTTCGTATCCTAGTAAAGCTGTTTATAAATCTTATATTGCTAAATTCTAAAATTAAGTATTGCCATGGTGGTTGCATATATGGTGCTTATTGCATATGACATTCAAATAAAACAAGAAAATAACTTTCCAGTGGGTAGAATATAGGTCATACACTTACTGTCCCGATCTTCTTCACCCTGCTTGAGAAATGGTTGTATGTCCAGTAATTATCGGCGAGTGGTCATTTCGGTACAGTCGTACAAGAATAGTTTGTTTCTATTAGATTGATTGACAGAGTGGTTTGAGTGCTTCCTCCTATTTGAACCAAGTTTGGGTTGCATAAGAGGACCTCTTTATCCCTGCACGTGGTCAAATTGATTGACAGTGGTCTAAAAGGCTGACCATAAGCAATTACTCATGTTTTATCTCTCTTCGTATTTGGACAATAGCGATCTTATCCATGAAGGAGAGTCGGATATTCTGACATCATATACATTGATCAAAACGACATTGGACATCTCGATCGCTTTGTCCATTTGTCTTGCCATGCGTTATTCTTCTCCTTATTACCTACATATTTTGACGTCAATATTACGTAAG
This sequence comes from Phorcus lineatus, assembly GCA_921293015.1. Classification (NCBI taxonomy): domain Eukaryota; kingdom Metazoa; phylum Mollusca; class Gastropoda; order Trochida; family Trochidae; genus Phorcus; species Phorcus lineatus. Next base: position 16,742,265 of record OV121089.1, read on the forward strand.
TCTCGTAATCAAATTAGTAACCATTAACTTATGCATTGACAATGTGAAAATGACGGGAAAAATGTCATATGATTTCTGATTGTCGCAAATCAATATAATAATGCTTATCTGAAGTCACATTTTATATATTATTAAATGATCAAGCCATCATTATTATTTGTTTTGTTTTTATAAGATTCTTAAAATGTAAAAGTTAACGATGAAAATGTATTCTTCTAGGTTTCAACTTAACTTCAGGTCAGATGGACAGCCCCTTCTCCTGACTGACTTGTAAAGAAGATTGAGTCTCATCGTTGATTTTCGAAACTAGTAAACTAAATTTATCTTTTGAATATATATGTTATCAGTAACACATACCGGAGTACACATTTGATTGAGCCAAATGTCATTCAGTTTTGTTGGTGTAACGTACTAAACGAGTCTGTAATTTTACAGTTTAAGAGTATTTTGTTAATTTGTTAAGTTTTCGGGGATGAAATGAAAGCAAACCACGTTCGAACCAAATGACGATACGTTTGCCTTCATGTTGGCATAGCCCTCGCTCGCGCTCAGGAAATACAAACTTTTATTGAAATTGACACTCAAATAAAGCCTTGTCATGAAATGTTATATAATTTTACAGGACTGCTCTTATGACTTTCTTTTAAGCACCCTACAACCACATCTAATCACAAACAACAATCTCGGCATTAATATTGAAAAGTATAGGAAGTAAATACTACTTTTTGCATTAAGAAATGAAAAAAACGTTCAATTATCAACAAAAACCGCGAGTAGAAAGATAGTAAATCATTGGTAATTGACATTCATTTAAAAGAAAAACACAGAAGATAGAGGAAACTGATAATTGACATTAGAGCCAACACAAGGCCGCGGCGATGTTTCCCTTCTTGCTGACAGTTGGTGATTGATTTATTGAGGTCGTGTTCGCTTCACCCGACAAATAACTTTATTATGTCAACTACTTAATAAACATGTCAAGTCTATTACTTATGATAAATGGATACTGAGGGCATTGATGCCGGTAACACACGTGAAGTGAGAAGGGAGGAAAGGAAGGAAGAAAGTTAGCGGTGTCATACATGAGTTCCTCGTATATCACCCTGCACTCTGATACCATGCAGTGCCAATACCCTTTCGAAGCTGATACGCCTGGTTGAAACAAGGTACCATTCCGCGAGGCCTCACATGGTCGTTATTACTGCTGAAATTCAAATAAAATGCCTATCCGTTATAAATCGTCTAGTCGAAGTATTACGCTTATCCATAAAGAAACGTTATGTCGAAACATGTGTAATGATAGGATTAGTCTCATTCTATAACGCCAAAACTAGTTTAAACAATACGCATTTTCTCATGCATGGCCTATTCTTACACCAGCCCAAATGACTTGCAAAGATAGGCCCTGCTGCGTTTCCCGTACTTACTATGCTTTTCGCCAAGGCTGCTGCGAAGGATCGCGATGGGTCGATGAGAACTCATATGAGATTTGCAACTTTTCGCGGAAGAGGGCGCTGTCCTAAAACATGAAGTTTGAATCGTTCGCAGCAAGCATTAAATTAGCCAGTGATAGAGAATGGTGCAATTTAAAGTCATGTCTGCAATGTCAGAAGTCGAACCAATATGCTTTACCATAATGCCATGAGAGGTCACGTGCCTCTGATCACGTAAACAGGCGGACTAATTGTCAAATATACCGATGAAGCACCCAATGGCATATGTCATCTTTCCTAGCATTATGTTTCGAGAATGAAACATCCTTACGGACTTTGAAGTTACACATATTCAAAACATTGAAAGCTTGAGGTCATAGGTCTGATTTTATGATTTTAAGGTAAAACTGTTCCGTAGCCTCCTTTTGACCATTGAATGAATGAATGAATGAATCTCCTTATTTCCTCCAGATTTAGTCCGAAGATCATCATACATGTATATAAACACTTACATCAAGTAATTACAATACGATCACAACAAGGAATATTTACAAAGAAGAGACAAACATATCTAGAATGTACACTTGAGTGGGGAGAGCAGGGTATACAGGTATTTACAGAAAAGTACAATCATACATCTCCATGACATTTAATCTATTTGATCAGTTATTGGTAATTCACCTCCAGAAAAGAGAGGCAGCATTTCTTCTTCAGTTAATAGTTCAATTTGAACATATATTTCATCATCAAATAGGTCAAGAAGTTTTGAGAAAAACTTATTTCTGCTGTACACATAGTATTCACAATGTAAGATAATGTGGCAGTCATAATCGTTACATTGTCCTTTACAGAGTCCACAATATTTTGAAAATTTGCTCTTGAGTTTATTTGTACACAGAATGATAAAATATCCATGAATTGTGGATAAACATACACCAGATTATAAAATCTGTGAATACCAAAAGTAGTGTGACTGAGGCGGTATCTGAACATATCCTGTCTCACTCTGACTTGAGTAGCCCATCTTACATTTTCAGCTTCATTAATACAATTGACAATTATTTTACGCCATGCTTCCCCGAATGTGAAAGAATAATTACCAGTTAGTTTCTTTGCCCTACTAAATATAATACAAGTACTCTTGGAGCCATTGTATGTAAGCCGTCACTTACAAGCATAGCTGTACACAGTATCGAGTGATGGTTGAAGACCTTTAGGAGATGTAGTGTCATCAGCCAACAAGGTACAGGGGATGTCAATACCGTAAACACTGATACCATTATTCAAGTTTCTCAGTTCCAATATCAAATCATTTATAAAAACAAGGAAAAAAACAGGGAGACAAAACCCTGCCTTGACCTACACCTTGCTGTATGGAATATTCATTTGATACCCACAATATTGAACACATGCAAGGCTTGATGTGTAACTTCGGTATAGAAGGTGCCACATTTTACCCTTTATACCCATATCATGTAATTTTACGAAGAGTCCATTATGCCTTTTCGTTGTCCATAAAGGCTGTATATACATTAGAATCTGTTAATGTAATAAGAGAGACATTCGTTTAAAGTAAAAACTGAATTGGTTGCACCATGTTCTTTTCTAAAGCCAAACTTTAGCTTGTCTGGAAATGTTGGTATATATTCTTGTGCCCAGAATTTTAGTCTTGCGAGAACTACTTTTTCAAATAACTTCCCCAAACAAGATGTTAAGGTAATTCCTCGATAGTTCTTAGGGTCATTTGTTGCCTTTTTCCCTTTGTAAATTGGAATAAGTACTCCTTTTCTAAATATGCGAGGGACATATGCCGATTTCAGAATGGAATTTAGGAGGGTAGTTAAAACATTTATGATGATATCGCTACTATAGATAATGTGTTCAGTGTGAACATAGTCCGGGCCAGGAGATTTTTTCTTATGGAAATTGTAAACATGTTCACTTAATTCGCGTGGTGAAATACATTTACACAAAAAATAATCACCACGAAAAGAGTCTTCCTTGCATTTATTTGTCTTGGAGAACAGTTAAGAAACACGCATCATTATTCAGATCATATATATAGTAAAAAGGGTGCTGCACCCCCAAAATATAAGTTTAGTTATTTTGACACATACCGAACCCCGGTTGATATCGTTTGTAGCCATGAATCTGCTATGTAGTAGGTTTGATTTATAATGCTTTTGTAGGGATATTAGATTCATCCAAACGCGACAAGCTGAACGTACACTCTGCTCTCCACGATTTCCGAAATTTGCCTTATGGGTTTGTGATAAGATTTGGATATAGAAACGTTGATGCAAGCCGTTTAAGCCTTTGCAACCCAAAATGCCGGGTGCCAGAATGTCAGAGGCTGTCGAATGGCATATTATTGGTCTTCCCGGAACGGATCTTTCTTTCAAGGAAATTGGAAGAAGAACTGGACGTCATTACTCTACCATAAGTCGTTTTGCCAGAAAACATGCACCAACCAATGACGTGAAGAATCGCACACCCTCAGACAGACCAAGTATCACCTCCGTGAGAGAGGATAGATCATTGTTAAGGCTCGTAAGAAGGTGTCCTTTCGCTTCCAGTACAACCCTAAAACGCCAATGGCTTCCACAATCACCGACACTATCATAGCCTATTAAGAACAGGGGGATGCAACACTATGACTATGTATATCGTATGATGGACGTCCAATTATTTGGGACTGTATCAAGAGAGGATTTACACTGGCACGTACATTTATGAAGAAATTCAAACACTAAAGTTATAATTTTAAGACAGTCGGCTTATCTAATGCTCTAATTGTTCTCTTAACTTTTCTAATAGGGTCTCTCTCCAACTGCAGCTGAAGTTGATGGTCGATTCAGACATTTTATGATGGTTGAAACTTACCGCTGAAGATGGCGCTGCATTGAAAACAAGACTTTTATTTGACAATGTAGATAAAGTCGCAAATTAGGTCCTGCGAAAAAAGAAGCCCAATCAAGTTTTTTCAAGACACCCAAATGAACTCTGTTATCACTGACTCTGATCATGTACATCAAGTTCGCTTCCTTGAGTGAGCTGTTTTGCAGAACGTGCAGATTTGGTGTACATGAGTCATTCGATTTGAAATCATTGTTCAACAAAGTTATAATTCATTCATTATAATTGATGTGTTGTCGCAAAAGGTTGTGAATTTTAACGCTTCATGTGAGCTATTTTTCAAGTTTTTCGAGCCAGTTTCTGCGTTTGAAGAGGGAAATGATCGATCTCAAAGCGTCATTCAAACTCCCACGTGGCCAATCCCGACAAGCATGCTTGTTAACTTGTTTTTAGATTGCGTTATATAATTTCAATTGCAATCATTCAAACTGACATTCAAAGCCATTGATGTCTATAATCAGAGGTATCAACGTTTTTATCTTGTATTACTACAGATACCAACATTCAAGGTCAGTGATATCTACATAAAAATATAGAAATTTCAATTCATTGATATCTACAACAATCAAAGACAATAACATTCACATTTATTGATAAATACAATTAAAGATATCCACAAAGTAAGAAATAATTTAAATTTTTTTGACATGTAAACGTCAAATGTATATGACATACAGACATTACGACTCTGCTGAGTGAACATTTAGGCTGGGGGCGGGAAGTTTCACCTATGTAAGATTCTCCACATTCATTGTCAGAATGTGGTAAACTACTCCAGCAGGGTCTTCTTTATTGGATGAAGGGGGCATGCTATTGACTCGAAGATAGTTTTGGATTGATCTGTCTATCTAGAAGAGAACGTCTATGTTGACGTGCTTCCCGCTCCCTACTGATTGTCTCCAGGCTGCTGACCTTACTTGCAACAAGAACGAACCCATGTTTAAGACGTGTATATTAACGAGCAGTGTCTATGAATGTTCATTACTGGCCTCTGTAAAATACGCAAGTGCAATATTAATATCGCGATACTAAACCAGTTTATTACTACATACTGCACGTATAACTTCAATATAACTCCACAACACACAGTCATGCTCAAAGGGCTCCCTGAGCACCAATATAACTATAAACAAAGAAGCTGGCAGAAAGTTATTTGTCTCTAAGGAAAAGGTGGGTCTTGAAGCGTGTTTTGAAAGAAGTGAAAGATGGAGATGATATTAAGTCTGTAGGCAGGGAGTTCCAAAGAGAGGGAGCAGCAAATAAAAATTTATGATCTTGCTCCAAAGTATTTCAAATCATAACTGGGAATCGTTAAAAACAGGTGTTGTGAAGATCGTAGTGTTCTTTCAGGGACATAGTGTGATATAAGTTCTTGAAGATAAGAGGGTCCTGCTTTGTTAAAAGACTGATAAGTAAGACAGAGAATTCTAACATTAATTCTTTCCCGTATGCGAAGCCAGTGCAAAGAGTCTAAGATCGGGGAGATGTGGGAGCGAGTACTGGTAAGGGTGATCATTCTTGCAGCCTCGTTTTGCAGTTTTTGAAGCCTATCAAGTTGTGATGAACTGATGCCGAAGAGTAAGCTGTTGCAGTAGTCGTCCGAACAAGCTTAAGGGTTGCTGTAGCATTTTTGGTTAGAAGCTTGCGGATACTGTCAATATTTCTGAGATAATAGTGACATGTGCATATCAGATTATTGATTTGCTTTTCCATACTGAGCTGTGGATCCAAAAAGACACCAAGATTTTCAGGAAAAGTGAGAAGGATATGGTGGATTGTCTGACAGAGATAACTGACATGATGACTTTCTTCTGTCTTGCAGGAATGGAGATAATCATGACATGCCTCTAGATTCTTTTTGCACTGGAGTTGACTTTCTATTGATGATTGAAAACAGTCTGCAAGTCGCGAGTAGATATCAATTTTCCAAGGGGCTGTGTGTAGAGAGAAAAAAAGAATAGGTCCTAGGACCGATCCCTAGGGTACTCCATATGTGATAGTATGACGTGTTGAGCCAGATGCTCCTATGACAACCGACTGAGTCCTGTCCGAGAGATAAGATGTTATCCAGTCTAGAACGGTACCATTCAAACCATATTATTTCATCAAACGCTTCAATAGGTTAGATTGATCAATTGTGTCGAAGGCTGCGGAAAGAGTACAAGTACAGCAGAAGTTCCATTGTCAACAGAAGATCTGATGGAACTGAGCACACAGTTGAGAGCAGTTTCCGTACTGTGAGCAGGTCTGTAAGCTGATTGATGACTGCCCATTAACTCGTACTTGAGAAGATGGTTACAAAGCTATTGTTTGACTATTTTTCCAATATTTTAGATAAAAGCAGCAAATTGGAAACAGGCCAGGACGATAGTTTTTAAATAATTCTGGATCAAGTGAAGGTTTCCTGATAAGAGTTTTACTACAGCATGCTTAAAGAATGATGGGACAGGCCCAGACGATAAACTCATGTAAATGGTTTATGGTGTCAAAAATACAAATAAGAAATTTTGTAGGACAATGATCCAATTTGCAGGAAGTGGCCCTGGGTTGCATAGTCTCAGAAAAATGATTTTCAGCACAATTTTAACATTTATACATAGTTAAAAATCTCAAAAGTTTTAGTTATGAATTTTCCGCCATTACATACAATATGAATTGCAATACACTCATACAGAGCAGCATCATTCTGTACATTTACAAAACGCAGGTTTCAAATCTCCGCAAACTCTTCTGTAATTTAAATTAGATTTGCTCTATCATTGACTTACCTCTTAAACTCATTTCAGTCGATTGCCAAACTGACAAAAATGGTTCTATAAAGAAAGACTAGGACCATTGTATCTACTTAAAAGACAAGCACTTGCACTGAGTGAGTACAGGAATCGTTGTTAGACATCGGGAACAAGGACTAGCAGAGGCATCCCCTGGAGGACCCACGGTTGGCATTGTCTTCCTGAACGTGCATCCTTGGAGTCACAAGTCATCCATGGCGCATTTTATAAATGTGAGACTTACGGATAGCAATTTGCCCCTCTGTGCCTTTTTACGCGTCATTTAACATGAAATATTTCTTAGAAACTACGGGTGGATAGAGAGGTAAGAAAAATAATTTGTTTATGTAATAAGTTAAATTATACCGTTCGGTAAACATTTAAAAAATAATTACAGGCGTACGATAGATAAATCTTTTGAACAAATGATAAGAAGAGATACATACGAAATTTAAGTGATGATATTTTATTGCACAGTTCGTATCCTCAACAAATCATTGGACATTTCCTGTGACGTAATTCTGTGTACATTATTCTCTATATGCATGTTCCCGCTTTAGACAAAGCATCCACAGCGACACTCGTCAGAGAAGGCAGCTTGCTGTAGGCCCTTACATCGAACACTGACTCGGAGAAAGTTGAAGAACCAATCTTGGCACCCAACATTCGTGCAATAGCCTCATCAGATGTAACCCTGCCAATTCTGACCAATACCAGTCGAAACCCTGCAAACACTGCCCTACGCACTTCATTTCTAGACTGCTCAATGTCCGAAATTTCGCTGTTGATGAACAGCAGACCGGTAGACTTGACAAAACGGGAGTTTCGTGTTATTTGGTAGCGCATCTTCTTGATCAAAGGGGCATAACTCTTTGAACGTTCTCTTCGTGATGATTCAGTACATTCAGTCATGAGCTGTGACGTTTTCAGCTTGCCAGGCCTAGACGTGAGCGAGTCCGTGATCTCCGAGAGGAAGGCCAGCACGTTCTTGACGTTGCGATTGCTGACTCCGTTAGTGTCCACTCCCACTATGAGACTAAGCGTGCAGTCACTCGCATCTGAAACACGTACCGGACCAGGCAGCTTATTATAGGACAGGGACAATTCTGTATGGAATCATTTAATATCTTTTAGGATAAAAGATCGTTGAATTGTAGTGTATTGACCGGTAAATCGCAAATACTTAAAGGCATATTATTCAACCCCCTCTCCTAAATAAGATTTTTTTGGTATTTAAAATCTCCATGAAGGTGACGTAACACTTGTTCTTCGTTTACGATAGCCTTGTATTTAGACTTCTCGAAACAAAATCTGATGACTGAAAAAAGTAGCACATCTTTGCAACACTGCGGTGACAATTGTTATTTTAATAATCTTTGCATTTCAATGTACATTAAAAGTTTATCTGGCCGTTTTGATTACATCTGAAAGTCGTCCGGATAACGAGTCGGCCGGTTATCTGAATGACGAATAACGTATATGACTGGTACATATAAATAATAAATAATAAAAATAATAATTAAGCACTAAGTAACACTCTCAGATAGATATTTGAATTCATTTGATCAAAAACATAATTGACAACAATTGACATAGTTGACATTACAACACAACACGAACATGTAATAAAATAGAAAACTCATCCGGAATGCGAGGTTTCCGGATATACGAGGTCTTGATACAAGGGGTTCCACTGTGTCTTATACATCCAATAATGGATGTCTTTCCGAGAAATAAGACGTTGCATCAACCCATGATTGCATGCCTATAAACATGTATTAAATTTTATTTGGGATTTGTGCACTTGTTCAATATTTTATAATACTAACACATGTACACATTTTGAAACTGCTTTCTTATTTTAGAAAGGAGGGCATTTTATGAAAAAAAGTTTCTCCATTCATGAAGGCTTCAATCTATTCCAACAGGTGCGCAGTTTTAATCTTAATCTTATCTTTTTATTTCCGTTATTACGGATTTGAATTAGATATGAATGTACCGATATTCAATGTTACAGTGTACTTTGTTTTATACAAAAGTGTTTGACAAATACAATACAATGACTCATTTTTCATTTTTTTGTAAAAACAAAATTAACTGAAGGCGAAATTGTGAGCAAAAGTCTACATCACTTATAGACGTAATATCTGATTTAGAACTTTCTAATTAGGAAGCCTCAATACTGACGAGTCAATTTAAACATAAAGCAATATTACATGTATTGATTTTGAAGAAGCATTCGTAAAAGGTAACAAGTGTGGTCACTTTCTTAATGAAAGACGCTGTCCAAGAAATCAAGGGAACATCCTAATGATACAGTTGATGATGCAATCATTGGTTGTAAGTCAAACATTAAAACGTTCTTATTTATACATTCCTTAGAACAAAGAACTATTTAGAATATTTTGAATCCAATATTTTCAGGTATTTTGTATCGCATAAGATCGCAAAAAAATATAAGAAAACACTTGTTTTATTGTGTAGAAACAACTCTGTTTGTGCTGTCACCTTAGATTTGAATGTCCCAAATATTATCAAAAGTAGGTAGTAAACAACTCACCAATTTGTTGGTCTGCGACAACACTTGGTGGTGGTGTTGGCTCCACGTATTTCACTGAAAACACATTGTGATTAAAAACATCATACATCGTCATTGTTTGACATTTTACACATTGCAAACATTTTAGTGAGAAATAATGAAATTTGTAGGTGTTCTCACTAGGGGCACATTGTGCATCGCCAAATGCATGTGCATTACCATCTTTTCGATGCGATTGAGAGCAAAACCTTGCAATGCACGTGCTTAGATCATGCTATCTACGTTATCCACGTACGTTCCATGATTAACCCATCTCAAAGGAAACCTATTTTTCTTACTGACAAAATACCCGTCAGTCCGCCGTGGCCCAGGGGATAAAAGAGCTGAGTTAACAATCCGAGACTTCAATAAAACAAACTACGCCCTCGAGTTTCGAAGCTCTCCTAATGCTAAGATAGTCATAAGCCAATGTTAATGAATGGTACTAACGACTAGCTTAGTGCTAAGAGAGCTTCGAAAATCTAGACCAAGCTGTCTTCTTGGATTTCTCCAAAGCTTTCGATGATTTTATGGCATAACACAAAATCCGTAAACTTAATGGCTCTATGATTAATTACATCCAGAACTTTATTCATAACATGCAAATGAATGTCGAACAGAGTTCGAAAAATCCCCCCTGGAAAATGGCGCCTCATAAGGCAGCATTCTAGATCCCACACTCTTTAGCATCGTGGTCCTATGAGTAAATACTTCTGAATTCGGGTCCGTTGTATGTTCAAATAAAACAAAAATGCACTTTATCTCTGCCCAAAACCAATAAGTTATTTTACAAAACCAAACTTTGGCTGAAAGCCTCGCAAAATACACATTATAGTCACGTGGCACAACAATACGCAAAGTGTACAGCAGAAAAAAACCCAAAACCATCCTGCAAAAACTCCTCTCTAATTACAAAATATACATATTAATCACAAAAATTTAATGAGGGCACAGCGAATTAATCTATTCGCATCCACGAAAACGCTATTTCCCATACAGCACCTTCTCAGAACCAATCTCACACATACAATGAACACACTGCTCACACAACTTTGACACATTAACACAACACAAAAACACAACCTAGACCCAACCACAAACAACACACACTCAACCCCTCAAATAAACGAAAATAAAAAGATATAAGATACATTAATCTTAAATGCCAGAAAACCCATCAAACTTTATCTTAACTGTACCCACTAATACCACTCAAAACACCTTTTCCCCTTCAGTAACCGAATATATCGAAAATTTGAAAATCCCAAAAGTCAACGGATGTCTACGGCTTCAGATTTTTCGAAATCAGCCTCGCTGGAAGCGCTTGTAAAATCTCCAAATCAAAGCAACATCATCGAAGGGTTGCATGTTAGCATCTTGACTCACGTAATTGAAAAAAGTTTAACAAAGTAAATTTTAATATTTGACACGTTTTAGATTTGTTATTCTTGAAGCATATTGATAAAACTCAATACATTTTATCATCAAAACTGACCTTGACACGTTTTTACTGCCAGCTTCCGTTTTATCATCTCCAAGGCAGAATAGTCTCCGATCTTCAACAAATACTCGGAACCACTGGCAAGGGCAGATAACTCGGTCTCATCCACGCCAGCACCAATGCCGATCACAAATATAGTTATCCCTTCCGCATGCGCAAGGTTCGCTTCCTGTATTGTCTTGGCACGGTCATAGGACTGTCCATCTGTCAAGATGATGGCAATTTTAGGGACTTTAAGTCTCGAGTTATTACGAAACTCCTCCCTAATGTGCTCCAAGGCCTTCCCTGTTCTCGTTCCTCCAACTTTATACGGTATCTCTTCTATAGCTTTCTCTACAGCTAGCTTACCGCTGAAGTCGGCGAGACCAAACATAGGGTAGACTTCAGAGCTGAAGAGGACTACACCTACTCGTGTCCTGTCCTGGTCGATGTCGAAGATGTCCACAACATCCTTAGTGAACATGATCTGTTTCCGGAAGTCATCTTTACCAATGCTCGCGGAGGAATCGAGGACGAATATAACATCCGCTGGTTTCCCTCCGCATTCTGAGTGAACAAGAAACAGGTCGTTATAAAATTGTCTATCAAAAGTCTTTTAATCGCATTTATAATACATATCTATGTCCCTAATTGCCCCTATATCTAAGATATTGTCGTAACAACTTTACCTACTATAGATACTCTATGCTCCACCACCTCTACATATAATTTTAGTAGCAGTATCACGTTTTATTTTAGATTATCAAAGTGATCCCACGAAAACGAAAGTATGTGTTTCCAATTGCGCAACAATATTTTTAATCAAAAGAAAAAGTTTTATAACGAGCGTACGATAATCGGTTAAGCTATTCGAATCTATTTCCCTACCTCAAATGATTAAAAGGTGTTAACAGAAAAATGACCGCCAGTCGTTTACGACTACATGTAATGGGATTGAGTAATGAGATATTTAGACAAACGGAAGGTGAAACATTCAATTACGTTTAATGGGGTGAATATGCAGAGATAAATTGTTCTAAAACGTGATACTGCCCCTTTTGAATATTTAGCTAACTTAACTTATTATTCTTTCAACTCAATCAAGATTTTCCGACATATTTATTTAGACATAATTCTTTATCAGCACCAACTGAATTGATGCCAAGGCTTTAGATTTCTTATTCAAAGCATATATATATATTATATATATATGTTCTTTGCTCTAACAATCTGTACATGAAACATTCACAACAAACAAGCATTACCTTTTTGGGCGCTTGATAAACTCTGAAACAAATGACATATAGAATTTTAAACATTGTTTGGGTAGAAATTATCTTTTAATTCTTTATATTGGGGTTATATTTAGGGAATCGTTTCTTTGCTATTAAACAACATACATTGACTAAATCGGATAGTCGAAAAATATCAACGAAATTAACTTCTCACTATTTTAGGGGTAACGAACGCATTTTTGGAAACAGAATCGAACACTTTGCAAAAAGAGAGATATGACTACTCAGTACTTACGAAGTGAATGGTAACCCAGATGATAAGATTAGACAGCTGCATTGTTGGCAATGTTTGCTCTCTGCATGTAATAGGACATTGCCCACTCCGTGCTTTATATGGGGTAACTTGGGATAATTCAGGAAATGTGACTCATTTAGATACAGCTGCATCCCATTAGTTTGTTCACTTCCTTATATTTCCGACAGACAGAAATACATACACGTAGTACATATAGTTCTTATGTTTAGACGCCTTGTAGACAGCTTTCAGTACATTTGGTACAGAGTACAGAGAGGTAAATGGCCGAGTAACTATCCGTTCCTTAAAATATAATGGAGGCAAGGCCAAAAGGCCCGAGGACCATTATTTTTAAGGAATGTCGATTTTTTAGGTCATTAACCTATTTAAATTCAACTCTAATTAATGCTTTTTAATTAATTCACTTTAAGTAAAACAATAGTTTAAGTGTTCGAAAAGTTGATGTGAAATGCAACTCTTCAAAACTGAATAATGGAGAATGAGAACAATAGCATGACGCCACAAGTGTATTTTAACATAGGTTTGTCTATGCAAACAAGTGTATTTTAACATAGGTTTGTCTATGCAAACAAGTGTATTTTAACATAGGTTTGTCTATGCAAACAAGTGTATTTTAACATAGGTTTGTCTATGCAAACAAGTATATTTTAACATAGGTTTGTCTATGCAAACAAGTGTATTTTAACATAGGTTTGTCTATGCAAACAAGTGTATTTTAACATAGGTTTGTCTATGCAAACAAGTGTATTTTAACATAGGTTTGTCTATGCAAACAAGTGTATTTTAACATAGAACTCATTCCCCGTTTCCGTAGTGCAATTCCCTGGTATTTTGAATGAAAAATAGCAGTCTTTACATGTATCTTAGACATATTTTTCACATACACTGCGTCACGATAGCCTGAGTATTAATGATAGATATGGCTACTATTTCTATGTTGTTTAGTTGTCTATGAATTTCAGATTCTTTAGAGGGAAAATAATTTTTTAAGATTTGACCTGATGCCTGGACCAGTTCGACTCGCTTACTTTACCATGTTTACATATATTTGTAAAGAATGATACTAGACTACGTTGTTACTCATTGAATTATCCCTCCTGTACACACGAACTGGTTAGCCTTGTTTCCTAGCGGCACAAGTAGACAAACTTTAGGGATGCAGCTCTAAAGAAAGCGTAGCGGAATTATGTTACCAATAATACTTTATTCAATTACTGCAATGCTTCTCACATGCAACATATAAAAATTACGATAAACGCCATTGGGTAATTAGGTAAGTATATAATTAGGTGTAGATTAATCAGTCAAACATTCATTGCAGCACGCAATAGTTTCCAATAAAGAGCTTTCTTCACTGTACGGAACAGTTAACGTTGAACTATGGGTGCCACTGTGTATAACGGCTTGATAGAACTGAATGTTTTTGTACATGCGATGTTTAGGGCGTTGTTATGGGCAGCTGTGCTGAGAGCATGTCGTGTAAAATGACATGGTAGCACGTATCCCGCTTCAAATTTTGTTTAGGGTACCGCGTGATCCTACAAATGATTTCCTTTCTACTTCTTATGTAATATATTGTATGATGCCTGATGAGCTACAGAGACAATGGTTTTATTTTTCTATTTCAAAGTTTTGCTATAAAATAAAGTTTTATATGATCTTGTACGAAGTTAACTTTTGATCGATATGTAGAAAAGGTTTCAGGGAACATATTTGTCAGATAATTCCTAGCAATAGTTAGTCGCTTCGAAACAAAATCTTAAAACTATTTTCTAAATTAAGTATTGAAAGGGATGTCGTTCGGCAAGTGAAACGTGGGTAAACAAAACGTTCGTAGAACAAGCATGATTACACAATAAACTCTTTTCAAATTATCTATACATCTTGTAAGCAATATTTTGCTAAGGTAATGGAAGCTAATGACAAAGATATTTCGAGATGTCACATCCTAAAGCGCATAAGGGAAAATGAATGATGTTGAAAAGCGTGCAGTCATCATGTATTTGTTCAAGAAAAGAAAATCTGCACAGAAAATGCATGATGACATGGTCGATACATTGGGGGAAGACTCTTTTTCCTTCTCCACAGTTGCCAACTGAATTGCTGAACTTAAACGCGGCCGGCAGATTGTTGAAAATGATGCCAAGTACCTCCACCAGTGTTGTTCAAGTTGATGTTGTTCAAGACATGGTGCCTTCAGACAGACGCGTGACCAATCAACATATAGCTGATACACTAGTCGTTATTTTTGGGCCGGTATACACGATACTGACAGATGTTCTTCACATGAGCAAACTCTCTGCAAGATGGGTGCAAGGATGTTAACTGGTGACCAGAAACAGAAAGGCCAAAACCAAAAACCAAAGCATGCCAATTTCCCAACTCCAAAAAAATAAAAAAATTTCAGCCTGTTGGAAAGATAATGGGCTCAGTGATTTTGGGATAGCCAGGGTATAATCATGATATTTTACTTTGAGAAGAGCCAAAGTATCAACAGGGCATATTATGCTTATGAGTTGAGGCAATTAAGGGCAGCCAGCGCAGGAGTGCTGCTCTTTCAGGGCGATGCTCCCGTCTACACATCATGTGTGACTAACATTGACGCTACCAAATGTAGTTTTGAAATTCTTCCACATCCACCATAATCCCAAGATTTGGCACTAGTAGACTTCTCTATCTCTTCCCCAATGTCAAGAACCACTTCCATCTTGTTTTTGCTGATAACAGCCTGATTGCTGCCGTGGAGGGATTTCTTGAGGCCCAGGTCCGTAGTTCCACTAGAATATCATAATGAAGCTGGGACATCGCTGGTCCAAATGTATTGATGTCAGTTGAAACTGTGTTGAAAAATAAAATGCAAAATGTGATACTTTGATTTGTATAGTTTTCGAGATATCCAAGTTAAAAGTTATCTATAATCTTCTCCCAACAGCATTTACTTGAGTCATTTCTTCCCTTGAAACCGCTGTTACAATAGAGCACTTTCCAGGCCAGAAATACCCAATCTTGATTGGTTGCAATTGTAAGTTGTGCAATAGGTGACCATCTCCAAACGTGAGCATTTGAACTGACCCTGTAATATCTCAGAAGACCGTGATGCACTCATATTTCTTGCAAGAGTCGAATCACTACATTACGCTACGATAGCATTACAGTATTTAATTGGATTTTTGAAAAGAACGATGTCCTCTGTTTTTTTTGGGAAAGAATTGCAAAGAATTGAAAGAACCGCAAAATATCGCCTTCCTGAAACTTTGATTACTGGATAGGCAGTGACAGGGAAGCCTTGTGGAATAAAGAATTGTAAATCCTAAACATTCACAAAAATCGGTCAAACTGTTTTTTTCGCAGAACGGTCGGATACACATAATAAGAAGGAAGAATCCGGATAACAGGAAAAATCTTCTTGACTCTCGTGACCTCAATACAGTTCAATATTACTAATATGTCTTACTCGTTATTGAAGGGGACAATATTGATGGTAGGTATGATCCGGTGTAAACTTTAGTCTATGAATTTTAAAATAAAGATGTATTAAAGTTTAAATACCTTCTTACATAATATTTCATTTCGCTCGTCTGTCAAATCTAGACCTGCTGAATGAGGCTCCTTCGTGATACACAGATTTTATATATCGAATGAAATCTAGACTCGCTGAATGAGGCTCTTACGTTATACATAGATTTTATATATCGAATGAAATCTAGACTTGCTGAATGAGGCTCCTACGTTATACACAGATTTTATATATCGAATGAAATCTAGACTTGCTGAATGAGGCTCCTACGTTATACACAGATTTTATATATCGAATGAAATCTAGACTCGCTGAATGAGGCTCCTACGTTATACACAGATTTTATATATCGAATGAAATCTAGACTCGCTGAATGAGGCTCCTACGTTATACACAGAATGTATATATCGAATGAAATCTAGACTTGCTGAATGAGGCTCCTACGTTATACACAGATTTTATATATCGAATGAAATCTAGACTTGCTGAATGAGGCTCCTACGTTATACACAGATTTTATGTATCGAATGAAATCTAGACTTGCTGAATGAGGCTCCTACGTTATACACAGAATGTATATATCGAATGAAATCTAGACTTGCTGAATGAGTCTCCTTCGTGAGACACAGATTTTATATATCGAATGAAATCTAGACTTGCTGAATGAGGCTCCTACGTTATACATAGATTGTATATATCGAATGAAATCTAGACTTGCTGAATGAGGCTTTTACGTTATACACAGATTTTATATATCGAATGAAATATAGACTTGCTGAATGAAGGCCTAGACTGTATCAAATGCTCCTACCATATAAATAGATTTTATACATAGATTTTTGTATTGTGTCAAATCTAGACTCGGTGAATAAGGGCCTAGGCTGGATAAAAGGCTTATATTTTATACGTCGTCATGAAGCAGGAATACGAAAAACTCAATGTGCAAATATTTCCTACGTTTTATACAATAGACAGGACGCCCGTTCCACAACATCCTTTAATGTCAGAGTTTTTCATCGGAAATCTATATTTGCATAAAATCAAATAATGATATTATGCATTGACAAGATTAATTCAAACAGAACAAAATATCAGTGATTACAAGAGATGTTCAAGTTCAACATAAGTTGATGACGCGGATAGCTTACTTCAGTTTAATTCTATTCAACACCGTATACTGCACAGAATACAGCTAGGATCGTTCGGTTCGTGAAATATTTTCATACTTTTTATTTACATTAAAAACAAATTCTGACGATAGCCATTTTGTTGTCAAAAGATAGATAAATTAAGTTTTTATATAGATCATGATAAGAATTATTAGTTACATGTAGGCCACACTTTGAAGGCATGAAAGTTGTTGGGGCTTTGAAATAATGCATATGTTATGTTATAGTTACGACAGAGGTCACAGCCTTGATGCGATATAATGACTGTAAACGTTCATCTATTGACTAAGAAACTGCAGCATTTGAATAGACGCGGTTCAACTGCATGATCATCTTCCCACGCATGGACTATTCTAATGCCAGTCCAAATGATGTGCTGAGATAGGCCCTATCGCATTCCCCGACCTGTATTTGTCGCCAGGTTTGCTGCGACTGATCGCGATAGTCCAGTGGGAAATCATAAGAGAATTGCAATTTTTCGCCGACGAGGGCGCTGCACTCAAAACACGAATTTAGACCGGTTGGCAGTAAGGTTTAAATATAGCCAGTGATAAAGACTGGTGATAATTAAGGCCAGGCGGGGGGAGAGGGTAGGTGTTACGTGTCCTTACTCTATCAAATGAATAGCGATGAGGCACATCTTTATATAAACATCAAAGTTCACATACAGAATATTTTACCGCGTTAATCATGCTGCTCACTAATGATAGAAATATGAACATACAGACATAAAAAATCGCTGTTATCTTTTAAGGTATTTCAAAACAAGGATCAAATATAAAAGGTCGTGAAGATGAAGGTGAAGGTTGATGGTGTGGGGAGTTTTGTCCTTGAAATGTCAGTGTTATCGGAGAAGAACATCAAAATGAAAACAACGTCCTGTTTTTGTTCAACTTTAGTAAAGCTTGCAGTGGTAGAACAGCAATTGGCTTGATAAGTGTTTCTATATAGGAATATGGTTGCTGTCAGAAAGCATCCTCCGTATTTGATTGGTTCAATCAAGTAAGAAAAATAGTACCGAATCATACCGGCGCAAGTAAGGATACTTCAGAAACATTATATGGCAAAACTTTAACTCTTAGCCAGGGTCTCATATTTTAGAACTTCTACAACTATAATCTATGTAGTCTGATAGTATACACACAGGACCTCTATTATTGATAGGAAAAAATGGTTTCATATAGAGCCGAAAAGGCTATAACGCATTCCAACACTGTAAACGGTGTAATTCTTAGCTACTAATAAGACACGATGTCTGTACTCAAGTACCTGGGCGCACCACTGGTCCCCTTGTACTGACGAGGAGTCCGCAATTGCCTCCGCGTCAATATCTCTCACCTGTCATTCCCGATTGATTGATTGTTTGAGAGAGTACAGTAGGCAGTTGTCAGGCTTTGACGTCATTTCTCACCTGGAAATATACATGTCCGAGTGATAAAGAGACAGATGTCGATACGTAACATAAATAATAGTTCCTTGAAGTACCTCTAATATGACTAGAAGGCAAACACGACACAACTCGTAGAACGATTGTGATATATAACACTTATATAACAGTTACTACAAAGAGATACATGGTCATTGATTTCGATATAGCCATGGATGTTTAACTGAAGACTTTAACGCGTTAACATTATGTAAAGCTAGTTTTATCTATCTTAGAATGTTTAATATGCTTAACTGTACCAACTGCACATATATGAATTTAGGGCACCTTGTTTCAAGGTCAATTTTATCTTTATTGTCAAATAATAAAGTGTTTACTGATTTCCCTTCAATATTTATTAATAATGATATAATTTTTCATTAGTCTTTATAATGTATAGCTTATTGTTTACTGATATGGTCATATGATGCACAGTCCATTATTAACTCGTACAGATTCGTAAGGTTTCTTGTTTTCCTTCTCCTAAACGAACAAATGAACAGATTAAAGATGTTTCATATACCACATATACACGATTTCAGATTTTATTTTTTCACAATGTAATTATAAATAAGCACATTTTCAGCAAAATTTTAACAAAACTAAAAAATGTGAACATTGGTTTACTTGTTTACAAAATATATTTTGAAATGGAAATTCTATGAGAAAATGAAATAAAACCAGATTTTTCATTTGAGACAATGGTAATTCACAACTCAACGCCAAATATGTTCGTGTGGAAATATGAAAATGACGTTTAAGTATGTCATAGGAACACAATGCTTATTTATCTCCTTAAACATCATAAGTTTTGACAGAAAGATGATTTAATGAGTCGAACTCAAGTGAACACCTATTTACATGATATTTGCACTTATTTTGAAATAATGTAAACAAAGTTTTGTCCAGCAGCTGTACAGTTAGATATTTCAGGGGGCGGAATAGCGCAGAGGTTAGCTAGTTCGGCCTCGGATCAAGTGGTCTTCGGTTCGAAGTCCGCCAGGGCCTCCTTTCACAAAGCCCTAAGGGGATCTTAAGTCCTTAAGATAACCTTAGTGCAATGTTAAAGTATGGGAGTTAAGGTTAACCTTAGCTAAGGTTGCTTTGTGAAAGCAGGCCCAGGGGCTCGGCAACTTTGTCTGTATTAGAGAACTGTTCTACAAGCAGTAAAATTTGGGTGCAATGCTACACTGAATTCTAGCGCAGTACCACCCATAGTTCGATGTTTCAGCCGATGCTCGCAAGTTTCACAGCAATGAATAACCACATTTGTTTTGCGGGTTCTCTCCCTGTAATGATACTAGCAGCCACGACATAAAAGAAGTACTGTTGAAACCGGCGATAACCCCAATTCACCCCACATCAATATTTTAGCACGATAGGGATCATTATATAAACTAAAGAAAACGTATTGGAAATCGGGGTAGACTTTAACCCATTACGTTGAGTATAAATAAGAAACCATATTGGCAGTAACCCTGAGGTGTTAAAGCACTTTTCGAATTTTGGCTAATATTAACATTAAAACAGGTGGTAGAATCTCAATATACATGCATATGAATTAATTATCTTTTTTTAAGAAAAAGGTTGAACATTCTAAAGCATGACGTTTGCATGGCAATATTTGTCCAACCATACCATTTTCTATAAATTTATGTTTTTGATAATTGATTCATCAATTCACAAAGAGTTTGACGTTTGACGTTTTGAGACCATACATTACCATGATAATGTTACTCTCACATCAGTGTGATAATCATAAATATTGTCATATCATACGCAATTCAATGTGAAAGGAGATTTTATACTGAGATTAAGGTATTCATGTCGAGTGTGGTGGTATTGATAATTATGAGGCTTATTGTCTGCAACCTTACTGGTTTGTTGTTTTCGTATCTGATTTTGTTCTCACTTATTTCTTTCATACATTACTTGTTTGACAGCTCCGATACTTTCGCTGAATAAATACATCAACAACAACAACAACAACAACAGCAATAATGATAAAATAATAATAAATAGAATATACATTAAAACAGTTCAGAATTATTTGCCTTGTATAGTTTATTATTCATCGTAACATTGTATTTTCAAGGAATCATTAATTAATCAAATTGCTTTAAAAATTGGCGTTAATTATATGTAAAAGAAAATTAAGACAGTTCATGACACTTATTTCGAAATGGGTATAAATAATTTAAAGCGAACTGACGCACCATATTACAATAATTTAAGCTCATAAAACCACAAGGGTTCTGTGTTGTCTGGGTTAAGTATACAAACTTGTTTAGAAAGTCAACTGAAATGAAGTAGAGACAAATGACATACATTATAGATGATTTAAGTGAGGGACGGTGCAAGAACGGACGACGGCAAAGCGGTCACACGTCGTTAGTTGCGAGGTGTTGAACAATGATGATACAGCTGAGGACATTATGTATATATTTATGTATTGTTGCCTAAGGGCACATTGCAATGATTGCTCTGTGTCAAAACTGCTGCTTAACCCTGCTGGACAATAATAGGCCTTGACACTTGCAAGCGGCCAGACAGACACGGCAGTGGACTAAGGGCAGTGATGACCGTTGAATAATTAGTGAACGTAATAAGGTAAGTTGGAAGATCATATTTGTTATTTGTAGTTAAATCGATAAACTATTGATCTTTATGATCAAGTTACAAACGGGTAGGATGAAACCTCTATTAGTATTTGCTTCTGTCTATGCCTAGGAACACGCCGGTACATGCCAAGACGGTTTAGTACGCCTACTGGTAAGCACATGCCCTCTAAGCTATATCTACATTTGGAGACTTTTGCGATCGGTTAAGAACTTAAATCGATATATAAAATATGTAGGTATAACATGGTTACGAACATATTGGAAGTAATTGTTATAACCCAACCGGTAAAATTACTGTATTATATTGTCAATAAAATTACTTTCCTTTTGATAAATATCTATCTGTTATAAATAAGCTTATGATATTTTTAAAACAAAATATGCTTAAAATCATATGCATAGTAATGAAATGAAGATATAAAAACTTCAGCTTGAGTTTTCTTTCATTTCAAACTATTGAAAATGTTATAATCGCTATATGATTAATGTCCAAATCTGGTACGTTAAAGTCGCCGAAACTGTTTATCTACATGTGTTAATGTTTTAAAATTTACCATCTTGCAGTTGTCAAACTCTGCCAGGTTTGTTGATTAATGAGGTTTTCATTCTTTGATTCTTTTAAAGTTGATAAATGATAGAGTTTTTGGGACTGAATTAAACATCTTTAAATAATAAAGGAGTTACTTGAAGAATGTCTCAATTACTTGATAGACAAAATCCTACAATGAAGAAAATATCAGAAATAGTTAATGCAACCAAGGTTTTAAGAAATGCCTAGAAACCTATTTTCCTGATTGAAGAGTCTCCGCGTCTGTCATCATGATGTATAGCTTCAAATATGATGATCGTGACGAGATCAAGAGGTAATTCTTCCTGATCTACTAGTAAAGTAGTGGGTGCGTGCGACAAGAGTGTTGTTTTGAACCGTTACTCTTGAAATGGAGATGTACCAAGGGATAAATAAAATAGCAACAAGATGTAAGTACGTAGTTGGTGAATGCCTTAATATTTCAGAAGTAAGGTGAATTATAAGGTATGCACTTTAACTGACGAATAACCAGACACTTATTTCTCTAGATGTGCGATTGTGAATATTATTTCCTTCAAATATCTATGATAAAGTTATTACAAGTTCTTGAAATCAGTGAGCAGGGGTTAACATTTTCATTGGAAGTGCATCTTGAGAGAACATATTTAAAATAAACTCCTGATGGTTTGTATCAGATAATCATTTCTGGAAACATGAGAGGATTTTATAACTATAACTACATGTATAGACCACATTAGTCGAGGAATTGTAATCGAGCATTTTACTTTCCAGTAACTTACCATAGACATAACTGAATCCTTCTAAAGACATATTTTTACGGAAAACATCTTCATGAAGGTTTGATTATGAGCAATCGTTGTTCTTTTACAAAAACAACATATTCTAATCGTTTATTGTTCCAGGTCTCAAGATGGCTGCGTTTGTCGTTCTAGCACTTTTTGCTGTAATTGGTCAGGGGCTGGTTTCTTCTCAAGTTCCACCTTCTCGTAAGTTCATGGACAGCTAAGAACTTTAAATGCTACATGTATTTTGTGATAAATTATGCTTTAGTGTAGAGAGTAAAAATCACACTTAAAACTCTAGACTGCATCCAAATAATCGCAAACATAAAATTTAATATTAAAATCCCTTTTTTTAATTTCCAGGGGTTTCGAGTAATGGATTCAACAGAAACGTTTATGGTACAAAGCTTCTGTACGCGGACAAGGAAACACACAATTCAGTTTTGCCTCGACAATTAAAAAATGAAAATCCTAGACAACAGCAAAAAGTTTCTACTCAGACAATAGTAAATGGTGGCTCTGGGACCATACGTCCTAAGGGGCCAATAAATGTACAGCAGCGCCAAAGACATCAGACTATTTCAGTAAGAGTAAACCCAAGAGGTACGAGTCAAACTACCATAACCACTGGTACTGGGTTGAAACCAAGACAAGCAACTTTTCAAACAAAAACACAGCAGGCGAACGTGTCTGCTAAACAGACGACTAATCAGAATCGGAGGTACCAAAGTTTACAGCAAACAAGACAATATAGACAACAATCTAACCGCCAACCACAAAGGCAAACACAACGGCCGCAACGAACGAGGCAGGTTCAGCTAAAACAAAGACAACAACATCTCCTTGAGACATCAGGTGGAACGAATAATCACATTTTACGTGAACGAGTAGCTACTCCAGTGATGGTGAAACAAACAAGGCAGCCGGCCTTGTCAAGACCGAGAGAGATGAACAATCCCGTTCCAAACAATCTCGTATCAAACCGTCTTGGCACGACCAACCCACGAATTATCATACGTACGGGAAATAACTTGAGAGACCAATCAAATACCAAAATGAGCTCATCCAATACAGTTTCTGCTAATACAAGACAGGTTTCATTGAACGAGGCAACTCCGGGCAGACAAGGCATGTCACAAAGACGGAGAAATCTGAGAGTTTCTCCAGAAGTCAACAGAGCTGAAAATACGGTCCAAAATCAAGCAGTTGATACATTTCTTACGAGCTTTAAGTCGGTTTTGACAAACGCTGTAAAAGACAAAACTGCAAAGATGATACATGACAGCCCGTCAGGTACTAATCACAACAATGCCCGAAGTCAAATAGCACCTGCGGGCGCACCGAGGTCGAGTTCAAGTTCCAGGATCCGTCAGAGACATTTAAATGCAAATAATGGCAATTTTCAAGGAGAAGTCGGCAGTGAGAGTAGAAATAGGGGCACTGTTGTTCATACTAAAATGCACAACCAAGGTGTAAACCAAGGCGTAATACAAAATCACGCTCCGGAGACACAACAGGTTCAATCAAACTACGATCAAAATGGGTCATTCTATTCAGGACAATCTGGCATCAATAGAAATAAAGTTTCTGGACACAGTACCTTTGTGGAAGCAACTGGTGCTCAAGAGGGAACCTACACTAGTCATGCATCAAGTTCTACTGTCAATACACGCCAGTTTCAAAACCATAAATCAGGAACCATCAAACAAGCACATACTTTGAATCCAGCTGCAACCCAAACTCGATATCAAGCTCGACAATTAGACCCTTTATCACCAAATTCACGATCGCCAGCTGGAGCAGCACACAATGACGCCATATACTCAAATACTTACCTTAGCCAACTTGAACCTCTCCAAGTCGCTGACGCTGCTCCTACTTTTCAAATACATCAGGGAATAAAAGTAGCCAATCAACAGTCAAGTTCTGTTTCCCAGACAAACTATCATCCTTCTACTAAAGGTTCCCTAAATCCAGTAAATGTTGATCCATACCACAACAACGTTGCTGGATCCTCACTAACTTCTGCTTTAGGCACTCCCAGGCATTCAACAAGTGCAAATGTCATACATTTAGCAAATAACGTAGAACCGTACTTTGACCAACCAACTGGTGTTTCAAGTGACACTCACAGTCATCTTGCAAACGAGGCACATTATCAGAATAGACAATCAAGTCTAGTTTCAGAACCAAATAGACAGCCTTCCGTCGCCGAAGTGCTAGGTTCAGGTGTAAATGCTGATGTATATCAAAACCAACAGACATCTCCTCAAAATGAGAGACGTTATCAAAACCAACTACCAATTGATATCTCAAAAGAAAATCAGAAACTTTCTATAGCCAAAGCGCCAGTCCCAGTTGTAAACGTTGATGTATTTCAGCACCAACAGGAATCTCCTCGCGATGGATCTTTCGTTACCCAAACTAAGACCCGAAATCAAGGATCTCTTCAACACCAACAGTCACCTTCTGTGTCACAACAGAATTATAAACCTTCCGTCGCTGATTTACCAAATCGAGTAAATACAGAACCATTTCAAACTCAGCAAACTGGACCCACCTTAGATCGTATTACCTATAACCAAGCCCTAACTGGAAATCAAGGACGTTCTCAAACGAAAAAAGAAAATTTTGTATCACAATCTTACAGAAAACAATCTACCGGCGATACGCCAAGCGCAGTCGTAAACGTTGATCAACATATGAACCAACATGCATCTCCCCAAAGTACACAAATCATCACTGGAACTCAAAGATCTCATCAAAATGATCAGTCAACATCTGAATCACAAGCTTATAATCAACCTTCTAGTGGTTCAGTGAACCAAGTTATCGCTGGTCGACATCAAACCAAGCAAGTTAAGCCCTCTCTAAATTCTGTTTCAAATGCGCATAGTCAAACTGGAAATCAAGGAACATTGCAGAATCAACAACCAACTCCAGTTAATTTTCAGCCATCAATTGCTGCAGACCCAGTCGTTGATGTAGATCCATATCAGCAGTCTCAGTCATCTCAAAACGTTGTTTTACGCACCCAACAGAATGCTGGAAAACCACAGCAGTCAAATCATCAGACTATAACTGCTCCATCTGGAGTACAATCTGGACATAATACAGCGCCAAATCCAGCTGATGCTAATCCTCAAACCACATTCGTTACCATAGGAACCAGCGACTCAAATGATGTTGTCATCAGTCCACAGCCAGCTTCAGGGCATATACAGCATGCAAATAATTACGAAAATGCTTTAGCCCCAGCTTATAATAGTCAAATGCAACATGGCAATACCCAATACACTATTCAATACACAGGAATGCCAAGGCATTTACAGCCAACCTACGGATACAACCCTCCCTACCCATACCAAACCTCACATATGAACAGCATGGGGTACGATGGCTACAATCATGGTTATAGAGGACCTTATGGTGGGATGAGACAAAATCGTGAGTAAACCTCTTCACTGTACTACATAGGACCTTTCATAATAAGAAAAGTATTGACTCAATCCACTTAGATTGAGATTGTGACTTAACTTATGCAGATGTTTCATAAGAGTGAACAATTATTAAGCCTTTACGTTTAACAAATTTTCTATATTTGATGTTTTTCAGCAAACTATTTGGATCCTTATAATCCACCAGCCCCGATTGGAAGCAAAGAATTCATCGCTTGGTTAACTAAACTAGATCAAATGGGTATTGATACGCCGTACGAACTTCCTGACTCCACAGGTAACTGTTATAACCTATTTATTGTATTTCCAAGTTCCGAGGTTTAGAGAAAGGCATGCATGAAAACATGTTTACTTTGAATGTTTAGTTGTATATAAGACGACATGTTCTCAATATTATTGTAGATCCTCCGCCTCCACCAACAACAACACCTGCCCCGACTCCGCCAACAACCACCACCACCACCACCACCACAACCGTTGCACCCACCACAATGAACGCTGCTCCTGCTGCTCCTCTCCCAACTGCTACTCAAGGCCCAGCGCCTACAACCTCCACCGGAGTGGTGGGTCACTATCCTGCTGTTCCGCCCCAACACGCTCCTACTCCCACGGGTAACCTGGGTATGTTGAAGTCAGTGTAACAGGATGTGTGAATGATTCAATCTGTTTTAATTTCTTAAATTCCATCAACGATTTTTGTCTTGCGTTTGCATAGTTCCAATCATTATTTCAAATTTTATATTTAAGTTATCTATTTTCAGGTCCCCAAGATTTAACGATGACTGTGTTGAGTCAATTGCAAGCTGGAGTCAATCTTGAAGCAGCCCTTCAAACTGTTCTTGACACAATGAAAGCTCAGAGGATAGTCACAGCAACAACATCTACAACTACAACAACCACCACGTCTCCTCCAACAACCACGTCAGGTTTCGAGCACTTTCCAGCACATGCCAGATCAGTCCTCACTGGATTGGGGTTGACTTCAGAATCAGTAAAACACATTGTTCCTGGCAGCAGTCTCCATAACACTCTCCTTTCTCTAATCGACACATATGTTGCATCGAAATACTCCAGCCCAGCAGCCTTGAGTCATCATCCTACAGAACCTCCAACCACTACAACTTCCACAACGACTCTTGCTCCATACATCGAGACAACAACAAGGGAAATGGATCCGATAAATTATGTTCCTGAAACTTATTACCACCCAGTTGTAGTACAACCACATCCTTCCATTCCCAAAACAAATGCAGTCCTTGTTCAAGCAACCGGGTTAAAAAGCACAGATTCAGGATCATCTTATCCTTCCAAGGAACAAACTACAATTAATCAAATTACGCGAGCTCATAATCAAGAAATCAATTCTATCAACATTGAAACTCTGCCTGCCTCTACATCGACCTTGTCACATCCAACTTCGAACCAAATCTCACCAATTATGAATTCACCAGTTGAAAGCACAAACGCTCAGAGAGCAAGTCCAGCAAATGTTGTTGATGATACTGCTAATTTGATCCCCCAGGCTAACCCAAGTGTAGATGGAATGTTGATGAATGCAATAGAACGAACAATGTCCTCACAAGGTTCTGGTATGTCGGAAGCCCAATTACTCACAGATGCATTCAATACTGCCGTTCAACATGTCAAAGCCATCGGCATTCCAGTAAACTACGCTCAAGATACAGGTATCCCCCTTGAAACACATGTAGCGTCTTCAGCCACTACAAACCTGAACAATCCACTTATTGCCCCAAACACCTATCCCGGCGACCAACTAGGAGATACCTTAATTCAAGCTTATCCGGATGTAAACACTGTACAAAACCATCAAACGAATCCTTCATTTCACATCGATAGAACTCCTGGGTATCCAGGAACAGGTTCAGCTGGCCTCGATGTTCACTCTGCAACCTCTCCAAGAATGACTGCACCTGAACATCAGCCAGGAGTTCATGTTGCCCCTGGTCAACTGAATCCGCTAGAATACGTTGATACACGTTTGTACATTTCCGCCATATTCAGGAAAATATCAGTATTTATTTAGTTCCATACTAATTGAAGGTAACAATAAGATACATTTACTTAACCTTTTCACCAATAAGGCAGTTTCGGAAACTGTTTAATCATAAAAATGTTACCTAAATTGAAATAGAGATTATAAGAAAACACGTAAAAAAGTAACATGAGCCCAGTAACTAACACAAAGTGTTTATTGAAACATTTGTTTTTCAGAGGCGTCTTCACACCTACCTTTTTCAAGTATAGGGTCACCAGTACCTGGCCAGGACGTCGTCCAGACTGTCACCGTGAACGCTGCTGCACATCCATCATCCCTGACCAGTGGTAGTTCAGTCCATGGTGATTCACCAGCACATCAAACAAATGATATGCAGGCAGTTCAACAACCGAACACAGTAAAGCCAATCCATGGAAATGCACAAAATGCACATGCAGCTTTTGCTCAAGACACTTCGCAAATAGGCTTGCCTCCTCAACAAGCCGAAGTTATGTCTGAAAACACAGCAGGTGGAGCGACTTCCAACGTAAATGTTGCTTCAGTATATCCTACATCTACAACTTTGGGAGGATCAACAGTACCAACACAAGGGTTAATGAAGGATTCCATTCCTCCGGTCATTCATTTTGACGTCGCCGGGACAAACCCACAAAGTCTGATGGACCCATTCCCAACAGACGGTCAAGTTAAGGGTAAGAATCTTTTAACATTTTGATATTCTTCGCGATACGTCTGACTTCGAGGAATGAATGTCACAACTGTCTGTAACACCACATTCATAAGATTCCTCGTGGCTTTTCTCTTCCTCTATCAACCAATAGTTTAACCAAGGTATAAATATGCTTAGACAAATAATACTTGAATCTAACTTCCTATGTTCGACAGAGTCTATCGGTGGAAACATAGAGAAGGAGCTCTGGAGGATATGATGACGTCAGCATGGCGTCACCATAACGTCATCTCCTGTTCTTGGTGGAAGAAGGTTCAGGGGTTTCTCGAGTGAAGAGGATATTATATTCAAACTCTGTGCTTGAGAAGAGAAACTTCAAAACAGGAACTATGAAAGTGGTGTTACAGAAGTTGTAAAATTCTTGATATATGAAAACTTGTAATCGGAACTGAGGTCAAATAATAACCTACACACGTGTATTTCAGTGGACGACCGCACACTTATTAATCCATCTTGAAATAAAGGAAACGGGAATTCAAGGAAACGATTAAAAAGATTTGTTTTGCAATCATTATACCCTTAGTAATATTCGAAGTATAAAGTATCACGATGTAATGTTTACATGTGTTTCTCCTGCTGCCGTATGTAATGATGACGTATACAGTAGTTAACAAAGAGTCCTATTACTGATGAGTAATGATGACGTATACAGTAGTTAACAAAGAGTCCTGTTACTGATGAGTAATGATGACGTATACAGTAGTTAACAAAGAGCAGTAATGATGACGTATACAGTAGTTAACAAAGAGTCCTGTTACTGATGAGGAATGCTGCCGTATACAGTAGTTAACAAAGAGTCCTGTTACTGATGAGTAATGATGACGTATACAGTAGTTAACAAAGAGTCCTGTTACTGATGAGTAATGCTGCCGTATACAGTAGTTAACAAAGAGTCCTGTTACTGATGAGTAATGCTGCCGTATACAGTAGTTAACAAAGAGTCCTGTTACTGATGAGTAATGCTGCCGTATACAGTAGTTAACAAAGAGTCCTGTTACTGATGAGTAATGCTGCCGTATACAGTAGTTAACAAAGAGTCCTGTTACTGATGAGTAATGCTGCCGTATACAGTAGTTAACAAAGAGTCCTGTTACTGATGAGTAATGCTGCCGTATACAGTAGTTAACAAAGAGTCCTGTTACTGATGAGTAATGCTGCCGTATACAGTAGTTAACAAAGAGTCCTGTTACTGATGAGTAATGCTGCCGTATACAGTAGTTAACAAAGAGTCCTGTTACTGATGAGTAATGCTGCCGTATACAGTAGTTAACAAAGAGTCCTGTTACTGATGAGTAATGCTGCCGTATACAGTAGTTAACAAAGAGTCCTGTTACTGATGAGTAATGCTGCCGTATACAGTAGTTAACAAAGAGTCCTGTTACTGATGAGTAATGCTGCCGTATACAGTAGTTAACAAAGAGTCCTGTTACTGATGAGTAATGCTGCCGTATACAGTAGTTAACAAAGAGTCCTGTTACTGATGAGTAATGCTGCCGTATACAGTAGTTAACAAAGAGTCCTGTTACTGATGAGTAATGCTGCCGTATACAGTAGTTAACAAAGAGTCCTGTTACTGATGAGTAATGCTGCCGTATACAGTAGTTAACAAAGAGTCCTGTTACTGATGAGTAATGCTGCCGTATACAGTAGTTAACAAAGAGTCCTGTTACTGATGAGTAATGCTGCCGTATACAGTAGTTAACAAAGAGTCCTGTTACTGATGAGTAATGCTGCCGTATACAGTAGTTAACAAAGAGTCCTGTTACTGATGAGTAATGCTGCCGTATACAGTAGTTAACAAAGAGTCCAGTTACTGATGAGTAATGCTGCCGTATACAGTAGTTAACAAAGAGTCCTGTTACTAATGAGTAATGTTGACGTATACAGTAGTTAACAAAGAGTCCAGTTACTGATGAGTAATGCTGCCGTATACAGTAGTTAACAAAGAGTCCTGTTACTAATGAGTAATGTTCCACATCCTACAATATCTATATGTTGGGCTGTCAAAGCGACTGCGTTCCTATTTAACCTGAAAATATGAACATCACAGTGCGTGATTGCAAAATTTCTTCTCTTTAATGGACACGCTTACTCATTCATGATACGACTAAGATAGAATAGGGATTACGATCAGAAGAGTTAACTTAAACAAATTGCATCTTGAATCAATGTGTAATCTGCTGTCGTAGGAATCTGAATAATTCCTGTTTTACAACGAGCATAGTTTTGTAAAAAAAAGTTCGTCGGCATAAATGCAAAAAAAGGATTATATTTCATGAGTAACACAAGATCCACATCTGAAATAAGAACTTTATTTGTCTGAGAGGGTTATGTCGACTTTTCAGTTCTAAAGTTAACGAGAAAAGGGTAACACAATGAATATACTTGTTTTCAATGATTAGCGATAAACGGCCATATGAATGTAATAAGATCGGAATTCTTCGTCTCATGTGCTTGCATACTAGTTGGGTGATATACTCAACACTAATAAGACATGTTAGTCCGTGTCTGCTGTTTTTAAGTTTCCCAGGCTGTAAATTCTCACAATACTGAACTGACAAGCTTTAAAAAGGTATTTATCTGTATACAAGCGGTATTTCTCGATATAATAACACCAATCTTAATCAGGATAATGGTTAAAGTTAAATATCAAACTAGACCAAAATTGCATGATGGTAAGTTTTACACTATGAAAAATATAAACAAGCAACTAAAACTAAAAGGTCATGTGCATGTAACGAAGTAACTTCTGCTAAGCTATAAAAGAACCCTGGTCTATTTGTCAACTGTCACATTGAGTACCCGAACTGAAAGATAGCGCGACTGATGCCTGTGAGCTTATTCAGTACTTGACGCTGACGCTATGAACACTCACTGCGTGTATTATCTTCGTATAAGTAATTGAGCTACAAATGATAAAGATGAAGGAGTCATGGGGTTGACAATAAACGGTGTGAGAAAAACAAATACTATATCATACAAACGATATTTAAATTTATAATGCATAACAATATCTAATGATTTAGCTAAATAAATATTTTTTTTTAAAAACGTGACCGAAGATTGCCAATTTCTTATACAATTTAAATGATTACACTGGTTAACAGAAAGAATTTGCGATTGTAAATACACACCCAAGGAAACTAACTCAAGGTCACTTAGCATTAATCATTAAACTCATTAGAGTTGTTATACCACCTTAATTAACAGCAAGATCAATGAATAAGATATAACGTTATAAAGAACCGTGTGCCAATTAGCAAAAGTCATTTTCAAAGAAAAACATCCATAAGCAAGAATATTATATCGTGACAGGCAATTTGGTGAGAGACACGCAATACATCACTGGAATAACATCCTTGTCAGGGCTGACACGAACCCATCATTTCCTGAGACATATCCTCATTGTTGATAATCTTTTGTGCTTCTATAGCAAAATGTCCTAATCCTTAGAGTCAGTTTCAATATCTTGCATGATTCAACAAAACAGACCCCAGAATCGATTCTGGAATTGAAAATAGTTTACGAGTGAAAAATACACACGTGTACGTGTATGTCTTAACTCATTGACAATACTATAGAACAATCACCACGTGTAGTGGTGTCTTTGGGTTTAAGTTATTGGTAGTTTCCATGGAAACTCAAGTTACAGTACTATTTTCAAAGTTGAACCTTTAAACCTTAACGCCGAGCACAATGAAACTTTGGATTTTTAACAACTATCTTCTGTGGGTTTAATTCATCAACGATGATCTGCTTCAAATAGATATCAGATAATTATCGAGGATGTCCTATAAAATACAACTTCATAACTAGTATTCAATATATTTCACACTTTTGGAACTGGGCAGGGATGTAGCCGACTCTTTCTGCTTGTTTTAGGAAATCAATCGACTTCGTTGGTCATTTTAGAGTTGTAAACATTATGTAAACAGAGTTGTTTATTAGTTATAGAGGACTTAAAACATGCATTCGTTATTAGACATTTTGAAAAATGTCATCGCGATATATAAAGTTGATAGATAAACTAATCATTTATATACATGTTGTAACTTGTGTATGTGGATTGTTTTGTGATAAGATATCAAAAATACTATTTCATTAATGATTTTAATTATAATTTTTTTTAATTCAGTACCTTCGAAATTTGAATAAGCAACACTTCAACAAGCACGTATTTACTGAAAACAAGTTACAAAAAATATCCTGAGATGGATTATCATTATATAAATGTTATATCTCTCATTATGAAATACAAATTGGCATTGTAATCCAAGTATTAAACGCCCTGGACGCATATAAAATTGAAAAAGGGGTGCTTGGTATTACCATTTCAGTTATTTGCCTGTTAATTTTGATAAAAAGAAGCTCGAAAACTTACATAAAGGAATAAACGTCGACTATCAGATGAAATTTGTTTTGTCACCTGTCATTCTATCATTTAAAACGTACATGTATGAAATATTGATAATCGCTTGTAGTGTTTGCTTGCCACCATATCAGATAAAAATTTAGACCGAATCACGTTTATGTAACTGATGCACGAGTTTGAATTTGTGAGCTGCTTCCTTACTAACGTAGAACGGCTAGAAACAATACTAAAGATATCATTTTAGTTAACCTGCTTGGTTTAATTGCGCAGAGTGAGGCTAATTTGGCTCGAGTTTATGACGTTATTCGAGAACGGTATTTGTCACACCACACAGATATCCTTAATCAGGATATCAGATGTTTCATTTATCTCACGTAGCTTCCTCAGACGTCAGATCATCGCTACGGAGGGGAAGTCAACTGCTGTACCACGCTTTACTGAGCAAAATAACAGCAATGATGAATCCAGTTGCAGCAACTCCAATGGGTAAGAATTATGTAACAACAGAACGCACCTGAATACAACTCACCGTGACAAGTAGGAAACAGCCTTTGAGACATAGTTCCTTCTTTGAGAATGAGAATGCAACGGGGAATGTCCTATGCATACCAAGGGGAATGCAACATGTATGAAATAGAGAATGAAATATGTATATATTAGGAAATGCAATGAGAATGCAATATATGTGCAATGAAAAATGCTATGGGGGAAGCAATGAATCGAGCGAAACAATTTTGCATTGGTATACATGAAGTAATGCATTGGGAATGCAGTGGGCTATGCAAATCGTAAATGTGTAATCGTGTTTACAATGGGGACTGCAACTTGGTATAAGGATGTATGCTATAGTTTGTGCGAACGGTAATGCATAAAAATGCACCATGGGGATTCAGTTTTGTATGCAGTTAGAATGCAATATGGATGGGCGACGCTCTGCACTAAGTTGTGTCTCAAACTGCTGCACAGAATCATTTAACAAAAGCATGATAGTTCATAGTATTACTAAATTATCCTTAAACTAACATCATACGTTCAATTCATGTCATCGAATATCTGGTAGTGACTGTTATAAAATGTTATAACTTTAGTTGAACATGAGTCATTAATTGTCGGTATCACTTATGATCATATGACTAATACTGTCCCTTGGCGAAGGTTCACACTACTTTATCGTCCCCGGGATCTCCATTGCGTGTACGGCGTGACACATACTAACTATTGTATCACAAACATTAAACATACCACACTTCATGTTTGCAGGTCATGAAGCCATATTCTGGCCATTTACTCTAAGGCTTGTGATATCACCGAAATGGTCTACAACCAAGAGCGATAACAAACATTGTGTCAATCTATCCTCATTGTATTTTCCTGTGATTACTGAAACATGAACACTTGCATAATGTACTCAATTGAGTCGTAAAGATCTAATTTAGCAAATGTTTGTAAGTAGTGTGTAATTGCCATATTAACAGTTACATAATCTGATAAGCTAAACGAGACAGCCATTATGGTTTTGTATGACTGATTTATCTGATTGAATGTTTGGTACAGAGGTCAACTCAACACGTGCAGCAAGTGCAGACGGGCCCCGTTCATCTCCTGCACATAATGGTGAGACTCTCTCGTAATAGAATCCATCAATGTCTTCACTCACCTTCTGTGTTCATTTGTTACCAAAGTTCTAATCATATGTGGACAGACACTAAAGTTGCACTTTTCTCTCCCATCTGCGTTCACTGAATAATCAAGAAACAACGACACTTATACATGTAGTCAATGTATCGCATGTTGAAAGAAAACTCACATATATACTCAGTGATTGTATTGTATATCACATTGTATTTTTTGAGTATTGATAATAGATCACTATTGGCAGTAGGCAAAGTTATATATGGGGATCCAGTTACTTCAAAGAATGCTTCGAATCTCGCCAGGAACTTGGCGTCTTTGTCTGCATTAGGAATCTGTTCTACAGGCAGTAAGGTTTGGGTTCAATGCGTCACTGCATTTCAGCGTAGTACCACCCATGGTTCGCTACTACAAGCCGCCGATGCTGGCAGGTTTCGCCGCAATACATACCCAGGGTGTTGCGGGCTTTCTCCCTGCAATAAGACTAGCATACATGTATAAGTGAAATATTCTTGAAATCGGCGTCAAACCCCAAATTCCCTTGCCTCACCTTATTTTAAATGAAGTAAACGAAAATTATATTAATTATATATTATGATTAATTGCGGATTGGAAATTACATCATAAGTAGAACGGAAAAGTTGTCATCTAAAGTTACTGTAAATCACACCTAACCATTTTCTAAGGTTTTTTTTTATTGAAATCCTCTTTTAGAATGGAGATGGACGCATGATGTTAAAAGCCGTGTGATAACGTCCGTAAAGGTGTTTGGATGAATTAATAAAAGAATTCCAGTTTCCATATTTCAGTGGATAAAGGGCTGTGCATAAGTGCTTTACAATCATGTGTCATGTTCATAGTTTGCTGTATTCAGCAGGAATGGAAAGGAATACATCTATCCCGCCACGACCATCATCAACAACACCTGTGGCTAAAACGATGGCTATTACTGATTCACCTTTTACACCTGACATACCTGTGGCCGCCCTGTCCTCACCTGGTAAACCTGTGGCTCCACTGTCCTCACCTGACATACCTGTGGCCGCCCTGTCCTCACCTGGTAAACCTGTGGCTCCACTGTCCTCACCTGACATACCTGTGGCCGCCCTGTCCTCACCTGGTAAACCTGTGGCTCCACTGTCCTCACCTGACATACCTGTGGCCGCCCTGTCCTCACCTGGTAAACCTGTGGCTCCACTGTCCTCACCTGACATACCTGTGGCCCCCCTAGTCTCACCTGGCGGACTCTACACACACCTGCTAGGGAGTGTCAGGAGTCTCTTGTCACAAGCAGTCAGTAGACTCGGATCTTCAGGTCAGTGGAATCCTTTAATACAATGTGCAGCACTTGGCGTCACCTCAATGGTTCAGTGATATTAAATTTCAATGTTTTCAAATTGAAAAACCCACCAGGTAAATCATATCGGGTTCTCCTGATGCCTCATTACTTTATAGTTATGGTAAATATGTTATAGGTTTCAACCGTCAACGCCTTTAACAATCTTACGATTTTATGTCAATGAGGCGACGTCTGATAGTAGTAATGAGTGTACTGCCTTATACTGCGGTGATGAACAAAACATAATATCAGTGTCCAGGTCAATATGTGTCCACGACACTTGTGCCTGAGTAATGAGATCTACCTGCTTGAGAAATACCAAAATTGAGCCACTTGTTTTGGATGAATTGCCTCACTGAAAAACACAGTATAATATGGACACTCATATATTATTCTTGTTTTTATTTTGTTAAGAAATGGAAGACAACACACTTTAAAACTCCTTTGATAGAAGTGACATAACTCAACTCATCGTTGTTGAACTAAAACGTTGTGACTTTGTGACGTTTTAACATGTCATTTCATAGTTTCTTCTTAATATGCCAATAACATAAGCACGTGTATAGTGATACAATCAACGAGGAAACATGCATGTCGCTTAAATTTGCTAAGAAATATTTGCGAGAAAAAGTATTTATGAAATATGTACTCGTATTCACAGAGAGAATATCGATGACGTCAGCTGTGACAACGACAGCAGCACCAGTCCTTACAACCGCTCTTCTGCCAACCACTACTGTTGAGATAGAACCTGAAGGTAGTTTTCTTTCCTTCTATCTCAACTGTTCATAATGGTTCATTTTGTTATAGATAAATGGAAAATTAACGGATAATGCTGTTTATGTTTTACATCATATCTACAATTAGAATCAGCAGATGACCTTCAAGGACAATGATTACTACCGTTTCTCAACAGAATGCGTCATGTGTTCACTACAACTTGCATGTTCTAATGATTTCGTTTGAAATATATCATAGTCCCTTTCTTATAATAACAATTAGATATCTTAAATAGTTTTTAAAACTGTTCTTGCCTTGTTTGATATTCTATGTTTTCTTTTCTAAATAGCATGTTCATTCTAAATTGCATGCCAATATAGAATGATATAAAGTTTACATGGTATTACGCCTATTTCTTATGGATTGTAATGGAAAATTATTGTTGAGACTATAATAATACTTCTGATAAATGTTTCCAGACTTTATTACGGAGGCAGTGTCGCCAATGATTTCTTCAACCACTGAAGCAAACTCATCCAATACGGTCTCGGCGGAGTCTCGAGAAGGGAGTATGTAATCATCAAATATGTTTTTGAATAAGATATGAATAAAACATTTTACTGGATTTGCTAAATGAAATGGCTTCAGTTTATATTGTATAAAAAGACAAGAACATGTGAACGTGTGAAATGTAAAAAATTTGGGTAAATGTCATTTATAAATTGATGGTGCTTACAAAACACTTAAAATATAGTTTCGTCATCTAATATTTTATTACACATTGTCCATTAAGAGTAATACACGACAACCTCCCACACGTGTATGTGTTCACAATAAAGAAGTTATTATCCAGAAATCAGTTTTGTATAAAAAGCTTAGATATGACCTTGTCGTATGCGTCTATGCGTTTACAGTTTTTTGATAATTGCAAGGATGTTTACAGTTATTCAGTGTAATCATCACCCAATGTCATGTACAGGTGCCTCGATTCAGGATTCTCAGGCTGTGTTATATGGCGGGCTCCTCGACGTCATTAAACTATTGGTGGGCACAAACGGTATGTTCACAGGGGAGTTAGAAGTCAGAAGTTATCAAACAATACTTAACAATCGAAATAACAGTACGTCAATAGAGGGAATTGCGTGATATATTGAAATTAAATCAACCATTTTAATTATTACACATTTGCCTCCTTATATACTTCGTTAATACGACAATTAGCTCAGAATCAGCAAATATATATACCTGTAGTAATCATACAGTACAAAACCGCGTTCATTTTTTGCTTTTTGCCTTTTCTCGAATAACTTGTTATAACTTGGTCAGAGAAGAAAAAAACTGCAAAATTGTGTAAACACTTATTACGTTTGCGATAAATGGAAAAGTTATCAGCACTTCACATTTTTTCATATTAATTTGTCTATAAACAAAAAACATGGCAACTGTATCCAATAATAAGATTTTAAGTTTCTACTTTTGATGGTTGAAATGGTTATTCACGATATAGAAGGGAAATATGATGAAGATGTTACGTTTTGAAGTGTTTTCTTGAGAATTCCATTGAGAATGTGTCACCGGTGCTCTTCAGTATCAGAATATCAATTACCATTATACCGGGTAGTTGTCATTATTAACTACTTGCTTATAACTTGTCGTCAAAACTTTCCTACTATTATTTTTCCTTTTGTAATTGTAAAATCTTTATGTTTTTACTCGGTTTAAGGTTGAACAAAATTGGGCTTGTATCATTTTACTGAATAATCTCTATTAAAATTTTGGGTTATATGATGAAATTTAAAAATTGTATAACTCCTTTAGATTACATAGACAAGTTAATGTTCGAATCCATTTGCATCTGTAGATGTGCTTACAACGTCATCAACAACTACTACAACAACTACCACCACACCAATTCCAACGACAACATTGGAGATTGAACCAATTGAGCTAGAAGGTAAGCAACTAATAATCACGGGTCTTCCCATTCAATGATGATCAATACTTTAGCGCCCGCTGTCTTGTACGACAGTTTCAATAAACCTATAATTAGGGTGTTTAAACAATTATTTTTCATTAGGATTAACTCTGAGAACTTTCAGAAAACGAAACCATAGTTTATAATTCTGTTATGTCTGTTGCAAAGATATCCTATTAATTATTGACATGCGAGTTTGAATGAAAGAATATTAAAAACGTACAATGCACATACTTCATTTACAGATATTACAACATTACCTACTACTTCTAAACCGAGTACAACAGGTCCAAATGAAACATCAGCCTCACCTGGTAAGAGAGAGATATTCAATTTGAACATTTGTACTTCCAACAGTAATTGTCACAGCCATTGCATAAAGTGTCAAATTATAAGGTACTGCTGAAGTTAACCTATTCAACAAACTAAGGAAATGTAAAGCTGGATTACCCTTAAAGGGTCAGGAGATACATGGTAAAGGTGAAATGTACCAACTATCTACAAGTCAATACGTGATATGAAGCATATGAATGCTCTGTGATTCAGAGTCCACCACAGCCGATGCCTCGAAAAGTGCCGGATTCGATCAAGCCGCGTTTGACAGATTCCTTGAAATTATCAAGTATATATCTACGAAAGACAAGGGAGCAGAAGGTAGATGGAATTTTGATTTCCATTGAACACAGAGCCCCAAAGGCTCACGAGATTTTGTACACATACATCAGAATAACCTGCCCCTGGTTCCCTTATTATTTAATGGAAAGTGAACAAGATAAACAGTGTATTTATCGCTTGGCTTTAAACATCCTCGATATTTGTTGACAACTAAAACAATCATCGTCAGAGCGAAGTAACCATTTTGTACGACATTTTTACGGAAGCAGTCGTTTTTATATATGGGTAAATAAATGTTTGCGTGTTATTGAATCATTTTTAGTAGTCGAGACATGTGTAAAGGGAGATAACCTAGTTGTTGTGTCAAGAAACGCCATACATCATGACGTTTTTAAAGGGAGATAGCCACAACTGTATCGATGTAGTTATCATCCAATCGTTACACTGTCCTAGAATTTGTTTTTTAGATATAAATACGAAAACTTTGTTAATTATGTTTATTCATGAAGTGCTGACTGTTGTCAAAATCTGCATAACGACTTTGATAGTTAAGAATAGTTAAAAAGGAAAATGTGCCTGCGCCTCGCCTATGCAAATAATACCCTCAGCAGTACATATGGTTTTAAATCCTAGCATGCATTAAAATGACTAAAACATTGTGAACATTCTCCTTGTAACTTTAATAAAAGTTTCTTCTTGTGAGCACATAATTGTTGATTATCATGAAAACAACCAGGTATATCTTGTTGAAAAGTAATTTATGTTGAAATTCAAATAACACGTAGGCTTATACAGTTAGATTTCAAACTTCATTTTATCAAAACGACATACTGATCCAATATCTATCCTGAAAGCTGTTGGCGTCATGTGGTAAGGGGGCATACATGTACTTCATAGGTTTAACATGAACAGAAGTCAGATGTTGAAATATCAAACTGTGTATCTGTTGTTCATTATGTACTTGTCTATCTATCTTATCAATAGGCTTTAATTATTGTATCTAACATTGTCATCTGTTGTGTAGCGGTGCCAGAAGAGGCGGCAACGCGCGACGAACTATATGTGGAGCCGAATGCTGAAGAAGAGGGAGATATAGGTAAAGAGATAAAGTCCAATATCAGAGATGTAGAATTACAGGTGAAGGAATTGCATCATCAGAGGTATTCGTAATAATCTGTTATAACCAATCCCTTATTCTATAATGAAAGGGATACATTGACGAACTATGACGTCGTAAGACAAGAACAATGTTATTACGACATGGTAACAGCTTGTTAATTCAATAAATTCGCAAAGGAAATCAATGCTGTAAAGAAGCATCCAATGACTATCCAATACTGATTGTATCTTAATTTGAATGTTGAAAAAAATCATTTAAGATTTGTTAAATTTTAAACAAGATTGATACTCTTCAACGGGTTGTCATTATATTCATACTCATACATTCAACCATTATATGATAAAATCGAAATCTTAGAAAAAAATTGCATGTGCATATGCATGCACTGGACTAAAATGGCATCACAATTCGCTGACGTCATATCAGTTTGTTGATAGGGTCCGACATGTTTTATGACATTAACGGTTTATTTTATTTTCACACAATGACACTAAAAGATCAAACGGTTTAGTTGTAAGCTTCTTGTATTCTACTACCATATCTATGATAAACATATTTTTGTCTGTTACTCATTGTTAAAATGAATGATACACAACTGAAACATCATTGATATCGACAATATGAAATGGAAATATGAACCCATGTATCATTTCTAATAAAAACATTATTGTGTCATCATACCAATTGTTCTACCTTCTGTTCCAGAATATGACTACTAGCTGCGATCTCGCTGACGAAAAACAATAAAAGAAGAGATCCTTTTATATTGATGCTTAAGTTATTAAAAGAATATTACACTGTATAAAAATAAACAGCTATTTAATTTTGCTATATTGTTTTGAATAAACTGTTTTCATTAATTTGATTGACATTTTCATTTAATTTACGCAAGTTCCGGGCAGTTGAAAATACTGCGGAAGTTAAGTACACAATATTAAACGATATCTATGAAAATAAACATTCCATTTTAACCTTCGTTTAATTAGGATAGCAATGATTATCAGAATTTTCATATAGTGTAAAAGATCTTCACATTTATGATATGTAACCTGCTTTCACTCATACGTTATAATAAACATAGATTATTACCCGGTGTGTGAAGAATACAAACACACAACTGAAAATGTAGGACTTTTCAATGAGAAAACGTTACAGAGAATACCAACTAAGTTATTAAAAAACCCATTACTATCACAGAAAAAGGTTTGATGACATCATTAATGAGACTTGTCCGACTAAACTATCAGTTAAACTAAGTTACAACTGTTAACACCTCTTGATATCACCGTCCGGATGCAAAAGGCCTAGAAAGCCGTAAAGACTTAATTATTATCTACAGATATCTTGAATCAAATGGTTATCTAAAGATTATTTTCGTAATAAGTAACCGAACAGCCCGTAAGCTACAGAGAACTGACCATATTTTAGGATTGAAATCAGAACTCTGCGATGATTTTGCTCGTCGTCCCAAAAGCTCTTGTCGATGGAAGGACGCATTATCATCCTGGTAAATGTTGACACGTTGTAGTTTCCGTTTACGAATTGAACGTCGACAATATTTCCAATTATTGCTTACCGTAATTTACACAATTCATCGTCTCTTAGATGATTTAAAAATTAACTTCGCCGCCGTATCTTAAGACTATATTAGCTGATTCATTATCCAA
Organism: Phorcus lineatus; assembly: GCA_921293015.1. NCBI lineage: Eukaryota > Metazoa > Mollusca > Gastropoda > Trochida > Trochidae > Phorcus > Phorcus lineatus. The sequence goes on from OV121089.1 coordinate 16,784,704, forward strand.
AGCAACAGTAGGCAAACTGAGGATAGATATATAGTGACAAGATAGAGTTTACATAACATGTATGTATAATATATATCTTATTTTTAAAAGGCTTCTTATAATACACCAATGTACATTTTTAATTATTTTATGAGACTTGTTAATGCGTGCAATTAGCAACCGCCTATACCTAAAAAAGACGCAATCAATTGTTGGATTCATCAATGTCAAAGGCTACAATCATGGTTGAAAGTAGTATATTTAGGGTGAAACACTATGTCATCGTTAAGCGTCTCTTGACAATAACTCAATGATTATGTGAGATATTATTTTATTGTAACGTCACGATATTTCTATGTATGCCTACGGCTCTATCAACGTACTGACGATTATCTTGTACAGAATACCATTGGTCGATGTTGGGATGGTCCATTTCTTATATGATCGTTAACATATCTCTAAGTTTCACTCCTTTTGGTGCCAAGAACCACTCCGGGAAATCCAACAAGCACTCAAGGGGTCCATAGGTAAGTGTAATCATGATTTTATCAATATCATCCTCTCTAAAAAGAAGTAAGAGATATATTGTTTAATAGTTGTTCAACCACTGTACGAATATCTGAAAGTGTAGAAATGAAACCATAAATGTATTTACTAAAACTTCTAATTTTTCTTAAAACAGACTTCATTTTTATTTGCCGTTCTTGGGAAAAAACTATATTCTCCCTTAGTTCTGCCATTGCCGTTACAGAGAAAGTGATCATGTTTGAATTAATCTATATTTGATTATAATTGTAAAAAGACCGGATGTATTCAGTAAGCCTTTAGATGCTTGTTTCTTAAACATAGACATAAATTAACTGCAGGCAACAGCCATTCGAAAGTCCAATGGCACTGCCCCTGACACAGGCCGTTATATCGTACATCCTTAGGTCAGTTGTTTATTCCTGGGGATTAACATTATGTCTAGTTTTAACTGGGTTGCATTGACGAGATCAAAGAAGACAAGACAAAACTAATAAAATGATTAACTAAAGTAAGAACTTTAAAGAAATGAAAGATTTTCCGGAACGAGTTTATAAAAATTAACATTATGACGTGTTAAGGTTGGAAGAAACGTTATCTAAAGCGGGCAACTGAACGCGGTTACCTGGGTCTGACCTTGATTATCCATTGTAGAGCCAATGTCAACTTAACGTCCAAAGACCAGCCGTAGCACAAGAACACTTTATGACTTTTGTTTACTTTATATTACTTAGTTAAAGAATACTAAGATAATGTCAGATTTCGTTTTTACAGGTGAAAACAATGAAAACCATGTACGCGCCATTCTTTCTCCTCTGTATGCTGGTTGGAGTATCTGGACATTTCTTTAGACCTCCGTTCATGCGAAGAGGATTTTTCCCTTTTCCACGACCAATGTTTGCCGGTAAGTCACACACGGGCGTATGTCAATATATAGTATCTAGTATGATATCAAACTTTCACTTCCGTTTGATTCCATTAAAATCTCTGTTCATTTTGTGCTTGACATTGTCTTCGAGACATCTTTTATATCAAAGAAAGTGGTACAGTAATAGCCATGATAATCACCTGACAACAATCATTTCCTAATTGATTAGGGCTTTGAATTTTTAGGTTTCCGGCCAGGTTTCCACCCTCTCCCAATCGGTCCTATGTTCGCACCTAGATTTGCACCCTGGTTCAGTCGAGGTGCTGGTTTTGGGTTTACTGGAGGAAGAAGGTCAGCCCTAGCTCGTTCCCTTGCTTCAACACTGGCACAGGGGGGATTTGGTTCTTCCTCGCTTGCAGCGTCCGGAGCTCTAGGTGGAAACGCAAACGTAATGAGCAACGTAGGTGGTAATGATTTGGGTTTTGCAGGATCAGACGTAGCTCAAGCAACTGCATTCGGGAATATAGCCAATTCTGTGAGCAATGCAAATACTAACGGCATAACTGTAGTCGATCCATTTGGGAGCATTGCAACACAATTGGGACAAGGGTACATTGATAATGAAATGTTTGATGCAAGGCCTAATCCACAAACGGGCATGAACACTGCAACAACAAATAGTGTCCAGGAGATTGCCCCAGAACCAATGGTAACAGTGACTGTCCAAGAACCGGGAACAACTGGGTCAGGAATCACGACGAATACTGGAGCACCTGCTATGTCAGGGTATACTGTCGATACTGGAGCACCTTCTGGATCCGGGTATACCGGCGATACTGGAGCACCTGCTATGTCAGGGTATACTGTCGATACTGGAGCAAATTCTGGATCAGGGTATACTGTTGGTACTGGAGCAACTTCTGGATCAGGGTATACCGGCGATACTGGAGCACCTGCTATGTCAGGGTATACTGTCGATACTGGAGCAAATTCTGGATCAGGGTATACTGTTGGTACTGGAGCACCTTCTGGATCAGGGTATACCGGCGATACTGGAGCACCTGCTATGTCAGGGTATATTGTCGATACTGGAGCACCTTCTGGATCCGGGTATACCGGCGATACTGGAGCACCTGCTATGTCAGGGTATACCGGCGATACTGGAGCACCTTCTGGATCAGGGTATACCGTTGATACTGGAGCACCTGCTATGTCAGGGTATACTGTCGGTACTGGAGCACCTGCTGGGTCGGGGATTACCGTCGATACTGGAGCTACTTCTGGATCAGGGTATACCGTCGATACTGGAGCACCTGCTATATCAGATTATACCGTTGATACTGGAGCACCTTCTGGATCAGGGTATACTGTTGGTACTGGAGCAACTTCTGGATCAGGGTATACCGGCGATACTGGAGCACCTGCTATGTCAGGGTATATTGTCGATACTGGAGCACCTTCTGGATCAGGGTATACCGTCGATACTGGAGCACCTGCTATATCAGATTATACCGTTGATACTGGAGCACCTTCTGGATCAGGGTATACTGTCGAAACTGGAGCACCTGCTGGGTCAGGCTATACTGCCAATACTGGGGCAACTGGGTCAGGCTTTACCGAAGCATCTGCCGGGTCAGGCTATAACGCCAATACTGGAGCAACTGGGTCAAGCTATAGCGCCAATACTGGAGCAACTGGATCAGAGTATACCGCCGATATTGGAGGCAACCCCTCTGGAGCTATCAGTGGATATGATGCCAGGGGAGCAGCTGGAACATCTCAAACAACTAATAACAACTATTATGATCCCTCACCCCAAACCCTTGGTGGAAGCGCAGGGTTTTATGATCCAGCTGCATTAAACTCTCTAGTTTACTTGGATGCACCATCATCTCCGTCTTCTGGTGAGGGTATGTTGGCTGATAAAGGGACACATTCTAATCAGATCCAGGGAGCTGCCTCGACTCAAGGTGATCTTACTGCTACAAAAATTGGCCAAAACTCAGGAAGAGGACAAAGTCAGGGCAATTACGTATATAGACAACAAAACTCGGCACCAACGAATAATGTGGGCGCAATGATGACAGACTCTACTGGATATTCGGGTACATCACAAGGAGGCTACCAAGGGGATCTGACAGCAACAACGTTAATTGCAGGGCAGATGGCAATTGACGGACAGAACCAAGGGGCATATGACCTGGTCCAGCAAGACAGAGCTCAATCAGCAAACAGTGCAGGGTCAATGATGATCCAATCTGCTGGCTATAACGACCCGTCTCTAGGGGGTTACCCTGGTCAGCAAACATCAACCACTGGGGGCCAAGGCTATAAAGGTCAAGCTGCAGGCAATATGGGAGGTGCACAAGGTGGTATCATCTCACTAAATGAAGTAATGGGTGGTCAACAACAAGGTGCGTCACAGTCTAGGAACCAGGGAGCTCCAATGTACGAGACTGGCATGGGGCAAATGCAGAATGGTTATGACTTCGGTGTTGGAAATAGTTTTATGGAGCCTGCAATGCAAGCAGGCCAGCCCTTGTTTGACGGGAACCAAGGGAATCAGATGTACGATACGAGAGGGTCAGGTGGTGCTTATAGTCCGGACATGCTGCCATCCCTCCACAACGAGAACCAGCCAATGATGGGTTACGATGGAATGGGTAGGTTAAATTCGATGATGAGTAAATAGATGTATCAAAATTCTGGCCTTATTATTACTCTTACTTATTTAAATGTATTATCATATCTATCATCAAGTATTCCTATATATACGGGGCGGGATAGCGCATGGAAACCCTCCAGGGGCTCGGTTACTTTGTCTGCAGTAGAGACCTGTTCTACATGCAGTAAGGATTGGATGCAATGCTACACTAAATTTCAGCACATTATCACCAAATGTTCGCTAGTTGCAATCGATACCTGCAGGTTTCTCCGAAATACATAGTTTTTAGGGCTTTCTTTCTGCAATAATACTATTAGCCATGTTATGATTGATTTATCTTATTAAGCACCAATTAACAACTACGTTATAAATCTAAAACATTGATAAACATGCTAAATATGTGACAATTTAAATGATAAATAATGACTTACTTATTGGCGTGCACAGCCGCGATAGAGTGTTTTTGAATTAATTTATTGAAATTATTTTTTGCAAAGGTTCAAACCAAGGATTCGAACAAATGTCAGGTAAGACTCGTACAATGTTATTAATCAGAGTGATCACTCAATGACATCATTGCATTAGTAATTTATTGTCAGAAGCAACTACACAATAACGTCTCCAACAACTTCTTCTTAAACTAGCGCTTCAAATATTCATAGAATGCATCCAGTTCGTAGATAACTTATGCTTAAACAACCGGTAACTTTGACTTCACTTCTCTACTTTCGTTTAAAGACTTTTAAACAAAATAAGAACTTGGCTTGATTTTTGTTAATTTGTCAAATAAACATCTTTAATTAGCCTTTCATTAAGACAGCGTAATTATAGTGAATGCCGCCTTAAATAATTGTTTAATTACCATTGATATGGATACCTTTTATACACCAAACGCTTAATAGTGTTACATCGTCAAATGATTTATCTGACTGAGTGGAAAACATTCTCTGAAAATTGTTAATTATTGGTTATTTTCTGTTATACTGTTACGATAGATGTATAGATCACGAGGCAATGATTCTGTTTATGACGTCACAAAAAGGGCGTGTGACCAGTCATGCATTCCCTGGTTTGTGGCTAGAAGGATCTAAGCGGCCCATCAAAAGTGGTATTCAAACACGGCTGTCATTACCAAACTGATCATATTTGAGTGGCGACCTTTGACGCACTATACAAAATTGTAATCAGACATTCATATATTCAAAAGAAAATAGTGAAATATGTTTGTGTATATATAAACTTTAATATAATAACCACATCTTTCAAGAAGGCTATACATTTTCTCTTTGTCATTTCATTTAAAACATAAATATAAACATGTAAACTCCAAATTTATCAAATTCTGTACAATATATATTGATATATATATATATATGGGGATTACCTGCATATATATATCCCATATATATATATATATATCCCATATATACATGTATATGTTCATGTGTATCATAACAAGTATAATGTATCTAATGCCATTGACAAACATTTTGGGTTTTTGTTTTATGGTCTGGCTTTGTATATAAGACGACCCTGTGGAAGTAGCTTATGATAAGTTTACTTTCCGTAATATCATGACGTCGTTATAAACAGAAAATTCTATTCATGGTCATCATACAATCATACAACATCCTCTTGATAATTTCTGGCGTTTTCTCGAAAAACATCAATATCTATTATATCTATTCTTGATGTTTTGCTCGAGAAATGTAATTACAAGGCAAGATACAGAATCAGCTAGATATTATCATTCTCTCCCCACAGAGGTAGCTTCGTCATAAATTGCTTGACAAACCTCTATTCCAGTTACGAGCGTTTCTCGATCTAGAAATGTAGAATCCTGATTGGATGCTAGTTGATTAGTTATGCAATCAAGACCACCATTTCATGACTGATCATTTGATACGCCTCAGCTATTTTCGTATGCTTCGAGAAAGCTAAACTTTGTTCGAATGTACACTTTGCCTATGAATCCTTTATCTACAGAACGCAGTCGCCTACTTTAGCTACGGTATCATTGCATGCGTTTCGGATACATCAAATAGGTTATCTATGCATGCGGTATTTTCATTGGCTGAAATATTGCAAGATAGTTCATGTTGCAGTATTTTGCATCTTGGGAAACCTGCCAGCAGTCCTAGAATAGCTCGTTTACAACAGAGGTTGGTATAGGAATTCTTGACGGAGCTACCATTGTGGGGAAAGAATGGGGATTGCCCGCAGTACTTGAACGGCATTTAATTCTTTGGAAACGATTTTCTGCACCAATATGTTCTTAATTTTGGAACTAAAATGTTACTGTCCTGGCTGTGTGTAGATGAGGCACGGGTACATGCACTGTGACACTACTATTCCACAATGAACTAAAAACTGTTGTATCGCAACGTATGCTTTCTCGAACGAACCATATCAAATATCTGATCAGATTCTTTTGAAATTTTAGCATTGCCAGGAACCTCAATATCTCAGAAAAATGGTAAGACAAGACGTAAATTTTTTAATAATATATGAAATAAAGTTTGTTTTGTAATCCACGGTCGAAGTCTAGTTCTTGATATATAAAAGCTATTCCAAACTAGCTGATTATAGTACCTTGAAAGAAGTATCGATAAAAGATTAATAATGACATGCTTAATAATCATTTACAGTAACGATGATGTCGACTTAAACATTTATCATCCTCCAAGTTTCTTTATTTTGATTTAAAGGAGCAGTATTTCAAGGAGATACTTTTTTACACCTGTTTTAAAGATCTTATTTTAAGTATCATTATCAACATTGATATAAAAATTATCGGGTTTTCTTTCATCAATGAATAAGGCAATTTAATTGTTTTTATTAAAAATATTTTTGTATGTATCAAATATTGTATACTCTACCTTAAACGACCATGAAAATGTTCTTGAAAGTATGATTTCGCAATAGCATTTTTATCTCTTCAGGTCCAATGGGTTCCAGCGTAATGACAGTTACACAGGGACTACGTAAGACATTTATGATTATTTCTAATTCAACATTAAATCTATCTTATATATCATGTATCATATTTTAATTTTATATATATATCATATTTTTGTTCTAAAAGCGTTTCATTTTTATTTATAATTCTAAATAAATAAACGTAAATATCATATCAGTCAAATATTTTCTTAAATAACTAAGATTGACCTGTTTGTGTTTTATATATTACTTACAGCTATGGCTAGCGACTTTCCTCAGAGTGCAGGTTTGTGAAATCTTCATCCGTTTTACCTTATTAATCAACTATCGTTTTAAAGCTCATTTCGATTACAAGTCAGAGAGTAACCCATCAGTTGTAATACAACTAACAAATTACATTGATAAACAAATTCTCTCTCCGTAAAACTACACTTAATTGCGTTTCGTAACAGAGTAATTTAAGATACGATAATGAAACTTGAAATACCGGTCAAATTGAAATCAAAGGGATTCAAACCTATCATTCTAGTTTGGGCTAATCATCCAAATGAACAGTGTTTTACGTCACCTATACGCAATCGTTTAATCTTTCATGATGCAAGTTGGTTGCCGAAGTATTCATGATGCTGTTTGTCATAGGTCATTAATGTACATGTATGCCATGTTAAAGTGTACTTGCATATACATGTAACTCCATGTTAAATCCCAACAGAGGCAGGAGGAAGCGTGAACACGCCTGGCTACATGCAGACACGGTCAGTGACAGTTACCATGTAAACCATGTAAGTATATTCCAACTACTGCTGTATCATATAAAATGCTCTGTCGTTTAAAATGTGCTCTGTCGTCTATAATGTGCTCTGTCGTAATTATTGTGTTTTGTCGTCTATTATGTGCTCTGTCATCTATAATGTGCTCTGTCGTCTATAATGTGCCCGATCGTAAATAGTGTGCTCTGTCGTCTATAATGTGCACTACCATCGTCTATAATGTGCTCTAGTGTCTATAATGTGCTCTGTCGTATATGATGTTCTCTGTGATCTGTAATGTGCTCTGTCATCTGTCCTCTATAAAAATGATAAACATATCATGAATAATTCAACGTTGATCAATAATATCAGCACATTGCACAGCACAATCTAAAGACAGGAAACGAAAATATAAATTCCAATAAATACTGAAATAACACTTCTTGAAAAGATTGTCATAACAGATGTATACATATAGAACTGCGATTTTAAGTTGTCTGTTGTATTAGATATTATTTATTCAACTTTTTAACCTTTCTGTCCAAATGAATGATAAATCTTTTATGGCATGAATAGGTAAAACAAATTGTTATATTTGACTCAATTCATATCAAATGTTCATTCGATAAGCGCCCTAGCCTTTTCTGTAGTTCAAGTTATTTATCACAAATTATAATGATCACACTTCCATACATCGGTTGGTACTAATGCAATGTTAAGGCCTTATGGTACATGCCTCTGTAGTATTCCTTAATGGGTTTACAGGTTTTTAACAATGAATAAAATAATACTTTCATCCCCTGTCGGTGTCATTTCGTAGTTGTAAGAATTTCTTATTTTGAGATTAATGTTCACTGAATCTAGCCGTTTTAGGCTTTGCAACAAGTAACAATCATCGTTTTTTTTTCCAGATCATGGAGGGACTAGCTTGAGTCAACTATAAACATACACGTAATAACTGCGTACCCGAATGCTGCTTATCTACTCATGGTTCTATCAACACTAAAATAAATAATCATTTTCATACGTTCTGAAGTTGTGTTATATTGGCCTCTTGGTTATTCATGTGGCTTTTGGTGACAAGCTCACGTTTCGCTTGGTTTCGGTCATTCAATACCATAATCCATAAAAGTGTAATCCAATCGCAGCTGATGTCACAGTAGTCATGAATCTCTTATGTTCGTGGAAAGGTATAATTTAAAGGGGAGGTGAGTACGTTGTTGGAGTAAAATTTGCCAAGTTTTTAAATGATGTTTTTCTATCGAGAAGTAGTTGTTATTTCAGAAAATTATCATCTTAATTTATGTCAGTAACGTTGAGTGAGAACAAGTAACATCGCACGTTGTTGTAGCCTTTTGTGATCGAAAACCAGACAATGGCGCGCGCCAATGATTCAAACGTAGTTCTGATAGACTAATTACAGCAAACACAAAGCCAAAAAAAGTTGGTAGTGTTGATGAGATCATTTGACTACTAAACATGTAACTGAACCTAACAACTTCGTCTTCTTAACATCATTATGGACGTTTTTCGATTATCATTGAAAACAAGAAAATGTCATAATTCTAAGAGATTAAGATGCAAGTTTTTGAGGGGTACATAAACTAAACACAGGATTAATGGCATATTTTGGCTTTTATTTAAGGGCCAAAGATAAAAAAACCATACTCTTTGTCACTTCAAATTTATGACACTGGTTCTTGCATTATCAACTTCGGGTGGTGGAACAAAAAATGCAATTGAAACACAGCTTGCGTTGAAAAATGAAATGTGTGTACGTTAGAATTTTACCATTCGCATTAAACGGCAGTCTAATTGCACTTTGCGTATGTTCAACTTCAGACAGTTTGTGTTTCTGTCGAAGACAATCACTACCAGGTTCCCATATATCGAAAGAGATTTTCACAAAGGCAAGGTAGTGCTATACATTTTATCCTCTGCTGGTATTTAAGGCATATTCATTTAAAAGTATACTTAAAACTAAACGAATCAGAAAATATTCATATGTCATATTTCACATACTTAACAATGTTGTGTACGATTTTCTGGTTAAAAGATTATTCATACATGACACAAAAACTAGAATGAAAATACTGCTTTCTGATTGGTTACCAAAATCAATTTTTGAGTGATTATTTCGCTGATAATCACCTCTAAATATTTACGACCGATTCACATTCATACGCGCACGTTTACAAACTGCATTCACTGAACTTACTGATTTCATCGCCTTACAGACAACTGCAAAATTAATTTTAAATCAATTCTATAAAGACATTGAAAATACCGTATTATTTGAGTAATTTACAAGATAAATACATTCTTTGATTATTATTTGTTAAAGTAGTTTATTGTTTTATCACTAAATTTAATTTCAAACCGAGCTCGCTTCGTACCGTAACACGCGGCAATAGCGGTTCGTCAAGTGAACAGATGTGACGTACGTTATTCTTCAACTTAGCAACTGCTTCCCTTTCCCCCCTCTCATTCATAAGTGAATTTCCAGACAATGTAGTCAACCATGACAAACTATACAGCTTTCTTGATCGTTCATTCAATCAGTTCACTTGTTGCGTAAGGAGTTAGCGCTAGCAGTAAACAACTTCTTTTAGAGTAACGTCCCTTGAGTGGGTCAGTCCTTATCGGTATTGTAGGAATGATAGGTGACCTTTGAATAGTTTACGTGAAAAACGTATCTCTGACGGGATAAAAAATCTGTCTTTTGTTGATATTATCGTCAATGAAATAAATACTTAAGGGCTTCTATTTTAAAAATCTGTTGGTTTAATTTTTAAATCTTTTCTGTAATTGAAGCGTGTTCTTGAAAATGCCGGAACTGTACCGTAGTACCTGGAACTGGTCTGCACTGGTTCGACCTAATCACATTGTTCTTGCGCAAGGCAAATAAGTTTCCCATTATTTTTCTAATTAGTCATGTTAGAATGGAGATAAATCCTTTCAAATTTAATTTCAAACCGAGCTTGCGAGGTTTGAAATGTTTATTTAGGGGTGAAAAATGCACGACATACAACCCCAAAATAAAAAACAGAATGGATTTATCTCCTAATTTTAGAGAAGGAAGGTTATTATGGATGGGTTAAAAACAACCCCCACTCAAACTGTTCAAAGATTGGAACCTTTGGTAACAAAATTCAATTCAAATAAATACATTTCAGCGTTGCAATGCATCACTTGAGCCAAAGGAATTATGAAGAAAAGTGTCTCCAAATATCAAATTTGATGAACATTCGGTTAGCAACATTCGGTTCTTATACCCTCAGGAAGAAACCTAGTTTTTTCTAGGAGTATGCGAAAATCACTAAGTATACACGAACTGTATTTATGAATGTATTAATTACTGGCTTAAGATGCTATATATGGACAACAGTGAGTGAGTGAGTGAGTTGGGGTTTAACGTCCTTTGAACAATATTTCAGTTATTAAACACGTGGATGGCAAGCATCCAAAAGAGAGTGGACAGATCAGGGAGAAAGGGATCGAAAGGATGAGGGGAAAGACGGAAAGAAAGGCATAGTGAGAGATAGACAACAGGTTTTAAATTCTGACTCAAATTTATTCAGGCTTCTACCCGTCGACCTGTCCAACTTGGGTGTCCCTACCAGGAGCATGAAAGCTCCAGCTGGCATATCTCTCGGGGTCTCTGAAGCACGCAAACCACCACACCGCGATAAGGTATTGAGTCCAGTGGTGGTATATGGACAACAGACATACAAGATGTTACTAAACTGATTGATGTAGGCAGAATTTCTGATTTAAGACAGAGAGTGAGAGTGAAAAACAGAACATGCACGCTTCAATTAACTCTAACGGTAAACTGTTCGCGCGTACTCACTTTTCAAGTCGTCTCTAACTACAGAAAACTATCTATTGACCAACTTATATTCAGAGAATCCTTGTTAAGATTCCGATGTTCCTGCTATACTCTGATGATTGGAAAAGGACGACACTTAAACTTACACCAAGAAGACTGACTATGTGCCTACTACCTGCGTTTTGGAAAATATAAAATTGAAAACGACTATAATCTTTTGCTTGTATGTGATACCTACAGAGAGAGAGATCTGAGAAAAAAACATGAAACCTAAATATTACATCATGAGTTGATGTCTTCTACGTGTAAACAAACTTTCTTATCCTTATAAAAAAAATTGTTTTTGCTATGAAGCAGCATTCATAAAAACAACTGATGTACAGTCTTTAACCATAATACACAAACTTTCATGCCCTTTGTTCTATTAGCCTAATGGCCTAAAATTTCATGAATAAACACATTTAATTTCAAATCCTTCCTCCTACCATTTCTCCCCTTGGAGACCGTATCCTTTATCTGGAATTTGAAGCAAATTATCAACAATGTCAAATTTTAGCATCAGTATCTATTCAAATTTGAAAGATTTTCTACTACATTGACAAAATATAGTCAACATCTTTTGTGAATTTCAGTTAAAACAATTTGTTGAAAATGCAATCATACATGTATCTTCAATTTGAAATCCATTTTCGATATTTCAATTTAAATATTGGTTCATTATTGTTAATAGATATAAACGACATGTTCAAAGTAGGTATGATCTAGTCATCTACTCGTTCAAATTTTTGTCTCTAAAGATTGCATAAGGGTTGTAAATAGCAGCATTTATACAGAAATGATATTAAAAAATGTAATGTATTTGTTAATGATTAGTCAGAATAAACAGAATATTTTATTCCGTAAAAAAATATGTATTACATATTCTCTTGACGCGTACACCAATCTTCTTCCTTATGAGGGTGTATTCCAGTATTATGCTCGCTCAGGACGTGTAGTCATGTCCTAAATGCGAACAAGTTACAGGTTCAAACTACACAGTTTAGATAGGGAATAGGGACAACAATACTTATGCATTTAACGCTATGGTCATATAAAACTTTCTTTGACTCTTTGAATTATGAGAAACCGTTACAAACCGTGGCAAAAAGCACTAAGCTTTCCGAAAATATAACCGTCTATGTATTCACTGACAAGGACAGAAACTGAGTCGGCCATGTACAGTCATAGAACTTTTTAACCAATACTGTCGGGCCATTTCTTCTATGAATTGAACTTTAATCATACACGTGCTATATAGAATACTTTTAACTTGTTATAGTTTATCTTTCAGGATAAGCAAGCACTCTGTTTCGAGGTATTAAGACATAGAGATTATCACCCGAAGTGTGTCATATAAATTTTACGAAACGAATGGGAATTGCCCGAGCGAGAGCGAGGGTTTAAAAAAATCGCGAGAGTTTCGTAAAAGTCCTATGATAGAACGGCGAAGGTTATAATTTCTTTATTACCGATTCTATCTAATTTAAAACGCACAAAAAAAAATCAGAAAACGGCTTGCTTCGTCACAGACGGAAAAATACTTGCACTGGAATATTTATTGCTAGGCAAAAGTGCACATGTGCTCATACTGAAAAATATTTCATCACTCATGATTACCATATGGGTAATAAACTTTATTATGATCACATATTGAAAAAAACATGTATAGATACAAATATTTATGGATGACAACTCCTTTTTTATGAGATTTGCGATGTCAAGAATCTGTACCGAAACGTCGCAAATCTCATAATAAAGAAGTTGTCATATATATATATATATATATATATATATATATATATACACTTAGTAGATTCCAAATTCTAAAATGCCACTCAAAGAAATTAGCATATATAGATGGTTGATGAGAATAAACTTCATTTAAACGAATATTCGATAATCATTGGTTTCCTCTTTCCGTAGTAAGACATAATAGCAACACATCATCAGACATTCAAAGTATTAATACGTTTAAGGACATCTACAAAAAGTCTTTTCTAAAAACAAATAACAGCCTTTGCTTGCTATTGGCCTTACATAGTTGGTAAACATTTTGAATCTAAAGCAAAAGTAAAAATAGACTTCACTTCAAGTGTCTTCTGATATCAGATATTGTTGAAAGTTTTACAAGGTTTTGGGGAGGAGATTTATCATCCTCAATAATTACAGATGTATTCAATACGTTTCAACTGAAATGTACACCTCTAAATAAAGAAATTACATTAGATTTAAAGTACGCTAATGTCAAATTATTTTACGTCTATATGTTTATGACATCAAAGAACAATTAGTTACGATAGCAGACACACAAATGAGAACTCCTGTGGAACACATTTTTCGATAATAAATAATTTGTTGAAACTGAGTTTCAGAAGCATTCATACTACAATTTGGGTAAACAATGACGATGTGACGCATTCCAAGGGAATTCCTCCATTTTATCGTATCCTTGTACAAAAGAAACATTACAAATTGGTGTGGTAAAATCAACATAGTGTAGGTGACGTGCATATAGAAAACCAGTATGTTGAATTTAACATAAAATTGGCAAATTACGGATATGCATGGACAACCAATACGATGAATTTAACAAAGACTTGGCAAATAACTGACGTGCATTGACAAACGATATGATGAATTCAAATTAAAGTTGGCAAATAACGGACGTGCATGGACAACCTATATGATTAATTCAACAAAGAATTGGCAAAAAGCTGACGTGCATTGATGCATCAACATTGTGTTTGCCAAATACTGATGTGTATGGACAACCTTTGTGGTGAAATAAATACGGTGTTAGCAACTAGATGAAGATGATGGACAACATCGAGCCTCAGACTGAATAAACATCAATCTTATGTCAAATGAAACAAGGGTATGATTGGCATATGTTTGATCACGTCTAAAGCTTGTGAATTTCAATCGTTGGATACTAGATCAATTCACGTTTGACTTTTAACAAAGTAGCAATATCCTTTTAGGAATCTCTGACCACACAATGAGACTCCATAAGCGTTCTGTAGCAAACCCACTGATTTCAAGTAATGAAGTCAAATACTAATGTGCTACTTTTGTTTCAAAGTTTTATAATACATTCATTTTTATATCACCTTAGTTATCATTCCATGTATGTCCAAGTGGGTCCTTTGTCTCACAATTTCTTTGAAGATTACTCTAAGACTTGAGGAATCTGACTTAACTCACTGCTATGTAAAAGCATGTGGGTAAGCCAGGAACATACATGTAGCAGGTTAGCAATCTAATTGGATGATGTCCACATATTTTATCGCTTGTAACGTTGTAATGTTTTTCGATATTCTAACAAAAGAGCATGTTCCATGTCTGCCAGCCACTCTTCCTTGTATGGTGTTGCCACGGAGCCCTCCTGTTGATGAGGTGACACATACCCTGGCCCTGGTCGTAGCTGAAGAGTCCACAGTGGGCGTGTCTGCTACACTCGCTAGCACACGTCTCAAGAGATACGGAAATGATCGACTGAAGCTGGTTGGTGGTCATATAGCCCTCGGTAATGTCCTTCTCGTATCTGAAGCTCCCAGTCACAAAGTGGCCTGAAATGTTATCATAATTACATACTGACTCACGTTTGAAAAAAATGGCTTAAGTTACTTTCTCATTTTAATTGTTGTTGTCAAATGAAATAGTCGTAAACAACAAGTACTTATCATCAATAAAGATCGTTCCAACAGTAGATATTCCGGCCCGTGCAAATTATACAGTACCGTATGAAATATACATTATCGAAATCTGAGAGAAAGGTTCTATTGTAAAAATATATTCGTAATACATTGTACGAAGTGTATTGCCGGCGTATGAATGTTTTTTTTTGTCACATGCTTGGAAAGTTTTCATATCTTTTAAAGAACTTAGCAGCAATCAAAGCACATATGTAACACATATGGTTTATATGCTCTTGGATAGAGAAGTCATCCTGACATGTAAGGGTAATATCTTTAGAATGCATCGTAAAACAATAACCATTTTACCATTTAAAAGCTTTTGTTTTACCTCCTGCGGCTATGCAAGTTAAAATCACATAAAAGTATGGTAAGATTTCATGTCACTATAGATGATATAACTTTGGTTCTCTCGATTCAGATTTTGATGGGGTTTTGTTTTAGATATAACACGCATTTTAGTCCTTGTTAGTGACAGGTTGAAGACTGATAGCTGTGAGATCATTCAGTACTCAGTGTGAACCTTTGGCATCATGTTTGAGAAAGTGGAAACAATACATTAGCCGTTAAAAATTAAATTATTGCTAATCACTTTCCGTTCTCTCCCCACAGAGGTAGCTCCGTCATTGATTCCAATACAACGTCTTATCTTATAACACCTGTTCTCCGGCAGGCAATAAGAACTACTTTGCAAAGTTCAGCCAAATATGTCTGCACATGTGTGGATAATTTCTGTCTGTTGTCACCCAGCCCCATGTAATGATGTCATCACTGATTAAGGCGAATGTGATCTGTAGAGGGGGAATCTGATTGCAAAACTAACTTTGATTTTAAACAGGCTTCTACATTTCTAGACCAAAATACGCTCGATTTAGGAGAAAGGTTAGTATAGGAATTTATATGACGGAGCTACCTTTGCTGGAAGAGAATGATCATTTTGATGGAAGAAGAAAACTTAAAAAGCGAATCGATACTTTCTCAGAACTACCCACAATGCCAATCTATATTTATTCATTTGGTTTCGTTGTAAAGATGACAAAACGTTGATTGAACATGATTAATTTACTACACTAAGCTCGTTGTCCACTGGTCCGCCGGGTAAGGCATTGGTCTCAACAATAAATAGCCTTTTGGTTTCAGGGGAAATCTCACCGATTTTTGCAGTTGACACAATGTCCCCAGTCCGAAGTTGAATACGCTTGACCCGCCTCCCTGAGGGGTCCTCCGTACCAATGAGAACGTTCTCACCTGGTGACTGTCCTCGGCCGTAGACAATACTTCCATTGTTCCAACTCACCCAGAACCACCTTGAAAATTTAAAAGCATATTTTCCTTAGGTACTTTTTGTCAGATATGCATAACTCGCTTGAATTCCAAGGTAACGTTTTCATCATATAGAAACCGAGGATGAGTTACAGTTTCGCAAAACCATTGCTGATGATACTCGTATCTGTAAGGCAGGGAGATATAAAGGAAGGTTGTCAGCCTATGTGAAATTGTCGCCCTCTAAGGATCTTTGATTAAGACCGATAATTGTGGGACCGCAATGCCCAACACATAGACTTAGTGACTTTGTAGATATTCTTTTGAAACCATTAACGAAACATGTGAAAAGCTATCTAAGAGACACAACGGATTTCCTCACTCATCTCCCTCGAACAACCAACCAAAGCACTAAGTTGGTATCATTTGAAGTGACTAACCTCTATTCAAATATCCCTCACGACTTAGGTGTTGAAGCATTTAAATACTGGCTGGATAAACATCCCCATGACATACCCGATAGAATATCAAAAGAATTTATTTATTCATTTAGGTCATAAATTTGGAGACGATTTCGAAAACGAATTCAAATGTAACTAGAAAAGATTCTTGGATGACTGCTCCATACTATGGACTCGAGATAACGAATCCTTAAAAGTGGTACATGACTTCCTTCAAAACTTACAGCCAAGTCTATCATTTACGATGGAAGATAGCAACGAAAAGCTACCATTCCTAGATGTAATGATTTCCGTTCAGGCAGGACAAATAGAAACAGATATATATTACAAATCTACAGATTCCAAACAGCATTCCTTACTCTCCAGCCCGTAGGATATGTACCATAGTATCAGACCGTACTATTCTAGACTTGCAGAAACAGAAGAAATATTAAAAACCAGAGGCTACCCTGGAAAAATCAGGGAAGGTCTTTTAAAACAAAGACAACAGGAAAACAATTAGGTAACCCTACCTATTATCACTACATTAAACCCCCGTAATCCAAACATCTTCCCAAAAGTAAGAAACCATGTTCAGGCGTAAGACGTATGAAAAATACATTGGAAAAACTGAAATGAAGTTAAAATTACGCATGAATTTACACAGATCTCAGATTAATCATCCAAAAAACCGTACAATTCCATTGAGTAAACATTTAGCTGAGTGTGGAAACGGGCAATTTTCAGTTTTCCCAATGTATAAATTAAATTTTTATAACAATAAACGTTTAGAAACGAAAGAAAGCAGATTTATCAAAATGTTTTCACCAAGGTTAGATTCTACAACTTAATGTTTTGCTGTATATGTATATCCTATTGTAACCTATATTGTGACGTATTAATGTATTGACGTCATGTTGTACACGATGACGTTGCTTGGCAACGCATTATCCGTTGTGTGTATGGCCTGTAGAGGCTCATTGAGCTGAAAGCGCTAGCCATTAAATGGATTGTTTTTACTTCTAACTTCATATTTTTCTATATCTAATACCTGGGAGCTGAACATCAATTTCAAGATTGTGAACTTTTTCATATATATAAAAGCATGATTTATTCACAAGTACTTTCGACCATAAGGTCTCATCAGGTGAATGACGCTGAGTCGGTTATGACGTCATGAGTAACAATTATGACGCCACAATACATTGCATAGATACATATGTTGCGTAAATACATTACATATATATAGACTGCATGCTACATATGTAGCGCATTACAAAAGCTGATGAGACCTTATGGTCGAAAGTACTTGTGAATAAATCATCTTGATTTTCTTCAACAGATGTTTTTTTCTATATAAGACTTTAGAGGTGGAAACTGCATGAACTGTTTATACATATATGATATATATATGGCGCAATATATGTGTGTGTGTATATATATATATATATATATATATATTAACAAATGGAAACAAGTTTCGTAGTTGTCTGTGGAGAGTACATTTTGTTTGCGGATTGAGTTTTACGTTGCACTTATGACATTCATGACCCGATTCTTAAATGAACAATTTGATAGAGCAAAAGTGATATATACCTGAATTCGTAACAGGCGAGAACACCTGGTGTTTCAGTTTTCAGTGTTTTTCCAGTAGATATGATGCGGATATGACACGCCTTTCCGCCCCAACCCCCAACGAGGAGATGAGCAATGACGCTTCCCCTCGCATCATATAGGTAGAGACGGTGGTCTTTACAAGTCTTCAGCTCGTAGAGGAAATGATCACAGCCAGCTACGGTCAATTCTAAATTCAGATTCTTTATGTCCATCTGGAGAGGCATATCTGTCATGAACAATCAGTTTTCTAATTAACAGACATTGTCTCAATTTTAAAAAAATCAAAAAGATTCCTTGACATTTAATATTTATAATGTTATCAAAATTTGTTTGGAGTTGACCTCTTTTAAAAGCATGTATTACATGATCAAACTTTGATTATATGTTCATTGGTAATCACTCCATTTATAATTCCATTACTAATATATACTATGTATGACTAATCGATTAATGTGCAGTGATATTCATTTGAAATAATCATATAAATCATACTTCGTTTAACATTTGTTGACCATAAAACATAGTTTTCAAATTGAGAAATATCTTGCAGTTGATAACATACCAGTTGATTTGGCAGGATCAATTTCAAATTAAACTACTCTGTTTATTTCCTTTGGATTTTTTAAAATATGATGAACAAACTTATCAACTGAAACATTTGCTTAAGCAATTTACTTAAACGTAAAACAAAAAATGTGAAAAGAAGATCATATTTTCACCCGACAGATACTAGACATACAGAAAACATTGCCTTCTTCATTCTTGTAAAAAAATGAGCTGAAGCCCTGCTCCGGAGTCAGGTCACAATAAGGAGAGCCCCCAGAAAGGAACTGAAATCGTCAGGGTAGTTCTCTCATTTCGCTTTATCATAAACTGAAAAATACTTTGGAGGCGCTGTTCCTTCTAACGTGTATTACCGCTAGTCTTACCTGCAGTGTAGACTAAGGGAAGGACACAAAACGTGAGGAAACCAAAAAAGCACATCTTCACAGCTACTTCAGTCATGCTTGCTTTGCTAAACCACTCCTAGTATAAGGACCACATTATACTCAGACTCTTGTGTCTCTTAATGATATTGATTATAAAGCATGTGACAGTGAATAGCGTAGTTAAACTAAGCAATAGGAGGAAATCAGTTGATAAATCTCCATCCTTAGTTTGTATCTTGTGCCAAATGTTAATTTTCCATTTATCTACCCACATTTCAACTTTGTTTCATTCAAGATTGATGATCGGAAATACGCAGAGAGAGAGCTACCACGCGGTTTAAGAGACATATTTTCCCCCCCGCTTGTACGCACGTATCTGTATACCTATATGCATATATTATCAAATTGATTCCATTTCATACTTGCATTACCTAAACATTTCACGTATTATATCTTTAAAATGTAATCAAAACACCAAAAGGCGAAACATTCACCTCCTTAATTACTATAGGAAATGGTTGTTAAAATGGATGGTTGCTGTGTTACATTCGTAAATGGATTTAATTCTTTCATTTAACCCTAACTACATTTTGTAGATTTAAACCTAACTATACATCATTCCTACGACAATTTTTCATATCTAAACAATGTCATATCTAATAATGCTGCCATCTATTCATTTTCATGCCTGCATATTCTTATATGAACAGATTCTTATATTTATATTCATCTTATTATAGGACATATATACACGTTTTGATAAAATTTCCTCATTCCAAAATATATATTTACATTTTTACGCAGCCCCATAGTTACTTCAATTCGAATATCATCAAATTATGGTATTGACACATTGTTATACATAATATAGGTGCTAAACCTCAATACAATTTCATTTGAACAGATGAGTATAAAACTATTGATTATGTTCATATTGTGTTCACTATAGACAATAATAGTGTTATACACCAAATCATACACTTGCATCTCCAGTGAGTTAAACGAGGAAGAGACAAACTGAACTATATATCTAAATCCTATAAACTTTATTATTTGATGCAATGATACATGGATGACATTCGTTTTCAAATCTGTATTTGCATTATGGTTAAATATATTTAAACATCTTCACAAAAGTATTGACACTGTATCTGAAAAGTTAAGTGTAAAGTGCTTCTCCTCAAACTACTTGGTTGGCCGCACACTGTGTGTGCCCTGATCAGTAGACACCAGTCTTCGTCACGATGCGATACTCTTTGTATCAACGCTCCTTCCATATCATACACCCTGCGCCCCTATACGTGAGAATAGAAGAACATAAATTATACAAGAGACTTAAACTAATGATGTTTATGTTGCTGGATTTCAATATTATCAAGTAAATGTGTATCAATGCATCATTGATTCCAGGTCATAATCATTTGTAAACATATACAAAATTTGTCAATAGTTTCATTAGTCTCATTGCAATCATTCATAAAGACTCTATATCTCAACCTCAAGTGCTAATTGGAGGAATGCCTAATAGTATGCTTTAATTGGCAACGGCATCATTGATCCATAACATTGTCCTTGACTATCATCTGTTTCCCATGCAGCAAACAAACAAGAAAACATTAAAGAGCTATTCGAATATGAATTTTTATCAAGTACTTAAACTTTTGAAAATTTTTTTATAGTGCCGTACAACAAAATAGCTGAGTCTTGATACTACTAATGTTTGGTATCTCAAATACACACCTAACCAAATTGATCAAACTTGATAGTAATTATGTTTACTTTCTCAAATACACATCTCATCAAATTGATGAGACTTGATATTTCTAATGTTTACTATCCGAAATACACATCTGACTAAATCATTGAGACATGAAAGTACATATAGGATATTGTATGAGTGTCCATGGCATACTAAATGTACGACACGGAAGCTTAACATTAGTATATCCCGAGCGAGAGGAAGGGATATACTGATATTTAGGCACGATTGTCGTAGACATAGTATGTCATGGACACGAATACGATATTCTGTTTATTAAAATATGAATATAAATCGATATGATTGCCCTCGTAGCCAATAACAATGTTTACTATCTCAAATAAACACCTAACCAAGTTGATGAGACTTGATAGTGCTAATGTTTACTATTAGAAAAACACATCAAAACCAAAATATTGAGACAAAATAGTAATAATGTTTACTATCTCAAATTAACACTTAAACAATTTGATTAGACTTAATGTTTAGTATCTCAAATATTCAACTTACCAAATTGATGACACTTGATAGTGCTTATGTTTACTTTCTCGAATACACTAATCACCAAATTGATTAGACTTGATTAGATCTCAAATTAACACCTAAACAAGTTGATGATACGTGATAGTAAAAATATTTACTATCTCAAATACACATCTTAACAAATTGAAGATACGTGATAATATTATTGTTTAGTATCTCAAATACACACCTAACCCAAATAAGATGAGTTTGTTCAACGATTGAGACAATATGATTTAGACAAATATAATGTGCACTGTGGTACGCCTTCATATGAATGTCAAGTACGACATTAGATTAAAGCTAAGCCATCAATCAGCCCGGAGGAGCAATGCGGAGTCAGCCCGAGGAATATGGCAGCAACCCAACAATGCTTCTTACTGTTCTCAATATCATCACTGATGACGAATGTGACAGGCCATGTGACGAGTCTGCTGTGTTAAAGTAGCTGTAAACAGGAATGAGTCACCGACCTGCGTTTGAAGTATTTTAAACATTGATGAAACTTCGAATCTATTTGGCATCAAACAAATAATTTATGTATTATTTACACGCTTCTGTAAATAAGTCATAAAGCTGGACATAAAACAGAATCAGAAAATATAAAGATATTAAACTGCATAGTAGTGACATATTTATAATTAATCAAATCAGTGTGTGCATTATCAAGTAGTTAATATGTAGTTGGATATGTCTGGCATTAGGTGAAGAAAATTGAAAACTGAAGACGTCATGCAAATGAAAAGCTATAGACTCAATACAAATAATAACTGAAGACTTAATAAAAAAATGAAGACTGAAGACTTTGTACAAATAAAGAGTGAAAACCTAATACAATGAAGATTGAATAGAAAAAGATTACTGAAGACTTACTAAAAAGTATTACATGCTTTTTAAAACTGGAGTTCTCTTTGACTGAGAATATCAACTATTATATGTCATGGTTAATATCTATTTCAGACGCGTTAACATATTCATATAATGACTGAGCCAAAGTTTGCGTTAATCGGCGTCTGCATTTCGCATCAAGAATGATGTTTTGTAAAGTGTAAATACGTCGTTTACAGACATGTAATTCCGATTTAAAATAACAAAACAAAAATTCAAATACGTTTGAAATATGATAATCGCTTTACGTGTACTCTTCTTGACTTAATTGTATCAAGTAAATTCAATCATGTGAAAATAACAAATTGAAACTTTGTGTTCGGAAAACCTGATTACATTATATCCCCTTTATACACCAGAGAACGTCACTGTTTGTATTTTACAAAAGTTTCACATAATTTTTTTCACCAGAGTTTTTCATTGTAAATATTTGCTCTAACCCCATCAAAGAAATGAGTTATTTCACGCTTGAATGAAGATGGAAAGGGTAAGACAGGGAGTGTGCGCTCTGCCATACAGACAGAGGAGACAGTGCGCTATTGCCTACACAATCAACTAATCATTGTCAGGCGGCAGGTATTGTCCCGGAGGAATAACCTGTTGATAGTAGACATGTAGACATGGTGATCAAACATCGCGTGTCAGGATTACACCTTCTTAACTAACAAAGCATTGTTTCCTGAATCTAACTGAAGTTTGAGTTGATTACAACAGCATCGTCTCATACTGACAAGATGTACATCTTTTAGTGTATTTCTTCAACAACATAATCTATCTGGCCAAATGTCTCGTATATCTCATTCCTTTTGACGTAATTTTAGGTATAATTTTTTGTTTCAGCGTATTTCATGCAACATTGCATATATCCATTTGATCTCCTGTATGCTACATTTGATACGAAAAGACCACCTGATAAAAACATTACTGCGCAGGCTTCCAAACTACAAATGAATAAACGAATCAGTATTCAGATCAATAAAAGCTCTGTTTAAAGCGAACAGCTGTATAGACCTATCAATTCATTTCACTGAACAAAGGTTCATAAAACTTATAGAACTCTTGCTTCTATAACAAAATATAATTGAGAAATTTATATTCATGCTTTTATTCCATATCATGAAGTTATATTCCGTATAAGGAAAACCATTTCAAAGAGGTGTATATCTTGCATCTAAGTGATTTCTTTAATGAACCAAGTGTTAAACGCCCACCATTACATGTATGAGAAGGTCTAAATAAATTAAATATCTTTCTACAATCAAAGTACAACTATTATGTGCTGCCTATCGTTCGATTGCTTTTGTTTATTTACTGAATTTGAATAGCTATTTAAAAGTTACTTCCACAATGGACCTGGCGAACTAAGGGTTTTGTCTCAAACGGTCAGTAGTATGTGAAGAGAGATAAGGTTGTCTCGAAAAAACTTTATAAATGAGGGAGATTAATTGCAAGGGAAAGTTTTATGTTCAACAGATGCAGTTTTAAAACGAACGTACCATGATCGGTTTGGCCAAGCGAATCCATTTCCTTATCTAGATGTTCATTAATTAAATTGTCGTTAGTGTATTTGCTAATATTTGCACTACATCTACGGAGGATCGGGTCTAGTAATGAGATATTCTGACCCTCAAAAGAAACAATATTGTTTAATTTGGGAAAATGTGAAAATAATAAATCTTAAAAAAGGTCCCTGTCCCTTTAATCAAAATTATGTTAGAAAAAATACTTTAGCATAGAACAAGCATGTCTTGTTTGGCATCAGACACATTTTGTGGCTATTTCATGAAATCATAAATGACTACACAATTTATGAATAATGAAACTGTTATGGAATTTATGAAACTGCATGTTTTGATAAAATATTCCACAAATTTACAAAAAATTAATTACTATAAGGAGAGCAGCAGAACTTCGTCATACTGTAGCAAGGCCTTCCACAATTCGTGGCTTCACCTTTCTTCTTCGTCTCTTCTCTTGGTGGTTTTCTTTTTAGATGAATGTGCTCCCATTAGAGTCAAATCATCGCTGTTATTTCAAGGTTATAAGTCATGTACAAATTGAATAGAAGTATAAGACCCTCATAGAAATCGTTTTGTTCATATGACCTTCTCGAAGACATATTTCACACATGTGTTTGATTCATCAATCACGTGATTTTCCAGTCATTGTTATTGATGATGTTATCACTTTATGATACATGCAATTTGTTTTTCTAAAATTTCTAAACAAAAGTGATAAAAGTGTTTGAAATCGTTTTTGCTTAAGAAATAGAGAGATAGTGTTATATAAAAGTTATAAAAA
This sequence comes from Phorcus lineatus, assembly GCA_921293015.1. Taxonomy (NCBI): domain Eukaryota; kingdom Metazoa; phylum Mollusca; class Gastropoda; order Trochida; family Trochidae; genus Phorcus; species Phorcus lineatus. Next base: position 16,809,715 of record OV121089.1, read on the forward strand.
CATACCTTTGATAAATAGAATAAAACAAACTCTATTAACTACAAATTAAATTTGAGTAACTGGTTTATTTCTTTGAATTACTTTATCCAAGTGCATTTTTATGTTAGCTTCATCTTACCAACTTTGACATGGACATTGGTTACGTGTGGAGTAATTTATGACGATATTGATGTACAACAGGACTGTTTGTTTCTTACATAATGACGAATCACGAATGCACTGGGGCTATGCAACATGATGTGATGGGCTGTCAGTGGTCATCTGGTCACTATAAAAGCAGACACTGTCCAGTTAGCGTCACTAGTTCATCGAACAGTCAACTTGGTAAGTTCTCAAACCTTAAAGTATGAAAGCTACCCTTATCATACTTTGTTTCTTACTTATGACATCGTCGTCTGTTTATCTGGAACTTCGCTCTCCAAGCTATATGCTGTGGTAACTTGTGTCTAGCTCGATATTCATTTTTAGTTTCGAATAGGAGTCTATCTTGTCTTCATAGGCAGATTTTAATCGATTTGAGCTTAACATTCACTTCCATCCAGATAGTTCCAACAATGATGTAAACTATATTGTCGATTATTGATCTTTTGATCGTCTTTCAAGCTTTCATGACGAGTGTTCTTATTTGATGTTCTTGTGAAAGTTTATCATTTATTAACTGTATCACTGCCAACTTGCTCTGTTTTATTTCAAATATTGTTTCAAGTTATTATGTTTTTATATATGTATGGTGTAAGCAATATTTGTATTCTTTCAGATCACGGAATAAATTTATACAATGTCAAAGATCACACTGTGTTTGCTTGTGCTCATGGGAGTAGCTTCCCTTAATGGTGAGTTTTTATATTCTCATGCTGCGTTTCATAACTCTCTAAATTGTGCTAAACAAAAATCGAATAATTTCGAGTAAAAATCACCTGAAAGCAATATTGTATTTATCTTTTGAATAACTGATTTTGACAATCATAAAGTAGTTTACTGAACTTGTTTACATTTTACGACGCACGGTTAGTTTTCTATGATGTATTTCATTAATGACTGTTTTAAAAATGCAACATTCCTAAGTCACATACCTAATCTTTGTATTTGTAGCTTTCCCTGGCTATATGCACGACCATTACGGGAGCTACGATTCACCAGGTATTCATCTTTGAGAACATATCACAAATTGTCTGTCTGAATGTCATTAGCATGTACAGAAAATGTTTGACTGTACCCTTTATTACTTTTAAAAAAGAAAAAACACAACATTTTAAGTAACAGATTAAGAAAAATATCGATTCATTTTAACACTGAAGTTTACTACCCTGACATGTTCTTAAATGACATAATGCAAGGCATGATTATTGCACAACGGATTTGTCAAGAAACAAAGTAAAAAGATAATGATTCCAAAATGTATTAAAACATGGATATACTTGAAAACAAAGTGGAAAAAACCCCACGAGAAACTGAAATCTTTAGCAAAATTTAGATACGGATATATAGACATTGAGCATGGCTGAGAAGTACCTGTGAATGTTTATAAACACAAAGGTCTAACCATGTTTAATATTAACTTTCCTTGCTGCAGATTATGCCGTTGTACGAGGTTCTGGGGGAAGATCAAGATTAGTAAAACTGAGGGACAGGCCTGACTACAGTAATTATCTGTTCAAGATACCCTTTCATTCAATCATTTAATATTCTGAATCGTATCTCACAGCATTAAATTGTATAAGAAAATTGAAATTGAAAAGGAAATGGAAAGAATGAAAATATTTGTTTCACTATATATGCGATTTTACGTTTATTCCAGATTTAGCCTATGTCCATGGATCCAATGGTAAAAGCAAGCTTGTCAAAGTCTATGACCGACCTGACCCGTCAGACAAAGGTATATACGTCATCATTCACAAAAAGGACAGTTTTACGTATCAGTATCATTAAACGTTTCTGAGTCCTGAGATGAACTTATACACTAATACTTAAATCTTCTTAACATCTTATTTGTTTTTTTCAGTCCTTCTGCCGGTTGGAAGTGGGAAGAACAAGCGCTACATAGTTGCAGACAGGGATCAATGTGAGTGTTTTCACACCAAGCTTCTTTATAGAGATTTTATGTACGGTTCTGTGTTTCAATAATTGCAAACCAAGACTTCTCTGGATTAGTTTCATAAAGTTTGAGTTGTTTATGGTTATACTTTCCTTTACTGGTCTAGCGGTTATTTCGGCTGTTTGGTTAATGTCATTACTAGGTGTGTCGAACAATGAATGATCTATTGTATTGTAGATAAACCCTTAGTTTTTCCATATCTCAGTTTAAGCTTACAAATACGCCTGCGTGAAGCATTTTGGTTGAGCTAAAACAGATAAAGTTTCCACGGAGGTTAAGGTTAAAAAAAAAATTGCGCTAAACATAAATGGATAGTTGCAAGATCATTTAGCTATGCATTCGCAAACTTGATGATAGGAAGCATGGATGAAGTAGATATAACAACAAATGTTTTGAAGTTTGTAAAACTGTTTCTCCCGTTTTAAAACCATTACTATAAATATTTCAGTGTACGACTCGCACATGTATCACGGTCTAGGTGGCAGACACGGAGCATACACCCATGGAAGTAAGTGCTGCAAAATACATTTAAAAACATACTAAATATTATGTATAATGTGACTTTTTAAAATTAATTTTCGAACCAAACTATTATATAAAATGTGAAGGGGATGCTTTAAAAAACTTTCGCATTGAATAATGTATTTCATGAACTCACTGTTTTATCATTTTCTGTTTCAGGAAAGAAACGCCATGCTTTCTTTGGTATCCGAAGATGTAAGTTTTGAATATGTTTCTGCTTAATGTTGAATAATTCTTTGAGTTATAGAGTTTACAAGTTCGTATAATATCACAAAAAATAATGGTGATCACTGTCTGTTTTGATGATTGAATATTCAATACATATTGGACAAGAATAAATAACAAAAGATAAATAGAAAAAATGGTTGCATAACTTTAGTACTTGATGAAATCTTCATTTCCAAAAGATAAAAGTTTATTACGATATATATTATGATGTTTTAAAAACCCCAACTATAACTGTTTTTTCTTTCTCGGAAATATTTATACATGATAAACACAGGAAGTTACAATCTATGAATAAAATTGTTCAATATGTATACATATATATCAGTTTTCAGTTTTCTTTTGTTCTTCTTTCAGTCCCATTCTTCTCACCCATGTTCCCTCACCCAGCGATCGCCATGGCCCTTCAAGCTCACCGTGCTAACGCCTTTTACCGGGGTGCCCGATATGGACGACGCTTTGGAATGTCATCTGCCAGACGCACCGTGAAACCGAGGAAGGTTGAGGCTAAACCGGCCGCGCCCGTCCAAAAGGCCGCACCTCCTCTAAAAGCAGCCCCAGTTGCACCAGCTCCAGCTGCACCCATTGGATACCCCGAGCCTATTTCTCAGATTGTAGACAATTACGGATCATTTTCTTCCGGACCTGACACGTACCTCGGCTCTTCCATCGATACTCATGGCGGTATCCATGACTACAACGACCCAAACTCTTTCGTGTACCAGGACAATACGGTGGGAGGAATTGATCTCGGCACCAACGTGGACTATCAAGGGTTTGGCTCCAACAATCTTGGAGGAAACGTCTATGATTCTTATGATATCCAAGGAATTGGTAATATTAATACCGTCGCCGGAACCGGAAACCTTGACACTTATACTGAAGCTGGAAACATCAACACCTATAACGGAAATGCAAACATCAACACTTACAACAGTGTAAACCCCAATGACGTATATGATGTTCCAGCTAACAACGGCATTTATTCCGACACATTGGGAGGAGCCTTCGATTATCAGAACAAAGGTAACATCCTTACTAGTGGCGTCAATGTCTACGCTAACGATATGTCAAACACCATGTATGATACCCAGGGAAACATTGCATTCAACGCTGGCGGTAATCCGGGGTCCAACCTTGGATCCATCGTCAATGTTGACGCCGGTCCAACTGGATCCAACACCATGCTTGTTTAAAGGTACTTCAATGAGACCAAGGGAAGAAATCGTTTTTGAGGGGACAAGGCACATTGTAAAATTACTTGTAATCAAAATTGTTGAAATGTATTAGAGATTTATTGTGGTTGTTTGATTGATTAATTAATTAGCAATAAATATTCAATGAAAATTAAGAAATGTTTATTTTATGTTATTAATTTATTTTTATAGAAGCACTTAGACTGAAGAGCTGATTCAAGTTATTAATTACTTACAAGTGAATTGTGAAAACACACGAGAATAACAATCGACACAATATATCCATACCACCTGTTTGGTACATGTAGATACTTTTAAAGTTCAAAAATGAACAACATGAAGGGGGTGTTAATTTACATATCCAACAACGGTTATTGGTGTGAAGTATACTGTATGCTTGGGAAAGTTGTCATACGGTTTCCTCCTTCTCTTCATATCAATTAGTTCCCTAATAGCGACATCAATCAAAGTAGTGAGTAGATCAGGAGTTAAACTGTTTTGTTATGATTGAACCGAAAAAGTTATTTCTAGGGAGTTATTATTTTACAATTATACAAAAACATGCAATGAGGACAATTACACCTAATGAAGTTTGCTTTGCGTTTGAAAGAAAGTTGTAAAATGTGAAGAAGAAAAAGCATATATATTCATTATAACTTACTAAGGGTTTATTATGTTCTAAAGTTATAGATTAGATCACAGGTGATGTAAAAAACAACTATTTCCAGAAAAAACTCTCATGGTTATTTATTGATTCAGCATTAACCCAAAGATTTTTTTTATTAAAGGTCATTTAATCAATTTGTTTTATTAAAATTATGGACGGTTAAATTTATAATGAAATTCATCGACAATTAGAAAATGACAAAGTGGACAAATTCTTTCAAGACACACAACATGCTCATCTTTCTTCTACAGGACATAATTAATGATTTACCCAAAGCTTGAATAAATAAATTGCACGTATTATATGTAAAAATAGAAATATCTTGGTCAGAATAAAGGAATAGAATCTGTCTTTGGATGATGAAGGTTTATTCGAATCCATATGAACTTATAGATTTTTTAGATATTTTTCAGCTGTATAATCCATATTATTGATTTTATCCATTGATTTTTCCGAACCCAAGGAAGTGCATTGTTGTCTGAAATATTTGGTATACACGTTAAAAGGAGCAAGGAATTGGATTGAATTTTCCATTTACATAATTGTAAGAGTGTGACACAAGTCACCACTTCTCATCTTCAGATTTCTTTTCAAAACAAATACTTTGCGCTTTCGTAAATTCAAACACAAGTTTTAAAAGAATTAACTATTGGTTCATCATTATATTAAACATATTAGATAAGTTCAAACAAATCTATAACAAATATTCTGGAACCAGAATCAGGGATACAAGGGACTACACAGCATGTTGATGCATGGATTAAAGTAATAAAACATCTCGTTGTACACACTTTTAGCCAATTTGTTCAAGCTCAATTATTCAGCCGAGAAATGGAAGTAATTGTTTTTAGGTGCTTCCACCATCTAAATATAAATCGAGTTGATACACGCGCAAAGCATTGTGGTCGTAATCGACTCAAAACTGCAAGCATACATGACGGTGAGGAGACGGAGGTGAGGTGAGTTGGTGTTTAACGCCGCTTTCAAGATTATTTCACTTATATCGCGGCTGCTAGTATTATTGCAGGGAGAAAGCCCACAACACCATTGTGGCTATGCATTGCGGTGAAACCTGCGAGCATCGGCTGGAACTAGCCAACCATGGGTGGTACTGCGCTGAATTTCAGTGTAGCATTGCACCCAAACCTGGCTGCGTGTAGAACAGTTCTTTACTGCAGACAAAGTTGCCGAGCCCCTGGTGGGATACGAACCACGGATCTCCTGATCCGAAGCCGAACGCGCTAACCACTGCGCTATCCCGCCAGTGAGGAGACGGAAAGATACAATACGACGATAAACGAGAAATAGTTAATGGAAACGACAACAAATGCCTGAAAATTTGTATGGCTAAATACTTTTTAAAAATGTGATTAACTAATTGGTGAAAAAGAGGCAATAAGTAAGGTTTAAATGATTAAACTTACTGATTAACGCACATCTAAGTATTCCCTAAGTACTCCACATTTTCGCATGACGACGAAGAAGTCACTCTTATACTCTAGCCACTTTCAAAAGGGTGCAACAGACTATCAAACAAAATAAGGTAACATAAACATGAATTATTTTTGCAATTTTTTGTTTTTAAAGATTGAAATGGTCTTCTCCAATTAAGTTTTACTAGAGTGTGCAGAAATTGGGTTAGTATTAGATGTACACACACTTCCCGAAGTGTATTGACCGATACACCTCTACTTTTCTAATACACATACTCTTTATTGTACATTTAAATTTAGTCAGGAGAAGAGATCTTCAACTTTGGCAAACAAAAGGACTTGTAAAATCTGGTATTATAAATTTTTGAGAATTATAAAGAATGATGTCGGGAATCGAACGTGGAACCTTCGAATGAGCTACTGAGGATTGATACAAACTGTGGTACTTTCTGTTGTGTTATGTATATGTTGTTATTTTTCCCTATATAAGCCTAAGTAAAGGTACTAGTATGTACCAATTTTTAATTTATTTAAAATTAAGTTATGTTATGGTTTTTAAACCGTAATTAGAAGAGTATTGTTTGTATTCTATTGATCTATTAAGGTCAAGGCGTATATACGAGAAGGATGGAAAGCATTGTTTCGTCAAATATAACTCGACTAGAATGGGGTATAAGTCAGATATACCCACACTTCCCTCGGTGCATCACTCAATGCACCTCTTGTTTGAATCGTGGTTCCTCGGCTTCGCTACGCTACGCCTCTACAGAGTAGAGGTGTATCGGTCAATACACCTGCAGTTAGATCAAAGGAAACCATAGAAACGAAACCGGAAGTGGGGTATAATGAATGATAAATCCATAGGGTACAATTAGATTTTTTAGAACAATGTAAATTTAAAGCGACGTGCAGTCATTACTTCTGACATTGAGGAAGCTCAACATTTTGATAACAGACGGAAATCTTCGTTTATCGAATTGCTGAAAATCATTGATGCACCAGCGAAGTAGATATTGCTTATCACCCTAGCGTATGGGCCCACTCCCTATCAATAGCTGATTTGAATTATGTCACAGACGAACCTGACGGTTCGCTTTACGGAGCCTGTTGAGATCTATAGGCGTAAGAGCATTTTATATTTTGTTTAAATGAAATTGGCCATCAAACTTTGAACACAATGAAATATTTTGCTTTTCTTGATCAACACCCTTACTTTGCATTGTTAACTGGTCCCTTACAAATAACATTTCTTCAAAGATATCAGAAACAACTCTACGCTCTCGTTAGTTTGTGATCCTCATAACACGAAATATCATGAACATAATTGAAACCGCGCTGAATTTGTATCACTGACCGGGTATGACTTCAAGTTTAGTGGTTTAAATATATTTTATTCACTTGGAAAAGGATTGGGAACAAGTTGTCCAATTTAAAATACCCTCTCCTTAAAGTGGTTTCAAGTGGTTTAAATGATTAAACCATTCAGAAAGGATTGATCTTTAGTTGTAAATTTGTCACACAATGTTTTTAAGAGTTACGGGACTTTTAGAAACCTAGATCGTCCTACAGCTCTGAACTCCCTTTGAAGCACAATATAGCTGTTAGTATTCCACTCCATACATTACTTACAGTATTACATGACAAATGTTAATGACTATTTCAGCCATTCACATTGCAACAAATGAACAAAATGTGTACGTGTATTCTTTATGAAAAGCAGCGAGTTTGCTACACACAGAGTCGATTCGTTATGAAATGTCTGAGACCACTAATTTGCGTGGAGAAAAGTGGCATCACTTAATATTCGACTGATTAAAATATGTGTGATGTTTGTCATAATGTCATCAGATAAAATCAGGGTCGCGGCAGATAGAACTAGGATGGAACTGATCGGAATTTTAGAGAAAACATTACTCTGTATGATATGTAGTAACCGTTCTGGTCTGCCTATCCTCCTTGGTTGGTGCCAGCTAATGACAAGAGTGGAAAGTGTTCCTGTCAACGAAGGCCCGCTGACTGCAATTCATCGAGCCGAGCTCGTCGTCCACTGAAACAACTTTGGAATTTGCTTTCATTCCTACAACCTCGATATTGCGGATCCTTTCTTTCATGTCCAGTGTCTTCCTATTACGAAATTCAACCCTTGTAACATAATGATAACGGTTGGGATGGTGGTGGACCAGTCAAGACGCAGACGCCCTTTGTTATGACCCGAAAAATTATATCACTTAATGAGATGGTCAAAGACATCATCGAATCTAACGACCAGTCAGTGCAGGACAAATAGGACATATTTTTTTAACGAGACCGGGTCCTTTTTAGAGTGTATTATAGCTTGTTTTCGTTTGAATTACTGATAGAACACTTTCAGAGGATTACCTATCAATTACGGTCGACCATATTGCTTTGGGAGAAATTGACATAAAAAAGGGTCGCTGTTTTCTAATTTCACAACATTAAAAATAAACTATTAGTCTATTAGTATGGATAGCATATCCATGGTTTACCAAATGATTTATGATAAGAATAATCTTGAAGTACCTTGCAATGCATAAGCATTATTGCCTAACTTCTCACTCTTGCTTTTTTACCAAGTGTGCGCTCTCATTTGTCTAGATGTAAATCCTAAATCAACCAAAATGTAATCATGATGACCATGTTTCAACTGGGTGATATCTTAACCATACACTGATAATATACATGTATGAACGGGTATGTCCCCTTAAATTTCGTTTCCATAAAATACTCCTACAGGACTGTCCTCTGAAACGGTTGGAAAAACTGATATCTGTTTTCTAAGCATTTTTACGTCCAATTGTTTGAAGGAAGAATGGATGTAGTCTGAATTTCGTATCTGCAATGAGTACGTCCTAGAGAGTACTGGCCACGTATAACAATATTTTTGTATTAAAATTTGTTTTAGATTATTCCATTAGTATCTGTGTCTGCAGTAGATTATATCCAAGGACGTTGGTGGGTTATAAACCAGCTTCAGTTCGTGGTCATAGATTTTCATTTTCCTAAGAAATACCAAAACTTAATGTTATTTCTTGTAAATATAAAAGAAAGCAACATAAATGTTCTATACAAGTATTAAGGTTTTCAATGTTGGACCATAATTGTATATTGACATTAAACTGCAACTAAGAATTAATTTTCGTACTTCCTTAGAACTTCCAACTTTAAAGCTGGGCGGAAAGAATGAAGAACAATTGCTTCGCTCGCGTGGGATGAACGTATAATCAATGATCTCGATAATTAATAACAAAATTCACCACAAATGATCAAAATGAATAATGATTGATTAGATAATAAAGCCGCAAAGTACATGTCGAGATAAGCTTTGTAGACCATGTATCTAACATGTCATTTACATCTAACAAATTTTAAGTTTAAGATGTGATTAGAAACGCTGAAACGCTTTGAAGATTGAAAGATGAAATGTTAATAGCGTTGATGTGACCTAACACGATGTGTAAGACCATGCAGTTACACTATAAGCATAATAATTCACAGTAAGGCTGTTTGTTTCATTTTGCATTATGTTTGATGATGTTTTAAAGCTACTTTATATTAGTTTGGTGTTATTTAATAGAATGTTATCTCACAGGTTTCGGAATCAGTCTCAGCCATGTTTAAAGTAACCCTACACCTTTGCATGCTTGGGCTCATGGGAGCAGCTTCCCTTCAAGGTGAGTTTATGTTTTTTGATAGCGAGTTTCGATGAATACATCTTATTAGGTCTCTTTTATCCTGTAATAAATATGATCATAGACATTCTATAGATGCAGTTATATGGTTATGTTCCTAAACACTTTATTCGATTGTTTTGTCATTGTTTCCAGCTTACCCTGGTTACCTCCACGACCGTTATGGCAGCTACGATTCGTCAGGTAAAAGAACATTTTATGCAAAAAGACGTATTTGACATGCACTGTAAACTTACAGCTAGTTAGTTGATTAGATACACACCACACTTATACATATTTTCCTCATAAGTGAATATCTGATATTCCTCTAAAAAGCTTACAAATTAATCATTTACCTCATAATTCTAACAGTAAACATAGATTTTAAACAGAGTTGAGAGAATCCTGTTATGAAGAGGAACGGCAATGTTAACCTCTTAACGTTTAAATGAAAACACATATGGGGAAATTCTTTAAACTATTATGAAACATGCAAAGTTCACGAATAATTAATCAAATATTGTATTGTTTACTAATATCTAGTCAAATTTACTTATGCAGAACTATGTTTAATATCAACTTCCCTTGCTGCAGCTTATGCCGTTGTACGAGGTTCCGGGGGAAGATCAAGAGTAGTGAAACTGAGGGACAGACCTGACTTTAGTAAGCATAATTCACACTTATTATAATGATTTAATTCAATCATTAACGTTTGTCAATCATGAATTTTTGTCATATATCCAAAACACAATTTTATAAATTTTCTATGCTGTATGCTAAATCATTGAATTATTATACACAATAGTTATCTCCTTTCTTACCAGAATTAGCTTATGTCCATGGATCCAATGGTAAAAGCAAGCTTGTAAAAATCTATGATCGTCCCGACCCTGCAGACATAAGTTGGTACATTATTATTCATTAGGTATTAAGATTTCTTGTATCATGAAACTGAAATCACATTTTTTAAACCTCATATATGAACACAGAAAACTTAACTTTATGTTTTTGTTATATTTTTGCAAGTCCTTTTGCCGGTTGGTATAGCGGGAAGAACAAGCGCTACATGGTTGCAGACAGGGATCAATGTGAGTGTTTTCATACCATGCTTATTAATAGATATTTTATGTACGTCTTCCACTATTCATTACTATGAAGTTTCGTATAGTTTCTTATTATCATAATTGATGGCTATCAAGGTATTGTAGAATCTCTGCTATACAAAAATGTGCAGAATGGATTCATTTCCCTACATTTATTTATGTCCAGAAACTGTCAATTATGTTTTGAGTAATGTGTAGCCTAATGTTCATACCGATGAGAGGGTATCCACACTGGGATAATTTGTTCCCAATCAATAGGATCATAGAGTATCATTTACGTTAAATATCAATGAGAAATACCAATCAGCTTCGCGATAATTATTGTGTAGTTACTGATAGGAGTGATCGTGTCTGTTCTATAACCAACACCAACCAATTTCAGTGTACGACTCGCACATGTATCACGGTCTAGGCGCCAGACACGGAGCGTACACCCATGGAAGTAAGCACCCATTGGATACCCCGAGCCTATGTCTCAGATTGTAGAGAATTACGGATCTTTTTCTTCCGGACCTGACACGTACCTCGGCCCTTCGGCCTACTCATGGCGGTATCCATGACTACAACGACCCATACGCTTTCGTGTACCAAGATAATACGGTGGGAGGACTTGATCTCGGCACCAACGTGGACTATCAAGGGCTTGGCTCCAACTATCTAGGAGGGAACGTTTACGATTCTTATGATATCCAGGGAAATGGAAACATTAGCACTGTCGCTAGGACCGGAAACCCTGACACTTATACCGGAAATGGCAACGTCAACACCTACATCGGAAGTGTAAACCCCAATGACGTATACGTAGATGGCCCAGCTACCAACGGCATTTATTCCGACACAGTGGGAGGAGCTTTCGATTATCAGAACATCGCTAACATCCTTACTAGTGGCGTCAATGTCTACGTTAATGATATATCAAACACCATGTATGATACCCAGGGAAACATTGCATTTTATGCTGGCGGTAATCCGGGATCCAACCTTGGATCTATCGTCAATGTGGACGCTCTTCCGATCTAACACCATGCTCGTTTAAAGGAACAACGAGGAATCTGAAATGAGTAAGAGATTCGTTTTCATGGAGTATATATATATAGGAAAATGGTGTATTACTTGTAAGCAGACCTGTTGAAATGTAACAAAGATATATTGTGGTGGTGCGATTGGCAATATATTTTAAATTGGACGTTGATTTTATGTTGTCGATGGTAAATATCATTTGAGAGTTTACTCATACACTCAAACACTCAAGGAAGGTTTCGTATTCCTGTTTTCAGAAATCCTCCCTGGCAGACTATTGCCTTCATGGTTAATATTAAGTGTATCATACGTGACATATTTGCAAAACCTTCATATAGACTAAGGATATAGTTGATAACGGTTTCTTGTTTGCTGCGTGGACATTATTTGTTCAGTTACCTTGTGAAACGATTCAAGAATTGTTATAAATCAATCTGTGACTATATACATGTATCACAGTCAGGAGGTTCGCCCGAATTAATCATAACATGTCATTCGATGCCGAGGGTTAAGTAGAGTACTGTTAAAGGATGAGTGGGATAACTCTCGTGTAGGCTCTGAAGGTCCTGAGAACACAGGACATGTACCTCAACATCACAGTTTCTTTACTAAGCCGCTGATTCAAATAAAATTGATTGCGCCGACTACAACATTATTAAACGGACTTGAAAGAATTTGCTTGTGTTGATCGAGTTGTACTACAGTCTTGTCATGGGTGTGTCTGTGATTCACGATTACATTTTTATACTTGGACATGAAAGATTATTCTCTATTTTTCTTCTCAAATACTTATTTCATAAGATAACGAGATAACATGATTTTAATCGGTATCGAACGCGGATGCAAAAATACATACAAAAAATTGCCTATATTTTTTTGTTTTGTAAGACATCGAATCGAAAGAAGCTTATTTTCAAGAAAACATCATATTTTTGGGATAATGCTACAGTAATTTAATGAAACAAACTAGTAGGTTTAGCCCAAAGATAAAACATAGAAAGCCGGAGTTGTTTTTTGTTTTTGAAAATATGTTCAATCAATCGTTCATAATACCTTTTGATTGAACTTGATTTATCTAATGATTCTTCGTGGGAAACGCTCTTTTCATAACATTTTATTTGGCTTTGATTTGTTCCTAAATGAAATACACATAGTGTTAATTGAGCAAATGTCCTAGATGCATTCATCAACGTTCTATGACCAAATATATATTTAACACATTCCAAAGAACACATCCCAGGGACCAGGGTAGAATTAAGAGATGACCCGATGTGAGACACTTATATGACTTAATCAATCTATATCCTGTGAAAACAGTGTACAATGCTAAACATCACAACAGTTAGGTAATCGAAAACTGCTACAATGTAGCGTCATAGGTCATTAGATTAAAATTTCGCCATTAGATGATTAAAAGGATTAAACATAACATTCTCTGACTACTCATGTCTTCACTCCTCTGTTGTTAGTACTTGTGTATAATTTATTATCAATAGTTAGCACTTCAGGGTACAGCTAGCTGGTGAACCATCTTCAGATGCCGCCTAACACGATTGTTCGTCCACATTTTGAGAGCTGTATCGGGAATTGTTACTCGATCTAATCGAAGTGCTTGATTATAAAAATGAAGTATCTAATTTTTCAAATACAGATAGATATCATATATGATTTACTTACAAGATATTCTCATATTACTGTCAAAATTACTAGAATGATCAAAATCAGGCTTCCTGGTGAACTTCAGCAGATGTTTTTTGATTATGCATGAACCACTATACAATGCACTTTGAAAGTATCAAGAACGCAGTGTGTGTTGTTTACAAAGTCTTTAATGTTAAACAACTGTAGACAGGTTTTTGTCCAAATACTGTAACATGGGAAAATGACTTTATCATTTTGTTGAAAGCTGTGTCTGTATATATAGACAAATGTGAGAACAAGTTGAGAAATTTGCAGAAAGATATAGTCAAATAGTTGATTATGACACAATGATTGCAACTTGTTAAACTGATATGTTCAAGGAGTTTAAGAAAATACAGTTTTGACGTTTTAACGTCAGTGAAATTGACAAGGTATGATGTCATATTTGAACAATCGCTAAGACGGACAGCTATCTATTGATAGGTGATATTTAAATAGGTGGTGTTTACACAATGTATGAACTCTGGGAGACTAAAATCATGTACATAAATCGCAGTTGAAATGTCCAGCGAGTTTATGTATTTACTGCCCCCGGCCCACATACAAAATTAAATTTACAAATAATTGACTAAATGCAAATATCATACTATTCAAATGGCGATTAACCAAATAGCAAATGAAAGATCTTGTTTTAGCTCTTATGAAAAATTTCCCTTTTTTAACTATTCATGTCTTAGTTTTATACCCCTTTCATAAATAATGACAGACAAGAATAACATGTCCTTTTTGAGAAGACATTAAGGATATAAAGGAAACAGATTAATTTGATATTTAAAAAATCAGGAATGTATTTTCATCTGAGAACGAAAGACAATTCAGACTGTTTTAGCTACTCATTTACACATTCTTTGATTCTTTTTCTATATAAATTTTTCGTCATCTACCTTCGTCTATCATCATCTAACAAATAAAGTCTAAATTGAATGGTAAACAACCTACAATTAATTGCCACTATGTCGCCCCTTGTCATTCCATAGTTCATTCGTCCAGTCCACACTGTCAGCGGATATGACAGTTTCTTTGATGACGAGGTCGTCGTCGGTGATGGAGGACATCTGTGACAGACACTTGCAGAGAATGAATGAGTTTCAACGTTGAATTGTACGACGATTTACGGAACCCATGTGACCATATGCTGACGTTGTCGAGTATTAGACGATCATTTAATATTCGAGAAAGTTTCTTCCAGTAGCGGATCACTTCGATACGTTGAATAGCTGATGTTGAAAGCCAACCCATCTCGCCTCGTATACGGCTGCGTTAGCGGTCTTACTCCCCACACTAAGAAATATCTGCAGGCCCGGTGCTGCACCTTGTTGATGCATCTGTGTTCCCGCGACCCCCATATAGCAGAGCCTAATGAGAGAAAAGGCTGTACAAGGTTACTGTAAAGCGTGTTTTAGACATCATACGCCATTCCTCCGACAGACTTAAACTTGCTGACTATTACTCCAAGAACTCGGTTTGCAGACTGGGCAAGTTCTCTAGCTGTGAAGTTATGGTCGAGGTGTTTTTCAAACCATAACCCGAGATATCTGTAAGCATGTGCGTTCTCCAGGGACTCATTACCGATCTCAAACATTGTAGTAGATTTAGCTGTTGAAGCTGTTCTAAAGTGGACGACCTTGGTCTTTTTAATGTTAACTCATGAGTATACGCCATTTTGAACACAAATCCCTCACATAATCGAGCATGCGCTGTAGACTTTGCTCTCAATGCTACATCATCAGCGTAGAGGAGTATGCTCAAAAGTGCATTACCTACTTTAACACCACATTCGATATTATTTATAGACTGGGCAAGATCACTGATGAAGACATAGAAAATTGTAGGTGAGAGGACACATCCTTGTCTGACTCCACTACTCACTTTGAATATGTAAGTGTAGTATCCGTTCACATTAACGCAGCTGGATGTGCTTTCATACATGGATTTCACTGAGTTAAAGAACTTTCCGGAAACTCCAAGACACATCAATTTGTACCACAAACAATCTTATATTTATTTTGTCAAATGCCTTCATGGCGTCAATAAAACAGGCAATAACAGAGTAGAGGGTGTAGAGATGATCCAAAGTACTCCTGTTTGTACGGAAACTGTTTTGTTCCTCTGCAAGGATGTTGTTCCTTTCCAACCAATCTGTAAATCTTCTATTAAGTATGTCTGCAAATATCGTGCAGGATACCGACAGCAGTGAGATACGCCTGTAACCAAGAGGGTCTTTGGTATCCCTTTTGGTTTCTTGAGTGGAAGAATAATGCTCGTCAGGGCAGGTGTTATTTTCAAAACAATGCGTGAAAAGTATATGTAGCATGTTCATACAACCACTATGTTTTAGAGCTTCTGCTGGAATAAGGTCTATACCCGTAGCTTTAATTTGCCGTCATTTAGCCTTGAAACAGCATCCTCTACTTCCTATAAAGAGGGGATGCATCAAAGTTATCAACCATAATGCTAGAGTTAAAGTCAATTTACGCTGAATGTTACATGTACGTAAAAAGTCTTTATCAAAGCTTTCATTCTCAAAGACTGAATAGTTCACTATAACTGTCCCTCCATACGTTGAAGACCTGGTCTCTACCAGTCAACACGCCCTCTCCACGCCGCACCTCCCATGGGATCATGTTGTTCCTGTCTGAAGCTACGCATAGGATTTGTCTTTTAGATTTGATAATTTTCTTTTTGATGATTCATTTTGCAAAAATATATATGGTGATCCTTTTCGCTGTAACAACTTATAAATCATATACGCAGTAATTGAGAAGTCTACATTCTTATATCAATATATCAATCACGTTTCTATTTAAGGAATGCAAATTTGGCATTTCTAGACTTTTAGCATATATTGAAAGATCACAAATAAAAAATTCAACGTATCTGTCTGTCAAACTAATTTAAAATATATTTTTTTTCTACCTACAAGTATCTTTGCTATTGATGACTCAAATTCTCAACATAACCTAACCAGGAGTATTCATAATTTGAATGTATATCCTCAAACACACGTATAACTGAACACCAAATAATAATATTAGATTTGAATAGGAAAACTATCGTACTTGTAAATATTGCATTGGTCACTGAATTGTTTTGAATTCCTTGCAAATATCCATTGTCCAGTAGCATGCATGTAAGTAATTAGTGGTTTATATCACAATTTCAAATCTCATTTGCCATTAGACGAAATAACAAAATCGTTTATTTATTATAAAGATCGGGGAAAAAACCCCAACTTGATTATATCAAACATTTATTTCAATGCCTGATTAGAAATTAGCGAAATACGATTGTAAGATGACTGTTTTGATAACGTAATACCAGTTGTAAGGAAACTAATTATATGTTATATTTAGCAAACATATTCAGTTAATTTTTGACATAATACATGTCGATCAATGTCGACATTCTGACGTTACTACATGTGTAAGGTGCTAATGTGACAAGCGTCTCCTTGTCTGTCGATAAACGCCTTCCAGGTAGAATTTGGTGATATATGTGTGTCACGTCGGACGGTGTATATACAACGGGCGCCTGAAACCACGCCCTAAGGTAAACAGAAAGCAAGAGACAAAAGAAACTTGTTTGAATAAAGAAAATGGTGCGCTTATCATTGTTTGCGTATGACAAAGACCGATGTTCTAATTTTCTATGGGCATCTTTGTCCCAAGGTTAATGTAAACAAGACTAAAGTTGTACACTACCGCCCCTGTAGTATTAAGCAGTCTGAATTTGTATTTAAAATTGCTGGTGATATTATTGATTATGTCCATGCGTATAAATATTTAGGTTTGTGGCTACAAGAAAACTTAGATTTGAATTACTCGGCTAAAGAAATAGCTAAGTCTGCTAGTCGTGCACTTGGTGTAATTATCTGCAAATCGAAGTGTTTGGGGGGTATGCCCTATGGTGTGTTTAACATCTTATATGAAAATTTGGTCCAACCCATTTTGTCATACGGTTCAGCGGTTTGGGGTATTAGACAGTTCAGCTGTATCAACGCCGTTCAAAATATGGCTTGCCGTTTTTCCTAGCTGTAGGTAGTAAGACCCCAAACCTAGCTGTACGTGGCGGTATGGGTTGGTCCGCTCCACATACAAAACAAAATATTGAAATTTTACGTTTTTGGCGTCGGCAACATTTAGCCAATTATTTTAGAATTCCAAGTGTCGTTAGCAGATGGTCATTTAATTTCAGAAAGTCTTGGTATAATAAAGTTTACTCTATGATACAGTCTTGGAAATTACCTGTAAATGATATTTGTCTTATCTCCCACAGTGATTTTATATTGGCTAAGAATTATTTAATGAATAAGGATAAGGAAGATTGGTTACTCCAACTATGGAATGATAATGGTCAGTGTAATGGCAATAAGTTTCGGACTTACCGCTTATTTAAACATTCACTAAATACCGAATCTTATGTTTCGGCTTCTCTTCAGCGTTCACACCTCAGTACACTCAGTAAATTACGATGTGGCTGTCTTCCATTAGAAATAAAATTAGGTTTTCTCGGCCTAAAATTCCTCTTGAACAAAGATAATGTAAATTTTGTAACTGTGATAGTATAGAGGATGAACTTCACTTTCTCACTGTTTGTAGTTTGTAGACTTAAGGTTTGAATTTTGGAAATCTGTTTCTTCTGCCGATCCTTCCTTCTTACATCTCAATCCGACTGGCCAGGTTGTATATCTTTTATCTAGCAGTACGTTAAGTAAGCCACTTGCTGCCCTAATAATCAAATGTACAGACGGAGATTGCGCCTCACTTAACTTTAAATGATCTTTCTCCATCCTTTTTTCCTATGTTTTATATTTTATTTATCCATATTTTGGATATATAATGATTGATACATGAGTTAATATGGTGTATCATAGGCCTTGTAGGCCGGGTGCTATCTTTTTGTATGAAATGTTTTAAATCATGTGGAATATTGTTTTACTATACCATATGTGAAAGGAATGTAAGCAGGTGACACCGAAATAAACTATTTTCTTCTTCTTCTTCTGTTTAGATACGTTTTAAAGTAATTCATACTTCAACCAAACATTTCAGACATTTATTATGTGACGAAGTAAATAAGTTATATTCTCATTACATAAATTCAATATTACTGTAGGATTTATACCTATTGAATGATATCACGTTTCAACAAGAATATGCTCCGCCGTAAGAAGAGAATTTGTTCTTCACAAAATCTAGTTTTTCTCAGAGAAATTTAGTATTTTACTTTTGAAAAAACATAGTTAGGGAAGTCCTTGCCGACATGCATGTGAAATATGATGGGGTGGTATACTGACTATGGCTGACATCACTGGTAGGCAGCTCGTTAAAAGAAACAACATGACATCATGATTCTACTTCAACACTGCTGTAGAAATGTAGGCGGCATGTAGAGTCACATAAATGTAGACATATTAAACAAAATTTGAAAACAAGAATAGGGAGTAATATTTTTTCATCAATTCAATATGCAACTGTTACGTGTTCAAATATGTAGATATTCCATGATATCGTCTTGTTGGTTTTGTCATTATTGAGAATGCGAAAATAATAAACGACAGTTTATGGCATTCCGATCTTTTGGCAAAGTGGTCATTTCAGTCAGTTTAGAATTGTTTCCAGTGATACGATATCAACTAAGACAAATAACGTTGTATTTAAAGGATTGCGATAGATGACTCAGATATATTTATATCACCTTGTGACAAAGTGAAGCGGAACGACCAACGAGCGCGTCTTATTTAATAAAAATGTCTTCAAACTAAAATTCTTTACATACAATGTATGTTATTACTTGATAAAGAAGAGAACATACTCAGGACAAACAAAATAAACCTACAACCTGTTACCAAAATGTTCCTAACGACCCAGCTGTACCAAGTAAGGTTAAAAAAGACAGGAGCTCAGTGTGCCTTTTGACTGCACGTGTTGTATGTTCGCCAGGGTGCGGAGAATTTAATATACGTGCTATGATCGAGGGAAAAAAGCACCTTTGAGCAGCGCTCTACGAGCTGAATATTGGTGATATTCAAATATTGAGAATTAATGATTGAAGTTTTGAATGAAAGACCTTTGCATGGACAATTTAGAAGGG
Organism: Phorcus lineatus; assembly: GCA_921293015.1. Taxonomy (NCBI): domain Eukaryota; kingdom Metazoa; phylum Mollusca; class Gastropoda; order Trochida; family Trochidae; genus Phorcus; species Phorcus lineatus. The sequence continues at coordinate 16,829,459 of OV121089.1, forward strand.
ACTTGGCGTCATAAAAACTGAATGTTTTGAATCGCTGGAACGTTTAGCTTAGCTTAATCAAGCTTAATAGAAGAAACACTATATGATTCAGGGAAGTTACAATTACAAAGACGTATATTCACATTTCCAATTTTGTGGTTCGGAGTTTCAATTGAAACAAAAAGACTGGTCAAATTTAGTTTTATATAGTATATGTTTTTCTTTACTCGCTTCGTGATACCAGTGTTTGTTGTTTATTCAAAAAATGGTCAAAAATCACAAAAGAAATAAAGATTGAAAGACACATATAAGTGTATACCATAATGTATAGATAAAAAACTGCAAAGAGAAGATGCGAAAATAAAGGTGCGAGATAAATGCAATCACCAAACCCTAATATGTGTATTAACCTTTTTAAATATGTTTTTCATTTCAAACAATTTTCCTTTATCATATGAATGTATTGATTTGTTTGATGGATTTAACTGTCATACAGACACGCATTACGCAATAATTATAAAACTGACATTGATAAAACTGCAAGAACAATCACTACCAATGTTTATCCTTGTCAATTCAGAAAAGACAAAGCAGATTATATCATGGCACGCTGACGTCATGCAGTCTACGCCTTTCTAACGATGCTTGACAGTGGGATTAATGAACACCGTATATTACGTGAGCTTAATTATGTAATTAACACACGTCAATCAATTGACCATTGAGTCCATATAAGACCTAAGAGACCCCCAGTGTGTATCATCTTCATTCTCAGATCATCCGTTAATCAGTCAGCAGCTCGGGTAAGTAATCAAACTTAACTTGAACAATGTACATACTGATATTTAGACGATTGTTGAAAGATTGGGAACAAGTTTGTCTTGGTGTGTTGGCATAAGTAGTTACGTGGTGTTTTTTCTTTATGTCATATAGTTTGTCAAGGGCAGACTGTTTCTATCGTGTATATTAATGTTAGGGGACTGTAAAAATTACATATAGTTTTTCTGTATTCCGGTTTTGTACACCTATCAGATGCATTTATTTGAAATTTAAAGCTGAATTTATGAAGTCTTGTTAGGACCTGATATAAAACATATGGCTAAAACACGAAGTTTCAATGTTTGTTGATATATGATTAGTATCTTTGAATGTTTTCGAACGAAATTTACAAAGCGTTTACAGTCAAATCATGTGATGCATGTTAATTCTTATGCGAGAAATACAAGTTAAAACGTATTTTACAGACTTCGTTTGATATAGAACAGGACGACTTGATAGAGAAACAACGACCACACAATTCTGGGTCTCATTCCTGCACACGTTTTACGTTTCATGGAGGTGCTTTTAAGTAATAATTATAGCAACTGTGATTATACATTCATCGTTCAGAAAACTCTCCTTGGAAGATTACAACAGATTACTTACCAGACACAAAAGTTCAAATTGTCTATCATTGTGTCATGGCAGGCATGGTTTATTTACTAATGGGTAGACAGCCACACCTTTCAAACTTGGTCACAAGGTGATTCATTGTGGAACTATGCGTTATAAGTAGTAATATCTAAAAGGTATTTAACTATATGTAAAAAAAACACGTTAACAATAGCTAGAAAGGTTTTTCCATTCGGTTTAGTAGCGCGCTTTTAGGGTTACTTCTCGTGTTACACTTCTATGGGTTATCAGGGTCTCAGTATTTTTTAATATTCATTGCTCACTTCTTACATTTTATAATCTGTTTTCTTTTCTTCAAGTATATGTCAAACGGCTTTTTGAAATTATTTCCTTCATTTATTCACTTCATTACGTTAACATATTCAGAAAATCACTTACAAATAGTTAGATTGACTTCTTTGTGTTTTATGGTTTTGCTATACCTGGCACAGGACCAATTAATTGTGAATGCAAAGACTCCAGTACTAAATGATTAGGTTGTCTACTCCCCGAGGCACTGAGAACAATCATATACTAATCTGTAACGCATACTAGGTTGACGTGTCCTAAAATTGAAGGGTGTTTATAGAAACATATATAAATCTTTCATGGTTATAATTAAAAAGAAACATTGAAATCAAGAAATATCGTTGAATTTTAAAATTTGTAGAAAAAAAAATTGCGAATACACTTTTAAAACATATCACCGTAAATCTAGTAAAATATGAATAGTTGCCTTCAACTTTTCTAATTACGACGGTAAAGTGACTCTTATGATCTTTCCATTTTCCAAAGGGAAAGTAGAGGTCATTTGCATAAGTCCATCTCTACACAACAAATTAAATCATATTTCCTGTCTTTGACGGAACGACGGCATTTTTCTTTTGCATATTTACTTTGAATATGTCTTATTTAAAACACGACAACTTTTGGTTACCCATTTGTTTCAACATGTTTTTAGTTATTTCTTTTCGCAAATTTAAAGTGTACGCATCGAATATTAAAAAGAAAAGGGAAAAGGAAATTAGTTTGTTCGTTTGCAATGTAACCCAAGTTGCTGTAGTACGCAAGGAGGGAAAATCCGCGTATTGACATCACTATTCACAAGCGCTTGCTTCTCGTACGAAGGTGTTTTTAGAACATAATTACATAACCTTGTTGATATATGTATACCATTTCTCGTGTATCATGTTGTACATGAAACCTTTATCTACCGATTGATATAATGTTTATGTATTTCTAATAAATCAGAATCACTAAACCACTCTGTGGCTCTTTAATGTATTCTGTAGAAGTCTACGTTAAGTTCTAATGATTCCTTCATGAACACTTTTTGCCACTTTTCATTTAGATTTTGAATCGCTGTAAACTATCATTTTGTAAAGATTGTTCTTGAATTTCAGAATTAGATAACATTTTATGGAATAAAGACACATCAATTTGAAAATAACATGAAGGCAGTTTTTGTCTGCTGCGCATTTCTCCTGGGATGCATTTCAATTGAAGGTGAGAACAACGCTCATAAACACTAATAAGTGTATGCATATTTGACATAAAGCACCGATACATAACGTGTTATAAGCACTACATGGTTATGTTAAAAGAAACTGATTTTTATTTTTGTTTATCCAAAATCACATTGCATGTCAATCTTTACTTTCGAATCTTCGAATGCCAATTACAATCATAGTATTTTTATATAATTAGTTGCGTTAAGTTTTACTCTTAAGCACTTTGAAAATTTTATTATCCTTGGAAACCTAAATTAAAAAGGAGTTTTAGACTCGATCTTATTATACCTTTGTTATTTAATCTACACAATTTTGATTCCAGCATATTTTCATCGTCACATGGACTATGACACACCAGGTGAGCCTTATGCTTTAGTTACTCATAATGAAAAATTACTTAGATTTTATCTATTTCGTTAGCCTTCGCGATAAGTAGAGAAAAGGAAATTAAGTGAACAGTGAAATCTGCTTTTCTAAGTGTTATCTACATAACTAATCGATAATTATACCTTTGAATGTCAAATCGGTAACTTACAATGTAAAACACATTTTGCACAACTTATAGTCATCGAATGTTAATCATTATTGCAGATATTATGGTAATGCAACATGGTGGCCGGTCACAGTCGCGATTCATGTATTCAGACGCCCCCGATTATCCAGACTGTAAGTGATTTACTATCCTTGAATATTTCAAACCAATATGCCTTTGTGCATTGAAACATTTAATCACTTAAATCATACAAAAGATTTAAAACTTTCACACAAAAATATTCATTATCATAGTCAATCAAAAATATTATCATTTGTTCTCAGTTTACTGCACTTAAACCTCCTTATTTGGTTCTTAATGTGGATCTTTCATTCTGACATCCCTAGCCACAGTGCAATTATGTGCATTATGTTAAATAATGTTCGAAGAAGAATTAAAGAAAAATTAAGATATGTCTTTTTCAAATTGCAGATTATTATGGTCATCACACACCCTCCTACCAACGGAGTCATATGTTTTATGACTCTTATGACTCCCCGTATGACTCAGACAGTAAGTACTGATCCTCACTGTGGGACAAATGCTAGCTTTGCAGTGAAGAACGAAAACATGATTTCTCACTAAGGCATCACCACATGCAATTACAATCCTTAACTGTACAAAAGGGACGTTTACTTTCATAGCATGACATCGATCGCATAGTTCTTTATATTTACAGCCTGTTAAAGATGAATGCATCAGTGTAATGTATGCGAAGAAAGAATCAAACATGTTAATAGGCGAACTGATATGCACTTTGTTAACCAAAATCCTACTGATATAAAAATTTTATTTTTGCTGTTTTTTCAGTGTATATTCCTCACATTTACTCAGCCAATCAGAGACGACAACGTACATCCACAAGAAATAATAGACTATCGTCCACACAACATGGACACAGAAGACGTAAGTAGAAATTGACGAGTCAAGCTAAAACATCTTAATCCAAAATTCGTCCTAAGCAATTAATACAGCAGTATTTTTAGAACGAGATTATATTTTTCCGAATGTTTAATGTTGTTTTGGTAACTGATTCTTCTATGATGAATCGTGTATTTTTTACATAGATTTCGTGTCATATTGCAGGACATAAGAGACAGGCTGGTCCCATGCCCTTCGGATTTGGATCTAACATGCCTTTCAACCCCCTTGCAAGAATGGGTAAGATTCATTGTACCAACATAATACCATATGAGGATTAATTGATAACATATAACATTTTTGTTAACTAAAATATAATGCACGTAAGTCATCTTCCCTTACAGTCGAATGGTACGATCATTAGTCCTTCTATACATTGTGCCAAAGGCTTCAGAATTTTTATATTCAGTGATTATTAACGAACTTTTTTTAAGAAAATAAACAAAAATATGGGTTACCGAATCCATATCAGACTTAATCTCTAAAGCAATTCATCACGAGATATTTGTCTTTACATTTCAGGTCGCATGGGACCTTTTGGGAATCGCTTCAACAGAATGCAGAGAAATGGACAAATTGGAACTAACAACAGAAATAACAGAGTACGCGGGAACAGATGGGGAGGTGTGAGCAACAGAGAACTCGGTAGTCAACTCCCTATACGGCAAACAGCAGCCACAAACAGAGGGGCAATCAGGATGCCTACCAAAAAGCAACAATCTGTAAAACAACAATCTGGAACCTTTGATCGTCCGACCCAGAAGTTAGTGACTCCAAGTACAAAGCCAACTCAAATCCCTCCAACTGCAACTTCGAGATGGAACCAGGCTCAACCTCGCTTAACCCAGGACCAGTCTTTCTTGTCGAGCATAAGATTGAACCAGCTACCAAAGCAGAAGGCTCCAATGATAAATGATATTGCAACGCAGGGTAACGAACTTAAAAGTGTTCTCGCAAATGAAATGAGTCAAAAGCTTGGAGCCTCAGTTGTTGGAATTGAATTTTCGAACAGCCAAGCGTCCTCAAGTCCACCCGAGATCAGATTTGGAGAAGTACCAAGCAGAGGGATTCCTTCCTTTCAACGCCTAACGCCAAGAACTATGCCAACACAGACACCTCTGCAGCAGCCACAGAGTCTTCAGCAGCAACCGAATGCAATGGGGTCCAATGTGCGCAATCGGTTAAATCGGCAGTTTGTATCAGCCAACAGTAGAAGCGATATTGGTCCACTCCAAGATCCCATGAACAGACAGTTGAATACTGGAGCACCAATTCAACTTCAAAACTACAAGCCTTCCTCTTCATCATCTGGTCGTCTTGCTGGGGCTTCAAATTTGAAAACTAATCTCGAAACACAGTTGATAACAGCAGCAAACAATCAAGAAAAACCTATCACAAGTAATTCCCAAGAAAATATACGCATGCTGGGCAATGCCAACAATATCTATCCTGACAAAAATGCCAAAACCGGTTCCGTCGATAGCTTCGTTGATACATATATTGCATCAAACAAAGAAAGAGCAGCACAGACTCAACAAAACGAATATCTGACAGCAAACTCTGGAATTATACAAGATTCATTTTATCAATATCCGAGGATGGACGCACTAACCCGGAAGCAAAACACCATTAAGGACCAGCACCAGCACCAGCACCAGCACCAGAAGCAGAATCAGAACCAGAATCGAAACCCAAGGACAGTTCCCGGAAGTCAAAACAAGCAGATGAGTTCCAGAAATGGTAACGTAATGCCACCTTCACACAAACAGGGCCCTCAACAAGAAATTAATCATGACGTTTTCTCACACGTGCATCAGCAACCTGAGATTAAGAGAGGGACACCACGCATTCAAGAACAGCTCAGAAAATCGGCATCATCAAACAGTGGTCAAACAAACATTGCATCATCAAACGGTGCTCAAACAAGAAACTCTTTCGGATCTACACATTCATCTGCAATGAACACAAATGATCAATTTATGCAGATGACCCCACGAAGGCAAGGTGAAATGAGGCAAACACCAAATACTCGCATGGACACTCAGATCTCCACCAATAAGCAAACTAACCAACAGGTGGACAATCAAGGCTTTCAAGATCACGGCCAGAATAAGCCAATGATGAATGCCGGTTTTGTGAACAGTCAATACCCTACAAATTCAAACGACATGATGACTTCAGTAACTGATAATGTCCAGTATTCTGACATTGTTACTTCAAACGGCCAGGACCCTGTTGATATGAACACGCCAGGTCAAGGTTCATTGTCGAGCAACCAACAAGGATCTGTCATTAATGATGCGACCATGGGTAATCTAATGGATATGGGCAATAAGTTTTCACTAGGACCAACAAACAAACCGTTTGCATCCAATCCTACCTATAACCAATATGTATCAGAGTCCACTAACAAACTGGTATCTCCCAATTCAAATAACAAAGAGACACGCAATCGCACTAATAACCAATTTACACCAGTGTCTAGCAATGATCGTTTAACATCAGAGCCGACCAGCATCCAGTCTGGAATTTCAAGCTCCAACCAATTCGCACTAAAATCCACCAACAACCCATCTGCATCACAGCCTCTTACTAACAGCTTCGGGCAAGGGTCAACTAACGATCAGTTTGCATCAGATGCAATTACCAAACAGTTCCCACCGCTCCAAACTAACAACCAATTTGCACAAGAACCTTCAAATAATCAGTTTGCATCTGAATTTGCTATCAATCAGTTTACAGGACCAACTAATGACCAGTTCCTTTCGGCCCCTACAAACAACCACTGGGCGCCAGAAGCCAGTAACAATCAGTTCCCACTATCGCCCACTAACAACCAGTTTGTACCAGAACTGACTAACAACCAGTTTGTACCAGAACCGACTAACAACCAGTTTGCACCAGAAACCACTAACAACCAGTTTGCACCAGAAACCACTAACAACCAGTTTGCACCAGATATCACTAACAACCAGTTTGCACCAGAAACCACTAACAACCAGTTTGCACCTGAAACCACTAACAACCAGTTTGCACCAGAAATCACTAACAACCAGTTTGCACCAGATATCAATAACAACCAGTTTGCACCAGAAATCACTAACAACCAGTTTGCACCAGAAATCAATAACAACCAGTTTGCATCAGAAGCCACTAACAACCAGTTCGCCCCAGAGCCCACTAATAGCATGTTTGCAGCTAAACCCGCGAACAGCATGTTTGCACCTGAAACCGCCACAAAGCACTTGATACCTACTGCCAATAGCTTTACACCTGAAACTCCTAACAATAATTTTGCATCAGGACCACCTAATAACCAGTTATTACATGAAACTAATCATAACCAATTTGCGACTGGACCCTCTCAAAATCAATTAACGCCACATAGTACCAACAATCAGTTTACTTTAAAACGAACCAACGATCAATATGCACACGAACAATCCAACAATAATTTTGGGTCTCTAGGATTTATGGACAGTCAGTTTGGTCAACCTGGGCCAATGGATACTCAGTTTGGTCAACCTGGGCCAATGGACAGTCAGTTTGGTCAGCCAGGGCAAATGGACAGTCAGTTTGGTCAACCTGGGCCAATGGACAGTCAGTTTGGCCAACCTGGGCCAATGGACAATCAGTTTGGTCAGCCACGGCCAATGGAAAACCAGTTTGGTCAGTCAGGGCCAATGGACAATAAGTTTGGCCAACCTGGGCCAATGGATACTCAGTTTGGTCAAAATGGCCCAATGGACAATCAGTTTGGTCAACCCGGGCCAATGGACAATCAGTTTGGTCAACCTGGGCCAATGGACAATCAGTTTGGTCAACCTGGGCCAATGGACAATCAGTTTGGTCAACCTGGGCCAATGGACAATCAGTTTGGTCAACCTGGGCCAATGGACAATCAGTTTGGTCAACCTGGGCCAATGGACAATCAGTTTGGTCTTCCTAGCCTCATGGAAAATCATTTTGGGCCAGAGCCGTCTGTTAGTGAATTTGGCTTCGGCCCTGAAGGAAGCCAGTTTGGTTCTATGGGTAACCCATTCGGTCCTGTAATGTAAGCATTTTGTGACAAAGTGACTGCTTTAAGGTTACTTCAATATGAAGTACGTGTAATGTTTTGCCTGAGAGAAAAATGGTGGATTTACTGTCCCGTGCCACGCTGACGATTTTGTATTGAAGGTGAAACTAAACTTGATACAAAGTTGACTCAAATGAATTCCCCTGAGTCGGGAGGTTTCCCGACAGCAGTGCATCTTATAAGATTTATCAAAGGTCTTTTGTGACAGAGGAACCAAGATCGGTGTGCGGTTCTTCAAGGTAATATTGATTGTCTCTAAAAACACTCTGTAAAAAGTGATGCGTGTTTAATTAAAATGTAATATTACATGTTTGTTAGTTTTCCTTATCTTTTCATATTTAGAAATTTCATAGTTCATGGTTATCCATTGGGGAGTTGTTATTTTATTCTCACGATTGGCAGACGATTGGCGAACGATCGGTAAAAATTTAGACGTGTAAAATGTTAACAATACATGAAATCTAAAGTCGGTTGGAAAGATTGTGAAAGCTAGGTAAAACCCTGAACCACTGAATCGTTAGGCACTGAACCGTTCTGACCAACTGAGCCATTATGCGAGTATACATAATTGATAAAATAGTAGAAATATAGATAGAATCAAATTAGTTTCAACTTCACCAGCGTATTTACTATCACCTTCGGGGCCTAACCATTGTTTACGTTTTAGCTACTTACTTCCGGTCAGCATACTACCGTTTTTGTAAGTGTAGCCTACTTACTTATACTTATTCTTAGTCATGTCAGCCGAGGCAAGGTTAAATCGTCGTTGACCCAGTGCACATTCTTTTATAATCCATTACTAGATTCAATGAACACGTTTGAATTTAATCGATTTGTTCATTTTTATCATATTCGAAATGTCAAACATTTCATAAATCAAGTCGTAGAAAACAATTTCAAATATCACACAAATACTGGTGGTGGCCATTTTAGTGGTAACACCTATTACATGTAGTTTCTTGAGATAGGGAAATGCAACCGCGTAGATTAAAGGAACGTGTTACGTTTGATTGAAAAGTATTTGATAGCAAATATAATTACAAACGTGGCACTTGTGTTAACAACAATCTGTTGTGATATTTGGTGTCATAACACATGTAAGTAAATTAATTCAATAGATGAAACTCGATCTTTAAATGAGTGTGATCTACATCAATGACGGCTGTTGACTCTTGTTGATTCTTCATTCCTCCTATGGCTGTTGTTTTATCATCAATATGACGCTTTAGATTAAAAGGAATAACAAATGAATTGAAATGACTAATTGTACAGTCTTCAGGTAGCTGATATGAATGATCATAGACCTTCGATAATCATAGATATACAAAATGTATATTAAAAGTACTTGAGTGCCAACATTTCAAACATCAAAAGCTCATTATGTTGTACAGATATTAATAGCAAGTATATGTGATGATATATTTTGTTTAGTCACATTACAATAGTCCATAAATCTTTAACTCTGAAATGTGTGAATAAGATATTTGTCACTCAAATAGTGTCATTTACATTTGAAAATAGTGTATGGAAGGAGCACCAATATAAATTAAAAAAATTGCTGGTTGTGCATTTGAGAAACCTATATATTTTGTAGCTTTACGATACTCTTATATTTCTCTTTGAAGAAAATTGAAATTTGGTTTCATCTTTTAAATCTCTTTTTATATAAACTGCATTTCACTACTAGGCTGACAGCACTAAGTGGATTAGTTTTGTTGCCTTTAAAACCAAAAAAAGACATTTTCATGTGAAACCTTATCAAGCAGAAGTTGTCGTTTGTTCTCCCTAGCTGAAGTTTCCAAAATTACGACACACACATTAGCGCGCGCAATTCACAGTAAATTACCTGGCATTTGATCATAAATCAAACCTTGTATTGTCATTATACTGAATCAATAAGCATTGGAATGACAACAGTCAGTATTACTAGTATATGATAGTATTCAGAATACCTGCCTTATGTGACTTAAAATACAGTTACCTATTCTGTGCAACATGTAAAATCCTTATATGATCACATGAATCAATAGAAGCATCCATCCAACCACCTACCCTCCACAACACACACAAACACCTCGTATTAAAAGGATGAAAAGAACATTTGTCATTTTATACGGTATCTAACAAAAACAAAGTGGTTTATCGCAGTAAATCGGGATTTGCATGAGTGGAGATTCATGTTTGCAGAAAATGTTTACATCTATGAAATAACAATTAGTAATAAATGGGTCAGAAAACTGAAATTCACGTACCAAGTCAATATTGTCGCCCTTGATTTCCTCTTCTTGTTGTACATTTGGAATGTTTCCGCTAAGGGATACGGGTTGCAAACCTTCATTTATCAACATTTTACATGCAACAGAAACGAAGGCGATTTAATAATCTTAATGGCTTAATCCTGCACGCTTTGTTTAATTCTAAAAAAGTGATGTTTCCTTCTCACTAAATAAGAAGACAAAGCATTCAATATTGATTGTCAAATATATATCAAATGTGTTCCAGGACACATATCAGATGAGACTATGATGCAATAATGTTTTTTTTCATTCCAAGGAGATATTGTTAACGAGTTTTTTCTGTAGGAATTTCCATAGATAGTTTAAATCCATACCAAATTAATACAGAATAATTGCCAAACGTGATAAAACATTCATCATTTGTCTTGGAAATATCGTTTAAAAAACATGTCTATTTAAGCTTTTGCTTAATCCTATTCTGTAAAAAATGTCCCTCGTTTCAAAGGAATGATAATCTGATCTACAGGTACAAATGTAGTAATCCTGTCCTTCATCGATTTTGAGGCAGAATAGCGTGTAGACACGCAGTCTTAGCTTCCAGGTTGAACATAACATTTACATTATATCTATCCGATTGCTTTATATATATTTTTCCATGTGAAATTTGAGTTCAATTAATTAGCTAGCTCATTGCCCAGATCAAGTCACGCTGGTATCCTCGATACTAGAATCAAATAATAACACCCTTTGGGATCTCAATCTAACGTTGGTTCAACATCTTTTATCATTTTTATATCAGCATGCTGAAACATAAAATGGAGTTAACATAATGTACCAATTATCCACTACTTTAGATGATCCGAGAAACTCAAATTCAATAAATGTTCAATCAACTTATCCTCATTGACCCCAATTTTAAGGTCAAATACAATTAAGTATATGATCTATTGAAACATGGCTTGTTATCGATCTACCGAATCTCTACATTTCGAAAAATCAATATGTCCGTATCGCGGGTCACCTTTGTTAAAGAAAGATAAGTAAACACTTATCAATAAGTTCTGTAGAAAGAAAACAACCCTCAGCAAGCTTTGTGAAACCTATTTCACATTGTCACCGTTCTTATGATTCCACTACGCGCACTTTTAACAAATCTAAATAGCAAATCGATTTTCTTCAGCGATAACAGAAATATTGAACCATAAATCCCAATCTATTTCATTTGTTATGAATAGATTGACTTAACTGAATCGATCGTCGTAGGAATGAATCGGCTACCTTATAGGTTCACTCCGATGGTGGGTACGCTGAAGGAATGGATGCAGTTACAAAGCATAGAATGTTAATATTTGTATCACTGCTTCTCATGAGTGAAATCTCAAAAGGTAAATATATTTTATCAATTTTTGATATTTACAAAAATGAAAAGAAGTTTTTGTCTAATGCAAGTAACTATGAAGGGATAATTCCGTTTTATAACCTGTTCTAGATATGTTCAATTACTTTTAACATTTTACAATATTTTCTGACTGTAAATTAACGACGTATGCAAACAAACGTAGCAAATTCATCGCTGGAAGGTTTGAAAAACAATATTTTGCAAGAATTTGAGTCATTTGAGAAAACTTCTGCGTATCTTCTCGACAGAGTTACCTTATTTCCGAGATGTGTTCAACATATTTTCAATTTTCAGAGTAATTAACGTTTTTAAGTTTATATTAAATTCAAGTTGAGGTTTCTACTCCGCTAGACAATGCTTACTGTCAGATTCAATGTTGTAAACTTTCAGAGTTTTATTTTGATAAACGTAACGCTTTAAACGCATTAAACCTAATCTAATAATGAACGGTGAAACGATTGAAGAAGTAGAAAGTCATAAGCATCTAGGCTTGACCCTTCAAAGCAACTGTTACTGGGATGTCCATATAAACTCTATGATCAAGAAAGTTAGTCCCCTGATTAACTGTTTAAGAAGTCTGAAATATCGGCTATCGCGAAAAAGTTTAGAAATAATTTATAAATCTTTCATAATACCAATATTTGATTATTGTGGGCATATGTGGGATAATTGTACTCAAGAGCAATGTAACTTACTAGAAAAGCTGAACTTGGATGCGTTAAGATCAATATGTGGAGCAGTTCGCGGAACAAGCCATAAGGCACTTTATGACGAAACGAATAAGAAACCACTAGCAGAACGTAGATATATATCTAAATTGACTACTTTTTATAAAATGAAAAAGAATCTAGCACCTCAATATCTTAACGACCTCCTACCAAAAACACCCAGTACGAATGACTACAATCTCAGAGAAAATTCATCCGTGCGAACAATGAAGTGTAGAACGGCGACTTATGCCAGGTCTTTTTTACCTGACACAATACAACTATGGAATTCATTAAATCCTCACATCCAAAATATCGATACATTATCCGATTTAAAAAATAAGCTTTGTGGATCTATAAATACAAATGTTAACTTCGATCTTAATTATGGTTCAAGAATTTGTCAAATTATCCATTCCCGCCTCAGGCTCCGTTGTAGTGATTTGAATGCCGACAAGTTTGATAGACATATCGCGGACAGCCCAGAGTGCTCATGCGGTCACCCAATTGAAAACGCCGTACACTATTTTTTCACATGCCACAAATACACAGAATTAAGACAGAATTCATCCTTCTATTTGAAAAGATTTAGTATTAATTCAGTACTTAGGGGATGTACATCGCTCTCAAACGACGATCTTAACAAATTATTGAAGTCTATTCATCAATATATCATAAAATCTGATCGATTTGACTCCGTTTAAGCACTTGAATATGTAATGACTGCCACGCAAACAACATGCTATTCATGTAAAACCAGTTGTGAATTGGACATGTGTCACTAATATGAATTTGTATTTATCTATATGTAACTGTATCGGAGCGGCCTTGATATAAGCTCTTCGGAGCTTGTTGGCCAATCCATTCATGTATATATATATATACCATGAATAAATATGTTTAAATCATAAACGTAACGCTTGCGTTATCCTCTTTCTAAATGCTTTGCGAGAATTGTTTCCAGAAAACCATCCAATACTGAAAACTAACCTAAAGATATAGCAAGGGTCACTGTCTGTCACATGAATTAAGCTGAGTATCATTCAGATTTTATATTCTTTCACTATTGTTGTTTTAAGAAAAGCGATAGAGAAAAATAAAGGAGGACTCGTACTATGGCATTGATATTACAAAAAGTGAATGGCAAAGCGATGATTTAGACCCGTTTTTTAAATGTTAGCTTTGTGCATGGGAATTGCATGTACCTATGCTTACATTGGTCACGGGTGCCAAAGTCGAGACCTTTTTGGTCACTCTGTCCACGATTTAAGTATACATATGGAAAAATGTAGGGTATCATTATGTATTTCGAGTAACCCTTCCTCCTGCAGGCAGTGTGTCAGACTCGGCCCTGTCTAGAATAGACAAGTTTCAGTGTCCTGCAGACTCCCTCTCCCTTGCCGTCCCTCACCCTGCAGGATGCGCAGGGACCACACTGAGGGTGTCCTGTCTCGCGGGATCTACTGTTCTACTCACAGGTCCAGCGGTGAGATTCCTGTTGTCTTACTCTCACAATGCCGACACCGTAAATATGTATCGAAAATATCAAAAACATTTCAAAGTGCTAACTTAAGTCTTAATTTAATTGCCACATCAAGTGAATGGGGTAAATCAACATTTTACAAGCAGTTTCAAAACCATATTTGCAAACTTTGTAAATATTCACTATCAATCTATGAATGTTTTTGATTTACGAATCCATTGTTTCTTTACCTCTCTGGTATCAAATATATTTACGGATATCCCCCGACGTTTGTTTAATGTATGTTCTGGTGTTGATTACGCTGTTTACGTTTGAGAAGAGCAATGCGTGTTCAGAAGTACCACTAATGACTATTTATTTTATACAGTATTTTGTTGACTTTCCACGGCCGATTGAGATAGGTGACACGATTGTCGCAATAGCAACCCCTCCCTCCAATACTGTGTAAGTATAATACGAGTATTTATATGTCAGAACTTGTATGTATTTCAATGGAATCTGTATGGAGGTGTATGTATATGCATAGATGTGTGAATGTATCTGTATCCCCGCGCGTAAATATCTATATGGAAGAATGTGCATATGTATCTGTATGGAGATATGTGTGTTCCGTATGGCCACTTTTATATTTTCATACACGTGTATCTTCATGAATATGTGTGTGTGTCATCGTATTTATCTGCATCAACGTGTTTGTATATGTATATGTTACGAACCATCTGGGGTATATCACAATCTGCAGAGTGTTTGCTAACAAACTAGGAATTCCTAGATTGTTTAAAGATCGACTTAAATGACCTATGGCAACTTTCGTGATTCATAAAATGTGTATTCTAATTTGCCAGTAACTTGAGTTTAAATTTTCGAAATCGGCCGATAAACAACTTTAATACGGCTTTTTCGAATCACCAGCTAATTAGCACCAGTGAGCAGAACTGAACTGAGGCGTGTTCTGCCGCGAGTCCTGCCGCGTGACGTGCTAGTCGGCGGAAGTATAAGCTCCTTAATGAAAAAACAACAGGAAATCTCACAATCTTAACAACTTTTTAAACATATCTAAAGTCATCCAAACAACTCAAACCTCCGATAAATTGATGTTAAATATATCTTTAATTATTTGTATTGTTCCAAGCGAAAGACAGTGTTTTAATATGATGCTAAGCGCACTATCCCATGGCATGTGTACATCAATTACGACGTCTGCCAAATGTTGTCACAACAATCAGACTGGTTTAACTAGTCTTATTTTTTTATGACACACAGGTGACCGTTATGTAATCCTATCGCATTCAATTTCAATTCTTCATTTAATGGTCTCTAATTATACCTTTTGAATTTCAACGCCTTGGACCCACCAAGCGGAATATATGTCCTGTCATAATGGCGTAACTCTTGGCATTCGACTGCTACTTAGTTTATTGTCACGGCGTCCAGTCATTTTGAACCAATGAACTTGTAGAATATATATTCAACCAATAAATTAAGAGAAGGAGATTTGGCTCATGCATTTCTACGGATGATGACACACATTTAAAAAAGTACATCGTGAATAACGAGTACCAACATTCTTTAGGATTACATAGGATGTTTCTAACGCTTGTGCCAGGTATGTTTTCATGTCATTGATTGTTAAATTCAAAGACAGAGATATTGCAACACGGTGAGATGTTATACTAGATAACAATATAATATGTGTTAGTTAAATACAAACGAATTATCTACTAAGTTGTCATGAAAGTGAATTGAAACAAAATTATATTTTCTATAGTAAACATTAAAAAAGTTTTTACATTCTCTTCCGTTTATTACAAAAACCTTCATTTTTTCGAGACAATTTAGAACTTCATATCGATAAGTACATGTTGTAACACTACGTGATATCCCATAGTAATGGATCTCTCACCGACCAAGTTCTTAACCTTTTTTATATAAACCCACCCACGAAAACCGCGTCCAAGGATTGTCACAGTCCAATCAAGATGGATTTGACAACTGAGAGGGAAAATTGATATCATGAAGCAGTTACATATCGTATTTTGGAATTCTTTCGGTCATGCTATTGCCTCTATTTTGCTGTTGAATTAGCTTTAAAATAAAGAGAAAATCAAAGGGCTGGATTTTCAGCTGACGACTAGCACGTCACACACTGGGCGTGGCTTCGAGTCATGCTTCGGTGATTTTGTCTAAGCGTTCGCCAGTCTCATTAGGCGGTTATCCAAAACAAGGGTATAAAAGGTCTCCTAGTAGTCGAATTAAAGAGTATATTTTCTCATTTTTTGGCTCTATTGATTCTTATAAGTGAAGCGACTACAGATAATAATTTGTAATAATCACAATTATGCGTTACGTCTCCTCTTTAAACCATCTGCAGATTGTGAGACCTGAACAATCTGGGAATTATCACAATCTGGGAATTTCTCTTTAAGTAATACTTTTATTATTATAAAATGGGAATTATCTAGCTTCGTAAGGTTGTTCTATTTAGCAAGTATTAGCTCGCCTATATATCAAACTGAGGGGTCGATTCTCAGTCCCTATACTCCCTCAGTTTCATTTATATGCGAGCTGTGAGCCCTTCACAATCTCGGAATCGTCTCCTATAACCCTCACTTTGACATATAGGCGAGCTGAGAGCCCTTCGCAATGTAGGAGTCGCCCCCTATACTCCCTCAGTTTGACACAAAGGCGAGCTGTGAGCCCTTCACAATCTGAGAATAGATCGCAATATTCCCTGAGTTTGATTTATATGCGAGCTTTGAGCCCTTCACAATCTCGGAATCGGCCCCTGTACACCCTGAATTTGACATAATGACGATCTGTAAGCTCTTCACAATCTAGGAATCGATCCCTATACTCCCTCAGTTGGTTATTTAGGCGAGCTATGAGCCCTTCACAATCTGAGAATCTATTACTCTCCCAGTCTGACATCAAAGCGATTTGTGAGCCCTTCACAATCTGAGAATCGATCCCTATACCCTCTTAGTTTGACATAAAGGCGAGCTGTGAGCTCTTCACAATCTAGGATTGATCCCTATACTCCCTCAGTTGGATATATGGGCGAGCTATGAGCCCTTCACAATCTTAGAATCGACCCCTATACCCTCTCAGTTTGATATATAGGCGATCTGTGAGCCCTTCACAATCTAGGAATCGATCCCTATACTCCCTCAATTTGACATAAAGGCGAGGCAAGAACCTATCACAATCTAAGACTCGACAACTATTCTACAACATTAGGATGCATACACAAATAAGTACCTAAATAAGCTAGATAATTCTCATTTTATGATGCAAAATTTACTACAAAAAAGCAAATTCCTTGATTGTGATCATTCCCTGATTGTTCAGGTCTCACAATCTGCAGATTGTTTAAACAATCTAGGAATAAAAAGAGTTCTTAGATTGTTCGAACAATCTGCAGATTATGAGCGAACAATCTGCAGATTGTGATCATTCCCAGATTGCATGGAACATATATATCATCCATATGGGAAGATAGACACAGGGTGAAATTTTTACTGTCAGTCACATGGGAGTTACACATTTTCCTTGCATTTGATTGGTTATTGTGAACCAATGAAAATAAACGTTGTCCCGGGACTATTTCATTCATCTTTCATACCTTTCCCGACTGGTAATTTGATTACCCATATTTTGCATTTTAACAATGTTTATTTATTCCACGTAACTTCTTTGAGTGGCATTTAGAAGTTGGATATCAGATAAGAGACGAATATATGGATGACAACTTCTTTATTCTTAGGATGCGACGTTTCGACACAGCTTGCTTGACAACGACACAAGAAGCTGTGTCGAAACGTCGCATTCTAAGAATAAAGAAGTTGTCATCCATATATTCGTCTCTTATATTCCACGTAGTTGTCATTCGTCCTTTTCTCGGATGTGCCACTGCGAAAAACGTGAAATAAGTCTTCAAAATTGCACAGATGTATAGAAATTAGCGATTATTGAAATACTACGTCACAACGTTAAGTTTACAGTCGCCTGGTTTCCTTCTCTTGTAATGAGGACATAGACATGAGCGGCACAATAATTTAGGTTTGAGCCGTCTTGTAGCATTACTGTAGGCCGTCGCTGACCTCTTGAGATTAATACAAAACTGTTAAATGTAATCATTTTGAATGACAGTTATGAAAGGAAAGAATACACTTTCAACAACAACTACATTTAGCTTTTATTTTGAACCTTGTCACAAATGAAAATTTAGCCGTGTGTATAGGTAAATGTAAAGTAAAGCCACAGCAAACGCGTATGAATGTGGAGATTCACCACTCCTTCATAGAGAAACGTTTATTTTTATTGTATTCGTGTTTTAATCTTTTTTGAAAAACATATGGATAATATAAATAATAACCAACTTGTGACGGGAAATGACAGATTATCTTTCCCTCGTTATATTAATTGTGTAATTCTCTCGCTAAGTCATTCCCCGTCGCTCGTTAGTTATTGTCTATGGATATATTGGCATTTTTGTGGAAGTGTGTGTGTATCCGATTGTTCGTATATGTATCTATTTGGACGTGTGTGTATCGGTATGAACGTAAATGCATGTTTGTATGTATCTTAACCCTTATCCCACCAAGTGGGTCATTTGAGGCACAAGCGGCACTTTCGGCTGTTGGCAAACTTTTATTTCTGTGTAGAAATGTTCAGTATTATATGCATTCCTCGAGATACGAAGAATCTTTAATTTGAAAGTGTCTTAATGCCATTATTTTGATGGATTTGCAAATGATCGTAAAAAGTAATTGTGTACACAATAACTGCTATGCCGATCCTCA
This sequence comes from Phorcus lineatus, assembly GCA_921293015.1. Classification (NCBI taxonomy): domain Eukaryota; kingdom Metazoa; phylum Mollusca; class Gastropoda; order Trochida; family Trochidae; genus Phorcus; species Phorcus lineatus. The sequence continues at coordinate 16,848,539 of OV121089.1, forward strand.
AAGGCCTAATCACTTTTATCATTTGCAACTTTATATTGGTAATTTAAAACTTGTTCATCATGTGAATAGCATATATATATATATGGTGTAGTTTCACTTGACAGTTATTATATCAGTTGCACATGCCAATTAGCATTTTAGTTTCATTTTGGAATGGAGATATTTTAGTCTCACTCGGGAATTAGGATAATTTAGTCACACTTGGGAATAAGATAATTTTATCTCACTTTGTAATTAAGATTTAAGAATTAAGATTGACAATATGTTTGAATAGAACTCGAACTTTTTCATTTTCCCTCGCAGTATCTGACCAATAGCAATACGTGACTTGAGATAATAGAGACTCGATAGCGTACAGTGAATAGTCTGTGTCTATGAATTAGTGAATAAAACTAAGGTTAGTTTCCAATATTTTGATATCCTCACTCCTTCTTCCTGCACCCAAGGTTTCTCAAGTCTAGGCGGTTTAATTTAATGAAAACGTGTATTCCCGGTTTTATAATACAGTTAATTTGGTTGCAATGCGTCATTAAGATTCACCAACGATGTCTTTCTGATATTTCGTTTTGCAGCCTTATTTAAAGGCTACATGTATTCATCGTGAAAGAATGATGAAAGAATGATGAAAGAATGATGAAATAATGATGAAAGAATGATGAAAGAAAGAATGAAAGAAAGTTATGATTTCAGCTTTCAGACCATCCCGAAATGCGCCTTTAGAAAAAGGCTTGTGGGTATGTTTTAGAAGTTTAGTTTCCCTTTGATTCGAAGCGTTCGGTTTCTTTTGATTAATTTTACAACTACTTTTCTTTTTTCATCTATTTGAGTTAAGGTAGAATAATATGATTTAATGTTTGATTGGGAATTTACAAGTATGGATTTTTCTATATTCGTCTCATGTTCAGTTTTGAAGTCTCCTTGCTGTCGGGGGACGACATTGACATCTACCTTACTGGACGCTTCAGCCACCTGGGTGACGTCAACAAGCTTATCTGGAACAGCTTCGTTGGAGGGACATGGGGCATAGAACAGGACAGCGGAGCTAACTTTCCGTTCAGCGTTGGGACGGAATTTAAAATGATAATACATGTACAACCTACTGTCTATCAGGTCAGTCTACATTACCATTACATATAGTGATCTCTTATCTTTTAAAGACCGGTATATTGTTAACAGGTATCAATTACACTTACATTATCTACAGCTAGATTTTAATGGTGCAAGCAATGATTTGTCGATTAATGATGTAATTGACCTAATTGATAAATAAGTAATGTCGCTTATAACATCAACCACATAAAAATAATCGAAACTGTTCCGACTGCAAAATTGTGGTAGGTTATTATAAGAATGAACAATTCAACAACCGTTATATCTGCGAGCATGATGCTAACATACCACAATTTATAATTGTGTAATAAATAGAAAATGTTACATAGACTAGTTTGAATGATTTATTGCAATCAAGTATTTGGCTATTGACCTACTGACAGGTACGAATTAGTAATATGTCTATGAACAACTCAATCAAAATAAACCATGATAATATGAAACTAAAAAACATTTGTCTTCCAGATCCTAATTGATGATGAGGAATTGACAACGTATTCGTTCCCAACATCAACTCCAGTAGCCAAAAAAATACGCTTTTGGGGGGATATTGCAGTCCGCACGGTGGTGTTAGGGTAGACAAGTACATCATCTAGATAAAGGACGTTGACAAAGGTTGAAACGAAGTAATCAAATAACAAGTTACATGGATTCGACGGAGTAAAACATCGCACTTCTGGGGTGATAATTCCTAAGAATAGGAAATGGAAGGATTGTCTTTTGCTTCATATGTACCACTTGGATTAAAAGATCACTTCTTGTATTGATTTTGTGATTATTTCATTGCATTGATGGTACTTTTATGTACTAAATGATAATTATCACCGTTTCGAAGAGCGACATTTGATTTATTTGAACAGAAATAGCAATATTCCTTTTCCCATCCTTCGATAACAACTTCAGAATGTAGTGTGGAAAAGTAATTGGAAGTTAAGATTGTCCGATCACCAAAAATAAAAGAGCTGTTTGTATATACCCTAAACAACTTTTCGTTATTATTCATGTCATTTCACTAATCATGTATTTGATCAATAACATTAAACATATATTGTATAAGTCGATAAAGTCTTCATGATTAGGGCATCAGGTCCCCAGCTTCGTAGATCTGCACTTGGCCCTGTGATCTCACCGTGACATCCCCACCATCCACGAAAGTGACTACGCCCCCTTGAGGAAGAGTTGAGCTTGGCTGGAGAACCATTCCAGGCGTAAACTGTGGTCCAGTTGTCTGACTACCACTTGCAGTTCCAACATATATCATACCATTTCCTGCTCCTTGTTGGGATCTGGACTGTGTCTTCTGACTACCACTTGCACTTCCAAGGAATATCATACCCTTACCTGCATTTCGATGTGGTCCAGGCTGTGATATGACTCTTTCAGGGTACATTCCTGTTTTTGTCGACCCATGAGGACCAGATTTACCCCCATTCATCATACCCTGTTGGGATGTTGATCCAAGGGAACCTTCTGTTAAAATTCCCCCGGAACCAACTTGAAAGTTGTCAGGAAGAATCATCTCCATATAACCTTGTGATTGTGCACTCTGTCCTGTTCTTGGTCCAAGATTAGAATACTTTCCAGAGGTATTTTCGGGATAAACACCTGTTTTGGTCGACCCCTGAGGACCAGATTTACCCCCGTTCATCATACCCTGTTGGGATGTTGACCCAAGAGAACCTTCTGTTAAAATTCCCCCGGAACCAACTTGAAAATTATCAGATACAATCATTTCCATATGGCCTTGGGATTGTGCACTCTGTCCTGTTCTTGATTCAAGCTTTGAATATTTTCCAGGAGTAATTTCGGGATAAACACCTGTTTTGGTCGACCCCTGAGGACCAGATTTACCTCCATTCAACATACCTTGTTGAGATGTTGATCCAAAAGAACCCTCTGTTAAAATTCCTCCGGAACCAACTTGAAAGTTGTCAGGAAGAATCATTTCCATATAACTTTGTGATTGAGTACCGGGTCCTGTTCCTGGTCCAAGATTAGAATACTTTCCAGAGGTATTTTCGGGATAAACACCTGTTTTGGTCGACCCCTGAGGACCAGATTTACCCCCGTTCATCATACCGTGTTGGGATGTTAACCCAAGAGAACCTTCTGTTAAAATTCCTCCGGAACCAACTTGAAAGTTGTCAGGAAGAATCATTTCCATATAACCTTGTGATTGTGCACTTGGTCCTGTTCCTGGTCCAAGATTAGAATACTTTCCAGAGGTATTTTCGGGATAAACACCTGTTTTGGTCGACCCCTGAGGACCAGATTTACCCCCGTTCATCATACCCTGTTGGGATGTTGACCCAAGAGAACCTTCTGTTAAAATCCCCCCGGAACCAACTTGAAAGTTATCAGGTACAATCATTTCCATGTGGCCTTGGGATTGTGCACTCTGTCCTGTTCTTGATTCAAGCGTTGAATATTTTCCAGAAGTAATTTCGGGATACATTCCTGTTTTGGTCGACCCCTGAGGACCAGATTTACCCCCGTTCATCATACCCTGTTGGGATGTTGACCCAAGAGAACCTTCTGTTAAAATCCCCCCGGAACCAACTTGAAAGTTATCAGGTACAATCATTTCCATGTGGCCTTGGGATTGTGCACTCTGTCCTGTTCTTGATTCAAGCGTTGAATATTTTCCAGAAGTATTTTCGGGATAAACACCTGTTTTGGTCGACCCCTGAGGACCAGATTTACCCCCGTTCATCATACCCTGTTGGGATGTTGACCCAAGAGAACCTTCTGTTAAAATTCCTCCGGAACCAACTTGAAAGTTATCAGGTACAATCATTTCCATGTGGCCTTGGGATTGTGCACTCTGTCGTGTTCTTGATTCAAGCTTTGAATATTTTCCAGAAGTAATTTCGGGATAAACACCTGTTTTGGTCGACCCCTGAGGACCAGATTTACCCCCGTTCATCATACCCTGTTGGGTTGTTGACCCAAGAGAACCTTCTGTTAAAATTCCTCCGGAACCAACTTGAAAGTTGTCAGGAAGAATCATTTCCATATAACCTTGTGATTGTGCACTTGGTCCTGTTCCTGGTCCAAGATTAGAATACTTTCCAGAGGTATTTTCGGGATAAACACCTGTTTTGGTCGACCCCTGAGGACCAGATTTACCCCCGTTCTTCATACCCTGTTGGGTTGTTGACCCAAGAGAACCTTCTGTTAAAATTCCTCCGGAACCAACTTGAAAGTTGTCAGGAAGAATCATTTCCATATAACCTTGTGATTGAGTACCGGGTCCTGTTCCTGGAAGAGTTGAGCTTGGCTGTAGAACCATTCCAGGCGTAAACTGTGGTCCAGTTGTCTGACTACCACTTGCAGTTCCAACATATATCATACCATTTCCTGCTCCTTGTTGGGATCTGGACTGTGTCTTCTGACTACCACTTGCACTTCCAAGGAATATCATACCCTTACCTGCATTTCGATGTGGTCCAGGCTGTGATATGACTCTTTCAGGGTACATTCCTGTTTTTGTCGACCCATGAGGACCAGATTTACCCCCATTCATCATACCCTGTTGGGATGTTGATCCAAGGGAACCTTCTGTTAAAATTCCCCCGGAACCAACTTGAAAGTTGTCAGGAAGAATCATTTCCATATAACCTTGTGATTGTGCACTCTGTCCTGTTCTTGGTCCAAGATTAGAATACTTTCCAGAGGTATTTTCGGGATAAACACCTGTTTTGATCGACCCCTGAGGACCAGATTTACCCCCGTTCATCATACCCTGTTGGGATGTTGACCCAAGAGAACCTTCTGTTAAAATTCCACCGGAACCAACTTGAAAGTTGTCAGGAAGAATCATTTCCATATAACCTTGTGATTGTGAACTGGGTCCTGTTCCTGGTCCAAGGTTTGCATACTTTCCAGAGGTAATTTCGGGGTATCCAATATATGGCCCTCCAACGCTTGCTTCATGACTACTATCCCTGAATGCAGGTACTGTACCCATCATGTTTAAATCTGCCGGATTGGTTGATCCCATCATGTTTAAATCGGCCGGATTGGTTGATCTCATCATGTTAATATCTGCAGGATTAATAGATCCCATCATGTTAAAATCTGCAGGATTGGTAGATCCCATCATGTTTAAATCTGCCGGATTGGTTGATCCCATCATGTTTAAATCTGCCGGATTCGTTGATCCCATCATGTTAATATCTGCAGGATTGGTAGATCCCATCATGTTCAAATCTGCAGGATTGGTTGATCCTATCGTGTTCAAATCTGCCCCTGGTCCAAACATGCCTACTTTTTCAGGATTAACCTCCCCAGATGTGCTCCCTTTGACGCTGGTTTTATCATTTACAGTTCCCGGGCCTCTGATAGTATTTCCAGTTATTGTTACTTCGGTCCTAGAAGACGAAGTCCTTCTTGACGATGGAGATGGGACTTTTAAACCAAGAAGCCGAAATGCATAGCTGGTATGCAACACTGAGAGGCGTGCTGCAATAAAATAAAGAGTAGTTTCAAAGTTTTGAACTTGGCCAACACTATGATATAGTGTTTTTGACTATTGTTGATGATAATTCAGTGATGCTTTTTGAACAGGATTTTTTATATGAACTCGAATGAAATAAAGTGATAATAATGAGAAGGTTTATGGATAACCCCATTGATGTTTGAATACTTATACACTGAAGGGATTATTAAAGCCATTGACTTTTAGATCCGGTTTTCTTTCATCTTATCCAATAAAAAATGTTGATCAATTGGCGACTCACGGGCTGCATATGTAGGCGTCATTAGACTGACACACACGGCAAACGAGAGAAGAAAGCGTGCCATCTCTTACCTGGAAGATTGAACATAGTTATGGAAACCAAGTATAAGAATTTTTCGTTAGATTTACATTAGAAAAAAGGAACCACTTGGCTCTAGAGGCGGCTGATAAAACAAAATGTTACAGGAGCGGCTGACATGGCAAACCAGCATTGTTAATTGTCAGATAAGCTTCAAAGTCAAAGTCAATTTCAATGTTGATTTCATTGTTAAGTGCTTGCCTGTTTCGTGTTTGTTATCTTATGTTTTTCGTTTAAAGTTCGAATTCCATTGAATGAATACTCGAGATTTTAACAGTCTTGAATCAGCGACATGAACAATTGAAATGAACAATTGAAAAAAAACACAGATCAACGAAAGGGTGAACCAAAAATCCTTATTGTTTGTCAAGTCAAGTTAAAAATCAACGGTAAGTGCTTCGATAATGTTGATTATGACAGTGATGTATTATGAGAGAGAGAGAGAGAGAGAGAGAGAGAGAGAGAGAGAGAGAGAGAGAGAGAGAGAGAGAGAGAGAGAGAGAGAGAGAGAGAGAGAGAGATTAAATATGACATACTTCACATAGTCGTTCTGCAAACGACTGTCTATATGTGACCTTGCGTTTGAACCAATTCAACTTTTTCATATATATATATATATATATATATATATATATACAATGTGATCATAAATATTTATATAACACTCTATAAAGCGACCACTGGAACACAAATTACCCTTCGACATGGTTATTTCGCTTTTGCCTTTCACACTTTTGAAACGATAAATATTCAGAGATAGACAAATCCGTTGAAAAAATCCGTTGAATGACATTTTGTATGATAATAAATTAAACAATGGGTATAACCTGAAAATAAAAATTCAATACAATACATATCTAAACATCATGGAAGCGCATTACTGCCAGAAGTGAGAACATTAAACATAACTTCTAATTAGATGACAGTTTCATGTAATTAGACAAAGTTTCAACTAATTATATGATTGTTTAATCTAATTACACGATTGTTTTATCTAATTATACGATAGCTTCTTCTATTTAGACATTAGTTTCTTCCCATACTACAATGTTTTTATACATTAAAAATATTAGATACTTTTATCTAATTAGATGACAGTTTTGTCTAATTAGATGAATTTTTATCTAATAAGATTGTTATTATATAAAAAAAACCCATTATACAATAAGATGAAAATAATGTCTAATTAGATAAAACTTTCTTATAATTAGATGAAACTATCATCTAATTAGAACTTTTGTAATATTTTCTCACTGTTGGCAGCAATGCGTTTCCATAAAACAGGTTTGAAATCACGTGTGCTTGATATCAGTAAAGTATCATTTGTGTTAAAAGATATCAAAAGTACATTTCTCCCTCAACACTATCTCAGAAAATATGCCCATGACTTACCAGCTCGCGATTGTCAAGTCTGATTATCGATTACACAGGTCGCTCAGTCGCTTCAAACAGCATAAATGGGACTGTTTTATCCTTTAGCATGAGGTATTTTGAGTTCAAGCGAGAATGGTAGATTGATAGGGTAAATACATCATGTCACGTCACCGTTGAGCGCTTCGTCACGGACATTAACAACTCTTTTACTATCTCTCCATATACCTTAATTAATGATAGAAATTAACACATTACATGTCTACGTGAACGTGCCTACTTCATAGTAAGAGTGTGAGAAGATGGTGTACACGTCTTCCTCCAACTGAAGCTCAATAATGAAGCTCAATAATGAAGATGATATCCACGTTTGAGTTTGAGTTTCATTCACACTTCACCACCATATGACTCATATGACTCTACAACTCCTAAACAAACTTTTGCTACACGTTTCATAAATTCCTATGTATATTCATATTTTTTGGGGAAATTTTGAATTCTTCATCAATTGTAAACAACACAATTTACAGACCCCACTTTTTTATGTTAAGGATTCATTTCTAAAGTACATGTACATATACAATGAATATAGATACAATTTAATTCAATCAATGAATAGTTCAAATCTTTTGTATATATACCCACCGCCATGCATTAAAACACACACAATTACGTACAAAGATTTACTGCTGAGATGCAATAATGAGCTTCTGATTTGTACTAAAACACATGGATAGCATCATCTGTAAATAAGTGAACACGTGGTCATATTAACCTCGTCAACGGCGTTTGATGACGTTACCCTTAAAATACTCGTTTATGTATAGTAAGTATTCATTCGAAACGTATATATAGACCTTTTTCACATACTTGAAAAAGAAATATAGGGTTATTTATATACTATGTGTGGTTAATAATGTGTTAATGTCTACTTAACTACTAGATGTTAAGATATCTCATATTCTAGATTACGATGCATTCATCGTTACTACAAGATATCATCACTTCGAAGCGACTTTAAGTAGCATAAAAATTGCGTTCTAGATTAGGATTAAATACACCAATAGTTCTGAAGATTTCTCGTACCATTCCTACTACTTACATATCTTATTCATTTTTTCCTGTCTCTGAATCTAAACTCTTTTCAGCGATATAGATGAGTGTTATTTAGTTGGATACAACGTTTGAAGAAGGATATATTTCAGGGGGTTTTGCAGGTTCAGCATATGTTTATTTTATCATGTATTGATTCAAAGAAGTGTTTTAAACGGTGTTGTTTTTTCTCAATGTATCTGTGCTGCCCTGTTTTTGTCTCTGTCCGGTGACTTGGTTATCAGTCACTTAAAGTCAAAAGTTGACAATGCTATGCGATGAAAGTTTATCAATGTGCTGTCGGAATATTTACCTTCGATACTCATCCCAGATTCCTTATATCTTCGCAATATGAATATATCAAATATGTGCCAAGTGATCGTAGAAGTGAAATGTAATGTTCTCTGATTCACACATGCATTGTTAAAGGCACAGACGCAAGTCAATATTTCGCAGATATAGATACATGTAAAGCACAGATAATACATATCTTTCTTAGATATAAATAATGCACAGATAATGCATATACTTCGATGTAACTAACGATATACACTCAGGTAATCTACCATAGTTAGTTATGATAAGTTAAATCAGAATAAACTACGATATCGGCATTATTAATTTTTTTATGCAATCTGAAGACCATAACCGGAAAACAATTCTTAAACAAAATAATTCGTCCTCTCTTCCAAGTTAAGAGATAAAGAGATAAGGTAATAATAATAATAATAATAATAATAATAATAATAATAATGATGATGATGATGATGATGATGATGATGATGATGATGATAATAATAATACATTATAATAATGCAATACATGCGACGTGTGAGTGAGTAAACTAACATGGGTGCTGGACTTATGATGATGATGATGATGATAATAATAATAATAATAATACATTATAATAATGCAATACATGCGACGTGTGAGTGAGTAAACTACATTGTAACATGGGTGCTGGACTTGACTTGACGGTTGAGGTCAAAGACGTGACTAAAAAGCGTTTACGTCCTAATATAGACAAATCATTTTTTTATACGTTCGTGATAATGTAAATTGACCCACAAAACACCTCTTTAGACTAAAATATCATCGAAAGTTATATACTCAGATAAACTCCCATGTGTTGTAAAATCCTTTATATTTGGTCTTTTTATGTTAACACTTGTTAATTTGCTGATGATTATGATATCGCCATACTTCCATGACTGGTGTCAATTGTCCTATTTTTGATCATAGTAAAATGGAAGGGAAAATTACAAAAAAAAGGTATGAAAGCGAACAGACTTCTCTGCTGCATTCGGCTGTCATCGTCAGCAGACTGGACCAACCGAGCTGCGGGAGACTAACGGTTACAACTCCTATTGAAGACAGGTACCTTCGTCAACTTCAACTTTGGAACATATTTCAAACAGCCTCGGCTAATGCAGTGCTTGGGTGCTGGATTAGTCCAAAGACGGTAAGAAGAAAGCTTTTACAATAAGGACTGATACCATATCAGTGGTTGCAAGCAATGCAGCTGACAAACCGACAGCAGCAAAACAGGATTGTTTGGGCCAAAATATAAGACGTTTGCAGAACTAAAGTTAGCAGTGGGTATTATTTTCCGATGAAATCGGTCTCAGCTAAACAGAGCGGACGGGAGAAGGAGGGTATACTGTCGTCAGGATAAGAGGGAAGCTCGTCGCTGATTATCGAAGGTTTTCCTTTTCGGTGAAGACACCATTAATAAATTATTTTTTGCCGGATTATATCTATTGCTGTGTCATCGTTACAGCATTATAGAAACTGACACTAGATTTTTTGAGAGATTGTTAAGGGAACAGAGTTGTTTTCACATATAAAGGTTAAGTGGTTAGTAAAGGTCCCTCGTTAGACTTTAAATATCCGCCAGACCGTAGCAAAGACAAACGTAAGACCTGAGTGTATTAGTAGCTGATGACGATTTTTTTCTATCAAATAAACAATTAATTTTGTCGTTGTTTTACTTTCAAAACCTAATATGCATCGAAGTTATCAAGATAGTGCTATTGAAGACTCAAATTACGAAGTGTGTTTCCCCACAAAGTATTAATATCTACATTGTATACTTTCATGGCTCTGTGAAGTGATGGATTCATATGATAAACTTTAACAACAGATGAATCAACAGAAACTGATCAATTGTCAAATCAGCAGATCCCCTCTCCCGATCAGTTGTGAACGGGTTCTTATACATTAACCTCCGTTGAAAAATACCCTCTCAAAAATTTAAAGAGCACTTATTCAATTGTTTTGGTAATGTCGAACTTTAAAATAAAACGATAAAATACACTATGTGCGTTCCTAAAAAATTGCACTTGCACGTTTGAAGGATAACCCTTTGAAGATACAACCATGGTATCTCAATGAGAAACAATGTAATTTATGTAAATATACATATCATCAAAAGGGGTACAGGAGAAAAAAAAGAATTCAAATTTATTACTAGATAAATCTTAAAAAAAGAAACACATATTTAATTGCTTTATTTATTGGAAATAATACTTATATACATATAATGAGTATAAAAATACATTAAAAAAAACATATATCAAAGTTGGATGACATCATCTCTCGACCTGCAAGGGACTAACCTATTCCGTAAATCAGCTGTTGAAGTATTTCAAACATGCATGGGACTGTCTAAAGAATAAGCATACAGTTGAACTCAGTCGGGCAAAACTTGTAACCGTCGATATCATATAATCCTAATGGACCTTGAACGGTAGCATCCGATCCATCTGCATCTATCACAACCCCGCCAGGGAAGACTCCCATCCGAGGGATAACTTCTCCCAGGGTATATTTACGCCCAAAAAGTTTAGCCATGGTGATTTGTTGTTTCATAATTGCAATATCTGCCATTTTTGACATATTTACCATAGCAGGTATATTTGCTTGATGCGGTAAAGACGGAAAATTTGACCTGTTAGGTACATTTGGCAGACTCGGTACAGATGGCATACTAGGTACATTTTGCATATAAGGTGTATTTGGCATAGTTGGAACATTTTGCATATTTGGAAAAAGAGGCGCGCTTTGCACAGGGAAAACATTTGGTACAGCGATCATATCAGGCACAACAGGTACACTTAAAAAGGATGGCACAGGTGTATTTGGCTTCGTGATTACTGCCAGTACATCATGCTTATTTTTCAGCGATTGAACAGATGTCTGAGTTGTACCTTGTGGCTCTGGTTGAACCGATAATATAGTTGTACTTTGTGGCTCTGATTGAACTGGTGGTTGACTTGTACCATGAAGCGCTTGTCTAACCGGAGATTCAGTTGTGCTTTGTGGTTTGGCTTCAATAAGTGGTTGTGTTGTAGCTTTAGGGTCGACGTGAGCTGGTGGTTGAGTTGTACCTCGTGGCTCTGGTTGAACTGGTGGTTGAGTTGTACTTTGTGGCTCTTGTTGAACTGGTGGTTGACTTGTACCTTGTGGCTCTGGTTGAACTGGTGATTGACTTGTACCTTGAGGCTCTGGTTGAACTGGTGGTTGAGATGTACCTTGTGGCTCTGGTTGAACTAGTGGTTGAGTTGTAGTTTGTGGCTCTGGTTGAACTGGTGGTTGAGTTGTACTTTGTGGCTCTGGTTGAACTGGTTGTTGAGTTGCACTTTGTGGCTCTGGTTGAACTGGTGGTTGACTTGTACCTTGTGGCTCTGGTTGAACTGGTGATTGACTTGTACCTTGAGGCTCTGGTTGAACTGGTGGTTGAGATGTACCTTGTGGCTCTGGTTGACTTTGTATTTGTGTTATACCTTGTGGCTCTGGTTGACTTTGTATTTGTGTTGTACCTTGTGGTTCTGGTTGACTTTGTATTTGTATTGTACCTTGTGGCTCTGGTTGACTCGGTATTTGTGTTGTACCTTGTGGCTCTGGTTGACTTAGTGTTTGAGTTGTACCTTGCTGATTTTGTTGACCTGGTAACTGAGTCCATTGCGTTTGTTGGACTGGAGTTTTTGGTTGATTTGTTGATGCAGGCGACTGTACAGGATACATTACTTTCGGTGGAGACCTTGGCTCCTGTGATATTAGGATGTGATTTTGAAACTGGTTGGATTGTTGGGAATACAGCGAAAGTAACCTCAGGATGTCATAGAAGCTCAGAGTTTGCCCTCCAGTGTTGAAATCTGAAATAACGTCGTTCAGTGGAGTCAGTGAAGGAGAATACGGTAAACTAGTAAGCATATATTAACTGAAGTCATCTGCAACATATTTAACATATTTATATGAATATTCATACTTACTCATCGCAGATGCCGAAACGGAGAAGTAAACAGTAAGTGCCAGCTGCAGAAGAATGGTCTTCATTTTTTATTCTGAAAATAATATAGAAGCAGGCTCTATAGTGGGAAGAACTAATTCTAGTTGACCTGATATTTATTACAACCATTCATTGTATAATCATTCAAGAGTTTATACTCCAATGTTAGACTTTGGCTTTGTTTTTCTTTTAAAATTCTAATAAAATTATCCAAATTTAATTTTGACACATTAGTACATGACCATTTACAATTGTTCCGTATCAGAAAGAATAGATTAGATACTCATTATTTCAAGAAGATCGCCCTTCAAAGAGGGTAGGTCAATTATATTTAAGCATATGAACTGAAACATTCTCAAAAAACATTGATTAAGGTAAATAATACCTTAGAAATGAATACTTATGGGATTGTGAAGACCAGTACCATTGTTTACACAGAAAACATGATACCGTTGAAATATGAAGCGATCTGGACTTTCTTATTATCAGAGAGCCACAGTATAATAACACACAACTCAAATACAGTAACAACACATGTTTTTAGCAATAGGAAAACTTCCTTAAACTCACAATTAAATGATTCAAGCCTGCAGTTATGGTAGCCGTTGACTCCAAAGTTTGAATGGAGACGATCAGCATTTCCCCCTTTTATATCTATTCATTGAATTGATTTGTACAAGACAACGTAATTGCATTCACCTACGTCAAACCTGCGACAACATTTCTTGACCCCGCTTCCGCGTTCTATAAATAGTGTTGACCCGTGCGTGCCCATTCCCTACCAGGCTGTATATATATGCGAGTATCAACACTTACACGTAATGCCCGAGGCTATGACTCTTCAACACGTTATCACTGTTTCTGCTAAACACAAGTAAATTCTCAGGGGATGACGCACATGTGTAATTTAATTGCTCAGCTGACGAAAAAACGTTTATTATTTTAAAAGCACAGACTTTTTGGACTAGCACATATTTCTATTTTTGTACGATGATAATTTAAGGTTATCACTAGTTTCACTTATATATTTGTTCCTGCTCTGTTTTGTTTAATCTATGACAAAGGCATTCTTGATGTTTATATATTTCATTGAGTTATTAAATGTATCAGTATATCAGATTAATTCAAATAGAAACTTTTTTTGTAAAATGTTCCTGTGTGCGTAAAACTCCCAGTTACTTTAAATGATGTATACAACATTTCAAATTACTTCCATTGTATAACCATCACAGTTACAGGAACAAATGGATACAACAAAACTAGTTATTAGCACAGAATATATAATCAAACAATTCCAGTTATTAGCGCTGATGAATACAACAATTATAATTGCAAGAAATGAAGATGGATTCAGGAAATAGTTAGGAGCAAGGCTAAAGTCATAACAATAATTACTTTAAATGAAAGAATATATTATGCTTGCAACAAGTTCATTTCCTCAATTCAAAGAAAGCACGTAGGATTTTAAAAAAACGAACTCCTATCGTTTACAAAAAAGGTGTTTTATTTTTCAAAACAACTGAAAATAAGTTGACATCATTAGCATATTACGTTGTTCGTTTTAAAGGGATTTGGAAATTTGCCAAGTTAGCAACATGTTAAACGTTTCGAGAAAAAGAATTTATGTTTATTTCCTCCTTTAGAAACATAAATTTCCCATGCCATGAGATGACAACCAGTCATCACCTGATTCTATGTACAATAAGTATGCTAAATAGCATCTTCAAAATATTGTTCAAAAGGGAACATCATGAAACGCTTATTGAATTTAGATTTATGGTGAACGCATTGTGTTCTGATGTAGTCTTGCATCAATTCTACTGATGTTGCATTTAAAGTAAATATCCTGGTTCTTGAAATTGATTAGGATGTGACCACATATGCATTCAGACACATGGATACATGAATATAAATTAATGCTTAGATCAAAACTCAATAATTCCTAAATAAGTGTCCTAGTAAGATAAAGACAAAACACGTATGTGTATATATTCTAATTTGACTTATTAGATGACGCCTTTGATTGGCATCTAGATTTTAATATATTTACGCGTAATTGATGAACTATAACATGTTTTTGAAACAATGTTTCTGTTCGTAAATCAGTAAAAAATTTTTAGGAAAATTCCTTACCAAGACACTTTTAGATGGAGAAACACCTCCTGTTTTGTGGGAGACTAAGTTAATGAATGGAAGCCTTTTGCTATTCATACAGAAGATGACATTACTACACATGACATACTCGGTGTAGATTAATTGCATGGTATATTAAAGAAAAGAAAAATATAGGTTTTAAAACATGAAAAATTACAATCAGAGATCAGAAATTACTACCAAGCAGTGTTAGGCGCTGAGAATGAAATAGCCCTCAGAGCACATGAAATTAACAATCACTTGGCCTTCGTTCAGTAACTTGGTCTCTAATTCATTCTTTGTACAACACATGCCTGTTACCAAAATAATTCGCTAAATCTCCCTTAAAAAGCACTGCATATGAACAAAATCTATTGTATAAGTAATTTATTTCCATTTTAGCATATCATAATATCTATATATGTTTATTCCTTTCAACTTTATTGGCAAGTATTATCTATTTGGCAGGAAAATTCAAATGTCGAAACGTAGCCTGCAAAGAATTAAAAAGGTTTTATATCCATAAATATCGTCTTTATTTGTACTGGCCGCCCAAGGGCCGATATCTCCTGATCAGGGCATTTCCTAATTAGGACTTGATGACATGATTAATTTTTATTTCTAAGAATTTGAATTTCAAATATAGTAAAAGAATTCAGCCAAATATGAGCACAAGTGGCCATTCTGGGCAAATTTAGTGTTGTTCTAAATAAAAATAACGTATGGGTTCCATTTACAGGACATTGCAGTCATTCTAGTCTTAGTCTGAGTCAAAGTTTTGTTTTGGGTACATTTTCAGTACATAGCAAACATGTGAAAAGGTCAACTCAGTTTACATAGCTTTCTGCCAGTTTAGCAAAAAAACAAACAAAAAAACACCCTACAAATATTATACATGTAGGGGATCTCTGGAGGGGGGAGAGTCCATGTTTAAAAGTTCGAAAAAGGTTGACATTTGTTTTTTTAAACACACTTGAATATTTCACATGACATGCTAGTTTATAAAACAGACGGGTGCTGACAGCACGTTTTCTAAACAGAAATATTTCTGATGTCTGTGTGAAGGTCTGATATCCTTAACAGCACAAATGTGTAGTGCATGGCACTCACTGATCAATAGAAAATACTTTAAATACAACATCTTCTCGATCTGTCAGTTAATAAAAGAGCACTGTTACAAGTATCTTAAGAGGAGAAGTTTGTCAAAGGTGCATGTGGTCCAGAGATTTTTAAAAGTAAAAAAGCCATACGGTGGCGAAATTATGCATGCTACGAATTCACTACGATTTACTTTAATGATTGATTTTATTGTTATGGCCAATATTTTTGAACATATTTTAGGTGTCTAAGAGCATTTTGATTCAGGTGTAATTGTCTATAAAGTTTGGTGGTAATGGCTGTAGCGGATTTGGCTGAAACGTGTACACAAAATAGGTGGAATGAAAAGAAATAATAAAACACTATCACAATAAGGTATCCTTAAATATACGAATTATGACATCAGGACAACATATTCTAATTAGTACATTTTACTCCTAAGTTTGGGGACGCAATATTGTACAACGAACCATTTTTCTGTTCTTTCTCTGATTTAAGAAATTATCTTTGCATTGCACCTGCAAATGTAACTGTTTTGAACTTAGTAACTTTACTTTTAATTGCATAGGAAAATCATATTCATTATCCTGGCATCTAGTTTATAATATTTTGTCACGTTTCAGATGAAATAGTTTTATTGTCAGAAAACTGTTCAGATTGTTATTTTAAAATATCGTTAATAGCATTGAAACAACAAATATACATGCATGAACGGTAAAACTAACGATTATATGATGAAAGGGGATTTGGAATGAAGAGAAGGTAAGAATTCTTTATTTCATCCGTGGAAACTGATACTCATCAACTGGCCTTTTCTTCATAGAAAATGGCATAAATTATTTTACCATAAAGGTGAAAATGATTTTTGGGGAAATCGGTATAAACCCCTATCATTTCCCTTTCAAAAGTTACTCAGAATATAAGGGAAAAGGTTAATAACATGTAATGTCAATTCCAAGCTTGTTACAAACGGCTCAACTTAAGTAGTACTTTTCAACTTAACCTTAAACTTAACGACCCCAATATTAGCTTGACCCCGCATGTTTATATCTTTAACATCGCTGTTTAAATTATATTGAATGAAGAAAGAGTATTTGTTAGCACTTTAAAAAACAGTTCTAATATTCAAAACATAAAACATAATCAAATACATGTTTCCTTCACAAACCAACTAGTTAATTTCCCAAGGTGAACAGTTCATCACTTGGCTATGGTGAAGGTAGCAGCAACACATGACGCAGAAGTGTACTAGCATGATATACGTTTATCGTACAAACTGACTTTTTAAATACAAGCTTGGACCATGATTTGTTGGATCCATGTAAATGACCCATGAGGTCAAATGTATTTAGGTTCATATTTATCACGGTCAATGTAAAGGATACGATAATCTGTGTGAACATTATAGCTATTCGTGACATTCTCATACTCCAAATATGAGTTTTTTTATGAAGTGTCAAATTAAACTTAAATTTGTTTATAAAATGATGTTACATTTACCTGGCCTGAGCAAATTTGTTCCTTAACTCTAAACTTTATTTCTATGTTCATGTCTATAAATATACATATAAAAAACCCTAAAGAGTTTCCTTTGAGAGCCTGAATCATTTTATTTCTTTGTTTTTTTTAATATGATTTAACTCGTTTTTAAAAAATAATGATAATTCTGTTAAAAGGTTACACCAATATCATTCGGTATCAGTTGAAATATTCTAGAATGTACATTGTACATAGTGAAACATCATACAAATACTCACTTAAAACATATACAGGAAAAGCAACAATTCATATTAAGTATATAATGAAATAAGTTCACAAAAAACAAAGTTGCAAATATTGCGTACGAAAATGTTTCATAAAGACATTTTGTAGACGTAAATGTCCAATTAGCATATTCTAATTTAGTAATCCAAGATAAGTCTCTGTCACTCATAAGTCATGGTGGGAAGGGCATAGTGTTGTAGGAGGACTCTCTCGCTCTACACAACGTGTTGACGCACTGCTTGGCTGATGAATTATTTACCTCTGGTCAGATGACGTGAGCAGCAACTGCTGGGTTAGAAGGTCTAGGTGATGAATGTTTTGAACAGAAAGTTCGTGAGAGGAGTGACGTAATTAGTTTAGTTTGTGTTTTCATTTCCGTCCAGTGCTTTGTATAAAAGAGTGGAACATCACACCGTCATCATTCGGCGAGTTTACTCACAGATAGATAGTGCGTATTCTACTTCCTACTACGAGATGAATCTGCTTTCTCTTGCCCTTGCTTTCACCTGCCTGTCCTGGACAAGTGCAATGAGTAAGTGTTTTATTTTAACTTCTAATATGTACTATTTCATTCTATCTTGCAAAGCAAAAATTGGTTATTGCTGCATGTTCATTTTCATGTTTTAAAAAGATCTTTAAGACGTTATGCGATGATATGCATGTTTTTTTTTTTTAATTTGAGGTATTTATATGGTCTATATTCAGTTTGCAATACGTGAACGCTAACTATTGATTGTTTATTTTTACAGATCTGAATGGCATAAACCCGGGTCTCTTGGAGCTGTTAAGGTATATATCGCAACACCATGGACAATTTCCCAACTTTCCGAATTCAATGAATAGCATTGGTCCTCAAATACCGCAACAGCCTGCTCAAACACAGCAGCCCCCTGTTTATAATCAACAGGCACAATCATCACAACCATCGACACCACCACCAAAGGCAACTCAATCGCCGGTTCAATCACAAGCAACAACTGAAATACCGGTTCAGTCGCAAACAACAATTCAACCTCCTGTCAAGCCGCAACAGGGATCAAACCAAGCAGCAGCCGCTGGCCAAACAGGGTCTACACAACCTCAACAGTTCCCTGTCCCCTCAACTGGTACAGGCAAATTCCAAGGACTTCCAGCAATGACAAATATTCCTGGCATTCCAGCTGGTCCCATTGTACCAAGTATGCCAAACTATCCCCCACCACGGAATGCACCCAACTTGGCCCTCATGGCGAAAATCAACAATCAGGTTGCCAAAGCTTATCGCATTGGACATACATACATGGCGGGACAAATTATCCCTCCAATGGGATTCTTTCCAGGCGGAGTTGTGAGTTCCGCAGATGGCTCTGATGCCACAGTTCAAACTCGATTTGGACCCGTGGACATTGACAGTTTTAAGTTTTGTCCAACTGAGTTCAACTGCATGGTTGTTTTGTAATCGTCTGATTATGTGAATGACTTCTTCATCACCGTCATGTAAAGACTAATCACCTGCTGGTCGGGTGAATGCAGACTTGTGTAAACCATTTATCAATCTGTCTGTCCGTAAGCTTTCATGTGATAATCAAACTTTTTTCCAATTTTACTATTTCCTTTTTTAAGAAAATGTGGAATAAACTTATTCTTAAAAATCTTCAAGAATGTTCAGGTGTTCATTGATTCTTAATAGATTTGTGCCCCTCACTATTTCTCAATTTGATCTAAGTCTTTGTGACACCTTTCATTAGGAGTTTCAACCAAAATGTCTCTGAGATCCTAAACGTTTAACAAATTTCACCTTCAAATATTTCACCCGACGTGAGAGATAACACCAGTAGGATTTCTAATCTTTTGACGCGCAAACTTGGATCTATGACAACATAACTTGTACACTCCAGGTTGTATGTAGACGAAGCATAACAGGATATGTTTTATCAATGATCTAATTTAATTATATAAAATCTTAATCTAAATCTTATCATTTCAGCATTGTTATTACTAGCCTCCCTATCTTAGCTATAGACTCTGTTACATGCATACGATAGTTGCGAGTGCTCATCAGATACAGAGATTGGATTTTAATTTACATAATATTTATTGAGTTTTGATATCTTGAACGGACATAAAAAAGAATCAGTGTCACTGTCATCCCATTAGATACCCATTTAAATGAGATTACTTGATTTAAACATATTTATTTCCATAGAATGGAACCGGATAGGCAAACAATCCAAGGCTTACTTACATGAGAACACTAAACCAAACGTTACAATGAGCCTTTTCATTGGAATATTACACTGAATACTGCTGTTGATCGCCTCCTGGTAGTGATCAATACACAATTACAAGATAACGTAGAGAGTTCGCCTTTCGTGTCTATAGATACAATGGTATCCTATTTCGTATAGGCCTGGCCGTGACCCGTAAGTTGACGATATAAATGTACTGAGAAGAAAAACCGGGAGGACCGTCTATACATCATTTCACCTTTTTCATTTTTACCTAAAATATATACATATTAAATAATGATGCGTGTCGTGTTGATGGAAACACACTATTGGATTAAAACAATGCCAAATGAATCACACGGTCGACCAATAGCCAAGTCGATCACGATTGGATGTTGATATAAGGAGAAACCATGATAGCGAGGATATGGTAAGATTGTAGACCCTGATAGGAAGAAAACAAACTGAGGATACAACCTTACACTATCCGAGGTTGAGTGGTTTATCTGCTATTAACCGAAACCTTATTAATCCATCTAAATAATAATTTTATTATTATAATACATCGATACAAACATGCGATGGTTCCTAACAATAGAACCCTAGGGAATACACGGTATATGGAATACCTTGACATTATGTAAGCGTGGACTGTCCAACTTTCTAGAAAAGCACGTGTATTAAAGAAGGGATATCTCGCGTATTAAAGTTACATTGGGGTATCACAAATATATCAATGAAAAGGGTTATTCAACTTGTTTCTTATTCGGCTCAGTGACACTGAAGTGGAGTTTTCGGTTTAAGGAAGGAAGGAATGCAGGTTCGACTGCAGCGATCTCAAGTGTGAAAATTTTAACGTTGGTTAATGTTTGATAATGACAGTTGAGACAAGGATTGACTATTCTCCAAGTCGTTTAAAAATCACATAATCTCGCTTTTGACAAAAAAGGATTTGTAAGTTTAAAATGTCTAGTCATGAGGACGAGTTTAAACTAGAAGACATTTACTTAGATAATGTAAGAACATGATTACATGTTTTGATACAAACTATTTAAATGATTTGGAAGAAATAATGTTATAACACAATATAACTTCTCCACTGAATCTAACTAATCTTCATAGACGTATCAGTGCGTCAAGGGCGAATGAGTCAAAAGAGACGTATGTACTTACTCATAGCAAGGTAGGACACTAGGAGAAAGAGAGAAATGGTAGCAACAAGAAGAAGCTTCATGTTGATCGGGTTTGTCAGATGGCGAAAGAATTTTTTTTATCAAACTGTCGTCTGATGACATGATAAAACATCGCTTAAGTATCCTTTAAATGTGAAATCATATTATGACATCCAGATGATTTAAGTTAAGGTGGATAGGTCTCTAATATATATTCTTTGTTTCTTATAATCTTACCTACAATTATATTTTGCTTTTACTAAAATTGCTGTATGTTCGATTAACATGGTACTGTTTATGAGTTAAACAAATTCAATTCCTGAAATCTTGTTAGTGACGTTTGTTTTCTCTGTAGACCTTCATGTTCAAAAGATTTTAAAAAAAAGGTTTTAATATATCTTTGATATGAATGACTCTGTAACAATTACAATTAAGGATTTATTTTTTAAATTTTGTGAAGCAAACTTGTATGCCTATGCTTTTTATATATGTGTACATTAGTTTAAAGAAAGTTGAATTAACAATATAACATTAACTTAATCAGCCTTGATTTCGACATCTACGGTTTTGACATATCAAAATTACTGAAAAGTATAATGGTCAAACTAAACTCGCTTACACGTCACAAGTTTTTACAAATGAGTACCAAGATCCTCGTTTTGGCTTTTATCATCAATATGAATAAAAAGTTATTGTATACGACAAAATAAGGAAGGTCAGGCCATTTCAACAGATAACGAAATAATTTAAGGAATAAAACAGTAACGTTCCTGTTTCCCTGAGATTTTCTTGCTTTGTAGTAGTGGAATAAAAACCTGATGCCAACTTCTCTTTTCATACAGAAATGTTTATATAAATAGGACAGTAAAAACACGACAACGCATATAGCTGACGTCACACCTTACCGTCACCATGTAGACCGTTAACCATTCATCACATCTGACCTCTGACCTCTGACCTTTAATGTATCCAACTGTCAGTTGTCTGTTTGTAAGGTGTTATTTTCCTTTTTGAGAATGAGTAAAAACTCGTTAGGTGACTGTTTCCCTTGTTCCTCTGGAAACCTGAATTGTGAATGACAAATTAACCTCCATGCCGTTGTGATGTCATCCAACTTTCTTGCACATGTTATTTTGAGAGTTGTACAATGGGTTAACATTTTTGGACGAAATAAGTTGTTACATGTGGAATATTGAAAAAGTGTAATTAATAATATTTTAAAATTACTAATGGAAATCAGATCATGTTTTAGTATGTGTGGTCCTCTGCATCACAATTTCTGTATAGTTTTCCAACCGGTTTGATTTTAATTTTAAAACTATGTGGTCGAAACCAGTATGACATTTGGTTGTTCTATTTATTTATATTTTAGGCTCACGACAAATATATAAGTAATCATAGAAACCAGTAAATCATTCTGATTTATTTGCTGTCGACAACGGATTTCTTAATTAAACGTAGAAAAGAAAAATGAATTCATCCACTAATGCGTCCATAGGTCCCAATCTCTTCCGACAGAGGTAGCTCCGTCATAAATTCCTATACAACCTCTGTCTTAATACGAAGGTTTCTCGACCTGTCGGCACCTTCCCCTTGCGGGGCAATATTGCAACTTAAACTACCTAGCTATACTTCAGCCAATGAAAACAACGAATGCATGAATAACATATTTAAAATCACACAGGCATGTGCAATGAAATAGTCGGAAACTGAGGCTTTGTGTTATGTATAGACGACTCAAAGTGCAAGGCATATTCAAATAAAGTTTAGCCTTTGGAAAGCTTACGGAAATAACTCAGGCGATTTGAATGATAACTTTTGAAACGGCGTCGCTGATTGCTCAACTACAAGTAACTTTGATTGCATCCAATCGGCGTTCTACATTTCGTGCACAAAAAACCTTCGAATTAAGACAGAGGTTGTATAGGAATTTATGACGGAGCTACCTCTGTCGGGGGAGAATGATAGGGCCCTGTTCGTTCTATTTTATTGTTTTGTTTATATCTGATTTAAGTTAGACAATACAATGGTTTTAAATGTCAGGGAACACAAATGGGAAGAATAATTTGAGAAGTTTTGACATTACAACACCAAATTAAATGTTTCTAACTGAAATGATTTAAAATATAAAGGTATGAACGACGATCAAAATTGAAAAATAAATAGGTATTTGGATTCACATCTTCTTTTTTTCAAAACTTTCAAATCAGAGGGCGAAATCAATATATTTTATCAACTTTTACCTTGCCACATCAGAATGCTTCTCACAGAAACCAATAAAAAATAAAAGGGCAAAGCTTGACACAATTTTTAAGGTTTAAATCTTTTAAGGTTTAAAAGCATTTAAACGGATAGATAGATTAGAATAAACAAGAATATCAAACACATATATATCATGATCACCAGGGGTCAAGCACGGTCTATTTCAGAACAGAAACTACTCTAAGGTAATATCCTGACCGGAATGGTCATATGTAAGATATCGTCACAAACAGCTCGAATAGGAATGTTATAGTACTCATACTGTCTGCAGCTGCTTACCTTTAGCGTGCTGTATGGTTTTCAGAAATTTTCGGACAGAATTCAAACTATTTCACAAGAGTATCTCTCATCATAGCATTTACCTCCTTTGTAATTAATGTTATTCTAACATAAGATTAAGACTGTTAATTTCTTTAAGGCAATAAGTTCTTATATGGTCGTGATAACTTATGTATAGCTACTTTATCTCATTCCCACTTGTCTACAAATAAAATGAAGACAAAACACTAAAATGTACATCTTAAAAATTATTTACAAACCATTATTACTTTATGAGACACAGAGTATGTTGATGTTTCTAATACAACTGATTTTCTAAAACACATAATATGATATCTAATATCATTTGTAGATAAATATTTCATCAAAATTGAGAGAAAAATAGCATTACTTTTACCTTAAGTCGATGTTATTTTGTTATCTACTCGTACGAGAAACGCGCTAGTGAATTGTAATGTCATAACGTCGATTTCCCTCTATTGCGTACTACGTCAGCTTGGGTTATGGTGAAAACTTAAACAAATAAACTTTCTTTATTTTGATTTGTCCTTTGTAATATATACGCTTTAAATTCATGAAAGGAAGGAACAATAACAATTTTGGAGCAAAAATGAACACCAAACCTTACATAATAACAAAGAATGATTTTGTTGTTGATTTAATATGAGACATATTTGAAGATCACATGCATATCTTAGTTCTGTTAAAGACTGAGAAAGTATAATTGGTTGTGATGAATGGGTTTATGCATGTAAATTACCTGTTCATGCTTTTTAAAAAATGGAAAGTGTATAAAATTAACTTATCCGCCGTTATAGTTGACATTGAAGACAACCTTCGGAAGCATTATGATTAGTAAAGAAACCTGCGAACAGCCCCCTCATAAAGTTGTCTCGTCGTTTGCACCATCTTGTCCCTGTCAAGGTTCAAGGTTTTTATTTCTCAATACCCACCGACGGTGGTACATGAGTATAGTGTACATAAACACATACAAATAAACATACACCAAGATGGCATTTAAGGTATGCAGATAAGATTACAACATTTACAATATAATATACACACAGATATAGCTATAATACAATAATGTCAGTATTTGGTCATACAAATATTACTTATGTGCAATTTCATCTAATTGTTTGTTGATAGATACGATAAATGTTGACAAAATCTTAACATTTTTGGCAGTTTTTGGACATAAAATGTTTTAAGCATAAACAAATTAGGCCAGGTGTTTACATATTGAGGGTACAACATCTGCCGCTGCTGGTGAAGGGCTTGACACCTGAAGAGGTAACGAAACTCATCACCAACAGCGGGTGAATTACATAACTTACATAAACGTTCATTTCTAGGTGTATTTGTCCACCGACCAGTCTCAACAGGTAGATAATGGTTGATAGTTCTAAATCTAAGAATAGGTAGATATATTGCCTTTGACATTAATAGGTATGATTCAAAGGATAAATCTTGTTTGTAATATTTATAATAAAATCCCTTTGAACTTTGTTCTATCGAACTTCTCCAATTTTGTAAAATTTGGTCCTTTAGTATCCGTTCCGCTGTTGAGGCAAGCCACGCTGTTGTGCAAATAGTAGGGTTATCGTATATTTCATTTAACCCACAATCTATTAGAATACTTTTAACAAATGAGAACCACTTCAATCTATCTAACATAACTGCTGCATAAACAAGGATATAATTGAACAAGATACTAGAAGTTTTCAAGGTACTGTTATTAGTAGAGATCTTATGCCAGAAGCATTTAACTCGCTTATATATTTTGATATAAATTGGTTCTCTTCCGAACTCACCATAGATAGCAAAGTTTGGAGTGGTGTTCCTCAAGGAGGAGATGAGTTTTAAGAATTTGAGGCGTAATCTTTCGGTAGTCATTAAGTTTTCAAATCCCCAAATTTCTGTTCCATAGATCATGAATGGAACGATCATAGTATCAAAAGCTACTAAAATACAGTCCAATGGTAAATTTATATTCCGAGCCCTCTTTAAAAGGGCATACATGGCTTTTGTTGCACTCTCGACAAGTGATTTGATTGCGGTACATATATACCATTTCTATGAAGTTTGATACCCAATTGTATGTGTCGACAATTTCAATATTTTGATTTTCGTAGACGAAAGACATCTTGGAGTTACTCGCCGGTCCGCCACCAAAAACGAGTACTTTTGTTTTCGTGAGATTAACTTCTAGTTTCCAAGCGGAACAGCACTGCTGCAAGTTATCAAGTGATTTTTGTAAATCAATTGGGTTTTCACTAAAAAGGACGGCATCATCAGAATACAATAGTATGATCAGTTTTAACATAACATTAGAGGTCAACACCTTTACAATTGTTTTCACGTAGAAATCTTTCGACGTCATTTATGAAAATAGAAAACAGTAGTGGGGATAAATTTTCTCCTTGTCTAACACCAGAATAACTTTAAAAGAACTTGACACATTGTTATCAATCATGACTGCAGATTTTATATCATCTTATCTTTATTAGATTTAGAAAATTTCCGTTATTTCCGATTTTAACCATTTTGTGCCACAGGCCGATATGCCAAACTGTATCGAACGCTTTCGTAAAGTCAATGAAGACGCAATATAATTTCTTTTTGTTTAACTTTAACATCTCTGAAAGCATATGTATTACAAATAGGTTATCTGATACTGAATAACCCTTCCTGAATCCTGCCTGGGCGGGACTTATAATATTGTTTCTTTCATGAAAATTGGTTAAATCTATCATTCAGGATAGACGGCGCAGGGCTACAGATAAGGGTCGTACACGCGTAATGTACGCCTGTAAAATTACTAAGTACGGCCCGAAAATAAATTCCATGCGTATCATGTACGCACATACATGCCTGTTTACGCTTGGACATTCATTTCCATACGTATCGTATTTCTAAATTTATCAAGGATGATCTGATTCATGAATATAATAATTTCATGTTCAGGTTCATTTGACAAACAATTATCGATTGTTGATACCTTGTAAAATGTACTTCTTAAATTATGTACAGCTTCGCTAGTTTCCGTCGGTAATACATTTGCGATTTCATTGGTTGATTACAACACTTTACACTTTACACCTTCATGAACAACATACAAACGTGCTCACACTTTGCAAGTACTAATTAAAGTAGTGAGTACACCACCAAAAGTTTCAGTACACCTCCACTTTATATTCAAGGTGTATGTACACTCACACCTAAAAAGTTATCTGTAGCCCTGTTAGACGTGAACAACTTAACAAGATAATATTGTTATTGGGCGGTATGAATTCGGTTCCTTGATGTCTCCTTTACCTTTGTATAGCGGTTTAATCATTCCTTGCAGCCAACTTTCAGGAAAGGAACCAGAATTAAAGATAAAATTAAAAAGTTTCAGTAACGATGGAAGATATTATAAAGCATCTATCATATGGTCGTTTTCATATAGTGATACCTGGTGATTTATTGCGCTTTAAGTTTTTGACTGCAGTGAAAATTTCGTCCTCTGTTATATTTTTATTCAAAATTTCAGTGGTTTATAATCACGACGACTTCGTACTCCGAATGTATCACGAGCAGCCTGCACAAGCACGTGTGCGATACCTGAAGCAAGGTTGTTGATTTCATCAAAACCAGCATGATCAGATTGAACCTGTTGATTGAGATGTATAAGTTTGTTAACGTCTAAGTTATTACAAAAAGCATCCGATTTGTTAGAATCATAACGCTTTGGTCTAAAAGACATTGTATTTTTTTTGTGGATGTTCCGAAACATTTTGGGTGTGTTCATTCATTACGGGATTACTATCGACAGTATAACGTTGACATCGACATTTTTGCGGTATCCCGCTTTTCTTTTCCTTCACCTCGAGCTCGTCATTTACTTTATTCAAAATAGGCGAACCGACTGCAACACCTGCTTTGCGCGTGAAATAAAAACCTCGATCTATTTAGACACTCTTTCCGGCTTACTGTAATGCTACTAACACAGATTTCTATTGTTTTGATTATATCAGTTCATGACTAGTAAATGGAGCCCCTATACTTTCATATCCATGTAGGGGAATATGAATGGTATTTACTATTTGAATGTAAAAATGCATTTTCTGGTGTAAACCAGATTAGCGAATTTAATCTTCAAAACAGAATGTAGTCTACCTTTTCATAATTTCTAAAGTTCCCCACACAGTTTTTACTAACATTTTAATTGGTCTTAGAATAGTGGATATGCTGATTTTAGAAGATGATAGGCAATTAATTGGCAAGAAAATACCAAAAGCTTCAGATATATCGTCATAGAAAACGTTTTGATTGGTAGAACACACCGGTACCTTTTTTTCTTCATACATGTCAATTTGTGTATTATATAGATCATATCATGTTTATGTTTTATCTGTCCATTATGTATCTTTTTATCCAATGAACCGTGAACACTTAGTTAACATTGTTTAGACACTAAGCGTATTTCACAACGGGTCGCTCAATCAAGTTTGAAAATTGTGTTCAAATGTATCCCTATAATCGATAACAACAACGCCACCAAAGCAGAGGTACTTTGGAAGACGATCGTTATTTGTCGTGACGTCATTGTTCATGAATTCTAAATTCATAATTGCAAAATGGAAAACAAATGTCTCACTAACGTGCCAAGATCACCGTAATAAAACGAACGAGATAAATTTACTGGGCTTTATCACTTGGTTTGAAGCTTACCCTTCTTAATCTACATCTCTGATAAGTAAAAATTCTGCTTCACACATTTCAATACAAGTCAAGATGTAGCAAAAACAAGAGTTAGAATAAGGTGTCTGTATTAAACTATCGAATCTGTTTCAATATTTGGTGACATTGAGAAAAATGGTTAATGAAATATAATTTTAACAAGAATCTGAAAGTGGTAAAAGTGCTATTGCAATCTACAAAATACAGTCAAGGTCTAAATATTGGACTAATATTTTACTACAATTTCACAACCTAAAACTCCCACTACAATATGACCTCTGTGTACTTTTGCTAAACCAAATATTATATGTTGTTACAACTCTTATTCCTGCAATCATTATCCTAACATTCACATCATGGTTTGTCTCTCTGTTATGAAATTAACTTTCCTCTCAATATACATACTCACGCTGACTTGTTGATGTAACATGCCTGTAACTTCCTCTTAAAGAAGAAACATAGATGTTGTTTATGATTATGATGACTGGTGTCTGCTTAATCCACGAACACAAAGTTCACCTTGCGGCGGGGGACAACAAAGAAACATTAGCACCTCAAAATATTGTACAGTAAGAATTCCAACACAAGGTTCAGTGTACATTGTCTAAGATAAGTCTAACCTTTAATATTTACACACTTTATTTAAGAAAAATAAGAAAAACCTATAACACCGCAAAAACGTTGTTTTCTTTAAACCTTCCTTTTTATCTGTTCACTGATAAGTCCGATTCCGTTTTCATTCATTGAGTTTATACATGCAATCGTTGCCAATCCAAACAGAACAAATTTTTAAATAGCACTTTGGTTACGAGTCCAAATATAGTCCTGTAATAATTCAGTGAAAAAAGGATTTGTCAAGGTTATGTCTCTTCATCTCTTGAGTATACTCCGAGAGGAGCGCAAGGTTGTCCATCGATCTGCCTGAGAGAGGAAACGGAAGTCCTGGAACCTGTCCTTTGAAGTAGGGCATTTGATCCAGGAGATCAGGAACTGGAATCCGAGTTCTTGTGCGCGGATTTGTGAACAGCCAGGGCGGAAGGATCCGGGTCAGATGTTGCGATGCTCCAGGACCATGTCTTATGGGGAACTGAGGATAGATTCTTGCTCTGACGGGGAACTGAGGGCTGCCGCTTGGTCCAACAGGAGCTGGGTGTGCCGGGACACTTGAATGACTATTCGGCTTGTTTTGAGAATCAACGTACTTGTCCAACGAAATAGGTGTTTCTTGGAAGTTGCTGGACCAAAGAGTCCCTTGTTGTAAAGATAAGATTTATGATTGTAATGACCATCGTGAATATAAAAATGATTATTATTTCATAAATGTTATTGAATTATTGGGGCAAATATATATCCAAATTGTACAATACATGTAGTTCCAAGAGGAGTTTGCGCATCTTTTAAATTACATTGTTACGACCATCTGATTTTTTCCAAACCCATCTAATATGCTAACAAATTTATGAAAATGTTTGAAAGGAATATAACTTATTCTTTTTAACCAAGACTGAATTTTGAATAACTTACTTTGCATGCAGCTGACATATCCCACGAGACAAAGAGCCAAGATAATTGACTTCATTTTCTCCTGAAAGAATGTCAAAGTAATGACAGTTTGAAATACAAAATTATTTTCCCATGATAATCCATTTTCAAATATTGAAATGACATACTTGAGTCCTATTTTCACCGCACGATGTGAAGTAACAAGAATGTTTCACGATTCAGATACATTATGTAAAGGAGTTGTACAACTCTTAGTTATTGGGACTGTCCCTGAGATTTGTCTTGCGTCACATTCTTATCATAAATAAATGTGCTCATAAGGATTAAAAAAAATCTCTTGTTTGTAAAACGTTTTCAAGTTACTCATGTATGTGTCAATAATGTTTATTTTGAAGAGTCATCTTAAGGATAAAACTTGAACCTGATGCAACTCTTTCGAACGTTCAAAACTCCCAAGGCCAAAGTGTCGAAATAAATAACAGCCGGCATTATTCATCACAAATATGTCAGTGGTGAGCACACGTAAATAAAGTGTTGACGAACGTTTACTTGACTTTACTAATCCAAATGTAATTACATATTCAGAGCAAGTAAAACATGTTTACTTACGTTTATATCTGGCTGGCAGCAACTTGTAGAAGCACAACAGAGAATAAAGCGAATCTAGCTTTTATATAGGATCATGCGTAGAGCAAAGGTCACTTCACTAGGTCAAGAGTTTCGGTGTTGCTAATTGGCCATGACAGTTCTTACTCTAAGTTTATATGTTCCTCGACGAAACAAGAAGAGTGAATTGTATTCTAGTGCGAAACGCCCTCATAAGTTGTCAGTTAAGAAGTGAAGTTCAGGGGAGGTCAGATGACTGTCCTTGAAATTACATGCAAGAAAGTTGTTTTGCCAGATTTAATTACAACCTTGGACTAGTGAGGTGTGTATGAGGGGTTATTATTGTGGCCATACTGGCTTCTCGTTGATAAAGGGAGTATATATGAGTAGCAGCTCACCATTTGAGTGAAGTGCTTTCGTATGTTCTGGTTGTCTTTGAAGATTGTTTGGACCGTTTGTAAAGGATAAATAATAGACTTTTTAAAATTTATTTCAACGCGTTGTTGATAATTTCAAAATGTTTTCGGAAAGTTTTGGAAAATGTGACTCTGCAGATTGTGTGACAACATGGGTAAACAGAATAAATAGGGGTTGGGTTATTTTATATCATATGCACGTTACATCTTTACATTGTGCTTACTATTCTATTTCAAACATCGTAAACATATCACTATTTTATCCGGTCGAGAAAAACTCCCGGTTGATCAATACATACATGTATTAACCATGTCCGGTACACCGGGTATCATCATCATGATATGTTCTCATATCTCATGCACATCTATACCTCATAACATAGATAACATCACCATTCTGCAGGGTAGACGTTGAAATTACCTATTTAGGTCTTTGTAGGAATAGGACACTTATAAAAAAAACTAAATGCATTTAAAATTAGATGACAAATTATACATTCTTTATTTGTGAAATTACTTTGCGCTGCATAATCTAAATTGGATTCGTTAAGTCATCATTTTTGTTATCAGACAAAAAGTAGTCAGCAATCAATGAATAATATCTCACATATGTGCTTATGAGAGAAATTATCGCCTGAAACCTTTCACCAATTACATCAGCTTACCTATCTCGTTTAAAAATTATTATAATTTCAAAACTGTAATGTTAACGTTACTCTAGCTGAGATATAAAGAGATATAAAGATGTATAGTTATAATGTTGTCATTTATCAATTATTCACCTATCGGCCAAGTTGCAGGTCAGTTGCGTTGTATTAACCCTCAACTTCGCATCGGACATTTAACTACCCCAATACGGAAATAATTAATCAATACCATAATAGAGATAAAGATATATTGCGGATATATTGACAGGGAATCGTCATCATCATTATAGAATGACTACTGTAATATTCGATTACTAGAAACTTTTTCATGACAAGTCGTTTCTAACCTCAGTAATATACTCATTGATTCTGGACATGAGAGCGCTGTAGAGAAAGACTAACGAAATGCAACACATGGTCATGGTTGCCCTTTTGAATGACTCAGCGATATATTCACAGTTATTTGCCGACAGGAACGGAACTAAAATGATATTACGAAACTTAATACCCTTTTTCAATAAAGGTTACATCCATTTTAGAATCAAGCGATTATTTTTTAGATACATATACAGTTGATTAAGTGCACATTAGTTTGGAAACTATTTATTATATCTTGTTATCATTAATAATAATTATAGCTAACATCACTTCCGTCGTAAGTAATGCTGCCGTACGGAGTGCGCACGGTCCGGTCTCTCCCGTCAAAATCCATGTGATTACCTCCCCTTTGTCTTAACGCCAGGGGCAGCGAGTGTCGGTATCTGCTTCTGAGGTAGAGATTACGGAGATGACGTATGTACATTTGCAGCAGGCGACGTCGAGTGTAATAGGATTGTTGGTTCCATATGTGAGTGAAGGGATTACGGTTTGGGGTCGCAGGGTTGATATTTGCCTGGGCCTGTTGAAGCAGGCCTACCAATCGCTGGTGTCTCAGTGGCTTTGTCGAATCTACTGCAAAATAGGACGATTAATCTAAAGCTTTGGACTCGGTTAACTTTTTTCGCATTCTTAGCAACAGGAGGCTCCGAATTTTAGTTGGAAGAAGGAGAGCTTTGTTACAGAGATTTGCATTTCTTAATATAGATATACAGATAGTTAATGTGCAAGTAGACTTCTCTCTTTTTTATTTCAAATAAAATGATGTAATTTTAATCATTTAATTTATGTTGAAGTGTAAAGGCAGTAGTTACATATACTCACACACAACATTACACATTCCCAAAGAGAAACCGGCCATTAAGACAACCATAAACATGTATGTACCAGTCATCTGTAAGTGAGATGTGTTCTACTATCATTATTAACTACTTAAAAAAAATCGGCAATGAGATAATGAAGCTATAAATCATTGACAATCGCTACTGTTAGACGTCCAAAGATGTTGACCCTAGAAAGCAGTCTTTTTATCAGTCAAGCAAAATGTATGTTCAATGAGAATATGATATATGAATACCTCGGTATTGCTCAGCAATACCTCCTGAGCTCCTGGGTAATTCTTGCAAACTGATCTATATATTCCGTTTTATTTTTTCTGAATTGTTATTTTTGTACCATAATTGTGTTTAATTATAGGTATATTTTCCCTTTAGCTCAATATCGTCCTATCAATGATACGTCAATGATTAGTTTTGAAAATCAGAAGTAAATTTGTATGGTGCATTCAAAGTTGTGATTTAGAAATGTTGCTAAATAATGTTAATAAAAAATTGTAAAACTAATTTCATATTTCTATAAAGTTTGCCTTGCCTGTTCATTTATGAAAATGAGCATTGTGACTTTTACAATTAAGGTTAAATGTACAATAAACTTCTAAAAGAAATGTCTATTCCTACCTTTCAAGACCAAGTCTCAACAGCTTCTAAAAAAACTCTGACAACTTACTTTGGTACCTGAGGACATTCAGGACAGAAAGCATATTTTCTAAAACTTTATAACGTTCCATCTAGTCTAAATCACTTTCTAAAATACTTTGGGAAAGGAATGCTTATATATTTTATTCTAAACCAACACCGTCATTCTAGTTGTTATTTATGGTTTAAAGCTGCCACTGTCCGTAAACGTTTCGGCTTCTCGTTACACTTTATTATAGATAAGATAGTAGATAGATTTGCTCTCTGACGGCAGAAACTTTGTTCATAATCAACTTATTTCTATTTGTAACGCTCGGTCATTAGACGTTAAACGTTATTTCAAGGTATAGTTTCGAACTTGCACAAGTATTGCACATAACTTAAGTGCACAAGTATTGCACATAACTAAAGTCAAACGTATATGTAGGAAATTTGGCATTTCTCGTCGAATATCATGTTTATTCACACGAATGAAGTAGAAATTTATATGTTCACGTATAATTCAGTATGAATGTAAAATGTCCTTCTTACGAGATGAGATACACATGGTGTCCGAAGAAAAACGTCAAATGTTCTATTTGTTATGTTTATCAAATGTTGCGAGATTAATATTGCCTCACTATTCAAATAAATTGTAAAAAACATTCTGGAAACATATATAATAAACTATAAGAAGTTTGAATGAACCACATATCACGTTGATTTCAAAATATAATCCTTTTCATTAGGATCCGTTTCCATAATATTGTACTATTTTTGTGTAAACTTTTACTCTTAATGAAAACGTAACTCAAAGGTGGCGATGACATTTCTAAATAGTAATATGTTTTCAGTGAACAGATAATTAGGAAATGTAACGTTAACAGCGTCGAACCATGTCTTTTAACTGTTTGCAAAAATTAATGGTCGTTGAGTCATTGTATTACAATGTATATGAGGAATATTTTATCGGATGAATATACATACATGTGGTTGATATTTCACGAATGGATAAGCTGCACTTGAAATACTAATTTCACTGATAAAACGAAATATAATTATAGAGAACAAATACAAATACAGCCTCATTGTTATTTTTATGATAACAATATATCAAATATCAACCCCCTACTTTTTAAATGAATGAGGAACCTATAAACGATTCATGTGCACAGATGAATTAACATTTCTGTCAAAGTCTCTTTTAAGTCGAGCAAAAGAGAATATTTAATTGCTAAAGGTAAGATACGATCGTCCAAAAAACAACGGGATAGTAACAAGAAATTGTAAAGGTATTTTCTCCTGCAATGACCCCTAGTGCATATTCTGAAAGATACTTTGTATTTCAACAGAAATAAGGTATAAAATGAACGACATGACCTCGAAAATGTTTTACAAATGAGTATGCCAATAAGTGTCAAATGAAGACAAAAAATTTCATCCTGATATGGTTTGTTTGAACATTGCGGTGATTTTCTGTTAATCACTCGTTGTACAAATAATAGCAAGTGGCAAATAAAAGTATTAAAGACGTAAGTGTGATGCTCTGTCAAAGGATATATAGGTTGACTATATCCTTGAATGTTTTGGCCACAAACACAATCTGTTGATTGTATGAAAAAACGTTTTTGAAAAACATATTCAGTACTTTGTATATAAATTTATGTAATCACTATATGACAAGTTAGAACCTTATCATTAACCTTATTACTGTAACTTGCTTTGTTACGAACCTAAATTTAGTTTGATCATAGTAATGATAGTGGAATGATAACCAAACTGCGTAATGTTTTTCCTTGTCAATAAAGGGTTCAAACTGATATTTGAAAAATGATGAATGAATCTTCCTTTCCGACAAGGTCAATCTGTTTGATCAATTTTGACATGATACAAAGCATGATGAAAATTAATGTCAAGCTACTTGAATGTTGTCTGATAAAGCAATTGCTTTTCACTGAATTAACCCCATATCTGTCAACTCTGATTAATCACCTGTACCTGTTTCGTTAGCTTATTAGCTTATATCGAGTAAACAATGCATGGTAAGGTTGTCACATCGAGGCACTCATGAAATCCAGTACAAAATAAACAAGGTTTCTGTAAATTTACAAATAAAACAGCTAAACATGTTTATAAACATCTAGTGTCAGATATGTATTCAGATATTCTGAAATCCGAAATCATTTTTGAAAATCTGGGAATCATTTTCAGTATCTGTGATTACACTGAGGCTGTTAAGAGTAATGTAAATTAAATGGATGGTTTACCATTTATCAAAAGCTTACCTTTTTACGTGGTTAAACTGAGTTTGAGTTTGTGTCTTATTTTAAACAAATGATTTGTAGGAATGGATTCTGGAGCATTAATCGCACGTATTTCAAATATGTAAGTCATTAAGGTGTTCAAGCCTTGTTCAGTTCCTTTGGTACTTCAGCATATCAAGACAATGCAAACTTCACAAGTCTTAAACGACAAATTTAAAAAAAACACAAATGATTTTATTTCATTTATTCATTTTATCGTTTTCAATTCTGGATTATTGAACATAGTTGACTTAGAAAACGTATATGAAGCTACATTTAAACATGAGACCGAGAAAAAGAAAACAAACATCAATCGAATATTAAAACATGCAAAACAAGGGAGATCATTACATTAACGCATACATAATGAATATTTCAGCCAATGTTATTTGTGTTATTATGTATGTTTGTGAATAATTTATGTGTACGTTATCATCACGATCATTTAGCATGGTTATCATACGTAAAACATTTCACTTTTAAAAACAAACATAAGAAATAAAATCCGATACGATATTGATTGGTATATTTCAAATCGTAACCCACATAGTTATTATGCCAATCATAGCTTGATCAGTTGTAAATCAGTAAGAAACGTTCGATTGCAATTTCATAACAGGAATTGTAGATAGTATATTGACATCAGAAGATATAATTACCTAGACAATGTCATTATTTCTTCATATTTCTCAGTGGTATATCAAAACTAGCTAAAGGACAAGTTCAATATTCCATATCATAACTAACATCGTTTCCATCATAAGTAACCTTTCCATACGGTGTAAACAAGGTTCTGTCCCTTCCTCCTCGTCGCCTGTCAAAAGGGTTGACATTTCGTGGTGTCATCGAGAACATGTTTGTTAATCTAGTTTGTAGCATGAGCTTCAAGAGGTTCCTAAGGTAGATGATCTGTTCTCGGTTCCAGTAGTCAATCTGTTGAGTAGGAACCTGATTATTGGACTCGTTGCCAGTGTTGATGTTCTGTTGAGTGGGAACCTGATTCTGGGGCTCGTTGCCAGTGTTGATGTTCTGTTGAGTAGGAACCTGATTATTGGACTCGTTGCCAGTGTTGATGTTCTGTTGAGTAGGAACCTGATTCTGGGGCTCGTTGCCAGTGTTGATGTTCTGTTGAGTAGGAACCTGATTATTGGACTCGTTGCCAGTGTTGATGTTCTGTTGAGTAGGAACCTGATTATTGGACTCGTTGCCAGTGTTGATGTTCTGTTGAGTGGGAACCTGATTATTGGACTCGTTGCCAGTGTTGATGTTCTGTTGAGTGGGAACCTGATTCTGGGGCTCGTTGCCAGTGTTGATGTTCTGTTGAGTGGGAACCTGATTATTGGACTCGTTGCCAGTGTTGATGTTCTGTTGTGTAGGAACCTGATTCTGGGGCTCGTTGCCAGTGTTCATGTTCTGTTGAGCCTGAAGAAGCAGGTCTACGAGCCTTGCGTGTCTCACAGGATCGGAGGGTCCTGGTTAATGAGATAAAGTTGTTTATTACATTTCTGTTTACATTTTTAGAGCAATGCAAATCGTATCAATGTATTTTACATCTTTTTGCACCATATTCAATTAGCTTGTACAAATATATATTTCTAAAACACTATTTACAAACATATAAAAATCAATTGAAATTAATTTGATAGTGAATTAATGAGATACAGTGTATCAATGATGACAAATTTCAAAGACATTCTAGTAATTTCAAATGTTATATTAACGTCACTAGAATGTTGATATACAAACTAAGTTATCTGATTTTTTAAAAAGAGAATCAACATGGATTCCCACCTTTAGCACTTTCAGAGGAGGGTTCCTGTTGTTGCGGATGTTGTGATGCTGATCCTGTTGGCGTTGCTGTTGGTGACTGCTGAGGGATCGTTTCACGTCTCCTTCCTTAAAAGTAATCAAGGTAATATAACAGTTCCATCCTTATAAAATAGGAAACCACTATTTAAATTGCATTGTTTTTATACTTTGGGTTGAAAGATATATTCCTCAACATTTTCCAAAGACATCTATCAAGTAAAATTTCGTGAGTGATTGTATCTATAGTAATTGACATATCTTAACATCTCAGTCGGAAAGAAATCAAGGTCTCAGAAAAATATCTTCAATGATAAAAAATCACTGAAGCAGCGACTGTTGAAGCTGTAAGTTAACAACGTCAAGACCGTTAAGATCTTCCTATTTAACAATGATATAGTCTTTCAATGATTTAAAGAATATCAACTCTAAAACGCCTTATTCGCTTTATTCTGGTTGCTTATACAAAATGAAGTAAACCAAAATGGTTGTACTCACTTAAGAAAGAACCTTGTCCTTGAGTGACACATATCAGAAGAACGATCGTACATGTCATTGAGATCATCTGAAATAAAACGTTAGTATAAGAGCATGGTACATTTCACAATAACTTTTGTTGATGAATATAGCATTCCATTTCATCAATGGCATAACCTTTTAATATATTTGTAATGTAAGCTGATGTGATTTGTACCAATTAAATGATTAAGAACACGTATTAGGTACCGAGTCAATAATTTTCAAAGAAACGGTTGTCATATCATATGATTTAGGAAGACATCGACAATGATGGAAATTAATCCAAATACTTCTAAAGCAAAGAAAACCAGACCAAAGTGCAGATTCAGGAAGGAGTAATCACCTTTAGGCCCACAGCAGAAAACTTTGAAAGATGGTTTCTTCAGTAATGTTCCCTTGTGAATTGTTGCAAGTTGATGATAGCTGGTATTATATAGAGAAAGAAAAGGTGTCAAACTGAGGACACGCACTCTAAAGATAAAACGGATTTGTTTGAAAACAAAGAGACATTCCATTCAGGGGTCAAATCAGGATAAGATGCAGTTTGATGTTGAAAATGTGCCTTGCAAATATTGTTCACCTGTATGATTAATGTCCCTTACTGTTAAACATAAAAGCTTAGAAGCTTGACATTTGCCAAATATGATAATAAAAGATATTTATTTCAAAGAACCAGTATTGCACATTCCTTTGCGTGGAGTAAAAGTGCTGCGCATAATGGCACTTACGATGTTTTGAATTTCTCAACAAACATTTGACAAATGAAATAAACGTTATCGTGTTAATTACAATTAATGTTTTGCTGGTTCAGAAAAGCAAAATAATTAACATAACTAAGTGGTATCCTTTATCATGCAAATTAAAAACAATAAAGAAAAAATATCATTAAATCCCCTTTTTTCGGATGAAAGAGTTTCTGTAGACGGTCTGACAAAATTTATTTAGATAGAAGGATAAACGAAAGATGGATGCCACGCTCTGGTGATCGTGAATATACTTAATCTAGAATATTGCAGTTGTTTTCTGTAATTGTGTATAGTAAAAACTTTTATTTAGGCAAGGGGTTATCTGTTAGTGCAAATTCACATAGGTACTAATAAAAACTCTAAGAAGAACAAATGTGTCACACAATACGGGAGTCTACAAATAGCTACAAATGAAGAAAGTTGGTAGATATAATGATATCCCAAAGGAGGAAAAAAATGTATGTATTGTAAAAGCCAAGTTTTTTTTATAGTCATTTACTCTTTGCAGCTTATAAACTCATATTGGGTTAGATTTTGTTTTTGTCATTGTCAAAGCTTAAGATACAAAGAGTTAATCGTATGCAACGTTGATCGCTTTCACGATTTTCTGTCACGACTATCTGTGAGAAAAAAAAACGGGACTGTGTCCGATACACCAACGTTAACAGAGTTTATCAACATTAGGGGAATTTATCTTTGTCATCAGTTGACGAAAAACATGTTCACTTATGCAGCAAACTGGATGCATTTATAGAAAGGTCTTAGAGTCCATACACTAATCATCTAATATTTTAGACTTTTTGTAGGACACTGACGATTACGCAAGCAATAACTTTGATATGCAAAGGAAATTCCATAGATAATCTAATTTACATAAACCATGGCCATAAGTTAGTGGAAGTTACAAGTTTTGGTATTTGGTGTTCATACAACTATTGGCAGTGCTTAGGATAAAGATGGTGAATACACATTTATTCCTTATATCCTCAACTTGTATTTTCCCTTATTCACTGATTTACGGGTAGGAAGACTCGTCGTCTCTCCACCAAAAACAACTAAACGGTTTAAGTTTTCATTAACTATAGATTCTTCATTACATAAGACAATAGCCATATATAATAACTCTCATTGATATGATGCGTACTAACATTGACATGGCAATACAAAACCTAGTAAACTTAATAAAACAAGCCGTAAAACACACTATAATATCAGGTCAAACAGAAGCTATTAGAACAAAGACATTTTTCTATTTAGAAAGATTAGATAAGTCTTGAAACAAAACACGTTCGAAGACTAGATTACATGGTAAAAAGAAAGGCAGATAAATAGATACAAGAAAAGTAACCAAAAATATAATACTATATTAAATACTATATTTTATTAAAAAAAATAGTCAAAAGTGAGCAATCGGTGACACATATTGTGGCGTGGCACAATACACATTTCAAAGTATGTAAAACAAAATTAGCATGCATCCTAAACTCACCAAATAATGAAACATCTGGATGAGATGCAACCTTTGCAACAGAACATTATGAAATCACTTGTTGCTTTTCCATGATATTAGAGATACAGGAGAATTTCCAAACAGTTTGTGCAAAGGCATCATATACATTAAAAGTACATTATCAGGTGATAAACATGGGACATTTGTAAATTTAACACTTTAGAACTAAAAAAGGTAACCGATGTAGTGTGATGATCATATACTATATTAAGTGACATAGAGTTAAGAGCTGGTTATTGGGTAATTATATTGCCTCTTCATCAAGTTTTCAAAAGCAAACGAAACACTTCATAGGGCTGGTTTTCCTGACAAGTTCTTTAATACCATCAAATCAATGAATTCCAATATTACTGCTTGTTTTAAGACTAAACATGACCTTTCCTCTTGTTTTAAATGTAACGTAGGCGCAAGACAAGGATACTGTCTGTCTGCAAAGATGAGCAAATTAATGTTTACATCCCTTGGGAAGTTATTTCCTTTGTTTTATTTGAAGGTTATATGCCATAACCACCATGTGCGCAAGTTGGTTATCTCTAACTACCATGGTCGGTTATGAGTGAGTAGATGAGATGGGGTTTAACTTGTTTTTTGAACAACATTTCAGTTACGAAACACCTGATTCGGTTATGAGATTTTCAATGTGAACAAGCAAATGGACTTGTAAACTTTAGAAATTTCATTAAGCTAGAAATATAAGATTTACAAAGAGCGTAAGTGGGATTCGAACCCGGGACCTCTCCGTTGATTAACAACGCCTCTACCACTTGAGCTTACGAGGATCCATGTCCGCTGAGGTACTTTTTGTTGTGTCATGTCTACACTGATTTCCCCCTGTATATATTTATAGGTAGTAGGTTTTGTATATTTCTGATGTAAAGGATCTAGTTTTTAGCTTTAAGATCTGAATCAGGCGTGTTTTGTAAATATTCTATTGGACTCGTTCGGTCAGAAAAAACATCAACCCGCAAAGTGTAAATGTATCACGTTTTTAAATTCATTGAATATGAATAATTCAAATAGTTTAAAATTTTGTTGGGAGTGTTCCGCGTGAGCGTAAGCCAAATAATAACCCGATTGCCTCGCGTTATGGCAATAATCTTCGCTCAGGCTACGCCCTCGCGAGTTTATTTGCCTTAACCGCTCGGCACCGGGTCATTATTTACTACATACCATTTATATTTTGGACGAGAAATGGAACTGTTCACGCCCAAAATGAATTGATTACTTCCTTCTCCTTGTACTCAGCAACCAAGTCAGTCATCGAGGTTTATTTTTCATTACTAACGGAGAGAAGCGTGAATCATCTGAACTTGATATATAGAGAATCTCGCTCAAGGGTCACCTGATGTCAAACATATTAACACCAGATAATAAATGTTGTGAATATTCACGGCTGGTCTCGGATATTTTTTATTCCAACGAGTGTTGATTAATTTGCTCTGGACGAGATTTTTCATAAATTTCCATAAGATATGTAAATATCTGAACAGTGCACCACCATCAGATACCCAATGCAGTGATGTGACAGAATTGTGACCTCATCGTATTCATGACGTCGTAGCACCAATTGTGATGTCATTTAATTGAGGATGACAGGGCATTGTTCAAAATGTATTGTTAAAAGATGAGCTATTGCTAGATCTCCAACGAGCGATATCGTCTATGGAAAGTAGTTTTGGATTATTTCACCATGCTTTCAGAGAACGTGAACCCGTATTTACTAAATAGTAGTAATGGGAATAGATGAATACAAAACAACCTTTAGT
This sequence comes from Phorcus lineatus, assembly GCA_921293015.1. NCBI lineage: Eukaryota > Metazoa > Mollusca > Gastropoda > Trochida > Trochidae > Phorcus > Phorcus lineatus. The sequence goes on from OV121089.1 coordinate 16,890,517, forward strand.
GTCAAAATACACACTTCGGATTCAACGCACACTCCTTCATCAGGCGTAATGCTTAACAATGAAGTTACATGTCTATTATATCTTACAATCAACAAAAATATGAACAATTCATCACCCATCACAATTCATAGTCCCCACCCTTTAAATCTGTATACTTTGTGGGTGTTCTTTGTTATTGAAGATACTCATATCAGAAAACCCCTAATCAATCCAAGTTTCCGAAGACTTTCTGTGTTTTATCTTAACGTCCTCTTTTGCATATCTTCCTTCATATTGTAAACAATTAAGGAGTTCTTGAATCACACTTGTATGTAAGCACTCGGATATTCAACACCTACTAAATGTGAGAGATATTCTTTTGATTTCTTTTCTAATGTAGTCCTTAGTGTTTAATCGACAAGATAAAATGTCCTGTGTAACCAATTTTGTCATAAATTGTACTCGACGTATTAAACAGAAAAGAAAATTTAAAAAAAGGCGGCTTATCAAATGTGCTAGTCATTCAATTGAATGATTACAATATCTTGATATTATGGATCGAAATTATCAAATACTTCAACTCGATAATATTCAAAATTCATTTGTGTTTATTGTTTTTTCTTGATATTATATGGAATAATAGAACCGAGGTCAAAAGTTTAACTCGAAATATCTTTTGATGAAAGTGACTAGGTTCACTGAGAAAGGTAAATTATATGACAGAGTCACTAAATTTTGATGAGTTAAAAACGTGGTTTGGTTGCGATTATAGGGAGAGGGCGCTTGCCATTGTTTCGTCCGATACGGTATATAATGCTTTTTGTCGATCTCTGAGTAGTCATTTTAGTCACATCATCATTCTATTTTTCTTATTTTACAGAAGTTTAGATCAAGTATTTTTCATTAGAATTTGCTGATATGTTTAAAAGAATTAGAAATGTACCAAAGGGTTTTATCCTATAGTTGTTGCTTTTGTTCCCCCGTTCTATGTGTTATATTATATATATGTGCATTATTGGAACTTGCATTTTCGTAATCCTAAAAGTGCTATTTATACGCCTACGACGAAACAATCCTTTGTTCTGTTATAGTTATACTTACAGAGATCAAAGTTCTCTGCCTCGAGCGAGTCATCATTGTAATCTCGATGAATTCCTGATGTCATATACATTTCACCATGACTTTAAGTTAATATTAGCATCAATCATAAGATTATATACAGATTTTTATGGTTGCTTGTTTTGGATAATCAAAAGTTTGTTATATCCTTGCCAGCAATATTTAAACAAAAACAAGGGTAAAGGACAATTTTTGAGATTGTCAGCTTGATGAATTGTTGTTTTACGAATCATCTTCGAACGACCCCATCCGAGGTACAAATTGCTTCTAGAAAGGAAAGGGAAAAAGTTGATGTTTAAATTTTGTTTTTAAAAAAAACAACCTATCTTTAGTAAACGTGCTTTATGGTATATCAAAATTACAGGAAAGTAATATTATCCGTAGCTAATTTCAAATAAATCTATGAACCTAATAAACTGATAAAACTAAAAAAAACTTTTACACTTTCACTTTTTAAAGTCATCAAAGTCACAACTCCGCACATTCTTTTCGTCATGGTTTCCTGTTGATAACATTGTACTCTATAGACCTAAAATAACCAATAGAGATAGGAACAAATGTTGTTGGAAAATACAAATTTTAATTGTTTACTCATAATAAAGAAAAATAACCTTCATCACATTCATTTTCAGATAATTCAATCCTGTCTCAGGAAACGTTTACGCTCCCGTTCCAACTACATTACCCTAGGATACAACCTCACTAAAGGCCACACGCTTTGACCTACGATCTAGCCAATCATATCGTTATATACAGTGGTTTAAGACAAAATTTCAACCTACTCAATACTCCTACCTACTGTTGGTTTTGCATTCCCGGAACATTGTGAAGTCCTTAGACGAGCTCGAGCGAGTGAAAATCAAATGCCATTCGCAATTAATCAAAGTAGGTGCAGCATATGTTTGCAAACACTGTTTTGAAAACCCTGCAGAAGTTTTAAATAACGGAGATATGTTATCAAATGCAAGCGATTAATGTGTAATGAAGATCAAATATTACACCCCATACCATTGATGAAAGCTCAGGAGGCTATCTAGAATTTATTTCCTTAATGGTCACAGGTTCATCATATTAGTAATTTAGGATTCTGTATACAAACCTTTAGCTATTCAAGCCTTTGGTTTCTGGAGAAGGAGTTGAAAATATGTTATAAGGGCTGGACCCTGTGGTGCTTATTAGCGGCCGAAGGGTCAACAAATCTATAAATAAGAACCCCCTCCAACAAATGGGTCCCTATATCTACGCCTCTTTGTTTAGAAAAAAGTGGAAAATGGGCTTTCAGGGCATGATCACTGTGGCCTTTATTCGGGGTCTCAGGGTCACCAAATCTAGACTAAAAACCTATTCGCTAAGGAGTCTGAAGACAAGGTTTCAGTTTCTAGAGCTTTTGCTTCTGGAAAAGAAGATGAAAATTGTTTTAGGGTGTGGTCCCAATCCTCCTTATTAGGGGTCATCAATTTTACAGACTAAAAACCTCATTAGTCAAAGACTCTGTACAAAAGAATTAAAGTTTCTTGAGTCAATGATTCTGGAAAAGAAGATGTTAAAGTAAAAAATATACGGACCAACGGACTCCGTACGACATGCTATGCCATAAGCCAATCGGACCGTTCAGGCCAGATGAGCTACAAAACATCCATTAAAACATTTGCCTGTTATGATTTGGCAAATATTTAGACCACCATGCAATGGTTGTTTTAATTATCAAAAACAATTCTTGTGTCTTTTATTAAATTACTCTTTGCATTTACAGTTTTTTTTGTAAAATAAATTACTTTGTACAGTACTCAATTCTTAGGGTTGTGCAACAGGATTAATACGGTTTTAACTTGACAATCCATACACAAATTTGCAAAAATTCTACCGAAAGGAACTCTTTTTTAATTTTTTTTTACTCCACTACAGCAAATCATATAAAACATTCACAACAAATCATTTCTTTATTTCATTTTAGCATTGTCACTAAACATGAACAGCACAGTTGATTAGGAATGGTCTGTGAACAAGTTATGACAACTAGACCAGAATTTTACAAATTAGTTTGGGTTACAATTTGAAAAGGCTATCGTTTTTGTTACATTATAGTAATTTGCCAACTCTCTCTGAATATGCGTAACTGATAATGTCCTCTTAACTTCTGAAAATAACATCTTTAATGACAAGACATATTGCATTTAATGGATCATTACTTTTTGAAAGAAAACCTAGAAGAACATTTCTTTTAGTGAAGGAGATATTTATTTCCGCCTGCGTATTTATCCAGTTTTCAACTTCATTCCAGAGAGAGTTAGCATGTTCACAATTCCATAATACATGACATATGTCAACATCAGAGCCGTAACAGCTTGTACATAAAGGAGAATTCTTATAGCCTATCTTAAAAAGATTGGTTCGAAAAAACGCTGTCGTATGAAACTTTTACAGGACAGTAAAATGGATTGGACTGAAACTATTCGGTACAAAATTTGACACTGATCTTGAAAATATGGTTGATCTTAATTACAATGATAATTTTAAGAAATAGAAAATTCGATGCATCTCTGCAAAAGTAGAATCCTGACACCATTTGGACGTAATACAGTACTGAAATCACTACTCTTGCCAAAAATTGAATCATTTGTTTTCTACTCTTCCAGGACCATCTGATGATATAATACAATCCTTTCAAACTAACTGTTTTAGATTTATTTGGAACCAAAAGCCAGATCAGATTAAAAGAGATCGAGTAACGAGTAATATTCCAGATGGAGGTTTTAAGGTTCCAATTATAAAAGATATCATTGCTTCACAAAAGATTTCCCGGCTTCGCCGTATACACCTTTCAGATACTGCCTTTAAAACATTTCTTATGGAAGCGAAGATTGTTCCACCAACTTTTTTGGAAAAAAGATGCAAAATATATCAAAGGTCATATTATAGATACCATTAGAAACCCTTTCTGGCGGGAGGTATTTGCATGTTGGAGTACCTTCTTGGATAAATATAAGAAAACACGAAGGGATGCCTATTCCCAATTCTTATGGTATAATGACAACTTACAGGTTGATAAGGAAATAGGAAGTGGGAAGAAGCGGGAATAAGATATATCAATGATTTGGTATACAATGAAGGCAAACTCCTCTTTCACGAACAATTCAAGAATGTTTCCTGTAACTTTTTAATGTACTACGGTGTGTATAAAGCCGTAGATGCGTATTAAAAAACTCTAGAATCGGATGAAAATACTCGTTTGATGTCCACAATACTCCCTTTCAACCACTCCTTACTCATTAATAACCAAAAGGGTTCAAAATATTATTATAATGTTTTATTACTACCAAAATTTCAGAGGACGTCGGCCAGCCAGCAATGGGAAACTGATATCAATGATTTCACTGTTTAAGAATGGAGAAATATAAATGAAATTCCCTTTCGAGCTACTGATAGTGTGCAATTACGTTGGCTTCAATACAGTATCATTAACCAAATCCTGCCTGTTAGTAAATATCTCTTTAAGAAAGGAACTCAGTTAGTTTTACTGTCATGTGTGTGTTGGTGTTCCGATTTCGATGTAACGCCCTGTGTAACTGCTGACAGTTTTAGAACCGCCTTTTCTTTGTAGATTGGGACCATCTGCTGGTTCTAAGCGTGGAGAACCGCCTTTTCTTTGTACATTGGGACCATCTGCTGGTTCTAAGCGTGGAGAACCGAGGATAACCGTTGGACTATTTAGGAACTGATTTTTGTTGGCATCAACGATGGCCGTGTTCACTGTGTTCATACGGTTTTCTCTTATATGCATGTCATGGAGTCCACTGATGATGTTTCCCTGTCTTCCCATGCCTGGAGTCGTCAGAAAATCACTGAAATATGTCTTCTTTGTTGATACAGTTTTGATCGGTAATGGTTGTAAACTGGGCTGGTAGTGATTCTGGTTTGATTTTCCTTTCCAATCAGAATGGTTATGTGTATGCCTAACAGTGTTTAGTTGTCGATTCTCTCTCTTTCTGCCAGCGGAATCCATGTTTCCGTTGACATTGAACACGAACGAAGATCTGGGGTCATTGTCTTGCAATAGTCTCGAACCTGTCTTGAAATTATTGTCAAACCGATTATTTGCTTGGTTTGGCGTAAGTAAGTAAGTACGTAATATTTCACCCCGTCCTGTGTACATTCGGCGAGGAGTTATAACCTCTCCCTGTCTACTTCTTTCAAAACGTGGCGTCCTTTGTTGATATCCCACGCGATTTTGTTGATCCATACTTATCAACTTACTAATCAATTTGGTTAAAGCATTACTCAAGGGTTCAGAATTCCCCTTTCGCGACTCGAGCTGCATTATAAGAGTTCCTCCTAAGGCTCTGCCTGGTTGTATTGAATCCCCTTGATATGATTTCACCGATCTTGTAGGACTTGACAAACCCCCTTGATATGATTTCACCGATCTTGTAGGACTTGACAAACCCCCTTGATATGATTTCACCGATCTTGTAGGACTTGACAAACCCCCATGATATGATTTCACCGATATTGTAGGACTTGACAAACGTATTGCATTTGAGTGTCTAACTTCAGGTTTTGCAGGTTCCTGATTTGATCTGATTTCTGATCTTGGCGATAAAACACGATTCTCCACGGGAGAAGTTGAATGAGCTATACGACCATAAGGCATTACGGTTGCATTTTTCAAGGAACTCCTGTCTTCAAGAATCTTATTCACGATTAATCCTTGTATGTTCGAACTGCCTGCGAATCCATCAATGAAATTTGAGGCAAGAACGGGAGGGTAATAAATGCTGGTTTCTCCACCAAAATCTGAAGTAGAGCATGTTGAAATGGTATTAGATATATTATGTATCCATATTTGCATTGTGTATATGGTACTTAAATATATTGTAAAATAAAAGGAAAAGTTTATCTAATTTATAGTCATTGTGCGTTAAATCGTTTCTGGAACTCGAAATTTTTAATTTTTGCAACGATAAATATTTTTGATGGTTTGTGCCTCCGCGGCTAACACTCAAAGGATTTCACTTCTTTCAAACTTGCGGACCCGAAACAACGTGTAACAACTTCATGGCACAATTCTTAAAATTATTTATTACCTACATTCGCATACGATTTGTTTCATTTGAAGCGTCATTCACCATTTGTATGTAAAAACTACTGTCAATACCACTAACTTACATGTATCTAAAACCCATCCTTACTCCTCAGGTCTTACAGTGTAATTATTGAAAAATGCTTTTACTTGCTTTCGCTTTTAACAAAACTGGAAATATACTACACAAGTTTCGCTTTGATTGTTTTCGATTGTCATCAGTGTAAGTGCAGATTCGACTTCATTAGAAAACAACCTTCAGTCTCCGCTCATCACTACAGGGTTGCTCAGTTTCTGAATTTAACAATAACCATTCCCATTAATCCAAATCATAAATCTATCATCACTCTGAGTTAATCAAATATGAAGTTAAGTATATATGTCTTAAGTGGCATGAACTAAATGTATATATGAACTGTTACATTGCTTTGAGTTTTAGAATCAAAAGCCGCCTTTACTTTACTGACTTGTTTTCAACCTACCAGTGTGCATGCGTATATTAAATGCTTGTATACGATGTATGTATGTATTTCAAATGTAAATCACTAAAGTAGATAGGATATGACATAACGATAAAAAAACTAATATGATTTGAGATTCAGTCGATTAACATGTAATTATTTCCAGGTTTCGTGAACATGATCTGGCAGGGATAAACTACTTTAGTGGACAATGCAGAATAGACGAACCTAACATCTTAGTATATTAGTTAGATAAGCATTACCGAACAGACATAATTGCTTGGAATAAATGAGCAATTACAATACACAATTATAGAAATCCATGATAATTTGATGTATTTCCTAGAGACATACAGGCATATGCATCCAATTAACTAGATACATTTAAATGTTAAACATAATAAAATAATACCCCCTAACAAAATTTACAAATGTCTTGTTGGACACTCAAAATCAAGATATATATTTATCAATTAATCTTTATCAAATATCTTTTTTCTTGTCATGTCATACATTTTTATCATAAATGTTAATACAATAAATCTTGACATTACATTTCATCCATCAATATTCACGGGTTTTAGGAGTGCAATAAGATAAAATATATATAATCATGTTTTCCATCTTTCTTGTCCAGTCAGAGTTAAAAATTGTTCATGAAATTGGATTCAAATAAAATTACTTACTTGATATCTTTGTTGCAGAACAGAAGGAACTAGGCAGTAGGAGCAGCGCAAAACAAACTGCGGACACCTAGAAATAGCACGGAAGTCATTGAACTATTACTGAAGGGGGAGTATTGAACATAAACCAAAATGTGTTACACATCTTGTTTTTTCAAATTCAGTCGTAAAATGAATTTTACATACATTTGTTTGTCTAGTGGAAACAATTGTCCTCTTGCGATACTTGTGTTTACTCTCTTTACAAAATTTTCATTATTAAAATCATAAAAAGATTTGGTAAAAATCCCTGCATATAGAACATTCAGTTATGCTATGATTAAAGAGCGATATTCCTTTATTCTAAAATATTCTCATAAACTAACAAGATGACAAGGATTGATAGGATTAAAGGACCTTTTGTTAATTAAAAATCTTCTTAGAAAGGTACATTGTTGAGAAAATACATTATTCGATTACATAAATAAAAACGTCTTCTTACCATACTCTCCAAGTCCTCTGATGTCAATTGTACGCACGGTTACGATACAATTGATTGGAGACAAATCAGGAAGGCTTTTATGGCTAACTTTTCAACTGTGATTAATCTTTCGTCTTTATTCATCATCTATTGATAGAACTCCGTGACATAGTGCCAAACGTGTACTTTACGTACTTGATAACAAAATACCTTCATGATTGAATACCGACCTAGGATTACAATAACCGAACTTATGAAAGTCAGCAGACAAGTTTTCATTAAAGCAGTACAGGTACTTGTCTTGATTTGCCATACTTGTCACAATTAAATGGATAGATAAAATGTTTTATTTCAATTTATCATTCGCCATTTTAAGATACTATAGTGTAAAGTTAATACGGCAATAATAAACTAGTGAAATACAGCTGAATGCATGCCGTCACATTAGAACGTAGTCCTGACGTCACAATTAAAAAATATTTCGCTACAGTGAAATCAAAACTATATTCATTCATGGCTTTGTAGTGATTTTGCGTCATCGAAAATACAGTTGCAATGCTAAGACGTCACAAGATTGTTGCATCACAAAGTTAGCTACGTCACGATACCATTACTTTTACAGGTTTCTGATTAATACGCCTTATCAGTTTAAATATTTTCATGTCTAAATGTAAACGTGGATACTCGGATATGACAACTGCATCTTTTAACATGAATTATAAATCTGTGAAAACGTAACAAAAACTTTAAGTTTTATGTTGATTTCGATTTTTGTTACTTCCTTACAATGTTCCTCAAATGTTATTTTTATCATGTTTCCCCAAACCTCGTAAATGACATGAATTATATGAATGGGGCAGCCAAATTGCTTCGCTAGAGCGGCCGTTGCATGACGTCATTCAATTGTTTCTTGACGTCACAGATTACGTCATAAGATTGTTGTATTATTTCACTGAGTTATATACCGTTATTATTTCACACAGTGAAATACGTATTTTATTTTCACCGATAAATGCCATATTTCACCATTGAAAATATGATAATAGAAATGAATTGATATTATCTTCGGTAATCGAGATTAACTGTTCTAAACTAAATTATTTTTTGAACTCTCTTCTAGACGAAATTATATTGTGCAAGAAAATGTTTGGTATGTAATTCTATCGCCCGTGACATAAAAGATGTAAAACATATCATGAACAGGTAAGGGTAGCCAATAATCTGCGTGTGTATGTAACCAGATGTTCCCTCTGTGTATTACCATGTACTTGAAACTTTATTTGAGGTTTGCATATGATTTCGATTTTAAGAGTGTGCAAACAGATCAAAAGACTCGAATGAAACAAGCAGATATTCCTCAAACAACAACAAAACATACTAATAGGGATGACATTTTTATTAAACATCTTCACAAATAAAAATAGAAAATCTAAACTATCGTTAAAATGAAGTATACAAAAATCTGTCCAGCAGAGAACAAAAACATCTATAAAAAGATAATAAATACAATTCATATTGTCAATCTCATTATTAAACAAAAAGGTGTTATCAGCAGAAAGGCTAGAGCCAACTGTCTGCGAAAAGTCTTGCCTCTCGTTTCGCCTTTCGGAGCGAAACGTGTGCAACTACCTGAGTTGTGAATTAGATACATTAATACAAGCGTGGGAAACTACCATAAGGAGAGAACATGTTATTGCCTGGCATCCCGAAAGGCATTCCTAAAGGAAAGTCACCGTTGGCGGAGACGTCGGTACCGTCGATTGTGACTGGTCCATAAGGTCCAAAGGCTGTTCCATCTCTCCCGTCAGCCGCAGTGACCACTGCCTGTCCTCCAATTCTTGGGTCATTGATGATTTGTCCTGGGATGAGACCGATTGACTGCCTGATGAGTTGTTGCAAGAAGGGGTTGGCGCCCATTGGTTGCTGGTTACCGAATGGTTGCTGTCCGGGGTTTTGCTGACCTACAGTAGATGTTGGGTTTGTTTGTCCTTGACCCTGAGTTGATGTAGGATTTATTTGACCTTGACCCTGAGTTGATGAAGGATTTATTTGACCTTGACCCTGAGTTGATAAAGGATATGTTTGACCTTGACCCTGAGTTGATAATGGATTTGTTTGACCTTGACCTTGCCATTGATATGCCGAGGGTTGATTGTTCCAGCTCGGGAGTTGACCAGTCATCGCAAACCAGTCTGATACCATGTCTGAAATAAGGAACAATGCACTCAGTAATGCGATACGAGTAATCGATGATTGAAACTTCAAAGTAAAAGCAATGGAAGGACGTTACCAATGATAATTAACCTGGTCTTTAATAAGTAGAAAATACACGTGATGAAGTAAATATGAATGTACTTATAAAGAGTCCGTTAAATCGGCAATCGGTCCGTCATGTTGTTTTTTCGACGAATTACTTACAAAATGCGCTGTACTTTAACTATCTGTAAGACATTAAAATAATGACACGTATGTATGGATAGAATATCATCACTTATAAAGGATTTATTATAAGAGTAATCACCAATGCCTTGTAATCCCGTAGAAAGGCTTTGATTGCTCGTCTTCGCTTCTCTTTGACGTGTTTGCGCTCTTATCTATCAAGTTTTCAGATTTATATCGACCGCAATGTTTTCCTGATTTACTTGTTCCAAGTATGTTGTGATATTATCATTTACTAATAATATGTATAAATAAACAGGAATGAATTTCGTTTCCACAAAAATACCCCAATATGACTGTCCTTTTATATATTCATATATATATAGTAAGTATAAAAGCAAATCCTTTACCTCCCATTCCATCAGCAAAGAGCATTGGGTTCCCTGGAAATTGTCCTGTAGTCAGAAAAGAACGTTTAAATCACTCCGAGATATAGAATCAAGAATACTGTTAGAGCACTGACTTTAAGAAAAGAAAATACAATAATATTTTAAACGTTTAAGTTTTATTATTAAAATTGCAGTGCCATACGTACCATAGAGAGAAGCTGGATTAGCCCAACGCTTACTTCCTGAAAGTGCAACGGAAATGAAATAAATATACCACACAGGTCAAACATCTTTGAGTACTAGTATGTAAAAGTATGTTTCTGTGTAATCTAAAGCAGTTGTTTCTTGTGACGAAAATATCTTTTCAAACACCTATTTAAACGTTTTTGGTAGAAATAAAAGCATCCCTCGTCATAAAACGTTTTGAGTTAAAACAGTTTGGCATGCACTCAATCAAAAATCATTAACACATGTGTCACATTCATGTCGATTAATTGGTATAACATTTAAAGCTATAGCTACTCACTCAGCGATCTGCTTTGAACTTCTGAGAAGCAAACAGTGAAAAGAAACACGGCACCGAGGACCTTCATCATTTACTGAAATGTACATATTACAGACGTTTCATCCACTTTTACATTTAACATGTTTAACAGGATACTTACATTTGTTAAGTTTCAGTTCAGATTGTATTTGATGCCAAGGTATCGTAATCATGAAGCGGCAATGGGCGGTTAGCTGTTATAGTGTATAGCACTGGATAATTGTAATGCTGTTTAATTTAGCCAAGAACACAAACATCACTAGATCACGTTGATGAGTTTCAAATTCACGATGAGAAATATGCTGACAATAAGAAACGTTTCGCAAAGAGATTTACGATCCTTTTTGGCCGGTGCCATTCCATTCATCTATCAAAGTCATAACCTGGACTAACTAACCATGTGAAAAACCTAAATGTTATTTGTCATTTTGACAATAGCGTAACTTATCTCCCACCCCCCGTTCAAGCTTATGGTTAGGAAACAAATGTGAATCCGCCGTTTGATTCTGAGAACATACCTACAAGTGCACAGTAACAGTAATCAAACGACCAATGTATATAGATAAAAAAAATGTCTGGAAATGATTTCAGTCCCCTAATAGTTCCAATGTTATATATATATATATAGATTAAATATAACATACTTCACATAGTCGTTTGAAGAATCATTTTAATCCGATACTAGTATTTCGTCAATAGTATTGACTCATCAGGGATGAAACGATATGATCGTTAACATCGCATTACAAGCGTTTTTATAACAAAATATACGTACAATGTACAAGGATATATTGTAAATTATGCTAATCAGGTGACATCATGGTTCTTCCTTGTTGGTCTTCTGATTGACACAATCATATATATATATATATATATACACACACACACATATATATATATATCAGATTTGATGTTGCAAAGAAAGAAAATGCATGTTAAAGCATTTAGCATATTGATATTAGATAGTTAATGAAGTTGCTTACTTCAAAGTATTATCTATAACTAAACAGTAAAAACTGTAGGTACATGTACATACCGTTTGATGCGCGTAAGAACTGCACGAGGATAACGAGAAGTGAAGACTGGTTCTTCCTGATTCAAACCCGACCCTTTTATAGAACTTTTCTGTAACAGGCTATGCTTGTCTTCATACGCAGAAAGTCACGAGTGTACATTTTTCATCAATATCTAGAATCAAGATAAACAACCTGATACTGCGCCTTCATAACAGGCCTTGTATGGCTTAAGGCGCATTCCGGCCCGTATGATATTAGGCCAAGTGACAGTTGTTGCTGCCCCTTATATGATATGTAGGGACGCTCCTAATTCGGTTAAGCTTATGTATGTTTAACACACATATATACTCATATACAATTTACTTTTGTTTGCTATTTACATATCGAGTTATGTAATTATTAAGTTTTCAATTATCAATTATTGTGCCGTCAAGTAAGAATTATTGTGATTAAGAATGCGGAAGTTGAACAGCTTCTTAACTCAAAATTCAAACCAGAAAATGTAAAGTCGGTTTCAGTTTTTACAGTTAACTATGCAAACGCATATGTATTTTCAGTCCACAGAGCGATACGATTTACAGTAGCGATATGTTTCAATAATAAACCAATGATAATTCTTTAAAAATATTTCGCCTCACTTTAAACGCTGTCGAACTGGTGGGAATTTTCCATTGGTAAAAGAAAAATGTATAGGTTCACGCGGAAGGAAAATTCGCAAATCTAAGCACTTTATTAATGCAAGCTCGCATCGACTTTCTCTTTGATTAATGTACCGTTCCTGTATTAATGACATAAATAATTGTTGGATATGGTTTCATTTCACCGACAAATAGTAAACCAAGGGATCACCAGGGGTCACACAGCATTTTCATAGTCAACTGAAAGACCCAGGTTTTGACGACGACTCATGAAATACGAAATCAACAATGCGCTTACAGATCCGTCCAGTTTCAAAAGAACTCGTGCAATTTGTAAATGGACATTTCAATGATTGGTAAGCCATTAAAATCTTGGATCATAAGAGTGACACAAAGTTACATATATCCAAATTTCCAGATAAGGTAAATTGCATCACATGGAAATACATTTTCTCCCCGAAGAGGTCGCTCCGTCATTAATTACTATCGTCTTCTGTCTTAATACGAAGCTTTCTTCATCTAGAAATGTAGAACGCCAAGTTATTTGGTGTTTTCCTTGGCCGAAATATTGCCAGGTACTTTAAGTTGCGATATTGCGCCACCAGGGGAAACTGCCGGAAGCCCGAGAAACATTCGTATTAAGACAGAGGTTGTGTAGGAATTTATGACGGAGCTACCTCTGTTGGGAAACAATGGGGAGACACGGTAAGTAATACGTAAAACATCTGCTGGAAGACATTGTACTTTTTTAATTTAGACGAACTACAATGTTTACCAAATAGTGTGGTCACCCGAACAATTACATCACATCTTTTTCTTCTTCTCAAATTTGAAATGACATACGTTGTCTCAAGTTCTGGCCACCATCACGAAATATCGTCATCACAGATGACGTAAATACAAGCTTCTTTTCATCTACACGTGACAGAAAGTGTGTAGTATTCTCGTTATGAGCTCATTCACATCACCTAGATGTTGTACATTCCAGATGTCAGAACCCCCTCTCCATATTTATGTCCAGTGTGTAAGCAGTAAAGATCGTGACCCCGAGCACGAAGTTCAGAGTGAGTGAGAAACGAGTGGCGTCTTTGCGTTGAGGCATTATCCATCATGAATACCTGCAGATGCTGTGTGTCCACGGTTACAGCGGAATGTCCGTCAGCGGCCAATTACACTGAGTAACACGGATCATGATTGAATAAACCTTTTTAAAGAAACAAACATGTACATGTACAGTCATGAGTGCCTCATTGGGTGTCAATGCGACATAGAGATCTGGTCATATATGAAGGCAGCAGTACAAAATATATTGTTTGCCTTCAGCATCACGTTAAAGAATCACTGGATGTCAGTGGTAGAGAGGAACAGGTATGCTTGTACAATAATCCAGTTGTCCTTTTGAAATGTAAACTTTATATATCTCAATATCAATAACATTCTTCAATATTTCACTTTATTTTATAAACGTGTCTTTGAAGGAATAAAACAATGTAGATACTTCTGAATAACCTAAAGGATTCGATCCCTCACGCATACTCCTATTAAAGTATCTATTTGAAATGGCTTTGAAGATCTTTGAAGATCTTTGAAGATCAATGATAACAAAAGTTGGCTTTATGTGTCTCGCAATCTTTCCCAACGTGGATATGAAATAAACATACCATTGTTGAGCGATTCATGAGTGGGGATATTTACATACAAGTACATGTGATACATCATTTTCCATTGACTTATTACATCTAGAACCTTTCGCCCTTCCGCAAAATGTACCAACCAACATATATAATGATGATAAATACATATTTAACACGCATTTAATAAAATTGATCAATAAATGATAATACTGTACTTTCAATGTAATGATGTGTTACATTATGATCATGTATTTATGTATGTTATCAAATCATAGGAAATGTGTGTAATAAGTGTCCTCAATATCCCGAGGATACGTGTATTTACATAGAGAAACAGTAATAATGTTTTTGTAAATATCCGTTTTTACTGATTACATCGATGCACTTAGCCTAGAGATGCTACTGAGAAGCGGAACGGATACAGAAGAAGAAGAAGAAGAAGAAAAAGAAGAAGAAGAAGAAGAAAATTTATTTGGACTTGAACAGATTTGTTCCTCGTCCACATTTCAATGGTGTACAGTCATGAACAAAACAACACTTTCAATATTCGAATTATAGAGGCTGGACATTGTATTGTGATTTGATTCTTACCTCATTAGACAATTTAATGTGTTTAGCTACTTTTAAGATTGATGATTTATTTGAATCTTTCAATAGTGATACAAATATTTACATACTAGGTCTAACTCAATAATATTGTTTAATATAAAGCTTCTTAAGCTGTAAAGCCTTTGGATAGATCAGCATAAAATGGTACCCATCTTCAATAGCATTATACCCTTGGCCTTTACAGTAATCACACTTTCTGTCTTCCCTAGGTATATTAACATATCTACCGACCTCTATCATTAGGCGATGTGTAGACGTTCTTAGTTGTGTGACACATGTTCTATCTTTAGAACATTTAATCTGATCAAGATATTTTTCAAAGCCAAAGTTTGTTTTGATATTTTATAAGTAATAATTTACCGTTTGACTCAAGACTAGATCTCCAATTTTGGGTATAAATATCAATAAGACGTTGCTTAGCTAATTTGCAAAAAACGTCGATATTTACATTAAGGAATTTCCATACATGTCCAAAACCAAGCTCATACAAAAGGGATTTAATACCAGACAACCATGTTTTGCGCCAAGATTTTGCGCTATCGTAACATAAACCATAAATGACCCTCAGTATACAGTTTTCACTTTGTAGTAATTCAAACCAATAACTTAATACACGAATATACATATTAATATACAATGAGTACCTCCCAAGTTCTCCATATACAGCAACCGTTGAGGACTTAAGGTTGATTTGTAAAATACGTCTACAAAATTTTAAGTGGATTCTTTCAAATTCAGTGCACTTTACAATTCCCCACAATTCACAGCCATACATCATGGTAGACGTTACAAAAGTATCAAACAGTTCACACATGGTTTTCAATGAGAAACTGAATTTAGTTACATTTCTGAACAGAGCATTCATGGCTTTCAGACCTTTTCCTGCTACAGTCTTATATGCTTGAGTAAAGGAGCCTATGGCTGTGAGTACAATTCATAAGTAATTAAATTGGTCAACAATTTCTAGCTCGGATGCGTTGTATGTCCATTTCTCAAACTCTCGAATTTTTCCTCCTTTTCGAAATATCATAATTTTGGTTTTCTCTACGTTTACTTTGAGTGCCGAGTCTGTACGGTATTTGGATAAAGTATCAAGTGATAGCTGCAGTCCTTTTGGGGAATCAGACATAAGTAGCATGTCATCCGCAAATAGCAATATGAAAATATTTATAAAATCAAGCAACAATCCTGCGTCGACATTTTCCTGTAAAACATTTTCAAGGTCTTCAAGATAGAGAGAAAAGAGAATTGGTGACAAAACCTCCCCTTACTTAATACCAAGAGAGCTGATGAAAAAGTCATGATTTCACACAATCATACATAGAAACGATGATGTTCCATAATTTACCTGTAATGCCAAACCTATGTAATTTGTAAAATAGGCTGTCACGATTAACAGAGTCAAAAGCTTTAGCAAGATCCACAAAGCAGCAATATAACCTTTTTAAAAATCTCGTAGATACCTAGAAACAAGATTTTGTGGCACAAAAACAGCGTCAGCAGTTGAATAGCCGGCTTTAAACGCGAACTGGGCGTCTGATATATTGTTGTGAGTTTCAGACCACGAAACAAGCCTCGATGTCAATACAGATGTTTATAGTGATTCCTCTATAATTACACGGATCGTTTTCAGGGCCTTTTTTGTAGATAGGGATGATAACCCCGGCACACCAAGCTGATGGAAAGTGTCCTCGTGTCAGTATTTTATTAAAGAGATTTTTAACGTTATCCAATAATAAATCACTTGCTTCTTTGAAGTATTCATTTAATATTTTATCCAACGATGGCGATTTTTCATTTTTTTAATTTCCTAATTCCTTTCAGGATCTCCTCCCGAGTTATTTCTGTATCTAGCTCCTCGAAAACAGCTACCACACCCACATTTATATTGGCAAGGTTGGCTTTAATGTGTGCTTCATTTTTTTCCTCGCCAGTCAATTCACTAAAATAAACTTTTAAGTCCTCTGCACTTATATCCTCGCCCTCAGCAGATTTATATTTTCTAAAATGTCCCCAAAAGTCTTTTGGGTTTTTATATTTCAAATTCTCAACTTTTCGACTTTCCTCAAAATTATATCTTCGTTTACTTGTTCTTATACTTTTCTTATATAGTTTCTTCTTCTCACACAGCAGTTGTCTATTTTTCTCGTTATGATTTTGATTGAATTCATACAGGGCGTCCAGGTAATTGTTCTTCCTTTTCGACATTCATCGTTAAACCATGGGGAATCTCTTCTTCTTGCCATCGTTTGGTTTTGATGCCTCCAAAAGGTTTTATCGGTTAGATCTTTATCAGAATAGTGCAATACAGCTGTGAATTTTTCCACAAGGTCATCAACATTATCTGTTTCCTCAACGATTTGGTTAAGGTAGTTTAGCTGATCACTGATGTTTCGCCTGTAGGTCTGTGTGTAGTCACTTGACCATTTGTAGTAAACATGCTTTTCACTTTGATGTGATTGGTCAACTCCTGGAGTATTACATTTGAGTTTAATAGATAGAGGAGCATGATCACTGAATTCATTGAGTTCTAAGACTTTGAAGTCCAAAATATGATTTATGTTTTCTTCTTGTAGAAGCAAATAGTCAATAACCGAGTGACCCTGTGCGTTATAGAAGGTGGAGCGCCCTGTTGCGTCGCCTGGGACCCGACCGTTTGCTATTCCCATTTTTGTTGCTCTACAAAAGTCCAAAAGCTGTATGCCAAAATCATTTGTTACTGTGTCTTCAGATTTTCGACTCCACTGTAAATCTTTCTTATAGGAAAACTTATCATCATTTGGATCTGCTTTGTCGTGGAGGATATAATCATTTCCTTTTCCGGTCCTGGCATTTAAATCACCTAAAAAATAAACATCACCAATGTTTTAGAAATCATTAAAAACTTTCCACAATTCGTTAAAGAAACTAACATTAATAACGTTATATGCAGGAGACCCTTCTGGCCATACATAAACAAAAACTAAATAAATGTCCCTTTGTGTATGAAAGAAGGTTTTGTCTAATTTAACACAAATAACATTTATATTCTTCATAATAGATATTCCGTTTACAATGTTCTGTTTCACATATATTATGAGACCACCACTATTTCATTTCGCTCGTTTATGAACAAAGCGTCTGTGGAATGCAAAGGATTTGTAGTTTTCAAGGGAGATTACACTCTCCTTATTTGTCCCCGTTTCACTTAACGCTACTATGTCATGTCGGCGTAGTATATCACAAAAACACAATATTTTCTTTTGTCTGTTGTTAGACCGTTACAATTCCATCATAGCACAGAAAGTCCATCCTCGGCATTTCCCTAGTTACCTGGCATTGGCACATATAGGTGGCCGTCTATGTACATTTTATTGTACACCAGGTTACACCTTTTACCTGTCTTCCGCGCTTCTTTCATTATCGGTAGAAGGCGTTTTCCCTGCTCATTTATCTCTGGTGGGTACTGCAGAAAACAATTGCAGAAAAGGCCAGCATTAAATACATAAAATCGTCAAGGGAATAATGAATTTAAAATTCAAAATTACTCTAAAAGGACACGAAATGATACAAAAGTAACGAGCAAAAAAGTGATTTGTTATCAATCTTGTCAAGTCGATCCAATTTCAGATTGACTAAAAAATTTAATTGATATACAAATCACGGTATGTAGTATCTGTAAGTGAACTATAGTGTAGTAGATAAAGATTCACACACATGGAAGATAAAACAGTTTCCACTTTTACCCCGTTAGCAAATTGATGCGTGCAAAAAACTATAAAACATAAACTAATAGAATTAGATCATTTATACTATAGCAATGCTTGCCTTGACGAAAGGAACCATTACAATGATATATATCAAATTTGTGTATCTATAAAAAAGGCATGCACTTTTAATTCTAATAAAATCTAAGTTATATATTGATCCAATTATTGATTCCCCTTTAATAACACAAAATAAAAACAAAAGGGCATATGAAGCTCCTGATCGCAGATTTGATTTCGGTCAAAATGGCCCTTTTAAGTTTCTGAAACTTGACTGAAGCGACATAAAGCTAAAAATATTGACGTCGTGGTTTGGGTTGAGTCTAACATAGACTGACTGTTCATCACTGAAGATGAAACCTGCTCCAGCGAACGATCTATCTCCGTTACGTCACACATCGTAGGCGACGAGAACGTGTCCAGTAAAAGTTAATGTCACAGATGTTTTACTATCTAACCATTACGTTACACAGACTTACCCTTACAGTTCCTCCACAGGGATCAAAGGGTAAAAAAGGTTTGTCTATAAATATCATTGGACTAAAAATGACAGTCTAACGGGAGTATAAGGCTAAATACATGTATATGTAAAGGTCAAAGCTATAGGAGCTTTTAATCATTTTCTTATTTTCTACTTTCCTAAAGTCTTCAAAACATCCATTTTAGATCATTCTAAGTTATGCTTAGGCCTATATTCAGAATGTTATACCTGATCATTGGCGAAGAACTCATTCTTGTCCTCGTTGATGCTTCTATTCGAGTCCCATATTAATCCCTGACGCCACGCTGAAATACAACTCATGTTATATTCAAAGTTACGACGTAATTAATTGAAATCGCATCTGTTTTACTCAGGCATTGTTTATTATGTATTCGGGATATTATAAGTTAGCATGTGTCCACGAGTTTGATATGGAGATATATCATGTGTTCGAGTTAAATATCAAACGAGAACGAAGTTCTCTCGTTTGATATTTAACTCGAACACATGATATATCTCCATATCAAACTCTTGGACACATGCTAACGTATTTATCTCGACGAGGACCCTTATTTTATGCGTTGAATATGGCTTGAATGATTGGATGGGTCAAAATGGCGGCTGATCTTGTCAATGTTACTCTTTTATTTATGCATTTAAAAATATGATTTTTATATCACTGTTTAGAGCACAAAAAGTATAATCTAGTACCGTGCAGCGGTACAAGACAGAAATTACGGACTAACGAACTTTAATAAATATAACAACTATTGCGAGGCTTTTTAAGTTTTGATTGGTTGGTCCCGTGACCTCATATATACGTTTCCACCTTGGAAACGTTCGATTTGAAGCGCCGTAGATTCCTTACTGTCATGGCGGACCGTCGTGAAAGATGCGATTGAGTTTGAAAGTGTCGGACCTATAGAACATGCAGGCATCACAACATAATGCTTAGGTTGGTTTGAATGTTCGATATGAATGAAAAGTCGGCGATGACCTCGACTACTATGTGTATAGAGACTGGTTTTCTAGCTCACAATTCCAAACTTCAGCTCACTGATGGAGAACCTCGCTACGAACAAGTGAACCGGTAGGCCAATGGCAAGTCTTGTAACTTGTCAAGGTTTTTTTCGCACGAACATTGCATTTTTACACTTCCATTAAATAAAAGCGAAATGACTTTAATTAGTGGAAAATACACTAAGCTAGTAACGGTAGGTTTAAACAAACCAGCGTTGCGTAGCCTTTGTTTACCTAACAGTGGGACAAGGGAGATAACTCTTGGTAGTACATCGTCTCTGTTACTAGGGTCGCGCGTGACCCAGTTTAACATAGAAAAATATACCTACGGCACGTGACCGCTTTTGGCCAATGACTAGCCGTCATTGCTGTTCGAGTCGAGATAAAAACTCATATAATTTGGAAGAAATCCGACTGATTAGCCTGCATTAGATATTTAGCTTGGAACTGTTGGCTAAGCCTTGATTTTAGTTAGATGATAAAAAGCAATATTTTGATTAAGATTGATATTTATTATGTGGAAAGGGGAATTGTTGAATCATCGCTTGGATGTTTGAATCGTATGTAGTAAAAAATGACCCGGTGCCGAGCGGTTATGGCAAATTATGCTTCATTTTCAAGTTTTGAAATAAATACAAGCCAAACACAAGTTGAATGGATAGGCTCTTTCAAAATCTCAAACAAACCGCATTGCAAAATATAAGTTAGATTGGTCTAAAAAGATTTACTATCCTTGGCAAAACATTTACACACACTCTGGTAGAAATGGTAGAGAGAAATCTCAAGGATAAATTAAAACTATAATCCCCCACTCACTGGTTTCCCACGTCTTTCACTCTAGTGATGTATTTATCCCACTTGATTATGTATACTCTATTGTAATTGTTATCTCATAGTTAATCTCCAATTGTTGTTTCTGTAAACACACCTATATATACATCCATACATCTTTTTGTCCAAATGCTTGAAAACGGTATAAGAAGCTATACCGAAACGTCGCAAATCTATTAATAAAGAAGTTGAATATCCATAAAATCGTGTACTTCATTACAACTACAACTTCTAGAATGACTCTAAAAGAATTAATTTTTAAAAAACCTTAAAATTACAATGAACCAATGACTCAGAAGGGATATCACACCACTTGGAAGGACAACCGTCCTGAAAAGTCTTATTTTACCCAAGTTAAACCATATCTCTCATGGTCTACCTAGCCCGAACGAAAAAAACAATTTAGGAAATCGAAAAACTCTGCTATAACTTTATCTGGAAAGGAAAGCAAGATAAAATTAAACGTAAAATAAAAATCAAACATTGCTCTTAAGGAAGCTTAAGAGTACCAGATCCTAGATATACGGAATACACTGCTTTCACAAAAATTAAGCTGAGTGAAAAGACTTTAAAACTCTGATGATAAGTCGAAACTAAATACATTATATGTATCTCCTGTACATAAGTATCTGTATCAGTAAAACGAAGAGTCTCAACGATAGGTTGATTTTAAACATCATGCTACCTCGAGTTTAAATTGCCTACCTAAACTTGCATCTAGATCTTCATCCTTAAAATGCCAAAATTATGGTATTTTCTTGCTTTTAATGATAATCGAAAAACGAACATGTTAATATTAAGAAGTCGAATTCTAAATTCCAAATACATGTTTATTAGTCTAAAGACATGCTTAACACCACAAGCTCATTTCTGTTTTTATGTCTGCTGGAAATAGGTTTCAAAACTTACGATTGTTTCATGGGCACGCGCCGTTGTCCCGTTTTCGATCACCTGTTTATTGTCACTTTTACAAGCTGATAAGCGGTATTTCATAACCAACAACTGTTTCTCCATAGAATAACTCGTTTTATGAAGTTTGACATATTTGACTCTAACAACAACATATGTGCCCATCTAAGTATTATTCAACTTCATCTTTAAGGGAAGACAGCTCAAAACCTAGGAACTATCATTTCAAGATTTCAGCTGTCTTTAAAAACAGTTTTATAGAGGCTATGTCCAATATCCTAATAGTGAGTTATGGAGCAATTCCTACAAATTGAAGAAATGGTCAAGGCATGTGCACGAACACACCTGCATTCCGAAATGTTATTCACCTTGAGAGCAATTTAAAGAGGTCATTACCCGAGACAGTGTATTATATAACATTTACGAAACGAGTGAGAATTGTTACATTGTTACGTGTAGTGTATGATACAATAAACTATGTATTTGTGGTAAAACGTAAACTGCCTTCCGTTACGTTATGTTTAAAGTGAAAGAGACTTAAAGGACTTGATTCTCAAAATTTTTATTCGCGAAGTTCGAGGTTTATTCATGACAGTCCATGAGTGAGGAGTTTAATGAAAAAAATGTAGAAATGGGTTGCAATAAAGTAAGATGTAATAACGTATTGATGCTAGATAAGATTGATGAAAGGGAGATAATTTGACTATGCAGTGTACTGTATGGGGTGTTTAGTTTAGCATGAATATAGAGGTCTTTTATGAACGCTTTTTTATTTCTTATGCTTAAAGTTGGCCTTTATGAATACAGTCGAAAGGAATATGACGTCGTAACATTATTCAGTCATGTAAGAGGGAAAAGGCCGCATTATCAGGTTAAAAAGTATTTTTAAGCTTCTATGCAAAACGCAAGGCAAATGCCCCAAATTATGTATAGTTTTCTTTCTGAACCCAAGAATCTATTCTATAAAACAAAATCATTTATAATTCTCTTTCCAAACATTAAGATAAAACATCAACCAAAAATCATTTTTTCACTGAACCCAATGAATCCTAATATAAACTCACAAGGATTCGCCACTTTCATTGTTGATATTAGTTGAACACAAAAGGACAAAGTTAGCTTGGTTTCGTGTGATGAATCGTGAACGGTATCAATTCATATTCTATATTATTCACTTTCGCTCTTTAGATACAAAACAATAGACGTTCCTTAGTTATGTTATCACATAAGTTGTCTGATTATTTACTATGTACCTAATGGCCTTGTTAGCATCAGCAAGTCTCCAAAATATGTGGTTCTCATTAAAATAATGTTTCGCTGTTTTTCCCTTGTGGGCATTCTTACATCAGAGATCCGAATGAGTCTTTAATTGTCCCGGAAACATCTTTGAAACCCTTTGATATATTGATTTCGTTTATTCTACCTACGTCGTAGTTGTTTTATGATAAACACGTATATGTCATAATACATTAGTATAAGGAGAATCAAGATTGATCACTTACTAAAGCGTGAGGGACAAACTAAATATAGATACATGTATATACCTTGGATTAAAGTGTATTGTGTTGCTTTCTGTAAATGCCACTTCCTTCCGTCGTGCTGGGAAGGACAAATTTCAGCAAGTTGCAAAGGGAAGCAAAGAAACAAGATGTACCTTCCCATCAACTAATAATTGCAAGCTCCTACGTACTGGCGCAAATTACTTTTCTCGAAGAGTCCTCTGATGTTTTTTTC
The DNA here is from genome assembly GCA_921293015.1 of Phorcus lineatus. Classification (NCBI taxonomy): domain Eukaryota; kingdom Metazoa; phylum Mollusca; class Gastropoda; order Trochida; family Trochidae; genus Phorcus; species Phorcus lineatus. Next base: position 16,914,229 of record OV121089.1, read on the forward strand.
ATAATATGTCAAATAAATGGGGTAAAGATTTTCGCATAAATGATGGCCCACCGTTATTTTTATAACTCCAAACTGAGATCTATCGTATACTGTTTTTAAGTTATTATACAATGTTTCAACCGCTTTATATGTTCAAGACTTCTTTTATTCTTTGTAATTCTTGATAATTAGATAAATGCTGACATATGTTACAAAAATGCATTCTGATTTATTATCATGTTCATGGATCAAGTAAATGTTTACGTTAATTTGTATGTAACAATGAACCAACTAACACCTCCTACATTCGACATCTTGCTAAGGTAGGTGTCCACATGTGCCGATGTGTCTTGCTGAGGTGGGTGTCCACATGTGCCGATGTGTCTTGCTGAGGTGGGTGTCCACATGTGCCGATGTGTCTTGCTGAGGTGGGCGTCCACATATGCCGATGTGTCTTGCTGAGGTGGGTGTCCTCATGTGCCGAATATGTTAAATTGAAAAGCAAATTAGGTTTCAAATGGTTCGCTATATTTAGTCTTAACCTGTGGCTTTCGGGCACGATCTCAATAAATGAGTGCATGATTTTGAAGAAACAAATTTGAAAGAAACGTGGTATACATCGTTTGGCTGACATACGTTATATTTTGCATTTTTGGTTTATGTCAGGTTAACGATATCACGTTCTTAACTGCCAAAAGTATATTCATTCCAAATATGGAACATTCACTATACTCTTAAATTGTGGATCCAAATAGTAGAAAATTTATATGAAAAAAGCTGTTTGGCAACGCCTATCCTTCATAGTAGACACGATGTCCAAGTGTCCAAGTTGTGATGATGTACATTTTATGACTTGTATGAAACAATCACAAGCTATAACTTGTTGTGTTGTTCCTGTTATGACATGTACAGTATTAGTTGACCATTTTGGAGGATCCATAAAACCTGATTTCTTAGATTGTTACAACTTTAAACATAAAAAAAGTCAAAATAAGATTACTCTACAATTGAGTTAATCAATTTTAACAAGGTAGTGCTTACATTATTTTCAGCTTGGTTGTTTATTGCGCACATTTATTCCTAATCAAGGTCACATTGTCCACAATCTATTGTCATGGTGTTATCTAAACTCAGACGAGACCCGTTTATCCGGCAGAAAGATAAAACAATATAAGAATCCAGCCAACGAAAGTAAGAGAGAAGCAGTTAGTGAATAAAGTGATTTATTTGCAGTCTAAACAAGACGATAAAAGGTACGATAATTGGCTACCCGTAGACAAATGAATAGGAGTTAACAGCTAATTAGAGTAGTATGAATGAATGGTTTTTTCTCAAGAAGATCACAAAATGTGACATAGAGAAAATACAAATGTACAGTATGAGTTACGGGAGCATACGTAGACAGGTTTTTACGTAGTTACATAATTTCAGTTGTAATGCTTTGTGTAGTCAGCTACCCGTGAATAAACAATAGACAGTCACTTGGCAATAACTCTAGCGTAATACCACCCCGGACCTTGAAACATCAGGACAGGGCTAATGGCCGTCTCAACGAGAGTACATCAATCAGAAGCACTGGCTTGAAATAACAGGGAACTAGCGGGACGGGATAAAATAAACAAGAAGTACACAGTACTCTAGATAATCCCTAATCACCACTTGAGTGATTCAATAAATAAGATTACTAGATAGGTATAGAAGAACTTATAAAATAATGGGATTGGGATTGTAAGGTTAAATAGTAAGTCTTTAAAGGGAGTGATCACATACTCCAACTAGGCACAAAGAAACAAAAGAAAATTAACCGCACCAATCCAACTTATCCAATCTAACCAAGCTCGTTATCCGCCGCCGTTCCTCGCTTTTCGCTTCGGGTGTACCTCACCGTGCCCCCTGGCAATTTGTTATGACAAGGGATTAAAAGGGGGCATGTTATAACAAGAGATTAACTGTGGGGGCATGTTTTGACAAGGGATTAACTACCCCTGGTTCGGTGGCAGTGAACTGTCGGATTATGGCCCGGTGTGCCAGTTCTTTTGTTCGGGGATTAATTAAAGATAAACGATACAACAAGGGGGGAATAATTAGGATTAATCAGGATTAATTAAGGGACTGGCAAAGGATTAAAACAATTTAAAACAGTTCACTGAAAGAGTCAATCAGTCAATCAGTTTTATTTCCACAAAGACCACTCACAGTGGGTACATGGATACAGAAATAATACATACATGTATTTTTGAGGCAGCATAATCATTCTTTAAGTTTATCAAATAAACAATTAATAAGTTTACTAAGTTTTCTCTGTGTGCATAAGTCCTGAGCAGATAGGAGCTGGTTTAATTTATATAAATTTGGTCTAATTACAAAATATTGATTAACAAACTTATTTCTTTCATACACAAATGTTGGGCAAATAAATAAGTAGTGCAATTCATCACCAACCCCAAGATGACAAAGTGGGCAGATTCTATCAAGATAGGGGACATGAGACCATCTTCCCTTTTCTACTGGTAGTGAATGGTTACTTGTCCTAATTCTTAATAAAGGCCTTGAAATGTTAAGTGGTAGGAATATATAATTTTCTGTGGCGAAATGTGGCTTGATACAAGAATACAATTTTCCTTTGGATGATAGAGACTTTTCAAAGTGCCAGTTTTGGATAAATTGATCCCTTAAATTTCTTTCAACTGTGGATAAGAGCCAACTTTTATCAACAGCACATTGATTATTCCAAACAAAACTAAGTCCACAGTTGTCTAATATACTTTTGATATACTTTAGCCAATTAGAGTTGTAAAAATTTGCATTTAACTTTCTGAATAAAATTTTGTAACAAATACTTTACAATCTATTGGAATTTTCAAATGTAATTAGTTAAGCCAATATAAAATCATCCTTTTCTTAACATAAATATCAATGGGGAATCTACCAGTCTCTCCATACAACATATAATCCGGTGTGTTCTTACGTAGGTTTAGACACAATTTAAGAAAATATTTATGTACCTTTTCTAATAATAAAATATAAGAAATTCTCTCTTACTTTCGTTGGCTGGATTCTTATATTGTTTTATCTTTCTGCCGGATAAACGGGTCTCGTCTGAGTTTAGATAACACCATGACAATAGATTGTGGACAATGTGACCTTGATTAGGAGTAAATGTGCGCAATAAATAACCAAGCTGAAAATAATGTAAGCACTACCTTGTTAAAATTGATTAACTCAATTGTAGAGTAATCTTATTTTGACTTTTTTTATGTTTAAAGTTGTAACAATCTAAGAAATCAGGTTTTATGGATCCTCCAAAATGGTCAACTAATACTGTACATGTTATAACAGGAACAACACAACAAGTTATAGCTTGTGATGGTTTCATACAAGTCATAAAATGTACATCATCACAACTTGGACGCGACGTATACATCGTGTCTACTAAGAAGGATAGGCGTTGCCAAACAGCTTTTTTCATATAAATTTTCTATTATTTGAATCCACAGTTTAAGAGTATAGTGAATGTTCCATATTAGAAAAAACCCACACTTCTGACCCATATAACAAAATGGGAAAAACCATGTGATCAAATGTTATAAACTGACAATCCAAGGGTAGATGCTCATTTCTAGCCTTAGATAATATTAAATGAATTGCTTTTAGTGATTGTTGCTTAAGCGATTCTAATGCCTGTGTAAAATTTCTGTTTCTGTGAAATACAATTCCAAGGTAATTATAACAATCCGTGATATCATTATCGGATTCATTTAAACGAAAATTAGGCTTATGCAAAATATTACAATCTTGGTTTTTTAAATATTGACCTTCAACCTCCATCTATTACAATATTGGCCAAAAATATCTAAACACTGTTGCAAATCAATAGGGTTTTCGGCAAATAAGACTGTATCATCTGCATAAAGTAATAGATAAATTTATAAGAAGCCCACAAAATTGTCTAATTCCATACCTTTAATATTATTTTCATTCATAAAAATTTCAACATCATTCAAATAAAGGGAAAATAACAAGGGAGACAGATTTTCTTCTTGGCGTACTCCTTTACCACAAAAGAAAAAAACAGAAAAATGTTCACCATATTTTATACATGATTTGATATTTTGATATAAATTTTAGATGACGTGAAGGAATTTTCCTTGAATACCATATGAGAGTAATCTTTGCCAGAGACCAACACGCCAAATGTTATCAAATGCTTTTTGGAAATCTACAAAGACGCAAAAGAGTTTCTTTTTATTCAGATCTTAGAAAGTCTATTAATGAATTTAAAACAAATACATTATCAATTGTGGAATACTGGTTTCTGAACTCAGCCTGAATTTCGGAAATAACAGAGTTTTCATCAACAAATGTTGTTAGGCGTTCGTTTAGAACCAACGTAAATAATTTGCCTAAACAAGACAAAATTGTAATAGGTCTAAAATTTTCAGCATCATATCTACTGCCCTTCTTTTTAAAGATAGGTCTAATAACACCAACTGTCCAGCTTTCTGGAATGATCTAAAACATAGTTAAATAATTCCTAATACAAATCAATCATGGGATTTTGTGTAGATATGATATGCTCATTCTCGATCTAGTCTAGTCCAGCAGATTTATCAGTCTTTAATCTATTAATTGCATTGAGGATTTCAGTTCTCGATATTTCTTCATTTGAATAATGATTATAGTCTGTTATGTCTGGTCCACGGTCCACACTTTCACAGTCATCATCAGACTTATTCAGATTTTTGAAAAATACAAACAGTTAATCTAGGGTGACACCATTCTCTTCATCAGTTTTATTATTTTTGAAAACTTTCCAAAAATCTTTAGAATTGCCTTGGGCCATTTGGGAAAATTTGGTTCTATTTTTTTGATACATGTTTTGAGTAAAATCTTTAATTGTCCTTTTATAAATCTTATTTGAATGTCGTATCTTTCTTCGAGATTCTTCATTTCGATTCAATTTAAAATTAAGCTTTGCTCTTATGAATTGTCTCTTAACATGCTGGCATTCTCTTCCATACCATGAGTATGTTTTTGATTTATACATTTTATTTGATCTGCGTGTTCCAAAAGTCTTTCTCGCACTGTTGACAAATACATCAGACAGCATGTAAGATTTTCTGTGTTCCTGTTTTACTTGCTTCATTAGTGGAAACAATACATCCTTGCGATAGTTTCTTACAGCTTCAGGGAATTGTTCGTTAACTGAGAAACCCGTTGCTTTGAGTTTCTTATAACAAGCAAATCGCCCATCATCACGTTCCTTCACATTCCGGAATTTGGCAATGATCGATCTCGACTTGGGATTATCCTGTCTGTATGTACCCAATCTGTGAACAACTTCTATCTTGAGATCTTCGAGTTCTGCATTTCTCGAGAGGAAAGTTTTTAGAATTTCACTGGTATTTTCACTCCTTTCTTCCTTCACTCCCATGAACAGGAGATTGCAAGACATGGATCTTATTTGCATGTCGATGAGTTGTTCTTGGACTTTATTTTTTTGTAATATCATGCTATTTATTTCAGCAACATGTAATTTTTTCTACAATTTTGAGACAGTCTTCTCCAGGTTTTCTTTTTCTTTTTTCCAGTCTTCAAATTTAAGATTAATAAATTCCAACCCTTTTTCCAGTTCGGAGACTGCACTTTTCACCGATTCCAGAGATTTAATTCTGTGGTCCATGCCAAATAGTTGTGTCTTGATTCCTGCCAACTCTTCATTTACGTCATCGAGCTTTGAAACTTCTCCTTTCACTTCACGGATTTCACGGAACAAATCTGCAACCCAAACAGGGCCCCCCGATTGTGAATAGTCTTTAAAGGCAAGTGTACCGGGTGAAAGCGGGACTGTAGGGGGTGGATACTGACCGTAGACAACTCCCTGGTGAGTGTAGTATGGGTGTGGGTGGTTTCCTGTTTGTTGTTGTGAATTATTGTGATAAATAATGTCTTTTTGCATGTTCGCTGGGTCCATGCCTGTGTTGCGGGAACCCATTCTGGGCAACAACTTCAAAGTCGGTTATCATCGTGTCCGGCGGCAGGTTGATGTTGTGTTCTGATGCCTTCTAATGCAGAATGGTGAAGCGTTGGGTGTAGGTCGACTGTTTCTTGTCTGGCAGGAGAGCGTAGACCAACGGAACGATCTTGTTGTGTACAGATGCATGGATGGTGTACATCTGGTAGAAGAGTGATGGGTAGGTGCTGAACGTACCATCACATTAGTAGGTATCTGCTGCAGCAAGGTGGTCAGGATGGTCAGTCTTCACAAGATCCTTCAAATTCGCAAGGAACCTGTCAACTGCAATCCTCTCGTTGTTGCTCTGATGGTTGTTGCAATTTATAAAGGTACAGGCGACTCGTCTGATCCAAACTCTTATAGACCAATTACAATTTTAAGTTGTCTCGGTAAACTTTTTACCAGTATACTTAACACCAGACTATCTTACCTTTTAGATGCAAAAATTCTCTATTATCTCCTTGTCAATCGGGTTTTCGCAAAGGTTACTCCACAATTGATAACATTTTCATTCTTACTTCAGTTATAGAATTTTTAAATCAATCTAAACAGAAATTATATTGTGCCTTTGTTGACTTTTCAAAAGCTTTTGATAATGTTTGGAGAGTTGGCCTCTGGTCCAAAATGTTAAGTTATGGTATTCAAAGGAAATTCTTCTTATTAGTAAAAAATATTTACTCGAATATTAAATCATGTATTGAATTTAATCATGAGAAGTCAGCTTTTTTCCCAAGTTTTTCGGGGGTTCGTCAGGGAGAAAATCTCTCACCTTTATTATTTTCTATTTTTATAAATGATCTAGAATCATGTTTAAAAACATCGAATTGTAATGGTGTTGATATGTCCATTAAAAATAATGATTTGTATATATTTTTCATAGCGTTGATTGTACTATTACATGTATATGCTAACGATACAGTTTTATTTTCTACGTCAGCTTCTTCTTTACAAAAATCACTGGACTGTTTCCATGTATATTTTGAGAAATAGAACCTGACTGTTAATAATAATAAAACTAAGATTGTTATCTTTGGAAGTGGAAAGCGTAGAGTAAACAAATTGTCATTTTACTGTGGCGAAGAGGAAATTGAAATAGTTGATGATTATAACTACTTGGGTTTTAATTTTCACAAAACTAGAAAATTTACATTAGGACTGAAAAAATTAGCGACACAAGCTAAGAAATGTATGTATTTGTTATTAAAAATGGCAAGAAACAATGATTTACCGCTTGATTGTGTTATTAAGGCGTTTGATGTAATGATTTTACCCATCATGTTATACGGGTCTGAAATCTGGGGTCATGTTAAAACAGATATCCTGGAAAATATACATACCAAGTTCTTAAAACTAGCCTCGGGTCTCAGAATGTCAACACCTAATTTCATGTTATACGGTGAATTTGGAAGGTATCCCATCAGCATCCATGCATCTAAAAGAATTATAGGTTTTTGGCATAAACTTAACACATCTATATCTCACTTAAAATTATCCTCAATAGTTAACAAGTTTCTGTCACTAGATAGCATAGTAAATAATCGTTGTTATTAATTCGTGGCTTAATTCGGTTGAAAATATATTGAACTCATGTGGGCTTAGCAACGTATATAATTCTCCTAGTAATTATAATCGAACATGCATGGCTACTTAATAAAGTTGAAAATATTCTTAAAGATCAGTTTTACCAAACTTGGAGGAATTCCGTAGAAAAAAGCCCAAAGGGAAATTATTATAAATATATTAAGATCTTGCCATCTTTTGATGCTTATCTTTAACTACCCAGATATATTCATTACCCAATATTAAGATTCAGAACTTCTAACCATTGTTTGCCTATCGAGACAGGGCGTTGGAATAAAATTCCTAGAGAACAAAGAACCTGTAGATTATGTGATTTACCGTTAATTGCAGATGAATTTCACTATATATTTCGTTGTCCCGCTTTTCATGAAATTAGAACAAAATATATTACCGGAAAACTACTTAAATTTTCAAATATTTTATCTTACAGTTTTTTTTACCGCATCAGACTTTATTGTTCTTAGAAACCTGGCAAAGTTCATTAATGTGATAATATCTACAATACGAAAAGATACAAATACCTGTACCAATACCTTTTGATGATTTGTACATTTGTACATTTGTACATTACATCTACAATTGTGTTTCTATATATCGTGTTTGATCCCACCGCCATTTTTACCGATTGTATATTATATATATATTTGTATTTGTACTCTTATATATATGCTTTTATTCCTCCATAGGAGAGTTTGTACAGAATAAGTTATGACAGAGTTGATTTATACAATATACAATGTAAAAAGACATGCATTATGCATTGATTAGTTATTAAGATTACTTTGATTGGAGATAGTTATAAGGTTATGGAGATGCTTTATCACAGTCTTTGCAAATTGTACACGCGTCTCTGGGTCTGTTTGGAGTGGGGGTAGGCAGGACAACAGGCAGGTTACAATGTCTACGTCCTGTTTCTCATGGAGCTTAACACTCAGTTCAATTGGCCCAACACAGCTGATTTCACACCATAGATTGTCACGCATACTACACGTCATCTCACACTGACATACGACGTGAGTCAGTAGATCAGCGCATACACAGTCACACTTGCTGCATACACCAGTGTCTCTCCCAGGTCTCCAGGACCCACACTTCTTGACGAGGGCTGCTGCTGCTGTCTTCAGGTCGGGGTTGTCTCTCGCTATCACCCACGCTGTATGTGGACGCAGTGTGGAGTGGATATCCTGGAAGTGCTGCAGGTCTGGGTCGGATGCTATTCTGGCTTTCCACCTCTCAACTTCTTTTTGGGCAACTGCCTTTTTGACCATTCTTTTCCAAGTAGGTTGCTTTATGAAGGTGGCACTGCTGATGTACATCTCAAGATATTCTACCAGGGAGTACTTGTTTATTAAAATTCAAGAACAGATCCCAAGCTTGTAATCCCTTGTTAATCCCGCTATTGTTACCTAGTTAACTACGGATGGCTGCATTACCCCCCTGAAGCTGAGTAAGGGGGCACTGTGAGGTTAAACCCTCGCCTCTGGCCAGCGCCCGATCGTTTTGTCACTAGAAGGAAACTGTAGAGATTTATAACGGGCCAGTGCGGACGTCGAAGAGCGCAACCATTTGCACCTTTGAAGATTTTAGCCTAAATTCAAGGGAATACGAAGTTGTGTTTTTGGCTACACTATATAAAAAGGCTCTATCTCCCAAACTATAGGGGTTACAGTACCATAGCATAGCTTATTGTAAATAGGGCTAATTAAGCTACAAGTACATGTAAATATAAATAACATAAATAGTGAAATATTAATGCTACATATTGAATGGCTGGTAAATAGGGCATGAAAATACATTTGAACACACAAAAGTAGTTAGAGTCGGCAGATAAAGACATAAAAGATGAAAATTGATACATACATGGAAACCGACAATGAGAGAAGGAAGTCAGTTGTAAACCAATCATGACGAGTTAATTTGGTACCTTGGCACAGTCCCATACCAAGAAAACTAGAGTGCGAATCTTTGAAAGCTGGGTATTACAAACTGCAGATAACTAATAAAGGCTAAACGGGAAAACAAGCCAAACGGCCATTGTCATATCCCAAATTTTGTGACTAATGGCGCCAATAACGGCTACGGGTGATCCACCTCAAAACCTATTGGTTTTCTTTGAAGAAGAAGAGCCATAAACGCCTTACTTGTTTTATTACAGACATCGTTTTCGATGTGGAATTCAAACTCTTAATTCTCTGAAATATCTAATAATTGAGTCTGTAACTTTTCTTTTAGGGTTGTAAAAGTAACTGCAGAAAGATAACTTATATGATAGTACCATAAAAGTTGTTACATGTACAACGTCATATCGTGTACACGGTATGTATGTAAATATGACACTTTCATATAAACGTCATTTAGGACTTAGCTAATTAGAATATATACACGTAGAGGCTTCTTTATATCTCTTTGATGAAAAGGAATACAAAAATGAAATTATCATGATACAATATGGCGGAAAGAATTCATGTGATAGAATACGTCGAAAGATATGTTGAAAATGGCATTCATTGGTACACGTGAAACAATTAAATGATTCTCATTAGGCTTATTCATGGGTACTTCCTTTTTGTTATGGAGGAAACGTTAACTTACCTGATTGATTGGACATTTGTCTCACTTACTCAATCATCTTTCACATATTTGTCACAATATTCACGCATACAGAACACATTTGGACCAATAAATTGAACTTGTTCAGTATGAGATGAATATTTATAACAGTTGACAGTTAGGACAGTTTAGCACTGGAAGTTGTCATTAATAAGGTGTCAAAAAGACAAAGTTTCTAGTATGTCTTATTCTACACAGTGGAAATTCAACTTATATTTTAGGCTGCAAGTTGGAAATACAAATTCTATAACTTTACAAGTGTAGTCCTACAGCTGCATATCAAAAGTTTGTTCACATACTTGCGTAATGTAGTGCAAATATCATGGTATTTGGCATGTCTTTGATTCATTGTAGCACTGCGAAAACGCAACGGATACTTTTGAATTTTCATAACAGAAGAGAAGATCCATTTCGCCTTTACGCAATCGTATGCCATATGCAGCAGATAATCGTAATAGTTTTAGTGATCAACAGCTTTAAACACAAGTCATGATTGTTTGTTTGCATTTAGTCAGTATCATTTTGCTGATATTGTTCTCAGAGAGTCGAAATGGAATATTTTAATCGAAATTTTAGGAAATCAGATTTTCGAAAATGTTACCCCTTCTGACTATTTAATCATGCCAAAATTAGAATTTTTGCAGGGAGACGAGAGAATCACGCAATAATTACCAAAATGGCTATTTCACACATTGGCAATCGGAGATCCTTTGTGAGTTCTGCTGCAGTTAATTTATTGACGTTCAAACAAAACCCAAATTACATGATATTTGCACTAAGATTCAGTAGTAAGTGAGGTTGATATGCAGCTGTATATATAATCCGGGGGATCTTTTCACTAAAAGGAAATGTTCCCTTAAAGTGAAGATGAAATCAACGATACTGATTCAGAGTATAAAGTTGTTAATTGGATGAACCAAACCATCGGAGTTTTCTTTTCACATAATTAAAAAAACCCAAGCTATTAATATGTTTTATCAAGATAGGCACTCCTACCTTAATGATAGCCCACTTCAAAAGTTTACCTCGACCAGAAAATATAAGAAAAATAAAATATTTCTATTTAGATTGATTTAGCTAGATTTAATTGTAAATGACGGAAGAAAGACGTATATAGAAGACTGGGTGAATTTGTCCTTTATCAGCAGTTGTAAATGATATATATTTATGCTCGTTTGTCCATCTTATTGCATCATTGTATATCATTATTGCGCTGAAAGTCAGTGTAGCAATGCATCCAAACCTTACAGCCTTACTGTATGTAGAACAGTTGTGTAGTGCAGTCAAAGGTGCCTAGCCCTTTGCGGGATTCGAACTATGGACCTGTTTATCCGAAGCCGAACGTGCTCACCACTGTGCTATCCTGCATTCGGCAAAATGTGACTATTCCTAACAATGAATATTTCTAAATACGTTAGCACACATCTCGTAGCATTATAAGAAATCGTGATTCATCACTGAACAAAATTCACCGACAGTTTCTGCAGTTCCACACCATTAACCACACCATGTGGGCGAATGCACAGTTGGTCACTGAAAACAAGGGCTATAATCAATTCAACCTACTGCGATGCTTCGTTTTTTGCACTACGAAGTGGCATGATTTCATTTTGTTTCATGCAAAAATTTCAAACAACGTTAGCGTTGTGGGGTATTCGCTATTTTCCCACTTACTCCCATGTGCAGTATTCTTTACATTTTGAGAAAGAGTCTCCACATCTTTAGAATGGAAAAGTTTTGAATTGTCGCGTTCTTGTGCAGAAACTTTGCTCAATATAACAGCAATTACGTTTTGGAAACAAAAACCACAATTGAATCACTTTTGCGTCGGGTTTTATATTGTCAGCAAATCGTCAGACAGCTACAGCTTAAAGAGACACTCCGTGATTTTCATAACATATTATTTACCTTTGATACGAACCTAAAGGTCATATATGGTGTCATAAAATCAAAACCTCATAAGTTTTCATGTCCAAAAGACATATATATGACAAATAATGGTTTTCCATGAAAATCTAAAAACAGCCTTCTAAATGTACAGAGGTGTAGATATCACGTCCAATATACATGGATACTAGTTATATAACCTAACAAACGCCACAAACTCCTAACTGCCCTCCTGGCTGTTTTAGATAAGATTCCAAAATTACGTTTGACTATTTGACGCGCGCCACTGTCCGCTTTTCGATCATACTTGCCACGTTCTACCTTCATATTGTCACTGTAATAAACCAATAAGCTTTAAAATGTGTCTTTTTGGTAACAGTCGATACTTCGCGATCAAATCACACCAATGATTAAGTTTGGCATATATGACTCCAACAACTCACGGAGTGGCTCTTTAATTGTTATAACAACATATTTTGTGCCTTATTTCGAATGAAACATTTCTTAAATTAGAAATTAACACTTGGTTTAGATGGACTTTGCTTATAATATATACGATGTAAGACGTGAATAAAAAGTTTTGAAACCTACTTCATGTGAGTACAAAAATTAGATTTCTGATCAGGTCCTCCAAAGCCTATCGTTTACAGATTACATGGTATTTACTCATGTCATGTTCGATTTATGGTTCATTCTTGAACGCTAGTCATATCATCATGTTCTCAACTCCCACGATACATATTTCAAGAGCTGAGTCTTTCTTTCAATTTTTAAACACGCTGAACATTAATGTCTTCTTCTCTGTCTGCTCTTTTGAAGATCAATCTTGTTTAGGGTGACACGACAAAATCATTAGAATTTCTTCGTAACTGTAACGTTTTTTGTATAAACATAACTGTATATATTCCAATTAACAGCATTATAAAAGCGTAGCCCGAAGCAAGCCAAAGCTATATGGACATTGATGTGCGTGAGAGGTAAGAATATAGACACCTAGAAGTGTCACATGCCTCAGTTGGTGATTGGTCCTCGACAGAACCACCTTTCTACCTCCTCAAGGTAAGCTTCAAAGCCTTTACGTTTGAATTAGTCCCTTAGTTCAGTCACTGTAGGACGTTTCTGGGTTTTTAACTTGTCAAATTTTAGAAAAAAATAATGAAAACATAGGTTCAGATTGAATATTAATAAGGTGGTAATATCTCATTATTCAGCAAGATTGTCTTATAAAGATACCTAATTTAAAGCGGTGACTTTGAGCGAACACTTTTAACACATAAATCGAGATCGGGAAATGAATTTTTTCATTCTCCTTTTCGAAAAATCTCTTTGTTTTTGCTAGAAAACGTGCAACAATGCCCCGATTGTTAAACAAATAATTTAATAAATCTTAAAAATTCAAAGTATATTTAACTAATATGATAATGGTAATAAAACGTGGAAGCAACAGAATGAACTTTTCCTGAGTTGACGTTCATTACTAACTTGTTGATAAGATGATTTAATGAATATTACCCTCAAAGGTGGGATATGATTTCTATGAAACGCGCCTTTTTTGAGAATACATCACTACTTATGTTTCACAACATTTGTAAAACAACATATATACAACAAAGGTCCTTCAGAGTTACTGAAGAGATAAAGTATTTACCATAGTTTACGCCTATAGTTATATAGTTTTAATTATACTGTGATAATGAAGTGCAATTTCAAACAATATATGCTCATGTCTGATTGGGACAATTTCTCTCGTAAATTGAGAATTTCTTATCTCTGCAATACAATATTAATTCAGTAAAAATAAGTAAAATAAGACACTACTGGCTTACATTATAATTTTTGGCATTTTTTTCAAAGACTATTTAGAATCGACAATTCTGTAAGATATTCAAGAAATTTTCATTTCTGCATAAATTCCTGCCAGTTGTGTTCCTGTTGTACCATCTTATGCGATAAGAATAAATGTTTTCTTCATCTTCTCAAAATAAAGTAACTTTTTTATGAATGATGGTGTAATTAATCGATCTCATGTTTCTTTATGTGTCTGTTGTTTACAAATACCTTGTTTATCTCCTCAAGTAATGTAGATAGGGTAGACTGATAATGATCTGTTGCCGGAACCCCTACCTACTTAATAAGCAAACGAGATTTTCCTTACAACTATTATCAACGTTTCATAAGATATTGTATGATATATAGATTACTCTGTGGACTTGATCCATGTCCCCCGATGACATAAAGCTGGTATTTCACGAACGTCATTTAGTTTCATCTATGTATTATTCTTTCCGACCTCAATAGATGAGACATGCATGGTAATTGTACAGAAAAGAACACCTACTTATCATATTCATATTGATTAGTCCGTTGTACATTTACCTTAATGAGATCGCATTTACGTTGAATTGGTCTCGAATGAGCCCATCGACATACACTAAAGCATCGTTTGCTGACGTCAGAACACCAACCCAGTGAGTTTGTGATAGAACAGCTATTTCACCGGCAATCATATGAAATTTTATATCCTATTATCTAATTGATGGTAATCAGTCTGGTGAATGTTAGGTTTGTATTTCAGTCAAAAATTATCAAGTCGTTATAAAAAAGTGTACTCGTCATAGCTTTGCTGGTCTCATGAGAACTGCACAGCACATTAAAAAACTGTATTGCGTAAACGTAGTCGTGACATCTTTGTCTGACTGACGCCATGGATGGTCGCACATGGCGTTAAGTACAAATAAAGTGATCTGTGTCATCATATGTAGGGCAACTCGTCATTAGCAATCTCCGGAAACAATTAAAAGAGCTTATTGTAACATAGCTATTCGGCAAAATCACCTGTAAGACCACCTAAGGTGACCGATGAACAAACATGTCTACGTACGTCGTCATTAGGCTTTACAGCACAACATGCATGCGTTGATCGCAAACAATGGTCAACCAAAAACCCCCAGATATTAACTTTATAGAAAAGTAACCCAGAAGACGTGTCTAAATGTTGACCCCATTCCTACTATTCTGTAAGATTTGGATCAGTGACTGATGCAGGTTTGGAGCAATGTGGCTTAATCTAATGTTGACAAACTGATGCCGAGGTAGGTAGGTAGGTAGGTAGGTAGGTAGGTAGGTAGGTAGGGTGGTGAATTTAAGGGCGATGGTTTGGCCAGATATGACCTTTATGCTCCCGGCAATAAACTAATGATGAAAAGAGGATGCAATGATAAGAATGCTATATAAGATTATATTTATCCGTGTTCTTGATAAAATCCAAACTTGCTCTTTGTAATTCATCAAATCATCTCCAAGGATAGATCTGAGAAAGGAAACATATGATTCTGATATAATAATCTCCCTAAGGTATTCACGGTGATCATTAAGTTCCTCACATTCAACAAGATAATGAAGAACAGTTTCTAGACCATTATTAAAGCAATGAACACATGTAGGAGAAACATCTTTGTTTAAGATATGCCTGTATCCGTTTAAACCACAATGACCAAGTCTAAGACGTGCCATTATGACCTTATTGTCGATTTTGTCGGCGAATTTGGTAAGCTTTTCAACCTTGGGACATATGCTGTACATGTGCCTTGAAGTTCTGCCACCACCCAGTCATTCTGTCACTCTCCACTAATGCCTTATTTATGTCGGTATAAATGTGTTTAGACACTGTCGAAATATCATCAATATCGATTTGATTTAATTGCCAGATGCTTATATAAATTATGACCTGGAAAAACGCCATGGTTGAAAGTATCTGCTTCGTCAAGAACAACTCGCTCATCACAATAATAACACATCACTTGGTTGTCAGCACTAATAACTTCAGTACAAGCTGTTCAACACCTTCCTTGAATATCACATGATGGCCAGTACAAATGTAATACTCATTTTTATAACACATTACAAGATGGCAATAACCAACCTCTCCAATACCTATGTAATAAACATCTTTACAACGTATCACATGATGTCAATAACCAACATTTCCAATACCAATGTAATACACATCTTTCTAACACATCACAAGATGGCAATAACCAACATTTCCAATACCAATGTAATACACATCTTTATAACATATCACATGATGGCAATCACCAACATCTTCCATACCAATGTAATACACATCTTTATAACACATCACAAGATGGCAATCACCAACATCTTCCATACCAATGTAATACACATCTTTATAACACATCACCAGATGGCAATAACCAACATCTTCCATACCAATGTAATACACATCTGTATAACACATAATAGTGTTTCCCCTAGGTTGGAAAAAGGGCAGGGCAAATTGATTTAGAAAAGGGCACCACTCCTTACAAAAGGGCACTTAAATACAAATTCAATTGAAAGTATGTTTCAAACGAAAACGCAACTCCTTTTTGTTAAATGAAACTGAGTCTAAAATATATTTGATAAATCTTACGAATAAATTCAGAAAAACATCACATTTATTCTTTCCAATTTTAAATGAGGTACGGATATCAAACATGTGCATTTCACTCATTACATCAAGTGAGATCATTCGGATGTGTCTGCCGTAATCTCCCTATTGCTCCTGTGTATAGCTAACATGTGGTCAGCAGCTGTGTCCCAGTGACACAAAGGATGGATCATTAGTTTAATCATCCCCTTCTTTTGTTTCTTTTGCTTGTAGATCCTGATATCATAGCAAAATTGAGCTCTTCATACGTAGATTACATTGTACATGATAAATTCTGCAATAGGGCAACAGGAAGATTTGGACTAGCAACTGGGAAAAGGGCAGGGCGGGACAGAAAAAGGGCAGGGCGCATATTCAAAAGGGCAGGGCGTTGCGCCCTGCTAAAACTGACTAGGGGAAACACTACATAACAAGATGGCAATAACCAACATCTCCAATACCGATGTAATACACATCTTTATAACATATCACATGATGGCAATCACCAACATCTCCAATACCAATGTAATACACATCTAAACAACAAACGAGAGTTGACAGCAACTTGTGCTTTGTAGACGAGAGCAATGTCCTGAAGGAGCAGAATTACTGCAAAGAGCTTCTCTCGCCGTTAGGCCTTGATGGCTGCCATAACCTTTCCAGCAGATGGAACTTGCTTAAACTTTTTAGGGCTGGGGAATTGGCATACTTCAACTGTTTGGTTTTTGGTTTCAGAGTCAAAGTGTACCCACGTCTCATCCTGGGCCATTAATCATTTCAGGAAAATCCCTGTCCCAATGTATCGACAATGTCTTCATGGATTTCCTGTGCAGACAATCCTTTCCTGAACAAATACTTGATGACTGCATAAATATCAACATCATTCATTTTCCAGTTTCTTCACCCCTTCGCACTTTAGGATGTGGCATCTCGAAAACTAACCTTCATGACACATTCAATGATGGATTTGTTAAAAGTATAATCTGAATTTAATTGAAGATGAAATACATGTTCTACTCTACTGTAAAGCCTTTTTAGATGTAAGCAAAATATTTCTTGATATATATATATATTATATTTCTACACCGTTTTAAAATTTTATGTAATCAACAAATACATATGTTATCAACAATTTATGCCTATTTTTATATCAAGGAAAATAAGAAATTCTAATGTTTTTTTTTAAAGCAAATGTTATATTTACCTGCTTATGATTGTATTATGGGCCAGTGGCCTTTTACCGAATAAATTGTCTATCTGTCTGTCAATGATGATCATTAACACGATCGTAAATACACGCTTAAAAACTTCTTTAAAACACATCACGTGATTAACAGCACTACCATCTTTAGTGCAAGATACAGTTCATTACCCTTATGACATTCTCAGGGATCGTGAATGCCATTAAAATGAGCCTCGTAATAAGAGATCACATGTTGGTCAACACTTCCATCTTTAGGACAATCAACACATTTATGAAACATTCAAAGCTAGTCATACCACCTTCTAAGATGCCATCATAATCATTTAAGGGAAAACATTCCCTCATTAAGAAGAGCGTGTACACCTGTAGTCACTGATGAGGTGCATTTGCTCTCATTCGTGATCAGATCAATTATGTATGAAAGTTGATTATACAAGTTGCCATATTTCAACAGTGTTCACTAAGAGCAGCCTCTGAGATTGCAGGTTAAGCATCGGAACGCAAACCGACATCTACATTACCTGTCCGCTCTTTAAAATCGATTGATATATAGTGATAATTATAAAGAAGTACCAATGTTAGTATTGGTTGTTACGATTAATTCGATTGGTGAATTATCACGTCTTGCTCTCATGCCTATTATGGTGATATCCATGCAGAGACAGTCAAGGCACATGTCGAAGTCAAGAGTACAGTAAATGGACGTGTCCTCTTTGGTGAGGCACCATTTACCTTTAAACAGAAGCTTGGACCTTAAGTTACACATTCTCAACACATATTTTGAAAATAGATAATAAAATGTTCGGTTTTATACGGTACCGCAAACATCGCTCTTCATGCATCTTCAGTTGAAACTAGCCTGTTACAGCCTATAAAGTGGGTGATACTTGAAAATACATCACTAATAAATACGTTACCGTAATGTACGAAACAAATGCCTTTAGGAGGTGTTTTGACATGTGTTTTGGTCCCCAGATTTCAAAAACGGCATTGTATAAACTGATCGTTTACTGAGACGTGTCATGGTTTTCCGTCTCGCTCCTGATGAAATTGCAATCGTTTGAAATATATCATCACTAAACCAGAATTACTGAGTTGAGTATTTGATATGACTACCATCACATTAGATCAGTATATGCAAAAAACTTTGTCCCTATACGTATATGTGTAGGTGTCACTAATGTCTTCTTAACGCAATAGAAAGGGTATCGTGTTGCTGTTAACAATATCTTCACAATATGTACCCTTCTTTGAATAGATTTTAAAAAATTATACATACATAAACACCATCTATATATATAATGTAAAAATCTATCAAAAGAGATTACTTTATGCATCTGTAGTACTTCTATCTACACACTGAACCTAACATTTAGATAAAGTGCTTATGGATGATAAACGCGCGTTGAAAGGATGTGTTGCCTATATTATAGCTTGATTTCTATAAATCTAAAATATTATAACATGACATAATATTATGTATTATAGTAAGGTAATTATCCATTTAGTTGATACATACGTTTTACGCATTTTACTGCTAGCAGGATTGGTAAATTAGGACCGATATACAAAAGGCTAACAGGGGTCTTCCTGGAGTTTTTATAAGGAGGCATTAAGAGAAAGACATGGAGGCTGGTTGGTTGAGCTTATTCTAAATCAGTTGGTAAGCTGAACAAATGTATTTCATGTTTCTGATTGCCAACCAGCTACGATGTCTTAAGGCATTCTTAATAATAAACGGTCCTAACGTGCTTTTAGCCAAAACTTAGCTTCTTCTGGTATAGTCGACCAAGACAATCCAAACCTTGATTTTTGTGTGTTCAACAACAACATGTTTAACTTTATTCTTTTACAACAATGGACCTACAGCAAACAGTATTGCGTATTGGATGATGACGCTTAAAAAACTTCTTACGTATATATACCTTACAGTTTTCCCCAACAAAGTCCACCGTTCATAGCATTATACACAATAGAGGATTGATATCGCCACTGTCGTCGAAGCGGGTTAAAAATGTGATCGTCTAGTGAACTGTAAGTGAAAGTTACTTCTGGGCAAATGGTAATAAGAGCCTGCATGATACCTTTGCATATTGGATAATAATGCATGTATGTTAAATATTTCACTTTCTTTTTATATGATTTTCCTGATGTACAATAAAGGGTATGTTTCTTCTTCAACAGGAGAAACTGGGAGCCGAGGCGCAGATAAAGAATTGTAAGTATATATTACAAATGTCCTTTACCACATGTTTACCACCACGATAGTTCAATATGACTTACAGACAAAAGACCGAGATAAAATTCGAGAAAAGAACCAAATGTAGTATAAAATCAACAATCTGTATATTTATCTATCATTGGGTTCTAATGTACATGAATAATAATCATTATAACCATATAAACCACCAAAATTAAAAGTTCTAATGTAAATCCAAACGGAACCACAAACTCGGCAAGATCAGTGCATTTTCCGCTGTAATAATCTCATTCCTACGTTTAAGATTTGTCTCTCTATCACACAATTTGCCCCCTTTGCGAACAATCTGTATCCTAACGACCATCCTCTAGATTGGAGTAATATTGATCAAGTATAAATCATACAAAATGATTTGTCAGTTTCACTCATCAATAGTGATCTAACTTAGTGAGTTAACTTGCAGTCGACACACTGAAATCCATGAGAATACACAAACATATAGAAAGGAATTACAAATAATCAATAAATATATAATAAATAATTGATAGCCCCCTGGATTAAAAATGATATACGGTAAATAAAGAGTTGAAGCTTTAAGGACTTACATACGAGAGCTAAAATGTGTACATTGCAAGTGCCGAATGTACATGTACAAATGTGAAGGAAGAAAATGGAGGTGACACGATCTACTGCTAAGAGACAACAGTAAAGGTCCCTTTGAGTTATGAAAAGATCGGGTCCTCCTTCCACAAAGTATCCTCTCCTAAGATTAACCTCCTTTCACATTTTTGGCATGCAAACTTTTAATGACTTACAATCGTAATGGATTTGTGACGAGAGACCATACAATATCTTTCCATTAAGTCTCATGACCATTGGCAGACTAAGGCCCTAAAACAAATTCAGAGGCCTGAAAAGAGCAACATTTCGTAATATAAAACTTGTTTTTGTTTTTTAAACGGACAAATATGCTTACACGGCTTCTTCATTGGAATGGAAGGGGCAATCCGAAAGAAAACATATACAAGTAGTCCGAAGCATTCCGTAGGCTCACATTCAAGGAGTAATGGAATCACGCCTTTCTTATTTGCGGGCTTGACATGACTGATAGAATGTAACAATGACTTATCTGCACCTGGTCAGAGCAAGGCGTTGTGTTTCCAATTGGATTCCATAGTAGCTGGGCACATTATTCAAGTTGATACATTTTAAATCAATGATGTCGATGAAATGTAAATAACAATACAATAGCAAATAGTCAAAAACAAAGGAATGTCGGGAAACCACATAAGATTAATATATACATATACATGTAGTTGTGGCACGGTGCAGATACCAGTTGTTTTAAATGTTTGTATTCTCCTGAAGTAGTGGCATTAGTTAACACTGAATCAAGTTGTCTATTCTTTTCAATAATTTTTTAATTGTTTTAGTCTCACTTTATCATCATCGCTCATCTCAAGGTATTAATAAGTCATTTTGATACATCACTTTGTCCACGGAAATGACTTTAACTATTGCAAAGATAAAATACAATCCCCTATGTCACTTTTGATGATGGAGTATTACAGAGTTAATCGAGTCATGAGCAAGGGAATAAGTACACCTGACCTGATCATGTTCCCATTACTTTCAAAAGCATTTAGGAATAACAAGACAATCAAGTTTTCTGACACGCTTTTGATGTCCTCGAATACAGGTTGATGTTAAAACTAGCTAGAGTTTAATTGTTTATTTTCTATTCAGACTACATTTATCTAAATTAAACCATTTGCATCATTCATTTCGCTATTGTTGAAAAATAAATACCATTTAACTAACGAAAATAATAATATCAAAACAAATGGTGTTAACCGAAGTAATAATAATCCTATTAATACTTAGAGTTGATACCCATAGAACTGTCGAATCATATCGGGCAGGGATTGATGCAACGCTGGCTTCAAAAATGAGAAATTAATGAATGTTTTGGTTATCTTATAAAATTGTCTTTTAAAAAGATCGTATGCAAAAGACACAAACTATGTCATAGTATTAACCAATGTTCTCTTTTTTCACAAAACAGTTGTCAAAAATGTGTTAAAATAACAACTCAACGCAGAAATAGAAAACTCACAATTTTCTAATTTTTACCCCATGTTCCTGTTGAGAAATGCAAAATTTGTTCCTGGTCTAATGGTTTGTTCAGCAGCTGTACTGATTTATTCTCTGTCAAATCTGTAGCAGGATGTAATTTCTAAGATGTATCACCAGCCTCTGCTCTGAAGTGATTTGTCGGAAGATCAATCGGTCCTCCAGTATTTGATAATAATAATATTTGATGCATGCTGATTGCTAACCTTCTGACATTAGCCCAGGGGTTCCTTGACCTAAATGTGCTTACCATCATTCAGCAAACCTGTCTATAAGTGCCTTATTTTGTCAAGAGGATCACTTGGTGTCGCATAAGGGTTCTGGAACGGAGGGCATTGTCAACAACTTGTATAATAGCGTTGTTTCAAATATCTTTACTCCAATTGGATAATAGTTCATTTATCTCCGAAAGGAATGGACCACATGAAATGATCATAGCAATTCGGATAACATTATTTGTATTTTTTAACTTAACTGTGTTTTAGATGCTATTACTTTTTGCTCGCATGTATCAGCTGAGAAGGCCTCATTGGCTATAGTCTCATGAAAATACAGTGTCAATATTAGAATTATGTTAATGAATGTGATTTTTTAGATGTATGATATATCTTGTCATGTGCATGTTATTTTTGGATTCTTCATATGAAATTTGTTATTTACTAGAATCCAGCGATGGTGTTTCGGGAAGTACTTGTGCTGTTCCTTCTAGGGAATGCAGCATCAGGCCATTTCATGCGCAAACCCATCCTACCATGTGAGTTTCAAATACAAACTGAAATAACTAACATGAAATTAGCTTAAGAAATTAACTTAGTCATTGTAACAATACCATCGATAACATAACTGCTCTTGAATCATTATTGGCTATTTCACCTTGCAGTCTATCAGACTGTATCATTATGAATGGCTTACTGACCTTTTTGAAGGAAACTGTTGACAAGTTTTTCTTATTTTCATTTCAGTTCCGATGATTCACCCAATGTTACGTGGTCCATTACCATTTAGAGGCCCCTTCCCTGGTCCTTTTCGAGGGCCCATTGTTGGACCCTTTCGAGGACCAATGATTGGACCCTTGCGAGGACCGCTAGTTAGGCCTATGATATTCAATCCTTTTATGAAAGGCCCCTTGCCTGGCAAATTTCGTCCACCATTCTTACCTTTTTCCATGGCAAGCAGAGCTAATCTCCCGTTCAGTCAAGGGAGGAATAATCCCCAGGGGATTCTAAAAGGCCTCAGTGCAGTTACAAGACTCATAAACCGTTTACGAGGTCGAAGAGTGTCAGGAAATATCTTAGGGAAGCTCCCTACAGGCAAGTTGATTTAGAATCATATATTATGACATATTTCTATATATGTTTTATAACAAAAACATTTGACTGCTTGAAATGTATCTTAGTAGATCTATCATTCACGCCCTTCAAAAATCATTTTAAAAATTATTTCTGTTTGACTGTTCATTAGGACGACATAATTAGATTTTTATGTATAATTTTCAAGTATCATTTTCACTTATGTTTTGATTGTTTTTCTTTTCCAATATATTTGATTTACTTGATATTGGATAAATTTATTTGTGAGCATTCAAAAGTAGGTACTATGTCTTCATATTACCCTCAGTTTTCTTTTATAAATTATCTGTTAGCAGGAGCGACGTCAGGAATGGCAGCACGGTCTCCTGGAGCTTCAACAGTCAATGCATTTTCGGATATAAGGTCATCGAAGCATTCAGATCTGTCCGTCTTACCTGAAATTGGAGCCAACACCAAAGCTGCCCTTGTCAAAGCTATAAATGAGCCAACACCATTGTCAATAGCATCAACCGGTGACCTCACTTCATCACAGCGCATTCAGGATCTGATTCCCGTAACAACTGTTGGGGAGACTGGCTTCATAGAGGGTATGGCAGGCAATGATGTAGGTAGCATACCCCTTGAAGGTGGGCTACCACGTGGGATGATAACTCTGACACAACCATCAGAAGATCTTCTTGATGGTGTCTTTGATGCTTCAACGAAATCAGCTATGAAAAGAACGAGTTCAGGATTAGGGTCTTCAGGTGCAGGTCCAATAAGGGGGCTCAAAACAAGTGGAGGAAACAGGAGGAATGGCGCCGGGTCTGGCTATAATGGAGCGAATTATAACGAAGTTCACAGCAGCACTTACCAATCTAAGCCTGTTGCTAATTTTGCAAATTCAGCTAGTTCAAGAAATCAAGGTGCCTTTATCGACGGTGGTCAAGGATCATATAATGATGTGACAAATACAGGATCATCGGGTCAGGGAACAATGAATACAAGAAACAGCGCTGCGACTCCAAGTGGCACATATCAATTCAAACCTGTTTCTGATTATTCAAACTCAGCTGGTTCAAGTTATATAAAGGCTGCTGTCGATGCTGGTAAAGGATCATATGTTGATGGGGCAAAAGACCAGGGAACAAGTCAGGGAACAATGGATCATACACACAGCACTTCATCTGCAAGTGGCACATACCAAAACAAACCTGTTGCTGATTACACAAATGCAGCTGATTCAAGTTATAAAGGTTCTGCTGTCGATGGTGGTCAAGGATCATATACCGGGGTGTCAAATACAGGATCATCAGGTCAGGGGACAATGGATCAAACATACAGCGCTGCATCTTCAAGTGGCACATACCAATCTCAACCTGTTGCTGATTACACAAATTCAGCTGGTTCAAGTTATCAAGGTGCTGCTGTCGATGGTGGCCAAGGATCATATACCGGGGTGTCAAATACAGGATCATCAGGTCAGGGAACAATGGATCAAACATACAGCGCTTCATCTGCAAGTGGCACATACCAATCCAAACCTGTTGCTGATTACACAAATTCTGCTGGTTCAAATTATCAAGACGTTGCTGTCGATGGTGGCCAAGGATCATATACTGGGGTGTCAAGCACAGGAACACCGGGTCAGGGAACAATGGATCAAACATACAGCGCTTCATCTGCAAGTGGCACATACCAATCCAAACCTGTTTCTGATTACACAAATTCAGCTGGTTCAAGTTATCAAGGTGCTGCTGTCGATGGTGGTCAAGGATCATCATATACTAGGGTGTCAAGCACAGGATCACCGGGTCAGGGAACAATGGATCAAACATACAGTTCTTCATCATCAAGTGGCACATACCAATCTAAACCTGTTGCTGATTACACAAATTCAGCTGGTTCAACATATCAAGACGTTGCTGTCGATGGTGGCCAAGGATCATATACTGGGGTGTCAAGCACAGGAACACCGGGTCAGGGAACAATGGATCCAACATACAGCGCTACGTCGTCAAGTAGCACATACCAATCCAAACCTGTTGCTGATTTTTCAAATTCAGCTAGTTCAAACTATCAGGATTCTAAAGTCAGTGCCGGTCAAGGATCATATACTGGAATGTCAAATGCAGGATCATCAGGTCAGGGAACAATGGATCAAGCATATAGTGATGCATCTTCAAGTGGCACATACCAATTAACACCTGCTGCTGATTATACAAATTCAGCTGGTTCAAGTTATCAAAGTATTGCTGTCGATGGTAGTCAAGGATCCTATACTGGGGTAACAAATAAAGGATCAACGGGTCAGGGAACAATGGATCAAACATACAGTGCTGCATCTTCAAGTGGCACATACCACTCCAAACCTGTTTCTGATTACACAAATTCAGCTGGTTCAAGTTATCAAGATGTTGCTGTCGATGGTGGTCAAGGATCATATACTGGGGTGTCAAGCACAGGAACACCGGGTCAGGGAACACTGGATCCAACATATAGTTCTTCATCGTCAAGTGGCACATACCAATCCAAACCTGTTTCTGATTACACAAATTCAGCTGGTTCAAGTTATCAAGACGTTGCTGTCGCTGGTGGTCAAGGATCATATACTGGGGGGACAAATACGGATTTATCAGGTCAGGGAACAATGGATCAATCATACAGAGCTGCATCTTCAAGTGGCACATACGAATCTAAACCTGTTGCTGATTACACACATGCAGCTGGTTCAAATTATCAAGGTGCTGCTGTCGATGGTGGTCAAGGATCATATACCGGGGTGTCAAATACAGGATCATCAGGTCAGGGGACAATGGATCAAACATACAGCGCTGCATCTTCAAGTGGCACATACCAATCTCAACCTGTTGCTGATTACACAAATTCTGCTGGTTCAAATTATCAAAACGTTGCTGTCGATGGTGGTCAAGGATCATATACCGGGGTGTCAAATACAGGATCATCAGGTCAGGGAACGATGGATCAAACATACAGCGCTGCATCTTCAAGTGGCACATACCAATCTCAACCAGTTGCTGATTATACAAATTCAGCTGGCTCAAATTATCAAGGTGCTGCTGACCTTGGTGGTCAAGATTCATATGCTGGGGTAACATATACCGGATCATCGGTTCAGGGAACAATGGATCAAACATACAGAGCTGCATCTTCAAGTGGCACATACCAAAACAAACCTGTTGCTGATTACACAAATTCAGCTGGTTCAAGTTATCAAGACGTTGCTGTCGATGGTGGTCAAGGATCATATACTGGGGTGTCAAATACAGGATCATCAGGTCAGGGAACAATAGATCAAACATACAGTTCTTCATCGTCAAGTGGCACATATCAATCCAAACCTGTTGCTGATTACACAAATTCAGTCGGTGCAAGTTATCAAGATGCTGCTGTCGATGGTGGTCAAGGATCATATACTGGTGTCTCAAATACAGGATCACCGGGTCAGGGAACAATGGATCAAACATATAGTTCTTCATCGTCAAGTGGCACATACCACTCCAAACCTGTTGCTGATTACACAAATTCAGTCGGTGCAAGTTATCAAGGTGCTGCTGTCGATGGTGGTCAAGGATCATATACTGGTGTCTCAAATACAGGATCACCGGGTCAGGGAACAATGGATCAAACATATAGTTCTTCATCGTCAAGTGGCACATACCACTCCAAACCTGTTGCTGATTACACAAATGCAGCTGGTTCAAGTTATCAAGGTGCTGCTGTCGATGGTGGTCAAGGATCATATACCGGGGTGTCAAATACAGGATCATCAGGTCAGGGAACAATGGATCAAACATACAACGCTGCATCTCCAAGTGTCACATACCAATCCAAACCTATTACTGATTACACAAATGCAGCTGGGTCAAGTTATCAAGGTGCTACCGTCGATGGTGGTCAAACGTATACTTCTTCATCTTCAAGTGGCACATACAAATCCAAATCTGTTGCTGATTATGCAAATTCAATCTCTGCAAAGCCAAATTTAAGCTCACAAGAACAATATGGAGCAATTCCCGATACACCGACACCCGGATATGCTGATCCTTTCATTTCGTCAAACCAGATGGCTGATTTATATACCCAAACAGTAGAACCTTATGGTAGGTCAGAATTCTTGCCGTATGAGTACTTGTTACCAACAAATACTCAAGACAATCAATTGCAATCAAAAACTTACAATGCAAAAGGGTACCTTTCACAAAAGACACAAACCGCTCACAACGAAAAACCCTTGCAAACACCACTTGACAGTGTAAACGTTTTTGAACCGACAGTTACATCATGGTCTGCACAACAATCAGGATCCAACACTGTAGACTCCAATATGCCAACGATTATTGCTGATAACACAATTCCACCAGGAGGAGGAACCTTCAGGGGTAAAACCTCTCATTCAGTTACACATTCTAAACATAATAATTCAATGCAAAAAATTACAACACATGCAAATGACATTTCAAATGCTAATCCTGTTAATTCAGCAAATGGCCAAAATGATACTGGACCTACTAATGGTGAAACTGGTCAGTATGCTACTGGTGCTTCCAATGTGGCAAATGATCAATATGTTACTGCTTCTTCAAATGTTGCCATTGACCCATATACTACTTCTGCTACATATGATGCAAATAACCAGTATGCTACTACTGGTGTAAATGCTGCAACTGGTCAATATGCTAATGGTGCTTCCAATGTGGCAAATGATCAATCAGCTACTGGTTCTTTAAATTCTGCAAATGAACAATATGCTACTTCTGCTACAAATGCTGCAACAGATCAATATGCTAATAGTGCTTCCAATGTGGCAAATGATCGATATTTCACTGCTTCTTCAAATGCTGCAAATGACCCATATGCTACTTCTGCTACATATAATGCATATAACCAGTATGCTACTACTAGTACAAATGCTGCAACTGGTCAATATGCTACTAGTGCTTCCAATGTTGCAAATGATCAGTATGTTACTGGTACTTCAAATGTTGCCAATGACCAAAATGCTAATGGACCTACTAATGCTGAGACTGGTCAATTTACTAATGGTGCTTCTAATATGGCAAATGATCAATATGCTTCTAGTTCTTCAAATATTGCAAATGACCCATATGCTACTTCTGCTACATATAATGCAAATAACCAGTATGCTACTACTGCTACAAATGCTGCAACTGGTCAATATGCTACAAGTGCTTCCAATGTGGCAAATGATCAATATGTTACTGGTTCTTCAAATGTTGTCAATGACCCGTATGCTACTTCTGCTACATATGATGCAAATAACCAGTATGCTACTACTGGTGCAAATGCTGCAACTGGTCAATATGCTACTGTTCAATATGCTACTAGTGCTTCCAATGTGGCAAATGATCAATATGTTACTGGTTCTTCAAATTCTGCAAATGAACAATATGCTACTACTGCTACAAATGCTGCAACTGGTCAATATGCTACTGGTCAATATGCCACTAGTTCTTCCAAAGTGGCAAATGATCAATATGCTACTGGTTCTTCAAATGCTGCAAATGACCAATATGCTACTTCTGCTACGTATGATGCAAGTAACCAGTATGCTACTACTGGTGCAAATGCTGCAACTGGTCAATATGCTAATGGTGCTTCCAATGTGGCAAATGATCAATATGCTACTGGTTCTTCAAATGCTGCCAATGACCCATATGCTACTTCTGCTACATATGATGCAAATAACCAGTATGCTACAACTAGTACAAATGCTGCAACTGGTCAATATGCTACAAGTGCTTCCAATGTGGCAAATGGTCAATATGCTACTGGTTCTTCAAATTCTGCAAATGAACAATATGCTATCACTGCTACAAATGCTTTAACAGATCAGTATGCCACTAGTGCTTCCAATGTGGCAAATGATCAATATGCTACTGGTTCTTCAAATGCTGCAAATGACCCATATGCTACTTCTGCTACATATGTTGCAAATAACCAGTATGCTACTACTGGTACAATTGCCGCAACAGATCAGTATGCTACTAGTGCTTCCAATGTGGCAAATGGTCAATATGCTACTGGTTCTTCAAATTCTGCAAATGAACAATATGCTACTTCTGCTACAAATGCTTTAACAGATCAGTATGCCACTAGTGCTTCCAATGTGGCAAATGATCAATATGCTACTGGTTCTTCAAATGCTGCCAATGACCCATATGCTACTTCTGCTACATATGATGCAAATAACCAGTATGCTACAACTGGTACAAATGCTGCAACTGGTCAATATGCTACAAGTGCTTCCAATGTGGCAAATGATCAATATGCTACTGGTTCTTCAAATTCTGCAAATGAACAATATGCTACTTCTGCTACAAATGCTTTAACAGATCAGTATGCCACTAGTGCTTCCAATGTGGCAAATGATCAATATGCTACTGGTTCTTCAAATTCTGCAAATGAACAATATGCTATCACTGCTACAAATGCTTTAACAGATCAGTATGCCACTAGTGCTTCCAATGTGGCAAATGATCAATATGCTACTGGTTCTTTAAATGCTGCAAATGACCCATATGCTACTTCTGCTACATATGATGCAAATAACCAGTATGCTACTACTGGTACAAATGCTGCAACAGATCAGTATGCTACTAGTGCTTCCAATGTGGCAAATGATCAATATGCTACTGGTTCTTCAAATTCTGCAAATGAACAATATGCTACTTCTGCTACAAATGCTTTAACAGATCAGTATGCCACTAGTGCTTCCAATGTGGCAAATGATCAATATGCTACTGGTTCTTCAAATGCTGCCAATGACCCATATGCTACTTCTGCTACATATGATGCAAATAACCAGTATGCTACAACTGGTACAAATGCTGCAACTGGTCAATATGCTACAAGTGCTTCCAATGTGGCAAATGATCAATATGCTACTGGTTCTTCAAATTCTGCAAATGAACAATATGCTACTTCTGCTACAAATGCTGCAACAGATCAGTATGCCACTAGTGCTTCCAATGTGGCAAATGATCAATATGCTACTGGTTCTTCAAATTCTGCAAATGAACAATATGCTATCACTGCTACAAATGCTGCAACAGATCAGTATGCCACTAGTGCTTCCAATGTGGCAAATGATCAATATGCTACTGGTTCTTTAAATGCTGCAAATGACCCATATGCTACTTCTGCTACATATGATGCAAATAACCAGTATGCTACTACTGGTACAAATGCTGCAACAGATCAGTATGCTACTAGTGCTTCCAATGTGGCAAATGATCAATATGCTACTGGTTCTTCAAATTCTGCAAATGAACAATATGCTATCACTGCTACAAATGCTTTAACAGATCAGTATGCCACTAGTGCTTCCAATGTGGCAAATGATCAATATGCTACTGGTTCTTCAAATGCTGCCAATGACCCATATGCTACTTCTGCTACATATGATGCAAATAACCAGTATGCTACAACTGGTACAAATGCTGCAACTGGTCAATATGCTACAAGTGCTTTCAATGTGGCAAATGGTCAATATGCTACTGGTTCTTCAAATTCTGCAAATGAACAATATGCTATCACTGCTACAAATGCTTTAACAGATCAGTATGCCACTAGTGCTTCCAATGTGTCAAATGATCAATATGCTACTGGTTCTTCAAATGCTGCAAATGACCCATATGCTACTTCTGCTACATATGATGCAAATAACCAGTATGCTACAACTGGTACAAATGCTGCAACTGGTCAATATGCTAATGGTGCTTCCAATGTGGCAAATGATCAATATGCTACTGGTTCTTCAAATTTTGTAAATGAACAATATCCTACTTTTGCTACAAATGCTGTAACAGATCAGTATGCCACTAGTGCTTCCAATGTGGCAAATGATCAATATGCTACTGGTTCTTCAAATTCTGCAAATGAACAATATGCTACTTCTGCTACAAATGCTTTAACAGATCAGTATGCCACTAGTGCTTCCAATGTGGCAAATGATCAATATGCTACTGGTTCTTCAAATGCTGCAAATGACCCATATGCTACTTCTGCTACATATGATGCAAATAACCAGTATGCTACAACTGGTACAAATGCTGCAACAGATCAGTATGCCACTAGTGGTTCCAATGTGGCAAATGATCGATATGCTACTGGTTCTTCAAATTTTGCAAATGAACAATATGCTACTTCTGCTACAAATGCTTTAACAGATCAATATGCCACTAGTGCTTCCAATGTGGCAAATGATCAATATGCTACTGGTTCTTCAAATGCTGCCAATGACCCATATGCTACTTCTGCTACATATGATGCAAATAACCAGTATGCTACAACTGGTACAAATGCTGCAACAGATCAGTATGCTACTAGTGCTTCCAATGTGGCAAATGATCGATATGCTACTGGTTCTTTAAATGCTGCCAATGACCCATATGCTACTTCTGCTACATATGATGCAAATAACCAGTATGCTACTACTGCTACAAATGCTGCAACAGATCAGTATGCTACTAGTGCTTCCAATGTGGCAAATGATCAACATGTTACTGGTTTTTCAAATTCTGCAAATGAACAATATGCTACTACTGCTACAAATGCTGCAACAGATCAATATGCTACTAGTGCTTCCAATGTGGCAAATGATCAATATGGTACTGGTTCTTCAAATGCTGCAAATGACCCATATGCTACTTCTGCTACATATGATGCAAATAACCAGTATGCTACTACTGCTACAAATGCTGCAACTGGTCAATATGCTACTAGTGCTTCCAATGTGGCAAATGATCAACATGTTACTGGTTTTTCAAATTCTGCAAATGAACAATATGCTACTACTGCTACAAATGCTGCAACAGATCAATATGCTACTAGTGCTTCCAATGTGGCAAATGATCAATATGCTACTGGTTCTTCAAATGCTGCCAATGACCCATATGCTACTTCTGCTACATATGATGCAAACAACCAGGATGCTACTACTGCTACAAATGCTGCAACAGATCAGTATGCTACTAGTGCTTCCAATGTGGCAAATGATCAATATGCTACTGGTTCTTCAAATGCTGCCAATGACCCATATGCTACTTCTGCTACATATGATGCAAATAACCAGTATGCTACTACTAGTACAAATGCTGCAACAGATCAGTATGCTACTAGTGCTTCCAATGTGGCAAATGATCGATATGTTACTGGTTCTTCAAATGCTGCCAATGACCCATATGCTACTTCTGCTACATATGATGCAAATAACCAGTATGCTACTACTGCTACAAATGCTGCAACTGGTCAATATGCTACTAGTGCTTCCAATGTGGCAAATGATCAATATGTTACTGGTTCTTCAAATGCGGTCAATGGCCCATATGCTATCACTGCTACAAATGCTGCAACTGGCCAATATCCCACTGGAGTTCAAACAAGCCAGCAATCATTATTTCAAACAGAAAGTTTGCTTTATCACCATGCCTTACCTGATACAAATTATGTTACTTATGAAAACACAAACACTAAGCAAGCACCTATTATCAGCTCACTGGGGAAACAGGTACAAACACAGCCAACTGCAAAAAGTGCACGAACATTCCACTTCACGTCGACACCAACTAATTGTAAAACTAAGCAATGTATAAATGTATCAGTTAGTCAATCAAAGCTACAATCGTACCTTAGTAACAAACTTGCACCAACTGCAATTGGAGAGAAACGGATTGACGCTCATGTATCTTCTCCTGGGTCGTCTGCTGGAAGAGACACGTCGTCTACACAACAAACCTATTTTGCATCCGTTGGAGGCATACTTAAGTCACTCAGTAAAACTGTATATGATATGCAAATGTACATTGCCAACAAAGGGACGACCAGTAGTTCTTCTCTCCAGCCTGACAATAGGAAACAAGTTGAGAAAGAATTAGTCTTAATCGACCTCTACTTGAAATCGATTCTGGATAGAGCTTATACACTGCAGATGTCAAACAACTACGACACATACTCCCAAAGCAGGGAAACAACAGAGCTACTAGGAAACATGGAGTCGCTGTTTAATAGTATTCCTTCACTCCAAACAACCAGTCTCGATACTCTGCAGTATTTTAGACTCCTCTTAGAAAAACAAATGCGTAATTTGGGTTTGTTAGGAAATGGTATTTCGGGTTCAAATGGCATAAGTCAAAACGGAACTCTGACAGCAGGTTGGTTTCAAAGTTTCATCTTAGAATTGTATCTATTCTTAATTCTATTTCCTTTTTTTTCTAAAAGCATATTTGATATTTTTTGTAATTTATCGGACGTCAGGCGTTTTTTTTACATAAATCTCCTTCAAATTAGGCTTTAGCCTGTTTAATGAGGAAGTAAGTACATATCTCATGTGAAATTGCTGGTATGGAAATCCATGATACCATGTTTATTTACTGTGAATTACAAAATCTTTTCCAGGAAACCTTAATGAACTCATGACATTTGTTGATTACAAAGGGGGAAACCTACAACAGCTTTTGGCTCAAGCTGGATTTAATAATCTCGGTAGGTAAAATCACCATTCGCTAACACAATGATCCATCGTCAGATTAAATGGGTTGAACGAGTCAAAATGTACAACTAATCAACAATCATTCTATTTGTAACAATGAATACACATCTTGATGAATCATAGATAGATAGATCTATAAACACATTCAAAATCAAATATTTGTTCGCGATAAGAAAATTAAGTTCTCAAAATCATGAAATTATACTGTACAACTAATTTCAAAATGGGACACTGTTAGAGAAACGAAAATTTGTAAAGCACGTTTTATTTGAAATGTACGGTTTCACAATTTCTGTGTGTCATGAATGTATTATAGTTAGAGCAAAGTACTTATGTTCATGTTTACATTCTCTATCAGACTTGACAACTCAAGCGCAGGTTCTGGAAGCCCTAAACAGCCCTGTCCCGACAGGTTCCCTCACTCCGATTGACCATTCATTTAGTGCTAAACAACCCTCTGGCTATACAGCTGATGCCTATAGTGAGGTCTATAGTAGCCCCATTCCAATTGTTGACAAGACAAATGTTGTTGCTAAAAACAACATGGCCACGGATTTTCAATCATCTGGTGCTCAACAAGATCCACGACTAGACAGTCAGTCACCTTCATCAACGAGTCTTGTCAACACCCAAATGGCCGCACAAAGAACAGGCACTAATACTTATGTCGATCAAGGTATTAACTATTCACAAATGAGTATGAACACTGGTCAAACTCGATCCGAAGGCACTTCCTCACAGCAAGGTCAAATTGCTGGTTCTTCAACAAATATGGGGAACCCAGATTCATACATAAAGATGACAAGCCATATGAGTAGTGGCGGTACTGCATTAGCAAACACACAAATGTTATCAACTCGACAAGGGGGCCCACCCATGGAAACAACAGCCATGCATAAGAAGACTTTACCAGTGCATGAGTTCTACATGCCTATGAATGGTTTATTAGACGCTGACAATCCCAATATGCTCGCATCAAATGAAGTCGTTCTCGGAGGTCCTGATGGTCCAGTACTTTTCCAATCTCCTTCTGTATGAGGTGAGACACAACAGAACGGCTACAAAGCTGAAAACTTAATGAATATTGGTATTTCAGCAAGATTACTCGTTTTTTTATGTGGAAAATATTTTCTAAACATTGGTGTTATTATATGATTTTAAATGTTCACGTATTTGTCATAAACATATTTGTAAAATCTATAGAAATAATAATATGTTGAAATGATAAAAAATATTGTAACTTTTGATAATGGGTTTCTCGGAAAGTTATCAATATCATATACAGCTGCATATTAAAAGTTTGTTCACTTACTACTGTATTATAGTGCAAATATCATGTAATTTGGGTTTGGTTCATTAAAGCAACTTCAGTAGAACTGACACAGGATCTCCAATTGTCAATGTGTAAAGTAGCCATTTATTAATTTATTGTGGGACTGCATCGTCTCTCGAGCAAAAATTCGAATTTAAGCATGATTAAAAGGACAGAAGGGGTCTCCTTTTCGAAATTACGATTTCCCAAAATTTCTATTAGAATGTTCCATTTTGACTCTACGAGAAAAAAAATCAGCAAACTCCTTTTGACTGAATGCAAACGAACTTGTTGATATGACTTGTTATTAAAAGTGTTAATCACCTATTAAGGAGTTTGTAGAGAAAATACAAATTACCGTTTTCGAAACTTTAACCCCTTGTCACTTCAGTGACCTACCAAAAACTATTACGGTTAACTGTTGGGAATGGCATACAGATGCGTAAAAGTGCAATTGGTCATCATCAGTGATATTGATAAATTTCACTGTTGTAAATGTATAGTTAGTTATAGGCCTAATTAATATCAAATCCTCAATAGGTATTAGAACCCAGCTCCAATACCCATATCAAAGAAGAAAGAGAATTACCTGAATAAAAACTTGATGAGTTTCTTCAACAATCAGTTCAATATCTAATTCATACTTACATGAAGAAATAGATTCAAATTAAATCAACAAATGTTTCACATTACTTTTACGTTGTTTCACTACTTTACTTCTTGTCACATCTAATCGTATTGTGATAGATTGTATCTTCATCACTATGTCATCATATCATATCTTCACGTTTAAGCATAATCTTTATTCTGTCTTCTTAATGTAAGTATGATTTATGATAAAAATACGATAAAAGCGATACGAAACGCTATGACATTGTGTTACAATATCATATGGAAGTGTATGAGTAGTGTGCTCTATCACACTAAGAATGATGTGGTATGATTGTTGCAGGAAGTCTGATGAACCCCAAGCCTCCTGGTACCCCAAGGGAGAACCACATCTTCATTTTCTATCATCCACATAAACATTCTATGATAAATCGCTTTACACTTTTGTCACGGATTCCGCTCTGATGATTAAACCTTTGATGATATGTTCTCTTTCGTGTTGTGTCATTGATCTGTTTATTCTGATGAATCATTTGATACTTATTCTGTCTTGCAGAAAAACATTGAATAAAAACAGTTGACAGGTAATAAATAATAATAATAATAATGGATCATATTTGTATAGCGCAAGTCTCCCTTGGGACTCATCAGTCAATAATGCATTACCACATGATTTAAGGAAACGCTCCGTTATTTCATAGGGATGTTTTGGCACTGCCACTAGTATGCGATACGAAAAGTGTATTTATTTCGAAAAAAACATTCATAAAATCAAATCAGTATGAATAAATGCATTTTTTTCAAAACGGTTTACAATATATGTTTGGAACTTTTGATATTTTACTGTCAAATATACTTTATAAAAAGTAGGAGATATTGAAATGCAAATACCTATGCAGACTGTGGTATTATATATAGTCATGGACTTGACATGCTTTGAGAGTATGTTCACAGATGAATAACTTATGAAAGTTTTGCTTCCATTTCATGTTTAAATACAAATAGTGTAACATACATCAGCTGAAATATAAAATGTAATTCTCAAATGGTCAAAATAAGATGTATCAATCAATGGATATTAGGCTTGGCATAAATTAACATAAGTAACAGAGATATAGTTTTTAAACATCTTACAAAGACGCTTTCACAGTTATAGCAGCATAGAGTTCCTTCACCACACAATATACTGCGCAAAATAAATTACAGAAAATATCATTTTTTATCATATATTTGTTGGACAATAAGGAGATATGTCAATATTGATAATTAAACAATGTGTCTATTTACCTAATTATTTTGTCCAGTATATTTGCTACAATGCATAACAACTAATTAGAGAAATGACACATTTGTGTAGTTTCTTAGTAAAGTTCATGAAACATTTTCATCGCCTTTTAAACTTTCCCGAGTGGAGATCCTATACTCATGGGTAAAAAAGCAGATTGAATTATGTATCAATTATTGTTCTACCAACACGCGCTTGTTTCAATATGTTGGGTCAGTACACTGGTCACATGTATACTCATTATATATTCAGCTACATCCCTAAAGTTTGTTCCCTCACTCTGGTATCGTAGTGCAAATATTATGTTTTTATGGTTTCGGTTGGACGTCAATAAAATAATTTCAGTAGAACTGACAAAGGATCACCCATTGTCACTGTGTAAAATAGATATTCTTAAACCTATTTTGGCATCGTCTTATTTCACTTGTAAAGGTTCGAATTTTGGCATGAGTAAATGGACAGAAGGGGTCATATTTTCGATTTTTTAAATTTCGATTCGAGTATTCCATATCGACTCTCTGAGAAAAATTCATCTTATTCTCATTGACTTTAAAAATTTATTCTTCACTTTTAAAGGAATTTGTAGATTAAAATAAAAATTAATGCTTTCGAAATTTTGACCCTTGGTTACTTCAATGACCTGCCAAAACTTTTACGATTAACCGTGCGGTATGATATGTAATAGGAGTAAAGTGGATTGGATCGTCAGCGTTTGTGGTTTTATCCATTTTCAGTAATCCTTACATGATCTTTGTTTAGAGCAAAATGCTATGATAGAATCAACAACAACAAAAAAGAATCAACAAACGAAATTTTGGTTAACCCCTTCTTCACTCTGTTTTAACACAAGCCGCAATGTGCTTAGTAAGGGAAGCAAAGCAACTCCCCTCCTGTGTGTTGAAAAGATTAGTCTGTGCATGGGAACGTGTAAAATGCGAATTAGAATTCGCCATCGAAATGGGTAAGAAAAAATTATTAAAATTGAAAATGAATGTTTGCATACCAAAATCTTTAGCTTCTATTTATTATTTGTAATTGTGAAGATGAACAATTTTTAAAACAAATAATCAAGTGTTCTTGATCAAATAACTTGCATAATGAAGTTGACGACATCTGATAGCTGTGACAAGTTCGGGTACAAAAGGATAACGCGAGAATGCTTTTCAAGACAAATAAACTTCAAAGGTAAAGAAGATGTTAAATTTAAAAAATAAAAGATGTTGAATGTCCCAGGCTTTGTATTGTATTCCTACACCTGTAGAGACTATTCTTGCATCTAAATTAAATAAACAAATATATGTTGCATGATGACCAAATTAGCCTTAAATAAGTTTTAAGTTCTCTTTTTTTATAAATTGACCTAAGAAAATAACATCTGTTATTATATCTGTGAAGCAATTCCCGAGTAAACATTGGTTCATGTTATATGTATCTTCAGATGGTCCAACATTTCATTACTCGACCCGATTATCCGTAGTCGTTAAGGAAATAACTAAGTATCAACATTAAACATTGGCGGTCAGATTTGAGTGAACACCTTTGATAATCTGAGGGATTCGCATAGTTAAACAGATTAAAACAGGTTAAAAACAGTCTTGTAATTGGAAATATGTATTTTCCTTTTAGTGAGATCCTTTTATTAATCTGACAGAACGTGCTACTGTCCCTTAAGCTCCTGTTATGTATGTATGCATGTAACATGGTGTAATCTTCATGGCTGGTGATTGCGCCTCCTCAAGGTATCCTCCATCTTTACTTACAAACAGTAACAAAACGCCCACCTAAGACACGAATTGTGGTCTGAAAACTTCCAATACCATGAACTTGGTTCTTTCAGGATAAATCTTTTAACTCAAATTCACATTAAACGAAACATTTTTTCAAAAATTCAGGACTTACATTCACGTGTAAGTATACAACATCTTTTTCGAAACACTTTTTAAATTCATGAATATCTGATCTATTTTACTCACAGCAAACCAGTTGATAATTGTATATTATAAGAATCAATATAACTCAATCATACCTGCGCTCAAAATATGCAAAATAATGTTTTTAAGTTTTAATTTGTTGATTATCATATCTGACATTTTTGTACTTAGAAGTTTAATTTTTTTACAAAATATTTCATATAAAATTTGAATTTCAAGCCCATGGAACTTAATAAAGAAGAAGTATTGATGAAATCAGAGGCTGGATTATATAAACACGTGTGAACAGTGAGGTTAAGTACATTATGCATGTTTCAATCAAGTATACATACCATGCAAAGCTTAACATGGAATACATATAACGTTCACAATTTGGTTCTTTCAGGATAAATCTTTTAACTCAAATTCACACTAAACGAAACATCTTTAAAAAAAATCCTGGACTTACATTCACGTGTAAGTATACAACATCTTTATCTAAACACTTTTTAAATTTATGAATATCTGATCTATTTTACGCACAGCGAACTATTTGATAATTGTATATTATCGGAATCAATATAACTCAGTCATACCTGCGTACTTAGAAGTTTAAATTTTCACAAAATATTTCATATAAAATTTGAATTTCAAGCCCATGGAACTTAATACAGAAGCATTGATGAAATCAGAGGCTGGATTATATAAACACGTGTGGTCAGTGAGGTTAAGTACATCATGCATGTTTCAATCATGTATACCAAGTTATCGTTTCCACCTCCTAATAAAACTATTTTAACCTGTGATTTTTCTTGGCTTAAAAATGTTCAGTTTTGTTGGTCATCCTTAGACCTTTAATGTAATCCCACAGAAAAAAATACCTTGTTGTTTCGTACCAAAAATACCGATGGATCTGTTTGCCAAAAGTATGGTACATTACTGATTAAGTTATTGACTGGGTGAAAAAACTCCAAATATGGTACGTGTGACATTTTGGAAGTGAGATTTAAATTGAAGATGAAAAGGTTCCAAATTATCCAAAAATGGTTATACGCCACTCCTGATAACTTAACCTTTTCCTCGATGGAATGGAACTGATATTCGGCAAAAGCAATGAAATAGTCAAAATATATCACAAACCTTTTTTTTCAAACTGTAAACATACTCATTGTCAGAAAGGGTGTTGTGTCGAGGTATATCTTAAACCTCTTATAATGGTTTGTGAACTAGCGGTTAGAAAGACGATGTATCCAGGTATATCTTATTTTTTAAACGAGTATGCTCATTGTCAGAGTGGACATTACGCCAGTTATTTCACAAACATTTGCAAACGATACTCCGTGCCATTTAGACTAATTACGATATACAGAGTATTTTAAAAGATATGATAAAAGATATAACTTATTGAAAAGTAAATCTCGTTTAAAAATAATCATGGGGATGATGTTGATTTGAATTGAAACACCCTCTCTTGAGACATATTCTTGTATACTTCTTACGTACTCATTTACTTATGAAAAATATTACATAAATCAACTATTTTACAATATTAATATCCTTAGAAGAATAAAACAATCACTTTCCCTTCATAGAAGTAAAACTTAGATTAAACATTGGAAATATAACTAAAAGGAAAGGCACTCTACGACAAATGAAGATGCATATGAACAAACAAACCAACCACGATTTCTTATTACAGAAGGAAGATATTTAAGTAATTTTGCATTAATAGATTTAATGGTCTTCAGTTATATATCAAATCACCAGGCCAAAGCAATCAGTCAATGGAATAGAATTTCTAATGTTCATTAAGATTAATTTTAGCTTTGTTTCTACTGTAAGTGTCACCTTTACCTCGTATGATTGATACTGACTGATAAGGAAATGACAGTAAATGTATCACTACTAAATGTCCATTGTTATTTACACACCCATCGTGTTGACGTTCTTAACTGAGACAGGGGAACATTGAATTTGTCTAATAAATCATTGAGGTATGAAATATCGATCAAGAGGAATGTGTTTAAAGTATAAAAGCTGTCTGGTTGTTAATACAAATGGCTTATACTCGACATGTTTGTTATTTTGACGTTTGTTAATGAAAGTACATTCCAAAACGCATTTGCTCTTCTATTGTCGATAACTCAAACACAACATATACAAGAAAGCGTTCCTTATAAGCTACAATATTTCAT
The DNA here is from genome assembly GCA_921293015.1 of Phorcus lineatus. Lineage (NCBI taxonomy): Eukaryota > Metazoa > Mollusca > Gastropoda > Trochida > Trochidae > Phorcus > Phorcus lineatus. Next base: position 16,955,405 of record OV121089.1, read on the forward strand.
CGCCAAAATGCAACGTGGCGAGTATTGCCTTGGGGAGGAAGTTGTCGGGCACTCTCTCTACTGCTTGAAAGATCGCCAAGTACATTTTCAGCATGATTCTGCTCTTTTTGTAATGTTTCACTTGTTTTAAACAAAGTTAAATGTAATCGAAAAAGTAAAAAAATATTTGAAAACAAGCCTAATTTGTTTCTGTTAATGTCACTCTTCAATACATGATACGATTATAGAAAATATATACCATGAGTCAAATACAATGATACATACATCGATCAAACAATAGTTGCATTATATTAAAAATGTACGTTTCACAGTAAATACATTTTGTGCTCAATTTATTAAAAAATACGAAATAGATAATTCACGTGTTGTAAAAATAAACGTTTTAATAAAGCTATATATTGTTGTACAGATAGGCGTATATTCATATTTGTTTGTTTAGATTAATGAATATAACAAAACAGCACATAACGTAATGAAACCTCTTTAACAAATTAATATCGGCCGTGGCAAACATGACCATATTCAAACACGGTATTTACGCGTTCATCTTGTGATGAATTTAATTTGTAAATGTGCCTAGAGAGGTTGACGTTTATTTACGTTTGGCGAGAAGTCATTCCAGATTTCTATGATTTCAGCCAAAAATTATTTTGCATAATCAGTATATGTATATCTGGCAGTAAGGATATTCTACGTTATTCCTTTGGTTGTTGTTTCAAATACATATCTTGCAAAAGATGTTCATGAACCATGTCATAGAAAAGTGAGATTTTGCAATTTTATCTTTTTTGTGTTTACGGGCTGTTTACTTCTACTATACAGCTGGGCCTGGTTTGTACCTCAGACGGCACCACATATCGTGCGTAAGGCGTCATGCGGAAAGGTTCTAATCACAATGAATGTTTGAATTCGTTGGTGCAATTGTTCCTGAGGTGGAAGCAAAAGAAGCAAGGTGAACACTTCATATATTTAAAACAACAAAGACAATTAATCACGACCCTTAATTATCTTTTTTGCCATTTCATCGATATGTCAATGCTATAGCATGTGTTTGTAGAAAGGTTAAATGAGATTGCACTTCGTTACTAGTTATATATTGATTTTTACATATAAGAAGTTTTAGGGAAAGTACAGTTTTGAGAGTTAAATCGTTTCAGTCTTTTCTGATCTTGATTAATTTGATTTGCCAAGTTTCAAACTAGTTTGACATTCTATTTGAATCTGCTTTTTAAGATTATACTCTCGTGTTTGGATCGTCAATAATGACTTAAAGGGAAGTGTTGTAGGAAAATAGACGAACATTTCTTTCAAGTCCGTAAATAACATCGTTGATGAAAACAAAGAAGAGAAGCGCTACGAGTACTTATCCTAGCTTGAGATACCCTGGCAGTAACAGACTTGAGATGACAATCGCTGAGATAAGATAAAGTGAACGGGGAATGTTATGAGGTTAATGGAGCGAAATCGAATGGGATCAGATTAATAGACTAGATGAATAGTTGAGACTAGGTATACTTGACACGATGTTTTATTTTTATGATTTATTGCCAAGTAAGATGAGATCAGGGCAAGTTCCATAGTAATGCAAAAGTCGACCACGGGATTTGATTCTTTGCATCGATGTGGTTTAGAATAAAAAAAATAAGCTATTCACGTGAATTTCAAATCAGAACATTTCTGGTCGTGTTCTTGTTGGACTTGATTCAAAGGTGATACACCAGACAGTGACAAAAGGTAAATATACCCACTTGCTTTGCAGTGTTGCCCAAATTTCTCCCCGAAACCATCACGCTGTCTTTCCCTTCCTAAATTTAACATCTTGCAATTCGCTCTCCACGTCGCATGCAGGCAAACAATCAGCTCTGTTCGTTTGAAACTTGTTTTAATTGGAAGAAGTGAACTCTCTAAAGATTTCATAGCTGCAACTAACAAACATACCCAACAAATAAGTACACTCCAATTTCAACAAACATTTCTTCTTCTTTAGCGGTATTCATAAAATATAGCAGGTGCACTTTTTTGTAGAAAATGGCGCAAAACTCTTAGGACTAGGAGAAAATAATTTAGAGGATAAGTTACAAGAAATTCGTTAGATAAAAAATGAAAGTGGAATTTTATTTGAGATTCGAACCCTCAACCTCAATCTAGAAATCATCTCTGGAACTTGTCAGGTATTCTGCTATTTTATGATTTGAAATCAAAATAGTTGTTTGAAAACAAATCCATACGGGTGTTCAAGAGGCTGTATTACGTTTTTCAGGTAAAAAATGATCCAACGAAAACAAAATTTAATGTTACCAATTGCAATGCAATATTTTTTAATCAAAGGAAGCAATTTTGAACGAACTTAACATTTTGATAATCTATGAATCCATATCCTTTCCTTATCATTTTCTATTTCTAGAAGGTGCTCACAATAACATGACCACAGTAGTTGGTTTCTTAATATATATATATATATATATATATCAATTAGTCAAAGCTTTAAAAAGTTCCCAGTTCCGATATCTATATCATTATTAAACTTGTATATGGTGCATTCAAATCATTTATGAAACCCGGTATGGAAGGAATCCCCAAAGATTCATAAACATAATCATTATTTATGATTAGCCGTCTGTATGATTAATTCTCTGATGATGATACAATTTTATTGAACTCAGAACACGTCGAGATCAAATAATTGACTTCACACACACTCAGTCGGGACGATGAATCGCTAAGACACCTAAAGACCTTCACCCTCATAACAGTCAAAAAAGATGCATTATTACATGAACAACACACCAGAACATGCCAACCAAGTGACAAATCAAATCGAAACAATTTATTCATTTTTGGACATTGAAAATTGACATTAATAACATCTATAACAATAACATTAATGAATATATTTACACTTGAGAAAAAAACCACCAATCATCTTGGCATATCGTGAAATGATTGTGGCTTTGTGAGAAGAAGGAATTATTTTATTCCTCAAGGCAGATTTCCATGTATAAAAGACGCATTTCGAAAAGACTTCCTTACCACTTGTTTGTTCACCCATCCGAAGGTCAGGGTAAGTACCTACTTTCTTTATTGTTCACCTGTTAAGATTCTTTCATATTAAGAATTGAGAATTATGTCATAAAGTTGATCAAAAAGACATATTTTGCATAGATGAGCATCCCAACACTCTTCTGGACTCGAACTCACACTGATCTGTATGGCACTAGACCTTCCAAGTGTTTGCTGTCACTTGGTGCCTGGTGCTCATTGAACCCATTCAAAGAATAACAAATCAGTGAAGATATACGATACATGTAGACAATTTCCAATCATTTAATCTGTTAATTTCGCTTTAAAATGGACAGGGATGCTTCATTTTGATTATTGTTCTTCTCTGTTTTATTGAAATACAAAAATTAAAAACGAACTTAAAAGAACTACTACCAATTTTATCCAAATTGTGTAGATTAGTATATGATAACCTACAATATTGATAAGTATAGATGATCAAATGATAACAAAAACATTTAGCTCCACACATTTATAAGTATATATATATATATATATATATATATATATATATGAAAAGTTGAATTGGTTCAAACGCAAGGTCACATATAGATTAAATATAACATACTTCACATATATATATATATATATATATATATATATATATATTTTTATGTATATTTATTTTAAAAAAATGATGTTACATGAATCAGTGGCTATATGCCTTTCACTTTCAGGACAGCATTGAAGATGAAGGTGTCGATTGTGACCGTCTTGGTTTTATTGCCATGCCTCTCTTTGTCAATGATTATGCCAGGTGAGTAAGATATAGTTGCAACAGCTACTCATTTCCATATTGCTGTAAAATTTGAGTCAACAACATCATGCAAATTTTACAAAGTTAAGTAGCATCTTTCAAAAGTAGATTGTCATAAATAACGCAAATACATTTTTAAAATGTTCAAAGCTAGATTCTCTCTCCTGAATAATCTTGTGTTTTTTCCTTTCCAAATATACTGCATCGAAATAGTATGCGATCTTTTATCAATTCAACATGTATTGATATGTGTTCAAGCACGAGGGGGGAGAAGAATGGGTGGTCTCTTCAGCGTAGCGGATGGTGAGTATAACGAAATTCAATGGTGAAGACCTATTAATTGCGTGAGACAGATATATATAACATCAAACATGTTTGCGAAACAACTCATTTGTAGATTTACCTTCTCAAGTATTAATCTTGTACCCAAGTGGAAAGATCCAAGTAGCTTGTTTTCTGACACCCACTTGAATTGTTATAGAAACACTCTGTTTAACAATCATGTAAATTCAATTGCAATTGTAAATGAGACCAATCTATTCTTTACATAAAGATAAAATATTGTTTTGCTAAAGAAATCAAAACGTTCGTTCCAGTCGACTACAACAGCTATGTCAGAGGCCCCGGCGGTATAATGTACCAGGGTGAGTTGGAGAGATATCCGTTTGTAAATGACTTTTATTTGACGAGTCAGAATGTTGCTAATAGTCACAGTGTGCTAAAATAGATGTAATGAATTTGGTTAAGGATATACATGTAGATGATTTTTGTTCCTATCGACTAATATAATGTTTTATTTATTTATTATCCTTTGTGGTATTCCAGTTGACACTCCAGATCCAGTGGATTATTCTGATCAACTCATTCTTGGTGAGTATTGCAGATCATATTTGTCATTCTAGTAAAATGATTAAAATGAACTGTAGACTTTGGAAGTGAAAGAAATTGTCCTCTTTTGACTTATTCCGACTAGTCTCAGTGACAAATCACTTTTACTATGACTTCCCGATAAAGCTCAGTGACATATTTCCGTGTTGCTATAACTACCCGACAAAACAGAGTAACAGATAACCGTGTTGCTCAAAAAACCAAACAAAACAAAGTGACAGATTATCGTGTTGCTATGAATACCCGACAAAACAGAGTAACAAATTATCGTGTTGCTATGAATACCGGACAAAAAAGAGTAACAGATAACCGCGTTGCTATAACTACCCGACAAAACAAAGTGACATATTACCCTGTTGCTCCAACTACCCAACAAAACAAAGTGACATATTACCGTGTTGCTATAAATACCCGATAAAACAGAGTAACAGATAACCCTGTTGCTCTACGTACCCGACAAAACAGAGTACCAGATAACCCTGTTGCTCTACCTACCCGAAAAAACAGAGTAACAGATAACCCTGTTGCTCTACGTACCCGACGAAACAGAGTAACAGATAACCCTGTTGCTCTACGTACCCGACAAAACAAAGTAACAGATAACCATGTTGCTCAACCTACCCGACAAAACAAAGTGACAGATTACCGTGTTGCTATAACTACCCGACAAAACAAAGTGACAGATTACCGTGTTGCTCTCACTCCTTAGTTTGTCACAATATAGGCTAACGCCTTGCTATAACTGCTAAACAAGTCCCAGCATCCGATCAACTAGTTGCTTTAACTCTTGACATATAACAGTGTCAATGACTGCTGGACAAATCACAGCGTCAGACCATCATGTTGAAATGAATGCGCGACAAGTCACAGTGTCCGACCATCATGTTGAAATGAATGCTGGAAAAGTCATAGCGTCCGACCATCATGGTGAAATGACTGCTGGATAAGTCACAGCGTCAGACCATCATGGTGAAATGACTGCTGGACGAGTCATAGCGTCAGACCATCATGTTGAAATGAATGCTCGACAAGTCACAGTGTCCGATCATCATGTTGAAATAAATGCTCGACAAGTCACAGCGTCAGACCATCATGTTGAAATGACTGCTGGACAAGTCACAGCGTCAGACAATTATTTTGAAAGGTCTGCTGGACAAGTCACAACGTCAGACAATCATGTTGAAAGGACTGCTGGACGAGTCAAGGCGTCAGGCCATCATGGTGAAATGAATGCTCGACAAGTCACAGCGTCAGACCATCATTTTGAAATGAATGCTCGACAAGTCACAGCGTCAGACCATCATGGTGAAAAGACTGTTGGAAAAGTCACAGCGTCAGACCATCATGTTGAAATGAATGCTGGACGAGTCACAGCGTCAGACTATCATGTTGAAAGGACTGCTGGAAAAGTCACAGCGTCAAACAATCATGTTGAAAGGACTGCTGGACGAGTCACAGCGTCCGACCATCATGTTGAAATGAATGCTGGACAAATCACAGCGTCAGACCATCATGTTGAAAAGACTGCTGGACGAGTCACAGCGTCAGACCATCATGTTGAAATGAATGCTCGACAAGTCACAGCGTCAGACCATCATGGTGAAAGGACAAGCGTGTTGAAATGACTGGCCGAAAAGTCAGACTGCACTTCCTAGTAGAAGTGAACAAACTTTAGGCAAATTTCACACGAATTAAACGCTTTTTTATTCTATGATTCGGGGATTGTCAACATTGAAAACATGTACCTCTTTCAATGTCAATTATTGTTATACTTCTAATTCATAATGTAGTGATTTTAATGACGTAACTATCTTGTCTCCCGAACAGGTATCTATAATACATACAATAAAATAGTTTTGCAAACCCTTAAACTGAAGGGATTGTCATGAAGTCATATTGTCACTTTCAGTTCCGTTCAGATGTGATAAATGTTCTGTTTAAACAAATATGCTTCACAACACAAGTACTTTGGTACAGGTAGGTTTAATAATGTCTCTACAACTCTTTTGCAGGTGGGCCATTTGGCAGACGTATGTATCAAAAAACTTTATCATTAACATATATCATCTTTCATCCCAGATTTCATATTCTTCAAAAAATGCTTGAAAAGTGTTATAAAGAAAAGATGCATTGTTGAATACAGATAGATACCGATAGAAAATTTAGACAGTCTGAAATATAAAGGAAATATTGTAATATATGAGTAATATATCTAACGAAACTTTCAATAGGTATCACTTTCATGATCATTCGATGCTATTTGTAAACAAGTTTCTTGAAAAATAAATATATATATCCTTTTTGCTATAATTGATTTATTAAGAGTTTATTTGATGAATTGTATTTCAACTTTTGCAGCAGGAGGATTCGATCCACGTAAGTAGAAAAAATCTTGTTCATACAACGTTTTTACTGCATTTAGCAATAGATGACTCTATGATAACTATTTCGAAGTGAAATCGATACGTCATTACAAGTTCAATTATACTGTTGTGTTTGTATTTTCAATTTTTAGGGACAATTGTTCTTGTAGTTCTTTAAACAATATTTGTATATTTTGGGCTTAATAGAGACTTTCATGGTAAACAACGTCATTTACTGACATACAAAAATAAATATAAGAGTTTCCTTGTAACAACTTCTTTCTTGTGAAATTCAGGTGGAATGAAGGAGTAAGCATATACTCCGAAACATCGTGAATTTAGCAATAAAGAAGCAGATATCCAGAATATATTGCCGTCTTTGTGTATATTACTTCTAAAAGCCCCTCAAAGACTTGAAATACAAGAAGAACTTCTTAGCAACTATTTCGTGATATGAAGATTAAAACACAATGGACACAATGTCAATAAAATATGGTTAAGATCAAATAGTCCATTGCTTGAGATATTCCTGTAAAAGCTGATCATCATTACCACCACGATATAATCGATGTGTCAGAGGACATAGCACTATCACTTTAGAGACTTAATGTTGGGTTCATGACATTGATTCAAGTGTGTACAATTCTCCAGTGTACTACGACCATTACGACTCACCCACGGGACGATCTTCCCGAAGAGGTATGAGCGGTGCCCGAAGGAGACATTATGTTTAACGAAAGTAAGCTAAACACCATTCCTCTTTCTGTCTGTCTGTCTGTCATTCGTATCTTCATAATTCATTCATTTTTCATACATCTCAGATCTCAGAAACAATGTTAATTCAAGTCGGAGTTTTTAGGGTCACATTCCTAATCTGGATCAGAGAACAAGTTTTTTATTTGTTAATGTGTAAAATATTCTTAAAACATAAGAAATTGAAGATAAACATGGAAAAAACTTCATTACCAACCTGTTCACAACAATGAGAGTAGTAGGTCAAAATATTGTTGTTACGGATGCAGCATTAACAAATGCAACTGGCATGACTTATATTTTCAAATGGTCATGTGACCCGTTTGCTGCCTAAAATTTACGTTCTCATGTCAGTTGTCAATGTTAAACATCCTTGCATTACCTGATGCAGCTCAACTGAATTATGAAAACAAATGAAAAGTTCAACAAAGTTTTCTTTTTATCGTGACCCCGTTCTCACGGCAACTTGCATTGATTTTACTGTTTTCAGTAATCCTCTGTCATTTAAGCTTTAACTTTAAGTTTTATTTTTGTAAATATTAACCTCATTATATAAAAACGCGTTTATACAGAAATTCACAAATATTCAGACTACATCAACTGTGTTATGATATTTTCAGAATCCGTAGATCATCAAGTATGATATCAAAACCAGCTACAAGACAAATGCAAGTCTATCTTGAAATAAAGACTTTGGTACCATCCATTCGTGTTATGTGTCTTCTTTTCTCAAATCTTCTTTAGTTATCTTACCTAGTATTTATTTTAATGAATCTGATGTTGTGAAAATCAATCGGATTAGTTTAGTTTGTCTCACTATTGTGGTTCAATATTTCAATGTAAATGTTGATTCTTCGGTCAGGAGAGGTAGGGAGTGGCAAAATATCTTAAACTGTATTCATAAACAACGAAATATAACCAAATAGTCCAATTATTCTTAACATCGGTATATATGAAGTGAAAACATAAGTAAATATTGAGATTTTGATAACATGTCAAAATGACCTTGGTTCGAACAGTTTTGACCATGGTTCGGGCACTTCTTAAGTTTTCTATTGAAGGAATCGTAATGTTTAGATTAAACAGACAAAGGTTCCGGAAACACGAATAAACATACGACTAACACATAAAACAAACTGATTAATTTGGAGAAAATACTGTTTAGCGCTATCGGCGTTTTTAGTGTCGAATGCCTACAAATGCGATTGTGACGTCACTATACTGTTACGGCGCATGTAGCAGTTTATAAGAATTTAACATCGGAAAAGATGCTCTGTGCCAGTAACAAATTACTTTAACCTCCCCCAAACCTATGAAATTGTTGTACATGGCCTATTCACTGCGTGAGTGAGGATGTCTGAAAATAATTTTGATGAGTATTTAAAGCCAGGGATGCATTCGAGAAGATTAGGTGCAACTGTCCGAAGTTAGGGCAGAAGTGTCCGAACCTCGGGCGAATTGACATATGCAAATAAAACCGTTATCCATGGCTTTATAGAAAGAAAGAAATTAATAACAATATTAATTTTTTTATACTTAAGTTTGGAAATAATTATTTTCTTCAGATAATTATAAATTATATAGTCTTTCAAAATATTTTAATCGATACACTGTCGGTCAGTTTACCCTATATTACAATGTTCTGAAGTCATTGCAGTAATGTTCGAATAAAGTTAAATTTCGAATTGGTAATTGGTAAATGCTGCAAGTGTTTTATGCTGGAACAACCTCAACTAACCTTGTAGTCATACTAAAACGGTTTTGGGAAACTTGCATTCTGGTCCTTACATATTTTATTTTGCTATTCCGATATCTTCGAGAATAGTGCGAATCTTCATCATTGAACAATCCACACAATAAGCAAATTAAGAGCGTCATTAGTGAAAATATTGTTTTCGTTAACATCTCAGCAACTATAATATATGAAAACAACTTTTGTACGCGACTATCTTCGTTTTATGGGTAACAAATGAGTCAAAACATTTCAGTATTGAAAACACCAATGCATTATCAAAGCCTATTAAAATCAATATATAGCACCCCTTTATTTTGATGAAATTTTATCTTGATTTAAGTCGTCATTCATGTTTTGTCTAAGTCCTCCACATCGGGTATGCTCATTCTGGCAGAGTGCTTCTCAATGACATCAACAAAATACGATACTTGGCAAGATCAGCTCTTTAAAAATTACACATTGTCTTTCGAAAATGTCTGGCATCTTCGGTTGCGCAATACTGACTAACACTAATTTGTTTCCTCTTCAAAGAGAGCTTCGAATTCCTACGACGTGTTGTATATTCTGAGGGAAACCAATTGTCCTTGGCAAGTTCAGAAAAGAACCAACGCTAAAGACACCTGAAAAATTTATAGAAATCCTTCGATTTGTTTTGTTTTAGATTGGAACCAAGAGAACCATTAAATGATCACGTCGTTAGCTATCGCATGCGGGGCCTCAGCATATCAGGGAGGAATAACTCATCGTCTGTGAATCATGGCCCAAAAAGCGGGAGATGACAGAGAAATTTCATGACAATTAGTTCGTAAAACAATTTCCCCTTTTTCACCAACAGTTTTCCATTAACTAACCTGTTAAGTCGAGCTTGACGCTACAGGGCGTTGTTGGCCAAAGGTTCTATCTACTTACAACTTGAAACATCGTCTACCGACTTGGAGCTATCAGGGCACAACCCTATGTCCAGCATCTGTGTATGCCTGCACATATTGCAGATATAGGACCGGATGAAGGAGAAGACTTAAGGAATATGACAGACATGACAGACAAAGAAGGATGGCACATGCAGGCACAAGCGTAGGATTATACTGTGCGCCCGCTGACGAACTTTGTTAGATAAATATAAAAGAGGAAGACGGAAGAGTGTCTGGCATGCGCAATGCAAAGGATATTCGACAGTATCTTATTGTAAAAGAACACCACGATGAAGTTAGACATAAAGGTCGACCTCTCGTTACAGTAACAGAGAATCTTTTGGGCTTGTATGTCGAATGATATTAAATAACAACTGTGGCTTTACCTGTAATGACGGAAACGAGATATTCTGTAATGATGACTTTAATAAGCTTATTTAGAAAAATAATATTTGCGTTATCTGAAATGTTTAAATCTGATACTGTATTCCTGAAAATAAATAATAAATAATTGATACCTTGTTTAGTTACTGAGCTACCGACGACAACAGGAGTTTTAGATGTTCAACACAATATATTGGTGTCATTTTGACTGAAATGGCTTAATCTGATTTTTTACTCTCAAAACAAAGTGATTTACACCAAAAAAATTTTTATATCAGGCATGGTGACTGCGGTATTGACGAACACACTGTTTTTATTGGCATATTGTGCAGATTGTCCAATGATGTCAGAGTGGCATGATGGAAACAGCAATTAAAAAGCGCAATGACTACAATACACGCCTGTCGCTATGTATGTATGTATGTATGTATGTGTGTATGTGTGTATGTATGTATGTTTGCATGCATGCATGTATGTATGTATGTATGTATGTATGTTGGTGTGAAACAAGCAAAAATATAGTAATGATATCATGCTGCTAGGTGCAGCTGTTTTCTTCTATTACGCCAGGATCTGGTTGAAACTGCCTAAAATTTGTTTCATTACGTGAAAACTTAGCGCAAATACCCTAGGTGCTCTCTTAAAACATTTAAGGAGATGAAAATAAATATTGTTCCTATCACACACTTCAGTATGACATTCATATTCCGACAAGAACACATTTGTAATCTTTAAAACGCTTTCCTAAATGCAAAAATTAATTCTTCTCATCAATTTTCAAAAAGCATTTCAAAATATTTTTTTGTAAATAACGAAACATATTTCATAACGCCAACCATTATCCACAAGTGTGTCGATGTTTTGCCTGAAATATGTTTTTTTCGATTTTTTTATTTCACTTTCAAACCATGTTTGTTTTTGGTTGTCAGAATTGACTCAAGCATACCACATATATGTGTGTACCTTGTATATTTACATTAGATATGGCCCCCGACATATTGTCTAAAAGTATGGTATGTAAATTGTTTTGTTAAGACTTTTTTTTTATAAATTTCCAAAATTGATGGTTCTAGGGAAATCATAAACAGTGTAACAGACTGTTTTTTTGTTTTTTTTTTGCTACTTGAGCAAAGTCACATGACACAGAGGCAGCAATTCTGAAAGTAATCGACCTTTATCATCGCCTATTATGCCGACAAAAGCCAAAACAGAAAAACGTATTAAGCCTTTATTATAAGTATAAGACATTTACAAAATCAGACATTCATCGGGTATCTAAATACACCCAATAGACAATGAGCAAGTAGCTGGAGAGAATTTACTTTCAAACATAGCAATTTCTTTCTATGATATATTTTTTCACCATGTTCGCGGTCCATGAACATGTATCATTAAACCTTGGGATTCACAAATCAAATTTGACAGTTTGAGCATCTTTGTAATTTAAACTTTGCAAAATCAACACACGTTTGACGATGTTCCATTATGTTATTCAATGATAGACAATATTGTAAAACTTAATCACTTTAATAGCTTTTATCCGTTTATTTATCAAAAAAGGTTACACTTCCCTACCTTTGTGCAAACATAATGTTTCAACTTCGTAATTATCAGAATTTAATCCATGGTGTTGACGTTACTTTGTTGCATGAACAGTGGATTAAAGTATGGTCTTTTTTTATTCGGTTATGACAATCTTAAATGACCTATTATTTTTTTAAATCAAAGCTTAAGCTTAATTGGCTAAGTGATTTATATGTCTGCTTGTTTTTACTCTCCGTTACGAACTGAGTAGCAATTTAGATATCATTTCAATGAAACTGATTATGATGATAAGTACATCTGAATGTACTGTTGATGACAAACATTTGCAAGGATGTTTGGGTACAAAAATGATACATGAACTGTAGTGAGATATATTAATATTGATAGGAGACATTTTTTTATATGAAATTGCAAACATTATTGAGAAAAGCATACAAGTATATTCAATTTATGCGATGAGTCAGTCTGGACGATTAACTGATGGAGGTGAAAGCTAATAAAGCGTCAAGTCAAGTTCAATTTATTCTCAAAAGTCATGAATGATGACACAGAGTGAACAAAACATACATGAATATGACATACATATTACTGGAGCATACTATTGGGAGTCTATGATTACAAGTTCTGAGTTTTGTTATATACATACGTAAATTCAAAGGCAGTTGCAACAAAAAGTTATCAATACATAAATTATCCTTAAACTTATTATAATAATAGTATTTCGATTATAGATTGTGATTTTTTCTCTCTTCAATTTTGCACACAATGATCAAAAAGTACAGTTTTAACACTATTAACAAGCCAATTTGTATTTTGAAAGTCTTGCTTATGCCAAATGTAACTATAACCTGTACTCTCTAGAATTGATTTAATTTCTGTTATCAGCGGGAATTTTGCATTTAACCTGGAATTTTGTAAATTCAGCATTAATCTGTATAGAATACTTGACAATTTACCATGGGATATTAATAATTTGCACCAATATTATAACATTATCAATTTGATTGAAATACTGAGTGGGTATATTCCAAGTACCTCATAAACCATGAAATCAGTCAGGATAGATATGTGTACATTATTAGTTGTACGTTCTCGACAGAGAACGGACCCCGTTTCCAAAGAAATAAATTAATTGAGGATTAAGTCTTGCGTGGACAGACTGACTGACATTTATTGTATTATGAAAGATATAGCGCCCACCACCTATGCACCAGCATGTCAGGTACAATATTCCAATGTCAATAACAACTCGAACTCATTCAACAAAAACAGATGCCCTTTTTCAACTTTCAAACATATACTCCCTCCCATCCAGATACACCTTACATTTTGGCGTTTTGGGTTTTCTTGCTGAACTATAACTTGCAGAAAGCCATTTAAACTGAGTAAACCTCGCTCATTTCACATGTCTGCTACGTACTGAAAACGTACCCAAAACGTTATTTTGGCTTAGAAGAAGGCTAAAAAGACTAAGTGAAATATGTATTGAAAATGTATCCTAAACGTATCCTTCAACATCACAGATTTCACCCAAAATGGCTACCGGGTGCTTATAATTGGCTGAATCCTTTTATTGTCGCTTGCGATTATATTTGAGTTTATTATTTAGATACATGTAGTTAGTTAGGTTAAGATGGGTAGATCCGCTGCTTCGTTGGCAGGCAGTGTCATTTTAATTTTAATTGATATAGTTTTCTGCAATCTCTGGGTCAGTGAGTTTAATGCTTGTGGTGTCATTTGTGCAGTGTTTGCCGCTATTCAACAGAGTTACATTCTGTGGTAAATGAATAGAGTTTACCGCAATATCTAGGTTATTGGGATAACGTATAATGTTTAATGTTTGCCACTTTTTACTCGTGATGTCATTCTGAAGTGAGTTATATTTTGAGCGGTAGCAACCCGTTTGATTGGAGATGAACTTTGTTGTTTCTTTAGTAAAAGTTGTAGTAGTAGGTCGTCAATTCTCTTGGTCTTTTCAGACGTAATTTAAAAAACTCCCACTTTACAATAATAATGTACCACTGTTGTGCCTGCATGTAACTTCACCTGGGCTGCAACGTGTGAATGTGGTGAATTCAAAGGGATCTCATTATTCGTGATTTGAACTTGTTACATTTTACGAAATGTTAAACCCTTTTTGGTTTAACTGTTCGAGTAAACATTGTTAATTGAAAGTTGATTTTTTTGGTCATGCATCCTGCTTTACGTGTGACGAATCTGGGAGTAATTGCGTGAGTTTGGGGTAAAAGTCGTTTTACAACACCTAATAAAAACACTTAAAACAAAGTTCACTGTTACACAAATAACCATCAAACTCGAACCATAACATAGGCATTATGTGCATCCTAACTTCGACGATTAAAAAAAATGAAGTATTTCATTACACAATTCATTTTATTTGTGAGCAACACATGTGTGTGATAAAACGCTACACAAGTAAATACAGAAGAAATGTTTAAGCATCCAATGTCTATCTAAATTATATATGTGTACTGAAGACAGTCGACATATAAATGTCCTTGGATAAACTGAATTAAAGTCTAGAAAACTATACACTTGAGGAAATAAATACATGACAGACTGTACTGATTTCAATCTCATTGAAATCAGCCCGAAACTAATCGCTCGTACCTCACTGCGTTTCTTGATCTGATCACGGCTCCATAAGAGCCGCGTCAGACGGCCTTGACCGCCAGACTGTGCCAGCCAATAAGAATCGAGGCTGGAAAGACTTCGGCAACTGTTGAATTGACATTCAAAACATCACATCTAACCTTTGTATCTCGGGATTCGAGCTTTTTCTGAATGGACCCGAGAAAAGCCGAGCTGGGATGAATGCAAAATGATCATGGGTGATGATACGCTGGTCGGAAATTTAGCTATGTCTGCGACCCGAGGAGGATAGTGATTAAGATGTATTATCGTGACAATATTAGCGTTTGATTTGGCATATTCTTCGTCCAAAAGACGTTTAAAAAAATTAAAAGTTATAGTGAAGAAATTTACCAAAAACAAACTACGACACATTATTGAATAGGTCTACAAAGTTTATATCAAAATTTTGTCAAAGGGTTTCGAGGAATTCATATCAACTTTTAAATTTCAAATTAAGTATTTTTGTGAATGGGGGCAGGTAAATAAATCAGAAACTGTAGAAACAGAAACATTTGCAATTGTATTTGATAAGTGACATACTGTTACATATTTAGAACTCAGAAGTGTGCAATGGCTGACCATCCACCAGACCCCCGACCCTCTACCCTCGGGGGTTATCAACAACCAGGGTGCCCCCTCTCGCTTCTTCGCTTTCACTCTAATTTCCTGGATCCGCCACTGGTGTGTATCTCAAGAGTGATAACTATGTTTTCAGTAAAAAGCTTATCATACAACTCAAAATGATTGATCACAGTTGCAACAAAAATGATATTAATTTTTTATGCTATCTTTTCAAAACTTTTGCAAAACATTTTTCAGGGCGTCCCTTATTTTCAACTTTACGCAATCTTTCGTGATCAAACAAAACCGATATGTACGCGGACCCGTGATTGGTTAGAATAATTGGAGGTGAAAGGTCACGGTCAAGGCCGTCTGACACGGCTTTTATTGAGCCGTGGTCAGATCAAGAAACGTAGCGAGGTACGAGCGATTAGTTTCGGGCTGATTTCAATGAGATTGTACTGATTTACTACCAAAGAGAAGCAAAGTGGACATTAAACAGCTGTGAAAACTGACCCCAGTAGTTACAGCTTTGTTCCGACCTCCAGACACCAGACAACACAACGTGTTTTATAGTTTGCAGTGTATGGAGCCTGCGGTCAGGGTCGGGGACGTTTTTGAAAGTGTTTTCGTTCCATTGGGGACTGTTTTCAATTAATATTCATGGATTTCTTATATGAGAGAAGAGTGAGTAAAAATCAGTGAACATAAGATAAGCACTCTAATCCACTGAGAAATGGCAGAGGTTGAGAGTAAGTATCTAAGTATGCAATCACATTTAAAAATAATTTGAGGGCTTCACTACGTTACCTGTACATATCTCGCCAGGCCCCGTTAAATGAGCCGCCAGCTTTGCCTAAGACGTAATTCAAATCAGCCAATCAGCGGCCTCGCCCCGTATGCGAGGCTTCCAGTCTAACATTACTTTGCATGCTCTCCAACACTCGGAAAACAAAAAAAATCCATCTGTATTCTGTATGTTGACCTGCCTCCACAACCGAATGACTGATTGTACGTTGCTTTCAATTTACATTGGATCGATTTGTTGGTCATATCGTAATAAGCTATGGAGTTGTTTTACGTAAAGCAATCTCTGCACCCAACAACATGATTAACGCTTTAGTAGATTTCCTATTTTTTGAAAAGATACGATGAATAAACGTTTCGTTTTTTGATTTGTTACATTCGTTAAATACTCTTTAGAATCGCCAAAAGGAAAAAAACCCATTAACATGTTGATAATAGAAGAACACCAAAACAGACACACAAATACAGGTAGGAGGTTTCTGGTTACTTATATATCAGTCCTGTTCCAAGTGCACATGCATAAGAGATTGATTAGGTTTACTTCATTTTATGCCATATTTTTCAAAGGACTAATTTCGGCGAAACATAGAAGCCCATTAATTTAGCTACTATTCGTGAAATAAAATCTGTTAAGAAGGCCCATGGACGTCAATTGGAAATGACGTTATGACGAAATAGTTTCTTCCCAGGTGAAGAAGAACAGGCACTAATAGATGTATATAAGGTTTAAATGTGTCATTTATATGACAGCCGAAACTCTTTAGGGTAAAGACTGGATAAGCAAAAAACTTCAATAAGTAATGACCCTTTCCCGACCCCGTCAAGAATATTTTATAACAGACTGATTTTGGATAAGAAAAGACTTTTGCATGGTCCCGCGATGTTTTACTTTCACAAAACGATTCTTGTAAAGAAGACATGGTTGAACTTCTGGGTTTTATTAACTTCTTAGTACAGTAGCTAGATGTACTGCAAGGGCTGGAACGTAAACGTTGAACAGAAAGAGAATATGCCCAGCAAACGTAGTGTCATGCGTATGTAAAATGAAAGTTCTTAAACTAGGATAAGACCATCCCAGTTCATCACTCACTAAGTTCACATTTCATTGCGACTTCTACGCTGCACCCTAAGACTCACAATAAAGTCAACTACAATCAATTATTCATCATAACGAACAAGATGACAGTATAAGAGAAACTATTTATCTCGTTTCACATTTGCAACAAAGGTTAAGAATCTACCCAATGCCTGATCGTCATACTTTACTCTTTGTGACACTTGGTTTACTATTTTGGAACTCTTACTGCCAGGAAGGTATCAATCAGTTGAACAAATGTCTCGAAGACGTCTAGAAATCATGTCATTGAAGAGCTGCCATCAATTCTATGTACATACTTTCACGCAACCGATTCGTCTTCTCTGTAATTAAAAAGGTGCCTTGAGGCTGAAGGTGTATATAGTCAAATAGTCAAATAGTCTTTCCTTCATTCCACCTCCTCTCAGCGGCCAAGACAGGTAAGCATTCCCTTATGGATTATCCTAATAATGCCAATACATTTTCCTTGAATGGCTGGTTATGAAAGCAGGATTTTCACTTACATGTGGATTTGTTAAAACATATTTCATTGCTTGCGATGAATCGTTCTCAAATCCCCAAATTGTTTTACATGTTAAACTATAGACATATTAGAAAATTCCCTGCGTGATACATACCATATTAACTAGGTGAACTGATTCCTTAGTACTAACTAACAGGACTTATTCATTGGTGACAATAAGGTTAACTTATTCTTCATCGGGAATATGAGGACTTATTTCACGGTTTGGACCTTATTTCGCTTTGAGGATTATAATAAGTAACTTCTTAGTGAGTATTTGGAAACTTGTTTTCAGCGAGATCTAAGGGATCGTATTTCTTAGAGAGAACTTGGAACAGTTATTTAGTGAGAATTAAGAAAATGTAATCCCCAATGCAAACTAAGAGAAAACTTAGCAAATATATTCATTGTAATTGCCAGCTAGGAGGACACCTTTATTGGTGAGGTTTAGAACACTTTAGTTCAGGTACTCCTTTATGAGAAGTAGGAGAACCTACTGCTGGGTTACTGCTAAGTAAGAGAAAGTATTCCTTAATGAGAACTATAGTTCTATCGGAAATAGAAATATAACAGATTTTAACATTTATCGTGTTATATCATAATCATCATATGAATTTCAAACAGATTTTGAAATCACTTAGTTTTGAAACACATTTAAACACATGTTGAACTTACACCACTCACAGTGGTGAGGGAAACCTGCATCACTTGTCAGACGGCAAGACGCATTTGCACATGCGTTACCCTAACTGTACAACTGACATTTAAGAACATAAAAGAACTCGAAAGAAAAGGAAATTGTGCCACATGTTTATTCCAGTAAGCATAAATTAGAAAAAATGCACAATTCTTTACCGAAACGCCAAATTCACTATGGAAGACATAACCACCAGTAAACTAATAATTTGTTCTTGGAACGAATATGCATTACGCGAATGATTCCTTATGTCATGGTGTACGTTCCTGTGATTAAAATCCTTCAGAATAGACAGTCACGATTGCTTCTCCATTACATCACGATCTGCCAATCATAAATGCCAGAAACATAAATGTTGTTATACTGTTGTTGCAGACCAAAATGAAGCTATCGCTCGCGATCCTCCTCCTTATCCTGCCCTGCCTGGCAACGGGAATGTACGGTAAGTACGCGGATCATTGCTGGGATGCAAATTTTCTGAAACGCTTATTTGTCTGTCACTGTATATACAGCTAAGACTGCATTATATAAGATCATATGTTACTGCTTTACAAGGCACTTGAAATTAGTTATTAGATAAAAGTATAATGAAATGGAGAAAACAAAAATAAAATCATATCTACCACAAATATAGTTCACATTCATATCATACGGCATGTCATAAAATGATCGTAAAGTGTTTTCTGAAGATTACGGATAAGTTTATATTCCAATAAATGCAAATGCATCAACTTTAAGACTTATGCATCAAAATCAATTTATGTCGCAATATGTAACCGTAAGTGCAGGTTTCTTGGCTATATCTCTATAAGCGGATCGATAAAGTTTGTGTAGGTGGTTAGTCTATCCATGACTATGTCCGGGACGTTGATGCCAACAGCTGATAAGTAACTGGTTGTCAACATAGAGGAATCTACGAAGCTCTAGAAGGGACATGGTAAAAACAAATATTATTACGTACGTACGTTATATTATCATGTACGTACGTGATAATATTACGTACGTACGTAGAAAAATAACACGTACGTACGCGTTATTATTACGTACGTACGTAGTAAAATAACACCTACGTACGTAATAACTAAATTTGAATGTTGTAAGCTTAGGAACTGTCGATAGAAAGCGCTAGTCAGTAGAAACTTATTTGAGTCAACTCAGCTCTGTCATGGATTCAGAAAATGTATATTTTGATTGATAAGTGAGAGGTCAGATAAGAAAAAACGTATAATATATAAGCAGTCACCACACAGCGTGTGTAGCAAGTGGCAAACACAAACCACGTGGTAGGTAAATGTTGAACACAGCCCCACTAAGCTGTAATAAACATTTAATTTCTTATCATGCAATCTCATTAGAAGGCGATTGAGTAGCAGTAGTCTTGGTAGTAAAATCTATAAGTAGTCTATCTATCAATAATCTTGTATATATATATATACAAGAAATAGAGTGTGGCTCGGTTTAACTTTTTTTAGTTATCTCCCGTTGTACGGTTATTGCACTTCAAGACGTAAAGAATCTTCATGAGACAGACAATGGACATAAACAAATGCATCTTATTTTCGTCAGCAAACAGTATACAACAAGAGTCTTTAGTGAAAGTTATACAAACTCAAGCCAGTAACTAGCCTTCTAAGCGGTCATGGGCAAGAATTGATGTATCGACAATTATTGAATTGCCGGCTACATTAACAAAATGTCGCCTAAAATAAATTTTGTCTAATCAGCTATGTAATCACTTGTTCATTTTTCTTTCTTTGAAAAACTTCTGACCTACAGGTATATTTGTAAAAAGACGTTTTATAACAAAATAACAATATCAATTGAATCACTCACTTGTGAAACGTCCAATAGGAAAATAACATATACCGTAGATCCATGAATAATTAGCAAGCGCTTAAAAAATAAAACAAAACCATCATCATCGTGAATTTTGTATTGAAACACTGAAATAGACTCTTACTGTTTTCAAAATATGCATATATTATAAAAAGCCAGAAAACTTAGAAAAAGGTGTTATTCAAAATATTGTTCACAATGCTCAAGCAAACCCAGCAAGGCAAGGCAGGCGATTATTCATTTTAACGAGACCGTAGACCCGGCCTATACTGAAAGCAGGCGATTATTAACGACAGGCGATTATTCAAGGGTTTACGGTATGTCGTAATTGAAGACCCGGCTCCGTTGATTGATCGCCGTCTATAGTAAGTGTTTGCATTTGTCGGTAACTTACTAAAGATTACATTACTCTAATTGAAGACCGAAGAACTAAATTAAATTAGATATATTTTCCTAAGATTATGCTCCATATCATATCACCTTACAAGTATTTGCAACAGCATTTGTTAAAATATTGCCTCGAAATAACGCACAGGACCTTCATATTTCATCACCATATCATGTTTTTATCGAGGCATTGCATTTTTTAATATTGATTTTAGCAGAAAAATATAGAGCAATGTGAAGTGATAAGCGCATAAATATCATAAGCTTTCAGTAAAAACTAGAATTTGTATAGATAAGTATATTTTGATTTGACCCATTTAAATTAACTTCACGTTGTGAAATCAAAAAGAAAAAATATTTTTTCGTCAGGGGATAACAAATGTATTCACATTCGAGCAACAGTAGTCAGTCGAACTGTCATATCCAAGAAAGAAAACTCTTAATCTAAAAGAAACTATATTTTTATTTCGTAGTATGTCCTCAAGGATGATAAGTATAAAAACGGGTTTATCTTTAAAACAAAACATCATTTAGACAGATATAATACAGTCAACTACTTTATGATACAACAAATATTGTAAATTTATTTGTTTGCATCACACTGTAAGTGAAAATTTAAGTTTAACTATGAGTTTACTTATAGTGTAATGATTGTTGCTGAAAAATTAGCTAATTTAAGAGCACATGTAGTCACATAAGCTTCGTATTCTTGCAGAAAAATACTTATCATTCTTTTCAGTTGACTCGCAATTTATGACTAAAGCAACTATTCTAATCATTATTAAACGTCGAAATATTCGACATTTGTTTCTACAAAAAAAGGAAACTGTCAACTGTCAGGTCCACATAAATTACGACAAAATTTGTAATGGTGGTGATTTCATAACAAAATGACTATTGTAAATTCTTGTGTCAAAACTTTTATACTAGAAAAGATTAGTACATTGTATAATACATTGACATCAATAAACAATTTATCAAATTAAATTGGATTTCACTCAACCTTCAATGAACAAAGTATTAATCATGTGGAGAAAGGAGAAAGCTATTCGACTGTTGAATTAAATCCTCAGGGACCTTTTGTTGAGATTTTAATCTTCACTTTCCATATCACAATTTACGCATTTTCAAGTCGATTACAATAACAATTCAAAAGATTCGACAAAGCATCTTTCCAGGGTCCCAGAAAAGTTTGTCCATCACTAGACAAACACCCATCACCCATTTTAACTTTAAACGGAATCTTCTCATTTCTGCTATCAGTTACATAAACTTTCTCGATACTACTCTATCAAAAATCTTTAGGTTCAGCTGAAGGTTTTTTCGATTTGTGCAATAGCCTTTCTTTCATCTGAATGCTTACGTCGATACAGACGTAGTCCTTTCAAAATGCGTTTCAGATGTCTATTGCATACTACTTCCCGGTGTTTTGCAACTAGGAAATAAAGAATTTCAGTCTGGTTAAAACCCAGATCGAAGTAGAGTCGAACAAGCATGTCCCTCTCCATGTTTAGATGTACTTCCTCCTTACATGCTAAAGTATCACGTACGTACATGTTATTGTGACGTACGTACGTATTAGCTAACTACGTACGTACGTATTAGCTTACTACGTACGTGTTATCATTACGTACGTACTTGATATTTATTACGTACGTACGTGATGATATCACGTACGTACGTAATAAAAACACGTACGTACGTAAACAAATTTTTTTTTACCATGTCCCTTCTGGAGCTTCGTATGAATCTGAACCAGCACAACGGTATGGACTAGGTTCATTACTTTAAACCAACTACCTAAAAGTATGATGCCATTTGTTTAATTATTCCTGCTAATTACGTTTACGCTAAGAGTAGTACCTCGGTTGTCAAGTTCCCGCCCCTTCTGCCTCTGTCTAGGATGGAAATGATGTTTGACTAGCATTTATTGAGATCAAACTTTTTCAACTACATAAAACGCCCTAGCCAACTCAATTGACGATCGTTTAAGTAAAGTTAAAGGGCTTTAACAATCAAAACAAAATCCAAAAAACAACGGACCCTCAACATCAACACAATTTGAGGATTTCAGGGTAAAATCTCGCATAAAAGCTGTTGTAGTCAGTCAGTTTTCCGATAACCAAGTCTGTTTGGTGTATTTACACGATGTCCAGTTAATTTGAACTGAATGATTGCGAACCTTAGTAATAACTGATTTAATGGTTTATGATTTTACTATAGAAGTAATCCAACTCAGTCACGTACAATACACTAACTGTTGCTCGTTCTAAGGAATCAAACAGATTACACGACGTTGAACCTTTGCACCTGGCTTAGTGCCCTGATTAAAACACTTCTTATTCAATTAACAATAAGTTTGGATTTTGGATCAAGCCTTTTTAATACAAGTTAAGATAAAAAAAAACTCAAATGTAATGCGACATTTTTCATCATCAGTTGTTTATCATTATATCATTTTATCATTATATATATTTTTATCTGTCTAGCAAGACACCTGCAAAAATATTACAGCTTAAAGCGAGTCAAACTGTTGACTTATTTTGAATATCATCAAGCCTTAGTGAAATAATTTTTTTTAATAAAATAACACTTATTGAAAATAGAGATACATAACTTATAAACATAATAACATGTAGCAACAGTAATGTCATAGTTTCCTCTTTTCAAGAATAATTAACATATGTATTATTTCGGATACTTAATTGGTAATTATACGAAAAACGCTACGGATTTTCTCTTCTGAATTTGAAACTTCAGCGTCAAAATGCTGATTTGCACCGATATGTGTATTGGGTTTTTGACATTCCAGACAGAAGCAGAGGCCCTCGGCGTCCGGGAAGAAGACCTAGGCCAGGCTTGTTCCGAATGCCAGAGAGTATGTACCCACTATGATAATGTAAAAGTCACTTAGCTTTAAAAAGGTTGCGTATATGTTTTAAGTGGTTTTCTAGATGGTCAATTTCTAATACTTCCAAGGTAACTAATATGTAATTATATTATCTCTGTTTGATTATATTTCTAAATTCATTAACCTACTATTTCATTGAATATGTATTTTTCTTACCCATTTCTCATGATACCCAATGATATCTTATCAAACAGTAATCTAATATTAATTCAAATTTATTAAGGAACTGAATCTCGAACGTACGTAGCTTTGTTAGTAATAGTGTTCTTGATGCGTTGCAACGTGGCAACCCGCCAGACTGAGATCCCAGAATGTAGCAATGATTTTATTTTATCGATCCACATCTTACATATTAATATTTTCTCATCGAATTCCAGAACCGGATGTAGATACCTACTACAGAGATCGCAACGGAGTGCTACATAGAGGTATGTTGTCTTCATTTGCATACCAAAAGTTGGTTGACACACCTGGATATACTAATGCAAATATAATGTAATTTGGGATGCCTTTGAGGTATCGTAGTATTGCAATGTTGAATGTTCAATACAGATGTGAAGGTTCATTATTCTTTAGATCAAAAGTAGTACCCTACAGTAACAGTTGTGGCATGTCATTGAAGTGACCAGGGGACAAAATTTCGACAACACTAATTTTTTTTCTCTGAAAAATCCGTTATCAGCGGTTTTAATAATTAGTCATGTTTATTCCTTTGCACTAAGTCAATATGATTATGATGATGTTATTCTCAGAACATTCTATTCGAAATTTAACGAAATTGAAATTTCGAAAATTGACCCCATCTCTCTATTTCCACGTGCAAAAATTCGATTTTTTGCACGAGAGATCAGACGATTCCTAAACAAGTTCAAAAATAGCTATTTCACATATGGACAATAAGTGATCTATTGTCAGTCTTGCTTAAGTTATTTTATTTATGTCCAAACAAACCCAATTACATGATATTTGCGCTACGATTCAGTGGTAAGTGAATAAACTTTCGGTATGCAGCTGTATTGGAAATATTATTATTGATTTATCATTTTTATGACTTTTAGAAGAACTATTGTATTTATTATTATCGTTATTATTATCTATAATTTTTTTGAAAGATTAACCCTCTTAATCCCTTTTGCATATTCATACAAACTTTTAGTTTTAATAGCCTCTTGGCTGATTTTAATACAGCTGTAAAGAAAATCGCTACTTCCGGCTTTCCTTTGATTTGTACAGACCCTTAAAAATTAAAAAACAAAATGCATGGGCAGATTTATCAAAATGCTCTTACATACTCATACTTATTCTAAAAGATGAGCAATAAGATTTAAGAGAAAAAAGTAAATCATGCCAAATTCGTAGGTCACGTGGATTAGACGCCATTTCAATTTTACTGCACTTTTTACCTTTTCTGATCCAACTCTTCTTTTAAAATCTTCTTTTTTTAAGCTGACTCTGGATAGTCCGAATTATACATTATGTAGCTTATGCATTGTAGCGATCAGTATATTCATTAACAAAATGCATAACGATAATAGTTCTATCAGTGATAATTCAAAATTGGCACGTCACACGTTACTCTAAAATTATCCCTTTTTTCATGAAAATACGACACCTATTTGATGAACAGAATTTATGATACAATCGATCGCGAACAATTATTTCCTGTTTTTATAAAGAAAATTAAAATGTTCATTTCAGTAAAAATTAACAAAGAGGTCCAAACGAAGCACACTGATATTAAAACAAAAAAAGAAATTATTTATGTCATGTTGTCTATCAATATTTAATCTAAATTTTGATGTTCTGTTTGTTTCTTCAATTCTAACACCATGAACGATTGTTCAAAATAATTTTAGAGACATGAGACGTATTTATAACTGTACATTATCACATTGTGGTCAAATACTGAATCATGACAAGTTGTGGGTCACATAGTTTAACTCTTATTTTCAAATTGAAGTGTTTTTTAGATCCCCAAAAATAGATATAATGAAATCACCAGGCCCGGGCTTTTTGAGTGGTGTTTTTCTGAGAGAATGCAGAAAACATTTATCATCGATTTTTAAAAGATACTTTTTTACGACACTATTATAACATCGCGATCATGGAAATGATCCGAAGTGATAACAGAACCTAAGAAGGATAAACATAAGGTTTGAAATGACTTAGACGTGGCACTTTAACTTCAACTGCTATGAAATACTTTGATCATATTGTGATGAGGATGCCCTTCAAGTTTGTTGATTAGATGCTTTGCAGTTCCCTTATGGAGCAAAGCGAGGAGTTGAAGCTTGCAGTTGCAGCTTGTTTCAAACAACACATAGTCAAAAGAGCACGGGGGAATTACATACACTTTACACATGAGTCTTAAGCCCGTCATCAATGCCCTATAGCAAAGCTCATTACTGGGCCTCAAAGCATAAGACCTTGTTGATATTGCAGAGATTTATAGTATTTATCCATATTCTGCCATATTTTATCAGAGCTACAATTCGTGGTTCTGAAACGATTTTGCTGAACTTTTAGTAAGTGTTCCAGCCAAAAAGGTACATAGGACCCATAGAAATGTTGTGACCTATCTCATACGAGAGGAAGTCAGTAAATTCATAGAAGTGGGTACAAAACAGAAGCCAATTGTTGCGACCCGCTTAAACTCAGCTGACCATTTGACAACCGCAGAATATTGAGAGGCTTCTTTCCCATACACATTGGTTATAGGTTTTGTGTTTTTCGGTCGCATTCTACTATTCTTTCGTGAAAAACTTGATAAACCAATAATCATACTAGAATCTCAATGGACCCCAGTTGTTTCTACAGTGTTCATGAAACCAGTACAGGTATCTCTGACGACTTGTCAAATAATGATTGAAATACTAAGTGATCGAGCTTGATAAAACAAACATGCCACGATATTTTCTTTCAATACTTAGCCTTTCGTGTAAGAATTTTATAATACATGTGCATAATAACATAACAAAATACATGTTTACATGTTTATGACTTTAGAGGTTATCACTTTAAATCCCAACCCATGTATAAGGTGTCATTGTGTCATAGTGGACATCATGATGGGCATTTTATGATGGTGCTAAATTGTTATTATCATTATTTTTCAGTCGAGGATATCAAGCTTAAATTCATCGGTGGCCAGTTAAGAAGAGTAGCCTCCCTTGAGAGCATTGACCGTCCTGATCCCCAACTCGGTGAGTCTTTCAGTTTGAATACTTAGACATCACTAAGTTTCCGGAATTTTCGTTCTAATGGTCGCGTTTATAATGTCGTTTGGATATCTAAAGCACAAAAACTTCTGATTGACACTGACGTTATTCAAGGCAAATTAAGTCGCTTGACTATGAATACCTGTTTCTATCACATTAGTTTCTCACTGCCTTATGCTTCATTACAGATATAGTAAAGATTTCCGCGTCTACTGGTTTTTGGGTTGGGTGATTTTGAATGGCATTTCTTTAAGTTACGTGTCAAAAACAATATATGCTGTATAATTAAAAGTGGTAAATTTTCATCTTTCAAAGTCAAAATACATGAATATCAATAAACAGCCGAAGAAGTACATTACATAAATGACACCAACGACCTCCTCACAAGTTAGGTGACAATCGTAGTTTCTGCCTTGCAAGAGTTCTCACCCTCACTTTTAGTGCTATTACCGAAACTGAAAGTCTTATCTAAGATCTTGCTACTGAGTTAACATCTATGATCGGAATAGGAGTAACTTAGTCTTTAACCTAAAGGTTTACACAACTCGACCTAATGCGCATACAGCTACAAATAACGCTCTGTTAAATGCTTTAGCTTTAGAGGGCAAGAGATCCACGAAAACAAAGATGAATGTAATCAATTACAAGACAGTGCTTTTAATCAAAATAAGTAGTTAAAATGAACGTAACATGTTTAGTTAATATATGCGAATACATTTGCCAACCTAGGATGATTTAAGGGTATCCAAACAAACATGGCAGCCACTGGTTTTTGCTTTAGACTTTATGATGTCTTCATCGACTACAAATGGCCTGGTTGAATAATTAGATGCGTGATTCTGAAAATGATATAATTGACATTAATTCTTGTTTATTTGGCGAAATTTTAATACATAAAAGTTTCCAAACACGAGCTGCTGCCCCTTTTAACTTGGTGTATTATTCAAGCTTGAGTATTTTTTAAATGATAATTTTTTTCGAAAACGCTCAAAAAAACTTATAACGGGATGTTCGTAACAAAACAGAACTGAAAGCTTCTTTGTTTACTGTTAAGTTGTTCTAGTGGAAAGGAAACTCAAATTTGCCCTTGATACTTTTATCAAGAACAGAAATCACTAGTTGGTTAAAGGGACGGCAACATGTTTGTTGGTTTTTTTAATATATATGTTTATATAAAATTCATTATCTTTTGAAGAGTAAAAAAATAAGCATTCAACCCTAGTTGTGTAGTCGTAAAAGAAAATATCAAGTATCAAGCGAGAACTCTTTACCCTTTTAGTGTGAATACCTTTTACCCATTTAATGTAAGACGAAGGATTCGCATACCTTCTGAACAATTTAAGTTAATTTTTCATTACAAAATATTGCGTTGTAACATATATTTTCGTTGTCGCGAGATTCCTTTTTTCTCTTCACGAGACAAACTGTACTTTCGCTTTGAGCTGAATGGGGGACAGACCTCACTGATTGAAAAAAACATCAAATAGTTCTGAGGCGTGCCTAAATAATCTGGTTTTCTCTTTTCAGTGATACCTCCAACATATGGTCGTGGTCTTGGGCGTGAGTAAATGATTTTCTTTTCTCTTCATTGTTAATAAAGAACATGTAAAAAATTCGCTAAACATCCTGCTGAAACAAGAAGATTTCTTGTTTACAAAAACTGACAGTCACTTTTTCATTTCATCATTGTTGTTGTTCTAGGTGGACTTGGCAGAACTGGTAGGTTACATTTTGTTCACTTTTATTACACCTGGTCATCTCCAGGTTTTTAAGATTGTTTGGATAATGTGAATTAAGTAATACATTCTATAAAATCTCTATGGTAGAAACGAAATATGAAAAAGCAGTTAGTATACTTTAATATTTTTCTTATCGAATTTCAATATTATCTTGACTTATGCCTACATGGAAGAATGCCTACCGTCTTATCAAAATATCTCCATGCACCAGTGGCTTTATGTTAAACAACCTTCACCCTCTTAGCAAAATGGAATGTCCCACCTATGCATACAACGAAAACAAAACACCACTTTGTAAGCACATAAATTTAGAAAATAAAAAAATCAAAACATGTTTCTATGACAATATTTCTACAATATAAAAGTTGGGGTTTGATAAAATTTAGAAATTAGAAAACCCCTTAGGGAGTTCCCACTAAGGGACTTAACAAAACAATGGTAAGACAAAATAAAAAAGGGAGGCATGGGTTGCTGAGCTTAACAGTAAAACTACTGGGTCCGAAAACCTATTAAAAATGTAAAGAAGTGGTAAGGAGATCGGTTACGGTTGTTTGATAATTTTCACAACTGCAAAAACATTATGTAGAAGGCTTCGATGGTCGTGTTCTTTGTTAGTCGCTTTGGTTCTGTGTACAGAAGATACCTGGCTCAAACTTTTTGTTGACGAACCAAGGGCAGATGGTAAAGTTCCACTTGGCCCAGTAGATGGTTGCAGTTGTTAATTTAGATGTGGTGGACTTAATTGTCCGTAATTGTATAGTTAGAATAGTAAAGTGTCCTGTTTGCTGAGTAATTGGCAGCACATATTAGTTTTGTTTTCTTTGAATTTGCCGTGGTGAATGAGAAACATTTTGTTAACACAAATTATAAACTTATACAATTCCTTTTCACTTAGAGTACTGCTTACAAAACTGATAGTTCCTGCTTATTAAGATGACTTGAGAACGTTTAAGATTATTACTTAGATTAAAGGGATTGTTTCAATTCATTAAAGCAAATCTCTCTCAATAGCATGAGCAAATGATATATCTATCAAATACATAACTGTCTTAACAATTGCTTGTTGTCTCTTACTTTCTTAATCTATATATATTTAGACTCACGGACCCTGATCATTTATTTTGGGAAAGTAATATATTCATTAACTACATTGTTCTCAAAACAATTGCTCAGTAACTCTTCTTAATCTCCCAGTGATAAATTTGCTTCATATATCTAATTGTGAACTGGCTACATCAGCTCAGCATATACAGTTGTTAGATCATCAGGAGTGGCTACGTGTACTGTGGAAATCCCAACGGAAATAAACTTCGTACATATAGACAATTTAAGACCACTGTTATCCCTGAACCATATGTTACTTCTATATTGCCTAGATGGCACCGTAGTGTTCTTGGTAAGCCACGTTGTGGTACACTTACATTAAAACTAGAACGTGGTAGATTTTCTCGTCCTGTGACACCGATTGTTGATAGGATTTGTCGCTACTGTAGTCGTCAGGCTGTCGAAGACACTTCTTACTAAATTGTCCACATTATTCCAAAATGTTAGTAATTCGTACCCGAGTTTCACTGAGTTATCGGATATTGAACAAACTACAGTCCTCTTACAACTAGAAACTATTGTAAATCCACTGGACGCTTTAGTTAGCCGTATGTATAGACGTAAGATGACAACTCAATCACAATAATTTATATTCTAGCCCTCCCATATTTGATATATCTCTTGTATCTAAATTTTTTAATGTTTAACTTGTATACGCAATGTTTTGTGTGTCTCATTGGCCATATGGCCTGGTGTTTGTATATTATTTTTTGTTTTTAAACTGTCACTGTACCCGATCTATAAAAATTACACAAAAATAAACTATTTTGGCTGTCTGTCTGTCTGTCTGTCTGTCTGTCTATCTGTTAGCAAATGCTCAAATGTAAGCATTATTCAAAACTAATTGGAACATTTCACTTGTGTGCAGGTAAGAGTGTCGCTATAGCAACAATCACTGAAGGCATTGTTCCTTGTAGGCGTTTTTCCTTTTAGGCATTATTTGCCCTGACAGTCAATTGTTCATTCCATCATTGTTGTTGTTCTAGGTGGACTTCGCAGAAATAGTAAGTTACATTTTGTTTACTTTTATTACATCTGGTCATATCCAAGTTTTTAAGATTGATTTGATAATGTGAATTAAGTAATACATTCTATAAAATCTCGAAAAAGGTTTACGATCAAACTGAAAAAAGAAAAAGTAATTTGTATACTTTAATTTTCCTCTTATCGAATTTCAATATTATCTCGACTTGAACAGCTGTGTCGGCGACTCATTGGCAAAAAGCGGTCACGTGCCATAGGTATATTTTTCTATGTTAAACTTAGTCACGCGCAACGTACTGCCAAGAGTTTTTTCCTTTGGCGCATTGTTAGGTAAGCAGAGGCTACGCAACGCTGGTTTCTTGAAACGTAACTTTTACGCGCTTAGTGTATTTTCCAACTACATAAAGTCATTTCTGGACTGGAACAATTAAGTTTTTGTAAAAATGAAATGTTCTTTCGAAAAAACCTTGACAAGTCACAAGAATTGCAATAGACCTTATTCACGCGACGCCACTACAAAGCTATCGACATAGCGGCGCAACGTTATTGTCTACAGCACTGCCTTCGTGCACTGACGATTCCGATGTGATTACACAAGGACTTGTCACAATTCAATTTCCCACATTTAATCAAAAGAAGCTATGGATCATAAAATCAAATTATTTCAAGTTTCAATAAAGAAGATAGATATTTGTGAAACCAGCTTAGCGTATCCCTAATACTGTACTGTATGCTATATTGTGGTCTTTTTTTAAGATGATATATAAATTTGTAAAAATGAATTGAGTAATTACAAGTAAACTAAACTTTCAAATGTAAGTAATTCGTTCGATCTACATTTACAAAATTGTTTGAATATTAACCTTACATAACGATTGAAGTAGACCCATAAACTCCCCAAAGTTCGGATAGTTTTCTTGACCTTTCTCCAGTACTGACAGTCAATCTTACCGTATGAATTCCTGGCTGAAATATTCATAATTTTCAATATCTCAGTATTGAAATTATTGTAATACATTACAAATGATGGCCTATCGGTTCACTTGCCCGCAGCGAGGTTGTCCATCAGCTAGCTGGAGAGTTCGAAATGGTGAACTTGAAATCCAATCTTTACACATATTGGTCAAGGTCACCGCCGACTCTTCATTCATATCAAACTTTCAAACCAACCTGAGCAATATGTTATGTTGCTTGCATGATGCTTGCACGATGCTTGTCCGACACTTCCAAAATCATTCACTCCTTTCACGGCGGTCCGCCATGACAGTTAGAAATATACGGCGATTTTAAATCGAACGTTTACAAAATGGAACATAAAAACAAGGTCACGTGATCAAATAATCAAAACTTTAAAATCCCCGCAATACTCGTTATATTTATTCAAGATCGTTAATCCGTTATTTTCGTCTTTACTTTTTGTGCTCTAAACGGTGATATAAAAATCATATTTGTAATTCATAGAAAAACGTTGACAAGATCAGCCGCGATGTTAACCAATCGAATCTCTCAAGCCATATTTACAGCGTACAATAATGGTCCTCGTCGAGAAACGATAACGAAGTTCCAGTTTGATAATTCACTCGGACACATGGTATATCTTCATATCAAACTCACGGACAAATGATATATCTTCATATCAAACTCACGGACAAATGATATATCTTCATATCAAACTCACGGACACATGATATATCTTCATATCAAACTCACGGACACATGGTAACTTATAAAAGCAATGTATAATATAATATAATATAATATTTAGATTAAAAAAATATATTCCTTTAGTCATATGTGTTTTTATTTTGTTTCACGAAGCGAGGGGCTATAACAGACTTGGTAAGGATTGTTTTTTTGTAAAGAAAATATCATGATAGGTAGATGTATAACCTTAGTATGGCATTCCACGTCCTTAACAGTAGTAGAATATCCGTAGTATGCAATTGCATATTGAGTACTATCTGGTCATGGTATATCCGTAGTTTGGCATACAACTTCCAATCCATCTGCAGTATATCCATAATTGTACATACCACATCCTATCTCTAGTTTTCCTATTCAATTTCTTTACAGTTGTAGTATATTCGTAGTACTGAATCCCACGTCTAACAAATTGTAGTATGACAGAACCGTATGTAGACACAAAGATCGACATAGTTAGTACGTAGTTAGTAGGTTTATATCCGTAGCAGGCCAAATCAATTAAATTCAGTAGTGCCCTCCAATATCTATCTAATATCTTTTCTAATGGTCGACTAACAAACCCCTATCCAGCTTTGTATCTAAAATTGGCAAGGCATCTAATTAGTATATTCATACCCCTTCTAACATACAAATATCAATCAAATATTTTCACAGTACGTATAATATATAAACCTATCCATATCCATGTGACCAACGTTCTTTTAATCAACTACTTACATGCAAAAGCTAACCGTATAGATCGACATATTGTGTATGACACAACAAGTTTTTTTCTCGCCAACCTTATAGATCTATATGTTTTTTTTGTGACGAAATATTTTCTAGTAAATAAAGATGTCTTTGTTTGCATACCAATTCATATTATGTTAAAACGTCATTTGAATGTTGTTTTATTAATGAGTGATTTATTTCGTTTCATAAAGCCAGCACCTATGACCAATATGGTAAGAATTGCTTCAGACACAATTCTCAGTCCAATATATTTATATACAGTATCACACCGTATACCCTGTAGATCTATAGTCATAATATGAAATATCTATTCTATGTCAGTAAACCATTATCCCTATATAACATACCGTTTCCTATCTTTTATCTCCATAGCTTTTTATGACTTACCAATTATCATACACTCAATCGTTTTTGCTTGCACTACGACATATAGCTGCTGAACTAAAGTTTGTTTTTAAGATTTCTTATTTATATCATAATTTTAGGGGATTTTGTCCCCGTTTCCTAACAAAATACTTTAAAGTCGAAACGATTAGATTCATTTGTGAAGGGGCCATTTTACATGATACGTGGTATTTTAGGAAACATTTTGTATTCCCCCAAACCGGACAAAAGGTCAAAATTAGAAAATTGAGAAATATTTTTTTCTGCAATCTAAGATTCTTCGAACATATTTCGGACAAATATTTTGTCAAAATAGACACAACTGGTTTACATTTGGATATATCTTACGATTTTTTCATAATTAGCATTGAGAAATGACATGATGATCCATTCATTTTTTTTTAATTTTGGACAACGGTGCACAAATCCCTTCCAAATGTGTTCTTGTACTTCTAAGAGTATGGTTTTTAGATATGTGATAGAAATATGTGAATGATATTTGAATAAGTCGATCTGCAATGAACTTCATATTACCTGCTATTTGCACTAAGTTCGAATCTACTGAAACAAACTCTTGTTATACAGCTGTATCCCCTTCTTATTCAATTGTAGCTATCCCTAGTATGCCATACAACTAATTAAGTTGTAATATAACCGTACTACAGTAGTTTTGCATACTAATTCATATCGGGGAGGCCTGTAGATTAGTATTCTAAGTACGACATATCGTATCAAATCTCGGGGGTTTATATCCGTAGCATGGCAAGCCAATTCTTATCAAATAAATGTATACGCATACCAATTTAAATCCAGTAGATTATTCTGTAGTGATCTGCTCTTTCTAGTCATCATAGTTATACCATTGGTCGACATAAACTTCTATCAAACTTTGTATCTAAAATAGTCATGGCATTTACTTATTATCCCTTCTATAACATACCGATATCAATCAAACATTATTACAGTACCTTACATAGCGCATTATACCTATCCATACCAATGTGACCAACACTCTTTTACTACTCATATTCCTAACCCAACCTTATTGATCAATGTATTTAGTATGACAAAACAAGTTTTTTCTTAATGATTTGCATACCAATTCCTATCAAGTAAATCTTCATTTAAAAGGGGTTTTTTTATTAATGAGTTGTTTATTTGGTTTTACAAAGCGAGCACCTATGACCCATATGGTAAGAATTAATTGCTTCAGACACAATTCTCTGTCCAATATATTTATATACAGGTTACTTCGTATACCCTGTAGATATATATTCATAATATGACATACCTATTCTATGCCAGTTAACCTATATCCCTTATATAGCATACCGTTTCCTATCCAGTTGATCTATATATGTGACATAAAAAAAAATAATTTCCAATGGCTCTGTATGTTTAATGTCTTACCAATTCCTATTAAACCTACAATCTTTATTGCTTGTAAGGCATACAGCTGCTGAACAAAAGTTTGTTTTTAAGTGTAAGAGTTTCAATTTAAAATCATCATTTGGGGGACTTAAACACCATTTTTTAACAAAACCCTTTAGCAAAACATTGGATGCATGTGTGAAAGGGTCATGTTACATCACCTATACAAGGGACAGATGCCTGGTTTGATAAGAACAATTTTGGCAAGACGCATGAGGTCACAATTAGAAAATTGAGAAATTCTTATTTCTGTATTTTCAGGCAAATATTTGATCAAAATAGAAATAATTGGTTTACATTATGAAATATATTGCGTTTTTAATTTAATTTTTTAGAATGGTTTTATGAGCAGTGAAACTTTTTGAGCAGCTGTATGCTTTGCTTTCCAAAAGATTTTATCTAAATGCATTACCAATTTACTAAGTATTCTCATATGTTTTTTCAAAGCATATGGCTATGAGAGAACATCAACTGAACACCAAAAGAAATGTTACACCCCTGTAAATTGACATGTCATGAGATATGTACTCAGAACAATTTATTGCTTTGGGAATTATGGAAAATAGGACATAACCAGCCCATGGAAATATAGCGATTACATCAGTAAACTTCAAAGACTATTATTTTAGCAAGGCGGCTTAACTTATAGGATGTTAAAACACAACACAACAAATTTCTCACATAATGTTTTTTTAGATATTTCAATTTAAAGAGTTGTATTATTTCTATATGTATTCAGTTTAGTTGGTTATACCCATTCCTCAGAGCATCAAGTAGTTTAATCTATCATATATTATACTAAATCCTATCCAGTAGACCGAAAGTTTGACTTTTGCTGCTAACGTCTTATTACCTCATCCGTCACAAGGTTGTCTGTCTCCATTCCCTACTGTCTAACACGAGGACTTGTGCCTCTCCTAAGTCGTTCAGACCCCGTACAGAAGAGATCTTAGTTGAAATTTAAACTTTAACCATTTAACGTTTTTGAAGTGTTTTTGAGAGGATACAGATTGAGACATTTTGCCAACAAAATTGATGTTTTATGATTTCTGATAAACTATTCTATTCATTTGTGTAAGTAAGTAAGTAAAAATCCTCTCTGTTTGTTAGGCTTAATTCCAACGTGCAAATTGATAAACATCATATACCATTTGAATAAAATTTCAGAACTGAAAACAACCAAAGATTGATTCTTAAATATATTTAAAAGTTAATGACTACTTGATATATTTGTTTGTTAAATTCTGTTCCATTAAAGATGCTCGTGTCGGCGGAGCAGGAAGAAGTAAGTTGTCGTTTTATATTCACATGTTAATAGTTAAATCAGTTCACGTAGACCTGAAATATTGGCACTTTGTATTTGGATGAAATGAAAGATGCCTTTATCTTTGATTATTTTGATTTTGAGTTTTTGTATTTTTGAATTCATCATTTTCTATTGATGTGAAAAAGTATTAATGAAAACGATAATGTATTATGTACATTCGTCGGATACATAAGATACAACCAAGTGTAGTTTTAGTACGTGCATAGAGAAAGTATATTGTCCATACATTTGTATACTCAAATTGCATCTTTTAACAATTTGTATGTTTATATGTTCACAGAAAATACCTATGGTAAGTCGACACCTTTTTATCTTTCACCGAAAGGTAAAATTTACTGGGAGGTCAATTTTAAGCTTTTATCCACGTCTTCCAGACGACATAAATAGAAATGATAATACTGATAAGAACTTGCTATAGTGTATTTAATCAATCGACAAATGAGAATTGTTGAAATATCTAACACTCCAAAATACGCATGTATTGTACAGCATCTATTCGAAATATAAATTACCAAAAATATGACAGTACATAGGTTAGGTTTGAAAACTAGTCTCCCTCGAACAGCAATTTGTTTATATGAATCTTCAATCAAAGAAACCCTTTAACTTTACTAACTTTATAATTGATACACTGTTTGTTTTAAATATATAAAATTCATGAGAAACGTATGTGTTGATTACAACTGCTGTAAAGCCAAATCAGTAGCAGTAACTTGGAAATTTGGTGCTCAGTAGTTGTCCTCCTAGAAGTGCACAAAATGTTAATTAGATCTGTTTCATATTGCAGCTGCCGGCAGGAGGTCACTCATCTGAGAGGAGCGGCACGGTATCGTCATTGCCAAAGCAGGTAAGGCTGATTTTGAAAATTTAATGTTTACCGCACCAACTTAACTAAATAAAGCATCTAATATTACCTCGCTGATCTAAAGACGTCACCATGTTTCGGATAGGCGAAAGCCAACTGTAGTTTAAAAGGCTCTCTGTGGTTGGCTGAAATTTCATCGCGAACCATCGATAAAGCTGTTTTCATAAGTTTCATTTTTAAGTCTCAGCGCGCAGCTTTGAGCCGGGTTCAGTCCCAGGGTATTCAAGTGGAGTGGCTGCACATACATTTACAATGAAACACGACGGCTTCTCTAGGCTCTAATCCGTAGCTAGTGTAGCAGACATAATGTGTCAGTTTCGTCATATCCAAATTAGTAGTGGCGGACCCGATAGTCTTCAGCGGTCTCAAATCCTCTACTCCTACCACTTTTGTGAGACCATGCCCATTCACACCAAGTGACTTTTATCCTTAGATTAAGTGCATTATTTAATGAATAAATAAATTAGAATGTATCTAACACATGGCTAACTTACATTCATATATTCTTATATGTTAAACTCGGGTTTTAGGTAATTGTACAGATGAAAGAGTATCTTAGCTGAACAACAATGTACAGCTGCATGCCAAAAGTTTGTTCACATACCTGAACATACTAGTGCAAATATCATGTAATTTGAGATGCCTTTGAGGTATCGTAGCGCTGCGAAAAAGAAACGTATATAATTGAATCATCAGTACAGATATGCAGATCCATTCTTCTTTAAGATAATTGTTCATCCTACCCCCGCAATTACCGGTAACATTTTTGGCAGGCCATTGAAGTGAGCAGGGGTCAAAATTCCGAAAACACTCATTTTTATTTTTCTCCATAAAAATCCTTAATAATTTATCAACTTCTTTAAAAATTAGTCACGTGTGTTCCTCAGCACAAACTCAATGTGATAAACTTGGTTTTAATCTCAGAGAGTCGATATGGTACTTTCCATTTAACATTTAACGAAATCGATATTTCGAAAATATGCCCCCTCCTGTCTATATCAATATGCCAAAATCCGAATTTTTTCACTAGAGACCAGACGATCCCAAAATGAGTTCACGAATGGCTATTTCACACATGGTCAGTGGGTGTTCAATTATCAGTTTTGCTGAAGTTATTCTATTGACGTTGAAACGAAACCCAAATTACATGATATTTGCACGATTCAGTGGTAAGTGAACAAACTTTCGGTATGCAGCTGTATATCGTCAGTTCAAAGATCTTAAACATAGGTACAACAGCCTCCTGTTATCAAACACTAATTGATTTGGAACATATTTTCATTAATTTTTTGTATTTCCAGGGTCCTTATTGGCAGAGGAATGGAGCAAACAAGCTGACTGAATGTTACAAAATGATTGACAAGCATGGCATTATGACAATAAAGATGTGTCACATAATGTTCTCTTGTTTGTTTTCTATAGCTGCATACTACATAAAGGCTGAAAGCACGATAGCATGTCAACTAAAATATTCTAAAATATTTCTTTAAAATATTTAAAAGTTCTTGTCAAACCACTGCTCGGTGATCATATTAAATGTCTATTGCGGTTTATGCTTTTAAATCTGTTTTTGCGACTGCAATGTCATCATTTTGATGACCTTTTACGCATGTTGACACCATGTTAACACACAAATCTGTGTAACATGTGGAAAGTGTTACTTCACGAAAAACGCAAATATGAAATAGCATTTATCTTTATTTATTCAACCGTGTTAAAAGGAAAGTCTTTGAAGTTCTAGAAAGAGTAAAAGAAAGAGTTCTACAAAGAGTGTAACAACATGACCAGGTACAACAAGTTTCGACTCTCTCCACTTGTGTGACGTCAATGAATGAATTTAAACAGTATGACATTGGCGACATTATCACCACAGTTATCGAAGAAAAGAGGGAAAAGGAGATACAGAGAAACAACCCAATGAGTGATGAAAATGAGTCACGCTGAATACGCTAAGTCATGCTTGCTCCACATGGATGCAATATCTCTAGGAAATGTCTCAATAAAGAGACACTGGCTCTGCTACATGTACAGTGACTTGTTCTACGATAAGCAATACAGAATAGTATATGCATATCATAATGCATATGTCATAATACTTTTACCAAAGCGAGAAATAGGTATATTGAGATATTACCCGAGGAAGTGTGTAGGACGACTTTTACGAAGCAAGTGTAAATTTTCGTATTACCCGAGCGAGAGCGAGAGAGAAAAATTAAGGAAAAGACGCTTAGGTACATTTTCATACATCTATTGTTGGCGTCATTACATTGCTGAGGACGCCAGGTCAATAGGACAAACTGTTATTTTGTACGAGAGCATCGTTTGAAAATGTGTTTAGACAAACATATCAGACATATATACACGTAAACCGTCAGTCAGTTTCATTCACTATTTTTCGTATTCTTTTTCTTCATGCTTTTACTACATGCATCTAAAATGTATCCTCGGTTTGACCTTTGTCTTTCTGTTATGGAACATGTTGACTCATTGGAATGAAAGATTAAAATCAGGTTAAAACCATCCGTTCTTTGAAACCAAGACACTCAGTCAGGAAGAGGAAACTTACTGTTGTCAAAAGGACATGACGTTCCAAATATTCATCAAATTAACTTTTCATATGCGCAACTTTGATATACATCATGCAGGGCATAGAATGGTTCAGAAAATTAATTATAACTATGGGAAGTTAATAGGCACTTTCATCAGAAATTGAAACTAAAACACCGAAAATCAAGGGTCAGAAACATGATGAATATTTCATTAGCACATCAATGTTCAAAATGTTCTACTACATACTGCAACAGAGTTACTGTCATCATGAAATTGCCAAGCGCTCTAAGGAGAAAAAAAAGCATAGATATAAGTATAATAATTGTATCTTGCCAAAACGACTCCTTGTGACCTGAACGTGGATGATAACAGTAACAGATGTGTTCTACTGCTGTGTTTTCATTCGTGAGTCTTTGTTCCCTTAAATAACACTCGGCTTGTAATATTTGATAGAACAGTCAAATTGGGATAATGAAAACATATCATGGTATTGGATGCGAGATCTTTTTCAGATCTCCTTTTCTTAAATTTACCCCAAACTACATGTTATTTCAGCTCTAGTCAATAACAAAACGTGATTCTGTGTTAACAGTGCTTGATTTAAAGTGCAGAATTGAAATGTCTCGTCGTTTTCCATATTCAGTTTTTCATTTGATGTATCATTGATTCTCTCGAATTACCAATATTTTGTAGATGCCGTTGGAATTTAAGTCGACTCGATATTTACCATTCTCTCCTAATAGAGGTAGCTCCGTCATAATTTCCTACACAACCTCTGTCTTACAGAAGGTTTCTCGGACATCCGGCAGTTTCCCCTAGCGGGAATATTTTGCAACTTAAACTACCTGGCAATATTTCAGCCAATGAAAACACCCATTGTATGAATAAAACATTTGTTGTAACAAAGGCTTATGCTATTTTGCAGTCTCAAAATGAGGCGTATGTGTTCTGTAAAGACAACTCAAAGGGCAAGGTGCATATTCGAATAAAATTTAGCTTTTGGAAAGCTTCCTGAAATAACTTTGGCGATTTGAATGATAACTTTTGAAACGGCGTCGCTGATTGCACAACTAACTTTGATTGCATCCAATCAGCGTTCTATATTTCGTGCGCGAGAAACCTGCGTATTAGGAGGTTGTAGAGGAATTTATGACGGAGCGACCTCTTCTTGGAGAAAATGGATATTTACGTATTCTGATTGCTTAAGTTGTTTTAAGTAGCTATATGTATAATGTGTATAATTTGTGTACGTCCATAAAGGTTTGTCAGGAGAAGTTGGAGGTCTGCAGTAATGTCAAAGTAAAAACCTAAATTTTTGTATATAATTATATGTTTCTTTATTAGTGTTCTTTTATTCCTATTCACCTTTATTGAAACTAAATATTTGAATAAGTTGCAATCAAACAAGATATTATTTATTCAGAGATTGATAATTTATATATAATATATTTAACGCAGATCATGATTAGGGATTAGGGGAAAAGGGATTGCTATGTATTTTTTTCGTATGGCTATGAAATATATGGATAGGCAAATTTTGAACATAAGGCAAGATAAAACTAAGAACATTTATAGTTTATGTTTAATGCAAAAGGATTTGTAGCGCATCTGTTATTTCATGATTAATTAAATCGTAGGTTGAAGAATAACAAATCAAATGTTATATTAGAATCAGGTCATTGGCTGTGTGGGCTATATTTAAGTTTTATCACCATATTCACAACTTATAATCCGCAAATGACTACACATTTTGTATGATAGACCGTTGCGTTCAAGTACGCCTCTATTATTGACAAACTATCAATTTCAAAGTTGGTTATAGCAAAGAAGCTTTAAATATCATAGTTCACCCACATAAACCGCGTTGTACCTCTCCGTACCCTCCGTTCAATTTTTGGGTAGAACAGTTCTGGAGAAGAAGTCGAAAATGTGAAAAGATTACTGACAACTCCAGCCGAACGAACGAAAGACGATGGGCCATGCCAAAAGCCTCCGATAAAGTTTGGCTACTGTGATTAAAATCGAGGAATAACTTTCTTTAAAAACATTACTCTAGCGGAATTCGAACTCTGTCTAACAGTGGTTTTCCTCTTCAGAGGAAATATTCAGGGAAGTTTGGGTTTCAAATTTCCTCTTTGGCATACAGATTGATTATACTAATCTCTCATGGTGTTTTTTTTGCAGTTTGGTTAATTCATTTCAGCTTACGTTACCCTAACAGGTCATTATCGTTTAAAACCAAGAAACTACTTTTTTTATTACGTTTTTGTTTTAGACGTTTTTGATTGATGGCAATCTTTCATTTGTTTAAAGCCATGTTCAACAATAATTAAAGTTACGTCCATGTTGAAACTATCGACGTCCGTCATTTCAATCTTTTAATAATAATAATATAATAATATAATGATAATAATGCGTATTTGTAATGCGCTCAATCCACACTCTAAGGTATGATCCCAGCGCTACATGATCACATTTATTATCCTGAGAGAATTAATATTGTACTTTCGAAGCAGCTACTAAGCGCTTCGCGCGACCATGTACAGCTGCATATCAAAAGTTTGTTCACTTACTACTGTACCTTAGTGCAAATATCATGTAATTTGGGTTTGCTTTGAAGGTCAATAAAACAACTTCAGCAGAACTGAAAGAGGATTTCCTATTTTCAATGTGTAAAATAGCCATTGTTTAACTTATTGTGATATCGTCTAGTCCCTCGTGCAAAAATTAGAATTTTGGCATGATTAAATTGACAGAAGGGGTCATATTTTCGAAATTCGAATTTCCTTAAATTTCGATTAAAATACTCCATTTCGATTTTCTGAGAAGAAAATCAGCAAAATCATATTGACTTACATGTAATGCAAACAAACAAAGATGGCAAAGATGTTGCTCACCTTTAAAGGATTTTATAGAGAAAAATGAAAATTACTGTTTTTTTAAATT
Organism: Phorcus lineatus; assembly: GCA_921293015.1. Lineage (NCBI taxonomy): Eukaryota > Metazoa > Mollusca > Gastropoda > Trochida > Trochidae > Phorcus > Phorcus lineatus. Next base: position 16,998,237 of record OV121089.1, read on the forward strand.
TTTACCCCTGTTCACTTCAGCGACCTGCCAAAAACGATCACGGTAAACTGTTGGGTTTGGCATACGATTGCGTTAAGGTGCAATGGATATTCACTTCGATATTGAAAATTCAAATTCCTCCGTTTCCATTTTGCATTGCAACGGTGCCTCAAAGATGTGCCAAGTTACAAGATATTTGCACTAAGAAACGCAGTTATGTGAACAAACTTTTGGTATGCAGCTGTCGGTCCATACGTCCCGTATTTAGAAGTAAACTCTTCAAAAAAAGAAACTTGACATTCATGCGAAATTGATTTTTTCGAAACGGGTCAATTTATTCATGATACATACCTGTAATTTCAAAGAAAGGCTTGCTCAAAAGTGTAAGTTTACCAAAAACAATGGCCCAAAAAGTTTACGTTGTGTTCAGGGACGAAAACGAGCGATTCGTCCAAATGCATTTTCTGCCAAAGAACGTGCAGCATGGGATCATGAAGGTTTACATGCAGACAAGTCTGCTTTAGGGGTATGAAAAGCGATATCAGCCGCTGTTCATACAGACTACACAACATCGGTACAACGACCTGAAGAATGCCAAGACTGAACAGAGCGCGACGCAACAACGCTATTGGCAGACTGCAAGCAGGAGGTTGCATCACGACGACCGGTTCGACGTCCCGTTTTAACGCAACGTCATATGGCGGAACGTATCCAGTGGTATTAATTGAGGATGAGATGGGCACGTGCAAGGTGAAGAACCGTTCTCTTCACTGATGAGTCCCGTTTTCTGCTTCGACGAAGTGATGGACGAGCACGTGTATACCGACGTCGTGGAGAACGTTACGTTGCCAACTGTGTTCAGGAGGTTGTCCCATTTGGAGGTATGAGTGTCATGGTGTGGGCCGAGATTCGTCACGGTGTTAGGACACCCCTTGTTCATGTTGTGGGTAACCTCACAGGAGTACGGTATAGGGACTTGATCCTACAGCCTTACGTTATTCCTCACGTCAACGTCCATGGTGGTCTCTTTCAGCAGGACAATGCTTGACCACATGTTGCACGTGTTTGTCAAGACTTTTTACAGCGTAACAATGTCCAGACATTGCCATGGTCAGCAAGGTCACCAGATTTGTCACCAGTTGAGCATCTCTGGGACGAACTGGATCGACGCGTGCGCAGTAGGAATCCACCACCCCAAACACTTCCAGGACTTCTTGCAGCACTTCAGCACGAATGGCAGAATATTCCACAGGCTGTGATTGACAACTTGATTGCATCCATAGGTCGTCGGTGCCAAGCAATAATCAATGCCAATGGTGGACATACCCGATACTGACATTTGTGCACCCCTGTGATGTTGAAACACTTGTGCACCTGTGCATTTCAAGATTATTCTGCTTATTCTGAATAAAATTTACTGAACAGAGATCTTCAAACAGTAGTTTTTAGTTTTCATTTCAATGTTTAACTTGCATCTTTGGTCTTTATATTGAACTTTGAAAGTCAGTGTCAAGTTTCTTATTTTGAAGAGTTTATTATTTTGCGAAAGGAGGTATAATTACATCATAACCTAATTGCAAAAAAAAAAAAACCCACAGAGAACCACGCAATGCGTGATTGTAAAACGTGTACTTGTAACTTGAACCTCATTTTTATTGGGCCATAACACAAGCATTGGCAACAACTTTATCTACTGATTGAATCGTATGCAGCTTCTCTTTTTTGTGTGGCAAGGTAATTACTAAACTGGATACAAGCAAAATCCTCAGATACTTGATATTTTGATCAACTGCTGCCGTAATAATCATATTTGATAGCAGAATACACTTGCATGAGAATCTTTATTTGAAGTTCTCAACTTAAATTCAATAGAACAGTTAACGTAGCATTTCACACTTTTCTTTTCAGTTGAAGAATGATGACCTGACAAGCCGCCGGAAGGAAGCACCCTGACTACTGATTATCATCAACAAAGGGATTGTTGGAAGTTGTTACGGCATTGCTGAAGACATTCAAATGCAGGTCAGTCCCAATCTGAAAGAGACTCTCCTGTGGCCTGTCCTCATTTCGCCTACACCTCATTTCGCCTACACTGTTATCCAAACACAGTTATGGGTGGATGCACATGACAGATTCACCCTGACCCTTTAAGAATAATGAACTCTTCATTCAAGATGGGGTGTGATCTTTTATTTTGCATCCCATGATGGTTGGATTTTGTATATGATACATATATACATCAATCAAAATACAAGCTGGGCATTACATCACTGAACTACTAAATATTTTACATTACATATACATGTTATACAGAGGGGCATTATAGTACTGGACTATTTGGACAACATTAGTGCAGTTTAATTAAATGTCCAACAGCATCCAGGAACTGCATCACAGATCTCCTGCCATTGGTGAGCTGGCATTTGAGTCTCTCGATCCTGGCATCTCGGTCTCGATCAACACGGGCCCGTGGTCTCACGGCAGCATCCAGTCCAATCTGCCTCCTGGATCTTCTGTCTTTTGTCTCGATCTTCTTGAATTCTTTCACAAACTTGAAGATGTTGAGATGAGCTCTCGGCATTCTCGTCTTTGGTCCGTTGTGTAAACCTTCTAAATGGTTGTTGGAGTGTGGTCCAGTGTTCTCGTGCTCATTCAACAGGGCTCGAGGAAATGTGTCATCAAAGTCTACCAATGTTCTTGTGACGTAGTCGTTGAAGTTGGTGATCTTCTGCCCATCTAGTCCTTGCTCCATCTCTTCAATCCAAGCATCTTGGACTTCAGCAATCGGTACAACTGCCGGGCTGTTGGAGTAGTCCTTGACGAGGCCTTTGTCCACAACTTGCCTCCGAAGAGCCTGAGCATATAGTGAAAGAAACATCCTCTCACCGATGCTCCTGGGAAGAAATCACTGACGACACTGATGACTTCGGCTTTATAATCTGTCTGGACGATGTCTAGAGTGATAGAGAGGTCCACCAACATCCTTCAGCTTCGTGAACAGTCGGACATTAATCTGCTTGGCCTTGTTTGGCAGTAGTCAAAACATATTCATAGGTGGATTTTACCACTGATTGGACTGGTTCATCTACTCAAGTCCAGCCCATGTCTGTCATGGGTTATATCATTCAAAATAGGGGTGAGGAAGTACCCTTTGCACTTTGTGTAGTTGAAATTAGGGCGTTTTCAGGTGTAGGCGAAATGAGATGTAGGCGAAATGAGGGCAAATCTTTCCTGTCCCTCGTTTAAACGTGCCATGTTTGGGAGATTAACTATCCAAAACACTTTCAAATTTTGGGACTATCACAATCACTCATTTTAAGAGATGATAAAAGCACATTTTTCAAAAGTGATACTTTCATCTAACTTCTAAAGGACCTCAACCAAACTGCAACCAGAAATCATTAAATGTATTTTCAACATCATGTGTGTTTCAAGAGAATTTGTATGAGAACGTTGTTTGTGTGGCATTGAGTCATAATTCAATATATTCATCAATGATGACTTTCAGAGAGTTACTAACGAATACTTGATACCATGCAGTGTGGGCCTCTCTTGTACAGTAGTTTGTAACTGTATCTTTCGTTACGGTTTTGTACAGTTTTCCTTAATATGATCAGTCCAGCAGATGCTTGAAGGTATCACTGCAATACATAGCCATAATATGCATGCTTACTCCCTGCAATATTATAAACAGACGTGATATTAGTGAAATAGTCTTGAATGCGGCTTCCTTGTCATCTTACCTCACCAGCTCTTAAGTTTGTTGCTGTCGTTTTTCGAATCCGTTATTTGTTTAATTTGTGAAGTCAAGATTAGGTCAAGTCTATTCTATAATAAATGTTGTGTACGTATCATTTGTGTTATGTTTTCATTTATCCTGTATTTTAATAGCATTTTTGCACATTGCAAGTTACTTCGGATCATTTTGCATAGTTAGTAACTAACTTTACTTTTCTTTGGATACAAAAACACATTTTGTATTATCCATTACATTATCTGTTATCAGTGATTGAATACAAGTATTTAAGGTGTTTATTCGAAAAGAACTTATTTTATCTAAATGTATTAATAGTCTCTCTATATCAAATGTGGTGATAGAAGGTTATTTATGCACCAGACCCTTTTGTGTTATCGCCCGAATTTCTTGTTGTAAATTGACTCCTTCATTATCTTCTGAAAATACTAGAATAGCTCCAGTAGCTTGGCTATTAATAGTGTCCGAGTCGCCAAAATCATCCATTTCAATCCCTCCATCCTGCCCGCCCCCGACAGCTTCTATATCGGCATCGTACTCAATAGGTTCAGACATTTTATTAAAGAAAAAATAAATATATAAAATGTCGCATTATGGTCAGAAACTCAATCCACTGCGGCATCTTTGGGAGAATCTTGCTTTCAAAGCAATCCGGTCTTCTTTAGGTGTTAAAAATAACCTTATTACTATCAACCAAAATGCACAACTGTTAGTCCGTTTTACTAATCTTGGAAGTCAGGATGTAATCGTTCCAGAAACAGCCCGCTTGGCTTTTGATATATTCTTAACATCAGATGGTACCAAAGATGACGATAGTATCATAGTACAAAACATTGGGCGGGCTATAATAGAGAAAACCACTGTTAAAATTAGTAGTAAGGAAGTACTGTCTATAGATGACAGTGATATATATCACACTTATATGGATCTTTGGCAATCTACACAAGAAATAAATAATTTACATTGTCAGGGTATTGATGCAACTGAAAATCGAAATGTAACCAGATTGCGGGTGGGATCTGCCCGTGGAAATGATTCAGTTGTGGAACATCAAGCAATGGCAACTAATCTAGGAGGCCGATTTTATATTCCTCTAGATTTCGAATTGTTAGAGAGTCGTATGCTATTCAATCAAGCTGCTTTGGGAGATAGATTAGAATATGAACTGACATTTAATGATTATAACCTTGTTATTGGAGGGAATAATGAAATATGAAATTAAGATTATTGGATTAAAATTTTGAGTTACAGAACCAGATTTGTCCCTTGTCTTTACATTACAGTCCCTTTTCTGTATACTTTGATCGCATACTTCGCCATCGTATGATACCAGCTGATAAAAGTGATTCAGTGTGGAATATTTTGAAATATAAATGTACCTGCTCAATCGATGAAAGACGTTTTGATGCTATTCAAAACCCCTACCGCTGGGTTTGACAGAATGACTGAATTATTTTATAGTACTTTTAAAAATCAAAACTATGCTAATGACTGTTCCAGGAGTAGCAAATCAACTTTACGGTCAACCTATACGTAAACATAATAAGAAATTTCCCAGTATAAAACGTCATCCAATAACAAATATGGTGATGAAAGATTTATGTCTGACTAATATTAGTATGGGTAAGTTTTTGTACGCTTTGTGGTTTGATCTAAGAACTACTGATGATGACCAACTTCACGGCTCTGGATGAAGAATTGAAAATGGTAGTGAAGGTATGACAATTGCAATCACCAAAGAAACAGAAACAGCTGTGCCAGTACATATTTACTTATATGTTATCATGGATGCCCAATTGAATATTGATAACAGGAGGTTTTGATCTGTTATCTATCATAATACTTTTGTTATAATAGGTATAAATGGGGGCTCTGTATTAGCGTTGAGTAAAAAAATAGTTATGACCACTTGCAAAATGTACCTGAAAGTTGTGCAGAAGCCTCTCCATATAAGATCAGTTGTGTGAACACTATCGCCTGAGTTATCTGCATTCATAGCAACTGCCAAAATGGCTGACATTGTTGTTGACAACATAAGTTTGGAAGCGGTATATATTATGACTTTTCAATGACAATTGTGAATATTTTTTATGGGAAAGTATTTTGAAAATTAGATAAAAGGTTTAGTCTATGCAGATTCCATCAAATAATCAGATATTTAGTGTTTAATTTATCTATGTTTAAGCTTTCTGAATTGACAACTTCTTCATAAAAGGTGAGGTGAGGTGAGGTGAGTTGGTGTTTAACGCCGCTTTCAAGAGTTTTTCACTTATATCGTGGCTGTTGGTATTATTGCAGGGAGAAAGCCCGCAACACCTATTGTGGCTATGCATTGCGGTGAAACCTGCGAGCATCGGCTGGAACTAGCGAACCATGGGTGGTACTGCACTTAAATTCAATGCACCCCAACCTGACAGCGTTTAGAACAGTTCTCTACTACAGACAAAGTTGCCGAGCCCCTGGCGGGATTCGAACCACGGACCTTTTGATCCAAAGCTGAACACGAGTTCACACACCTCTAAAGAGGTAAGCATGTAATCCTATTGAAACTACTTTCTCGCTGACTTATTTCTTATGAAGAAAGCGTCTGTTGATCAGTATTTTTTTGTAAGACCATTTAAAGTTTACATCAACTCAATTTTAAATATGATAATGAATTTATTAATCTTTTCATTGCTAAAAATACATCGATTTGTTTTATTTTAACTTCATTATGTTTCTATCAGTCAATTTTGGCAGTAGACAATACCAATTTGGGTTATTCATGCAAAGTTACAAAGATATTTGTATCAATATATAAACAGAAATTTAATGATTTTTATTTAACTGTAAATTTATCTCCCTTGTATTTTATAATGACCAACCTGCAATGACAAATATCCAACTAATTGGAAACTCATGGGCCCGGGCCCTCTTCATCTCAAAAGTAAATAAGGATCTGCTAATAATTACGCAAATCACTACAGATATATCATAAAAATGCTATCATTTTCTATCCAACACTAAGAATTTACCAACAAATATTCTATGTTGAACATATTGCTTAGATGAAAAATACATTATGTCAATAAATTTTCCCATATCAAATGTTCTCAAATTTTAAATGCTTTTTACAGAAACATTAATCTCAAAAGCCTCTTTCAATCACATATATCATAAAACAAGACCTAACAGCTAAACTCTAATATTTAAAAACAATTCAAGCACGCATGGTTGACTGAGTATCACTCCAATAATTTGAAAAGGTATGATAGTTTGACTGATAATTTGATAATCCTGTGAGACGCTTATCAGTTTTTTTGTTTGATTCTTCAGACATCTCTCTGCATCATTTGTGAACCTAACAAACAAGGAGATACTTTCTCCAGTGTGCTCAGTACTTCGCATCTAAGGGATGATTAAAGGCGTAAGTGCAGACCAATATTTCATATAAACAACCAATGCACAGATAATGCATATATCTCGAATACTTACAATCCGCACTCGGTTAATCTACCTTGCATTAAATCAACATGAACTACGATATAAGAAATATTTTAATTTGCTTTCAGTAACAAGAGCAAAAACGGCAACCGCTATTATAATCCAGTAACAATGCTCACACTACATTTTTTAAATTGATTATGTTAGAAGAGTGGTTTAATAAACAACATTTCGTCCCTTATTATCAGTTCAGAGTTAAGGTAATTTCAAAAGCTGCGCACATCACATTCATCCGTTTTCAACTGTTCATATGTTTTAGTGCACAATTGACCATAAAATTAAATATCTCTAAGCCGACTGTCGTAAATTTTGTCATTGTTGATTCCAGGTCAGTTGCAAAGAATAATAGCCTAAGTATTTTACTGTATCGATCGAAAGCTAATGTGAGTAAATCATATGCCTTGAGATAGCCAATTTGGACCTAAAACGCGTGCTATAGTACCTTTAAGTGCATGATTCTCTGCAGATGCTGGACAATCGTCATTGTCTTGAACATTATATGAAATTTTAATGGATCCAGGAAAAGATTTTAGAATATTTCATTCTTCAAAAAATATTGTCGAAAGTGCAATGTTATTACCCTTGTTACAATAATTAATAACCTGTACCTTATGAAAATGTTTTATATGTTTTGTGAAAGACAAGTACTTTGTAGCAAGGGGTAGATAACAAGTATATCTATTTAGCTTTATAGTTATTATCAGTTATTTACATCATCTAAAAATAGTTAACAGATTCAAATTCAGGTATAGACTTAGAAATCTGAACCAGAAAACTGTCATGCTGGTGGTTTGGGAAGGATCATCACATTTATCAGTGCCTCAATTTAAAATGTGCATATGGAGAGATTTAATTCTATCTTTACAAATTAAAAAAGATATTTGATAAGATATACCTAGAGATTTTGTAAACTGGCTGATAATCTGTAAGTCAGATATTTTGAAGACCAATCAGGGGCAGTGAATTCAAGAAAACATATTTCTGACTCAAAGTCCCAGGGGTCATATAGTGTGAAAACACATAGTAACAGAGAATGTAGTAAAATGACCGATGTTAGTGTGGACAACAAATGTGGACCACCACTTCTTACTCAATTATAAGAATACGGCCAATATAAAAACTCCGTCACTGCTAGTGATACAAAGCTAATTTTTTTTACCCTGTATGCATGTTCTGTATTTGCACAAGCCCCAATGCCTTGCTTATATAGCCCTTGTTGCATTAAACATTCACAAGGATTATACCCCCTAAGATAAAAAAAACCTGTTCGCCCATAGTTTATTTAATTGGGATTTTATCAAGAATAAAAATTACATCATGAGATTTACTTGTTATCTTAGGTATACAAGTCAAATGGATGTTCCTGTATTCTAGATATGTCAATACAGAATATAGTTTTCAACAAAGTACAAGGATTCCGATTTTCTATATCAATCAACCCCCCCCCCCCCACCCCCCCCCCCCCTCCAAAAAAAAAGAAGAAAGATATGTCATTCAGTCAAGAGTAATAATAGCCTTTAGAAGTATGTCCTATTGCATTATTTTAAATTGTTATTGCCACATAAGTGTCTTGTGCAACTAATAAACGTTTTATAAATTATTCCAATTTATATTTTATTTTTCATATTTTTTACCAAAAAACAGGCATGACGTTCAGCCAATAGCATAAATCACCCTGAAAAGTATGTAATATTGCATGATCTATCATTCTAATCACTACAACAATTTATTATTCAACATAAACACTTCTCATAAATTATTCCAATTTTTTTTTAATCTTTATGCTTTTTCACCCTAAATCCGACATGGCGTAAACTAAAATAGAAATGAACTTAGGAATTATGTAATGTTGCATGATCTATCATTCTAGCCAATTAAAAAGTTTGTACTGCAATACCTATATTTTTAAATAAATGATACCTAATTTTCTTAATTTTTTAGGTTTTTGCCCAAAAAATGCATGTTGCATTTTTGAGACAAAGGTCAAAAAAGAAATTAAATGCATGAAACCACTGTAGCGACGTCAAAATCAACATTCAAAAATAGCTGAATTACTGTGTGAATAAGAATATTTACATTGACTTTACAATCAATGATTACGTCACACCTTTTTGAGATTGATGGTCTGTTTGCTGAAGATTACATTTCTTTTGTGTTTCAATTCTTGAAAATCTTAAAAAGTGTTTAGTTTCACATCATGGTTGATACCAAAACCCTTGTCACAGCGTATTTTAAATCAAAACACTTTTCACAACATGTTTAATACAAAAACACTTTTCACAACATTTTTAAAAATCAAAACACATTTCATAACATGTTTAAAATCAAAACACTTTCTACAACATGTTCTAACACTTAATGTGTTTTGATATCAAAAACTTCATGAAAGGTGTTTAGGTTTAAACATGTGTTAAAAGACATGACAAGGTATGTGTTTGGTTTGTGTTAAAGATCCAAAAACATTTTTGCAGTGCGTGCGGTAGACAGAATGATAAATACTTGCGTCGCTCGTGTATTTGAACCGCATAGTATCCTAACTACTAGCTATTTAAGAAAAAAATGGAATAGATAGAAAGCATCCACTGATATTAATGTTTTTCATTTTAAATATGTTGTCTTTTAAAGCCGTTAACGACTGAAACAAAACCCAAGCAGCGCGTAAGAATAACTCACATTTGCTACACCTTTTAACAAAACTTGTTGAAAAAGGTTTTTATGTTAAAGTCATAAATAACGTAGCTGGATGACGATAATTACCCAAATCAAAAATATCATAGATTAATCACAGACATTTCTTGCTTGTCTATCCTGTCCGTTTGACAAGTCAAGTCGGCGATTTTAAAAAGGATTTACGTCACCAAGCAATCATTTAAATGAACGTGTTAAGCATGCATGGTTACAGTTTGTAGGCGTACATTGGTGATCTCTTTTATTAACAAGAAACAGACTCTTTGTACCAGTTCCGACCAGTGGCTGTTATCCAAGGTAAGATTGCAAACACCAATTAGTTTCTTGTGGTAAAGTCTTACTGACTAATTTATCAGACAGGGGACTGGAGACCGAGCACACTGTCTCTACTTTCACAGAGCCACAATAGTGTTAGATCACCCTTGATTCATTACACAGAGTTACAACCAACTTCTTAGGAAAATAGGTGCAAGTTGGCAATCAGTATGGTAGTTGAGGTGAATGTGGTGTAGCAGCAAAACATCATGATTTTTTTTATCTTATTCCATATTCTTTTACTAGTAATGGTCAAAAGAAACTTTGTCCAATCATTTCAGTTCATTCAATTTATGTTCACGAATATTATCAATTTAACGAAAGGGTTAAACAACTCGAGCTATGCAAATGTCAACTATGAGTATAGGTTTTTTGTCAATTAATGGAAAACAGTAATTTGCTACATGTGCAGTCGACGACTACATTAAAGAAGTATATCTATTTTCGATCATATCGTTATCTGATATATCATCGGTGGAGAACATGTTTTGCGTTATCACATTGATTTTTTTCAAATTTGGAGACTTCCTTCGGTGTCAAGATGATGCGATATGTAATATATCTTCAATATCAAATGCCTTTTTGAACATAAAATCCGCGGTCAAAACGAATGTGTCTGAATTTCCTAAAGAGTAATAATCAAAATTGAGCTGCCAGAGAAAGGCGACTTTGAATATCTGTAATAAGCACCTTTTGTCACGGAGTATTCTCAATTCAAACATGTGATGAGAGTGTGATTTTCAAATACACTTTGGTCAAGAAATCGATTTTTCAAATTTGTTTTTGGCCAGAATGTTTAGCATATAAGTTGAAACTCTATGGAAGGAGTGTGAATCTTAAATGATGTTATCGACATGTGTTACCTTATAGCATACAGTGGCGGACATAAGTCATGGGAGTAATTTTCCATTATTCCTGTGACGCTATCGCAACACGGTTGGGTGCTGCTCCCGTCATTGCTGCAATTTTACTGCACAGCCATTGCGGTAATTTTACGTCTCCAATGCAATACACCTGATTTGTATTGCGGTAAAGTGGGAGGGGCTTATACGGGCCAGTCTACCCGTTAATTGACCCGCTACAATGTAATTGTGTAACTTTATAGTGGGCGGGTTTAACGATGCTGTTATATGTTCATGTACTGTAAATATGTAAATGTAATCTGTCGGCGTTTGTTAGTACATCAAATGACTACGGGAAAATAAGGAACGTGTATTTTCTAAACGTCCATGTTATTTGTTTTTATACCACCTTACTGATCATAATAATGTAAAAACAAATTACCAACAGTGTGATCATCGCATTTCATAGAACTACAAGTATCAATGACAAACTTAAAACATCACCTTTATCTTGCCTTTGAAAAAAAAAAGATGAAAATAATTAATTTGAATATGTAACTAACGTTAGTCGCTATTTACAATTATTTCCCGGCATTGTATTTTTATAAAGTTAAGTCCTTATTTCATACAAAACCACTTTTTGTATATTGTTTTGCATGATATATTTGTATATATGCAATTGAGTCTATGGCTACGTACGAAATAAAAAAGAAGAAGATGATGATGATAATGATGACGACGACGACGACGACGATGATGATCATGATGAGATGATGATGATGACACTTAGTTCTATTTTTAGAATCGCATGTCTTTGTGCCTATTTCGTATGGCATATTCTATTTGAAACTACGCCACCGTGAAACATTTTATTGGACTCATTGCCTGCTCTTATTCTAACTCGTCAACAGACATGAAGGGAATCGTGCTTCTCCTCCTGGCGTGCTTGTTCAGCTCGGCATTCGCCATGTACCGAAGTGAGTACTTTCTATAGTTCAAGTTCCAGATGCCTGGTCAAATAATGTTGAAATTATGAGATGAATTGACAGCAAATGGAACTATTGTTTGCAATCATTTTAGCTCATCACTTTAGTTCAACACAACTGGTTAATATAAATTGGATTTAGCTCAAATGGTTACTATCAGTTAAGTTCAGCACACTTGGTCACTTAAAGTTAAATTCATCAAAAGTGATTACTGTAAGCTACGTTCTGCACAATTTGTTACTCTGAGTTTTCTTTAGCGAAATTTCAGTTAATCTCTGCATAATTGGTTACTGCTTGTTATCCTCAACGCAATCCTTTGCTAAAGTAACGTTCAGCACATTTGCTTACTAACAGTTATGTTCAGCATAAGTAGTATTTTTTATATTTTTGTAATACATTTTATATATCATTGTTTTCGATGTATGTTCATCGATATCCTAAATTAACATAACATGAGCCTGGTCTATGATTGTGTTTTACAGACAGAGGCTTCCACAGAGGTGCTCAACGAAGACCAAACTTTCCAGGTTCGGTATTAGTGTCAATTTATTCTATCATATTGCACTGAACTCCACACCACACACAGTATTACTTTGATGTAAGAACAAACATCATTCATTTTTCAGTCTCAAGTCCATAACGAATTACGGGCATTGTCTTGACTTCAATAGGGCTCAAGAACACTGTACAAGATAGAGTTTTCATTCCACCTATGAATCAACATGAAACAACTTACTTAAGAAACGTGGGTTAACCATGGTTACTATTCTAATACAAAAAACGTTTACCATATTCGGTTGTTCTTTCTTCAAATTTATTTTGATTTTAGTGTACTTGGTATCTAACGTTTGTCTGACTGCTCTTTTATTTTCTCTCTGTTGACAGGTCCAAATGGTTTCAATCGTGGGTCAGGACTTATCTTTCAAGGTTTATTTTGGTGTTCTTAAAATTCTTTAAAAGATCAACCGATAACAATATTGTTTTATTTTCTCAAATATTAAGTTTATTCTCTTTACTAAAAAGTTATATACAATTATTCTTGTTTTCGCCAAACTGATTATACTTTTCACTGAATAAGGTTGGCTTGTCACATAACAACAAACGTAAAATATTGTCACAATTCATCATTTCAAAGAGAATAATGATCTGAATACTAAGGGTTTTTTAAAAAAATTTTTATTTATACCAATCTTATTGTCTAGTTGGGGGACGCGACGAGCCGGACACGCCTGGCACACCGGACGATGGTCAGTAGAAAGTGTATATCATTAACTCATTATGTAAGCATCATTATCGATATAACGACCAAGAGCTCAGGACCTGAATGTCGAGAGACAGGCCCTCAGCCGACTAAATGCGACATCAACCATGATTAACCGGTGACGTCAAATCATTAGTTATGACGTCATCCTCATAATTTTTTACTTAATCATCAACGAGTAATTGTCATTTCTGCGCACAAAACTCATAGAATTCTCCCAAAATGTTTTGTTGAAGGTTTCAACTGATTTTTAAAATTAATTTTCAAGAATAGACTGATTAAAATTAGAAGACATGTTCTGTCAAGATTCTTACTATATAATTTATCTATGATGCATGTTCATAGACATTTGCAAAACTGAATAATCTCGAAATAACGAACAGGTTTTTAAGCGATTAGTTTTTTCATTTGCAGATGATTACTGGGAAATAAGTGAGTATTGTGGACTGAACATGTGGCATCATGATATATTACCATTACAGCTAACTGTCTTCTAGTTTTAACTGGCGAAGCTAAGTAAACCCTGTTGTCAGAATTGATTGAATGATGAAAATCACAAATTATTCAGTCTAATTTGTTAAAAAGTTTATTATTCATAAGGTAAGATAATAAACAAGTCACAAACTCAGAACTCCTTCTCCTGGGTATGAAAATTGTTTACCTCCATATTTGCAAAATTATTTTGCTTAATTGATTATATTTTATAGAAACCACAATTAGGGAAACGTTGTTCCTTCAGATTCGGAAGGGTCATTTCATTTTTCATCTTGTCCATCAAACACAATTAAACATTTAATATTATTGTTTGTTCTCAGGAAATCGCTTTCAATATGGCCAGCATCGTAGACAGGGTGAGTTTCATTTCAATTATCACAAAATGCTCATGAAATACATTCTTCTCCTCCAATAATTATATCATCAATACCATTTTAATGGCATTTTCACCCTAGTAATCAACCCTAGGAACTGCTCATGGGCCTAAAGGAATTGTCATTTCCAGGTAGTTGCTTTGTGATTCGCGTGACCACATGTAGGTCCGTTATTCCTGTGTCAGAAACTCATTTGACCAGCGAGTAGAACGAGTGCAATGTAGACGGAGATCTTTGCCTATGGTAACACATTGTAAAGCTCGGGTCAAGATGTTTTGCATACTTTTATAAGGCATTATCGTCTTTGTTAAGTGGATGTTTATATTTGTACATAGTAACTTATCTTATTGAGTGTTTCTCTTTTTGACAGTCCCTCGCTTCGGGCAACAATATCAAGGTGAGTACAAATGTATCAGTGTACTTGTTAGCATTTGTTGTTTCAACGCATTTATATTTACTCATGTTACAATGGTCTGGTATTTCAAACGAATTGTATGTTAATGATAAAAATGTGGATATTTATATCGCACCTTTTCCACGAACTAATACATGTTCAAAGATCTCCCTACATGTTTGCCCTGAAGGAAGTATACTTTCAAAGCAGCTACTGAGCACTAAGTCACATATGTTTGGTCTCCTTTGGCGTGAGAAGCCAGCTAGGTCTTTTAAATATCTTTTAGAATATACTGCAAAAGGAAACGCGTTATTTGTTTGAACGCTTGCTTTTTGCATGTGTTTTAACGAAATATTTGTGATGCCTTCAGAACGAAAATGACAACACGATATTCCAATTTTTACTCGTTGATAATTCAATTGCGATTCATAATTTTATTAAATGTTCGACAGGCAATAACAACATGAATAAGGAAATAGGTTTCAAAGATGCCTGTAATGCACTGCCGTTGATTTATTCAACATTTTTATTTAAAAAACAAAAACAAACAAAAAACGAAAGGCGTTAGGAAGCTAATTTTTTTATGTGCGCCAAAGGCGAGAGTACAAATAGCAGAGCTTTACTGTCAATCAACAAAAGAAAAGTTTTCAAACAAGAATACACCCAGGTTACGTGACTATATAGTGTGCTTGCCTTTCACGTTATTATCACTCGATTGTTGCTTACATAGAGAATACTAAACGAATGGTAATGTGATAACATTTTTATGCAACGAGTGAATGGAATTTGGTATCAGACGAACATATGTGTGTTACCAACTCATTGTTATCTAATGAGTGATCTCACCACGGTTGAGTAATAAATAGTTTATATCAATAAGTGTCTCTTTTAGTAAATCATCTATTCGTGTTGCTAATGAACTCTTTGTTTTATTTATTTCAGCTCGGAGACAATACGGAGGTGATTAACATTTTTCATCATATTAACGATTTGAATATTATATAATGTTTGAATTGCGTATTTGATAGAAATCAAAGAAAAGTTATATACAATACGTTACTTCAGAAGTTTTACGATACTCAGAAGTTAGGGATATATCCAATCTCACTGAAACCCTTCTTTGAGAGGCATTTAGAAGTTGGTGAAATGAATAGAGAACAAGTTATATGGACCTACAACCTCTTTATTGCAGGACTGCGACGTTTCGGTGTAGATACTAACACCGTTATCAAGCAATCCTGCAATAAATAAGTTGCAAATCCATAGAATTTGTTCTCTATTCATTGAAAACCGACAGAACCTGTGTGCAGATAGATAGATACGAACATACTTTAACGAGAGTGTTCTAGACAAAAACGATGGAAGATAAATAAGTTTTGCAATTTCAAAGTATGACAAGGTGGGAGAATATGTTTATTATTTCTCATTGTATAAATCATTTACCTCAATATATTCACTCCAGTTGGCATTTAAGCCTCCGATAATACGTTTTAAGAAATTCGTTTCTTGGCAAATTCTGATGACCTTTGTCATCCTAAAAGCCTTTTCGTTTACGGAACTGAAGCTAGTCACTGGGGGCTAGGTCTGTGTTGTATGGTGAGCGATTGAACATTTTCAAAACACATTCAGGTAAAGCGGACTGTTTGTTTCTTTACTTGAGAACATGAGCGTTGCCTTAATCATTAAGAGCACCATGTATCGATATCGCATCCGTTTCTTTGAAATAAGATTTTTTTAAATTAAAGTCCGTGCACTATATTAGCATGCAACCGTCGACTCATTCTACTTCAGGGTATTGGTATTAAATCAGTCATATGCCTTCTGCACTCAAGTGTATGATGTGAAAAGCAGACGAGTGAGCGCGGAACGTGTTTTCATCACAATCACTCCAATTTACTTTCTAAGCCCAAGTTTTGAGTCCATGTTTCAACTCCTGTCATAAGACAAGAAAGAATCTTGTTTCCTAGTTTCATTGTTTGCTAGTGTACAGGTGGAGAGTCACACAATATATATATAATAATAATAATATTTGGAATTGCATAGGAAGTTCATAAAAGTCTCTCGTCAGTCAACCACAGTTCTTCTTTCTCAAGTTACACAGGTAAAGTCGTATTTAAAGACCTGACTGATCTAAATTCATTGTCGATGGTCTCCCGTCTCTCTTGAAATAAGAAAATTCGTACTTTAGCATTTCCTTTATCCACAACTTTCTCGACCTGTGTACCCTAGTATAATTGTATAATATCACCACGTCTTGCAATGCAAAATG
This sequence comes from Phorcus lineatus, assembly GCA_921293015.1. Classification (NCBI taxonomy): domain Eukaryota; kingdom Metazoa; phylum Mollusca; class Gastropoda; order Trochida; family Trochidae; genus Phorcus; species Phorcus lineatus. The sequence continues at coordinate 17,015,077 of OV121089.1, forward strand.
TTATTCTTTTTTCTTTGTAGCACAACAAGGAAGCCATCAACGTAAGTTTCAAATACCTTTTATATCAATATGTACAGTTTCCATTCATTTAGATTTGGTAATTTGCTTACAATGATAAATACAAGTTTTGACATCAGTTAACCTCCAAAACAATTAATTTTTCACATGCATGATTGTCTGTATAACTTGAAGAGAGGTGAACATGCGTCTATCAATCAAGTGTCATTCAATAAGGTATAAAAGGAAAAGGAAAATTCTTTGGAACGTACAACAGACGTGATTTACAAATTATAATCTATCAATGAATTAATTATCCCTTTTACTGGCTGAGTATCAACTCATCGCGTTTAATCCTATTTCAGCTCAGCGCGGGCAGAACCAATATACACGTAAGTGTCCAAAATGATAATGATCAATTCATGTTTTTCTTTACATTGGAAATACAATACAATGTATAGGTTGAATAAAATGACCAGAGTTTCGGGTTGAAACTGGAGAGGATTTTCACATCCTAAAATGTAAGATAAAGACTGCCACCAGTAAGGCTGTACAAAGATGTTTCCCTTCAAAATAACGTCTCACAATGTTTTCAAAATGGGTGATACTGGCGTTTGTTGGTGTTTGTTTCACAAAATGGTATCTGTTGAGTATATTTGCTGGGTGTAGAAAACAGAACCAAGCTTTTCAAAGTTTTGTTCCTGAGTATATTACCCTGTTAAGACCAGTAAAATCAAATAACAAATGTCATCATTAAATCATAAAGTCTGAAAATGTTTTGGTCTTTTTTATTTCATCACAGCAAAGAACATATTAAAGAGCCACTCCGTGAGTTGTTGGAGTCAAATATGCCAAACTTAATAAATGGTGTCATTTGATCGCGAAGTATCGACTGTTACCAAAAAGAAACATTTTAAAGCTTATTTGTATTTTGACAGTGACAATATGAAGGTAGAAAGTCGCAATTGTGATCGAAAACCGGACAGTGGCGCGCGTCAAATAGTCAAACGTAATTTTGGAGACTTATTTAAAACAGCCAAGAGGGCAGTTGGGAGTTGATAGTGTTTGTTAGGTTATATAACTAGTATCCATGTATATTGGACGTGATATCTATACCTCTGTGCATTTATAAGGCTGTTTTTAGATTTTCATGGAAAACCAGTAATTGTCATATATATGTCTTTTGTACATGAAAAAATAAGATGTTTTGATTTTATATCATCACGTATGAAATTTAAGTTCGTATCAAAGGTAAATGATATGTTATGAAAATCACGGAGTGGCTCTTTAACGTTAGTTTCCAATATAAGTTTCTAAGTAATATTTACAGTTCGTATTCACTCTTAAACTCGAGTAGACGCAAGTGAATCTTGTTCTTGTGAGATATTGTTTTCAAAGCATCAAATGTTAAATAACAATGTGATATTGTCATAATTTGGTTACTTTTCTGCCTTAGCTACAAGTACAATATTAATAATAATCATTTATGAAACTTCATGAGGGTGCTTATAAATTGACAAAGAACAGCAAATGCGTCAATTCATCGTGTTTTATTAAAATGGTTACAAGCAGATAAAAATAAAAGGGTTTTACAATGAATACAACTCTATGTAAGAAACAGCACGACGAGATTTCCTAGGGTGGAAATTCAAAAGAATATTCAAATAGTTTTTCATTACAGGATAAAACCTTGCAAGAAACGGTAAACAAATTAGATATTTGATGACAAAGTTATCAAGGCCTTGTAAAATTAAGAAGAAAAAAAATTCAATGGTTATGATTAAGAACAAAATATTTTGTCGATTTATGGTGTCAGTAATTTATATCAGATGTAAACTTATATTTATATTGTCCATGAGTGCATTGGTAAAACCATAGCAAAAACGTAACTCGTAAAATCAATATAAAGTCTTTCAAACTTTTATCATTTTTCTTTTATAGCACAGCAAAGAAGAATGCAAAGTAAGTGGCCAATTTTAATATGAAATCAATAAGTACAATTATAATTCATTTACCTTTATTCAGAGAATATTTCAATAACAGCATGTACATTAGACTTTACATGTTTTAAGGGATTCTGGATTTTCTGTAATATACGAAATTCACACATAAGCATTGTATTGATGTAAATTACAAATTTGCGGGCGTTTAGAATAAGTAGAAGCTATAAAAAAATAGTAAATTAAGAGACGTTGAGGGTTAGATTAAAAAAGCAAATGTTTATATATGTCAGTTGCATTATGACCCATTTGAAATAGATTATTACCTTTAATGGCTGAGAGAAGATTCAAATGTTTACTTCCAATACATTTTCAGACCAGAAAAGGCAGAACCAATATACATTCGAGTTGAAAAAATAATGTAATGAAGTACTGAATTCATATTAATAAAAATAGAGCCATGGGCTCTGTAGCTCATCAGACTTTTGATAGAAATAGGTGTTTGGGTTTAGACCATGGGGTCATGGGCAGTGTAGGAAAGATAGCCTGTCCCAACGTCCGAGACAGGTAACTTTGGTTGAGGACGGGCTGTAAAATTATTTAGTCCGTCCTTGTGTCGGGCCAATTTTTTTCTAACCATAAATGCATTTATATCTAATAACCCCGAGAGAAAAAATAAACAAAAGTAAATAGCCACATAAATTACGGACTAAAGGGCACTTAGCAGGTTTTGTTCATTAATAATTCAATTACAGCAAAACTATAATATTTTTTTTCAAATTATGCTCTCTTGGATAAGAAAATTCAGATATAAGTAAATCAAATCAAGTGACAAACGTGTTTACTTGAGTCAGGCAACTGAAACGTCAATCAAAGTCTTGGTCGACCTAGAGAAATAGCTGAAAGATTGCCGACACGTTAAACCCAAACTCACTCACACCAAGCTTGAGGGATGGTCTATTATTGTGCGGGGTGACAAGACTTTAGACAGTGTTTGAAGGGCTAACAAAAAGAAGATGAAAGTAGGATTTTAAGGTTTTGACCCCTGTGACCCCATTTGGGGTCAAGTGGTCACCAAACCTACAATTTAGAATCCCCAGTGTCCAAGGAGTCTTCACACAATTTTCCAGCTCTCTAGACCTTTTGGAACTAGGGAAAAAGATGAAATAGAAAACAACAATGTATTTCTTAAAAGTTATTCACAATCAAATAAAAAAGGCCCATTGCCAATTTGGGGTCATGGGGTCACCGAACCTACAATTCAGAATCCCCATTGTCCAAGGAGTCTACACACAACTATTAAGCTATCAAGACCTTTTGGAACTGGAGAAGAAGATGAAAATAGGTTTTTCAGGTTTTGACCCCTGTGACCCCATTTGGGGTCAAGTGGTCACCAAACCTACAATTTAGAATCTCCAGTGCCCAAGGAGTCTACATACAACTATTCAACTCTCTGGACCTTTTGGAACTGGAGAAGAAGTTGAAAATAGGTTTTTCATGTTTTGACCCCTCTGACCTCATTTGGGGTTATGGGGTCACAAAATCTACAATTTAGAATCCCCATTGGCCAAGAAGTCTACACACAACTTTTCAGCTCTCTGGACAAACTAGGGAAAAAGATGAAATTAGGTTTTTTAGGTTTTGACCCCTGTGACCCCATTTGGGGTCATGGGGTCACCAAACCTACAATTTAGAATCCCTGTTGGCCAAGGAGTCTACACACACCTTTTCAGCTCTCTAGACCTTTTGGAACTGGAGAAGAAGATGAAAATAGGTTTTTCAGGTTTTGACCCCTGTGACCCCATGTGGGGTCATGGGGTCCCCAAACTACAATTTAGAATCCCCATTGGCCAAGAAGTCTACACACAACTTTTCAGCTCTCTGGACCTTTTGGAACTGGAGAAGAAGATTAAAATAGATTTTTAAGGTTTTGACCCTTGTGACCCCATTTGGGGTCATGGGGTCACGAAATCTACAATTTAGAATCCCCATTTGCCAAGGAGTATGCACATAAAATTTCAGCTCTCTAGAGTCATTGGTTCTGGAGAAGAAGTCGAAAAAGTGAAAAGTTTACGGATGGACGGATGAACGGATGGACGGACGGACGGACGGATGGACGGACGGACGGATGGACGGACGCCGGACGCCGGACGCCATGCCATGCCATAAGCCCATCTGGTCTTTCAGACCTGATGAGCTAAAAGGGAAAATACAATACAGTGTTTAAGAATATCACGAACAGATTTGGTTGAAATCCTAGAAGTTATTTTCTTTTGGGCTTTTGGGGCAGTTATAAGAAGAATTTATTCATAGTTGTTAATTACGAATGCTTTGTTTTAAGAACTAAAGAAACAATTTAGTATTTTTTCATAAAGGTTATTTTCAATTGGTTGAAATAACATGTTTCATTTTATTTATTCCAGCGAATAGGGCCTACAGAAACTACTGACAACATTCAAATGAAGAAACAAATTACAACTGTATGACCTTTGGAATAAATATATATTAAATGTCAATTCAGTTGTTAGTTATTCAAGAGTAATAATTGATCAAAGCGGTCTTTGATCTCTGGGTTGTTTGTATGAGTAACCTTTTTGACAGCCAATACCTACTTCTACAATAAAACGCCATGTTACCACGGGACGCTGGTTGATGTGATATGAAGGTGAAGGTGAAGATATAGTAACTCATGATGAATTATTTACAGAAATTTAGTGAAAACCTTGTCATCTGTAAAATAAGTTATTAAAAAAACACCAAGAGATGAAACACCACACATTTCATTAAAAAAGGCATTTGCACCCAAAGTTTTCAATAAAAAAGGGACAGGCAAAACAGACAAAAATGTTACTTCGTTTTGTGATTGTTGTTTTACCATTGCCTTGATAGATCACCCTGTCACAAAACCCTTTTAGTTTATAAAGCGCCACATGATATATCAAAAGTGATATGAAGAAATCTCATACGATGAAAGTATTGGCAGAAGGCCACACACATTTATAAGAATCTCTTTTTTTTCTATATTAAAGACGACTTTTTGTAAACGTTCACCCTTGAGCTCAGATATGTTAAAAGCTTTTTATTTTGTAAGTTTATGTTTCATGGAAACATTAGAATGAAATAAAACAGGTATGACAACTTACTTACTCAATTCAATAACAAAATTTTGTCAATGTATAGGACTGATGTAAATTTATACCCAGAAATAGAACATGTGAATGGTAAATAGAAGTGAAGAGGATCGTTGGGCGCTTTTCATCTAATAAAGATTCAAAGGTCACATTTTGCGGCCAAAATAACACCATTATTTTGCAAACGTTATGTGGATATCAGCAAGCGATTCTGAGATTTGATTTGATTTGAGGTTTAACGCCGCTTTGAAGAGGATTTTTCTTATTTCACGGCTGCTAGTAATATTGCAGGGAGAAAGTCCGCGCCACTATTGTGGCTTTGCATTGCAGTGTTACCTGAGAGAATAGGCTTGAACTAGCAAACCCTTGGGGTGTACTAAGCTTCAATTGCACCTGAACCTTAAAGTGTAGAAAAATTCTCTACTGCAGACAAAGCTGCCGAGCCCCTGGCGGGATTCTTACCCCAGCCCTCTTAATCCGAAGCCGAACGCGCCAGCCACTGCGCTATGAAAATGAAGCCATTCATCAATGCTACGAGTTTGTGAAGGGGTTTGTTACGAGGGCAAGTCATTACTGATCTGCCTCGTGATTGTCTGCGGTGAGACCGTATGAAGATGAAAGCCCTAGAGAGAACGAGTTCTAATCTCGACAAAGTCAATTTATACTTCAATATAATGATGATTATAAATGTAAACAATCGTTTTTCATCCTGGGGGTTCATTGTCAATTTAAATTTCCAAATGCAACAAAGACGTTATGATCACTAGTTCATTAACACGTTTAGAACATTGTACTGGTTTACACACGCGTTCTAAATGCGAGAGCTGCATAAAGTATGTTCCCCTAATAAAATGGCTATCCTTTTGAAGTATTAAAATGATGACAGATTATGATAGCATCATTTGTCGACCGGATCAAATATTTCAATCAATCAATGTCCCGGATATTGCCTGTAGACACAGAACTCCAACAAAAGAGGTGTATTTAATGTCACTTGTTAAAAGGAAAAATATGACCGTATGTTATATATATATCACAGGTGTTTTGACAGACTAACGTTTTAAAACGCTGTCATGTTAAATTCTTTTGCTAGAGAATGAATTGGCCACTGAATCACTACAAATATGTTCAGGCCCAACTTTCAACAGACCTTTCTAGTACCTTGAGAAATCTTATAAAAGGCTGTAACTAATTCCAGAAGAGGGCACTGCACTTAACTTCACATTTTGGCATTTAGCAGCAAGGGTTTTATTAGTTAGTGATTGAAACTGCCATAAGCTCTGCCTTGTGGGGATATTCGATTTACTCACTTTCTGAAATAAAAGTTTCCTTTTGGGATTAGATTTCTCTGCTAAAGACTTTGTTGTTAAATGAAATCTACGTCCACCTGTTGGTGCTGAATACAGACATCTGCTTATAGTCTGATAGGTCTGTGTGTGAGGTGACAAGTAATTCAATTGGTCAGGGATGCACAGTCTCAGGTATGAGTGACCCATAATCATATTTTTGTACAAATTACAATAATAATAGTAAAATTCTTTGTATATTTACTACACTGTTAACCTTGGAATTAGATTTCTAAAAAATGAATATACCTACTTAATTTTTGTAAACAAAAAACTCCAATCCTCTCCTAGCTCCGAACCCTGCCAACCCCTTTACTTCTGCCACTGTATCTATAGCATTACCACCCTTGACTGTTAATTTGGATTATGTGTTCAGTAATAAGAACTAAGTTTGCACAGGATAACTTAATATCAGATACAAACTTACACAAATACACCATAATTAAAATAACTAGAATCCATTATTTATTTGCAATGAAATTTTAAGAGTTTAAATACTTCTGTAGCAATTAAGATTACTTTTTGAAAATTAAATTTATCTTTTTAAAAAGTTGTGTTTATCTTGTTTTGGGTTTAAAATGTTTATTTGATCTTATCATTTTAAACGTACTTTACAAAAGACATAAGAAGAAAGTGGTCACATAAAATATACAATATCATATTTATTAAAAAGACAATGACATATATTTACAATTCACTAGCCCCTTTCCAATCAATGTGATTTAACACAGATGTATATATTGTTATTTCACACAAAAACAGCCCTCATGTCAAAACATCATCATACCCCTTACATGCCAAAACGACATCTATATTGAAGTCATGTTTATTTGACTCAAATGAAAGAAGAGACAATTATCATTATCATTATCAAATGAGCTGTTCAAGAGACCTAATGGAAGAAGTAGAATGAAAAATGATCATTCTTTATCTCACTTAACAAAACTTGAAAGCGACTCTTAAATAAAAATATGCACAAATTTATCAACAAATATTTAAAACTTATAAACTGATATTAATGATAATACAATACAATATAATGTTTTTCTTGAAAAAAATCAAGAAGTTGACTATTCATACACAAAGAGCTTATAATCTGTGTGTAAGAAAAAAAAAGGTCTGAAAAACAAAATAGAAAGAAACTTATCAAAGACATCTGCAAACATTGAACAAGAAGACAAAGATCTGTGAGGTGAGCAAAGAGAAAATGACGCATGACACAAGGGCTGCAGGCTATTCAACGCCTGTCTGTGTTAGGAATGATGGATGGGATCTGCCGTGACTTCATGATGGAAGGATGTGTTTGACAATGTGAGCAGCCTCCACTACCGTCTGGGGAGGTGGGCGTCGTACACGTGGATCCACCACCGGAACGTTCAGTCTGTAGAGAAAAACAGAAGTTATGATCTTTTATGTCAATTTGATAGACAGCAATAATATTCAGGATTATCTTGTAAGAGATATCTCTTTGAAACTACATGTTTGATTGACGTCATTATTAGATTTTCAGAAAGAATGATTATTATGATGAATTATCATTGTTTGTTCTTAAGAGGACGTAAGCAATAATGGTGTAATATACATAGATTAATGTGTTAACAGCGTTGCAAATTATTTTTGTTGCATTGTCTGTCACACAGTCTATTCTACAAATGTGCTTTACTGCAGGTCTTAATGAGAATACTAAAATTGCTCTTATCTAATACCAATTTTATTTTTCTTGTGAAAAATATATACCATCAAACTTCTTTATATTTGTTTGATACAAAATCAATTTCAATAACTTATGCAATGAAAATGGTATAAGGGTTGATTCCCCATGTAACTGAACAATCTGTTTTGAAACTTGTGTTGTCATATTGAGCCTATTTGGAAATATGTGTTTGTCCAATTGGGTACCTGGTGAAAGTGAAGACAGCACACATTGCAGCTTCAGTTAAACCAGAGTAGTTATAATTGAATGAACATGGAACATTTTATTCTAGTTTGAGAAAATAAATGAAAAATTTACAAGCTAACAGCATGAAACAGAAATTTGCTTTTGATCCTCTATATGTATTTCATCATGTTGACTTTAGGGTTGCTATGGTTTCAGCCAAAGAGCATTAAACAGTACCAGAAAATTCTTCATCCTGTAGGCAAAGCTTCATATTGACAAGCAACAAAATACTCACTTGACATTTGTCTTGTTGTTGACAATGAAGAGGGGGTTGACCTGTGAGAGGATCTCATCATTGACAGAGATTCCGTCCAGATACTGCTTGAGGAGAGTCCTGAGCTGCTGGTTCTCCTGGACCAGAGTCTGCTTCTCCTTGTCCAGGGCCAGCTTATCCAGCAGCACCTTGTTGTACCGCTTCCAGAAGTTCTCCAGCGACGAGTACTCATGAATTACCTGGAACAAAGTTGACTTTTCTATTTTTCTAAAATGGAAAGAGTGATGGATAAAGGTGTTGTGAACAATGGAGGACCATTTAAAAGCACAATGAACGGAATGATAATGATGATAAAGTCATTAGTGCCTATCATCCAATGATCCACTGCCCAAATTTGATTGCTCTTTGCTCAGGCCGTCATTGTTGTGAACAAAATGCAGCTGTCCTAAACCTTTATAATCCATACAAAGGTGGGTTCAATGTTACATCTTAAGCTTGCTTCATTGCTAGGCTTGCATTTTTGACACTCATTTATTATATACAGCATAATTTTAATCAGTGAACAAGAAGCCTCATAGCTTTTGCCTCTTGCAATAACCACTTCCATAAAGGCAGAATTTCTGCATTAGTAACTTTCATTCCTTACAACAATATAGAAAATATCTGAAGAAATTTTCAAATAATGAACCCAATTTAAGACTTTTGCAGCAATGCCAACTCTTTAAAGTGACACATTGTGAAGTAAGGGCTAATATAAGGGCTTTCCTCTTAGCAGGGTCTGAACGTTGGCACACATAGCGCACATTTTGACAGACAAGTGCAGACAAAACCTTGTCAATAACTGACTAATCACATCATCACATTTAAAAGAAGAATGGCGGGAATCAAGTTTAAAGATTGAGTTATTTGCCCCTAGCTACTGATACCAAATGCTTTTGCCAGAGGCATTGTGATAGGATAGCTGAGTTTAAGTCAGAATGTGCACTTCATGTGGCTGCGATCAGACCTTTAGAAGAGGAAATCCCTAGACAGATGGACTTCAAAACTTGATAAAGTCATTATTATTATCAAAGTTTTATTCCCAGAATACGGTCGTTTTTAATCAGACTGGTGATGGAGGGTTGAAGGCAGCTTTGCCAAGCCTCTGCTTCAATATGGATCATTTCAAATCTAGATTATCTATTTGAAAGTAAACAGAACCTACCAGTGCAAGAGGTTCAGTCGGAGGTTCCAGCACAGCGGCGTCAACATCTTCCAACTCCTCAGTGGTGAGTGAAGAGGCGTAGAAGGGCAGCACCTTCTCCTCCTCTGTCTCCAGCTTACGACACATCTCCGCCAGACGCAAGATTTGCTCTCCCTGGACACATACATGCTTACTAAGGATCACAATAACACTATAGAGAACCTCATCCAATTAAATTCTGATATCATATCTGATATTTGATAAAAAAATTAAAAGTCAAAGCCGGTAAAATTGATATTTTCACAAAAAGTGTTGAAATATTTGGAAGAAGTAACAAGGAGGGGGATTCTTTTCATCATACAAAATCATTCTTCATTATTATTCAATGAAAATGAACGTTACTAAACACAGCAAAACTCAAAGATCACTTAGAGTAATTGAAAAAGCAGACCTGGATGAGGGTTAAAGTAAGTGACAATTATTTCATGAACCCAGAAAATTGAGACAGAAAGTTCAGTGTTGAGTACCTTCTCCTTCTGTCTCTTGATCTCCTTGATGGCTGCGTTGCTCTCCAGGGTGAGCTTGGTGAGTTTGTCGTGCTCAGCATCCCGGAGCTTGTTCATCTGAGCCTTGAGGTCCTGGAAGTGAGCAATCATCTTCTCCCTCTCCTCCTTCAACATGCGGTTCCTCTCCTCACACTCTTTGGCGTTGTTCACCATCTTTCCCTTCAGACTCGCTATCTGGTCCTGTCAGGGCAACGATATGAAGGATAATACTAAGTCACCAAAATAATACCATCTTCATCTTCAACAGTTACTTTTTAAGTAGCATTTTTAGTAACAAATCTAACAAACAATCAGATTTAAACTGTTCAGATATTGGTTCCTCCTTGTGTTGGCAATAGTTGCAGCTCCAAGAATCTAGTCAATGTAACTAATTCTGAGACAATGCAAAAGCAGAACAGCCCCTATCTAAGGGTTTCACCTTCATCAGTTCTGCCTTCTTCACAACCACTTTGGTGCAGTGATTTCAATTTTTTTAAAAAACATTTTCAGTTACTTTGAACTTTGACCTTGAACGTGAATATGTCCAAAGACTTCTCTGGAGTTATAATATCTCAATGATTAATCTAATATATCAAAAAGCTATTTCTGATTTCAAAATTTGACTTAGCCCTATTTTGTCACCTTGACCTTTGATATTCAAGGTCAGACAATATAATCACTTTTCATTGGGTATAACAATCATGATTAAAAAAGTCAATAGTTCAATTTAACAATTCTTACCATATCTCTGTGAGCTTGACCTTTGACTTATTTTAACGAAATGAAAATCCTATCACTTGTTCCATAAATTATCTGTGTAAATCTGTGATGTCAGCAGATATATAACTTTTGCAACCATGTAAATGATAGCTGAATATTTTGGCAAATAATCTTTCATGATTCATGCAAAAACACAACTCTCACTTAATTGGATCATCAAACCTGATCAGCTGACCAAATCATGTGCCTGGGACTCTGCCTTGTCGTCATTTGATCTTAACATAAGATCCAAACATACAAGCTATGAACCTGACTAGGTTCCTACTTACAGATATTCTCTGCAGTTTCCTCATCTGTCCCTCAATCTCTTTGGCGCTCTTCTCATCCTTGCTCTTGAGGGTCTCGAAGGCAGTCTTCCGCTCCTCGGTGGTCTCATTGTAGTTCTGTAGAGCCTGTCTGAACTGCTGCCATAGATCGTCGACTTTAGACTCCAGCACCACTCTGAGGGCATGCTTCTCCTCTAGGTTCTGGGGACAGACACCACTTACTGAGATACATGGAACTAACAGACATTCAGACAAGCTTGATATATTTCTTTATTGCAAATTGACAACATGCATACGAAAGAATTTCTGTGTCATTGGTAGTGTCCTGGCGGGCAAATGAAGATATGCATGCTGTTATATGTCATTTTACCTTTAAGACTTTTGTTCTGTTGGAAGGATATGAATACATATCGTTGAGGTATATTTTAAGTCTTACCAAACTATTATTCATGAAAATTTTAGAAATATCAATAACCATATTATCTATTTCAATGTTCACGAAAAAGATTATTTTAATACAACGTAAATAATTGTATTCATGTATTTACATATGGCTGTAATATTCAAATGTAATCCACTACTGTGCTAGAGTCCCTCGGCCTGACATTAATGAATAAAGCTTCTGTCTTATTAATGAAAATTATAGTAATATAACAAAATTGTGAAGAAAAAACATATTTCAGGACAATAAATCTATCATGTCACTAATTGTTACTTAGCTGCCAGGTTTTTAAAACAAATATTAATCAAAATTATATAATGAACTTTTGTAAAACATATCTCTGAAAGGAAATATTCTGTTATTCACCTTGTTCTTGATTTCATCTCTCATGCTCTGAAACTCAGATTTGGCTTCACTCTCCGATTCCTGGAAGTTTTGGTCCATCGCAAAGAGAATGTCGTCAATATCTGTCATCTCCTGTGTATGTTGTTCCATCAACATCTCCCGCTCAGTGTCGAACTCTTCCATGATAATCTCCAACTCCTCTGTATACTCTCCCTTGGACTTCTCCAGTCTCTGTCTCTGTAGTTCTGTGAACAATTACTCACATCTATATTCTCATGCCCTATAAATAAATCTGCTTTAAAATCTAAAAGAAATACATCTGTTTAGACTGTTTCTCTGATAAAGTTTCAGTTTAGCTTTGATCTTAGCCAAAAAAAATTGGTTTTTTCTTTGGTTGTTTTTATTGTTCATAAAAATAAATCTTAATCTTAATTTCTATTGAAAATTCTATTCATTGAATATCAATTATCAATAGTATCTCATTCCTTATGAATTATTCAATGTATATTATTGATTCAAGAAAGCAACAAGAAAAAAAATAAAGAGCTAGTTTGTCAAGTCTAAAAAGTTTAGTATTGCATCCCACATTACATCTCATGAAAGACTAGGTTTTGTCTGCGCTAAACTAGCTTCTGAGCACGTGCGAGCAGTGAGGCTGCGGTCAGACCGTTGTGGACAGATAGAGTTCGAACCTTGGTAGAGTCAATATTTTGAAACTTTTATTCCTCGGAACACGGTCGATTTTAATCAGACTGCACTATCAACCAATGTTTGTTTTGTGTCTGTTGTACATAAGTGTCCAAAATTACATTTGAATCATTGCCGTTTTTCGATCACAAATCACGACAATAACCCGTTTATTGTGATTTACTGAACTCAGGTAAGCGTTAGGATTCAGATTTTCTAAAAAAACAGTTACTACTTCTTGATAAAATAACACCACTTATGAAGTTTAACATAATTGACTCTAACGACACCACTCTGTGCCGCTTTAATGGCTGGATTGGCTCATTGGTCAGATTTGTGTGGCTGTTTGAGATTGTCATGTCAAATGAAGCACGGGTAGAATTCAAATCTTCAGATATCTGTCATAAATTAGGATGAAACTGTTACAGGCAATAAGTTAACTTTGACACAATAACTGAGTCTGAGTTTGGAAAGCTTAAGTCCAAAATATGGAGTCACTGTATTTTAATAAACATGGAACATAACTTACTGATGAGATTGTCGACATTTTGCAGGTGACTGCGTAAAGCCATAGAATACTGTTCCTCCGCTTCCATGATGTCTTTAGCCAAAGACTTGATGACAGCATCCTTTCTGTCCACAACTCGTTCAAATGTCTGACTGAGAATCTCAATGTCCTTTTTCAGTTCTCGGGACTTTGCCTCTCGCATTATGTTTCTCCATTGGTGATTCAGTTTATTTAGGTTGAATTTGGTGGATTTTTCCTCCTTTGTAAGTTTGTCCTGTGAATGAATTTATGAATAATCATTTTGTAACTTTTTGTTTCTATCTTGAACTATGTAATCCTCAGTATCGGGGTATTCATTGGCAGAATATATTCATATCTAAGAGAAGTCTGAAGAGATAGTTTTGTAAAGAATGTAATGACATAAAATAATTTCTTTAACATTGATTACCTTCATAAATTGTGCCAACATATCCTCTTTCTTTTTCCTCATTTCTTCCTCTGCAAGACGTTTTGAATCTTCATATGCAATTCTTTCTTCTTCAGTCATTTTGGCAAGCTTGCCAGACTTCTTCTTCTTCTTGGCCGGCATTTTAGTTGCTGTAAAAAAAAAAGTCAGATCTTCTAAACAGTCAACTGACAGGCTCAGGTCATGATCAAATTAAAACTGTTATAGGTTCGAGCTTCAATAAAACAACAAACGTGTTGACTGGGAGACGGCCATGACAAAACTGAAGAGCCTTTTATTCAGGAGTCATACATTGCACGTGCAGCGTGCGATAGTGTTTTCCTTACGTAAGATAACAAAAACTATTATTCATGTTTGGATACAATTACTCCTTTACTGATACAAATTGTCTTGTTGATGTGATGTGACCAACAATAGTTTTATTAGTAGTTTTGAACTAATTATTGAAAAAGATTACAATCCCTTGTACACTAAAAGAGTAGAAATAACGTGATATGCTTTTTTAGATTAAAGACACTGTGTCAACTTTTAGAATGGGATTGATTAATAATCAATTGATGGTATTTCAACAAAAAAGGCATTTTGAAAATACTGAAATGAACATAAAATATGTCGATCAACCCCATACTGTAGGTTTAGACAAGTGGTTTAGAAAAAAGTGAAAATTGTGCTTTTGCCCTGCTTGAGTCTGACAGAAATTAATTTTAAATCATAGCCTCTGCAATAGCATTTGAACAAAACAGCGCTTTGAAAATACCAATTTAAATGTAAAAATACATCTCTAAGACGAGATGATTAGAAAAATAATGATTTTTAATTTACATTGTCTTGCCCTGATTGATGAAATTATTTCATTTGTCTGGTATATTTCTGCAAATAAAAGAAGTCAAGCAACAAGTTACTCAGGGTCCGAAGAAACTAGAAGATTTGTAGATATACAATATGTGGGATATTTACCTTTAACCTTTCTCTCCGATGAATATAAGTTCTTTGCAATCACTCTCTAATGACAACAATGAAAATGGCAGTGTGTACGTATCCGTGGTTACAAATCGGAAATAGAGTAAGCCGTGAGCAGGTTAGCCGTAAAAGTGAGACTCAATGTAAACGGAAATACATAATGTCTACTGAACATTTAATTCATCAATCATCGGAGACATAAAAAAAAATTGGTTACAAATATAAACAAGTTAGAAGCTAAATTATAAAACATTCCTATTGCACTGTAATGATATATTCCAACTTTCTGTATTACCCTGGTGTTTGTGGTGCGTAAACAACTTCCGGTTTGTTTAGCAGTCTTTCGGTGAACTAAATATCGTCATGGTTAGATGCATTGGTATAATTGGCTACGGTCATTTAGGTAAAAATGGATTTTCAAAGTTATGCCTAAGTTTCTTTAATAACGAAAACCATTTCCCATGAGGTGACATTGGTTAATTAAAAACAATTAAGATAAAACGTTTGGATATCTACGCAGGGAGATTTGGGTCGGTGTCTTTCTTTTCTTCATCACAGAAAAACCGAAGATTTTCTTTTTGTTTAATTTCTTTATCGGGCTCTCTTTTAAATATATCATTTTATTTCTTGATTGAAGATATTTGCATTGTTTAAACGTAAAAACTCTCAAATAGCCAGGGGAGGTAACTCTGTCATAACCACTGATTATCTCCCTTTTACCTCTAATCATAATTTGTTTTTTCCTTACATGGAACTGCATATAAAGAAATTCATTTAATATAAAAAGTTTAGAATAGATAAATCTTCACATCTTTTTTCTATCTTTTCTCTTAAGTGAAAGTTGGCTTTTTTTAAAAGTATTATTATGCTGTATTCTATGTTACAGCCGTGTTGGGTAAAGATAAATTATGCAATGGTTAAATATGTAACTTTCACAGAACTTAACAGAATAAAAACATGTAATACATGGCTGTCTTTTCACCTTTAGGTAATTATAAGACATTATGACGTTTCTGAAAAGGTGAAAAGGAATTGTTGAGAATTTTTCTATTAGTGGAACAAAAGACTGACCAATTATTAAAAACTGAAAAATTTCTAGAAGACATGTCTGTCCGATGTCATCAAACATTTTGCCTTCTCACTTAATGAAATTTTTTTTTTTATCTGATCTTTTATGTTATATTTTTTTTTATCTCATTACCTGTATGTTTCTGGCATGTATGATCCTGTGGTGTGTAGCTACCCAGTAGCACTCAACAGTGAAACAGTTTGCATGACCAAAGAAAAAGTTTTGATTTTACGGGCTCTGACAGCTGTTTTGTTGATTTAGTCATTTTGAGTAAACTTCAGATTATTGACACTTTTATGAACAACGTTTGGAGGATTAAAGGTAAAATTGTTAGAATATCAAAAGTTTTCTTTAAAATTTTGCACAGGTCAGTATCTTGTTCAAGAAATCTTATCACGAGAAGACATTGAACTTGCATTTGTGTGGAACAGAACTTCATCGGTGCTGAAAGAGAATAGTGCAATCCAACAAGATCAGATTTTGGAAGACCTGTCAGACTTTGATAAATTGTGAGTCCTTAATTAAAATATGTACTGAGACTGAAAAATATCTATTTAACTAAAATAGAGTGATAGAGGTCTCATATCTTTAGATTCAATTGTTGATGAATCATTGATTTTACATCAATGGTGGAAAACATTCTAGTGAGGTTTATTAATAAGTTAAGAAAGCAAATTTTAGAACTTATTATACCCCCCCTACATAGTAAGCAGGGGTTTATAGCGGTCATTCCATCCGTCCTTCCGTCTGTCTTTTGGTTTGCCCTCCGTCCTTCCTTTGGTCTGATCAGTTTTCTCAAAAACTGTTTGGTGTACATCAACTTTGCACAATTTCAAACATGACTGTCTCTACAATAAGGCAAATTAAAAACTTTCTAAAATTTTGATGTCTTGCTGTTTCCAAGGAAAGTTTAATCATGTTATTTTGCATCTTCACAACGTCAAGGCCGAAACAAAAGATTTCAAACTTTAAATGGATAGAGTCTATCTTGATACATTTTCACCTTGCCGTAGGAAGATAGTTATTTTGTTCCATAGCATACAATGGGGACAATTTTTTTCAGAAACTATTACATCAGGATGGGGGGAATTTTGGTTGTGAGTACTTTTGCTTGAAATACTATATTTTGCAGAGTTTCGGCCCTTGAATGTTTGATTGAACTTGGTCCAAACGACAGGTCTGATATTCCAATGGGGACAAGTTTTCTGTTATATAAAACCTTGTGAAATTTTAACAGAGGTCGAAAACGGATTCCCAAATATTTTTCTTGAAGAAGTTTTGTCCCTTGAATGTTTTATTGAACTTGGTCAAAATAACAATTCTGGGTCAATGGGGACAAGTCATTTTTATACACTGTAACATTTAGAGAAATAGAATTTCACACATGGGTATTCCTCAAAAGAATATTATTTGAGTTTGAATGCTGTTTGAAAAATGTTTTTTACTGGCTTATGGCTCTTTTCAGAAATTAGATTGCTATTAGATTATTTCTTTTAAATGTTTCTGGTCAGACAGACACAAAAGACGCGATGATGCAGCTTTTATTTTATATTTCCCCCCCCCTTCTAAATGGACACGAATTGTTTTTAAACAAACATAGAAAACAAAACAAAAAACGTTCATATCACTTTAGTTGTACTGCAAAAGAGCAACTTTGAAGGTTGACTTCAAAGAAATGAGTGGCATTTGCAATGTCACTGTTCTATTGTTTTCTTAGGCTACGGGAATAAAGTTTTCTCCCTTTGCCCTTGTAAAAATCCAGAAAAAAGACTTAATGTGTAGGTTTGAAACTGACATGGGCGGAAATCAGAAACAAATAACTTTTTTTGTCCTAACATTAAAACATTAAGATTGATCTTATTTTTTTGGTTTACTCATGCATATTTTCCACATCTAAAGCAAGGCAGATTTGGTCGTGGAAGTAGCACACCCAAGTATAACTCAGAAATATGGAGCAGACATCTTACAGAAAGCAGATTATATGGTAAGCAATACTGGTAAATGAGTTATATTTTGATGAATGGTTTAAAAAAATCTATGAAGTGATTTTAACATTTATAATTATTTTCTAAGATTGGTTTTTAATTTTATCCTGCATCCAAATTATTCAGTAATAATTATGATTATTCAAATGCCTAACTCTAAAGCAGAAAGTTTGTCAACTTGAACTGAGGATCTGAAAACAATTAAACCTTGAAATACTCTTAGGTCAATTTTCCATATGCTATATTTACTTCTCAATTTCTAATTTTGAGGAGTGAAATATCGCTTTGGCCTAAATAATCATCTGGAGCTTTTAAAGAGCCACTCCGTGAGTTGATGGAGTCATATGTGCCAAACTTAATATATGGTGTCAATTGATTGCGAAGTATCAACTGTCACCAAAAAACACATTTTAAAGCTTATTGTTTTTTTACAGTGACAATATGAAGGTAGAATGTCGCAATTATGATCGAAAAACGGACAGTGGCCCGCGTCAAATAGTCAAACGTAATTTTGGAGACTTATGTAAAACAGCCAAGTGGGCAGTTAGGAGTTTATAGTGTTTGTTAGCTAATAAAACTAGTACCTATGTATATTGGACGTGATATCTACACCTCTGTGCATTTATAGGGCTGTTTTTAGATTTTCATGGAAAACCGGTATTTTCATTTATATGTCTTTTGGACATGAAAAAATAATATGTTTTGATTTTATATCACCACGTATGACATTTAGGATCGTATCAAAGGTAAATAATATGTTATGAAAATCACGGACTGGCTCTTTTAGTAACAGGCAAAAACCACAAATGAAATCAATTTTCAGTATATTTATGTGACTGAATTTGGTTTAGGATTTTTATCCAAAAAATAAGAACATTTTACTCATTCTATTTCATGGTAAGCCATGATAATAAACAAACTCTCTTTTCAAATTTTCAGCACACTGGAAAATGATATGTCATGGTACTTGAGCGCCTATCAAACCCATATGAAGTGTAATGAAATTCACAGAATATCTATGTAATAAAGATATACCACTCATTATGATCAACTTATATGATAAACATTATCAGGTTGTAGTCTAGGAATAATGTGTTCATTACTTTTTATTTGCTGACTGTTTTCTTTTGTAACATCCAAATGTTTAGTTAATAAGATGTGGACGATTGATGTTTGTTTGAATTCAGATTGGATCCCCAACTGCTTTAGCAGAAGCTGACCTGGAAGTAAAACTGAGGTCAGCAGCAGCCTATCACAGTCTGTATGTCCCTGCAGGTGCATTCTGGGGAGGGGAGGACATAAAGAAGATGGCCGACAGGGGAACTCTTCAGGTGAGGAGGACAACTTAACAGTAACATCTGCACATATAGGAACAGGAATAGTCCTCTAGCTCTATCTTCTGTGTCATAACGGAGAAGATCATTCTATACAGAACTGGTGCCAAAGTAAAATGGATTAATGGAAATTAACAATTTTATTGGAATGACCTTTTAAATGATTTACCCATTTGAAATGTATTTAAACACTTAAGAGTAACATTAGCTAGATAGGCATAAACCTTTGCCTTTACTTTTGAAATAACTCTATTATTATTTTTTTTTTATATGGATGGGCCTAAATTGCTGTCTTAAATGCTATTGGTCCTAGTCTATAGTGCTTATACATGCACAACCTCCCTGTGGTACTACTATTTTACTAGTGCTTATGTTTTTCAGAATTGTCATGAAATGTTATACCTAAAATTATATTTATGTGAATTCTTTCTTCTTCTTTTTTTTTGCACCAGTAAATGTTACCTCAAATAAACATTGTTGAATAAGTTCAGTAAATTGAAGCCTTTATTTGCATCAGTGGTAGAATAAATATGCTAAGCTGAGATGATCGAAACCCTTCATGACAGTTCCAGTGAAGCAAGAAATTCAGCTGATGAACTGTCAATGTTGCAGGCTTTAAAGATTACAATGACAAAACATCCTTCCAGCTTCAAACTGAACGGGGAACTGAAAGTGAAGAACAACCAAGTGACTGACGCAAAGACGGTGCTTTATGATGGTGAAAGGATTTTTTACTTAATTTCTCATGATGTTAAATCCTTCTGATCCAAAAATACATTCAAGAACATAAAGCCAAAGGAAATTTGATGTATACTGGAATGCCACTGATCATATCTAAGCTCAAATAGTTCATTGTGAATTGATATAGCTAATAAACAAACTTGCCTCTTCGGGGATGAAGACATTTTTATAATTACACTGTCTCCCCCTACCTCCCCTCCCCCCCCCCCCCAAAAGTCAGGAGACATTGCTTTTGGTTATTGTTCCAGCCAGGAGCTTAACTCTAAAATTATTTGACCTATCATCACCAAATTTGATATACTGTCCAAGGCAATAAATTGGATTTTAACCTTTTCAGAGGTGGTGCTTTTTTCCAGAGCGTAACTCAAAATTATTATTCACAAAATATGGTATACTGCCACTCCATATCATGTAGATGTGCTTTTTGGGGGTTTGAAACATCTTTCTAATTTTTTTATTTTCCCATGTCTATGGAATTTCTGTACATACAACCAATGTGTTAACATCTTCAAACCATCAATAATGCAGACTTTCTGATTTGTTTTTGTAGAGTTAAGTATTCCTTACAAATACATGACATCAAGCCAGTGAATAGAATTATGTTCATTGGTCAAATAAGTAATTTTTAGGATCAAACCGCCTGCAAAAATACAAATTCATTTACATGTATGTTTTTGGGTTGAGTCTCTTGTGCGATTCAAACTATGCAATACTCACCAGCCCTGACCACACCAGACTGTCTATTCAACCACCAGGCCTTCTCAAGAAAGTTTTCTGACTGACAAACAAAGTATTCATTAAAAATAAGTAGATGTATTCAAACAGTTTGGCCCAAAACTTGTATGTGTAGGTATGTAATTGAGGCATTGTTTATATCAATAAGATTTGATGTGGCCCGTGATAGCTAATGATAGTAATGGACATGCACCTTTTTTTTTCATGTACTCATTTTTAAAGTTTCAACTGAGTAATAACCGACTTTATCCCTTATTCCATGAAATTGATAAGATTGATTAGCCCGTATGATATTCTCCATATAATGAATTTCTGTGCAACACTAGGACCAGTGAGAGATCTCTGCCCGCTTGCGCCGAACAACGTCAACACAATGGCTGCTGCAGCACTTGCGGCTCACAACCTTGGCTTTGACCGAGTGACCGGCAGCATTGTCTCAGATCCACAGTCAGTAACCATTCATTATTCTCCTTTTTGCAAGAATTTCTGAAAATGAAGTTGATTCTTTGTGAGATTTCAGAAATCAATTTTGTTCATTTCCTTTATCATGGTAAATTATCTCCCCTGTTGTTTAATGTAGCTCTAACAGTGCTGAAAGATCAAGTTGATCATTTCTGACTGTTCCCTCAGACTGACAGACTGGCACATAGTTGAAGTGGAGGTATGGGGACCAGGGGACATACAGAAGGGAACAGCATTCCACTGTAAGACTGTCCGCAGCAACCCTGCCAAACTTGGTGCCGTAACTGGATCAGCCACATATGCTTCTTTTCTCAGTAGCATGCTTGGTGAGTCAGTATTGAAGGGAATCCTGATAATTATCTTCTGCCAATCTGTTGAAGTAGCGTTTGAATTCGTAGAACAAGTCATAATTCTACTCATTTATCTTACTGGTTGCCTTGAACTGGTGGTCTAACTTCCCTTAAATGAAGTGTCAGATAAAGGCAGAAATGTCTTGACCATAAATGAGGATTGTCTTTTAGACATGTTTCAGTTCTCATGCAGCTTAAGATCTAACCAAATCTTTAGCATGATTGCAGAGGCAGTGGATGAAACATTCCATATCCATTTGTTATATTTCGTAGCCTGGCTGAATTCTTATAAATTTTTTGAATGTTTGTTAGTTTGTATTTTCTATCTTTGCTTTTCAAACCATTTAAACTAACTTGTATATAATAAAAAGATCCAATACTTGTTCCCTTTGGCACAAAGAGACATAATTTAGAACTAAAAATGTCTTTTGTACAGATCATACAAGCAAACATGCACTTTAATGATTAGCCCTTTCTCTAGATTCCTTAAATATCTTTTCAGCTGCACGTGGCAAGGGCCCTGGAGTTCATTTGTGTTGAAGTTAAAACAACTGTATCAGATTAATCCACGACCTTGGAAGAAGAAACTTAAAAACCAAAGGCTTTTTTCAATGAATATGTTTGGGAGATCTGATTCACTTTTATAATTTCCTTATCTCTTCGTGATCAGCATCAATCAGGAAAGGTCCATGAATTTTGTATCAATTCATCATTTGCTTTTATTTTATTCCATGAAGAATTCTAGTCAATTCAAGTCAATCAATCAGTATTGCGAGATAATGCAACTGTTCACAGTAAACTGTAAACATGATTTGTCCATCTATTAGTAAGGATACAGCAAGTTTATCTCTCTCCTGCAATCACTGCCTTGTGTATCTAGAATGTAGCAGATTTCTTTCCTTTTATCCTTGTTTTTGGGTTTATTGGTTTCCTTCATTTTAACTCAAAATCTATAAATGAGTTTTGCTATACTGACAAGTCAATATCTATCTTTTCTCCATTTATATAATTATTCTTCATATTGTTTTAATACTACCTGCAATATTATCAGTCCTTTTGATTCATATTGTTTTCATACTACCTGCAATATTATCAGTCAATTCACACCTTTTGATTCATATTGTTTTCATACTACCTGCAATATTATCAGTCAATTCACACCTTTTGATTCATATTGTTTTAATACTACCTGCAATATTATCAGTCAATTCACACCTTTTGATTCATATTGTTTTAATACTACCTGCAATATTATCAGTCAATTCACACCTTTTGATTCATATTGTTTTAATACTACCTGCAATATTATCAGTCAATTCACACCTTTTGATTCATATTGTTTTAATACTACCTGCAATATTATCAGTCAATTCACACCTTTTGATTCATTAAATATGATAATCATTATGTCGTTAGGATTTCCTGTAATGACATGCTGGGAGTTTTCCCCGTAATTTCATTGATTTCACCATTTAAATGTTTTGACAAAATTTAATGAGAATGCATTGCTTACGCAGGGAAGGTCGATGATGTTTTACTAATTGTTTTATATAGTACGTATAGTACATATAATGAAAATGAATTGTCTGGTACATAATGCAATCTTTTAAATAATGGGCAACAGTTTGCAAATAATTTTCACTTTTTTCAGAACCATGACTTCCCACGTTAGAACCTTTATAATCAAGGTCTAATTAGCTGCAAATCTTATGGTCTGTTGTGTATTCAGTATTCATCCGTTGCCTGACCTTAGAACTTTATATAAGTATCATATGAAGAGTTTCCTTACTTATTTGCTTATATAGTTATATATTGATATAGAATTTGCCCATGCTTGGGACTTAAGAATAGTATTGGTGAGAATGAGATATATTTTTATATGTATTTTACAAAAGTAATAAATATATAATTTGAGATCTCATTACTTGTGATTAGGAACTATTCCTGATATGATTGTGAGTTTGCCCATACTGGTAGCTGGTTACTACAACCTTAGTGTTATGACAATGGTGTTGGTTTGAATGAGATATATTTTCATATATTTACTCAAGAATTAAATAAAACATATTTCATAAGTGATGTTTAGTTGTCATTAAGTGCATGTAGCAACTTTTTTTATTGTATTGATCATCCCATGGAAAAAGTTATCAAATCTATAAGTAAAATATATCCACATTTTGAGGGAAAATAGGTGACCCTGAACATTCAAAACCACTGGTTGCAAAAACACTCCTAAAACAAAGGCTCATTAGAAACTTTTAAAATATTTACCAATACAGTGAGACACTTTGCTTGTAGATGCTTTATGTGACCTTGGGGGAAAAGAAAAGAAAGATCTATTCAGATTATTTATAATATATTGACACATATATACATCATACATACAAGTATTGACTTCAGTTATGGTTGAATCAAATGGTTTATCACCTTGCGAACAGTTATGTGGACAACAGCAAAGTGAAATGGTTAACCTGTTTAGTGTATATACATGTTTTTCTTGTAATAAGCTTTCATAGAAACCAATGTTATGTATGAAGCAATATCAATAACTGAAATAAAACCCTTTAAAACACACTCAATTTGCTACAATAGTTTGCTGCACTCAAACCTAAGGGTAATTTTATTCCTGATAAACCACACTGGCAATGCATATTATATTTGTTTCATTAGTTTTCAACTTTAGAAGGTATGATTTAATACCTGATCAGGTACAGAGTCTGCTGTTTTATGTTTCATTAAAGCTAATCTCTTTATGAAGTCACTTTATTTCGAATGCTTTTACCAAGGCTTTAATTTCTTAAGGTTTGAAACCTGTCTTCAGGAAATGCAATATATAACATTAATCAGGGGCGTAGGAGCGAATTTGAAAGTGGGGGGGCTTGGATTGAAATTTTGTAACCAAAAAAAAAAAAAAAGGAAACTTACTGCTTACCCCATCTTATCGTCAATTAGGATGATTGGATGTTTTAGTTCTACGCTCAGAGTAGTTTTAGAAACTACCCTCAAAGTAGTGCATACTAGCTGTTTTGTAACAATACTAGACCAGTTATTGGGAAATATGTAGTAGAAAGGGGAAAATAATCAATTTGAAAAAAACATTTCGAAAAAAAAGTGGGGGGGGGGGGCTTAAAAAAAGCCCCCCCCCCCTGTTCCTACGCCCCTGTCATTAACAAAGTATTACAGATTTGTTATCATGTTAGGCTCTTTTGTCTATTGCACATTTGATCTAGACTACACAAACAAATAAGAACACTTACGAAATGAGGGTTAAAGTATGTCTTCTCTAAATGTCAACTAAAACAGTTTCGGGCATTGAAAACTGTCGTTCAGTTTTGTACGGAAATGTCTTATGATAGCAGATGTTGAACCATTTGTTCAGAGCAATTATTAGAATTCAACATTCCTGTCTAGGTGTCGTTAATATTGTCAACTACTCGCCGATCTCATTTAAACGCCATGCACTTACACTTTTGATTAGCCCAATATTTGACAAACTTGCGTTCTCTCTCCATCACATCCTCGAATCTTAATTTTATCTGATCATTGACAAACTGCCTCAGAGGCGTATTTCAGCGTGTGTTCACCTTAACTGCATTAAGTGGACATAGAGTAGCGTTTGTGTTCAGGTGAATCATCTCTTGTTTATGCATTTTCGGTAAATTCATTGGTATTCAACAATGCACTCAGCTGCAACCCCAAGAACTTTTCCACTTTAACGTTATCTACATTCCGGTTCTTAGTTTTCTATTTTTAGTCGGTGGTATATTTGATTACAAATTCATCTCCATGAGCCAATGAATAGTCTTCATGAAAAATAACCAATGCTAATTTCATTTTCCATTCCTTGTGAAGCTTCGAAGAGTAGGATGAAATGGAAAAGATAATACTATGTTTTAAACGCTTGTGTAAATCATCAGACAATTATTTGAATTTCTTAATGGAACCACCACGTTTGATTCACTTTAGGAAATCTACTTGAGCAGGGGTAGAGTCGTATGTAGTCATTGATTCGATGCGGCATAATCATTGTTATATATGCACGGACACAAATATCTATTGATTCGAACAATTGCAAAAAGAGTACAATTGAAAATAGTGTTATCTCAAATTTAACAATGACACATTTGTTCACTTTATAAATGGCATGTGTTTAAATTACTCACATCTGTGCATATTGAATTACTAGAGAGTTGACCTTAATCTTGTTATTGTGATATAGATCTAGTTAATATGGTGATAGGGGTACAGACTTATAAGCTTGTTGTTGAAATATGATCCTGTGTAAATGATAGACCATGGTTTGTTAATAACTCTACGACCCTATCGTTCACAGTATCAAAAGAGGCGTTCGATCTGTTCCGTGATCATTGAATAAGCATCGGTTTCATTGATTTTGTTATGAAAACCAAATGAAAGGAGGGTCAAGTTTCTGTATTCCGCTGTTAGAATTATAGCTTTTGTTTTGCCAGTAAGAAGAATAAGAGTGAGATAATACCTTATTCACTTGATGTGATTTATTGATATTTTTGTCGTAATTGTTAACATAAAGCCGCTTCAACCTTATAACAAATCACAAATATAACAAATGTTTGCAAAGATCCAGCTTTCACATGTCATTTCTTGCATCATGAAGTTTTTTACTGAACATTTTCTTACTGACATGGAATAGATTGAAAAGTTGGTATGCTTTATACTGGCAATGTCATTTAAGGATTTAAGACCAAGAAAAATAATGTCATCAGATACGAGATACGGACTCAAGATCAATGGAAACGAGTGCTAACGACAGGGTTCCGTTCGTCGTACCTTGAGTATAAATATTGGACCTTAAATACGCTGTTTGCTATTAACAGCATGGTGAAACAAAGGTTGACGTGCTTCACTCTGTTCCATTCTAAGTCCTTTCCTAACAAGACATTCATGACCCTTGACATTCATATTCAGCCGACAAGAGGTACCGATCTGAATTGACCATTTGATTGTTAAGATTCATAACACGTTAATTTCCCACCTATGTAGTTCTGTTGAAAATTTTATAACTAAGGATTGATGTCATACAGATGTTATGATTTATTATAAGTGCTTTCTGATCAGAAAGCTAAAGCTAAATGAATTTTCAAGACGAACGGTAAAGGAAATAAAATGTTCTTTTTGGTTGATTTATTCCTGTTTTTCTGGTTGAACCCCATGAGTTTGATATCTTTTCACTATGACAAATATAATTTAACGTTATATAAAATATACATCGAACCCAAATTTAGTAAGAAACAAAATACCCTTCTTTTACGCAGATCACACTTGGTCAAAAACTGGTTTATTCTCATATTCACAACGCAGATGACCGTAGAACTGTGTATTTGATGTGCGGATCATTACAAGCAGTATTGATTTATTAACCCAGATCATAAGATGTACACGCATTTGCAAGGATAGTTAGTCTCATGTAGAGTTTACGGGCAGATGAAACCTTTGTGTGCATCTTTGTGAGGACCTGATCATCAGTTTCATTTCTAAGAAGTTCATATAGTTTTCAAATTATTTATGGTTTGTCGACTATTATCATAAGCCAATAAATTCGAAACTTGTATGCTTCAGTCGCGCATTATATGATAGGTAATACAATACAACAATGAGACTTCATGTAAACATAAGAAGGGTTTAAAGTTCGTGTTTGCTATGCAGTGTGATATGACTAGCACTAGCTGACGAGATAACATTTGATCGATTGCTATTGAAACCTGTATGTTGGAACTGATCGGTTTATCATGAAGTCTTTATTGATATTCATGATTATTGGTATAGCAGTTAAATGTGTCACATCAAATGAAGAGACAAATATCATCATGGAATTGCTTGATGATTTGGAAGATAACATTGCTGGCAACATATCTCATGTAGAGAGGATTTTTACAGCAAAACTAAACCAAGCAATGGACCGTTTGAAGACAGAGATGAAGCAAAATATAAACACCCAAGTGAGAGACGCATTAAAGAAGACTCACGGAAACAAAGCCAAGGCGGAAAGTATCGTCTCCGAAATGAAGGAACTAAGACAACGTCACAAGGAATTGAAACACGAACTTACCAAATTGACAGAAAAACGTTGTCGAACAAATTGCACTGGGTTACCAGTAAATGTAGAAAGTGAGGACCATCAGATCTGTTCGAGCATCATATCGAACACAGAGTTACTTCAGAATGATCTGGATATGTGTGAAAATGACTCAAGAAGAATAATGGAAGAAAACGATCAGTTGCAAGCAAGTCTTCAACTGTCTTCACTCAAGAATGCGATGCCATCATCAGCAACCTACGGGGCAGTAACATCCCCGGTACCTTCTAAAAAGATAACAAACAACGATAGGATCGTTATTGCTCCTTACAGATCCCATCTTCAGCATGCATTTCGTCAACTGAACATCAGATGTGACAAGATCTACGACTTCCAGAACATCACCATGACTCGCATCACGGCTATAGTTTACATGCCACACATCAAGAAGATGCTGATGGCAGTAACCAAAAGCCGAAGGATCTTGTTCTCCAGTCTAAGTGCCTTTGATTCCAAAATCATCAAAAGGGGTGTTGCTACTCACGGGATGGTGGTTGATGAGGACACAAACACAGTATTCATGTCCACACAGGCTCCAAAGCGAACAGTCAGTCGGATGTCTGTCAAAGGTGAAGACTTTACTACCGTTGCAGACCTCAAGATGTTCAACAAATTGTACTCCATAGCCATCGACAAGGCTGACAAGAAGATATACACATGCGACTCCACCAATGTCATTATAGTCAGTTGGAATGGAGGTAGTGTGAAGAGTGTTGCCAAAGGTCGCTTCGTTTATGGACTCACGCTTGACGGGATGGGCAGTTTGTACTATGGCACAAGGAAGACTCTGATGAAAATGTCTCTCACCAGCTATACCTCCTCGCCTGTGCTGCACGTTGGTGTGGCTATCAACAATCTATTGCACTACAAGGACCGTCTTTACTTCAGCAGCAGATCATGGACGAGGGTAAACTCAGGACGGATGGGCACTGTCGATGTTAGACAGAACTCTGTGTTGAGGAATGTCACTAAAGTTAACATGCAACTTATTCAAGGAATTATAATTTTCAAAGCCTGAGATAATGGAGTTATTGGTAATTACATCATAAAATATAATTCAGTGCTATAAACGTTTTTAAAAGTTATTTTAGCATATTTGTAATTTAAAGATAAGATCATTTTGAATTCGATTTGTATTTACATCGTGTTATGAATAAATGGGTATTTGTCTTTGTGATAATATTACATATGTATAAATGATAGAGCCGGAAGTGTGTTTAAGAGAGTTAAGTTTTATCTTGTTTATCAAAACTTTGAAATATTGAATAGATATCTGAACTATTTTGATGATGCTAATGTAATCATAGTAATGATCATTTATTTGAATTGTATCCTACGTGATATACGATATGATGGAAAAACAAATTTAATGATTAAGATAAGTTCTCGCTACAATGAGGTTACTGACGATGGATAATATGCCTAGGAGTATTTCGAATTATGCATCACCGAATGTAAAGTGTAAACTACCTCCATGTATTCTACATTGTACTTGACTTACATTACACAGTATGGATGTGTTAATTGATCGAATATTCAAGTCTAGAATATCAGAAATGTGTATTTAGAAACACTCTGAATTTAAATTGTAAATTCCATCAATTTTTGTTTTGTATTTTTTTACATGGGCCTTTGGCCTCATTACAAATAAACTCCTTTGACTTTGACTTTGAGTATTCATTAATAATAAATTTGGAATACGAGACAGACGGTATTGTTCAAACAGGTGGACATCTTCCCCTGCATTACTTAAAATTGCACCTGTCTCCATCAATGGCTAATTAAAATCTTGCTGAAAACCTGATACAATTCATTTTCAGATTCAATTCAGTGTTGCGCCCTCTTCGACAAAAATAGTACTATATAAGCAAATCATTGGGACTGCCGCAAGTAAAGGCCATGTTGGAGAGGGGGGGGGGGGGGGGGGGGAGTGGATGGATGAAAGGTGAATTGAATTATTAAACTCGTCAACTAAAAGAGTTCATCAAAAGCATGTGACAACTCAGTTTCCATAAGACAACGTGTTTTGGTGATGCGATGTTCCAGTAAGTAAAACGTACAAAGATAAACACACAGATACATAAACAATATATTCATTTTGGTAAAAAAAGGTCGCTTGGGAAGTAAATGTATATTTGAAAATAGAATACTTCAGACGATATATTTTGCTGAAGATAATGAAATTGAGCAACGCGTCAAGAGATCTTCCTTTATCCCGAAAATAGAACTATCCCTTAAAACAGTCACATGGAAAAGTTTTCTGGAGGAATATATAGAGTGTTTTCATTTTATCAAATGAAATGTAATAATTTGCGGTTACTTGAATTGATTGAAAGTGAATTTATAAGACAATTTACTACACGCTATAATGTACATTTCCTTGAACTTATGCTCATGACGCACCTACTTCTATGACGTCATAAAGAGCGCGACGTCATGTAACAATCAACGTCATTACCTCTGAGATTCAAAGTCAATGTGAATGTGATTATGTACCTAATTCTGTTATAACATTATTTCATCGATGTACACCTGGGAGTAGCGTTTGTGAATCTTTCGTTTTATGAATATATAAAACATACATACGTACATACATTTTTCACTTAACAGAAAGCTTATATTTTGACGGCGTGTGCCTTGCTCCTAAGGGATAAATGTTTTTCTTTTGTTATGACCAACTCTTAAATGTGGCGGCCAATATATTTTTAATTGATCTCTCCTCAGACAAACAGTTGGCTTAAGAAGACCAAATATTTCGAATAGGATCTTTGTTACAGGGGAACTCAAATAAACATAAATTTAATTGTCATTCTCTGAAAAATAATGTGGCAGGGTGTAGATGCGTCAAAGGATGACTAGTACTTCTGCTGGGTGAGAGAACTTTTATTTCCAAAGACTGTTACGTAAATCTGATTTGATTCGACACCCTGTACCAACAGATATGATAATATAATATACATCACACAATTATACATATAAGTATACTTATGGTTACACAGCACATACAACTCAATACATAAAATAGAAATATGACTTTTACTTTTACAACCATGATTACTCATGACATGAATAGCATTATGTTACTGAGCACATTATGAGAAAATATGATGCGCTATTAATTTACACAATAGACATTGATTAATATGTATCAAAAGACACATGGATACACTACATTATCATATCTTATGTGATGATACTATTTACAATGGTATATAGAATAAAATGATAGATCATTACATAGAAGTAATGATACATTTTAGCATGGAATTATATATACATAATACACATACCCTATGGGTGGTAAAAAGGTGTGCTCTGAACACTTTCGAAATGGCAAGGTTCAATTTAGAGTGATGTAGTCAATTATGCATTATGATAACATAGGTTGCTGCTATTTGTTCCGTGGATAATGTTTTCTGCACCTAACGAGTAATTACCTGGTACAACGTGTAATAACGAGAAAATGACACGGTCACAGAGCAGACACCAACGGGTTTGACCTAATTTAGGAATATGCATGAAATGGGTAGGATCAGATTCCAGAATGTTTTGATATTATTCCAAAGACGAAGATTACATTAATCTAAACAGGGTGGGTGTGGTCCTCAGAAAGGACAATCAAATGATGTCTCAAGTCACGGTGTTCTGCTCAACTTTAAATTCATGTTTCATTTATATTGTCTTAAGCAGACAGAACACACAAACGTATAGAAACTAGAACGAAAAGCATAAAATTGCACGGATAGATTCTCTTACATCTCGTTTTCAAACTGCTTCATGTAAATCTGTCACAATTAGTCATGGAGCTATGGCTGAAATATTTCATGTGACTAGTTAAAGGTGTTAATTTCCTAAGGAGATATTGATTCATTGTTAAGTGTGTATGTCTCTACGATATCAAGAGTTGAAATTAATCTGATTAAGTTTCGAACCTTATATCCATTATCGCTTTGACTGCTTAAACTAAAGAGGGTCATATTTCCTTTGTCCTAGAGATAAAGATGAAACTAATAACCATCTCAGTGATAACCCCGTGCTATAACCAATTTGTTCATTGTGAATGTGCCTTGTTCAATATCGTGATGTTTTTCTATTGGGTTTTTTAAATGTCGATTCGTAAATAAAATCTTTATTAAGTGAAAATGTTTTTTTAATTTGCTAAGCATCATTAGTGTAAAATATTTCCATTCTTGACAATAAACCCTCCGATCTAACAATGAGATGTTCATCTCAAAATTTAAGATGAGGACGAAGGTAAGGTCTCAGAACGTCTGCAGCTTTCAATAAATATCTCGTATACTATGCATACATATCATTTTCCTCCGATAATACCTTCAGACGACCAATACGCTTGTAACAGCAACGGCTTATCGTACAGATCGATCTTGTTGTGTTAAATAACACTAACTAAATATTTACTAGATAATCCATAACAAGTTTGTTAATCTGAAATACATTTTAAATATATCAAGTGGTCAATAGGGTTTATTTACCAGTATATATGAGGAAAATATTAAATAATTGTTTCGAGTGTATCTGACGCTACACACAAACATCTGTCTTCGGTTTCAACTGCTGTGAAAAGTGGGCGGGTCAGGGTTTAAGCACTGGAGTCATTTTTAAGCTGCATCCCGAAAGTTCACCTTCGAGTGTATCTCAGTAATTTGTATTTAACTGTTTTGTTTTAACTTAAACTGATAAGCAATTGGGATTTGTAAATTTGTATTGCATGTCCTTCTTCTGTCAAACAAAAGCATTCTTAATCCATGTGTAATGTAATCAGAATTTGCAATAGTATAGTAAGGTCATCGATTAAAGTTTTCGAGTTATGGTAATATGAAATATACAGATGGGGTCTAGTTGTGTTTAATTCATATTTCCTTTTATTTTGGAATTGATTTTTAATA
Source organism: Phorcus lineatus (assembly GCA_921293015.1). Taxonomy (NCBI): domain Eukaryota; kingdom Metazoa; phylum Mollusca; class Gastropoda; order Trochida; family Trochidae; genus Phorcus; species Phorcus lineatus. Next base: position 17,047,521 of record OV121089.1, read on the forward strand.
TTTAATCATTTATGAGGAAGATTTCGTATGGTTATTTTAAATGAGTATACAGGCTATAAATGGCTAATGTATGACGTTGTTGCTCATTTATTAGAGATTTTAAATCTTAAAGAACAGTTTTCAAATTTTAAACTTTAGTTACTTCGACAGTTAGTTGTTGGGAATAAGATTATGCTATGATGAGTGATCAATGATGAGTGTTCGGATTGTTTATGAGCAATTATAGCATGCCCAAATACGTTATGAATTACCTATTTTTTTCTACTGAGATACGTCACAAGGTGAAAAAACCTTCGGGATGCACTACATGTAGTATCTACAATTGCGCAGCAAATGGGCATCGAGCTATACCCTTGTAGTGTAGAGTTATATACATCGCTACAAGCATATAAGTGTTTTTAACGACACTCTTTGCAGTTATCTTCTCTATGAGTAAGTTGACAATATTTGAACCGACCTGGAATACACTTTTTAATGACGGCAAACTGCAGCTTGAACAGTTATCATGGATTGTTGTGTGTAAACATGGATCTTCTCAATTTCAGTCCTATCTACTTTCGTGTCCACAGACAGAAGCATGGCATCAAGACAGGCAGTGTTGAAACTTCAGTCTATACAAAAGATTCTTGAAGGAACACTTCAAGTTGACACTTCCATTTATGATGTAATCTCGGAGATGAGACAACAGATACAGAGACTGGAACATGGACAGCACCACTTGAAGAGGAAACTACACACTGTGAAGAAAACTCTCAAAGAAGTCCAAGAAGAGAATAACATGTACGGAGAGGTTTTGATGAGAGCTGAGCTGAAGATCAATGGGTCATGTAGCTGTGATGTTGAAAATGGAGTACTGAGAACCTTAACGAAGCAATGTGAACGACATGGAATGAAACCAAAATCTGACAAAATTGATAATGAAAATGACATTGAAATTCTGAAGATGGTTCTGGAAACGTTGAACTCAACTTGTCAGCGAGATGTGAAACAATCTATATCGTCTCCTAGTTCTGACACCACAAGTGCTCGACCGACCATGCCGATACCCTCTGAGCTAACTGTCAAGAACAGACTGGTTGTCACTCCATACCTCAAATCAATTAATCAATTCGTACAACTGGACATTGACAGTAACACGTTAAGTAAATACCCTCTCGGGTTACGCTATGTTTCTTCAATGTGTTTTGTTGAGAAACTTCAGCGATTACTGGTTGCACAGAACCACCCTAGAATCCTCTCGACGTCTCTTGACAGTAATCAAAGAGAAACTATTCTGAAAGGTGTCTGGGCACTCGGTATGGCGGTTGACGAGGATAGGGAGTTGGTGTTCATGTCAACATGGGGAAGGATACAAGCGATCAGCAGAATGTCAACGACTGGAGAAAACTACACTGTTGTGCGAAAGCTTTCCACCGTCGTAGGTGTTGCTGTTAACACTAGACAGAGGGAGATTTATGTAAGTGCCTACAGCGTTGTATTCATTCTGAGTTACGATGGTCAAATTCTCCAGAATCTTGCTACGGAAAGTTCTCAAAATCGTGGCGTGGCTTTAGACAATGTAAGAGATATAGTGTATTTCAACAAGGATAAAGTGTTGATGATGATGTCTTTGTCAGAAAAGGGTGTTTCAGAAGTTATCACACTCCCTGTCAAACCGTTTTCTTTATCCTTCTACAACGACACACTTTACTATGGTGGACAGGACGTTACTGGATATATAGGAGCTGTACAAATAGGGCAAAATGTAAGCACTACTGAACTGAGGACATTAAGTTGGGAGTATGACAGAGATTTGATCATTTGCCTTGTTCCTTAATGACATCTGAATTGAATCAGTATAAAATCAATATATACAATATAAAAATTGAAAAAAACAGCTTTTTTATTTATATTTTCGATTTTCGATTAATATGTATGTTATTCATTACCAAGTTTATAATTTTAGAAACAATCATATTAGTAACTAGTGATTTGCACATGTATGACTGTATCTTTCGATGTATCACAAAACCAGGAAAGCCTATATGTAAAAGTGTGTCTTTTATTTCATGAAGGTTAATGTTAACGTCAAGTCTCTGTTTGCTGTTGTAATACTTTATCCCTGATGTTTATAATAAATCTCGTAATCATTTTTACTTTGTTATGTCAATTCATGAAGATGCGGTAATTTTCTTTATTTTGGAAGCATATTATTCCGTCGATCAAATTGGCCGAGAAGCGGTTAAGTGTCAGTCGACAGAAAAGCATATTGACTTCACTCCGAGTCCGCCCAAAAGTGATATTGAATTGAAACAGACATAATGACGTAAAACCGTTGTTACATTACGTCATGCTATTGTTATCGTGACGCCATTTGACCATCATGTTGAACAATTGATCCAAATTGCTGTTCAGGACTAATTTTTCGTTTCTTTTCGTATATATTTCGAAACATGATAAAACAATTCGTTCGATAGTTGTTTCGGACTTCGTCCTCTGTCAATATTGGTTTCCTCTGGTCTTTGAAACAGGTATTGACCTCATCACCAGTCTATAATTGCATATAATTTCATCTTCAAAATAGATATTCTTAAATTTTGTATATCACTATTAAATAATTTGGATGATGCAGCTACGTAGAGAGTAAAAAGAGTAAATATCAAATTTTTTATCCAAGTGTTTTTACAACCAATTCCATCAAATTGAAGAAGGTTTGAAAACTATTTCTCTTCAACATGATTGGAATAGAAATTTATCTTCCAAAATAACAAATGACCTAATTCAAACAATTGAACCTATGACGCAGTGTCGTATCAGGGTTCCCAATTCAAATAATTTTTGTAATGCACTGAAAAAAAGCATTAAATTACATCAGGCCTATAAACAACAAGGTTAATCATGACAAGCGATCTAGCGTTCTAGCTGCAAGCCGATGTCGGTCATACCTGCTCGACAATTTTTATGGAGCATTCTCCGAAGTTAGGGCCCAAACATAGACACTCCCACATAGTGAAGTACCCCATAAGAGTTTAAGTTAAGAGTTAAGTTAGTGGTTTATGATGTTCATGATTTTTTATCTGAATTTTAATCAAATGTTTAATGTGTCTAATGTCAGAATGATTATGTGATATGATACCAACAAGTGTACGGATCATCCTGAAATAGTTGGCTTCAGGACGATACAGTCCTAATCCTAATACGGTCGGATGTTTCAACGATACTTACCACTGTAGATGACAGGTTTTATCACTATTATGTCGCTGTCGGTGTGACTGACAATGCCTAATCCTGGTTTTACGTTAATTATATTTCAGTGCCCAATAGCAACCAAATAAAGTTTCGGATGATGACTGGATCTGCGCCCTAATATAAATATATCTGATAGCTTATTTACCTTTAGTTACATTTAAGTGGCTTTTAGACGGTTAACACATTGGTCAATTCTTCGCTTATGACTCATTTCAGTTTGTTGATATGTAAGAAAAACCCAACATCTCTGTGTAACATTGTTATATTTAGGACCACACTTTCTGAAATGACCCCAAAACAAGAATTTGTACTACTAAAGATAGAGTATGTAAAACCTTTATTTGTTCACTATCTAAACAGCATATATTTCTTGATATTGTTAATATTTAAATGCAGATAGATATGAATTCATACGCTTATTCCTAACCAAAGAACAACAAAATCTCAAACTAAAATACTTTCAAACTTTTATCGATAAAGTTAATTTTGATTTGAGTCTAACGTAAATCGGTCGTGATCAGATCAATATGTTATGATTAAACAATTTATTTAACGAGCTTTTACATGAAAAGTTTATTGGTAGATATACATGTACTACTATCCCAAAAATGCAGGGGATATTTCACTTCACATGCATTGTTCTACTGAATACAAATGGTAATCCATGAAATCATTTTTTTTCTTTTAGAGTAATAATTTTTGTAAAAAGCATTGTCATATATATACACAATATGCACGTGATTATGATTGTCTCATAACAGCAAATGTTATTTGTGAACTAGACTTGAAGCACGTTCTGGTCAAAACCTGCAAAAATCGACATTGGTCAGTACATACACGGTGGGATAAACGACGTCGAAAAAATGTCTTGTTATCTGACGATTCTTCATTCGTGTTAAACTACGTTGATAGATGTTACAGTGTTTGGCAAATACCTTTTCGTCAATGTCAACATGATATGGCATATGGCAGATACATTGTGTGAAAAAGTCCAATTAAAGTCAAATCAATTAAACCAAACACCAAGATCAGCTTGTATCGTTCAATATTCTCGTTCATAGTGTTCTACACCGGGAGAAGGAGAAAACCTGAGATGTTACTTTTCTGCAGACGATGAGTCGTGTATGCAAGGTAGTTTTCCTTTTGTTCAACAATTCCAATTCTTGCGGAATGCCTCTGCATGCTCGAAATCCCTTCACTGAAATATATTTTGTCGTCATGAAACACCATATCCTTGACGTAAAAACCTAAACGATTTATCGGAAATGTTGTATTCTTTTTAAAGGAGAATTCCATCAGCGTGCCACCAGTAACGTAGAAGAGATGACCCAAACCATCTAGTGCCAGACCAGTCAGCTCTGACTCTTGAATTATCTTGGTGATATTGTGTCCATCAAATGTCATCTGGGTAATTGTGTACACATCTCTAACATACAGAAGTCGTTCTTGTTTATCGATCACAACTTCTTCAAGCCAACTGTATTTTGGGAGAGATGCTATTTGTTTATAGATTGTTCCATTTGTTGACATTTTTGCAATCGTGTGACGAGGTCTCTGTGTACTCATGTAGACAATATCTTCTTCTTCATGAAGAGCAATTCCAAGTGTATGAATTCCGTACTTTATGACTGTTTCATCTGTTCCGTTTAAATTGACCGCTACTATCTTTGGTCCTAATGTTCCTATCAGTAACCTGTCCTGTTTACGAAGATACACAACGGAATATATATATCCCATATGCGACTCTGGGTAGTCATTTACAGTATGACAGTCCAAGTCCATATGGCTCCAACTTTGATCCGTTGGACTAAAAAATGGTAAAATGACCAGCTTCTTGTCCGTTTCCTGAGCTCTTATGGATGGTTGATAGCCTGAAGTAGTTTGTTCCACCCTGGCTGATTCAAAATTCATTTCTGTATTTCCATTCATGCCCCTTTCAGTGTTGTTTTTCCAAGCCTCAAGATTGTTCATCCTTTGCAGTCTGAGATCATTACATACATCAATAGCTTTGGTTAGGTTTTCAAAGTGCCCCTGGTACACGCTACATATCTGCGGTAAACTGGAGGTTTGATCGTTCATACCTTTTAGGCTGTTGTTGCTGCATGTTGAGAGTATACTGCTCCAGCTGTCGATGACGTGCTCCAAGTCACGATAGGTCTCATGAAGGAGTTCGGCTCCAGTTCCCATCTGCTCAACGTTTCCAGTCCCCATACCTCCGTCAACAACCTTATCTACAGCATCGTTTATCCTTTCAGTAAGCTCCTCCTTCAAGTCATCAATCTTGCTCTGTAGTTTCACATCTAATACTTCCTCCAACTTAGACATCTTCCCGTACACTTTTTGATCAACATGTTTGATTTTCTGTGTCGTAAAATGTATGTCAAATGCCTTGACACTGAGAGGTATGAACATACACAACACGAATAGCCCTGAGACCTCCATTATCGACAAACTGTTGAGACTGGTATCAGATACTGCGAGAGAAGACAGTGAACCTTGAACAGATGATTTATGCTAATTCTCTTGATGTATGGTCGTCTCATGTTATGATATTGTCTTATCATATGGGTAAACATAGCTGTTTGCGGTATTTAAGTCATATCCCATATGATAAAAAAAGCAATCAGTACTCAGTAGATAAATTGGACCGTTAAAAAATGGATTGCATCTTCAATATTATGACCACATGAACAGGCGTGTATATCAGAATATAGCTTTTGTATTTGTCTACATTTAGGTCGCTGGAGCCTATCCTCCGCGACAATGTGTGATTTGTAAGAGATAGGATCCAAAGTTAAGATTGAAATGAGAATAATGGAATTCTTTATCTGTATTAGTTGTTAAATTTTTTGTTGTTTTGTAACTTGTGTATGTATCACAAAACCAGAAGATCCGTATGTGTTAATTAGCACGGAGGTTATAGGTTAACGTCAGATCTTTGTGTGGTGTTGTAATACTTCATTCCTGTTGTATAGAATAAATATCATAACCATTTCCTTTTTTTATCACTTTATTTCTTTTAGAGTGGGGTGCAGCATTTTCTAGCATAGATGTATTCCTTAGTTAGGATAACAAGGAAATTTACAACATCATTAATTTTCGTCTTTCACTGATTCCAAGAAGAATTGTCTCAAATGGGTGTCTGTTTCATTTTCGATCCATTTTAGTAGATCTTGCCACAGCGTTTTTAAAAATTCACATTCATAAAAAAGATGTATAATCGATTCTGCTTCATTATTGCAGAATGTACACTGTGGTGATTCTATGAGGTTATATCCATGTAAATCTTTATTTGTTGTGAGGATTTTATGGAGAATTCGATACTTGAACCATCTATGTTTTGCACTATAACATGCTCGAATAGGTATAAAATTGCATGCTTTCCATAGATTCAAACTAAAATCTGTATCAATTCCTTTTCCCACTTACTTTGATAAGCTAGTTTTTAGTTGAAATATCTCTAGAAATGAGTCATTATCTGCTAAGAAATCATTTACAAATTTGATATGTGATTGCATATAATGACCATAATAACAGGTTTTTTTCCTATTCTGATGTTGTTATTTGCCCATATGTACTGTCTACTGAGATTGTTATTAACATATTTACAGTTTCCGTGTAATTCAGACCAAGCGTTAAATACGTATTTCCAGAATGGACTAATGAGTTTATGTGTCTCTAGATAAGATGGTCCCATTTCTATTTGGTTAAGTTGGCTTATTGGGTGTGAAGTAAACCAAAGGTTACTTAATTTAGAATCCTGCACCAATAGTCGTCTAATTTATAGTAGTTGTTTTTAGTATTGTTGGAACTTTTAACCCGCCTTCTGTTAACAGACTTCGTTTAATTTTATCGGGTTTGCCTCTCCATATAAAGGAAAAACATTTTCTTTGAAAGTTCACAATCGTATCGAGTTTTGGGTTTGCTAGTGATGCGAATAAATGGTTAAGTGATGGTAGTTTCAGACTCTTTAAGACTGTTATTCTTCATAATGGCGTAAGGTCTCTGAGAGACCACATTGTCATGGCTGTTTCTGCTTTTTTGAGCTTATCTTTGTAATTTCTTTCTACCATTTCTGCTTTGTTGTGTTGAAACAGTTTACCTTATAAAACAAAGGGTTTTTGTGTCCAATCTAAGTTAAACTCTCTGCAATATTGCAAACTTGAAAACTGCTTTGAACCTATCCAGAAAACTTTAGTTTTGTCTATTTTCATTGTAAGTCCAGAAAAGGATGCATATAATTCAAGTACATGTAATGTTTCTGTAAACGAGCTTTCAGATCCATCTAGAATTATAGTTGTATCATCTTCAAATTAAGTCAACCATTTTAATTCCTTTTATTGTTTCATTATTTCTTAACTTTCAGCTACAATTAGGAATATATATGGAGAAAGAGGATCACCCTGCCTACAACCAAGTGTAAATTAATCTTATGATGGAAATCCGTTTACAAGAACACTGGAATTTATATTATTGTTGAAAGTTCTTAACCAAAGTTTGATAGATGGTCCGAAATAAAAAAAAAATCGAAGCATTTCTCGATAAAAGACCACTCTACAGAATCAAATGCTTTTTCGAAATCTATCAATATCAAAAGTCCAGATTTATTCGTGTAGTCTGTGTAGTCCAAGATAATGTTAACCAGTCTTGTACACTCACCAATATATCTTCCTTTCATGAATCTCTATTGATCATTCACCTATCCATTTTGGAAGAATGTTTTTAATGCGAGTTGATATTACTACTAAAGCTAGTTTATATGAAATGTTTAGTAACGAAATTGGTCTAAAGTTTTTAGAAGTTCTTTTGCTTTATCTTTTTTCAGGATACATATAATGAGACCTTGTTTTTGTTTCACCTGATCTTTATGCTGTATTCAATGAGTTGATAAGAAATTTATTAAGTCATTCCAAAAGAACAGAGGTTATTGCTACTGGGACAACCTCTCGGCAGCCATAATGCTCGACGACATGACCCCTTTTTCATCTTCCATGATGAAGACGGCAGATGTAACAGGGCTAGGATTGTCAGCGAATAACTCAAACATCAGAACATTATAGCAGATTACCATGTCCAGCCTTTAGTCAAGACCTTTCACCCCTAAAGCATGTCTGGAACATACTTGGACATCGCATACGGCTACATCAACAACGACCTACCTTTCACCGAGATATTGCCGATATAAAGCAAGAGGAGTGGAATAATTTCAATCAAAATGACTAGCGTTGCTTCAGAAGGAGTATGCCACGTCGGATCCTTGCCTGTTTGGCCCACAGAGGAGAATTTACCCATTATTTGCTTGGTTTTTTTTTATCATATCTTTGGTATTACCAAATGTAATGAATACAATCTTAATCCAATATCCGCTACGTTTTGGATAGTATATTTGACGTTACACTGTTGTTGTAACATATTTTGTTAGGAGTAGTTAGTGGGAGGAAACACGATAAAATGTGTATGATCAGTCAAAATATAGCCAAATCAATCAAACAAACACCAAGGTAAACTTATATCAGTGAATGATCTCGTTTATTGTGTTCTACACCAGGAGAAGGAGAAACCCAAAGATGTTACTTTTCTGCAGACGATGAGTAGTGTATGCAAGGTAGTTTTCCTTTTGTTCAACAATGCCAATTCTTGCGGAATGCCTCTGCATGCTCGGAATCCCTTCACTGAAATATATTTTGTCGTCATGAAACACCATATCCTTGACGTAAAAACCTAAACGATTTATCGGAAATGTTGTATTCTTTTTAAAGGAGAATTCCATCAGCGTGCCACCAGTAACGTAGAAGAGATGACCCAAACCATCTAGTGCCAGACCAGTCAGCTCTGACTCTTGAATTATCTTGGTGATATTGTGTCCATCAAATGTCATCTGGGTAATTGTGTACACATCTCTAACATACAGAAGTCGTTCTTGTTTATCGATCACAACTTCTTCAAGCCAACTGTATTTTGGGAGAGATGCTATTTGTGTATAGATTGTTCCATTTGTTGACATTTTTGCAATCGTGTGACGAGGTCTCTGTGTACTCATGTAGACAATATCTTCTTCTTCATGAAGAGCAATTCCGTGTGTTTCAATTCCGTACTTTATGACTGTTTCATCTGTTCCGTTTAAATTGACCACTACTATCTTTGGTCCTGATGTTCCTATCAGTAACTTGTCCTGTTTACGAAGATACACAACGGAATATATATACCCCATATGTGACTCTGGGTAGTCTCTTACAGTATGACAGTCCAAGTCCATATGGCTCCAACTTTGATCCGTTGAACTATAATATGGTAAAATGACCAGCTTCGTGTCCGTTTCCTGAGCTCTAATGGATGGTTGATAGCCTGAAGTAGTTTGTTCCACTCTGGTTGATTCAGAATTCATTTCTGTATTTCCATTCATGCCCCTTTCAATGTTGTTTTTCCAAGCCTCAAGATTGTTCATCCTCTGTAGCCTGAGATCATTACATACATCAATAGCTTTGGTTAGGTTTTCAAAGTGCCCCTGGTACACTCTACATATCTGCGGTAAACTGGAGGTTAGATTGTTCATACCTTTTAGGCTGTTGTTGCTGCATGTTAAGAGTATACTGCTCCAGTTGTCGATGACGTGCTCCAAGTCACGATAAGTCTCATGAAAGAGTTCGGCTCCAGTTCCCATCTGCTCAACGTTTCCAGTCCCCATACCTCCGTCAACAACCTTATCTACAGCATCGTTTATCCTTTCAGTAAGCTCCTCCTTCAAGTCATCAATCTTGCTCTGCAGTTTTACATCTAATACTTCCTCCAACTTAGACATCTTCTTGTACACTTTTTGATCAACATGTTTGATTTTCTGTGTCGTAAGATTTATGTCAAATGCCTTGACACTGAGAGGTATGAAAACACACAACACGAATAGCCCTGAGACCTCCATTCTCGACAGTTGAGACTGGTATCAGATACTGCGAGAAAAGACATTGAACCTTGAACAGATGATTTATGCTAATTATCTAGATGTATGGTCGTCTCATGTTATGATATTGTCTTATCATATGGGTAAACACAGCTGTTAGTACAAAGCGATTATCTATAAACAAAATGCGTCATAGTACTTTTACGAAACGAGTGTGTTATCTGTTAATGGGGCAGGAAATCATATATTGTACATCAACAAACACTAGTGCAGGATAAAACATTGCTTTTAACAATAATATTGACATAGTTTAAATCGTAGGCACGACAATCATATCGCAATTGTCAGCACAACTCTTGCCTCAGACAATGGATGAACATGAAACATTTCAGTTTTAGTTATTTTGCCAAATCACAGAAGGCTGCAATCTTCTGCACTGATAATGTGATTCCAATGGTTGCAGAGCAGAGTCCATATCTACTTTGAGATTTATGTCTCCTTGTTAATCTCACTCGATCTCATATAAACGCGTTGGTGCCGTATTTCAATATTCTATTTTAGGATGCAGCATGCAGCGTTTAGACAATGCATAAATGAATATAATAAATTAATATAATAGATAGTGTATAAACATACTTTTGAGATGCAGCTTTATATTAAAAAAATCCGGGTTCTTTACTTTATCACAAACATTTAAGATGTTTTCAAATATGCCAAGCTATGTTTTAGCTGTGGCGAAATGATATGTTTATTGAAGTAATCGTTGTAGTAATAAAGTAATATGTATGTAATGTAAGACTTTTAATCACTTCATGTAACCAAAGGCTTGGAATCTGTGAGCATATATTTGTTACAGTAATACGATACATAGGTATGAATAATCCTGTTGGGAAGTAAAAGGTATTTTCGATCCTCTTGTAACACAATCACGCAATTCAAATGTTTTTTGCTGAAACTAGCGTTACATTTTCAGGGTTAAACAGTTGATGTTCTCTATAACGTGTTATCTCGACCAATCTCATGAGATAAGATCTGATATTGCTACACTGCGTATTTAACAAGTAGAGTGTCGCAACTTGAAAATTGGATAATAAAATTGAGACCAACGTTTTTCATCAGTTTTTCGACATATAAAAAACTACAGTTGTAAGTTGGCTTCATTTTTATTTGTACATACACTTTTATAATTTGATAAAAAAAATTATCACAAGATAACAATTTTTTGTATTTGAAGTGAAAATGATGACAACAATTTCAATGATCATGGTGAAGCAATGAACACTCATATTTCACGCCCGTTTTAGATAGAGCAGTGTAAGATTAATAGGGCAATATCAATCTAGTGTAATACCGCTGTACGTGTGGCTTAAAAATGGTATCGAAATGGTAAAGAACGAAATCTTAGCTTAATCACATTTTCGTCAATTTCGCTTGAAAGGCGAGTTATTAAGACAATATTTAGCTCGTGTTTTACGAAATGATCAACTCGTTTAATGAAAATAGTAATACATGGAAAGTTTTCGGTGTCCTCTGTGAACCACCAAGTGCACATGAAGTGGGAAAGGTCCAAATAACATCCCAAACAATTAAAAAAGTGGACATGGAGATCTTAGGCTTCTAGTATAGACGTAAAGAGTGGTCAATATTCATAACGTATAAAATGTCATTTTGAGTATGAGGGGTGAGAAATAAATTCCATGGGAATCGACCCTAGAACAACTGAGGTAGAGTCTGCAGTCCTGCGCTCTGCACTTGAGGAATATCCAAATTGTTCAGTGGGCAGAGCGCAATACTTTCATTAGGAGGTCATGGGCTTGAATCTAGCAGAATTTGTCATCTCACCCATTCTTCATATATATATATATATATATATCCACGTATATTTGAATGATTTAGGCGAGAAGATTTTGCTTTTCCTAGAGGTATGATTAGCAATGGTGTGTTCATGTAAATATGAGCATAAAGTTAGTATAATACATTGTGTTAGGTTACAATCAGCTCGTCTCTGACCCTCTACAGGGTTTTTCAATTGAACTAAGTTTGGCTTTGTCATTTTGTACATTTGGAGCTCTGGCCGATTCTTATGAGCTTCTCTCGAAATGATAAAAGCAATGAAGATTTTCTTCATTTTTTTTTTACTTGGAATGTTTTTTCTTTGTTTCTTTGTTTTGACTTCCTTTCCCAACGCTGTTATGAGTAGCAAGAATGAAAGAGAAAGGGAGATAACTCCACGTTAGCTCTCTTTTGCCATCATTGAATTAGAAGCTTCGTTTGTAGTTTTGTTTTCACGAAAGAACAAAGTTATCTAAAACTATGTAGTCGAAATAATGACCCGTGGAAACATTTTCTTCACTTAACAGGGGTGTAATAAAAAAGGAGCAAAAGCTAATTTTATCAACGGCAGATATTCATTTTTGGTCTTAGCAAATGAAGTAAAACGTGGGAACGCTTCAGTGTGCGTTTGTTTATTCATATTGATAACCATAACACTATTAAATGGTCTTCTTCCCTTCACTTGTTCATCAGATAAGCTTTTGCTAGATTCTTACGGAGTTCCATGTATCGTCTTGTGGCTGAGGGCGGTTTCTCCGCCATTTCTGTAAAAAGAATTATGTTGAAAACTAGTTCTCGCGACTTACTGTATTGCTTCAAAAGCGAAGGAGAAATGGCAATGTGTGGTAACTAATGCAATAACACACGAGTAGAATAATTATAAACACAGGCGGTAAAGAAGCTTATGAATTGTAAACGTGTACATCTCCTATAAAGACGATTATAATTCACTTTGGCATATTCGCTATCTTGTTTTCATTGCTTAAATCACTGAAAATGCGTTTCTTTAAAAAAATGGAGCGCCTCTAGGACGATTTCTCTGGTTGTGGAGAAGAATGTATTGGCCAAACGGGGGATGTACTTAGAGCAAGAGTGCGGTTACTTAAACAACACATCAAAATAAAAATTATAGATGTATGCCCCTTGTGCGCACATAGTTGAATGCGCAACCAACACAAATACCAAGTTTAAAAACTGTCCCGTCTATAAAATGTGCACAGAAAATGAACAGCTATGAAAAACCTATGAAAATCGAAGAATGGTATTATCAAATGATATAAGGCCGAAGTGAACCGTACATAATATTACCTCGTATTGACGATGCTTTTACTGTTAATTGTTATAGTGGTATGCAAATATAACGTCATGAATTATGTCCCTTGATATTGTTAACCAGTGTATGGACTATATCTAGACCTCCTCTGAGGAGGAGTAAAAGAATGGACCAAGGGAACATAAGATACCATTATTGTGATGGGTATATCGTAAACCATGTCGGGGTCCAAGCATGTACTTAGAAAACAATCACTTACGTGCAGCGTGGGAGAATCCTGCTGAAACTAGCAGCTTCCGTAGGTTGGCTTCACTGAAAGCTGAGTATTTTTTAGACCATTTCATTAGCACAAGGAAGGTCTTCTCTGCGTCAGTTCTTGGAATAGCGAGGTTTATCTCGTTTATTTCTTCCTCACTCAGTCCACACGTTTCGGCCAATCGGTGCCAATTCTCACAAACTGTTCCCCTTCGAATCACACCATGGAATGCCTTGATGACAACAGCGTCTGAAAATCAATTAGTATGACATTTAATTTGATGACGTTAAGAATGGTAATTCTTGAGGAGTTGAAAATACCTGGTAGCAATATGTCATGCCATTGTTTTACGAAGGATAAATCAAAATGCAAAACGAAGTATCAAACATAACATTCATGTAATTATTTACTGAATCAACTTTTCGAATGTCCATTCGTGTTCACAACATGTCATGTTATAGACATTTGAATTGTGTTAATAAGTTGTTAGAACAAACTCCAACTTATTTATGGACCGTGCTGTTTCTATCTTTATCAATCTTTGAAGTCCCTGCTTGTTTGCAAATAGATTAATTGAAATGCTTGATGTTTCATTAAGCCTTTATGAATGAGACTTATTTTTCAGTACCTGTAGGCGCCATTGATCGTTGCCGCTTCTCTTCGTGTCTGTCAAGCCATTCAATTATGTCGAAACGTCTAATTCTCCGAAGAGCTGATTTGATAAGGTGAATCTGTGAATTCAATACATTGGTAGGTGCAGCAAGGTTATTAAGACTTGGCAACAAGTAACAGGTCATACAATATAAATCTAAAACTTTGAAGGTCTATACACAATAACTACTGAAATACATCAAAATGTTGAATGAGCAGTTATTATTAGTTCTAAAAAGGTGCCCTGTCATCTTTAATGTTTGTTTTGCGTTTAGTGTTGATGGATAAAATGGGCTAATGTTACTCGTTTTTAAGAGGCAGTAGTGAAATGATTTTGACCTCCTGATAAAAGTCAGATACTCTACTGATTCAGCCAAAGAGATATTTCTGTAGGAATGTTTTTATTTCACCCTGCCACATCACTCAAACGAAAACAATTCCAATTGCAAGGCAATGTTCTTCAATCGAAAGCAGCAGTTTTAGAACCAACTTATCCATTGTATATGTTAAAAAACTTTTTTTTAAAATACAGAATGGTTGTCCACTCTTAGTTTCAGAATTTCAGAACTACCCGGTTCTTTTGGTTTCCTACGTTGTTTATTGTGTCACTATATAAGTCACCACATGGTATCCTTTGTAGACCCTCTTGTGTCAATGGTTGGCGCCATTTTCAATTACTTTTTGATAAAATTCATTATGAATGTTTGAATAAAATATATATGGAAATAGTCAAGTATCTCTTGCCATACACTTCCTAAAGCTATATATAGATATTTTTCAACAACAAAAAAACATTGTTTGTTATCTTAATGCATTGTCTTCGATTTATTTGAGGGATTCTAGAAATAAATTGTAAATTATAAAAAAGTAAAGAAACTTATCAGGGTTTACTATAACGATTGATTGATAAAAACAATGTGCTGATATCATAAAATAATGTTTGATGCCATGTATCACTTATAACGTCATGCTGCCACTGGAGATGTTTAATACATGTACTCGTAGTAGTGGCCCTCGTGATCAAATGAACTGTATAGCTTATTAAATCTGAATAACATAAAATATGTTGATATAAATACAACAAGAGGAAAAGCTTTTTACTCTATTAGCAGCAACCGGTTGCTGTCTGTTCCACCGCACCAACATATTTCTCCCTGGGTCAGAGGGGAGTAAAGTCGACATGTTGGACATCATCATGTAGACGTTTGGGTGCTGTACCCCGAGGGTAGCTGCCAGATCAGTCCACTTTTCTCCTAGCATACTGCAGATACCATCAAGGGCTCCTGATGCTAGGAAATCTATTGGAGAAGGTGATATGGATAAATATGGATTATTATCAACTCTTTATCTATTTTGTTTAACATTCAAGAAATTTTAAAATGAAATAAAATGTTCAAGGAATTATATTACATACACTATTTTATATATAACTTATAAGTCATGTGCGAAAGGCCTACTGAGAAATATAATATGCAGCATCTGAAGGCAGTGTCATAATTTAGTAATATCACAGTGAATCTTATCCTGACAGGTCAAATTATGAAGGTTATTCTGATGAACCATCTTATCGCGTGGATGAGAATATACCCCAGGCACATGACCTTGTTCAATCAAATCGGTAGTGAAAAATCTTTTTAATTGCAAAATCTAAATGTATGGTGTACTTTGTTTCTTGCCGATGAGATTTTAGAATATAACTTAGTTTATTAAGTGCATGTTGGAGGTAAATGATATTAAACAAACTCACCAGGCGTCGCTTCGGTAATTTTTTTCATCTGAAACAAGTAGTAAATTTCATAAACCATTTTCGTTGCAGGTTTTTGCTTATATCACAACGATGTTTGTAATGTAAATAACGCCGTGAATTCACATTTAGTTAGACCATATCTCACCTCTGACAGAAATAGAACAGTCGCAAAGTCATTTCAACACAAAAATAAGTACGCAAAAACAGTTCGCTCTTATACTTCTATTAACTAACGGTCATGTTACAATATCGATAAATAGTTGCGTTTGTAAAATTTCCGGGATTCATTGTTATTCAACGCCCTCAAATTTAATCGTTAAAACCTCCGGCTAACAAACGCAACTATTTATCTTCTAAATGATTTATTTTCTTATGTGCTATTTAAAACTGACTGATTTTCATGACATGAAAAGTTTCTCTAAACAGTAGGATAATGGCTTCAGGCACGCTTGACTCCTGGTTGGCATTTTAGGGGATTTCTATAAGGAAATTATGTTTTATTTCAAAATGTATACGTGAGGCAATAGGCCTAAATACATGATACAATAATAACCTGGGTGACAATCTTTTCTTTTCTTGAAAGCAACTTGCATGAATGTCATTAAATTGCTAAGTACATTGTATGAATTTGTAGACATAAGATTTGAGAACACATGCTGATGATTTTTTTGGTGAAATAGCTTGGAAGAAGAGATTTCCTTATGGTGTGAAGGGAAGGGTATATTTAAGTGAAATGGTAGAGATCTTCAATTTCATGTCGATCACAGTGTGAACAGATGCGCTCTTCACGGGGTATTTAAAACGTGCGACCCCTGTCAATCTGTAAATTTGTGTGACCAATTCGTGCAAGCGCGACTGTAATTGGAAGGAGACGCATGGCGTGAAAGTTTTTTCACACTTTTTAAAAGTTCATTTCCGAAGAAACAAACCATAAGTTGATGGAAATAATTTAACTCGAAAATTGTGCCTGTAATCCACACGTTGACTACAACTCTGATGATTGACTTCATTGGGGTGAACCCGTTGTAATTCGATTGTGCATTTGTGGATGTGTCGCTGCCTGCATTTACTTATTGGAATACGTCATAAACAACCTCAAGAGTAGATGGCAGGAGTAAGATTAGCTAGGTATCGTTAAATGTTTAGAAGATGTTCGAGTACCTACCGGAGGAATTTCCGACGGTTTTACACAAATGGACACCGCTTTACTGAAAACATATAAAACAAATGACTCTAAGTATTAAATTAAAAAAACCTTATTATTAAAAGTTATATCATGCATTTGATCTTCGAACTCATGACATTCAATATTCTACATAACTAATAGAAAACATAGCATGGACCTTATTTTTATCCCTCAGATTAGAATCTGTAATACATATTTCACACCCTTCCACTACTGACATGAGTGACCCAACTAGGTGAGATCTTCAAAACACTAAACAGTACATTAGATAAGTTGTTACCTACATCATCTATATGGACGTGTTATAGTATTTTCTAGTATAGGTTTTAAAAATGCAGATTATCAACAAAAGTTTTGCCTCTGAACAAGAGTATACTATATATGTTCCATTTCAGTTTGATATCGCACAATTGTTTTGAATGCAATTACTTACTTTTCAGGTCCAAGGCTTGCACTGAATATAACTTTCTCATCACCATCCGCCAGTGAGGGAACTGTCCACCATTTTGTCTTGCCCATACTGGATAAGACGACATATTCCGTGTTTTGTCCTGCTAATAAAATTAATAAAAGATGTAAATATTATTAAAAGGTTAGTTCTAATAGTATGACATGAACACGCCTAACAAAACAACAGTTAGATTGGATCTAAGAAGGGAAACGTTATGGGTGAATATGTACAATCTACTTGCTGCAACCAGGAACAGTAAAAGGTTGTGTTTATGGAACTTGTGAAAGTCCTTCCATGGTGTTTTGAATTAATAAATTGAGACCTTCTTTAAGAAGCTTTAAATTGAGCAATTAATCTATTTATGCTGAAACTAATATGGAATGGTATGAAGCAGGGGCATCGGTGATAAACTCACTCATTTTCATCCGTATATCGAGGGCTGGGGAACCATCTTATAACTAAACAATTCGATATTTACTGACAGAAAAAGGTCAAATGTTATCGGTGTAACACATCGTACAAAAGAATACGCTCACCTTCGGTATCCCAACTTGAAATAGGAAACTGGACCTTGACAGGTGTAAGGACTTTTCCGTGTGGGATTATCTGCAGTATTGGGTATGGCCTCTCTGGTATCAACTGTAGTGAATAACAGAATTTAGTACGTTTACGACTTTTCCCCAGAATGGTTCAAACAAGTATACGTATATATATATAGTATATTCACTGATTACGGAAACGAAATAAACAATGAATCAACCATATTTATGAAATGATACTTTATATTGTGATTTGTAATCAATCTAATATCACGTAATAGGTGTGAGAACATAACGAAAACGTTATTTACTCAAGAATAGTCATAAAAAGGAGATTTCAGAGGGTCATGAGATGTTATAGTTTTATACCACAAAATTGTCTCGTGCACAACTTTTCAGTATTTCTTAAACTTTTTAACATCAAAGATGTAGTGACTTAATCGACAATCGAAGAAATTGAGGATGTTGATATAATTCGTTTAAAAAAATATATTATGTAAATTTTATTGAAGCCAATTACTGCAATGTTCCGACTCTTCAGTAGAAATGGTGACATTAACCAAACAGTATTGTTCATCATCATCGTCCCCACCATTATCGATCTTGAAAACAATATGTTTTAATGAAAACGAAAGTAAACCTCATGGTTGCGCTGATAGAAGACATAATGTATAAATGATGTATAAATGTAAAGTATGGATGGTATATACTTTCTTTATGGCAAATTATTTCAGCATTCATAAAGCGCTATAGAAATCTCACCTTAAAAGTTATGTTACAGTCCGTTTTCACACAGGCCCAAGGAAATGTGAACTTAAACCTAGGTTCAAACGGAAGTGAAAACTGTGTTCCGGAAGTGGTGACGAGGTGTACGTATGTTCTGTGTTCAGATACACAAGTGATGTACTCGGGGATAGTCTCAGTGAATGACAATACCTCATAAGGTACGATCTGCAAATAATACACTTATATGGTTTCAACAGCAAATAAGCAAAAGATGAAAATAATAACGTGTCGCTGTAAACAGCTGCTTGACAAGCTGCTTGCTTTGATAACTTTTGATATAACTGAAATTATAAATAGAAGGTTTTGAATGGATATTTGTTTGACTTTAGAATGTAGTTTATAAATACATTTATAGGGGTTCTCTCAAAAATGGGCATCATCAATCGATATATGGATAGATAGATACATGTAGATAGATAGATAGATAGATAGGTAGATAGATGCATTTATAGATATATAGACAGACACCAACTGTTGACTGTGTTGTTATTGTACTTGTAGACTCCAGACACGTCCAGCTTGTCGGGCCTCCACATCTGACGGCTATAGCAAGCTTCTCGTGTGATTTTGGCTCTTCAGAAACTTGGAATTTGATGTTCATGTCACAGTCCTAAAGATAAATATTTGATTTTTAATTTTATCTATAATGGAGATTTATTCATACTGATAGAATTTCTCATTCTTGAGATACGAGTTTGACAAGGCGGAATAATGAAGCATGCTACATTAACATGTTAAATGGCGACTTGCAAAGATCTAAAAGTCATCTTTCGATATGCTCAAGGTTTAAAATAGAGACTTTAAGAATTTTTTGCACATAAATTGTATGCAAGATAAGACATACAAAACACAATACACGTGTGGGGTTCACCGGATGCTTAGAAAACATACGTAACATCTTATATTTCAAATGTGACGCCAACCTGAACATCGAGTATTCCCTTGAGCCTAAACACCTTGCTGAAGGGTGTAAGTGAAGAGCGAGTGACTGTGTGACGCTCTTCCCTCGTCACCTCTGTGACAGATAGACTGTGACACTGCTGGTGTTTATGATCCGTGCTGTAGAAACAGGAGCCTCTGCCTTCATGGTCATTAAGGCTGAAAATTTCAGAATCATATGTCTAAGCCGACGCTCAACACCTCTCTCAAGGGTTAAAAAACACAATGCTACCGCCTATCACTGTACCAGTTAAAATTCTACCTTTACTAACTGAAGGGAAATCGTGATGGGCGACATTCTAAGAACTACTATTTATTTGAATGTTATTGATTATCAATAAGAATATCAAAAACAATTGGTGTTACTTTAAAATTTTATAGATTGATTTATAAATCACTGAAATCAGAGAAAAAATATTACCAAAAAGTGCTTGAATTCTGAGGATTTATACAAACTGTTATTTCATATAAGTTAACTGATTATATTGATTATATTACCTTAAAACTAAACTGTTATACTCTGGTGAAGAGCTGTGAACACAGGACAAAACATTTGGTAATTATTTGCAATATCACAATTCAAAGCACAAATAGACACATTATAGCACGCCATTAATATACACGTCAAAACAAGTTGGCCACAAAATCCAATAGAAGCATTGGTTATGTTTAGTTTTATTAGATATTCATTTCTATGAATTAAGAGTTTAGTAGACATATTTTAACATGCAACATTTCGTGAATGTAGAAGGCTTAGTTCGTATTTGAAGAAGAAGTATACATGTAACGAAGCGTACCTCCTTTGCCTGCCTGTCATGTTCGCAATAAAGGAACAATTATTTAGACGTTATCAGAAAGTATTAATTCCCAAATTATCTAAATAGATTACTCCGTTTTGTTTACAATCGACGACAAAGATCTAATGTCCTGAACAAGGAAACTTTAAAAGTTCAATTATGAAGTAAAAAAAATTCATCCTGCCGATATCTGTTTAATCAAGTTTGTAATTTAAATACGTTTTCAAAACTAGCTTCCACATGTTGCCGATTCACAAAACTCAATGAAAATAGCCACCAACATACACATCTATGAAAAGCAATTAGAACACACAACAGAAAAGCTACGGTGTAACAAAACAGTTTATAGAGTAAGTCACATACGTTAGCATCAGCGTCTCCTGTTCCTCCGGTTCAGGATTAACCTCCGTCACAAGCCGTGGAGTTTTAAACGTCTGAGCAGGTTCTTTTGCGGGTATACTATCCTCTACCCCATCTTCAATTGGTGTTGCCTCGATGACAATGGGTTGCTTCTCAATCACAGCAGTCGTGACAATCTTCTCTTCCCACTCCTCCTCCATGTGATCCTCCTGCTCCTCTCCCTCGTCTTCCTCTATCACGTCTTCCAGCGTTAGGAATTGCACCGTTTTGCCCGATGGTGTACGACACAAATTAAGAACCGCTTTGGTCGCAATTTCAAGTGCAAGACTATTCTCTGCTTTTTCGTTTTTCTTCAGTTGTTCCATTATTTGCTGGCACTATAAAACATTAAAAGATATTTTTGTATACAGGTATCTAAGTATTCCTTGTATATGACCTTCTTTACTCTGAATTGATTACATACCCTGTCCTATATAGTTGACACATTTTGTTACAGAGTTGGTGTTGCTGTCATTTTGAGTATTGTTTACATTTAGAATTTCGAATTCTTTATCGTTTGGGCCTGCTTTATCAAATTCAACATAAAAAATCTGCATGAGTACATCATTCTTACCTTATCCTCTATCTTTGACGTTTTTTCAACCAAATATTGGGTATTAACAACATTTGGCGTGTCTGAGAAAGAATAGAATTTTTATTATTATCATTCAACGTTTGTAAACAACTTTTTATTCAACGAGGATGAAGACTTTGAAATTCAAAATCATTTATCTCATCTAGTTTACAGTGAGTTATCATATTTTTTATCATAATTTTTTAATGTTCTACATGATAATTAGAAACCGCTCAGAGATAAGCCATTTCATCGGTGAAGAGTTATTTGATTAATAGTTATAAGAAATTTATTTTATATGCATCAACAATGAATAATTTCATTAATTTTTTTATTTTCCCGATTCACATCCTGATAAATAAAACCATTATACACTTACCAAGATATTTCTCCTTCACTTCAAGAGGGTGACAGCGAGATGAAAACCTCTTAAAGATCGTTTCACATTTGTCCCAAAAGTAATCATTCAGCCCTTGGTCATAAGCAGGAACAGTCGTGAACAGTTTATTTCTTTTCAAGGCAGAATAGTTAGTATTGAGGATAGCAATTGCTAAATTGAGTAAGATAAGAATGCAAGTGAAGTAGAAAATAAGTAATGAGAATTGCTTGAAATGGAACTCGAACCCAGACTTGACATACTGGAACTGGCTTGGTCCGACCAGCCTCAATAGAGTCTGGATCAGAGTGAGATACGTGAATCCCATGGACCTGAGGTCATAGGTCACAGGACCTTCCAGCAGGTAGAAGAGACTGGCAAAGGCTGTGAGAACTAGCACCAGGAAGACCAGGAATGCTAAGAGTTCCTTCCTGGCTGCCACAAAGGTGGATCTGAATATAAACAGTCTGCGGTTGAAGGTTAATGGATCCAGAAGATGTAGCATACGAATGAAGAGAACTGAGGAAATTGTGAATCTGTATATGTCTTCTAAGAGGTACACCAGGCCAAATGATACGTAGGATTCTGAAAAATAACGATGTTGGTTTATTTTAGTGGCATTTTAGAAGTTGAAGTTTATATGCATAATC
The DNA here is from genome assembly GCA_921293015.1 of Phorcus lineatus. Classification (NCBI taxonomy): domain Eukaryota; kingdom Metazoa; phylum Mollusca; class Gastropoda; order Trochida; family Trochidae; genus Phorcus; species Phorcus lineatus. Next base: position 17,070,101 of record OV121089.1, read on the forward strand.
AAGTATATTTACTATATTGCAATGTGTGCGACGTTTCAATTAATGGAGTACAGAAATTGACTATATGTTTAAAATTTAGGTTTTTCGTTGAAATTGTCGTTGTTTTCGTTGAAAGATATTCGGGGTTTTTATATAGTTGATTATATACATTCTGGTTAAGGAATCAAGTTGAGATTCCTCATTGATGATAGATGTGTGTTGAAAGATTTTGAGCTTCATCATTTCTGGAATGCTTATCCAACAGTTAAAACTACAAATGACACTATGCGAATTTCTTTTATGAAAAACAAACCTGGGTTATTATGCAGTTCCTCAACTGTGAATATAGTCCGGTCGATCTTGACTCCATACACGACAATTGCCGTCAGAGAAAGGAGCATCTCAATAGCATACACTACACCATTGCTACATTCCATCTTCTTGTGACAGCAGAGCACTGACCTGAGGAACACGATCAATCTAACCAGGACGATCAGCATAAAGAGAATCTGAAGAGTCAGTACGAGGAAGTCCCATGGCGATACATAGGGGTAGAGCTTCGCTGACTTGACATCCACATTGTAGGTCACACCTCCAATAGTTGGAAATTCGAAGAGGACCTGGAGTCTTGAGAAGAGAGCAACGTTGGGATTATACAAAGATGATTCTACTATCAGTGCTCTGGAGTTGATGTCCAGCCAGTCGTTGTATGTCAGGAAGGTGCTTCGGCTAAGTGCGTATGTTTGATCTTGGTCCCAGCTTTCAAGGTAGCTCCTGTCTCCATAGGTAGCATGCGTTCCCTGGGTATCAACCGTGCTGCCTCCAGAACTCATGCTTACTCTGTAGGGAATCTCTGTACAGCTTGAGTCGTTACATGGCGCCCATCCTGTCAAGCATTGATGATATGTATGTGTTCAATTGAGTTGTTTTCTCTTATTTTCAATATCAGAGACAGTATCCTATGGAGAAATATTTGGAAAGGCATTTGTGCTGGGATACGAAACGTGTTTTCTCTCGAATAACATTATCCCTTTGCTAATTTAAGTCAATTTCTTTGCCGATGAAACTATCAATATGTAATTAGAATTGTATTTACCGTGCATTCTTACCGGTTTTGAAGGCGGTTATCTCGGCTGTGTCTGATTCATATCCCGGAATGCACGTAATCGGCATGTTGTATCTATCCGTCATGACGTTATGATCGCAGGAATCTGTTGATGAAAGAAAAGTTTTCAGACCATCGATGCTTCACTGAGACAGATGACGAGGTCAGTGTATCAAAAATATATCATAGCAAAGAAACCCCTCGGGCCTTCGGAGCTATTTAATTATTTATTTAAGGATACTTTTAATATCAAAACCATTGGGCGTGTTTCTCCTATATATCTATTTTTACCTATATCCTTTAATTCTAAGTAATTGAAAAGAAAAAGGTATAGTTTAAAGTTTACAAATGAGATTCAGATATGGGTTTTAGAGTTATTTCCCACCTATGACTCTGTATTGCCGGAGACTTATGGGACCCATCCTGATGTTGGCTCCGCCCCTTGCGAAACGTTGATCATACACGGACATGAGATCCGTGTTGTACATATACTTCGGTAGCAAGGCAGGGATAAAGGTGGTATTCAACCACAGCCAGACATCGCCTCTTTGTTGCACATTCTGAAAAATAGATAAACTGTTCAAAACTAAAACTATACCCAGTGTCTACTTTTTAGAAGTTTTCTCCGAACCAAAGTAAGTCGTAAGGTCAATGTTAGCGCTATGACAATTTCGGAAGTTCTCCTCCTCTGTCTACAGTGTATATAAGCAGCAGTGAGATAATTAGGTTTTAGGTGTTTCACAGTTCTTCATTACATGGAATCACCTGAGGTTAAAAATCTAATCATTACCGAAAAATGACCACAAAAGGTAACAAAGATATTTGTGTAAAAGTGTTAGTAACAAAATATCCAGTTATCAGTCTGTGTCGTAAAGAACCAGCCAAAGGGAATGAAAAAACAGTGAAGGTGACCTCTTCGAGAATAGCGCATTCAGACGACGGGCACTATTAGGACATATGTTTTCACTATTTGTCAGATTAGCCTCAATAGTTAAATAGACATCTTTGTACCTGAGCTATATACGGCTCATCTGCATAAGTCCTGACAAAGGAGTTGAGCCTGTAGGAGTTCAAGACCTCACTGTGCAGACAGATGACCAGGAGAAGCACTACATACACCAGCTTTCCCAGCAGACTCTTGCCCACTTCAAACAACTTGTTCTTCTGGACCAGCTCGAGTCTCATCTTCTTCATCTCCTCCGAGTTTTCGTCCAGTGGTTCAGGGATCTCTTTCGTCTCAACTTTAAGTTTAACATCGAAATATTTAGCATCCCTATTTTGCAGTGCGGTTTGTGTAAATCAACTTAACATACCATAGACTATGAACACTTAATAACGAAGAAAAGGAGGACAATTCTGATAAATTTTCGAATTTCGTTTAATCTTTTATTCCCAGTAACCTAAATTAGATGAAATTACAGGTTTAAAAAGTCCCTTATCCTGAGTGTTCTAGTTCTTCATTATCATAATGCAAATATTATTATACCTCACAGACACATTTTAAAAGGTAAGAATTTGGATTTGGGTCTTCTGCAACCTACCATAAGCGATAACACTAAGATCAGCCAATTCTAGCGGTGCCACAGTCGCAATGTCTTCCTTGCCACACTCTCGGAAAATACTCGACAGAGCCACAGCGAGTATCATAACCTGTTACAAGATCAGCACAACACAAGACATGAATTATCATCTATTTCATTTAACAACATTATTCAAACTATTCAAAACTATTGTATTTCGACCGATGGCATTGTAAATGGTCAGAAAGACAAAGTGTGTTCGACTTTTGAATGATAATACTGAAAATATGTTCGCAAGTGACTATAAGAGGATAAGAAAAAATACGTTGTAGCTACGTTTTCAGAGCAATGCACTCATGTGAAAAGACTGAGATAAGTGTCGCCTTTCAGGTTGGCGATAAGACTAAAAAAGCATGAAGTTTATAGTATCTGGATGACAGGAAATGCACGATTGAAAAGTCGATTAGGGTTATAAATTCTATGAAAATGACTTTACGTTTGCACATTGCCTTCAGCTACTACGCGACGTCTTCCTCCTCTGTTGTTCATTTCTACAGGTGAGGACTCTTTGGGCACCTTTCCGTACCTGTCTATTCAGGCAGTGCCATCTTATCACACGTACACACGCGCAGATAGCTGCTTTTGGTCGTGTCAACTTTCTTGACCATATTTTCAATTTGAAGGAATCTTGCTACAAAGATCAATTAAATACTTCTGCACGAGTCCTAAACGTATTTTAAAAGAAAAAGAGGAATATTTACACGCTAGAGTGTGTTTTCTTCAATTTGTGCATTTTACTCCATATTAACGCACTTTACGGACTTCTAGTATATTAGACTCGATGACGATATTTAACTAAGACAGATGGAATCTTGAAAGAATACTTCTTCTAAGTTTTGTATTTTCTCCCTTGTGACTGGAAATGAATAATAACTAGCGATATTTTTCTTCATTCTTAAAGACCTTATTTATGCCCTACTTAAATGTAAAAATCATGATATTCGACAAGTAGGTTTTTGAGTTATCTGGCCTTGAAGTTGGAGATTTTTGAAAATGTACAAACTTTGAAAGGTCACTGCGAGTAAAGTGGCAATAATTATCACATCCAGGATAAACTTAGGTCATAACTTAGCTACATTATGTGTGAGCATGACCTCTCGTTAGAGATTCCTCAAAAGTGCATGCGATCGGACTCTTTGACAAAGTGCAAAAATTTAAGATGGCGAAGAAACAACTTGAACAAAAAGTTCGTCGTGATTTACATTTTTCATAATTTTTTATTGCGAATCTTTTAAAACAGGTTGCAAGTATCTAAGTTAATTTAGGAAAAAATCCATTGTTAATTTTCAAAACCTTTGGTCGTTCTGTACCGATTTGGCTAAAAAAAACCTGTGTCGAGAGTTCGAAGCAAAGTCCAACAGTACAATTAATTTGGTTGTCCAAGCTGAAGCCGTTTTACCTGAATCGTGTTAACAACACCTGAATCGTGTTAAGCTGAATCCTTAATACAACTGTTACTTACTTTGATTGGCTCTACAAGTCCAGCGGTTCCAGCAATGCTAAATAAGACAGAAAAGAGCCAGTTGACCGAGGTAGCCACACCAAATTGTAGACTGTAGAGGAAGGTGTAGAATGCACTGACTGCTATAGCAGTCATCACCAGTAAGTATCCAATAAAAATAAACCACCATGGCAATAGTTTCTTCCCGGTAAAGTAGGCGTACATTATCCACCAGATTCGCCCGCGTCTTAAAGCCCAAGGTTCTTCTCCTTTGAAGAGTCTTCGCCTGAAGACCATTGCGATCAAAATTCCAGGAATAACGACAATAAGAGATGACATAACCCCAACATAGACTTGTCTGTAGTTGAGTTTCATCTGGCCAACTTCCAAGCTATTCATGTTCATAGAAGCGCTATCGTAGTCTTGGTACCACGCCGCACTGGTTGCCATGGAGATAAATATCATGGCAACTAGGCACAGGAATCTTTGAACCCTTGAGAAACGACTGAACGTCGGTCTCTTCACCAGGGAACACCAACTATGGTCGTCAAAGAGTTTCTCCCTTGAAATCATCTCTAACAACTCCGGGTCATCTCTTTCCGTTAGAGCAGTGAATGTCCTGCAAAGTTTCCCGTCATCCTTTTCGAGGGAAATCCACTTCCGGCAGATGAATATGTACCTAAAACATGGCAAGGACAGACATAACAAAATACAAGTAATCCGAGAGTTTTATGTTTTGGTAAGGCAATGGTCAAATAACATCGCTACCCTTGCGTAAAAATACAGTTTAGAAATATTACCTCATCCCATTACTGACTTTTGATTATCCAACAACAATTTAGGCAAAAAAGAAGAAAGGCACTATACACTGTAATTTCGTTTTTATGCATCTCTGTTGAGACAAAAAACTTCTCATTTATCATTTTTCGCTTTATTAAAACAAGTAACTTAAGAATATGACAAAGGCGCCTAAAATGTTGTATTTTCAAATGAAGGCAAATTAAGAAGCAGAAAAATACAATTTATTTTCAGTCCTTTTCTTAGATAACACTTGATTTCATCTCAATTACCACTTGCATTACTTTAATGCTTTACCTATCATTTTAATTAAGATACTTGATTTTACTTTCCATTTGATTTCATTTACTTCTATTCATATTATGTATTTGAATACAACCTATTCCCAGATTTTAAATCATCTTTTGACTTGACATTATTAACTTTAAATCTCTATAATCTAATTAATCATAACATTGAAAAACACAAACCTATTGTCCTCGTGTAGATCGTTCTGCATGTCGTGTACGATGATTCTATTCAAATGCCAGTTTGGAGATTTTCCCTTATTATCGTGCCAAATTTTTATTCCCGTGATAACCCCAAGATCAACAGGACTTGTTAGGTACAAATTAGACACGGTCCCAGGTCCAAAATTCTGAAACAAGAAAAGTCTAATATTCTTTTTAATTTGAAAATATTGCATTTATTGATTGTATGGCAATTGCAAAATTGTGTTATAATTTCAACGTGACCTAAATGACTTATTTTACAACAAATGTGATTATAATATTTGAAGTAATATCTACGGATTTCGAAGGCTGCCTTTCCCTTCAACAGAGATACATTTTGCCATCAAATGAAATATCAAATCACCAAATATATTAAAAGTATTCAAAAGTAAAAAAATATCAGGTATTTATTCTTGTCCTTCAAATATAATAATCGTAATCTCGTATAATATCACACGACAACAGATATTTCGAACGTTTGAACAAGTTTTCTACAGTTAATTTTGCAAAGTGCTGTGCCATTATCAGGATTAAAGCCTTTTTTAAATAAACCAGAAAATGGATCGCATAGTATGACATCTAAAACCTGTTGACATCCAAATTCTATGATGTGAAAGATTTGATAACGTCAATGTTCTTCAACCTTAATATTGCACTATAATGAGTTTACAAAAACTAAAATTTGAGTTTACAACTACAATTGATGAAAAAACTTATCAAAGGTTACTTAGATCTCGTTCATGCCTTTGAAATGTTATATATCAATGCTCTTTGAAACAAGTAAGAATTTGTATCAACTCAAAATGGTTTAATATCAGAACGAATTTGATAAGGTTGAATGAAACCAAGTCAATGAAATCTGCCTACCTTCCGACATCCATCGGACAGTATTCTGCTTGCTGTTGACGCCTCCGAACCAATCAGAACACAGAACGGTGTTGCCGAGAAGTTGCTACCAGATCTAAAGGAAGTGTGGAAACTGAGACAGTACTTGTATTCTTCGTTGTCCTTGCTATCAACTAGCGGATAGTACTTCCACTGAAATAAAGTATACAATGTTCTGTTTAAAATAGAACCAAACGTTTTCACTTATCCTTTGTTTACTATGTATCACTTGTGACGAAATCCTGTTGAGCAATATAGACAAAATCTAGTCATAGTGATTTTTCCAAAAAAACATTTGTACACTTGTTCTTGTGTGAAATACATGTTGCTTCCGAACTTCCAATCATTATATCTCAATTGAAACAGGTAGATGGCGTCGAATCTCTGTAACTGACAGATTATGTACTCTTTGTGATTTACACGATATTGTTGATGAATTTCATTTTTTATTTTTATGTCCGAAATTAGAACTAGAAAGAAAAAAATATATTCACAAATATTCTTTTATCAGACCAAATATGCACAAAATGAAAACTTTGTTTACTACCGAAAAGCTAGGAACTCTAATAAAATTGTCACTATTTTGTAAAATCATCATGTCGCATTTTAAGAGATAACATACTTAACCTTAGAATGGCATGTCAGTCTTTCATTGTATTGTAATGTATCGTGTATCATTGTATATATATATATATATATCAATGTACCTTTTATGCTGCAGTTTGTAGCCTGAGTGTAATGAAGTTCAATCCTTTATTCATTATTATCTATTTACTCATTGTATATATATCCATGAACCTATTATGCTGCAGTTTTCAGCCTGAGTGTAATAAAGTTCAGTTCAGTTCAGCTTCAAAAACTTACCAATTCCTCGTCACCACCGTCCGTTCTTCTAAGGATGATCAGTACCAACACTGCCACGGCGATTAAAAAACAATTCAACGCCAGCACGTATGGGTTATCCTGAAGGTAGGTTGTAAAGTTCAAGAAGAGTCTACTGTAGTCAATAGGGGTGGGACCGATGACGACCTCGGTGATAGCGAAAGTTCCAAAAAAATGGGCTGCAAACTGAGCTTGTCCTCGTGATGTTATACCCGAGAGCTGAAAGTGAGATGTCCTAGTTCATTGATTATGAGCCCTATTGATTGTCTAGGTCGATGTAAAGCAAAGGTCTTAATCTCAATAATGGCAGTCAACTATGAAGTTGAAAATGATACAATTCCAAGGTCATGATTTTTACAACTTTTGATATGTTTCTACTTTGCAATAATGAAATAAACGATTTTGAAATACTTATTCAAGGTACATCTGGAATGGTAATAAGTTCAAATGAAATACTTTATAAGTAAAAAAGAATTAGATAGGTATCTATCAAGACATCATTCTTGGGTATTCAATTTCTTTTTAAAAACATTAGAAATTAGAAAGTATTTTGGTTCTGTGATATGTACAAGTATCATAGAGATTTAGTTGGGTTTGGTTCACAGGAAGGTGGTATTCTTCGATGGTAGCACATCAGTCGTTATTTTATGTAAAGTGACCTACGAAAAGGCAGTTTTCCTGAACGGGAAAAAACCAGATGAGACTATTGCGATTGTTTGGCTATGATGAGGGATTTGGCTCCATGGAGGGGCAACCAAAGGGAAAGCCATGTTTTCGGGCTCAAAGGAAACCTTAAAAGTAATCGAAGAAATGGATTAGTAATGTAATCTTACCACAACATTCGGGTTGTCCTCCCATGAAAATATTGTGGCATTCCAGACCTTTGGAGCAAGAGTTCTTGCTCTCATATTTGGATTTGTTACAGATCTTCGACGCCTGTTACTCGTAGTTGCAGAATCTTTAAGGACAGATTTGGAAATTAACACAAAAACCACAGTTGTTATGACAATAACACCTATTAATTATAAAGCGTGAGTGTTTATCAGTTGTATTCGTTTGCATGGACTACATTGAATTACAGGTAAATCAAATGTGAGAATGCCTGAATTTTAAGCTTTAGCCAGAAATAACTTCACGCAAATCCAATAGAACAACTATGAAAGTAGAATAACACCTGTATATTCGATCACGACGTATGCAGTAACTCCATCCAGTTTCTGACTCTCAAAGATAATGAAGAGATGGGCGTTGTACAGTTGGTACATAACGTTAGCGTTGTCCTTGATGACAGTAACGTCAGTTTCAGCAACAATTTCAAAGTCTCTTTCATATCTTCTTGGCAGTTGACCGAATCGAACCCGCAGAAGCAATTTCTTTCCTGCTGGGATTTCGAATTCAGACAGGGTAACCCGTGTCGTGCCAACCAGCGGCATTTCTTCCACTGCGGTCAAGGTCGTCCCGTCGTCGTTCAAGGTCAATGGCCTAAAATTGTCGTTTGAGTCAGCGTCGATACTTAGTATTATAGGGTCATCTGGGTCAACACCGACAACAATCTCACCAGCTTCCGTTTCCAACTGGATTCGTTTCACGTACGCCACTACAAGATCATTTGTAGAGGCTGCAGTGTACAGACCTTTATCGATGTTGATATTCTGAAGTAGATCGAGTGTGATTCCAGGTAAGGCATTTGTGGACAATGATGCTTGTTATTGCAAAAAGAATCTCTTGGTAAGTGTTAATCGCGAAATCGTTTATTCATACTTATCATAAAGAAGTTGGAGATGTCTTGATGTTATCTTTAATTCTAGCGTTAAACGTCAGAAATTTAAAAAACATTTAAAATATCTTTCAAGAGTACCAGTAACCATACAATTTCTTTCTTTCAACTTATAATTAGTTACGGGAAATATATGATGATTTCCACTTGAGATATGAACTCACTGTTAAGAGAAGTCCTGTTCTGCCGACTCTATCCACAAGACTGGTTGGAAGTATGACGTCATCATTGTTGTTACTTCTCGTAATGATTCCCGATGGTGCTTTGGTGACGGTGATGTTCATTGTGTCGAGGCTGACTTGGAATGTACCGTTCCTGGAACCCTTCACTACTGCACTGCCCACTCGCTGAGCGTTTACTAGGATAGTGTCCGTCACAACGGCAGTCTGAACAGAAATACCTGTGAGTAAGTACTGCACATATTTTATCTACTGTTGAAATAATGCAGATAAAGCAGGGGCGCAGGAACAGGTGGGCGGGACACCACGCTCTGTTTTTAAAGATGAGAATTTTGATATGAAAATTTCCCCTATCTACTAATTGCCACAACAAAGATATCGGGGCTTATAGACAGAAATCAATACCAATAAGGCCAAGCTCATTGAAACTTGGTATTTGGATCAACCATTAGCTGTAGTGATGTCTTATTAGGTTTAAACTTCAACTTACTTTTTTGGAGCTGTTCCGGACCAGAAAACAAAATCCAAATGAGCTCATAGAATTTTAGTAAATGGAACGACCTTACTGTGAAACAGTGCCTTTTTGGGGTGTTCAACTTTTTCTTACTTTTGATTTTAGCTGTTTTCATGGGAAAACAAGTCACCTATTTTTATCCCTAGGGCAGAACTTAAAAAACGTAACGCTGTGTACTTTGGAACTAAGGATCTTGAACAAATCTCTTATGGATTATTGCCTTTGGGGTTTTCAACTACATTTGCATAAAGTTTGTTCACTAACCACTTTATTATAGTGCAAATAACATATAATTTGCGTTAGAGATAAGTGCCTAAGAGGACATATCATGGAAATATTGAAAATTTTGACCGCTGGTCTGTTCATTGGCTTGCTAATACTTTTACTTTAACCCACGCACGCACGATTGCTAAAAGTATATTGGGTCTCCATTATTGTATTGAAAGTTCAAATTTATCCGCTTCGTTTTCCTAATGCTACGATGCCTCAAAGACATCCCAAATTGCATGATATTTTCACATGGATTAGCCGGTATGTGAACAAATTTTCTGTATGCAGCTGTACTTCCGAATTATTAACTAAGTCGCTGCAACTGATCTTGAACAACAGTAGTCCACTGGCAATTATCTGATGGAAACTATAATGCTGAATGTCCGGATCAAATGAGAATCGATGTATCTACTTCCGTGTCATCAACTGTATCGGGCATGCTTATTAATCACTGAAAGTTGTGTAAAAAAACATGAAGCAAGCCTTAAGTAGTTAGTAATTGAAACTAAAACTATTCGTGTTTTACCGTCTTTAGATAAGTAGGGAAGACAAGGGCTCATGAATAAATGTTCATGATGCATTTTATCAATCAGTTCACTATATGGAACATACCTGCTCTGCCTCCTGGCATACAGCTTTCGAAGAACATGACTGGTTGACGGCTGTTTCCAGGAGATGATTCAAGAGCAAGTTTGCACCTTGAAGGATATCTAGAAATAGGTTTGAAATATTTATAAACAAAGTTTTCCTGGTGATTCCTGAAAGTCTCTATTAACTCAAAGAATGTTGTCCTTCTTGAAACATGAAAAGGGTATTCTCATATGCTTCCTATAAGGAGTAATTATTCTCAATTTACCCTCAGTGCAGTGAAAGACAAATGCATTTGAATAACTCCAATTTGAAAAATCAAATCGATTTATGTTGCAATGATAAAAAGCGACGGTTTTGCTTATAAACATTATGTAATATTTCAATTTAAAGACATTTCAGGATGCTTCAAAGTTTTAAACTGATTTTTAGTCATGAAAACATTGTATGGCAGCTTGGCCCGTGTGTTTTCATTCTACTATATACCATACCTGTACCAACAATATCGAGTTCACTTTGCGTCAATGTCGAATTTGTCATTAGATCAACGATGGATGTTATTGTGCCCGACACATCATTCTGTAAACATTAAAGAATATCCATATATTTAATGTTTATTTCATACAGATGTATAGTATGTAATGAGATTCATTCATTAGTTAAATCGACTTCGTAATACATTACCAATATGTCATTGAAATGACTTTAAATAATGAGAAAAACACATGGAATGGATGTAACTGTAGAATCCGATGGAATTAGTGATGGTTTGACAGTAAAAGGGATTTTTAAAGAATTCTTAAAGTGTTTTGATTGGTTTCCAAGTTTAGAAACTTATTCCGCATAACTCAGTCTCCAAAGCTGACAACGTCCTCGTTTAAAGGCTGCAGTTTGTCATTAGTTTCAGGTTTGTTTGCTAGGTAGGTAGGTAGGTAGGTAGGTAGGTGGGATTTAAGGGCGACGTTTGGGCCAACAGATGGAGTTTGTTTGCTATAAGCAGTTTTGGGTTATCTCCCCTGACACAGGCAGCTGGCGACGCTGCTTCAATCGCATGGAAAGCAAATCTGCCACATGTTTTGTAAAAAGCCTTGTAAGAAAAAGGTGGCAAACCGAGGTGAGAGTTTAATGAGCCACTGTTGAAGAATGTGCGAATACGGATATGGATTTGAAAATTACAAAAATAACGATGATGGTATTTTCACCAGGCTAAAATATTCAGTAGCGCTACAACCAGGCAATTGGTGTTCCGAAAAAAAAATACACAAACTTCTATTACGTTGTAGCCTAATTGTATAAAATGCAAACGATTACCAGCGACGTTATATTATCCTGTTTTATTGCTTTAGAGATGATGGTTTGTAAGGCAAAACCAACGACGTTGACGGATGCGGATGTCAGATTCAGCTCTCTGATGTCGTCTTCTGCTGCCGTCTCGTTATACTGAAATATACAAACTCATTAAAGGACAATTAAAGTTATAATCTCCAAATCAAAAGAACAATATTAGGATTATGAATTAAACAGAAATCAGAAAGAAGAAAATAAGAATACGGGACACATTTATACATAATTGTCGTTATTGTAAATATTTCTGTTAAAAACCTTGAAAATAATCAGGTCAATGAAACTGCACACACTCAACATTGTTAGAATTGTATGGGCATAAAAAATAATAAGTTCTAAAAGGAAGATTAGAGCGTTTCTTAAGGATGTTGAGGCCCTTGTGACAACTAGTTATATCAGGATAATTTGAGGTAACATTATAGTCGACATTTATATCACAAGTGTATATTTTGTCTTAGGTATTGTGTCATTGGCGGTCAGGATGTGATACCAATATTCTGATTTCGTATTCAATATAAAAGGATTTAGTAGCAATTGCCCTGCTGAACGCTGCTACCATATAGTACGAGAATCAATGATTATTCAAAGTTAATGTCACAGTCAAATCATAGATCCTAAATCTTATTTAAGCATTCAATTAACATGGACCAGAAATACCTGTCAAATGTAATGAAAACCATCAACCTTAACTCAAGAGAACCACACCAATAACCAGAGGGAGGACTAAGTTTTTATAGGGAATTATGGTAGAACATAGGATCATGACATTTGCAGAATGCCCTTCAGATTTCTGTCATTTGCATCAAGCAAGTACGTTTCAATGCAGGAAAATATAACCTTGAAACGGTAGAACCCAATCTCATTACAATATAATCTACTATGGTTGCGTAGTGGAGCATTTAAATTTCATTTTGATAAGATTGGGTAGAAGCATCTGTATTTATGATTTGATACTAACCGAAAACATTTCCACAGTCAATCAGTCCATTATAAACATTTAGCCTCATTTCAATGTACTTTTAAAGGGTTTGCACTAAGAATTGCAGGTACTAAACTCCCAATCGCTTGACAAAAAAGACAATAACGAAGCGTAGACCGTTGCAATGAATTATACATTAACTTTTTTTTCAAAGTCATCAGCACAACAGTTCGATGTTATTCTTCTGAAAGCCTCCTTCCACGATGAACATGAAAACTGTAAATCACATTTCTTCATATCTAGAATCTTTTAGTTTTTCTAACAATTACTTAATTTCTTTGCATGAATATCCAATTCATATTGTTTAACGTTTCCTTTACAGTGTTTTTAACATAGCAAATGTATTCCGGGGTTACCAGACAAAAAGGAGCTCTTAAGTGCAACAAAATTGAAATTCATAATGGGGTTAGGCATCTTCATAATTCTCAAATGGTCTCTTAATTCTCTTAAGGTTACGTACCAGTTCACAAAAATCACCATAGAAATTTCCCCAACAGCGACAAACTGATAGATTAGAACTGATAAGACAGTAGCTACCCCCGTTCAGGCAAGGTCCAGCACGGCACAAAGATGTTTCTAGTGGAAATACAAATTCAACATTGATTATATATTTTGCACAAAACAATCAGAAATATTACAAACAGATTGACTTTTCGTAAAAGTTATAATTCAACTATCATTTTATTATTCCATTACAAAAACAATATGAGGCACATATACAAGGGAGTTCATTTAGTTTTGCATCTTCTTTCTCAACCAAATTTACTTTTATTTTTCATTATAAGAACCTTTTCTTTAAATCTTATTTAAGCATTCAATTAACATGGACCAGAAATACCTGTCAAATGCAATAAAAACCATCAATCTTACCTCAAGAGAACCACACCAATAACCAGAATTTTTAAAGTAAACATAAATGCCCAGCTTGCAAAACTTATTAACGTCCCCACGTTAAGTTGATATTAGTGACATATAGTGATATACCTGTGGTCAAGGATGTTACCGGAGACGTCACATCAGAGGTTGTCCTGCTAGTTGTGAACGAGGTGACTGGAGATGTAACGTCAGAGGTTGTCCTACTGGTGGTAAAGGAGGTTACCGGAGACGTCACATCAGAGGTTGTCCTGCTAGTTGTGAACGAGGTGACTAGAGATGTAACGTCAGAGGTTGTCCTGCTCGTCGTGAATGAAGTTACCGGAGACGTCACATCAGAGGTTGTCCTGCTAGTTGTGAACGAGGTGACTGGAGATGTAACGTCAGAGGTTGTCCTGCTCGTCGTGAATGAAGTTACCGGAGACGTCACATCAGAGGTTGTCCTGCTAGTTGTGAACGAGGTGACTGGAGATGTAACGTCAGAGGTTGTCATACTGGTGGTAAAGGAGGTTACCGGAGACGTCACATCAGAGGTTGTCTTGCTAGTTGTGAACGAGGTGACTGGAGATGTAACGTCAGAGGTTGTCCTACTGGTGGTAAAGGAGGTTACCGGAGACGTCACATCAGAGGTTGTCCTGCTAGTTGTGAACGAGGTGACTGGAGATGTAACGTCAGAGGTTGTCCTGCTCGTCGTGAATGAAGTTACCGGAGACGTCACATCAGAGGTTGTCCTGCTAGTTGTGAACGAGGTGACTGGAGATGTAACGTCAGAGGTTGTCCTGCTCGTCGTGAATGAAGTTACCGGAGACGTCACATCAGAGGTTGTCTTGCTAGTTGTGAACGAGGTGACTGGAGATGTAACGTCAGAGGTTGTCCTACTGGTGGTAAAGGAGGTTACCGGAGACGTCACATCAGAGGTTGTCCTGCTAGTTGTGAACGAGGTGACTGGAGATGTAACGTCAGAGGTTGTCCTGCTCGTCGTGAATGAAGTTACCGGAGACGTCACATCAGAGGTTGTCCTGCTAGTTGTGAACGAGGTGACTGGAGATGTAATGTCAGAAGTTGTCCTGCTCGTCGTGAATGAAGTTACCGGAGACGTCACATCAGAGGTTGTCCTGCTAGTTGTGAACGAGGTGACTGGAGATGTAACGTCAGAGGTTGTCCTGCTCGTCGTGAATGAAGTTACCGGAGACGTCACATCAGAGGTTGTCCTGCTAGTTGTGAACGAGGTGACTGGAGATGTAACGTCAGAGGTTGTCATACTGGTGGTAAAGGAGGTTACCGGAGACGTCACATCAGAGGTTGTCCTGCTAGTTGTGAACGAGGTGACTGGAGATGTAACGTCAGAGGTTGTCATACTGGTGGTAAAGGAGGTTACCGGAGACGTCACATCAGAGGTTGTCCTGCTAGTTGTGAACGAGGTGACTGGAGATGTAACGTCAGAGGTTGTCCTACTGGTGGTAAAGGAGGTTACCGGAGACGTCACATCAGAGGTTGTCCTGCTAGTTGTGAACGAGGTGACTGGAGATGTAACGTCAGAGGTTGTCCTGCTCGTCGTGAATGAAGTTACCGGAGACGTCACATCAGAGGTTGTCCTGCTAGTTGTGAACGAGGTGACTGGAGATGTAACGTCAGAGGTTGTCCTGCTCGTCGTGAATGAAGTTACCGGAGACGTCACATCAGAGGTTGTCCTGCTAGTTGTGAACGAGGTGACTGGAGATGTAACGTCAGAGGTTGTCCTACTGGTGGTAAAGGAGGTTACCGGAGACGTCACATCAGAGGTTGTCCTGCTAGTTGTGAACGAGGTGACTGGAGATGTAACGTCAGAGGTTGTCATACTGGTGGTAAAGGAGGTTACCGGAGACGTCACATCAGAGGTTGTCCTGCTAGTTGTGAACGAGGTGACTGGAGATGTAACGTCAGAGGTTGTCATACTGGTGGTAAAGGAGGTTACCGGAGACGTCACATCAGAGGTTGTCCTGCTAGTTGTGAACGAGGTGACTGGAGATGTAACGTCAGAGGTTGTCATACTGGTGGTAAAGGAGGTTACCGGAGACGTCACATCAGAGGTTGTCCTGCTAGTTGTGAACGAGGTGACTGGAGATGTAACGTCAGAGGTTGTCCTGCTCGTCGTGAATGAAGTTACCGGAGACGTCACATCAGAGGTTGTCTTGCTAGTTGTGAACGAGGTGACTGGAGATGTAACGTCAGAGGTTGTCATACTGGTGGTAAAGGAGGTTACCGGAGACGTCACATCAGAGGTTGTCCTGCTAGTTGTGAACGAGGTGACTGGAGATGTAACGTCAGAGGTTGTCCTACTGGTGGTAAAGGAGGTTACCGGAGACGTCACATCAGAGGTTGTCCTGCTAGTTGTGAACGAGGTGACTGGAGATGTAACGTCAGAGGTTGTCCTACTGGTGGTAAAGGAGGTTACCGGAGACGTCACATCAGAGGTTGTCCTGCTAGTTGTGAACGAGGTGACTGGAGATGTAACGTCAGAGGTTGTCCTGCTCGTCGTGAATGAAGTTACCGGAGACGTCACATCAGAGGTTGTCCTGCTAGTTGTGAACGAGGTGACTGGAGATGTAACGTCAGAGGTTGTCATACTGGTGGTAAAGGAGGTTACCGGAGACGTCACATCAGAGGTTGTCCTGCTAGTTGTGAACGAGGTGACTGGAGATGTAACGTCAGAGGTTGTCCTACTGGTGGTAAAGGAGGTTACCGGAGACGTCACATCAGAGGTTGTCCTGCTAGTTGTGAACGAGGTGACTGGAGATGTAACGTCAGAGGTTGTCCTACTGGTGGTAAAGGAGGTTACCGGAGACGTCACATCAGAGGTTGTCCTGCTAGTTGTGAAGGAGGTGACTGGAGATGTAACGTCAGAGGTTGTCCTGCTCGTCGTGAATGAAGTTACCGGAGACGTCACATCAGAGGTTGTCCTGCTAGTTGTGAAGGAGGTGACTGGAGATGTAACGTCAGAGGTTGTCCTGCTCGTCGTGAATGAAGTTACCGGAGACGTCACATCAGAGGTTGTCCTGCTAGTTGTGAACGAGGTGACTGGAGATGTAACGTCAGAGGTTGTCCTACTGGTGGTAAAGGAGGTTACCGGAGACGTCACATCAGAGGTTGTCCTGCTAGTTGTGAACGAGGTGACTGGAGATGTAACGTCAGAGGTTGTCCTACTGGTGGTAAAGGAGGTTACCGGAGACGTCACATCAGAGGTTGTCCTGCTAGTTGTGAAGGAGGTGACTGGAGATGTAACGTCAGAGGTTGTCCTGCTCGTCGTGAATGAAGTTACCGGAGACGTCACATCAGAGGTTGTCCTGCTAGTTGTGAAGGAGGTGACTGGAGATGTAACGTCAGAGGTTGTCCTGCTCGTCGTGAATGAAGTTACCGGAGACGTCACATCAGAGGTTGTCCTGCTAGTTGTGAACGAGGTGACTGGAGATGTAACGTCAGAGGTTGTCCTACTGGTGGTAAAGGAGGTTACCGGAGACGTCACATCAGAGGTTGTCCTGCTAGTTGTGAACGAGGTGACTGGAGATGTAACGTCAGAGGTTGTCATACTGGTGGTAAAGGAGGTTACCGGAGACGTCACATCAGAGGTTGTCCTGCTAGTTGTGAACGAGGTGACTGGAGATGTAACGTCAGAGGTTGTCATACTGGTGGTAAAGGAGGTTACCGGAGACGTCACATCAGAGGTTGTCCTGCTAGTTGTGAACGAGGTGACTTGAGATGTAACGTCAGATATTGTCATACTGGTGGTAAAGGAGGTTACCGGAGACGTCACATCAGAGGTTGTCCTGCTAGTTGTGAACGAGGTGACTGGAGATGTAACGTCAGAGGTTGTCCTGCTCGTCGTGAATGAAGTTACCGGAGACGTCACATCAGAGGTTGTCCTGCTAGTTGTGAACGAGGTGACTGGAGATGTAACGTCAGAGGTTGTCATACTGGTGGTAAAGGAGGTTACCGGAGACGTCACATCAGAGGTTGTCCTGCTAGTTGTGAACGAGGTGACTGGAGATGTAACGTCAGAGGTTGTCCTACTGGTGGTAAAGGAGGTTACCGGAGACGTCACATCAGAGGTTGTCCTGCTAGTTGTGAACGAGGTGACTGGAGATGTAACGTCAGAGGTTGTCCTACTGGTGGTAAAGGAGGTTACCGGAGATGTCACATCAGAGGTTGTCCTGCTAGTTGTGAACGAGGTGACTGGAGATGTAACGTCGGAGGTTGTCCTACTGGTGGTAAAGGAGGTTACCGGAGACGTCACATCAGAGGTTGTCCTGCTAGTTGTGAACGAGGTGACTGGAGATGTAACGTCAGAGGTTGTCCTGCTCGTCGTGAATGAAGTTACCGGAGACGTCACATCAGAGGTTGTCCTGCTAGTTGTGAACGAGGTGACTGGAGATGTAACGTCAGAGGTTGTCCTGCTCGTCGTGAATGAAGTTACCAGAGACGTCACATCAGAGGTTGTCCTGCTAGTTGTGAACGAGGTGACTGGAGATGTAACGTCAGAGGTTGTCCTACTGGTGGTAAAGGAGGTTACCGGAGACGTCACATCAGAGGTTGTCCTGCTAGTTGTGAACGAGGTGACTGGAGATGTAACGTCAGAGGTTGTCATACTGGTGGTAAAGGAGGTTACCGGAGACGTCACATCAGAGGTTGTCCTGCTAGTTGTGAACGAGGTGACTGGAGATGTAACGTCAGAGGTTGTCCTGCTCGTCGTGAATGAAGTTACCGGAGACGTCACATCAGAGGTTGTCCTGCTAGTTGTGAACGAGGTGACTGGAGATGTAACGTCAGAGGTTGTCCTGCTCGTCGTGAATGAAGTTACCGGAGACGTCACATCAGAGGTTGTCCTGCTAGTTGTGAACGAGGTGACTGGAGATGTAACGTCAGAGGTTGTCCTGCTCGTCGTGAATGAAGTTACCGGAGATGTCACATCAGAGGTTGTCCTGCTAGTTGTGAACGAGGTGACTGGAGATGTAACGTGAGAGGTTGTCATACTGGTGGTAAAGGAGGTTACCGGAGACGTCACATCAGAGGTTGTCCTGCTAGTTGTGAACGAGGTGACTGGAGATGTAACGTCAGAGGTTGTCATACTGGTGGTAAAGGAGGTTACCGGAGACGTCACATCAGAGGTTGTCCTGCTAGTTGTGAACGAGGTGACTTGAGATGTAACGTCAGAGGTTGTCATACTGGTGGTAAAGGAGGTTACCGGAGACGTCACGTCAGAGGTTGTCCTGCTAGTTGTGAACGAGGTGACTGGAGATGTAACGTCAGAGGTTGTCCTGCTCGTCGTGAATGAAGTTACCGGAGATGTCACATCAGAGGTTGTCCTGCTAGTTGTGAACGAGGTGACTGGAGATGTAACGTCAGAGGTTGTCCTGCTCGTCGTGAATGAAGTTACCGGAGACGTCACATCAGAGGTTGTCCTGCTAGTTGTGAACGAGGTGACTGGAGATGTAACGTCAGAGGTTGTCATACTGGTGGTAAAGGAGGTTACCGGAGACGTCACATCGGAGGTTGTCCTGCTAGTTGTGAACGAGGTGACTGGAGATGTAACATCAGAGGTTGTCCTGCTAGTTGTGAACGAGGTGACTGGAGATGTAACGTCAGAGATTGTCCTGCTCATCGTGAATGAAGTTACCGGAGACGTCACATCAGAGGTTGTCCTGCTAGTTGTGAAGGAGGTGACTGGAGATGTAACGTCAGAGGTTGTCCTGCTCGTCGTGAATGAAGTTACCGGAGACGTCACATCAGAGGTTGTCCTGCTAGTTGTGAACGAGGTGACTGGAGATGTAACGTCAGAGGTTGTCCTGCTCGTCGTGAATGAAGTTACCGGAGACGTCACATCAGAGGTTGTCCTGCTAGTTGTGAACGAGGTGACTGGAGATGTAACGTCAGAGGTTGTCCTGCTCGTCGTGAATGAAGTTACCGGAGACGTCACATCAGAGGTTGTCCTGCTAGTTGTGAACGAGGTGACTGGAGATGTAACGTGAGAGGTTGTCATACTGGTGGTAAAGGAGGTTACCGGAGACGTCACATCAGAGGTTGTCCTGCTAGTTGTGAACGAGGTGACTGGAGATGTAACGTCAGAGGTTGTCATACTGGTGGTAAAGGAGGTTACCGGAGACGTCACATCAGAGGTTGTCCTGCTAGTTGTGAACGAGGTGACTTGAGATGTAACGTCAGAGGTTGTCATACTGGTGGTAAAGGAGGTTACCGGAGACGTCACGTCAGAGGTTGTCCTGCTAGTTGTGAACGAGGTGACTGGAGATGTAACGTCAGAGGTTGTCCTGCTCGTCGTGAATGAAGTTACCGGAGATGTCACATCAGAGGTTGTCCTGCTAGTTGTGAACGAGGTGACTGGAGATGTAACGTCAGAGGTTGTCCTGCTCGTCGTGAATGAAGTTACCGGAGACGTCACATCAGAGGTTGTCCTGCTAGTTGTGAACGAGGTGACTGGAGATGTAACGTCAGAGGTTGTCATACTGGTGGTAAAGGAGGTTACCGGAGACGTCACATCAGAGGTTGTCCTGCTAGTTGTGAACGAGGTGACTGGAGATGTAACGTCAGAGGTTGTCATACTGGTGGTAAAGGAGGTTACCGGAGACGTCACATCAGAGGTTGTCCTGCTAGTTGTGAACGAGGTGACTTGAGATGTAACGTCAGAGGTTGTCATACTGGTGGTAAAGGAGGTTACCGGAGACGTCACGTCAGAGGTTGTCCTGCTAGTTGTGAACGAGGTGACTGGAGATGTAACGTCAGAGGTTGTCCTGCTCGTCGTGAATGAAGTTACCGGAGATGTCACATCAGAGGTTGTCCTGCTAGTTGTGAACGAGGTGACTGGAGATGTAACGTCAGAGGTTGTCCTGCTCGTCGTGAATGAAGTTACCGGAGACGTCACATCAGAGGTTGTCCTGCTAGTTGTGAACGAGGTGACTGGAGATGTAACGTCAGAGGTTGTCATACTGGTGGTAAAGGAGGTTACCGGAGACGTCACATCAGAGGTTGTCCTGCTAGTTGTGAACGAGGTGACTGGAGATGTAACGTCAGAGGTTGTCCTGCTAGTTGTGAACGAGGTGACTGGAGATGTAACGTCAGAGATTGTCCTGCTCATCGTGAATGAAGTTACCGGAGACGTCACATCAGAGGTTGTCCTGCTAGTTGTGAAGGAGGTGACTGGAGATGTAACGTCAGAGGTTGTCCTGCTCGTCGTGAATGAAGTTACCGGAGACGTCACATCAGAGGTTGTCCTGCTAGTTGTGAACGAGGTGACTGGAGATGTAACGTCAGAGGTTGTCATACTGGTGGTAAATGAGGTTACCGGAGACGTCACATCAGAGGTTGTCCTGCTAGTTGTGAACGAGGTGACTGGAGATGTAACGTCAGAGGTTGTCATACTGGTGGTAAAGGAGGTTACCGGAGACGTCACATCAGAGGTTGTCCTGCTAGTTGTGAACGAGGTGACTGGAGATGTAACGTCAGAGGTTGTCCTGCTCGTCGTGAATGAAGTTACCGGAGACGTCACATCAGAGGTTGTCCTGCTAGTTGTGAACGAGGTGACTGGAGATGTAACGTGAGAGGTTGTCATACTGGTGGTAAAGGAGGTTACCGGAGACGTCACATCAGAGGTTGTCCTGCTAGTTGTGAACGAGGTGACTGGAGATGTAACGTCAGAGGTTGTCATACTGGTGGTAAAGGAGGTTACCGGAGATGTCACATCAGAGGTTGTCCTGCTAGTTGTGAACGAGGTGACTGGAGATGTAACGTCAGAGGTTGTCCTACTGGTGGTAAAGGAGGTTACCGGAGACGTCACATCAGAGGTTGTCCTGCTAGTTGTGAACGAGGTGACTGGAGATGTAACGTCAGAGGTTGTCCTGCTCGTCGTGAATGAAGTTACCGGAGACGTCACATCAGAGGTTGTCCTGCTAGTTGTGAACGAGGTGACTGGAGATGTAACGTCAGAGGTTGTCCTGCTCGTCGTGAATGAAGTTACCAGAGACGTCACATCAGAGGTTGTCCTGCTAGTTGTGAACGAGGTGACTGGAGATGTAACGTCAGAGGTTGTCATACTGGTGGTAAAGGAGGTTACCGGAGACGTCACATCAGAGGTTGTCCTGCTAGTTGTGAACGAGGTGACTTGAGATGTAACGTCAGAGGTTGTCATACTGGTGGTAAAGGAGGTTACCGGAGACGTCACGTCAGAGGTTGTCCTGCTAGTTGTGAACGAGGTGACTGGAGATGTAACGTCAGAGGTTGTCCTGCTCGTCGTGAATGAAGTTACCGGAGACGTCACATCAGAGGTTGTCCTGCTAGTTGTGAACGAGGTGACTGGAGATGTAACGTCAGAGGTTGTCCTGCTCGTCGTGAATGAAGTTACCGGAGACGTCACATCAGAGGTTGTCCTGCTAGTTGTGAACGAGGTGACTGGAGATGTAACGTCAGAGGTTGTCATACTGGTGGTAAAGGAGGTTACCGGAGACGTCACATCAGAGGTTGTCCTGCTAGTTGTGAACGAGGTGACTGGAGATGTAACGTCAGAGGTTGTCCTGCTAGTTGTGAACGAGGTGACTGGAGATGTAACGTCAGAGATTGTCCTGCTCATCGTGAATGAAGTTACCGGAGACGTCACATCAGAGGTTGTCCTGCTAGTTGTGAAGGAGGTGACTGGAGATGTAACGTCAGAGGTTGTCCTGCTCGTCGTGAATGAAGTTACCGGAGACGTCACATCAGAGGTTGTCCTGCTAGTTGTGAACGAGGTGACTGGAGATGTCACGTCAGAGGTTGTCATACTGGTGGTAAATGAGGTTACCGGAGACGTCACATCAGAGGTTGTCCTGCTAGTTGTGAACGAGGTGACTGGAGATGTAACGTCAGAGGTTGTCATACTGGTGGTAAAGGAGGTTACCGGAGACGTCACATCAGAGGTTGTCCTGCTAGTTGTGAACGAGGTGACTGGAGATGTAACGTCAGAGGTTGTCCTGCTCGTCGTGAATGAAGTTACCGGAGACGTCACATCAGAGGTTGTCCTGCTAGTTGTGAACGAGGTGACTGGAGATGTAATGTCAGAGGTTGTCCTGCTGGTGGTAAAGGAGGTTACCGGAGACGTCACATCAGAGGTTGTCCTGCTAGTTGTGAACGAGGTGACTGGAGATGTAACGTCAGAGGTTGTCATACTGGTGGTAAAGGAGGTTACCGGAGACGTCACATCAGAGGTTGTCCTGCTAGTTGTGAACGAGGTGACTGGAGATGTAACGTCAGAGGTTGTCCTGCTCGTCGTGAATGAAGTTACCGGAGACGTCACATCAGAGGTTGTCCTGCTAGTTGTGAACGAGGTGACTGGAGATGTAACGTGAGAGGTTGTCATACTGGTGGTAAAGGAGGTTGCCGGAGACGTCACATCAGAGGTTGTCCTGCTAGTTGTGAACGAGGTGACTGGAGATGTAACGTCAGAGGTTGTCATACTGGTGGTAAAGGAGGTTACCGGAGATGTCACATCAGAGGTTGTCCTGCTAGTTGTGAACGAGGTGACTGGAGATGTAACGTCAGAGGTTGTCCTACTGGTGGTAAAGGAGGTTACCGGAGACGTCACATCAGAGGTTGTCCTGCTAGTTGTGAACGAGGTGACTGGAGATGTAACGTCAGAGGTTGTCCTGCTCGTCGTGAATGAAGTTACCGGAGACGTCACATCAGAGGTTGTCCTGCTAGTTGTGAACGAGGTGACTGGAGATGTAACGTCAGAGGTTGTCCTGCTCGTCGTGAATGAAGTTACCAGAGACGTCACATCAGAGGTTGTCCTGCTAGTTGTGAACGAGGTGACTGGAGATGTAACGTCAGAGGTTGTCATACTGGTGGTAAAGGAGGTCACCGGAGACGTCACATCAGAGGTTGTCCTGCTAGTTGTGAACGAGGTGACTTGAGATGTAACGTCAGAGGTTGTCATACTGGTGGTAAAGGAGGTTACCGGAGACGTCACGTCAGAGGTTGTCCTGCTAGTTGTGAACGAGGTGACTGGAGATGTAACGTCAGAGGTTGTCCTGCTCGTCGTGAATGAAGTTACCGGAGACGTCACATCAGAGGTTGTCCTGCTAGTTGTGAACGAGGTGACTGGAGATGTAACGTCAGAGGTTGTCCTGCTCGTCGTGAATGAAGTTACCGGAGACGTCACATCAGAGGTTGTCCTGCTAGTTGTGAACGAGGTGACTGGAGATGTAACGTCAGAGGTTGTCATACTGGTGGTAAAGGAGGTTACCGGAGACGTCACATCAGAGGTTGTCCTGCTAGTTGTGAACGAGGTGACTGGAGATGTAACGTCAGAGGTTGTCCTGCTAGTTGTGAACGAGGTGACTGGAGATGTAACGTCAGAGATTGTCCTGCTCATCGTGAATGAAGTTACCGGAGACGTCACATCAGAGGTTGTCCTGCTAGTTGTGAACGAGGTGACTGGAGATGTAACGTCAGAGGTTGTCCTGCTCGTCGTGAATGAAGTTACCGGAGACGTCACATCAGAGGTTGTCCTGCTAGTTGTGAACGAGGTGACTGGAGATGTAACGTCAGAGGTTGTCATACTGGTGGTAAATGAGGTTACCGGAGACGTCACATCAGAGGTTGTCCTGCTAGTTGTGAACGAGGTGACTGGAGATGTAACGTCAGAGGTTGTCCTGCTCGTCGTGAATGAAGTTACCGGAGACGTCACATCAGAGGTTGTCCTGCTAGTTGTGAACGAGGTGACTGGAGATGTAACGTCAGAGGTTGTCCTGCTGGTGGTAAAGGAGGTTACCGGAGACGTCACATCAGAGGTTGTCCTGCTAATTGTGAACGAGGTGACTGGAGATGTAACGTCAGAGGTTGTCATACTGTTGGTAAAGGAGGTTACCGGAGACGTCACATCAGAGGTTGTCCTGCTAGTTGTGAACGAGGTGACTGGAGATGTAACGTCAGAGGTTGTCATACTGGTGGTAAAGGAGGTTACCGGAGACGTCACATCAGTTGTTGTCCTGCTAGTTGTGAACGAGGTGACTGGAGATGTAACGTCAGAGGTTGTCCTACTGGTGATAAAGGAGGTTACCGGAGACGTCACATCAGAGGTTGTCCTGCTAGTTGTGAACGAGGTGACTGGAGATGTAACGTCAGAGGTTGTCCTGCTCGTCGTGAATGAAGTTACCGGAGACGTCACATCAGAGGTTGTCCTGCTAGTTGTGATCGAGGTGACTGGAGATGTAACGTCAGAGGTTGTCCTGCTCGTCGTGAATGAAGTTACCGGAGACGTCACATCAGAGGTTGTCCTGCTAGTTGTGAACGAGGTGACTGGAGATGTAACGTCAGAGGTTGTCCTGCTCGTCGTGAATGAAGTTACCGGAGACGTCACATCAGAGGTTGTCCTGCTAGTTGTGAACGAGGTGACTGGAGATGTAACGTCAGAGGTTGTCCTGCTCGTCGTGAATGAAGTTACCGGAGACGTCACATCAGAGGTTGTCCTGCTAGTTGTGAACGAGGTGACTGGAGATGTAATGTCAGAGGTTGTCATACTGGTGGTAAAGGAGGTTACCAGAGACGTCACATCAGAGGTTGTCCTGCTAGTTGTGAACGAGGTGACTGGAGATGTAACGTCAGAGGTTGTCATACTGGTGGTAAAGGAGGTTACCGGAGACGTCACATCAGAGGTTGTCCTGCTAGTTGTGAACGAGGTGACTGGAGATGTAACGTCAGAGGTTGTCCTGCTCGTCGTGAATGAAGTTACCGGAGACGTCACATCAGAGGTTGTCCTGCTAGTTGTGAACGAGGTGACTGGAGATGTAATGTCAGAGGTTGTCATACTGGTGGTAAAGGAGGTTACCAGAGACGTCACATCAGAGGTTGTCCTGCTAGTTGTGAACGAGGTGACTGGAGATGTAACGTCAGAGGTTGTCATACTGGTGGTAAAGGAGGTTACCGGAGACGTCACATCAGAGGTTGTCCTGCTCGTCGTGAACGAGGTGACTGGAGATGTAACGTCAGAGGTTGTCTTGCTCATCGTGAATGAAGTTACCGGAGACGTCACATCAGAGGTTGTCCTGCTAGTTGTGAACGAGGTGACTGGAGATGTAACGTCAGAGGTTGTCCTGCTCGTCGTGAATGAAGTTACCGGAGACGTCACATCAGAGGTTGTCCTGCTAGTTGTGAACGAGGTGACTGGAGATGTAACGTCAGAGGTTGTCCTACTGGTGGTAAAGGAGGTTACCGGAGACGTCACATCAGAGGTTGTCCTGCTAGTTGTGAACGAGGTGACTGGAGATGTAACGTCAGAGGTTGTCCTGCTCGTCGTGAATGAAGTTACCGGAGACGTCACATCAGAGGTTGTCCTGCTAGTTGTGAACGAGGTGACTGGAGATGTAACGTCAGAGGTTGTCCTGCTCGTCGTGAATGAAGTTACCGGAGACGTCACATCAGAGGTTGTCCTGCTAGTTGTGAACGAGGTGACTGGAGATGTAACGTCAGAGGTTGTCATACTGGTGGTAAAGGAGGTTACCGGAGACGTCACATCAGAGGTTGTCCTGCTAGTTGTGAACGAGGTGACTGGAGATGTAACGTCAGAGGTTGTCATACTGGTGGTAAAGGAGGTTACCGGAGACGTCACATCAGAGGTTGTCCTGCTAGTTGTGAACGAGGTGACTGGAGATGTAACGTCAGAGGTTGTCCTGCTCGTCGTGAATGAAGTTACCGGAGACGTCACATCAGAGGTTGTCCTGCTAGTTGTGAACGAGGTGACTGGAGATGTAACGTCAGAGGTTGTCCTGCTCGTCGTGAATGAAGTTACCGGAGACGTCACATCAGAGGTTGTCCTGCTAGTTGTGAACGAGGTGACTGGAGATGTAACGTCAGAGGTTGTCATACTGGTGGTAAAGGAGGTTACCGGAGACGTCACAACAGAGGTTGTCCTGCTAGTTGTGAACGAGGTGACTGGAGATGTAACGTCAGAGGTTGTCCTACTGGTGGTAAAGGAGGTTACCGGAGACGTCACATCAGAGGTTGTCCTGCTAGTTGTGAAGGAGGTGACTGGAGATGTAACGTCAGAGGTTGTCCTGCTCGTCGTGAATGAAGTTACCGGAGACGTCACATCAGAGGTTGTCCTGCTAGTTGTGAACGAGGTGACTGGAGATGTAACGTCAGAGGTTGTCCTGCTCGTCGTGAATGAAGTTACCGGAGACGTCACATCAGAGGTTGTCCTGCTAGTTGTGAACGAGGTGACTGGAGATGTAACGTCAGAGGTTGTCATACTGGTGATAAAGGAGGTTACCGGAGACGTCACATCAGAGGTTGTCCTGCTAGTTGTGAACGAGGTGACTGGAGATGTAACGTCAGAGGTTGTCATACTGGTGGTAAAGGAGGTTACCGGAGACGTCACATCAGAGGTTGTCCTGCTAGTTGTGAACGAGGTGACTGGAGATGTAACGTCAGAGGTTGTCCTGCTCGTCGTGAATGAAGTTACCGGAGACGTCACATCAGAGGTTGTCCTGCTAGTTGTGAACGAGGTGACTGGAGATGTAACGTCAGAGGTTGTCCTGCTCGTCGTGAATGAAGTTACCGGAGACGTCACATCAGAGGTTGTCCTGCTAGTTGTGAACGAGGTGACTGGAGATGTAACGTCAGAGGTTGTCATACTGGTGGTAAAGGAGGTTACCGGAGACGTCACATCAGAGGTTGTCCTGCTCGTCGTGAATGAAGTTACCGGAGACGTCACATCAGAGGTTGTCCTGCTAGTTGTGAACGAGGTGACTGGAGATGTAACGTCAGAGGTTGTCCTGCTCGTCGTGAATGAAGTTACCGGAGACGTCACATCAGAGGTTGTCCTGCTAGTTGTGAACGAGGTGACTGGAGATGTAACGTCAGAGGTTGTCCTACTGGTGGTAAAGGAGGTTACCGGAGACGTCACATCAGAGGTTGTCCTGCTAGTTGTGAAGGAGGTGACTGGAGATGTAACGTCAGAGGTTGTCCTGCTCGTCGTGAATGAAGTTACCGGAGACGTCACATCAGAGGTTGTCCTGCTAGTTGTGAACGAGGTGACTGGAGATGTAACGTCAGAGGTTGTCCTACTGGTGGTAAAGGAGGTTACCGGAGACGTCACATCAGAGGTTGTCCTGCTAGTTGTGAACGAGGTGACTGGAGATGTAACGTCAGAGGTTGTCCTACTGGTGGTTAAGGAGGTTACCGGAGACGTCACATCAGAGGTTGTCCTGCTAGTTGTGAACGAGGTGACTGGAGATGTAACGTCAGAGGTTGTCCTGCTCGTCGTGAATGAAGTTACCGGAGACGTCACATCAGAGGTTGTCCTGCTAGTTGTGAACGAGGTGACTGGAGATGTAACGTCAGAGGTTGTCCTGCTCGTCGTGAATGAAGTTACCGGAGACGTCACATCAGAGGTTGTCCTGCTAGTTGTGAACGAGGTGACTGGAGATGTAACGTCAGAGGTTGTCATACTGGTGGTAAAGGAGGTTACCGGAGACGTCACATCAGAGGTTGTCCTGCTAGTTGTGAACGAGGTGACTGGAGATGTAACGTCAGAGGTTGTCCTACTGGTGGTAAAGGAGGTTACCGGAGACGTCACATCAGAGGTTGTCCTGCTAGTTGTGAAGGAGGTGACTGGAGATGTAACGTCAGAGGTTGTCCTGCTCGTCGTGAATGAAGTTACCGGAGACGTCACATCAGAGGTTGTCCTGCTAGTTGTGAACGAGGTGACTGGAGATGTAACGTCAGAGGTTGTCCTGCTCGTCGTGAATGAAGTTACCGGAGACGTCACATCAGAGGTTGTCCTGCTAGTTGTGAACGAGGTGACTGGAGATGTAACGTCAGAGGTTGTCATACTGGTGGTAAAGGAGGTTACCGGAGACGTCACATCAGAGGTTGTCCTGCTAGTTGTGAACGAGGTGACTGGAGATGTAACGTCAGAGGTTGTCATACTGGTGGTAAAGGAGGTTACCGGAGACGTCACATCAGAGGTTGTCCTGCTAGTTGTGAACGAGGTGACTGGAGATGTAACGTCAGAGGTTGTCCTGCTCGTCGTGAATGAAGTTACCGGAGACGTCACATCAGAGGTTGTCCTGCTAGTTGTGAACGAGGTGACTGGAGATGTAACGTCAGAGGTTGTCCTGCTCGTCGTGAATGAAGTTACCGGAGACGTCACATCAGAGGTTGTCCTGCTAGTTGTGAACGAGGTGACTGGAGATGTAACGTCAGAGGTTGTCATACTGGTGGTAAAGGAGGTTACCGGAGACGTCACATCAGAGGTTGTCCTGCTCGTCGTGAATGAAGTTACCGGAGACGTCACATCAGAGGTTGTCCTGCTAGTTGTGAACGAGGTGACTGGAGATGTAACGTCAGAGGTTGTCCTGCTCGTCGTGAATGAAGTTACCGGAGACGTCACATCAGAGGTTGTCCTGCTAGTTGTGAACGAGGTGACTGGAGATGTAACGTCAGAGGTTGTCCTACTGGTGGTAAAGGAGGTTACAGGAGACGTCACATCAGAGGTTGTCCTGCTAGTTGTGAACGAGGTGACTGGAGATGTAACGTCAGAAATTGTCCTGCTCGTCGTGAATGAAGTTACCGGAGACGTCACATCAGAGGTTGTCCTGCTAGTTGTGAACGAGGTGACTGGAGATGTAACGTCAGAGGTTGTCCTGCTCGTCGTGAATGAAGTTACCGGAGACGTCACATCAGAGGTTGTCCTGCTAGTTGTGAACGAGGTGACTGGAGATGTAACGTCAGAGGTTGTCCTGCTCGTCGTGAATGAAGTTACCGGAGACGTCACATCAGAGGTCCTGCTAGTTGTGAACGAGGTGACTGGAGATGTAACGTCAGAGGTTGTCCTACTGGTGGTAAAGGAGGTTACCGGAGACGTCACATCAGAGGTTGTCCTGCTAGTTGTGAACGAGGTGACTGGAGATGTAACGTCAGAGGTTGTCCTACTGGTGGTAAAGGAGGTTACCGGAGACGTCACATCAGAGGTTGTCCTTCTAGTTGTGAACGAGGTGACTGGAGATGTAACGTCAGAGGTTGTCATACTGGTGGTAAAGGAGGTTACCGGAGACGTCACATCAGAGGTTGTCCTGCTAGTTGTGAACGAGGTGACTGGAGATGTAACGTCAGAGGTTGTCATACTGGTGGTAAAGGAGGTTACCGGAGACGTCACATCAGAGGTTGTCCTGCTAGTTGTGAACGAGGTGACTGGAGATGTAACGTCAGAGGTTGTCCTACTGGTGGTAAAGGAGGTTACCGGAGACGTCATATCAGAGGTTGTCCTGCTAGTTGTGAAGGAGGTGACTGGAGATGTAACGTCAGAGGTTGTCCTGCTCGTCGTGAATGAAGTTACCGGAGACGTCACATCAGAGGTTGTCCTGCTAGTTGTGAACGAGGTGACTGGAGATGTAACGTCAGAGGTTGTCCTGCTCGTCGTGAATGAAGTTACCGGAGACGTCACATCAGAGGTTGTCCTGCTAGTTGTGAACGAGGTGACTGGAGATGTAACGTCAGAGGTTGTCATACTGGTGGTAAAGGAGGTTACCGGAGACGTCACATCAGAGGTTGTCCTGCTAGTTGTGAACGAGGTGACTGGAGATGTAACGTCAGAGGTTGTCATACTGGTGGTAAAGGAGGTTACCGGAGACGTCACATCAGAGGTTGTCCTGCTAGTTGTGAACGAGGTGACTGGAGATGAAACGTCAGAGGTTGTCCTGCTCGTCGTGAATGAAGTTACCGGAGACGTCACATCAGAGGTTGTCCTGCTAGTTGTGAACGAGGTGACTGGAGATGTAACGTCAGAGGTTGTCCTGCTCGTCGTGAATGAAGTTACCGGAGACGTCACATCAGAGGTTGTCCTGCTAGTTGTGAACGAGGTGACTGGAGATGTAACGTCAGAGGTTGTCCTGCTCGTCGTGAATGAAGTTACCGGAGACGTCACATCAGAGGTCCTGCTAGTTGTGAACGAGGTGACTGGAGATGTAACGTCAGAGGTTGTCCTACTGGTGGTAAAGGAGGTTACCGGAGACGTCACATCAGAGGTTGTCCTGCTAGTTGTGAACGAGGTGACTGGAGATGTAACGTCAGAGGTTGTCCTACTGGTGGTAAAGGAGGTTACCGGAGACGTCACATCAGAGGTTGTCCTTCTAGTTGTGAACGAGGTGACTGGAGATGTAACGTCAGAGGTTGTCATACTGGTGGTAAAGGAGGTTACCGGAGACGTCACATCAGAGGTTGTCCTGCTAGTTGTGAACGAGGTGACTGGAGATGTAACGTCAGAGGTTGTCATACTGGTGGTAAAGGAGGTTACCGGAGACGTCACATCAGAGGTTGTCCTGCTAGTTGTGAACGAGGTGACTGGAGATGTAACGTCAGAGGTTGTCCTACTGGTGGTAAAGGAGGTTACCGGAGACGTCATATCAGAGGTTGTCCTGCTAGTTGTGAACGAGGTGACTGGAGATGTAACGTCAGAGGTTGTCCTGCTCGTCGTGAATGAAGTTACCGGAGACGTCACATCAGAGGTTGTCCTGCTAGTTGTGAACGAGGTGACTGGAGATGTAACGTCAGAGGTTGTCCTGCTCGTCGTGAATGAAGTTACCGGAGACGTCACATCAGAGGTTGTCCTGCTAGTTGTGAACGAGGTGACTGGAGATGTAACGTCAGAGGTTGTCATACTGGTGGTAAAGGAGGTTACCGGAGACGTCACATCAGAGGTTGTCCTGCTAGTTGTGAACGAGGTGACTGGAGATGTAACGTCAGAGGTTGTCATACTGGTGGTAAAGGAGGTTACCGGAGACGTCACATCAGAGGTTGTCCTGCTAGTTGTGAACGAGGTGACTGGAGATGAAACGTCAGAGGTTGTCCTGCTCGTCGTGAATGAAGTTACCGGAGACGTCACATCAGAGGTTGTCCTGCTAGTTGTGAACGAGGTGACTGGAGATGTAACGTCAGAGGTTGTCCTGCTCGTCGTGAATGAAGTTACCGGAGACGTCACATCAGAGGTTGTCCTGCTAGTTGTGAACGAGGTGACTGGAGATGTAACGTCAGAGGTTGTCCTGCTCGTCGTGAATGAAGTTACCGGAGACGTCACATCAGAGGTTGTCCTGCTAGTTGTGAACGAGGTGACTGGAGATGTAACGTCAGAGGTTGTCCTGCTCGTCGTGAATGAAGTTACCGGAGACGTCACATCAGAGGTTGTCCTGCTAGTTGTGAACGAGGTGACTGGAGATGTAACGTCAGAGGTTGTCCTACTGGTGGTAAAGGAGGTTACCGGAGACGTCACATCAGAGGTTGTCCTGCTAGTTGTGAAGGAGGTGACTGGAGATGTAACGCCAGAGGTTGTCCTGCTCGTCGTGAATGAAGTTACCGGAGACGTCACATCAGAGGTTGTCCTGCTAGTTGTGAAGGAGGTGACTGGAGATGTAACGTCAGAGGTTGTCCTGCTCGTCGTGAATGAAGTTACCGGAGACGTCACATCAGAGGTTGTCCTGCTAGTTGTGAACGAGGTGACTGGAGATGTAACGTCAGAGGTTGTCCTACTGGTGGTAAAGGATGTTACCGGAGACGTCACATCAGAGGTT
Source organism: Phorcus lineatus (assembly GCA_921293015.1). Lineage (NCBI taxonomy): Eukaryota > Metazoa > Mollusca > Gastropoda > Trochida > Trochidae > Phorcus > Phorcus lineatus. The sequence continues at coordinate 17,102,364 of OV121089.1, forward strand.
GTCCTGCTAGTTGTGAACGAGGTGACTGGAGATGTAACGTCAGAGGTTGTCCTGCTCGTCGTGAATGAAGTTACCGGAGACGTCACATCAGAGGTTGTCCTGCTAGTTGTGAACGAGGTGACTGGAGATGTAACGTCAGAGGTTGTCCTGCTCGTCGTGAATGAAGTTACCGGAGACGTCACATCAGAGGTTGTCCTGCTAGTTGTGAAGGAGGTGACTGGAGATGTAACGTCAGAGGTTGTCCTGCTCGTCGTGAATGAAGTTACCGGAGACGTCACATCAGAGGTTGTCCTGCTAGTTGTGAACGAGGTGACTGGAGATGTAACGTCAGAGGTTGTCCTGCTCGTCGTGAATGAAGTTACCGGAGACGTCACATCAGAGGTTGTCCTGCTAGTTGTGAACGAGGTGACTGGAGATGTAACGTCAGAGGTTGTCCTACTGGTGGTAAAGGAGGTTACCGGAGACGTCACATCAGAGGTTGTCCTGCTAGTTGTGAACGAGGTGACTGGAGATGTAACGTCAGAAATTGTCCTGCTCGTCGTGAATGAAGTTACCGGAGACGTCACATCAGAGGTTGTCCTGCTAGTTGTGAACGAGGTGACTGGAGATGTAACGTCAGAGGTTGTCCTGCTCGTCGTGAATGAAGTTACCGGAGACGTCACATCAGAGGTTGTCCTGCTAGTTGTGAACGAGGTGACTGGAGATGTAACGTCAGAGGTTGTCCTGCTCGTCGTGAATGAAGTTACCGGAGACGTCACATCAGAGGTTGTCCTGCTAGTTGTGAACGAGGTGACTGGAGATGTAACGTCAGAGGTTGTCCTACTGGTGGTAAAGGAGGTTACCGGAGACGTCACATCAGAGGTTGTCCTGCTAGTTGTGAACGAGGTGACTGGAGATGTAACGTCAGAGGTTGTCCTACTGGTGGTAAAGGAGGTTACCGGAGACGTCACATCAGAGGTTGTCCTTCTAGTTGTGAACGAGGTGACTGGAGATGTAACGTCAGAGGTTGTCATACTGGTGGTAAAGGAGGTTACCGGAGACGTCACATCAGAGGTTGTCCTGCTAGTTGTGAACGAGGTGACTGGAGATGTAACGTCAGAGGTTGTCATACTGGTGGTAAAGGAGGTTACCGGAGACGTCACATCAGAGGTTGTCCTGCTAGTTGTGAACGAGGTGACTGGAGATGTAACGTCAGAGGTTGTCCTACTGGTGGTAAAGGAGGTTACCGGAGACGTCACATCAGAGGTTGTCCTGCTAGTTGTGATCGAGGTGACTGGAGATGTAACGTCAGAGGTTGTCCTGCTCGTCGTGAATGAAGTTACCGGAGACGTCACATCAGAGGTTGTCCTGCTAGTTGTGAACGAGGTGACTGGAGATGTAACGTCAGAGGTTGTCCTGTTTGTCGTGAATGAAGTTACCGGAGACGTCACATCAGAGGTTGTCCTGCTAGTTGTGAACGAGGTGACTGGAGATGTAACGTCAGAGGTTGTCATACTGGTGGTAAAGGAGGTTACCGGAGACGTCACATCAGAGGTTGTCCTGCTAGTTGTGAACGAGGTGACTGGAGATGTAACGTCAGAGGTTGTCATACTGGTGGTAAAGGAGGTTACCGGGGACGTCACATCAGAGGTTGTCCTGCTAGTTGTGAACGAGGTGACTGGAGATGAAACGTCAGAGGTTGTCCTGCTCGTCGTGAATGAAGTTACCGGAGACGTCACATCAGAGGTTGTCCTGCTAGTTGTGAACGAGGTGACTGGAGATGTAACGTCAGAGGTTGTCCTGCTCGTCGTGAATGAAGTTACCGGAGACGTCACATCAGAGGTTGTCCTGCTAGTTGTGAACGAGGTGACTGGAGATGTAACGTCAGAGGTTGTCCTGCTCGTCGTGAATGAAGTTACCGGAGACGTCACATCAGAGGTTGTCCTGCTAGTTGTGAACGAGGTGACTGGAGATGTAACGTCAGAGGTTGTCCTGCTCGTCGTGAATGAAGTTACCGGAGACGTCACATCAGAGGTTGTCCTGCTAGTTGTGAACGAGGTGACTGGAGATGTAACGTCAGAGGTTGTCATACTGGTGGTAAAGGAGGTTACCGGAGACGTCACATCAGAGGTTGTCCTGCTAGTTGTGAACGAGGTGACTGGAGATGTAACGTCAGAGGTTGTCCTGCTCGTCGTGAATGAAGTTACCGGAGACGTCACATCAGAGGTTGTCCTGCTAGTTGTGAACGAGGTGACTGGAGATGTAACGTCAGAGGTTGTCCTGCTCGTCGTGAATGAAGTTACCGGAGACGTCACATCAGAGGTTGTCCTGCTAGTTGTGACCGAGGTGACTGGAGATGTAACGTCAGAGGTTGTCATACTGGTGGTAAAGGAGGTTACCGGAGACGTCACATCAGAGGTTGTCCTGCTAGTTGTGAACGAGGTGACTGGAGATGTAACGTCAGAGGTTGTCATACTGGTGGTAAAGGAGGTTACCGGAGACGTCACATCAGAGGTTGTCCTGCTAGTTGTGAACGAGGTGACTGGAGATGAAACGTCAGAGGTTGTCCTGCTCGTCGTGAATGAAGTTACCGGAGACGTCACATCAGAGGTTGTCCTGCTAGTTGTGAACGAGGTGACTGGAGATGTAACGTCAGAGGTTGTCCTGCTCGTCGTGAATGAAGTTACCGGAGACGTCACATCAGAGGTTGTCCTGCTAGTTGTGAACGAGGTGACTGGAGATGTAACGTCAGAGGTTGTCCTGCTCGTCGTGAATGAAGTTACCGGAGACGTCACATCAGAGGTTGTCCTGCTAGTTGTGAACGAGGTGACTGGAGATGTAACGTCAGAGGTTGTCCTGCTCGTCGTGAATGAAGTTACCGGAGACGTCACATCAGAGGTTGTCCTGCTAGTTGTGAACGAGGTGACTGGAGATGTAACGTCAGAGGTTGTCCTACTGGTGGTAAAGGAGGTTACCGGAGACGTCACATCAGAGGTTGTCCTGCTAGTTGTGAAGGAGGTGACTGGAGATGTAACGTCAGAGGTTGTCCTGCTCGTCGTGAATGAAGTTACCGGAGACGTCACATCAGAGGTTGTCCTGCTAGTTGTGAAGGAGGTGACTGGAGATGTAACGTCAGAGGTTGTCCTGCTCGTCGTGAATGAAGTTACCGGAGACGTCACATCAGAGGTTGTCCTGCTAGTTGTGAACGAGGTGACTGGAGATGTAACGTCAGAGGTTGTCCTACTGGTGGTAAAGGAGGTTACCGGAGACGTCACATCAGAGGTTGTCCTGCTAGTTGTGAACGAGGTGACTGGAGATGTAACGTCAGAGGTTGTCCTGCTCGTCGTGAATGAAGTTACCGGAGACGTCACATCAGAGGTTGTCCTGCTAGTTGTGAACGAGGTGACTGGAGATGTAACGTCAGAGGTTGTCCTGCTCGTCGTGAATGAAGTTACCGGAGACGTCACATCAGAGGTTGTCCTGCTAGTTGTGAACGAGGTGACTGGAGATGTAACGTCAGAGGTTGTCCTGCTCGTCGTGAATGAAGTTACCGGAGACGTCACATCAGAGGTTGTCCTGCTAGTTGTGAACGAGGTGACTGGAGATGTAACGTCAGAGGTTGTCCTACTGGTGGTAAAGGAGGTTACCGGAGACGTCACATCAGAGGTTGTCCTGCTAGTTGTGAACGAGGTGACTGGAGATGTAACGTCAGAGGTTGTCCTGCTCGTCGTGAATGAAGTTACCGGAGACGTCACATCAGAGGTTGTCCTGCTAGTTGTGAACGAGGTGACTGGAGATGTAACGTCAGAGGTTGTCCTGCTCGTCGTGAATGAAGTTACCGGAGACGTCACATCAGAGGTTGTCCTGCTAGTTGTGAACGAGGTGACTGGAGATGTAACGTCAGAGGTTGTCATACTGGTGGTAAAGGAGGTTACCGGAGACGTCACATCAGAGGTTGTCCTGCTAGTTGTGAACGAGGTGACTGGAGATGTAACGTCAGAGGTTGTCCTACTGGTGGTAAAGGAGGTTACCGGAGACGTCACATCAGAGGTTGTCCTGCTAGTTGTGAACGAGGTGACTGGAGATGTAACGTCAGAGGTTGTCATACTGGTGGTAAAGGAGGTTACCGGAGACGTCACATCAGAGGTTGTCCTGCTAGTTGTGAACGAGGTGACTGGAGATGTAACGTCAGAGGTTGTCCTACTGGTGGTAAAGGAGGTTACCGGAGACGTCACATCAGAGGTTGTCCTGCTAGTTGTGAACGAGGTGACTGGAGATGTAACGTCAGAGGTTGTCCTGCTCGTCGTGAATGAAGTTACCGGAGACGTCACATCAGAGGTTGTCCTGCTAGTTGTGAACGAGGTGACTGGAGATGTAACGTCAGAGGTTGTCCTGCTCGTCGTGAATGAAGTTACCGGAGACGTCACATCAGAGGTTGTCCTGCTAGTTGTGAACGAGGTGACTGGAGATGTAACGTCAGAGGTTGTCCTACTGGTGGTAAAGGAGGTTACCGGAGACGTCACATCAGAGGTTGTCCTGCTAGTTGTGAACGAGGTGACTGGAGATGTAACGTCAGAGGTTGTCCTGCTCGTCGTTAATGAAGTTACCGGAGACGTCACATCAGAGGTTGTCCTGCTAGTTGTGAACGAGGTGACTGGAGATGTAACGTCAGAGGTTGTCCTGCTCGTCGTGAATGAAGTTACCGGAGACGTCACATCAGAGGTTGTCCTGCTAGTTGTGAACGAGGTGACTGGAGATGTAACGTCAGAGGTTGTCCTACTGGTGGTAAAGGAGGTTACCGGAGACGTCACATCAGAGGTTGTCCTGCTAGTTGTGAACGAGGTGACTGGAGATGTAACGTCAGAGGTTGTCCTACTGGTGGTAAAGGAGGTTACCGGAGACGTCACATCAGAGGTTGTCCTGCTAGTTGTGAACGAGGTGACTGGAGATGTAACGTCAGAGGTTGTCCTGCTCGTCGTGAATGAAGTTACCGGAGACGTCACATCAGAGGTTGTCCTGCTAGTTGTGAAGGAGGTGACTGGAGATGTAACGTCAGAGGTTGTCCTGCTCGTCGTGAATGAAGTTACCGGAGACGTCACATCAGAGGTTGTCCTGCTAGTTGTGAACGAGGTGACTGGAGATGTAACGTCAGAGGTTGTCCTGCTCGTCGTGAATGAAGTTACCGGAGACGTCACATCAGAGGTTGTCCTGCTAGTTGTGAACGAGGTGACTGGAGATGTAACGTCAGAGGTTGTCCTGCTGGTGGTAAAGGAGGTTACCGGAGACGTCACATCAGAGGTTGTCCTGCTAGTTGTGAACGAGGTGACTGGAGATGTAACGTCAGAGGTTGTCCTGCTCGTCGTGAATGAAGTTACCGGAGACGTCACATCAGAGGTTGTCCTGCTAGTTGTGAACGAGGTGACTGGAGATGTAACGTCAGAGGTTGTCCTACTGGTGGTAAAGAAGGTTACCGGAGACGTCACATCAGAGGTTGTCCTGCTAGTTGTGAACGAGGTGACTGGAGATGTAACGTCAGAGGTTGTCCTGCTCGTCGTGAATGAAGTTACCGGAGACGTCACATCAGAGGTTGTCCTGCTAGTTGTGAAGGAGGTGACTGGAGATGTAACGTCAGAGGTTGTCCTGCTCGTCGTGAATGAAGTTACCGGAGACGTCACATCAGAGGTTGTCCTGCTAGTTGTGAACGAGGTGACTGGAGATGTAACGTCAGAGGTTGTCCTACTGGTGGTAAAGGAGGTTACCGGAGATGTCACATCAGAGGTTGTCCTGCTAGTTGTGAACGAGGTGACTGGAGATGTAACGTCAGAGGTTGTCCTGCTCGTCGTGAATGAAGTTACCGGAGACGTCACATCAGAGGTTGTCCTGCTAGTTGTGAACGAGGTGACTGGAGATGTAACGTCAGAGGTTGTCCTGCTCGTCGTGAATGAAGTTACCGGAGACGTCACATCAGAGGTTGTCCTGCTAGTTGTGAAGGAGGTGACTGGAGATGTAACGTCAGAGGTTGTCCTGCTCGTCGTGAATGAAGTTACCGGAGACGTCACATCAGAGGTTGTCCTGCTAGTTGTGAACGAGGTGACTGGAGATGTAACGTCAGAGGTTGTCATACTCGTCGTGAATGAAGTTACCGGAGACGTCACATCAGAGGTTGTCCTGCTAGTTGTGAACGAGGTGACTGGAGATGTAACGTCAGAGGTTGTCCTGCTCGTCGTGAATGAAGTTACCGGAGACGTCACATCAGAGGTTGTCCTGCTAGTTGTGAACGAGGTGACTGGAGATGTAACGTCAGAGGTTGTCCTGCTCGTCGTGAATGAAGTTACCGGAGACGTCACATCAGAGGTTGTCCTGCTAGCTGTGAACGAGGTGACTGGAGATGTAACGTCAGAGGTTGTCCTGCTCGTCGTGAATGAAGTTACCGGAGACGTCACAACAGAGGTTGTCCTGCTAGTTGTGAAGGAGGTGACTGGAGATGTAACGTCAGAGGTTGTCCCACTGGTAGTAAAGGAGGTTACCGGAGACGTCACATCAGAGGTTGTCCTGCTAGTTGTGAAGGAGGTTACTGGAGATGTAACGTCTGAGGTTGTCCTGCTCGTCATGAATGAAGTTACCGGAGACGTCACATCAGAGGTTGTCCTGCTAGTTGTGAACGAGGTGACTGGAGATGTAACGTCAGAGGTTGTCCTGCTCGTCGTGAATGAAGTTACCGGAGACGTCACATCAGAGGTTGTCCTGCTAGTTGTGAACGAGGTGACTGGAGATGTAACGTCAGAGGTTGTCCTGCTCGTCGTGAATGAAGTTACCGGAGACGTCACATCAGAGGTTGTCCTGCTAGTTGTGAACGAGGTGACTGGAGATGTAACGTCAGAGGTTGTCCTGCTCGTCGTGAATGAAGTTACCGGAGACGTCACAACAGAGGTTGTCCTGCTAGTTGTGAACGAGGTGACTGGAGATGTAACGTCAGAGGTTGTCCAACTGGTAGTAAAGGAGGTTACCGGAGACGTCACATCAGAGGTTGTCCTGCTAGTTGTGAAGGAGGTGACTGGAGATGTAACATCAGAGGTTGTCATACTGGTGGTAAAGGAGGTTACCGGAGACGTCACATCAGAGGTTGTCCTGCTAGTTGTGAACGAGGTGACTGGAGATGTAACGTCAGAGGTTGTCCTACTGGTGGTAAAGGAGGTGACTGGAGATGTAACGTCAGAGGTTGTCCTACTGGTGGTAAAGGAGGTTACCGGAGACGTCACATCAGAGGTTGTCCTGCTAGTTGTGAACGAGGTGACTGGAGATGTAACGTCAGAGGTTGTCCTACTGGTGGTAAAGGAGGTTACCGGAGACGTCACATCAGAGGTTGTCCTGCTAGTTGTGAACGAGGTTACTGGAGATGTAACGTCAGAGGTTGTACTGCTCGTCGTGAATGAAGTTACCGGAGACGTCACATCAGAGGTTGTCCTGCTAGTTGTGAAGGAGGTGACTGGAGATGTAACGTCAGAGGTTGTCCTGCTCGTCGTGAATGAAGTTACCGGAGACGTCACATCAGAGGTTGTCCTGCTAGTTGTGAACGAGGTGACTGGAGATGTAACGTCAGAGGTTGTCCTACTGGTGGTAAAGAAGGTTACCGGAGACGTCACATCAGAGGTTGTCCTGCTAGTTGTGAAGGAGGTGACTGGAGATGTAACGTCAGAGGTTGTCCTGCTCGTCGTGAATGAAGTTACCGGAGACGTCACATCAGAGGTTGTCCTGCTAGTTGTGAACGAGGTGACTGGAGATGTAACGTCAGAGGTTGTCCTACTGGTGGTAAAGGAGGTTACCGGAGATGTCACATCAGAGGTTGTCCTGCTAGTTGTGAACGAGGTGACTGGAAATGTAACGTCAGAGGTTGTCCTGCTCGTCGTGAATGAAGTTACCGGAGACGTCACATCAGAGGTTGTCCTGCTAGTTGTGAACGAGGTGACTGGCGATGTAATGTCAGAGGTTGTCCTGCTCGTCGTGAATGAAGTTACCGGAGACGTCACATCAGAGGTTGTCCTGCTAGTTGTGAAGGAGGTTACTGGAGATGTAACGTCAGAGGTTGTCCTGCTCGTCGTGAATGAAGTTACCGGAGATGTCACATCAGAGGTTGTCCTGCTAGTTGTGAACGAGGTGACTGGAGATGTAACGTCAGAGGTTGTCCTACTGGTAGTAAAGGAGGTTACCGGAGACGTCACATCAGAGGTTGTCCTGCTAGTTGTGAAGGAGGTGACTGGAGATGTAACATCAGAGGTTGTCATACTGGTGGTAAAGGAGGTTACCGGAGACGTCACATCAGAGGTTGTCCTGCTAGTTGTGAACGAGGTGACTGGAGATGTAACGTCAGAGGTTGTCCTACTGGTGGTAAAGGAGGTGACTGGAGATGTAACGTCAGAGGTTGTCCTACTGGTGGTAAAGGAGGTTACCGGAGACGTCACATCAGAGGTTGTCCTGCTAGTTGTGAACGAGGTGACTGGAGATGTAACGTCAGAGGTTGTCCTACTGGTGGTAAAGGAGGTTACCGGAGACGTCACATCAGAGGTTGTCCTGCTAGTTGTGAACGAGGTGACTGGAGATGTAACGTCAGAGGTTGTCCTACTGGTGGTAAAGGAGGTTACCGGAGACGTCACATCAGAGGTTGTCCTGCTAGTTGTGAACGAGGTGACTGGAGATGTAACGTCAGAGGTTGTCCTGCTCGTCGTGAATGAAGTTACCGGAGACGTCACATCAGAGGTTGTCCTGCTAGTTGTGAACGAGGTGACTGGAGATGTAACGTCAGAGGTTGTCCTACTGGTGGTAAAGGAGGTTACCGGAGACGTCACATCAGAGGTTGTTCTGCTAGTTGTGAACGAGGTGACTGGAGATGTAACGTCAGAGGTTGTCCTGCTCGTCATAAATGAAGTTACCGGAGATGTCACATCAGATGTTTTCCTGCTTGTTGTGAATGAGGTGACGGGAGATATAACGTCAGAGGTTGTCCTACTGGTTGTGAACGAGGTGACTGGAGATGTCACATTAAAGGATGTGTTCCTGGTTGTAGATATTATCACTTGAGACGTTGCGCTTGACGTAATATTTGTGATCAAATTTTGTGCTGTTATATTATTGTGTATTGTTGTTTCTGCTGCACCTGAAACATTAAGTAGTATTTTTTGTTCTATTTAAGTTTAAGGTTTAAGTTACCTGATTTATTTTGACAAGAATTGCATTGATTGTGATGTTATTTAGTTGACTAGGAAAGGTATTTATTGAAAGGTAAAGTGATTTATTGGAGTTTTTTACGGTTATGTTTTCCAACTAATATGGAAAACTAATGACACTGTAACAAAGTTCAATTCTAAAAATTCGAAATCCTTTTCAATAAAATGGCGGTTAGACAATAGTTTTTAACTTATTTTACTGAAATTGCTAAAAATCTAACAGTGTTTACATGAACATAATAAACAGATTAGAAAGAAGAGCAGGTATCACCGACGTTTATAAAACGCAATGCAAGTTTGACTTTCTAGCATAAAAGATGACAAGTAGATGAACCAAAATAATTACAGAGGAATATCACTTTTAAGTATATTCTCTAATATTTACGTCAATCATATGTAAACGACTGAGAAGGTTGACAGACATTTTGATAAATTTGCTGAATCGCAAGCTGGCTTTAGACGAGAACATTCCACGATTTATAATATATTTATCTTAAATGCATTAATAGAGAAACAAATATCAAGGAAACGAGGTAAATTATATGCTGCCTTCATAGATTTTAGAAAAGCGTTTGATAATGTTAAGCGTCCTAAGTTATTTAACCGTATTGGAATGAAAGCCCAAGCTAAGTAAGATAATACAAAATCTCTATAACAATGTAACTGCCTGTGTATGAAACAATAACACATATTCAGACTTCTTCAAATGTCCCATAGGTACAAAACAAGGCTGCATAATGAGCCCTCTAAAATTTTCAATATATTAATGAATTAGCTACGAGTATTGAATGTTCAGATTGCAATGGGGTACAACTTATACCAGATCTTGTTCATATATGTTTACTTTTGTTTGCTTGCGACATTGTTTTGTTTTCTAATGTGTGCAGGGATCTGCAAAAACAGCTGATCATTATCGCTTCATTTTCGATATGGACTTAAGGTAAATATGGCTAAATCAAATATAATTGTATTCAGAAAGGGAGGTATTTTAAGTACAAATGGAAAATGGAATTGTAATGGTGAAGACTTACAAATATTTAGGAATATATTTCTCCCCTCAGTTATCATGGAAATATGCAAAAGAGCTTTGGAAGGTAAACAAACTTTGAATTGTGTACTCAATACGCTAAACATGAATACTTGTACAAAGAGTCAAATATTTGTCAAAATCTTTGATTGTAAAATATTTCCGATCCTAACGTATGGCTGTGAAATCTGGGGCTGTAAAAATGACGATGAACAAAAGAGAATTCAAATAAAATCTTGCAAGAGATATCTTAAACTAGGAATTAAAGCACCTTATTATGCTTTTCTTGGCGAATGTGCCCGTTTCCCGATATTTGTTAATAATATGATTAGAGTACAACTTGGTAACTAGAGTTAGGAAAATTTTGTTCTTAAATGGATTTATGTATGTTTGGACAAATCAGGAGGTACAAAACGTAAATTTATTCTTCAATGAATTCAGACAAATGATAAAAGATGTGTTTATATCAGATTGGTTAACATCGATAGATAAGATATCCAAACTTCAAAATTACAAAACTTTTAAACTCAGATTTGAAACCGAAGATTATATAAATTAACTTCAAATAAATAAATTTAGAAGTGCTTTGGCAAGTTTCCGTAGTGGGGTCCTCCAACTTGATATAGAAACTGGTAGGATGAATGGCGTAGAACTTATAAACAGAATATGCATATTATGTAGATCAGGAGAGATCGAAGATGAGTATCACCTTCTACTTTATTGTCACTTTCAACTATTAGAAAGCAATACATCAATGTTGCAATAAGGTTAAAACACCGCTTCATTGAACTGATGTCAAATAAAAATGAAGAATGTATTAGAAAAATTGCCATGAACATATACCATGCTATGAAATTTCGAGAATCAGTAATTACATAAACATCTTATATGTCTTGATGTACATGTATACGCATGTGCATTATGTTTGTTAATATTTATGTATTCTTTGTTGTTATAGGCGGATGGCCTTGATATAAACCGAAATAAAATAATGGAATGGAATTATTTCTATCATGCAATAATATAATGAAGGCGTTTTTCAACTAACGATTAAACACTTTATATATAACAACTAACAAAGTATCACAGTACAGTTACATTACAAATTTAAGTTATTTTTAAATAACATTTTAACAACTTATAACAACTTACAACGTATAACAGTACAATTATTTATACTAAAACTAAACAATTGTAAATCAACATTCATTCCGGATATGTACGTGTTTGATTAACCAATATAACTCCACCCTTACCACACAAATAAGTGACGGGCATTGTCAAGCGGGCTGTCCTTAAGTGCATTTTTAAAAGGCACTATGTAAATCTTAGCGATTTACGTCTTCAAACGAATCAGCCTATACTTTAACAAACGAAAAGGAAATGTTTTAGGACATATTCCGTTAGTGAGTCCGATTTTTCAATTCCATGTCTTCCTAGTATAAGCACTCAAACTTTGGATAAACGAAAGTATGGTGCATTTGAGAGATTCCCCTGGTATTCAACATCGACGTGTCCCTTTGTAATCCAGTACTTGATTGCCATAACTACTTCCTACCAAGAATGGAGCTTTATAGCCAGAGGAGAATGAAGGTTGTTTCAAGCCACGGAGTGTCATACTTCTCCAGATCGTAATGATAGACCCGTGTGGCACCCCTGTCATTAACCTTTATCATCGACTCCTTATCTACCTTTGAAATATCATCTATATTTCATCAAATCAGCATTTGAAAAAATGGGGACAATTAAGACAGATCCAAGCACAATTAGTTATTCTCAATTCTCTGATCTCGCTAAGACCTATCTTTTGTCATGCAATGGTTTGACGATCCGCAAGAAAGGTTTCTCTATTCATCTTTATTCGTCTATCAAGGCATCTAATAAGGGCCATCCTTCGATACCTGTCTAATACAAAGGACACTCATCCCCATACACCTTTCACAAACATGTATGGGCCTTCTTCTGGGGTCAAAGGCTTGTCAACAGCACAGTGCTCCACCCCTTCTCTTACCGTAGAATTACCCATCCTTATACGCGTTGGGTATTTGTTCATTTGACATTTGAGGCTCAAATAGTATACAAATATGGATTGAGAATACAGTCGATACTAATTCAACTGACCAGACAAAATCAATTGTGACCTCGGACGTCGTAAGCGGTAACAATTTGTTCATTATTTTCAAATAAACGACAGTTCCGAATGGTATTTTTTTTCTCTTATTGTTACAGAGCGATAAACAAATGACGTCACAACAAAAATAGCATGACGTCATCTTACAACAGTTTGACGTGATCTTGCATATTTTAGTTACTTAAGTAAAAATGGCTTTTTGTCGGACTCGGGGTGAAGTCAACATGCCGATTAAAATAAACCAATTCTTGTATATACCTATGAAATTTCTTTCCAGTTTTACTGAAAGCATGTTCTCAATCAACGTCCATCTGTTGTAATAAGACCGGGTGTAACGTAAAAACAGTGTACTAATGCTCCGTCTCTTTTATTTTCATTCAAATATTTTCTTTTCTGCCCAAGGAATGGTAGTTAGCAAACAATGAAGCCCGTGTTTTAGAAATAATTTCTACACCAGAATTGTATTTTGGGATGTTTTGTTCACTCATTTACGTTCCTTTGGCTTAATTCTGAACATATTTAATTCCACATTCTAGAAAGCTATAGAATCATCGCGTAAATTACTTACAATAAATGAGAAGTCGGAGAAACGCACCGGTTACCTGAAAATTGAATTAAGCAAGAACATTAGAATTACATATGAAATATACGATGAATATACAAACAACGATTACTCAATGATATCTGCGTGTACTTTATACACCTTAACTATCTGATCACTCCATGTTATTTATAAAGAGTACACGAGTTGATCGCTCCTTGTTATTTATAAAGAGAACACGAGTAGATCAATCCATGTTATTTATAAAGAGTACACGAGTAGATCACTCCATGTTATTTATAAAGAGTACACGAGTAGATCATTCCATGTTATTAATAAAGAGTACACGAGTAGATCAATCCATGTTATTTATAAAGAGTACACGAGTAGATCATTCCATGTTATTTATAAAGAGTACAGTAGTAGATCAATCCATGTTATTTATAAAGAGAACACGAGTAGATCACTCCTTGTTATTTATAAAGAGTACACGAGCAGATCAATCCATGTTATTTATAAAGAGAACACGAGTAGATCACTCCATGTTATTTATAAAGAGTACACGAGTAGATCAATCCATGTTATTTATAAAGAGTACAGTAGTAGATCAATCCATGTTATTTATAAAGAGTACAGTAGTAGATCACTCCTTGTTATTTATAAAGAGTACAGTAGTAGATCAATCCATGTTATTTATAAAGAGTACACGAGTAGATCACTCCATGTTATTTATAAAGAGTACAGTAGTAGATCAATCCATGTTATTTATAAAGAGTACAGTAGTAGATCAATCCATGTTATTTATAAAGAGTACAGTAGTAGATCAATCCATGTTATTTATAAAGAGTACACGAGTAGATCAATCCATGTTATTTATAAAGAGTACACGAGTAGATCGCTCCATGTTATTTATAAAGAGATCACGAGTAGATCAATCCATGTTATTTATAAAGAGTACACGAGTAGATCAATCCATGTTATTTATAAAGAGTACAGTAGTAGATCAATCCATGTTATTTGTAAAGAGAACACGAGTTGATCCCTCCATATTGTTCATAAAGAGTACACGAGTAGATCATTCCATGTTATTCATAAAGAGTACACGAATAGATCAATCCATGTTATTTATAACGAGAACACGAGTAGATCATTCCATGTTATTTATAAAGAGTACACGAGTAGATCACTCCATGTTATTTATAAAGAGTACAGTAGTAGATCAATCCATGTTATTTGTAAAAAGAACACGAGTTGATCCCTCCATATTGTTCATTCCATGTTATTTATAAAGAGTACACGAGTAGATCAATCCATGTTATTTATAAAGAGAACACGAGTAGATCATTCCATGTTATTTATAAAGAGTACACGAGTAGATCAATCCATGTTATTTATAAAGAGTACACGAGTAGATCAATCCATGTTATTTATAAAGAGTACACGAGTAGATCACTCCATGTTATTTATAAAGAGAACACGAGTAGATCATTCCATGTTATTTATAAAGAGTACACGAGTAGATCAATCCATGTTATTTATAAAGAGTACAGTAGTAGATCAATCCATGTTATTTGTAAAAAGAACACGAGTTGATCCCTCCATATTGTTCATTCCATGTTATTTATAAAGAGTACACGAGTAGATCAATCCATGTTATTTATAAAGAGTACACGAGTAGATCACTCCATGTTATTTATAAAGAGAACACGAGTAGATCACTCCATGTTATTTATAATTAAAATACAGTAGTGACGTCATTGTATTGTTTCAATCATACATTATCCTACAAGAATCTACTGCTTCTATGTGGACAATTGAGCAATAATAATTTTGAGATGGTCCCCGGAAGGGAACTGGTTTCATTATTTGATAACACAACATCATCCTCTGAAGAAATGTCTTCGAAGTGTGGATACTCGGCCATGTCTTCCCACTCAACAACAAAATTGCCATACATAATGTCTAAGTTGAATTAAGACCACCTTCCTTTTATACCAAATCCCAAGCTGATTGCGGTTTCAAACGTCTTGCACGTGAATTAAGCTGGTAACGTTGCACGTGCATTAAGAATGTACTAGCTAGATGGTTACATTGCACGTGCATTAAGAATGTACTGGCGAAATGGTAACGTTGCACGTGCATTAAGAATGTACCGGCAAGATGGTTACGTTGCACGTGCATTAAGAATGACCGGTGAACCAGTTGGGACCATCTCAAATTTTGTTAAAGGATTTTGTTTTATTGAAAAACGTTTTTTGTGTTTTTTATGCAATGAAATACGAATGTTATTATCATAAACCAAAGCAGTTCATACAAAAAACACTTTAAACTAGGCTGTATTTTAAGTCAGATAACATACTCGTAACCGTACATTCGTGAAAACAATGTCCTCGCCGCTTCGCGGCTCGTACATTCTTTTTCACGAATGTACGGTTACTTGTATGTTATCCTTAACAGAGTACACGAGTAGATCAATCCATGTTATTTATAAAGAGTACACGAGTAGATCACTCCATGTTATTTATAAAGAGTACACGAGTAGATCAATCCATGTTATTTATAAAGAGTACACGAGTAGATCACTCCATGTTATTTATAAAGAGTACACGAGTAGATCATTCCATGTTATTTATAAAGAGTACAGTAGTAGATCAATCCATGTTATTTATAAAGAGTACACGAGTTGATCCCTCCATATTGTTGATAAAGAGTACACGAGTAGATCATTCCATGTTATTTATAAAGAGTACACGAGTTGATCGCTCCATGTTATTTATAAAGAGTACACGAGTAGATCACTCCGTGTTATTTATAAAGAGTACACGAGTAGATCACTCCATGTTATTTATAAAGAGTACACGAGTAGATCATTCCATGTTATTTATAAAGAGTACAGTAGTAGATCAATCCATGTTATTTATAAAGAGTACACGAGTTGATCCCTCCATATTGTTGATAAAGAGTACACGAGTAGATCATTTCATGTTATTTATAAAGAGTACACGAGTTGATCGCTCCATGTTATTTATAAAGAGTACACGAGTAGATCACTCCGTGTTATTTATAAAGGGTACACAAATTTCATGATGACATTTACTTCATGATAGCATGAACGTTAACAGATATCACTGTCAGTTAATGCCGTGTAACAAATGTTTGAATTTGTTACTGCTAATGTGTTGAAAGAAATTAACACTTGGTTCAAAACAGAGAAAATTTAAAGAAGGCTTTTGATTTTATAAAAAGATAGTTTTAACCTTAGAAAACAAACTTGACTCCTTCAAATATCATTCACAGGTTCCACATATATATATTTTGACATGAAAGAACCATGTTTAGTCAAATGCATGTTTATACTCTTTGAAAATATTCATGTCAAGCGTGAGGATTAACACTTAATTCAGAATAATTATTATTCCCGAATTTACATTTCATTCAAAATAAATATATTTCAAGTTTAAGGATAAAGAGAAGTGTAACGGGTGGAAGCTTCATACCGACTTTTTAATGCGATAATGAAGAATAATTGTAACATGACTTCGCTGTATCCTCTATTCTGATTGGTCGATTCGAAAAAAATTACCCTATGTTGAATGACAATGAATACCCGCAAATTAGCAAAGGCGAATCACCGCGAATTGATACAACATGTTCACTAGTGCCGGCCCGACTCAAGTTTTAATTTTCTAGTTTCTTAGAAAATTCGTGCCGTACTTTGATTTGACAGATGTCTTTGTCCATTTTTAGATTGTGTCTACCGGTAGTTATTACAAATACACTTTAATATGATTTATTTTTTAAGAACGAACATATTTTCCACTGGTTTACTTAGTCCAAGTTTGCCGCAAAGTTTCATGCGGCCGCCTTCTTTTGAATGCCGTTCCCATAGTATGACGTCACAAAGGCCAACCGTTTTGACGTCACAGTGTTGGCTCCCCTGTCACAATGGTTGTGGGCTAGTTTAAGACTTTTGAACTCGGGGTTTACGATATTTTTCTACGAGCTTTATAATTGTTTATTTCGGTCTTAAATTAAACAAGTAGGTTGTAATGTCGCGCTGTTTACGAATGTCACTAATTGCTATTACGATGTTTGTAATGTAAATTATGCCGGGAATTCACATTAGCTAGACCTTATCACACCTCTTACCGAAATAGAAGAGTCACAAAGTCCTTTGCACACAGAAATAAGTACACAAAAACAGAGATCGTTCTTAAACTTCTATTAACTAACGGTCATGTTCTAATATCGATCTTCTAAATGAGGCGTTTTAGAAAGAAGGAAACTGTCCCTACTTCCATCATTTCGAACTTCTAACTAATCACGACATATATGTTACCACAGTTCATCCGTCGTTCTAGAGTTGACCTTTAGGCACCTAAAGATACATTACAGTTTAAAAGATATTGTTCATAAAAAAGACAATACATACGAAAGGCAGCAGCAACCCCATTGCTATTCCCGAAACATCGTTTGTACCCAATTGGCCGTGGACTTGAACTGCTTGCCGATAAGGAACGCGAAGTCGGAGGAGAAGAAAGGATTAGCTAAAACGTTAATCAGTCGCTGATAATCCTCCGCTAATCTCATTACTAATCGATGCATTGGTTTGAACCGGTTACAAAGCAGACTATAATGCATTCGTTTATATTCGAAATACAAATTGTTTTGAAGCAGTCGCGTGTGTCGAAAGTACAATTGTAACTGGCATAATTATGTGTTTATGGCCTCTGACATTGTTGAAAATGTATTCATGAAGTGACGGATGAAACGGATAATAGAGTTATAAACAGCAATTTAGCAACCTTATATTACTGTAGCAATTCCATGATTAATCTTTCATTATTCGTGATATATACCAGCATCGCTCATGAAGTACTATACATTAGAGGTTGTGTTGCTTTCTTCCCTTGCTTCTTCACGAGCTTGTTACCCATTCACACAGCTTATTCATAATTACTTATTTAGGTAAAACCACGGGTTGACATGTGTTATTGCGATCAAGGGAAAACGTTTTTATCTAGAGAACCATACTGTTTTTTCTTTGGCGCCCTCTTTCCTTTAGATCTGAGTGAGAGATGTGTATTTTGTTTTTTGAATTCTTCTCATAAGCAATTTAATGTATATGTGTTAACAAGACGCATCACTCCTTTTCAACTGTATATTCAACATAACAAGTAAAGGACCACAAAAAAAATCAAATTTGAAGGATCAAAGACCGGGGTGGTCTAATGACTACTTGAAAGTTTCGGTTATCCTTAAGTCCGTCAGGAATTCACCATTGAATCGTTACTAAAGGGATAAATATGTAAAGTTTAAACATAAGAAAACCCAAAGTTATCGCCGGAAAATTAAGATAAATGACTTGGCCCCACAAAACCGTGGGTTCTTTTTATTCAAACCAAACTAACGGTTGCCACGGCATGATCTCTCTATACTGTCACACAGTTGAGGTTTAGTCTGTGTATAATCAGAACTAGAAAATTACTTAACGTCCCTTCCCCAAACTTAAGCTATCCACTTACTCCTGTTTCGAACCTCATGCCAACATATTCAAACTGCAAAAAGGGGATGGAATAGGATACTTAAAATGAAAAGAAATCGTAATTGTGTTGAATAGATGACGTGGGATATACATTGAGATGGCCTTTATGATAAATTATATATATGTATACGAGTATTCGTCCTTGTGTTAGCAACATATCGTGAAAAGGATATGCTCTGACGACGAGTTTTAACATTCACCCTCTGCAAATATTTACGTATATATTCTGTGTAAAATTATAAGTCGTTTATAGAGTTGCAAAAAGAGTCATATCATTTCATCTTTGGATAAGCTAACACACATTGATAATGAATTTTTCGGAATTTCACATCAAGTGTTTTGATGTAGCAGCAGCAGTAGTAATAGTAGTAGTAGTAGTAGTTGTTGTAGTTGTAGCAGTAGTAGTAGTTGTAGTAGTAGTAGCCACAGCAGCAAGAGTAGCAGTACTAGTGGTAGCAGTGCCAGTAGTAGTATTAGTAGTGGTAGTAGAAGTAACAGTAGCAGTAAAAGTAGTTGTAGCTTTTAAAGGTATGAAAGGTGTTTCAGAAAATTAGGTTGTTGATGTTTGTTGTATTTCCTAGGACTTAAATATGAGGCCAGCAGTTGTTATACTTATGGCCGATGCTATTGTTCGTATCAAGCAGGTTAATCTCGCTTCATTCACTAATCCTCTGTGCGTAGTACAAGTAGGTGCACTCGTCTTTTTTTATTATACAAATGGTGTTAATAACGTAACAATAGTTGACGTCCAGTGGGTTTCCCTTCCCATTATTTACATACTTTGAATTAATCAGGTTTTATAATGGAGCTGCCGTTAAGCCTCAAATATCTTAATAATGTGTAATGGTATGTTACCATCATAGACCGGTGTTATCGCGAACACTGAAACTCTTTACCCGCGACATTAACGAATTTATTTATTATGTCAACTTAATTGTTGCGTGTTTGTGATCCTTACAGATGCATCTTAGGAATATATACAGCCATATGTTTGTGTGAGACTGTGCAACATTATCGATAGGATTGCATAGGACCGCTGTTCTACATTGTATAGGCAAATGGTACATATGTAAAAAATTCCGAAATAAATACTTAGATCCTGAAGATAGATGGGTCTCAATAAAATTTCAGTTTTAAAAAGTTTAATTACTTAATACATAAAACGCAAACATCATGGAACTATACGCATTGTCCTATGTTATAAACTCCCATTAAGAACTGTTTACGTTTAATGTATAAGCTGGCGTCCAAAGTAATCGATATCAAAGTTGAGTGTCTCTTTAAACTGTTTAATAACAATGACCCACTTAACTCATCATGTTTTGCGTGACTATGGCAACTTTACTTACATATTTACAATGTTTGAAAATTATTTTGGTATATGTCAGATGAAAATCATTTTTTAAAAATGGGGAGATTCCGGATCTAACATAAGTTTATATCATTGTTAATAAGGAGTGAAAAATAACTTAAGTAGTGTTACATAACATAAAGTTTAAATAAATACATTTATAATATACACTAGGCTAATAACGTACACAATAACGTATCTCACGATACCGAACCGCACCGGGTTAATCTAGCATGTACGTTATATAAAAATATGTACGTCAATACGTGAATGGTTGCAGGACAGCTGTAGAGAATCATCGTTGTTTTTATTGCTAAAGTATGTGAATAAGTCCAATATATATTCTCTAGCAAGCGCTGGCCAGTTTGAGCTCGTTACGATGTTTACTAGTATGATGATGGTGAAGTTCCTGTTTTACTGAGAATTTAAATTAGCAAGTAACAATTCAACATTTATTTAGCCAGTACCTTCACATCTTAAGTTTGGTTCAGTTTTATAAACTGATATTACAGTTACTTTCATCCCTATTAAACTTTGCTATTTTGCTGAAAAACACGAAAACTCAATGTGCATATGAAAATATGCGTTTTCTATTTCCGAACCATTCAAAGCAAAGTGTTTGACTAAGGGGCATTCCCGATGTATTCCAACCTTCGACCAGGAAAGTTTTCAAAGAGAGGGGTGGTGCTAATATGAATGTAAGTGGATAAAAGTGAGATGAAGTTAGAGATACTATCCAACTGGTAGATCATTAAACAGTGAATGATCTAGGATCTCAATTCATTGTAAACAGAGCTGTCATTCAACTGCACGTTAAAGTAGTCAGGGTGCCAGGTTTTTGCTGAAATTCCTCTCTGGTGTTTTTATATTACAAATCGAGCAGTTTTTCTCACATCTGTATTTCATAAAGTGACACAGAGAATGTTTTATGATATCTATATGGTTTTTTGAAAGAGCAAAATCACAATGTATACTGACATGAGATTAAATCGCTTACATCTTAATCTCTGAAATGCCAAAACGATTATATTTCTTGTTTTCAATGATAATCGGAAAGTGGCCAAACAAATGTTGAAAAGTGGAAATTCTGCATTCTGTTCACATGTTTATAAGTAAAATGACCTCCTAAACCTTGCCTACCTATGTTTGTCTTTGTGTCTGCTGTAAGTAATTAGCCACATTTTCGTTTAATTCTTTGACTCGCGCCATTGTCTGGTTTTTAGATCACTTTTAGATTTCATAGTTACTTAAAGCTCTTTATTGTCACTATGTTCGACAGATAAGCGTTAAGAAGCTGATATCAGATACCAAAACTATTGTGTATCAATGCGCAGTTAGTCGAAATAGATGTAGCTAATTTCGGTGATTTTCACAATATAGAAGATAAAACTACATCTTTAATGTTGCATGCGTGTGTGCATTTGGATCGTTTGTTTACAATGTTCTTTACATTTATATTCATGTGGCCTTCAAAGGGGCAGTAACACGTTTCTTTAGATGAGTCAAACGATCTCACGAAGATGAAACCAACTCTAAGACAATGCTTTATAATCGAAAGAAGTTTTTAACGAACGTATCAAGATCCGCCAAATGATTGAAAGGTGTTCACAAACAAATACACCAGCCAGTTTTCTTTGCTTGATACTTGATTACTTTCTATAGGCGGATGATCGGCTTTAGTAATTAGATATTTTGAGCCTCCGAAGATGACATATTTGGCATAAAATAATATTTATTCGAAGAAATAAATCTTTCACAAAAACGTGCATCTCATGATCAGTGAAGTGCATCAATTACACCTTTTACAGTGATAAGACAAACCTTTTTATGGTCATTCCAGCCGGTATAACATTATCAGATGAACTATTTCAAATCAAAGGTTGTAAAATATGTTTATTGATCCAACACATTCATGATGATTATATCATTAATATCCTAAGATATGTAATGATTGCAATGCAAAAAATTCAACTGTAATGTGACATAGGCAACAATATGTAAGCGATTGGTCCCGAAAATATCTTAGGACTTCCTAGTATATCCAGTCTTCACATTTCAATCATATATTCATAAATTCAATTGTGTTGTGTGTCAGCAACATGTAATATTAAACCAGATCCTAATATAGTGCTTTTTAGTAATTCTCTAATTTATACGATAATACAAATATTGAGTAAATCAGACTGAACAACCTTACGTCGCCTGGCATTGAGATCCACCTTTTCTATAAGTGGGATAGAATTACAGACTTTTCTGTATCGTCTTGTTGTCGCAATATCATCGATTTTATTGATGCATTGAAATACAGATTTAAGCATTTCAGCATTCAAAAAAGGAAGCTAACAACTACATGTAACATCGGGATTTAAACATTTACATGTATGATTAAATAACAATTCATTTCTAAAGTATATACTTCCACAGACAGTAAGTAAGTAAGTGCCATTCCAGAAAAAACACATTGTCATATTGACATTAACATGTACATTACGAATTTATATTATGGCAATTGCAGTTGACCATCCATGTTTGTAGATTTTCATCTCATCGCTTTCGTAACTTTTAAATCCACATCGACAACAAATGTTAAAGTCAAGTCTTTAAAAATGGAAATGAAATCTAAGGCATTCGTCAATAAGTGGATTTATTTAATGGTCAAACTTAATGAGCATTCCAAACATTGATTTGATTAAAAGATTAACAGATTTACCTTGAGGCTCCGGCGGAGATGAGAAACAACAGAACACAGATGGTCGCATCTAAAATCTCTAACATAAATAACATTCATCACCGGTAAACACGAACGTATTATTGAAGAAAGCATAATTCATAGCTTACATATCATAGCTGTTAACACATCCTGTACATACATTTGTATATCTTATATCTATCAATCTTAAACATATATTTTTCATAATGACCGAATCTAATCCGAGATGCCAACTTCTATACCATATGTATGAATAATATTTAAAAAAACACGTATTGATATTAATTGAAGATAACATAGCTCACATACTAGTGCAAGACTGGGTAACAAGCAGATAACATCTTATGGCATCAAAGGGTATCCATATAGGGGTGTCGTCTTCATACAATAACGAAGAGAACGGCAAATTTTACACTTATTTTGATTAACATGCAAACGTCAGTACTCTTTTGGGCACCATATGTGCAATTTATTTTCACTATTAGAGATAGACGGTTTTTCCTTGAATATTCAAGATTGTATATGCAAGTTATGTCATGAAGTAACAAAACTCTGCTTTAACAGAACTAACAAACGTTTATACTGCAGTGCTGGGTCTTATAAATGATTTTGATATATAGTTTAAATGAAGATTATTATGTATGTAGAGTTATATGAAATTATGATCTACGTAAATGTAGTCCTTGGCATCACAGGTTCAATATCACAGAGATCAGTTCACCTCCCCATCAGGCGGTGGTAAGGACTTTCTCTGTAAAAATAATGAATCATTGACTTTTAAAATACAAATAGCTAACAAGTGAAAAGCGAATAAAAAAATCGGATCGGACTGATACATATGAGCCTTCAGACTGGACAGAAATAATATTTTTGAAGTAATAATGATGGTGATGAATATGGTGATGATATTGTTCGTGGTGATGGCAGCGATGTTGATGATGATTATCATTATTACTAGTATTTGATGATGATGTGGTGACAGTCGTGGTGTAGACAAAGATGATGATGATGATGATGATGATGCTGGTGGTGAAGACAACGAAAAGGAGTAAAAGGAAGAAAACAGGGAAGATGATGATCATTAATGGTGATGGCAATAATGATGATAGTGATCTCTATTAGTACTACTATAATACTTACTCGCAACTACCGGGTACCCAGCTTGATTCAAATTCCCTTGGAGATCGCGAAGCGTACTGGTCGGATTTGTTTTCCGCCATGCGAGAAAAACTTTGTATGCCTTTTCGGCGTTTGTCCGTGGTCGGGAAGAATCAATTAAAGTTATCTCCCCCTTAGGTAAAGAGAAGGACTCAGCAAGGTGGCGCCACTCTCGACAAAGTTTGTCATCTCTGATTGCGATGTTGAATGCCTTGATGAGTTTTGATCCTGTAGAGGAGATTCAAATATACCGTCATTCAAGGTTTACATTTTGGTAGTATTTCATAAAATTTAACATACAGCTTTACAAGCGTTGACTTTCATGTTATTCCGTATCTCTAAAATCCCGATGTTTCACTCACAGGCGCCAGACTCTGAATTTACAATATCATGTAAGTATTTGTACACGTAGCTATATAACATTAACAAGGTCTGACAGAGTCATGTCTGCAATAGGACCGGAAATGCGAACTGGGATCTGTCAACGAAGTAACCGAGCTCGGTAACCGAGCCAGGAAACCATTATCGGTCCTATTGGAGACACGACTCTGTCACTAATGTCAGACCTTGTTTATGTTATATAGCTACGTGTACATATACTTACATACAATTTAAATTAAGAGTCTGACGCCTGTGGTTTCACTACACTATTGCTATGTATATAATTATAATTACTGTGACCGTGGAGTTGACACGTCTAGAACTTCACTGTTAGTGTTAATCATTACGCCAAAATGCAATTTGAGGTTAAGAATGATTGATAAAATAAATATATGACAATAACTCATGTTTGAGAAATGTTTAAGTATTCGATTATCGATGGAATAATCTACTCATGCAAAGGGAAAAAACGCAATCGTATCATAGATAGGTATCAGAGAGGAGACACACAGTCTTTGTCAACGAGTAGCCAATGGTTCTCTTGAAACTAATGAGTTCTAAACGTTTTGGATAAAGGCCACCTTCACGGGAGTCAGCAAGTGATGACATATGTCCGAGAAGCTCTTGGTTCAACCACCTCCCCACGTCGTCCCGCCCACACGCTTCCACAGCTGTCTTCAGTGTCCGGAACTAGAGTCATATTGATATACAGCTTTATGATGACATGCAGTTAAGCAGAAATCAGTGAAGTGTTATTATTCAGTTCAGCGTACGTGTATTCAATAAATTCTAATTAATGCCTTTGTTTTTATACTATTTAGAATTGTAACTTGAATTTAAAATTTTATACCACTCATTTTGATACGTGTTCGCAAGTTTAAAATCAAGATTTATCTTGTTCCCGAGTATTAAACCAAACTTTGTAAACAGTTCTTTACTCACTTACTCTTACTCATGAAGAATCTGCGAATGTCGCGAATTAAAACGAACAAGTTATTAGCCATTTGTAACGAACTACATCGATCGTTACTATTCGCACATAAAACGTAAAATAGTATATTACAATTATTCTTGGAATTCCGTTGTGTATTTGTGACTGTGTCTTATTTATTTCTAATAATCAGTACATATTACGTAGGGTATCAGGAGGAAAAGCAACGATTTGCCAAAAAGTTTCGTACAAGTGTATTCGCTGTTCCCTCAAATAATATTTTAGTCAAAAAAACATTTAAAATTGATTGTGTGTTACCAATACCTTATCCTTGGTCATTTGTGATTGTTTGAACCACACTGACAGGAAGTGCAGACACAAATCCGAGTCAGAGAGCTGCGCGCCTGTTCTCATTTTGGTGATCTGCGCAGTTGCAAACCCCAACATTAATGCCAGAAGAATCCAGTCGCTCTCCATCATAGCAGAGACTTGTTTCAGCATCCGGTCTGTTACGACCTCTGGAACAACAATAACGGACAATCAATGAACATATATACTGTTCAAGCAAGCAATATACGCCGATTCTTTAAGCATACTGCCCGTGGGATATGAACTCGGTTCAGATATATATAAGATTGTTTTTCAAATTATTCTCAAACTCGAAAGACTCTTCTGTAAAACAAGCCCATACAAATGACGTTATTAAAGTAACCAAAAATAATCATATGATCAATGGGAACCACGTTATTGGATCACGTGGTTGAAAGGTGGTATTTCACGTACGCTTAACCCTAATATTTTACTGAAAATATGTTAACTTGTAGTTTCGTACTTTCCGAGTCCCCTTCCCATCGGTGAACTAGAAATGAACATATGAAAAGAAGTCATTTAATCAAAAAATCACAAAAATATTATTGTATTCTTGTTATTGATTTATCTAGTCTATATCAAGCATTGTCATAATCCTACTGACAATCAATCTCACCTGTCGGTGATTCTCCAGTGATCCCCTTGTCCTGTAAAAATCAATGAACGCTAATAACTACTCTGCCTATTATGAATCCCTCTAAAAGTATAACCCCCCCCCCCCCCCCCCCCCCCCTCGCAAGATAAGAGCTCGCACTAGACTCTGACTAGGCTGGCTGATTCACATATTGCTTCGTAACATCAAATTCGAGATTTTAGTGCAGCGCAGGTAGGAGAAATGATAAGAATCCTGAATAAGACGGTCATTGGGGATGACGCAAGTTGTTACATGTTGTTACATAAACGTTGACGATTACCGTATGATAATATAAGTCACATTTTCATTTTAGCTGATTTTGAATTAAATTTATATGATATTATTTATAACTGAAGGTTAGATCACTACAGGGGCGAATGTCAATGTTGTGAGAAATAGATTTTAAGATTGTCATTTATAGCCTTTGCCTTGAATTTTCATACACCAATTTCAATCGCATTTTCAACTTTTTAAAATGATCAACATCAAAATGACGCAGTCGGTGATCAAACGGCATCACCAATGATCAAGTGATTCAAAGATCTCTTAAGAATTTACGCTCACTCTTTTTGAGGATTTTCGAAAATGAAATGTAAAGTATTGCAAATAAGTAAGTACCATTTTGTATCTAGTCAGTGTATTTCAGGTTGTTTTCTAAAATATACTCACCAAAGTAATCTCGGAAAGTTTGAGACAGAAAGAAATGGGAAGGCTGAAAAATATAAACATTTTGAGTTATTCACTTGTAGTAAAGCAGTCTGAGACCTTGAACAGAAAGCTTGAAATGTTAATGTTGTGTACCTTCCTTAGGTTGATGAATGTCAATCAGAATTAGGAAGCTAAAAAACAGCTAAAAAAAGAAACTTTGATTTATCCATGTATGAAAACAATATGACAAGCACCACAATTTAAGGAGGTTATATGTAATAAATGCGTCGGGAGCATTTGAAACAAATAGATTTAAATGCTATTTTGATGTAACGAACCGGAAATCCCCTCAATTATTCACATATACTTGAATATCTATTTGAGAATTAGTTAAAAAGATCCCATTGAAAGCATATGATAATAACATACTTAGCGGGACCAGGGTAGGCTACGAAAACCACGACATCCTGGTCGACGAACACCTGGGAGGGACCTCTCCACCACTGTCTGTCGTGTGTGCTGCACAACAGCGTCCAGTCAGGGTTCGAGTCTGAAAATGTCAAGTAGATGCGTTGATTAAAAAAACGTTTTCTTATCATTTTCCTAAGCAAAAATAATCTGCGTTTTGTTTATTTTCAATTCATATGTAATAAACCTTTTCAAATTCGAAATAACAAAACGCACTTAGTCTTCTTCGGAATATCCGACACACGGAAATTTTCAATCTCTTGAAAAGATAGAAGACATCCTGAAGCAGAGAGGAATGTCCATGAAAGGTAAAACAAGATGCCCTTTCCCCCTTCCAACCCCAAACCATGCATAGGCTGACCTACATATGACAATCACAAAAGGTCATCACGTGACACTTGCAGCTATGATGGTTTTGTTAGTGATAGACCTTTATCGATTTCGTTAAACATAGGTGAGATGAGTTGGTGTTTAACCGCGCTTTCGAGATTATTTCACTTATATCGCGGCTGCTGGTATCATTGCAGGGGGAAAGCCCGCAACACAATTGTGTCTATGCATTACGGTGAAACCTGCGAGCATAGGCTGGAACTAGCGAACCATGGGTGGTATGGTGAATATAAACATAAGATCAAGGGTTAGACTCCGTTGAAATAAAGAATATATATTGTGTCTCTTAAGTTAATTTCAGAACTCCGGAAATAACTACTGTAATACAAAATTAAACTTTATCTTACACTGCAATTTTTGTACTGCAGAACTAAAGACATACGTTTTACCAAAATGAATGTTCTTGAGGGAATTACAATCAATCGTCATCATAGCATAATAAAAAGAAGAAACTATTTTCAATTAACCTTGTTTGTCGCTTGTCTCAGTCAAAGGGAGTTGAATATTCATTGGGCTCAAGATATTCCCGCCGGGCGTGATCTGAACAATTGGGACTGGTTGCCATGGAATCAGCTGTCAACAGAATAGGAGATTTTCAAATTTCTTATATATCTTGAATTTGTATCACTTTGATTAACGTATTAACCTTCAAGAATAAAGTCTATTTCAACTAAAATGGAACAGAATGACGTATTCGACTGGGTGATACTTTTAACGCTAAATTGATTTGATTACACACAAAAAAATTGTTATCATTTGGTAATGTAATCATATGATATGGTTACTTGTGCTGTTTATAATTGTAGGAGATATAAATTTGCTGTTAGAAAATTACTACCTTTACGGTAACAGCGAACGTAGATTTCACCGCATCTCGACTGAAGCAAAACCTAGCTTTTGGTTCGAACGGAAGTGAAAAGTCTCCGCCAGATGACGTAACCGTGTGCGCATGCGTCTTCGGCTCTGCCACACAGGCGACGTACTCTGGCACCTGACACTGGCATTCCACGATGGCGTTTGTTTCGTTGGTTGATTCCTTAAAAAAGGCATTATAAATAATAAAACTATAAGGATGGATTTACATATAAGTGACAATCACCGAGTTTGACATTTTCGATGTTTTTTTTATGTCATACGAAAAATCTAGAACTGTTCCTTTTGATTTTTTTCCCAAACTTTGATGATATTTTATTAACAGTGAAACACTAATGATAGTGGGTATGGTGAAATTCAATCGGTTACAAGCCAGTAATATTGTTTCGTCGCTTATCCATCACACCATCAACCTTCATATCGTAACACTGTAAATATTTGGTTCAAACGAAGTTCCTTTTTAACAAGTTAATCAGGACTTTCTCTTAATGGCAATATATAAGAAAAAGTTCGATGGCTTAACCATGGCCCGTCTGCATTTCATTTCGTTTCATTGAAAATTTTAACTAACGAGATAAAAAAAATCCTCCGGCTTTGTGTTTGTAGTAGAACTAAGATGTTGGATTAAATTTTCCTTCATTAAAGGTTTTTTTCAAAATGAATGCGTTTACAATGCTGGTTATTATAAATGTTACGTCTTGTACATACCTCAAGTTCCACATGGATATTGCACTCTTTGATGTATTTCCACTTCTTTGTTTTAGATTTTCGTAGAGCTAATACGATATTTTCGTAAGGGTGTGGGTGCCTCTCCAATGCAACTCGAAGACTGACTTCATTGATCTGAATGAAAAGTGAAAGTTCTAAACATGAGTAAGTCTTAGGCATAGGGGTTAGCGATACGATGTCAAAGTCAAAGCATTATCCAGCGTACAATGAATGCAAACAAAGAAAAGCTTTACCGAATCTGGACCTAGATCTTCGGCTTACGACTGAGAGTGAAATTGTTCTCTTTAACGTGCATTGCAGATTTCGAATATGTAAGATTTATGGCTATATTCGTATGCGCCGTTACTATAGTACTAGAACTGGATGGAGTATTAAACTCTTTCAGTTAATTGTGTTTTACACCTCTTTCAAAATTGACGTACCTTATCTCTGAGTGTTGATTCCACTTTATAAACCCGACTGTACAGACTGCGCATGCCTCGAGTCAGCACATACTTCTCATCAGCTGTGACGTCACGAATATCAACTTTCTCCTCGGTCGTTTGCTCCCCATTTGATTTCACACAGGCTATACTGGATCTGTCATCGATACTTAATCTAGTAGAAACAGAAATCATGAATTAAAACTTTTTATAAGAGTGAACTTTGTAAATAACAAAATTAGATTATATATAAGTATCATTATCGGCGTCAAAAAATGTTACCAATCTTCCTGTAACAATTAGCCTACAGAAATATAAACAATAAAAGAGAAGGTAAGTCGCCTTTAACTTAACATTTAACTTAACTCGAGTATGTTACCTACTTCAAAGAACTACGTAATATATGTTACAAATAAAAACAGATCTTAATTCAGTCAGGTTTAACGTAAATGCTGGTATTATATCAAACGATCATTCCGGGCAACCAATCTACGTTTTTTAATTTAGTTCCCGAGGTAAAGTAGTACTTTTTTGGCATTCCTCTATCAAATTCAAATAAAAACGCCCTTTTTCTTTAAATCTAACAGTTTGTTTGCGTTCACTAAGGTAGCTTATTATCCATATGTGTTGAGATAAGTCATGACATAAACTCCGATATGTTGCACATGTTTAATAAACCCTAGCGGCAATTTGATTGGTCGAGATCGATGACCACATGATATCGGAATATGGGACTACTTTTTTCATTCATAACTTTTTACTATGTACAAACTTTATACTATAGGCGCGTTCACACGGTGCAATTTGTGGCATACAACTTGTGGCTTGCAACAAATTTCAACATGTGAACCCCAAAGTCTGTCCAATGTTTGTTGCATACAACATGTGGGAAGCGAGTTGCAAGGAATAGGACTTGCTCTATTTCCAAACAACAAGTTGCATGAACGTAGTCAATCAGAACGCGTACGCGTATCACGTGACGTTTTCATCTCATCTGACGCTTCTTTGACAACAATATGGCGACGCCGGCAAGATCTCAAACGGAACAATCTATTGGGTATTATCATTCCCACGACTGCTTATGGAATGTTGGCAGCCCTTTCTATTCAAGGAGGGATCATCGGCAGGCTGCCTATACTTCGGGGGACAGCATGACAGGGGGACAGCATGACAGGTGATTGTTGACGATTGTTCACTGTAGGCCTATGCTAGCGTTTTATGTACAGTAGGGATGCTTTTGTATCTGATTATATCAACGTGTGAAAGCGCCTTATGACTTGCGTTAATCTCGTGTCCTCCGAAACTTTGATCGTTTCTAATAAATCATTCCGGATTGTCGGATGCCCAACACAGAAATATTGGTTCGCTTCTGTCGGCCCAAACTCCAGCAAATAGGCAGTTGTCATTCCCGAATTCTCGCGACGTTGACGCGTTACCAGTCAATTTTGATCAAAACATTCTCCCGTCGAAACAAAATTCACAATTCTTTTCAGTCCAGAACAATATCAAAGCAATTCCCTCTGAAATTATCTGTACAATCTTTGCTGGGCCAATATACGGAGGTGTTTCCAACATTAGCATTGGAAATGCAACGGGTGCGACTGCCAGTGCCGTTCAATCTGCTGATCACCCGAGTGCGAGTGAACCCAACCCGAAGCGTCGACGAATCTGTCCTGTTGTCTTTTCAGATTCTTCGGATGACGATTAAATACCACATGCCGATCAAGTGCTTGACATTCGTTTGACCTAAAGTTGTTGTTCAGTCGTTAATCTTGTCACCGTTCTCTTTGACGCTTCTTGTTGTTAGTGTCAGAGTTTCCGACAGTGTGTTCCTTTCGAATGCATTAACAGTTACTGTACGTGATCGAAGTGATTCTCTCAAATGTGAGGTAATTTTTAAGATTTTTTAATGTTACTGGTTTTATATTTTTTCTAAAAATCAATTTGAAAGTTAAAATGATAAATGAAATGAAAACTATGTGATGTTTTCGAGAAAGAGTAATGTTATGACGATTTCAAATTGGCGCTAGATTTAGTCTTACCACAACTGAGTCAGTGCACAGCGACCTTGACCTTGTCGTCACTGTATTCATACGCCTACTGCTATATTTAGATCGCGGCTGAATATGAATATCTTGATCATTTTGGAATTAATTTTCTCAGAGAAGATGGATAATAAAGAAATTAACACACTCGCGTTGATGTCCTATTGTATTTACAACACTCGTGCCTGAAAAATGATATTTCCCTCGCTCTCGCTCTCGCTCGGAAAAAATATCATTTTTCAGTCACTCGTGTTGTAAATACGATACGACATCCACGCTCGGGTATTAATCTCTATTTACGTTATATGAGCAGTCTAAAAAAATTGGAATAAAACTGAAAGCAGAGTGATCCTTAGATATTGGCTATGTTGTACATACGTCAGTCCTTCCGTCATCGGGTCTGTTTCCGTTATTGATATAAGATGCTCAGGTTTGACATTTCCGCTATTGAGTCTACGTACTGCGTCCTTCAGAAAACTCAACTCTTGTTGTACAACCCGCACTTCCTCTTCCGTCTGCCGGATGCGCGATTCGGCGTTGCAGAGTTCCCTAAGAGCCCTGTTAGCAATGTTCCGAGCCAGAAGAACGTCGGCATTGTCGCTCCTTGTGATCGCACTAAGCATCTTATCTAGCTGGAGTATATGGAATGATAATCATGAGTAGATAATAAATCTGAAGCTTTGCAGGTGCTTTCAGAAATAAAGAAAATCAATAAGATAAGAGTACATTATGGTTACACTGTGAAGACATTGTGATTGCATGACTTCTCAACCAGTCGGGTGGCAATGATGCCAATAGGTGCATTTGAAACTTCCTACAATGACTTTTCACTAATTTTACATGCTTATTGAATGATCTCATCAATAAGAAATATGTCAAGTTAAGAAACCGCAGCCATGTTAATTGACATAAATTCTTCTTTGATCAAGATACTATCTTGGCTTGGAGGAATGTTAACTAAAGTTATTATTTTCATGTTGTTACAATTTGAATCTATGAACACTCCTTATTTTTAGTGTATCTTGTTATATAGCAATACCTCCAATATGACTGCACAAATGTTTAACAATAAATGTTATTATATCTATATATGTCCTAAGTGAACAAAAATTCCTTTGACCCGTAAGCAAGCCGATTGACAATTTTTGAGGGACAGACAGATGAACTCCATTCTATAATGTTCAGATTTTAACGAGTGTATCGGGGTGTTTCAAGCATTTAATTTCCATGGCACTTTCAAGTGCATATAATTATTCATCATGGATATGTTAAGTATGTCAAAAGCATTCATGTGATAAAATGCATCGAATCCATTTGGTTCTTGTATATTGTCATTTGAAAAAACTACGACTTATTTCTTCCCACCCTGAAGCTACGGGCCTGCATGCTTTTCCTAAGACCTCGATATCAGCCAATTATCAAATCTGTTTGAACTAATTGCATGTTTCTGAACCTTTTTTTCATGATATTCTTATCATTATACAAAAACTCGACCCTGGTTATGCTTGTGATTGCAAACTATAGGAAAGAAAACTTAGCGGAAGTGAGACCTCAAGTTTCGATTCCGGTAATACTTCCGGTTCAGCTATCTTCCCTAAGGTTTAACGTTATTCTTTCTCGTGATTTATCCTTAAAATATAAAAATACACGAAAATCAGAGAAATAAAGCTTTGGTACTAAAAGCTATTCTATATTCCTTGTACCACATTACGCATTAGGTTTTTCCCTCACCTTGTTTCCAATATCGATTGCTCCCATGTCATCTTTCATCATTTTGCGAGAAAAGAATGGCTTTACTTGGACTGGAAAATGAAATAAAAGATTGATTCTCCACCATTTAAAAGAATGAGTTGATGAAAAAATATCTATGGTTATCACCTTAATGTATTGTAATACAGTATCTGAAAATGCCGCAGTATCGAGTGTTATCAGTTGTAGGAATCCTAACAACCCCCGTCTCCCCACCGACACAAACGTCGACTTTCCACGCTTATCACTATTTCGTCAAACCGTGTAACGCGTTTTAGAAACAATGCATGTGCATACTTCAAGTTCTTACCTATTTCATTATTCTATAAATGTATTTGGGTTTTGTAATTATCGTTTGTGCATTGAGGCAATGACCTTTCATTTTGTCATTAATAAAGCCTTGTCATATTATTATATTACCGAAGTGTTACTTAAAGATATTTTCGGATTTCTGATTTAATTTTGCCGTTTCCATGGAGATATCGGATCCAAAACACGATCATATTTTGTTCAATATTAGTATCCCTTAGTTATCACTTCTCAATACATAACGTGAACTAATAAGCAGCGACCCTTTCATCATGTTAAGGCGATACTAACTGCTTTCTAAAGTTATCACATCATTCTTTTCATTATCATTTTTTTCATGGGTTTTTAAAATGTGGTTTGATAGCTCATAAAGAAACACAATCTCTAAATTGAAAAATCACTTCCATGTTAATGTTATAGATATCATTTTAAACTCAAATCATATATACACTTACTATATTCATCCACTCCTGTTTTACGCGATACCGGATTACAGCTTGTCAGTGCCTTTTCCAACATCTTCCATAGGTAGTCGTTCAATTCCTGGTCAAACGACTGCCCGGTGTGAAGCTTGTTATGACCCTTGATGGTTGAGATGTCGATGTTGAGAATACTGATCCCAATGTTCATCAGTATCATAGTCGCTGTGAAGAAGAACATGACAAACATCAGCTGCTTGGTATAGGATTCGAACCCTGACACAGCCAGCTGAAGCTGACGAGACCGTATGAGGCCAAGGAGTGACTCAAAGAGGGTCATGAAGGTTGTTGGTACTGAGCGGATATCATAAGTGGTTGGTCCCTCCAGGAGGTAGAAGAAGGAGGCATAGGCGGTGACGACGATGAGGAGAACACAGAAGAAGCCCCATAGTTCTTTCTGAGCCTTCATCAGAGTGGCGCGCATCACGTACAGGTTGTAGTTGATGGTCATGGGCTTCATGAGGCTCAGTATACGGATGAAGAGTACGAGGGATATTGTGAACCTGAATACGTCGTCCAGCAGGAGGACCAGGTCATAGGTCACGTACTCGTCTGAAATGAAGTTATTTAGGAATTTTATGAGGCTTACGCTGATTGAAGATCGATCCTACACTTCGACAACGGAACAGAAGTCTAGAGTCTTTGGAAAAGTAATTCAGTAAACAAGATTATACGTCTGAAAAATTACCTAACAATTATTAACCACAACTATGTTTTCTTGCATTGATCTTTACATTACATTATAAAAGAATAAGACGATGGCATGTACTGAAAACGTTACCGGGACTATTGTTCAATTCCTCCACTGTGAATATGGTCCTGTCAATCTTCACCCCATACACAATCGTCGCTGTGAGTGAAAGAGCCATTTCCAAACAGAACACAAAACCGCCGGAACATCCGGGCATCTTCTTCATACAGCACACAGCCCGGAGAAACCTACACAACCTTACAACAACTATCAGAACAAATGTGATCTGCAGCAACAGAACCAAGTAGTCCCAGACGTTTATGTAGGGGTAGAGTCTGGCAGTGCTGGCTTTCACGTTGAACTTCACAGAACCCACAGACGGCATCTCAAAGAAGACTTGCAGCCGCGTGAAGAGGTTAATATTGGCGTTGTAGAAGGAGACGGAGATAATAAGAGCTCTGGTTCTGTCATCCAGCCAGTGGTTAATTTTGAGGAACTTTGCCCTGCTTAGCGCGTATTTTTGGTCTCGGTTCCAACTCTCCATGTAGCTCCCGTCACCGTACACTCCAAACGTGCCGTCCACTCTGACAGAGCTCCCCCCTAGACTGGAGGTCTGTCTGTAGGGCTGCTCCGTACACGTGCTCGTGTTCCTGCACACCTTCCAGCCTGGAATAATGGTAATTCATGACAGTTTTGGCAAAATAGCATCAATTGTTGGCTCGTCGGGATGACGTTCGAACTGAGAACCTTTGTAATGATACTTGAACTTGTTGTGTTGATATCTAATCCCTTTGAAATTCAGCTCGCACGATACGTATGATAGGAGTAAAGAAATGTAACAGTAAACTATGTGTTAATTTCTCAATTAATACATTCGAAATATATTTTTATATGTGACAACACGATTGCCTCTTTTTAGTGGTGTATCGGACTTTATTATCTCTACGTTCAGAGCTTTTTATTCCACCTACAAAAACACCCAGCTTTAACGAAATGTAGCTGTAAAACTTGTCATTATACACGAACTTTATTTGTTGGGTTTAACAAGTGACTCATTGACGAATTAAAGTTAGTATAATATCAGCAACATGAAATATTTATCGTCTCGTTGTCGTAAATAGTTCAAACGCATAACTTTTCCTTTTTACGTTTAACGTCAAAAAGTACAATCCGGCAAAAAGTATCCAAAAAATCCCACCTGTGTCAAATATCTCCGTCTCTTCACTGGATGGCGAGAATTCCGGCAGACACCTGACTGATAGGCGGTAGCGTTGTAACATAACGTTCTGTTGGCACTGACCTGTGGATATGTTTTGTGAAGAGAATCACGAGGAAATCGGTAAGTCTTCAGTCAGTTATCGGGGTCACATGTGCCAAAAGGACCACCAAGGTTCATACAAGAGTACATCACAATTGTTAAATACGAGTCATACAATTGTGAACAAGACACGAAGATGCATTT
Organism: Phorcus lineatus; assembly: GCA_921293015.1. Classification (NCBI taxonomy): domain Eukaryota; kingdom Metazoa; phylum Mollusca; class Gastropoda; order Trochida; family Trochidae; genus Phorcus; species Phorcus lineatus. Next base: position 17,138,607 of record OV121089.1, read on the forward strand.
TACAATATAACAATGTCCCAAAATAAAGAGAATGGTGTCCGTTTGTCTAAAATTATCGACTGAAGTGCCTTCGAAGCTAATCGGTTTAACACAGTGATAATACAAAGGTATAATAAAGTCACGATTGTGATGAAATCCGGACAATGGTGTGTGTTAAAAACTTAAACGTAATTTCGAAAACTAATCTGAACCTTACAGAAGGACAGTAAGAAGATGGTGGCTGGATAGGTTATCAAGATAACTAGTATTCATGTAAATAGAACGGGTAGTTTCGACATCATCATAAAAGCTGGTTTTCAACTCTCATTGAAAATTATTAATTATCGTATATATGACATTTGACTCGGTAAAATGTTTTAAATATCTTAAATTCGTTTAAAATCCAAATAATATGTCATGGAAATTACTATGTGTCTCTTTGAATTAAGCACATTGCACAAATGCGCATTTCTGTTGGACAATGAAAATTAAGGATGCCTGTGTGTAATAACGTGTAAGGTTCTTTTAATTTTGTATCGAATATAAAAGATGTTAAGAAATATCTTTAGTTTGTAGCTTTTGTGTACGTTTACTCTAACACTACAGTAATATGTGAAGGCGTAGTTGCTTAAAGTGAAGGTACATAAAGTTGGTGGACCAAATTATTGCATTTTTACACTTTGATACAGGGATTTGATAGCATCAAAAGAACATTCGACTATCATAACATACACCGGATTATAGAGAAAAATGGCCAATGTATCCAGGGTCATCGACCCGTGATACTGATTCAACTTGACAAGCTGGTCTTGATTTAATGTACCATTAACAGCAAATTATAATGTCAGGAACTTGTAGTTATGATTATTCTTAATCTGTAATAAAGTCTAGATCATTCGACTATTCGATTGATTTGTAGCAGAACATTCGAGTGATGTCGTTACAAGAGTCTCATCTCGGCTTGTGCAGTCTAAGAGTGCAGTGATATTTGCATTGGTGCACATGTGACACGAGTTGTATGATTTCTAACCCGACCTTTAACCCGATACTGACGAAGTGTGATTGGACCAGTCCTATAGTTGAAACCATCTACGGCAAATCTTTGGTCGTACACAGACATGAGCTCCCCGGTGTAATCGTGTTTAGGTAAGACCCGTGGTATCAACTCGCTCTCCAGCCACGTCCAAATGTCCCCCTGCTCGTGTACAAACTGCAAGATAATCATAGTTAAAATTGATAATCTTACCCTGGTGTCCTCAAATTTGATAATTTGTACCAGAAGAGGTGATATCGGCATTTTATCATCCAAGGTCGCTGTTGCAGTTATAACATATGAAAATGACTTAATGACTATAAATCTTATGAGATGTATTATGATTTTTATTTGACCTTATCGGTCCAATGACATCATGCCATCATGTTGTTATACTTAAACATCTTAGTCCTGTTACATGCAGCTGTATTGTAGTCAGGTCATAACGTGATGGCAACTACTTGAAGAAATATAGGGCAAACTGAGAAACAAAGAAACTAGAATTGCAAACAATGAACCTAAACTGCAGCGGAGTGATGTAATTATTTGCCAATGACTATTCTCTTGAGATATTCTTATTTGGCTGTTCACAAAATTAACAAGATTATTACAATTTGTAGATTTTGCCAGATTTTGAATGCCCTTCAGACATGAGTGTTAAGATGTCCGAGATTGTCAACCAGTCTTTATTTCCTCAAGTTGGAACAGAAGATCAATATCATATGCACATACATGAGTTATACAAGTACATAAATTAACAAAATTAATAAACATGTACAAGCATTCAGTTAATTTTTATATATTAAGTAAATGGACATTTCCACAATACCAGTATTATAGGATAGGGAACAATGTAGTTATCTATTAATATATATTTTGCACATGTAGTTAATTATTCAGGGTAACATTGTAATAGATGACGTTTTGAATCCAATACATACAGTGCGAATTGTAAAATTCATTGTTTCATGGTGTATTAAATTTCTAATCACATTTAAGCAAGGGCACAGACTGATAATTAACTTACATGAGCGGACGGTCATTCCCGTCCTACGTTTATAACAGTATGTCACTTGGGGAAATAGAGCAAAATCAAACTCAACATAACATAGAAATGTTTAACCCAATTTACGTACATTTGAAATGTAGGTTTCGTTGGCATACCCCCTTATCAGCGTGTTAAGTCTGAAGGAATTTGTGACTTCATTATGGAGGCAGATAACGGCCAACATGGCCACAAAAGCCAGATGTGCTCCCAGACTCTGCCCCACACCAAGCAGCTTTTTCTTCAGAGCCAACTCCTTCCTGCGCTTCACGAGTTCCTCCGTCTCTTCGTCAGGAGGTTCCGGGACGCTGGCTTGTGGTCTCACTGAGGGATATCGATAACAGTATTAACACTAATAATCTCATTTTGGTATGCTTCTTCAGCATGATACTTTCAATCTTTAAAACATTGTAACATTTCAAATCCCTTTTTAACTCCAAATTGTGGTGGAACGCTTGTGAACGGTAAGAATTGAACTCCCATTGAGACAGAGACGCCAAACATTAACAACTATACCAGGTGATTTATATATCTATAGAACATTTTCCACTTCGATCATTTATGTCCATGTCCATTAACGAGAACCAAAAGGCACTACATACCACACCTTTAACGTTCCAAATAGAAAGTGCATTTCTGCCATTAATACCAACGAAAAGACTTTTGATTCTTAAATAAAACTGAAAAGCTCATATGAATAACCGCGGGACTGCATACACTCCGCATGATCTACGATATAGTATATTTGACACATACAAATAAAGTAGTTTCTATGTCGCAAAGTATCCATACATGTTTCGAACTGCGCGCAATACTCTCAATGACACAGTTAAATTCGGTCTCGTCTGTAAACTGTGCAACAGATGTACAAATTTCCTTGAAACGTAGTGAACAATGATTAGATGGATAAATGGTATATCATACTCTTGTTCTGGTTTCAAATGTCAGCACGACTTCATACGTATGACTGAAAATAAAGTCTGCGAGTACGGGATGTTTTTAACTTTTAGCAACTTATGTTGATTTATTTGTAAAAGAGGAAACTCGATTGAGATTTTCAATTTTTGAGGAAGTTGCTAAATATCAAGCGTTTAGGGAAAACATCAAATAAATAGAAATAAAAAATAAAAGTTTTCTTTCCATTGCATAACGTGAAGAACTAACCGAGAGAATTGACCCCAAAATGGCTGCCTCTCTCTAGCGGTGCCACAATTCCGATCTCCTCCTGGACCGTCGCCTTGAACACCGTGGTCATCACCATCGACATTATCACGATCTGCAATCAGAGGAACCATTCCTTCTTAACACGTGAAGATTCCCTGGCGTCGGTGTTGTTTAATTTACATATATTTGATTGGGGTGAGATAAAGTGGTCATACAATCTTAACCATCAAACAGAATGAGAATCAGAACCTCAATACTGTGTTTATGGTAACTTGCATTATTCCGGCAGCAAAACTAATTCCGCCTTCTTAGATATAAGTAATTGTTTATTTAGCTTCCAATCTTATTGAGATAAGATCTGCCCATTCCCTCACATGGTTCATTCGCTTAAAGTCGACACCTGGAGGCGTGTAACAACAAACAGGAAAATTTTGGGGCGCCTTCGTGCGAATTTGAACCTGTAACTAATTAGTGGAAACAATAGATGGCTTGTGTTTACATACGAATTAAGCTATATAAAAAGTAGGAATGGATAAAAAACGAATATAATTGATCGAAGTTTAGGTTTATTCTCGCATTTGAATTTGCACATAAATATCAAATATTTGCACATCACAATTTATTAGCACTAGTACCGATACATAAAACAATATAAATAAATAGGACATGTACAAAATGGTAGCAAAAACATACATAATCTAACATCATACCTGTCATATACAACGATTTATTTCATTAAAACAAATATAATAAAAGCATGTAAAAGCACATCAACATTCTGAAACAATCACACACATTAAGATAATTTGAGCAAGACCGAGACATCATCGGTGAAGGTCAAGGGAGCGATTTGACCATTTGTTAGTCTGTCCTTCAGGGAAGCTATCCTCCTGTCCATATTCGTATATCTCTTCTTCCTTGGTGGGAGGGGATGGCCAGCTTCAATTTGCACCAGAGTGATTTCACATTTCCTTTGTTCACCTTTCAAAAAGGCACGAAGGCGCCCCAAAATTTTCCTGTTTGTTGTTACACGCCTCCAGGTGTCGACTTTAAGCGAATGAACCAATGGTGGATAGCGATCGGTAGATCTTACACAGCTTAAGCACAGTTGAGTGTCCCGGCGGCAGAGACATCGACCTACAGTAATCAGATACCTCGCTGCATGGCACTGAGTACTTCCAAACCATCGCGAAGACTGTGCTGACGGATTATTTACTGTGGTACGGAGTACTTGTGGGTCATTTCCGGGCCAAAGTCCCTAAGGACATCAGTTGAATTTCTGATATCTTATAAGAGCGATCTACCAGGGTATATCAATGAAATGAGTACATTGAGATCTTAATTTTCCGAGATTGAATAACTACATTAAATAGTTGATTAATTTCAAATCTGCATATTGTCTGACTAAACTATTGTCAAATACCTGCCCTTGACCCTTATTAGTTAAATAGTTAACCAAATCATTACAAGCCCTGTGAATTGTGGAAAAATATACATTTCATCTGATCATTTGCATTACCAAGGAGATAGATTGGTTTCCCTGTGCTGTAACATTCTCTAAGTTAATGTAAGGCAGGGAGTGTGTCGGCAGTGCAAAAGACAAGCAACACCTGCCAGAACAACACGTGACTGTTGATTGAAAATGTATGATGCTAAATTCTCTTGTATCGTAAAAACAATAACAAAAAAAGGAAATATGACTGATTCAACTATTCCTAATGTCCTAATGATTTTAAAGGCTTACCTTGATAGGTTCCACAAGGAACGTACTTCCAGTTGTGCAGAACACTAGGGACATAAGCCAGTTGAGAGACGTGACCCCGCCCCACTGTAAGCTGTAGAGGAAAGTGAAGAATGCACTTGCTAGAACGGCAGCAATCACTAAAATGTATCCAATGAAGATACACCACCAAGGTAAAAGCTTCTTTCCTGTTAGATATCCGAAGACGTTGCCAGTTTCATCGATGTGCTCACCGCGCAATTTCCGCTTCCGGAAGGTCAAGGTCATGAGAAGGGCTGGAATCATGATGATGACTGCTGAGGCAACTCCAACGTAGAGCTGTCTGTAGTTGAGTTCCACGGGACCAATCGTGATACCTCTACTCTTCTGGGTACCGCTGTCATAGTCCTGGTACCACATGGCGCTTGTTACCATAGCGAGGAAGAGGGAAGCGACCGCGCAGAGGAATCTTTGGACTCTGGAGAACCTACTGAAGGTTGGACGCTTGAAAATTGATAGCCAGAGATGGTCGTCAAAGAACTTTTGTTTGGACACGATGTCCAGTGTGCTGATTCCTTTCGTAGTTTCACTGAAGGCTTCAAATGTCCTACAGATTCTTCCATCATCTTCTTCAAGAGCTAACCACTTCTGGCACATGAACACGTATCTGTCAGCAAAGGAAAGAAGAAAAATTCATAGAATTATTTCTTTCAATTCTAAAGGTTTCAGTTGAGAGGACGGTACAGGAAACATTTTGGTAAAAGTGTAAACTTGATTTTTAGTATACTTCTGTAAAGAAAAAAAACTTACTATGACAAACAAACAAACAAAATTAATGGCAAAGTCACAGACACTTAAAATATTGTGAGCCACGCAAGAATTTGTTGTAATCATTGTGACGATGGCATTAACACAATTTCCTCACAACTTTATAAGTCCAGGAGTGAACCACATTGCATTATCTTCAACGGACTTGTTCAGAACACAAGCCATCGTCCATGTCACGGTAATTCGGTAAGGAAAGTTCCCTTGCCACATCACTTTAATAATAGATATGTATTTTTTCTTTAAACCGTACTTGATGAAAGCGTTACCTTATTTTTTTCTGCAGGTCATACATGACGATTCGGTCTAGATGCCAACTAGTTGCCGTCCCTCGGTTATCATGCCATATTTTAATCCTCTTCAACTCTCCGAGGTCGATGTTGCTCGTCACGTAGAAGTTGGAAACAGTTCCGGGCTGGAAATTCTTCACATACAAAAATAAGATGGTTCAAATGTTCCGAATAACTTGTTGGATACCTCAAATAAGATTTACATAAACAAACTAATGTTAAGCTTATTTTTTAAAAACAAATTTACAAATAATATTCTGATAAAACCTTTGATAATAAATTTTATACCTATTTGAATCAAACGACAAAATTCAATTATTCGATAACAGCTTACCTTCCGACACCCGTCTGCCACAATCCTGGGCGGAGTCTTTGCCAGCTGACCGGTAAGGATGAACCATGGAGTGGCTGTAAGGTTCCTGGATGACTTGAGCGACGTGTGGACACTGAGGGTGTAGCAGCAGTGGTCCGTCTCCGTGTTCTCTACCAGTGGATAATAGCGCCACTGTGGAGATCCATGACACATATTTATAGAAACATGTTTAAAGATACTAACCTTTTGCCAGTGAGTCATAACAATCTCCCAACACCTTGTTCACTTTCGGACAACCATTTATAATCTAAGAGCATTATCCGTTTATTGGATATTCGCAATTCTTTTTTTAGGGGGGGGGGGGGGGGGGGGGGGGGGGGGTAAGAGAGGTTGACTTTATGCAAAATGATGAAAACAACGCATTCTCTTGATTTCTTATTAATCGTATATATATACCTTACTTCTCAGCGCCGATGAATGGCTTCAGTTATCAATGTTTTTAACGTGCGCAAGTCTCTGTCAAATTATCAGTTTAAAAGAATTTCAAAATGTACACTCAATAACATGCTTTCACTGAATTGTGGGTTTTAGTATGTATCGATGACAAAACACCAGCACTTACCAGCACTTTATCATGTACGTCGACTCTTCGTAATATGGTTGCCACTATGATCGTCAAGACAACAAGGAAACAGTTTATTGCAAGAACGTAAGGACTGTCTTGTATGTAGCTTTCAAAGTTTAGAAACAGACGGTTGAAGTCGATTGGTGTAGGGGGTATCAGAACTTCACTTAATGCAAACGTTCCGAAGAAATTGGATTTGAATTCTAGTTTTCCTCTTTCTGTCATTCCAATGACCTGAAAATAACTAAAGGTGTCAGCTTATTATCGAGCAATGACAAGGTATCAAAAATGAAAATCTTGTATATTTTCACAGCAGCGTAGATTCAGTATTAATACTGCTGGCATGATACTAGAAGCTTGAAAGGGTAACAGTTCGCTTAGTTAAAACAAAAATGTTGATTACCCAGTAAGCTTCGTCGTCTCTATTACAGCAACTTCCGAAATGCCATATGTTATTCCGAATCGGGTAACTAGCACATTAACCCTGACAGGAACTACTTATGCAACATGTATGACATGTACGAGCTTGTCACATTATTCGAATAAATCAAGGCAAATCTGATAAATATGTAAAATTAGGAAAACTACACTCCTTTTCGATATTACCAAGGTTAATGCCGTAACCAGTTTAATTTGACATTATAGAAGTAAATCAGCGTCAAATGACTGTACATTACGTTATGTTCCAAAGGATAATAGCCTGTAACACTAAGGGAATAATAAGAAATATGTTATCGTTATCTGAAACATCAGTTATTCAGTTTTCAAATTAGTGAATGTTCCAAAGAAAACTTAACTAAAGCTTCAAGTTCTCAATTAAAGAATCTTTAACTTTTTCAAGAATCGCATGTTGTTTGCTTATATCTCCACTAAAATAGTTAGAAGTACTTCGACATTCAGAATTCTGCTCCAAAAATACATTTTATGGGCTCCTCAGATCGTTGACCGTTTGAGTTTGTATCATATTTAATTCGTTCATTATTCAAACTTCGAAACGTCAGAGATTTAAAAATAATACAAAATGCCTTCAAACTTGACAAATTTCCAATCGCGGATTTACAGTTTATGCGAGGAGTGTGTAATCTGTTGACAATACAATCCATGACAACACTTAAAGTTAGGTAATGAAGTTGAGAGTAAATGCCACATGGTGAAAGGCAGGGCTCGCCTTTACGACCATTACATTGGCTGATCGATACAAAGTGCATAAATATATTTGCTTGAAGTACATATTTGACTGTGTAACCTAGCTATCGTGCGAACATGAATTACATGATTAGAATACAGGCAGAGTATAAAAGTTATTTAGTAACGAGAAGGCGCTAATTTTCAAAACAACTAAAAGTTTTATGCCAGTTATTCCTCTTAAGTTTGTCCAAGTGATATTGGCTGTTTATTAAGCAATCTTACAATGATATGTGTCTTCTTATTTTAGATAACTGACTTATGCATTCTCTTGTTTTTAAAAGTTTGCAAAGGACATTTTTATTTCAATTTTTTCATCACGATTTGATAAATTTGTTTTAAGAAGAAGAGGGGGAGAGTCCTATTACCTTTCAATGAAAATATTCGTCTCTTAACACTGTCATTTCATTTCCAATAATATAATGTCATAGTATTTGAACGTCTTTACATTATGACGTCATGTCACTGAGATGTCATTACTTGATGATGAAATATGAATATGATGCTATATAGCTGATAATTGATGGACATTGTACACCATGATATGGTATATCAAACTGTCATAACGATATCTCCAAGAATATATCGCTTGTTCTAAAACCCGCGATTATTTCTATGAAACAGTTTTGGATGAAAATTCGCGAGACAAAATGTCAGGCAGTACAGCTTTAATACACAGATGCTTGATTGGACATGACGTGGACACTAGACTGGAGAGTATCTTAATCATAGGTATTCATACGTTATATATATCATACTTTGGAACGGATACATTATATATCACCATGTACTTAAACAAAGAATGAAATACATACTGCATAACAAATAAGAGAGAATAATTCACTGAAATTTAACCCAATTTCAACGCCTGACTGATGAAAGGCCAGAGTACGTTCCATTGGGGAAGAGGCGATCAATGATATTTTTCAAAGGCAGATTTCATTGAAGAATAAAGACTGTTAACTACCAGGTACAAGATAAGGAATTAGACATTTCAAAGCTGCAGAAGACAAAAGATCAAAGCTTATATTTACCGCCAGTTGTGTATTATCCTCCCAGGTAAGCGTGTCCGAGTTCCAGACCATGGGATTGATGGCCCTCGACCTCATGCCTACAGTGCTCGTCTCCCGCCTTCTTCTCCCAGTGCTGCCTGGTTTACCTGTCGTATTAAATCATTACAGTTTAGAGGTGTTAATTAATACTTTAGAAATTCCTAAAATTACTATCTAATTTTATCTCTCGAGCATTGATTTCAATGTGTCTAAACAGGGTGTGTGCAACATACTGGGGCTTACATTACATTGTAAATATGGGGAGTAACAACTAGGACAACATCAAGCTGTTCAACTTTCTCAGTGTTACTTTATAACCTTAAAACACGGTTTTAGAACGTTTACAATTGTTCACATGCATGTTTAAAATATCACATTGTGTTTGAGAAACTGGGAACTAAAATGGTTAACTGCCTTTGTAAAATTCACATGACCAATTGTCACTTATTTGTACACATGTCGAGCCAATGTTACTCATACGATGCCCATACTATGTAAACCCAGTGCCCATTCTGTGTAAACCCAATGTCCATTCTTTGTAACCCAATGTCTATTCTTTGTAAACCCAATGTCCATGCTGTGTAAACCAAATGTCCATTCTTTGTAAACCCAATGTCCATTCTTTGTAAATCAAATGTCCATTCTGTGTAAACCCAATATCCATTCTTTGTAACCCAATGTCTATTCTTTGTAAACTAAATGCCCACTTTGTGTAAACCAAATGTCCATTCTTTGTAAACCCAATGTCCATTCATTGAAACCCAATGTCCATTCTTTGTAACCCAATGTCTATTCTGTGTAAACCCAATGTCCATTCTCTGTAAACCCAATGTCCATTCTCTGTAAACCCAATGTCCATTCTCTGTAAACCCAATGCCCATTCTCTGTAAACACAATGTCCATTCTCTGTAAACCCAATGTCCATTCTCTGTAAACCCAATGCCCATTCACTTCAAACCCAATGTCCATTCTCTATAAATCCAATGCCCTCAATCTGTAAATCGAAAGCTCGATTACATCCCATTCACTGCAAACCCAATGTCCATTCTCTTTAAATCCAATGCCCTCAATCTGTAAATCGAAAGCCCGTAAGTCCAGTCCATTGTATGGAAAGTTCTTTGAAATGTGAACAATTTGGAAAACTCATAATTTATTTTCCTCAAATGTTTCATAAGTGAAAACTCATAAATTTTTTTCCTCAAATTTTTGATAAGTGAATAATCGGGTCTCATAAGACCTAATAGGCTTATTTGTATACCGATTATTCCTTTTTCTCCTTAAATATATTTGAACACGATGGTCACACTTATTGAATTACTTCTACGATGAAAGGTGAAATAACGAGGCGTGTGAGACATTAATTACAGGACTGACCATATGATCATTGCATCCTATCATCTCTAACTAAGAGAAGATAAAGTTAGTAGTTAACACAAAATAAAATACGTATCGTTGCTTTTCAGAGTTTGAAAGTTGGTAAATGAAGATGAATGAAGTAGTAGCAAACGACGTTCACACTTTCAAGTAATTACGGGAGTGGCTACCTCACTGTCTAAATGTGCAAATCGACGCGATGTCCATTTCATAATTGAGGTTGAATAAATATCACCCAATAAAGTTATATGGTCTATGTAAGCGTACATTATTTGATTGCATTTCAATAAAACAGTGTTCTCGATGTTAATGCGATATCACGAACATTTCGTTATTTATTGGACGTTTGCGATTCACAGTCACAGGCAGGAACCAACAGATTCATGACATTTGCTATATCCATTGTTTGCCCCATGTATTACACGCGATTGATAACAAATGAAAGCATTGCTGCCAATGTTATATCAATACTGCCATGCATTGTATTTGGTCTTCATAATCTCGGAGGGATTAATGTCAATATCAATACTCTTATTCATTGGATTAGTCTGGATAATCACTTGGGGATTCATAATGTCATGGCCATGATAATAGATGAAACTTGAACTGATATTTCTCTGTGAATTACGGTGTGAGTTGACTTATACATGGTACATGAATACAATGCACGTGGAGCGTGCAATCAATGAATGGGTAGTGAGGATGACGGTAAACGGAAATCGATGATTGTAAATGAGATGAGTTCAGAAGTAGACTCGTGGGAATTAGCTGTTTGTGGCACGAATTTGAATTATAAATACAAAGCACTTCTGTTGCCCCCTTTTCATAGCAAACAGACCGCATATAATACTGATTTATTACCGCACAGGTAAACAGACATATCACACATATCTGGTTTACTAAATTATTTACCTTCGATGATAATTGCACGTAATACTTACGTAAGTGTAAGATAGCTTGGTTACAGCAATACTACTACTACGTAATTTAAACAGATAAACTTAGCTGTATCTAACTTTTAGTTAAAGTTAAAGATTATTTTTCTTCATTCGTATATTCTTAAAAACAACAGTCAATGATATGGACTCCATTAACGTTTTCCATTTTATTTCAGTAGAGGTTGAGATGTGAACATCTTCAAAATACGTTACACAATCTCTGCAGCTCATCAGGCTTTAAACCAGGAGTATCATGCCAAATATCTAAGCTTCATCGAACTTTTAATTGTGTTAAGGGAGCTACACATCGTGTATAATTTGTTGTCTTTTTTAGTTGAAAAAGTATCAGTCCAAGATTGTTCAAATGGTGAATAGGATAGTTTTTCAAAAGGGGTGCTGAACACCCTGAACCACCCCTCCCCCGGATTCGCTACTGAATCAACATAAGTTCTTCTGAAGATTCGGCGTTAACGAGCTATCTCGGAGGAGAAACTTCAATGAGTTTTAGAGGTATGGCTTATGTAGCCACGCGAACAGATTAAATTTTATCTAAGTCTAGAATTTATAAAGCTCATCAGCGTGTGCTCAAGATTTCAGTTCTTAAGGTAAGGTTACTGAGAATATGATATGATAGATATGCTTTAACTTGTTTATCTGAATTGTTTCATAGTTTACATTGATGTTATGAAAAAGCTGTACCCCACTCAAAAAGAAATAAAGTGATAAAAAAAGGTTACTGAGAAGAGGTTGAAAATGGAAAGTCTTTAAGTTTATCCTGTTGTCACGAATGTCATTCATTCATCATTTTCTTTTGAATTCGCGTAAATGATGAAACGAACTCATCCTCAAGTCATTCATTCTTATACTAAAGAGAGAGCCCTGACTGTATGCAATCAAAGTTAGTTGTGCAATCACAAAACTCCGGCCATGTACAAAATATCATATTATATAAGGCGACGGATTAAAAGCATTAGCCTTTGTGACAGTCAGCAAGCATTCAATTCTAAAAGTGTTCATTTATAAGCTAGTTTGTGTAGATGTGCTCGTATCAGAACAGAGGTTAATGTTGGATTGTATGCCTTAAGCTGTGAGGAGAGAATGCGTAGGTAAACTGTTTTCCGCCCTACGAGTGTTTAGCGCGCCAATTTCATCGAGCATTTCATGTCAAGTGGACACTTAACCGAAGTTCTTCACCATCAACATTTCGCATGTACATTAATTTACTTGTTTTTGTTAGTAGCTATCTTTCTTTAAGGTGAGCAGTCAACCATTATGCTTTAGTGGTAAAACTAAGACCCGGTTCAAGTTAGACTTAGACAAATGGTTATCATATCTTTAAACCTCCACAAAGTTTGCAGATATTCTGTAATGAAATGGTAAATCAATGGCTCACCTGTATACTCAATGACCAGGTACAAGGAATCCCTTGGGTTCTCGTTGATGACAACAAAGGTAGTTTCCCTATACTGAAGTTGTATGGCTCCATGAGATAAGATTTCTTTGAGTGAACCATCAAGTTGGGCTTCAAAATTTCTGTCAAATTTTCTCGGAAGTTCGCTAAATTTTCCCCTCAAGACAATTATTCCTTCTGTTGGAATCTCAAATTCCACAACCATCATTCGACCTGCCTGAGGCGTCACCTTTTGAACTGCGGTCAAGGTCGATTCGAAAGAGAAAAGGTCGAGGTCACTGAAGGGTTCGTTCGAACTTGCGTCAACACTAATTCTAATGGCATCATCAGGGTCAATGTTACTGATTATTTCTCCTTGATCTGTTGTCATAGCAACCTTGACAACTTGCCCCGGAATACTGATGTTGTTAGTTGCATGGTCATACAGTACTTTATTGATGTCGATTCTCTGGAAACATGTTCAACGCACATTTCTCATAATATTTTATTTGATGCATAAAATTCAAATTTTTTTAAACAATCTAGATGCTAACAAGAAATAATCAAGACAAACAAGAGAGATTGACGGTAATGCAAATCAATATGCCATAAGTATTGAAAAACCATAAATAAATACCATAATAAACAATAGCTGTAATTTACTTTTGTTATGCTGATTTCAAAATTACACGGATTCGATTTTAAAACTAGTATTATCGATATCAAAATGTTAATACGAATGCACACATCCTGGCCTGCAGAGTTTTTGATATATTTATTGTAGATTGCAGATTTCAGAAGCACTTTGAGAAGTGAAATTTGTGTCGTAAAACGTAATTACCGTCAAAATTTGGAACATAGATAAACAGAGACGTTACCGTCAAAATGAGACTCCTCTGTGAAAAGGTATCTGATAGTGATGCTGGAAGCACGATGTCGGGTGAATTCTCAACGCCAGTCTCTGCAATATCCCCCGACGATGTCTTCACAAAGGTCACCTGCAAGTTGTCAGCTTGAAGGGATACGACCCCTTCGCTTTTCCCCCTCAGGACAACACTACCAAGGTCGACGATGTTGCTAGTGGCGACAGCAACCACATCTTCAGCCTGAAAGGTTTTGACCTATTCATTGTTTTGTCATACTAAATTTATAAGCATTGAGGTGTTAATTTTTTAGACAAACACTATTTCGTGGTCAAATACCATCAATTATGAAGTTTGACATATCTAACCAAAACTACATACTGTGTACTCCTTTAATTACTTTGAAGGAAGCCAGTAATGATTCTTAAGTGATGAATTCGATTTCCAGTACTTTAAATGGCGTTCATTCACTTGGAGCTCGTTCTAATCTTAATAATCAAACAATAGTGTATTCAGTTAAGCGAAGCACTTATCCCCTTTAGTTAACAAAATACTATTTGATTGGTTCTCTTAAAACGTATATATCGCAAACGCTCATTTATTCTCTGTGGAAATTAGGTACAAGCAGAGTGCTTACCAAATTGTTAAAAGGTCGCAACCTTTAAACAGTTTTTATTCTCTTTTCAATTTCTCCATTAGACCCTTGGAATTTTGGAATAAAGAAAGGCTTATCTAGACATCATTGTTGACCTGTCTTCGACGTTTGATGAAGCTTGCATGCATATTTTATATAGATATGCCAAACAATTTGTCATAGCCACTGTTTTAGTCATGTTTCAATGAAAGCCGCAAAAATATTAATATATATGTGGGTCTAGTCCTCTAACGGCACATCTTGGGATGATGGATGATATGTGGATGACGTTTGGTGATGCTAGCATTAATAGTTTAGGAGATATGCTCCTGACAAATGACTTTGTCATAGAGTCACGGTTTAAGTTATGTTTCCATGGAAACCGCAAAAATTTAATAATTTGTAGTTCTACGTCTCTACCGGCACATCTTGGAATCATGGTTGATATGTGTGAGGTGTCAGGGAAGCTTGCATGTATTGTTTAGGAGATATAATCCGGATAAGTGACTTTGTCATTGAGTCACTGTTTGGGTAATGTTTCCATGGAAACCGCAAAAAATAATACTGATCACCCTCAAAAGGCACATCTACGGACCATGATTAATATGTGTATGGAGTTTGAGGGAGCTAGCATGTGTCGTTCATGAGATATGTTACGGACATAGTTCTGGGACGGACAGAATGAAAATGAAAACAGTACACCCTACAAGTAGAAAACTAAACCTCACCCTCATCTTCAAAATTTTGTAAGACCAGTCTATTGGTCATCATTTCTATCTGTCATCAAGGTCGCAAATAGCCATAACATATCTATTGATGATTTCATTATTTCCCAAATATATACGACAGTGGTAAACAGCATTAAATCATATTGTTTATGTCACCTTCTTCCTGACTGTGCACGGGTTTGTTGAGCCAGGCTGGCACATCTCCGTATAGTCCTCAGTCCCCAGATCCTTCACTGAGGACAGGATCCTATCCGTAGTCGTCAGGATGTCTGAAATATCAACTTCATCTTTCAGTATCGTTTTAAAACATTTGATTATTAATCACAGAATGAGGTTTTGTTAGTGTGTTTCTCACTATCCGACCGACAAACATTTAAGTTTAAACTTGTTAAGTGTCCTTATCAATTTTGAACATGAGGCCGACCCGAATATCAGATGTAAGATTTACATGAACAAACCTTTACGGTTGTTCTTACATATAAGAATTTCGACCACACGAGTATTTCATCATTAATTACATGAATTGTAACAACAACCCTAATTTCGAATCACACTAAAAAAATCAGCTGTGTAGATGAAATACGGGATATTGTGGATGACCGATTTTTCGATAGCAGAGACAACTGATGTTTGTCATTGTCTCTCTGTCATTATTAATCATTTCGATGTCATAAATATAACACTGTGCAACAAAGTCCCTCCCTATATTTGTGAGAAACTAAGGCGGTGCAGCATCAAAGAAGCAGTAGCACTTTTTTACCTTAGAATAAACAAAGTGATCTCAAAGTGTTCAAAATTAAAGTGATGCAAGCAATCATTTTAATCAAAAGAGGCAGTTCTCAAACGAAAGTAACATGTTCGGTTCAGCTTTGCGATTCCATTTCCCAACCTTATATGATAGAAAGATGTTCACACAAAATTGGCGGAAAGCCATTTTCGCTTGGTACTTGATACTTTCATCTAAGACTACAGATACTCGGGCTGAGTAATGAGGTGTTTGACCCTCTAAAGATATCGTATTTGGCATGAATATATATTTGTTGTGAAAAAATATAATATCGAAAAATTATCGTTTAAAGCGAGGGATCTTAGCAGTCTAGGTCAACTTGAATAGTGCCTACAAAACACTATTCTTTGAGTAAAGTAGATAGTGTTTTGTTTAATTACAGTTACAAACCTACCTTGACTTGTTTTTTGTCTTTGTTGTTCTGTCCAACTGGCATTTGAAGCGATCTCCACTAACACCTTCAAAGCTTCTGTAGTGTCTTTCTATAATACCAAACATGCTGTCCTTCTGATTGGAATTATCATTAAACGGTGAGAAATGTTTAATCGAGTATTTGATTATTGTTAAGGGACTAATTTACATTAAGTACGTTTTCCTTTGTAGATAATGTTATATCTTATCTACGATAGATAAAACCGCCGTTTTAACATTTTGGATATCTGTGCAATAGCACACGCGCAGGAGCAAGATATGTGGACAAACTGAAAAAAGATCTAGCCATTCGCTAACAATTCGTTTTCACACAATTTTAGAGCCCAACAGAACTGAGGGTCACGGTGGAGGATTCATCAGACGAGTTAGATAGCTCTCTTAGTGACCCGAGTACACTTCCAAAACCATGAACATCTCGAATTTCCCTTTTTAACGGATGATTTAACGCTTTGCGATGTTATCTGGAGTTATATCTGGAGTTACTCGGGTGGACAGGTCACCAGTACATTTGTTTCACTCTGCATACTCTGTGTTAGAAGAGCCTTCTAGTGGAGAATGTGAGTGTTATGAAATTGTTCAATCCTACTTGTACCAGTGCAATTACTCATGATTTTTAACTGAAAGAAAGTAGAATTTATTACCAAACAATACATGAAACTATTTTTCACATAACCAATAAAAGGATTAAATGAAGTAAACGAATAAAACTGGCTTTCATTCGAAAGCTTATAGGGTATTATACACAGCGAACACATAAATGCTCCACCCTTATATCAGTCACGGACTTGTTCCGGGCAAGGCTGAATAACTGCAAGAACTAGACAAAATAAGTGTTAATAACTGACCAGGATGTTGATGTCCCTCGTATCTATTGCTGTCTCTGATACCTTGTCGATTACCTCTTCTGTTTGACGGAAAGAACCTTCAGAACTCGGATCGATTGCATTTCCGACCGTTAGTTGCAGGTACTGGAAGAAATATTGTCGGAAATAAAATTCCTCAAATATCAGGAAAAGTCGGGGTTAGATTACCGGATCATACCTGTCATTTAGATTTAAGGGTTATTGTTTCTTTGCATTACGAAGAGCATTATAAAGCTTGCGTAGTGTATGGTCAAAAATTATAGGTTAATATGAATATACACTCTCTGAATATTTTCAGAAATTCAGTCTTGGGTTTGGTAATTGTATCTCAACAATTCACTATCCAAAACAAAATTGAGAATGGTATCGGTATCCAACGTCATTATTAGAATTGTACAAACAGGTTGCAGGGTGCCAAGATCGCAAATATGTTTCAATCACGCTGTGTATAAAATGCAGACAATGAAGATTTGAAAAGTTTGAACAATTCTTGAAGAGGAATCCGGGCCCTTTTATTCTCATCTACGAAGTCTCTGTTTCTTGTATAGTTTCCATCGTTATACATGTATGACGTCAAAATACTTTAATTTATGATTCTTTTGTATTTAAAGTATAGCTAAATCTCATTTGTTGGCACCCAATGATGGTTAGATATGCTTTAGTCATTACTTCTCTGCTCTCGAGTCTAATGTTTCTAATGAAAATTTATTTATGATTTATCTGATTTATTCAATGATGTTTTGCTTGGGTTGTTACCTTGACTGTGTACATTTACGGAATTGATTGTAACAGATTGATTTCCGTGGATCTCATTCTGAAATGTTCCTTAATGAGACGTCAGAGAGATGCTCTTTTAGAATACAAAAACGTATATCGGTCATATATCATTACTTATATCACAGATTAAATACATTTGGTTGTAAATTGGAATTGAACAGTGAGTATGCCTACTTTTATCCCAATTGTGCCATGAACCTTACAGGATACAATTGTTATAATCGCCCTACTTCAGATATCTCATAATGCTCGCAGAATTAGAAGATGTTACAAAGAGCCTAATATCCTTTGATTCAACTAAGTAACAACTACAGTGTTATCCATGTTTCCATACCTTTTCACAGAGGGAACCGGTGTAATCGGGAATACATGTGCAGATGTAAACACCATCCCTGCAGGATCCCTCCCCGTTTTGACATGCAGGACCTTCACATTCTGCTGGGAAAATATCGAACATTTACTTCATTTACGTTAAAGGAGGTTCGTGAGACTGTGGTTACAGAATGCGTTTCACAGCAAGAAGAATTTGGGCTGATTTAAGAACAATATACAGTATGAATATAAAGTTTGTCTTTTAGGCGAAGGCAAGGGTTTACCTGTTGTTAGAGTTGTAGAGATAGTCGTGGTAGGTTGTTGAGTTGTTGGGCTATCGGTTGTTGATAGTTGAGTGGTTGGGCTATCAGTTGTTGATATTTGAGTTGTCGGGCTATCAGTTGTTGATAGTTGAGTTGTCGGGCTATCAGTTGTTGATAGTTGAGTTGTCGGGCTATCAGTTGTTGAGTGTTGAGTTGTCGGGCTGTTAGTTATTGATAGTTGAGTTGTCGGGCTATCAGTTGTTGATAGTTGAGATGTATGGCTATCAGCTGTTAGTGGGTCGGTAGTGGGAACGTCACTTGTTACTGGTTTGCTTGAGGAAACATCAGTTGTTAGTGGGTCAGTGGTGAGAACGTCAGTTGTAGAAGGGTCGGCAGCGGAAAAAGCACTTGTTTGAGGATCGGTGGTGGGCACATCAGCTGTTAGTGGGTCGGTAGTGGGAACGTTACTTGTTACTGGGTTGGTTGAGGGGACATCCGTTGTTAATGAGTCAGTGGTAAGAAAATCTATTGTAGAAGGGTCGGTAGCGGAAAAAGCAGTTGTTTGAGGATCGGTGGTGGGTACATCAGCTGTTAGTGGGTCGGTAGTGGGAACGTTACTTGTTACTGGGTTGGTTGAGGGGACATCAGTTGTTAATGAGTCAGTGGTAAGAAAGTCTTTTGTAGAAGGGTCGGTAGCGGAAAAAGCAGTTGTTTGAGGTTCGGTGGTGGGAACGTCACTTGTTACTGGGTTGGTTGAGGGGACATCAGTTGTTAATGAGTCAGTGGTAAGAAAGTCTATTGTAGAATGGTCGGTAGCGGAAAAAGCAGTTGTTTGAGGTTCGGTGGTGGGAACGTCACTTGTTACTGGGTTGGTTGAGGGGACATCAGTTGTTAGTGAGTCAGTGGTAAGGAAATCTGTTGTAGAAGGGTCGGTAGCGGAAAAAGCAGTTGTTTGAGGTTCGGTGGTGGGAACGTCACTTGTTACTGGGTTGGTTGAGGGGACATCAGTTGTTAGTGAGTCAGTGGTAAGAAAATCTGTTGTAGAAGGGTCGGTGGTGGAAAAGACAGTTGTTTGAGGATCGGTGGTGGGAACGTCACTTGTTACTGGGTTGGTTGAGGGGACATCAGTTGTTAGTGAGTCAGTGGTAAGAAAATCTGTTGTAGAAGGGTCGGTGGTGGAAAAGACAGTTGTTTGAGGATCGGTGGTGGGTTCATCAGCTGTTAGTGGGTCGGCAGTGGGAACGTCACTTGTAACTGGGTTGGTTGAGGGGACATCAGTTGTTAGTGAGTCAGTGGTAAGAAAATCTGTTGTAGAAGGGTCGGTGGTGGAAAAGACAGTTGTTTGAGGATCGGTGGTGGGTTCATCAGCTGTTAGTGGGTCGGCAGTGGGAACGTCACTTGTGACTGGGTTGGTTGAGGGGACATCAGTTGTTAGTGAGTCAGTGGTAAGGAAATCTGTTGTAGAAGGGTCGGTAGCGGAAAAAGCAGTTGTTTGAGGTTCTGTTGTGGGAACGTCACTTGTTACTGGGTTGGTTGAGGGGACATCAGTTGTTAATGAGTCAGTGGTAAGAAAGTCTATTGTAGAATGGTCGGTAGCGGAAAAAGCAGTTGTTTGAGGTTCTGTTGTGGGAACGTCACTTGTGACTGGGTTGGTTGAGGGGACATCAGTTGTTAGTGAGTCAGTGGTAAGGAAATCTGTTGTAGAAGGGTCGGTAGCGGAAAAAGCAGTTGTTTGAGGTTCTGTTGTGGGAACGTCACTTGTTACTGGGTTGGTTGAGGGGACATCAGTTGTTAGTGAGTCAGTGGTAAGGAAATCTGTTGTAGAAGGGTCGGTAGCGGAAAAAGCAGTTGTTTGAGGTTCTGTTGTGGGAACGTCACTTGTTACTGGGTTGGTTGAGGGGACATCAGTTGTTAGTGAGTCAGTGGTAAGGAAATCTGTTGTAGAAGGGTCGGTGGTGGAAAAGGCAGTTGTTTGAGGATCGGTGGTGGGTTCATCAGCTGTTAGTGGGTCGGTGGTGGGAACGTCACTTGTTACTGGGTTGGTTGAGGGGACATCAGTTGTTAGTGAGTCAGTGGTAAGAAAATCTGTTGTAGAAGGGTCGGTGGTGGAAAAGGCAGTTGTTTGAGGATCGGTGGTGGGTTCATCAGCTGTTAGTGGGTCGGCAGTGGGAACGTCACTTGTAACTGGGTTGGTTGAGGGGACATCAGTTGTTAATGAGTCAGTGGTAAGAAAATCTATTGTAGAAGGGTCGGTAGCGGAAAAAGCAGTTGTTTGAGGTTCTGTTGTGGGAACGTCACTTGTTACTGGGTTGGTTGAGGGGACATCAGTTGTTAGTGAGTCAGTGGTAAGGAAATCTGTTGTAGAAGGGTCGGTAGCGGAAAAAGCAGTTGTTTGAGGTTCTGTTGTGGGAACGTCACTTGTTACTGGGTTGGTTGAGGGGACATCAGTTGTTAATGAGTCAGTGGTAAGAAAGTCTATTGTAGAATGGTCGGTAGCGGAAAAAGCAGTTGTTTGAGGTTCTGTTGTGGGAACGTCACTTGTGACTGGGTTGGTTGAGGGGACATCAGTTGTTAGTGAGTCAGTGGTAAGGAAATCTGTTGTAGAAGGGTCGGTAGCGGAAAAAGCAGTTGTTTGAGGTTCTGTTGTGGGAACGTCACTTGTTACTGGGTTGGTTGAGGGGACATCAGTTGTTAATGAGTCAGTGGTAAGAAAGTCTATTGTAGAATGGTCGGTAGCGGAAAAAGCAGTTGTTTGAGGTTCTGTTGTGGGAACGTCACTTGTTACTGGGTTGGTTGAGGGGACATCAGTTGTTAGTGAGTCAGTGGTAAGGAAATCTGTTGTAGAAGGGTCGGTAGCGGAAAAAGCAGTTGTTTGAGGTTCTGTTGTGGGAACGTCACTTGTTACTGGGTTGGTTGAGGGGACATCAGTTGTTAGTGAGTCAGTGGTAAGGAAATCTGTTGTAGAAGGGTCGGTGGTGGAAAAGGCAGTTGTTTGAGGATCGGTGGTGGGTTCATCAGCTGTTAGTGGGTCGGTGGTGGGAACGTCACTTGTTACTGGGTTGGTTGAGGGGACATCAGTTGTTAGTGAGTCAGTGGTAAGAAAATCTGTTGTAGAAGGGTCGGTGGTGGAAAAGGCAGTTGTTTGAGGATCGGTGGTGGGTTCATCAGCTGTTAGTGGGTCGGCAGTGGGAACGTCACTTGTTACTGGGTTGGTTGAGGGGACATCAGTTGTTAATGAGTCAGTGGTAAGAAAATCTATTGTAGAAGGGTCGGTGGCGGAAAAGGCAGTTGTTTGAGGATCGGTGGCGGGTACATCAGCTGTTAGTGGGTCGGTAGTGGGAACGTCACTTGTTACTGGGTTGGTTGAGGGGACATCAGTTGTTAGTGAGTCAGTGGTAAGAAAATCTATTGTAGAAGGGTCGGTGGCGGAAAAGGCAGTTGTTTGAGGATCGGTGGTGGGTTCATCAGCTGTTAGTGGGTCGGCAGTGGGAACGTCACTTGTTACTGGGTTGGTTGAGGGGACATCAGTTGTTAGTGAGTCAGTGGTAAGAAAATCTGTTGTAGAAGGGTCGGTGGTGGAAAAGGCAGTTGTTTGAGGATCGGTGGTGGGTTCATCAGCTGTTAGTGGGTCGGCAGTGGGAACGTCACTTGTAACTGGGTTGGTTGAGGGGACATCAGTTGTTAATGAGTCAGTGGTAAGAAAATCTATTGTAGAAGGGTCGGTGGCGGAAAAGGCAGTTGTTTGAGGATCGGTGGCGGGTACATCAGCTGTTAGTGGGTCGGTAGTGGGAACGTCACTTGTTACTGGGTTGGTTGAGGGGACATCAGTTGTTAATGAGTCAGTGGTAAGAAAATCTATTGTAGAAGGGTCGGTGGCGGAAAAGGCAGTTGCTTGAGGATCGGTGGTGGGTACATCAGCTGTTACTGGGTCGGTAGTGGGAACGTCACTTGTTACTGGGTCAATCAGAGAACTGTTTGTTGTTACAGACGTTATATTTGTATTACCGGAAGTGTTTACGGCAGATGTTGTGTTTGACCCCGGCGGCGCCGTTGAATGGTTGGAGACTGTTGTTGTTATACTATATGGATGGGTACTTGGTGTGTCAGTTTGAGTGGGGGCACCTGTAGTCCCCGGTAAAGTGCTGATACTTTCGCTAGTAACCTGTGAGGAGGGAAGGTCGCCCTCTGTGGGTGGGTCCATTGTTGTCACCTCTGAGTTGGTTGTTTCAAATCCGCCGGTTAAGTACGTTGTTTCCTCGGCATAATCTACACTGCCGGTCCAAACTGCTGTAAGAAAACGAGGGACGAAATGCAATTTTTCACTCGAATGTATAAGGTTTGTTATTTAATGTTCAAGAAACATTATTTAAATGGTAGCACTGGTAAATATTCAGAAAGAATTCATTTAAATGAATGCCTTTCTCTGATATAACAAACCAATTTATTTCATACATGTTTTTAACCTTTGCTCTTAAACGAATTGGTTGATCTATGCTAACGGTTGACAGGAACATGTCAAGGATAATCAAGCACATTCAAAGACTAGATATATCGACAGAGGATTGTTTATAATCTCAAAGAATCTCGAACATCATTTCACTTTATTTCAATCTCAGTTTGCAATTGTTTACTTTTTCTTGACTTTGATGTATAGCATCATATTTTTATGAATACTGTTTACACAAATCAAACCATGTCAGAAAAAAAAAAGATTACAAAATAAATGAAAAGAATATTCAAAAACGTTCTTTGTATTATGAGAGATGGATAAGACGTGGTAAACTTACTTGGAATCACCTGTATCAATACAGCTGTAATCTAAAGGTAAAGAAAATAGAATAAATATTGTAAAAACTCACATAAAAAATGCTTGGTAGATGTTATTATGTGTTTCAAGTTAATATCATTTCAATTAGCTCACGATGAAAAACTCGAGATTCGCCACACCCTCTTATTGATAGGAAAGAAAATCGATATATAGCACTTAAACACAGTTGTCGAAGCTTCAATGCTGGAACTTCCTGTTTGAATACAGAATATTTTAACGACTTCGCAATTAGCTTGGACAAATGGTTTCGTATTTTGGAACCAGGGTTTTATAGTAAATTAAACTCTCTGTCTCTCTGACGCCATATGATATTGCAACGCTGTATCAGTAGACGTATGGGTGTGGTAATTATTGGTTTGTAAAGTTGATATGATTGTTGCTACCTCCTACTTTATACCCTATCTGATATTTTGCAGACATGTAAAATAATGTATCACTACGGGTAGGCATTTGATATCGCATCTATACCATTATAGTATTGAATTGTTGAATTTATACAATGGAATGACGTCACTATTAATATCAACTGGACGTCATTTATCGTTTTTTCATATAAAACAAATACATAGCTACTTGTACTAAATTTGAGAATGTTGTTGATTTTTCAGATTTGGTTCCGTTGTTGTGATATTTGAAATATTATTCTCATTTGTTTTCAGAACCTTCCGGATAATGACTAGACCAAATGGACAACAACTACGACCTTTTGGTTCATTCCATTTTCATTTTGTTCTTCAAAGCAATGGTTTCCAAACAGCATTACATTATTAATTAGCGTATTGAATATTTGTATTGTAAAGAGAATAAGGAATTAAACAATCAATTCGCAATTCCTGTCCAAATTCCATGCACATGTAAACACGCTCTGCAGTTTAGTCTTTTTCGTAATTTTACTTTCATCGCGCGAAATATTTTCTGGTATTTTATTCAAAATTCCATTGTTCACAAACGTTATTGTTACCTCGATTGAACAGAATATGTTTATCATATCAGGGAAACGCTTCTTTTTGCTAAGCATCTTCAAATTTGGTTTCATCTTGATATTTCGATAAATAACGCAGTACTGACTATGACTCATCTAGCCACGCTTGACCTATTCTTGCGCCAGCGCAAATGCTAAGATATGCCTTTCAGTAATTCCCGTACTTTCCTGTGCTAATGATCACGAAAATCCAATGAGGAATCACATGATAAGTTGGAAAAGTACAACTTTTCACCGAAAGGGTGCTGCACTCACGAAGATAAAAGGTCGTGATATTGATCGAAAACAGGACAACGGCGTGCGTCAATCAGTGGAACTTTTTAATTCTTGATAACAACTAAATCAAACTAAGGAAGAGTTATGAGTTGCTAGCTAGTGTCAGGGTATATAATTAGTACTTATATAAAGTTTTTTTTTGTAGTAGATAGATATAGTATATGTAAATATCATATTTTTCTATTTTGGGATACATGTGCTTGATAAATTCAATTCACATTTCCGTATCGGGTAATTAAGATAGTTTTGTATTTCCCAATATATTGATGTTATTTAATCATGATAAGAGATAACTGTTTATACGTACTTGTCAATAGAAATATAATAAGGCTTCCAGATTTTGAATAAAGGCATCGATTTCACATATATAAGAACTATTTTGACGAGAAAACAATTATCAAAGTATATTTAAATTAAGCCGTTGTAAAAAGTGAAAGTGGCTTTCAGTTCAAGATGTCGTCATTGCCCAACATCAAATCGTTTTTACATTACGTCAGCGATGAAAGTTATTTTACTATGAGATTTTTTATTCTTATTTCAACAGAGGTTGTAATTATGATCCTACCCTGTAATAGAGATTTTGATTTTATAAGGGTTTTTTTATCACTCACTGCTCAATCGATAGATTTTCCAAGCCATGAGCTGTGTCACTGCATACCTTGTACCAACCTCGTTTGCTATCCAAATTGAAACCAACCATTTAACCCATGGCAAGAGTATTATTAGTAACTGTATCAGAATCTTTTAGAACTTTTTGTCTTGCGAAAATAATGAGGCGACCAGGATAACAAATCTGCATATATTTATTTTGCTGGGGGGGATTGACATTTCTAGTCGACTACTGTTTTAAATCCTCTACGAGGAATCTTTAAATCAAAATGTATACATCATTTCGCTACAAGTTTCTTAACATTTGCAAAATCGAATCGGTATTTACTATAGGAAATTTCTGAAGAGAGAGTTCATTGTTGATCAACATTTTAACTATGTAATCCATAAGTTATGCCTTTTCGCTGATAATTGCGCAATCTAAATGAAATAAACCTAATTGATAACTACGTGCATAGAAATTTACTGTTGGAAGAATATTTTGTTTCCTCTTAAAAAACCTAACTAATAATCCAACCTCAATCCAATGTTGTATACAGCGTGAATGGAACAATTAACTCACATAACAGTATCTTTTTTCACCAACGTTATCATACGATGGACAATTTTGGTTATTAACTATGAATTTGCAAGCTCAAACTAGTTACCAACGTATCTTATAAGTAAATAATGACGTTATCGAACTTATGTCTTCACAGATTATACGAAATCGTTTCTAAAAAGCTTATGACATAATCTTAGTAATAATTAACCGCTGTTTTACAAGAGCGTATAATATCTTTCAAACAGAATTGATGATGTGCGGTGTACTATAAACATACAAGTCAAACGTCGCTCAAAAAGCATATTTAATATTAATAACAGGATCAAATACAAGGTCACACAATCTTTTCTTTTGAATAAATGTTTTCTTCGAAATTGTTGTTTTATTCATTAATGAAATTAAACTTACATGTATAAACGAATTGTTTGAATGTACGAATATTCTCTCGTTTTAGTTCCTTGATTCGCTATCAGCGCTACACATTTAAAGACTTTTGTTCGGGGTTCATATTCTGTGAACATCTTGTTTGGATTAACATGCACCTTTCGTAAATTTTAAAAAAATATATAAAGGCAAACTAATGTTTTCGTTCTTCTTTAAAAAAAATAGAATCAAAATACTTGCCAAATTGAATGTCAATTTCATTTCGTCCGTTTCATTCCGCACACTTCACAAGAGTATCCTCAACAGAATGCATGTACATTTCAATCTATTACCTCCGTGCACACACCCAGACGGTTAAAATATGATTGACTGTCACTGTTTAACTCATGTTATAAGCATGTGGTTGCCTAGCTTTTGTTGTACAGAACGCTTTGAGTGCGATGCTGAATAATTAAGTGATAATCAACGAACACGAGGTTTGCGCCTTTGACATAAAGAGCATTTGTAATAACAATTGTACATGAAATGTATCATTTCCGCTGTGATTGACATGCGTGTCGATAGCTCCGGTTATATTTGACTATTCCATTAAGCGCGAGAAGCGTTTATGCTTGTAGACAAATAGTGTTAAGCTACATCCGGTGTGCTAACACTCAAACTGACGGTGTTTTAAAGGTCATATCAAATTAGTTTACTTAGTGGGTATAACATAAACAAACAAGAAGTGTTTCCAAGAAATACACGTGGAGAAACCAAAAGCGTTACATCATTAACAAAACCTTTTAATGAAATACACCTTCAGGAAGAAACGTATGAGTATGATCTATTACAAGTTAATCTTTTATTTGCAAACTAGAATGGCGTGGAATTGAAATAAGTTGATGAGAAGTAAACGAAAGAAATCGAAGACAGTGACCGTTTTTCTTTAAATTCTGCAATGCTAGAAGGCGTTGTTTACATGACCTGTAGAAACCAAACCTAACTGCCACTGTCCGACACTACCAACGACTGACGTCATTGCAATATCTTAACGACATGACCAAAACATTGCATGAACTGTGTAACATTCCACTAGTAGCAGTGGCACTGAGAAGAAACCCCTCTCCATTTTTTATGATAATCTATTTTGTTTCCAAGTTAAGAGTATTATTATCAGTATCATATCATCTAATCTAGGATCTTTCATAATCTATTCAGGAATTGATCGAGTTTGTATTTCATACCGGAATTTTAAAATTTACATTAACGGGGATATTTCCTGCAGTATACTTCAGCATCCATTTGTTAATGATTTTTAAATTGATATTATGAAAGTATGATAATATATAAAGTATAATATATCAGAAAATGTAAAATAAAGAACTTCATCAGAGACTGTTTCAGTAGGTATTGAAGATAATATAGGTGGAATTGTAGGAGGATATTTCTACAAGCATGTGGAACCCTTCATACAAGAAGGACGAGAGGCTCTTCACTCACCTCGGTTTTCAGAGGGTCATTCAAGATGAAACACTGAGGTAAGAAATAGTCTCCAAATTGACATTACTGAAGTGCAGCTATTAAATGAAACCTTTACGAAGGTAAATCAATATCGTAAATCATATATACAAACACTTTGGAAGAAGAGATTTCAAACTAGATTTATAGTGCCTTTATCCGTTTTTTTAGAGGGCTACAAAAGTAGGGACATAATGGGTAACATGGCTCTGCAAGATTAACACTTTGCCGTGAGACGTATAAAGTGTTTGCAAGAAACTCAAGCAATTCATACAACCTACAGATTGTTTACGACTATCGTAACGACATGGGGTTCCGAGGCTGGTCACGAGACGTAACACCAAGTTATGCGCATTAAAGAGGCAGCAGAACCAGTTTCGAAAATTGTATTTGCCAACAAGTTTAGTTTATGCCAAGTGTAGCAACTTCAGAGGGTCAGTAACCTCATTTCCAAACCCAGTCATCCGTAGTCGTAGAATGAATTATTAATTATCAATCAAAACTATTTGCGGCCATTTTTGTGTGAACACCTTTTAAACATTTCAGGAAAGTAAACGGATTCGCGTAGCTTAACTGAACAGGGTACGTTCGTTTTTAACTGTACTGTATCTTTACTTATTAAAAGACATTGCCTTCTAATTGGTTACATTTATTTATGTTTTCGTGAGATCACTTAATATATCTTTAAAAAATTTGCTACCGCACCTTTCACTTATAATCCGTTAAAGACTATTTTACCCCCAAGATAGCTTCGCAAATCGGAGATGTAGTGCTCACGGTAAAAATAATGTTGGTTGAGAAGATAGTATTTCATACGTGTATAATATGATAGAGGAATTTCATTGGCTATATAGGAACTCCATGCCAAATATCACACTTTTTTGAGTAAACACATAGTTTAAAACCGAAGTTTGGTAGTACAGAAATTAGGCACTACATGTATTTGACGGGGCGACATTGAGTTAAAACGGCTTCAAATTCAAGTTGCAGGTCAGAAAACGAAGTGAGACGAATTAACGTCTGTAATATTCCTTAATGTGAGCCCATAGAGATACAATTGTATTGAAGTTTGATTCTCTAGATATCAAATCACTCAAATAATTGAAAACATTGAAATGTCACGTAACGCTGTAGTATACGGTATGATTTATATTTTGTAAATAAATGTAAGTATACTTCAGGGCCTAGATTTTCGAATTTCTCTTAGTGCTAAGAAAGTCGTAAGTACCACACATTAACATTGGCCTACGACTATCTTAGCACTAAGAGAGCTTCGAAAATCTAGGTACAGGAATGTAAGTCACGATAAGAAAGTTATTAATGATAAACATCCTGAGACAGGAAGTGTTGTATCCTACACTTATGTCCTAAATATAACAACAGAACCGACCTGCTTTACTCTAGTTCATCCTAAGTAAAAGAAATGGAGTTACACAAACTCCTTGGCCTACTGACAGTATTGGGCGTGGTTGGGGTTGGTATGTCGCACCCCCACAACGTCACCTGTCAGCCTCAGAACCCACATCAACCACGTAACGTCCTCGAGGCAACGGTATGTACCATGTATCTATTTCTTCACATGACTAAGTATGCAGTAGGTCAACGATGTAGGAAATCATGTTATCAAGAAGAAGGACTTAAGCTGATGCATGATACAGTACAAACATATACTATACCAAGAATGACATTGTCTATCATTTGTCAACTCCTGGATCTTTTACTGCGGTTGACGAGACACCCCGGTGCAAACGTTCACAGCGTTTCCAAGATAATTCCAAATATTGAAAAGATTTCACTTTTAATAATGACAGTCTTTATAAAATCCTTTTAAAGCAGCAACTTACAACAATTTAAGATGATAGTGATTGTAAGACTTGCTAGGCTTGTCAATGATTTAACAACTCGAAAACGCATAAAAATAACATGCTTGAATTAAAACATCTCATCCATTTGAAAATTTATAATATGTATCAAAAAGTGTCTGAAATGTTGTGCGGCACCCCTAATGACTTAATATTTCTAAGGCGGAAAAGTTATTTTGCAAAAAAAAGTGTTTATGGTTCAAGCGTTTTGAACTTTCTGACGTTTTCTGTTGTTTCATAAGTACTTACAACATTCAAATTAAACGTGTTACGTAAAATAAAAGTTTCCAAATATTGCCTCTACCGGTTCGTAAATCTTTCATCGGTTTCATCTGCATACGGTCTGACGACAGTCCTAACAGGCACATGTTCTGTAAACAGTTAAATGCAGACATAACCTCGTCATCAGCGGACCATGTAGAACGAATGGTTTACATTAGGAAACCTCTGAATCCGTACGTTATAGTTTACAGCGGAAACTCCCCGATTGATCGATTTCGGTTGTGACAATTTATTAACAGTCTTACATTATTGAACTCAGTTCTGTCTTTTTGTTGAATGTTATATATGGGTGAAATCGGGTCAGTTAGTTTGAATAAGGGATTGAGAAACGCCGTCCCATATCCGTATTCCGATGTTGTATGATTGTACATGTATGTAAGCAGAACTTAATTTTAAAGTTTACAATTCATACGTTCAGAAAATAGGTAGATTGTACATTCTTTAGATTTGTACATATCAAATTTGCCCTAGGACTGGTTATCACGGTACGGGTACATTTCTACAGCTGTATCCTGGGCTCAAGGACTCGCTGAAATGGTCGACCTGAAAGAGGCGATCTCGGTCTTCCAACAGCTGGCACGAATTAAAGTTACAGGTAAAATGTGGTTTGAAATTTGAATTAACATTCACCAACTGAGGCAATAGTGGAATTCAGCGAGAACCATTTCTTAACGCACGACAGCAGCTAGTGGCTAGCAAAACGGCAGTATAAACAGAATGCTTCTTACTCACCCTTGCAACATAGGGGGAAAGTATAAGAACAATCAATAAAAAGAATACTAAACGATCTTCCGTTCAATATAATTTTTATTAAACGAATTTATGAAGGAGTTTAAGAAAAGCGAAAGCGAGTTTGATACCAAATCATCCACGAGCTTGATAAAAATACAATTAAAGGGAAGGAAGTTTTATATTCTGTTTATTGCTCGCCCACATAAATCAAGGGTAACTGCCGTTAGCCTGCAGAAACTAAATCTCCGCGACTTGGCTGCAATTATTACGACGATTACAACTACACACTATTGTTATGTCATACGTTCAGCGGTTTACACTAATATAATCTTTCGGCATACTTATAGCACGGGCGAGTAACAAACGATGAAGATTTCATAGTTTCACATAGTAGGACACATAAAGTGATTATAAACCCCCTGTTAGTCAGTCAACAAGAGTGTCTATCTGCAGTCATTTATTTGTTAAAAACAATCTGTTCAAAGTGTAATTTTGGATTTCAATACATTCCGGTTTTATATAACGCAACTGAAAAGTCTTAACTCAAGTGCTTTATTTATTAAATAGTAATGTCTTATCCTAACATTTGCAACGTAACGGCTGTTTGCCAGGCAGGTTGGATGAGCTGACCTTGAAGTGGATGGGCAAGGACAGATGCGGGGTTCCTGATGTCATCAACAGACAAGATGGACGATACCGCAGAAACGCAGGAGGTGAGTATGATAATAATCCAATCTCAATAAATCGAATCTAAAATGCTTTATTACACACGTGTAGATCTCACCAGGCTCCGTTACGAGAGACGTAAGGCTTGTCTCAGACATAATTTAAATTAGCCATTCAGCGAGTTCGGTCCGTATTCTAGGGTGCATCATTCTATTTCGCTTGTACGTCAATGCTGTTCAGCACTCTGAGACCGAAAATTTCCGATTGTTTTCCGAATGTCGAACTGCCTTAGGATCGAAATGAATGCTTTTGCGTTGCTTTTGATTTACCCTAGCTCGGTTTATTGGAGACAAAAGTCAAATCGAAAGCTTTTGAAATATTTTTCGTAAAGCAATCTCTGGATACCTCAACGTAATGCTTTAGTAGACGGGACCAATCCGAATTGCTTTTTCTGTAAAGAGATACTTTGAATAAACTTTTCATCTTTTAGTTGGTAATAATCGTTGTCGTTGAATATTTTTGAATTCCGTGAAATTAAACATATTGGGAGAAGAAAACCAAGTAAAACCAACCAAAACAAGTACAGATACCAATAATAGGTTTCTTGGTAATTATGTATCAGTCGTATGCAATCTACATATATATGAAAGAGATTTACCCTTGTTTCGTCAAAGACTGAGATATACATGACTAGTTCCGTCGGTTTGTCATTCAATTAAAGGACATATGCAAATGACTTTAATTTGTTCCATAAAAAAATGGAAAATGATGAGAGTTTTAACTTCAATTAGCGAATATACTTGTTATTTCTTAGAAGGCCGACAAGAGACGCGCATTGTGATTGCTTGAAGTTATCTGCATCAAGCAAATGATATTTAGAGATAAAATTTGAGTCGAAGTTTAAACTCCGTGAGTTGTTGGAGTCATATATGCCAAACTTAATCAATTGTGTCAATTGATCGCGAAGTATCGACTGTTACCAAAAAGACACATTTTAACGCTTATTGTTTTAACAGTGTTAATATGAAGATAGAACGTCGCAATTATGATCGAAAACCGGACAGTGGCGCGCGTCAAATAGTCAAACGTAACTTTGGAGACTTATCTAAAACAGCCAGGAGGGCCGTAAGGATTTGATAGTGTTTGTTAGGTTATGTAACTAGTTTTCAAATATATTGGACGTAAAATCTACATCTCTGTGCATTTATAAGGCTGTTTTAAGATTTTCATGGAAAACCAGTATCTGTCATATATATGTCTCTTGGACATGAAAAGTTAAGATGTTTTGATTTTATATCACCACATATATATGACATTTAGGTTCAAAGTTAAATAATATGTATAAATCTCTTTAACCTAACGGCTTTAGTAAAGGAGCCTAGTGTGATATATAATCTGCGTAACGTAGTGCAGCAATATTAGATTTTATTTTAATGAGATTGATAATAATCGTGATTGTGATAAATTGAACGATGTAAGGAAGTTTACGATATAGTATACATATACACAAGCTGTTTAGTTTTGTTACTGCTGCATTTACGACAGCAAGAATTAATTACTTCCGTTAAAATCCAACCTAGTTCTTTAGAACAGATCCCAGAATAACAAATTTACACATCTTACATATTTTTCAATTTGAATATGATATCTGTAGAAGTTATCCACAGAATAAAGTGAAAAGTTAACTTTAACATAAGGAGGTCGGATACAAAATACCAAACTATTAAGAGATTATGTCATATTAAATTTTGTGTATATATATTATTATTTCTCGCCACACTTACTGACTTGACTTGGGGACTCGCTTCTGAGCCTGCGAGAGGCACACTTCTAACTAATTACAAAGGAAGATTTTCCATTATTTTATTACAAAAACATTTAAAGCGGTTTACATAAATACACTATTCCTGTTCTAACCTTTCTACCTATCATACGTTCCTACCCCATACTTACTCTACTCCCGATATACTTAACCCATCCTGGGCGGCCACAGCCCCGCGTCTCCCTGGCTTCTCTAACCTCCTAGTTTTTCTTGTCTAGCTCCACTCTTCCGAAAAGTTCCTCCATTGCTTACTTCACTATCTGACTTCACCAACCAACTTCGACCTAACTCTAACTGCCCGTGCATCCCCTTTTTAACCATTGACCACATTAATCACCTTAAGGGTGTGTTTTTCTCTAGACCAATCATTTCTTTACTATACCCTATGACATACGTCAGTCAGAAGTGTACTCTGACCTTCGACCTTGATAACTTTGAACCTTAACCTTTTTGTGACGTCACTTGCCTACTTTCTCTAATTGATAGTTAAATTCGCAGTTTCTGTTTTGCCTTTGAGGCATTGCGGTATTTGCATTGACTAACGCAGACAAAAACTTAAAGTAAATCACACATAAAGTAGCTATCGGGAAAACAACGATTGCTGAAAAATATCTATTCATTTAGAGAAGGAAATAACTTTTCAAAGTGACGATTGTTTAAACGCTATACTTTGTAGTAAATTCACACTGGAATAAAATTTAAAAATTTAAATTATATGTTACAAGAGGAACGCAGATATCCTGAAGTTATCGAAGTCAGTAAATATTACATCAAGAAGACATCAAGGAGAAAATCACTTTCCCCATCATCTTTTCGTTTGTTTCCATGGTTTATGAGTACAAATAATTTTAACATACCTTTATATAATTGTGATTCCGTCACAATATTCGTTTTAGATATTATTAATTTTTGTAATTTTTCTTCTTGACAAAATATACATTAATATTTAAGTTTTACAAATCATAAGAGGACAATGAAAGCTGCTCACAAATAAGGGTTTCAACATATTCATTATTCCTTACATATGAACAGTTTTGAATATATGTTTTCAAACTTAATTGTTAATTTAATTTCCGAATATTTAAAATGGTTTTAAAGCCAAGAATTGTTCCAAATCTTAAAGCCTATCTGAACAATGTTTTCAAAACTGCTTTATTCATGTCTGTTCAATACAACAGTTATTTCTTCATTTGCTTTGTATTCAGCACTAAAGTGGGAGAAATATGATCTGACCTACATTGTCACTCGATATACACCTGACCTTTCGAAGGACCACGTTGACCGAACACTCGCCCAAGCTTTTAAGGTAATCGAAGACGATTTTGATAGCATTGGTGTTTTGAAAGGTACTGTTTTTATGGAAAGGCATAGAACGACTTGATGAATTTTCTAATTCAAATGTAATGAAAGGTTAAAGTCATAAGCATCCACAGTAACTTCGGTAAGTGGAATATTCCTTTGGCTAAATCGGTAGAATGAGGTCCCTGGTTTGAATCCCGCTTGGAGTGATCTAACAATCGCTTCTGTTTCATAGCTTTTTATGAAAGGTAATTTAAAAGGCGCTAGACATGATTCTTTCCCTCTGGTAACCTTGTTCTGTCCCGGTCAAGTACATTTATAGAGAGCTGAATTCCGGGCAGCTAGCGCCCACTCAAAGCGCTACATAACGATGAAAACTCAATGTCTATAACAGTCTGAAAAGATAGGACAGATTTCTTTTAAAGGTTATAATAAGAGTTTATGTTTTAATTATAAGTGGTAGCCATTGGTACAATTCGGGTAGATTGTAACTGAATTTAAAGAGTCTATGGCTAATTCTGTGTATCGAAAATGTGGTGTTATTTTAGGATCGCTACAAATTAAGCGAGCTTTGAGCTCCAGACGGTCGGTTGGTTAAAGGATGTTTTAGCTGTAGGAGATGGACAAGTATTCTTCTTGATCTTCAGGTATGGGCCGACGTCACACCTCTGACCTTCACCCCTGTAAAAGTCAAGGACGGCGTTGATATTGAGATCAAGTTCGTACATGGCGTCCACGGTGATAATAACCCATTTGACGGCGAGGGAGGAGTTCTTGCGCATGCGTTCTTCCCTCCAACCTATCCTGAGAACCTCATTGGTGGAGACACACATTTTGATGAATCAGAACGCTGGACAATAGAACTTGACGACAAAGCGCCCGGTAAGACTTTTCACAAACAGGTGCAAATGTTTACGTAAAAGGTAAAGACGCATTTATATATGTGTATTGTATGTGTATTTAAACAAAATGGTATCATATAAACCACTTTTGATGTGAGGGGTAATCGATAGATACATGTAGGTCTTATTTTCTTTCATTGATTGGACTTGAATCTCAAATGCACAAGATATTCAACGGTTCAGTAGAGATGAAATACGAGTGTGTAAAGGACTAAATTGCATGTTTATATATATGAGCATTAACAACTGACAATCCTTTGAATTAAGGTGTCGTACAGAGAGAATACTAAACGACGTCCCGTTTAATAACATTAATATGAAATGAGGGAACTCTGAACTCTGTATTCTGTTTCGCTTTAATGACAAAATCTACTTATTGTAGCAACTATTTACCGTTATTACACTGTCTAGGGAGACGGTTGTTCTGTGTGGCCGCGCACGAGTTTGGACACGCACTAGGACTTGACCACTCGAGCCAGCAGGGGTCGATAATGTGGCCATGGTCGCAGGGCTGTGGTAATGGAACCCTTGACCCGTCTGACATCACGAATATTCAACGGCTTTATGGTGAGTCACTCTGAATCCATTACTTCTCATGGCCAAACTGTGTAAAGGTATCGTTAGGACTGACAGACAGGTAGATGCTGTAATGAAGTCTCACCGCATACAAAAAGTATAATAAAACATTACACTGATATAAAACAAAAATATATGAGGCAACCAATAAGGGTTATGAGAGACTTTGAAATCTATATGCACAATGCATTGAAAGGAGAAGGTGGGTGAAAACTTAAAAATGACAAAGCAATATAGATTTTCGATTTGCGCATATATGGAGACGTATTCATGCTCTAAAAGCGTCAAACCGAACACGCGGCTAGGATTTCTCGTGTTGGACGTGTGGCAGAACCTGCTCTCGTACACTCTCGTGCGGCACATTTAGCATGACTTTCTCGTGCGAAACGTGCTGCAATGCGTTATTCATATCTGAAATCAACGAAATGTTATTCGAAATGAATATCCGAATCGCGGTAAGATATGAATAAAAAATGAAAACTGTGTTGTTAACCAGATCTATCCCAAGTACTCGGATAGTGCAATTGAATTGTTATTTAAAATAAAATAGGATCTTTTGTTCACAATAGCGAAAGAAACTTGTGTTCATAAAGATTATATTAAGAAAATGTTGAAAAACATCCTATATTGGTTGAGTATATTCTATTTCAATTCAATACCAGCTTATATATAGAAACTTCGCTTCTATGATTCAAACGCATATACACCTTTTCATTTCTGATATTTTACCATCTTATCAACACTTAAACGGAATTACGTTATGTAAAATATAATAGTTATGTTAAAATGAATGTGTACTAGATATAAATTTCAAAGTTTATATATCAGCGGACTTAATTCAACCTAACATGCAGTCACTGAAATTGTTGATGACACCCGAGTAAAAAATTAAAAAACATCATTAAATTTAATGTCGATTAAAACTGTATTGAATACACGTCTTTTGTTTTTACATGCTGTTTTAGCTAGTTAAATTATTATGTGAAGCGCAATAAAATCATTTTCAAATACATTGAAATGAATACGTAAAGCTCAGCACGAGCACATT
This sequence comes from Phorcus lineatus, assembly GCA_921293015.1. NCBI lineage: Eukaryota > Metazoa > Mollusca > Gastropoda > Trochida > Trochidae > Phorcus > Phorcus lineatus. The sequence continues at coordinate 17,175,508 of OV121089.1, forward strand.
AAGGCACTATTTCACATCAATACTTCGTATATGCAACGAATGCACAGTTAAAGCAGATATTTCGAAATCAGTAACGATCCTTACTCAGGTAGGCTAATCTTCTCGTAAGTATGTAATAAATGGGTACGTATTCAGATTATCAAGTTGATTCTGAAAGCCCGGACGTAATTAACGCAACGTTGCATAAATTCCGCTTAAACTACGACAACGGGGATATATAAACGACAGCCACTATTTAAATCCAATAACTTATACTACATATTTAAAACCCGTTAGGTTACAAGATTGATTTATATTTACAATATTTCATCCATACTATGTTCAGAGTTAGGTAAGTCCAAAACTTTACTGGTTCAGCCTTTTTCACCTGTTCGTATTTTCCCCCATTTGTCCACAGTTGACCGCAGATTTTTGTATATCTCTAAGCCGACCTCGGCCGCTTAATTTTTTCATTGTTGATAACACAGATCAATTGTCATGAATAATAAGTATTTCAGTCCATCGGTAGATCGCTAAGGTAAGTGTCTACAGCTTTGTGCCTTGAAATGGTCTATTTGAACCGAAAACAATGGCGAATATTACGAGGTTCCTCTTACTAAAATACCATAATCAAAGTTAAAGCATTTGTAACAGGATTTAAATGTTGGCTGTAATAATATCCTTAAATTAATCGTTAATAAGCTGTTTATGTGTTAAATTTGTAAACAACAGGTGCGCCCGGTTCAGCAACTACAACTTCGACAAGACTGGTTCCAACAACAGTACGTAGGAAACCAACGCGAAGAACTACGCAACAATATAGACGTACCCGGCCAACGAGGAAACCAACGACTCGAAAACAGAAGACAACAGTTCCAGTAAAACCGACAACTAAAAGGCCAACAACTCGAAAGAAGAAAACTTCTAAAGAACCAGTCCCAGTGCCAACGAAACAAACAACAAGAAAGAAGAAACCGGACCAAAAAACCACCAGAATACCCAAAACTACCCCTTCTACAACTAAAAATGCTTTCACTAGAAAACGACGGACGGAGAAGCCCACCCGGCTGACCACCAAGCCATCCACCACCCCCACTACCCCACCGCCCACCGTTCACCCCAAACCCTTCTGTAGGGGTAACGGCAAGTTGGACGCAGTGGATCTTGCACCGGACGGAAATGTTTATGGGTTTAAAGGTGCTTTGAGTCTTAGACGAATTCATTATCCGACATCACCCTGTCGTAGTAGAGCATTTGGTCCATAGGCATTCCTGTTTGTCAACCGGAGTACAATATTTCGAGCAAAATAGACACAAATGCAGTTTTTAAGGCTTTAGTCAGTAAAAGGAATTGAAAATTAGATTTCATAGTTTTTATGTAATAATTATGTGTCAGTAACGAATTGTCTTTTTTAGGCTTTTAATATGACACGATCAATCATTGTACAGTACAACAAGATTGTTAAAATACAACCATCATTAGAACATTGTGAATGATGATATCATAGCAACATTTGTTTTATCCTCGATAATCCAGAGTAAACCTTCCGATAACACTACATCGTATATATGGGTAGAGTTATCGGAACGTTTACACTGATTTTTCGAATTGCATTTGTTTCGGAAAAATACGTTATTTCAGGTTCCCAAATATTCCTATTCAAGGAATTCAAAATCGACCCCGACTACCCGAAGCCAATCAAGAGCGTGTTCAAAGCAGGACCGCTAATTGTGGACGCTGTGGTCAGCTTCTACTACAAGATCAAGTGGACGAGACGCGTCAAGTACATCACCCTGCTCTTTAAGGTGTGTCACTGCAGTGCAATTGCTCCAGGAATAAGCTTCATTGTTCAGGTCCGATATTCATTGTTCGTGGTTTGTTAGTCAGTGATTCGTTGATAAATCGTTTATAGCTGCATGCCGACAGTTTATTAATAGTTGAATATCCTAGTTCAAATATCTTGTGATATGGATGCATTGTAACATTGCAAAACAGAATCGGATAATGTTCAATTTTCGATACAGAAGTTAAGACCTACATGTATTTTACCTTAACGCCATCGCATATCATACCAAACAGTTCACCGTAACAGTTTTGGCAGGCCACTGAAGAGACCAAGGGTCAAAATTTCGAAAGAACTAATTGTCATTTTCCTCCAAAAAATCCTTTCAAAGTGATCAACAGCTTTGAACTCAAGTCAAGTTTGTTCCTAAGTGAATTTGAATGTGCTCATTTGTTTCTATAAGAGTCGATATGGAATATCTATCGAAATTAAAGAAGTCGGAATTGCGAAAATATTTACATTTTGAAAATTAATTTTAAGCACTATAATTGAGATGAAGACATGTTTTTAATTCTCTCAGGTAAAATTAAAAAAACAACGTGTTTAATTCCGTTAAGGATAATTATTTAAATTTAATTTAATAATTAATCAAATTTCTTGTCACTCAAAAGCGAAAGTAGAGGTTGCATTGCGAGCAGACACAGCCCATTAGATTGCGAGGCAACGTGACAAAACGTACCACTGTAACAGGTGACACTATTAACGATGACTAACGTTGATTAAATGTTTTTCTCTCATGATATTCACTACGATTCTCCTAAGCCCCCCCCCCCCCCCCCCCCCCCCCGCATAACAAATGAAAAATCTTGACCCCCCCCCCCCCCAAAGTTTTGAAGTGTTCCTACGCCTATTTAAAATATGTGATATAAGATTAAGATTAAGCACTAAAGTAACAAACGTTCGTTATGCATCCGTACATGAGATGAAGTGGTCCGTTTGTTGACATTCAGGACAACCTGGTATGGAAGTACGAATACAAGAGAGAGAACCTGCTGCATCTGTGGAAACCGAAAATGTTTGTGATCAAGAAGGGGTACCCAAAAACCATACAAGCAGAATTAAAGATCAAGACCAAGTTCATTGATGCTGCTTTCCGATTGAAGAAGAAGTACACTTTTTATGTTACAAGGGGTATGTTTGATAAAATGAGTAACAAACACAATGTAGGACAACAAGGACTGATAATAGGCCAATTATTACTGATTTTTGGGATCAGACAAACAAACAACAGCGAACACTTAGAAAAGGAATATAAAGTTTCTGTCCTACATGGAAGTAGAATATATGGAGTTTCTGAATTCTTCATACTACCGAAATCACTTAATGTTCACGTTCACAAGGATGAGATGATTATGAATTCGGAATTTTCACGATCAGACTTTAGAATGAAGGTTTCCGTGTCTGTCCTTAATTCTCTGACTCAACAGTTGCATACCGCACTGCATGCAAGACTGCGAAAACAATAGAGCAACTAAGGTCACCTCTGATTGTGACAATAAATTGAAGTATCCAAAATAATCTATTGTGAGCAATTTAATTGAGAAAGAAGTAAACTTAGTATAACTAAATTTTCACCTTTATTCTCAGGCGACTACATATGGGAAATTGAGGTCCACAGATCTGCCTATAAAACGAAGAAAGTAAAGCGGATGAGTAAGGACCCTGCCCTGTCCTATCTCCCACCTCTCGACTCTGCCGCGCTCTTCAATAAAGGAGGTTTCTACTTCTTCAGTGGAGATTTCTATCACCAACTGCTTCCGCTTGACCGTAAACGTGCACGGTGGATGTGGCCGGGTTTCAGCCTGAATGCCTGGTTCCAGTGCAACATTGATTTCTCGGAGCCCCTCAATCTGAAGACTGAGAAGATGAACTATGCTACTGAGATAGACTTTAAGTCTTGAAGTTCGAGCCATATTTTCACGTAGGGTTGATATGCTGTTCTTTATCATGCCTTGCGTGTATCATGCAGCACGCATCTGCCAGGTCGATTGTAACGCATTGTAATTGTTACTCTGTCGAAACCTTTATATGTTATAATTCTTCCTCCTGCTGAATTTTAGTTCTTAAGTGATTTATTGTACATTAGAATTAGATTAATGAGGTAAATAAAATGAATTTTACCATGCTAAACATATCTGACGTGAATTAGTTCTGTTTGTGTCACCTGAAGGGTGTTTTTTGAAGAGACGTTTTATCCATTGAACTTTATCCCTTCTTAGTCACGGCTATATCAAGTACATTTACATATGTACATAAGCAATGGTGTTCTACTTATGACTTTGATATCGAACGTCTGTTGACAAAACATGGGAGTAAATGCAGAAGCCTTTTGTCGATCTCCCTTTGGAAAATGACGTTCATAAGAATTGCTAACATACCTTCAAAGTGTCGACCGCTTATCTTGTAACGTGACCCTTTTTAGATTTTAGATATTCAGTTATTTTTTATACATAGACCGGATGTTCATCTAGTGTAACTGAAGGTTAATATCAACTTAATATGTAATTTTTTGAATACGTTTAAAGTTGGAAAACTCAACTGTCATCATGTTTATGATAATGTGAAAACTGAAGACAATGATGATTTACAAAAGTAAAGGTCGTATTACGAGAAAGCCTCCTAGAAAATTTGACGTGGGTTTTTTCCAAATGTAAAATACTCAAGGCATAGAATATGCAAAATAATCCTTAACTTGAGGTTTTAAGGAAAACACACTTCACAAGAATAACATGTTTCCTGAAACAGAGGTACACAGTTTACAAGTCATGAGGATTTCCTAGAGAGTCAGTCAAGGAAGAAGAAAGCATGACGTGGACAGCATTTAAATCAATCGTGGTTTGTCAAATATGTCCGTTCCTCTTTTAAATAGTTGATTCAGTTTGTGAGGTAGAGTCTGGGTGGGTGTGTGGGTAGGAGAAGGATTGGGGGGTATTATAATACAATGCAATGTAGTTTATTAAAGTCTCACCATTTGTACAACATGGTTTACAATGTTTGTTTTAATACAACGATCATAAAAGTACATATGCCACCAAAAGGGTGACGAGAGGACATATAGGTATATTATTTCATTTCTTCTATAAAAGTGACTTCTAAACAGGAAGACCCCGCCCCTTCTCTACATACGCCCACAGCACAAGAAACTGCTTTTATAGATACATAACGACCCAAGCGATATAGTGGAATCAGGCCATAGAACAAGAAATACTTGTCTTGTAACGTCTTACTTGAAATGATTGTATAAACATAATACCTATCATTTTGACTTAGAATAAGAATGAGCTGCATGAAACACAAGTTGCGTATGCAAAATATCTAATTATCATTCTCGAGGAACGAATTATGTTGGGAAGCCGATCCTTTGTTAACACCCACCTATTTCAAACATTATCTTTCTCCCCATGGGCAACGAATTCTTTGTTTAAGAGGTGACAACATGGTGCTGTACAACACCGTGTAATCAACATTACATTTTGCGTTAGCTTCGGGCCTTATAACAGCGAGCTTTCAATGAGGGATTTAGACGACAGCTCATGATTACAAAACTGTCTTCTGATTATCTGAAACCTCCCTTTCCTGCTCATCCACGGTTTCTCATACAGGATATATTTCAAACTACACATAATTTATCTCGTGACCGTCATGGCAAAATAAACCGGATATAACTTGGTTCGAGAAGTGTAATACTGATCGCATTAGTAAGTACATAACAAAGAGTTTTTCCGATTAAGCAAAGGTCTGATAATGGAGGCGGGCGATTTTTCATGGAGTTCTATCCTTATCGGAACAGCAGCAACGACCATTTTCCTTCTCTATCTGTAAGTTGAAAGAAGTTCATCTTTGTTAATACTGTCTGTGTCATATCTGTAAGTTTTCCCTTCCTTTCAAGACGATATGGTATTTCCAATCATGATTTTGATTAAACCTGTATAGCTAAGGCAACTAACGATTCTCTACTCTATAGAAGGTAAAAATAGATATTCTCAGATAAAGTTATTGGACTCAGCTAGAAAATTAAGCTAAGCAAATTAAATCAAAACATGTAAAATTGATACTTTTGTTAAAGTTTTAGAACTGCTTACGCGGATTTAAATACATTTGTAATCATTTTAATCGCTAGATAATTTATTTCTTACGAAATGTTCAATTGAAACAATGGTCTTTGATCTATATATCTACCAAATTATTGAAAAAATACATGTTTGTCAATATCGAATCTTTTGCAGGCATATCAAGTGGACGAATGGTATATTCAAGCGACTAGGAATTGCTGGCCCTGAACCAGGATTCTTTGGAGTTTTAAAGGAGTTAGGTCAAAAGGTAAATCCTTTCTAACATATTTTCGCCTTTTAATCTATACTTCAACCTATTTTAGAATATTTACATATCTTAAGGTTTACATTTACATATTTACACAAAAACTCTTTTAGTGTTTTAAAAGACCGTACATACATGTACATTTGACATTCTCCCTGCTGGATTGTTTGCAGGTTTTTACAGAGAGTAAAAAAAAGTTACAATTAAAAAAATTACGTCACATGGGTATCCCTCATGTACAGTTGTTCTCTACTTTATTCATACATTCTTTTTCTACAAACATGAAATTCTAAAAATCGTAAGTTAACTCCGGTGATTACTTTACACGTGTGTCTCAAAAAATAATCTTTTGATCTTTTCATTTTCATATAAAGTCATAGTATCAGCACAGTTTTCTAACGAAGAAATGTGTGTTGTCATAACTTGTCATAAAGGATAGAATATTCTGAACAAATTGAAATGATGCAATAATTATATGTACTTTTAACACACTTGAAAATGTAATTGACCACTTTGAACGAGATAGGTAAAATCACCGTTATGATAAAAAAAAACGCGCACCTGCGTGTTGATTTGTGCAGAGCTCCAGATAAGCTTTTGGCTATGTGGGTATGATACCCAGATTTTTAGAACTGAGTGGGTATTTCAAGTATCAAATGGGTATTCATACTTTTTGATACCCACCATTTTTTCGAAATCTGAGTATTCATTTCATACGTAAAAGACTTAAACATGTTAGTAAATTCTAATCAAAAATAAATTAAAGACAAGTTATATTCACGTGTTAACCTTATTTCCATAACCTTCATCAACCTCCGTTAAACATTTTCTTTAAAGGGATTTCGGAAAAGCCTACTTTCTGTTTGTAAATGATCAGTAATAACAGAGCATATTAGACCAGAGATCGTATAGACACGATATACGATCCCTGATTAGACGTGTGCAAAATGATGAAATGTCTTTTCAAAGGCAACTGATTGAAAACTTGTACGGCAAAACGTCAGAGTATTTATTAACTGAGTCGGCATTGATATGTAATTGTTACCAATAATAAATTAATCTAAACACGCTTGCGAATATCCCTGACCGGATTTATTTCTTTTTTACCAGCAACTCTCGTTATTTTTTCTTGCATCATCTTCATAAAAAATGCCATCATTACATTCTACAACTACACCACATATATATTGAAAATACGTTCTCAATAACAAAAATATGTCAAATGACTATTTCTATTTGCTGACTAATTCTATTTTCTAACTAAACCTTTTTCGAGACCAAAATCTGCACTGTAAGCCAACACTGACGAAACGCCGTTGGGAAAATAAAGTAATCATGCTAGCTTCGTGTGCACATTCAAAGTCAGCAGGCCCCAATCTTGCATAAAACAAACGGTGTTAAACTCCTCACACAACTGGGAAATATCAGATCAGTTATATGAATTGGAGCGAGTTCTAAATGGTGTTCGGAGTAGTAAGAGAAGCCGCTTTGCACAAAGCATTACTCTGAGTAGATGTTTACGATGTCAAAAGACTTTTGCATATTACCAGTAACTTAAAGTTGAGATTTTCACGTAACTATTTTGATTTTTGTTAATGACACGATACGCATTATAATTTTTATGTATTGGGTAAATACGCATTGCTAAATTTTTAGAAGCGTAAACGTAGATTTTTAGTGATTTTCATTACGCAGACAATTTAATTTTCTTGCGTATTTTGACTTTTCTTCTGAGTAAAATACGCAAATACGCAGCTTATCTGGAGCTCTGTTTGTGATTCATAACTTCTTTCTAAAATAGGTTTTGAGAGTAATAATATTTTCATCATGGTAAAAATAGTGATTCAGAAAATGTTGACTTTTCTGAGATTCACGGAACTTCGAATTCGTCATACACTTTTATGGAATGTATATCAAGGGGTCAAATACTACTCGGCAGCGTTATCTGCCAACAGCACGCTATATCTTAAATGTTCGAGAGACGTTGTCAAAAATGATTATACCTAATAAAGAAAAGACAATGATTTCTATTATCAATTTCTTTAATTATCTTAATTACGATATTTTAGTATTGGCTACTCAGTTTTCAAGCACATTGCAAATATTTTGTGAATGGTATTATTTAGGTCTATAAGTTGATGGTCCTTTTTTTGCTTAATAATCCATGTTTTTATAATGTCATTGATCAGAAATATGCTTTTCAGAACTGAAAGACAGGCTTTTTTCATTATTAAAGGCCCAGTTGCCCAAACTGCAGTTGCATCATGACAGACTTTGATCACGTGACATAGGCAAAGATTTAACTCGAGATTTTAAAATGGACAGCAATTGTTTTATAACTGAGGTGTACCGCAAAAGAAAGTACACATCCTAGAAATTTGTTCATTTAAGAAAACGGGACAAACTTTCGAGCATTACAAATGTAAAAATTTCTTCCTGTAGTACCTGTTCTGGCTGTATGGTGACTGGTTGCTGTGGGCGACGTCTAAGTCGTCTTCCAAAATGGTCCCATAGATGCTCGATCGGTGATAAGTCACTCTTGCACTTGACTCTCTCTCCGTACCAAGCGTGGACAGTTGAGGCGATGTTCTCGGGTCAAGGTCATTCCACGGAACGGTCGATATGCAGTACTACCGGTAGCTCGAAGATATCTCATGACAGTGTTCCATTGACGTCATGGTGACGAATCTGTTGCGCAAATGTAGTGTGCGCAAATATCGGTCTTCAGCGGGAGTTATTTCGTTCAGTCTTACGCTTCTAGGACGGTCAGATGTCTGGCCAGTATTGTTAAGGCGACGAGGGAGTCGAATTACCGTTTGTCTGGTGCAACTAAACGTCTTGACAATCTGGTTGTTCGAAACCCCGACTTATTTCATTCCGATGACTCTTTCTCGCTCTGCTGCTGTTAAACGTGGCATTTTCTTGTGCTTTTTCCGTAGCACGAGTACTGAACGATCAAATTCACCGCTTTATACTCTAAGCGTGTTCAATTCATGTGCAAATGACATCGTTATTTCGTTATTTCTGAAAAAATACTTTTCCGTCAAATGATATGCCTCAGTCTCATTTGGACGATATGTTTTCATTGTTTCCATTCGTAACATTGGGATAAAACATTAAAAAAATCTATTTTGTCCAAAATTGTATCAGAATAAAAAATCTTTGGGTGTGTAATTTCTTTTGTAATTCAGTTTATCTTACATTGTACGATAAATATTTACTATTAACATTGTACAATAACTAAGATGGCGTTAAAAAATTTTCCTGTACATAAATTATTTTGACTTTGAATATGTCTTCATGTTTCACATAACTTTCTGCAGAGCCAGGGATCAAAATTTATTTCTAATTTAATTTAACAACCCCACTTGATTTATCTATTGAAGGGAATCGTAGGATTCGATCCTGATCTCATGAAAAAATATGGCCGTGTTGTGGGGTAAGTCGCAATGAGTAATGCTGTAAGTGTAAGTTCACGTTGATAAAAATGTTGAAGATGAACTCTTTGATGTATCGTTGTTAATGTTTTCTTTCTATATATGGCATATTTCTGTGGAACAGTAAGAAGTAAGGTGTTCATCTATAATTTTTATAAAGATATTATAACATGTATTGATTATAATTTTCCATTGGCAAGCCTGGTTATGAGCATAATTTAAAAAATGATGATTTTATAAAATATTAGCAACTGGAAAATCTTGTCATACCTAATAAATGTGAGAAACCAAGATAGATGAAGTAATCATAGGGCTACTTATTATAATGAACAATTTCCTTCTGCAGGACTTTCCACGGAAGGAAGCCAATACTGTTTGTTGCCGATCCAGACATGATAAAGGAAATCTTTGTTAAGGAATTTCTCAGCTTCCCAGACAGAGGAGTAAGTGAAATGATTTGTAAATAATAACCTAAGTTGATATGTTTCAAAATCAAGAATCGTGACAGGAGTCATTATTTCCAACCTTTTTACCTGAATATGCATCGTATTCAATATATTTTCTACGATTGCATGTCTAGATTATTCGATATCGTTGAATTACCCATACAAATGGGATATGTTTCATCAAGGATTGGACTTGGCAAATCCTTGGTTTCATTTTACACGCTTTGGAACGTCCAAATTTGAAATAAGATGACAATATCTCTTCAACTTTATACAAATCAATACCCATGATTGGGACACTTATTGTGACGATTGGTTGTAATGTGTTTCAGTTTATTTTACTTTATAGCAGTAACTTTAGTTTCTTATAATCATTTAAATGAAAAGAAATTTTGGTATAAAACTGTTGTTCTTGTGATTCATAAAGATAGATATAAGCGAAAAAAATTATTTCAATTCCTGATATAATTTTTTTTACTGCAGTTGTTTATGCCGGAAGATGACGTGTTACGGAACTCACTGCCAAACATCCGGGACCTTGCTCACTGGAGGCTCACGAGGGGGGCCCTCACCTCTGTATTCACTTCCGGTAAACTCAAGAGGGTAAATTTATGTTTGTCCTTAGTCATATTTGACTCTGGTCAGTCACTGGTCAGTAACGTTCCTCTTCTTTGTGTGGGCAAATTCTCCCTCAAGGTTAATTGCGTGTTACAGTTCATAGAGCGATCTTTTTTTGTTAATTTTAACTGGAACTATCTCAATCTATAAACTTACCTGACTGCTGCTACTGGACGGGCATTGTATGTTCATTATTTCCTCAAAATTATCAGAATCCTCTTTACCGTCATCCTGCTAAATCAGCATATATGACTCCGCTCTCGCTTCGTATCGCTAGCTATCTAACCGGCCAATGAGACGACTCGCATCCAGCAACAGCGGCACAACCGGGATGGAAAATCCGTTGAGTTCAAGATAGTAGCTTCAAGCTCCTTGCATAACGACATTCCATATGCTGAAATAATAACAGGTGAACTAAGCCACGAAATTCAAACCGAGACATTTGACCCGAAAGAGATCAGGGTATAAGGGAGGAGCGAGAGCGTAACCATATACCCCGATTTAGCAGGATGCTTTACCATCTGACTGATGTTGTTTTCATTAATAAATGTAAAATTACTTTTCCGGTTTTCTTTTAATCAGTCTGTTATCTGCTAACGCTAAAGATAAAGCTCTTTTCAAATCATTTATACCATGGTTTTTATTGCAGATGTCGCCGTTGCTTCAGCAATGTCTTCAGAATTTAGTGAACAACTTTGAACAGAAGTCGCAACTACCGTCTGTAAACGTTGAAAAGTATGAAAAGTGTCAAAAAAGTGAAAAGTGTTAAATCTCTATTCGTTAGATTTAAAGTATCATTTTCCATCATGAATCGAAGGATCGTTATCTTTTATTGTTTTTTTTATCATTTACAGTACTTCAGATTACAAACTATGTTTCATAAAACTTATGTAGATGTTCATATCAAAATGTTTTAATGGATAAATCTCAAAGTGAAACTTCAGAATTAGGTCTTGGTGTATCAGTTTGGTACCATAAGCCTTCAGGCCCTTTAATGAATTAGAGTTATAAATTCCTTTATTTAAATAAAAACAAATCGAATAATGACTAAAAGAACTTTAATCAGGTTTTAGAAAACTGAATGGAAAAATATATATACACGTGGGAATAGAACCCAACAGAGCTATTCCGAGCTTAGAAGGGTAAACAAACGCATTTCACCTTCAAGGCGATTTGAACAAACTGTACATTTAACGATTATTTTGCAATTATCAGGCTCTTCGCTTCCTATGTAATGGATTCTATTGGAACCACGGGGTTTGGCGCCGATGTCGACTCGCAGAGAAACCCGGATAATGAGTTTGTGTTGAATGCAAAAAAGTCTGTCAACTTCAGCTTTGCATCAATAGTGCTTGTTATTGGATGTAAGTAAAACGGCAGGTCTCCTTAAGAAGCATTGTCGTTGCTGTAAAAAGTAAAATTACAACATAAATGAAGATAGGTGGCTTGTAATAAAATAAATGATCAATCTATATCTCAAAAGTACACAAGTGATGTACTCAAACTCATTCATGTGTCCATTATTCTTCCATTTAGTTTGATAATATTCAACGATATTTTGCGTTTTATATTTGATAAGATACACCTAGTATAATAGATGGTTCCAACAGTGTAAATAATTTTCCATTTTCATAATCACAAAACTGTGAATCATTTTCATCTTCAAAACTTGTATTTTAATTTTTTTTATTTTTTTCAAACCTAGTGATTTTCCCTTGGTCTATTCCTCTCCTTGAGTTTCTCAATGTCCGACAACTTCCCCCAAGTTCTGCCAAGAAGTTTTTCTCGTCCTTTGTTCATGCAGCTATTGAGGAGAGGAAGAAAGAAGAGTCTGTGAGTATCTAAATGGTATTTCAGAATCGTGTCATCCTCGCAGACCTTATTCTCGCAGACATAGAACCATATCGTATGTATAGTAAAGTATGTTTAATAAACAGACGCGACCTTGATGTTTGAATGTCTTCCTCCCGCTGGGTGTCTAGCAAGCTTTTGATTTGCAGAACCGTCGAGATTTCCTGCAACTTGCTCTGAATGGTCATAAGGAAAGCTCAGACGAGGGGAAGGCGCAACAGGTGGAGCGAGGTTTGTTAAGAGAAGCTAATTTAGGGAGTTTTTAATATAAAGTCATAACATCTATTAAATGCAAGATCAAATCTGTCTATCAAATTACCCCCAGTATTGAAAAGTTTCTTACCTTATATCGAAAGGTTTGGTGGACCTTTCACGTTTGCCGAGTACTTTTGGACACTGGATTTTAAGTCTCATGTTACATGTAAGTTGTTGACACACTGCACATATTACAATCATGTCAAGTGTACTTCTACATATACCACATGAATTCAGCTCTAACAGAAGATGAGATCCTGGCTAACGCTCTATTCTTCCTGACTGCCGGTTACAACACGACAACCATCACCATGACATTCCTGGCTCACAGCCTGGCTTTACACCAGGACGTCCAGGAGAGACTGTACACAGAAATACAGGACAACATCGGACAGGTCAGTCTCACTGTATTACCACTATGTCATAAGTTTCAGTATGATTACCCATAGACTATATGTACGGCGAAATACAGAACGACAACGGGCAGGTAAGTCTCACTTGTTTATCGTGAAATAACTTATATTGCTATTCAAATCGTTAAAAGCATCAACATGAAAGGACACCAACACCATCATCCAGAACTACACATTGTATTGCCAGTGACAGTGGAGTCAGTGAATACCATTTATAATGTCAATGATATTGGGTCGCTTGCATATGTAATGGAGGTAAGGGCACGGCGCCCATATTCCTGCCCGGTCCGAAAATCCAAATCAACCATATAGCCTTGTCCGGAAATCAATATCCATGTCATGTATTATAGAATCTTAAAATGAAAAGATACCCTTACTATTCAATAAGAATGGTAGAGAAAAAAAGGTATATGATATACGATATTTAGACTTCAACATGCCATTTTTCATTTAATTCCTAATATCAGCACTCGACCTTTATCGTCTTGGGTTATAGGAACCCAACATGCCTAAAATCATCACATATTTATCAGCCAAATATTGCAGGAGGACTTGAGCTACGAGAACGTGATGGGACTCACCTACCTGGATATGGTTGTAAACGAGACGATGAGGAAATACCCTCCTGCAGCCAGGTAAAGACAACACTTATGTACTGCCATGGTAACAGCATTTGCAGAAATTTTAATGAAATCATCTTTATTTGTTTTTGATATATTGAGGTTCAGAGTTTCAACTTCAAAAACATAAAGGTTACAAAGAGGATATCCTCTCTTCATCAAGTTTTGACTTCGTAAAATGTATTTAAAGACTGATGTTCATTCCGTATATCTTCAAGATTGGCAAGGAGGGCTGCACGTGATATGGAGGTCAAAGGTTACGCTATACCGGAAGACATGACGGTATTCATTCCAACTTTCCATGTTCATCGTAATCCAGATTTTTGGCCTAACCCGGAAGAATTTGATCCCGAAAGGTAACATTTAGTAATAAATAGGCTGGTAGATATTTATACCATTAATTGGACCTTTGCTGGTTTTAGAAAAGAACACAGATCACAAAACGGAATATACAAAAACTGTAATTTATTTCCAGTGACGATAGATGTGCTCACTGAATATACTGACGTTGAGGGTTAGAATCTGACATCGGCTACGAAATAAACCTTTGCTTTCGTATTTGATAAAAATTCGAATGACCATTTGTTTGACCAACGGTTGAACATTTCATAACTGACCATGGTGGGTCTTTACTTACCTTGTACTTAAAATGCTTAATACAATTTCATCAGCTATTCCAAAAGAAAAACTTCCATATGGTTGAATTGAACTGAACAACAACATATGTATTATACATGTTTATAGCTAGAACGTTACTTTCCTTAATAAGCTTCTCAACAACAATATTATCAGTCGTTTTGTTTCAGATTCTCTCAGAAGAACAAGGAACATTTCAACCCATACTGCTTTCTCCCCTTTGGTATCGGACCTCGCAGCTGTATCGGCAACCGCCTCGCCATCTTGAATATTAAACTGGTTACTGTTGCTCTGGTGCGCAAGTTCCGGTTCCTCATGACACCGGAAACAGAGGTTTGTACATGTAGCCTACATGTATAGTACGTTTGCATTACATTATTATAGGCGTTGTTAATACATAACGTCACGTTTGCACTTTTTGTTGTAACTTTTTTTGGTGTTAAAAATATTTTTGGAACGTTATGTTTAAAAGTTGTTTGTAATTGTACGCCTTTGATAATTATCCAGTACTTTTAACACTTTGTAGAAGACGCCGCCATGACATAATCTGTAATAGGAAGGTTAAGACGACGTTATCTTTCATGAAGCATTTATTCCAGCCTGGTTCCTTGGTTTTGAATCGCTGGATCTTTAAACGCATTATACCGACTCGAGAGAATTAAGTGCTTAAATCTCACAATTCTTAAGCTTTCTCTTGTTATTATTTGCAGGTGGTGATTGAGATCGCAAGAGGGGGGTTCATCAAACCGAAGAACCCAGTCATGTTGAGAATCGAACCCCGGACTTGATCAAGCGGGACATTATCGCAATCATGCCACTTTCTTACTCCTGTATCAAACTTCGAGTGATGTATATAATAACAGCTGGCTTTGATACATGCCAGTATATTACATGCGTTGATTAACTTTCATTTAATAAAAACACTGAACTTCCATTGGCATCCCAATATGACACAAAAACTTGTTTTCAGTGACATATGAGAAGAGAGGGCCTTGTGTGCAGAACCCAAATACCCATATCCCAATTACAGGTATACTAGGTGTAAGACCTATACAACACTTCCGATTAATTTTGATGTTTTATTAATTTTCTAAAACAAACCTATGTTACGTTTAATCGTTTTATATTATCCGTTTTTATCATCATATCAAGACCAAATCCAAATAATTGGCACTTTACTGAAACAATTGTAATTTGAATTATAATTTTAAGCAAATGTCAGTACTCTTGATAAAAAAGGAGCTTTGACAAAGTTTGACACATTTAACACCTACAATCTACATGAGCTCCTATGTCTTTATAGTTCTTCCCTGCTCATGTACGGTGTATTTAAGGAACTCAATACTGTTTAGACAATCGGAGTGTTTTCGAGATAGACAGGGTAGTTATAATTTGTATGTAATAGAGATGATAACATTTTTAAACAAAATCATTATATATATATATATATATATATATAGTTTATGGTCTTGTTGATGCAACGATTCGAGTATAATTGTTAACAATCATTATTTTTCATAAAAGAGAACTTCTTAATTTTTTACTCTGTCGTTGAGATGAGATAAGTAATATGTAAAAGAGGTCTCATATGTAAAACCCCTTTTCGTTCTTGGTCGGTAAGGTCTAGTAATAAACGACATAAAATATGAGAAATTCTTTAGGAGTCCGGAGCGACGGGCAAAAACCATTTCATTGCACGAGTGATCATGAGTTCATCGGGTGACTGCTTTCAGCTATGCGCTAAACAAATACAGAGGTCTAGTCATATCCTTCCTCAGAAATAAAAATTCCCCTGAAATGTTTCCCCACAGTTAATAATAAAACACTCCTTCCTTATTGAAGTTACTCAACCCGATATTTACACGCAATGTTAATAGCTTGACTGACCTCTTTTGAATACAAAGTGCCACGCTTGTCACGAAGATGCATGATCATGTTTCATTTGATTGCATTTTCTTCACTAACATAGTTTATTTTTCAGAGGACCAGTCCGATGTCAATCAGAATAAAGTCATTTCTCAAGAAGTTACCAGTCTTTCGTGATTAATTTTCTTATGTTGCGATTTACATCAGAAAATCAGCAAACATGCAGTAAAATCAGCTTGTCGTTGTCCGTCTTGATTTCCGTTTATGCTTTCCCTTTATTTAGAAGAAGTACAAATGTGTTCTACATAACATTCAACACTCCCATATATTTGATCATAATTTTCATAAATCGAAGTTTAAAAAATTGTAAAGCATTGAATGCATTTTAAAGGCAATGTGGCACGTTTTTTAAATTCTATTTCTTCAAAATCTTTGATAAGCATTAGTTTAAACAAAATGTATTAACTTAAGAGGATCAAACATCTCATTACCCATTCCGATTATCCATAGTCGTAAAAGAAATTACTACGTATGAAGCGAATATACTGCATGCAGACATCTTTTTATAACAACTTTTTATCATTTGAGATAAAGGCAATTGATTCGCGTAGCTTAACCAAATTTGGAACCTTTGTTTATAGACTCCTTTTTTCATAAATGATTGTCTTGCTATTCGTAAAGTTCTAATTTTCCTTATTTTTAGATCACTTTCTTTCCCCAAAACTAACGTGATACAATGCCTGTAAAACAGCTGACAATATTTGTAGAATATGAAAACTATCATTTCTCATCACACATTCTCTCAGTCTTTTAGCTGTCATTATTTCAAGCAAAGGCTAACCTCAATTCTAATAAAACGAAGCAAAAAAAGCAAAACAATGTTATCAAAAAATTTTAATAACCCTTTTGAAACGATAAAAAAACGTATGATTGAGATCAAGTAAGTCTAATAACTATTCTAATAAATTCAACCAAAGGTCTCCTGAACACTTAAGCTCTGAATGTCTACATTGACATATCCAGGTTTGCGGTTTCCTAATTCATGCGAAGTTATGCTTTACGAATCCATTTCCTTATCACAAATGATTTAAAGGTGTTCACACAAAAATGGCCAACGGTTTTGCTTGATATTTGATATTTATCATTTCCTCTACGACTAAGGAAGATCGTCTTTGTAAATGAGATCTTTTCCCAAATGAAGATTACACATTTGGCATAAAGTAATGTTTATGAGGGAAAAGTTTAAGAAAATATTCTTTTAATAATGTTACTGCCGCTTAAATAGTTGTTCAAACAGTCACAATCCATTTGAACTTTACAATAACTTGATATCTTAAACGTTGGAGGGTTTTTTTCTGTCTAACGACGTTAGCCATTTTTTAAGTTTAATGGTCAGTATGTCCATTCCCAGTATATGAGAAGTCGAATATAGCTCTGATTACATCTGTCCATTGTCTACTCTTACTACATGTAATGCGCATATCGCAATGTCGACCATTTACCGCGGTTATATAAATTACCGTAGTCTGATGCAAGCGGATATCAATCTTTACGCAGAAAAATACCATTGGTATTGCTGTGTTTGGCTTGTTTTTGTAATGTCTATCTCTTTGTATTTTATCTTATATCTTAAAAAGACTTTATTCCTGTAAATAGAGAGAACTTTTTTCCGCTGCGAAATCGAAAACATTTACTGCAGAAAAGGTACAGACAAATTATGCGCTATGTAGTGTAAAAGGCACAACTAAATGCTATATGGTCGATCTTATTTGTCGTTCTGTTTAAACCCAACTCACACTACGTACGATCTACTACGAACGCTGTGCGAAAGTTTCGTGTAGTCATCGTGTTGTTGTTGTGTGGTTAAAGTGTTGTTATGGTGTGGTTATCGTACAGTGATTTGGCTGATCGTGCTATTTGTCCAACAAGATTCGTTGGATGTTGTGATTGTGTTGATCGTGCTTCAGCCTAAGGACACGATAACCGCACAACCACAACCACAACACAACCACAACCCGATCGATAAATTGTTCCTCTTGCAATCGTACTATTATCGCACAATAGTCGTTAAATTAACGCTTATAAGCTAAACTGAAGGACTACGATGACAGCTCGTACAGAACACGGAATTACACGATTACTGCACGGTCACGATACAATCGTTTCCAGATATTGGATTGAACTTGCACCAATAAGACCGTTTCCCATCAAAATTGTTTCCATTATGTGTGCTTCGCGTGTCTTACTTCCAGTCAACATGTCAGTACAAACGGTGGTAAGGTATTGATGGTAGGCGATAGTCTAACAATAAGAATCTGATATGAAAAATGCATCAGTTAATCGAAAAATCGAAAAAATATTAAATGAAATAAAAAGGAGACTGAAATTTCTTCATTCTCACAATCAAGCTCTCAAGTCTTTTTATAGACTTGCTTAGGCGTCTACCTTATTTCAGGGTCTGGACTAGGTAGGCGAGGGAGATGAGCGAATCGCCACGTTACTGCCGACAATACTATACCTGTGCATACCGACTGTGTTGTCCAGTTGTAGCTCCGTGATTAATTCCTACATAACAAATGTTCTCTTACAAGCTCTTCGCGGGCTTCAAGCAGGTTCCCCCGACGGCAAAATATTGCAACATAGACTTCAATGCAATATTTCAGCCAATGGAAACGCTGCATGCATGGATACTATATTTGTCATCACCAAGCCTATGCTAAGTTGCTTTGCTGTGTAAAGAAGACTCAAAGTGCAAAGTGCATACTTGATATAATATAATGTGTACTTTTGAGTTTATTAGATATTTGAAATTATATTTTGTGCAGAATGCCAAGTTTAGAGATGCATAAATGGGCAATGTTTTAGAAAACTAACAATGAATTTTCAACATGAAAGTATACCTTGAAATGATAGGGAAGAAAACAGGTTACGAATTACTGCTGCAAGTTTTGATTCAAGGTATGATACAATGCAACAAGAATTCATCACAAGCAAAATTATGTGGTAGCCCATCAAATGTATTGTACGAAAATTCAAATAAGTAAATAGAAATCAACCCCCGAACACATTAGACAAAAAAATTGTGATTTCATTGGTAAATGGAATATAATGTTTGCTTTTGTTTGTTCTCTTTAAGAATGAATCGCATATGTACTTGTTATCAATGAGAAATTAAACTGAATCATTATGAACAAAGCAGGTAGTAATGATAACAATAGGGATACTTATAATGCGCTGGACTCACACGCCATTGCTTTCTTAGGCCAATTGTAAATACTTAACCACAGATTAACGTTACCTAAAATTCGCAAGTGGTAATTTGGGCGCTCAATATTCATATAGATCAAGGGAATGTGATGATGAGTAGTAGAAATGCGAAAGTTTCATCCTTTCGGTAGGGAGCAAAATATTATGTCCTCAATTATCGATCGACTTGGCAAGTTTCTCGATGTCAACATGTAAATTTCCTTACGTGGTCTGGAAATTCAACTGCTTTGAATCAGAAGGAATGCTTGTGAAACACCATTTATTGGCATAAAGCCATGGGGCCAGAAGATGAGAGAAAACTCAGGAAGATTGCCCGAAGATAATGTTAAACTTTATGCCCTCATGTCTTTATCGCAATGACATTGTATTTCATGGCTGCAATGCATCACATGATGAATGAGAAATCTACGTTGATCATTAAAAGCAATGGTTAACCTCTTTTGCAATTGCAAAAGTTGCATTATTCTTACTTCATTCGTGATTGCATCGTGAAAGCGTCGTGTCAAGTTTGTGTTGACTGTGATCTGACTGTGTTATAATCGTGATCTTTCGTGCAATAATTGTACCCACATCGTGTAACTCACGCACATAAACCGCTTTCACATAACATATCGTAAAAACGACAATAGGATACTAGTACGATCGAAACGTAATGTTACCGTAGTGCAATCGTGCGTAGTGTGAGTTGGGCTTAATAGTTTTGTTTATATCAACCTTTTAATAACCAAACGATCGCCTTTTGGGATAATAAAGTCACTTCTAGTTAGACGGCATATTTGACAAGACAACAAATGACACGTGCGATCAAATTGTAAATAATAAAAATGACACGTGCGGTCAAATTGTAAATGATGAAAAAATAAGAGGCATTTGCTCCTCATGCATAATGTATACAAAAACAACTCGACACACAAATTATGTCTTCAGTTTATTTCTTTTCAAAGTTCTAATGAAGCTAAGGTATTACACTTTCAACATGAAATATAAAATTCAAAAAGGTACACAATGTAGCAAATTGTTCAACCTGTACAGATTCTGCAATGAATACAGTTTTGAATGAATGTCTACTATTTCATGCAAAAAAGCAAACACTTAGCTTATGACTATTATGATCACTATGTCTCAGCATTAAGATATTAAAAAACAATTTGCAAAGATACAGATGCGTAGGTTCATGAAATTACGTCACCAACCCTCACTTTTCAAAATTATTACAGTTTGTTCATGTATAAATGTAGCAGTTCTCTTCAAAGTGGCAAATTGTTACTCCTGGCAATTTGTTAACCCTGAAACCTTAGATCCAAAGACTCATCCGGAATCTCATGCGGCAAATGATAATGAATAACACTAAAGTAACACTATCTCTTCATAAAATGGTCTGCATGCATGATCACCCTATCATATCCGTCACCAACAGGGGAAGTTTTTTTTACACATACACTCCATACTGTTATTCTTCATGTTTTTTTAAATCTAAGGGGTGACCAAAACTGATATCAATTACAAAGTGAACTTATCAATTATATTCGTCTTCTCAAGAACGGGGTTCGATCTTCAACATTACTGGGTTCTTCGGACGAATAAAAGGTCCTCGCGCAATCTCGATTTCAACCTGTAAACAAACATCATCATAAAATCAGAAAACTGGAAATAAAAACATGACGTAAAAATATTGAGCGACTAAAAAGAAATATTTTTTCCTATCAGATACCTTTTTGGGAAATTAAATGAAAAATTTCCACAGTCGTGATCGTATCAAAACGGCTATCTATACAAGCACAAATAATATCTGGTGGTCTGATAAGAGGACTCTTTCATCCTAGTTATTACAAACTGACGCAGGCGATTCTTCTCTGAATGCCATGTATCCCAAATGGCTGTACATTCTTAACGAACAAATGTATTACTTTCCTTGAATTTAATTCCTGAAATGCTGATAACTACGAAATTATAAATGAAAACATCCAAGGTTTTAACCAATAATGGATACCTCTGTTTCTGGTGTCATGAGGAACCGGAACTTGCGCACCAGAGCAACAATAACCATTTTGATATTCAAGAGGGCGAGACGGCTGCCGATACAGCTGCGAGGTCCGATACCAAAGGGAAGAAAGCAATATGGGTTAAAGTGTTCCTTGTTCTTCTGTGAGAATCTGAAACAAAACATCAAATGAAACTTCAGAAAATGAATCAATAAAATATCAAAAACGTCTTTCGTAGATGCTCAACGATCAAATTTAATTATAATATGGCATATAAAAATGCTCTAGGTGACGATGCGTATGCAAAGTCTACACTCTTCCAATTACATTTTTTACATTTCGTATTCAATTCTCTTGTTTATAGACGAAACAAATAGGTCGACTAGCAGAGATCTCTTATTGTAATATATAAATAAGGAACAGGGATGAATGGGCCCCTTGTCGAAACCCTGTCATGCAGTAACAGTATAGTTCTGACATGTGTTCGCGCACACCTGGCTGGAAGTTTCAGAAGTCAGCTAGAAGATATATACATAACAAATCCTCACAATTGGAAAACGCAAACCTGTGGTACAACGTTTCGATTTCAGCATACACACCTTTCAGGGTCGAATCTGTCCGGTTCAGGCCAGAGGTCAGGGTCACGGTGAATGTGGAAAGTGGGGATGAAGACGCTCATACCTTTTGGTATAACGGTTCCTTTGACCTCCATATCACACGCCGCTCTTCTGGCTAACCTACAAGGCACGTAGATAATTTTGTTAAAGTAAACGTCATAGGGATACGCATGTGTCACGCATATGGACATGGCCCTATGTGTTTCATATTCATCATATACAAAACGTTCTGTATAACACTTCATTGTTAAATATAAGCAAATTGATTATGGATACTATAATAGTATTGTTTAAAAACACACCACCGTGTAAAGAAAATGGGCCCATGGGCTTTGTAGCCATATAGGACTGTTGAGCTAGAAATCGAAAATGCATGTCAGAAAAGCAATGGATCTTTGCCATGGCGACAAGAATTCAAGACTAAGCCGTTATGTATCCCCTTCTGTTGCCATTGTTATAATGAAAAATGTTGTACTTACCTTGCTGAAGGTGGGTTCTTTCTCATCGTCTCGTTGACAACCATATCAAGGTAGGTGAGCGCCATCACGTTTTCGTAGTTCAAGTCCTCCTGCAACGTTTGGTTGATCAAAATTATCTGCTGCAGAGATATGTTCTCATGAAAATAAACGAAACTATTTTTTGGTTAACAGCGGAAATAGCTGTCATATGTTGCCTCTTGAAGTGATAATGGTAAACTGATGAGTAAGAAGTTCTCACCTGTCCGATGTTGTCCTGTATTTCTCTGAACAATCTGTCCTGGACGTCCTGGTGAAGCGCCAGATTATGAGCCAGAAAGGTCATGGTGATGGTTGTCGTGTTGAATCCAGCAGTCAGGAAGAACAGAGCGTTAGCCAGGATCTCATCTTCTGTTAGAGCTGAATAAAATATACATATGTACCATGGACTTTAATACGATTTGTACAAAAGACCTGCACACACAAGAGTTGCATACACAACATACCCTGACCAAAATGTAATATGTACAACAGAACTAGACCAAAATGTAACATGTACAACAGAACTAGACCAAAATGCAACATGTACAACATACCTATACCAAAATGTAACATGTAAAACAGACCTAGACCAAAATGCAACATGTTCAAAATACCTAGACCAAAATTTAACATGTACAACAAACCTAGACCAAAATGTAGCATGTACAACAAACCTGGACCAAAATTTAACATGTACAACAGACCTGGACCAAAAAGTAGCATGTACAACAGACCTGGGCCAAAATGTAACATGTTCAAAATACCTAGACCACAATTTAACATGTACAACATACCTAGACCAAAATGTAACATGTATAGCAGACCTAGACCAAAATGTAACATGTATAGCAGACCTAGACCAGAATGTAACATGTACAACAGACATAGACCAAAAGATAGCATTATAACAGCTCTGGACCAAAATGTAACATGTACAACAGACCTTGACCAAAATGTAACCTGTACAACAGACCTGGACCAAAAAGTAGCATGTACAACAGACCTGGACCAAAATGTTACATGTACAACATACCTGGACCAAAAAGTAGCATGTACAACAGGCCTGGGCCAAAATGTAACATGTTCAACAGACCTTGACCAAATGTAACATGTACAACAGACCTGGACCAAAATGTAACATGTACAACATACCTAGACCAAAATGTAACATGTACAACAGACCTGGACCAAAATGTAACATGTACAACAGTCCTAGACCCAAGTGAACCATGCACAACAGACCTTAATCAAATTATGACATTTACAGGCTTCGACCCAATTGTTACATATACAAACGATACTGTTGATACTTTTCATGCAGGTTCTGATACCGGACAGTGGAGAGGTTTAATTTCTTATCGAAATAGCTTACGTATCTAAGAAAAACGTCATGTAATTGTTTCAAACATAAACTTATGCTCATCACTTTATTTGCTTTTGTGAGCATCAGATTATCACATGAGTAAAATTTGATACAAAATTCGTAACACTCATTATTTTGATACCATTAACGTAATCCTGTAGAAAGGAATGAAGCACAAGTGTGAAGACGAAAAACAAGGGTGCAACGCAAATGTTATGTGTGCACAAACATATGAATAACATTGATAAAAAGATATTCTCTTAATATCTCATTACAACTCAAGTTATTTGGTAATCATATTAACTCCGTAATGATGATAACAACTTGCCTTTTACTCGATATCGAAGGTGCAACAGTTGCTTTGTAGGTTTGACGTACCTCTTTCCACTTTTGTTGTTGCTGTTGTTGTTGTTGTTGTTTCCTCGGTGTGCTCTTTGTGTCCGTGGAGGGCCAGTCCTAGGAAGTCCTTTCTGTTCTGTGACACAATATAATCATTTTCATATTCTATTTCTTCCTTTATCTCTATCCTTAACTATCTTATATAACGTTTTATCGATTGGATCTCCGGAGTTCTACATGTTTGTCTTTCACAATAGTTTTTTCAATGCCTGGGGTCTACTCAAAATCAGGAATACTGCGGTTGAGGGCCCGGGTTATTTTTAACTTATCCTCTGATTAGTAATCAAGGACCAGGTTTTCCAAGCCAAAATTTTATATGTATTGAAAAAGCATCAATTTAGATCTTTATATGAATGTATATAAGAAAGAGTAAACATCGAATATTTTTGACTGGATTAATCTTCTTTGCGATACGATACGATACATGATATACATGGATATATTTTTGTATAAATGTAAATAAAAATTATCAGCCAAACTAAACTCCTTCCAACACTGTTGGTTGTAAACTATGTTTCTGTCTTATTTTTCAAGCCAATAAAATATACTATTTTCAAGCTGAAGTGTGAAAATACGAATAATCTCATGGGATATATCTATTGTTCAAGAATATGATATGACCCTTCAATCTGCAATCAAATAATAGTTAATGTATGATGAAACGGAATTACCGATGAATTATTCTTCCTCTGTTCGATAGCTGCATGAACAAAGGATCCGAAGAATTTCTTGGCGGAACTCGGAGGAAGTTGCAGTACATTCAGAAACTCCAGCAGAGGAATGGAGCAGGGAAATATCACTAGACAAATAGGAAGATACAAAGCAAAGTAGTATTATATGGGGGCATTTTATGAAAACTAAATATGATACATAAAATATTATGAATATACATGTATAGCAAAGTGATGCTTGTATAATTTCAAAATCGTTTTCCATTAATCATTTGTGTTCCTGTCAAAATATCCCCGAGGAAACTGTGATCACATGTTTAAGAACGTTTCGGGACTCCAAAAATTTATCCTATTTAGGTGTTTTTATTAGTATATAAACTCTCTATGATACACCCAAAAATAATTTGAAATTGAAATTGATTCAATGAAAATTATAAGAATTTACGACAATTAATTAATTGTTTCCACTCTCAGAGTTCTTACTATAAATTTGGCCGAAAATCAAATCGTCAAACAAGAAATTTGCAATTTGGTCCAAAATCTATTAAAAAAATGATATTTGACAGTTGAAAATATATCTAATTGATAGCAAAGATTGAGCATCATTTTTCTTTAAAACAACTCATGGAAAAGCTAGGGGACTGTCGTGAGTTAACCTTCATCTGTGCAACACAATGACTTGTTTTGAGCAACTGCTTGTATCGAATTGTTTCTCTTTGTTGGCAAAAGTGAATGTATGGTTATGATACGTTTCACGATATTTCTGAAATATATAAATATAAGTGAAGAAATATACCTGAATAAAGGAGGCCTACTTACAAGAAAAAACAAATACGATGGATGCAAACGAAAAGTTGACGGAGTCTTTGGAATTCTTAACGAATTCGTCATCAGGATTCCTCTGCGAATCCACATTAACGCCGAAACCGGTGGAACCGATAGAATCAATGTTGTAGGAAGCGAACAATCTTCAAGGAGAAAGAAAATGATCGTTGTCCGACTTGGAAAATACTGACACAGGTTTTAAATGGAACCTCTGGCGACTGAGTGAATTGAAGAGAAAGCTTGAAAATGACTTATTCCGCTGCCTACAAGAAAAAAGGTTGTCGGACGTACATGTAGGCTGGGTCACTTCTTATAAACCATCCTGCTACATGAGCGTATTTGTAAAATACGTTGATGTAGCAGGATGCTTAAAAATCTATGAATTTATTTTTTGACATTTTAAAACCGTTTATAAACTCATTTATAGGATGACTCGCGGATAGACATTTTGCCCCAGTCAGCTTTAAGCTTAACGTTCGCTGTGGGATTTTTTCATGTTGTTATTTTTAAATTTTGAAGAAACAGGCGAAAAAGATTTGAGATTAAATGAATTAACTCAAATACGAACTTTTCAACATCCACAGATTTGAATTTAGATTTTTCCTCGAAGTTTTGTAGCAACACAGTAATAGACCGTTCCATAAGGGGTATCATCTGAAAAATAATGATATGTTAAAATGATTATCAAAAATTAGAAAATTCAATTAATATTCTGAAAAATGATTATACTAATTTAACATGGAGAACAGTGGTGTAGTGGTTAGCGTACTGGCACTTCACGCCGACGACGCGGGTTCGAATCCCGGTGGAGACACCAAAAATTTATGACCTGGGTCCAAAACTGTGTTGTGCCCTTAGGCAAGGCACTTCATCCATATTGCACTCAGTAGTCCACCCAGCTGTTAAAATGGGTACCTGAATAACGGGTTGTACGGGTAATGATGTAGGTAGCGCTTTGAGAATGTCTTAGGACGTGGAAAAGGCGCCATATAAATATCCACATTATTATCATTATTAACATATAACTATCAGAATTGTTACACGATACAAAGAAGATATAAATGATGCTTTCCATGTGGTTTTATTTTGGTAAAAGAGAAGGATTTATTTTTGAGGGCATGAATAGAATGCTTAAGCAAAACAAGTCCTGATAAAAGCTTCTCTTTTCATACATTCCTTAACCCAAATGATAAGATAAACAAAAAAACTAATTAAGTTACCCTCTTAAGTTTGCCGGAAGTAAAAACAGTTGATAGGACCCCCCTCGTGAGCCTCCAGTGAGCAAGGTCCTGGATGTTGGGCAGTGAGCTCCGCATTAGATCATCTTCAGGTCCCAGGGACTAAGGAGTTGAGATGTTCTTACATACAGAATGGTCTTATACTGAAGTCTGACCTAAAAGGCCTGATAAGCTTAATCGTTAAATCTAATACTATTTTGAAAGTTGATGCATTTTTCTCCATATATAAAATTCAGTGAATATAGTTACAGCACGCCATCTTGAATATTTCCGTTGGTACCGGAAATGGTATCCATATCAATTAACAATGTGTTGTGACATTGGTATAAAAGTATAATGGCACATGCGTTTTACTAATGAATTCATCGAGGTATTCAAAATGCAGACATTTGTTATGTTAACCTATATTGAAGTAAAGACAGCCTTTAAGGTGTTTATTTGAAGGTACCGTTCATTTACATTCCAACAATCCAGAATACGTTAACA
Organism: Phorcus lineatus; assembly: GCA_921293015.1. Taxonomy (NCBI): domain Eukaryota; kingdom Metazoa; phylum Mollusca; class Gastropoda; order Trochida; family Trochidae; genus Phorcus; species Phorcus lineatus. The sequence continues at coordinate 17,203,134 of OV121089.1, forward strand.
GCGTGTTTGACATCGTACAGGGCTTCCAATGGCAAAGAAATCACGGTTGTTGTTGTTTCTTTTCTATATTTCTTTTGCGCCGACACCAATATGTATTCTATACTCAATCTGCTTAAATTCATATATGATTCCATGTAATTGAGTAACTATTTAACTCAATATGCTGTCGGGTTTTTTTTACTGTTTTTGGACCAAATATATACATATATGTATTTAACCTTATCATGCAAATGATGATGTATTGATGGCTTTGAGAGGCTAAACTTCTTTTAATTGAACACAAATACATACGCCTCTGTTGGGGAAGTTAAGAAACTCCTTGACGAACATTTGCCGTATCATTTCCGGGTCAGACACAAATAGAACTGGTTTCCGTCCGTGGAATGTTCTGAAATTAAAATCAAATAATGATAATTTCTAAATAGTAGTTAGATGCGTGACTTTTGGGTCTATTGACAGATGAGGCGAGGTGAGGTGAATTAAGCTTTAAAGAGTACATAACTTATATCGCGGCTGCTAGTAATGTAGGAAGACAGCCTGCAACACTACTGTGGCTTTGCATTACGGTGAAACCTGAGATCATCGGCTGGAACCAGCGAACCTTGGGTGGTTCTGTACTGAATTCATTCTGGTATTGCGCCCTAAAAGTACTGCACGTTTAACAGCTCACTACTGCAGATACAGTTGACTAGCCACGGACCTCTTCATCCGAAACCGAACGCGCTAACCCACCATATAGACAGATAGATTGGGATAACCGGCTTGAAGCAGAAAATTAAACATGAAGCGAGTGGTTCATAACTAACGTGATTACAATTGCACAAAGATGTTGTGTACCGATAAAGTGAGTCATAAAGGATATTTCTGCTTCTATAATAACCATATCCAAAAACAAGCATAAGCAATTTGAGAAAACAAAACGAACATACCCAACAACCCGACCGTATTTGTTCATCAAGTCTGGGTCGAAACCAACTACTCCCTGAAATAAAAGAAATCGGAAATTAGAAAAATATACTTGCAGAACTTTCACGTCGTTGTTATACGCTAATGAGATAATGTTTTTTTATGTCATATGTTTTTACAGTATTATCGAGGGAAAGTTGAATGTATAGAAATGTGTGTCTTTAATAACTATTGGGGTTTTTCCATGTTACAAAAATCGACCTTACTTTGAAGCATTCAACAATACAAAAGAACAGATTAAACATTATGAATTAAACGTGTAAAAGTGTAATGAGCTTTGGATCGTGCAAACAAGATATATAGAATGAAATTTGAATCGTGTGATACATTTATGGATTATCATTAATTGTTAAAGCTTCACACAAGGCGTCTTAATAGATCCGATATGATGTCACTGTATTGATATTTCTTTCAATGTTCAAAAAAGGAATAATGTCTTTTATATGCAAGCTACCCTTTGAACTAATAATTAATAGATAAGAGTTTCACAAAGTGTTAACATTCCTTCAATTCAACTCAATGTGACTCACTTGATTTACCTATTTTATTTACTCACCTTCAGTCTCAAGTCGTTTAACACTCCAAACAGTCCCGGTTCCGGTCCATTGATTCCGAGGCGCTTGAAGATACCGTTGGCCCATCGTATATGCCTTGAAGTAGATGATTATTCAATAATTTTCACAACTTGTGTTTTTTTTTAAAAATGGCCTACGGTTTTTATTAGTTACTTTTACGTTCATTTGAATGCTAGCGAAAGAAGAATTTGTATAGTAAAATATCCAATATCAGAATTTGGTTATAAAAGGGAATATCGTAGAGACTTTTCAGCTTAACCGCTGTTGCAAAGTGGTATGATCGTTGGGTATAGCGTGTGGAAGTATGCATATAAAAATGGAAATTGACATGACCTCAAACGTTGAAGTTATCAAACACTTTGATATGGGATACTAATTATCTTATCGTAGAACTTTGATGAGGAATATTTCACCATAATGTCCTGACGCGCAGGATGATGATGTTGATACGTGTGTGTGCATGATTATATTGTTAGTTATGCGACATGAGTGATGTGGCAATATTGTGGGCGGAATTGTAACTCCTTACGTCAAGAATTTGTTTTAACCCGGTATCGTTTTTTGTATCTAGTTGCAAATGTAATAGGGAAAAGAATATCCCTATCATTCCAAGGTTTTAAGGAATAAGCAATGGTAAGCAATTAATTGCATACTGTTTTTGTTGTATGGCTTTTAAACGGTTAGGAATTCAAGATTTAACTGTTATATAAATGGCTATCTTGTTTTCAGATAATGAGATTCCAAAGTATTAAATTCTGCGTGACCATATTATGATTGTTACATGTAATAAAGTGGAAAAAATCCGTTAATTGGCGTAAAGGGGATTTTGAAATTCATTTCCAAAGACACTGATACTATATGCTTTACATAATCTATCTCATCTTTTATATTGAATTATCGAACTGAAGCTGTTTTTGAGAAATGTCCCCCTTCTAATATTGAAATGATTACATATTCAAGATATCGTTACATATCACGACAGAAGACTATATTCGATATTCCGTATTCTATATCTCGGGATTTATAGAGTTGTATCTATATGTTGTAACTTGTGAATTCTTCAACCGTTATTGGGAAATCAAAAATGCCAACTTCGTCAGGGAGTAGGCTCAATCATAGCACAAGACAAATTTTACACTCGACACAGAAACCCTTATTACGCATAAACAAGTATGTCAGTTTGTGAGTAACACTAACAGACAGAACAAGTAAAACATTATGTGAGTATGTGAGTAACACTAACAGATAGAACAAGTAAAACATTATGTGAGTATGTGAGTAACACTTACAGATAGAACAAGTAAAACATTATGTGAGTATGTCAGTAACACTTACAGATAGAGCAAGTAAAACATTATGTGAGTATGTCAGTGACACTTACAGATGGAACAAGTAAAACATTATGTGAGTATATCAGTGACACTTACAGATAGAGTAAGAACGCCGCGCCGATTAGGACAGAACTCCACAAAAACTCGCCCGACTCCATTATTAGGCCTCGCTTAATACATCATCAGATAATTTGATAGTATCGGCCACTATTCTATTTCTGAGATACAGTAATGTCCGGTTCTTTTTCTCATTACGGTAAGTACATGTATTATGTGTGTAAGTAGTTAGATCCTCTGCTTGTTGCGAATAAACAGCAACAAAGTCCCCTTTCAGCTATTCCGTAGAAATTATGTATAACCATGAGCTGTCAACACGGTGAAGACTCTTAATCGAAAGTTTTTTGGTTGTCATTATCCCAATAATGATTATTTGCCTTTACAAGTTAAGTTAAGTGCCATTGGCTCCAATAGAATTTAATCAAAATCTTATCGTAATAATGATAATGAATTTGTATAGCGCCTCGGTAATCTAACTTTTGAGCTGCTCACAGACAGTCTCGTAAAAGTGTTGAGACTTGTTTGAATCTTTAAAAAAACACATGAATAACATAAATCATACGTTTCTCTCAAAGAAATTCTTTTTTTGGAAAAAAATAGAAACGCTTCCTTCATTCTGACTGTTATTAATGTAAGATTGTGCAATGTCATCCTTCACTTACTAACACACTTTGAATTCATATGTCGTTTTCCCTTGTTGCATTTCTTTGTCAAATATTCTCATATTCAAATATAAAAATGTAATTTAAACCTCACTTTAACACCTTCCGACGTGTACCAATTATTCTTCAGTATCTATAAATTATTTAAATATTCATGTAAACTTCAAGCGTTTCTGTCTTTTTCAATGACATACAAATGTCGCAGATAGTTTCAACATATATCCACGTTTCATTTTCCCTGTAGTGAATTCCCCTAGACTACTTCATGACGTGTTCTATATCCTGGCAAAGTGCTGCGCTCTTCGTAGGAAGGATGATATCCTTACACGTCATGGTGATGATAACTCTGTTGAATAGTGCTATTCATTTCCAACTTTAAGTTTGAGAATAATATAGAAGGTGGTAGAGAATTTGTGATTGGTGATGCTGTTAGCTTTTATATCCATAAGAACTACTCAAATGGTAGATAAGAGAATAAACGTCTTTTATTATAGTCTCAAAATTAGAAGTAAACTTTGCTCTTGTTTAGTTTGATTTTAGGGTCGGGGTGTTATGATGAATTGGGATATATTTTTTCTTTATATCATGTATCCAACACTGTCTTCAAAATTAGGAACTTAATTGTCTTTTGTGATACTGTTTCAGCCATTCATGAAGACGCTTCAAAATGTTTGATTGTAATATGGTCGTCTTCTCAAATGACCCGATTTGAGGAAACCTACTGTGCTATTTTATGTACGCTTCTCTTGTAAAAAGTTAACTGTTAATGGTGTCCCACATGAGTGTGTTTGTAAAAAAGTGGTTCTTTGGTGTAAATATTCTACAGGTTATTGTTCTATTAAATAATTTTAAGGGGGAATTTAATCTGTTGACATTCTTTCTGAAAAAACCTGTTCATCAATACAACTCTAGCTAAGCAATGAAGTGAAATCAGTGAGAGTTGACGTAAAGTTAGACCATGTGTTTATACGCACACTCACAGCTTTTCTATATGCACATCAGTTTTCTATAGCAGCCATGTTCTTTACATTATCCCCATTGAGGTAGTTCAAGTTATATCCTCCTATGCTAACCTCTGTTTAAATAGGAGCAGTACTTCTAGGTTCCAGCATATTCCCTTAAAAGCAAAAATAAGGAAAACAAACGAGTTGCCAAATTCCAGGCAATGAAAATATTTTGCATGGAAGGTTTGCTTGCTATCACTGTGTCATGATTCTGTTGTCATGTCTGTCACTGTCAAGTAGACTGGTTTTCACAGCCAAATAAAATCTAAACTTTTTTCCAAAGCACAGGAACATGCCTCTCCAGGCTTTGTGATTGATTACTTTTGAAACATGACTACTGATTGCAAATTTTCATTACATCCAATCAGGCTTCTCAATTTCTAACACAACAAGTGCTCTCATTATTACAGAGGTTAGCATCAATTAATATGACTTGAGCTATGTTTGAGGGGAGAGAATGTTCGTGGCTAGACTCAACTCAAGACTCTGAATCAATACTTGTTGATCTGGAGCTGTATACTATCATACAGCTGCAGCTATCTTTCTCTACAAACAGCTTTTACACTTTACCATAGAGAGCCATTGATGGTTCAAGCAGAAAATAAGACCAAAAGAAACACATATTGATTGAATTATTTATTCAACAGGTTGTTCAAATAGTTAAGTCTTGATAACAATAATCAGTATAGTGCTTAAAATGGGAATATTTGTTGAGGTAATTATCCACTGTTATGAAGTAAATATTTGTACTTGTGCATTGGTATGGAAAACTGAAAGAAAGGATGATAATAATTTGAATGTTCTTCAACTCTGATAAACATCTGTTAAAAAAGACTGAAAAAATACTTGCAATAAAATGTAGGTAAAACTTAGAAATAAAGTCAACAAGTATAAATATATTCAATCAGATCGGCATACACAACATTAATGGATTATGCAGTGCAAGTTAAATGGGAAAAGAGGATACAATATGAAAAAAGAAAATATAATTGAAATACCTAGTTCTCTAAATAACCAATGAAGTGTGCAGTTAATACATAACTACCAAAAATTGTGCTTCATAAAAATGACAAGAAATTAAAAATATATATTTCAAGTTTCTAAAATTGAATTGATAATGACATATAAACAAACTATTTAGTTCTCTGCCAATTAGCACAAAAATATATAAGGCTTTTGTGCTTCAAGTACTGATGTGCCAGGGAATACCATATATCTAATGCTACACTGAAATAACAACAACAAAAATAGAAAACATTCCAACAGATCTTAGCTGTGCTACCATCACCTTTAAACTATCAAGAATGTACAGGTTTTTAAGAAACATTTTAACATTCAATTTACATTCAAATAGCATGGCAATAAAAAAAAACTTATCAAATTCATATAAAGATGCAGAGTCAGCATTATAACCAAAGGGGCTCAAATATGATATATACTGAACAATAACTATGAGGTATTATTCTTTCAACAATCTTTAGTGGCTCTCATTTTTGTGTTGGAAATACATATATCATTGGTTATAAATCACTACCAGGTAATTGTTCTGTGTACCATGTTATTTGGTTTATGTACCAAGGATATTGTTCATTGCTTAGCTATTGTAACTCTAAGGAAATGACCATAAAAAATGCCTATGAAACATACAACCCAAAACAGACTCATCTGCCAATGAAGAATGTTTTCAACAAACCAAGTTTTATTAAACTAGGTCTTGATAGTATTTTTATTCTGAACAAGCAACAATTGTAGGAGAGATAAAGTCCGTAAAAAGTTTACCTCTAATGGGTATTATTGAAACTGTCTTTGGGTCATTTTTGAACAAAAATAATAAAATTCTAGCCTTGAAAACTTTTTGGTTAGACTTGAGATTTCAAATTATTGAGAAATAAATTGTGAGATTCAATCATTGTCAATAAAAGAAAAAAATAACAGTTCTCATAAAAATATCAAATGGATTATGACAATGTGGATGACCACTTGAATACTGATGATTTTGTGAGCTTGATGATTCTTTAAAACGTTTGTGATGCAGGCTAAATATAAGATCTTAAAATGAGAATGGGTGTTGGCTCAGAAAGAATAAAATGATGTTTTTTAATTGAGTCATGATAAATTCATCTTTAAATCTTATTTGTAATTCTAGCGAAAGAATTTTGTTCAACACATGAGAAATGAACATTGAGAGTGATTTTATGTGAGCTTCAAACTATTTGTAGAGTATCTCGTTTGGTACAATCACTCAATCAATCAGATCTACTTTTGATAAGAAATTTGTTAAAAACAAGGGTTACACTACAAATTAATAATTGTAAACATTTGAATTGATAATATCACATTTGCTAGGCAAGGGACATTTCAGGGGTCTTTAACATTTATATTATGCAAAACTTTCTTCAATAAAACGACACCTGATGAAATAATGCTTCATTCAAATCATGTAGATGAAAAGCACCAATTAAAATTTTCTTTGGCAAGACCACAAGCAGAAGAAAGTGAGATTTAAATTTTTAGGTTAGATGTAAATCAGTTTAAGACTGGCTACAGCAAGAATGTACAGTTTTAAAAAAGAAAAGAAAACATCTCTCACATGGCTGACATAGAATCATCATCAAATGCCAATATAAGATATATGAGTTTTTAACATTATCTCAAGAATGAAAAATAAGAAAATGTCTTTATTAGGATTAAGAACTTTGCCAAAGGATGTCTTTGGAAATTCAACGTAACTATTGTTTTACAGGAGATTGATGCTTCGTTTACACAACGTCAAGATGGCCACGATTCATACTTTACAAACACCTTTAACCAACCTATGACTTATTGGGCCTGAGTGATCCCACATTCAAATTGCAGTGAGCACAAGATTTTTATGAGAGAAGGGCATCTTTATGATCTTTGAAAATTTTATACAAGTTAATAATTTACCCAATAATACCTATTTTTTAAGAAATTCTTCCACAAGAAAGCATGATATAGCAGTGTTATTGAAATAAGATAAAGCCGTTGACTCCTGTTTTATTTTTTCTACACAATCACAAACGCGCTCTTTTTAGGTCAATGGTGGATAGCAAAATTCTTATGAAGCCCAGCTCTTGCGGAAGAGACATTGGAGGAAGCAGATACGTTACGTGCACTTTCAAAACAATTACGGATGATATTATGCTTTGCTGTGTAAATTGTTTTTTCCCCATTTTAATGAGATTGCATGTTGTTGTGGATTATGGATATTTTCACAGACCCTTTTACAGCATGTGACAGATCAGATTTCAAATCATAAAAAATCATGACAAATCTCCAAAAATGGGAACAAATCGACAAAGTAACACAAACCTGTTAATATGCAAGAAATTTGGATGGTACCATATCCTAGCCTTATCGTGGCTGAGTGTAAACGAAGCACCACTAGCCCTATGGAAGACAATTTATTTTTCTTCTTGGTGAACCTCCTTGTGGCGACACACTAGCACAGGAACGGGAGAGTGGTGCAGACAGTAGTCGCTGACACTGCCCAGGAATGTGCGCCGTACTTTCCCCATTCCTCGAGTCCCTGTCACGATCATTGCAGCGTTTTCACTTTTAGCGGCCTCGATGATGGCTTCTCCCACTTTGCCTGTCATCTGCTTCACCTTCCCTCCTAACTGTAAGAGATTAAGATGGTTTATGTAAAATGTCCACATCAAACTTTCATCTGCTTTACTGAACATTTTATACCCCTGTGATGTGACTGACAGATTGAGAATGCTCAAGATCAGCTGGCCTACTCAACATGGTGAAGGGCGTTCGAATGGTCAAATTTTCTACTCAAGGACTCAAGAGGTCAGACTTGACTCGGACACAAGTACCTTAAATTCTTATCTTCACACAAGAGGTTATGTATTTGTTGTTCAGCCCTGATATGATACACATTTACGTTGACTTATAAATGGTCACGTTTGGTATATTTTGATGTCTTGACAGGATTATTTGAATAAGTAACAGTGATCTCCTATTTTTGAGTACTAAAGAAAATGGACTTGAGACCAAATGGATCTGACTAAGACTTAGACTGGAGTACCCATGTAAGCCCTATATAATGATACAGGCGTGGACTGTGAGGTCTCTAGGATACATTTAACAGATGTTGCAGTGGACCAACAACATAGGTTGGTTGCCTGGGAGAAAGGAGGGTGAACTGCTTGTTGAATACACTTATGGACTACCTGCTAACCATTTGTTATAGTCATTTGAGCGCAGCCCCCTGGACATCAATAACTAACAACCTCCATAAGATTTCTGACAACACAATAAGGTCAGCTTACACAAAAAGTTGTTGAATAGCTGGAAGGCTTAGAAAGGCAAATAGTTGATACTGATGCACTTATACCTTGAAATCTTGAACAGGAACCAGATCCTTCTCTTCGAATCACCTAAGTCATTTATTACAGGGGGGGGAAGGGGGGAAGGGGGAAGGTTTAGCAGGTATTTTTCATTTTGGGTCTGTACATAAAAATGTAGCCCTCCCCAATTCAATGTATTTTTTCCTAATGGCCCTTCCCATTTGAGTTTATTTTTGTTCATGACCTGACTCAGGTGGCTATATATTTATTTCTGACCGTCCCTCGAAAAATCCCTGGCACCCCCTTCCCACCCAACCCCCCCCACCACACACACACCTGTTTTGTTCAATATAACATTAGCCTGCCCCCGTTTACTTAGATCTAGTACATAAAAGTACTGAGAATCAAAAACCTCAGTGTTTGGTTCCATTGGTTGAATACCGCTTTTCTACTCAATTCAAGAAAGCCCAGGTACTGAGATTTGAGTTGTGACCATACAGACATTTCAAGGTACAATAATATCACAATATCTCGATACAAATCACTGTCTACAAAGTCACGCTATACTATTTTAAGGGATTTCAAAAAATAATTTAGAAAATAAACTTTTGACCGACACCTTGATTTTCATGCAAAAGAAAAAGTTCAAAGTCAAAGCTCTATATCAACAAATTATGTATCATGATATGTATATCGCCAGAGTATGTATCATGATTCCCCATACTATGTAGCATCACAACTCTACTGATAAGTACTCACATGTGCTTTCTTCATCTTCTCACTGAATTTGTTGACTATCCTTGAAATCTTCACTTCTTCCTCTTTGATGAGCTCAGAGACAACGACCGGATCAGTCAGCAGTGCCGCTGGAAACAAGATGTGCATGACGGAGATTGAAACATAAGTTGTCACCAAGATGACTTGATTAACTGTGCACATTTTCAGTTCAAAATTAAAGAGACAAAAACAAGGAAAACTACTTTGACAAAAGAGATTTTTCTACTTAAATTATCTAGATGAACTTCACCGTAGTTGAAGCTCAAAAATTATCTTAAAACATCATGTGAACTTGAATTAAAACAATATTATTTTTTTTTATTGATTGTATTTAAAGAATTTAATGAAAAGATATTTGTGCAAAATTCATACTTCTCAATTTCCTCTTTGACAGAAATGCTGTTACACAAACTGAACTACAGGCTTAAACTGGCTAAAAAAAAATTTAAAAATAGCAGACACAGATTAAGACGATGAAAAACAAAACAAAAAATGTTTAGAAACTAAAATGTTTACCTTTCTTTTTGACCTAAAGTCCTCCTTACCCTCTAAATCATTTTGTCCCCTTTCTGTTTGTCTATTTATTCCTTTCCTTGCTTAATATTTTATATGAAATTAACTCTTTTTACTTGCTTCCCTCCCTCTTTTATCCCAAGTCTCATTCTTCTCTCGTCCCTTCTCACCTTTTCTTTTCCCCAACCAATCCCTCCCATTTATTCCCTCTTTTTAAATTATTGCCCCCATTTAATATAAGCACCCAGTGACTAGAGCAAAGTCTACCATCTCCACTAGATCGTGTTCCTAGAAAGCTCTAGATAGCCTACCCTTTAGCATGTTTAGAGCAGGACTGTTATGAAGTCAATTTTAGCGTATCAAGTTGAATTTGCAAGTGTTTATTTCTCAATATTTGGCTGAAGTGAAATCAGATTTGACACTTCTTGTTTACTTATTTCATAAGATGGATATGCATACAAAATCATTGTTTATACTCTTTTATTTTCATTGATCAAATGATTGATCATGGCTTAGTATATCTTTTATTGTATTCTGAAATACACAGATATAAAGCAATACCATTCCCAAATAGGTAAAAAACAGAATCATAACTTACTATTCTATCTTAACAATTCAACTTATAAAGAAATTAGGGATAATCAAAAAGGGGATCCCCACTGCCACCTAGTGGCGGATCAACAACTCCAACCCTCCACCCAGACTCCACCTTTTTTCAATTTGTTGGCTCCTCCTTGCCTTGATCCCTAACTGGAAATCCCCTATGCTTAAATTTTTTTATATATTAAGATCAATCCACCGAACCCAACACCCCATCCTACAATTGCCAATATCTTCTTCCTCAAAGTTGAAGACAGCAGTAAACTGTAAGCACCTCATGGCCTCTGTTTCTGAATCCCCCAGTAAGTCTAACAAGTGAATAATACATTTATATATAAGGTTAAACCTTCTGTCTGAAAATCATGTGCTTAACAACAAGGATATCAACAGCTAGTGATATTTATAACAAGTGCCTTCTTCAAAATGGTATCTGAATTAGTGCCACTGAGGATACTCATTAGTCTGATAACAGTTGTCTATCAGAGCCTGAAGTAGAGTGTAGATCTAATCCACTGAAGAAGTCTACCACCTGTCATCAACATAGAGGTTCTGGCTCTGGTTCCTACCTTTCCCCCTTGTAAACAAACACTGAACCATAAACAGGTCGGGAATGCTGAAATTCGGGCAATTTGAGGAGGACCGGTTAATTTAGGGTTATTTATTTGATGTTTGGCACACATTGCTTAATAAGAGGAACTGTGGATCTTTAATGTTCAGAACATTGCTGATTACAGGAGTTTGTTTCGTAAATGTTTTGAACACACTGTAGCATAGCAGAGGCTTTGGATCTACTTGGTTCAGATTTTATTTGACTTCTGCCGTGATAAGATTTACAAGTGATCTTCTTGTTACTCTGATGCTGCTTTCCTTGTACCATTTAATGGCAGTTAGGAGATGTTTATGAGATGTTAGGGCAGGATTTGAGATATAAGAAGTAAATAAACTCATTTAACTATAAATAAATGATGGCTCCCTGAGGCTTTATAATGTTCAGTAAGATTTGTTTTACCACAGGGTGAAAACGGTTAAAAGGGGTGATTTTACATTATTTATTTTGAATAATGACTGAAATACCACATCAATTTATGTCAGTTGTCAGTCTGTGTATCTTGAAGTATCACAGATATTGCATTCCATACATAACTATGAGAAGAAGATTTTCAAGTTTTTTATCTTTGAGAGACAGCATTCAGATTGGAAATACTTAAATTGCCATAAAATGTTTCATGCAGTGTCTCTATTAAATCATGGTCACCCTCCTACTGGTTATAGAGAAAAGTTCCACTAAGCACCATGGGTTCTAAGAGACTCCAGAGAGTTTCTGGCAAAGACGGCACCATATTTTCGCTTCACCTTATTGCCGAAATTGTACAGTTTAAACTTTGACAACCATCATTAAAAAAGGGAAATTTTCAGTCATTTTTACATCCGCCTTATTTGAGACTTTGTATCAGAAATGCATCATGTAGATTTCTGATTAAAAATATGAGGGAATATTTAACCTCATGACCGTCTTAATGCTGGGGTCTAACAGAAATGGGGTAAGAGTTTTTAAATTAGGTACAATATTTGTACAATAAGGATAACTAAAGGTCAACACATTTTCTTGTGTAAATATGGTTGCTTTGAGTATACACGATACCTGTTTTAATCAGATTTATTTATTCATGTTTTATAGGTAAAAAAAACTACAGTTAAAGTCCGAAAGTCCTATGATCTTAAAATGACATCCAAGTGATCCAACAGTAGAAAATGTTTCATATACAATATTTGTATTTTTTGGGATAACTTGGACATCATTTATGTAATTTCTTTTGGGGGTACATATACTCATTCTATTCGGCACTTAATGAGATGAACTGTTCGATATAGATCATCATAGGGAATCCCTCTCCTGTGTACTTGGAAATGAAGTGAGATAAATAACAATGATACTCCATGTTACACAGTTGCCTCAGTAAAGAGATTTTGGAAAATCGACCACGAAAATAGAGAAGGAAATCTTTTCTTTCATCGCCAGAGCCTTTTATAACTCACGCTCACCAATATCGTTCTCTTAATGCAATCTCTCACAGATATGAGAATAAATAAAAGTTCTTTGTACGGTGGAATAAAGACTGTCTTTGTTTAGACAGGGAAACATCTTTCCAATCTAGATATTGTGATTTCTCTGTTTTTATAGGTTTGAATAAAACAGTCAAAAATCATGTGATATACTTTCAATGACTTAGCGATTATAAAATGTCTAGTATCATATTTGACACTATTATTTTCTTACTATTAAAATTACAATTTGTTTCAGGCCACTGACTTTGAAGAAGGATGATTTGTGATTAAATGCCAATTTCCAGTATAACTCAATGCAAGTATCTGCTGTAAGTATTATAGCTAGGTTAAACCTCACAATTCCAATGTCGCCATGCATTGTGATAAAGCTGCAAACATCAAAGTGATGAGTTTACCCAGAAGCAGGTTCACTGCCAACTCCACATAGTATCACCTAGTGGGGTAAAGCATAACGTATGGAATAGCTATCTTAGCAGGATTCTATCCCAAGAGTTTTTAAATTGATGTCAAGCGACTTTGACTGTGAAGGTTCATGAGAAGAGTTACCTGAGATTATGCAGGGTCACACATTGATAGGACGCTCTCCTCCACGTCCTTTAAGTGACAGAGTTTGTTTCATGAATTTTAATATGGCATAAAAGGGTCATACCTAAGACTTGATTTAAGTTCAAATTGTCTATCTAAACTTGCATAATTATCTTTCTAATGGTACAATATTGTTGCTTTCTTGTTTTAAATGATAATTGAAATTATTTAAGATTTTCCTTGGATTACAGGAAGGACAAAAATTATCACTTATTTCTTCATATTCATGTATAGTTTAAATAAAGGTTAGTGTTTCTTAAACTGAAAATCAACTACGCAAAGATAAAAAAAATTATGAACAAAGTTTTGTGTAATTATCTCAAAACTTTCTTAGCTTTTATTCCTGTTATTCAACCATTTCGGCATGAGCTATTTGGACCACTTAATTTGGAGTTGAATTACCAGTTGGCTAATTCATACAGGAACACCAAACACATCGACAGTACAATGGACACCTCATAAGCAAAGTGCGGAAGCAAACATTTTAGCAGGTGTATCAAATGCTCTCCCCCTTAGCCTAGATTTGTTAGGTTGCCAACTCATTAGCGTAAGAAAACTCATGAAAATAGTTCAAACACTACAGTAGGTTCATGTTGTTTCCTTCTTGATTTTCAAGCGTTACCAGCCATATTGCTGTAAATGCATATTACAATTCTGAAAACTTAACAATTCAAATATTTTGAATGCCTCTCTTGTTTTATTGAATAAATAAAATATCATATTTATCTACAGGCATGATAAAAAGTTAACTATGGTTGTTGTTGACAATAATTGCAAAGATAATTAATAACTGCAAAATTCAGAAGCACAGAATTACAATAATGAGGGTATGCTCCTGTTCAAAAATCTAATTGTTTCAAAATTGATAAAATTTGTGTAAGCACACCAAGCAGTCTGATTAAAATCTACCGTGTTCCGAGGAATAAAAGTCTTTTCAAAATGACTCTAGCAGGGGCCTTTCCTCTCCACAACGGTCTGAAGGCAGCCTCACTGCTTGCACGTGCTGACACCAGTTTAGCGCAGACAAAATCTAGTCATTTATATATAAGCGAACCAATCACATCATCGCGTTTAAAATAAGGATAGCGGCAACAAGGTTAACGAATGGTAAATGGGTGTTACTTGCCCCTAGCTACTGATACCGAATGCTTTTGCATTGTGATTGGTTAGCTGAGTTTACGTAAGAACGTGCGCTACAGTAGGCTGCAGTCAGACCGTTGTGGAGAAGATAGCCTAGACAGATAGAGTTCGAATCTTGGTAGAGTCAATATTTTGAAACTTTTATTCCTCGGAACACGGTTCGGAATCAGACTGGCACACCAAGCAAAAACATTTTCCAAATAGAAGCTTTGTAACAGGTCCATCAAAGATTTTCTCAGCCTATTTCCATGAATCATTATATTAAAATTCTTAGAATACAAATAAAGAAAACACTTTAAAACTGCATGGTTTCAGTACAAAACATTCTTCATAGAAATAAATGATGGTATTTTTCATCTTATTTAAAAGACATTTTACCAGCATGTTACGGTCACTTGATATTTGTTGGTCAATGTGAACACAGATTTGGATGAGACATATAAGCAACAACAAGCGTACAACAACAATCTCCACAATCAAGAGTTGATTTGCAATAAGCTACCGTGTATTTACTGTATCTAATCTTATTGACTTCAGACAGTACTTATCACTGGTACCTCGATGCATTCCTGAACTGAATACTGCTTCATATGGGCAATGTGAGGTGGACTTTCACCTTCCAAAACCTCAATCAGAAGCCCGCTAAAATAACAAATCGTCACGATAGCATTGTAACCTAGTCACTGGTTGGCTGGAGTGAAGTGGTCACCTGACACAACTGCGATGGAGAAGTATTCAGATCCGATGCTCAAAGAGGTACAAGTGAAAGATTTGAACTGATTTCAATGAGATTGGATTGTATCATGCCCTACTGTTCTAGCACCCTAAAAAAACTGCTCAAGATAGATTAAAAATTCATTTATGTGAGTGTACACCTTCATTGCTGTTAAAGCTGTATAGTTTCACCTTTCTTCTATGCATTTGTTACTTTGTCTTACAGAACTGGCCATCATTGATCAAAATCAATATCCTATGACTCATTTGACCTTTTTCTAAGAAATATTGCTTTGCAAATTTTAGAAATGTTTGTTATGATTATTGATCATAAAATAACAATTATTTTTGACAAAGATGAATTTGCAGAATGGCACCAAATTTGATTTGCTGAATTCGTTTTGAGTGGACTATAATAGTTTCTGATTGTGCCATTTCTGCAAATGAGATTGTGATGACAGCAAGGCACAATACAACTACCCCTTCAAGGCATATCTCGCACCAGTATTCATGACTACCTAATTTAAGGCTTGCTGCTTCGTGCCAAAATTTGCAGTTAAGTGCAGCTCCCTATTTGACAATATATCATAATCTTCATAGGATTCCTGAAACCACTATCAAGATGTCAGCCACATTATGCTAGAGAGCAAACACAGAAATAAAGCAAGGCTTTTACTAGCTAGTGATTTGGCCTGGCTTGAGCTATGCCTTGTTGTGACTGTTGGGTATTATTCAGCATAAGCTTACTGCAAACTGTTGTGGGTTGAAGACATACAGTGGCATGATTGTTGGTACTTACGCGACTGAGTCATGTTACTATACTCAGGGACGTGCACGAGAGTTATGTGATCTCCTGCTTTGTGCACGTGCCGAACGTAAACTGTAAAACAAGATGTAAGTGGTTAGTAAGTGGCTAATCCTCTGCTACTTACGAGCCTGAACGATGGAGGTATACTCGGAACAGTGGACTAGTATGATGTGATCTTTGGGATGGTGAACGTTCTCCACATAGACTGAAACAGAGAATACAACATCAATCATCTATAATAAAACCTGTCTCTTGTCAAATAAATCAATTTTTACTCAATAAACGTGTTATACATCAAACAGAATTTCCACAATCCTTTGCTGGAAGATAAAAAATGAAAATTTCTTCAAGAAACTCTCAGTGATTGTAAATAATGAGTACCAAACACTCCAAGAGGCCAATTTACAAAATTACACCATCAATAATGATAATCTTGGGATCAACCCTGGTTCAACCACTAAAGATAGATCCCAGTTGATCACACTTTCATCAACATGATTCATAATTCTGCAACCAAGACTTCTACTGACACATCGAACACAAACGATATAATCTCAAACTAAATTGGTTATTGAGATTTCCTCTTACTTGCCAGTCCAATCCTGGTGATGACTCTGTCTGCACAAATCTGGCAATTACTGCGTCCCTTCCGACAAGATCAGTCTAGCACAGAGTTATTCCGTAAAGAAATCAATAAAAAGAGAACCAAGCAAGATAACCAAAGATAACAGTAGATTTACAAAATACATACCCTTTACCCAAAGATAACAGTAGATTTACAAAATAGACCAAACTAGACTCTAGGGCCTGACCTTACTAACTGAACAACCATTTAAACAAAACATGAAATCTAAAGGGCCCAGTGGATGAAATGGCCAAATAGTCATTTGACTACCCTCTGAAATAAATCCTCATCACTTCCAAATTGTGTTATTTTCAGATTGATTGGGCTCCAAGAAAGAGCCCATCACATCAGTAATACATGCCATCACTTGTTCATTCAAGATACATTAGACAACCAAATATACATCAATAAACTAGAAATATCCCTTTAAATCTTCTGCTGAAAGACCATCCCTAGCCCATAATATTCAGTTAGTCGTGGAATTCCCTCATAGATGATGACATCATTTCATTTCTAATGACAGATTTGGGTCATTCTCAAAAAATGGAGCAATTATGCTAACAAAGAATTATTTTTACAGTTTGATGATTTTTTTACCCCATTTGTGATTTCTCCAGGCGTATCTCTCATATTTGCAAAGAGTAGAACAACAAACTCTTTAATCTCTTCAATATTGGTGTTTTTAATTTCTATAAAAACATGATATTATGCACGTTACGTAACTAACAATGGTCATAGGTCACTATTTACATCCATAGATATAATACCCTACATGAAAAAAAGGCAGATGTTATGGGTGAAGTCTTAAAAGATTTACTCATTAATGCAAAAAAAAGTATTTCATTAATGTTTAGTAGGTTCTTATCAAAATATATGAAAAAGAACATGGTAACACAGATTTGTGTCAGTGATGTTACCATGTACAATTTTGATGAATCCAAGAGTTGTCTCTCTATGATGAAGAGGAAATAATGATGTCTCCTTTTCAAGCACTTCTTGTTCTAAATGATGCATGTGGACTTAGTTGTGTCAACATGAAATTGAGCTCAGCAGATATATAGAAGGTGAGTACACTTAACGAGTATGACTTTTTATTGTCAGCGATGTTACCAAGGTTACCATAATGTATTTCATTCTTTTAACACTTTGGTCAAAGCTGTAAGTTGCCTTCATGAATCTCCATCACTTGCTTCTCTCTCCTGCTGTTTTGGGAGTAATCATTGTTCATACTGACCCCTTCACTTGAAATTTGTCAGTGATGTTACCGTCAGTGATGTTACCATTAAAAAAGTAACATCACTGACAAAAAAAAGTAACATCACTGATAACTCATAAATCATGATATAATATGTTTGATTGAAACACATCATTCATCATTATTACTATGTTTTACTCTGTGATATATGTCAAAGTTTGATATACAATACAACAAAGAAGTGTAAGGTAAATCTTAAAAGGTACATGGTGTTTTATTATTTATGGTAACATCACTGACATAGAAAAGTAACATCACTGATACATCATAAGTTTTGATACGATATGTTTGATTGAATCATATTATTCATCATATTTATTATGATTTTACACAGTAATTTTTTTATTGTTTGTGAGATTTATTAAAACAAAGAAGTATCATGTAAATTTTAATAAGGTATCAGGCTTTATATTACTTGAGGTAACATCACTGACTTAAATGTCAAATCCCTGATAAATAAAGACATTAATTTTCAAACTGAACAAACATACTTTGATTTGCAAATGGTAAAATAAATATTATTTTTAACTTGTTTGATAGTATTAATATTGCTAATACTTTAATACTCAAGCAAAGAATTTGCAATTGACAAGGATGAGGCAAATTATATCTAATGTAATAACATACAATATGATAGGTATGTCCAATGTATACAAATTCATTTTTCTCACCAGCAGGGCACTCATTGCAGAAGAAAAACAGGAAAGATGTGGACAAGAGAGAGAAAACAACCCTGAGAAGTGCCAAGATTTTCTTTAATGTCATCGTTCATGTTAGTCATTTTACCTGTGGTGTCAGTGATGTTACCATTCATTGTTGATGTATGGTATTTTTATTTTCAGAGATTCCATCAATTAACACTATTCAATTTGGCATTTACATGGTCTAATAAATGATGACACCAGTGCCTTACCCATAAAATACTACACCTCTGAAAAAAACAATTTATATTATTCATTGTCAGTGATGTTACCTTTTCAGTCAGTGATGTTACCATTTGTTAGAGAAAATGTTGATCTGATCAAAAAAATGCCCTGTGTAGGTACATTATTTAACAACAGACTACCAACAGACTATGTCAACTTTACCATTATATAATAAATAGTGAAGCCGGTTATTCATCTTTGACAGAAATACTTATTTATTTGTTTTTTCTTTGGTAATGTCATATCAGTGATTTTGCCTTTCCTGTCAGTGATGTTACCAATAATATTTGATGTATGAAATTATTATTAAAAACCCATAAAAAGTGAATCAACTAACACTAGGCAATTTGGTATTTTAAATAATTAATGAAAGAATACATCAGTAAGTATCTATGACAGTCTTGCACTCTTTAGAAATCTTTTTATGAAATTTCTTGTCAGTGATGTTACCTTTATGTCAGTGCTGTTACCATTTGTAAGACAGAAATTTGTTTCCAGCGGAAAATATCAATTTATATGAATATTTTAAGTTAAACCTGTCTTGCATTTTACAATAGATAAATAATGAGTTAAACAATATTTCATCTTTGGCAGTACAGATGACATTATTAAGCTTTTATCCAACATGATGTCAGTGATGTTACCCTCCTTGTCAGTGATGTTACAACTTACTAAGTCTTTTATTTCCAGAGAAATAATAGCCAGAAACGCAATCCACCTGTTACTGTATTACCAGTTAACCTTTCTCAAAATTATAAAGTTAATTCAGCATTTTTTAATTGCATTTGCACTTTGTACACATATATTTGTATCTCATTACATTGTCAGTTTCACATTTCACAAGTAAAATCATGAAAAACTAAATTTGATGATAAGTTTTTATAGATTTTCTTCAGACAACCTTAAAGTGCGGCTCCCGGGTAAAATCACCTTATTCAACCAAGCCAAATTGGACACTTATGTGCATATTTTCATAAAATATCCTGCTTGAATTGATTTTACGTCAGGTTTTAACAAGTTTAGATAACTTGATTATGTAAATAATTTCGATTGAAAAAGAATAGTAAATTGCCTTCCCGATCGTGTTGTTCCGTGAAATTAACCGGATGTGACGTCAACTGTGGAAAACACACGTGACGTAGCCGCCGTAACAAATGTAAACAACACCACATTTCAAAATTAGGTGATCGTGTTCTCGTAGCTATTGAAAGCTCAGAACGTTTAAGGGTGATGTTTTTTAAATATAAGTGCTGTACGAAAATTAAGAAAAAAGGAAAAAAGCCTTTTGATGACTTTTATACGTTATTATGGAAACAATTCGTATGATAAATTCGCAGTCTCAAACCACTGTTTTACAGTGTCTACACGGTTAATGCACCCAATTAAAAACACCGGTGAGTGACTCCTTGTTATAATTTTCCTAAAAAAAAATTCTTCGTCAGTTTACTGTCGAATGTATCATTATCACCTCGTTTTTCAGCCTCAATGAAACAGCTGATTTGTCATCGTAAGTCTCTCGAACGCAGCTCTCGTCATAAGCCATATATTTCGATCGCTGCCGTGACTTTCGAAAGGCGGCCTCAATCTATATACAAGTGTATGAAAAAAACTTTGAACAATCGGTGAAGTTAAATTTGTCGACTGGGGATGTTGAGTAAATTACAAAATCATATCTATGATATGAACAAAGATAATTAATTTTGTTGTTGATATTCGAATTTTCTTAAGGGTGAAAAATTACCAGATTACACCATTTACATTTTAGTCTTTCAACTCTTAATTTCAAAATGATACATACTTTAATTATTTCAACATTTTTTGTAAATGAACTATAAATAACAAAGCAAATTAAAGTGAATCAAATAGATTTTATTATTATTTAAATAGAAGGGATTTATAAAACTTAATTTATTCAATCAGATTCAATATTAAATATGGCTTATTATGTAAAGCCCAATTATTCTGTGTGCCAAACTTGACTTTCAAATTAAGTCAATCATCTCAATGCATTTCCTCCTCCCCCCCCCCCTTAATTTCGAACAACATATCATTAAGACTGACATAAAAAAATAAATGGTTGATTCTATTTATGTAATATGAATCTTATCACATGCATTTATAATCTATATTTTATTAAATTGTCAAAAAATATTCACTTGAGCAATATTTTAATGCTGTGACTACATGTAAATGATGACAGTTTATGATATTTGGGGTGGAGTGTCTGGATTCAAAAACGTTTTTTTGTACACAGAAGATGTCTTTGAATATGCAATGTCATTAGTTAAATATCTTGGTTTTGGACATCAATGCATGAATTTATTCAGCATCCATAGCAGTTTATTTTATTGTATAAGGCAATGCTTTGTTAAAGTTAATATTTAGAAGAATAATAGCAATTAAAGCAAACGAGGGAATTTTGTGTGCTGTTAATATGCAAGTAAATAACATCACAAACAAAACACTGTGTTTGAGCTTTCTTATTTATTATTTGTAAACTTAATATAATAAGTTATCTATTTTTGTTGCAACACCAAAAAAGAAAGAAAATTTAATAGCACTAATTTTTGGAACATTATTTCACTGTAGTTCTGTTGTCGATACATTGTTTGTAATATCATATATTTTGATTTACTTATTTTAATCTTTTTTATCCTAATTCCTAGTTAATAGGTGAAGGGCGATTGATCTGCTCAATTATTTCCAATTCCAAAAAAGGTAATATGAAATATGGACGAAAGAATGAATGAAAGTTCAGAATATTTGATAATTTTTGTGTTTGGTCAGAAAAAAATAAAGACTGGTCATGGATTTTAAAACATAGAAAGCTTACAATAAAAATTCCATATCGAACATCGGCCGTGCACAAATAAATCATTTAGCGAAATCAGCAAATAATTGCCAGATTCAATCACCACAAGTTATTATGATTTTACTATGCATTCGTAAAATGTTATCATAATTTTCAATTTTATGATAAATAAAAAGTATGCAGCTGGTAATTTCATTTTGAATCTGTCCACGATACATTGAATTATTTCACACTCGTGTATTTTGCTGCGTTGTACGTACGTGCAAGTTGACTTACGTAACGAGCAGCATTTCGCCATTTTAAACGACAAAAAACAGTTACACAACATACGATTGTTTAAATCATCATTGTCCTTACATTAGCAAGGGCATTTGTAAAAACACGTACGTTACACGATGTCTTTTCGACCGAAATTAGTACTGTTTTGACATTCGAGTTCAACATATGAAGAGACTCACTTCCGTGTTATGTAATGGACATTTATTCAACTTAATCGTCATTTTTATTTTATTTCCTTTTAACTATTGCGTCAGAAGTTCATAAGGAGATATCTTGCCAATTTTTATATGAATTGGTCGACTGGTATGGCTGCTACAATCCGCGCTATTTCATTGTCTGACAGTGTAAAGATACGGCAGAGGCCATCTGTTTTCCACAGGTGACGTCACACATTCCATAGGAAGAAATCGAGGTTTTCCCGGTTTTTATCGTAAAGTAAGATGGCCGACACGTCAAAACAGCGACGTAAACGTAGAGTTTTCAACTTCTTTTACGATTTTCTAAAAACATCCTTCATCCGAATAGCTAAGGTATTTGTGATATTGATGACTTTTAACTAATAAATGTGTTTTTCACGTCTATTAGATGTACATGTGAAGCAAAGTGTATATAGACGGACAATTTTGGAGCAATGTCACCCGGGAGTTGCACTTTAAGTATGTCATAGATACTAGGCTCAAGTAAATTTATTAACAAAAATGATTTATTAGTTATCAAGAAAGGCTAAAAAATGTTTCGGTAACATCACTGACATATATCCTCAACTCATCATGTTAACAAGTAAATATTCATATAACCAGACATGTTTAAGATTGCATAATCTGGATTTTTATTTTCAGGGATTACCTTGTTCAAACTGTTCAAATAAATTTGAAATTGAAAAGGATTTTTTTTTTGTTATGACATCCACCAAATGACTCCATTTTTTGAGAATGACCCATTTATTTTTGACAAAATAAGTTAGTACTTCAGTTTCCAGTGGTCTCAAGGCATAGAGCAGCAAGGCAGATACCAAGTTCTCAGTATTCTCAAGGCATGAAAAAGTCTTTATAAAGCAGCAAGGCAGAAACCAAGTTCTCAGTATTCTCAATGCATCAAAAAGTCTTTATAAAGCAGAAGGCAGAAACCAAGATCTCAGTATTCTTAATGCATCAAAAAGTCTTTATAAAGCAGAAGGCAGAAACCAAGTCCTCAGTATTCTCAATGCATCACAAAGTCTTTATAAAGCAGAAGGCAGAAACCAAGATCTCAGTATTCTCAATGCATCAAAAAGTCTTTATAAAGCAGAAGGCAGAAACCAAGTTCTCAGTATTCTCAATGCATCAAAAAGTATTTATAAAGCAGAAGGCAGAAACCAAGATCTCAGTATTCTCAATGCATCAAAAAGTCTTTATAAAGCAGAAGGCAGAAACCAAGATCTCAGTATTCTCAATGCATCAAAAAGTCTTTATAAAGCAGAAGGCAGAAACCAAGATCTCAGTATTCTCAATGCATCAAAAAGTCTTTATAAAGCAGAAGGCAGAAACCAAGATCGCAGTATTCACAAGGCATGAAAAAGTCTTTATAAAGCAGCAAGGCAGAAAAGTTCTGAGTGTTCACTAGCCAAAAATTACTTTTGTAAATCAGCATGGCAGAAACTAAGGTGGAGAACCAGACATGTTTTGAAAAAGAAATTATTGACTGAACTAAACTGCACTTCCCATCACACAACTTGACATAGGACTTCATAGAAATGGCAATCAATACTCTAATGGTTTAATGACAGTTCAATCTGCATATCAATGTGTTCGCTCATACATACTCCTATCGGGACAATTCTAAAGTCTTTGCTGTGACTGCCTGCACATCAAAGTAGTGAAGCTGAATACTGATAAGGGATTGAATATCTTAATCAGGAATTCAAGCTTTAAAGAAAATTCTGTAGGCTTTCTGCCAGCAATCTTGATTTTGGCATTACAAAAAAAAGGACACAGTACCTTAACTAGTTTTGAAAACAAAGATAATGATTATTAGAGATAGATTAATTATCAACAATTACAGATAATTAAGGATACAACTAAACAGCACTGATTTTGAAGTTGTAGCATTGATGAATGGCTTTGAATGGCAAACTGTTTATCTTTATGAGGGATTGTATGCTTTCCTCTGTCAAATTTCAAAATCTTACAAAAACAGGCCCCCCTGAAGGAAATGCATCAAATCAAGGAAAACAGTGTCTTATAGAAGGAAAAGCTTCCATAATGGAAGGAAACCAGCTTAATCGCGAAACAAACACGTCAACAGCGGTGAAAAACGGTAACAACAGAGATTTTGCGTCCCTAACGGAAGCAACCTCGTCCCACTTTTGAAGGAACATTGGTAGACTTCGGAAGGAACATCGGTAATATCCATGAATTCTCGGTTGACAGCGGAAGCAAACGCATCTAAAAATAGTTTGGATTGAGCAGTCTCCAGCTTCAGTGAGTGTTGTTTTTTATGTTTTACTGTGCAAAGTCTGACATATATTACACATTTTCAATGCAGTTAAGACAATCTATATGAAAAGAGCATTAAAAAAGAACTTCACTCGCTTTTCTGGGAGATATCATGTGGAAATAAAGTAAGGGTGAAAATAAAATGAAGGAGAGTTCTGTAAGTCTGATTATTATTTCTCATGTCTGGCTATCTATAATTTTGGACTTTATTGAATTACTACAATCTAAGCTTCAGAGAGTTGTGGGTTCAAGGCAATAAATGTAATACCTAAATCATCACTAACACATCTTATAGTAATCATTCATGATTGATTTACACCATCAAGGACTAAATTATTCATCAAGAACCATCATCAAGTGAGCACTGTCAAAACAATTACACATACTTCCCCATACTATTATTTATGGCCAAAACGTCAAGATCTAGATTTCCTGAGAGATTTTTCACCACTAGTCTTAGTGTATATATAACTTATTGAACCCACTTCAATATCTAACCTCAGTTCACAAATAAATCTCTTTGTCTAGTCAAGGAGTATAAATACAACATTTCAGCCTTCTAGACCTTTTGCTTGAAAATGAAAATACGGTTTTGGGTTTTGGCCCTTGTGGCCCTTATTAAGGGCCTCTGAAATCTAGATAAATTATATTTTTCACTAGTCAAGGAATCTGTATACAGGATTTCAGCTTTCTAAATCTTTTGCTTTATGCAAAGAGGATGAAAACAAGTTTTTAGGCATGTGGCCCTTAAGGGCCTAAGGATCACCAAATCTTTAGATAATATAATCCTCGCTAAATATCTCGAAAAAGCGGCATTAATTTTTAAAATATCTAAGGCACACATAATCAGGAATATGGTTACTAACTGTACAAATAAATTAGGTTTCATATTATATGAGTGCATGGCAAGTATAATTGGATAGGAACCACGATAAAATACCTTTATTAGTTTTATTGGTTTGTGAAATGATATGCCCAACTTTGTTTGAAATGTGCTTTCTTTTCATATCATTATGGAGGAATAGAGTAAATCATCAGTCTCACACAATCATGTAGAAGCTGAAGCCTGACTCTGTCAGTGGTCTTGTGATAAGGGCATAATATACATCATAGATACATGCTTACCGACATCGAAGTGCTCTAAAAACAAATGTTCAGAATTAGCTCTATTTAATTGGGTTGGCCTAGTGTGGGCCTCCTTCAAATATTTTACCGCTTAACTCATATTATCCGGTTGAGTATGGTATTGCCAACACGTAATTAACTACTGCCTACCCAGTAATGAACACAGTTTGACTGCATTTATGTGCTGGGAAAAGATAACAGTCGAGCATGTTCTAAACATCATGCAATACTGACAGATTTTCATGGAATAAATCATTTATATGGTTAAAAATCGTGTAAGACAGGTGTATATATACAGTTCTATACATGACAACCAAAGTATTTGCACATGTGCAAACTGTTACGTTTTTGTCTGCTTAAAAATATACCAAGTGATCTATATTACACATAGTCGCAAATCAGGTATGCACACTGAGATGCCTTTGTGGTGAACAAACTGTTCTTCTTACGTGTGAAGACACAAAGCCAACATATTTTACTTGCTTCTAGAACAGGAGGTAAACTTCATTGAGGCGAAATAATATTCAACCATAAATTCTTCTTAACAGTATTTCCCTTATTTGATGTTTACTATTATAAAACTTGCAAATTGAAGGAGAATTAAGTAATGATAATTATCTATAATATTATAACATTACATTCCGTGAAGTCAAATTTGATATCATATTCACGGATCTCGACTGCCCAACTTCCCCATGGACATCAGCATTAACTGTAAATCATAAAGCCATGTCTACTTTAGTAAGTTGGTCTGTAAATAAAATCACACTTCATAAACAAGTAAGTGTTCTACATTACAGGAAACGTGATATTATTAACACAAATGCTCAATTAAAATGACATCATATTAAATAAAGTGCACCTATGAATATAGAATAAGAACCCCAATATAGATTGAAACGCACTTAGGTTTTAACAGTTACAGCTATAAACTTCCTTTACTGATAAGATTGAGTATCATTTATAATGAATAAATCAATTACAAGTAAGTTAGTTGTGCTATGTACTACAATTATTTAGTGCATGTACTACAAACAGGTGTTTTGTAACTTTTTGAATATCTGAGTAAAATATTTAAACAGACTGAGAAACTGACGGAATGCTGATTTAAGAGTGCTCACTGCCAATACTGTTTTAACTTACGAGTAACATCATAAGGATTTTAAAGATTTAGTGAAATACTGTATCTTTAGAAATAAATCTATATTTCACAATTTTGACCTTGTCCCTCCTATATCCTACATGATGAATACTAACTTGGTTACTCAACTTCATTAAAAAGTAAAGTAGGATCTGGCTTTTGTTACAGTAACATGATGTCATGAAACAACGATTGGCATCACATTACTCAACTCAAGTGAGTAAATTATTGTCATGTGACCAGCTCTCGACCAATCAGATAACCAAATATGCTTGAAGAATAATTCATAACTTACCATTTGTCATAATGCTGAGAGTTAATGCAGCCTGTGGGTATCTTATTCTGGATGGTTATTTCAGACTAAAAATTAAAAAAGACTAAAAAAAGATTTAACTATATCATATTGTAATTTTTTCAATCAATATCAGCCTACTCTATTGATGTGGAACAAAGTACCATGAAACTATTGTTGCATCAATAGTGTGCTTCATGATCATTGCTTAGCATCAATAGTTTGCTTCACATGCTTCAATGTGCATAAAATCATACATATAGTACTCTTAAAGTTAAAAAGTGTGTATTTCATAAAGTTTGTATGTGGCTTAGTAGGAGCCAAAATGCCATATGACCTGAGTTTAGTTGAAATGCCTCTTAAAATTAAAATCTTTTAATTTCAAGTGTCAACATTATGATATTTTCCTTTTTTCGATTGTAAATGACAAACACCCATAAATGTGTTAAGAAGTAGAAGTCTAAGTAGTTCCATGTTCATGCATATTAGTTACATAAACTTCTAAGCACTGCCAACCTATATATGTTGTTGTATCGGCAGTAAATAAGTTTTCAATTACGTTTGAGTCAATGGCGCGCGCCAATGTCCAGTTTTCAATCACAAATCTTGATGTTAATTGTCATCATACTGAACTGATAATCACTGATATGTTTGTTTTCTGAAACAACTAGTACCTCTCGTTCAAATAACACCATTTATGAAGTTTGACATAGTTGATAAGAACAACACAATGTGTGTCCCTTTAATGTCAAGTTAATATACCCTAGTCTAGACAATGAGAGTGGGCCATTTAGCTTCCTGTTGTTAACATATTATTTATAACAAGATATGTAAAGCCACAGCATTATTAGTTTCAAACAACATTATCTGAGATTTTATTTTCTAAAATAAAATATGATATACAGGCATTCGGAAAGAAACCTTTGACAATGGGCCATTTTTAGGGATTTTAGTCATTTTTCAGAAATTTGAATGGGTCATGGTAATATTTCTAATTTGAATGGGCCCTTTTTTTCATGCAATGTGCCAAAATTGCCCTTGGTCCCTACCTTGGATAAATAATAGGCCAATCCCTGGATATTTATTATTAATCTTCAACTAAAACCAAGCATAACATATTTGTGCAATGAGTTTTCATTGAGATGGGGAAGTTATATAATGACCTATATGTCACAGATTACTTGAATGCATCATTAAGATTATTCTATAGCTCTGCTGGCTAATTATATATGAAACCTATGGATACAACAAAGTCAACTGAACATTTTAACATTGTAGCATTCCTTGAATCCTTTAACATAACCTGGAGTCACTTCACTGATCCTCCGTTGTACAGAACTTAAAAGGTAGAGTATCAAAGTCAACATCCCATAACTGCACAGAAAGTTAAAAAAGTGCCTATCAAAAACTATTCAAGTGATACTTTCAATTAAATAGTTTCTGAAATTTAAATATCTTGGGGTCAAAATATCTCACAAAGAAAACTGTGAAAAAGTGTATGATATGGTTTAGAGGTAAGGTGAGGTTAACGCTGCTTTCAAGAGTATTTAACCAATGTTATGACTGCTAGTATTAATTGCAGGGAGAAAGCCATTGTGGCTATGCATTGCGGTGAAACCTGAGAGCAACAAGTGGAACTAGCTATCAATGAAATTCACTGTGTACAGCATTACATTCAAACCTTACTGCATGTAGAAAGTTCTCTACTGCAGTCAAAGTTGCCGAGCCCCTGACAGGATTCGAACAACGGACCTCTTGATCTGAAGCCGAATGCGCTGAGCACTGCGCTGTCCCGTCCCGCCCCCTAGGGGTTTTTTGGATACATTGTAAAAATTTTCGTTTAGGTCTACTGCCAAATGAAATATAACAAAGAATAACATGTGAGGCCTATAGTAGACTCTAAGGTAGTGCCTTATATAAGGCCTAGTAGGAAAAAAACAATTGGGAAGTTTGGAAGAAAAGACTTGAGGTAAAAAAACAACATTTGTCTTAAAAAAGGGGCAATATTAAATGTACTTTTAAAAAAAATGTTTTCATGTATTTGGCATGATTTTTTTCTAAAGCTTGACGTTATAAAAGTTTCCTACACCTAGCGGAACCGTCTGCTGAAAATAAGCCGCCTGGTGACAAAGTATTTGATTCAGAAAAAAGGATCAATATGACTGACTGAAAACACATGATGATTGAAAGCAGATGACACGACAATACAAAGAAATTCAAAGTTTAACAATATTAACAAACAAATCACAATCTAAACATGTTGAAATTCGAGATCAATGCTCGCACAAAGCCCCCATGGAGGAAATACACAAGCGTTATCGATGATATCAACTTACAGTCAAATGCATACTCGGAATTTTTGCTCTCATCTACTGCAATCACAACATTTCGCTCTCCTTCGGACGCCATCTCGGAAACTGCGGTTGTAGAAAGCTCGTAGGATTCCAAATAAACTCCCCAAGTCCTTTGCGTTTGACGGAATCAGCAGTTCGCTTTTAGACTGATGCTTCTGACCTTGGGGTCAAGGCCGTTGAAAGGTCACTAGGAATACCATAGACTGGATGAGACTCCTGTATGATTTATAGCATAGCTTTGGCAAGTGACAATTAGGTTATTCTCAAGATGTCATTGGAATTTCCCCTTTATCTCGATGGAACTGCTTAGGTGAGCTAAATGGTTGATATATTGATATGTTTACAAGTGATAACAACGGATATAAGAATTCGAATCTAATTTCCTAAAGTAAACAGCTTATATAGTTTGTTATATTTCGTTTCTTGTTATCCATTTAACGTTGTTAATAAAGGACACAAATAACACATTGTTTTATGAATTTTTCTGTGTTCCATCGCTTAATATTTCAACACGAAAGAAAATGACAAATAAAGGTACTTAATTTATATTAACATAATTAATTTACAGTATGAATTATGTACCATGAATACTTTGTAAAAGTAAGAATGTTTGCAAAAATACATCAATGACCTAAAAAAAAAGAAGTAAAAGATGTAATCATTCTTGATGCACGTGTACTGAAATTCTCCAAACCCCTATATACATCACTGTACATGTGCATGCAATAACAGACGGTGCGAAGTAAACACGTACACTGGTACAAGCAACGGCGTCTCAAAAACAGGTAGCATGGTTTTAATATAAACATTCACCAGAGTTAAGTGTTACATGCTTGCTTTCAACCTATCATTAATGTTGTTTACCTTTTATCTTTGGTTCTCGAAAGAAATCATACGTGTAAGCTGCAAGTTCTAGACTTGCTGTTGAATATATTCCACGCGGAGACTATGCGACAGTCACGGAATTTCACGTCACTGTCAACGGAACTTATGGACTGACAGTATTAATAACATGAGTGATGTTATGTAATACTACAACCCTCGAATTAATGGGGTGAATTAAGCCTACCCACAACCTGAATATTGAATAATCACTACAATGACCCGGGCACACATATGGGTCCCAGGGTAACTGTCAGTTGCTGCCCTACATAATACAGACTATTACTTATAAACCAAGGGTTATTATATCTTCGATATCAAACCCAACATCGCGCTTGTTCTTAAAAGGAACAAACCCCGCCAACGAAGCCTTGTAAATGTTAGACTGCGAACCGTATAAAGTCGGTGCGTCGTTCACATTTAAAAGCATTTTTACTCACATAAGTTGAATAAAGTCAGATTGATTCACTCTTGACTCAATACATGGTTTATAAAGGATTATTAATATGTTGAAACAAAATTATTCATTGGAACAGTTGAGGAGATTAGGAATAGAATTGTTATAGTTATTGGTTTTTAAACGAAACCATCTGTTTTTCTTTAATCAAATCGTCATGATTATTTTGTAGTCTATTATGCCAAAAACAATTATCCTGTTTCCAAGTTGATGTTTGCACTTCCAGACATGTTTGATGATGCGCGAGATGGGACGAGCAGGGTGTATGAATATCGATTCGCCTTTTTTTCAACAGTCTTATCAAATATCAGGGTTATAAGAACCTTAATTTGCCTACTAAAATAAACACTTGTTGGAGACAAAAAATTAATGCCGAACTTTTTGTATGGTGCCATTTTAAAGATAAGTACTGACTGTTGCCGAAAAGTATAGTTTAATTGTAATCAGATTACTGGGGTGACTAATAGAATATTTAAAGTTATAGGTTTCTGATCGAAAACAGGACAGTGCCTCGCATCAGGTAGTCAAACGTTTTGGAAACCTATCTAAAGAATGTTTGTGTTGATAGTGCTTGAAAGGTAATATAACTAACATCCGCATAAATGTTACGTGTTGTTTTGCCTTCAGCACTATAAAATAGTCTTGTTCGACTTTCATAAAAAACTTATGTTGGTCATGTCTGTCATAAATTTGACATATGTCAGACAGTTTAAATTGATATCATTATCATCGTTTTAACAATCATGAAGCCAAGTAACATACAGTGAAAATCACGGGGTGTCTCCTCCACATCTTTAACTTCACCTGAGAAATGGCATTATCAGTAAAACAAGACAACTGATACATCAATTCCGACTTTGACATGTCATGATCGACTGATCGTGCCCCAATGGCAAAATTTTGTACATCTAATTTAATCATTGCATCAACATAAAAGCGAAAAAAACATTTTCTCAGAGTATTCAAGTCATGTATGGCAAGTTGTTACTCTTTTCTATTTGCTATAAAACTGTTGTTATCAAACCCCGATATCTCGATTTTAAGATTTTATTAACGCTTCGCCGAGACATGTTACAGACCGATTTCTTATTGAGACACTGGTTTTCCCATTCGGATACAGTCGACATGAGCTGAAATCGACTTTTTCCCTTGCATGGCCAACTTCATATGCCTTAAGTCACGACAATTGTGATGACTGGTTCAAATAAGTTTGAAGCAAAATATCAAGGGTAAAGCAACAACCATTTATGTCAATGAACTTTTACGACACTAAGAAGGATGAATGACACCAGTAATGTAACAATTTGCATCTTAGAAACATTTGCTTTGCTAAAATGACCCGATCACTTTCATATTCACAATGTCTATAAAAATATTTATAAATATTTATTTCTCTGTCAATTTTTAACATCAAATGATTAAGATTCGTGAAACTTGCAGAATGCAAACAGCGAGTTCAAATTTCTCACAATGTGCATGCTCGCAGGGTATATTTTACGTGCGCTTTGCTTGGCACATGTTTGGGAGTTTGACGTACCAGGAGCAGGGGGTTTTGGAAATTATGTTCCTCAATAAATAAATGTTTATGCCAAATTCATGTTCTTCAGAGTCCAACACCTCATGACTCAGTCCAATTATCTGTAGACGTAGAGGAAAGTATCAAGTATCAATTAAGTGAAACTACTTGCAGTCATTTTAATAGTGAACACCTTTTAATCATTCAAGGTAAGGTAAATGATTCGCGTAGCTTAACCGAGCACTTTATGTTCGTGTTAGAACTGCTTATTTTGATATAAAACAAAAAACAAAAAACGATTGCCTTGCAATTTGTAATAATTAATTTTTTTCGTGTTGGTGAGATCACTTTGTTCTATGTTACCTTAAAAGCCGTGCTACTGTCCTTTTAATAAATAAAGCCTATCAGAGACGTCATGCTGACAATAGCAGTAGATGACCGATGAGGTCAATAAGGTGAAAATACTATTTCTATGGTTTTTGCTCGCTTTAGAAATATGTCTGTCTCAATCAGTCTAAACGTTAATCAAGATTAGCACCAGACCTTACCGAACATATGCTATACCCTTTCATATTTTAAAATGTTCATTTTACACAATGGGCAGAGGTTTTAATCAATTCCAGATTTATTCCCTTTTTTGTTGCACCATCCATTTTAATATACATTGTCGCCCTAATTAGTTCTGTATTTTTACCTTTCATTTGAATAGTGTTGTTTAACAAGCAAAACATTTCCTATTTTGTAATCCCAGTTAATTCTCAAATTAATGCTCTAAGCGAAACGGTTGGATTTATACATGAAATGCTTTTTTTAGAGAAGGTTTTCACAACAAGGAATGCGTATAATATACGTTCCGTAGAGTGACTCGATAAACAATCATGTGCGGCAGATCATGATAATCATGTAACTAAAACAATCATATGGGTTTCTCGGCTACACGATTGCGTTGCAAATATAAGACTATTTAATTGTATAGGCATCTTACCCCTCACGATTCAGATTCAAACAATGATTTGAATAGCTTTCATGTGGAGCAATAGACACCTGCAAGATTTAAAATGTTTGTACTCACTCGTTGAAAGGAAATTAAAAAGTAGAACTTGTGATTCTGTGTCCACTAAAGAAAACTCTTTTTTTAGTCTCTTGCACAAACGTTAACGTTATATATTTGGAACACAAATAATACCTACATTACACTACAACCAATGCTGCCTCTAAATGACGTCATGAATGGTATGCATCATATCGGCGTGAGGGTATGCACACATTTAGCATAGGAGCTTGGAAAGGTTTGATCAGAGCGGTTTGAATGTTCAATGGACCGGTCGACACTGACCACAAGATCTCATTATAGTTATAACGTCATATGCGGTAATAACGTCGGTATTGGTATACACCATTAAAGGCACTAGTGCACGCTTTTACGTATTTTAAGGTTAACGAGGACTTATGCATTCACTTAAACTTTTTATCGATGCAATGAAATACTAAACATTCTTTACAATTTACCTGCAATCGACAATGAAAACGTTAAGACAGCCGCTGTCGGCTTGGACATATAAAAATATGGTTAGCTGTGCACAAAACAGATAATTTATTGATAATAATAATAATAATAATAATAATAATAATAATAATAATAATGTGGATATTTATATGGCGCGTTTTCCACGTCCTTAGACATGCTCGAAAGCGCTACCTACATCATTACCCTGAGGGAAGTGTACTTTCAAAGCTGCTACCGTATAGGTCCGTACAACCCTATATTCAGGTACTTGAAAACGGCTGAACTAGTACTGTGTGCAGCTATTGAATTTACCTAAACTCTGAACTGAGAACAAATCATGAAATATGTTTTATGAAAGCAATGTTGTAAATTCTCCGATTTAATAACACAGTATTAGCATTGTTATTAAATTGACCATAGCGGCTGCCGTTTCCGCTTTTCTGGTTATGAACAAAATCTTAATATTTCCGATATCGTAGTTCATGCGGATTTAATGTAACGTAACATTAAATACTCCCGGCCTTTAAAAATCCACTTAACTACCTGAATACGTAAATATTTGTTGAATAACTTACGAGGTAGATTACTTGAGTGAGGATAGTGAGTAATATCGAGAGATATGCAGTATCTGTGCATTCGTTGTGTTTACGAAATATTGGCGTGCACCAGTGCGTTTAAAATCTTTCAGTGTTTGTGAAGCTCTCAAGACTGGTCACCCATTGAACAGCTAACAGACGTCCCTAAAGGACGTGTAAGACCCAAACGACTCCTTCCTGCTAATGAACAAGCGTCCATGCAGGTTTTACATTAAGGCTGAAACAAATGACACTTGAGGCCATTCGAGGTTTGACCGTTTCTTCGTTATCGAGTTTTTTTGCAAGTGGTGAAAACTGAACGTTTGACCATTGCTTATTGCTTTCTGAAATGTAGTTAAAACAAAACGTATTTCAACGTCAGTTTGAAGTGTTTCATTATCTTAAAAAAAAAGGATTTATAAAGTGTTTTAAACAACGTTTTCGGTGTTTCCATTACAGTGAAATGCAATTTGGTGTTAAGTGTCTTAAACAAGAGCAGAAATAGGTGTTAATACAGATCCAAACTTAGTTCGGATACTGTGCAACTATGTCTTTAATGCCTGTATTTAAAAAAATAACTCATGATTGGTATAACAACTGGTATTTGTTGTAACTTGCAACCATTCCCAAGAGATTCGAACCAAATTTTCAAGAGAAAATTACAAAAACATCAAACAATTATCTCGTCCCCTCACCCAAAGACTTTATCGGTTCAGAAAGTTACTTGTTGTAATGGCATTGTTAATGTCGCTTCATCTGCACCCGTCTCGCCGATTTGATGAACTAAAGAGAAATACCAAATCAATAAAGAATAATGAACGTTCCCTGTCATGTGGATAAAATTAATTAACAGAAAGCTTTTGGGCCTGTCAGTCAGCGCGCGTCGTACGGACGAGTCCGTGTCAACACATAGACCAATTACATGAATAATAGATGGCTTAGAACTGTTGGCAATGTTGTTATTGCATGTGGGCTCTCCCTAAAGAAAGAACGCATTTACTTTTTCAGTTTAACCCTTTGTCAATTGGTTTGCAAAGCACAAACATGTACTCTCTCAATCAATCAAACTTGACAATATTCATCAAAATAAGTTTGTCCCAAAAGGAGGTCTTATTTCGTTTGTTTCCAGCCACCAATTAATATATTGCCGCAGATTAATGTTGGACGTGAAATATCAATCAAAAGGGTTAAGGTGACTCTGTGGCTTGATAAACATTACTCTGAGACCCGTTACAAGTACACACTGCGGCCCAAGACCGGATATGCGTTCGGCAAATGTCGCCTGGCGTTTCCTTTACCCACTTGACTCTGTTGCCAGACGCGCTAGACGATAGCAGCAGCCCCACTGGGACGAATTCTTACATCTGGAGAACGTAGTTTTATTTTTTGATAGCTATTACACAATAGACTTTCACTTGAGGTGACGGTTTGTGTGTCCTGGCGAGAAAAACATTTCAGCTTCATTTCTTCATGTAATTAAAGCGAAAGAGCACGGTGATCCCCCTAAGTCCCCCTCCTCAGACGCCGAGAACGCTTGTGATACGATCGTTACTTTCTAGAAGAATCTAATGGGACGGACGTGAACTTGGAGCAGAGCTTTACTTTCAGATCTTGCAGCTCTGCAGATCGTTTCGAGAGGTGGTCGGTATCGGGTTGACGCTATGGAGCTCTTAGTCAAAGTTTGTGTGTGTTTAACCGTTATGGTTATCTACTTCTGCCCGGAATATATGTTTGGAAAGCCGGTAAAGAATGGAAAATGTGAGTACGATTTGGACCTTGTTGACAATAACATTCGTGTGGTATGTCAAGGTAAGAACGCACAGGTGAATATCTACGCCTCCAATGCCGAGATGCAACAAGCAGGGATCATTCCCTCACATGGGGATCAGAAACCAATGCGAGCTCAGAGAGATTCTGCGCATTCCAGGGCGCATGTTGTCGACTTCCGGCACGCGACTCCAATGTCGGAGTACATCTGGAACGCAACGAGGAAAATGGAAAGACTCAAACGTAAGCTGTCTCGTCATTCCAACTCGTTGACAAACATTTCTAAAATGCTTGCCACAAGCGACGAAAATTTGAGATTAGACATTGAGCACATGCGCAGAATGCAATACAACTCGGTTACACTAAAAGATGCCATGTTGGCGGCGATTCAAAACCAATACAACTTCATGAGAACAGCCATTTTGACTCAAAATTTCGAACTGTCGAAGATGATGGATTCTCTACAGATCATGGTGGATGTGACAGCGCGCAGTCTCCAGAGCGCAGCAAGGTCGGAAACGGAGCTCTACTCGCAGATCGCAGTCGTAAACCAGACGATGCTTACGATGCGACGGATGCTGTCCCGAGAGCTGAAGAAGAAGCGCCGACGTCGTCCAGAAGTGGACACCAATATGAAAGGTAAATAATGCAATTTTTAACTTTCGCAGTTCTTGAAAGGGACAGTAGCACGTTTATATATAAAAATATATATAATGATCTCGAAAAACGAAAATAATTGCTTCGAATTGCAAGACAATGTTTTGATGTATAGTTTTAAAGCGAACGTACTACGATTCGTCAAGATATGCGAATCCATTACCTTACCTCAAATGATTAAAAGATGTTTACCGAAAATTGGCTGCCAGTGGTTTTTGCTCAATACTTGATTTCCTCTACAACTACGGATGGTCGGGTTGAGTAATAATGTTTTCGAAGATCATAAATTTGGGCTTAGACGTATGATAATCGGGTGAAATTTTAAGAAATAAATCTGTAGAAAACTTGCTACGGTCTTATTGATATACGTTCGAACTTTTATTTAAACTGTTATTGAGGTTTGTGTTAAATGACTTCAAAGCCTATATATATATATATATATATATATATATATATATATATATATGCATGCAAATAAGTTCATGGAAGAGTAACAAACACAAACGATGTATGTAATATTAATGGTATAAAATAATGGATATCAAATTATTTTTTAATAAGATAAGTTCATTCTTAACTGTTAGGGATTCTGATGTGATAGGCTGTTAAATAATTAAACGAGTTTGAGATACCACTTCAAGCGTGATGTAAGTGTGATTTTCGGTTTTATTGCCTATGAAACCCATAGATTTGTATCAACAAAGCGAAGGTAAATGCATTTATATTGGTGATGAATGAACATTCAAAATTCACTTTCAAAATTTTGGCAATTGAGGATAAGATGAAATAAACTATACACTGGTATTTTAATTTGTCAATAGTTATCAATTTACTTATTATAATAACTATTTGTAAACTTCTATGTAGGAAACCATTTCAAGTGTTTCCTTATATATTCGTTAAAATTTGTAAAAGAGTTATGAAAAGCATTTCCCGTATACACACTATATTTTTGACACCATATAGTTCCCAAACACAGGAACATGAAGTACCTATTATAGGTAATCTATTCCTTTAAAAACTTAAGGACTTCAGTCGCAATTTAAAATGTACACGATGCATGGATATCTTTGGGAAGGTTTAGCTGGATTCTTATACGTTTTCTTATAGCGGTTAAGAGTTGTTCAATCGGCGTCAAATTTTGAGATATAACAATCAATGAAAAGCTTCTAATTTGGAAACCAATTCGACCTTATCTCAGTCATATTTCTTTTACAACTGTCAAAAGTTTAGTTGACAGTGTTTGTTCACTCATAGGGCAAGTTTAGCGGTGCGCAACGGACACAGAATAAATAGTTTTTCCTATGTTCGAATGAAGTGGTTATTTTAAATCCGTTGCGCAACGCTAAACTTGGCCTTTGGTTCACTGAGCAGTGTTAATGCCCCTGACTTCACCGTAACCGAGTCTTCTATAGCGCATGAGTGTATACTGATATGCTGACCAATTCAATATTTTCAAGTATAACGTAATTAAGAAAAGTGTTTACGTTGGTCCAAAGCAAGCAAACATAGCTAGGCCTTCTTGCATCTAAGAACCACTCCTTTCTGTTCTTTGGTTGTCCAATATCATATATCAACCACTATTGTAATGGCACGCTAAAATAGAAGTACGCTAGCAATGGCAATATTTCTAACGCGAGTATCTGTTGCTCGGTTTTTGTAAATTTTCTATTAAGAGGCCCATTCACGTTTTTTCCCATGCAAGTAGGTATGCAGTTTTTATGTGGTCTTTTTCTAGTTAGGTCTCTACTAACATCAATTATTTGCAGTTCCTTTACCTCTGTGTCACATACCCTTGCTCAAGAAGTTAGGACCTGTGATTTTGAATTTTTCGCATTTGTTAGAAAAATGTTAAGATCTATTCGTCTAAAGTTAAGAATAAAAAATCTAAGGTTCGTCTCTGTGTATGCAAGTCTTACATCTACACAAAAATCATTAATTTCAGGTAAAACATGACAACTTTCTTTTTATCATCACTTTAGGTAATAACCCCTGAAACGAATTTAATATACTTGAGTTGATTTATTCGTTTTAAAAAAAGGTAAAGAATTCCTGTGGGTAAAATGCTTGCGTAAACAGGAATTGATTAAGACATTTGATAAATTGGAATTGATTAAAACGATTGATAAAGTGAATTTTATCATATGAATTTTAATACTTTATAGTACTTTATTAAATCTATGTGTAATCATTGAGTTATGTCTTCATCCTTTGGAAATATTACCTTTTAATTAGATATTGATATTAGATTGATATTAGATTGATATTAGATATTGATATTAGATTGATATTAGATTTTCCCATAATTAATTGTGAAAACAAGTGAAATCTCTTTGATTTGTGTAGCTGAAATCATTTTCACTAAAACTTTCAAACTTTTAATTGTGTTTTTCTGAAGGGAAATCGTTGGATTACGTGTTGCAATATTGAAGACGGTAAAGTGGGATGTTAATCTTTTGAAATGCCCTCAAATCGACTAATTTCTTTTGGCTTTTGACATCGATTTTCGTGCATCTCCAAATTGGTTCTAAACGAAGCACTGAAAGACAACAAGTCGAATTTCTTCTCGGTGATGATAGGCCAAATAAGATGAAGCAATTCTCTAATACCCCTGGGAAATAGTTTCCAAACAACACTTTGCGTTTGTGAATTACAACGAACACCCTTTCTCGGGTTCGTGATGTTTTATGGAGTAGGAATCGATTTAGCACTAATTTTCTTGCACACTTGTCAAAAAGGAACTGTATCCCATTCAAAAAATTGGCACGTCTTAAGACATAAGTATAGATCTTATAAACAAATCGATGTCCAACGCTTTTTGAACTGATAATTTCATTACGTAGGGATCGAATCTGTTAAATGTTACTGTGTAGACATGTAAATTCAGATTTTTGCATGACTGTACAAGAGATTTTTTTTATTACTGTAACGAGGAACATGTTTCGCGCTGATTTCAATGAGATTGGTATTCAAAACCTATATTTCTCGTGGCTTAACAAATTTACCTGTTCATCGGTATTGTGTTTTCATAAAAATATTAATAAATTTGCAAACCAAGTTAAGCCATTAGCGATGCATCATTGTGCGTGTTTGACGAGGTGGAACTACATGATAACATCAACGTTCCCCAAAATTGTCTTCCTGTTTGAAGTATCGCTCTCTATTTTGTATGACAAATCATTGACATAAGATACTGAATATTTCTCCAAAACGTTATCAATCTCTCATAATCATATGGTACTAGAGATATGAAATTTCTTCAAACAATGTTAAATTATTTCTAATCATATAGATAGCACGAGTGTTATTATTTTTCTTCAAAACAGTAACGATCTAATTTATTTTTCGTTTATCATTGTCAAAATATATATAGGTTCAGTTCTAATGAGATTAATTTTTCTTACCTAAGATAGGAAATCACAAATATCTGTTTTGACAACAGTAAAGAGGAAGAGGGTTCTGTAACACTCGATAAGAAACTGGTTGTCGCTGTTAAGGTGTTTAAAAGCCATGTTTCCATGAAACATGCATGTGATCGGGCATTGTAGTGTTTAATGCGTTGAATAAAAGAAAGAAGAGTCTGGAAAGATGGAAATAAATTTTCCTAATGCCCACTGTTTCGCAACACTATCATCATTACGTTGAGCAAAATAGAATTATCAGCCCTTTGATCTTAAGAGAGAGAGAGAATTAGGGTTGTCACGCATACACTTATCTTTACCATTCTTTTGCACAACAGCTGTACCTTTTACTGTTTTATGCCCAACATTACGTCTGTGCAGTGTTTTCACTTTAATTATATGTCACATTACCTGCGTACAAGAGATACTACACTTAAAGTAACACTTCACTGTTTTATGTTTGCCAGGAAAATGTCCCCAGCAGATAATTGCGATCGGATCAGGTGACGTCATTGACGTGAAGGGCAAGCGCGGTACCTTCATGAAGGACGTAAGTGACGATACCGGAACCATCTACATCATGCAAGGGGCTGGCACGTCGGACCGGCTGGTCGAGTTCGAATCCGAGATTGATCTAGAGTACAACTATGTGTCCATCACCTTCAACCTGCCCTTCAAGTGCAAGGGGACGGGTCATGTTGTATTCCGAGGCTGTCTGTATTGCCAGAAAGAAGCATCCAACAAGATAATTAAATACAAGTTAAGTCGGATGGAGCGTATGGGTGAACTGGACATAGCTAAAACCGGGATTAGCAACTCCTTCCCGAACGAGTTCACCAACGACAACGACATCAATCTTGCTGTTGATGAATACGGCCTGTGGGCAATCTACACAACTCCAGACGCAGCCGGCAAGATTATGGTGAGCAAGATCAACGATGCTACGTTCGAGATCGAAAACACCTGGCTGACGAGCTACCCGAGCAACCTCGCTCACAACACCTTCATGATCTGCGGCGTCGTGTACGCAGTCGAATCCTTTGCTAAGACACCGACGTATGTCAAGTACGTCTTCGACACAAACACGAGCAAAGATAAGGTCCTCAAGGAGGGCACGCTTTTCTTCCCCGCTCTCAGCGAACCTAACGTCGATGTAGCTACGCTCGATTACAACTACAAGGATGGAACCATCTACGCATGGGGCGGTGGCAAGGTTTACGCATTCTTCGTATTCTTGGAAGAGGGATCGCAGTTCACCTAAGTAGTGTATGTGCCACTGTCGATGTGATGAAACTACCTGAACAACGACACGCATACGAGACACACGTAGGGGCCTACTTAATCTTTAATCCTTTTACAGAAGTGAGTTCAGATTTTGAAATTAAAGATATTCAATCTTCCCCCGACGTTTATAGATTCCGTGCACAAAATAGAATGATTTCAATGTTCCAGTGAATGTCGTTGTCTCGATTGTAAATATAGTAGTATGAGTATGAGGGTTTGTTCTATGAACATGGGAGCAAGGTATTTGAGTGACTCCTTAGAGACACGGACGTTGATGACTAAGAATGCAGGTCATCCTCGTAATCAGACCTTATACGTTCGGAATACTGAAGTAAACTCTGTTGTCAAAGTGGCGGTTTACGGGAACGTGACACTTCTCACTTCTGCTTTCTTTCGGTTTTTTTTGTTGTTTGTTTCGTTTTTGTGGACGAGTCCTTGTTATTAAGTATTTAAGCAAAGCTATGGATGTGACGTCACTGAAGGGGATAGGCGACAATAAAAATGGTTATTTATTGGTCATCTGTACGTGGTCCAAATGGGACGAAATATGTAATAAAGAAATAAAATATCAGGAGGCGATTATACGATTAAAAAGGAAATGAAATTCTTTGTATGACACTCTTTTTCGCTCGGGTAATGCAAATACACTCAGGGGTATAAGAAACGCTACCAACATTTCATGAAATTAAACAACTAATTTCTGCTTCCTGATAAAGTGTATATTGAATGTTTTAATGAATACATGTTTTGCTAAGAAGTAAACCATTTACATACCCGTTTAAACACACGAAGGGTGCTTAAATGGCTATTCTAACAAGTTATGTAACAGAATGTTGGATTCCAAAACGGAGATTGTTTAAATGAGGATTTTTTTAAACCATGACCCGAACATTTTTCAAAATTTATGATTTACTTTAGTTGACTTCTGAAAAGATGATGAAACTATGTGTTAGTCGTATTTATCACTCCTGGGTTAAACTATCTCGCGTTTTACTGGCAACGTTTCTTTTGCCCATTTGTGTATAACTCGCATTCAACGTACAAGCTGTAAGGCATACGCAGAGCTTCCACAGTCTTATTGCAACACTAACGCAAGAAGGAGAAATCTTTACCAATTTTAATGATGTTTAACTGAACAAGTGTTTCTTATTTGAACCATAGCGTATATTCTCTTCACATTTATATTATTGAATTTTATGATGTTTCTTTTGGGCATATGTTATGGCATTATCAATTTTGACAAGTAATTACCTATTTTCATATAGACCTTTTACCATTTTGGAAAGGTTGGAAATAGTTTGTCTGAATGAGTTACATTTGGCAGTCAAAAATCAGGACTCGTGCTTTCTTTAGATTTGAAAAGGACGTGAAGTCGTGCGTGTAGATGTACATTTCAGTTACAATCAGAGTATAGACTGGTGTCGGTTCCGCTGTTATACAGTGATATATTGTGGTAAGACTAATGAATGGCAGTTTTACACACTGGAAAATAATGCCCCAAGGTTAACAAATTGATAAGCTGTGTATTTCCATTTACCAACTAGATAACATTCGAACGAAATATATTGTCTAAGAGCGATAAATGTATGGAGAAAAAAAAGATTGAAGTGAACAAAAAGATCAACGGTAATCGATTTTACGGAAAAGGCGATTGATAGTTTATCAACATAATTTATAAAGCTGTATTTTGTTGTGGGTTTTGTAGATACGCTTTCTGGAGCGTGAACGTCTCTCTCGATATAACAAAGTATGCTTGGAGAATGAAATCTGCACTTGCAAATAGGTGCCGCGAATTGATACGACTTTGCTAATTGAACAGCATAATAAGAATTAGATATGTCAATTTATCGAACAACTTTGACTTACAAAATGACAAAACAATATATGAATATCCAAATAAAATCTATCCATTTGCCACCGATTTCCCCATTTGCACCATTAGTTCACCACGAGATTTTCTTTATCTGTTGTTTTTCTTATTGTGACGTATTAATATTGTGTCGTTTAATGTGATCTTACAGTGTTTTGCTACGAACCTTTCAGAAATATTAGATGTTAGATACATGAAAGACTTAAAACATTGAATAAAATTGATTATTACGAAATCAATTGTTCCTATGTTATCATGTTTGTATGTATGAATGTATGTGTATGTGTATGTATATATGTATGTATGTACGTATGTATGTGTGTGTGTGTGTGTGTATGTACGAGAGTTGTCCCAAAAGTATCCGGCCTGAATATGAAAACATGCCTGAAACGCAACCATACTGTGCGTGCATGAAGAACATTCATTGACGTGTAAATGGCATAAAAATCACGA
The DNA here is from genome assembly GCA_921293015.1 of Phorcus lineatus. Classification (NCBI taxonomy): domain Eukaryota; kingdom Metazoa; phylum Mollusca; class Gastropoda; order Trochida; family Trochidae; genus Phorcus; species Phorcus lineatus. The sequence goes on from OV121089.1 coordinate 17,246,904, forward strand.
GATGCATACTCTTCAATTGCATAATACAGCCTGTCATTCAAAGGTACCCTCACATCTTTTACCGAAATGGAGAAAAGTGAATGTAGGGCTGTTATCAAATATCTGAGTTTAAACAAATACGCTCCAAAGGAAATTCATGGGAATATGTTACAAATAATAGGTGACTCTGCTTCTTCATATAGCACCATTAAACATTGGTGTGCTGAATTGAAACGGGGTAGAGTAAGCACTAAAAACGAGCCCGGCCCTGGTCGTCCATCTGATGTCACCACAGGTGAAAACATTGAGGCTGTTCTTGACACAATAAGGCAAGACAGGCGAGTGACTATCAGATACTTAGCTGATACTCACCACATCAGTAAAACATCAGTTGAACGAATAAACATGAACATTTACATATGGAAAAGGTATCAGCACGCTGGGTCCCTAGAATGTTACCTGAGGACCAAAAGCGAAAACGTGTCATGGTCAGTCAGCAACTTCTTGACGAGTATCGCGCAGACCCAGAATCATTTTTCGCTCATGTCGTTACTCAAGATGAAACCAGGATTCATCATTTTGATCCTGAGACAAAAAGCCAAAGCATGCAATGGAAACACAGCACATCACCCACCCCAAAAAAGTCCATAACTTGTTCCTCCAGTCGGAAGGTCATGGCATCCGTTTTATGGGACTCTCAGGGTTTAATGATGATTGATTATTTAAAGAAAGGTTCTACAATCAATGGCACTTATTACACAAATGAACTGCGATAATTACGAAAAAAGATCAAAGAGAAACGAAGGGGTAATATAAACTGCGCAAAGGTGTGTGGCTGTTGCAGGACAATGCTCTCGTTCACACCGCCCAAATTGCCGTCAGTGCAGCACAGGATTGTGGGTTCAGGATTCTCCCCCACCCTGCCTATTCTCCAGACCTAACCCCTGTAGACTTCTTCCTCTTCCCTCGACTGAAGACAGAGCCCCGTGGCCAAAGGTTTGAGACTGACGATTACGTCATTGCTGCAGTAGAGGAGTTTTTGGGGTCTCGTTATAAGAAGTGGCTTTCAGAGTGGTTGTAGATGTTACAAGAACGCTGGAGCAAATGCATTGAGGTCAAGGGTGATTATGTCAAAAAATAAGTCATAAACATTTGAATGTTTCTTTGGTTTTGATGGTCAGGGCGGAAAGTTTTGGAACACCCCTCGTATGTATGTATGTATGTATGTATGTGGGGGTGTGTGTGTATGTATGTATGTATGTATGTGTTTATGTATGTATGTAAAATGTATGTATGTGTGTGTATGAATGTATGTATATTGTGTATGTATGTATGTATGTATGTCTCATTAAATGATTCCTGCATAATGTATCCATTTCACAACAAATTAAAAAGTCAGTGATATAGGCTACCTGTTATAAATGTACATTTACCACAAAGTTAATTCACATGCTATCACTTTAAAGTTCAAATACTTCTTTGATTGCAGTTGTCCTTTATTGTTTGAATACAATTACAAGGTTGTATTCAAATCGTCATAACAATGTTATAAATCTCTGCTGGAAAGGTGAGTGTGGTGTTGGTTTTCGCCTGCCTGAAATACATTTTACGTTCGCTTCAAATGTTACATCACAATAAATACTAATCCCACATTGTCTTAAATTTGAAATCATTAATTTTTTCATAAATCAATGTATGATAGGTTACAACCCAAAATAAGACTAGGGAACGAATCAATATTTGATTTGAAAAAGATTGACACTTTTAATATATATATATATATATATATATATATATATATATATATATATATATATATATATACCATTCAATGATTCAAGGATGATTTATTTTCGTTAATATTTACAAGTTCAATTGCAACAGTCGTGAAATTTTCGTGAGTACCTTCACGGGTTATATCTTTTTCACAACTTACCATTATAAATTTCCTTCGAATAACGTAGAGAGGAGTGTATAACCCCCGCTATTTTCGAAACTAGTATGCGATGTTTTTTATTTTTAGTGCATGCATATTGTATTGGCAGTCTTAATTTCTAATAAATTGAAAAATAAACATTTCATTATCATTGGTAGTCAATTAAGGATAAACAATTAAAGTTTAAAGAATTAACAATGATATTAGCATATCCTTCGAAGGTAGGAACATTGTCCTGAATTGTTATTTAGGCTCTTTTCTTTTAAATAACAAAAATTACAGATAAGCTACAAGTATACGATTGCGGGTTACATTTGGGATTACATTTTCAATATGCCAACTAAAATGGAACACGTCTACATAAATTACAGCTTAAAGATGCTAGAACTGCCCATAAACTATAAGCCTCTTAATATACTTTATATGAATAAGTATTTTCTTTTTTACAAGTGACTGCTTTAGACGCATATAGATGTATTGATTACTTAATGGAAAGATGGCTTTAGGACGGAGGAATAAATAGATAAATAGAGCATATCCTTTTCGTCCCGTCCCTTCAGCTATTGAAAACGCCGTTGATCATCAACAAACACCGACGTGTTTTATTTACTCAGTGTGTGCAGGGAACACAACACAAAAGTGTGTCTCATCTTCCATGCCCCTTCTCAACATCTCAGCTACGAAGAAACCCGACTGGTTCAGCTTTTCACCGGTAGGTTATATTGCTGTAAATGTTTTGAATTCATAATGAAAAAATCGACCGCTGACTGCTGACTTAACAAAAGATCATATTAATAGACAATACATTAATTGTTAACATCGACAAAAATGCAACGAATGTCTTCGTTATAAATCGAATCTTTTTTGCTTTCAAGTTGGTTCTGTCCTAAAGCTGTATTAACTCCTTTCTTCTAAAAGAGCTAAATATTGTTTTTCTTGATTAGATTTAACTGCTGTGGAAAGTTCCGAAAGGTGTCGGACCTTGATTCAGATTGTATATCTTCATATAAAGTTGACCTCGTTTTTGTATCTGGTTTAGTGTCAGATCTTATATCGTCGTAGCTACAGAAGAAAATGATCGTATAACCAAATTCATAAATATGTATATTGGATGTGATAATTAACGCACACCAATTACTTATATCTGTTCACGCAATGCGTAAAACTATCACCGTCAAAGCTTTAGTTAAGAATATCGATTCTTTCAATGTAATTGATTTAGATAGAAGGCTGAGCAATATCTCAATGAACAGATATGATGCGATAATATATCAAAGTGACACAGAGTATGTGTTAAATGTGTATGTCGCTTAATTAGTGACCAATATACCATGTGTCCTGTGTAAAGTTCAAGTCATGTCGAAATAATTGAATTTTAATCAATTAAATGCATTACTTATTTCATCATCGACAAAAGGCAATATAAATGTTACGAGGTTGAAATTCTACTCCAATTTGCTTGTATAGTAGTTATCATGAATGCATTACAATACCATGCCGGTTATTCACATTAAGCTAGACCTTATCACACCTCATACAGAAATAGACCAGTCGAAAAGTCCTTTCCACACTGAAATACGTACGCAAAAACGGAGTTCGCTCTTAAACTTCTAATAACCCAGTGTAATGTTACAGTATCGGTAAATAGTTGCGTTTGTAAAATTTCCGGGATTCATTGTTTTTCAACACCCGCAAATTTAAGCGCTGTAAACCTCCGACTAACAGCAAGAGCCGTTGGTTTTAAACTAAATCTGCGGGTGTTGAATTACAATGAATCCCGGAAATTGAACACACGCAACTTTTTACCTTTTCAATCTCGATTTATCAAAATTATCCTCAACATGTTTGGACACATTTTGGAACACATTGTTAACTTCATAAACTTGTTAATTTGATATTATGGTGGTCATTTAAAACAGATATTTATCATTGAAAATTTTGTAAATTATATAACAAGCACTATGATTTTAAACCTTAAAAAGGTTCACAAAATACACATTCCTGGTGTGAACAAAATAACGGTTAATTCAACCATAAAAATGAATGATGATATTTATATCAAACAATTCTAATGACTTTTAAAAAAATGACATATATATCTAGATAAATGACATTGAGCAATGCACATAATACTTAATTTTACTATGATACACATTAATCATAGCAAAAGATTACAACGTTTGATTTTACATAATATTTTGAATTTGGTCTATAATTTTCACTATGGCCTGATAAAATTTAGTATCATGCATGTAAACTAGTTTTGCCAGAGTTACTTCCCTTTAGTTAAAGAAGGCGTGAGAAAAGGCGTATTTGATTCATGAAACCTAAAAAAGTGACTTACGCATTACAATTGGTATTATTTGAAAAAAATAACTGTTATGAATTATGGAATTTCGATTTCTACCGTCTAGGATGTGCATGAATGCAATTTCGTAATTTCAATTACGACTACAAAAAACATCAACTTAAACTACGTACAACAACTATATATATATACTACTACTACTACTACTACTACTACTACTACTACTACTACTACAACTAACTACTATTAGATCTACTTCTACTACAACAACTGCCACTATCACTACCACCACTACTATTACAAATACAACCACCACTACCACGTACTACTACTACCACCACCACCGACACCACTACTACTATTACTACTATACTAATCATAATAATAAGATAATAATAATACTAATAATTATGATAATGATAATTCTACTACTACTACTACTACTACTACTACTACTACTACTACTACTACTACTACTACTACTACTACTATTATTATTACTACTAATTCTACTATTATTACTACCACTACCACTACTACTACTACTTCTACTACTACTGCTACTACTACTGCTAATACTACTACTACTACTACTATTTCAACTAGTACCGCTACTGCCACTACTATTACCACTCCAACTACTACTACTACTTCGACTATAAAGTGGTATTATCAACATTGTTCTTCAAGCCTATATATAGATACTGTTCGAAGTATAACAGAGGTTACTCGAGAAGAGATTAGTCATAGATGTAATGATTTCTTTATAACATTTTGATTTCATATTGATTGTAGAGGATTGATACAACCATGGCTCGAAGCGTACGCTTCAAGTGCGTGAAGTTATGATAAAGAAAAAAACCAATGATTTAACGTTTACGGCGAAAGCTAGTCACGTGATTCATAAGGCAAGCTAAACCTATTTCGAATCAAGCCGGCCCATTGACAGCTGTCGTTGGCAAAGATGACAGGTTTCAGTCGAAGAGGGGTCGGTCGGTACAGGTATATATATAATCAATCGCAGATTTAACATATGTTACGTTCAGGTCGATATAATGTGATATCATATAATTACAATCTTTAAACCACTCGTGTATGACAAAACTTTTGACACAAGTAACAAATTTAATTGAAAATTTTGATTGGAAAAATGAAAATGAAATTGACACAATCTCTGAGAGTGTGGACATGTATATATATAGATATGATCAATACACAGTAACTCGGTAATAATCATATCGGTTTCTACACGTGTCTTATCTCAGTTATTTCATCATTAACTGTTTTAATTTTGCATAATTATCAAATACTAGAATAATGATTTATCGAAATTGATAATTTTAACATTGTTATATTTTACTATATCACAAGTCCAAATTAAATCAATAAATTTCAAATATTTCGGGGTTTTTTCAAATCATACGAATCTAGATTGAGTCACTTTTTTTCTCGATATATTCTTCACACAACATTGGGTTGTGGTGTTCATTGTCATTAGTTCATGAAAACCTTTATCAAATTGTTACCAAGCCAAAAGGTTGGGTAAAATTACCCAGCTCCCTCTGAATAACATTTGAATACATGAGCCACAACCATAATGTGCTTTATAAAAACAAGAGTTTATTTACTTAAATCATTAATTAAAGAATAAGCACAAAGTTTATTATAAAAGTTTGATATTACCCCTTTTGGTCTCTAGTTTTATTAGGTATGTAGTTCTTTGCAAACAGTATATATATTATATATACATATATATTTTTATATATTATTTATATATTTTTATATATGTGTAAAACACATGATGGCAGAAGCTACTCGAATTTAATTGGTCTACTCAAATCGGTCTTCTCAAAGTGGTCTACTGAAATCAGTCTACTTAATCGTCTACTGAATTGGTCTACTCAATTCAGTCTACTGAATCGGTCATCTAAATTGGTCTACTCAAATCAGTCTACTGAATCGGTCTACTAAATTGGTCTACTCAAATCAGTCAACTGAATCGGCAGACTGTCAACCCGGAATATTATGCTCTTGGATGTTGAAACTCGTTTCTCCTCTCATGCTTTGTTTAGCCCCATACGTTAGTTCAGGACTCTTTGTTAGTGTCGTTACACCTTTACAAGTCCTTTTCAAGTTTGGAAACATACGTTAGTTCAGGACTCTTTGTTAGTGTCGTTACACCTTTACAAGTCCTTTTCAAGTTTGGAAACATACGTTAGTTCAGGACTCTTTGTTAGTGTCGTTACACCTATACAAGTCCTTTTCAAGTTTGGAAACATACGTTAGTTCAGGACTCTTTGTTAGTGTCGTTACACCTTTACAAGTCCTTTTCAAGTTTGGAAACATACGTTAGTTCAGGACTCTTTGTTAGTGTCGTTACACCTTTACAAGTCCTTTTCAAGTTTGGAAACATACGCTAGTTCAGGACTCTTTGTTAGTGTCGTTACACCTATACAAGTCCTTTTCAAGTTTGGAAACATACGTTAGTTCAGGACTCTTTGTTAGTGTCGTTACACCTTTACAAGTCCTTTTCAAGTTTGGAAACATACGTTAGTTCAGGACTCTTTGTTAGTGTTGTTACACCTTGCTCTATTGGCAACTTGAAGAAAACTTTGTATTGCACTAATAAAATACTTCTATTAATGGAGATATCCCCTTCAATTTCATTTCAACAAAAATACCCGGAAAGGACTGTCTTTGTGAATGATAGTTTTGCATTTCTTTTTATGATGTTTGAATGCAATCAGTATCATGTGCATTAATATTTCTCATCTATGAAATTTCAGCTGACGATGCTTGGAGAGGCAGAAGGTGTCTGACCCACAATGCAGTTGACGCTTATTCTGTTGTCGCCACTGCGAAAGCAAGGTGGAAACTTTTGCACCATCAACAGAATAAGGTATCATTTGGGGCTGCTTCAAGTAATTTAATTTTTTGACTGGTTGTTTTTTTTCCCACTCAAGAATAATTACCAAAAATATAATATTATCAAAAGATTTTTAGCTCATCAGACCTTTTTAGCTCATCAGGTCTGAAAGACCCGATGGGCTTATGGCATGGCATGGCGTCCGTCCATCCGTCCGTCCGTCCGTCCGTCCATCCATAAACTTTTCACTTTTTCGACTTCTTCTCCAGAACCAATGACTCTAGAGAGCTGAAATTTTATGTGCATACTCCTTGGCAAATGGGGATTCTAAATTGTAGATTCCGTGACCCCATGACCCCAAATGGGGTCACAAGGGTCAAAACCTTAAAAATCTATTTTAATCTTCTTCTCCAGTTCCAAAAGGTCCAGAGAGCTGAAAAGTTGTGTGTAGACTTCTTGACCAATGGGGATTCTAAATTGTAGATTTTGTGACCCCATGACCCCAAATGGGGTCACAGGGGTCAAAACCTAAAAAACCTAATTTCATCTTTTTCCCTAGTTCCAAAAGGTCTAGAGAGCTGAAAAGGTGTGTGTAGACTCCTTGGCCAACGGGGATTCTAAATTGTAGGTTTGGTGACCCCATGACCCCAAATGGGGTCACAGGGGTCAAAACCTAAAAAAAAACTAATTTCATCTTTTTCCCTAGTTCCAAAAGGTCTAGAGAGCTGAAAAGGTGTGTGTAGACTCCTTGGCCAACGGGGATTCTAAATTGTAGGTTTGGTGACCCCATGACCCCAAATGGGGTCACAGGGGTCAAAACCTAAAAAACCTAATTTCATCTTTTTCCCTAGTTCCAAAAGGTCTAGAGAGCTGAAAAATTGTGTGAAGACTCCTTGGACACTGGGGATTCTAAATTGTAGGTTTGGTGACCACTTGACCCCAAATGGGGTCACAGGGGTCGAAACCTTAAAATCCTACTTTCATCTTCTTCTCCAGTTCCAAAAGGTCTTGATAGCTTAATAGTTGTGTGTAGACTCCTTGGACAATGGGGATTCTGAATTGTAGGTTCGGTGACCCCTTGACCCCAAATGGGCAATGGGCCTTTTTTATTTGATTGTGAATAACTCGGACGTTGGGACAGGCTATCTTTCCTACACTGCCCATGACCCCATGGTCTTAACCCAAACACCTATTTCTATCAAAAGTCTGATGAGCTACAGAGCCCATGGCTCTATTTTTTTAAAACCAGATTGGCTTGAGGCTGTAAGAAAGTCATGTTGGGTTCAATAACATGTTTATTCCTGTGAGGGTACACGGGCGTCTACGGCGGCCGTCGTGCCTAGCCGGAGTCCTCTAGCAAACAACACTGTATTCATACACCAATTGTTATACGGCAAATGAGTACAAGCCAAGTGAGTACCAAATAATACAGTGCGCTAGTTATATGTTATTTTGATAAAGGCATTAAGTGTTATTAGGAGGGTGTGTTTTGTAAACTTTTCAGTTTTCCCATGATCAACTTCTCGGACAGCTCTGCTATACCTTTATATTCTACTTCTAAAATAAGAGTGTCAAAAGCTGCAAATTAAGAGGGAGATTTAATAATATCTGTGTTGTAATAAGCATTAAAATTATACTTGAGCGGTCATATCTTGATCAGCAGATTATTATTATTATTATCAATGAATGTTTTGCAATGATCAATTCCACGTCTAGCACTGTTATTTCATATACAAGTCAACTACATCATATACAAGTCAACTACATCATATACAAGTCAATTACATCATATACAAGTCAACTACATCATATAAAAAACCATGAAAGGTTGATGAGCTACAGAACCAATGGCTATACTTTCCTATTAAATGTTGTCTTCTCTCTCAGAAAAAATATTTCAAGATGATTATTGTTTCAGCTCATATCTAAGTAGCCAAGGAAGCAAGTGTCACATCGAAGATCCCAAGTCTTTCAAGTCTGTGGCTGAATTTCAGTCGTACCTCCAACACAAAAGAGTTGATGTTGTTATTGGTATACATGCCTATAGGTCCGGATTCTTACTCAGAGGTTTGTCATTTTCAATCACCTATCGTATTAGTACCTATGGTGCCTTGCTCAATCATATTCTATAGGGTCCTCAATTAGGTTACCAATTTTTTGTGGGATTACACTTGCGGATCTAGAACATTTTAAAGGGGAGTGGGTCGGGTCAATTTTGTGGACAATTTATTTCTAAAAATACCAAAATGGGGATTTGTCCCTATAAACCAAACCTATTCCTTGATCTGCTACTGGTTGTCATGGTAATATGAGAAAGGGTTGATTATACTGTGTGTAGTTTGTTTTACTTATCTGATAGCTTGGAACAGTGATGGCTCTTTTGAGCAAATTGTTCTTTTCTTTAAAAGGAAAAGGGAATAATGTTTGAAAGAGGAAACAAGTTATTTGTCACCACTACATCATAAGCTGACAACATGATTTTAATGCAAACTTAGGTTCACTTAAAATAAAATGTGAAGAATAAAGATTTTTAAAAAAAAGATTGAAAAGTTTTAAAAAGGGATGATTTATGTTTGCTGGAAATTGTCTGTGGTTGTAATTACCTCTGTCTCCACACAGTCTGACTACAGCCAAGATATGCCCATGTTCTGTAACCAGTTTAGGTCAGACAAAACAGAGATATTACCGGATCAATCACATCAGTGATCCTGATGTAGAACAAATGGTTCACAAGAGTATCTCGCCCTTAGCTTCAAATATTGAAAGCCTCTGCTAGCTATAGAGGTCTTGTGATTCAGATGAACTGTACTTCTGTCAGGACATGCAACTATACAGGCTGTTTTCAGTCAGCAGTCTAGAAGCAGAGGAAACTGTCCAATTGATAGTAGTTTGGTGGAGACAATATTTTAAAATTGTTTTCCTCTGAACATTGTAAATTTTAATAAGACTGGACACACCTAGCACTGTATAATTACCCCAACCCTTTGTGACAGGCTAGATACCAAATCATGATGTCAATTTGAACAGTCATTCAGGCCTTGTTTGTTGTTTATTTTAGCCAGTCCAGTCCCCTATATCCTCATCCTGGGCGGTACCGATGTCAATGAGTTCCACACCGACATACACAAGCTGAGCGTCATGACCGAGGCTGTTCGTAATGCAAAGTAATCTTTTATTACTCTTGTGACCTTTGACCTGCAGCAATATTAAGAAAGAATATGTGTGGATATGACTTAATTTCCTTACATGGAATAGATCTTCATTCAGGTTTTTTGTTCTATCTTCAGAAATATGTGACAGTTTGACATTCAGTAATGTTTGTTGAGAACCAAAATGAATGAATATTATAAATTTTTCAGAGTGTTATTTATATGAAAATTGAAAATTTATTTCACTTCAATGGTTAATTTTATGATGTCAACTTTGTAATTATACGTCTTGATGAGTATGTACATTTTGATTTAAAACTATTGATGTAATCTTCATTGTTATTTGAAGATATGTAATCGTGTTTGGGAAGTCACTTGCTGCAAGAGCTTTCAAGTTATGGGTAAGTAAAGTAAAGGAATAGATGCAACAGAATTTAACAAAATCAAATATGGACCCTGTGAATGAATTTTATATACTGTTGACTTTTTTATTTCAACTGATGTAATTACTTTTGACAATCTATTGCAATTTTTGTATTAAATAAACTGTCAGTGCTTAAATTTTGTTATCCTTCATACTACTTTTATTTTTGTTTTTTAGACCCACCTTTAAAAGACTTATATGATATATAGCCTGTCGGGCAAAAATAACATTTTCAGACTGTTAAGTTTTAAGACTGTTTCAGGGATTTCAGTTAAAAAACTACCTTATAGAACCCAGAAACATCCTGCGTCTTGTCTTTGATTATGTTGATCACAGGAATATAAGGAATCAATAACTTGAATTAAATGTTTGATTAACTCTGTTTCAACTTTATATTTCCCAGTGGTTTGTATCATTTTGTTTTGCTTTTGTTTCAGCCTGATATCAACAGAAAGAAAATCAAAGAAATAAAGCAAGGTAAAATACCTCATTACAATGTCAACCTATACTCATTTAATTCATTTTCAATAGTATTTATGAAAAATTAAGTTTTTTTAACTACTCTTTCAAGATCATGTAAATAAAACCATGATAGACAAGTGTTATAACATATATATAAAATCATATTATAAAATGAGACAACGCAAGAGTTAGAAATTATTTATCATATAGAATCTCCACTTAACAGTTATCAGTTAACTCATGAACGCCGAGAGCCGCGTATATGCGTCAAAATAATGAGATCCTCACAGCGAGAGCCGCATATAAGCGTCGGTTAATTAGCAGTTTCTCACAGCGAGAGACGCTTATGTGCGTAAATAGAAAGCACCTCTTATTCAGCGAGAGCCGCATATGTGCGTCCGTCGTATAGAATAACAATGAACTTATTTTAAAATCAGTTTAGCATCCATTAGTGTAGATAACAGTTTCGTAAATAAGATGCTATCCTCAGGAAAGCAATAAGAAATGAAAATCGTTGCTCTTTGTGCAAAAATATGCTACGTTTGGTGAATGAAAACATTCTGCATATGTCTGCATATGGTCTTGGAAGGGAAAAATAAACACTTTAAAAAGAAGGTTTATTTAATCAGATGAAACGATTGGAGTCTTTGTGAAGTTACCAATTTTGAAACATTGTTAGATACATTTTATTTGTTAAACGCATTGAATTCATATATCTAAGACGAAACGAGAGGAAGCGTTATTTTAAACATTTATGTACATGTATTCATAAATCATTTGATAAGAATTTGAGGCTATTCAAAGTTACACTTTGATTTTAACTTTACTTCTTGAATGCATCAATTTGGGATGGCATGTCATGAATTATCAATTTGATAATTGCATGTAATTAATATTTTGAACGCTAGTGTGGTTCTACTTTGAATATTATTATTAATATGACAGTTTGTTCGAATATTACTTTACTGAACTAGTTGAGCGCATCCTATATCAAGCACGGTCAGTAGCTGTCCTGTAACAATAATAGTTTTAGCATGTAAATGGGTTTTTTTTAAACTTCTACAATATCCTTCATACATCCACGACCCTGTCTGCCATTGAATTGATACATGCACATGTTAAATTATAATTAGAGTGGACAACGTCCCAACAGAATAAATCACTTGGTCAATATTAATAATGATTACATACGTTAATGTTACGTGCTTTCTCTTAAATCGGGATATCATCTCTATAAATCCTTAATTATTATTCAGATGGTTGAAATACCGACACACCATATCTACTCAACATGATATGTAGAGATGCAGTATTTGTATTTACAAATGAAAATGCATTTAAATCAACGTATGTGAAAATATGAGTTACGTTACATGTTTATGTGTTAGACTACTTGCAAAGGAGTGAACAATATGCCGCCATCAAATCACTGTTGTGGTAGATTGAGAAAGGCAATCTAACATGAAGATTGACAAATGCTTATAAGTAATATTTGGTTATGTATATACTTTACATATTATAATATGTAAGTGTGTGTCTGTGTTTATTATTTGCTGTTCTTTAAGTACTGTTGTTTAGATATAGGTAAAAGAAATTGTCTCTCATAACATTTTGACCAATATAAAAGGTGCGATATCAATTGCAGTTTATTTGTCAATGTTATTTGGTGAGACAATGAAAACAATTTCACTCCCTCTCTTTGAGTATGTTTATGAATTGAAATCGGACAAACCGCAAAATATCAACTCAATGGTGAAATATCACATGTTATATTCCTGTAATGTATCAATATCTAGCACCTGCATCTATCTACATGAAACTATAAAACAATCAAGACTTTATGGCACAAGGCTAGACAGTGTCCGTTCAACTATGGCCCACAAAGGCCCCTGCGAAAAGACTGGTGCTTTGACCTAATTGGTCTCGCTACAGCGAGCAGCGTCTGTGGTCAGTGGCCCAGGCGTTGAGCCGTGAAGCTGTCTCGGCATTAATGAGTTAAAGAATTATTATTATCTATTAATTATTTGAAAGACATTAAACTGTTATACAGTTCTTGATCAGTCATGTCATTGATGTTATATAGCAGTGATATCATCAAATGATCCTCTTTCCTATGTTTCCAGCTGTGATAACAGAACCATCGACTTTCAACCTGCTCAAGTATCTCAAATCTCACAACCACATCCCATCATGCACCTCTCTCCACAAAGTCACCATCTTCCTTTTAGTTGGAGGCATTAGACCCGTCAAGGACCCAATCTATCTCATTAACAGATTTTCAGGTCAGTTTTGGGTTCAATTTGATATATATAGACCCAAATTATGATTAGGTTTGTAAAAGTGATGAAATTTTTCTCGGGCAAAGTGTTTTTAAAAGTAGCATGGTCAGTAGGTTTACTTCTTGTCACAACCGTGATATAACACATTTTATTACACTCTCGTTGGAGATACTACAGTTGTGAAACAATGACATGCTATTCAACACTGTTGTGAAACATTGCACGTGAAAGCGATCGCATCCGGAACTATTTTCCTGTAGTCACATGACAAGTTATCACGTGATGATGTAAATCAAAATGGTGACTGCAAAAAATATTGTTCTCTAAACTTTGATATAATATGAGATAAAAGTACAATTCTTTTTAAAAACATGTTTGGTGGTCACAAAAATATGCAAAGCATATATAATTACTCTCAGTTGTCCGAGAAACAGCACAGAAATATCAGCACAATTATTAACTCATTAACGCCGAGAGCCGCGTATATATATGCATCAAAATAATGAGATCCTCACAGCGAGAGCCGCATATAAGCGTCCGTTAAATAGCAGTTTCTCACACAGTGCGTTAATTGAAAGCACCTCTTATTCAGCGGGAGCCGCGTATGTGCGTCTGTCCTATAGTATTACATTAAACCTAATTTGTGCAATCATCTTAGTATCAATCCACGAAGATTAGCGTATCTTAATTGAGAAGATTCCCTTAGTCTTCATGATAGGAATCATTTATAGTGTTTTGATAGAAGTTTCCAGTATTTACTAGAAAATATAACATGTCAGATAGATGAACACATTACGTTTATAAAACAGATTTTACTTAGCTTATACAGAGGCAAAACTTTTGATTTATTTATTTGAAGTTGATAATAGATAGTTTTATACATGATGTTATGATTGTAGTCTTATGAAGATTGATTTATCACTTTTCTAACACTCTGAGATATAAAGTTTATCTGTAGAACGCATTGAAATCAAATATCTAAGAGAGGAAGCATTATTATTGACATTTATTTGTGAATAATTTGTGGCTATGAAAGGAATAAGCAGATAAACAGAATAAACAGGTTCATGTTTACACAATATGCTTCATTGAGCTACTCCCATATCTATTATGAAATAATTAAATGCACAGCTGTAATTCATGCATTTCTTTTGCATTTAATTTTTATCAGAGCGCCAGGTCATTCAAGTCACTAAACTGCAAGATCTTGCCTATTCTATTCAATAGATAAGTCTAAATAAAGTGAGTCTCTTTTGATAAATACACAGTACATATACTTAGAAGAAGTACCTACAGTGTTGATAATCCTTTGAATATTCGTTCAATCTGTTCATATAATAAATTATCCCTATGTTTGGGCAATTCTTTGATACCTTGAAATAACAATCCTGTAGAATAGAACCTGTATACACGCCGCAATTCTTTGTGCATGCAATCATTATCAGAGTTCTATATAAAAATTAAAGTTTGCTAATATGCTATATCTATTCGTTCGAGCTCAAACAAAAGACGGTAACTTTCGTTTTATTTACAATATTAACACATTTTGTAACATCAAGTTCGTTGTGATATCATATTTAGAGTTGATACCGCACCAACAAATTCTATTGATTATTCAAAAATGATAATCTGTCCTCGTCCAACATAGGTCACTTCTTCATGTGAAAGACAATTCGATTATATAATTGTGACCGTTACTTTTACTTGCGTTCAATCTCTGAAATCATGGTACCGTTTGCATGGCTAAATTTATCATTTACATAGCTGGAATATGAAACATCACATAGTATTTAGACATGTCGTAATTCTATTTTCAAATGAAAATGCGTGTCAAATCATAATGAAAGAAAATATAGTTGGTACTTGCAAAAGAGTAAACGATATGCCGTCATCAAATCACTCGAATGCTAAACTAAAACATTTTCTAACATGAAGATTGACGCAAGGTGACAGGCCAAGGTGTTGAGCTGTAAACTGTGTCCAGGCGTTAATGAGTTAATCAACGTCCATCTTCTTCAAATGTAAAAATGACCTCTGAATCCGGGTCAAGCAGGCTTTCGTCAGTAGATCGGGTAAGGTCATCCTGGCTGATTTCAGTTGATTCTAGAAATGTCAGCGTCAGTGCTTCCGAATTTCGATCAATCAACTCAATTTCGGTGGTTCCGTTAGCAACTGTGTCATCAATGTTAACTTCATCGGCAACAACCAAGACAGTGTTCCTCCCACTGACACTAACTCAAACTAAATGAATCGCGCTTCAAAACTCAAATTCCAATGACGTCACGATCACATGACATTCATTCACACAACTCAGTAACGTTCATTCATGTAATTCAGTGACTGATGTTATGTTTTGTTGACATGCCAATTTGTGTTCGTAGTGACCAAAACACGAATGAGTGCCTTCCATTTGTATTGTTCAAAATTAAAGCTGTTTTAATATACTGACTTACTCTTGACCTATTTCTCCAATGCAGTCTAATGACGTTATGCGTCGATTGTAAGAATTGTATTCCTACGCACAACTACGAGAATTGAGAGTAAACATGATTTTCATTTTATATTATTAATTTAAAGAGTGTAATAAATAAAATACTAAACATTGTCCAGTTTAATAACATAATTATGAAACTTGTGGATAGTATTGGTATTTAACTCGCTTTCGCTTAAATACGAATACCATCCACTCGTTTCATAAATATGCAATCTGATTAAAATCAGATGGAATTCCGCTTGTTTAATTTCGTTTCGTTTTATTTCCGTTTCGTTTCGTTTCAGTTTAACAAGCTATATTCCATCTGACACTGCCCCGTTAAGTTGAATGTCCCGGGCTTACGAGAATTAACCAATCAAATTCTAGGCTATTAATGCCATCAGCCTGGACTCCATACAGCGTACGTTCGGTGTTGCGCGGAGCTAGGCATGGCGGAAACAGCCGATCTGTTCTAAGTGCTTCGTTCGGTGTATTCCGCGGTGATTTTCCATCGCATATACGCTGCGACACATGTTGGAGTTAGCATGTTTCTTCAGCGATCATTGAATATTCACATTTCATGTACATGTACTGTAGGCCTAAATATAAATATTTGAAAAATGTAGATATTGACAGCAGACGCCATGTCATCCTGTCTTACAGCCAAAGACTAACATTTGCGTAATGTGTGGTTTCTCTTTACGCAAAAAGAAATTTCAGAAATGGGTGCCGAAATTGTTAGAAAGTATTTTACTTGCAATTCTGCTAATACTTGTGTGAACATGGACTTTAATCATGCTTTTGTCGGCTATAATGTAGAAAAGTTAGGAAAGCGGTCCTGTGTTTGGACGGGCTAGCGACCAAAATGCAGCATCGTTTCCACACAGACATTTTGCCGATAGTTGTCCGAAAGGTTTGGTTATAATGTATACATACGTGTAGGTACTTTCGTCGTGATGCGCCAATGTGAAATTAAATTGTATAACAGAAAAACAACACTTTTGACCGTGTTTTAGACGGTTTTATTATCCCGATCGGGGTGTTGGTTCCCGAACGGGAACTAGGCCTAATACCCGATCGAGGGAATGACCTGACGCGAAGCTTGTTGGTTTCTTGCTTTTACCACCTTGCAGTACATGTGAAAGGGTAGTGAATTACTATAACCAGTAGCCATAATTGCCATACAATCTTTACGGTCAAGTAAACAATTCAAACTTTTGACTTGCTCGACTTTGAGTTCGGAATTTCCAAAAATTCTTCAGTTATTTCGCGTGAATGCGGCGATTTCGTAGACAAAACAATTTCATAGACACGCAATAATTACAAACCTTTATTTATCAAAATCAAAGATTCGAACACTAATAGGTTCGTTTAAGAAATAAAGTGATTAAAACCTATAATTAGTAAATTTTGTTGTATTTTGAAACTTTTTAAAATAACCCCATATTCATGTGTTGTTTGCAATTCTTTTACTCCATGTTTGATTTTTAATAAAATAAATTAAGGTAACAGGCCCTTCTGTCCAATGCTTTGCCTTTCGTTTGACTGAACTAAAAATGAATAATAAATCAATAATATATGATTGATATACTATATCATTACAAATGAATTACTCGTGTCTGTTATTATTTCCGATGCTTTGTCATCTTCAATATCTGAAAGTTATATTAATATTTCGATTACCTCTCCTATGTTAGCAACAGTGTAGGTTTAATTTTGAATATTCAAATTTCTGGATCGATAACAATTTCACTTTGCCCCCTTCTGTTAGTTTTGTAATATTTTATCTTTTGACATTTTGTTACATTTAATTATTTGTTTTGCACAGCACTGGGCCAGTACTGGCCCAATGTTAAATTGCTTCCTGGAATGATATGAACTACTATAATAGATAATGATAATTAAAAATAATGGTCAATAGTGACTTAGAAATAGAAATTTAATACTGTCTACGAAATTGTTTTGTCTACGAATTTTTTTTCTTCTACGAGATCACCGCAAGCCATTTCGCGTACTTCAACCGCCGTTTTGAATGGTGACCCGAACAATGGAAGTAACCTGTAATCTGATTGGTTATATCTCAATAGGTTGTTGGTTGGGAGTTCAAGGACGAATGTCAATCTGGTGACCCTTCTAGCGGGATAGTGTCAGATGTTAGTATCGCATATTGATGATGGACAAATGTTAGGCGCGCGATACGTCATCTGATTTTAATCAGATTGCATAAATATGTTATTAAACTGAAGTCGTTTAGTATTCTCTATTTATTTTAGTCATCAGAAATACAGTTTGGAAGCGCTGACAGCATGCAAAACTGATCGATAGTTGTTAATATAAATAACGCTTATTTGTTGAAAAAATTTAGGAGCAAAAAATGCAAAGAATTATGCATCAAGAAACCCCAGGGTATACAAGGGTTGTCCCAAAAGTATCCGGCCTAAACATGAAAACATGCCTGAAACGCAACCATACTGTGCATGCATGAAGAACATTCATTGACGTGTAAATGGCATAAAAATCACAAGATGCATACTCTTCAATTGCATATAATAGCCTGTCATTCAAAGGTACCCTCACATCTTTGCCCGAAATGGAGAAAAGTGAATGTAGGGCTGTTATCAAATATCTGAGTTTAAACAAATACACTCCAAAGGAAATTCATGGGGATATGTTACAAACATTAGGTGACTCTGCTCCTTCATATAGCACCATAAAACATTGGTGTGCTGAATTGAAACGGGGTAAAGTAAGCATTAAAGACGAGCCCTGCCCTGGTCATCCATCTGATGTCACCACAGGTGCAAACATTGAGGCTGTTCTTGACACAATAATGCTAGACAGGTGAGTGACTATCAGATACTTAGCTGATGGTTCAGGATTCTCCCCCACCCTGCCTATTCTCCAGACCTAACCCCCTCACACTTCTTCCTCTTCCCTCGACTGAAAACAGAGCTCCGTGGCCAAAGGTTTGAGACTGATGATGACGTCATTGCTGCAGTAGAGGAGTTTTTGGGGTCTCGTGATAAGAAGTGGTTTTCAGAGTGGTTGCAGATGTTTCAAAAATGCTGGAGCAAATGCGTTGAGGTCAAGGGTGATTATGTCGAAAAATAAGTCATAAACATTTGAATGTTTCTTTGGTTTTGATGGTCAGGCCGGACATATATGGGACACCCCTCGTAGATCTATAATGTATAATAAGAATATTTTTTTATCACTTCAGAGTGGCACGAGGAAGATAACTCTGTATTTTTCGTCATTGTGGGACCAAAAGTGAGTAGTTTTTGGGTCATGTAAAATTTTGCTTGACCTTGCCAAGAAAAAGTCAGATTACTGAATGTTGTGACACACCAGTTTACAAAGTGTAATAACAGATATTACATCACTTTAAAACCATACAAAGCTTGTAGTTATATGCTACAAAACTTTACTTATGTGACCAACTTCAGCTTTGTTTTCCCTTTTCACAGACAAAGCAGCAGCTTTTACAGCTCTGTGGAATAGCCTCCCAACATCAATTATTCCAAGGACTCTATTAGGTTATTCGGCTCTGCCCTTTAGAAGTATCACTTCAATCAATTACTTTTCAATCAATTTCTTTTCACTTTTTAAAGCTTTGTGAAGAGTCACCGGTTGGAAGTAAAGTGCTATTTAAACCCTATGATCCTTGACTGAACATGAAACTTTTGATATCTTAATGTCACATATTTGCATGTACGAAAGCATCCTAGTGCCACAGTCAAAAATTTTTTATCCCCTAATTAGGACTTAATTATCACCTAATTAGGAGTTACTATCTGCTAATAAGGAGTTACTTTCACCTAATTAGGTGATAATTAAGTCCTAATTAGGAAATAGCTATGTCATAAGTAGGACTTAGTTATCTCCTAATTAGGTGTTAATCAAGTTCTAATTAGGGGTTACTTATCTCCTATTAAAGAGGAGACGTAACGCATAATTGTGATTATTACAAATTATTATCTTTAGTCGCTTCACTTATAAGAATCAATAGAGCCAAAAAATGAGAAAATATGCGCTTTTATTCGACTACTAGGAGACCTTTTATACCCCTGTTTTGGATAACCGCCTAATGAGCCTGGCGAACGCTTAGACAAAATCACCGAAGCATGACTCGAAGCCACGCCCAGTGTGTGACGTGCTAGTCGTCCTCTGAAAGTCCAGCCCTTTGATTTTCTCTGTATTTTTAAGCTAATTCAACAGCAAAATAGAGGCAATAGCATGACCGAAAGAATTCCAAAATATGATATGTAACTGCTTCATGATATCAACTTTCCCTCTTAGTCGTCAAATCCATTTTGATTGGACTGTGACAATCCTTGGACGCGGTTTTCGTGCGTGGGTTTATATCCAAAAGGTTAAGAACTTGGTCGGTGAGAGATCCATTATTATGGGATATCACGTAGTGTTACAACATTTATTATCGATATGAAGTTCTAAATTGTCTCGAAAAAATGAAGGTTTTTGTAATAAACGGGAGAGAATGTAAAGACTTTGTTAATGTTTACTGTAGAAAAAATCATTTTGTTTCACTCCACTTTCATGACAACTTAGTACTTAGTGGATGATTCGTTTGTATTTAACTAACGTATATTATATTGTTAGCTAGTATAACATCTCACACTGTGTTGCAATATCTCTGTCTTAACAATCAATGACATGAAAACATACCTGGCGCAAGCATTAGAAACATCCTATGTAATCCTAAAGAATGTTGGTACCCGTTATTCACGATGTACTTGTTAAAATGTGTGTCATCGTCCGTAGAAGAGCATGAGTCAAATCTCCTTCTCTTAATTTATTGGTTGAATATATATTCTACAAGTTCATTGGTTCAAAATGACTGGACGCCGTGACAATAAACTAAGTCACAGTCGAATGCCAAGATTACGCCATTATGACAGGACATATATTCCGCTTGGTGGGTCCAATGCGTTAAAATTCAAAAGGTATAATTAGAGACCATCAAATCAAGAATTGAAATTGAATGCGATAGGATTATATAACGGCCACCTGTGTGTCATAAAAAATAAGACAATTTAAATCAGTCTGATTGTTGTGACAACATTTGGCAGACGTCGTAATTGATGTACACATGCTATGGGATAGTGCGCATAGCATCACGTTTAAACACTGTCTTTCGCTTGGAACAATACAGATAATTAAAGATATATTTAACATCAATTTATGGGAGGTTTGAGTTGCTTGGATGACTTTAGACATGTTTAAACGGTTGTTTAGAATGTGAGATTTCCTGTTGTTTCTTCATTAAGGAGGTTATACTTCCGCCGACTAGCACGTCACGAGGCAGGACACGCGGCTGGACACGCCTCAGTGACCACAGGCCAGTTCAGTTCTGTTCACTGGTGCTAATTAGCTGGTGATTGGAAAAAGCCGTATTAAAGTTGTTTATATGCCGATTTCGAAAATTTTAACTCAAGTTACTGGCAAATTAGAATACGTATTTTATGAATTGCAAAAGTTGCCATGGGCCATTTCAGTCGAACTTTAATATCTCCTAATTAGGAGTTACTATCTCCTAATTAGGTGATAGTATCTCCTAATTAGGAGATAAAAAAATTTTGACTGTGGCACTGAGGTGCTTCCGTATGCATGTAATCACCTTCTCATTATGGTTATAGATATTGAAGTAAGTTGATATTATAACGTTGTTTGGAGTAGTTATTCCACATTAACTTTACTTGTGAAACATGAATATTTTAAATATCATAACAGATTGACGAGGACTATTATGACGCAAGTTTCTGGCCAGTATGTAAGAGGTAAGTATAAAAGAGAGCTACTTGATGATTTCTGTCTGGATATTTGTTGCTCAGCCAAATATTGAATGAGTGGATTTCACTTCCTAAATATTAATCTTCTTGCTTTGACAGCAGGACATAAAAACATTATAGAAGTAAATTTGAGATTGTTGATAGTAATTTTGTAAACTGACTTTTCTTATGGGAGCATTGATAATTTCACTTTCAAATGTTGTCATGTTTGTTAGTTGATCTTAAGTTGAAGATAAGTCATTATAATATATTTCTACTGATGAATTGTTATACAAATTTAAGGATGAGGGATTCTCAATTCTGGTTTTATCAAGTTTGCAATTTAAAGAAAGAAAACAGCAAAATAAGATGACATTGGAAGATTAGCCTCTGTAGGAAGAGAAGGACTTGACCCTTGTTGAGATACATATGTATGGAAATATTACATAGGGAACTGAGAAGTTACAAAAGATAGTAAGTTAGGTTGAAATGATACCTAACAAGCAACTTCATATTTGTAGCAGCAGATGTAGCGTTGTTAATTGTATGTATCAAAATATTTTTGTAATTATTGATATTAAATTTGATTGGTATTTTTTAGATCAACAGGCGTCATATACATCCCAGGCCTGCCTATAGAAGATACCCATGCAGCAATAAGAGACTGTTTTTCATTGGTCAATACTTCAAAGAGTGAAGGCATGTCATTGGCTGTTCTTGAGGTGATCATTAAAACATATTCTTGGACTGGTATCTCTTCAGGCTTATTTCATACACATATACTAATGTAGTACAACTAAAGGGCCAATATCACGGGGTTTTTTAAATTTTTTGTCTTCCAATTTGCCAAAAGAAACATTTGTTTACAATCTAGATAAGACTAGCTGTAATATGATATGTAAATTTTTATCTTTGGGGGATTTTCAAAAATATAATGTTAGAAATAGAAATGTTTGTCTGAATATGAAAAATATCACCACTAATGACATTTTAAAAAGTTTTTTAATTGGATATAAATGTTTAAACATTTAAGAGCAGAGTGTTAAACTGTCGGTGTAGTATACATAAACTAAACATATTGTACTTGTTTTCACCAGGCAATGGACCTAGGTGTGCCAGTGCTTGCCAGGAATGTCACTGGGAATAAGGATTTGATACAAGATGAAGAGACCGGACTGCTGTATGACAC
Source organism: Phorcus lineatus (assembly GCA_921293015.1). NCBI lineage: Eukaryota > Metazoa > Mollusca > Gastropoda > Trochida > Trochidae > Phorcus > Phorcus lineatus. Next base: position 17,269,758 of record OV121089.1, read on the forward strand.
ACCAGAGGTTAGTGAAGGGCAAACTGTTATTACAGGTTATAAAATATTATCTGGCTTGACTAATAATACTTCTGAAAGAGCTCATTATTGATTTTGATGTACATATGAAATATGAATTGACATGTATGACAGCACTGTGACACAGTCATTCTATGTCTAAATCACTTATCACTGAAATCTGTATGGTAAGGCTTTTGACACATGACCATAGAAGTTTGCTACACCTGAATGGTGAATCATCGACAACTGATGATTGTCTCGAGGAATTGGAATGTTGCAGAGTCAAAAATACTATTAAAAAATATTTTATCTCACAAAGACAGGTCCACTGTCGGGACAATCAACTGCTGGCCAGTGACTCATCTCGTCTGTTGGAACATTTTCAAAATAAGTAACATCCTGAAAAAATCTTAAAAAATGTGGTTCCTGTGTGTGTGTGTGTGTGTGCACTGATTATTTATAGAAACATGTTCTGGACCTGTCACGTCCATTACATAATTTTCATCTCTCAGACTGGTCTCTTCCAAAATTTTGATTAAATGAAAAAAAACCACTGTCATTTATAAATTTGTGAATTGAAGTCTATGGAAATATATGGACACAGATTTATGTGTCAGTTATCTCCCTTTAATCTTCTATCGTGTAATATTTTGACAGTTTTGATAATTTTCTGAATTCCTTTTCCATAAAACATTTCATCAATGACTGTACATTACTAATATTAAAGAGGAGACGTAACGCATAATTGTGATTATTACAAATTATTATCTGTAGTCGCTTCACTTATAAGAATCAATAGAGCCAAAAAAGGAGAAAATATGCGCTTTAATTCGACTACTAGGAGACCTTTTATACCCCTGTTTTGGATAACCGCCTAATGAGCCAAGCGAACGCTTAGACAAAATCACCGAAGCATGACTTGAAGCCACGCCCAGTGTGTGATGTGCTAGTTGTCAGCTGAAAGTCCAGCCCTTTGATTTTCTCTGTATTTTTAAGCTAATTCAGCAGCAAAATAGAGGCAATAGCATGACCGAAAGAATTCCAAAATACGATATGTAACTGCTTCATGATATCAACTTTACCTCTTAGTCGTCAAATCCATTTTGATTGGACTGTGACAATCCTTGGATGCGGTTTTCGTGCGTGGGTTTATATAAAAAAGGTTAAGAACTTGGTCGGTGAGAGATCCATTACTATGGGATATCACGTAGTGTTACAACATTTATCATCGATATGAAGTTCTAAATTGTCTCGAAAAAATGAAGGTTTTTGTAATAAACGGGAGAGAATGTAAAAACCTGTTTAATGTTTACTGTAGAAAAAATCATTTTGTTTCACTTCACTTTATGACAACTTAGTACTTAGTGGATGATTCGTTTGTATTTAACTAACGTATATTATATTGTTAGCTAGTATAACATCTCACACCGTGTTGCAATATCTCTGTCTTCGAATTTAACAATCAATGACATGAAAACATACCTGGCGCAACCGTTAGAAACATCCTATGTAATCCTAAAGAATGTTGGTACCCGTTATTCACGATGTACTTGTTAAAATGTGTGTCATCGTCCTTAGAAGTACATGAGCCAAATCTCCTTCTCTTAATTTATTGGTTGAATATATATTCTACAAGTTCATTGGTTCAAAATGACTGGACGCCGTGACAATAAACTAAGTAGCAGTCGAATGCCAAGATTACGCCATTATGACAGGACATATATTCCGCTTGGTGGATCCAAGGCGTTAAAATTCAAAAGGTATAATTAGAGACAATTAAATCAAGAACTGAAATTGAATGCGATAGGATTATATAACGGCCACCTGTGTGTCATAAAAAATAAGACTATTTGAATCAATCTGATTGTTGTGACAACATTTGGCAGACGTCGTAATTCATGTACACATGCTATGGGATAGTGCGCATAGCATCATATTGAAACACTGTCTTTCGCTTGGAACAATACAAATAATTAAAGATATATTTAACATCAATTCATCGGAGGTTTGAGTTGCTTGGATGACTTTAGATATGTTTAAACAGTTGTTTAGAATGTGAGATTTCCTGTTGTTTTTTCATTAAGGAGGTTATACTTCTGCCAACTAGCACGTCACGCGGCAGGACACGCGGCTGGACACGCCTCAGTGACCACGGGCCTGTTCACTTCTGTTCACTGGTGCTAATTAGCTGTTGATTGGAAAAAGCCGTATTAAAGTTGTTTATAGGCCGATTTCGAAAATTTAAACTCAAGTTACTGGCAAATTAGAATACGTATTTTATGAATCACGAAAGTTGCCATGGGTCATTTCAGTCAATCTTTAAGAATGAAAATAACTGGTTTTACTCATGAAACTTTTGAAAACTATCAATAATTCACTAGTATTAAAAATGATGTACATTCAATAGATAATCATTCTTAATAACATTAACTCTTAAAATTATGTATAATAGTATAATTAGATTGTCACAATATACGTAGATTCATTGAATATCGACTTTGATCAAGAGGTCTGTGGTTGGTTGGTTGGTTTTGTCTGATGTAGAAAAATATTCTATATGCAGAAAGGTTTGGGCGAGTACTACGCATGGATTGCTAGTTCCAGCTGTGGCTCGCAGGTTTCACCACAATGCATAGCCACAGGAGTGGTGAGGGCTTTCTCCCTGCAATAATACTAGAAGCTGTGATATATGCATCTTCCCATGGCAAAGTGAAAATATATCGAGATGAACTCTATCCATTTTCTACCTTGCCCTCAACGGTAACAAAACCTGTGATACGAAGCAGCGACACCTAAGGTCATCACGAGTTACCGCCCTTACCAGCTGCTAACCTGCAGCCAGTGAAATCGCCGTTTCCATTCGAAACCTACGCCCAGCCTGGAGACCTTAGATAAAGGAAATCCAAGCGAAATTTTCATATGATACTTTAGTCTAATGTATTATATGCAGGACTTCACTGACAACACTAAGAATTAAATTTTAACAAATAAATAACAATTAATTATTCCTCAAGTAACTAATGTTTTTTTCTCCTTCTGTAAATGATCCTTATTCAAGGCATTTGTTTTACGTCATAAGCAGTAGTTCCTTTACGTGAGAAAATTTGTATTGCGCTGATAAAATCCCTTCAAAGACTGAGAGCTTGTCACATCATCAAATCCTTGTTTTGCACGTGCAGCAGTCAAAATATATTTTACTGAATTATGCATGTAGTGCCGTGTTGATATTTCGAAGCTAACCTAGTCGGCATCAAATTTTCACACATTCCATCTTTCGATGTTCAGAATTTGAGTAAATCACATCGTTGTCTCCAACATTAGTTAACACAAAACGATGGCGCAATTACACAAGGTGTGATAACGAATATTTCGCGATAATTTTGTTTGAAAACGGATAAATTGATATGAGAAACATTCAAAATTGAAATAATGATTATGAAAATCTTTAAATTTTCATTCGTACAATAATTTTGATTTACGTTACTTTTAAACTTAATAAACATCACAGTAAATATCGATCAACCACAAACGTGATAGATCTACCCTGTATCCATATAAATATATGCTTGAAATTACAACTGAAATTAATGTTTTAAAAAGTCTTCTCTTCAAACGCAACAGGTCACTACCACTATCTTTGCTGTTGACATTTGAAGTTCGTTTTGAAAGCCGCCTTCTGATTGGCCTATCAGAGAGGCCTGCAGTGGGCTAAACTCTTAGCACAGAAAATGTAGGCCGTGATGTCAAGGGCGAAGCGGAAAGAGTTCGAAATCTTTTCGTTTCGGCCTTGACGTTGTGAAGATGTGATATAAATGAAATACTCTTAAAAGCGGTGTAAAAGCCTAATTTACCTTATCTCACCAACAAGCCAAATCATATAGTGTAAGTTATGAGTAATTATAAGTATAAAACAATTGATAGTTAATCAATGATATCTGTTATTTGCAGGAATTTGTCATCAAAGCTCGCTCTATAATGGAATCATCAGAAAAGAGGGACCACATTGTGTGTATGGCAAACGACCATGTGACCAAACATCACTCACTAGAGGCTGAAGGTCGTGCGTATATGTCTCTTGTTGACCTTATGGTCAAGTAAGAGTTTTGAGACTTATTAAAAAACATATCAAGTTATTTCTGATTCTCTCTTTCAACAGAGCTTATTCATGTAATTTTTCCCCAGGTTACCTCTGTATGAGTGGAGTAGTTTCTAGGGGTGCAACGATACAGGAGAGCCACGATACGATACATATCTCGATACTTTTGCTACGATACGATACATATCTCGATACAGCCTTAAAAACTACTAAACTAGTAAACTTGGACATGTCAGCAATTAAAGCCAATAAAACTAACATCTACGCCGAATGTTCTTCTGAATAAAGGAAAACAAAGCTTTTCTTAATGTCTTTATTTCTTCAAAGACTCAATCAAAGAAATCTCAATTCACAGTCACTACTCAAAGTGAATCAAAAGTGAAATGACAATTTAGTTAGTCAAACACTGACAAATAGTAATGTTAGTGTTAAAGCAGACGACAGACGATCCTTTACTAGGAATAATTTCATTGGTTGGAAAAATCGAAACTAGTGCAACGGCGATTCTGATTGGCCGAAGTTACTAAACACGCCGTGCTGTTATATTTACTCATTTCTTTTGATAATTTAGACTCAATAAATTCAACGTTTAAATTGTTTAATTGATATCATTTAGAAACTTTGAATGTAGCCATTTGTCAATTATTAATTTTCTAACATAATTCCCAAACACGATGTTGAGAATGTTGACATTTCCATCCGAGACGGTGTTAGCATTTCATAGACGCCTGTAGAAATCGATCTAATATTTCTTTATTTATCAGGGTTTGTTTTCAAGAGTTCGTATTTGTTATGAATATTGCTTTAATATCTACGATCTATATATCTTTGAAATACTGTTGTCACAGTGTTGTGTTAACTTTTTATTAGCAAATAACCCTTGAATTTCTAAATCAACCTCCAGTAACCTCATCCTAAATTCATCAGTAACTACTTCATTAAACACCGGTACAATAAACAACGTGGTCGACAGAATGCAGTACTAAGCTTTCGCTGTAATCAATTCTGATATGTGAATAGGTTAAACAGGGGAAATCTTGCTAAAATCGGGTAATAAGATTTCTTTTTGATTGATATGTGATTATGTGTGATGAAACGAATCGTGACGAATCGATTTTCAACTTTTTTGTATCGTGTATCGTATCGTGTTGGAAGTACCGAGATTCATCGGAACATCGGTGAATCGTTTCACCCTTAGTAGTTTCTGCAAAAATATTTAGAAAGATGATTGTTTGTAATGCTTTATTCATACTAGTTCATGTTCATCCATCTTAGCTTTACTATTGAACTGCCTACATTTGATGTTTCGGATTTGAGTTTGAAACAAAATCAATGTCTTTGTTCGATATGTTGGTTACAATGCCATTTTTTCCACTTGGAAATGACTGCAATGATCTAGGTGAAATGATAATTGTACAGCATGTCAGAAAACATTGTCTCTGGCATCCAGTAGAGGAAAAGCCTTTTTTTATTCAAAGGGTGTAATGTAACCGGTGATTAACTATCATATTTGCACTAGTGCAGTATCTACTTGCTCGTGCACAGCTAATAGACAAAGACAACCCTACTGCTGTTAAGCCTTTCAATTGGTTGGATGTTGGTATTGAAGTCTATAATATGATTTCTTAATTATTAAGAATTAATCGCCTTGGATGCTTATATGATTAAATACAGGAGAACTTTCTGAAATGGTCAACAATAAAATTCAGTAGAACGAGTGAAATGTCTGGGTATTCTATATCCAAAACAAGAATGATCGAAGTCTAAATATATTCAAAACTGATTCACAGTTAGAGTTAAATGGAGAAGAATAAGGAAGAGAAAGTGAGACTACAAATATTTTCAACAAAACTTACATTTTGTTCAGGATTTGTATTAAAACATGATAAAGGGGCTCTGACAGGGAGAGGGGGCTTATTGCATTGAATATGGTAAATGATCTATTTAGAATGTTTTACAACTAAAACTCCCCTAAAAAGCTCTATTTTTCAGAATCTCTTAAAATAAGTTTAAAAGAAAAAATCCCTTTTTAATGAAATTTCAGCCAAATGTTTTACATCCATCATTTGTTGTTTTTGTGGCATACAGAGATAAAGATTTGTGTAAACATGTTTGTATAATACAACGTAGTTGGTGTGAAACAAGTGTGGACTACTATTCAATGAAAAGGTCAGAAAATGTATGTCCTTTAAAGATTATTGTTTACTATTTATCATATTGTTTTGATGTCCATTGCTGTGAATATCTCTTATGTGCCTTTTGAAAGCATAAAATGCTTGTAATTTTTCCAACAATAGTTCACAACTGAAATAGAATATAGATTCAGTAAGTTGAATAATCATGTAACTTTCAAAATGTTTATAATTAATGACATTTGAATCATTGTTTTTATTGTTACTATCTATATTATTGTATATATGAATTTTTGTTGTTGTTGAGTATATTAAAATATGAAATTAGGTGATTTACCACTCAAAGATCTGAGACAGTTAATCAAAATGATCAGATGATGGCATACGATTGTTTACTGTATTTCATTTAATAATTTACTAATGATGAAATTATATATTTAGTGTTATTTAACTTTCTACAACTATTTAATTTTCCAAATTGAAGATATAAGTTACTGTTTTCTTTTTTAATAATGTAGACTGTGCTTGATGAAATCATATTAGCCGAAAATCCATTCAATCTGAAATCTCATAACATTTCAGCCACTGGGCTTGAGGTTTTGATAAATGAAATCTTTGAACTGAATATGAATCCAATGATTTTTTAAATATGATTTCTATTGTATTATTTCTGTGATCTTTTCATCTAATCTATACAGCTACATGTCTTTTATCATCCAAAACTATCTCCTAGGAGATATCATTTAACAGTAGATTTTTAACAATGTCTGAGAGTAGTGCAGTGTTAAGAAATATACATTTTTCACGGAATCAAAATCAAAAATGATTTTGGATGATAAATAGTATCTCACCCTCGTGTCTTCTGATATCAAATATTTCAATACTCGTTGATAAATAGATAGTATTATATGGGTATTTTCATATCACATCCTGTATCAGCCCGAGACCCCAATATCAGCCTGGCAGAGAGCTTTAGCTCGAGGGCTGATACAGGATGTGATATGAAAATACCCATATCATACTATTTTGATCATATATACTTACAAAACAAAAAAAAACAAAAGTAACTGTAAAAAGATTAAACTTTAATTAATAACATGAACATGACAAGCCGGAGAACTTTTCATGTCACCTGTTGTCTTCCTTACAGTGGTAGGGTTTCTCATTCTCTTTACAAATGCTTTTGTGTCCATGCCATTTAGCTTCTATGCTCACTTGGTTTTCGTTTTCTTCGTCAACTGCCGCTTCCATGATCGTATCAAGCTGAAATATCTGATCAGCAAGAGACTGCAGCATTCTTTCCGCAATAGCGGCCATGTTGTAACGTCCGCTGTACAAAGGGAGACAACTCTAAATATCTCACGACTTCGATCTTTTTTTCCCGTCCGTTGCCCAGGGTTCCAGGTTCAAGTGCCTTGACGACGGGCTGATACAGGTTTTTGCCCTTGACGACGGGCTGATACAGGGTGCTTGACATTCAAAATCTCTGTATTTATAAGCAAGTATATGACAAGCCTCGGATATTTGTAACTTTTATCAACTCGTGTTGATATATTTGATATCAGAAGACACTTGGGTGAGATTCTCTATGTATTAGCAAATATATAATGCTCGCTTAAGTTTTATGATATTAGAAACCATGATAACATGTTTTACCTGGTATGAAAATTTGTTTCTAGAAATACTGCTTTTTAAACTAAAACTAAAATTATTCTTTTAGAAATTTATTTTGAAGAGCATCTCTGAAGAAGATCTGATGTACCAGCAAGATCTTATATGCTAGCTTAGAAGTCTATTCATAAAATGGCCGGTACTTATTCAGTAGATTCAGTAGTTTTTCAATCTATTAAAAACCACTGTCAGAATGAATCTAGCAACTCAATAATGATGATTTATATCTGGAGAGAAAAACAAATATTGAATGTAGATTTTCTACAATTTACAATATTATTTGAACTGATTTATTCTTAAACAGTATAATAATTACTATTGTAAAGTTTATGTCCCAGAATTTGATATTTGAACTGCCTCCACAATACAAAACATGAAACTAGTTTAATAAAATGTTGAAATCATGTTTTTGAAGGATCAAACTATCAGTAATTTATTGATACACAGCTTGACTTGTCATTTCCCTCAAGTATATACATTCATAAATCTAGTCCGAGTCAATTGTCAAGTCTGCAAGAGTAATTTTTCAGGAAATTTATTTTTATTATAAATGAGATTATATTTACCATTCATATCATACATAAGGAGACCAAACTGATTTTTATATGTGTGAATTTTATTTTATATACTTGACCATTTTAACCCTAGTGAAAATCCAATGTTCTGACCAAACCTGAATAAATGTATGCTTTTGTTACAAGATAACTGTGCTCCTGAAAATCATCCAGTGGAGAACTGTTGACATTTCAGTAAAACATTCATAATTCAGTGGGTTGTCTGATGTTAAAAAGTGTTAAAGTCAAAGTCAAAGTTCATTTTTGAGTAAAAGTTAAAACTGTAAAGGGATGTTTTTCTTTAAATCACAAATCAATCTTTAGTGCAATATTTCTTTTAATCCGTTTATTTCAAAATATATATGATATATCATATTCATTTCTATTTTGATAGAATTTCTGGTTTGTTTCATGCAGTGTAAGTTAAAACCATTTTATTTTGGTAAGATAATTTAAATGGTACATTTATTGGAATTAAAGTTTGAGAATATGAAATATTTCTATGACAACTAAGTTATAATTAAGATACCGCAGTGTCATATAGTTTTAAACTTGCATTAATAATTGTGAAAATATGTGATTTTCTTTGATTAGCACTCTGAATGTTTGATGTGATGAACAATAAGTATTATTATTATTATTATGGATAAACTACTTTTTAATTCTGTGAAATGTATTCAACATGAATTTTAATGTCATTATAAAGCAAAAATTTGTAATACTTACCCCACTTCTGGGATGCAATATAAGAAGTGGGGTAAGTATTTTCAAATATCTAAAATATTTAGATTTTAATAAATTTTTAATACTTGCCCCACTTCTTATATTGCATCCCAGAAGTGGGGTAAGTATTTTTAAATATCTAAAATATTTAGATTTAAATAATATTCTTAATGACAACATTAGAATCTGTGTCAAAATGTAGTTTTCACAAAATAACGAATTTGGTTATCCATTGATAATCAACAAGATTTTTATATTGATGTTATCAACTTTGGAAAATCAAAATATTGATTATGAAAAATAAGTGTTGTTATAAATATCATTTAGATACAGTGTTTGACAAATCACATTCAAGCACGAAATCATGATGATATGAATTCCATAGATTATGTTAAAAATGCAATTGTTGTTTATTTATTATCCTTACTTTCTATAATGGTGATGTGTTTAATTCTTCATCCTTATATTTTTGTTATTGTGTGGTACGTTTTCATTCAGTATATTCAGTCATATCTTTCGAGCTTGAATTTAAACCTTGTTTTAACTACTGTGTTTGTCATCTTCTGTAAAATTTCAAGCTCAAGACAAGGCTATTTTCTGTTTTACTAATGTTGACCCTCAAATTGTTTTCTCTATGTCAAATGAAAATTCGTAACACAGATTCTTTAAGGGTAAGATTTTGACCGTAACCTGTACTAGGCTTAATTGTGATTCCTTCTCAAGCCCTAAAAATCTTTTGTAGCAAACTTTGTCAATTATTAAGAATAAGCTTTGGATTTATATTAAAATAATTTTATAAAGTCAAGAATATGAATTGTTGGTGAGTTTAGCCTATTAGGAGGGCGGAGGGGGTTTCTTCAGTCAATAATATCCTAGAAGGGGAGATACTTAGGATGGGCAGAAGAAATTAAGATGCATTTAAAAGAACTTTCACTTTGCTTATCTTGAGCAAGTTGATTAGAATTTACATTTTTTAACTCCTTTACAAGAAATCCTTTTTAAAAAGTCTGTAAAAGTGCTTTTTTTTAAATCAATCCATTTATATGTCAAGAAATTTTTTAAAAAGTCAAATTGTTCACGTAAATCATTTCAAACGTTCCCCTGTATACAATTTATTTAAGTATGTCTAACTTAACCATTTTCACATGTTTTTCTTTATGGTGATAATTCTTTTGTTATCAGAGTTGATTTGGAAAGTTTTGCATTCCTGTCCACTGTTTTGGTTAGTTAATTAGAAAAAGGGGGCGGGATAGCGCAGTGGTTAGCGCGTTCGGCTTCGGATCAGGAGGCCTGTGGTTCGAATCCCGCCAGGGGCTCAGCAACTTTGTCTGCAGTAGAGAACTGTTCTACAAGCAGTAAGGTTTGGGTGCAATGCTACACTGAATTTCAGTGCAGTACCACCCATGGTTCGCTAGTTCCAGCCGATGCTCACAGGTTTCACCACAATGCATAGCCCAATGGTGTTGCGGGCTTTCTCCCTGCAATAATACTAGCAGCCGCGATATAAGTGAAATACTCTTGAAAGCGGCATTAAACCACAACTCACTCACTCATTCACTAATTAGAAAAACATTTTCTTGCTTGAATTCTTATGATTGTAGATGTTGATATTATTCATTCTGCAGTTTCGCTTGTTTCAAAAAGCTGAACAATGAAGGTATTTCATATATTCAAATAATATGTAATGTAATCTAGTAAAATATCATTAAAATCAGGTCAGACATAACACTTGTACCTAATAGAGAATCTAAAAGGAGTGTCCATGACATGCTACTACTATACTTACATCAATAATATTGATAATGATGATAATAAGACAATGATGATAGTAATAACAACTCTTTGTTGTCAACATTAAATGGTTAATTAATGAATTATTGTGTGCTCTTAGCATATAACAGCCATAGAACGGAGCAAGTTCACTGTGATCCTTTTATTGATGAGTATCTGGCAAAGAAGCACCATTTCTAGAATTCTTTTGGTATGGTGCGTCTAGGAATTGAATCGAGCCCTCAATAAGATGATTTGGCGCTATCAAATGACCTTCATACGGGTTTTAGTGGTAAGTTTATGTCAAAAGTGCCTAAATATTAATTTTTCTCGAGAAAAAGCTTGTAAATGTTGATATAAAGGCATGGATGTCATAAACATTGTGTGTTATTGACACAATATTCTGTTTATTACCAAAGTCATAAAATCACAGAAAATAATCAACATTTTAAAGCGTAGGCGGATTTCAGCATTATATGCAAACTGTTACGTCGAATCAGTGTTATGACAATAAGTCACAATAAAACAGGATATATTTGTTCAAGGGAATCATATTAAAAATAGTTACCACAATATGATTGTCTTCATAGGAATAAACTGCGTTTTGATCTGAGGACTGCTTTAAGGAGGTCATGTCTCGTGACCTTCCGCTACAGCCAATCGGTGATAAAGCTACTGAAACATCAATCCTGTGATTGGATGAATTTACTGAAGCTTACAAACAGTCACAAGACATGACTTCTTCTGAAAACCATTTAAACTGATACTGAGAGGTATTAGTGTTTGGCTTTATATGGTTAAATGAGATTGTATCTAATGAAATACCTGTAGGGTACAGGTACTAAGTATCATCATTTGTCATTACTGCTAATGTTGATATATGAACATCTATTTATCAGATAGTTTTTTAGACTACACATGGGAAAAATTACAAATGTATATTTTATTGCAACAAAATAAAATATTTTATGTTTAACAGCATTGTTGTTTTCCTTCCCATAGGGGTTGAATAGATGTACCAAGGGGATCAGTCAAGGTATCGTGAAACCAAAATGTTCAACAACCAAAAACACGAAACACCAGGTTTATTATTTATTATCATATAAAGGATTAAAACCTTGTTTTAAAAAAATGACACCATGTCATATGTGTATATGTATAAAAAAGATATAAATTGGTACAAAATATTTGTAGTTCAATATGAAACATACATTGTTGGTGTCATTCACATACTATATACTAAATTTATATATACATTAGAAATATTGAAAGGACGTTTTGTAATTGCAAGAAAGAAAATTTGAACTTAAAATAAAATAAATAGTAAAGAAACCACAATTTTAGAAAGTAACTCTAATAACTGAAAATTCAACTGTAAACACATACGAAATTATAGTATTTATTTATTTTTAGGACATAATTGGAACAAATAACTGCAACTAAAATCAACTAAATAGTAAGGAAGCTTACATATATTGTATTAAAATGTATAAATTGATACAAAGTTATTTGTAGTTTGATATGAAAAATACATTGTTGGTGTCATTGACAAACTATACATAATAGATTTATATATACAAAACTTAACTTCAACTAAATAGTAAACAAACCAGAATGTTAAATTTAACTCTTACAACTGAAAAGCTGTTAACACATATGAATTTATAGTATTCATTTCATAATTGGATATTTGCGCTTTATTGAATATAGATAAAACAAATAACTAAAACTAAAATCAACAAAATAGTAAAGAAGCGTTCAACCTTATAAATTTAACTCGAATACCTGAAAATTCAACTGTTAACACATTATATTGATTTATTGTATTCATTTCATCATTGAATATTTGCGATTTATTGAACAAAATTGAAACAAATAACTTCAATAAAAAATTAGCTAATTATAAAACATGAACAAAATGAACATAAACTTAACAATATAAATTTGAATCCATCATTGAGTAAGAAAACTTTAAAATAATGATATTATGAACTCAAACTTGCAATGAACATTATTTGAAACTAGACAATGAAATTATATAAAGAGGTATCCATCTGTGGTATGTTTTCTCAATTGTAAATAGCTTAGTACCATCACTTAAACTTAAACTAAATTGATTACAGCTAGGTTATTTCGAATGTTATGATAACCTTTTTTGGTGGAATCTTTCAGTCATGTTCCATCAATAAGGAACTGATTAACAGATATGATTACCATTAAAATTAACATATATTCATTTTCCATAACATTTTGGTTTAGTAATTGGTAATGCACAGATGGCAATGATATTTTAAATAGATGTATTCAAATGAAAAAACAAAAATGTTCCATAACATTTGGGTTGGGTATTTGCTTGTTAAAGTTGGTTAAGCACAAACAGTACTGATAGTTTAAAGAAATGTGCAGTCTGCCTTAGACTTGGGTTTGTTAGGGTATTTCCATAACTGATACTGGTCTCTGTCTTCTGGCACTGGAGATGGGAACTTGACAATGTCCTCCTTGTTTTGGGCATCCTCGTTTTGGAGCTCCTCCTCTGTCGGCAGATGCCACAGAGCCTCCTCCTGTTTCTTGTTTTCCTCTTTTTCTTTTTCTCTCGACTTGACTCCCGGTCCCTTAATGGGGACAAAGTGTATCTTCAATTAAATTTATTTGTCTTTGATTGTGTGAAAATAACATATGAAATTATCTACGGGGTAATTTGAAATTATCTCACCACTCACTTGCATACTCATCTAAAAAGGCCAAAAAATAAAATGAATTGTCTTGTTAGGAAACTGAAACCATAATTCTGAGTCCAAATTATATATACATGGCAGAATTACCTATTCAACCCTTCAAACAAATAGTTTTTATTTTGTTTGCTTACTAAAACAAACTTTTTGGCACATAATAGCCTGGTTTTTGATAAAATAAATAATGAATGAAACAGTTGTTGATATACTGAACCAAAAAGCATTTAAATTATACTTTCAGCGACAGTCAGTACTGCTTGATTAAATAATATCATAATGTATCATTTTAAAAAATTGATCCCAACATATTCTATGACCCTTTAGCATTTTGGTCTTTCTGAATGTTTTATTAATTAGATCCTTAGATATGACTTCAATTCCTATCCACTGACTGGCACAGAAGAATTTTTCTAGGCTGTGTTATACGCCTGCAGAGGGAAGAGTGCTCATAGAAATCAAAGATTTGGCTTAAACATCCAAGAAAGGAAGCATTATTTTTTCTCTAACCATACCTTTGCTTTAATGTCATCCGCTGGAGTTTGATTCCTTCTTCTCATAGTTAGAATGGCTTTTTTCCCTGTCAGTTCAATAGCCTTGACCTCTTCCTGGTCCTTGTCCTCAAATGTTGCCTGTTTCTCAACATCTGCGTCAGTGGTGGACGCAACAGGCAAGGCACTCTCTTTCCAAGGCAGGCCCTTCTTTAAAGCTGCCTGCTTCTCAAAGGAATCAATATCAGCAGTTAGGAAGAGCATCCTCACTGCACTGGCAATAGGGATCGCTTCATGCTTATATGACTCTGATTCAGTGGGCATATCAAATTCTAGTTTCTTGAGAAGGGAGTGCTCGCTGAACAGCGGAAGTGGTCCACACTTCTCTCTCTTGTTTCTCGCCATGATCCTCATCTCTCGCTTTCCCTGACAGACGATGTAGGAGAGTCTCCAGGCATATTCTTGGAATGAGGTGTTCTTTGTTGACGGTTGTAGCTTTACAAATACCCCTTCCTTCGTTTGAGCTACTCTCCAAGACGCAATGCCAGTATCTTTGTAAAAGCAATAGCGTTGTTTCAAGTTGAGGGGAATAGAATATTTATTAGGGTGGTCAGTTTCTTTGCCTGGAAATGCTGCCTGGACCACGTGGGTATGGTCGGTACCATCGGCTCGTGACGTCAGCCAGGGAGCTTCTTTGGCAATGGTTGAATGTTTGGTAGGGTCCGGATTTGGTAGACGATAAGCATGGCAGAATGTCTTTATCCTCGACTCAATATTCTTAGAGGAAATTACCTTTTCGTGAGCAATTCTCTCTTTCTTCTTCTTCCGTTCTTCCTTCGTGGTATAAGTGTGATTGAGGGAAGGCACTTTGACCACGGAGGTATATATTTTCTCCATGACTTCGGCTCGACGCTTTCTCAATGTGGATCCTGTCTGGAATTCACGTCCGGGCTTCTTGATCCCGATGCCTTGATGTACTTCTACTCCCGTTGGGTGCTTTGGTCTGCCTCCGGACATTTTAGTTGACATGATGTATTTTGTCCTGGGTGACGAATAAGTTATCATTGATGATAAAAAAACAACGAACAACTAACTTGTGTTATCATTTCTCTTCTAGGCATAGCCTGTGCACAATACCCTGCCCAAACATTGCTTAAAAAGTTGGATTTGGTATACACGTATTTGATATCACTTGTTAATCAGGTAGATTAAATATTCCCCTCGATTTCATTCTTCGATTGACACCTACATTTACAGTAATATACAATACCACGAAGTAAAACGCCTCAAACCATGCACTGTGGAATACCAGCAATCCAAATCTAAAAAGTTCCTCTTTACGGCTGACGACCTCTAAACTCAAAACATGCCCAATTGATACAGAAAGAAAAAAACGAATACCTCCAACAAAATGAAAAATTTCAGGCTTAGATAAAACTTCGGTAGAAAAAGTCAGAATTGTTTATGGCCGGAAAATTGATTATGTCCTTATTCAAAGGAGATTTATTATCGGTGTAATGTAGTGGAGCAAAATTTTCACCTAATATAATGAGACCGGATGCACGGGTATGGTTTGATTTTCAAACGTTAGTCATGGGCTGGCTGTCACCAATACCGCACTTCTTTCGTATAAAGAGGAAAATAATGCTTCCTAATGATCTCGTTGCAGTATTTTTTTTACGGTGGTAGCCTTGATAATCTTATCTTCCAATATAACTACATGGCACTCACCTATCTTAATTAACTGACGTTTTTCCGAATTGTAATGTAATTTTCTGCCTTTCTTTAGAATAATTTAGTGAAGAATTTACTAGTTTAAGATCTTGGCTATGATAGTTGACTTATATCGTCTAAAATATATATTAGAAGTGTTTAATCTTTCGAAATATCGCTCATAATCTTATGTCGATATCTATGACTAGATAGCCATTAGCAATTTTTAAAAAACAGTTTGATTCCGGGGGGATATTTTGCATTTGTTCAAGCGTTCTCCAATAAAAATAGGTTTATACAAAGAGGAAAAAACGTCATGCGGCCTTGTTAGCGTGAATGTTTTTGAATATTTTCAAGATAGGGAAATGTTGAGTTGAGGTTATTTGGGGTATCACACCGTTTCAAGTTTATTTCACTTACATCGCGAGTGCTAGTGCACACTATTGTCGCCATGCATTGCGGTGCTAAAATACATTGTAGCATTGCATACACATTTTACCGCATGTAAAACCATTCTCTACTATTTTACTTTCTAAAAGTCCCTTTTATAAAAAACATGCTACAGTAACTGTAAACTTCAGAGTTATGTCTAAGAAAACCCACTGTGATCTTCCATCAGTAGATTTGTTGATATTTCAGATTCATTTTCTTGTGACCAGTTTTTTAAAAAACGATTTACGAATGGAAAAGATGATCGCTTTCACATATTACCTATGTTAGAAAAGATTTTTTTTATAGTCGTACCACGAAATGAAATAAAAAAGTATATAACGATAGTGCGCTTTGTCTGATAACTTCACTATCCTCTGACGTTCGCATCGTATTTCATCAATGGAATGATACTATGTCAATGGAAGGATACCATGTCAATGGAAGGATACCATGTCAATGGAAGGATACCATGTCAATGGAAGGATACTATGTCAATGGAAGGATACTATGTCAATGGAATCACTATTTTAAGTAATGAGGACATAATAAGATATTTTCACACAAAACATTTCTAGTTGAACCAGTGTTTCCCGTTTCCACAATTTCCAAAGTAAATATATATAGAGAAAAACAAAAGCCTGTACAACTTTCAATTAAACGACGCAGGTTCTAATACAAAACCAGAGTAGGACAAACTGTAGATTAACCAAAGCAGTATGAAACGAGACCATCAATTTCTTAACTATTTTAATCAGAATAACGTATTAACTTTTCTGTACGGCACCTTTGCTTGAAACGATAAATCTACTTTCATTCTCATAAGAAATGTTAAATAAGAGTGTGATAAAAGTAGAGTTTAATATCTTTATCAATGCATTTAAATCACACAAAGAAATGTCAAATTAAAGTAAATTTTCAACGATATGACAACTTAGTTTTTAGAAAGTAAGTAAATAGTAGCATTTTAAGAAATGGAACTTACTTCACCCCCTGACTTTCGCGTGCCCTATACCAGTCCCTACAACGTCAAGTTCAGAGTTCAAGTATTGATTATGACGTCATTGATTATGACGCCACAATGCGTCCCAATATATATACAACAGATTTATGGTCACTGCATTTTTCATTAGTTGTTTCAAAACATTGAAATCCTCTCAATAACTTATGTTATTTCTGCATTCATCTGGGCTAAAACATAGGCTTGATCTAGACTATATATTGTATTCGTGCGTCACAGTTTGTATATCCGTACTCCCCATCTTATAATGATATACACAATCAAAGTCACAAAGACTTTCAAAGACATTTCTTTTTCCTTTTTTTTGTCCACTACTGCTTTAAAACTGGCTTTTTGGTGAAGTCCGCGCTTGTTAGAGTTAATACGGTATTATCGTGCCCATCCTGTTGAAACTCTATCTAGTTAAAACTAGCTGTAATACAATACGTCCAGAAGTTCAAGCTAGTTAAAACTAGCTGTAATACTATACGTCCAGAAGTCCAAGCTAGTTAAAACTAGCTGTAACATATTACGTCCCGAAATCCGTTATTGCATCTAGAGAATTAGAGGTCTATTCCGTGTTGAAATATATGATGACAGCATAAATTCTTTGCTGATAATGTTGAAGGAATGTTTTTGGGTTGTTTATTTGGTAATTTGTGCAAAAGCAAATCAACAAATTAGGTCAAACAATGACAAAATAAGTTTTAAAGGATAAATATAGACAAACGTAGGGTAAACGTCAGCATGTGACATTAACAAAGATGCAAAAGAAACCCGTCTTTGATTGGTTGAAAGCTTTCTTCCTGTCCTCATTTATTGGTCGGTTTATAATTAGTCAAAGGTCAGCTGAACATGACCTCAATCAGTAATTCTCTAAATGTATTGACGAATCAATACATCTAGTTTAACTATATTTGTTGAAACTCGTATAGATACTTTTGAACGCTTTTTCGGTTCAAATTGTTTACTTTACGTCATTTGAGGAGACAGATATTCATTTAAATAACTATCGATGCAATGGAAAACTTATTATTCAGTTCAATTGACCTGCAATTAACAATGCTAGGAAAATAAAAGATATGTGGTCGGCTGTGCTCAAAACGGAAAAAAATATGGACAGTTGAAAACGGCTAAACTAGTAATGTGTGCAGCTTTTCAATTCATGGAAAGTCTGAACTTAATGCCTGGTCACACAGCCCAAAAGTCGCGTAAACGCATGAATCACGCACAAAGTTCGAAAATACACGCAAAATCTGCGCACTTGCACTAATGAACTGCGTATGAATCGCGCATGATTCACGTATGAACTGCGCACAACTGGCACATATGCGCGAACCATGCGTCGTATGTCTGCTAATCGTCAGTGGAAAGTCGTCGATGAACATGTTCGCGAAGGATCACTGATCATTCCACGCATATTTCGCGCACTGTCCACGTAAGAACTACGCACACTACGCAAAACGTACGTAAAACAGCGCCGTACTGTGTAAACTTTTACGCGAAGTCGCGTAAAGCGTCGATCCGGCGAACATCGACGGACAACTACGGAGGTTCCACGTCAGACAAACTGATGAAATGCGCAAATCGCGCATGTATCGCGTAAGAATCGAATCCTGTGCGTGATTCATGCGTTTACGCGACTTTTGGGCTCTGATCAGTGGCCTTTAGAATAAAGGTTGAAATATTGTTTATTGTTGAAATCGTGTAACAAAACTATTGTCATAAATGTAGTATAAACAATGTTATTGTATTGAGATGGCGTAGTTCATGTGGATTGGATGCAACGCTGCCTTAAACTAACTATAGCACACCCTTTTTTCGTTTAATAGACTTACGCGTATATTACCGTCATCTTAAATGATAGATTGTTGTTGGGGTTAAATGTGGCAAATTTCAAAATGATAGTAGTAGTTCAGTAGTAGACAAGTAGTGGTTGTTTCTGAATATCAACATCTCGATCGATGCCTATCAGTTAGCATATAGTGACAATAAACGGGAAAGGTGGAGATTGTATGATCGAAAAAAAGACTATGGCGCGGCCAATGACTCAAACGTTATTTTTGAAACTTGTTTATGGCAAGCACAACGAGAAATATAGGTTGGTATTGCGAAACAGGTCATTTTACATGTATACATGTAAATGGATTGCTGAATTTTGGCGTTCTAACATTTATATGACTGTTTTTAATTTACAATCGGAAACAATATAATGTTATAATTTTGACATAAAAGAGATAAGGTGTTGGAGATAAAGACGAAACTCTAAATTTGAATGAAATGAACTAACCTCAGGTCATATGATTATTTTAGCTCTATTTAAGCCACACACAAAAATCATGAAACATACTCTGTGTCACTTTAAATATTTCCAGACTTCCAGAATCAACGTTATAACCTGATTACGTACATATTTGTTAAATTAAGTGACGAGGTAGAAAACCTGGGTACGGATCGTTAGTAACATCGAAAGGTATGCATAACAAGTGCATTCGTTGTATTTATGAAATATTGATGTTTATTGGGCCAATAATTACGCGGTTTGAATATTTTCAATGATTAAAACCGGTGTTCAGTGGAGAACACTTTTCATCACGGAAAACATTGTATGTTATAAGGTATTAAAGAGCTATATATACGGTTTCTATTGTCAATGATATTTCAAACGCTTCGAAAATCTCCAGGCCCCATGCTTATTTGAGAAAGTAGGTCATTCACATTTATGAATAATTGATAAGTTTTTCAGGACATCCATAAAAAGAACATTCCCTCCACCAGGGAATTGTTTTTTTGTGTGACAATTTTCCTCTTAAAAATCAAATATCAAATATTTATTTTGTTTTCAATGTTGAAACATGCCATTTATCGCTGAAATTGAAATCAGAATTTTCACTAGGTGAAATATCAAGGCGATTCGACCCAGCAGTCGGTGAAAAAACACTACAAGCATAATTATGTCGTCATACAAAATAGCCAATTATACATATTTTCAATTATGATACTGAAAAGTCAGGTCATTTAAGATGAAAATAGTAGGGCAAACTGACCGAGGTTCGGACAGTATTCCGGTTCAAATATTTTGACAGTCTGTAGTTTCAATATGGGTCTACGAATGAGTTTAATATATATTACCAAAGCCGGGAACAGTGTCCATAGTCAATTCCATGACCACTAGTTATGTTCTAGACTTGAAAAAATACATTATACGGCCGTTTTAGAGGTGAATAGCACTTCGCCCAAGGTTCGGACAGTTTTGACCTTGGTTCGGACGGGGTCGCCCGCTTCGGACAGTTGTTTGCGATGCTCACAGACAGGTTATTTGATAGAGCATTGCGGCAGAAATTAGGAAACAAATTATTCAAATGTAATATTCAATATACTTTTGTTGCAATGCAAAAGTACTCACCAACGGGGAATTGAATAAGTAGGTATAAAAAATTCTATAATTCACGCGGATTAAATCCAACGTTGCATTAAATACTTCCGACCTTTAAAATGAACTTTACTACATGATTACGTAATTTGTGAAATAACTTACTAGGTAGATTACTTGAGTGAGGGTCGTGAGTAATTTCGAGACATATGCAGTATCTGTGCATTCGTTGTGTTTACTAGATATTTTGGTGTGCACTAGTGCGTTTAAAGTATCGATTTCAAGTAACCCAACAACCGTACCAGTTCATTGTCATCGTGATCATATCAAAATAAACCTCCATAATGTTACGAACTCTTTGAATAGTTATGAAACTTTTCAGTTAGGTTACATCATTTTTCACCGAAAGATCGCAATGAATATGTCGTCGTTCAGATCGTTTCAATATACGTTATTTCAATATCCTATTCTTTGTCAATGAACTTCATTGTAGTGCTTCAAAAGGGTTTGCCGGGCGATGTCGTAAAACGTATATCGTGTGATTAAATCATCAAGTATGTAATCGCAATAATTTACGAATGATATTGCAAATCCCTAATGATATTACGCTATATTTCTATATAACAATGTTGAATAAGTATTGTTTTTCTTACAATGTTTCGCTTTCAACATGTTATAAATATCTATAAGATCCAACAATAACTACAGTGTAATACAATGACTGTAAATGCATTTATAGACAAATGATAATACTTAATAGTTAAGTTAATACTAGTGCACACCAAAATATCTAGTAGGCTACCGTCCTCGTGCTTTAACTATAATAGTTCAGGACAAAACTATACTTTATTACAAAACACATTGGGGTAGAGCGAACTTTATTTCTTAAATAGATGCACACCAACTCGTCTTCTATTTCTTAAATAAACCCACCCGAGAAAACGGCATCCAGGGATTGTCAAAACCAAACATAGTGGAGATAGCGACTGAAAAGGAAAGTTGATATCACGAAGCAGTATCATATATTATATCTTTCGATCATGCTATTGCCCCTTATTGGCTATTGAATTAGCTTAAAAATGCAGAGAAAACCCAAGGGCTTGATTTTCAGCTGACCACTACCACGTCACACACTGGGCGTGGCTTCGAGTCATGCTTCGATGATTTTGTCAAAGCTTTCGCCAGTCTTATTTGGCGGTTAGCCAGAAAAGGGGTATACAAGACGTCCTATAGTCCTATTTTTTTCTGGTTTCTACGCCTTGAACAATAGTTTGAGCCTTAAAAACTCGTATTCTGCGTTGAAAATTACCTTTTGTATTACATTTAGCCTTCAGCAGGTGAGTATTGTTAAATCATTGTTGGTCAGTTATAGACAATGTTTCACAAAATGTCTACAAGAAAATATTACTTTCAATAGTGCTATTAGCTCCAGATAATCATTTGGACTGAGGGGTATTTCACTCCTCAAAATAAAAATTGAGGAGTAAAATTACCGGGTGAAAAAAACTAGGAGTATTTCAACGTTTATCGTTTTCAGAACCTCATTCCATGTTAGCATCTTTTTCGATGTTGGTCGTTGATTATATTTTCAACACGTTTAAGCTGTTAATAAACGAGTGATTTATCTAAAATAAACTTGGTAATCTTTGTTTTCATACAGGTTGTCATCAAGTTGGCAACTATTAGAGATGTAAAGATCAGACATGTAGAAATAAAACTTTTATGGACAAGTCACGGTCACTCCTGCTAACAATTATCCGACTCGTAGACTGGGAAAGTTGTGCGTATCTGTCGCTCATTGATTTAATTTTTAATGCGTTTATATGAAGTACCAGTGCGTATTTACGCATATACGCATCTTATAGCCGTAGATTGTGAAATATAAAATCTTAACCAGCTACCAACATTAACTTGATAGTTTTCAATAATGTTCTATCCTTCTAAAAAAAGGGCATATATTTTTACACTTATAATTTACTCGTAATGTAATTGAAGACAGAAAATATACAGTTAAAATAATTTGTGAAGAGTTTAAGAATCTCAAAAAGGCAAATTTATAAACTTAACTCTTCACTTTAGATAAACTTGGTGCATGTAGAATATTTTAAGTGCAGATAAAGGTTCAGTTACATTGAGAAAATAATAAAAGACCATTTTCTTCTGCAAGTTACTTTAAAAATGATGTAAATTGTTACCATGAAGATATAGCACTTTACTTTTAAAGATATTAAAAGCGGTAAAAGATTTTTAAAAAACCCCGATGAGGTGCTGGTTGGGCATCTTTAATACCGGTACACAAAGACGTAAACAATTAAGAAAAACCCAAATAGGAGACAAGATAAACAAAAGCCCTCCCTCAAGTAGATGTAGGTAAAAAGGAAGTATAACAAAGAATTTCCATAGCAGTAATTAGCGTTAGTAAAACTACTGGGTGGGAAGGCTGGGATAAAAGGCTTTAAAGTTCAAACTTGCCCATAGCTAGCGGCGGCCATAACTGAGAGAAGCGTGACGTCATAGCAGGGGAGATAACTCTAAAGTGTTAGATAGCTTGTGAGTTGGGGATCATCTCAAAAAACTAAAATGTAGTTTGATTTATAAACTACCACTTCAAATTTTCAATAATTATGCAAACATAATCGTTGGTATCCGATGATTTCTGAAAGAATGTCGGGTAACTATCGTAGAAATAGATCTAGTACTCAGGTGCTGTTATTTTTTTGCACTTGTAGTTCGATGTCGCCGAGCACATCTAGCTCTACTATTTTTGTTGTCGACTCAACATTGTTGGAATTAATGAAAGATGTTAAACGTTGAATTTTCGAAGTTTTTCGCGAGTGGGGATTTTGGCAGGATGATCTGGAGAAAAAGCGATTTCCGGGATGTCGTGGCTTGTAATTTTGGAAATAACGATCCCATTTTGACAATCCATAGCTCGCTTTTAATGGGATATCCTTTTGCGTTATTTTTGTAGTCAGCAACTTGGCCATATTAAAATATTTTGGATGCGAAACCTGACTATATATAAGCGTATGGACAGGCCTAAGTTTGGTCGTAACATACCTTTCCTTTTATTTAGAATGTGGGTATAGGCATATAAGCCTTAAAAAGATATTTCTAAGCGTAACACGTCATTTTACATAGTAGGAGGGTATTGGGTCTATTTTCATACCGTCTTAAGTCCATGTAAGATATTTCCAAGTGATACACGTACGTACATCACTGCGTTACCAATTTAAGCGGATCAAAGAGTGTACAAAAGTCCTGGTTAACCTTTATATTTGACATGACAGGATTTCCGTCTTTTGACTTCTCTTGATTAGTGATTGGAAGTTCACACTTCAAGGATGGACTTAAAAGATTTGTAACGCGAAATTTCATTGGCAACTTCAACACTTTTCGACTCTGCTTGTGCTACGATACGGATTAATTAGGCCTACGCATATAAAAAATTTTTGAGTCTCACATATTCATTTCGGTCTGACAGTACAATGCATGATAGCCTACATGATGTACATTGATACCTTGGGTAATGATTGAATCTAGAATCACAACAGACACAACACTGTGTTTACCAGACCTCCCCCCAAAGGAATTGCTCAAATGGAGAAATCTGATAATAGAGCAGTGACAAAGATTCTGGTCCTGCAGTTCAATCTGCTCACTGAACAGGCTGAACAGCGATTGACTACGGTTTATGGTGCAACTATCAAATGCTTGGTTAAAGAATTTCAATGCGGCAGAGAGAGCTTTGAAGACGACCCGCGGTCAGCGAGACCATCAATCTCATCAAAATTAAATTTTAAATGCTTAACTACCTTACGCCTTTAGATCTCGCAAGGCTACGTAATGCAAGCCGAAAGATCCACCGATTTTTCGCTTGTGCATCTTTGATCTTCAGCACTTCGAAGAACGAAGATTTCCGAACGTTTCCCGAATGTCGAGCTGCCTGCATATCCACATGAATCTTTTAAGAGACGTACATTATCATTGCCTGAATTATTTTCGTCAAGCAAATGAGATCAAGGGGTCAAATCGGAGTCAAAGGTGAACCTGACGGCTCGATAAAGGGGCCTTTTGAGATCTAAAATCTGCGTAACGAAGTGCACCAATAATAGATTACATTTCAATGATATCAGGGAGACCATCAACACGTACAAACTCTTAAAATAGCATACTTCTTAACAAAGTACGACCGTCCAAGGTATGTGCACGATAGATTCCCAAATGCTTTCTGATGCAATGAAGCTGTCCAGGGTGGACACCAATGAAGCCTTCCTAAATCGGTACAACGCCAACCAAGACGATTTTCAGTTTCGGGTTAACTGTAACTGATACTTGGCTTTACCATGACGATCAGCCGGAGAGCAAGCAGGAATCAATTGAATGAAAACATGCCAATTCTCCAAAGACTAAGAAGTTCGAAGCTGGCAGATCCACCAAAAAGGTCATGGCGACCATTATCTGGGACAGCAAAGGAGTGATTCACATTGACTACTATCCCCATGGAAGAACAATGCATCAGGAATGTTGTGCAATCTTCTGAAGCAGGTGCGCAGATCTATCAAGGACAAACGCCACGGCAAAAATAGTCGTCGAATCTTCCTTCACGAGGATATGCGTCAGTCCACACCAGTTGAGTTGCAATGAAAGGTGCGTGTGCACGAGTGTGGCTACGATCTCAGTGATTTTCATCTCTTTCCCAAAGTGAAGAAAACACCTTTGTGGCCAGAAATTTGTTGATGATTGTGAGGCCTTTTCAGGGGACCAAGATTTAGAGTTCTACCGTTCGGGTATCATTGCCTCGATGGAGCAAGTGTGTAAAGTTGGAATGGGACTATGTAGCAAAATAAAGCAGTTTGAATCGAAATATTTCGCTCCTTCTGTGTAAGGCTCAAAACTTTTTGATTTCCGCTCGTATTTGCATAGTTTGCGCTTCATTCCACGCCAATTCTCGATGTGTTCGTATTTGTCATGATAGTATTCTCTTTCTCACGTATTCGTGACACATTTTGTTTGTTTGTGGAACAATCATCTTACAAATTCTCTGTTTTGTTATGCACCAGCCGTGGTCAA
Source organism: Phorcus lineatus (assembly GCA_921293015.1). Lineage (NCBI taxonomy): Eukaryota > Metazoa > Mollusca > Gastropoda > Trochida > Trochidae > Phorcus > Phorcus lineatus. The sequence goes on from OV121089.1 coordinate 17,295,512, forward strand.
AAATGAGAAAGGACTACAGACGACACCTCAATCTTAAACTATGTCAGGTGGTCTCGCCTTATGAGCTGAAATGGATTCATAAATCTGTCAAGGAATCGTTAAAGGAAACTGTTTAACAAGCAAAAAAACACGACACTTGCGATTTATTATTTATTATTTTTTATACAAAAATGAATATGTCTATGTAAAAAAGGTAAAATTGGCACTAAATTATTTGTTGTTTGATATGGAAAAGATATTGTGTCACCGACATACTAGATACTAAATACATAACAAAAATTGAATAGGACGTTTGGTAATTCTAAGACAGAAAATTTGAATTTATATTCACAAAAATAGCAAAGAATTGTACAAAATTATAAATTTGACTACAAAAACTAAAAATTCAACTGTTAACACATAATATGAATTTATAATATTCATTTGATCATTAAAAATTTGCGGTTTGTTGAACATGATTGAAACAAATATCTACGATCCACTATAAAATAATTATAAAACATGAACAAAATGCACATAGACTAAAAAATAAACATTCAATTACATAATATACATTCACAATACACCACTGAGTTAGTAACTTTAAAATTATAATAATACAAACTTGAATTGAACAGAATTCGACATCTAAAAATATATAGAGGTATTCATCCAGAGTATGTTTTCTCAATTGTTAATAGCTTAGTACCATCACTTTAACTAAAACTGAATTGATTACAGCTAGGTTAGGACAATTGCTATAATAACCATTTTTGGTGGAATCTGCCAGTCAAGTTCCTGATAGACGAAAAAGGAACTGAATAACAGATATAAGTACCGCTAAGCTAAAATACCAAAATATTTGCCTGTTCAAATTCGTAAAGCACCGATGACAATGATATTTTCAAAACATTATTCATATAGAATATTAGAATATATCATAAAATTTTGGTTGAGACTTGGTACAATTGTTAATGCAGCGATTATACTGATATATTAAATAAATACGTTCAAAAGAAAATACAAAATCGTCAGTAACATTTTGCCGGAGTCTTTCGGCGTTAAAATTGGTAAGGCACAGACAATATTGATAGTTTAAAGAAATACGTTCGTGCGAAATAAAATAAATCTTCTATTCTCTTTGCCTGTTAAAATACGTTCAAACGAAAAAACAAAAATCTTTCATAACATTTTGTTTGGGCAACAACATAACATAGAAGGGTGTAAATGCAATCATTCTATGGCAGCTGTCAAAAAAAGGGGTACATCGCGAATGTCAGCTGCTGTAAAAAAAAGGGTACATCGCGAATGCCAGCTAAATATTGTAAAAAGGTTACAACGAAAATGGCAGCTGTTGAAAAAAGGGTACATCGCGAATGTCAGCTGTTGTAAAACGGGGAACAGCGAACATGGCAGCCTTTATGGGGGAAAAAGGGTACAGCGAAAATGGCAGTTGTTGTAAAATAAAGGGTACAGCGCAAAATGCAGATGTTGTAAAAAGGGTACAGCGCAAATGGCAGCTGTTAAAAAAAGGGTTCAGCAAGATTGGCAGCTTTTGTTAAAACGGGTTCAGCACAAATTGCAGTTGTTGTTAAAGCGGACACATCACAGGCAGCTGTGTTGGGAATAGGGTTGAAAGGGTTGACAGCGTGAATGCTGTGATGGGAAGGGAGTCAACAATGTTGAGAGCAATCTAGTTAAAACTAGCTGTAATATTATACGTCCTGAGGTCCGTTATTACATCTAGAGAAATACACACCTTTTCCGCAGCCAATCAAAAGTGAGCTGGCCAAGTATTTCGAATCGCTGATCACTGCGATTGTTTTCCGGTCTTGCGCACCTCGATTACAAAATGCTATTTGTTACCTGTGTATCGCATCGAATTATGTTTAAAAATATGATGGCAGCATCAATTCTGTGCGGATATTGCTGGCGGAATATGTGTGTGTTGTTTATTTTATTCATTTGTGCAAAAGCAATTTAACAAATTAGGTCAGACAATCACTTAGAAAATTTTAAGGATAATTATATACAAACGTAGGGTAAACGACAGCATTTGACAGAAACCAAGATTGAAAACAAGCTAATCTTTGATTGGTTCAAAGCTGACTTCCTACCTTCATTTTATTGGTCGGTTCAATAATCGTCAAAGGTCACTTACACATGACCTCAATCAGTTACTCTCTAGATGTAATGAGGGATCATTACAGTTAGTTTTAACTACATTGCGTTGAGATGGGTACAGCGCGAATGGCAGCTGTAGCATGAAAAACAGCTGTACAGAGAGAAGGCAGCTGTGAAGGCAGCGCGAATGTGACTGTTGTATAAAGAGGCACAGAGCGAATGGCTGCTGTTGTATAAATGGTTACAGCGCGAATTGCAGCTGTTGTATAAAGGGTTACAGCGCGAATGTGACTGTTGTATAAAGAGGCACAGAGCGAATGGCAGCTGTTGTATAAATGGTTACAGCGCGAATTGCAGCTGTTGTATAAAGGGTTACAGCGCGAATGGCAGCTGTTGTATAATGAGGCACAGAGAGAATGATAGCTGTTGTATAAAAGGTTACAGCGCGAATTGCAGCTGTTGTATAAAGGGTTATAGCGCGAATGGCAGCTGTTATATAAAAGGTTACAGAACGAATTGCAGCTGTTGTATAAAATGTTACAGAGCGAATTGCAGCTGTGATGGGAGGGGTGAGGCGCGAATGGTAGCTGGACTTTCGAAGCTTAACAGTAACATGATTTAAAAGGAATGACTGAGTCAGTCCCATGCAATTGATGTAGAAGCGGATGGAGGATGGGCAGCAATAAAATAATGAATGCCAAACAATCCATGAAAACATTTGAAAGAGGCAGAGGTCACGTGATAAAATCTTGCATACAAAACCAGTGTGACGTAGTCCCGGTGAATTAAGAATACAACTGTAAATAGATGAATAATATAAAGGAACTATCGATGGTGAAATAAAAAAGCCGAAAAGTGAAATCGTTACATTAATAATATCAGAATACTTGGCACCTAAAAATAGCTAGAAAATTATTAGTTGTTGATATTCAAACTCGAATTTTCAAAATTTTCATTTCAGTCTTTCCGTGTCTAAATTGTTAAAGCACAGCCACTATTGATAGTTTCAACAAATGTGTTCAAACGAAAATACAAAAATATTCCATAACATTTTGGTTGATTCTTTCCTTGTCAAAATTGTTACAGCACAGCCAGTATTGATAGTCTAAAGAAATGCGAAAACTCAAAAGTATTCCATAACATTTTGGCTGAGTCTTTCCGTGTTAAAATTGGTATAGCACAGGCGCTATTGATAGTCTAAAAAAATGCGTTCAAACGAAAATACAAAAATCTTTTGAAAAACATTTTGGCTAGGTCTTTCGTGTCAAAATTGGTAAAGCACAGTCACTATTGATAGTATAATCAAGTGCGTTCAAACGAAAGTGTAAAAAAATCATAAAATTTGGTTGAGTCTTCCCGTACTAAAGTTGGTAAAGCACAACCACTATTGATAGTCTAAAGAAATACGATCAAATGAAAATATAAAAAAAACCCATTACATTTGGTTGAGTCTTTCAGTGTCAAAATCGGTATAGCACAGACACTTTTGACAGTCTTAAGAAATGCGTTCAAACAAATATACAAAAATCTTCTAAAAAAACCATTTTGGCTAGGTCTTTCCGTGTCAAATTGGTAAAGCAAAGCCACTATTGATAGTCTAAAGAAATGCGTTCAAACGAAAATACTAAAATATTCCATAAAATTTTGGTTGAGTCTTTCCTTGTTAGAGTTGGTAAAGCACAGCCACTATTGATAGTCTAAAGAAATGCGCTGCAACAAAAATACAATAATATTCAATAAAAGTTTAGCTGAGTCTTTCAGTATGAAATTTGGTAAATCACATCCACTCTTGATAGTTTAAACAAATGCGTCCAAACGAAAATACTAAAATCTTCCATAGCAATTTGGTTGAGCCTTTCCTTGTTAAAATTGGTAAAGCACAGCCACTATTGATAGTCTAAAGAAATGCGTTGAAACAAAAAGACAAAAATATTCAATAAAATTTTGGCTGAGTCTCTCAGTATGACATTTGGTAAATCACATCCACTATTGACAGTCTAAACAAATGCGTTCAAACAAAAAATACAAAATATCAATTTGGTTGAGTCCTTCCCTTTTAAAATTGGTAAAGCACAGCCACTATTGATAGTCAAAAGAAATGCGCCGCAACCTTCCTTAAACCTGATTGCTTTCTTTTTGTAGACAATGTCTTCCAAGAGGGGTTTATGGGTAGATGTAGCCTCGTTTTGGTCAGCCATTGCACCAAGCCGCTACGCCCTTTCCATTGATGGAAGTGCTGCATCCTTTTTGTTGTTCTTTCAACTTAAATGCCGGTCCCTTTACGGTGAAAAAGAATAACTTTGATTAAATATTTTTGTCTTTGATAGTTCAAAGTTCATTTGAAATTATCTAATTTGAAATCAAATCACCACTTACGTGCATACTTTTCCCAAAATGCCAAAAATTACTTCTGTTGTTAGAAAATGTTCTTATAATCTTTAGCAGCCGAAATCCTACATCCAAAGCATATATACATTGGCTAAATTACCTATTCAACTCTTCATATACATAGTTTTCGTTTTTGTTCTGCTTAGAAAAATTACATATTGGCTTGTCATTGTCTTGTTTTCGATAAAATAATTTATGAATTAAGGCGTCGTTGATGTAATGAACAAAAACGCATTTATTTGCTTGATTACATAACATCATAATATACATCAGTATACATAATTGATCCCAACATATTATTTATCCCTTTAGCATCTTGGTCTTTCTGAAAAGATTTTTCAATGTATGATCCTTTGATCTTAATGAATTAACTAGTGAAAGGTCAACTACCTGTCCACTGACTGGCAAAGAACAGTGCTCATTTTTCTAAGCTGCGTTATACGCCTGCAGAGGGAAGACTGCTCATAGAAATCAAAGATTGGTTTAAACATCCTAGAAAGGAAGCATTATTTTTTTTCTCATACCATACCTTTGCTTTAATGTCATCCGCTGAATTTTGATTCCAATTTCCCGTAGTAAGTATGGCTCCTTTCCCCGTCAGTTCAATAGCCTCGTCCTCAAATAATGCCTGTTTCTGAACATCTGCGCCAGTGGCGGACACAACAGGCTGGGCAAACTCTTTGCCGGGCAGGCCCTTCTTTAAATCTGCCTGCTTCTCAAAGGACTCAATATCAGCAGTTTGGAAGAGCATCCTCACTGCACTGGCAATAGGGATCGCTTCATGCCTATATGACTCTGATTCAGTTGGCATATCAAACTCCAGCTGATTGAGAAGAGAGTTCTCACTGAACAAAGGAAGTGGTCCACATTTCTCTCCCATATTTCTCGCCATCATCCGCATCTCTCGCTTTCCCTGACAGACGAGGTAGGAGAGTCTCCAGGCGTATTCTCGGAATAAGGTGTTCTTAGTGGAGGGCTGTACCTTCACAAATTCCCTGTCCTTGGTTTGGGCTGCTCTCCAAGACGCGATTTCAGTATCTTTGTAAGAGTAATAGCGTTGTTTCAAGTTGAGGGGAATAGTATCTTTATCGGTGTGGTCAGTTTCTTTGCCTGGAATGGCTGCCTGGACCACATTGGTATTGTCGGTGCCATCGGCTCGTGAAGGCAGCCAGGGAGTTTCTTTGGCAATTGTGGAATGATTGTTAGGGTCCGGTTTTGGTAGACGATAAACATTGCAGAATGTCTTTATCCTCGACTCAATATTCTTAGAGGAAGCGGCCTTTTCAGAAGCAATTCTCTCTTTCTTCTTCTTCCGTTCTTCCTTAGTGGCGGAATTGTGATTGAGGGAAGGCACTTTGACCACGGAGGTATATGTTTTCTTCATATATTCGGCTCGACGTCTTCTCAGTGTGGCACCTGTCGGGAATTCACGTTCGGGCTTCTTGATCCCGATGCCTTTACGCGCTTCTACTCCCGTTTGGTGCTTTGGTCTACCTCCAGACTTGTTGGTAGACATGATGCGTTTTGTTCCGGGTGACTAATAAACAGAAGTCATTATTGATAAAGAAAACCAACTAACCCTTAACACATTTTTGCTATTATTTGTCTTCTAGGCATAGCCTGTGCACGATATCCTGCCAATACATTGCTTAGAAAGTTGGATTTGGTATATTTGAAATCACTTGTTTTATTGAGCATTCCCAGTTAGATTAAATATACCCTTGATCTATTCTTCGATTGAAACCTTTCAACATCTACAAAATTCCTCTTTACAGTTGACGAGCTTCAAACTCCACAAGAAAACAACGAAGACCTCCAAGAAAATGAAAATATTCAGACTTACATATGCTACTTCGGTAGACTTACTGAAAAATTTTCTTAATGCACCTATGCCTTTAAACGTTCACTAGATCCCCACTCCCCCCGACCCTGCATATCCAACCATATGAACTAAGACGATTACATGTACCAGATGTCTCAGGCCCAATGACTAAACTAAAATAGCACATAGCGACACTACCCTTCTATAACTGTAAAAAGTTTTTTGAAAAAGTATTATTTGTCAATTTTCTCTTCAAATCAAGGATTTATCTCCTGATGTAAAAGAGACATGTTCAGTTACAAGAATCAGATGAATTCTGTTTTATGCATTTAGATTAAAATACTAAGTATAGTTACTTGTCAAACATAAAAAAGACTACCTAAATCCCTGATAATTTTGCACTCCATCCGCACTAGTTGTGTCGAAAACATGACCAATTTTTTAAAAAAATCAGATGACCGTTTTTTTCTGCAAAAGACCGGAAATGTTGTTATCTGTGTAACATAGTTGAGAAAAAATTTCACCTAACTTTAATGAGACTGGGTGCACGGGACGGTTTGATTTTCAAACGTTAGGCATGGGTTATAGTTGCCACCAACAACGCACTTCTTTCTACACTACATTTTAATAATCTATCTTATATAACTTCTGAGCTATACACTCACACGTTATTACGAACTATAATGTAATTTATCCATGCATGTGTTTACAGGCAAATGACGATTTTAGAACGATGTGCGATACTAGCAAATTAGATTTTATCCTGTCTATACCCCTTTTATGCTATTTATTTTCCAAGACCTGCTAATTTTTTCTCCTTGCGAGAAGTAATTATCTGTATGTGCAATAATTATATTCTTAACCATTTTGACTCTTTTCAAATCTTAATATTTTAATTTGTTTATACCTGTACCAATATTTTGGTTGTAATACATTTTACGTCAATTTTTAATATTTATACCTTACTTCAATTTATGTCTTACATTTACAACATACTGTACTCTCTTCTATGTCTCTATTAAGTCTAATAAGAGTGGCTCATTACATGTTTTATCTGGGTGTGTATTTTATGTATATATTTTTATCATTTAATGTAGTGAGACTTTAATAAACTATCTGTCTGTCTGTCTGTAATTTGCTTGCCTTAATTTGAATGATTTAGTAAAGAACACAACCTCCTTCATTACCGGTTAAATACATTGGTTATTATACTTGACATATATTGGCTAAATTTGATAGTAAAATTGTTTTATCTTTTTAAATATGGTTCAGGATTTTCATGGCGATATTTCAGACAAGATATCTACGCAGCAATTCGGATTTTGGTGGGGCATTTTTTCATTTGTTCAAGCGTAACCCATTTTGTATTAGTTTATGCAAGGAGGGGAAAACTCTTGATGCGGCCATGTTAGTGTGAACACCTTTAAAAAATGTATGCCTGCAACACTATTGTGACCTGCAAACAGTAGTTGGAACTGCGCTGACATTCATGATAGCATTGCATCCGAACTTTTCTGCATGTGGAACTCTTCTCTACTACAGTTTTCTAAATTTTTCCTTTCTTAAAATCGTGCAACAGTAACTTTAAACATCAGAATTTTGTATCAGAAATCACTGTTTTCTTCCATCGGTGGACTTGATTATTATTATTTTTTATGACCAGTTTTTAAAAATGATTTACTTGTTAAAGAGGTTATCGCTGGCATAGGATACCTATGACAGACAAGTTTTTTTTTGTTGGCGTACCACGAATTATAATTAAAAAGTATACAACGATATCGCATTTTGTCTGTTAACTTCAATATGGTTATCGTATTTTATCGATTGAAGGATGCTATAACAATGCATCATGGAGTTACTATTTGTAAGCAATAAGGTTGTAACAATATACTTTTGAAAATTATGATTCTGTAATTGAATCAGTGCTTCCCGTATACACAATTTCCAAAGTCAATATATAATGAAAAAACATAATAACCTTTTCAACTATCAACTAAACGACGCACATTTTTCCACAAAATCAGAATAGGATAACTGTGAATAATCAAAGCAGTATGAACCAGGATCATCATTTTCTTACTTTTGATAACTTTTTATAAACAGAATAACTTGTTTTCCGTAAGGCACGTTTGCTTGCAAAGACTATCGATAAACCGTTCTTCGATCATGAAAATCAAATCGCTCATTCTTTATTCAAAGAAATGCTTAATAAAAGTGTGTGATAAAAGTATGATTTGTTATATTTATCAATGCATTTAAATCATCCAAAGTAATCCAGATTTTCATAAGATAAATAGGTTCTTAGAGCAAGACTACTATTCAATGCTTAATACATATTGTCTAAGTTATTTTGTTTTCCTCATGAGCGACAGACTATTACACCACGCGCTGAGCCCATTGGGCCTATGCATGGTTAAGAAAAGTTCGAATGCTAATGACAAGTGAAGTGTTAAGAAAGCTTCGATACCGTCTATCATTTCGTTGCTACAACCAGCATAATCAACGATATTGCCGATTGACAAGTCAAATTTTAAGTGAATGTACAAAGAAATGACTATTTTGATTTTCAAACGTTAGTTAACAGTAAAGTTTTAAGAAATGGAACTTACTTCACCCATGGTCTTTCGCGTGCCGTGTGCCAGTCCCTGCAACGCTAAGTTCAGAGACCAAGTGTTGTTTATGACGTCATAGACTATGACGCCACAATACCGCAGCTTGGTTGTCACTGAATTTTGCTAAGTTGTTAAAAAAAATCGACTGCCCTTATTGATATAATAATAATAATAATGATAATGATAATAACAATAATAATAATAACGAATACAAATAATGATTATGAAGATGATAATAATTTGTACCTACAAAGCGCTATATCCATACGCGATAGCGCATCGACATAGTAAAAGACGAGATTATGTGAATTATTGGTATGAGGGAAAAAAATTGAGAAGAGAATGAAATATGAATAGTAACAGCATTAAATGTCAGTTATTCAAGTCTTTGGAAATTTGTCGATACCCGTAGAAAAGACTTTTCAATGATAACGTTTAGTCCACCTATAAGTCATAAGAAACAGCTCGGGCTACACATATATGCTTTACCCTGAAGAGATTTTTGCGATAAAAATTAAAGTGACACAGAGTATGTTGTATGTGTATGAATTGTTTATATGGCTTTGAATAGAGCCAAAATATCATCTACAATGAATGAGGTTCAAATATTCTCCATTAACTTGCATCTTTATCTCCAAATTTGCCAAAATAAGGATATTTTACTGATTTCAATGATGGTACAGAAACAGCCATATAGATGTTACCAAGTCGAAATACTGCGGCCATTTTACATGAATATCAGTAAAATGACCCACTAAACACTACCAACCACTATTTGTATTTGTGGCTGTTGTAGAAAAGTTTTCAAAATAACGTTTGGCGCATTGTCATCTTCGGTGCAACTTCTCAAAATCTATAAGCTCTTGAACAAAGTTTATTTGATAAAATATATGTTTTACATATATGAATCATTCATACTATTACAGGATATCAATAAAAAGAACACAAATGTCATTCTTACATTTAGTTAATTCTTTATTTCATAATCAATTTAATTTAAAAACAAACAAATATAAAATATTTATTAAATAAGGTCTCTCTCCAATATAAAAAACACCTCCATATTGTTGTGAAATATTTCTCAAGATTGTATATTGCGTATTTACAACGATTGTGACATGTTTAATAGTTAACCAATTGCGATAATTGTCATTATATAATATATTCATTACGAAAAATTCCATATGATCACCATATGAATCATATCCTTTACCATCTTTACTCTTATTAACCCGGGAATGGTGAGGTGACCGATATTGGTGTTTAAAACTATCAACACGCGTTTGTAAATATACGATGGTATTCACGTTCGGAAGACGATCATGGTAAAAATCGAAACAAATTATTTCAAATCAATTTTTATGCAGAATGCGGAAGTTAGGTCGAATAATGCATTTAGCAACTATTTAGAAATGCAAGGAAAAAGACCTTAAGAATGTTAAAGCACATACGTAATCATATAATTAGAATAAAATAATTATGTCTGCAAAATATACCATGTTTATGCATACGCCGGAAAATATCTAACTAAACAATATTTGCACAATGATAGAAGATTGGGTTTAGGTGACCGTCAAGAAAGTAAATAGAAATCGCTTCATGTGTAATTTTACTTAAACATATGTACTCCGCCATTTACATGCATGAACAAAATATATTTATTAAGCTTGACTTGCTCCTGACACCGTTGGGGATATACCAAAAACAGCAACATAATTTGTGATTATGGTATTCTTTCACACAAAAATAACAATACACATAACACAATCCTATTAAGAACATAATCCTGACAATAGATAAGAGAAATTATTTCATATACATCTAAGTAGGAGAAGTAAATCATTGATTTCATGAATTGCTACATTCTCTCCCAACAGATCAGAGCTACCTCTCTCTGGAGAGAATGGAACCGCTAAAGTTCAATGAATTTACTAACCGCTCTTAAAAATACCTGTCGCCATTGCAAGATCGAATGGAATTGTATTTTGATATCACGGACGCTCGACAGACGTGTAGCTTTCCTCTCCAAGTACAGTATAGCTCGAACTCAAAACCATTTTAAACATTCACCCGCATATTTACTAGGGCACGCCACATTGGATAAAACCCGTATCAACCTGTTGACCCAATCTAGTTAAAACAAGCTGCAATATTATGTGTCCCGACGTCCGTTAGTAATGACGAATCTTTACAGTTAATTTGAACAAAATTGTCTCTTGACGAGTCACATTTCCTAACAAACTTGTTTTTCAGACTATTGCAAAATTGTCGCGGGTTACAAATGAATCAGTGTTTTTATCGTACGAATGGACATGTTGCACTGATAAGGGGAATGTTTCACACAGCGACAACTGGAGAAAACGTTTGAAAAAGTGTGAAAAAGTTAACCATATCAAAATCCTCTATTTGATAATCACAGTACATATTAGCTTTTTGATAGTAAATTCATGGTAGTATAGTAACGTTGCTGTCAAGTTTGGTGTAGCAAGAAGAAGTCGGTAGTTCCGCTTAGAAATGTGCTCCGTCAGGAAGATGTGATAGACTCAGATGTTGGCTTCTAGTAGCCTGATGGCGCACCGCCCTTCCTGACGTCACCAACTCCGTAGAATCTACTTCCGGTGGAGTATAAAGCGTTGACAACGGACTGAGGCGAGTGGAAGGTTACTTCATGACCTTTGGCCTTTAAACCATCTATTATTTCCTGCAAGATGTCAAATGATCGAGATTATTATATTATTCTTAATAAAATAAAGAGAAGTCAATATTCAATTTGAGTCTAGGAAATTTTTATTGTTTGATATTGATCTGACTTAACAAATAGAGATTTAAGATAATGTTTGAACCATTAGAATCATGATATGAACGTCTAACAACAATATTAGGTTGAATGTTTGTTGGATATTTGGCCAAATGGTTCTTTTCATTGAAACTTTCACTCCTTTTTACCAACAACTAAAATATCCATAATAGCATGTATTTTATGTCACTTAGCTTTATATTTCAAGTTAGAAGAATATGAGCACCTGTTTGAATCCATCCTCTGCAACTATGTGATGAGGTAGAAGCTGGTGATGAACTCGGTGATGATCCACTGCGTCTGATAAAGGTAGTCCTAGCCACAAGGTGAGCGCCGATACCTGGGAATCAATCAGCAAATACAGGTAAAACTTACTGTTAAATTTAACCTAAGCATGAATTGCAGTTCGGTCCAGTAGAGGGTCAACTTTAAGACTTTTAGGATAGATCGACTTTATTTGATTCGTATCTGGCTGCAAGAAGACGTTTTGGGCTCAATAATTACGATTGTACATCAGTGATTATGTATTATCCTTTTTCAGTAACCATAATGCCACATCGCTTTACACGATTTAAAGGATTATAAGCTCTCATGTTATATCTATCTAAATTCGAAACTATGTTTTTCAGCTATTTGGCACTTTTTAAATATTTTTGTGTGTTACCAATGCTGTTGCTGTTGTTATCCGCGTGCCCCCTGCTGCTCCGATTGCCATGACAACGTCACCGGAAGTGATGTTGACGATTATTGATGGGCACATCGAGGAAAGGGGGCGCTTTTTAGGTTTTATGAAGTTTGCCTCCGAGGGTTCTACGCCGAATGTATTGGCATGGCCCGGTGTGGAGAAATCATCCATTTCGTTGTTGAAGGCTATGCCTGTCCGTTTTCCGCGGACCTTTGACCCGAAACTGAATTGAAGAGAACAACTCATATTTCAGTCATCCTTAACGAAACTGCACAATTCAAAGCACTAAATACAGAAAAAGTCAATTACCGCAGTTCCAAAACTGCATCATGCAACGTTCCTGAGTATTAAAGAATATTAACATAAAAAGAGAGAAAATTAACACTTGTATTTGTGTTTTGATTCTCATTTCAACTAAGCAAACATTTAAATCACGTAAAAAAGTGAAATACGATCATCTCTTAAAAAAAATAGTTTGATATTATTCTACACAGTTAATCTGTAAAATTAAGCCAGCCGAAGTCACATCGGGCTATCAAAACGATGAAATCATAAATGGTCCTACGACACTAATGGGGTTAACGCCACATCCACATACCATCTTTAAGAGGCTATGTTTCAGTTTAGTCGTATATTTGCCATGCGGCTAATAAGCAGAACTCTCTCTCTTCTCTCCACACAGGCAATCTAGCTGAAGGCTCTTTTCAGTTTCTTTGGAAGTAGACCATGCATGCTGGACCTAGTTTACGTTTCCTCCTTATTTTATTGCACTGCGTGGCTGACATATTTCATTTACTCAATACGGAATTACGCGTCTCTGAAATATATATTTTATCCATCTGAAGAGTAGTGTTCAACTGAAATAAATATTGCAGTTTTATCGAAACTTGAAAAGGACATTCATCATGCTATTATGTAGGGCCTACATTATGTCCCTTTACAAAATCTCTGTCTTATAATTCTACCGTGCCGTGGAATAAGACAGTATGTATTTTAATACATTTTAATCATGAAGTATTAAGTGAAAGCGGATAAGATATACTCAGTTTTCCCTATACGCGAACGAAATGAGCTAGGTTGGAAACGTCATTCGCTCTAGTCGAATCTAAATAATCTCTGAATAGGCCTATCCAAATTCATTGTTCCAATTACTCAAACCAAACATGAACTACCACAAAGTTTGTGATCTCCTAATTCCAGCCTCAATTGATTCCAAATTATTTCATTCAATACTGGCGCTAAAACCTTTCATTACGCAACTTTCGGAGTGATTGAAGAACAGGGGAGGTAACAATGTACCGAGTGTAAAGGAGTTATCTCCCTTGAATGTCATCTCGCGAAACTTGTTGTTTTGAAGTACCTGGCCTATGAACGTGCACAACAAACACGTAACAATGTTCACACTCATTTTAACGGCTGTCATCCCTTGCGGCGGTCGGGTATTTGAAAAACTTATCTTAAAAAATCAAGCAATACGACAATACTTAACATGAGTATAAATTTTGGTGAGGTGAGGTGAGTTTGGGTTTAACGCCGCTTTCAAGATTATTTCACTTATATCGCGGATGCTAGTATTATTGCAGGGAGAAAGCCCGCAACATATAGTGGCTCTGCATTGCGGTGAAACCTGCGAGCATCGGCTGGAACTAGCAAACCATGGGTGGTACTGCGCTGAAACTGAGTGTAGCATTGCACCCAAACCTGACTGCGTGTAGAACAGTTATCTACTGCAGACAAAGTTGCCGAGCCCCTGGCGGGATTCGAACCACTGTCCTCCTGATCCGAAGCCGAACGCGCTAACCACTGCGCTATCCCGCCCCTATAAATTTTGGTATCGAAGGAGGCCCTATACCGATTATTTCTTTATTTACCATCTTTACAACTCTTTATTCACTCACTAAAAGTCTATCTTACATAACATAAATTTCACGAATCCTTCCATTCATGATTGTATTTCTAATATTGAAAATGTGTTAATTCTTCATATATAACCGATGTTCGATTTCATTAGCAGTTCCATATTGCTTTAGAAAAACTAACTTAATTCGACTTTTTGTAGCTATGGCTATCTCACAGATAATTAATTAACGCCACTTAATTAGGCATATTACTTATTAACCCGTTTATCACAGACCGACACCAGAAAAACGCTACCCCTAACCCGTTTGGGTCCGTGCTTATCATTTATTTACATTTACTTTGAATGCTTTTATTAATGTGTAAATGAATGGCTGCACGCCTCTGATTTCATGATTTACACTCAATATTACTGACTGAATTTATTAAAACGTGTGGGTTATTGTATGAATGGGTTACTCAAAGGCCCTATATACCATGTTTTTATCAGGGAAATATGGGTCTCTCGGAAAGAAAATAATTAAACCGTACCGATTGCAAAACTATATTTTTTTTCAATACAAGGTTTCTTGAACGAATATTAATCTACGCTTATCGATTACTCTATCCCTTACTCAAATAATTTAAATATGTTAACACTTAAATGACCGCAAGAAGTTTCCGCTTGATACTAGTCACCTTATTTTACTACCGAGAGGCATTTAGAAATTGGTAAGATGAATAGAGAGCAATTTCTATGGGTCGATAACTTCTACATTGCAAGACATTTCTGTGAAGAGTAGATACAAATTAACACCGTTGTCAAGCAAGTGATGCTTGACCTTTCACTTAATCATTTTGGAGATTTATTTATCTCATTAGACGACTGGATAATCGGTTTAAGTAATGAAATTTTCACCCCTGAAAAATATATTTTGCATAAACGTACTGTACAGGGTAAAGGATAATCAAAATAATCATCATCAAACGTGCTAAAGTCTCTCCAAAATAACCGGGTTTTACCGAAATAAATCTCGGCGTTCTAAAAGTGAAAAGGACTAGATGTATCTTTAAAAACACACACATTATAAATTCTTTCATGAAGTAATTTTTCAACAGAATAATTAAAAAGGAAATATGAAAAATATAGTGACTGTTAATGAAACTGACTATGTGTTGATAGTTGACGTCACAGCCACGGAGTTTCCCTGCGCATCTATAACAGACGCGTGCGATGTCCCTGTCTTCTCCTGGTCATAATAAGTAGGACCGTAATACATGACGTCATGCGTCTTGTCGTCACTGATAAGACCCCGGATGGAATCCGCAAAGTCACGTGATGTCATGTTTTTCATCAGCTGGAAAAAGAAGCTTTTACTTGTAATCTACTACTACTACTACTACTACTACTACTACTACTACTACTACTACTACTGTAAAGCCTATAAGGAATACCACTAGCATCTACTAATACTACTACAACTTATACTAGTACGGCCACTCCTACTAATGCTACTATTATTTGTACTTCGACTATGACTAGGGTCTACTACTGTAACTTCATTTATTACTACAATGATCACTGCTTATACTAATAGGACTACCTATACTATTACATTTATATGACGACTCCTTCTACTTACTACTACAAATACGAGGGGAAGTCAATAAGTTCATAAAACAGAAGCAAATGTTAGTGATTTTGATTTCAGTGTTCAATATAATCTCGATGCACTTTGCCCAATTGTCTTTTAGACGGTCTACGACGCCGTTGCGGTAGAAGTCTTCACGCCTCAGTTGCTGCCTTGAGTACGTCATCGTGATTCTTGATCGCCGCTTTCGATTGTTTCAGCAAGGCAGCATAGTAGGCTCCTGTTATTGTTTAGTTTAGGTGGTTCATAGTATATAAGTATCAGGACCCTTGAAATCAAGAAAATGGTCGCCATGATCTTGCCAGTTAAGGCTGAGTTCTGAACTTCTAGGGTGAAGGAGGGTGCTTATGCTTTTATTCATGGATTCTTGCTTGGTGTCAGGATCTCTGATGAATCTCCGTTTCATCCCCTGTAACATTGACTAGATTCAACTCTCTGGTGTCGATCTTGTGCATTTGAGATTGGTGGCACCCATCTGTCAGACACCTTGGACATGTGCAAGTGCTTATGTACTATGGTACAAACACTTCCATGAGGAATGTCACACTCTGAATCATATCATCTGCTCCAACAGACTTTCCTGCCCTTAGTCATATTCCGAGGAGTTGGGACCCCGCTAAAACAAAAATATTGCGGGAGCTTCTATCCGATACACATTGGTCATACGTTTATGCATTTCGGTTGCATTCACCCCTTCTTTCGTGAATAACTTTAAAACTGACGATGCTCAGTTTAAGAACTTTCCATGATTACAGGCTGTTATAATCTCTGGTATATGATCGGGAAGGCTTGATTATGTCTGTAAACAGCTGTCAGATGGCCTATCTCAATAATGACATCAACGATGATGTCTTCAGGGGTGTATTAATACTCCTTTTTATGAACTTATTAACTTCCTCGCGTACTGATTCTACTATTACACAGTGTATTACAGAAAGGAAACCAGTGTACCTCAGTTACATTCACAAAGTCCTCATCTCCCAGGCTGCTCCTCTTGGCGTATGCGAACTTCATCGCCTCCACAATCCTATGAAACGTCAATACGCTCTTCTCATTGGTCGACATATCATCGGGCGTGAAATTGTAACCTAGCAACAGCAACTAGACGATTTATTGGCTGTCATACGGGATATAAACACAACGATGATTCCTATAAACAGTTGGTGTTCAATAATTGGGTGACAAGTCTGTGTTCTACTGTAGCATTTGCTTGAATTGTTAATTTAATAAGATTACTACCCATCTGCTAATTAAGCTATCGATTAAGCCCCGTTTGGTTGCCATACAACTTTTAAATAACTATACTTGTTCTTGTTCTGCCATTATTAAGAAAGCTAAATGGAAACTTCGTAAGTTTTTAAAATTCAGGTTTGGCTTACCTACCGTCAAGGATAGAGAGTATATATGCGTAGACCGCACCACTCCCTGGCGGAGGGTTCGAGTAGATGGTGAGATGGTTGCGTAGTGCTATGTTCAAAGGTGTGCGTAACGCTACTTCGTACTCGTTCAAATCAGCCCGTGTTATTATTCCACCTGTACAAAGATACACTTAACATGTTAACATGCGTCTTAAACCTTTTTCAAATTTACACAACATATTCCAAAAAGTTATTGTTACAAATTTATTTATGTATGATAACTACAGATCTATCTCCAAAAGATATTCTTGAACCTGAATTATGGCGACTCAATATGGTGAAAAAACCCAGTTTGTATGCAAATACACATGTATTATTGTACGAGAGTTTCGAATTCCACATTTGTTCAAAGTTCTAAACTTTTACAAGTGCCTGTGTTCCTCATGTATGTGCCAAAGGTACACAACGAATTTACGTTTTTACTTTGTAAAAAAGACAATAAAGAATTATCATTATGAATGCATGGGTAAGGCCCAGCTCCCCTTAATTTTTCTCGTATCTGCGACCTCATTCAAACTAGGACACAATAATTGGTTCTCTTTGATTTCGTACCCCGATCAGCATAAAGAGCAAGTTATACTTCGTGCCCATCCGGCGTAATTGTCTCAATTTGAGTATGTACACCGTTCATTTTTTCTTTGAATTCTTCCATTTTTCGCACAGAAATCGCAGGGCCTGTCATTTTAAGTTCCATGCAGGTAAACGTTCACCGCACTATATTCAAATCAATTCTAATTGTTTCAAAAGAGAATCTGTGAAGAATTACACTAATCATCAGTGGATCTGGTTATCAGTAACCCGTATAATATCTATGTGAAACAATGAAGCGGTTCCCGATAACTTTACCATGTTCTTGCACGTCCGCGACGATTTTGTCAGTGAGACTTCCGTTGTAGAAGGCCGCCGCACCCTCCTCTGCTATCGTCTCCAGAGTGTCGGCAAGGAGCGGGTACTTGACTATGTCCCCCAACTTCTTCGTCTCCCCCGTCTCTGGATGGAAGTACATGCTACAAAAGAGAAGCATGATGACGTAGTAGAATAACGAGAGACAATACTCATAGGGCATAAACTAGCTATACGCCAGGCTGTGTAAAAACCACCAGGCAGACAAATGGACAGACACTATAGAAGGCAGTGAATGACAGTAGCCAGTCAAAAAGTCAATTAACGCACTGACTGAAGAGACAGAGATGGCACAGGAAGCGAGATGATTAAGTCGATGACGGTAGACACATTATGACAGAGAAGAGAAAAAAAAGGGACATTTACTATCAGACAACGGAAATATTGACTACGGGTTACCCACTCGTGAGACATGTTCTTGAGCGTTGCTGCATACTGGGTTATCGCCTTGACAATGGGACGTCTGAGCGCGACTCCCTCCCTGCAGAGCTTTATGGTGGGTTGGAAGAGGTCTCGCCACGGGAGACGTCCGTACCTCTGATGAGCCTCCCAGTTCCCCTTGATGTCACCCGGCACACCGATAGCCAGACCACCTGAACGATACGCAGAGACAGACACATACATCAATAGGTAGGAGAACAGTGAACAAGAAGATGACGGAAAGAGTTTAGCAAAGATTTTGAAATGAAGAGGCTGAGGAAAATAGAGACACTTGTAATATGTTAATCAATAAAATGAAATAATAGTTCCGGAAAGTAAGAAAGAAAAAACAGAGAAATAAAACAGTGAACGGAAGAGAGACATGAGGGATAAATATGAATATTTAAAAAAAGAGGGAAAGGGCAATCTAAAGCGACACAAGGAAGATACAAAATATATAAAGGTAAATAGTTTAACTTAAAGAGCAAAGATTACATGAACAGGAAATGGTCAAGTAAAGAGGGTGACCATTGGAGTTTTCAAAATGACAATTGATGAGACAAACATTATTAGAAAGACAAACCACATCCACGGACAGGTAAACCACACTCATGGACAGATAAACCGGCCACACTCAGACAGATAAACCACATCCACGGACAGGTAAACCACACTCATGGACAGATAAACCGGCCACACTCATAGACAGATAAACCACATCCACGGACAGGTAAACCACACTCATAGACAGATAAACCGGCCACACTCATAGACAGATAAACCACATCCACGGACAGGTAAACCACACTCATAGACAGATAAACCGGCCACACTCATAGACAGATAAACCACATCTACAGAAAGGCCACATCCACAAACAAACTGGATACACACAGATTCCATGATACAAAGACTAAGACGGATATCATATTTGTTTTGTAAACAAACTGATGTTTATTCTATTAATGTAACAACAGTTACGTCCTCTTGAAATAAATGAATGCTACACCATGTTTTTCATTATAATCATTTACCAAATGTTGAGGATTTTTCACGTCCAATATACATGGTAGAGTTTGCTCCTAGTGGCGCTCTCTCCCGGGCATCTATTACTTCCGATGTTTTTGTTGATCTGCAAGATGTTCATGTTCATTCATGAATATTGAATTAGTGAACACATAATTTATGATCGCATATCTCATTTGTAATGTTCTTTTATTATTAAAATATTTTCTATTTTTGAAATGTTATCCGTAAAGAGAATACTAATTTTTGTCCCGTGTAATACACTATTGTAGGGGTAGATGGTTTGTATCTAACGGACAAAAGCGGTACACGGGATTGATTTTAGTATTTTATTTATTATTAGATATAATCAACAAAATAAGTTCGCAAAATCGAGAAATTGACAATATTAGTCGAAACCATTTCTTAAAAATTCATATTGGATATAAAATATATTTCTTTTAATTTGTTTTTACTATGTCATGTGGTTTTGACATTCAGACTTGTAAAATTTCAATTAAATCAAAGGATGTATTCTTAAGTTGAATTAAAAGATAACGTTTTGTCATCATGTTCTGTGTGTCATGAAATGGCACGTATTGTCATACAGACAATTGTTGGTTGTCATAAGTGTCATTATTGCTAACACGATAAGCATGATATGCTTATATTATACCTGTTGTAGACTGTCATAAAGAATCCACCCCCAATGCCACAGCTGTGTCTGTGTACAACCCCAATACACAACATGGTTGCTATGGCAGCGTCCACCGCTGATCCTTGCTTTACTGCCAGGATATTTCTGAAATACAGATACATCGTTCTGTGATGAATAATACATATCTTGATAACTATTTGGTTGCTTCTATGCTTTGTTAATATCTATTGTTTTAAAAACCTTGAAAGGGGTACTAGATACTTTAAAGTGACACAACTGTGGTTTTTTATGATTTTTCATTTTGCTTAAATGATAATCAAAAGACCATGGGTCCTTAGTGAAGTAAAAATCCCCTCCCACATCTTGCATCCTTATCTCTTGAATGCCAAAATCACGATATTCTCCTGTTTTCAATAAAAAAATTGGAATCGGCTATTTAGATGTTTAAAAATAAAAAAATTGGGTCTTATTTACAAGTAGATTAGTTAAATGATATATTTAATAATAATATTGGTATTTTTGTCTGCTGTGAATAAGTTTTCAAAATTACGTTTGAGCTATTGGCGCGCGCCATTGTCCAGTTTTCGATCACCAAAAACGACTGACACTTGTTTATTGTCGCTAAACAAGACTGATAAGCATCGGGTTACTAATTTTCATAAACCATTACTACTTTGATAAAACAACACCTAAACAAAGTTTTACATACTTGACTCCAACAACATACTCTGTGCCCCTTTAATCTAGTACATGAAAATAAAAACTATATGTAAGTTACATAAAGGTTAGAATAGGAGCAGGAAACCACTCACGTCCCAATATCTGAGCAGATGTCAGCATCAGAAGTAACCGATGCGAATCTGTAGTCACCAGACTTGGAACCCTCTTGTTCGGGTGTTGCTGTTGTGGTCGGAATCGCTTCTGGTTCCTCCTTCTTCATGGATCTAAGGCCCAAACCCAGACCGAGAGCGAGACCAAGTGCCACGAGAAGTCCAGCCCCAAGTATAGCAATAGCAATAGGGCGGGATTTCCTGTCGACCAGAAATGGAGAACTAATGTAGTAACCATCGTATGATGGTAACGTAAATACAGATTTACATGCTCGGACAAATTTATTGTATTTTTTCAGGGCAAGTAATTGATTATAAAGATGCAGAGAAATTACTTTAACTTATACATGGATAGCGCAAAGAAAGCAGCGCATCATGCAGATATAAATTGATCATGTGTAGTTTTGTCGCATTACGTGCTCAAATACTGAAAGTGACATTCTTTTGAGGCATACATCATGCATACATACATCACGATGATACTTCTCTCTCCAGTACAGAATTAACCTTGCAACTGTTTCTTTTGTACATCTCTGTTTCCAAGATTGTAAATGACAGTTTGAATAAAACAAAATGACAAGGTGTTCGACGTGAGCCGATTCATTTTTTTTTTCTTAGAGTGCGTTTCGCAACAACTGCTATTTAAAGCTTTGTGAAAATATTATATATCTATATGGACAATATGGAGGAAAAAATTATATCAAGCAACATCTATTGGATACAAGAATATTTTGCCGGAATATGAACGAAATTGTTTCTTTGCAAACCTTGCGCCTAGTCAATGAATGATGAATACGTTGTATCATTCTAAATATACATCTCCTGCTTTAGTGCAAATAAAGTACTTATACAGAGTACCGGTGTCTTTTGTTTACCCTCAAAAGTAATTTGTAATTAGAAGAAACATCTATTTAGTCGAAATTGCGTTATTTTTAAGACCACGTGTCACTATATACGAATTGTCTTTCTGATTGAAATAATACAGTGAAACAATTGCATGAAGAAGTAAAAATGTCATTCTGTCAAGTTAGCCTGCCTGTAGTTACACTGCAAGATGATTAAGGATATACAGTGAGTATATACACGCCTGTATATAAATCTTTTTAAAGCCAAAAATTGAGATCAAACGCCTCAAGAATAACAAGAAGACTTGAAACTAGAGTTCATTTCACATTAACTTTATCAAAACACAACAAAGTCACAAAATGTAACTAACCTTTGAGTATTTTCTTTCTCGCTCGGGTCCTCCATGGTTTAACCTCCCGGTACTACAAGTGATAAATCTGTTGTAAGCTGTAGGTCAAAATACGTATATGCATAAACACAGTCGCTATTGGTTGACCCGTTCTTTGCTTAAATATGTATGTTAACCTTGTTCGTGATTATCAAATTTCCACATTTTCAATGTAAAGGAATATTAAGACTATATATATATACAAAAACGATTAGGCAGACAGACAGTCAGGCAGACAGAGAGAACCGGCCATAGACAGACTGACAGATGTATGGACAGACTAAGACGAGGGATCGAGAGAGATAGACAGACATACGGACAGACAGTTGGAGGGAAGAGTAGACAGAGATTACGAAAGGACACGCCTATGTACACAGTAATGAAATAGGTCATCATGGACTCGGTAACATTTTGCAAATTTAACCTCATTTAGAGGCACACCATAGTCGACTAAAAACATCAGATTCTTTTAGGTTGGTTTGTTGACCTGATGTTCTCATTTTACATGGTGAGTACGATTTAGGAGAATGCCTGTTAGTAAAGCCTATGTTGACACATGTTTGACACGTATTTAAAACGTAATGTATATTAAAAGAGATAAATTTGAAAAATAATTAATTCATTAGATGTCCAGACTTCAGAACTACAAACCTACACACTGGCGACATTGTTTCATGTAATATTCGATCATAGATAAACTACATGTTGCAACAATGTCAGAAAATAAGTATACACTGTAAATATTGCAAATAGTGTGATCCCAAATGTTACAATGCCACATTTGTTAACTATCTAAATTACATGTATCTCTAAATATAAGAGAGTTATAATGAAAACCGAAACTAAACACATGTGAAATCACTTGTGTCATGAATTTAAGTATAAGATAAAAAACATATTAATGACGTTCATCCCCTATATGGGATTTTATCTGCTTAATATACGTTTTAAGAATAATCTTATACAAATTGAAACGCGCCCTCTTTGTCCGGTTTTCGATCATAAATCATGTCTTGTCATTCCGTCTATACGTTTAGGTTATTTTGGAGCAACAATCAGTACTTCTTTATTTATTATAACTTTTGATAACATTTAAAAAGGCGCTGTCATCAAAGCTTATATAGTGTCATTTCGGCAACACATCACACTATACAGTTTTTGCGAATCTATAAAGACACGCTATCTCGTATATCAGTGTGTGTAAACTGTGAATCGATCCAATCACACGTAATGAAAACATTTGTTAAACAGTGAATAGAATGTTTAAGCAATCTGTTTTAATAACATGTTTACAGATTTGCAAAGTAAATGTTGCACTTCGAAGAGAGTTCGTGATTTGGAATAATGAATTGGACTAAAATTGGATTATCATACTCCATAATTCATAGAGCCCTTTCAAATCTGGCCTGTCCGAAGATTGCCGAGTTCAATCCAAATAAAAGACGTGTAGAGTATACGTGTAATCCTCCCTATTGAAATCATAGCATCGTTTGTCATTCTATCCAACATGAACATGGAGAGCCTGACAAACAGACCAATATCTTCCTTCAGTGTTTCCGAACATAAACTACAAAAGAAGTTGTTTGCTTCTCTAATGGGAAGAACGGACTGATGACTAGATAAATGTATTTTTATCAATTTTACGGAGATAATATTTCCCTTATTTCCCAGAACTGATTTGTAGAATTTATACATCATAGTACTACAACGAATGCTTAGGTGGCGTTATCCCCAATACGTGTACTCTCGCTTTTTTTTCTAACATACCATTATCTCATGGTTACATCGTTTACTGTTATATATCTTAAGCATTGATTTCCTTATCTCATAGGCCTGAGACGACCAGCAGCAGTGATTATTTAATGTGAAAGAATTGATCACATCTGTATTGTACCAAAGGGTGACAAAACGATAAACATTTTTTGTCTTCTCTCTTCTGTATCGAGGTTAGTCGTGAGCCGCTTTCAAAAGTATTTCACTTCTCTCGCGGAGAGAGAAAGCCCGAAACACAATCGTGGCTAGGCATTGCGGTGAAACCTGCGAGCATCGGGTGGAACTAGCTAACCACGGGTGGTACTGCGCTGAAACTGAGTGTAGCATTGCACCCAAACCTTACTGCGTGTAGAACAGTTAACTCTACTGCAGACACAAATACCGAGCCCCTGGCGGGATTCGAAACACCGACCTTTAGATCGGAAGCCGAACCCGCTAATCTCTCTCTCTCTCTCTCTGTATTGACAAAGAATGAGTATTTCAATGTAAGGTATGTGCGATATATCTTCTTTACAACAAGGTTTATTGAGTTATGAGAGATTTACAAAACTAACCACTAACTTATCAAAAGAAATAATGAACGTTACGACATGGTGCCCTGGTATGTAAAAATCAATGATTGTTGTTACGTCGTTATTATAACGGAAGTAAGACAAATGAAACGCCTGAACTTTGAAGTCAAGATTTTGACTGAACCTCAAAGACTGAATAACTTTTGATTTTGATATATAATAAAAACTTTAAAATTTCATATATCTGGCACTTTGGTGTGAATATTTAAACTGTATAAATCTATATAAGGTATAACGGCACGGGTCGTGGCCAAATGAAGTGTTTTAAAAACGCGGAGATAACCTTGAAACTATAGTTGAAACCAAAATGAACTTATTACGTCTTTCCTGGTAAGGATATAACGATAAATATTATCTATAGATATTGATACATTACTGCATTGATGGACAATATTAGAAGCATATTTTTGACTAAACCACCGCTCTTGCCTGTCAACATAGGATGAAGTTGTCTTTCTTTACACGTGTCACTGTAAAGGCAATGATTTAACGTAAAAATGTCATTGTATAATTTTGGTTCTGCTTTTCTCGGTCTCAAGATCGTGTTGTTAGAACTTATTGATATCGTAGTTTATGTTCATCAGACGCAAAGTTGTATTGTGAGAATAATCAACAAGATGCGAGGAATTACGGTTTATCTGTCCTAAGTGGATTATTGTTATAAATTCCGAGCTTTAGCGAGGAATTTATCACAATAATTTACGAGGGACAGATAAACCGTAATTCCGAGCTTCGAGTTGATTATTCCTTTTCTTACCCAAGTCAAATCTAAGAATATTTACGGTACTTTTGGAAAATACGTTTGTGAAGGCTGTTGCATGTATGTGAACTAGGTCATTGTATTCATGCGCGACGAACGATTATGTCATGGCGCAGTTAAATGTAGTCTCAGCAATTCATAACATTTTTGTGGATCATATGTTCAGCAAGACAATCCTAAATGAACGAAACAACATATAAAACATTTTACGTTTCATATTTATCCATACGAAATTGAATACAATGTTTGTTTTGAAGTCTCTTTGACATGTGTATGGTAGACCTACTGATCGAATGAATATAAAATAGTTCTGTCAGCCAATCAGATCACGGGTTATTTTTAGAAAAACTTTAATTCCCGGCATATTTGTACCCGCTTGGGAAAAAATTATTCATACAAGCTTTTCAGTTTCTTTCTGTGATGTAATCAAATGCATAAAAAAAGTTTTATCAAAGAGTTAACTGATATGGTAATAAGTCAGATATCAAAATAATATATATGAAACGAAAGGAATTTTATAGTGAAGGCAAACTGTATGTGATGATGCACATATCAGTAACACATTATCATAACACAAAAAGCATAACGAATTGTAACATGTACATTCAGACGCCAATTACTGAATTTTTCTCTCAAATACCTCATATGATACATGAGGTTTTGACAGATTATTGATGATAGCATATTTCATCATAGCAGTTCATTATCCATACACCATCTTTGATTTTTGCTCATGCTCTAATGTAGGTTAGTACCGATGTAAGGGTCCGCTCTTCATCTGATAGACGATTCAATGCACTTAGAGTTGTACATGTTATTCAGACTCCCTTTAAACACACACAATATCGACTGCCATTGTAGTGCAGGCAATAAAATTATCAATATTTCATACATCTATATACTCACAGAATAACGAAACACCCAGGGTAGATCCTCAATCCGAAATGTGCCTCGTCTCACTACACCACATCCCTCAGACGCATGGCAACAACGTAATGTAAATATTTGTCAACTGTTGGCTTGAACATACAGCTATACTGTGATGTACCTTATCGTAGTAGATGTGAAATATAGGTAAGCGGGTAGGGGCTAGGACAGTAGCAGGAGCAAGATTTGTAGTCGAGGGGGAAGGGATTCCATGGACCGAAGGGGGTTCCAATTCTGCATATGCTTTTGGCAAATGTAAAATCCACTTTAGACCGCGGGTTGAAATGTCCTCTGTTCTGTCTTTATACATACAACTACCAATCAAGTGCACGAAGAGGTCGTTTCATCATAACTGACTTGAAATACCCAGAAACAGTTGGTCGAAACGTTATGACCTTATTCGCCTCGTCTCGCCCCAATGAAGACGTCAATAATTTTAAAAGATTACGATGGATCAGCGAGGACTACCTGCACAGAAGAATGATGTGCAAAACATCACATATACATCATAGATATGTCTTGACAGCTGCAGGCTAATGGCTATATATTATTATGGTGGGAGTGACATTTGACATGAGTACATTATATACTGTTGGTGGGTAGCCATTATGTTACGTAAGTTTGTGAAATAGAGCTTCATTTCGATGATTCGTTTTGAGTAATACCCTTTTGTTTTTAGTTTGCCAGTAATAATAATCTTTTGTTATGTTGTGCTTTGTTGAATAACACAAACGAATATATGCCTTTTAATGTGTCATCACTCACTTATGTAGGTTTCACTAAATAGTACTCTGCGTATTTCTAAGACATATTGACCTTACGTGATTATTGACACGTATTTATTAACTAGTGAAAACATCTCAAATACATTTACAACACTACTTAAAGTGATCCACAATCTGTGAAACGTTTTTGGTCCTTCAGTTAGATTGATTGCGGTACATTCATAGTTTTGAATTTCAGTACAAAGTAAATACAACATAGAAATTTAAAAGTTTGCAGCTAACTATCATATCAATGTGCTGACTGTGTGTGACCTTGATCTTGTATCGGTTTGTGTCTTTGGGCAAGAAACTTCTTCCACATTGCAATCATTATGGGAGTGCAATGGATACCCTGTCTTGTACGGAACGCCACGGTCCCGCCAAGTGCTTCATAGCGATATCAGAAATACTATTGCTCGAAGGTGATGACAGAATTGTTGCGCGTTGACTGTATTTATGAATGGAAATAGCACAATTATAATGGACTATGATCATTAGTATATCCGTTACTATTCTATTCTACTTTGTGTAACTGTACTCACAGTTCGAAAGAAGGGGATAATTCTTTTGATTTACCAAAGCAAAGAGATATAATTCTTTATTGATGGAAATTCTATTATGTACTATGCACTTAAGACTTATTTGTATTTTATTTTAAAACCATATTATTGCCTTTTATGTAACTGGTTTTTTTAATACTATTTTTGGGATCATGGAGAATGTATAGTATGTAACTTCAATGAGTGTTCCATATCAACTACTTATTTGTCCTTTGTAGAAACTGTACAGTAAACATTAGAATTCATTTATTGTGAATAACATTTTTGGTACAAAGTTGACATTCATGATGCATGGTACAGGATTGCCCCTGGAAAGCCACATCTGGGAAAACGGGGTTAAAATCTTTGTAGCGCTCCCGGTAGCGATATCAGTTGAGTGATCATTTTAATGTGGTTCATCCGCCAATGAGTATAGAACAAATGAGCCACATTGCCGTGTATAATGAACTGAATGTATATGGTCGTGTTTTGTATTGTATTCAATTGAGAGACAATGCTTTTTTCAGATTTATTTGATTAAGACAAATCAATTCATAATTTTTCCACAACTCACCAAATTAACGGGTTTAATAACCTGAACGTCTTGAGTTTTTTTAAATATTGTTTATAGATTAAAATCGTTTTTCTTATTTGAATCATTAATTCGAATTATGATATATGATTACATACAGACACACATGCACCAAACAAGTACGCATGCATGCACACAAAGACACACATACGATATCAGACATCACATACCCATGCTATGAACATGAAGGACTCTGACTTGTCCGTGTGGTAGATAAATAAGAGTTCATCCTCGATCAGATTGTTCTTCAATGCTGGATTCACGAATCTATCTTCTTGTAGCTCTTCCGTCCGACCAGAGGTTAGTTAGGTAATAATATCATCATGATACTTCATTGAGACTGTTCACGTTAAGACAGGGACACGATCTGAAACAGAGACACGATCTGAAACAGAGACACGATCTGAAACAGAAACACGATCTGAAACAGGGACACGATCTGAAACAGAGACAAGATCTGAAACAGAGACACGATCTGAAACAGAGACACGATCTGAAACAGAGACACGATCTAAAACAGGGACACGATCTGAAACAGAGACACGATCTGAAACAGAGACACGATCTGAAACAGGGACACCATCTGAAACAGAGACACGATCTGAAACAGAGACACGATCTAAAACAGGGACACGATCTGAAACAGAGACACGATCTGAAACAGAGACAGAGACACGATCTGAAACAGAGACACGATCTGATCTTCTTTCTATATTTAACTGCATGCAACCGATCTTCATGAGTTGAAACTCTAGCAGTGCATCCAGCCACAAGACAGCTCTAGTAGCTTCTGTCATTGCAACGACTCTTGTCAAGAAGTGAGAGCATCTGTCAGTAACGAAACTATCAAAACTGAACCCTAAACATACAGAGAACAAGGATATTGACCAAAGTAACCAGGTTCCCCTGCAATGAAAATTAAATTGAGTATATTACTCTAAGTTTGGTATTTCAAATATTTGGAGTAATATTTTTATCTAGCAGGAGAGGAGGTTAAGGCCTGTTTATGGATTTTAAAAAGAACAAAAACTTTCATATCGCTGGCAACAGCTAGAAAATTTTTATTTGGGGCAGCAGTAATGGAGAAAGTGCAAACTCAATATCTTATCAAAACATGCGCAAAACCAACCTCCTGCAAATGGCTATGCTTAGGTGGGTGTTAAAAACTGTTTATCTGTTTATCACATCTCGACGTACAATTGCATGCAGTAAACTCATTAGATAGTTCAGTTGTGGCAGGCAACATCATAAACACACTTAAACAAATGATCCATTCGTAATATAACTACAGATTGAATCGTGTTCTTTTTCCTACTGTGATATACATTTTGCAAAAACCATGGAGCAACTCAATATGTAATTACGCCACACTGAATAGTCCTGCTTCATGACTGTGTATATAAAGGATCCTTTTATACAGTCTAAGTCCACATTCAGCAAGTCTAGATTGAATGAATACACAAAATTAGGAGCCCAAAGAAAAAAAATATTATGGATGAAGGAACAGTAAATTGTTAAAAGTTTTCATAGACAAAATTTTAGTCTACCTCAACAAAGACTCCGTTAGTTGTTGGAGTCACGTATTTCAAACCTTATGAATGGTGTTATTTCATTGGGAAGTGCTCACCCTTGCTGAAAAGTTTCATTTTAAACTAATCGGTTCATGAGTGACAATTTGAAGATTCAAAGTCGTTATTCTGTCCGACAACCGGACAATGACGCAATAAGTCAATCATAATTTTGGACTAAAAACGTCGGAAACAACATTACCCGACATAGTTAGATTTAATCATATCGTTGTGGTTAAAAGGATTCCATCGAGCCCCAGTTCATGACTGTAGAACAAATAATATTCAAACTGAAACATGTAATCAAGTGGTTTGGATTTTGTAGAGTGCTTTTCCAGTGTGAGCTCGTTCAGGACAGCTGGCCAGGGCTGGAGATGTATAGTGAGTATCTGCTTAATAATATTTATTACCTACGATGTCAATCATACTGGGGGTAGTATTTTGTATAAGATGCCCTAGACCAAATTTCACGTTTTCATCGAGACGTCACTTAATAAACAATGCTTTGACATAATAGTTCGACTATAAGGTTGCGTTCCTCTGAATGGGACGACGGCGGGTAAAACGCCTATATATGCTTGGAGGTTAAATTTGATAATTTTATTTGATTTCGCGAATTTGGTAAAACACAAAATGATATATTCGTTCCCATGACATACAATGTTCACGAACTCCCTGCATTAATATCAGTATATCCCTCGCTCTCGCTCGGGCAATACTAATATTTAGGCACTCTTTTCGAAAACATAGAATGTCATGAACACTAATATAATATCCTCTATGTATTTAGGGTTAGATTAGGGTGAGTTGGGGAGGGGGTCAGTGAAAGAGGGTTGGTAGTTTGTATTTCAAAGGTTTCAATTATTCTTAATACATTTTTATTTGAAAACAGGAATGTGTTAGTTTGTGGTTATATATGCCTCATTTTGTGTAACTCAAGCAAATCAATTGAATGATCATATCCTGAGTAGACAAAGTTTTACCATATTGATATGATTGTTTTGTGCATGTAATAAACCTGTTTTTTAATATGCAATCCTTGAACCAAACACAATCATGTAGTACTGTTCAGGGCCAATGGCTCTACTTTTTGTTTTAGCTTATCTAAAGGTAATCGAAAATCGTGTCAATTGCACACCTTATTTCTCTAATAACGGTTTTGTTACAAAGTTTACTCATCAGCTTTGTTTAAGGCATGTACACAATCTTCAATCTTCCCTTTGTAGAGATGACTGAAAGCTACTAAAAACTGACTTAAGACTTAAGTTTATTTATATCTGAAAACTTTAACTTGATTTATCATTTTCAATTACAATAATTTAATGTTTTACCTATCAATCTAATCAATTAAGATACCTGAAAATTAATTAATTGAGCAATGATAAGTTTGAAATTGAAAACATCCTGACAAATATCATGAAGATCTCTATTTGGAACATAACGACGTGCTATCTAATAATAATAATAATAATGAGTATTTATAAAGCGCTATTTTCATACACAAGGTGCATGCTCAAAGCGCATATACATGTTAGAATAAAAGGTAATGGTATGAAGTATTGGCATGAATAAAATCTAAGAGAAGAGTATGAATTATAGCATATGAATAAATATAGTACACAAAGTCAGATAAGTCAGTCAGTAGGAAAATATCATGAAGTAATGTCTATGAATAATAGCTTGAAAAAAGATAAGTTTTGAGTTTTGATTTAAAAACAGTCAATGAAGGCGATATCCTGATGACGTCAGGAAGTTGATTCCAAAGTCGAGGAGCAGCATTACTGAATGATTTCTGTCCACAACTGGTATGATTATAGTTTGGTATCTTGAGAAAATTCTATATCTACTATAAATACCAACCTGAAATAAACAATTTTGTAATAAGATTCACACATCCCGAGTTGAAATCAAAAATAAAATAAAAAAGCTATTGATAAAATCTCAGTCTCATTAAAATCGACCTTATTCCAGAGAATAGAATAAATGTTTTTATAATTGACTGAAGCGGGATTCGTACTCATTTTATCAGGGGATTTGGAAAGGAAAGACACTGATTGAATGAGTTCGAATTCCACTTGAGTAATATTTTTAAAAGCTTTAGTTCCTCGAAACACGGTTGGTTTTAATGACAATGACAAAAAACCTCAACTCTAATAGTATATGATATGTATCTTGAAGGCGTATTGTACATAAACTCATGGGCAAAAGAAACGCTGGGTTCATATTTTCTGGTTTAAAGAAAACAAACAAAATAGTATCAAAACAATTATGATTTTATTTAATAGTCAAAACAGTCGTTTTCAGTTTGGAAAATATGTGGTACTCACATTATTACCATTTCGACAATTAATAGTATTTTTGTTGCAGAAGTATGATTGTGCATAATTCGATCATGTCAGTTTTCTAGTAATCAATATAATGTACAGTTTTCAGCCACATTTGATTGTCAATAACGAGTGTGTCCACCTCTAGCAACTATGCACGCTCTGACACGACGTCGTACAGACGGTACAAGCCTCCTCACGACGACTGGGGGGATACGACGCCATTCCTCTTGCAGTTCCTGCGTCAATGTCTGTCTGTTGTGTGGAGGGTTGTGACGTTGCCGAATCTGTCTCCCAAGGTGGTCCCAGAGGTGTTCTATGGGATTTAGATCAGGGGATCGGGCTGGCCACGGGAGAACGTGTATGTTGTTGGCATTAAGATAGTCTCTTGTTACACGTGCAGTATGTGGAGTGGCATTATCCTGTTGAAGCACCGTTCGTGGGTTGTTCTGTAGGAATGGAACTACGACTGGGGTCAGGACCTGGTTGATATAGCCGTTAGCGTTCAAGTTGCCATTTATAACCACAAGATCAGTCTTGGTGTCACCGCAAATACCACCCCAAATCATGACACTGCCACCGCCATGGGGTTGCACTTCTTGAACAACGTGACGTACGTTCCTCTCTACGCCGGTACACTCGCGTTCGGCCGTCAGCACTGAACACCTGGAACTTGCTCTCATCAGTGAAGAGAACTCTGTCCCAATTTCGTCGCTGCCATTGCATCACAGTACGCGCCCACCTCATTCTGTTGAGACGATGTTGTCGGGTCAACGTCATTCCTCTCAGGGGTCGATAAGCTCTGATACCGAAATGGCGGAGACGTCTGGCTACGGTCCTTCTACTGACGGTATGTTGAAAAGCAGTTCTTGCTTATGACGTCACAGTAATAAATCTATTACAAAGGTGAAGCATACGTAAATAGCGGTCTTCGTTTGCCGTAGTTACCCGTGGTCTTCCGCTTCGTGGTCTGTCTGATGTCCGGCCAGTATCCCTGAGGCGTTTCATCAATCTCTCGATTGTGGTTCTGTGACAGTTCATGATTTCTGCAACTCTGCTCTGAGTTGCACCGGCGTGCAACATCCCAATGGCTCTCTCTCGCTGCTCTGGCGTTAAACGTGGCATACTTTATGCTGCAACCTCATCGATGCTATGCTAAGGAAGGGTTCTGTGCACAATTTATACTTGATTTTAGCACGGATTCTTCCGAATGCACGCTAATTGAAAAAGGTGGAAAACCAGCATTTCAACAAAAAATCGTGCAGCATGCCTGCAATCACCCTTCAGAAATGATTGTTGCGTTTGTGAGAATGTTTTTTTATATCTAATCGAATCATGGTTCTAGGTTTGGATCCGAATTATGACGAATCTTATCAATCCAGCGTTTCTTTTGCCCGTGAGTTTATTATAAGAGGCTAACAAGTAGGCCTTTATTTCGTATATACAACGAATGTAGAGAAAATGCATATACCTCGATATTACTAACGATCCGCACTCAGGTAATCTACCTCGTAAGTTTTTTTTAATAACTAATATGTATGTTTTCAGGTTATAATGTTTATTCTAACAGACCAGAAGTATTTAAAGCAACGTTGCATTAAATCGCTTGAACTACGATATCGGAAATATCAAAATTCCCCTTACAGCCGCTTAATCCTAATCCAACAACAATGCTTATACTATGTTGCTGAAATCGGCTAAGTTACAATATTGCTTTATTAAACAATATGTCCTCCTTTATGTTAGTTCAAAAGATGCACACACTGATAGTTCAGCCAACAGCTGACTATAGATTTTATAGCACCCAGCCGACTTTTCATCGTTGATTACAAGTGAACTGTAAATATTAATAAGTATTTCGTTGCATCGATAGGAAGTGAATGCCTATATCCTCATATGCTTTAAAATAGCAAATATGAATCGTGCTATAGTGCCTTTAAGGAACAAGACAGGTGATTAAACTCCTCTCAAGCAAAGGAAGTAAAAAGTTATCCGACGAACGGAGTTTCAGTAATTCAGTATTTCCTACATCCTGGACGAGCTGCACAGCTCCACAATACCCAACACCATCGCTTTCACCGTAGTATATTGTATCATTGTTGTAGGACAAAGTAAAAGGCTTGACAGGGAGTGTGATTACATCGGACACAACTTTATCTGACATAGACATCTTGGTCAACATCTTATCAATGTTGAAATACAATATACCTCTTACATTGTCAAAAGTTAGAGCAGGCGCGTAGTTTCCGGTGTCGAAATCTTGAAGAATTTTGCCCTCATAATTTAGAACGAATACCTTCCTGGATCCACTGACATAAATCTCCCTCTGTCCTGTGTTGATGGCTATATCCAATCGGTGGCTGTCTTCAGAGGACAGATTTCTCAGAGTGGTGTAGCCGCTGCCAGTCGTTGTCATTTTGCTGATATACGGTATACCTCTATATGGATCTCTCCACTTCAGTAATGGCCGTTCTGACATTCTCCTGTTGCGATGGGGCCATTTCATCGACACCAATCCCGCCACGAACAAAAGTTCGCGTTCTTCGTCTACCACCATTCCAAACGCGGTAACACCTTCTATCAGGGTTCCGGTTACGTTGCTATCAAGAGGATTATATAAGATTCTAGATTCACGATACTGTGCAAAAAGTAATCTCTGTAGTCTTTCAACGAAACACATAGAAATAACGTTACCTATTCTGAGAGGATATCTACTCACAGTATTATTGTGCATGTTTAGCTGAATAGTTTCATTTATGTCTAATCGATACGTAGTAATAATCCATTATTGTAGATCCCACAGGTGTGGACGTGGTTGTCGGTGGAGTTGTTGTTGTAGATGACAAAGCTTGCTTCACATCACGTTGACATGTTGAGTTCAATGTTTCCAGAACCAGTTTAAGATTTTTCATTTCATTAATATTCACATCGACTGATTTTGGTTTTATTCCATGTCGTTTACACTGCCTCACAACCTTCCTCAGTACTCCATTCTCAACATCACAGCTACATGACCCATTCATCTTCAGCTCAGCTCTCAGCAAAGCCTGTCTGTACATGTAATTCTCTGCTTGGACCTCTTTGAGAGTTCTCTTCACGGTGTGTAGTTCTCTCTTCAAGTGGTGCTGCCCATGCTCTAGTCTCTGTATCTGCTGTCTCATCTCCGAGATTACGTCATAGATGGAAGCGTCACCGTGAGGTTCTTCTTCGAGGATCTTTTGTATAGAGTGCAGTTTCAACCCGGCTTGTTCTGAAGCCAGGCTTCTTTCCAAGGACACTTTAGTTGATATAACTGCTATTGAGAAGATCCATGTAAACACACAGATTCCCATGATAACTGCCCAGCTACACTGCACCAATAATCGAAATGGTCTATACCTAATAGTATTCCAGACCTTTCTCCACTGTTTAAGCTTCCTCGTCCCGAGATAACTACAGCCTGGGTTACGAACATATCTCCCTACTAGCAGCAATATATATCCAATACCTGATACGCTTTTTCTTCTCCAGTGCTGATAACGTGTGATCTACCTTTTAACCCTGAACTACTTTTGATTATTTGCAGTGGGAAAATAAAAAATCATTATGTGAAGTGATCACTGTACACACATGCAGCCTTGATCCGTTTTAACCTACGCTAGTTTTTATTGGCCTCTTCGTTGTGAAGAAGTGGAAAGTAGGTCTGTGGGTTAGATCATCGAACTTGCAATTGCAGGAAAGCTGTAAACAAGATTTCAACGTTCTTAAGTCACTCATTCATGTGGCGAAAATGTATACCAAACTACGGTATGGTTTTCTTACCTGATGAACTATAACAATGACACAATTCACAGAAGGCCGTTTGTTACAAAATATGAGCTTACACGCAACCGCGGCTGCTGTCAAACCTGGCCTTTCTTTTCAGTGAAGTCCACGTTATCGTTCTCCAAGCAGAGGGTTAATTCAAGATCTGATCTAAAAAGTGACAGTCGAAATATTTCGGCATTATGGAAAGTAGGACGTTGATACAACAGCTTTGGCTATGAAGTATTTGCGGATTTCTTTGAAAATCTGGATATAATCATTATCTGCAGTGACATTTAATAAGTTAAAATTTACCAGAACGCTTTTACTGCATATCTTTAATATTATTAAACTTTTTATATATACTTTTGGATGCTTAGTACATTCCATGAAATAATAGCTTTCACATATAGATTTGCATAATAAAGTTTTGCTTTTACCAAATGAGAAATATTTTTGTTTGTGCAGTGGGAGGTTATTCCAAAGTTTTTAACTTAATTAGAAAAAGGGTTTGCTGTAGCACTGCGCAGTGATGACATTAATATCAAATACTGTATTTTTATATACCCATTCTATTAATGTCCATATGAGATGAAACACTCATAGTTTGTTGAAACAGTTCATTAGCACAAGAATTTAAATCTAGGATCACTGTTTGTAATTTTAAAACAAGATTCAAAATCATTAGATACATTCATCTTCATAGTTATTCCATTTTGAACTGAATAAAAAACACAAAATTTTAACGATAAAAGAGATCTTTATTTGGAGTATGACTACCGATGAAGTTTATGATGATGGTTGACCTAGAAGCTTACATCAAACTCTATAAACAAATGCTATAACAATAACTACAACAAGTAACAAGAAATCTATTTTCCTTAAAAATAGAGTGATATCTCTGGAGCATATAAGGCATGCATTACTTGCTATCTAGGGAAAACTAACTCATCAAAATATTGAAGGATTGCTCCTGAACAGGCATTTCATGTTGTCTCTCCTGTTGTTTTCATTTACAGAATCTTAGACAAAGCTATACTTAAAACTTTCAATAATTTAGAAGTGATTTCAAATATTACATGTTTTATTTCAACACACAACAACACTGGTAATTTATTGATTATCATCTAAAGATTGACAATTTCAAAGACATCTTAGTTTGGAAACAGAAAGTGTAGTTGTTTTTTTTTACAATTTGATTTTTTGAGTCAACAAATTTCAAAATACAAGAAACAATTCACTTGAGTGAGTATTTTGATTCAAAACATCATAGCTAACAAACGACTATAATGCTAAAATATATACAACAAACCCTACAAGCAATTAGCATTTCATTCATATGGAACATCAATTATTTTCAATATCATTATCATGATACAATCAAGAGAACCCATGCTAAGTTTATGTAACTTCATCTTTAGTGAAGTATTCTTAATAATTCATCAAATCAAAGTGAAAGTAATTCAAGTCCAGAAAATTAAGAATATAATAACAAGGCTGATGACTTCTTTAGAATTTTAAGTTTACGACAAACAGTTTTAAAGTATACTATTAACAAAGCAACACTAAAAGCTTGGCAATACTAAAACACATATGCTGCCTCTTGTAGCCTTAAAACTTAATAAATATGACTCTTTCAAATGCTGCGGTTGTAGTTGAAAGGTAGAGGTAACATTCCAAATCAAGACATCGAAAAATAAGTCATTTCTACCCTTGAAATATTTTTTCATCTTATATAATTTCATCTTAACTCACAATAATTGGAACTCCAATGGATGACAAATGGTATGATGGAAATAACATTACCCTTAACATTTTCAGCTCTGGGCAACTTCACTGAAGAAATTACAACCTTACTCAAACGAGACATATGGCTTCAGGGTAGGATGCCACACCCATCGCAATATGAGGACCTGAGGTCTTACCCGTCACATGTAAAAATGTATTTTATTTTAGAATGACAAAACTCAGGACATTTCACTTTGAGTTCAAGTTCATTAGGTGTGTATTTATATCAAATCAGATCTGATCAACTACAACAGTCTCTGTTGAAAGGGCAGTAGCAAGCTTAAAGTCATAGTCTCATTTTTGCAAGGCAACTAAACTGAACTAATTATTCTTCATAAACAAAATCTGATCACTAACACAAATATTTCCTGTCGCATTTGCAAAGATTTTCATTTTTATGCCCGTTTTACAGTTTTGGATGAAGCAGCTTATTGGCGTATGCCGTTTCAGACCGATGAGGTATCGAATAAGTGCAATCCCATCGCGAGTACGAAACACCAGAAATCTAGTCATCGCAGCGCCGATACTTATGACAGACGCATTCTTCACTGAGTTCACCACCTTTTTGTTATTTCTGTATTTGAAAAAGCGTAAGCTATTGGCTATTTTCATTGGATATTCAGCTGGGAAATGTTATGTGTTCTTCGTCACGGCCTTAGCGAAATGACGTGGTAAGGACTAACGCTCGCAAAAAACATAATATTCGGGTAGGGTAGGGTAGTTTGAACTTCATTAATGAGGGCTAGCATGCCTGCAGAGTTCTGAAAATTGTTGCAAACGTCAGGGGAAAGATTTCTGTGAGTGGTGAACTATTTGTCCGGCATTTATTACAATTTGCCTTGCAAAAATGAGACTATGACTTTAATGATAAAGTGATCTCAAGAAAACAAAATGAATATTACCAATGGCAGGACAATATCTTTTATTCATAAGAAACACTTCTTAATTCTAGTACCATTTCAAGTTAAGCTATGCTTTTCCTTTTTCCTACATGTCTATTGATTGAAAAAGTGTTCAGACAATAATTGCTGTGAGTGGTCTTTGCTTGATACTTGTTTAATTCTTCTACAGTTAGGGATGACAAGGGTGAGATTTTTTTACACTGAATATAATACATTTGGCATAGCCTAACGTTTATTTGAGAGATATCTTTAAAAAAAGGAACATGTTACTGCCCCTATGAGAACAAGAACTACGTCATTAACACAATAGCTACAGTTGTCTGAACAACATTTGAAGTGTCTTAGTGCACAGCGTAGAAGATTAAAACAAAACAAAATGATATTTCAAAATGATAAGCATGAGATTCTTAGCATTAACTTAATGAAAATCCTCATTAACCTTTATATGTAACGTTTCAGAAATGGTTTTTTAAATTGCTATTGCTTAAGGACTATCCAGAAAGCTTGACACTGCAAAGTGTCCTTGAAGAGGTTTTGGCTCGCGATATTTAAAAACAAAGTAAAGGGTAAGTAAGTTTGAGTTTCTTTTACAAACCCTAAAACATTCTGCCATTGAAAAGTAATTTCTTCATGAAATAAATATTTCGACAATTACCTTTGAATATTATCGAAGATGCTTTTGGAATGATGGTACAACAAATCTAATGAGTGTATTTTGATTGGAATCCATCAGATATCATGTAATATATTTGATTCCCAAAAGTTGTGTTTATTCAGAAAACCCATTTTGAAACTCGCAGCCAACCGTTCTTCATTATTCCTCCTCTGAATCTCTTAACTGAAAATGTAAAATTTTAATGATTGAAAACAACACTTATACAGAATATGTATACACATCAGTTTTTTACAAAGCTATCTGTTATAGGGTCTCAAGATAATATTTCAAAACCAACTCTTTTCAAAGATCTTATTTTTTAAAAGAAGGTCATTTAAAGACCAAGTGGAAAAAAATATCTTAAGGTAAAAACATAAATAAAAATAAATTCCTTTGGGTAGAATAAAGAATGATAATGAGGTAGTCTACCTGCTGCGGGTGCGGAGGTTGTAGCCTGCAGAACTGGACGAGAATGACCGATGGTCAGCAGTGAGCAGGAGTCCAACCATGGCAGGGATGGCCGGGATAGCAATGGTCATCATTATGGCCATGTCCATGTTTGTCGTGGCCAACTTCTCGACAAAGACCGCATAGAGAAAGGTACCAATGACAAACAGCATCACCTGGTGAGATAGAGGATCACTTATCAACCTTCATCACGTTTAATGGTTCATTTCAGACAGTCTTTTCAAAATTGCATCACATAATTAACCTACATTATATAAATAATAACATGTATAACAAATGATATTAACCATGATGAAGATTATGATAAAAATAGATTGTTTAAATAGTGCACAAATCCATGAAAAATGTCAATGTCAATGTCGCCCAAATTCATTATTGAATGGGCCCTGAATCTTCCCAGCTTGGTGTAAAGTAAGAAGAAGTCAAGTGCATGCTTCTTGAGATATAGCACTGAAAACCTTAACCTGCAAGATTCAATACTAATTAATTTAAAGCTTTACTGTGACCAGTAATG
This sequence comes from Phorcus lineatus, assembly GCA_921293015.1. Lineage (NCBI taxonomy): Eukaryota > Metazoa > Mollusca > Gastropoda > Trochida > Trochidae > Phorcus > Phorcus lineatus. The sequence goes on from OV121089.1 coordinate 17,335,804, forward strand.
GTAATGTCACCAAAATTGACAACCTATGCAGTAAAGAAGCCTTGTTAAGAAATAAAGACGTTCTTGAGATATTCGACTTAAAAGGGATAAAATATCATAGTCTCCTTGATGTTAAGTCAAGGTTACTAAACTCCATGGGAATATTTTTCTCATTATGTTGGACCAGCAGGCAAATTATTAACAGCATCAGATGAATCATTTCTCCTTGGTTTCTCCTTCACATATCACTCTGTCAGAGAACAACAGATTGTGGTATTTGACAGTCATGTACATGAGGTAAAGTTACACTGTGATTAGTTTAACTTACACCACAATTACACCATGGTCAAATCGTGAATAGCCACATTTACACCTTACAGTTCATCCTGCCATGCATAGCTCCGTCAAATACCCTGATATCCTTCGGGAAAGCTCAACAAGGAAAGCAAAAGTAAGTAATTTCTAATCTGCATTATAATCAGTGTTCTTTTTAACACTGTCAAAGAGGTAGTATCATACCGACAGACGACAGCAAAGGTAGCCCTTTCTCTCCGTGACATTACGGAAACCGATGGCGTAGACACCAAGCACGGCTGCGGCAGCGTGGAGCAATCCACAGGTGGTTGTTAGGTGAATGTGCAGACTGTCCATCTTCCACGACTGAAACATGATTGTCATTAAGTACTCATAATGTAGTGTATAATTATTGATAAACTCTTCCTTTTCAGAATGATATACCAATACAGCGGCCTATTTGAATACTTAAAAAATGTACTGGACTGATCTGAAAGATTTATAGGAAAAATGTAGAGATTAACTTCCTTCTTTCTATTGAAATTTTTCTTAATCAAATTTTATCTATTCTATATTTTTAATGTTCAGTTTGTTTGAAGAATTTTTTTTATTTCATTTGCCAAGAAACAGAAAAACAAGTATCTTATATCATATTTTCAAATTACATCAGTACCTTTGCAAAGCTTTACTCGTGTTATATTGCTTTACACAAAAGTGCTCTTTTGGTCTCTTCTGTTCTATTATTTATATAATTTGGCTTCTTACTTGAAATTTTTCTTGGATTATGGAAAAAGAAAGGCCACACACTGTCAACATTTCAAACTTTCAGGGATTTAAAAAAAATTTCATGACCAACTATTTCAAAAGAATTGTGATTAAAAGGAGTTATTACTGGTATATGTACACATGTTAAAACAAGTTCATTTATTTGAATCCAGCAGAACTCATTGTCATTCGAAAATCTTCAAGGTTTCTTGAGTTAAACACTTTAGGGGAGGTCCTTGAACTGCAAGTACAGGGATAATTCAATGCTTCCTAATTGTGTTGGCAGATGGTGCTATCAGTGAAGTTAAACAGCATTGGCAGTGTTTTTCAAGATGAGTGGGTTAACCTCGTAAAAGTTGGCAGAACTGAGAGGTGATTCCCTGCCCCATACTGGGAATAAGTTATTGTTTAAAGACTGGTGGTGACAACTTGGGCAAGAGATTTTATTCAAAATGTACATCTGTTCACCCAGCAGAAATGGATACGTGGTGAAGGGGTTTCTTGTCAATGTCCAACGAAAAGGGAGGTGAGGTGAGGTGAGTTGGTGTTTAACGCCGCTTTCAAGATTATTTCACTTATATCGCGGCTGCTAGTATTAGTGCAGGGAGAAAGCCCGCAACACCATTGTGGCTATGCATTGCGGTGAAACCTGCGAGCATCGGCTGGAACTAGCGAACCATGGGTGGTACTGCACTGAATTTCAGTGTAGCCAACGAAAAGGGAAAATTTACCAACGTTCAGACACCACCCAAGGTTTCCCATACTTCGAACAGTCACACTGCCGCAATACTATCTTCGATTCAACTGATCTGTTTGCTTGATATGTTCTTTTTCAGTGTCTTATTTCGTTCAGTTCTTTTCATAAACATTTAATTGTCAGTAATATTGCTAATCAGATTTTGCTTAAAGGTACATTTAATGGATTCAAGAAAAAAATGTCAGAAATTTTTTTTTCAATGTAAATGTTGACTCTCAAGTCATGAAATGCTTAAGTGCCAAAATATCTTTAACTGTATTCATGAACATAAAATATTAATATTGGTTCATAAAGTAAATATATATAAATATATAAGTTAATATTGAGATCTTGATATTATGTCAAAATGACTTTGGTTCAGACAGTTTTGACCATGGTTTGGACATATCTTATATTACCTTTCATTGTTTTTATGTTTAACTGACAAAAGTTAGGAAACATGAATATACATACAACTAACAAATGTGACAAATTAATTCATGTTATGAGAATACTATAATGCAGTGCATGGCCATAATACAGTACGCAGAAATCGCTCTGGTCATTTCATTTGACAATCAGCTATTTCCATGAAGCGTTTTGTAAGTTTGCATCGTAAAGAGATGAATTTCTGCACCAACATTTATCACTGACTACTCTTTCCATTGATTTTCTAAGGGAATTCCTGTGTCTAATTTTAGCTCAATGGTATACGTCATTGGAGATAGCAGCGACATTTCCCAATCTATCATAATAGCTAAAACAGAGAGAAGTACTGATGAAGCGAGTCATTTATAATTCTTGAAAATGTGCCAGAAATGTTGAAATATATGTTGATTATCATATTTGGGTTAGACAATTTTTTTTGTTTCGTAGTTCAGTCGCAACAAGGAAAAATTGGCAAGGACGAAAATAACGGGCGCAAGAGGGTGCGGTTTTAATTATAAATCATGGTCTTTTGTCTAAAATTTGAATCATTACATTGTCCGAAAATTACATCAGTTTACATCAACTTAAGTTAAATCAGGGAAATTAAATTCCTATAGCACCTTGAGCAACCACTCAGTGGATGGATAATATAGACATATTATAATTATTACTTAATACACATCTACAAATCAAAACCTACCAGAGAGGCCAAAGTGTAGCGAGCAAACAAGAAGTCACTTAATCCCATCAGGAGAACAAGGACGATGTCGATCTTGATATAGCGGTTGATTGGAGAGATTCTACCCCGCTTTGGAAGGTGGATGCCACTCTTGTAGAGTTGGTACGCCCCACAACAGGTCCACATCAGAGACAGGAATATCATAGGGGTCATCTGGAAATACAAAGCATGGGACTGAATGTATGTATAAACAATCTTGATGCACCGCTTTAAAGAGATTTGTTTATCAAAGAACTCGTAAACCTAAATTCAAGTGACATTGCTATTGTACTTTAGTACATGTATATGTTAGTGGTAAGCATTCATCAATAGTACCCATGTTTGCACTGTCCACTACGTGATATGAGTGCATCGATACAATACACATCTGGAGAATATATCAGGATATTTGTATCTAGGAAATCAAGTGCACCCTATTGCAAGTGCGATATACTCAGGTGTCATGTTTGCGTCATTTTTTAAGTTCTCGGGTAAACCTCCTGCCAGGGTCATAAACAACATCCAAGGGAAATTCTACATATGTATCCAGAATGTCCCTTTTCAAATATACATGTCTTAACATGGAAATGTTTACCTTACCGTGAAAGTGAGTGAGCGAGTGAGTTGTTGTTTAACGCCGCTTGGGCAATATTACAGCCACCAGCGGCGTACCTTACCGTGAAAATTACTAAGAGTAATGACTAAGTCTTCAGGAAAATAACTGTTACTAGAAAAACCAAACTGAAAATTGTTAGACAAAAGAGTTTATCCAACCTAAATCTACCATGACAGCTACTCCTTAAAGGCACTAGTGCACGCTTTTACGGTTTAAATTGGCTATTTTAAGGTTTACAAGGACTTATACATTCACTTAAACTTTCTATCGATGCAATGAAATACTAAACATACTTTACAATTTACCTGCAATCAACAATGAAAACGTTAAGACAGCCGCTGTCGGCTTGGACATATAAAAATCTATGGTTAGCTGTGCACAAAACGGATAAACTAATGAAACTTGGAAACGGCTGAACTAGTATTGTGTGCAGCTATTGAATTTACCTGAACTGAGAACAAATCATGAAATATGTTTCATAAAAGCAATGTTGTTAACTAACCGATTTAATAACACAGTATTAGCATTGTTATTAGATTGACCATAGCGGCTGCCATTTCCGCTTTTCTGGTTATGAGCAAAATTTTAATATTTTCAATATCGTAGTTCATGCAGATTTAATGTAACGTAACATTAAATACTTCCAGCCTTTAAAATTCCACTTTACTACCTGAATACGTAAATATTTGTTAAATAACTTACGAGGTAGATTACTTGAATGAGGATAGTGAGAAATATCGATATGCAGTATCTGTGCATTCGTTGTGTTTACAAAATATTGGCATGCACTAGCGCGTTTAAAGCAGTTATGCCACTGTACACCAAGGGATCAGCTGAATGAGCTGGGTTTCAAAAGTCCTCTCATACCTAAGAATTACATTATCAAGTGAAATTTTAAGGACACCTCTTATGCTTTTCTAAGAAGGATAGGCATGCCATCTATAAACATGAATATCTGTGACTTTCTAGGTACATATGGCAGACAATGACATCTCCCTCAGTGTTTCCAATGAATAATAGCCCTGCCCTCTGCCCCTGTCAGACTAAGGCCCTCCCTATTTGCTGATTCCTCAGGCAGCGGGTTTTCTTTGGACTGAAAGCCCTCGGGATCAGTCATTAACCTTAACACAATAGAAGGTAAATGAAAACACAAACCTGTTCATTGAACAGTTTGGGGAAGCGCCACTGATTCACAGAGAGGGCAATCGTCCCGAGACCTTGAACCTGTAAATACATAGAAACAACAGGCACAAATGTTACAGCCACTGCAAAATAGGATCCTATAGTAAAGGACAGTCCTTTCGGGATATTTTTTGTGGAAATGAAATTCAAGGGGACATTCCTGTTTATTAATATATTTACTAGTACATGATTATAACACAACACAGCTGAAACATGTTAATGAGGGGGGTATCATTTTGGTCGATTAAGATTTCACAACTCAATAAATGAGAGTGCACACTCTGTAAAAAAACAACGAGAAGTGAAGCCATTTATCTGCGCTTTGAGAGTGAAAAGCCTTGTTGTGGCATTACAAGGAACTGTTGCTTATTCTTATCACAAATCATTTATTAATGTGTTGATAAGCTATCCATATATAAAGTTAATTTTTATAACTTAAAATTAGTAAACTAAAGGTATAACACATTTTTTCATGTCATTTCCGACCACCCCCCCCTCCCCCCCATAAAAATTGCGTACTGATTGCTGATTCTTTTAAGAAGTTTTCTATGCTTTTCATTACTTCCATGATGCAGACTTGATATTCCATTTGTTTTTGTTTTTTGATTTTATGCTTTCTCTCCGATGTAGCTGATCTATTACAGCTGAGGCAGGTTTACAATACTCACTCTCACTCTGTATTTTGTCCATGGGCAGGCATAAGTAACATTGAGGAAGATGAAACATTCAACCATTTGCCAAGCTTTGAAATAACCATCATGGTTTAAGAAAGTGATAAAGAAAAATGTTCATTTGTTGCAGAAAAAACAATTCATCGTTGAATTATGAATAAAAATAATATAAATAAAAAAATATGTTCTTTCTCTTTCTCATATATATACACACAGAAAGATGAGGATGTTATAAGTACATCTAGCCTCATATAGGCCTAATGAGCTGATTAATGCAATTGTTAAGACGACAAACCAGAGTTCTGCAGGCCAGCAGTCCGTGAGTTGAATCATCGTCCTTTGATTGGCGAACAAAGAAGAAGTAGAAGAGAACGTAGAATAAACAAAAGCCTGTGACAGCTCTGATCATCCAGAAGTGCAGAGCATCAAACTCCACATTCACCTGAAATATCAACAATTATGATAATATAGTAATATAATTATATAGTACATTGTAAATTTGATTTGTCCCCAAAGTGCAGCACCAGTTCAATCAAGCTATATCCTCTCTACAAGGATATCATGAAAGGTATCATGAGGGAACAGTATCTTCCCTTCTAGAGGGGCAGTAACCTTGCATTTTACTTTAGAAAAATTCAAATCACGAAAACAAAAAGTTTCATATTGCTAGACGATAAGGATAGGTATTGCTCCTCATTTGCGTTCTGCAATATATTGCAATGCAGAAAAGTGTATTGCAATAAATTGGTACTTTTTATCCTAGGTCAAGAGGCTCTATCTGCAACCAGGGACGTAGCATCCATAGTAAAAAAAAAAGCCAGGGCTTACACATGATTTTTTGGTCCAAAATTTTTTTTCTGTTATTTTTAGTCAAATGAAAGACGAGTGACTAGAGAGCCAACGCCAAGTTCGTGACAGTTTGTCTCTGTTATGGTAATACCACACTTGGATGTATGGACAGGTCTTATGCTTCTTAACAGATGTCATGACCTAAACTTTATATGGAATGTGGAAGACTGCCCAGTCTCTTGGAAAGTTTTCAGAAAACTTCTTATCAATGATCATGACCGAAGACTTTCTTTCACAGCTCTCTCGTTCTGTATCAACACTGATATTATCAGTGTAAAACAGAACAAGAAATGTGGAAATCATAATTATGTTACTTTTTAAAACAACACTTGGTTTACTACACTATTATCAAAATTCATTCATATATGAAGAGCTATATAAATATCATTTATGTATTGTAGACCTAACGCAACACAAATCATGTAATAGTTATGTTATGATACATTTATTAAAGAAAATTGGTTACCAAATGATACAAGTGGATTATTAATAGTTTATAATATGGTTGCATTAAAAGTGAATGCGTCATACATATTAAACTAACTCATCAGAATAAATAAAACCTCAAAGCAATGCATCTTTGTTGATCTTTAACAAAATGACATGTCTTCAGATCAAGGGGTGGTTTATCTTGTAAAATATTGATATAGATCGGTGCTTATGGACAACATTCAAAGAGCCTTGTCTGTACTGTAGGGTGGAAAACGTTTATTAGGATCGGCCAATAAGTGAACACATTTATATTACAATCTCCATAAAATGTTTTCTAATCGTGTCATTATTATCAACCATGCATATCAACAAAAACGCATGCTGATATTATACAAAATATAATAAAATATTTCACTTTATGGAATACTTTATACCAGATCAGTCAATAAAATTTAAATAGCCACTCCGTGAGTTGTTGGAGTCATGTATGCCAAACTTAATCAATGGTGTCATTTGATCGCAAAGTAACGACTGTTACCAAAAAGACACATTTTAAAGCTTATTGTTTTTTTACAGTGACAATATGAAGGTAGAACATCGCAATTATGACCGAAAACTGGACAGTGGCGCACGTCAAATAGTCAAACGTAATTTTGGAGACGTATCTAAAACAGCCAGGAGGGTAGTTAGTTGATAGTGTTGGTTAGGTTATATAACTAGTATCCATGTATATTGGACGTGATATCTACACCTCTGTGCATTTATAAGGCTGTTTTTAGAAGGTAAATAATATGTTATGAAAATCACGGAGTGGCTCTTTAAGTTTTGAAAAAGTGAGCAAACTCCCTGGAAAACGCAGAAAATCAAGATTTTATGCATGGATTTTCAAAATTTTCTTGGGGGGGGGGCATGCCCCAAAACCCCCCCTAGCATGTTCGGGCGCTTTGCGCCCTCACATTGTTGGCCATTACACATGATTTTAACCTTGCTATACGCGCCTGGCAACTCTATTGGATAGCATGCGGCTCGCTTGCAAGAATATAGCATTCAGCCACAGAAATTTTGACCTATTTTCATCCATGCTCTCTTGACTAAATAACTGCAATTAGAAAAGTGATCAATGCTCAACTGGCCATCTATTTGTAAAGAGAGATAATTCAGTGACTGCTTTCTGACTTTTACACGTCTGTCCTATTTTCACTTTACTAGTTCACATTTTGTTTACAGCTTTCAGTACAATCACCTATTTTTGGTTACAATTTTCTGCAATTTCATTTAGAAATTTTTTAACTTTTAACTACCAAATTATTGTATAATTCAGAAGAGTGTAACGGTAGTTATCATGTTGTTTCCGTATTTCAATTTACCTATATAATGAGCACCCTTATTAGACAATGTCTTCTAATTCAAAGAAACAGTTGTAAAACAAACTTGACGTGGTTGGTTTTGCTTCGGTCAATTTCAATACTTCGAATGATTAAAAGTTGTTCACACAAAAATGATATATATTTTTCACTGAAGATATTACAATTGACCTAATAAAATGTGTTTTAAGGAACATTTGATGAAATAAATCGTTATAAAACGTGCAACTGCCCCTTTAAGACAGTTGCAGGTTGTAATAATTATTGATTTAACTATTATCTAAGGTCTAAGATCTAAGGAGTAAACAGATTAGAAATAAGCCTAAAATCCGAAATTTGCCAAAATTCAGGTTAAAAAACACAAAATAAAGTGGTCACACGTTTTCATTTTAGCAATGTCGTTAGTTATTATAGAATAGAATGGATTCATACCTGATGTTGGAAGAATGTTGGTCGAAAGAGATAAACTGAACACATTAAAGAGCTCAGAAGAAAATCAACAAACAGGAAGCGTTTCGTGCTCTGAAACGCAAGGATCAAAACGATAATTGCGAAAGCAACTATTCGCACAAAATCATAAACTGATAGGGCCATCATAATTGTTTATAACAGTATGAGAAGAAACTGTTCAAAGTCTGTGCGAAGCAGAAAATGTAAACAAAGCGTTCCGTCGTTTGAATGCAAGCGGGAAGTTACAGCGCCCTCTTTCGAATTTGGGTTAATTGTAAAATATAAAAAATAAAAACGAAAAATGATTTTCAAAGTAAACAGGTTTTGTAATATAATGATCATTTAACGAATTGTGTGTTGCTCAAATAACCCTTACCCTATCCTTCAAGAAATTTTTACGAAATGATGTTAAACTTTTAAAAAAACTAGTCCATATTATCAGAAATTATCTTGATTCGCAATTCGTTCTGTTTTCATTTTGGTAGTTAGACATTTTTGAGTACCAAATAGTTATTTTACGACTGCTTCAAACACCTTTATCTGCAACGCGGCCACCTTAATCAAGGATAAAAATATTAAGTTATACTTAGCTAACTAAAAGTTATGTATGATATATACAATATTACCTCAACCAGTGGTGTTACGATCCATCGTCTACTACGCAATATGAGTACATCGAATCGATACAAAACACATTTTGACAATATATCAGGATATTTTTAACGTGAGAGTCCATAATACAACGATGTATTGTGGTAAGAGACAATATATCGCGATACTATTAACATGGTCCCTTTCAAACAAATAACTATATAAGCTAACACAGTTTATATTCTATTTTAGTGATCACAGTGATACGACAAACAAAAATTATGATAATTTATAATATAGAAATTATTACCCATGGAAGTGTACGTGTCATATGACTTTTCGAAACGAGTGTGAATTTTATTATTACCCGAGCGAGAGCGAGGATTTTACACTAATTCGCACGAGTTTCGTAAAATTCATATGACACACTTGCAAGTGTAATAATTTCTTTATTACCGTTTCTATTCAATCTAAAACGCATTAAGGCCGTAGTCCATACAGGAATATTAACGTTTAAGATGCCAAAAACACAAATCAACGAAGAATTGCTTATCAATGAGATGCAGAAGCACCCCTGCCTCTATGACATTGACAGCAGAAATTATAAAGATGCAGAAATGGCCAACAATGCATGGACAGCAATTAGCCAAGCATGCGAGTCAACAGGTATGTCGTAACTTTTTTTATTGACAATGAAATTACAATCTCCATCAAACTTGCAAACAAATAAACGTTTCCAAATCGTCCTTCTGTAGCCGAGCTCCGGTTGAGTTGTGCCTCTTCGAACAGTCGTGTATTGCCAGGGAATCTCGTGTGTTTGACGCTTTAACGCGTTTTAACGCGCTGCTCGATTAGAGGTACAAAAGTAACGCGCCGACGCACTGACACGCGCAGCGCTGCTTGCGCGCTGCCTGTATGGACTACGGCCTTTAAAATATTAGGAAAACGGCCTGCTTTTCTTGCGACGGGCCGCTGCAGTGGCGTCATGAACAATGGTTTTATGACGTAACAGACGACGAAATAAGGTAACTCGGGCTGTAAGAAACGTTGTAAGGAAAAAAGTGATATGTGCACATGTGCTCATATTGAAAATATGTCACCATTTATGATTAACCATAACGGTAAAAAACAGAGGATATTTTATACGCAATGTCACAATCTCTCTGATTTTATTATTACCATTCATGTAATATTTTTGACTGGTTGGTAGCTAAGAAATAACATTAGGTTTTAATGCCCTATCTATACTTCTTTCATGAACTGAAGAGAATCGGGATACGTATTGTATCGCAACCATGATATCGTGACGATAATCGTCTCGCAGGTTCTTGGAAATAGGCCTACCTCCATGATATATCGTTTCGCCTAATAAAACTAGAATCGGGATATATCTTCACGATACACAGGTCTAATTAAAAGCTTATTAATGCAGTAGTTAAGAATCTAAACTGATATTAGCATAGGCCTAGTAATGTTAGATAACAACCGCTACTTTCCGAAAGTGTAACAAAATCAATAAACTTTGACACACTTGTCTCAACAAAGTTACCCCTTGGTTGAAATTGGCCCATAATTATAGCCATGCTACCTGCTCAAATTTTTAAACTTAATTTATTTCCTACGTATTTGATTATTTTGACTCAAGCATATTGGATAATTGACATAAATATGAAACGGTAGCTCTGAAAAAGTATTTTGATTATGTCATGTCGTTTTAGAATTGTACACTTATCTTTGCGGGTTTCCAGATGGCGTATATAATATGATCTACACACCAATGCAACGTCATTTCCAAACTTAAATAATGCACACAATAACAGTATAAACTCTTCTTTGTTCAATTTGAGCTTAGCAAGGATTTGTCATAATTTCATACTGAGACAGATATGATGAAGGTATACCCCATTCGCATGCACTGTTTTAATCACGTGAGTATTTTTTCTCATGTACGTAAATTTACTCCATTTTGCACCTATACATCCGAATGTGAATAAGTATATTTACTGATCGGATATGGTGGCTGATTTCTGCCATTCGCGTCTTCGCTATTGCGTACTATCCCAACCTAGGGCGAAATAGCGAAGACGCGATGCGAAATAGCGAAGTAGCGATGCGAAACAGCGAAATGGCGATGCGAAACAGCGAAAGGGCGATGCGAAGTAGCGATGCGAAATAGCGAAGACACGAAGCACTTTGCTTCGCTATTTCGCATCGCATTTTCGCTATTTCGCATCGCGTCTTCGTTACTTCGTGTCTTCGCTACTTCGTGATATCGCTATTTCGCGTCTTCGCTATTTCGCCACTTCGCGTTTTTTCGCTATTTCGTCACCGGATTCGCGGTTTGCCTGACTCGCTACTTCGCGTCCTCCTATTCTATATTCGATAGATTGATAAAACATTTATGTAATAATGATCGTCGTTCATGCTTTTAAGAAGGTATTTGAGAAAAATAATTTAACATAACATTGTGTTGTATATAATAGTTGATATTACCAACAAACACTTCAGAAAGTTTGTTAAATCTATAAACGAATTTAGATAACTGTCATTAGAATTGTATTTCATACAGGTATAGAAGTGAAGACATCATGTTTAGGTATTGATTCATTGCATTTAAGTCAAATTGTAAAGATTTTAAAAGCCCAGGTTCCGATCCAGTTGTCTCTACACGTATACGGAATAAATAATGATATATTATTTTGTCATAAAACATATCAATGCCTCAGTCTTCAAAAGCTTTATTGCGAAACTGTTTATAACACCAAAATTGAATGGACTCGAAAGGAGTTTTTTTTAATATCGTTTTAACAGACAAACTCAAGGAACTTCATATAGTAACTAATCACTCTCACTCTTGAATGAGATCAACCAAAATTGGTATAGTTGGAAACCGGTTCCATTACTGACAGTTATGAATGATATTACATGTGTGCCTTCAGTGCATATAACTTAATATGCATTAATATAATTTGAGGTGAAAAGACACGCGAAGCACACGTGAAGAAAACGTTTTGACGGGACAAGCTCTTATTGGTGCAAGTTCAGTCTAATATCGTGTAACGATTGTAGCGTGATCGTACATTAATCGTGTGACTCCGTGTTCTACACGAGCAGTCATCGTGGTCCTTTAGTTTAGCACTATAAGGGTTAATTTAACATGAGTACGATAAGAGTACGATTGTAAGAGGCACAATTTATCGATCGTGTTGTGGTTGTGTTGTGGTTGTACTGTTATCGTGTCCTAAGGCTGAAGCACGATCATCACAATCACAACACGTACACTACACACTCACCATAAAATCACTACACGATCGTCACGCACACAACACAATTTTCTTAAATCAGGAACATGTTTGCGATTTGAAGGAATCGTGTTGGACAAATAACACGATCACTATACGCACTGTACGACCACCACACAATAACAGCACAATAACCACACAACAACAACACGATGACTATACGACACTTTCGTACAGCGATCGTAGTCGATCGTACGTAGTGTCAGTTGGGCTTAAGACACGCGAATCACATGTGATGAAAACGTGCTCTTGTTGGTGCAAGTTCAACCAAACATCGTGTAAAGATTGTATCCTGATTGTACAGTTATCGTGTGACTCCGTGTTCAGTACGAGCTGTCATCGTGGTCCTAGAGTCTAGCACCATAAGGGTTAATTTAACATTACTACGATAATAGTACGATTGCAAGAATGACAATTTATCGACCGTGTTGTGGTCGTGTTGTAGTTGTGCTGTTATCGTGTCCTAAAGCTGAAGCACGATCAACACAATAACTATACATACACTACACAATCACCACACAATCACTACACGATCGACACGCCCACAACACGATTTTCTGAAATCAGGAACATGTTTGCGATTTGAACGAATCGTGTTGGAAAAATAGCACGATCAGCCCAATCACTGTACAGTAACCACACACTAACAGCACAATAATCTCTCAATAACAACACGACGACTACACGACACTTTCGTACAGCGTTGGGCTTTATATGCTAAAGTTAAGGACCAATATGACAGCTCGTGCAGAAAAAGGAGTCACACGATTAATGTACTATCAAGATACAATCGTTACACGATATTAGATTTAACTTGCACCAAGAAGAGCGTTTCCCGACAAAACGTTTTCATCACGTGTGTTTATCACGTGTGTTTCGCGTGTCTTACTTTCAGTCAACATTACAGCACAAGCGATGGTAACCTACTAAGAAAAATACGAAACTTTCTCACTCTGACACTAAAACTCAAACTCTATCAATGTTTTACCCTACGGTAGAAATCCAGTTTTCAGACCAAATTAATATGCGATGAGCACAACTTATTAGCTATGTCTATGCATCTTTGCTTGAACAATTCTACAAACGTCGAAATGTTTCCGATACGTTGATTTGCCCACACGTTACTAAACCCATAATTAGACAAATTGATTTAACTTTAAAAGCCCAACAATCTAAACCTTTTTTAGCCAGACAATATTGATAATCATATACCTTTTTAATAGTGTGTTTTCAGTTTGAGAAAAGTAAAAAAATTTGATGCCTTATGAACGAGAACCGCAATACCCTCTAAAAATCAATGGTTTAGTTTGTTTTTTAACAATTGTGTCAGAGAATCTTTCTTTACTTTCATTCAAAAAATCTATATTTTCAGTCTTTTTAGTTCAATTCCTGTAACATAGTTTCCAACGGAACAACAAAGAGAAAAAGACAAAGGACTTAAAGAACATCTCTGTATAACGTCGCTTAAAGTGACACAGAGTAGCCAAATTACCACATATCCTCAATTAAGTTCAAATCGCCTATCCAACTCGCACTTTCATCTCCTAAATTCCCAAATTGTGCTACTTTTATGATTTCAAAGTAAAATGAAAATGGCCATATAATGGTAGGACGTCGAAATTCTGCGTACATTTTACATGTATATTAGTTAAATGCCCTAATCAATACTACCTATCCATATTTACATTTGTGTCTGCTGTAAATAAGTTTCTAAAATGACGTTTTAATCATTGACGCGCGTCAGTGTCCGATTTTCGATCACATATAGATACTTTACACTCTATTGCCACTATACTGAACTCATTATCACTAAGTTGCTATTTTTTGGAAACAACCACCACTTTTCGATAAGATAACACTGTTTATCAAGTTTGCCACATTTGACACCAATAACATACCCTGTGGCCCTTTAATGCGTATATGAGACATATAACTATTTTGAATTTAAGAGCATTGTTTACATTTGAATAATGTCCGAAAACACTGTATATATCGTATATAATGTATGCCTTTCTTTAATTCTGAAAACCATGATGAATAAAGAGTAATAAAATCCGAATGCCTTTGTGAAATGAACAAATAAATAATAAGACTGACTTTAGGTTAAGTTATTTGTAACTAGATAGTGTGGGGTAAAACATCATAATTGTATTGTGCTGTATCCAGCACGGAACCAAGTTCTTATCGAACTGATCACAAAAAAACGAGTCAACCTTTTGATTATTATCAATGTTTAACACTTGCCCACAAAATCATTAAACGTTATTCCTCAGTAATAATTAACGTATGGCCTTGCCTATCTTGTTGATTGGTAAGGCTATTCTCTTAGCCCATTCAATGGGTAACTTTCTATTATTCAAAATAGTATTTAACAACACATGCAAAAATGGAAACAGTCTAGATCATTGTATAATTTCTGGAGGATTTGCATATTGACCTTGCGCTTTACCGTCTCTCAGGTTATCAATGGCTAGAAATGGATCTTCTTCTCGTCCATATTGGCACGACTGATATTCATAAACGTTTTGAAAGTAATCGACCCAGAGATTTGCCTATATAGAATTTAAAGGTGTTGATTAATCAATTACAAGATGTTTAATTTGGCTCATAAACGATTGCGTGGGTTCTAAATTAGATGACAGCTGATCAATAATGAAAAGAAGTTTCAAGAATTACGCTCGCGCCGTTGTCCCGTTTTCGATTATAATTAAAACTCAAGCCTTTTTCTTGTCTCCATATCAACAATAAGATGATGATTTTGAGAGACAACCACAACTTCCCGGTAAAATAACATAATTTATGAGGTTTGACTAATTTTTACTCCAACAACAAGCTCTGTGTCTGTGTACCAACAAGAAAATGGAGAATTATGTCAATATGTAAAAAAAAGTTAAAACGAGTGTTAGTTTCAAGTAGTTTAAATCGTTCAAATAAGATAAAATCGCTTTTCATTCGCAAATTAACCAAGTAAGCAGAGATTTGAAGACAGGAAGAAACGAAATAGCGTCGACACGAAGATGCGAAATAGCGAAACGGCGAACACGCGAAATAGCGAAACAGCGAAGTAGCGATGCGAAATAGCGAAATAGCGATGCGAAATAGCGAAATAGCGATGCGAAATAGCGAAAGAGCGATGCGAATTAGCGAAAGGGCGATGCGAAGTAGCGATGCGAAGTAGCGAAGGCACGATGCACTTTTGCTTCGCTACTTCGCATCGCATCTTCGTTATTTTGCATCGCACCTTCGCTATTTCGCATCGCTATTTCGCTATTTTGCATCGCTATTTCGCTATTTCGCCCTAGCACGAAATAGCGAAGACGCGAATGGCAGAAATCAGCCACCATAATCGGATGAGCAAATTTATTGGAGGGGTTTGTTGGTGGTGCGAACGCAAAGCAAATATACTCAGTCGAGTATTTGCGCTTTTATCTTATCTCCCATGCATGCGTTAGACGTTAATTCAGACCTACATGTTTAAGTAATACGATTGTATGTTTGGCTATTCTTGTTCTTTATCCTGAAGTTACCTTGACAAAGATTTAATTTCGTTTCTTGAAGATAAATAAAAAGCAATTGAAATTTCAATATTTTAACTTTGAATAACTTTGAAAAATGTAAATTTAAAAAGATTTCGTATGAGTTCAAGACAAATTGCAAAGTTCAAAAACATTATTTTGTCAAAGTCATATTATCACACTGGAGACATTCCTAAAAATGTATATGGGTCCCATGATAGAGAAAAACCTACAAATATGTTTAAATAATCAATCTATTTACAGGGCAGTATTATTAGAGATAATTTTGGAACTCAAGATTTAATCAATTTTCAATTTTTGAAACTGCGAAGTGCTTGATAGCACGTTTATACATCCAAACCATATAACAAATTTAATATGATTTTAGATCTTAGCATGATTTTATATGATAATCGATATGATTTAGTCTTTGACACAACAAAGATATATTTTTCAAATGTTTCATAAAATAATAGAGAAATACTACGCGGATATAAATGTCATGCGAACGCTTAGAAAGTTTTACTTTCACTCACATGACCAAATTTACTTATGTGTTCTCAAATATAAGTAAATTTAGTGCATGCGAAGGGAGTATGAGACGCATATGAACCTTGCACACCTAAATATTATGCCAGTCGTTACATCCGACGTGTTCATGTTCCACGTGTGCGAGGGTTTTGTATCTTGAACCATAGATCAAGGTCGAGTTCGATAACTGTGTTACACACTGACTGAACATTTTATCAAACAAGATTCAAATGCACGAGCTTTAGATTAATCATTCAAACAGTGCTATGCTTTTTGTGCTCAACATTCGAGAGGGGATTTATAAATAGTGAGCCTCACACAGAAAGAAAGAGAGAATTCAATTTATATCAGTTTTGTAGAAGTCTTTTCTTTAAAAAGTACGTAGAAGGTGTTCACCATTGCCAAAGACGTCATCGCAGGACCGGAAATGATATTGCATCAGAAAGGGAAACCGATACACGGTTGAAAGAAATCCATTAGGTGAGTGATGTACGGTGCTGAACATTAAGTCAAGGATTGTTGAAAGCACAGTTTTAGTTGCCTCTTCGTCTTAAGTTCTTGTCATAATTACATTATTATAGAGGGGCATATGCGTAGTCACGTGATCACGTATGACGTCATATTAGCGACAGAGGTCGCTTTACGTTAGTCTTGCTCTGTGTATTCCAGCAGACAGACGTCATGTCATGCGATAATGAACCTGACGTTAACACTTCATTGCAGAAGATAGATAGCGCTTTGTCTCACATATCTTCAGAAGTTGGAAAGTTATCAGATCGCCAGAGCGATATTGAAGCTCGTTTTGTGAGGAACAATGAAGACCTCCGGGCTCTGATTGACGGCCTGCGTTTACCGCCTGTACGTGAAGAAAATGGCCGCCCTGCCACGTCTCGGACGGAAGATCTAGACGCCGCGGGCGAGAGAGATATTCAGGGAGATTTCCAAGGCGTTAAGGATTCCCTGCAACGAATTCGACTTCCTACGGAATTGAGGTTAAATGATTCCAGGAGAGGAATCAAGGCTAATGACAGATCTGTCTACAATGTCGTGAGTAAATCTGCCAGATATGTGGAAACTTGTTTAAAGGTACTCGCGGCGGAGGAAAATCAGTCACAATCGGACGTTCAATCTACTTTGTTTCTTGTGTTGAAGGCCCACATAAAGTACCTACAAGATGAATATGCAGCGCTATTAGTGCAAGGTCAGTTTGACAACACAACGTCTCGTGTCTTTCGAGCTCTACAGTCCAACACGAGTGGATTTTCGCCAGAATCACTTGAACAGCTACGTAACGCGGCAGCCATCTCGGCGGTATCGACTTCTAATCGTGGCAATAATCGACCCCACTTCAGAGGACGTTTTACAAACTTTAATCGTGGTAGAGGTAATGGAAATGACTTTTTCTCAACTTTATCAAACAGGCCGTTCCCCCACGGCAGAGGTCGCGGATTCAACAGGGATCAACGTGGAGACGAGCACGCTACCGACGATCAATTTTAACTGTGTGCGGTTGTGACACTGATAGGTTAGAGTTATTTCCCTTAGACTGTTGACATTTTTCTCGGGAATGGTTTTGCGTTATTCTAGTTGGACGGACATTGGAACTTCTCCCACTGTATTGGATTGGATAAGTACTGGTGTGAAAATCCCGTTTTGTTCATTACCTGAGCCTTTTGACTTTGCAAATCCAACGTTTTCTATCAAAGAAGAACTGTTTATTGACACTGAGGTTAATGAACTTTTGAGGACCGGATGTGTTAAGATTTGTGACATTAAACCGAATTATATTTCCTCACTTGGATGTGTACCGAAAAAGGATAACAAGCTTAGACTTATTCACAATCTAAGACATTTGAACAGTTTTTGCAAAACGCCGGCTTATAAAAATGAAGATATTAGAAATGTTGCTAACATTATTAACCATGATGATTGTTTAGTGTCTGTTGATATTAAGAGTGGATTTCACCATATTAGTGTACATGCTGATTATCAACAATTTCTTGGTTTCAGGTGGAAAGAAAGATATTATGTATGGTGTGTTTTGCCTTTTGGCTTATCATGTAGCCCTTATTATTTTGCAAAATGTCTCCGAGTTGTGGTTGCATACCTTCGCTCTTTAGGGTTGCGTATTGTCATCTATGTTGATGATTTTTTGTTGATGTCACTTAGAGCTCTCATTCGTGATCATACTGACTTGTTGGTAGATACACTTTGTGATTTGGGTTTTAGAATCAATTACGATAAGTCAGTGTTGGTACCAGTTCATTCTATTGATTACATTGGTTATACAATTGTTACTGATGACCTGGATGGATTTGTTTACGTTAAAGCACAAAACAAACGTGTTCATCGCATAAAGAGGACAATTAGACGTATTTTGAACATTGAACGTGGTGTTATTTCTGCACGTTGCTTAGCAAGGATTTGTGGTCAATGCGTCTCGGTTGCTTGGGCAGTTAACCCCGGTAAATTATTTTTGCGTTCAGCTTACAGATTACTTAGCACAAGAGATACATGGGAGTCTGAGTTAACCATCGACAACAATACTCGTGCAGAGTTTGGGTGGTGGCTTACAAATATTGACTTTTTTAATTCAAGGAAGTTATGTCCTCAAGTGTTCACAGCTCAGTTGGTGACGGATGCCTCTCACCTGGGTTGGGGAGGTGTTTTAGGAGAGCTAGAAGCCTCTGGCAATTGGAATATGAGAGTTTCAAGGGAGTCGTCCAATTTCCGGGAACTGATGGCAATTCTTCTTTCGCTGAAGTCATTTATTCATCAACTGAAAGGTGCAACTTTAAAGATTCTAACAGACAATACCACATCGATCGCCTATGTGAACAATCAAGGAGGTCCCTCCCACAAACTGACAGTAATAGCAAGAGCAATATGGGCAGAAGCAGTGGACAATGGATGCTCTCTACATTGCGCTCATATATCGGGCATCAACAACAGTCAAGCAGATGCGTTGTCTCGACGAACAGATCGCCACGACTGGATGCTTCACCCAGCTCTCTTCCGCTACATAGACAAACTCTGGGGTCCTCACACCATAGACCGGTTTGCGAGCGCCGCCAACACACAGCTACCCCGGTTCAACACACGGTTCTGGGAACCGTTCACACAGGGAATAGATGCCCTGTCTCAAACGGATTGGAGAAGCGAGAACAATTACGTAAACCCACCGTTTTGTCTATTACAAAGGGTTCTCTCAGTGATCAAAGCACAAGGGGCAACAGCTACAATTATTGCCCCAAAATGGATCAGCCAACCTTGGTACCCGTTACTTCAGGAAATGTTAGTAGACAGCCCTCTGCGGATACCTACGTACAGACGGAGCTTCCGTTCGATGGGAATTCTCCCCGAGCCCATGAGAAACAAGGGATGGAAAATATACGCTTGGAGAATATGTGGAGAACGCAACTAACCAACCAACGGTGGCCTGAACGTGCTATTAGCCAGTTTCCTCTTTGTTTGGCACAGTCTACTTTAAAGTCTTACAACAGTTGTCTCTCTAAACTATTTCAGTTTTGTCAGGATAAAGATTATCCGTTTCCCCCTGATCGTTCATTTATGATTGCAGATTTCTTATGTTACTTGGCTGACGAGTCTGAAAGACCTAGATCCGTTTTGTCCACAGCTTGTGCTGCTATGGGTCATATGTATTCATGTTACTCGTTAGAAAACCCTACAAAGGACTCTTTTGTTTCTCAACTGTTGGATGCTTTGGTCAAGTCCAGTACTACTAAGGGTATGAAATACTCGAGTGTCATGCCAGTGAAGAATTTCACTTCTGTGTTTTTGCAGTGGCCAGATAATGCAGAATTATCTATCAAGCAACTTAGACAGAAAGCTATATGTCAGCTCTCGTTGGCGTTAATGCTGCGCCCCTCTGATATTGCCCCAAAAGCAGTTAGTTTTGATTCTCGAAGTGGCAAGATAAGGAGGTGTAGTTTTACCCTGGACAATCTTAATTTCAAGGACGATGGGTCTTTACAGTTGACTCTGTTTGGTATCAAAAATGACACACAACGGACAGGATTTGAGGTTGTTCTACCTGCTCACGAGAATAACAAGCTTAACCCTGTTAGGACCCTAAAGGATTATATCGACAGGACTGCTCATGTTAGACCCCCTGACGATCCAGTGTTTGTTTCCTTACGTAGCCCTTTCAAAGGTATTGATGCGTCTACAGTCGGTAGAGTTCTCGAGGAATGTATTCAATTAGCTGGTTTGGGAAATCAAGGCTTCTCAGCTAAGTCATTTAGGCCGACGGGTGCAACTGTTGCTATTGGATTAGGGTTCGACCCTCAAGTGATACAAAAGCTTGGTCGTTGGAAGACAGCAGATGTGTTTTACAAGCACTATGTCCATTCTCGCACCCCTGCTGCATATGTTGATAAGTTGTTTGCATAAAGTTTTTGCTGGCTTCTCGTTCTAGGTAATCATTGATATTTGTTTAAAATTCATGTTAATGTTTCCGTGTTCTTAGTTCTTAGCCTTTCCTCAGTACTCTGGCTGCATTACTCTTTACATAGGCAATCTTTCAAAATGTATTGATATTTAATTTTGAAATAAATACTTAAAACGTTGTATTTTGTGATCACAGTGACGTAGGTTTGCATAAAGCGTAGTCACGTGATCACGTATGACGTCATATTAGCGACAGAGGTCGCTTTACGTTAGTCTTGCTCTGTGTATGATTTGTTTTATGTGGATTATTTGTATTCGTATTACAGATATTTGCTTCGTATTATTGATGTTGTGTATACATATGTAACTGGAATACGCTTGGGCCAGACATAGGCAATCTTTCAAAATGTATTGATATTTAATTTTGAAATAAATACTTAAAACGTTGTATTTTGTGATCACAGTGACGTAGGTTTGCATAAAGTATCATTTGCTTTTAGTAGTTTTGTTCCTTTGGAGCAAATCCAATGTGAGAACACCCTCGGAATCACAGAATAATGTTACCTTCCGTTATAATGATGCATCGCTTTCGCTTTCAGCATTATACCCTTTTTATCACAGTTTGCAATTCTATACCGTCAACTTTCTGATGAAAACAGACCAAACCTGACTGGAAAGATCGGTCACATTTTCATCGACTGTATTGAAATTTGGTGTCAGAGCCCGAGAATGTGATAATGCGCATTGACTCAATGTCAATATCAGGTAGCTGACATTTGAATGGGAGCATCGAGGTGCACGCGCATACCGCTGAAATGGACTCAACCCGCGACGGATAACTCTGTTTAGTCTCCATCACTGACTTACTTAAAGTATTGCTACTTATAGCGACAATCGTGGTTTGAGTGCAGCGCCTTCCCCGATGATGAACTGCAAATTTCATTACAAAGACTTCATATTAGACTATCAGCTGCAGTAACTTCAAGAGCGTCACAGACAGAAATGCTGCAAGGTTTCAAAGAGCCTCTAGCTCATTTGGACTATATGTCTCAATTATATCTTGCGTGGTAAGTTGTTTTTGATATGTATACAAGCTATCACTTTCGACTGGTTGTCAATGTCAACATGTTTAAAACAACTAACACGAAGCACATTTTCATTTTGGTCAGTTCATCTTCACAACGTCAAGGCCGAAACGAAAAGATTTCAAACTCTTCCCCCTCCTATATCTCGTTATGTTTTTACCTTGCCGTAAGAAGATGACATTAGTTTGAAATATGAAAAATATGAGACGAATATGGTTTATTCTACGCTAGACTATAGAGGAGCCTTAAAAGGGACAGTAGCACGTTTTTGGAAATATTTATGACTTCCATTTTTTATCAATAATAAGTTTATGCCAAATGTACCATTTTCAGATGGATCAAAACATACCTTTATTCACCAAAATCATCCGTAGTCGTAGATGAAATAATAAAATATCAAGCAGAAACTACTGGTGGTAATTTGTGTGTGAACACCTTTAAATCATTTGAGGTAGGGAAATGTTTTCGTGTTGCTTAACTAATAATGGTACGTTCTTTTTAAACTGCTTCTTTTGATCTAAATACACTGAATTGCAATTGGATACAGTTATTTTCGTTTTTGTGAAAACAATATCTATCTAGAAATGTGGTACTGCCCCTTTCATCAATTGGTCATGAAATTATTTCTGCATTTCCTAGTGTCTTCTGCGGTCCATTGGTTAGTGCACATGTCCAGAACTGGCAGGTTACAGGTTCGATCCCAAGTTTCGATTGACGCTGTCAACATGTGTTTGTTGTATGAACTATTGCCATGTTCACGTTGCGACAAACTACTAGTATGCAACTGTTTCTCAGTTTTTTTTATTTAACATCAAAGGGTTGATGAAATAATTTGAAGTTTGTCCTTGCCATATTTGGTACTTAGTACGGATTACCGTGAGTTGTTTTTCTGAAAAACGTTTGGTAGGCTGGGTGACATTTAGAAAGTCAAATCGAATGCACTTGACAGTAGCTACAGTTAAGAGATGCAGCCCTTTGAGCAAATGTATATACATTAAACCATCAAGAGTTTCAAGAAGTCTGATGTCGCTGACAGTAACAGTTCTGAAGAAATTGTTCCATGGGTTTAAACAAAACAAGGCTGTGTGTATTTCTGGAAAACACTCAAGTCAGTAAGTATTGAAGCCCACACAAACTTACTGCAAGCAAATCATATAAACTTCTTAAGCTACATATACAGTGAATGCTTCCAAATGACTCCAAGGCCCGTGGTTTGCAGTTTCGTTTCAAACGTTTGCCTATCGATAATAAATTGGACGACGAAATGTCATAAACTATTTA
The DNA here is from genome assembly GCA_921293015.1 of Phorcus lineatus. NCBI lineage: Eukaryota > Metazoa > Mollusca > Gastropoda > Trochida > Trochidae > Phorcus > Phorcus lineatus. The sequence continues at coordinate 17,359,004 of OV121089.1, forward strand.
CTACCACCATAAACTGATTAAAATCAGATGACGTATCGCGCGGTTAACATTTGTCCATCATCAATATGCGATAATATAGCTTGTTAAACTGAAACGAAACGAAAAGGAAATAAAACGAAACGAAATTCCATCTGATTTTAATCAGATTTCTACCACCATTACTATTTGAACATTGCTGTTACACTAAACTATTGCCACTGTGCAATTTGACGTTTTACAGGGGTTACTTTGACCATGACCATTTAAAAATGATAAACCGCGTTATTCCTGAAGAGTAAATTGATTCTTTTACATAGAGACCAATAACAAACATTTGATAATTAATTTGATCCTTATCAATCGAATATCACTGATTTACAACATGAAACTGAAACAGGTGTTGCAATACAGCTGTAAAAGGTACCAGTCTGTCCTAGCATTCTGCCGATCTCATATTTGCTATTGAAAGGTGTTTGTCAGTGCTTAGTGGTGGTTTGAAAGGTTCATTAGTACCATACAACCATGCTTATCGTTCATTCAATTGTTGTAGTAAATTGTTTAATTTCGATGTCATCTCACATAATTATGAATACAAAATTCATGTCTGAGTTCTTTCTTTTATTTATTTTGAATAGGTGACCTTTATTATGGCGAGGTATTGCCTTAAAACCTGTGGACATCGACTAGAACAAAAGCCTCCTGTGGCATTATAGTGTATTTTCATGTAGCACTGTACACGATCCTTATTACTGTGCGTAGAACACTTCCCTAGAACTAGTTACTGACCCAGTGGGATAACAGTTGAGATAATTTAAACAATGAACAATAATAAACTATCGATTCGTCAATGGTTTATGTCTGGAATTGGTTCACAGATAGAAGAACAATGAAAACAGGAAGCACATTATTGCAAGAGTCGGTCTCACGCATGCGCTTGTCATCACTTCCGGGGCGGAAACTTGAAATTCTAATATTGCTTCACCAGTATGACGAGATGGCGATGCCAATGCTTTGAAATTCTGACCTAATGTTTGTAAATAACCAAGGCGTCTACATTCTGCCAATACAGTTGTTGCATTTCCAAAAAGAAATTCAGACAAATCAGGCGGAAATGGTGGAGGTGTTGGTGGCTTGGGACATGCGCAGTCCATTTGAATAGAAGGGTCCTTTGAACTTTCCGTTTCTGTTGGCCCTGTGTCGAGGTCATCATCATCTTCGTGTATTTCTTCACTGTATGATTTCGGTTGTTTAAGTGCTGCTGTCTTTGGTATATCTGTAACAGAGAATTTTATATCAATTAATTAGACCTACAACACTATCTGAATTCATAAGTTTATAAACTTAAAGGCCGGCATCCGCCACTATACACGGTGTTGGCGTGGCCAAGTTGACCTGAAAAAACTACACCTTGAAGGGAAAAATTTTGGGTACCTATGTTCAGAGTGGAATAAATCAAAATCGTCTTACCGGAAAGTTATCATCTTTACACAATATATCCTTGACACTTCCAAGAAGGGGAATTCCTAAACATGTTTGATCCAAACTAAAAACTTAAAGAGTACTTTGACTGCATTTACTTCATTGTTGTTTCCAAATTTGAATTAACTCAGTAACTGTCACGTGACTAGATTCTTATCATTACCATACCAAACAAGTCTGCTAGTGGAGGAAAAGTTTCATTCACAGTGTCAGATTTCACTACCTTCCCAGCCTGACTGGAAAATGAAAACCTCCCCCATCCCATATGTCTCCCAAATGTTTAGCTATGGTCGTGGGGATAAGCTATAGAGACTTATGAGTAAGGTTATGAAAAAAATTATTGTGACAGGAAATGAATTTTAGATAATTTTGTGTAACTTTTGTCAACACTAGTGAAATATTCACTTCAAATACATCCAAACATTGTTAAAAGACTATGATTGTTTTGAACAATTTTTAACAAAATAACATAAGTACAGTTCCTTGTTAGGCCTATAGTTAATTCTTTAATTAAAGATCTCATTAAATTAGTGTTGGTCATCTCATTAAATATATAAAACTTAATATACTGATGATGACATCAGCTTATCACACAAAATCAAACTTCATATTTTATAACTTATGGTTTTTTCCCCCTGATTATTATGCACTGAATCTGAATAGTGAACTACCAGCCACAAGTTGTAGTAAAGTTTTGTGACCTTTGTCCCTGCTAACCTCTCCCAGGCCCCCAAAAAAACCGTTACTGCCCTGTCACTCAAACACTGATTATATCTTCTGTTTATGGAATCAACCAATCAGAGTAAAGATGACAAAGATAAGAAACCCATGGGTTTTTTGAAGGTTTGGATCCCGGCCTTTAATCAAACGTTGCCTGTGTTCTTCATTCTTTAAAATCGGGAAATCGGGAAATCGGAATTGAAGTGCTAATATTATAAATGCAATAGCTTTTGCTGACTTGTCATATGTCACAGTTAGATATTGTCGTTGTTAACACACATAAGCTATGTCAACTTTCTATGGACTGCATGGGCTAAATGATCCACACATGAACTAGAGGCGAAGTGTGATGTGGAACATTGGATCTGTGACATCAAAATGGAACAATTGCTCCATTCCTTTTTCCGTTTTAAATTTTAAAGTTTAACTAAAGAATTTTTTATGATGTTTGTCCACAGACAATGGTTTAAATGTTTAATCTGTCAAGTCAGCAAGCTCCGGAATTAAACTTGAACTATTGATAAGCCAGTGATAAAATATGAGGGTAAATGAAAATGTTCGTCGAATAAGCATTATGTAACAATCCACTACTTCCAAATTATCTATAAACCTGGAAAACAATCTTTGCTGAAGCCAGTGACAAAATGTTGCAACCATCCTTAGAGTAGTTTTCGAGATGTCACGTCCCAAAGTGAATGGAGGTGGAGAGACCGAAACAAGGAGCTGAGACTCTGGGCATTAGTTTTGGGTCGGTATACACAATACTGACAGATGTTCTTCACATGAGAAAGCTCTCTGCAAGTTTGATACCAAGAATGTTAACTTGTGACCAGAAACAGAAACGCCCGGACATTTCAAAGGAACTTTTTGCTCGATTCACGTGAAATAGGGATAATTTCCGGAAACGATTAGTAACCCAGGATGAGACGTGGGTACATCACTTTGACCCTGAAACCAAAATCCAAAACAAACAATGGAAGCATGCCGATTCTCCTCTTCCAAAAGGTTCAAGCAACTTCCATCTGCTTGAAATGTGATGGCCTCTGATTTTTGGAATTGCCAGGGTATCATCTGTATCATATAGATTACTTAGAGAATGGCCAAACTATGAACTGGGCATATCAAGCTAATGAATTGAGGCAATTAAGGGCAGCCATCAAGCCAAGCGGCAAGGGAAGCGTATTGCAGGAGTGATTATTCTTCAGGACACTCCTCCCATCCAGCCACGACCAAATGTGGCTTTGAATTTCTTTCACATACTCCTTAGATTTGACACAATCAGCCTGATTGCTGCCGTGGATATATATGTCTTAAGACCGAGGAGCCGGAGTTCTACAATAATGGCATAATGAAGCTGGAAATTCGCTGGTCCAAATTGCTGATGTTGAAAAGTGAAATGCAAAAAGTGATACTTTGATCTTAATTTCTACCTCAATGACGAACTTTTTAAAAATAATTCTGGTATTTACCCAGATGTCATATATAGATAGAAACTAATTTAACAACCGTAAACATAAGACATTCTGGTAATTTCGAAGTTCCATCATCTTCACAAAACCACATGAATTACGTTAATGCTTTTAATGTTGTTGGAGTCAAATATGTTCAACTTCACAAAAGATTATGAAAATCAGTATCTGATACATGCAGTATACATGTAAATTTGACGCAGAACTAAACTCAGGACAAATGGTATTTTGACTCTCATTTCAGCCACATAAAAATCATAAAACATACTCTGTGTCACAACTTGATACCCATAATTTCTTGAAATTTTGACGTTATTACAAATTGTTTCATATCTTTAATAAAACTTAGGTCCCCATAACCACTAAACTGAAAAAAGGGTTACCTGCTTTCCCCTCCTTCTTAAAACATATAAACGTTCAATAACGTACAAAAAGTATCATCGTTATAACTGTGAAATCACGTCCTATATACACAACCAAGACTCGTAACACTATTCAATTGTTTTATTACTTAAAATGGGGTACACAAAGACATAAGATAAGATATAAGAGTGTTACTCCGGACGGGTGAAATGGCACAATCGAAAAACACACATTCACAACCACTACAGTCATAATGAAATTTTAAAAAAACATCTAATCTAATAAAGTGGCGATGTAATGTTAAATTGCTTCGGTCAAAAACAACTAACGAAATTCCACCATGGGCGGTGTGGTTTCATTGAATAGGGGTTAATGCTCAGTAAAGAACATTATCGTCTTATTGTGAGTCTGACGTATACGCTGGTCTAGGGTATTTCGTTAGATGTGTTGTATGAGCCTAGCAAGAGAACATCTCGCCCGAATCTTGGATTTCCTGAAAACACGCGATAGTCAACCTGATCATTGTACACTCGATGACGTCATCATGAAGTGAGGTCACGTGGTTAGTAAGGTCCAATCGTGACGATTGGAGTTTGAGGTTTTATTGGTTAAGTTTCCCCCCTGATTTCATATGAGGTAAATAAACAAATGATACTACATAAACTATTGCCCTGTTAACAATTATTAGAAGCGTTAAGGGCATTTAGAAGTTGCAACACATAAGAACAGAAACATGTACCGGAAAAATACTTCTTAATTGTGAAAATCACAAATAAACCCACATCCAACCGAATGAAGTAGTAGTTTTTACAATAAAAAGTTGTTATCCAAAACCATGGAACTTGTTATTTACTCATGTCTAACTAGAACTAGCGAGTTTACGCTAGTTTTTATTCAATCGACGATCTAGTACAACCGTCAAATATATTAACTGTTTACCAGATTCGGGTAAGCTTGTGTATTTTCTACAAATGTTTCAATCGATCGGTGGTGTTTTTCAGATAAAAAACGATTTAAGATATATAAAGAAAACGGTAAGTAAGCAGATAACTTGCCATCAATATCGTCAATTCAATGCCATTTATCAGTCGTTTACATTGGTCATTTATAACAAATCATACTCACGATGAATACGATAGCACCTTAAAAAATATAGTAATTTGTTATGTATGTTATTAATTCTGATAACACGTGACCCAAAGATAATTATTGTAATCATCTATGAACGTAAGAATACTTCAACATTTAAGTTTGGGTGGCCCTTAACGATTAATTTTAAGTATTCATTATAAAGTGAGACATCATAAACGTTTTTCAAGCCAATGAATATATCATTTTTAATCCATTCGAGTGCCCCAGGCAGCAGTGACGGCACTAGTTGACAGACGCAAATTCTACAGATTGCAGTTTCTTCAGGTGTATGGAGCGAGATAAACAATACGGTATTATTCGATAGACAGATCGATGCGAATCAGTCCTAGAGTTGTGATAGTGAATGATTGTATACCACGTACAGATTCTTATAGTGATCATTTGGTTAGGTTCACAAGATGATTTACGTTCACCTATCATAGGGTCATTTCTGTGATTTATCAATATCTTAATTAATGTGCGCAATCAAATGGTGTCGTGTGTCATTTTGGTAAGTGCACTTGCATGTTCAAACCAATGAACACCATACAATATGTGTACTATTTTAGGTTAGTTTCCATTGGGTCTTGTTCTTCAGGTAGTTCCATCAATGCACACCATGACGTTGATCATATGTCGGGATGATTCCTATTTGCTAGAGTTCTTCACGTGGTTCAAACAATGCACACAAAACAATTTATCGCATGTAGAGATGAATCTCATTGCCTAGCTATTGCTCTTCGCGTTATTCAACAAATTCACAAAAAACAATAGACCATTCATGGAATGGCCCCATTGGTTAGAGCTATTCACACAGTTCGATCAATTTGAAAATGACAATAGATCAAATACTAGGATGTTCTCATTGGGTCTCAATCGTATGTCGTTTAGTTTAGGCACACACTAGAATCAAATGATGCGATGGTGTTTCTTATTGGATAACGTCTTTTACTTAACCCAATCAAATCCTGAACACAATAGATCGTTCGCATCCTACGTGAAGATGCTTTTCATTGGCGAAACCTTTCACTCAGTCTAATCCATTCGCAACATATTAAATAACCAAATTTTAGGATTATCGTCATTTGCTAGAGCTCTCCAGGGGCTTCAATCCCTTTACAACATACACAAGATCATACGAAAGGGTGTCTCTCATTGGTTAGAGTTCTCAGGTACATGACCCAATCAATGTAAAGCATACAATAGATCATCTGTTATAAGGTTTCTTATTGGCTGGTTTTCTAGGTACTTCTCGTGCGTTACTACTGGGCTTGTCACGTCCATGCTGGTCGGCGTAAGCTTGCAACAGGGGGAGCAAGGCCGAGGGTTCTGTAAGCTCTAGCTCTGTGAATAGATAGAGAAAAGTGAGAGATCATGCACATTCCTGCAAACTGTGAGAGAAATTCATGCAGTGCATTATAAACTACGTGGCAAGAGACAGGGCACTATCATCAACATCTTGATACTATATAACGACCTACAACAGAAGACGAGGGACCCAAAGGGTCATAGGGTTCAGTGATAACAAGCAAGCTTTCAATAAATCAACTGAAATCATTGGATTGAATTTCGCCAGGGGAATCTGCAGGAGCCCGAGAAGTGCTCGTATTAAAATAGAGGTTTGGACAGAATTTTGTGACTTAAGCTACCTCTGAGGGGAGGAAATGCTATTTTTCATTGATCGTAATCATTGTATCATGAACTGGTAGAATAATACACAAACAGTATTGATTGATTTTGTTTTTACGGAAGTTGTACTGGCCATAAGTAATCACACGAATTGCTCCGCTAGGATTGTGCTCAGAATTTCATAAAAAGCAACAAGGCAAGGGCCAAGCTTGTCTAAGTACCTCTCTGATAGTTGCCTTACATGGGAAGAAAATTTCGATGTTATTAATCACAAAATGGCATTATTAAAAGTGGTTCCAGACACTAATTTCATTGACTGTGTGTGAGATTTGAGTTTCTGTAACCCCGTCAATAAGCACTGAATCTTTAACCACTTGACCATTGTCGACCACTTGAATGTACATTTTGAAATTTGAGTTCGAATCTTACATTTGAATCGAAACCGAAAAATAATTCAAAATGATAGTTAGCAAACTAATAACCTCACTTAGACAGTACGCCATGAGTGACGGTTTATAACAATTTATCTTTCGACAGTTTTTTTAATTACATAATTCTTTAGTCATGGTTATTATGACTAATTATGAAAGAGTAATGTTACATATTATCTCAGTTAAATAAATCTTAAATATCGCATGTTCAAATAAGTTGATGATAATTTATACAAAATTTGTACATTTCTCTTTTCTCAAAACATTAGAGAATAAAGAGTGAATATAGGGGAACGTACGTGAGGAAATAGTGTAAAATGGTAGTGAGCAATTCAAGCATAATTTGACGTGATCTCAAACAAGAAATATGACATACAACGTATGCAGACATCATTCAAAGGTGAAAGTGTTCGCACTCTTTGCCTAATGGATTTCACAAGCGATTCTAAGTAATTAAAAAGTTTATGCATTTTTAAGCAGGACTTGTAGAACATTAGGACACAATATGTATTATATACTATTCTCATTATCCTTTTTGTACATTATTCATTGAATATCTTTATCCAACTTTCACAAAGAATTCATTCATTCTTCCTTTACCTTTACATTATTCAGTTCTTTAATCAATGCCACTCTGTAAGCATAACGTTCTTATCTAATTCTCTCGCTAAATAACGTAAAGCTACCTGTATTGTTTCATTTTTTATTCCTTTAGCTAATTCAAAGTTTTTCTGTTATTTCAAACCCACCCTTCAAGTAATCCTTTAAAATATTACTTCAATTAAAGATACATCACTTGTTCGAAATTTAACAAAAAATCAAATTATTTTCCAAATTCTTCTCATTTATTCATTTGACAAATGCATCTAGAATCACTCTAGCAGACTTTCACTCTGTAATTATGTCTCTCTCCTATCGGGCATCGAATCATTATTCAAACGGATTTAATAATTTCCTTCTTACCTGCAAGTTTTGGAAATATCTCTTCTAGAAGTAGGATCCTTGCTTCCAGGATATCCAGAGAGTCTTTGGTACCTCTTGTAGCATTGAGTTCCCCCTCCAGATCAAGGACCCGGCCCTCTAGTTGTTCTATCCGCGTCTCCATCTTTGACAGCATACTATCCTGATCTGAGGACAATGAGTTACGATGAACCTGACACTAGACTTGAATTCAGTCTATGAATTCATAAAAAATATAATGATGTGTTTTTCTTAATGTTAACTTTTGGTCTTGTTATTTCAGTCAATTCTAGAATTTCTAAATGAGGACCTAGAATGTCTGAAAGTCTCCTATGTAGACTGTAGACTAGGCGGCAACAATATCTAGACTTGATTTTATATGAAAGATAATTTTTGGTTCGAGTGAGTCTCACTATTTATACTCATAATTATACGCAAGTGTTATATACGATACTATATACTTAATATACTATAGTATAGTTCAAGTATATGGACAAGACAATAACTTTAATAACCGGATTTTGAAAACAAAATATTTGAAAATGCTTTTGCTTTTTAATTGTTGGAAAAAAATTCTTGATTGAAATGAATGGGACCTATTTAAAATAAAAAACATTGCCTAATGGTTGCCGTGAATTCGGGAATAGATCATGAAGAAGGCCTTTGAGGTTGCCCTCAGCGTTTTATACCTTCGTTTAATGATTACTGTAGATTTGTTAAAAAAATTATATGTTTGGATTATATAACAAACAGAGAGATTATGAAATCTCTAGAATAAGTTCTGGCCTCAAAGTCTTCAAAGGGTTAAACCGTACCCTTCTCTCGCCTCTCATCCACTGGACTGGTTTTGCCGGGGGGACCCCTCGACCCTGGCCTCCCTTTTTCGCCTTTAAGGCCTCTCTCTCCCTGAGGACCAACAGGTCCCGGCGACCCTGGCAATCCCGGGGCTCCAACTGGTCCAGGCGGTCCGATAGAGGAACGACCTTGTCCTGCATCGGGTGCTGAGGCTAGCGTTATTCCAGGGGGACCGGGTGGACCTCGTGGTCCCTCTTGACCTCTTGGTCCCTCCCGACCTTCTGTCCCTCTTTCTCCCTTCGGGCCTCGGGGGCATTTGCAGTTTTGAGCGTCATTGGATTTAAAGGCACTTGGTGCGGAATGGGTATACGTCATCTGAAAGTTTGGAATTCAGAAGACATTCAGTATGTTAGTGTTTGCAGTCAAATTATTTTATATGAATGAGAACAACACTTAGACAAACATTTTCACTTCACATAGTTTCATCAGAAATACTCAGTAATTTCAATACAAGTCAAAGAAGTTTTGTTCAAGACATCTACTTTGTCGATAGGCGATCTGGTCACAATATTTGTTTACAGTGTGCAAGGTGACCACAGTTCTTTCCGTGAAAAAATAAAAGACAAACAAACAAACAATCATCTGTAAATTTACTATGAGAGAAACGTGTGACAATTATTTCATACGTTTATAGCAAAGGCAGTGACTTTTCAACTATGCATTCGACAAACAATATGAGTATGTTTGAAATACGTTTACCGAATAATAAACTTAGCATAAAAGAATTTAAACGAAACTGAACAGTAAGAGGTCATCCAAAATGTTCTGTCAAATATCACGCGACATTTTCACAAAGATTTGAGTAGGCTACAGCTATTGTCTTATACAAATAAGATTTGAAGTAGGTGATTTGACAGCCATGAACCACGTTTTTAATTAGATTCAGATATCAGCTAATGTAGAGTGTTGGTTTACTATGATTAAATGTAAACTTGACATTACATGTGTACCCGTGTCATCAAGTATTACAATTTGAAGGAAAATACTAAAAGATGAAGCACTTCTAAAATCTCATACATTTGTCTGTATTTATGAAATACAAGTTAAGGCATACATGGTCTACACAAGTTTTAGCGGATTTAGACAACTATTAAAAAATAGAGTGGACATTTTATGATATAGAACATCGTGTGTTCATAATAGATCAATTGTCAATTTAGATCGCCTTAAAATATAATATCATGATATCATTATCAATATTAGAACACTTAACACGTCATCAACCCCATAAGAATTATACAATCCCGTTAGAGTTTGATTATGAATGAATTATATCCACTACCATCAGATATAATAATATGGTTTGTTGTATTTTTCATGTGTGTATATATATATATATATATATATATATATATATATATATATATATATATATATATATATATATATATATATATGCACATATCAGGTTTTCAGATTACCTTTATACTATCTTCATTATCTATATTTCATCGTTCCTGTTTTCAACACTTGTTTACATTGTCCTATGCAAATTGTGAAAATAACAAAAAATAAAGGAATAATCAATATCAAGAGTGTGCCATGCAGTTCGTAAGAAACTTGAATTTTTGTAAAACAATTAAAAGAGTATTCTCATTTTCATTGCGTATGGCAGACTTGTTAGTTTAGATTATTTTAAAGTAAAATAAGACATATATTCACACTGATATGCAAAAATACAGTTGATACTCACTTGTCTAACAATGCTCTCAGTGCTATCTAATCTCTCCTTGAGTTGTCGTATACTTGTGCAATTGAAACACTCTGTAAACATATAATTATCATTCATAAAAATATATATATTTTTAAATATTCAAAAGATTATTCATTTATAACACGTATTTTATTCACAGGTCAAATATAGAACCTTATCATAGAATTGATGATGTAAAAAGCCAATATATAATAATAGATACACCTCCCACGCAGGGTCTATTCTTACGCCAGCCCCAATGACTTGCTAAGATAGCCAGTGATAGAGACTGGTGCAATGTAATGCTATTCGGGGGAAGATGTAATTACGGTGTGAAGGCTTGAAGATCTGATCAGGTAGAAATAAAACTAAAAATATCTTATATTAGGTTTTATATAACGTTTTTCACAAACACATTGTCTAAAAATTGCTATCTGAATTTTGTTCGTGCATATATATGTTTTAAGTTCATTCATATATGATCTCAGTGTGACATATTAAGGCAAATCTACTCTTATCGCGTCATTTATTTCTCCGCAATTCACCTGTAAAATTTTGAATTAAAAATACTATTTTCCAGTGAACAATATGTCTGCTGATTCAGTACGAAACTGACGTAAGAATCTGGATCATCCACCCCGCTCTGAAAATTGTAAAAGTACTTAACAGACCCATATCCAAATAACCACCCTTTACCAAATTGTTTAATTTCTTTCTTAAACACAAGGTAAACAAATCCTTACCGTCCTCGCAGTTATCGCCATGGAAACCAGGACAACATCGCCATTTTCTTTCCTTCAGCTGTCGATAAACAACTGTATATTTCTTAGAGTTGTATTCCGATCTACAAGGATTTACAATACATCAACATACGTATATGGCGATAGAAAACATGCATATTTACAAAACCCATCTTTTCGTTTTCTGAAGGAACCTTGCTAAATGTAACCATTGGCTCATTATTTAGTGATTTGAAATCCAAAAACCACGCAGATGTAATGATCGAAAGTTTAAAATTGAAAAATATTTTCCTAATTCTCAAAATATCAATAAATTCTTCTTACATGAGAACATATTTCTCTCATTGTTATAATTACATTTTCGTTTGAAATGGGTAGGCTCATTACATTTTATAACAAATGGTAGTATATATATATATATACATATATATATAGTACACGTTTTTACTATACATAAAATACATCAGGAATGAATCTTATTTTAGCTTCAGAATGTTTCAGAACTTGCCATGAGGACACGCACTTAAAACATGGGTCATGGATATATCGACTACAAAGCCCACATCGTGAGGTAAGAATGTTATCCTTTAATTCCCATGTGAAACTTCGTGTAATATCTTGGCCGTGTTCACATTATAACAGTCGTTCACAAGTGACATGAATCTATGTTTAATCTTTGCGTGTTTGTAATGTAATCCAGTTAAAAATAATTTCAAACGCCCACTAAGGACTAATGGGACCTTTACAACCCCACTCGTAGCTAGATTATGTAGGTATGGATTTATATCTTCACTCCTAATTCGGCTTAATTTTGTTTCTAAAATTGTTTTGAGTCGTGTTTATTTCATCATTGTCGACATTGATTAAGTTTTAATGAATTTCAATTTCAAAACTACTCGTACCACCAAATAGCAACCTTAATTACTAAAGACATGCGCATCTACCGTAAATTACAAATGTGTACGATTACAGACACACGAACTCGACCCTGTGCGATAAGAGCAGGTATTGCCTTTGTCTGCGTTTTGTCTTCAGTTTATAAACACACAAACTTGTCCGAGACGGAATCTTCTATTGTTTATAGAGTTTGACATTATGACGACCCTGTGACCTTTTAACATTAGCATAAAGTAGATAACGCTTTTATTTGACTTGATATGATCGGTAGAGAGTTACTTCGTCATAATTCGCTTAAGAACTTTAACCTTTAAACTACGGCCGTCATTTCCCAAAATTAAATTGAATGAGGTATTTCAGCAACGTTGTATTTTATTTTGTTTGGCATGTCTTTTAATTATAGAGCCAATGTCTGTGTAGCTCCTCAGGCTATCTACAATTAATCTTATATATGGTCAGAGCCAGAGTCCCCATAAGAGCGGCCACAGGATCACCAATTCCATTAATTATAATCCTCGTCAGCTAAGGACTCATCTTCCTACGCAAAGCTTAACTATTGCCAGTCTCGAACTGTCCAAGTTTCGAGACTGGCAATAGTTAAGCTTTGCGTAAGAAGATGCTAAGGACTCTGTACAACACATTTTTGCCTTTTAGGGCTTTGCTTCTAGAGCTGAAGACGAAAATATGTTTATAGGGCGTGGTCCCTCTGTCCCTTTTACTTCTCGAGAAAGAGATAAAAATAGGTTCATAGAATGTGACCCCTGTAGCCCTAATAAGGGGTCACAGGGTCACCAAATCTATGAATTAAAAACCTCATTAGTCAAGTCAAGGAGTCTGTACACAATATTTCAATTTTCGTGAGACAATAGTTCTGGAATAGAAGGAAATAGTTAAAAGTTGGACGCCGGATGACATACCATGCCATAAGCCCATCTGCTTTTAAAGCCATAAGACCTAAAAAGTAAAATAATGGCTTGATTTTTTAATTTTTATATTTTCAAAGTAGAATATAGTTCATGAATTTTGTGAAATCACCAGCTTTTTACTGACAAATTATATAACAGTGAAACCTGTTCACTTAAAACTACCGTCATGTTTTCTTCACAGCTAATTAACTGAGTCAACGAGTCAATATCAACCAGCTGGTCCCAGTGCCAATCAAAAAATGGCCGAAAGTCCAGATGCACGTGCAGCACGGGGCAATGTACTAACCCGATCATTCCAATTATGTTAGTTCTCGTATCGTCAACGTAGTCATTGTCGAGGTCCACATCAAACAGTTTAACTGAATAAACGATACTAACTTCTTTCTTTCTTTCTTTTATCGAAAAATAATTGTAAATATTGTAAATAGAAACTAGGAAATAATTTCTCTTACAGACACGACGGCTTCCAGAAATGGGCGGGATAATTGTTTCTAGAGTGAATATCTTCTCAAGAAATGCTACGAATCTGATATTTCTTATCATTATTAAATGTGTTAGGTCCTCGCATTGGATACAGGCAATTAAAGTTCGCGGAGTTGGGGGTTAAGATTCCTGAAGGCATTGTTGCACGTTTATTTCGAATTTTACCCATTACTTATTAGTTTATGCTAAATTTATTATCTCCGGAGGGCAACATATCATATTACTCAACTCCATTATCAATACTCGTCGAATATGGTGTCACGTATCGAGGGAAATCTACATGCGGCCATTTTAGTGTGAACATCTTTTGATCAATCGAGTTAGGGGATTGGTTTCGCTTACCTTTGCTTAAGAAACCATTGTAGAGATCGAAAAAGCTTGTCTTGGATTTGGCTGGTTTTTATTTCCCCAAGAAAACGTGCTACGCCTTTTAGATTTATTGCAACAATCAATGAATATATTCAAACGATTCACATTACGTTTCTCTTCACACAAATTTTCGTAATTAACATTTATTTTATAATTGAGGATGATATACTCTATTCTATCAGTGAAATATAACCTCTATTATAGGCCACAGTGGCGATAACCTTTATGGTCACTGTATACTCAGTGACGATATACTTTATTGTCACTCGTCAGAGTTTCAAGCTGACACAAAAAGGTTTGAAATAAATGGTCCAATTGCGTTTATTAAGTGTTTTTAAAAAAATAGTTTTGTTTTTACGAGATATATTGTATTTTGCAACCGTTTTTAACTTTCGTTATTTGGAACTTGTTTGTTGTGGCAAATTTATGAATTGTGTACATGGGCAATATTAATCTCAGGCAGTGAGAGTTTTTAAAAATACTGTTTTTAAAAGATTAAAATCATATAATAAATAGAATATTAAATGATATTTGTCAAATACGATATTAATCTCATTTCGTGGCGTGTGCACAGTTGATATTTTCACTCGTGGCTCCTTTACACGAGATGCCCTTTATTTCCCCTACAAAACGTGCTATAGTGCCTTTAAAATTAACATCTAAGACAAAAATAGCTGTGCTTACAGGGTCTACATTAAATGAAAACATATGATCAGATTTGGAAAATGTCATATCTAATTTGCTATTACAGTTTCTTATCAAACTTTGTTTAATGCTCCTACAATTTCTGGTAAACTATATATTCGGTTTTTGATTTAAATACATCAAGTCATATGACAAAGTCCGTGATTATCGAACATATAGTTGGTCCTGAATTGTGTCCTATATGAGATTATACAAAAAACTGCATCCAGACTGACATAAAAATTCTCACCTTCTATGGGGGTGCCAACTCCAGGTTGGTTGTAAACAGCTTACCATCCGGGTTTGAACCCTGGAACACCAGTGTCTGAAGCAAACGAATGGAATAAATTTCATCCATACTTTGATTGATCCACTTGTCAAAACAAAGTAAACAGAAGTAATTTACATATAACAGTCTATAATGGGACTATCAATGTCGACCAAAACGTCGCTTTCTAAGTCCAAGAATTTTATGTTGTTTTGTTGTTTTCACGACGTTTCGTATACTTTCTAATATTTGAAGATTGAAAACCCAGCGCTATGCTAAGCAAAGTGACCGTTGACTTGTCTGTTCTAACTATGTGACTAACGTGACAATATGATTGCTGATGATTTGTTTTGCAATGTCCATAATGTACTAGCAGAAATATATTCACTGCAAAATACTTTCACCAAGAAAAACTACATCAAGTTTATGTCATTAACAAATATAGATGTATCGAAAGGCTGGCATTGTATTTGACAAGAACTCTATTTATAAAATGAATCTTACATTTTGTCTTGACATATTTTCATGTGTTTCAGTAACCCACAGGGCATTTAGTTTTGTCTATTGTACTATTTGAATAAAGAAAAGCTCTAATTACTTAATATATCATCAACAAATAAAGATGTATACTTTTATTCTTTCCGACAATGCAAATGACAAATAATTCAGCAACATAATATTAAGTAATCGTTAATTATAATACAGTCTTAGCAAACTGGGAAACGGAACATAGGAAAATTGGTGAAATATGTTATCCCTAAAAGCATGTGCCAGTTGCGGGAGATATACAGCTGCATAAAACAATTTTGTTCACTTACTACTGTTTCATAGTGCAAATATCATGTAATTCAGTTTTTGTTTGAACGTCAATAAATAACTTCATCAGAACTGACAACGGATCTCCCATTGTCTATACAGATATGTGTAAAATAGCCATTCTTGAACTTATTGTTGAATTGTCTTATCTCTCGTGCAAATATTAGAATATTGGCATGATTAAATAGACAGAAGGGGTAACATTTTCGAAATTCCGATTTCCTTAAATTTCTATTGAAATCTTCAATTTCGACTTTCTGAAAAAAAATCAATAAAATCATATTGGCTTAATCCATACGACTAAGCATGACTTGTGTTTAAAGCAGTTGGTCACTTATAAAGGATCTTGTAGAGAAAAATATAAAAAATACTGCTTTCGAAATTTTGACCCCTGGTCATTTCAGTGACCTGCCAAAAACTCTCATGGTTAACTGTTGGGTATCAAAAACGACTGCGTTGAATAATCATTTATGTAATGAAAATTCAAAATTATCCGTTTCTTTTTCGCGATGCTATGATACCTCAAAGACATGACAATTTACATGATATTTGCACTAGAATATACAGGTATGTGAACAAACTTTTGGTATGCAGCTGTAGCTCGACCATGTCAGCTGCTTGTTGATATTGTTAATACTTACACCCCTACAAGTGATTATATATATATACATGTATGATCTCATATCTAATCTTAACGAAAATGACGTTGAATTCAAACATATGTTCTTAATTTCCCAAGTAACACGTAGTTAAAATTGATTACACGTGTTAAGCTCGTTCAAATCGTGCTTTTACAACAAAGAGTTTGTGAAATGTACATCAAGAGTGTACTAGTTTGAGTTGGCTGTCTTAACCAGCTTAATTGACCAATTATCTTAAAGTTATTACGTCCTTTTCAAGTACATTAGCCTTTCATGCTAAGTTCGGTGATTGTTTAAAGTGTTCTTCCTGCTCTAACCATAGTGTATTTTCTCTAGTGAAAATATCTGCCGATAAATCAGAATATAATAAATATAGGTATTTTATGTATCATTATCATCATTCTCACAATCAGTATCATCTTCACTAGCAATTCATAATAAACATTGTCATCGAATCATCATCATCACTGATATCATCCGGGTGCTAAATCGTCACCATCGTTACAATATTAAATACAAAAATCATCATCAAAAACCACCATGAGCATCATCTTCATCCTGCTGGTAAGTTTTCATTCAAAATGGTTTCTCGTTCCCCTTACAATGGCAACAATAACGACTAATCTTTTATCATAACAGACAAGCAACATTTTCCAGACGGAGAACTTCAAACGCTTCTCACATAATTTTAAAAAAACATCGACAAGTAACATGCATTATTAATTCATCGGCACCTTTTCATCAAACGATGTGCATCAAAATGTTATAGATACAAGTGAAGATTTAAATTCAAATTCGCATATTTTCACGGTCGACATATCAACATTAGTTAAGCTCTCACTCAAAGGGAAATAATGGCCTCTCTATTCTGTTTCCTTTTCCACCAGTCGAGTCGACCACCGCGAAGAGCGTATCACATTACCGGTAATTCCCCAGTTTAATTCGTCCCCGCCTAAACTACACCTCATTTAACTTGCCCTCATTTTTAAGTAGGTCACGTGATCTGAAGCTAACAAGTCATAAGTCCAGTCTTCATTGCTGTTGCTTTGTGAACTTCGAGCCGGGGTTAGATTTAAAAATGATCCATTTTGACAATGAAAGGATTTTAATGTTACCGAGTGTTCTTGTAGATAAGCCAAGACAACATCTATCATAAACAAACGCTTTCATGGGAAGTTTAAGCTTTAAGTGTAGAAAGACAAAATGAGACGAATGTTATGAGAGGAATTGGAGTCGTCCACCAGACTACACATATATATGGAATAAGAAGCCCAATAAAATTGAATTTAGGCATTCATAACGATTTGAACAAATTATCGAAAAAATTATTTCAGTTATTGAAGTCAGAAATGCCCAATATTGATTTTAAATGCATCTAAACGATGTATTCCAAAAACAGACAAACTAACTTTCACTATACAAATAAATATACACATGGAAATAGTAATGCAACATTTGGTGTTTCATTGTTTGTCATGAAAAACTTTTGATATTCGTTGATAAAGAACTTACTTATATTAAAGTGTTTTGTCCTTCTTAAACCATGAATGAAGATATAAAAATCAAATTTAGTTAGCAATTAACAGCCATATTCCATATTTGAAACGTTTTGGTGTAACAGCAAAGTTAGATTAGTAGAGATAAGTAACACAGACTGAAGAAAAAGAACATGAAATAAAGTCAGTATTTGGTGTAAGCACAGTGAGTAAAAGTGGTTGCTGCAAAACCCAACCTCTTTTACTGAAGAGGACGCTGAGCCGTCTGTGTGTCTATTGGATTCAGCCCGTTTCGCTAATGAATTATTCAGAAAAGCTCTGCGAATATAACTGGGAAACCCTCATTTCTTCAGATGTGTTGCAGAAAATAAAAACAAATCAAGATAAAATAGTCTTTCAAAACTTTCTTCCAGGTGTAAAATGCCGAAATAAACAATGACCTACAGTCTTTGCGTCATTTTGAATTTTTGCATATGTTGAACTATTAGACGTTGTAAACTGTACACACACTATACACTGTATAAACTCACTACTCTGCCCGCTCGCCGCTGAGGCAGATTAAGGGTCGGACAAGGTACTACAAGTTATTTAGTCATTAGTTTCCACTGCACACGAATCATATACAGAAACTATAAGTAAGTAATTGAACTTGCAACTTCTCAACAAGATCAGAATAAAGGTACACAAATAGATAAAGGGATCCCCTATCAACTCTCTGTTAAATTATTCTTGAAATGAAGAAAACTGGAGTTGTTATATACGCCTCGAGGACAGTTTTGCAACAGTTAGTTGTTTATAATTGCTGCAAATAAGGATATTCCAGGTATGTTAATAATTCCTCTCACAAGTGTATGACTGCAAAGAGGTGGATCAAACGCAGACATCGTAGTCCAGAAGAAAAAGCTTTGCGGCAATCATTCTGATTCATTAGGGTTGCACAAGCCGTATATCTGTTCATTGAGCGAATCTTTTCACTGTCAACTTCAGCTTCTGTTTATCCAACATTGCTGTAACAATAAATATATTTAGCGAATCCTTTCACTGTCGACATCAGGTTCTTCAAATCCAATATTGCTGTACAATTAAAATATTTAGCGAATCCTTTCACTGTCGACATCAAGTTTTTCATATCCAACATTGCTGTTAAAATAAAAATATTTAGCGAATCCTTTCACTGTCGATATCAGGTTCCTCTTATCCAACATTGCTGTTACAATACACATTATTATGCGAATCCTTTCACTGTCGACATCAAGTTTTTCATATCCAACATTGCTGTTATAATAAAAATATTAAGCGAATCCTTTCACTGTCGATATCAGGTTCCTCTTATCCAACATTGCTGTTACAATAAAATATTGAGCGAATCCTTTCACCGTCGACATCACGTTCTTTTTATCCAATATCGCTGTTACAATAAATATATTGATAAAATCCTTTCACTGTCGACACGAGGTTCTTCTTATCCAACATTGCTGTTACAACACTATGATGACGTATTCTATGAACATTTACACTTTTATAACGGTAAGTTCGATGACTGTTATTTGTTGCTTATCATATCTTCAGACTTCGTTTAACCTTAGACAAAACATCAATATGACTAGGAATCTTCTCAATCAAATATAACCAATACCTATCACAGCAGTAATTTAAAAGTGGGGTGTTGCAATACTTTTTTCAAGGTGTATATTATTACAGACTTCATTGTCCACAGTCAGTATAGTGATCACGCCCGCAGGTCTAATACAAACCTTTTTCTACCTAAAGAACGTAACTTGTCACGCCTTCAGTGCAATGCCACTCTTTGTTTTTATGTCTCAGGACATTTATTCGGTACACATTAGCAGACACGTTCAATTCTGACAAGCCGCTAATTACGTGTAGCTATCCAATATAATAGACGTTCAAAAGACTTAACACAACTTGACTGATATTTTGTAAATGGTTAGTGCTACCAAGGATGCGTTAACTATTTAGGCGAATATCTATATCTTATTGAATTTGGACTACTGAAATGCTCCGTTGAATTAATAAAATCCCTCTACTTCTCTCAAACCATCTTTCTATTTCCTGATGGTTTATGCATGTCTATCATTCCAGTTTCTCTCCTCAGGCGGATTCAAGATTCTCTGTCTCCGTATTTTAAGAAACAACACAGAGACACAATACAGTCACGTTCGCATCAAAACCTGAAGTACGCGGTTGAACTTAAATCCGCCATCAAATGACCCATTACTAACCACAAGATCAAAGACGAGAAAGAAATGTTATCACTGTAGGGTTACTCAACATCAAAAGGTTAAAGATTGACTGTACGTGTACTTGGACACAAAACGTTTCTGGAAACCCTTTGATCGATATATGTCGTCCTTCATTTCGGTTACTACATTATCAAACGATTATTGTGATCAGTAAATATAAACCTATAACGTGATTCTCAAGTATACCTCTTTTACATGGGTTTGAGTTTGTTACTTTTAGGTTTTACTTTACCTTTGAGAACATTCCTCATGATATACTTTTAGTTATCAAGGCAATTATACAGTTTAACTCACACTCGTTTCGGCCTCTAACTTCATTCAGACGCTACATCTACTACACAACGTTAACTGATACATCCTATCGAAAATAATTTCCAATTTGTAATTCCTTAATGGGAATCGAACCCGCTACATGCAAGCTCTTTGTCGGATGATGATTTAATGATGACTTTAAATGGGTAATTTTATACAGATTGACAAACGGGCAGTCTATTATTTGAACACAACACAATCCAAAAACGCCAACCAATTTGTTCAACAATAAATTACCGACATATCTCTAAAGTGAAATCCATTTTCAACATACACGTACCTTTAAATTCTACCGAAATAAAAATTCTGAACATTCTTAACCCAGCCGAAACCGTTTTGTGAAGTTGCGTCTACGGATTTCAATGAACAAGGGTATACTATACCAAGTTGAACCCTTTAGTACCTTATAAACTCTTTTACCGTACAGGAAAAAATCCTGCTTGAAACGAGAAAAGTTTTGGAACAATAATAGAGACGCTTTCAAGTAATTTCCTCCATTTAATCATGAAAGCTTCGGAACATTAATCCTTTAGTCCGGCGTTCTTTTACTGCCAATATACAGTGGACTTAAGTTAATGGGTGGTGTAGTTTAACACTCGAGAGCATTTAAAGAGCGATAGCTTAATTTACGGCACAGCCCCATACCTGATGGGGTCATGACCTTCACTACTTCAAATATGGCTGCCCGTGTAAAGCACGCTCTAATCGCGACATCTGGTGATCCCTAAATGAATCAATAAAAGGGGAGGTCACTCTAATTGCACATATAGTCATTTATCACGATTTAACGCATCAGGGTCGTGGTATTTGGCCCAGTAAAATGGAGACCACCTACTGTAGTTTGTGCGCTGTTGAAAAATCTTTCATGTTTAGTGGCCGGTAAATTCGAATATTATGCGTGATAAATTATAGCGGCGCAGGAAGACGTCTGTCCGCAGGACATTAACCTAGAAAATTCACGTATTTATTTACCTGTCTGAGAATTCTTAAAAAAACCCTTATAAACAAACATGATAACGTAGATCAAATTACCGCAAACTTGTCAAATTACTATTAATAATATATCTTTTATTTATATAGCGCCTAACTTCCATCCAGTAGGTTGTTCAGTGGCGCTGTTACAGGGAGAGTAGAAAAGGACTGGCTAAAATCTATGTATCAAAAGCAAGCTGGAAGAGGTGGGTCTTTAAAAGAGTCTTAAAATGGGATTTGTCAGGAACAGTTCTCAGAGAAAGAGGGAGTTCATTCCAGAGTTGAGGGGCTGATGCAGAGAAGGATCGATCGCCCATTGATGTCTTTGTGATGGGGACGGACAATCGAAGGTGGTCGACAGAACGAAGAGAGCGTGATGGTATATACAAGGTGATAAGGCTTCTCAGATAGGGACATGGTGTTTCGTCATACACACAGCTATGAGTAAGAAGGAGGATCTTGTAATTCTACATGTATATTAGATTAATTTAAACAACTCCTCCCTTGACCTTTTTCATTTATTTTATCTTAGACGGTTAAATTGAGGAGGTTATTAAGATGTTGTTTGAGGCAAAGCCGAAGACGAAAATGTAAAGGAAGAAGAATTATGTCTTTTCGAAGTTGTCAGAGGTTAGTTGTCAAATAACAACCTTGGGAGTTCTGACATAGCGACAGCAGCACGTGCATCTGACGCATAGTTGTATCTGACAGAACAACAACCCAGATGAGCGAAGCATATAACATCCTTGGTTGTGTAATGAAATACAATATGGTCACATATACAATGACAGCTACACTACGAACAGTGTAAAGTCAATAAGGTACGAGCCTTTCTGTCCCCACAGAGGTAGCTAAAGACATGATATCCTACGATAAACTCCGTTCAAATACGAGCACTTCTAGGTCTTCCGGCAGATTCCCTTGAGGATCACGTATCTGCCAATAGTATCATCGAAGCGTGTGTCAGAATTCAGTCATTATATTGAGTGAACCTGTTAAGACAGGATGACTAAAAGTGAAAAGTACAGTTGAAATAATTCTAGTGTGCCCGAACCACACGGAAATGACAGAGGAATGACAATAGAATAATTACTTTAGAAATGGCATCAATCTTGGCTCAGATAACCGTAATGACATCCAAAACAGGCTCTTCCATTTCTAGCCAGAAATGCTCGTGTAAGTTAGCGTAAGATTTTATGATCTTGGCATTATAGACCCGATTTTTAAATACACTCATTCACTGAGGTTTGATATCTCTCGGGAGTATCATGATATACCCCAACCAATGACCTCACTCTCACACACCTCGAGACTAGTCGCTGGGAATTTCCCAAATTCAGTCAATAAAACCTAGTGTTATCCAGTGTCGGCAATCATCCCTAATCTCATATCACATTACTCCTATAGACAGCTTGTTAGATTCGGTCAGTCTGTGGTCACTGCAGGACATGACCAGACAAATGTCCACTGAGTTAGATAGTTTAAAGCAGTTGTCCTTTTCTTGAAATATTGTTATAGACATAAAAAAATGATTACTTCATCAAATATGTGCCGTCAATAAAATAATATTCTAACACCATAAAGTATACTTCACATGATTGCTTGATCAACATTAAGTGTCTGAGGCATTAGTAATAAACATCACTTGCAAACAATATCCTTTTATTCGGTGAACTAATCCTATTTCCAATACCGAAAAACAAAGACCATTGGGTGCAAAAAGAAATTGTTCACAAATCAAAGTGACACAGAGTAGGTTTCATAAATATTCATGTGGCTTATATAGGAGCCAAAATACCATCTGCTCTGAAATTAGTTCAAATATCCTCCCGAAACTTGTGACACAGAAAGTTGTGACAAAGGATATTTCTAGTAGAGAAGTTTCTTTTATGAGAGGATAGTTTTTAATAAGAACTCAAATTACTAAACATTAATAACTATATCCAATAAATACAATAATGACTAAATACAAATTATATTTCTCAAGAATTAGAACCATTTGTAAAAACAAGATTTCCGTTCAAAGAAACACCATGGTTCAAATCTGCTAACACGGAACAGAGAGTGCCCGGATGTACTTTGAGGGCTAATTAAACCCACTGGGCTAAACAACATACACAAGTTGCATTATTTATGTTGAGCCCCTGAATTTATTTATGTAGATGTGTTCAAGATGAGGCTTTATGAGGGCCATGTGATACTTGTTCGACAACATCTCCGAGCGCAGATATCATTCACGTGTTTTTCATATCACAAATTTCTAACATATGGAATCATGAGTGACACAATGTCCTTGTGAAACCTTGTCGCTCTATCTCGCTGGACCAGATGGTATCAAGGAAACACTATATCTTGTCTGTTTTGAAATCGCCGAGACATATAAGTTTATGTAAATGTTTTGATAAAGGAGAGCTTACGAAAATAAATTCACCAACCATAAAAAGCGATAAAATCAAGTACCTAGCTCTTAAGATATCTCAGTCTAATATAAGTTCTAAGTTGATATGGGTTACAGTATTTTCTTAAAGAAAGATTATGACATGAGATTATGGAAAATAAGGTTTCAATCACTTAATATTTCAAAAGGTATTGAAATATGCAATTTATATAGACTTCAACAAAAGTTTAATGTGTCGAACAATTATAGGCTCTTGCAGCAGTGACCACTGGCTTGTCAGTATAGATACGAGTTTGTAACACAGGGACTTTGAAATAATCATATTTAAAGGTTTCTAAGATACAAATGAAAATATCCCCTTCCCTACATCACTAGGGTAGTCAAACGTCATTATGTCAAAGTTTTCAAAACCCGACCTCGCTCAATTCGCGGCTTTTATCTGAAATCGATGTCATCTCCAATAGATTGCCGCCGATGTTTTACTAGGTTTCAATGTAATCATGTATCGGTAAGGATTCTCGTTAATGTTCTTACTTTTGCTAAACACGGCTCGAAGGTACACCGATTTCACCTTAAATGTGACGACAATGACCTCTGTTATCAATGGTACTTTAAGTCATGTTTATTTGGAACTGTAATACATATGAATTCAGTTATGTCACTGAAACGTTTTGAACTTCCTGGTTTACTGGTTTAAATTTGGCAATCAGAGTCAATCTCAGTGCTAGCAAGTGTTATGATTTAAACAAACGAAGAAAAGGTTCTATAAATTTAAAAAAAAAATGGACCATAGTGTACCGTAAGCTGATTGTAACTCAACGTTTTAACTATGGACGAAAAGTCCGGATATCTTCTGAAAGATACCACGGCTGTTTATGTGGCTATAAATAATTTGTTTCGTGATTTTTTTCAAGCACGTGTATATTTTGCACGATTTGCTCGTTCTTCACGCTTTCTTATCTGTCACCATAAATACATCGAGGTGCATAGCAACACTAGTACCCCAATTCCAAGCTATTCCAACATAATTCATCGTGGCATTTCGCATGCCTACACGAAATGCACGTGCGTCCCTAACTGAATGATGTTCAAGTAAGAATGGCGATAGCACGTGTTGCCTATTTTTTTGGCTCTCTTCAGCTGTTCAAATCATAACCACCATCATCATATACATATTTGAGAATAACAATCATCATTTTACTACTCTCGCCATAATTATCTTTACACGACATTAAAGGCCACAAAGATAATAACAGTCACATGTTAAACAACATCGTTAGTGTAACAACCACCATCATGAAAGCTAAGAGGCCGAAATAATCAACAATAAACAATCTTTTATACAACCTTATTTATCAGGATCTCTCCAAAATATCATCATCGCGAAAACTCAACAGCATCATAATCATAATCATAATCATAATATTAATAATCTACAGTCTCTTAAAGCTCTCTCCTTGGCACAATGCAATGTCATCACTTGGTTGGTATTCTATCATCTACTTGTTGTCTGGAGCCCAGCAGGGAGCTGTCTATATGGACTAACAGGCACGCCATACACTGTCTTCCTGTGTATCATTTTCACAATAAATAGACGAGGCAGAATTCCGATGAGGTATAACATCCCCCGGTGGATGTTATGAACACCTGAGTGAACAGGTAAGCAAGCTGTGGAGCGTTCTTACCTGTACTAACACCTGCACTCAGTGACACACCTGGACCACCCGCCATAGTATGAACACAAGTAGATTGACGTACAAAATTCACCAAATGTGTAATTATCATAATCTTAATCGAAATAATAATTATAATTAACCTCGGCCTAATTGCTATTATCAAAGTCTTTGTTGATGATGATGATGATTATCATGACTCCTCTGCCAACACAAATTCATCCGAATCTCTACAAACAAAGCAACCATCACCTTCATTATCCTAATCATCATCATCCATCATAACCACCATCATCATTTATATTATTGTCACCATCATCATCATGATCACCACCATTAAATCATGATTAACCCAATTATGACCACAATCACGATTATTATTATCCCTGTTATCACAGCATCATACACATCTTTTATTTAAATTTTCGTCATAATCACCACAAGCAGCATCACCATCATCATTTATCATCATCATCATTATCGTCATCATCATCAGTGTTGTTCCTAGATGGGGTCAACCCTTTATGGATGGCGTACCCTGAAACTTTGAGGAGTAGTATATTTTAAATTACTATTGCAAAGTATCCAATTTACTCAGATTAGGCTAAAGTGGGTCCATCAGCTGAAAATCTATGAACAACACTGATCGTCATCATCACCATCATCTTCATCATCATTATCTTCTTCATCATCATCACATTCACACCAGTACTCAGTGACAGACATGGACCACCCGCCTTTAACTGAGTACAGACTGATTAGCAGCTTTATTTACATACATCTACATACATACATTATGTCGAGACAATGGTCGCGGTAGAGGACCATTAGCATTTAAAGCTCACCATTAAGTAATGTCTTAATGAGGAATAAAACATTTACCTCCTTTCATGTATAGTCAACGAGGCGTCGTCATATAACACAAAAACAGTACTTAAAGGAGGCTACACACGTTGTCAAAGCAATTGGCCAGACTGTAACATTTAAGTCATAGTTGGCTTATCATCTTTAACAATTGTAACTGAAACTTCTTTACCTAACGTAGGATGACAATATGTCACTTAACACCTAGGAAATGATAAACCAAATGTGAAATATATATATAATACTGCATATTTGCAATAGTATAAAAAATATCTATACAGTTTTCATAGACTCCTGTTGGTTAAAGCATTACTCAATTTCATTATATTGTTTGTTTGGCTTTCTTTGCATTTCAGTCCGAATTTAAGTTTAGTTCTAGACAACATCTTTTTCGGAAAAACTAGCAAGTAACTGTTAATATATATTCAAAATGATTATGTGCCCTCGAACACAGTCTCAACATCTATTACTAAGAGAGCAACTAAGTAGAAGGATCATTCGCCGTTAGGAATTGAAGAGATAATATTCAGACGATCGTAAATAGAAATGAAAGTATATCCTGTTAGTACAATCCTATTACAAGTGCTTCCTCGATCATGTGTCCTTTAGTCACATAGTAAAGTAAGTCCCTGTCGGAAAGTACGCTTGACTCGCTTTCTTATTGTGTTTTCACAGACGTGACGATTGGGTCGTTGCAAGGAGATGTATTATGTCCGTTCTTTTTAAAGCAAAATCGCAAAGAGCGTAAGATGAATATGATCTTGTTACCATTTTCCCTCCTAAAGGGCAGGGACGATGGATAACAATGCAAAAATGTCTGATATAAATCTACAACATCACACACGTTGATGAAAACACGTTTCAGAAATATTTTTACTTATATACCATGACTTGTATAATGGACATGCGACTGACTGGTATGCCACGATATAATGGCCTTTAATGTATAAAGGTTCCTACGAGGCACGTTAATAAAGATATCTGACGAGGAATTTGTCTTCGTGATAGCGAAAGGACGACTAATGATTTTTACTTGGAACACATGTTTTGCACAATCGACGTTTTGCTTGATGATAACAAAATATTCAATGAATAGACAGTGGTTATTGCATGAAATTGACAACAGGACTTATCTTTAATAACAAAACCAGATTGAAGACTGAAGACTGATGGATTGAAATTGGTTTGGAATATATAAAAGATAATGACTGATCCCGAGGGTGCTTTAGGTACTCTTGCGTATAGTCAACATTTCAATGTTAAAGTATATATATACAAATTTAAAGAAACTTTCTTTGGAATGTCCAATGGATGGTGTATATTGCCCTGATGGGAGATTTAACTTAGTAAAGTACATCCAAAATTATTTAAATGTGACAACTGAGGTTTTTAGGTCCCAACGACATCATCACTTGTACATTTTGTAATTTAATTTAATCAAAACTGTTACATATGATACAAATTGTAACGTCATGATTAGTTAAAGGAATGTATATGGATTTACAAAAACATGGTATTAAAGTAACAGAGAGAAATAATTGTAAAACATGGTATCAGAGACACAAAAACACACGATAACAGAACATGGCCTCAGGTGGACAGAGAGACATACTGTGAGAATATTGAATCTGATTGATGGCAGGATGGCAGAATCAGAGGGTTCGACAACCATGTTAGTAGAACAAGGTCTTAGAGAAAAAAGAGACTTGAAATAACACATGGTATCAGAGAGACAGAAAGACATGATAAAAGAATATGGCATCTGAGGAACAGAGAGACATGACAGTAGAACATGGTAACAGAGAGAAAGAAGGATATGTGATCATAGAACATGGTATCAGTGGGACAGAGAGGCATGATAAGAGAATATGGTATCAGAGGAACAAACAAGCGTGCTACAGCAGCACTTAGACATAACACAAAGCTTCTCTGAAGAGTTCAGTGTTCTTCTCTGCGAGTTATCAGAAACAGTTGGCACTGATCGCCCACAGGACCTTACAGACATTAACAGACATGCAAGAAACGACTGCAATCTAGACGCCTCTTTCTTCTCGCACACGTGTGAATCTGTCTGCGGCATATTACAAAGAGGAAAGAGGACAGAGGGAAAAGAGGACAGGTGGGAAAGAGGAGAGGGATGGTAAGAGTGAGGGGCGAGTTGAGAGCAGTGGGGTAAAGGGAGATGATAAGAGAAAGCAGGGTTAGTTCTCGGCAACGAGTTGGGAATATGTGGAGACAGATTTAAGTGACTGAAGTGGAGTTGGGATAGGGTGGGAGGGTTGGGCAGGGTAGGGATAAGAAATAGCTAGGAGGTGGCAATGAGATAAGGGGGGGGGGGGGGGGGCTGATATGAGAGGGGGCAAGGATGAGTGGAGGAGGTTAGCATATTGAGGGGAGCGGGGTCGGGTGATGGTTCACAAACATGCCTTCTGCCCTTTCCATGGGTACGTTCTTATCTCAATCTGCGTTTTTTTCTTCCACCGTCAACTGATCTTTGTTAGGACCAAGAATGCAAATATTCGTACATCTTAAATCATAACATTATATCCAACTTTTTAAAACATTCCTGACGTTTTTTTTATACAATTGACATATTGCCGCTACTTATTCTACTAATGCTACCAATCCAGCTTATACATCTCCCTCTGTTTCTACTTGTGCTTCTACTACTATGGATACCTGGTTGGTGCTACTACTTCTGCTATTACGAGGCATTGAATTATCACTATCTCCTGTACTTCCAACTGATAATACTCGCTTACATTACTTCAATATATCTATAACTACAACTATTACTCAAGTTTCTGAAACACAGTTACATGTAATCACTTTCCAGCATTATGTTAACCAAGTAGTTCTTTTTTTATTCCGCGGCAAATGTGTTGCATGTCAGCAGTTTAAGACCTTGTAACGTACGAGTGAAGCTCTTGTGAAACATTTAACTTAATTTGATATGAAAATGATATAATAATAAGATTTCCAATTCATTCCAATGTGTCAACGACTTGATATTCCGTTGCCTCAGATGACACAAAACGAAATCAATTTGTGGCCCCAGAGTGTACACCTGAATGGCAAGATCCAGTGATGCTGATAGTGACACTGTCAACATTAACAGAAGACTAACATGTTAACATAGTCTCTGGTACCATTGAAACTGATGACCGACTTAGGTGTATGGCATCTATGAAGGTGTATTCAAAATCACATAATGTGTACTACTACAGTTTCTGTGCGATTTCGGATTCGAACCCACCACCTCATACAAGTGTCTGTCACCTGCACTAACTATCGAATACATCCTCACCAATCACCTCACTAGACTTAGACTTAATATTTTTTATTTAGAATTAGATATAAGAGAAGATGGTGACAATCTAAATGTTCAGGCTAGATTAAAACATTTATCCATTTACCACCTCTCTAGATTTACAAAGGACCTAACATTATATTTGATCTAGGTTCTATATGACAAACTTGTGATGACGCAATGAAATCTGACAACATCTATTTGAAAAGGATGTCGTGTCGAGTTTAGCTTGGGGTTATGTCTTGTATTGAACATGAATTAAAAGCGCTCATGACCTTGGAATGAACTTGTACACATCAGAGTGACGTTTCATATCTAAATTTTGAAACTAAACAAGCAATTACGAAATATTGTCATTACACTTGGATATCATATCAGCTAAATTTCTACTAAGACTTTTATCAATGAGAAAGAAAATGACAATAGTTGAGAAGTTCTGATTCTGATGAAATGATTATTCCTTAATGCATAAGAACACGAACCACATTCTTATTGATGAAATAAAACATATCGCATACTTGAATTGTACTATTCATGCAACAGCATTACCATAAATGATGTGCACCATTAGAGGGTTTCATAAGGGGTATGTCAAACTAGATAAGCGGCATTGAGTTTATGCGTTAGTTCTGTGTGATGAAAGGGGGCGTCAAAAGGTCATGTTAGCATATATAATATATCATATGAGATAGATATCATGCTGAATAAAGTAAAGGTAATATGTCACAAGCATAAGGTGACATGATAAATGTCCTCATATTGTAGTGTTATAATGCATGTCTGTGGTATACAGGGCTGTAATAAGGATCGTGTTTTATCATAAACGGTAGGTGTCATAAGGAACCTTATCATCCTTCAGCGGATGTAAATAATTACATGCGTCACACAGGAAGGCGTCTTAGGAGATGAAGGTGTCATACAGGGGAATGCGTTGTCTCAGGGACTATTGATTATTTTACAGAAAGATGTGATGTTTATTTGTTGCATACATGGTACTATAAAAATGAGCATAAGTGCCATATAAAGGGGGTGTCATGCTACAAATAGGTGTCATGTGAAGGTGTCTACTCACCCGCTCGCATCACTGTAGGTGTCGCCTTGAGGGATTAATATTCCAATAAAACACACACAAACCATCAGTGGAGATAGGAGCCTGCTTATATCCATGACTCTTAGCGTATAATCCATCGGTTTATTTTGAGAGCTATTCAGATCTTCTGAATCTCATCGTGGAGGCATTTCTCATCTCTGTCTCAACAACTCGAAAATGTAAATCCTTACAAACTTCATTTAGATTTTTTTTAAAACCCGTCTGGCGAAGCGTTGAGTTCACCCAGCAGCTGATTCTGCAGTTCCAATAACTGTTGCAGGGTCCTTCTGTTTAAGATATCATTTCTTTGAAGCGTCGATGGGAACCGTATTCCATATGATAAATCCACATATGTCATTCCCCCGTCACCCCACGCTTCAATAAGAACAATGCATTACTTGGACACTAGAGATGATCAGGGAGCAACAGGGAGGAATCCAGCGTCGAGTCGCACCCCTAGAAAACCGAGTTTTACAGAGAGTTACAGGCCAACCAACCCCTCACGGCAAGGGGGAGAGTGGCTTTAAGAGCTTATATTTTGTCTTCCTGTGAAGGCGGCGTAACCCCAAGTATGACCTATATGGGGAGAAGCAGTCGGAACGTTTTAATTGCTTTTATATCCTGCGGTTTGGTAGCCGTGAAAAGTGGTTGAACACTACACAGGGGGCACGTGTTTTGGGTTATTAACGTAAAAAAATTGGTTTCAATTCGCGATATTTATTTTGAACGATGTTTTTTTAATAACAAAGACAGATGTTGGAAATGAGCTTCTTTTCGGCGAATTCGTTTATAAGGCGAAATAAAGTTCGATGTTTTAGTAAATAATTGACTGTGTAACTTTTCAGTTATTAAGTGTCCTTGTGAATAAACTAATTTCATGAACATCGAAAACGGAAATATGAAAATACAACTCGTCAAGCAGCTGTTACGCAGACTGGAAAAAAACTTCATTTTTTTCAATGTAGTTCTGTTCATGTCATCACGAGGCAGATGATGGTACAGAAGCTATAGAAAAAGTTAGATGTACAGTGTTAGGAGAAGAAGGGGAAGTTGTTGTAGTAAAAATAGTTGTAGAAGAAGTACTCTTAGTAAAGATAGTTGTAGAAGAAGTTGTTGTAGTAAAAATAGTTGTAGAAGAAGTAGTTGTAGTAAAATAGTCGTAGAAGAAGTAGTTGTAGTAAAAATAGTTGTAGAAGAAGTACTCTTAGTAAAGATAGTTGTAGAAGAAGTTGTTGTAGTAAAAATAGTTGTAGAAGAAGTACTTTTAGTAAAGATAGTTGCAGAAGAAGTAGTTGTAGTAAAGATAGTTGTAGAAGAATTACTTTTAGTAAAGATAGTTGCAGAAGAAGTAGTTGTAGTAAAAATAGTTGTAGAAGAAGTACGTTTAGTAAAGATAGTTGTAGAAGAAGTTGTTGTATTAAAAATAGTTGTAGAAGAAGTAGTTGTTGTAAAATAGTTGTAGATGAAGATGTGGTATCGGTAGTAGAAGTTGAAGTAGAAATAGTAGTAGACGTAAGATGAGTATTTCCAGTATTTGCGGTTAAAAGAAGTGATAATATAACAAAATAAGTTCAAGAGAACTAACTGTAGTTATACTTAAACGTGACAGTAACAACTACTGCAGTATTAGTTGAAGTAGTAGTACAATTAGCAGTTGTATAGTTGTAGCTGGTAGCACTTGTAGTGGTTAGGTGATGGTAGAAGTAGCATTAGTACTGATTATAGTGGTAGTGGTTGTAGCTACAGTAGTAACAACAGCACTTGTAGTTGCAGTTGCAGTAGTATTAGAGTTTTAGTAGAAGTACTAGTAGTAGCAGGTGCAGTAGTAATAGTAGCAGCAGCAGTAGTAATAGCAGCAGTGGTAGTAGTATTAATAGTAGTAGTAGTAGTAGTAGTAGTAGTAGCAGTAGTAGTAGTAGTAATATCAATAGTATTAATAGTAGAAGTAGCAGCAGTAGTAGGAGTTGTAGTAGTAGCAGCAGCAGTAGTAATAGCAGTCGCAGCAGCACCAGTAGTAATAGTAATAGTAATAGTAGTAGCAGCAGTAGCAGAGGAAGGAGGTAATAGCTATATACTAGTAAAAATTGCGGTGTTTGTGATTGAGTTTGTGGTTGCAGTGTTGGAAGAAGGTGTACCTCTGTGATCCTCTAGAGAAATTCTTATCTTTATGATTAGTAAGCAAACGCCGTTGGTCCTCAAACGTTGATAACACTACGAATTTCAGACAAGCAAATTTTGGGTCGGTAAACATTTTTACACATACCATATGGATACCCAATTAGATCTATAGTTGAGCATGATACAGGGTTCGTTTGTTACTTACAACAAAATGAGATTGTTGTATTCATTTCATACACAAAGATACACATTATATTGTGACGAAGTTTGGACACACCTCCGAGGCTCTAGGTTATGGATCGTATAATGACGTCTCCTCTGGAAATAACTACTAGTAATATAACACGCCTTTATAGTGTGATGTATAGTTCTGGTCGTTTCGTCTGATTGGGGTGAAAGGAGCGTATAATAGAAAACGCTTGTTGTTGGTACTTATTGCTACCAAATGGTGATGATTTATTGATCCGTGCAGAACTGGCTCTACACCTTTTAAACCGAAAGCGAGAAATTCTTGAAGGCTGGTATTTACGATTCTAGTCATTATATTCGTGTGTGTGTGGAAAATAAACGAAATAATTTTAAACACAAATATGAACTCTTTTAAATTTTGTAAACGTTTGAGGATTATGAATATTGAAGAAACAGCTCAAATGAAGGTCCATATTTGCATCTTATTAAAAATTATCATTATGAAATTTTACCCTTTCAGTCGTCAACATTGTGTTTCTAAGAACGTCACAGAGAAGTCAATATACGTCTGTCAGCATTGTTATTGGCAACATGATATTGCAGTGTTGCACATTATGACATCTAGTCATGTAGTCTGTAGGCAAGACCCTGAATTAGATAGAAGCTTAAGCAAGTCTATAATCAGAATTGAGAGCTTGATCTCAGGTCTCCTTTTCATTTCATTTAAAA
This sequence comes from Phorcus lineatus, assembly GCA_921293015.1. Lineage (NCBI taxonomy): Eukaryota > Metazoa > Mollusca > Gastropoda > Trochida > Trochidae > Phorcus > Phorcus lineatus. Next base: position 17,392,952 of record OV121089.1, read on the forward strand.
TTCAAAAAATGTTTTTAAAAATCGATTGACTGATGCATTATTCATTTCAGACTCTAAATGTTAGACTATAGGACACCGGCTCAGGATAAAGAGAAATAAGTACCGACATGTATAGTTATTACATATGTAAGAAGTAAAGTTTAAGATAAAAACGTTTGTTAAATGCTATTTTTTAACTGACTTTTGAAGTCTGAGGAAATGAACTGGTACAGCTATAAACAATGGTACCAGGGTTTGTTATAAAGCTCCAAAGTACTGAAACCTGAGAACATGCATGGTTTTTGGTCCAAGTCATTACAACAATGTTCAAAATTGTTTTAACTAATAAACAATCAGGGCAGCACTTAGATGTTTTTGACCAATCATTATTTTTAACAATTTTTAACTTGCTGTAAATACATATATACTTACTATATCCTATTAATGGACATTCGATTCGGTACGTTTTTCTGTTTGCACCTCTCTTTGGGGAAACTGACGAAGTTATTATTGAAGTCGTACAACAATTTTCCATCAAGATGTCTCATACGTTCATAATGACAACTGTATTTAACATGGGAAATGTGTTTTTAAAAGAGTACCATCCACTAAGTTCTTTAAATCTTAAACTGTTGTGATAAATCCAGGTAAAGGTAGAGTAAAAGTAGCACATTTTTTCTTCACCTTCCCCAAATAAGCATAAGTTTAAACAAAATGTATTGTTATATATGTAATGTATCTACAACACAACCCGATTAATCGTAGTCACAGATTGATCATGTAACAAGCGAAAGGAGAACGAGACCATTCAAGTGGAAATACCTTTTAATAATTTAATAAGCGAAATGGATTTGCGTAGATCGAACTTGATACTTTCATACAGGCAGTCCTTTTATTTACAACAAAATATTGTTTTGCAGTTATTGACATGTGTCTACTTTTTCGTTAGATGACTTTACTTCCCTATGAAAACGTGGTATAGGACTCTTTTGATGTAAACAGATATATATATATGTATACTTAGCTTATGCTTTAAAACGCGCTTCTCGTATCATGAACACGAGAACTGGACTATGTACCTTTTACCTCCAGGTTAAGTGATAGGCTGCACAGCGTCAAGTCAAAAGCGATTCTTTCTTAAATTCTTGGAATACAAAGTACAAACTACTTTTGATTTCATCTTGTACAAAACCATTGTTTGGAAAACAGGTTCAAACTCATACGTGTCTACATGGACTGGTAATCATAGAGTTAAAGGGAAACTATCAATTATTGAAATAAGTATTGGTGTTCACGTTTGCCGTGTTAAATCCCCACGAAGTGACTAAAAGCTGTATGAATGGAGTACAGCTTGTCGATCGTGCAATACACTTTGAATGTGAGTTAATTATGCGATAAAATTTGAATTCCAATTCATGGTGAGTACCTTTTTATGAAATTCAGTCTTGTATATGTCGAAAGAACCTGTCACTTAAAAGCATTATGAAACATAAATTTGAAATTATGTTCAGAACATATTACTGAACATGTTCTGTGCGTGGGGCACAGAAAATAGACCCTATCACAGGTATATCTATTACATATCTATGTTAAGTATAAAAAGGTACATAAGGTAATTACGTATGACAAGGTTGGGTCTTCTCTTGGACCGAAAATTATAAATAGAATCTGCCTACGAATTTACAAAAGTGTAATGGAGCCAAAGGTGTTTTATGTTATATAGATGGGTGTGTACACACATATATGAATACACAGCGTCAGCTGTTTATATAGAAGTGCATGTAGACTCCAAATACATGTCATCATGTTTACGACACAGGTACATGACTATTGGTATTTTAAAACAAAGTGATGTCGAAGGATGACTTTGTCATCATTCATACTATATGAAATATTTATCACTCTACCGTCTGTAATCATTCACTTGACATTCAGATAAGGGAGAGCACTCTCAGTGATTACCGACCGGTGTCATTTCAAATCAGTGGCCCGTGAGATTTCCCCCCTTGGTAGAAAACACAATAGCATCTTTTGTGCCTTACAGAGAGATGTAATCAATGAATCCTTTTATAGAAATGTGACATTTACAGGGACGTCTGTCCACCCTTTGGAAATGTGATACTCCAGAGATGTCAAGCCACTCGCATACAATTTATTGCCTTGAAAGGCCCCGCTTCTCTTCGTATGATAATACATGGTTTCAAGTTGAGTAGGTCTTTGAAGCAGCCATGTCGTGTGTTGTTGCTCTAATACACTGTCAGACACTCTTAGACCATATGGAAGGGAAGTTAAAGAAAGTTGGAGAGAATTAGAATTAGAGATAGAGAGAGAGAGAGAGAGAGAGAGAGAGAGAGAGAGGGGGGAGGAGTGAATACTGTGTTTTATAACCATGTCTAGAGATAAATTGAAGTAATCAAATGAGTATTATCAGTTGGAAGTACAGGAGAGAGTGATAATTCAATGTCTCGTAATAGCAGAAGCAGTAGCACCAACCAGGTATCCTTAGTAGTAGAGGCACAAGTAGAAACAGAGGGAGATGTATAAGCTGGATTGGTAGCATTAGTAGAATAAGTAGCGGCAAAATGTCACATATTTTTCAAAAGTTGAATATAATGTTATAACTTATAATGTACGAACATTTGCACTCCTGGTGCTAACAAAGATCAATGGACGGTGGTAGAAAAATAAGAGAGATTTATGGCTATATATTTAGAGCAATAAAATGTTTTAAAAACAACTAGTATGTATATATTCATTTATAAGAATTGACTTCAACATTTATTAACATAACAATTAAAGACTTAAATGAGAGCTTGATTTCAGGTATTTTCAGTCTCCTTTTCATTTTATTTAATATGTATTTAAATTTTCGATAAACTGATGCAGTTTTCATTTCAGAATTGTTGGACAAAATTCGAGGTAGAGGTAAGGTTGACAATGAGGGTGTATGCCGATGATGGGTTACTACATCAGCTGAGTACACGTCTTACTGTAGCTCCCCCCTCATTACATCCAACACTTAATTGGGCATGTACAATGGCCGAGGTGATGGCATAGCAAGGGTGACCGTAGGGGCTGTTGGTCGAGGTCGTATATGAACAGCAGAGGTACAGCTGATACATACGATACAGATACAGATCGAATGAGTTATACTTTAACATACAACAGTGTACATAGGATGTAGAAATCATGGATGTCTAATGTAGATCTAGAGTCGACAGCTTCTAGAATCCTACACTATCATTCGATGAGTTTGCACACAATCATTCTAAAATACACTTGCAATCTGGACATTCGTTCTACAATATGGCAGGCTGAAGCTAGCAAGTTTTTAGTTATTAGTTATTCATTATTCAAATAACGAATAACTAACTGGTTAGTTATTCGTTATTCGAATAACGAATAACTAACTGGTTAGTTATTCGATCCAGTTAGTAATTCGATATTCAAATAATGAATAACTAACTGGCAGTTTTGAATAACGAATAACTAACCAGAACGAATAACTAACTGGTTAGTTATTCGATATTCAAATAATGAATAACTAACTGGCAGTTGTTGAACAATGAAGAACTAACTGGTTACTTATTCGATATTCAAATGATGAATAACTAACTGACAATTTTGAATAACAAATAACTAACTGGTCACTTATTCGATATTCAAATAATGAATAACTAACTGACAATTTTGAATAACGAATAACTAACTGGTCACTTATTCGATATTCAAATAATGAATAACTAACTGGCAGTTTTTGAATAATGAATAACTAACTGGTTACTTATTCGATATTCAAATAATGAATAACTAACTGACAATTTTGAATAACGAATAACTAACCAGTTCGTTTTTTGATAAGGCACTGGTGACTCATGATCACTTCATGGTCTATTTGCGTAACTTAAAGTTTAGCATTGGTAACTTTAGGGGGTAAGGGAGGGGTCGGACATGTATCACAGCTTTCTCACTTCCAAAAGGTATTACCAGTTACTTGTAGAGAAACATCTTTTCAATCCACCCGCTCCCATCGAAACCCACTACCCTGATCAACGTCCACCCCGGCCCAAAATACAAATCCTTATATCCCATTTCATGTAATGTCTATAATTTGCATAGACATATATAGAAAGTACACGAAATAAATAATCAACTGGCAATTTTGAATAACGAATAGCTAACTGGTTAGTTATTCGATATTCAAATAATGAATAATTAAGTGGCAGTTTTTGAATAATGAATAACTAACTGGTTAGTTATTCGATATTCAAATAATGAATAACTAACTGGCAGTTTTGAATAACGAATAACTAACTGGTTAGTTATTCGATATTCAAATAATGAATAACTAACTGACAATTTTGAATAATGAATGACTCACTGACTGTCATCGTGGTAGATGGTGTCGATATTATGGACTTTGTGACCCCGAGATCGTTTCTGTTCTGAAGCCAGGATGTGAGGGCAATATGAACATGTGGTTATGGCCATCTGAACTCAACAAGTGAATCTTCCCTTCTAACTTTTAATTCTCGTTTTTATATGTAAATAGTGTATGCTACTTTCGGATTTAGAATGGTCTGAACAACCCGATAGCTGCAGTGACCTGAGTTCGAAGTTAAAGTACTCTTTAACTGTCACGAGATAATTACTGAAATACGTGACTAAGATCCTTACAAGTTTGCAAGCTTATGATGACTGTGATGATACTGTGTATGCTTAGACTAAAGCTTTTGATATGGAAATGTTTATACCTTTATGTTACAGTCATTGGTAATATTGTTTATGTTTGGGAATACTATGCCCATTTAAAATCAAACAGGGAAATCTTCTCAAACGCTACTCAGCCGGAATAAAAAAGCTTAAATCCTAAGTCTCCCAATGTTATGGTCATAATAAAGAGTAGAATTCTAGCGCATATTTTTGTAAAGGCTTTTTCAAGATAAAACATTATGTTATCGTAACGAGTCAATGTCTTATTTCATGCGAGTCTACTTTTTAGCAATAACGTTTTGATATATTTTGATTAGAATGATGAAGACGTAATGTTTTCGTTATAACGAAATGATATATCGTAAAAACGAAATTTTACCTGATAGCTTGAGAGACAGCCCTGTTGTGACTGGATATAAGTTTTGCTGTAGTGAAATAACATCAGCTCATATTTAATGTTTGCTGTAAGATAATTTATGTAAATAAGAAGAATAAATCCATATCTGACTTTTTTTCTGTGCTCAGTATTCATTGTGCAGATAGTTATACTGACTCTTCTACCTATATTTACTTAAACAGTTATTATCTCAAGAGAGGAGCCAAATATCACCTGCTTCTGTAAAAAACGAATAAATATTTTATTACTTCGTTCTTTGAGGGTATTTGTCAGTTAAGGATGATAAAGTTCACATAATACCATACGTATCTATCTATGTTGAAGTTGATGTGAACCTCAAGATACAATAGGCCCTACCTTTGAGTGTTATTACTACGTATATATCTGATCTGACCAAAGTAAGTAAAGTGCCACTATAACCTTAGATATGATGTCAACACATTTTAAACATTTGTCGTTTTGATAACATGTACTGACATCTATTGTAACTGAAACGCACTGATTTTTGTTGACCTAAGCAGCACCATACGAGGATATACGTACTCCACACATGCGATACAAATAAACGGTTTGAATGCAATTATATAATACAGTAATTATACAAATCTAAATATGAGTAAAGCATATTCTTTAAGAAGCTTTTAAACTTTTTTAGAGTTAAGATAAAACAAAGTTTATCGAGAAGGATAACCATCTTTTTAGTGCAACGAAAGTCACGTTTCATCGTATAAACAAAGTAGTCATATTTTGATTTAACCAAAAAAGTATACTATGCTATAATTATAGTGATAATGTTCAATAAATAAGTTCCAAGTACTCTTCCATCATTGAGTATCACCTTATTTTCCGTGATTATTATTCTAATTCTCAAGCACATGTCTACTACTGCACTACTAACCCCTTGTCCATACGCGTGATAATTTTCTCCAATAATATATTTTAATATCACACGTAAAATTCATTGAAATAGAGAAGTTGACTATCTGTAAATTTGAATTTCTTTCAAGAAAAGGGATGGTATAAGTAAATATGCAAATAAACCAAAGGAACATGATCTGTGATGATATGATCCGAGTAATATTTTAAATACCTATTTAACATAACATTACATTCAAATGGTGTGTTGGGGTTCGAGTTTAACATGTTTACCTACTATTTAACAACTGAAGGTGATGGTAAAGCATGAAAGGAGATGTGATTGGAACATTAAAGATAGTACTCTCTGCTCGCCCGCGTCAGTGTCAAGGATAGACTACAGTTGATTCTTATAGCATCAGCATGCACTTTTAATCAGAATAAAGAACAATATGATTGGCGGAGCGGTTAAATGTTGGGAAAATGAATAATACTGCAAACAGAGGTTAGCTTTGGAAGATTAACTAAACGGATTAATGACCACTAGCTACAGGCAGTCTATATGCCTCAAGCACATGAGTGATACAATTATTTTGCAGTTTACAGCAGTGCAGACATAATTCACAAAACTTTCAGGTACACAAATTAACGATGAAATGCGTCACCAGAACATGATTCAAAAAACGAAAAACTCGCCCGTTTCTACATCATTATTAGCAGAACAAATAACTAACCAGCTAGTGATTTATTATTCAAAACTGGCAGTTAGTTATTAATTACGTTAACTTTCTGTATGTGTTCATGTACAAAATAGAAATTGCATGAAATGGGATGAAAGGTTATATAGTTTAGTCTAGGGTGGACGTTGGTCAGGCTAGCCTGTTTTGGATGGGGGTGGGGCGGAGGGTTGTTGAAAGTTAGTTATTCATTATTCAAAAACTGCCAGTTAGTTATTCGTTATTTGAATATCGAATAACTTACCAGTTAGTTATTCATTATTCAAAAACTGCCAGTTAGTTATTCATTATTTGAATATCGAATAACTAACCAGTTAGTTATTCGTTATTCAAAATTGTCAGTTGAGTATTCATTACGTGTACTTTCTATATATGTTTATGCAAATTATAGACATTACATGAAATGGGATATAAGGATTTGTATTTTGGGCCGGGGTGGACGTTGATCAGGGTAGTGTGTTTCGATGGGAGCGGGTGGATTGAAATGATGTTTCTCTACAAGTAACTGGTAATACCTTTTGGAAGTGAGAAAGCTGTGATACATGTCCGACCCCTCCCTTACCCCCTAAAGTTACCAATGCTAAACTTTAAGATACGCAAATAGACTATGAAGTGAGTCACCAGTGCCTTATCAAAAAACGAATAACTAGCTAGTTAGGTATTCATTATTTGAATATCGAATAATTAACCAGTTAGTTATTCGTTCTTCAAAAACTGCCAGTTAGTTACTCGTTATTCGAATAACGAATAACTAACCAGTTAGTTATTCGTTATTTGAATAATGAATAACTTATAGCGTTCTGTAATATGATTATTTTATATATATAAATATATATATAATAATAATATATATATATATATATATATATATATATATATATATATATATATATATATATATATATATATATATATATATATATATTCGTTTACATTACAATCTAATAAACATGACTGCACACTTTACACGTTCTCTATCTTATTTATAACTTATGCACATTCTTTCTATGATATAACTTTATGTTAACCTGACTTGATTGTGATGTCCGGATCCAATCGCACAACCTCGGCCAACTTCGTTAAACTCTTTCAATGATGAAATACATTTTCACTCTATGTGGGAAACGGGCGGGCCTCTTTGTTCTCATTTTCTTAAAAGAAAGCACATGGGTTTAAATTGTATTTCTAAAACTGTAAAAGCATCGGTATAAAAACCAAATAAACTAACGATATTTTACAAAGAGGAAATGGTTAAGTTCAAAAAGAAAATACGAATAATCAAATTTATAGAATATATTCTGAAAAATACACCGACGCCACGGAAACGATAACTGATTTTTTACTATTGTTTTAACTATTTTTATTTTCCAATGATATCTAAGTTTCAAAATACATTCAGAGTTAAGAAATATATTTTGAAGTTAAATCAAAATAGAATCTCCTCTGTATCGTATGTATCGTATTTTTTGAGTAAATGTATTTGTCGTTCTTTCTCGTGATTACCTCATGTTCTAAATATCCTTGTCCTAAAATCCCTCGGTCTAAGTGACATCGATGTAAAATACGCTTATGCTCTAATTTTTCTAAAGAGTCCTTTAACGGGACTGGGAAGACTTATCATTCACTTTTTCCTCCCATAGATCGTTATTTTAAGAGCGCTTCAAATACTTTATCTTCGTTTTCTTAAAATGACGACGTTCCATAAAATCAAAATCCTCCAGATACTAAACGGGAATCTTTCTATATAATTTTAATTTTCACAAGATAAGGATACTAATAGATGAATAATCAGGCACCAAGGTGAATTAGTAATCTTAATCTTATATTTTTCTTGTTGCAAGCGAAAAAACGAAAGGATTTTTTTAGATCAGAAAATACACGGGGAAAACACATATGTAATTGTAGAGCCACGTCAGAATTACGTCATTTTAATATTTGGGCTATTTCAAACGGTTCATAATAGATTTCCCCATCTTGGAAAAAAAGAATGTAGCCTTGTTCACCACTGACAATTACATGTTTAAAATTCATAACACAACGACGACAATTCTTTCTAATTGTTTATTTATTGATATAACGATATATCTATACTTACATTTTAAAATGGAAACAAACTCAGGCTTCTACAATGAAGGTAAATATAGCTACATGTCTGTAGTCAATTTTACCAACCCAAGTAAGGAAGATGCATGTAACTATTGATCTATGTATACGGAGCATCATATTTTCGTTTGTACGATTAAACATATACAGTTTTAAAAAATATCATGCTTCTTGAATGTTACCTAAAAATAACAAGATCTTCCTAAAGTAATCTTATATTTCAAGTAGAAAAACCCTGCTGGGTTGAAAACAATAATTACACAAATCATTATAAAAGCAATCTTTCTACCCTGCAAGTTTTACGTTGTTAGATTAAGGCTGTAAAAACTCTCAAACTACCGTAATGTTTCTGCTAAATTACAATGAATCACAATGAATGATAACAAATTAGTTCTGACTTCAGACATAGAATTTATCTTTGAATAAATTACGATCTTAGATGTTATAATGAGTAAAGCATAACATATCATGAACACACATAAATTAAAAGGGGCTTTTGCACGTTTTCTTACGATAATAAAGATATCTTACAAAATGAAATAGCAGTGTTACCAAATACAACAAAATCCTCCTCAATCGTAAATACAGTTCTAAAACAAAACTAATGTACATGTTTCAGTTAAGCAACGCAAACCTATCTCCCTACCCCAAAGTTTGAAAGGTGTTCACACTAAAATAGCCGCAAGCAGTTTTTGCAGTTGAGGCCATTTTCTACGATTACGAATACTCAAGTCGTGAAATTATATGTGAACCACTCTAAAATAAAGATATCTTGCATAGAATTTATAATTTATGGCAAATTTGAATAAACAAAAAAAAACCCAAGAACGTGCTAGAGTGTCTTAAGAACAGTACTAGCATTTGTTGAATATAGTTACTATCCAGTTAATGTACTATCCAAAGTCTTTACTTTATATGGTACCTCACTAATTTGGATAGCTTCAAACGACAATCTTATTTACAGCACTCAGCATTTCCTCACTCGTACAACATCATTACACACTCGTACAACAGATACATATATACAGTCGTCAAATATGTTCTTCAACGTGTAGCTCTTTACCTGCATAAAACAATTTCAGGTGTATGTTATCACTTTACCTTCATCATAGCTAGTGATACAATTACAATCTCTCACAATTCCACATTTACACCAAACTTTTCATATGTTGCAGTTTCAACATCTATGAGTGTGACTTTCAATATATAAATCATAGCGTTCATCATCTCATCGTTCCTTCCAAACGTCACGTGAATCTGCATTCCACTCATCCATGCGTGTAGGTTTCACTGATATCATACAAGACGTTTTAATTTTAATCAGTTCCAAATTGTCAAGAATACTGCAAATAACATCATACAAATCTTTCCCCACATTATCAGTTGCGAATATTACACCATACTGCAGTTTCCACGACTGTGACTTTCACTTAAAACAACATGCGATTGTTTCGTCTCACCAGTTCAAGATATCACATAATACTACAGTTTCCCATCAGGAGTTGTCTCTGATATTCGTCCTTAGACATTTTTTTCATTTTCAGTTTCTTGATTTGTCTCAAAGCATGCCTCTTGATATCTTTGTTTCTTTTCTCAGAAGATTTGTTAGATTCGCTGACACCCTCCTCGCCCAGTCTCTCCCCGGATCTTTGCCTCTCACCATCCATCATGGAATATATGTTTTTGTTCGAAGTAATTATGACATAAGTGTAGAGGAAGTTTTACAGATCTTAAAGAATCCCGATGACTCACGGTGCGAGGTTGATTAGTTCTTTGCCAAGAAAATATCACAAACTGTAAAGAGTTTCAAACCTATGAAGGTATGCCTCAGAGAAAAGTGTTATTTATAATAACAAACTGTTTATACGTGAATATTAGTCATAGTGTTAAATTTGTTGCTTATCATTATTTATTTTTAATCTCTATAAAATGAAACATAAACATATCTATAAATAAAACCAACGTTCAGACAAGTTGGATTTAACTTTTTTTGTCAATCTGTGGTACAAAATCGTTGTTTTGATAAGAATTACAATGCACGCTCAATAATCGTATTAATGCAACATTTAATTGTTTCGTATTTCCCCCTTTTCACAAAGAGGGTGACAGATATTATCTTAACACGTAGTATTCCTCAGTTCATCCCAGCAAACACCTGTTCATCACATAACCACGTGCAAGTGACCTAAGCAACATGCTCTGTACATGTGACACGCATGTTTCATATCAATGTCACTGTTCCAAAATCAAACGATGAGTTGGATCTCGTGCATACTTACGTCACCAATTTTAACAGACAATAGTATATTGCCTATATATATATTAAAGAGAAGAATATATTATATATATATATATATATCATCTATCGTTTATAGATTCAGCATAGGTATATATAGAGCCACGTAAGATCACGACTGCATTCTGTTGCAGCAAGATTAATTGATACGTGTAATACAGTCATCATTAGTATACACATTCAGTGTTATGCCTTCAACAAACCGTAAATAAACATGACACCCTGTGTTGTTGTGGACCACTTTCATTTGACTTTTGACGTGTTTTATGATTATTCATTCAACCATATCATGGTATATGGGCGATCAACGATAGATCTTTATTTATCTGTGAATAACATTGATGAATAAACATACATACCATTCTACAAACGACGAAATTAATGTGGATCATCATGGCAATAAAGAAGAAATACTCAATGACTCGATGAGTCTCACCTCTTAGATAGCTTTTCGCTCGCGATTAAATTTGCCGGGATAGGATAGTGGAAATAACTCATTCGATTCCGATATGAAAAGTGCGGCTTTCTTAATCCGACAGAGTGCTGTAGTTCGGGAAGTTTTCTTCTACGTTGTAGTGCCTACTCTGATTTTCGTGGAGTACATTGTAACTGCCATTGTATGCTGGAAACAAACCAAAGCATGAAGGCTTCACCACAACGTTTATCCATATTTGTTTTACTTTACTTCTTATATATCTATCTCTCTGTTTCGATATGGATGAAAAAACATTTTGAAGATTTGAAAGCTTCGTAACCTCATCTAATCTTATTACCATGTCCTGAATAATGTTCAGCACAAAACATGAATCATGTCATTTCTATGCATAAGTCAAAACAAAACGATGGTCTTAAAATGCTTATAAGATGTTAACCCGAGGCTGTAAGTCTGTTCATTTCGGAATAATCGTACCAGTTTTTATAAAGGATTAATTCCTTCTCGAAAGGTGTATTTTGTAAAAGACTCCGACTAGATTTGACCAGCGGCTTCTTTTAAATTACGTCTACGTTGTGAATCAAACTAAACTTTATTTCGGTAATTGAAGTAAATCACACGGTTCTAATGAATGAAACATACTTGTACTGACTGATCAAATTTGTATGCTTGTTAAATCAAAATTATTATCTTCAGCCATTATCCTACTGTGCTGACCTCTAATGACAAGTGAGATTGACATGGTTCAGGAGATTTCAGGATTTCATCCAGTTTAACGGGTAATTGCAGCAAACTAACATTCCAGTTTCCCTATATGTATATATAGGTAGTACTTGTCAAGCTTTTTTTGTGATATTGATATGTTAGTTCTCCATTATTTATATAGATAAAAACTCACAAACAGACTGTAGCGCATCATGGCATATCCGTTTATCGACACTAGCCCACGACAAAGCCTCTTGAAGGAAAGTCTAGATTTGAATTGAAAATTCTTGTCTCCAAAGCCTCTTTCTTAAATCTAATAAAATATTCTCATATATAAGAAATGCTGAATCCTGCCTCCACAGCAAAATCAGGTATGTATATGTCATCAACAAATTCGACAGGGACATCATAGATATCTGTAACCTTTATCAATCAATGTTGACATCTTTAATGTCCGAGGACAATTGTTACAAGATATATTAATCAGACACAGACAAAAACAGAACAGAACTTTCTTTGCTCCAGCTCAAAAGATTTTAATAAATTGCCAAACGTGTCCCTAATATTGCATTGTGTGGATTCGAGAAATTAGAAAATATTGAGCGAGGTTTTTCTTGCCAGTGAATAAAGCTCACATATGAACTGTTGAAATCAAATGCGTTACTTGTTTTAACTCTGTTGTTGACTCTTGGAACAAGTGGTTTAACATATTTATTTCATGAAAATTACTTGAACTGGATTGGCCAACAAGGTCAATAGAACGAATGTGAAGGCCGCTCCAGCAACAAATATGGACGAAACATGAACATGGCAAGAAAAGTAAAAGCGAACAAGATACAAATATAACAAACAAAAGCGTATTGGAAATGATGGGGTAAACATTTGTGACATTTATAGTCATTATCATAATATGTGACACTTTGCCAAAACGTAAACTTGATAACAAGTCATATGTAACCAGTCTCCGTGGTTGTTTGTTCAGGTCCATTAATGAGAGCATAAGAGGTCTTAAAATGCTGGACGAAAAGAAAAAATATTTCACCTTATTACTTATTCACCTCAGACTAGTACATGATAAACACAAATATGATATGAGTGACATATTTTGGTGCTAAATCTAGAAATGTTCGTCAAATTAAACCAGTTATGCGGAACACATTTTTAATCAAAGGATAACGTAGTTTAAATGTACCCTCGCAGTAACTTGAACATCTTGTCCGACTTCTTCTCCGTAGTAAGGGTGCTGATGCCACTAAAGACTAGCACAATTGAAAGAGAGTGAACAAAGTTGTTTGCATAACGTACAATATTGTATTTCTTGTAAAACAATTGTCCTCTTGTATTAAAATTTACAAACCAAACAAGCAGATTAAGGAGTGCGACTGAATATTATTTTTGGCCAGGTTCACCAATCTCAACAATTATTGCCTTCCATCTCTGGTGACTTTTGTTAGGAGATATGAGCGCATTGGATTTATCATGTTATTGCTTACGTGTAGCAAGACCCTTATGGAGAACGCTCATACAAATAAAATCACAAACATTTTGGATTAAATTTCGTTAATACTGAACGACAACATATACAGATCATCTAACATTCATCTGGAGGTATTGATTTACTAATGAAAATTGTAAAGGCAGACAACCAACCAATATATTTAATTGCATTTACTCTATAACTTCAGTATTTCAATGATGTTGCTTTTTGTTATTTAATATTAAATGCTTGCACCATATGGTGTTAGATCCTGAAACCCATTTGCTATGTCGTAATTCAGCTACGTCTAGCACAGATGTTACCTGTTGATGAAATGATTGTGTGATTGATACCAGTATTCTGTTTATGTTTGGTCAGCAATTGAGGGTATCAGGTTTTGTCTATTCCTCCCACATTATACATAGGAGAGCAAGTGAAAAAAATTTTTTTTCATATTAATCTACCTATTATTTTCACGTGTACCTTGTAACAATTATCTCATGTTTTACCAGCCGTTTATAACTCACATAGAATATACAAAGTTATTCTGTATACAGTGTATTTCTCATTTTGTTATGTATATATATCATATCTCTTCACTCTATTACCTACGAGGGCAATCATACCGGGGCAAAAATATTACTTTTTCATGGTGATGTCACGTAAAAAAACAACGGGCCTATGCCTAAGCTTGGATAATATTTTTGATAAATTTCTCGACTTCGGTAATAAACAGAATATCATATTCGTGTCCATGACATACTATGTTAACGAAACTCGTGCCTTAATTAATATCAGTATATCCCTCGCTCTCGCTCAGGGAATACGAATATTAAACACTGGTGTGGTAAACATAGTATGTCATGGACACTCATATACTATCCTCTATTTATCCCAACGTGCTGCAACAAGATATGCATAAATTACTTTGATTAATCATCGTAAATGATGTTATTCTACATGTGATGAAACAGAAGACCAAAGAAAATGTCCGTAAGCACTTAAGATCACATACATTGGTTTGATTATGTTTGTTTGAGTGTGACATTTTTCAGCGTTCAGTTTGAGAGATATAAATATATACAAGTTTTAAGACATTCTTATTTTTATGTGTCACGGTGTAACGAAATCTAAACTCCGACGAGACCCGTTTATCCGGCAGAAAGATGAAACAATATAATTATCAAGCCAACAAAAGTAAGAGAGAAGCAATGAGTGAATAAAATGATTTATTTGCTGTAAGTAATCCCTAATCACTACTTGAGTGAGTAAACATATAAGACCACTATATAGGTTTAGTAGAAATAATAAAATAATGGGAGGAAAGGTAAGGTAAAAACTGTAAATCTTTAAAAGAAATGATCACATACTCCAAAAAGGTACAGAGAAATAAAGGAATATTAACCTCACCTTTTCAACTTCAAAATTCCAGAGTTCTGTCCATCCGCTGGTACACCGGGTCGTATTTCCTGTACCAGAGCTTAAGCTCCTGTACCAGAGCTTAAGCTCTCTATTCATAGTGCGTGGAACGTCGGAGACATTAAACACCCTATTGCAGTATGGGAAGATTTTAGCTTAACTTCAAGAAAACACGAAGTTGTATTTCTTTGCTAAATAGAAATAGCCCTAGCTCCATAACTATTGGGGTTACAGTACCATATGATGGCTTATTTGTAAAGGGCACGAACTTCTCTACAAGAACATATAAATATGAACAGCATTAGTGTTAAAAGGCTGGTGAATGGGGTATGAAAAATACACTTGAACACATAAAAGTAGCCACAGTCGGGAAAAAAGACAAGAATGATAAAAATAGATACATGAATGGAAAGTAACATAACATGTACTTTCAATATATACAATAATTGGTTACATTTCATAAAAAGACGAGATGAGAGGCGGGCAAAAGGAGACACGCTCGAACATCGTCACATTAAGTTGATGCTTTGGTGGCGAATAACTCTGATCATTGAAATATTTGCAATATTTGTTCATAAATTCAAACCTACAGAGTTTTGTACGATTCAAAGTTGACTTATGGTACTTCTCCTTTTCTTTGCTGAACAGGTTGCCGTGAATCGTCATTACAAATAGGTCAATTAAATACGGAGAGATGAAACAAGTTTTGGAAAGACTTTTGACACGTACAATAAAGTGTTTGTGGCTTCCTCAAATTGTTTTGTTAGTATTATTTAACTCAAGCACATGTGTCAAACCTGAAACAAGGAATTTGATATAAGATTCACAACTGATAATGATTCGATTCACGCCATACATATCTGGGTGACCTTCAACATTGAAAGGCTATACCTACCTCCCCATCTATATGAACCCGCGGTTCCAAACGCAATACTGCAGTCAACGTGTTCAACATCAAGAAATGAAGATGATTTCTGTGGTAAGCGCTTTTGATTTTTCGCATTTATGTTATAAAATGCAGTTGGAATACGTAACGCGTAACAGTGTTTATTTATTTCAACTTCCAGTTATTTTAATTATTTATTTCAACTTCCAGTTATTTTAAGCATAAATAAAGGCTGAGGGAATTGATTTAACCATATTTATTCATGAAAATGCACAATTCGTGAATGGATTGGCCTACAAGCTCCTAGATGCTTACTTTAAGGCCGCTCCAAAGCAATTACATATGAGAAAGTAAGTATACAATTTTATGGTAGAGCACATTTCATGAATGGATTGGCCAACAAGCTCCCAGGTGCTTACTGTAAGGCCGCTCCAAAGCAATTACATATGAGAAAGTATATGTACAATTTTATGGTAGTGACACATATCTGATTACAATAATAGCTTAAAAGTAATTGGTTTTGCATGAATAACATTTCGTTTGTTTGGCAGTCATTATGAAATGTCAAATCGATCATATTTAATTATGTAATGATGAATAGAATTTAATAATCTATAGGAATTACTTAATAAGAGCGATGTGCATCCCTGTAGAACCGTTTTGATACTGAATCCTTTCAGATAAAAGAATGATTTTTGTCATAATTCTATGTACTTATGGCATGTGAAGAAATAGTGGACAGCGTTTTCGACTGGGTGACCACAGGATTAGGCCGGGCTTTCAATAATATGTCTGTTAAACTTATCAGCGTTCAAGTTACTACAGCGGAGCCTGAGACGAGAGTTGATAATCTGGCAAATTCTTGTACCATAGTTTAGATCGAAAGTAGTAGCTTTATTGCCAGCTCCTTGAACAGAATTTTGAAACCGGTTAACGTATAAATACTTTGCACATCAGGAGTTAAGGAATTCCATAGTTGTATTGTATCAAGACGATCTTGCATATAACGCTGTCCTACAAATTTTCGGACAGATGAATTTTCTCTGAGGTTGTAGTTGTTGTTTGGTGTTGTAGGTAGAAGGTTACATATATATTGAGGCGCGAGATTATTCTTTATTTTGTAGAACGTTGTCAATTTATATATATTTCGACGTTCAGAAAGGGGTTTTTGATTAGTTTCTTTTATTTATTTTTGTGGTACATATACAAGAAATCATACATCAATTTTTACATAGTCTTGGGTAAGAAATACATAGTTGTGGATGGTACATTTTGACAGAAATAGATACATGATATAAATGATAAAGGAGGTATCAACATTGCCTTTGTTGGTTACAAATGAAACTAATGAAACTAAACGTTAACGAATCCTAAGCTGCAGTGGAAAAAGGATGTCATTACAAAATAGAACAAACAAATCTTTAATCATTTTGGAAGAGCAGATGACAAATCGACCAGAATTTCATAAATTTCGAATAATTACAAGTTGAGTATGTGTTGTATTTGTCGATGTTGTATGCGTTTTTGATGTTTTTTTAATGCTACTAAAAGTTGGTTTCATCTCGATATTCTTAGATTTAAATATGTTATATTTCACGATAGTTATGATCATATTCAGTATTCTATTTCTTTTTTCCGGATATCCGAAACATAATTGTTTTTGATAGTTCTATCTTAGCACTCGTAACATCTTCTAACCATTCTTTGAGTTTATTCCAAATCTCGACTACATATTGACAATCGTAAAACAGATGGATTATAGTTTGGCTTTCTTTTTTACATAAATTACATGTATTTGTATCTTTAATGTTCATCTTATGTAAGAGATCATTTGTAGGTAAAATTCTATGTAGAATGGAATATTGAAACCATGTTAATTTTGAGCTAAGGTTAGATGTAAAAGGTACTTTGTGGATTATTTTCCATTCTTCTTCATTGATCGAGCATTTCAGAACTTTTTCCCATTTCCGTTTGTATTTACAGTCATTGTCATTACTTGGTTTTTCTTGCAATATGTCGTAGAAGGCTCTACATCCCTTTCTCTTAGTAACAATATCTTCAATTAAATACGGGATGAACGGGGTGTTGATTTTTCTATTTATAGAGACATTTGATTTTTTGAAGTACCCCTTTATTGATTGAACAATACCCGCGTAATCCAGAAAGTTTAACTTACATTGGTAGGTTTGGATAATCTTTTCATAGTCGAGAAACTTACCATCATCTTCCACAACATCATTGATAAAGAAAATACCCGCGGTTGACATGCTCTTGTTATTTAAAGTTTTCTTGTTAATTTTATGTTATCATTTCTCCATATTGGCTGAGATAAGAGACCGGATTGGGTTTTAACAATATTTCCTTTTTGTTTTATGAAGTGACCCCACGCATGTAAGACATCTTTCCAAAATTCATTCGTTTTTTTAGTTAATACATCATTGATAATTGATTCTTCGTTGTACTGATAGAAATCATTATGTAAAGGAGATATATTTAATTGAAACAATGTCTTTAGTTTTGATTTATCATCAGAATTATAAAATCTTTTCACCCAGCTTATTTTTTGTGAAAGCAATGTATTTCGTATATCCGGTACTCTGAAGCCTCCTTCAGTGTAGTTTTGGGTTATTATTTTACGTTTTATTTTATCTGGCTTTCCTTTCCAAACAAAGTTAAAGCAGAGTTTTTCGATTTCTTTGATGGTACTTTCGTTCGGGTTAGGTAATACAGACATGGTTTAACTTTGGTAAAATAAGACTTTTCAGGACAGTTGTCCTTCCAAGTGGTGTGATATCTCTTCTGAGCCAATGGTTCATTGTAATTTTAATTTGCTTCAATTTATCTTTGTAATTTCTCTCTACCATTTCTGCCAAGTTGTGTGTAAATGTTATGCCAAGGATAGTAAATTCCTTTTTAGACCAATCTAATTTATGTTCTTTGCAAAACGCTTTATTTGAGTTTTTCAGTGAACCTATCCATATAACTTGTGTTTTACTAGTATTTATTTTCAAACCTGAAAATGAAGCATATTGTTCTAGTACTTGGAGTGTAATTTGAAGGCATGCTTCTGTTCCATCCAATGTCAAAGATATATCGTCTGCAAACTGCGAGATGAGATATTCGCTATCATCTATTTTTATTCCTTTTATCTTTTTATTGTTACGGATCATAATACTTAGAATTTCTGCACAAAGGATAAAAAGATATGGCGATAATGGATCGCCTTGTCTTCAGCCGCGAGTTATGTCAAAAAATTCTGATGCGAAATTATTCACAAGCACACTTGAATTTATATTTGTGTAAAAAGTATTAATCCATTTTCTGACATTTTGGCCAAAATTGAAAAATTCAAGAACATTCCCAATAAAGTCCCAATCAACTGAGTCAAATGCCTTTTCGAAATCTATAAGTAGGAGCAGTCCTGGTATTTCCATAGTTTCTGTATAATCAATGATATCATAAATTTGCCGTGTGCATTCCCCTTTATACCTATTTGACATAAAACCTCTTTGGTATTCATGTATTATTTTTGGAAGTAGTCCCTTTATTCGATTTGCTATTGTAGCAGAAGCTATCTTGTAGGATACGTTTAGTAGCGATATTGGTCTCCAATTTTTTAGAAACTGTTTCGGCTTATTTCCTTTAGGTATACAGGTTATGAGACCTTGTTTTTGACTTACAGATAGGTAACTCTCCTGTTCTAAACGACATGTTTAACGACCGTATCAAGTACATATGTATATCAAGCAAAAAGAATTTAAAGAATTCTACTGTGAAACCTGATGGGCCTGGGCTTTTATCATTTTTCATATTTTTGAGTGATGCTAACACTTCCTCGTATTGTAATTCTCCCTCGAGAGTATATTTGTCGTTATCATTAAGCTTTGGAACCTCACAATCTCCTAGTAAAATGTTTAGATCTACTGATTTACAAACATGTTTGGTATAAAGATTTTTATAATAGTGTTTTGTTTCATTTACGTTTCTAGTTTAGATATGGATTTATTTATAAAGTTTGCTTTCTCAAGCGATAAGAAATACCTTGTTGGTTTTTCACCTTTTTCTTTCCATTCACATTTTGATCTCATCATTATACCTTCAGCTTTTATGTTGTTTAACTTTTCAAGATTTTTGCTAGTTATGTTGATTTCATTTAAAATCAAATCCTTTTTTGTAATATCATCACTTTCATCGAGATCTTTCTGGAGAGTATTTAGGGTTTCATTTAATTTATTTTCATATTTTTCTCTTTCTCTTTTACGTTCGGACGAATATTTTATCGTGAATCCTCTTATCATTACGAGTAGTGTTTCGAAAAACAGCTGATCATCTATACTGAATATCGCCTTCCCTTGAGGATCTGTTCCTGTTAGATATTGCTCTTTTGTTGCGTTAATTAATGATTTTATCTCTGATACGAAACATTTGTCATAGAGAAGGGAGTTATTAAATTTCCAAAATCCTCTTCCTCTTTCAATGTCTTTTAATTTCAAGTTCACCCATGTTATTGAGTGGTCTAATTTATAAGCCGATTCAATATTTGCATTTTTGACAGCTGTTTCTAAATCTCTAGACATTATAAAGAAAATCTAATCTAGATTGTTTTATCGGTTTTCTTTGTCTCCAGGTATAACGTTTACTCCCTGGGTTTAAATAACGCCACGGATCGATTGCATTATATTCCTCAATAAATGAAAGTATTACCTCTCTTGCTTTTTGATTATTTACATGCTTGTAATTGAAAAGGTCGATTTCGGTATTTTGAACAAGATTCCAGTCACCGCAAATTGAGAAATGATCCGATTCAAACTCATTAATTTTCGATAGATTTTCAAAAAACGTAGGGTTATCTGTATTTGGCCCATATAGGGTAATTAAGGTAATTGTTTTTTCGTAAATCTCTATTTTAAGTGCAAGGAAATTACCATTAGACTCATCTTGCTTTTTTTCTAAGATTTTAACATCCAAGTCTTCTTGGAATAAAATGGCCACGCCACGTGCATTACTTTTATACGAACTAAAGAAACACCTATTTGAGCCCCAATCGATTTTGATTGCCCTTTCTAAGTCTGACGTGAAATGCGTGTCTTGAAGACAATATATATCTGCTTTTTTGCGTTTTAGATTGGAAAATACATCTTTTCGCTTTTTTATTATTATTTAGTCCTTGGCAATTCGAAGTTAGTATTTTCAGGTTACCATATTTGAATGCTACGACATGCATTTACTTATGCTTATAGGGCAATTGTTCTATTTTTACTTACCACATACGGTAAATGATTAACTATAATTCATAATTGTTTACAATGTATAGACATTTTCATAATAAGTAAATTTATTTCCTGTTGTGAAAGATGCCTAAAATCATACACAAAAAGTATATGTAAATATATATTTAATTATCGATGATATTATATTTTGATATGAATGTTTCTATTCTTATATCTTTCCTCAGACGCTTTTGAAAGTATATGTTATTATTGTGCACATATAAATCCTTTTCTTAGCAGTCAGGAAAAAGGAAATGTCAAATACATTCCACATCATTACGTGTATTAAAAAACAATCAATATAAATTAAACTTACCAACCAATAACATGGAATCCAAATAATCATAGATGATAAAGTATAGACCGCAGTTTTTCCAATACTACATTTGTAAATGACATTGTCAATCTAACACATTTCAAAGCAAACTCATGGTATTCATTCTCAGCATGCTACCAAACACCAACTCGCGTTTGCAATGCACACCACACGCAAAGCACGAGCATTTTCCCCGTTTCTAGAAACCGGAGGCCTTTTCACAGTAAATGTATCCACTATGTAGTCTGTCTTTACTAACGAATGCATTCTCGTTGTATTGTATATAATTTCTTTTATTTCTACTTCTTTCTTCTATGTATATATCCTTTCCTTATCTCTTCTTCTCTGCACCTTTCATTTATATATAGGTACATGTACACGATCATACTTGAACACACCCTTCAGAATATTTTTGATTAGTTTCTTCATAAATGCTATTGTGACTTTTCCAGCGAACTACTCCACAAATTGATATCAAGGCGTCTATGTTAAGTTTTTCGAGTAAAATGCACTGTTGATTGGTGCAATTATCCCAAATGTGGCCGCAATAGTTAAAAATTGGCAAGATAAAAAAATTATAAATAATAACTATAAACTTTTGCGTGATAAACGATATTTTAGACTTCTTAAACTGTTTATCAAGGGGCTAACTTTATTGATAACCGAGTTTATGTGACTATCCCAGTGACAATTGTTTTGAAGGGTTAGACCTAAATGCTTGTGTTGTTCTACTTCTTGGAATTGTTTCGCCGTCCAATTTTCGGTTTACCTTTCTGCTAAACTGAATTGATTTCGTTTTTAGGACTAAATGACACTTTCCATTTTTTCGCCCAATTTGAAATTACTAATAGGTCATTGTTCAAACAGTTGGCAGCTGTGTCGGTATCGTCAATTATATCATAAAGAGAAGTATCATCTGCGAATAGTCTGATGTTACTATCAATATCATCAACAATATCATTAATGTTTAGTATAAACAACAAAGGTCCCAAAACTGAACCTTGAGCGACGCCTGCCAAGACAGGTTGAGAGGTTTGAGGCGTGTCCATTGATTACAACCCTCTTGGTTCAATTATTTAGATAACTTTCAAACCATTTTAATAAGCTACCTTCAATTCCGTATGATTTAAATTTTTGCAGTATTCCTTATGCCAAACTTTATCAAATTCTTTACTAACATCGCGGAATACCGCTCTTACTACTTTATCGTCGTCGGTGCTTTGGCTATGAAACCATATAGGTAAGTCAATTGATTAGTTGTCGAGTCGCCAGCGGTAAATCCGGATTGTAAATTTGAGAGGTAATAGTCTCTTAGAAAATTGTTCACATATTTAAAGATACATTTTAAAACACTTTAGCTATACAACTTGTATACTGGTCTATAATTTGAATACTCGTACCAGTTTTATGTATAGGGATTATATATGCCTCTTTCCAAGACGTAGGAAATTTCGAAGATTTCGAAAGACAGATTGAATAATTTCGTTAGAATCGGTGCTAAGGAGTTAGCACACATTTTTAATATTTTGTTTCCAATTCCATCCGGGCCCGTTGCTTTAGTTGTATCTACAGATATAGACAATAACTAACGAGTGACGGGGAATGACAGATTATCTTTCCCGAGTTATATTAATTTCGTAATTCTCGAGCCTTGGCGAGAGAATTACACAATTGATATAACGAGAGAGATAATCTGTCATTTCCCGTCGCGAGTTGGTTATTGTTTATATTACCTATATGTTTCTTAAAAGATTAAAACGCGAATATGATAGAAATAATCGTTCCTCTATAAAGGATCAGGGTTGCGAATTTCCAAATTCATACGCGTGTGCTAAGGCTTTACTTGACACTTATCTACGCACGGCTAAATTGTAAGTTTTTAAAAAGTTTTGAAATAACTTTGTAGTTGTTGAAAGTTTATTTCTTTTTTTCATAACCGTCATTCAAACTTTTTACAATTAATGCAGTTTTGTGGTAACTTGAATAAGTCAGCTACGCCCTATAGTAATACTACAAGACGGCTGAACTTGTGACGTATCTGATGGCAGTGTGACGTCATAACCGTTCGTTTTTTTTTATTTTTTTATAACTTTATTCATTTTTATTCATGTATATTCAAATTCAAACATGCATATCAATAGAGAACAGGCATTTCAACATAGTAATGGACAAACAAATGGACAGAATGTATTTGAATTACAAAAAACCCAAAATATTCATTGATTGGAATTATAATATGTGGATGTACATGTACATGATACTTTTTTCATAATGATGTCTTATTGAAAAAGTCGCTTAAAACGAGAACAAATTGTGACATGATGACCAGAATTTCATGAATTTTGAATAACTACATTGAGTATATGCAGAATATTTGTCTATGTTATATATATTGCGAATGTCGTTTTTAATGTATGGGAAGATTGGTAGTTTATTTTGTTGTTTTGACTTAAAGATATTGTATTTTATTATTATCATAATCAGATTTAGAACATTATTTCTGTGTTGTGGGTATCCGAAGATGACAGTTTGTTTTGATAAGTTTAATTTACACTGTGTTTAATGATTCGATCCAATTTGTCATTTCTAACCATATATTTAGCGAGATTTCGCAATCATAAAACAAATGGAGCAATGTTTCAGTGCTTTCACCACATTTTCAGTGTCTTTATAACCCATTTTGGTCAATAAAGTATTTGTAGGTAGGATTCTGTGAATCAAACGGTATTGGAACCATATATGGTTACCAGCTGAATGGCATTTGTGAGGGGATTGGTGTATTAATTTCCATTTATCTTCTGTGATAGTACAGTCAAGGTCTTTTTCCCACTTTATTTTGTATCTTAATTTTGTGTCGTTTATGTTTTCAAGTTGCAATATATCTAAAATTCCCTACATCCAGTTTTATTCCCTATTAAATTTTCAAGGAAAATATTTTGTGATTTTGTGTATTGTTTTACTGCTGCGATGATACCTGCATATTTAAGAAAATTTGTCTTAACGTTAAACGTTTTTATGAAAGTATCTAAATCAAGGTACTTTCCTTTTGAGTCGATAAGATCATTTACATACTTTACACCTCCACTTTCCAGTCTTTCAACGTGTATGGATTTTCCGTTTACAGTAATATTAGCGTTATGCCACAGCGGTTGGGTTAGTATATCATTAGCAGTTTTTGTTTTCTTTCCTTTAACTGTTAAGAATTTTCCCCAGGCTTTTAATACATCTCTCCAAAAGGCATTTGTCCTCACTCTCATTACCGTTTCACTGATATAAGATTCACTTTTTTGTATCATATTTGATAGGTTAGTTGAGCTATTTTTATTGAACATGTTTCTTTGACAATTACTTGCTGAGTTATGCAGCCGTCTTATCCATGAAAGTTTCTGTGACATGATGATGTTCTTAATGTTAGGCGCTCTGATACCTCCCTTTTCGAATGTGTTAGTCAAAACACTTCTTTTTATCTTATCTGGTTTATTTTTCCATATGAATTTATAACATAGTCTATTTAGTTCATTTATAATTTCATCGCTAGGATTAGGTAATGATGAAAAAGGTGATTAAGTTTTGGGAGCAATAGGCTCTTCAACACAGTGTTCCTGTCTAGTGGTGTTAAATCACGTGCAAGCCACATGTTCATTTCAATTTTTATTTTCTTTAGTTTATCTTTGTAGTTTCTTTCAACCATTTCTGCCAAATTATGTGTGAATGTTATTCCTAAGATTTTGAAAGAAGTTTGTGACCAGTCTAGATTCCAATTATTACAGAGAGAGTGTTTTTCATACCTTTTTGACCCTATCCACATCACTTGTGTTTTAGAAGGGTTTACCTTAAGACCTGAGAATTCTGAATACAATTTTAGGGTTTGCAGGGCATTTTGTAGACTTTTTTCGGTTCCGTCCAATATGAGGGTAGTATCATCAGCAAATTGAGATGTAGGATATTCAACTTCACCATTCTTTATGCCCTTTATCTTTGGGCTATTTCTTAGCATGATGCTAAGTATTTCTGCACATGAGATGAAAATATAAGGAGAAATGGATCACCATGCCTGCATCCCCTTGATAATTCGAAAAAGCTAGATCCGAAGCCATTAACGAGAACGCTTGACTTTATATCTTTATAGAATGTGTTAATCCATTTTATAATTGATGACCCAAAATTAAAATACACCAGAACCTTTTGAATAAAACTCCAATCTACCGAATCGAAAGCTTTTTCAAAGTCTATAAAAACCAACAGACCCGGTATTTCCATACATTCAGAATAGTCAATGATGTCGTAAATTAATCTTGTACATTCACCAATATATCTCTTTGGTATGAATCCCTTCTGATCTTCATTGATTATGTCTGGTAAAACTGACTTGATTCGATTAGCAATGGTTGCTGATGCGATTTTATATGAAACATTTAAAAGTTATATAGGTCTCCAATTTTTCAAGTGATGTTTAGCTTTGTTAGCTTTTGGTATACAAATTATCAAACCCTGTTTCTGGCTTACAGATAATTCTCCTGTACGAAAGCCGTAATTTAATGAGCGTAGAAGATATCTGTTCAAATCGTGCCAAAAATACTTATAAAACTCAACTGTAAATCCTGATGGACCTCGACTTTTTTCATTTTTCATTTTCTTCAATGTATTTAATACTTCTTCATATTTCAGCTCTCCTTCCAAATCTATTTTTTGTAATTCTGTTAGTTTTGGAATATTTAGTTTCTGAAACATATTTTGCAAATCGACATCTCTACAAGTTTGTTTAGTATACAGACTTTTATGGAATGTTTTCGTCTCGAGTAAGATATCTTTAGTTTTCGTTGCTACAGTTCCATCCTTTTTTTCCAATTTACATATTGCTTTATTGAGAAAGTTACTGTTTTCTAATGACAAAAAGTATTTTGTTGGTTTCTCACCTTTTTCCTTCCAGTTGGATTTTGATCGAAGAATTATTCCTTCCGTTTTAATATTATTAATAGTTTCTAGTCTGTCATTGGCAAGTTTAAGATTTTCAGACAACTCTTCCTTAGTCTTGATATTTTCTGTTTTATCTAAGTCATTATGCATTTTTTCTATTTCATCACGGAGTAATTGTTCTTCTTTTTCTCGAGATTTCTTCTTTTCAGATGAATATTTTATAGTAAAACCTCTGATCATTAAAAGCAAAGTTTCAAAAAAGAGTTGGTCATCAATACTTAATTCTATACTACCATCTTCATATTGGCCTATTTTATATTGATCGGTTGTGCATTTGATCACATCTTTTATACGCTTCACATAAATTTCGTCGTGTAACAATGAATTATTAAATTTCCAAAAACCTTTGCCTCTTTCAATATCACTTATTTTCAATGTAAGTCAGATTGCTGAATGGTCTGATCGATATGTCGGGTCTATACCTGCCTTGACCCTCTAGTAACCAGCGTAACACCAGTGATACATAAAATCAAAAATCACATTGAGTCAACAGGATATCACACTAAATATCAACAAATCATTCCGTAGGTCCATTGAAGTTATATTCTTTCAGATTATATTTCACTTTTTACTCCAGTCCTTAATTTTAATCTCAGTTGGCACTTCCTGTTTACGCTTTTCTGACATGTGCTCATGATGCCAAAAAAGGTGTGAAGTTAATCCATCGTCATCCTGCAAAATGTACCCTTATTGTTATAGGGACATATATTTTACATCTTTCATATGGTCTGCCTTTGAGTCATAATATTTATTTTCATGAAATAATTAAATATTATGACAGGTAACTAATTTAAATCTGTATGTATCACCAGTGATACAATGGGACAAGACACTTTTTTGTGTATCACCCATGATACAGTTTGGATATTTGAAGAATCCCACATGAATGCGCTTATACGATGTATGTTTGGGTACCAACATATGATGAAAAAAGGAATCAGATGATATGATTACAAGACATTGTGAAATACAAATATAATGATCTTTTCACAAAGGGAATTCAAAATATTTCAGAAGGTGTCTTAAGTGAGAGCAATTATGAAATATTCTCCGAAGAATTTATTCCACCGCCTCAAAGTGAAAATGAAGATGACGTTCATGTCACCCCAAAAAATAAGAGAAAGCTTGTGAAGAATTTCGAACTTCATAATAATTCTGCTTTGACTACTGATTCATCAGGCAATGAATATCCCTTGCTGCGATAGTTCTGATGCTGACATCTGTTCACGAATTTGATGATGATATTTCAATTCAATTCAATTCAACAATGTTTCAAGATAACAGGGAAACCTAAGGCAGCATAGGAAGATGACTTTCTTTTATAGTTACTAGAAACTACCTTTTTGGAAAGTCTAGAGTTCTTTCCTCCAGATTCATCATTTAAAGGCAGTATCGAAGAACCTCCAAAAGATAGGGGGACTATTTTGAGTCTATAATCACATTTAAGATGATTGAAGTGAGGTGATTTTGGGTTGAAGGCCGCTTTCAAGATTACTTCACTTCTATCACAGCTGCAGAAAGCCTGCAACACCATTGTGGCTATTCATGGGGTGAAACCTGCGAACATCGGCTTGAACCGGCAATCCTTTAGTAGTACTGCACTGAAATTCAGTTGAAGCATTGCACCCTAAACTAACTGCATGTAGAACAGTTATCTAATGCAGACAAAGTTGCCGAGCCCCTGGTAGGATTCGAACAACGGATCTCTTGATCTGAAGCCGAACAAGCTAGGCACTGCGCCACCTAAAATTGCTTGGTTTCGCCCATCACATGAGGCTATGTAAATTTCAAGGACACATAGCTAGCAGTTTGGTATCCAGGAAACAAACCTTTGGCTGTCCTCGAGCTACGTATACCGACTTAAGTCCGCCACCACCAAGCACAGTAAGACGTTGTATTCTAACATCAGATGTAAGTTTGGACCAAGTCTCCAACCTTCCAGAGTCGACAAAACGTGGACGGTGCAAGAACAGGAACTGCACTTATCTTACATTTGTTAGGTGTTCGAAATGCAAGGATTATGTATGATTGGTCAAAGAGAGGAACTGTTTTGCTCAGTTCCACCAATGCAAATTGACTACCAGTGATTGATCCAAAAAGTCCTGTCGGGTCAGAAAAGGAACCTCTTCGTGTTTTATGACTACTGTTTAGATATTTCTGTTGACTGTTTTAGGATTAATTTGTTATCACTTATTCATCGTTCACATACTGTCCAAAACATTAATGATCTACGGGTTTCTGAATGAAAACGTTTATGGTCATTCTGTAAAGAATGCTAAAACAACAAATCAAATTGATACTTTGCTATTGTTTTATTGTTATCAAATAGATATTCCACATTAAATGCTCGGTTCCAATATGTTTCACAGGTGACACCTAGTTAACCATCACTTCAAATACCCAGCGTATCACATGTGAAACAAATACAATATCATAAACAAATAAACAAACATCTAAAATAGACACATCAGTGTTTTAGTTAAAATCTAAGTTAATGAATTTCAAGTAGTTTTAATTTTTGGACTCTTAGAAGTAGTGTTGGTTACTAGAGGGTTAAATTAATTAACAATTGAATTCTCTAAATCTCTGGATAGAAGAAAGAAATCAAGTCTAGCCTGCTTAATTGGTTTAGACAGACAGACAGACAGACAGATAGTTTATTATAGTCTCACCTCAACAATTACATCAAACACATATACATAATATTTACTAATACAAAAAATAAAAATGTTGAGCCACCCTGTATAGGGTTATGAGAGACTTTACATATGGTTAAAGTACATAAAAGAATGGTTCATATTTTAAAATATACATATTGGTATTTATAGATATATAAATAGTAAAAGGTACACGAGAAAAAAAAATGTATATAAACTATGAATATATATACATAAACATTGTGTATAGAGGTAGTAAAAACATACAAACATGATAAGGAGCGTGCATGTATATACATACTAAACATGGTATAAAATTGAGGTGCGATGATCTAAAATAATTTTTGCAGGTCTTGGCTGCTGTAAAAACCACATCCGGCGTCGAGAGTATGTAACCTACTTTCTTAATGTCACAGAAGTATAAAAAGTCAGGGCAAGTTAAAATACATCTGTTGTAAAGTATATTCCTTTGTTCTTGATACATTGGACAGTGGAGTAGCACGTGTATTTCGTCCTCTATTGGTATGACGCAAAACGGACAGGTTCTCTCTTCCACAGGGGTGTTAGTGTATCTTCCTGTCTCAATCTTGAGGGGGGCAACTCCGCATCTAAACCTTGCAAGGGCGCTTCTATGGGATTTTTTGATGTGACGTTTTACATAATCCTCAGGATGGTATTCATACTTAAAAGTGCAATAAGTCCTTAATTTATTGCCTCCAGTTCTGCCTGCGGTGGAAGTGATGTCTGATTTCCATTTTTCCAAGAACTCTGCAAAAACGTATCCTTTGACCTTATTGACAACATATTGCTCAGCATATCTCTTCTCGAGTGGGATGAAGTGGGCAAGTCCGAGGAGAGTAAACTTGTTAATGACTCTGTAGCACTGGTTGCGTTTACGTCTTAATGCCCATTGGGAACTTCAGACAAAAATCCTGTGTGTCATTCTACTGGAATCCATGTTTCGTAACCGCATGTAGAGTCTGGTGACACAACCCCATTATCTAACTGTCGGTGGGACCCAGCCCATATCACCACATACTGCGTTGTTAGGGGCGTATCGTCTCAGTCCAAGGTAAAACCTCATGGGCCGGTTTTGCACAGCTTCAATACAACTAATCCTGTAAGTCTCCCATATACTTGCACTGTGCTGTATAGTTGACCACACCATGGCGTCGTATAGCTTGGTGAACGTGTCATACTCCATCCCTCCCAGCACCTTGGATTAGAGATGAGAAGGCCCAGTGCTCTGCTCGCTGAACTAGCTGCTGCTCTTGCCATTCGATTATAATCCAGATGTTCTGTTATGAGAATTCCCAAATAACTGTAACAATCTACGATGTCTAGTGTACTTTTTCCACACTGGAATTCCACATTTGTTCTGGGAACAGAGGCTGGCCGGAAGTGTATAACCTTGGACTTCCCCTCGTCGACAGTCATAGAGTTCACTTGACACCAGGCATTTAGACAGTCCAGGAGCAGGTTGAGATCATTCTCATTCTCGGCCAGTAGCACAAGATCATCTGCATAAGCGAGTACTCCTATCCTCTCCTCGTTTATTACAACTCCGATTTCCAGCTGACTGATGATGCTTAAAAGGTCATTTATGTACAAGTTAAAAAGAATTGGCGACAACAAACATCCTTGTTTCAAACCAGATTTGACATCGAACAACTCCGTATTTTTGCCGTTGATCCTAACACTGCACTTGACGTTTCTATAAAGGGATATGACTGCATTAAACATCTTTCCTTTTATGTTAGCTTCCAATAGTTTGGTGTACAGTGTCGATCGATCAATGCAGTCATAAGCCTTTCTTAGATCGATAATGGCTGCAAAGGTAGGCTTTTTCTGTGTTTTCCTTGTTTCAACTATAGACGTCAAAGAGGCTACGTGTTCTGTTGTCGATCTGCCTTTTCTGAAGCCGTTCCGAGTGTCCTCCAGAATCTTGTACTGTTCTACAAAGTTGTAGAGTCTTGTATTCAACACACTGCAGTATAGCTTATATGATGCACTTGTGATGGTAAGTCCTCTGTAACACAAAGGGTCCCTGCGGTCCTCCATAGGCGATTTAGGAATAGGAGTTATTATACCCTTTGTCCAGATTTTAGGGATGCATCCTGTGTCGAAGCATAAATTAAAGAGCTTATGTAGATACTTTACACATATGTCATTACACAATACCTCTGCAGGGATATCATCTACACCACATGCTTTACCCTTCTTCGCTCTGGCTACAGCTACCCTCACTTCCTCCAGTGTAATACCCTGGCACATCTCTGCATTATCTGTGTCATCTTTATACAGGGTGTGGTTATCTGCCCTCTCAGTACCGCAATTCAACAGCTCCGAAAAAGAGGTTTTCCATTTGTCCATAACTATCTCGGGGTTGCTGGTAATGGATCCATCCTCACAATTAACTTCCATTGGTATTGTATTCTGCCTCTCGTATCCTACCCCAATCTTTCCTATCTTCCTCCAGAACTGCCCAGTATCAGAGTTGCGTAAATCTTCAATTTCCTCTATAGTCTTTTTGTTGTGAGTGCGTTTTCCCTTTCATATTGTTTATCAAATGCTTTCCTTTTTCCAACATATATATTTTTTAAAACTGCTTTCCTTACACCTTTGGCCCAACACCACTCCCTCTCTGCTCGACACAGTTCATTCCACATATCAGTCAGACCTCGATTCCACCACTCCTTCTTGGTTCTACATCTTTTATTACTTTTCGTCCCTTTAAATACAATTATCCTGGAAGGTAAAACAATTTTCATTTCACTAATCACGGTGTCCGTAAAAATATCATAGGCCTTATCCAGATTTTCCTGCGTTTTCGTTTTTTCTTCCAACGTACTGATATGATTCTGAATGTCAATATAACTCTTTCCTGAAGGCAAAAACATGTTGTTTAAGCACGTTGTGTCATACTTGGTCTTGTGTGTAAGGGGTTCATCTGTACTAGAGCACTGAGAAGATATATCTACTATGTTTATATCAACTGTCCATTGCAGTAAGGAGTGATCAAGTTCTAGTATAGCTGTTGGGTCAAAAGAACCTACACTTCCATCACTCTGAAACAAATCATTTGGGCGTGTTACCTTAAAATTCATAAATTTATCAATGGATTCATAAGCACATAAACAATAATCCACAACTGAATAACCACGGCTGGAAATAAAGGTAAAATCATTTGCATTTTTAGAACGGCCATTCAACATACAGTAGTTAGCATAAATTAGAAAGTCAATAAAAAGGTGTCCATGTGAGTTAACAACCTTATCTAAAGTGTCTCTTGTAGGGACGGAGTCCACTCCCTCCACATAGTCTAACAGGCTGCCACATCTGCTGTTAAAGTCTCCACATATATATGTAACTCCTGGGTGATGATATGTATAAACCTGAGATAAGAGGGTGTCGAAGAAGGGGGAGGCATCCACATGCCTAGTAGAGTTCTCTGGTGAGAGATAACACACACACAAGCTATCATTATAATGTTCATGTTAGATTTGTCCATTATTCTAATCCACATTATACCTTCATGTTCACAGTCTAAAACATATACATTAAAATTCTGACATATTACATCTTTTATTAAAAAGCCGACACCTCCTGATCCGTGTTTGGCATTCACATGTAATGCAGTTCTATTGTGGCCAAACCACCGAAAACCCTCCACTGACAGCTTATCCTGTCCAACTAGATGAGTCTCAGCAATAGCGATCACGTCTATGTCATTACTATTAACAATATGTGCACGTAGTTTGCTATTCTCTGAAAGTAGGTCACAACTCCACCCTGCCACATTCAAGTACCCGCATTTGACCTATCTGTATCGCTGATTGGTTGATGTAGCTTGACCGCGACCTGGTTGATCCCTGTGACCTCTGGCTCCATGACGTGGATCACGGTGATTCGCCTGACGCGTGTCATCACGTGGCTCATGTTGGTAAACACCAGCACGTGTATCTCTGTCCACGTGGTCGCGTGTGTTGTCGTCCTGTCCCCTGCCGCCGCTGTTCCTGTCCCGATCTCGCCGCCGATTGCCCTCCTGTCTGTGGTTGTCCCTCGCACGTCCTTCTGGCTCGTCGTGTCGATCTGCCCGGTACAGTTTGCCGCTGCCGGTGATCCGCAGGTTGCCTCCCACAGAGTCCGCAAGCACTTTCATGTTTGATTCAAACATACGTTGTTGGAATGTTTTATCCCCTGCGATATATACACTGCTGAAATTTCGACTATCTCTCAGCGTTTTCTTTTCTTTCAGAATACTTATTTTATCCTGTAGAGTCCTACACTTTGCCACTATAACGCCGGGATATCTGCCGTTGTTGCTAGTTTTCCTGTTCGCGCTCTCAACCTGAATATCCCGAAGTCTGAGGCCATCTCGTATCAATCCATTGACCTTGGATACCACGTTTTCGCTCTCAGATTCTTGTACATTGCGAATTACAATGTTCAGTCTGATGTCTTCATGCTGCGGCGAGTTAGATATACTGCGTTTAGTGTCTTCTATGTCACGAGACAATTGCTGTTGCACGTGAGAGTGTGTATCTCTAATGTGGGTCAGATCTCTGTGTATGTCCTCAATTTTGCCTTCGAAATCCGTGCGGATTCTATTTTAGATTTGAAACGTTTAAATTTTTTGTTAAATTCTCTCCAAGGATCAATGAGGTTTTCCTCTTCTATAAATTCTAGAACAACATCTCTCGCTTCAGGATTACATGTTTGTAGTTATACAAATCAATTTCTGGGTTTTCGACAAAATTCCAATCTCCGCAGATAGAAAAGTGGTTTGAATTAAACTCTTTTATAATTTGTATTATTTCTTCATAGAACTTTGGAGAGTCACCATTTGGATTAAAGTCAATGTTTTTCCGGTACTTATTTCTATCTTAAGCGCGAGAAAATTTCCGGTTTCATTGTCCTGAAAGAGTTTGAATTCAAAGTTGTTTTCGAATATAATCGCAACACCTTTGCATTACTTTTATATGAACTAAACCAACAGTGGTCAGTTTCCATTTCAGTTTTGATTGAGTTTTCTAGATCTTTAGTGAAATGAGTATCTTGCAGACAAAAGATATTGGCATTGTTGGTCTTGAGATTTTGAAAGACGTCTATTCGTTTTTTCCTATTATTCAGGCCTTGACAATTAGAAGAAGATATTTTAAGATTATCACCCATTGTCAATTTGTTTGCATTTTGCAGTTATCTTTTTAAGTCCAAATTTATATGTAGCATGTTTGAATTGTGTATTGACATGAAAATATGAAAGTGACAAACATCTTAAAAAGAAAAAGTGTGAACAAAAGTGAAGAGTAAATATGTACAGGTGAATAGCCATAGTCATTCAGTTGACTCGACTAGTTACATTATGCAATGTGATGCAGTTTATGTTGTAATGATGACTGTCTCAAGATTTTAGCCGCGTTGGATTCAGCGTAACAGCGCTACAAGGCTATCGTACATGTTAGGTGTGCGGTGCGTGCAATCCGTGCTTCAAATCATGTATGTTACCTGATTTCTTTTAGTTGGGTTGTACCCTAAGGTGTCTATGCATGTTAGCTTTATATAATTTATAATGTTTGATGATGTCAAAACGGGATTACTAGATGCGTCTAAAACTGATGTAAGTATTTGAATTGTATATAACATAGTAATATGTGTGTGTTATTAATTGTTTTCTTTATTGTTATCGTCACAATTTGTGAGAGATTTTTTAAAATTTGGTTATATCTTTCATGTACATTCTTTAAACAAGATATAATTTCATATAGTAGTATTTCGTACCAATATCATATTCTAGATTAACAATTGTTTTTGTAATGAATGCACCAACAACAAAATAACAAACTGCGCACAGTCAGTCGGATTTAAGTTAGCAACAATGGATATACCTTTACTCAAAATCACAGCTTACCCTAATCCTTATTGCACACCCTATAGTTACATTTGAAAGCTTCAAAGACATTAGTCACCTAGGGCAAAGGAATCAGTACTTAAAATTCACAAATGTTGCCTGTATGGCTTTACTGCTGTCAACATAAATTCATTTCAAATATCACATACACACGATCCAACGTAAAATATGACATTTCATCAACTTGATCCGCTAGTTGTCGCAGCCGAGAATGGACTTCCCGCGCTCTGACATCACATTTATAGACACCTCACAGCGCCCTCTACACAAGCATTACCTCCCTTTTTATTTGGTTTGTTCCTAAAGAGAAATCAATTTCTCTCTAATTCGCCCAGATCAAACGATAGAAATTTCATATCCTGTGGGTATTACGACTCTGATCCATGCATATGTTTTTTAAACGCATGTAGAACTTTATTGAAGAACACCACTGTCTCACTGCTGGAGGGGTCCAACCCATCTCACCTGCAAGAGCATCGTTAGGTACAAATTTCCTCAAACCCAGGAAAAACCTTTTCGCTCGGTTACAAACAGTATTTACACATGAGTAGTTCTGTAGTTTTTAGAGTAGTTTTGTTCCTCATATACTGGCTCCATAATCTAGGACGGACCACACCATAGTGTCAAAGAGGGTTGTAAAAGTACTATATTGCATGCCTCCCAGAACTTTGTATTTACTAATTAACAATTCTAAAGCTCTGCTCGCCGGATTTGCAGCTGCCTTGGCCATTCTACTGTCATCCAAATGCTCTGTCACAAGGAGCCCTAAATAGTTGTAACATTCAGTTAGTTCCAACGAGTCGGCGCCACATGTGAAACTGCTAGTGGATATTGTGGTAACATTGTTGCGAAAGTGAATAATTTTCGTTTTCTCACTGTTTATCGACATCTGATTGGATACACACCATGTATTGAGACAGTCTAGCATAAGTTGCAAGTCACTTTTCGTTTCTGCGAGGAAGATTACATCATCAGCATATGCCATAATTCCAATCCGTGAATCGTCATGTTCTACCCCAACGTTGAGTGCACTTATTGATGTGATGAGATCGTTGATATATAAGTTGAAAAGTAGTGGTGACAGCATACACCCTTGTTTCAGCCCACTTTCCACATTAAACCAATCTGTATAAAAACCGTTAAGTCGAACTGAACACTGTACGTTTCTATACAAGGAGTATATTGCATCTAAAATCCTTCCTTTAATGTCTGCCTCCTTGACATTTCTTGTATACATGTAATTTCTAGTTTTTTTTAAGAATATCTTTTAATAAAGTTGATATACTCCAAAAGCTTTTTGTAAGGTTGTTTTGGTATGATGTTGATGAATTGTCATTACTATTCTCTTCCAAAATCTTTTGAATGAACTAGTGTTTTAGAAAATATAAAGACATCAGATACGCAGAGAATTGCATAAATTACATTTTTAGATTTAGAATTCATTGTGTGTCTAACTCAAATGTTTGTTAGTTAAAAGATGCGGTACCTGCCCTATGATTATCGAATGCAAAAACTTCAAATTTGAGAAAGAGGAATCTTTTCAGGTTAAACACACAATAAATTGTAAATCTAAAAATGTAAGTTATGCAATTCAATGCCTTAGATGCAATCTAACATACATAGGGCAAACGAGTAACTTACAAGCACGGGTTCACAAACAACAAATCAATGAAATCAAATTCCGCCATCTGAAGATAAGTAGACACATTGTGAATGCTAACAATGGGAATTTTGCTATCTTCCCTTTCTAAAAGGTTTATGCAAAGTCAGAAAATACAACCATTACTCTTGAAACAAACAAAGCTGTTTTTAAACGTCAACATGTGACATTAACCAAGATGCAAAAGAAACTCGTTCTTGATTGGTTTAAAAGCTGACTTCCCGCACTCATTTTATTAGTCGCTCCAAAATTAGTCAAAGGTCAGCTGAACATGACCTCAATCAGTAATTTTCTAGATGTATTGACGGATTGAGAAAAAATAAAATCAAGGAAAAGGTAAGTTTTATCATATCAGGAAAATAAACTGAACCAATTTACTTATACTCAATAAAGTAAGTCAAAGACTCACCCGATTTTCAATGTTATTCTATAGTTCATATGAAATAACAATTGTAGCATGAATTCGTTGTATTCTCGATTCTGATTGGTTGATTTGAAAAATCACCCTATGTCGAATGGCGATGAATTCCCGCAAATTAGCTAAGACGAATCACCGCGAATTGATACAACATGTTCACTATAGATCCGGCCCGATTTAATTTTCCAGTATCTTTAAAAATCGTGCCGTACTCCAATTTGACAGTTGTCTATGTATTTCGAATACCGTTACCAAACTTACATATGTGATATCCTTACCAGAATAGCAGTTGTATAATAAGAAAGAAAATTAACCCGTTCGAAGTAAACACATAATGGTTATTATGATAAATGAGAAAGCATATCATAGAAAGCCGTTCTGCAGTAGTTGGTTGTAAATATACTATCATGAGATGATATAACAATTTCTTGATGGACATGGAAATCTATTTGAGAGAAATAAACTCATTTTATGAATGTTACAGATTTTGTAATGCCATAAGACACGAGCATGGGTATTTTGGACTTGACATATCCATAATTAACTTTCATCGTTTCATAATATGAACATATTCTGAATAAGAACTCACGATAAGGTATGGACATGTCTTAATTTGAAGGTGACACCTAATGTCCAAATTATGTAAATCTTTTCATTTTGATAGATATTATTATTATCAAATGTTAAAGTGGTACAATTACATACTTTGTACAATTCACTTATTATGATGAAAGTATCAGCTTATGATAAGTAGATAATATGTTGAGATAACCATGTCCTTTTTGTTTTGTTAGATATACAACCGATGACTTATCTACCGACTAATTATAATCATCTCGTAATTAGCGTATCCAAATTTATGTAGACTTTTATAATGAGATGATCAATTGAGTTAATACAAAATATTTCCCCTTATGAATGAAACAAAATGTTTTTTGGCAGTTTTTATTTCGTACTTCATCTTCCATGTTTGTTTAGTATAACACTTAATAAATAAATAATGAAACTTAGATAATTGAAATGCTGTCTGTTTTCATGTCTAAACAATGCTTGATATTGAAGTTGAAATATTCACTTTGAAGGTAAATTCGTCATAGAAATTTCGTAACTATTTGAGACTTTTTCGTCCATTAGTCAACAATAAATGGAAAAATTAATGCATTTAAACACATTTTTCTACCAACGATACCTATACTTTGAACAATACCGTTTTTGTTTTTATGAGTAAAAAACGGTCACTTCTTGTGATCTATTATAGATATTATTATTATTATCATTATTATCAATGTTAATTGCGTATTTTATGTGAATTATGTATCATTACATTAGTGCACAGATGCCTATATACTTGAAATAATGTTTATATTATTGTATTGAAAGGAAACTGAACTTGTTCTTATTTGTTACAAGAAGCTATTGACCTAAACCCTTGTTTTTATTCATAGGTTGTAGTCCTTTGCGTTCTCATACCAGATGTTAGTACGTCTTACGTCAACGGCTACGACCAACCCTTCGTGTTTCAATGTCCAACAGTACAGAGCATCAGCAACATCAGAAGTCGACACCATAACGGAGCTGAAGACAGACAGTACGGATTTAGTTGCAAGAATACCCCGGGCTTAGGAAAGTGCCAGTGGCATGGTGAGTTGATAATACGGTTCCCACGTTGAAGATCATTAAGGTCTAAGGATATTATCCTATTTTTCATATGTTGTGTTAAGGAAATAATCTAGGAGATCTTTTTCGTTTTTAAACGTAAATTTAAAAGCTAGGTTGCAGTTTACAGTCGTTTTAGAGACCCCGTCATTCGTATTTGTACGCTTAAAGTACGCCGAAATTCTGAAGAAGTCACTGAACTGGTCTTGAATTATCTCCCTTTGCAGCAAAATCTCAAAAGGATTCTCACTAGGATTCTGTTCTTGTAACAGATTATCCGCTTTTTTACGGGGAAGTTACGTGGTTCCAATGGTTACTTACACAACATTAAATGCTTAACGTGATAGATCATTGTAAAACTTGAAATTGAATTGGTTAATTTGCGTTACTTGTCTTGACAGATTGGTCATTTAAGTAAACGACGTTTTAAATGTGTGTGGTCATAGGGAGAATACTCTCTCAAACATGAACTTAAGCATTGACAACAAAGGCATGGTCAACTCGGGCCCCAATTTAGTTTAATCATTACTTACTTTTTCAAAACAAGAATATTTTATGAACATTATGTCGTCATCGAAAATAAGACATTGTAAACATCAAAAACTTCAAAATTTCAGAAACAGGTACAGATACATTCTGACATTCTACTTACAGATTCTTAAGCCGATATATTTATTGATAAAAAGTGAAATATTGCTGGTTTAAAAAAGTTACGTTTTATTAAATGGCCGCACTACATTGACTAATTGCCATCAAATATCACGACTTCAAACATAACATTTTCATTAAATTGAACTTATTGGCATTCAAATGATTATAACAGCAACATTAAGTTCTTATCAATAAAACTATACATAACGTAACGGCACTAAAAAGTGTAGCGTCACCCGTCTTTTTAAAAGTTTTTTTAACAGGTGTGGCAGACTGATAGACATGTATGTGTAGTTGCATCATGTTTTAGGCTATGCAAACAACTTCGATGATCCAGTCCTCTTTCAATGTCCCCGAAATGGCGTCATCAGTGGCATGTACAGTTACCATGACAATGGACCAGAAGACAGGCGATTCAAGTTCTACTGCTGTGACTTCAAAGGTAAACAATCTGTGTAGACACATTGGTGTTGAATATGATTGAACCAAAAACGTGATTGATTGTGGGTGGCACTGATGACTCAACCACAATTTCCCCTGGAAAGAAATATCTAATGATAATTAATGAAATCGTTATGATACACAAGTGTTTCATTTCAATATATCAATAAATATTCCCTTCCAAAGTTTTAAGTTTTGAATAACTTAATCCAATCGAGAAATTTATTCAACTGATATCAGAGTGAATAATAACTACAAAAAGTATGTTGGCAGTCTTAATACAAAAATAATATACCGATTTATTACTCGCCCGTTTAATAAATCTACAATGTAATTACACATTGTGTAATAACATCGCATGTTGAAGGACGTCACATGACGTTAGCAGCGCGGCAACAATGGTAATCTCGGCGATTTTCATGCTTTTTCTTTGATATAATTCAGCAAGTAATAAATAAAATACTAAACTCAGTCCCGTATAATAATATTTTTATGAAACTCGTGAATGGTATCGGTAAAAACTATCTAACTCGCTTTCGCTCGTTAAATACCGAATCACACATTCGTTTCATAAATATGTTATTAAACGGGAAGTCGTTTAGTATTCTCAATATATCGATAATACTGCACACCCTTACAAACTGATAATTTGTTTACGAATTATGCTTATTTCAGTAAAGGTGATGAAGTTATGTGCATTCTCAGACTATGCAAATGGTTTTGACGCTCCTATTGACTACAGAGTCGACTCGAAACGGTTTCTCAAGGGAGTTTTTAGCTATCATCATAATGGAGCTGAGTACGTACTTTATTTTTTCCAAGTTATCATGAGTACATAAAACTTTAAATGTCATTACTACTTCTACTACATCTACTATTAGTACTACCACTTCACTCACTGCTAATGATATTACTACTACTACTACTACTACTACTACTACTACTACTACTACTACTACTGCTGCTACTACTACTGCTGCTGCTGCTGCTACTACTACTACTACTACTACTACAAATACTACTTATTTACTACTTCTGCTACAATTACTGCTACTACAACTACTACTACTGCTACTACTACTACTGCTACTACTACTACTACTACTACTGCTGCTGCTGCTACTACTACTAGTACTACTGCTACTACTACTACTACTACTACAAATACTACTTATTTACTACTTCTGCTACAATTACTGCTACTACTACTACTACTTCAACTACTACTACTACTACTGCTACTACTACTAATGCTACTACTACTACTACTACTACTTAAACTACTACTACTACTACTACTGCTACTACTACTACTACTACTACAAATACTACTTATTTACTACTTCTGCTACAATTACTGCTACTACAACTACTACTACTGCTACTACTACTTCAACTACTACTACTGTTACTACTACTACTGCTACTACTACTACTACTACTACTACTACTACTGCTGCTGCTGCTGCTACTACTACTACTACTACTACTGCTACTTCTACTACTACTACTACTACTACTACTACTACAAATACTACTTATTTACTACTTCTGCTACAATTACTGCTACTACTACTACTACTTCAACTACTACTACTACTACTGCTACTACTACTACTGCTACTACTACTACTACTACTGCTACTTCAACTACTACTACTACTACTGCTACTACTACTACTACTGCTACTACTACTACTACTACAAATACTACTTATTTACTACTTCTGCTACAATAACTGCTACTACTACTACTACTGCTACTACTACTACTACTACTACTACTGCTGCTGCTGCTGCCACTACTACTACTACTACTACTACTGCTGCTGCTACTACTACTACTACTACTACTACTACAAATACTACTTATTTACTACTTCTGCTACAATTACTGCTACTACAACTACCACTACTTCAACTACTACTACTGCTACTACATGTACTTTTATTGCCATAACTTCTGTTACTACGACT
The DNA here is from genome assembly GCA_921293015.1 of Phorcus lineatus. Taxonomy (NCBI): domain Eukaryota; kingdom Metazoa; phylum Mollusca; class Gastropoda; order Trochida; family Trochidae; genus Phorcus; species Phorcus lineatus. The sequence goes on from OV121089.1 coordinate 17,434,886, forward strand.
GCAAATACTGCAACTACTATAAGTTCACTGCTGTTGTTTATCTTTTTCTTATTTAACAATTCACGTCGCAGTGTTGTTACGTCTCTTAGTGCATCGAGCTTTTTAACATTGTCAATAAAACCCTGGGGGCACGAATTCAGAAGGCACAACGGTATACCAAACTCATATTTACCCAAACCATGTAACCTCCAGATAGAAAATATTTTAGTGATACTATATATTCATAGGGTCCCCTTCATAGGGTGACCATAGAATAAGTTCAAGAATATTATCCACATGTCTTTCTTTGATAATATCAAACACCTCGACAAAGCTGTATATAACATTACACATATGTGAAAAGAACCCTTGATTTGGATTCAATTCTATCCATAAAAAGGTCAAAGTAGGCAAAGGTATCATTCAAAAAATGATAAATATTTATCATTATAGTGTCTCTCATTTAACAAATAACATTTATTTTCAGAGATCGGCGCTACAAGTTCGAGACTTGCGTTGCAAACTGATCAAACCAAGGTCGTTAAAAAATTATGTTACAGTTGAAAATTTAATTTCAGTATTGGAATTTTAACCCAATAAAGCAAAGTATGCACGATGTGTTGCATAATTTTATGATATAGAATTATATTGACGAATGATCTATAGTGCGAAATGTGAGTAGCGTGCAGGGAATAGCACGTGTCAAGGTGTTCCGATTCATGCACGCCGACAAAGAGATGGTAAAAGATTTACCATTAAACCATTAAGAATAATGTCAAACAGCAACAAAAGACTCAATGGGGTTATAAAATAAATGCCAGTTTTGAGGAGAGAAGATTGGGTCATGTTGAAACCTGAGAATAATTTTCAAACCAAATCACACGTTTCTCAGATTTTATTATGAACGATTAGTATTGGTACATTGTATGTATGAAATGTATGAACACCGGATATAAAAGTTGATGCCTTTAATACTTGAGATTCCATTTAAAGATCATTTCACAACTTTTCTCGCTTTTATTTTACAGATTTTAGGAGTTGTATATTTCCAATTTTTAATGGAAACAAGAACCCACTAGCACGTATAATAATTTCCCTTCTTTTCCATTCATTGTTTTTTGTGTTTCAATTACATAAAAATTGACAAATACTATATTGGTAACAACAGAATGCAACAAGTCCGACATTAACATTCTGTTAGAGTGCGCCCTAAGGTTGAATTACAATAGTGTGCGTTTCAACTAGGGTAAAAACAAAGGACTAAACAGAGACAGGAGAGGTTTTTTAAACAGTAATTTGTAAACTGCAGGTTGACCAGAAATTTTATGAATTTCGAGAATGCGTTATTTTCGTCCATACCGTATGTCTTCTGTAAAACATTCTTATTATAGTTTAAGTTTGGGTGACGTCCAGATTGTTTTGTTTTGACAATTATCATACAATATACATAATCTAGTCCTGGTTTGGTCAATACAGGCTGATCACGTTATAAGTAATCTCCTTAACTAGTATACTAAGGGCATAGTTTTCCAAACTTATTCATATTGCTGCTAGAATGTTAAACATATCTATGAAAAACAATATCATTGTTTAGTTATCTTCTGAAATGGGAAGGATAGGCCTTTTTAGGACAATTATTTTCTACGCTTTTTAGACTAACACAGTTTAAACGCATGTATCTTTGTAATCCCGCTTTACCACAGCAAACATAATGAGAGACAAGAACAGTATCATTTTTAGGTCAATCAAACATAAATCTTACCTTATACATTTTATGAATTTTAATATCCGGATACTTGAAATATGTTCTCAAGTAGACTAAAACAGGCTATCTCTGCGTCGGCATTTTCCCGAAATCAAATCTGGAAACTCGCATTTACGATTGACATATTCCTCGATTCTGGTGAGTAAAATACGTTCGAACAGTTTGCTCAGGACAGACATTAAAGTAATGCCTCTGTAATTTTTAAGGTCAGTTTTTTACTTCCCATGGCCCTTATGGATAGGTAGGATTTTACCAATATGGTATGACGATAGTGTACATTCATATTCTATCACTGAGTTGAACAGAGTGACAAGGTGTTGAAATAATGAGCGTCCTGATCGTTTTAGATGTTCGTTGGTCAGACAATCAGGTCCGTAGGATTTCCCGGGTTTTAGTGTTCTAACAGCATTTCAAATCTCCTCTGATGTGAATGGATCTTTAACAGGTGAGTTTTCATCCATAACTATTCTATCAGTGAGTCCGTTAGATCGACTTAATCGCTTGGTTACTTTGAAATATTCACCAATGTCTACCTCAGCTGACTTTGAGATTTCATCATATTTTGATTTCTATCTCTATCTATCTATCTATCTATCTATCTATCTATCTATCTATCTATCTATCTATCTATCTATCTATCGAGTGTCAATAACGTTGAAGACGTCGAGGACCAAACAAATCAATCCAAATGTTTAACCATGCTCTTAAAACGGTAAAAACAAATCACGTATTTTAAAGAGGGTTACCTTACGGCCGTATTGCGCCATGTTGTTTTTGAGGGAAAATGACATGCAAAAGGGGCTGTATTTAATAATAAGCAATGCCATGCAATGCCGTATAGCAAGGCTTTTCACGCTCGTACCGCCGATGAATAGCTTCAATTATCATTCTTGTTTTATTCAAACGAGTTTGCGCTTTCACGTACTTAATATATTTCAACTTGGTATTAATATGTCATGTACTAATAACTTAATTAATTGATCGGAAATGTCCCCTTGAATTTCGTTTCCACAAAATATGCCCCGATTGGACTGTCCTTTTGGTTAATTTCGCGTGGGACAAAAAAACCTAATATAAGGCTTTATATACATGTATTGAATAGTAAAAGTTCTTCAGCAACGAAGACAAATAATTTATATACTCGGAAAATTGATCATCGTTAAAAACTCAAGCAATGCAGATTGAGACATCTTAGATAAGATATTTGATAAAAATGCATGACTTAAGCAAACAGCATTGTCGCCGTGAAGTATTTGTAAGTGTATAAACAGTTATTAACAGACAGACCAATGACATCCTGTTTCAGTTGAAGTGAACGAACTGGATAACCTAGACCCAATGTCTTCGTAGTGGCGTCATCAGTGACATGTCTACATGTAGGTCCCATGATCACCGCGGAGAAGACAGACGATTCCAGTTTTACTGCTGTAACATTTGTAATACATGTATATATAGTGAATATAAGTGTAGGTCATTGGGAAGAAATGTGATAGTTAAAGTGGCAGTGGCATGTTTTCCAAAATTAAATTTTTAAAATCTTTTTTTAAATGCTCAAACATCTCCTTATTTAAGCCGATTAATCGTAGAAGTAATTTTTTTATCAAGTGATATTGTGTTCAATGCTGAAAAAATAGTTGACATGTGAATTTTGAAAACTTGGTTTAATGGTCATACTCAACAAAGTCCAATGTCATTACATTTCCAGGTTCTTGTTATATATGTGATATTTGAAAATAAGATCATACAAAAATCCGACACTGCCTAAAATGTCATATACAATATGATGAAACTAACATGTATTATGAATTGTTTGGGTGAAAAGATCAACCATATTAAGTCTAACAACGTACGTTCCCATAAAGATCTTGAAAAAAATTGACATTTTTCATATATACTCTATATAAATTATTGTCGAATCATTGTTTGAAAAGTGTGAAATAATCTTATGAAATCGATTCAGTTCACAATTGTCTTGCCTGTATAAAGTATTAAAAACATAACCACCAGCTTAAACATCAAGATTTTGATAAGTATCTTATTTTGACAAAACATTACAATTTGAATATAATTTAATTTGCATTACAAGATCTACAACAATGATAATTAAGTCAGAATATTTACTTGACATTAAGTCAGAATATTTACTTGACACGTAAATTAATTAAGATTGATGACGTTGCCATGGATCCCAGTTTTTAATGATATTCTTAACAGGCTGCAATTCATTTTCATTAATCCACATTTTTTTTATCTATGTACTATGGTAGAAAAATATATATGACAGTTTCAAGCTGAGACCTTTTCTCTTTATTTAACATTTGATAGAGTTGATTAAATAAAACCCACTCACAAAAAAATTTCTCTCTCATTTTTAACATGAGCATTAGTAAAAGACATATAATCATTGGGACTTGGACCATTGGAACAATGGCATTAGAAAATACAGCAGTTTGGGAAATGACCTAAATTGTTGCTTTTGAATAAATAATCATGCAATATAAAATCATAGGTTTTTTTCCTTTATCTCAAATTATTTCTTTTAAATACGATATCAAACTAGTTCAAACTTTCCTTATTTCAAAGTATGCACAGCAAATAAAAGGAATGGTGTATTTGAAAGATAATTAATTTGTCAAAGATTGAAGATTAAAGGGAATGGTGTATTTGAAAGATAATTGATTTGTCAAAGATTGAAGATTAAAAGGAATGGTGTATTTGAAAGATAATTAATTTGCCAAAGATTGAAGATTAAAGGGACATAGCTTACATGTGTTACATATCAGTGTCTACAAAATTCAAATCTTCTTTCTAACAAAATGAGATACTCTTATGGTTTGGTTATTCATGTTTTCCTAAATTCAGGATAATTACTATCTTGTGTAGAATGGTATTTGTTAGATACAAGACTGTGTGATGAGAACGATTTTTAAGAATATTAAGTCTAGCCTTCGTTGACCTTATGGGTTGCTTTTGGAAAGACCACATATCTAACTCTTTCTTATTTGTTAAGGGCCATATCCTATTACTTATTATGATTGTTATATCTTAATTTTGAAAAACACATGAAAAAAAATATTTATGCATGCTCGGTTTTACAACGTAAAATTCACACTCTTCATCGTGACAGTCGCCAGTTTTTAAACATTTTAATTCTAAATTCATTAAAAATTCAACAGATTTATAATCAATCAACATTGTTTTCATACTTTTCAATCGTTTCTGGAAAATAAGCCGTAATCGTCGGCAGAATACTCCTACATGACCAGGGGAGTAAATATTCTAAAACAGTACGTTGGCGCAGCTTGTTGAACATTTCCACGAAGTTTATAATGGCAGATGTCATTTTCCGGCTGAAATTGCAATCTAGTTAAAACTAACTGTTATATCATACATCCGAAGTCCATCATTACATCTATGTTTAACTAGATTGCTGAAATTGCTGAATATGTGAAAAACGTCACCTTCAATTTCGGTGCATATTATATTTTTGTAGTTCTTCACGTCAGACAGTAGTTAACAAGCAAAATAGGTTGGGACATTTTCACATTATATCAGTAATTTTGAATTAAATATATCGGTATGAACCATATAGTTGATAAACAATTCTAACATGACACGAAAACTAGAATGAAAATACTGCTTTCTAATTGGTTACCACAATCAATTTTGGAGTGATTATTTCGCTAATAATCACCTCTAAATATTTACGACCGATTCACATTTATACGCGCTCGTTTACAAACTCCATTCGCTGAACTTGCTGTTTTCATCTCCTAACAGACAACAGCAAAATGAATTTAAAATCAATTCTATACAGACATTGAGAATACCGTAATTTTGTTAATGAAATTTAGAAGATAAATCCATTCTGTGGTATATCTTTTGTCGAAGTAGTTTTTTATCACTAAATTTAATTTCAAACCGAGCTCGCTTCTTACCGTAACGCGCGGTAACAGCGATTCGTCAAGTGAACAGAGGGGACGTACGTTATTCTTCAACTTTCCTTCCCTTTCCCCCCTCTCATTGATAAGTGTATTTAACTATGGCAAACTATAAAGCTTTCTTGATCGTTTACTCAATCAGTTCACATCTTGTGTGAGAAGTTAGCGCTAGCAGTAAACAACTACAACTTTAGAGTAACGTCCCTTGATTTGCTCAGTCCTTGTCGGTATTGAAGGGGTGATAGGTGTCCTATGAAAAACGTAACTCTGACGGGATAAAAAGAATCTGTCTTTTGTTGATTTTATCCTCAATGAGGTAAATACTTAAGGGTTTTATTTAAAACCTGTTGTTTTATGTTTTGATATTTCTTTTTATTATTGAAGCGTGTTCTTTGAAAATAGTAGTTTCGAAAGCAAGTGGAACCGTTCTGTACTGGTTCGACCTAATCACATTGTTGTTGGGCAAGGCAAATTAGTTCCTCATTATATTTCTAATTAGTCATGTGAGAATGGAGATAAATCCCTTCTGTTTTTTATTTTGGGGTTGTATGTCGTGCATTTTTCACCCCTAAATTAACATTCGCAATTTAGGGGTGAAAAATGCACGACATACAACCCCAAAATAAAAAACAGAAGGGATTTATCTCCTAATTAAATGTATAAGGCGATGCAACACAATAATCGATCCCTTGACTAAGAAGCGTTAAATGAAATAATACAATCACAAATTAAAATCGACTTCAGATATTATTCAATTTATACCTCGAGAGACAACTTCCCGGCAAACATTCTTGTGATAACTGCCCTTTATAAATGTGATCTAAATAAGGCTCACAAGCTCAAATATTAGTCACTAAATACACTATGAAGTATGCCGAGAGTATTACATCGCAGTCCATTTGAGAAGTAGTTTACATCCGAATACTTTCAGTCCCGCAACGTCATTTTGTCTGATAAAATGCAGAAAATTTGCAATCCATGACGTGTGCTATCAATACGCTGGCACGTCAAATTGTAAATAATATGTTGTGGAGGCAAGAGTATGGCCCAACCATAACTAGATCGAGTACATTAACTTTGTCGTGAACGACACGGTGCCATTGACAAGGATGTCCGGTAATTAGATAGGACATATGCTGGTCTGTGACACGGTAACACGAAAAGCGAAACTGAATATTATCTACTTGTATTTTTTTAGCGTCTAGGAAACACATATAAAGATATTATAAACAAGAAAAGCCTTTGAAAAGGCAAGCTTGGCTGACATTATTGCAGAATTATTGGATTTGAGAGGGAGGGTAAATAATAGATTTTGAAACATAGGAAAGTAAAGGCTCTGATACGTTTATTCCGGCCAATATATTTGCCAAATATATCCCCTCTTGAAAAAAAGATCAATTCATAGTAAAAAGAAAAATCATATAGATATGCAAATATGGCATTTAAGGTATTTATATTGATAAATAGAACCCAGACTCTTTCAAAATGTTCCAATTTTATTTCAACGGATATTCATTGCTTTCATTTTGAATTCAACTTAGAAGTGTTCAATAAATCAGAAAGTATATTTGTTGTACATTGTGGGTATCATCGACTTTCTAGCTGTTGGATGTAGCCAAACGCTACTGTGTTTAAACCGCAACCCCTTGTCACGAGCTGTAGAACGCTGATTGGATGCAATCAAAGTTAGTTGTGCAATCAGCGACGCCGTTTCAAAAGTTATTATTCAAATAAGCCTACGTTATTACCGTAAGCTGTCCAAAAGCTAAACTTTATTCGAACATGCATCTTGCACTTTTAGTCGTCTTTACAGAACACAGACGCGATCATGGAATGATTGTAAAAATAAAAGTGCGTTTCTCATTCTAATTTATTGAAAGATTTTTCGAAAATGGAGATTTTCAATTAGAAATCACCTCAGGATTCGACGGTTCAGATGATTTGACTTCGCAAGGCAGTGTAAGCATGGAAGTTTGAGTTGCAAACGACAAGTTAAAATACAAAATATTTGCAAATGATCTTATAGCATAACTTGTTATTCAAAGTATTCAGAAAATAATATAGAGGTTAAGTTAGTTGGAAAAATTCGAGGTCTCGCTTTCGACATCTACATGTAGGTCACCATGCACAGAGTTGATTTGATGCATCGTTGCTGATAGGGAAACTAGCGGATACAAAGTTTGAAAAGATGTTCAAGTGATTTCACCCAAAACTAGTAAACCAAGGTTTATCCTATGTCTTTAATCGTTTGATATCGAAGAGAGAGAAGGGAGAAGGGGCGGAGGCCTGTTCAGTAGCGTCATCGAGCACACACAATAATTGAAGGGATAGTTAGACTCACGTTACTGATCATGGCAACTTGTCGATTCTAGGAAAACAGTCAGCTGTTGGTCGGAAAAAGCGTGGGTTGTTACAAAATATAATAGTGACTCCGATTCTTGAGTTTGAAATAAAGGACCAAACTTGAACAAATGTACACTCTTATTCGTGCAACATCATTTTCAAATGAGTATTTACACGTTTTTGACATATATAACAGAAATTACATAAGCAACTGTCAGAAAAAGACTGTTGCAAAAGCATTAGGAAACAAAGACATTGTAGACATATCACTGTTTGCGGTGATAAGAAAACAATTAGATCAAAATAAACTGACTAACACACAGAGTTAAATTTCGTGTTCACTCATATATCAATTACACTTTCCTCGAGAAATGTTTTACTCCAAGGCAAGATACGATAAGACTCTTCTCTGGGAATCGGAGATTCGTAACTGGTTGACGTCACCCCTTCAAGGGTATTATAAATCGGTTTGGTTCACATGTTCAACAGAACTGATCATGAAGATGATTGCCAAGGTAAGCTCCTTTACTTGTTCAAGAGTGGTCATCGCTATTTTTTCAGACGTTTTATGTTATAATTGCCAAACGCATGGTATTATGGTCAAAATTGATAAATATCAACATGAGATGCAGTAAGGCTTTTTCTGGCATTAACAGTTCAAAGACGGCAAATTCACTTCCAAATTCTTGCTTTTTGTCTACATCTGAACAATAAACTGAGTGAAAATATATTTATTGAGTTATATTTATGCAGCATGTCTTATTTGTTGTTGTTTTCGTTTTTAAAATGATTTCATTATGTATATGATATTCTTCTATAACACTACCATTATCAAGATTATTTTCTATTAAACTAACATCATTTTATACAAGAAGTCAATATAATATAACATTAGATTTGTTAGATTACAGACTTGTATTGAACATAAAATAATCATTATTGTTGACTCTGACTGTTATGTAGTAGTTTATTCGCTGCCAACGTGCAAATATAATTAAAACAAAGTTTAAGGAAACATGTTCTTGTTGCTCGAATGATCGCCACAACGCCTCTTATCATTTGCAAAAGTAATGAGGACAGACAGACAGATGTTTTATTTCTATGTCATGATCTTCCAAGATTGTTAGTTTCTGTAACCCCGTGCCAAGTAATTACATGTTTAGAATCTTAATTTGTCATGTCAAATAAGTAAATATCATAATTTGGAAAAAGTGTTATACACATGAAAACTTTTCCAAATGAATATATATTACAACAACGATCCATGCATATAATTATTTTTTATTGAAACCATTAATGACAAATCCTTTTTATTGGGGAAGTTTCAGATTATGGTACTTTGTCAAACTTTTAGTTTTGCTAAGTGTATTATGAACAAATGGTCATTCATGCAAAAAAATCGTGCTCGAATTGGACAATTCCCAATGAGTAAGAATCCCTTACCTATGTGTTAATATGAATATTGGAATTAATGCAATAACTAATATATAAATATCCTACTATCAAAGAGGTGACGATGTCCTACTAAGAGTATCGTTAAATCATCATTTGGTTTCATTGTCTGAGAACTAACTAACTAATAGCAAATTATCACCTATTCCGGAAAGCAAGACTATTTTCTGATTTGTACATATTTTGCTCGTAATCATAAAATACCTTTTTCATGATTAGTAGAAAAGTGTGTTCCATTTTGAGCATGATTCTTTTCGCATTTAGAAAATAGTCATGCCCATATACGAATGTGTATCTAGCAAAAATTACACATTGATCTGCTTATTTATCTCTAAATAAGGGTTTCGAAATCTTAATTGTTAATTGGAAATGTTCTCTCCAGACATTCATCATATTAAGTATAACGTACGTACGCACTTTATACTTAGAACGTTTTTGATTAAACGTAATTATTTATACTTACCTGTTGACTAAACCTACTATGCCTTGCCTCGTCTTATGCATCGGCTTAACCAACCTCAACACAGACAAAAATTTTAAGAATAGGTCTCATGACGTCACTCCCATGAACCTTAACTCTTCGAATAGGCCCCAAAAAAACAAACAAGCAAACCAAAGCGGGAAGGATGGGCGGGACTAGAGCGTAGGTCTAGTCAACAGGTAAGTATAAATAGTTACGTCTAATCAAAAACGTACTAATATTTAAATACCTATCTGTTGACTAGACCTACTATGCCTAGAATCCCACTGCACGGAGGCGACTAGCCCTGAGTGTAAGCTAACCTACGAGTCCTCCTGCACATATCTCGCAGGTAAAAAAAAACCGCCCAAAACATCCCGCCATGACATCCGAGACAGCGATGTTACAGTGGTTAGCCATAGTTGCCGAGACCGCTTATGCGGGTTGGAACCTGACGGGGTTGGCAGTTCAGAAGCCTTGTAAGCGTCGATGACTGCTGACCTCAGGTATACACCCGGCGCCCGATTGTCCAACTACTCGTGCTCCTTGGCGAGTGTGGCAAGAACAGTCGACGTCTGCCATCTCTCAGATTGCAAGTCCGCTCCAGATATACCCTCAAGGCCCTCACCTAACACAGGGAGAGATCTAGTTCTCCAGGGTCAGACCCCAGAGCTGGAATGGAGAAAATACTTCCCGCCTCATCAGCCGCTTGGTTTTTACAGACGAAATCGATTACCTCAATGGTGAGAGGGAGGATGGGAACGTCAGAGAGCGGTTCATACCTATCGGACCGAAGATGGTCGAGCACGATGGATAAGTCCAATTCAGGTGGCCGAAGCTTAGGCCTGCCGTCCACCGAACGGAAGGTCTTAACGAGACCCTTGAGGACCGACAATTCCGAGGCTGGTGACGCTTCCTGAGCACGGAGAGGATAGCCGACATGTTGGTATTAATCGACGACGCCTTAAGATGCCTCGTATTACGAAGGTACACTAAGTTCCCGAAGACAGAGTCGCCGGAGGGGAACAAACCACGGTTTGCCTGGCCACCAGGGAGCGACCTGGAGATGTCGAAGCACTCGCTTGGCTTTGATCTTGGCTACCACCTGAGAGAGGATGGCCAGCGGCGGAAAAGCATAGGCGTCCATCCCGTCCCACCCTTACGAGAGCTCGTCTAGGCCCATCGCTCGAGGGTCTGGTATGTGGGAGACATTGGTCGGTAATTGGTGATTGAGGCACGTCGCAAACAGAGACACAACCCCCTGAAGACTCCCGGGTTCAGTTGCCACTCAGTCGGAGGAGCGGCATTGGGTAGCATCAGCTCCTCCACAAAAATGTTCTTTGTGCCCGGAATGTGGACTGCCTGAATGTCCAGATCCGCATTGTCCACCAGCTCGAAGAGCCGGAGTGACACTCGCAGAAGAGACTCGGCTCTGGTTGACCCCTGCTTGTTGGTTGACCAAGCAGATGCTGAACTGTCTGTCTGGACTAGAAGGCACTGGCCTCGTAAGGGACTTGCCAGTGTTGAACCGCTAGAAGGACTGCATCTCACTCGAGGATGTTGATGTGCAAGCCCTTCTCTGACTGAGACCTTATTCCCGCTACATGTTCATGACTGAGGTGTGCACCCCACCCTTGGGTGGAGGCGTCTACGAACATCTGAGCCGACGGGGGACGAGGTGGGAGCCAATCAACCGTTAATGCTATCATCCTCAAGAAACTATTCATGAAATTTTAACTGTCCCATATGGAATGTATTATGGTTTATCTTAATGAACATCGAAACTATATAAGTCTAACCATTGATATGGAAACGTGATGTATCTCAGCGATGTACATCCGTTCCCGATCAGTTTCTGCATGTATAGCTACTGCCACTCTAACATCCTCGTACTTGGATGGACGGAAACATTCTGTTGTGGTGCAAGGTTGTGCTTCTAAGGAGCTTGAGCTAGTGTGTGGGGTACCTCAAGGCTCTGTACTTGGGCCCATTTTGTTTCTCATTTATGTCAACAGCCTTGAGTGTGTCATTGACAGGCATGGTATGGGGCACTACTCTTATGCTGATGATGTGCAACTGCTGTTCAAGTCGATTAGCCCCGGATCTTTATCAAGGGATCTCCAGCAGGTGAATCTAGGCACAACAGATATCAAAGGTTGGATGGATTCCAACATGCTAAAACTGAATGAGAATAAAACTGAAGTCCTCATCCTTGGAACCAGTAGAAAATTGCAAAGCATTGATGTTGAAAGAGTTTCAATTGGACTCTCGATGATTCGGCCATCAAATTGTGTGAAGGATCTGGGAGTTTATGTGGACTCAAATCTTTCACTTGATGCACAGGTCAGCAATCTCTGCAAAGTTTGCAACTTCCATCTTAGGATCATTGGTGCTGTTCGGAAGTTCATAACGACTGATGCTGCTCATACCCTGGTCCGGTGTCTCATCCTTTCACGAATGGACTATTGCAATAGTCTTTTATTTGGAATCACCACTAAACAGCAATCTAGACTCCAAAAACTTCAAAACTGCGCAGCTAGGATTGTTTCCCTTAAAAGAAAACATGATGAGATATCGCCAACCCTCAAGTCCCTTCACTGGCTTCCAATCAAATATAGGATTGACTTTAAGATTTTATGCCTTGTACATAAATGCCTTCACAACCAAGCTCCATTATATTTATCTGAACTGCTTGTCAATCATGTTCCTTCAAGACCACTCAGATCCGAACATCGATCCCTCCTAAATGTGCCGAAAGTCAATCTAGCCACCTATTGACAGAGATCCTTTTCATATGCAGCAGCCACTTTGTGGAATCCTCTACCAGAAACAATAAAGCTTTGTGAATCATTGGACTCATTCAAGATATCTTTGAAAACGTATTTCTTCTCAATAGCCTTTGACTGACTTTCTACTTTTTTCTCCCAATGCGCCATGAGCATGCACGAGTGTATGGATGAGGCGCTCTATAAATAGCCATTATTATTATTATTATTACTATCAAACACAAAATGCTTATTTTTGACACACAGTTGTTTCTGATGATTATGTAAAAATGAAACAAAGATTGTAGCAATAGCAGACTTTTATTATGAAATCCAGACAATTGATACTAAATTATATTTGTATCCTTTAACTACGGGAAGAACTGAGAACTAAGAACATTAACAGAGAGCTAACTTACTCTTGTGTCAACTTTCTGACCAGTGTGTATATATGGTAACCTTTAAATACGGGAAATAAGAACTGAGAACATTAACAGAGAGCGAACGTACTCTTGTGTCAACCTTTAAACCTTATCAATGAAAATAGAATATTTGTATCATAAACTGAATACATCTTGACCGCAAACTGGGCCCTGTGTTAGTTGTTCAAAGTAAAAACAAATCAAGCCAATCGATTTTCCCCTTGAAAACCTAGTTTCTTCTTTGTATTCATAGGTGTTGAGCTTTTGCGTCATCCTAACAGCAGAAAGCGCGTTCTACGTGAACGACTACGATGAACCCTTCGCGTTCAGTTGTCCACAAGGACAGAGCATCAGCAACATCAGAAGTCGACACAACAACCACCACGAAGACAGACGGTACGGATTCAGCTGCAGGAGCTCTCCGGGCCTTGGTAGTTGCTCGTGGTCTGGTGAGTATATTGGTATAAAGGAAATTCGCAGTGAGAGAAAGAGTTGTCGGGAAGAGTTTTTTTATTGTATCTTGGCATTTCATATGTATTTGAATAAAATGAATTAAAATAACAAACCTTTCAATGTTTTGATTCAAATTAAATCAACCATTTAAACATATGACGTTAATAACAAACGTATAAGATGTGTTCGCAAAGACTGACGAAACATCTGCTTTGACAATTGTTTAAAAAACTCAAACAAATCGACTGAGATATCATTAAAGTGTCTGAACAGAATGAAAGACAAATGTCGTCTTTTTCAGCGTCTGTGAACGATTTTGATGACCCTATTCTGTACCAGTGTCCTGGTAATGGCGTCATCACTGGCATCGCCAGTTACCATAACAACCGGAGAGAAGACAGACGTTTCAGGTTTTGCTGCTGTTCTATTGGTAGGTTAATGTGTCTGTGCTCTCATATTCAATGTACTGAATCACTTATTTATTTGTAATTATTTTCATGAAATCAATATAAGTGTATGCAAAATGAATTTATGAAATTAATAGAATCATTAAAATAATTCGTGAAAACGAGAAAAATTTAATCAAAACGACCTATGATAATGAATGCGCACTTCGTTAGATTTAGTTAGTGAATTTGATGAATATTGTAGTCCTTCAATACACTAAAAGACACCGTTAACAAATCCATTCAAACATGTCCCACCAACATCAGTCTGAATAAGAACTATATTTGGACATAAGTTTAAAGTATTGATTACAGCGAAAATATGCGTTTAGATAAAAAATATTTACTGTAATTTTAATAGTTGATATTTTATGTTTCATTTATTTCATTAAGAGCTGATGATCTTAACGGTGAACTACTTTTCAATGTCTTGGTTATTTCAGCAAATATGTTGACGCGATGTACCTTCTCTGGCTACGTAAATGCTTTTGACGGTTACTTCAGCTACAATGTGCTTTCGGACCGAGTTCTGAGGGGGGTGTCCAGCCATCATAATAATCATCATGAGTACGTATATTGTACTTACTGTACTTACACTTATACTTACAATACTACTACTAATACTACTTCAACTACTATACTTCTACTAATTGCCCTACGTCTACGATTTCGTCTACTACTCCTACTTCTTCCATCCTTCTTCTACTACAACTGCTATTTCCACTTCCACTACTACTACTACCACTACTACTTCTACTATCAGTTATACAACAACTACTACTTCCCCAACAACTGCAACTTCTACTACTTCTAGTTCTACTATTTGCACTACTACTAGTACTACTAATAAATACAAAAACTACTTCCGCTACTACTACTGCTAGTTGCGCTATTACTACAATAACGTGCACGTAGACCAGATATTGCATTACTACCACTACAGCTACTACAACCACCTATGTCACTACAACAACTATTTCTACTATCACTACTACTCCTATCAGGACTACTCTTACTATTGATAGTGCTTCCACAATTGTCACTGCTAGTACTACTTCAACTACTTTCACTATATACAATGTAGCTACTAGTCCTACGTATTTGCAAATTCATAATTTCTTAAAAACTTCTTAATTACAGCTTCGACGCTCAATATTTATTGTTGGTTTTGTTTGGAATCAATGGTGTTCAACGACCTGTCATACTATATTCAACATAAGCAATATGACAATATTTTAACTCAGCATGAGTGGAAATAAATATAAGGAGGTTCACGGCGAATGCGCACGATGTACCAAATCCAGTTTGAACAATACAAGAGTAGTGTACAATGTTTATTATGTATTTCTAAAACGAATGTCTTCACTTGTGAGAGCGCTGTACCCAAACGCCTTTAGATGCACTTTTCCTTAGCATATGGTTTGGTATTCGTAGTATATTCGCTCAAAAAACATGACGCAGTTAATTGTTTTGAATAAATAGAAAATGTGTAATGATATATCATACTGTCTTGTGATAGCAATGTTAAAATGATTCACTTTGTTTCAGAGATCGGCGCTACAAATTCGAGACTTGCGTTGCAAACTGATCAAACCGGAGCTGCAACATTGTTTGCAACAGTTGAACTGACTTTTTGACCGAAGAAACAAATAGCAATAATATTGAGTTATATTTCAATTATTGAGCAATACGTTTTTCTTTCCATAGGCCGAGGTTTTCTATTATTCATTTGGAGTTTAATGTTTTGATGAAGGGGAAAAAAGTATAGAAATGGGTCATTCATCACAAAATATCAAATGCTGCACCTAGAATACTTATTCGTTAGTTGATGATTAGATATTAAAGGCTCTGCTATAAGTGCTATTTCTAACCAAACAGAAAGCATTTAAAGGCACTAGTGCACGTTTTTAAGGTTTAAATTGGCTATTTTAAGGTTTAAGAGGACTTATGCATTCACTTAAGCTTTCTATCGATGCAAAGAAATACTTAAAATTCTTTACAATTGACCTGCAATCAACAATGAAAAAATTTAGACAGCCGCTGTCGACTTGGACATATAAAAACTCTATGGTTAGCTGTCCACAAAACGGATAAATTATAGACAGTTGAGCGCGGCTGAACTAGTAAAATGTGCAGCTGTTCAATTTATCTAAACTCTGAACTGAAAACAAAGAATGAATTATGTTTTATGAAAGCAATGTTGTGAATAAACCGATTTAATAACACAGCATTAGCATTCCTATTAGTCTGACCAAAGCGGCTGCCGTTTCCGCTTTTTTGGTTATAAGCAAAATCTTAATATTTCCGATATCGTAGTTCATGCGGATTTAAAGTTACGTTGCATTTAATACTTCCGGTCTTTAAAAATCAACTTTACTACCTGAATACGTAAATTTTTGTCAAATAACTTACGAGGTAGATAACTTGAGTGAGGATCATGAATAATATCGAGATTAAGGAGTATCTATGCATTACTTGTGTTTACGAAATATCGGTGTGCACTAGTGCGTTTAAGCCATTCTGCCGTGGTAACAAAGATGGCCGCGTCCATGAAATGTTGTGTTGTTAAATTTACGAGTCTGCATATAACTGTATGAATATAACATGTTTCTTTGGGTGAAGTACTTTTTTAAATAATTAAACACTGGTAATCAATTGATGGAAGAAACACATACAGCTGCATACCGATATTAATGGGTTTATATGCTGTTTATTTTCTCAGAGATTGGAACTGGAGTATTTTAATCGGAATTTCAGCAAATTGGAATTTCGAAAATATAATTCCATCTATTTCATTATGCCAAAACGAGAGACAAGATGATCCAAAAAAAGTTAAAGGGCTTTATTAGAAATTAGCAATGGTGATTCATTGTCAGTTTTATAAAAGTTATTTTTTTACGTCCATTTAGGAAGGGACTGGAGTCGCTTCCGACTCTAAAGCAGATTTTGGAACACACAGCCTCGGGTCACGGAGGGCCACGGAGGCTGCCAATGCCGGGGTACCGGACAGGCTGTTCAAGCGTCACGGTCGGTGGCGGTCAGAGACTCCGAAATATTCATATGTAAAAGATAGCCTTCTTGCTAGACTGAGTGTCTCGAAAAAAATTGGGTATATAAATGCCATGTTTTGGGTGTCTGTTGCTTGAATAAAAGATTTGATGCTATCCTTTTTCCTGCTCTCTTATTTCTTCAGGCTGACGTGAACGTACCCACATACAGATCTGGAGTTGTGTTATTATTTGTAAATGTTTTATGTTCGATTGAGTTTACGCATTAGAACATAAATATATTTACGAATAAGTGTTGGTATTTGGGTGAGAGAGTATGTAGTGAAGACGAACTTGAGCCCGTGCAGTAAGTCACGTGATAGCTGTGCTATAAGAGACGGAATGCACGTGCAATTCAATCTAAATTTCTAAATTTCTAAATTTCAACCCACTATTTAACATACCATTCATACCTTTTACTCCATTTCGGCATTTCATTAACTTTAATAGCTATCCCGGCTTTTATTTTTGGCTAGCCAAGCGTGAAATCAGCTTTCGCTGGAAAGCCGACGTCGTTAGTCTCTTAACGTCATAGTCTCATTTTTGCAAGGCAAATTGTAATGCATGCCGGAAAAATAGTTCACCACTCACAGAAATATTTCCCCTGACGTTTGCAAAAAATTTCAGAACTCTGCAGGCATTCTAGCCCTCAATAATGAAGTTCAAACTACCCTACCCTACCCTAATAGTATGTCTTTGGCGAGCGTTAGTCCTTACCACGTCATTTCGCTAAGGCCCTGACGTAGAACACATACAATTTTCCAGCTGAATATCCAATGAAAAAGCTAATAGCTTACGCTTTTTTTCAAATACAAAAATAGCAAAAAGGTGGTAAACTCAATGAATAATCAATCTGGCATGAGTATCGGCGCTGCGATGACTACACTCGTGTGCCAAAATTGTTTAAATTTTTCCCAAGCGGTGAAATGCAGTGATTTTACGGACGTTTGTATTTCGCATCGCGTCACTCACAGCATCCGTCTTTTCCCGTCTTTTTAAGTTGACTTTAACTTCCCGTCATCCCCTTTTTGTACGTAATTCCGGAAGTTGATTTGTCGTCTGCTTCGCTGTGTGACATAAGCGATAACAACCATGTCTGGACACGGTAAAGAGATGAGTAATGACACAAAACAGGTCATTATCAATATGATCAAAGATGGATATAAATCAGCCGATGTTTCAAAAGTTTTAGGCACTCATTCTTCTACAATTTGTAAATTTTTGAAGAGATATCGAGAACGAAATAATATCGAAAACAGACGTCATTCTGGAAGACCTGCAAAAATCACAGCACGAGGGAGTAATCAACTTTCGAGGATTGTTAAAGTAAATCGCCGGAAGTCTTTGGAGGACATTACCCATATTTTTAACCAGTCTGTGCCACTGACTGTTTCCAGAAGAACTGTTCAGAGACATTTGCATTCACTGGGAGATGTTCGACGGACAGTTTGTAAGAAACTCGGAGTGCGGGAGGTCAACCGGAAAAAAAGTGTGGCATGGTGTAGAGGAAAAATTCGTTGGACTGTTGATAGGGACTGGAAAAAGGTTATCTTTACGGATGAAATGACTATAGTTGTTAAACCTGATGGAAAAGTGAAAGTGTGGCGAAAGCGCTCAGAAAGATGGAAGGGAGAGTGTCTCGGGTATTCTACCCAGGGGATAGGACGATCAATGAAGTTGATGATGTGGGGTTGTATTACTTATCATGGTGTGGGGTGTTTGGTGTTCATCGATGGAAATATGAACAGTGCCAAGTATATTGACACACTTGACAACCATCTATGGCCTGTTGTTGTGAAGCATTTCCTTGATAAACCGTGGTTATACCAAGACGATAATGCACCGATGCATCGGTCCCGTGAGACGGAAGCATGGAAACAGAGAAATGATATTCCTCAGCTTTCATGGCCAGAACAGAGTCCAGATTTAAACCCAATCGAAAATGTGTGGCTTGTTTTGAAAAACAATGTCCAAAAAAAACATTTCTATGATCAAGGGTCTTGGCGACTTGAGAGATTGTTTACAGTCAACTTGGGATAATCTCCCCCATTTTTATATTCAGAGACTTTATGGGTCGTTACCAAAGCGATTACGACAAGTAATCATCTCGAAGGGACACATAACAAAATATTAAAACAACACGATTCCAGGAAGGTAAGCAACTTTGCACTTTATTATCGATAACCAGACAAAACCGAAATATCCGCCATCTTGAAAATTGAAACAATTCTGGCACACGAGTGCAGATTTCCGGTGTTTCGCACTCGCGATGGGATTGCACTTGATTCGGTACCTCATCGGTCTGAAACGGCATACGCCAATAACCTGCTTCATCCAAAACTGTAAAACGGGCATAAAAATGAAAATCTTTGCAAACGCGACAGAAAATATTTGTGTTAGTGATCAGATTTTGTTCGTGAAGAATAATTAGCTCAGTTTGGTTGCCTTATAAAATGAGATTATGACTTTAACGCACTTGAGATTCACGACTGACAGGGTAAGTTTGCAGAATATGCATGCGGGTCAAACGAGGTCACTTGACCTCAATAGGGTCACTGGACTGATGTAAAGTTAACTGTTGTGTAAAGTGATACTAATAAACCATTACTTGTTAGGCTTGAATTTTGGCTTCGGTAATGTGATAAGTATAAAAACATCTTTTACTATATGAGTCAATTTTTTAAAAAGTGTTATTTTCATGGAGTGAAAACCCAAAACATTTTTGTTGTTTATTTGCAAAAAAATAAAGATATATGTTTAAAATTACATATGCGAAATATGCACGCTTAACCCAGCCTAACTAACCCTTAATTAACAATAAATGCCCTAATTGGTGGTCATCAAGTCTGTTATGTTATCAATATTGTATTAACAATAAAAAACTAAAAATTTTGTTCACTTATACGACTTGTAGGAGGAAATACACACGTCAATTGATTTAGTGCCTTTATAAATGGTACAAGTTTAGAAAATATTTGATAAAAAAAATTAACAGTATCTAAACTCATAAAATACACTTAACAGAGGTTTAACATTTGCTATATTTTTTATTAATTGCTGCATGAAATTTTTTTACTCTTCATATTTATTTTGCCTAACCAATCTTTACCAACATCATTTTTCAATAATTGCAATAAACATGTTTTTGATTACTCAATCATGTTTTTTGGCAAATAAAAGTAGTGACATTTGAAAGTAACAGTTTGGACAGTTGCGGTAACGGAATCGAAAGTTTATCTTTGAATGCCTGAAAACTTACATAGACCTTAAAACATAATCTGATAACACCTCGCCATTTATCTTTTGGAATTATATCACCATAAACTCTTTCTATATGTTTTTTCATATATAAAACAAGACTTGTTGACAAGTAGAAATTATGCCAGTAACAGAAATGACACTTCCGGTAACAGTATTGACAAAAAATGAAAAAGGTTGGTACTATTTCCTTCAAATTCACACTGTAGTGATTTTCTTGATCATGGCATACATCTTTGGTATTGAAAGTTACCTCTAATACGAATGTCAATTAATTCTTTTCAGTCAAGATTGAAATATTAAATCGGTAACAGATTTGACATCAGCTATCTGTCAAAACTGTTAACTTTGTCGGAAAAGAAATGATTAATTGCTTCCAAAACAAATATTGCGACGGACAAAAACATATTTGTCATAAAACTTGCAACATTCAAAAGAGAAACCTTGACGCTTGAAATACTATCATTAAAAATTACGGATGTTACTTTTGAAAACGTGTTGATCTCAGGACAGGAACCATTTTTGAACTTGCAGCGAGCATACACAAACTTTTTAAGAAATTCAACATGAAACAGTTTTGTTACTTCAGAAAAATCATTGAAATAGTAAGTTCTTTGACTTTGATTGTTTTTATTAGTAGGGGTCTCAGGTATCTTGGCAAAAATTGGAATCAAATTTGGATTACAAGAGTTCACCAGGAGCTAAAGAGGCAGTTGTCACATTACGTGACGGGTGAGTATCATCAAACACTTATCATATCAGTTAACAAGAGAGTAGCAACAGGAGCTGAAGAAATAGATGTCATCAGGTGACAGGTGGGGAAAATCAGAAGCTGAAGATGCAGTTCTCTTATCAGGTTAGAAGTGTGTATCATTATCACCAGAAGAAAATGTATGTTTATTGTGAGTTTTAAAAACAGATGAATAGATGAGACTGGATATTTTGATACCACTTTAATGAAGGATAAATAAGTGGAGGAAATGTAAACAAATGCCAAAACGTCAAAATTGTTACCTAAAAGTTTTTGTCGTCCGATTCTTCAATTATTTTACAAAAGTTAACCTTGAAATATTTAAATTCACTTTTATAAATATCAAGGGAAGATCTAAGTATAAGACAAAAACTATTTATATAACCAGTCAGCTTTACTTAACATGATTCGCAGTGAGATGTTAGAACTGTTACAATTTATGTCCAATCTGTTACCAGTTTGAACAGTAACAGTAATGACAGTAACAGATTTGAACTTTTTATTTGAATCAATGTCAATGATTTCTCCATTTTCCAACCACAGCCATACCACTTTCAACTCGTGCCTTATAGAGCATTAATTTAGAATTTACTTGTGTTTGAGTATATTGCTGCTCATAAGATTAAACCATGATAACAGATTTGACTTTAAAATTCATAGACAACGTTTGCTGCTCACCTGAAGCTGAATTTTTTAATAAAACTTCTCTCAGAGCAGTCATGCTGCCCTCCATTGGCAAGGCAAGAACAAGGAGGCCCACGATGGGTAGTAGTAATTGTGTTGAAAATAAGGGAGCAATCATTTCCGATACAATTCATTACGGTAACAGAACTGACACAGACCCTTGGGACAGTCAAAAGTAAAGAGAAAATATCCAAAATATTGAAAAAGTTTTAATTTATTTAAAATTGGTGATCTACATTAGTTCGTCTTTTTTTCTTATCTCAGAGCATAAAAAAGTTTAAATGGTCTATTTATTTATCCCTCATTTCATCATAAAAAATTCTATCCTGACTGTGGGACAGTCACTTTTGCTTGATTTTTACACTTAAAATTGCTTTATAATTGATTATTAACAAAAATATTGTTGATAAATGTCATGTAGGGGATAGAAGAAAATGGGTTCAATCAATCTGACGAAAAAAATCAAGTATAATGTTTCAAATGTTTGTATTACAATCCCGGACATGAAGTTTACATTTTTTTAAATTGACTAATATAAGTTTTCTGAGTGTTCCATGTTTTCTGAACTATAATCGGAGTACTGTACATAGGCCCTACATAGGGACGAAAACTGAGGGATCCCTATAAATGAACTGTGGATGCTTTATGTACACCTTGAATACGATATGTCTCAATAAACCTGCAGCCCCGTCAGGCTGACGTGAACGTGTTCCGTGCAATCTGGGAATGATCACAATCTGCAGATTGTTCGCTCACAATCTGCAGATTGTTCGCTCACAATCTGCAGATTGTTCGAACAATCTAGGAATTTTTTTCATTCCTAGATTGTTTAAACAATCTGCAGATTGTGAGACCTGAACAATCTGGGAATGATCGGTATCTGGGAATTTGCTTCTTTGTAGCATATCTTGCATTATAAAATGAGAATTGTTTAGTTTATTTAGGTTTTTATTTGTGTATGCATCAAAATGGTGGAGAATAGTTGTCAAGTCATAGATTGTGACAGGTTCATGGCTCGCCTATATATCAAACTGCCGGAGTATAGGAATCGATTCCTAGATTGTGACGGGCTTACAGATCGTCATTATATCAAACTGAGAGGGTATAGAAGTCGATTCTCAGATTGCGAAGGGCTCAGTTATCGTCATATGTGAATATAGGGGCCGATAACTAGATTGTGAAGGGCTAACAGCGCGCCTATATGTCAAACTGAGGGAGTATAGGGATCTATTCTCAGATTATGAAGGCTCATATCTCACCTTTATTTAAACTGAGAGAGTATAGCAGTCGATTCTCAGATTGTGATGGGCTCATAGCCCGCCTATAAAGTAAACTGAGGGAGTATATGGGTCGATTGTGAAGGGCTCACCGCATGCCTTTAACTCAAACTGACGGAGTATAAGGCTCGATTCTCAGATTGTGAAGGGCTCACAGCTCGATTTTATTTAAACTGAGAGGAAATAGAAGTTGATTCTCAGATTGTGAAGGCTCACAGATCGGCTTTATGTCAAACTGAGGGAGTATAGTGATCTATTCTCAGATTGTGAAGGGCTCACAGCTCGCTTTTATGTCAAACAGAGGGAGTATAGGGATCGATTCCTAGATTGTGAAGGACTTACACATCGTCATTATATCAAACTGAGAGGGTATAGAAGTCGATTCTCAGATTGCGAAGGGCTCAGATATCGTCATTATGTGAAACTGAGGGAATATAGGTGCCGATAACTAGATTGTGAAGGCTCATAGCTCACCTTTATTTTAACTGAGAGGGTATAGCAGTCAATTCTAAGATTGTGATGGGCTCATAGCCCGCCTATAAATCAAACTGAGGGAGTATATGGGTCGATTCCTACATTGTGAAGGGCTCACCGCTCGCCTATATATCAAACTGACGGAGTATAGGGATCGATTCCTAGATTGTGAAAGGCTTACAGATCGTCATTATATCAAACTGAGAGGGTATATTGGTCAATTCTCAGATTGTGAAGGGCTCATATCTCGCCAAATGTTAAACTGAGGGAGTATATGGGTCGATTCCTAGATTGTGAGGTGCTCACCGCATGCCTTTAACTCAAAGTATAAGGCTCGATTCTCAGATTGTGAAGGGCTCACAGCTCATTTTCATTTAAACTGAGAGGAAATAGAAGTCGATTCTCAGATTGTGAAGGGCTCAGATATCGTCCTTATGCGAAACTGAGGGAGTATAGGGCCCGATTCCTAGATTGTGAAGGGTTCACAGCGCGTCTATATGTCAAACTGAGGGAGTATAGTGATCTATTTTCAGATTGTGAAGGGCTCACAGCTCGCTTTTATGTCAAACAGAGGGAGTATAGGGATCGATTCCTAGATTGTGAAGGACTTACACATCGTCATTATATCAAACTGAGAGGGTATAGAAGTCGATTCTCAGATTGCGAAGGGCTCAGATATCGTCATTATGTGAAACTGAGGGAATATAGGTGCCGATAACTAGATTGTGAAGGCTCATAGCTCACCTTTATTTTAACTGAGAGGGTATAGCAGTCAATTCTAAGATTGTGATGGGCTCATAGCCCGCCTATAAATCAAACTGAGGGAGTATATGGGTCGATTCCTACATTGTGAAGGGCTCACCGCTCGCCTATATATCAAACTGACGGAGTATAGGGATCGATTCCTAGATTGTGAAAGGCTTACAGATCGTCATTATATCAAACTGAGAGGGTATATTGGTCAATTCTCAGATTGTGAAGGGCTCATATCTCGCCAAATGTTAAACTGAGGGAGTATATGGGTCGATTCCTAGATTGTGAGGTGCTCACCGCATGCCTTTAACTCAAAGTATAAGGCTCGATTCTCAGATTGTGAAGGGCTCACAGCTCATTTTCATTTAAACTGAGAGGAAATAGAAGTCGATTCTCAGATTGTGAAGGGCTCAGATATCGTCCTTATGCGAAACTGAGGGAGTATAGGGCCCGATTCCTAGATTGTGAAGGGTTCACAGCGCGTCTATATGTCAAACTGAGGGAGTATAGTGATCTATTTTCAGATTGTGAAGGGCTCACAGCTCGCTTTTATGTCAAACAGAGGGAGTATAGGGGACGATTTCTAGATTGTGAAGGGCTCACAGTTTGCCTATATGTCAAACTGACGGAGTAAATGGGTCGATTCTCAAATTGTGAAGGGCTCATAGCTCGCGTTTATGTCAAACTGTCAGAGTATATGGGTCAATTTTCAGATTGTGAAAGACTCATAACTTGCCTATAAATCAAACTGACGGAGTATAGGGATCGAATCCCAGATTGTGAAGCTGAGGGACTATAGGGGTCGGGTGACCGGAAAAAAAGTCACAGGAAAAAAAGTCATGGAAAGAAAGTCACAAATTTCTACAGGAAAAAAAGTCACAGGAAAAAAAGTCACAACTTTTTAATAGCCATCAATAAAATCAATATTTCTCATAACAATATACATTAAAACAATAACATTTTAAACATTATTGACAGCACTATCTATGAAAGGAACTATAATAGTGAAGATTTGAGTGAAGATATAAGGTGACGTCTTGAAGGTGCCATCCATGAAGATGGTGTCAGCTTGGGCAAGGCGTTTCAGCGAATCAGTCGATGCGTAGGCCAGAATTCTGTTAGGGTTGTTGGCGCCGTTGTCGTAGATGAGGAAGGGATCCCCTGATGTTGTCGTAGAGAACTCTTCTGGTATGGTGCCAAGCTCGCTCAGTGTGCCTGGAACCGGTGGTGTGGGCCGTTGATTCCTCATGGTTCTCTTGCAGGTGTCATGGTCCGGAAGCATAGCTCGGACATCATTGTCACAATCTGCTACAACCTGAAACAAAATTTAAATTGTAAGTTTTGGATAATATTCTAGCGTTAAATATATACTTTGATTTGATTATCATTTATATTTTAATATATAATACCATATTTTACTTGGTTATATCATGTTTCATTCTTTTTAGCTACTTATTTACTTGGATATATACCTGAGCAAAGATTTGACTTGGTTTATCTCTGGTCTGAGATGCCTGCTGCTTCATTTGAAGTCGAACTTTTGTCAAAGTGATCTGCTTCTCATCTGATGGATGGTTGTGTGGTTCTTTCACTTCTGAGTTTCCCTTCTGAAGATCTGTTATGATACTTCCTCTGCAGGACATGCTCGATCTCTTAACACACTTCCACCATATTTTGGTCTTCCGAGTAGCATGTTTGGTGTACATGTGACCTTCAAGTATCACTTTGAAACCACCTTTGTTAGCCTGAATGACCTCCATGATGATAGTGAAATAATGACAAATATAACATGTTTTATACACTATTGCCTAAGAAGCCAGTCTTAAAACAAGATGAACTCAATCAAAACATCAAAAGATTTTAGAATGGATATTCTCAATCTACTAAGTAAACATACTGATTGGCTGTTGACAATAACAACACAACAGTTCGTGACTATTCAGAGCTATTAACAAAAACAACACTCAATTTGTGATTACAATAAAGCCAATTACCTTACTATCCATGCTTAAATGGTTCTAAAAATATGTGGATTTACAACAAACAATAATTCAAAATGCATATCAAAGGATTATTTACTAAAATATTGAAATAATTAGTCACTTATATGCATTTTAATATAATTTGTGACTTTTTTTCCTGTGACTTTTTTTCCATGACTTTTTTTCTGTGACTTTTTTTCCTGTGACTTTTTTTCCTGTGACTTTTTTTCCTAGATTCAGGGGTCGATTTCTTAGATTGTGAAGGGCTTTGCGCTTGTCTTTGTGTGTTTTTTGCTAATAGAGGGTTCGATTCACATATTGTGAATATGTGGAGGTAGAAAACTAAATTTGTATATCGATTCTGCGATTTTAGATTTTCATTAATCATAGATAGCGATAACCCGTATAACACTGTTTGGAGGGTGTTACTATTTATGTAGAAGTAAGAATTATTTCTTATATGTGTAAAAGGTTTGCAAATGGAAATCAATAAATAACAATTCACTATGAAAAGTACACTTAATATCTGAAAAGTTAATTACACTGAAATTTAATTCTTCATTCTCGCTTATTTGTCTTAAGTTAGGTTAATTGAGCATAATTACTATCTGTATCAACACAAAACACTAATCTCCTTTGGTATGAATTACTTGCATAGACACTTACACCTACAAGGTACAATGAAGGAAATAGTCTCGTGATGCTTAAAAAAGTTTCAAAAATCAAAGACAACAAACTCTGATCCTTATATTTATTGTTCATTATGGAAACTTTATAACTGTTACCTTTTTCCCTCATTTTCTTCGTGGACCGTGAGATTGAAAGTTTTTAAAGGAAAGATGCATAAATCGGAAAGTTACTTAATCTTTTGAGTTTATATATGAATAGTTTTTAAATATATGAATTTATAAAATTTATAATACTCGAACAGTTAGCATTTTGGGTTGTCGTGAATAATTAGACCAGATGTCTAGCTGGGTCTGCTTATCAAAGCAACGTGTCACTGTGTCGCGTCTCTACTCAGACTCGCGTACAATCACATTAACTTCCTCTCTGTAATTTGATGTTTATCTATCGCACGATATCATGGGGCAAATACTTATGCAATAATGATTTGACTGGAGTAAAATGTTTAATTGCTCCTCGGTCACACTATGGTCAAGATTTTGACACATGTTTTTCTGTAACGTTTTTAATAGTTTCCGTTATATCGGTTTGTGAATTTTGCAAAGAAATGTTTTATTTGATTTATCTATTATATGTTCATGATTCAATATTTTAAGAATATTTTGATATGGAGTGGATTATTTACTACGCTGCAAGAAGAGTCATATAAAGGCATCGTCTCTACTCCGTGCTGCGACCATAGTGACGGGAGTGGCAAACAACTATTTTCTTCTGTGCGATTTAAACAGTATTTAATTTCGATGAAACATGTAATACACAACATTTAGAATATATATATATATTCAAAAAGGATTAGCAAACAGGCAGCAAATGCCTATATAAATGCTTCTCCTGAAACAAACATGAAACGATTAAGATATCAAGTACATTGGTGAAAATATATATTTGCAATTATTCTTACTAAAATCAAATTCATATTAAGCATTCTCTACCTTTGCATTTGGTACTGATTTAATTAAAGAGCTATAAAAATCGGTTGGTATCATTTATGAAATGATATACAGATATTATTAGGGATTCATTAGCACTCTGTGACAAGGATTTGTCGCCGCTCAAGGTAGATTTTAATGTAATATCGTTTTTAAAAAAGTATTGATTTGATCGGAATCTATCATATAGTGGGCATTTAAATAAGTAATGAAAATGACCCTCCCGAATGTTTCCACAAGAACAGGCGGGATTGACTAAAAAAAATAAGTGGACTTGCTTTGCGTAGTATATTTTCAATATGATGCTGCCATTTTCCATCTTCATTTTCCATTTTCATCTGTGTAAACATGCTTCTATACCCCCGTAAAGACGACCTATGAGCCCTTCACAATCTGAGAATCGACTCTTATACCCTCTCAGTTTGATAATTAGCAAGCTATGAGCCCTTCACAATCTGGGAATCGACTCCTATACCCTCTCAGTTTCATATATAGGAGAGCTATGTGCCATTTTCAATCTCAGAATTGACTCCTATACCCTCTCAGTTTAAAAAAAGATGAACTGTGAGCCCTTCACAATCTGGTAATCGGCCCTATACTCCCGCAGTTTGACATACAGGCGAGTTGTGAGCTCTTCACAATCTTAGAATCGACCTCTATGCTCCGTCAGTTTGATTTGTAGGCGAGCTGTGAGCCCTCCACATTCTAGGAATCGATCCCTATGCTCCCTCAGTTTGAGTTAAAGAAGAGCTATGAGCCCTTCCCAATCTGAGAATTGACCCCTATACTCCCTTAGTTTGACATAAAGCCGATCTGTGAGCCCTTCACAATCTGTGAATCGACTGCTGTACCCTCTCAGTTTAAATAAAGGTGAGCTGTGAGACCTTCACAATCTGTGAAATCGACCCCTATACCCCCTCAGTTTGATTTAAAGGCGAGCGGTGAGCCCTTCACAATCTAGGAATCGGCCCCTATACTCCTTCAGTTTGAATTATAGGCGAGCTATGAGCCCTTCACAATCTGAGAATCGATCCCTATACTCCCTCAGTGTGACATATAGGCGAGTTGTGAGTCCTTTACAATCTATGAATCGGCCCCTATACTCCCACAGTTTGACATAAAGACGAGCTATTAGCCCTTCACAATCTGAGAATTGACCCCTATACTCCCTCAGTGTGACATATAGGCGACTTGTGAGCCCTTCATAATCTAGGAATCGGCCCCTATACTCCCTCAGTTTGACATATAGGCTAGATGTGAGACACTCACAATCTGAGAATTGACCCCTATATTCTGTCAGTTTAAATAAAGGTGCGCTATGAGCCCTTCACAATCTAGGAATCGGTCCCTATACTGCGTCAGTTTAATTCATAGGCGAGCTGTGAGCCCTTCAGAATCTAAGAATCGACTGCTATATATACCCTTTCAGTCTAAATAAAGGTGAGCTATGAGCCCTTCACAATCTAGGAGTTAACCCTTACACCCCTTAAGTTTGACATAAAGACGAGCTGAGAGTCCTTCACAATCTGGGAATCGGCCCCCGTACCCCCTCATTTTGAGAAAGAGACAAGCTGATTGCGCATCACAATCTAGGAATCGATCCCTATACTTGCTAAATAGAAAAACCTTAATAAGCTAAATAATTCCCATTTTAAAATGATGAAAATACTACTAAACACTAATTCCCAGATTGTGAGCATTCCCAGATTGTTCAGGTCGCACAATCTGCAGATTGTTTAAACTATCTAGGAATTCCTAGATTGTGAGCAAACAATCTGCAGATTGTTCGAACAATCTGCAGATTGTGATATACCCCAGATTGTTCGTAACAAACGTACCCAAATACAGAGTTGTGTTATTATTTGGAAATGTTTTATGTTCGGTTGAGATTACGAATTAGAACATAACCCAAAGTACATTATATATTTGCACAACGATACAGTGGTATGTGACCAAACTTTTGGTATGCAGCTGTTTATTAATTACTTTCATTTAGAATGCCGAGATACAGCAGCTCCAGGTTATCATACTCATAAAGAAAATCACGGTGATTCACAAACATAAACAAGGTAATGTAGAGTAAGGTTTAAGCTCTTCACCTTTGAGATTCACTAAATTAATAAGTAGGATACCACACACATATTTGAAATACAAGTAAATTAAAAATTACATTTCTTTGGTAGTCAAAATGCTTGATTCAGTAATTCTAAGTGAATCTAAAATCCTTTTTAAATATGAAGAAAAAGCGTGAAAATTTGAAACAGACATAAGTTCAAACTTCAAAATCTTAGCATCATAAATATATTATCATAAAACTTGTATTAGACATGGGTGATAATTTGTATAATTTAGACATTTTCCAAAATGATTATTCCAATTCAGCTCTTCTCTGGTTCAGTTCCTATTTTTCTAACAGGACTCAATCTGTTGCTGTGTATAATGCTCATTCTGAAAAATCAAAGCTTTCGTGTGGTGTACCACAAGGATCAGTTCAAGGCCCCATATTATTCTCCCTCTACACCAAAGAGATAGGCGACCTGCTCCTTGAGAAAGCCACTAATCATCATCTCTATGCCGATGATGCCCAACTGCTGGATGTGGTTCTCAGGAACACTGATGACAGTTCTGACTTTACCCAAGTTGAAGACTCAGTGGCGCTAGTTGGACCATGGATGTGTCACAACAAACTGAGACTAAATCAGTACGGAGGTAATGATTGTTGGCACAAGCAAAATGTTGAAAAAATCACAACATGATCAGTTTACAGTTTACCTTGGTGTCCTCCTCCAGTCTGACCTCTCCATGAAGAACCAAGTTTCTGATCTTTGCAGGAAATGTTACTTCCATCTCCGCAAAATTGGACAGATCCGACATCTCCTGACACAAGATGCAGCCTCTGCATTGATGAGAACTCTAGTTCTCTCAAAACTGGATTACTGCAACATTTTGGTGGTTGTAGCTTCCCAGGAGTGTATACAAAAGTTGCAACGAATCCAAAACACAGCTGCTCGCATTGTTACACTCAAACCAAAACATTGCCACATTACCCCTGTCCTTATGTCTCTTCACATGTTGCCAGTAGAAGCTCGCATTGACTATAAAATACTAACACATGCTTATCAATGTGTACACGGCATTGCTCCACATTATCTTCAAGAACTATTATTGCCCAATATTCCAACAAGGACTCTCCTTTCATCCTCCTCTAATTTACTGTGTGTTCCAAAGTGGAAACTCTCGTCGTTTGGACATGAATCATTCCAAAACATTGCATCAGTGAAATGGAATGATCTCCCTGATGAACTAAAGCATTCCCCAACCCTTGAAAACTTTAAGAGCCATCTTAAAACTCATCTCTACAAGAGATGTTATAACTATTGACTCTTTTTATATTTTCTGTTTATTGTCAGCGCTATGAGCATGCCTGTTGTAGAGTTTGGCGCTATATAAATGCACACATTATTATTTGTTAATTTTCTCAATTCTTAGTATTTTGTTGAGCTTATGATTATAGAAAGGTTCAAATTTCCTCAGCAATCTAAAGAGACAATGGATTATTTTGCTATTATATGACTCTTTATGTTGATAATAAATTAAACGTGTACCTTTAGCCTCTGTGTTTCATTTGCTTACTTTACTGTACAAAGGTCAAATCATGCTACACCTGAGCAGTGCATTGTAGGAAAGGGACAAAGACCATAAGACAAAGAAGTCTGATCTGAAATTTAAAAAATATTGGAACCACAAGGGAAATCTGAAATTTATGGGGTAAAATTTAATTGTGCCGAAGAAAATACACCGGTCTGTAGATTATGTAAAAGTCTCTCTGCCAAGGGATCATGTTTTCAGATTTTCATACTGCACAACCATCGGGTCAGCACAAGGAAAGAAATAATCATTTGTAAGAATTTGGTAGAAATACTTATCTTTTTTTAGCTCAGGTTGTGTGTGGTTGGAGTTGGAGTGCAATTATGTTTGTGAAATGGAAATCTTTGGCTCGTATGTTACAGGCCTGGCAAGGACAAGCTATAATGTCACTATATAAATGTAAAACATTCAATCACGACATACTAAATAATTTCCGTGTCAAAATGATAGATCAAATATCAATTTTAAGTTTTGTACAAAATTCATTTAATTGTTTAAAAAGGAACAAGTTATCTAAAAATCTTTTATTCTTGTTACATTGTTTCTGTAAATCAATTTTAAACAAGTGTTTTCCACTAACATGGCAATGTCCCCCGCCGTTATGAGATATTTAGGGGCTAAGCTTTACAAGATATCGCGTAAACAACGCATTACAAAGTGGTCAAAGTGTTGTGGTGACCTTGAAAATAAGGTGGGGGGAGGGGGAGGGCAAAAATCAAGCCGCAATAATTAACCAATTAATACTCAATGGCATTGCATTGACTAAGTAAAGATGCACAAAAAACCTTTCAACAATTCTTCGAAGGGCAATTCAAGTTTCAGCTAATCTCGCATGAAATTCTCGTTGGACTTATTGTTCCCTAAGTAGATCTTGTGGTGAAACTCTTTACGTAATGAGGATTTTGGACTTTAACTTTAGTGACCCTTAAGCATGATGAGGTACAGAGCTGTGAAACACTTGAATTTGTCTAACAACTAGAGTCATTTTATCCCTTGTTCGAAAGTTACTTCATGTAACTCGGTTGAAATTTACGTTATATTTCAATCTGATTATTATCTTCAAAACATTTTATATTGATATTCTTCATAGAAATGATCATTTTCGTAAGTATTCGTTTATACTTACTAAGCTGTGAACTATATGAAAAAATATGTTGGTTTTTTAAAAATCAGGATTGGTATTTTTGCTGATATAGTTTTCACTAAGGGAGACAACTCCAGCCACCTTAAAACCCAAGCACAGATCAATGTGATCAACATGTAGTTGTGATGTTTAATCAATATGTCTTTTTAACAATTCAATGACTTTATGTGTTGAAATCGATATGATGAGATGAAAATGCGCGGCGTTCATATGACAGGGCCTACTTTCACTAAGCACTATAAGGTCATCTTAAGTCTCTAAGGTAACCTTAGTGTAATGTAAAAGAATGGTAGTTAAGGTTAACCTTAGTAAAGCTTAGGTCAAATGTCGATGTTTTAGGCATACTTTTAATGAATGTTTTTGTCTTAAAGTATAAATAATGCATCATTGTGATGTCAGTACAGAGCATTACAGAATTCCATTATCGTAATTATCGTAAGCCGACATTTTCACATATGCAAAACGGAAAAATGTGATAAATACACATATATTTGTTGTTTTATTTATTTCAAAACATCTCACAAATTCTTCAATGAATTTTCAAAAGTTTGATATAAGGTCTTGACACCTATTTATCCAGAAAGAACTTTACAATTATCTCATTTATTTATCTTTTAATATTATTTTTTTGATAGAAAAGAAAATTCACCTTAGTTTACGAATTGTTCTGTTTTTATCCATTAAACTAAACCGGCAAGCTTTATTCGGCAATCCATGAGATGATGTTTTGAAGCGGGAAGGCCAAATTCGGATCCAAAGATCCAAAGGATAAGGATAGGGATTGGTGTCGAATTATCTATTGCAAAGCAAGTTTCCAAAGCAACTTCCAAAGCAACTTGCTTTGGACACAAGAAAGATATATGCGCTATATACACCTGGATTAACCTTATTAAGTTATGTATTACAAAAAAATATAACAATCACTTCGGTAGGTTCTGCTGGTTTAGAAGTTTAAATAATCAAAGAAAATTTACATAAATCCGGAATACTTTTCACGTGTATGTCTCTTATCTTGAAAGGTGTTCATTGCGTGAACTTTCTGCTTTTATCCAATTAAAATCGATATGGTGTGGAGTGATGTATTGTTGTGTAGTGTATTGTAATGTAGTGTAGTATAGTATAGTATAGTATATGGTATATGGTAAAGTATGTATGTATGTAGTGTAGAAAAGTAAAGTATTGTGTGGTATAGTATAGTTTAGTATAGTATAATATAGTGTAGTGTAGTCTAATATTCATTGTACATAGTGTAGTTTAGAATTGTAAAGTATAGTGTAGTATATAGTTTAGTATATAATAGTATAATAAAGGATAATTTAGTAGAGTTTAGTATCGTATAGTATTACTAGATTACTATAGTATAATGTAGT
Source organism: Phorcus lineatus (assembly GCA_921293015.1). NCBI lineage: Eukaryota > Metazoa > Mollusca > Gastropoda > Trochida > Trochidae > Phorcus > Phorcus lineatus. The sequence continues at coordinate 17,468,916 of OV121089.1, forward strand.
GTTGTGTAGTATAGTTTATGATTGTAAAGTATATAGAGGATATTATATGAGTGTCCGTGATATATTATGTTTACGGCACGAGTGCCTAAATATTAGTATTTCCCGATCGAGAGCATATATGGTATAGCATCGTATAGTATAGTACAGTACAAAATAGTAGTATAGTATTCATTAGCGAGATTACGGACATGCAGACATGATCAATTTTAATTTTCAATTCTTTTCACCATCAGTAAAAGGCGTTTGTGGTATACTAATCTCTAGTATGTCCTATTGTAGCACATCATGAGTGAAACATCTCTTATTCTTCACAATAGATAAGCTAACCTTTACCAATCTAACCTAATAAAAATTCATCTGTCGCATGTACATGCTAAACGCTGACTTATCACCACCAACATATATTAGTAATTACGGATGTTGTGTTAGCGTCTTCTTTTATTTGACAGAGTTTACAATGTAACATGACATAATTATTCATGGTGACCTTTAAAGATTGCACCAGTAATACTCCAGCCATGAGAAGTTATAACATATTTTACGACTAGTCTGACATCAAATTGCATAGCAACAACACGTAAACAAAGTGTAAATATTGAGCAACAAGCCATACCCGATATTCAATCTAAACTTTAAGCAAACATCCTTTACCTTTCACACACAAGTAACCAACAACAAAAAGCGATCTCAATAACTTAACACTGTATCTTCCCATTCACACGCCACGAAGCTTCACGATAGATCTTTACAGTATGTTATCAACCATCAGCGAATTAACTCGCGTGAGAACAACGACTTCACTGATAAATTAGATCCAGACATGTAAGCCATTGTCAAGCACAGCCAAGCCAATATGACATGTTTGGAAATCAATTCGTGTTCACGCCAAAGCATACACGACCATCTTTCAATATGCAGAACTGCAATAGACATGATATACCAAGCAACTGTCAATCAGTACGTCGTTACTTGATACTTGCAAGGATTTTCAGGAGTGCATCCTTTTTTTGAAAGGTAGGATTTTTTGTGAGGTTTGCGAAGATAATGTAGACTAGTTCTTGTCTTTGTTTACGTAACCTCTTGTATTTATTTATTTTTCGTATGAAATTAGATGATAGAGTTCCATGTTTTACGATAGGTAATGACGAATCATTGGTCAAGCTTAAGAAGTCAGTATATTCTTTTTTTTCTCAATCAATCTATGAAATTTTGAAATATTACTTTTAATTTAGATTGTCATATATCTGCGTACACTTTGAAATTAACTTCCCCAGGTAAAATATTTACGTAACGTATTTTTGAAAAACATGAAAATCCTTAGACGTTTTTTCCCTAACTAATGAAACGTAAAAGGCTTTAGAGCAACAATGTGCCTTGATGCAGCTATACATGTTCAGCATCATTAAATAATCAGCTTTTGAATAAGCGTTAAAAAGATTAAAACGTCAGTTTTCAATTTTGTCTATTACTGCTTCTTGTTCACCGTTGAACGGAAATGCCCAAAATGGTAAAAATATTCACCACAATATTTATAATGATCATTAAACGTACGTATTACCTTATCAAACAAAAAACAAAATGCCTTTAAATCACAATTTTAGCGTATTGCCAAAATCTCTGTTTTCATGAATATTGTATATTTAAAGTTATTTTTATAAACGAAATAGTTCCATGTACAATGTGAAAATAGTGTTCCATATGTGACATGTTTGATGTAACTGGTATTTTAGCTCTGAGTTAACAAACAGTAATACTTGTTATGTTCTGTTTACATTGTATGTCGTGAATTACTTTTCTTGACCCTTATTTATTATGTCTGTACTATAAAATTAGAGTAATTGATATGAACCTGTTCTCTGATCTTGTGAACACATAGGCAAAAGAATAACATCAACGTAGAATGATGTTCAAAGACAATATCCGTCGGTCTCAGCATTGGACAGACATGTCATTATTTTCATATTTCTACATAATTAACTAGATAATAATGAAAAAAATTTTAAACATAAGCCTCCAGGCCTCGTAGAGACAGTGAATAGCTTTTTATATGTGGCTAAAAATTCTGCACTCAGAACTTAGCTTTGTAGGTCTATAATACCTTGAAAAGAAGACTAAAATATGCTTCCTGGAGAGGCCAGAGAGTTCCCAAATCCCTTAGTCCCCAAGTTTTAAATTCAACGTTGGTCAAGGAGTTTACACATGAAATCAGCTTCCTGGATAAGTCTTTTGGTTCTGGAGAAGAACAGTAAAGAAGTTTCTATGGGCGTGGGCTACTTCTTGTTGTTTATCAGGAACCACTAAAACGCTATATCTACACTTAACTTTTCCACAGTGATCAAGGAATCTGTACGCAGTTCATGTTAAAGAAGCGAAGTATGTACATGTACTAATGTTTGTACAAAGGAATTAAGCTCTTTAGGCTAGTGGATTTCGAGGGGAGGTTGAAAATTGCTGTTTCGTTGCTTATGTTGCTTACATGTTTCTGTTGCGATGTCAAAAATGATGTTATTAGTTAAATTAAAACTATATGTATAAGATTAATCACTCCATCACTATAATGTTTGCCGAACGGCGTTTACAGTAATGAATCTCTCAGTCTCAAACATTCGGTATCGATGACACAATGTACCCTCAGACGTTACAAGGAGCTTTATTTATACTGCTGTTGCAGTTCCTAAATGATAATTTGAATCAAGACTGATCAAGGGACACATTTACTGTGTTGGACTAGGTAGGTAGGTAGGTAGGTATAACTACTTAAATTCATTGTTTATAGGTCAGGTCCATTATGACGTTGTGTGTGTTGCTGCTCGATGAAATCAAAATAAATATTTATTTACCTAATCGCTTGATACAAGGTCAATTGAGTTAGGCAGTTGCCAATAGATATGAAGAATATTGGCGAAAGAATGGCCATTTTTGTAAGTATATTCCATATTTCATTTCAAGAATAATAGAAGATGTATGCATCATATGGTTTCAACATGTGCACAAGGTAGAAGTAGTATGTACGAAGAGAGAAAAGGCAAGGGAGGGTCTAAAATGCACATTTATGTCCCCTCAAGTGGGAGTTTTTGGAGTTAAAATATTGTGCGTCAGTCAACAACGGACAAGTACTTACGACAAGGCAAGTTTGCCGAGAAATCGGTAAGCATATCACGTTGTTCTGAATATATATATGTTTGTACTTATATGCGTTTTCATAATATAACGTCAGTTCTTTTTGAATGAATGATGCCATATCTTTTGACATAAGAGGTAAATATTTCAGAGAAAATAATACTTATGGTTGAGCTTTTGATCTTAAAGACACTATTGCATACCAAAATTACATAAATATGAATAATGCTCAGATAATGAATATCTCGATATTACTAACGACTCCTACTCGGGTAATCTACATGATAAGTTAAAGACCACAAGTATTAAATGCAATGATTCAATAAATACGTATGAACTATGATATGTGGAACAAAACAAAATTTTAATACTATGAAAATGCAAAACTACAATCGCTATATGGTTAATACAACAACACTGCTAATACTTTGTATAAGAAAAAGGTCGAAGTTACAGATATTTCTTAATATCAATAGCTGAACATATTCCTATTTCAGCCGTTTTCAACAAACAATATTTTCGACTTGTGCACAACAACACGTAATATTGTCTAAGTGACTTCGGCCGCTATAAATTTCTAATTATTGATTGCAGATTAAATATTAAAGAATAGTATATCTATCTTATTTCATCGATAGAAATCAAAGTGAGTGTAGATGTCCCCATATGCCTTATAATAACCAATTTGAGCGAAAAAGGGCGTAAACTAGTGCTAAACACGGTTCTCATTAAATAATATTCTTCGTAGTTATACGCATTCGTTGACCTTTGACGTCCCAATAATTGAACCGATTTATTGGTTCTTCATCATGCTTTTAAACGTGTGATTACGCCAAAATATTTATCCACGACATAAGAGGATTGTTGTTACTGATAACATGGTTTATTTTCATTGAGGAATCTCGAAAATATCAATTATAATAATAATTAGGGTATTTATATAGCGCACATATCCACATCGAATGGCGCTCCCTGTATTATTACCCTGGTCTATCCCAAGCTGCCGGTTACAGCGCTTAAGGGTCACCTCCAACACAATCTACACCAGGTACCCAATTAGTACTGCTGGGTGAACAGAGGCACGTTTTGAATAAAGTCTATTCAAAATATTCAGAAAACAGCCTTATAAGCATCACTATGCCGAGAGAATTATATGCATGAAGACGGATCTTTTATCAAAATGGGGAAAATAAACTAACAGTGTCAGATTGATAAATGTGAATAAATTATTATTATTATTGTTATTATTATTATTATTATTATTAATGAACACGATATACAGACGAAAAAACGAAAAACTATCAAAGTCATTCAAATTTGACAGCACAAATCAATGGATAATAACAATATCACCATGAAAACATAATGGAAATACGCCAACTCGCTCTCTGCGTTTACGAAGTTGGAAATCGTTTTAAGTCTTCGTAAAGAACAGCTGGAGATATGGTTTATCATCCAAACCGGTGCAACCTGGTCTATAGTAGGGAATAATGGTATACCTGCATCAGTTGTGAGTAAAGGGTATCTTATCGTTATGGATAACACAGGAAAAAGACAATGTATGTTTTGTTTTATGGTCCAGAAATGCCATAATTACAATGAATCAAATCTCAACGCTACGTTAAAAAGTTTATTACAAGACATGAAATTATGCATAAGTTGTTTTCAGTGCACTATAAGTATAAGCATATATAGGCAAAAGTCAGTTTGTATCAAACGAAAGAAAGTGAGTTTGAAACTAATGTCTTCAAAATATTGTAGAAATGGTACAATTATGTAGCATTTGTTTTATATAAACTAGAATACACTAATCGAATATGGCTCCAGTTAGCTGATTGAAAGCGATGTGTGAGTTACACAGGAGTCTGTAATATCAGTGGACACTGGTATTAGATAGTTGCATAACCAGTGTTCCCTAATTCATATATTATGACATCACAAGTATACACAATTATGATATGAAAAGTTCAAACAATAGTGGATAGATAAGGTTAATATATCTTATTTAAAGTTAAACGTCCTTATTAGTTAGTGAAATTGTACCTCTCATTTTTCTGAACATTAGAACCTTGTCATGTGCAAATTTCGACTTACCTAGGAAATATTTCTCTAACGTAAGTTATCGTATTTTAAAAACAAATCATACAAACTAATCTTTTTTAAAAATATGTCAACTAATAAGGCGGTTATAAAGACGCCTCTGTTCCATGGATATCTATATTGTGATCTATACATTTATTATCAAGTATGATATTAGTCAACAGATATTTACCGAATGGATCCCTATAGAATAGATAGAATAGAATAGACTTTTAGGTAATAAATTTATGACACATTCTCTCAACGTTTTCGAAACATCAAGATTGATATACACATTGAGCTCGAGGGAATCCGTGATAATTACTTCATATCTTTTCAGCTATGTCATATACTTAAAGCTACAACCTGTTGGAAATGTTTTAAGTCTATGACATAATGCATCTTACTGTAAATGGGTGAGGTGGAATGATTTTTAAAAAAAACCCTGATCAAGTAACTGACTGCAGTAACTTAATGATTAGATTATTACTTTTCCAAAAGGTGAGTCAAATACTTTAAGCATAAAGGTTAAATACTATGTAAACATTTTTGAAATGTAAAGAACAGCAGTTTTTTTGTTGAGACTAAATTCAAGGGCAACTGGTTTTTGTCAGAAATGCGTATAGCAATAATAAAAGTCTTTTAAAACTCTCGACTGTAAGGTAATTTTAATGTACATGTATATAAATCATCTTTAATGTTGAAAATTGAATCTAACTTTCGAGTCGTGAGAGTTCACATTATTTTTGTTTAGGATCGCTTTATTGTAATTTCAGTAACCCTACTTCAAGATTCTATATACAATTATAGGTACCATGTACGATAAGGTCTAAAATATGAAAGCAGAACCAACCAGACCAATTATTGATTCCCGAATGAGAATAAAATGGAGTTCATTATTCAATAAACATGGTCTGAAATTGGCTTCTTTCGTCTAATAATAGCCGTTTGATTATTGGCAGTATTTATTGTTATTGATTAATAAGAGACATAATAACGCTTTGGATTGATATTACTTTTATTAGAACGCGAAGACACAACACACAAGTCTCTCGAGTTGAAGGGGAAGGGAGGGAAGGGGTATCCCTGATGTTAAGAAGGTAAAGTTAACGACATAAATGTAAATGATATTTTAACCTTAGAACAAATGCACTTTACATCTTGTTTCACCATGTGAAAGTCAATAGGTTGGCAATGACATTTTAAAAAGGCGTGATGTTTACTTTTGGTTTTAAGTTCGTTCAATTCTAAAACTCAAAGTATTGTGTTCATCTTGATTCTGCACATTCATAGAACAAAAGAGTTCTATCATCATAAATAAGTCGATGAATTAAATCTCTCTCTCTCTCTCTTTAGTTCATGCTTAAGGTTATCATTCGTTATTGTGATATGAATCTTAATAATGCATGATAAATTCGCGTAGCTTTCCAAGTACAGCTTTTCCGGATAATCTATCTCATTTAAATTAATTTAAGTGATGAATAGCCTAATTCAAATCAATATAGTGAAACCTTTTTAGTATAACATTAGCATTTAAACATTTCATTGGTATGTTTAAACATATTAGGCAACAAAACCGCCCACAACCTATGCAGTATATATATATATTCGTTACAACGCTCAAATATCCCACATACACAAGCGTAAAGTTATTCATTCCAGTTGTGTCTTCTTACTTGACCAGTGTGGAGCTACTTTCAAAGCAATCTCGTCCTTACGTATGCAATACGTCATATGCAATAGAACCTTATCCCTTTCTGTCTGGGTTAATCTATGCTCAATAAAGTCCCTCAATGAACAGCCTTAATAAACTCAATATCATATCGCCAGCACGTACGCTAAGCCCCTGGTATTAACACAATGTTCCACCCGAGTGACTGCAGATTGAATCTGTGATAGAAGGTAACTAATCCGTCACAATATCTTCTGACAGAAGACTCGAGTTAGTCGTTAACATATTGTATGGGAACATTCAACACTTAGGAGACGCCAAACCGACCACTTCTTCAACCATCGTAGGTCAGTCATTGTGTTTTATTTATTCAAAACTTATATTTTTTAATATATTGTGATTAACGTAAGTAGATATATGTTCATGCTTTGATATTCGATAATGTGTTTTCTATCATAACAGGTCATTCTTTTTATTTTACATAAAAGCTTTTAAATTTCAAACAGTCTCATATTTGCATTTATCTATGTATATGGACTTATATATTACGTTGCAAATAATTTTGAAATTAATAGACACTGAATGAGATGTTACCACAGTAGAATAAAAACATTATATCACCAAAATTACTTTCGAGCACATCTTGAATGTTAACAATGTATATGTGATATTTTTGAACATTTTCAAACGAAAACTAGTTGTAGTGAATTGTTTTCAATGCAGCAATATACGATAAGAAGTGAGTTACAAAAATGTATTTGTAATTACGTGATCACGAGTCAGTTTTTATTTTAGTTTGTTTTGTGCATTTAAATTGTTGCGGCTTGATCATGGAAACAGTGGAGTCGATTAACAAACAAACTGTGGGTTTAGGTAACACATAAGTCACAGCCAAGAAATGCATCTGTATTAGAAGAAAGCACGATACCAGGCACTAAGCTGGGGTTGTCGGTCCATGTAGTTAGGCAATGAGCAAGTCCTTTTGCAGGTAGACACGCCGCGGTAGCGCTATATAGAGGACTGCTAGGTTATGTACATACGTGTGTGAGTGTCTATTGTATTGTCTCACACGAGATCCTTCTGATGAATGATATATGAAATTGATAGAGTACAAGGGCGCTGTTCATATGTTTGCTTAGAAGTTGTAGTTAAAGTTACCTACATGTACATGTACGTGTATATATAGGTGTGTTTGTTAGATAAGATTGAGGTATTCAGGTGTCATGATTTTGATAAATTAATTTTGGAATTAACGTTGATGTATTCCATTGATCAAGGGTATAAAGAATATGTACTATGGTAATACACAGTAAACACTTTATAAGTTATGTGAATGTGTATTGGGAAATCTCAAGGTTTGTTATATGATCGCTTACTTTAAAGATTGATTATTTTGCCCAATCATGAATGTCTCTTCGTTTTTATTTGGTAAGCTCATGATTCAAAATATCCTTTTGAACCGGTATAAAAAACGTCCAAACGCGTAATGATACCGCCCTACAGAATAAAATATATGACTCAATATAATTTGAAAATGAAAACGTTATCAAATTATTATTTTTTCAAGCAAAATCACCGAAATCAGGAGAAGGTAGCCTTTGTGAATTCATGATAGTGTATAGTATTATTCAACACTGAATGAATTTATCTTACGGTGGCACAGCTACACAATGGTATACGCCAGGGTCTTAAATCTTATGCTAAGCCAGTGCTCTAACGATTGATGTTATCTATAATACTACTTGGTAGTGAGCTAGATATGTCAGTTCAAGCACAATGTATATCATATCAATATACACTCCATATCAATGTATTAAATCGTTGTTCAACATGACTGCAGCTGAACTGTAACAGAACAAGCTGGTTTAAGACAAGGTACACGCTGAGACCCTTTTTATTCCGAGTCATTAATTCTGTTTCATATTAGTGTTTGTGCATTTGGCCTCCCTGAATCTGCCTTAAGGATCTGACAATAAGAAGTGTACGACCTTACAGATTTGGTTAGGATTATATTGCAACTAGGGATTAACATTGCATTTTCTGACAAGCGTCTATTTCAAGGGTCGTGGCTAGTGAGGAAATGGAATGCTCACAGCATATCATAGAGACGTTAACGTGAGGAGATGATGTTTTTAACATGTTTTTATTAATTGATTTAACTTTTAGTGTAAGTTTAACACGAAAAGCTATAAAATAATTCCCGAAGGTTAAATTACAAATGTAAGATTAATAAATAATTGTTAGATCATTGTAATCATTGGAAATGATGTAATCAACTTAATACCGTTTATCAATCGCATTTCTTGAATGTGACTACCGTATTTCCTCGAATAGACGCCGTGGCGTGTATTGGAGACCCGGCGTCTAATCGAGGCCGGCGTCTATTCATTTTATTGTTGGAAATTTCGTCCAGAGGGACAATATATTATTTGCATTCAACTACGGGAGCATTAATGAATCAACTAATGACCTGGCGTCTATTCAAGGCCCGACGTCTATTCGAGGAAATACGGTAACCATTATATATGTGTAAATGGTTTGATATTCATAAACTTAAATATCTACATTGTAGTTAGATGTATACATGTAGTTGTTAATTCTTCAACTACCCTTCGTCATCCTTGTTGTTAACTAGACCGCAGTTTTCGTGAGATATGTTTTTGTGGGTTGATTTTGCAGTCTTACATTACAGATATATAAATACTTTCTTAAAACTTTACAATGAACATGGAACATTAACTTTTATAAACATGTATGACCATAAGGATGCTGTGGTGGTTAGAAATAAATTGACTGAAATCCTATTTGTTCATTACATTTACATTAACATGTTATTTCACGTTCACTTATATCAAACTGAATATGAACTGCATAGTTACAGATGCATTATTCGTTAACGTAAACGTTCATTAATTAAACATTTATATAAACAGACGTACTTATCGCAGGTAATTGCAATCACATTACAGACCTTAGCCCTCCTGTTTCCACCCGTACACACCTGTAATCAACAACAGCGAATCTGTCAGGTAGTCAGTTGGCTCATACAGTTCATTGATCGATCTTTCTATCTACTATGCTCGTTAAGGGCTCGCTGATTATATTTGAAAGGTAGGATTAGGTTTTATAAAACACAGATTTGTTCCATTTAATAACAGTGGTATGGTAACCAACATTTTCAATCATCATGATTTTACACAGGTGTGGTGCAGGGGCTTTCTTCACTTGGACGTAAATATTTGTGTAATAATTTATGTCGGTATTCTTTGGCTAGCAACACTTGATGTTGTTCAATTATTTACCTTTCCTTAATTATATCATGTGCTGGAGAGTCGATAAACACCTGGCCATGTAATTAGACCTCTGCTTGAATTATTTACCAGGCTTAGACGCGACTGGTATGGCTGAGGAAAGAGTACGTCAAACTGCCTTTTATCTGTGGAGATGAGTAAGTTTATTTATGCCTATATTCATATTAATATTGACCCTTTCACTTATCTTATGTGTTGTCCTATAGTGATATATGGGATAATATAAATGTCATAGAGTAGATGTAAATAATCTTATTATCTATCCTTCTCCACATTCTATAGGAATTGAAATAGAGGATTTTAGTGATACCTTATTTTCATTTTTTATGTAATGATGATTTTGTCTATATATATATATATATATATATATATATATATATATATATATATATATATATATATATATATGTGTGTGTATAAGGATCATCATCTCTATTTAATATATGTGACATATAGAATGTTAAGTATCTAATTGATTGTTTTACTGGGACGTAATTATCTCGCATTTACATGTACAACACTAATTCATGTATTGAAGGTCGTAATCATTGCAAGTAAAGCAAAAGCATACTGTTACTGTCCTCTTGATATTCATTTCAGTATATCTACATACGTAATGTTAATGGATGTTCTAATCTTCAAGTATTCAACTATTCTTATAGAAATGTAGCAGTAATTAGGGCAAAAGTAAATATTCACTTATCTTTAGTCGTTTTGATGATGGTATTATTCTTATCATTAATTGTCTGCAAATATTTGAATTTTATATTACACATGTAAGTTATATCATTTCAATCAATGTTTGTATTCAAATACATTTGCGTGTTTATTTCGTGCCTTATATTTCGTTTTTATTTGGTTAGCTCATGTTTCAAAATATCCTTTTGAACCTATCATAGTGTATGAAAATGTTGTTTTTTTACACTTTTAACAACAGTTTAACAAACTTCCAGATTCCTGGCTCATAGGCAGGATTATATTCCTATAAATCTGGAACCATATCTGATAGTAATGTAATCAGGTTATTTTCCTCATAAACTTATTTTACAAACTGTTTTTAACTGTCTTTGGACATATAAGAACTTTGATAAAAGTAAGTTATTTGTTCTCAGAATCAAAAGTAGGATTTATGGCCACTTATGCACCCTTAGATATTATTTTTAACCTTCAAGCTTCGTGCACAAAATATTTCAGTAAACCGAAAGGCCGTGTTTATTTTGCCTTTATTGATTATTATAACGTTTGACTATTTTATAGGAATAAAATGATGTACTTATGTATTTCAAAATGATTAACTGCCAAATTATCAAAAGTTAATGTATTCTTCAATTGGCCATCTTCCAGTTTTCACGTTTAAAGGTATCTGCCTTTGACAGCGGACAACGTCACGCTAGGCGTCGATGCAACGAGTTTAAGAGAGCTGGCGTTCGGGTGTTAGGACCTAGTTTTAAGCCAACCGGAAGTCGTAGTAATGTCATCATGTGAATATTTCAATTTCTTTCCAATTATATTATGCAAGAGAAGCTTACTCGCGGATAAAGTTAATCACAGATCATTTTGAAAATTTTAATGATGACTCTTAAAATCATCCGACAAAACATAATTAAAATTTACGTTACTTTTGTGTACGTGTAAATTGTGAACGCTGATATTTGTTTTGATAACATAAATGATTTATTTGACGAGTCTTATAAAAGGCATTTGTCATTCCGTCTGTGGGGCACGACAACAAATGTATATAAACATTTTACTTTGTCAGTCTAAGAAAAGTTATTTATCCGGGGTGGTTTTGAATAGTTTTTTTGTAATCAGTTTGCTAACAAAATTTAGAGCATCCCCGAGGTGTATCGACAATCACGAATTTGAGTTGTTTTTAAAAAAATGATTTCAAAGAGTCATTCTTGATCTTTACTTTGTTACTGTAACGAAACGAACACTTACATATTGATCCGTATCTCCGAAGTTGCCACGTAGGATCAACGTGAGGTTCGGATTATCCATTCAAATATTTTGATGGACTGTACAGCACAGGCCCTCGGATCATTATAAAACAAACAAAACATCTAAATTAATTTTTTTTTTAGAACACCCTCTAAATAGAATTGTACTTCTGTTAATAGTATATGGAAAGGCCAGACACTTCATTCGCCCCCGCTTTCTTGACCGAATGCTACAATAAATACTCACGCAATCAATATAAAAACTATGCAGACATGTTCTCAAATGATTTGCCTTTCTGCGCCAACTCTCTTGAACAAATAAATATTTGGGGTTATTTAATGAGGAGGGCCGAAAGACGATTTCCACGCCCAACTTAATGCTGATGGGACAAATGGCCGCCCGTCACCTTGACGCCGAGAGATCTCATTGGTTTTACGCAAAGCTGTCGAATTTCGTTATTGCTCGTCTTTCCGAAATGACGACATCGGCCGTGAATGTATTATGGTAAAAAGATTTTACTGTGTTTCTAAAGTGTTTAACTATGGAATGGAGAATAATAATGATAATTGGTCTGTACCCTATCCATTACATATCATTGCCACGAATATCATATTCATGAAATTTGACAAATAAATTGGGAATGTTTTCATTCATATATTAGATTAAATGGTCATGTTTATTATGATTACCCATGCAGAAATCTAAATTGTAATTCCAATTGTTTTAAATTTCTATTTTTGTTTTTAAAAATACATAAAATGTAGCTCTTATTTCTATATCCATGCTAATGATTCAAAGTACCTCCTGTACATCCTCTACGATGAGTAACTTTACTGCCTTTTTTCTGTGAGTGACAGCAGATAGCTGTTTCGTTGCCAAGTTTCAGAATATGAATTTGAAAGGGAAATTGGAAAGTGTATAACACTGTTCATCCTTTTGAGATATTCTACATGCATTAATATTTTGGTATTGTGTTACACTCATGTTGCAAGAGGGAGAATTAGAGTTATCTGGTCATTACTTTGCGTAAAATGAGATCTCTCGCCGCGACCACACCCCGCGTAGGGTCAAGGTGACGGGCGGCCATTTGTCCCATCAGCATTAAGTTGGGCGTGGAAATCGTCGTTCGGCCGTCCTCATTAAATAACCTCAAATATTTACTTGTTTAAGTGAGTTGGCGTAGAAAGGCAAATCATTTGAGAACATGTCTGCACAGTTTTTACATTGATTGCATTGATTTATTGTAGCATTCGGTCAAGAAAGCTGTTGGGGGCAAATGGAGTGTCTGGCCTTTCCATATACATGTACTATTAACAGAAGTAAAATTCTATTCAGGGGGTGTTCTCAAAAAAAATTAATTAATTTAGATTTTTTTTATAATTTATATATACTTTTTTTATAATGATCCGAGGGCCTGTGCTGTACAGTTCATAATTATCTGAAGAAATTCAAGTAATTATCAGAAAACCAAACCATCAAAAAATGAAATATTTTGACTAATGCATCCTTTATATGTATAGTTATGTTTGAAATCAATCGAAAATAACTGTTTTATTTTCATATATCAATTCGCACGAGGAAGGACAGTTTAGACATTTGAACAGATTCACTTTATCTTCTTGTATCCTTGGCTTGAAATATTTATCAAAATAATTTCAGACATCCGAGTAGTAAACACGTAGTAAAGTCCATATAAAATCAAATCTAAGTTTTGATAGGCGTGATTTAATTAACCATTAATCATGCTTTCCGATGTTAAATTCTCCAACACTTCCACATGCGTTGTCACGTAAATATGACATTACAATCTCACTCCTTGGCATTTGAATGGAGATACATTACAAGTAAGCTATATATACCGCTTGTATATCATTTTATTCATTACTTTGAAGATCCAACAGTGCTAACACATAATTCGGAAGTTCCTTTGAATTATTTGCTTTAAATGGGCACAGAGTTTGTTTAAGTGTTGGGGTAAAATATGGCAAACTTCATAAATGGCGTTATTTCACCGGCATGTAGTGGTTGTTTCTGAAAATTAACATCTTAATGCCTATCAGTTAGCATAGTGACAATAAACAGGAATATAGTCGAGATTTATGATTGAAAACCGGACAATGGCGCTCGCCAATGATTCAAACGTAATTTCTGAAACTTATTTGTAGCAGACACAACGAGAAATATCGGTTGATATAGCTTTTAAGGTCTTTTAACTTGTATTCATGTAAATGGGACGCTTAATCTCGACCTCATAACATTTATATGACAAGAAAATGTCATAATGTTGGCATATTACAGATAAAGATGCAACTTTAGACTGGCGATTTGAACTTAACTCAGGTCATATGGTACTTTGGATCTATTTAAGCCACAAACAAAATTTTTGAAAAATACTCTCTGTCACTTTAAAAAGACTCTTAACATGTGTTTTAACGAGGTTTTTATTAGTTCTGTTGTTTGGCAACTTTACGGTCATTGGGTGGAATAATGTACTTGTATACACTTAAACCAAAGAATGATGTCATAAGGGTTATGTGGCACTGGATCATATTGTTATCAAGTTCATGATAATGGGTATCGCTCGATTTACTGCTGATTGACGATTACATTCGATTATCTTGTTAATAAGTAAGGATATGAATATGGTCTTTGAACTTTGGTGACACAAAATTGCCTATATATGTAGTTTAGAGATTTGTGATTGGAAACTTTCGCATTGAATACGAATACAGTTTTTAAACTAAGTCAAGAAACCAATCAAATTATCTAAGACCTTTTCAAAACCGGAAGGTTAATCTATCTCCCTTATGATAGACCGAACCTCACCCAAGCAGACAAACAACAGAACGTTTCCTTCATTTTCTTTAATTTAACAGATAGCATGCCATTTTGTCTTTAACTGAATTGTTTTGAGAATATTGTTTTCTTGCAACAATATTATTCAATCAAGAGGGACCTTTTTTCTCCATATGAAATAAAGATTTTTAATTACGGGGTCATTACTTATACCTTTTTCAGTCAGTTACTACATTTACTATTTTCTATATAAAAACACACGGATGCAAACTTTCATGTAACCGTCAGTTTAGTTCCATTGCTTTGGTGAAACTATATCCTTTTAGAGCTAACATTAAAAAACCATGCTCTTCTTTTGCAGGTATAAATTCCTCAGTGTATTGACACAATAAGCTTGGATCAGCATGACGTTAAAACCAATGGAGGGAGTTAAGGCTTATCGTCTTCCGACCATAAATCCCGGATATAGTAACTACGGACAGGTCAGCCAGGGTGGTCACTTACGTCCATTGGTGTCCAAGGTCAGTTCGTGTGTGATAGACACTCCTCGAGACAACGATCAGGGTTATCGAGAGAACCTTTGGTCATTCCAAAAACACAACAGGGGTGTCAGACATCCAGATGACGCTGTCCCTGACATCCCGTTCAGGCTAAGGTCCAATGAATTCATATCTGATGAACAAATCATGGATTCGTCGCTTGGATTCCCATGTCTCGATAGCTACGGATCCAGTTTGGTTTCAGATGCATCGATTTTGAGACAACTATCACGTACAAGAACTACCTTTGCAAGCACGGACCCAATCCCTCGTGTCAAAGACAAAGATGCTCCTTTCATTGCTAAAGGTGTGAGTATTCCTTTCACGAAATCTCTGAAGCTTGTGTCGAGGGATAGAAGAAGCCCAAAGGCATTACCTGGTCGAAATAATGGCGGATCTCTGACAGAGAGACTTCCGCGCATGTCGGGATCTAAACCGGAAGTAAATGATGTACCTTCTTTGAAAAAGAGTTCTTCTTTGATGGATGTCCGTGAGGATTCGTATGAAACGTCATCAGTAGATAGCGATGGTGTTAGCAGCGTTTCTATTGACATGAATTCAGATAAAATTGGCCACACCACAAATGCAGTGATAGATACCACATTGGCTGATATACTGAATAGACACAACAGTGGAAAGTATTATGATCTTGGCAACAAGACCAGCAACAGTACCAACGATGGTCATATAAACAGAACAAATAATGAACGCCAGTGGTCGCACAAATTTGAAACCAAAATTGTCGATGGTGATTTGTATGATAACTTTGCTCGAACACGTAAACCAGATATTGAAAAAGAGAAAAAATGTGAAACTAAAACTGTGAAACGTCAAAAGGCACCTGATCAAGATATTACAAAGACGGTTGCTTCAAACGAAGGATGTTCTTCTCGTAAAGCGAGTATAGGACAGAATAAGAAACATTCTAAGTTAAAAACGACCCGCGACTGAGACAAATTTTTAATGAATATGGTAACTATATTTCTACTTATCAAAGATAGAAATAGTAAAGACTTTAGTTGCGTTTTGATTTAATTGTTCGGCGAACGTTTTGTATTTAGGCAAACACACTGAATAAATATATTCATTTCATCAATATTTAGAATAAAATTTTGAATCAGTCAGTGAAACTTAACAGCTTATATACATTGACAAAGTATGACAATTGTCCTGAGTACTACAATTATCCTAATGTGAAGAACCTTAATCTTTACTAAAAGAAGATAATAAAGAAAATAACCTATACAATGTATAGATTATCATGTTTTCTTTATGCAAGACATATGTAAAATACAACAAGCATTTGACAAATTCATTAAAGGCATTTTCTACAATTATTATTGCACACAATGTAGGTAGACATATATTATATCAACCACAAAATGACACAATCTCGCTTTCATTAACTGAATTATCAATATCCTTATCGTATCTTTAATTGATCGGTAGAATTTTGATTTTAAACAAAACTGCGCAACTGCCACCTTTATTGTGAGACATGAATTAGTTACTTAATTACTTATGGTATGTCATGGTTTAAAACCCTTATGAATTACAAACTACGAAGCTAAGGTTTCATGGCTTCAATCTCTTGTAATTAAGGCATACGAATATACACAACATACTCAGTCACTTTGAAGTACCAAACCATCTTTCAGTTTAATTATCATTGTTTACTAAACTAAAAATACAAATAGTTTAAGGTCTGAAAATGAATGATGAAGAAAACGTTTGATATTGAAATGATTCTTAATTGAAAGTATAAAACTTTAGCTCTGAAAGACAAGATTGTATTTTCAGTTAAATCTGCGAAAGTTCGAAACTTGCAGTTCTTTTTCGTGAACATCGGTTGTTTCTTCCATTAGATCATTACCCTTCTGCAAACTTACCATTGAGATGTTTCCAAAGTCAATATGATATTTATAGCTTTTCTTATATTCACTTGATTCTGTACATTAACGTAGATGTAAATATACTTAGTTATCATCAAATTTCTTATAAAATTTCCGTTACGGGGGACGAATATCCCATCTCGGTCATCTGATATATCTCCATTTTAAGATCCATCTGTGAATGAAAGAGCTAGGACACCTTTAGCAAATTATTTCATTGCGGGGGACTTTTTGAATAAATGGCCATACATATATGAGAGAACTTTGCTGGATCAACAGAATTAAGAAGATCACACAAACGGACACAGCGTATGTTGACGGATCAGATATATCAAACGCCTTTAAATGTCCTTATTCAAGTATACCTAATTGTTTCTGAAAATTAACATTTGGAAGTTAATTGGTAAAAGTATAGTGACAATCAATAAAACAGTTGAAGTCATGTTATTTGATCTAAAATTATTTTTACGTAATAAATTGATCATAGTTCTAACTCATAATTACACCTACATTGAAATCAATGCTGGTAATTATTATTTTATGAATATGTACCACCTTGAACCAGTCACCGTAAGCTCCTGTTGCAACATTATACCTACAAACCTAGGATGAGATAAAATAACACCATTTATAAAGTTACATGTAGCACTTGTGACTTTGAAACTCACGGTAGGTCTATTTAACACTATTGAATAATGGAAGGTTCATAGGGAATAAGATTTTTTTTGGCCACTGGTTGTTTTGCATAAAAGAACAAGCTGCTTCTAATTTTTCCCCTTTTTTAATACAATATACAAAATGAAATACCGTTTTCCTCCAGTGAAATGAATCCATCAGTCCTCAGGTGCAATAACCTTTTTTCCACTATCGACAGTGAAAATAACATCACGACTTAAACATAAAAGATCAAATTTAACTAAATCCCTTTGGAAGAGTTTCCTCCCTTCGTTATTTCAATTTGGAAAAAAAGATAAACTGATCTTCTTATTCATGAATTTGATGAGTATAAAACATGAACACAAAAAGGAAAGCAAGCGGGACATGAAGCCTAAACCATTGAACCAGTGCATCTGTCAATCCTTCCTTTATGAACAAATTATTGAAATGTTTAGGTAACTTAGAATCTTGTCATCTCATCGATGTCATTTTGGTTGACATATACCACACATTTCGGAACGTGCACCAGGAAAACCATGTTCTAAAATAGGGAGTCATAATTCTACGAGAGAAAATGGAGAAGACTTTCTGCTTCTTTGTAACGATAAACAGACAGAGACTTGAACTTGCCTGTACATGAAAATGATGTTCACAAGATACTTGACAGTTTATCGTTTTCACTGGAAAAAGATATCAAATATTTACCATGAATATACAATTTTAAAAAAGCCACTTCGTGATTTCCATAACATATTAGATGTATTTACCTATAATACGAACCTAAATGTCATATGTGGTGATACAAAATCAAACTTTTCATGTCCAAAAGACATATATATGACAAATACTGGTTTTCCATGAAAAATCTAAAAACAGCCTTATAAATGCACAGAGTTGTATACATGGATACTAGTTATAAATACTATCAACTCCTAACTGTCCTCCTGGCTGTTTTAGATAAGTCTCCAAATTTACGTTTGACTATTAGACGCTCGCCACTGTCCGGTTTTCGATCATAATTGCGACGTTTATTGACAATTCTGTTGACTGGAAGTCTGTGAAAAGACATTATTTACACTTCACATGTATATTTGAAGAACACCGAAAATAATTCTGGCACTGGCCAAAAGGTATCAAAATATAAAATGTTTTCTATATTTTACATTGAACTTTTAATTGAATTAATTTGTGACAAAATGTTGGCAATAGTAGTAAATACTATGCTGTTTTATCATTCATTTTAAGTTTTTCTTCAAAATTATCTATGAATTAATCAGAAAGTTTAACATTTCTGACCACGATGTTGCAAAAAATAGCGCCAAATATATTTTAGGAGTAATTTCGACATCATTTTTATGTGATACGGATATGTCTTGTCTCCACCCTTCTAAGCCTTTTTATGGAATAATAGTTAAATTAGTCCACCTCCAGAAAACGAGATTTTATATGATATTTGTATAAGTACATCATGATGGTCATGTCATGAAGAAGAAGAAGAAGAAGAACTTCTATCGCCTTGAGTTTGCAGTTGGGTTTTCATTGCGAGGTATTTACCAAACCTTTTGTAATTAGACATTTTTGCATTTTGAACATCTTGTTTTTCTACACCTTTAAATAATTATTAAATTAAAAACGTATATTTCATTTTTTGTTTAATGTTTGATTTGTGTGTTTTAATTTAACGACTAATATTTCTCATGTTATTAGTCACTTTTTGTGTTCAAGATGTCTTTATTTTAGAAGCTTATTCATTTATTCTACTATCATGTGCACAGTTGCTATGGTAAAGTACACGTGAATCTAACTTAACGTCCAACCCGTGCTGTGTATTACTTTTCAAGTCAATTATGAAGCAAAGTGAGAAGTTTAAAAATCTGTCGAAATTGAATAAACCAATTTTTAAGAAAGGAACAGTTGTACATTCAAGATTCTATCTTTCCGAATACTTTATTCTGTAAAGTTGACAACTAAAAGGGGTAGCTTGTCATGTATTCCTACAGTTCTAAAGAGACAATGAATCACGTCATAACGTCATTCACATATGCCAACTCAACTTGTCTAGATAAAGGTTTCTATATATAGAGAAAATGCTTTTGTTAAACAAAACCATAATGTTGTAGCCTATTAGAACCGATGCTTTACCATCAATATCAAAATGTCTTTACCGGTCAGCAGGAGAGATGTGACCGTTAATGGCGGTATAATGGCGATAGTCATATTTCTTATTTTAATATGGATTACTCCCTGCCACCCTGCGGCCATGCCCTCCCACCTTTTGAATAGCTATAACTGATGCCTTGGTCATCAGATGCGTTCATTAGGATTCGAACGAAGGACGCGAGCTCTGAACTATTTCCTTTAAGTCATATGACTAGAACCTATGGGAATTGTTGGTCAGTGATTTAGGCAGTTGTGGACTTTTCCTTCATTTCTGAAGGAAAGGTGGTAACATTTTAAAGAATACTGAAGGCATTTTAATTGAAGCATTTAATATATAATACAAAGCTTGACTGCAAATGGTTTGAAGTCATAGAAGATCAGCCGAGAATCCTTGATTGCTGTTGACGTCATGAAACAGGTTAGTGTCATCGAAATTTGTTTTGTGTTGTCATGAATATTTTGCATTATGAGTAAATTGATTGTCAAACTTATGAAGAATGTGAAAGTTAACTAATAAACCTTTATAAAAGCAAGCATTTGATGCTTTATGAGTCTGTGGTACGTAATCATAAATACAAAAAGTAAATTTACGAAAATGTAATTCCTTAAAAAATATGTAATCAAAGGTACTTTAGTAAGCTTACTTGATGCTTCATTTGTTCAGATTTTCCTTACTAAACATAAGTATACACAAAATGTACTTTCTTCTGAACCTGATTATCCAGAGTGTGATCAAAGTGTATCCATAGTGTGATCAAAGTGTGTCCATAGTGTGATCAAAGTGTATCCAAAGTAGTGTCACGTATCAAGCGAAACCTGCAAGCGGCAAATTTAAGTGTGAACATTTTTGAAAATTAGAAATATGAAAAATTAATGGCGTAGCTAAACCAAACTTAGTACGTTTGTTTAAAACGCCTTGTCATATTTATGATTCTAAATGATTGTCTTACAAATGGAAAGAACTTTTCCTTCGTAAAATATTTGTTTTCCCTGAAAACATTTTTTAGTGTTTTTAAGCAGCATTAAAGCCGGTGATGAAAAAATAAATTGATAAATATCATTAGAAAATCTTATTCAAATTTCGAGTGCTCAAAGTAAAATCAACCTTAAACTGTCTTCAAGTAAACCAGTATCGAGGGCGTGTAAATTAAGATTGTGAAGTTTGACCATTCTGATCCTCTGACTTTTAAAATACGTCTAAGTGTAAACGTCATGAGAGCTCTAGCATACACGAGATCGAATCCAAGGAAGTCAAACACAATCTGTCAAACCTACTTATAGAACTGGCATTTTAGAACATATTTTACTTCTATGCGTCTTTAAACTATACTCATCAATTTGACCCCGAAAGAGAGTAATAAGAAAACACGTGCATCACAGCATGCTATCTATATCTAAAACGGTCTAATTATAAACAAATAACACTTAAATACACGTTTTTACAAAATGTTAAAATTTGACAAGAAATTAAATTTATTGCAGGTGAAAATTTCTACGGTTCCATTCTGTTGTTAGTTTATTGTATTTTTTGTTGAACGCTAAGAACAATCCTTTTAACAAGAGAATGGAAATAATAACAATTTACTGATGTGATTGCCAAACACAAAATTACGTGTCTACAGTCTGCAATTACGTGTCATATTATTATCAGATGATTATTGCTTTCTATCCAGTCAGTGTATAAGCTGTCAAACTCGTCCAATGACCAACCATTTAACAGGATAATAACCTTCATGTAATCAAGTCAAAATTACGTTAAATTAGAAAGGTCATTGCTGACATGTTTAGGCTAATAACTCCTGCTGTAAACTTTCACTGATTCATCGACCGATTCTAATGAATATGCAGTGTGAAACGCCTGCATTCAATTTAACATATTTTTCAAATATCTTAATGACGGGAGACTGAATTGATAGAATGAATAACTGTGTAAATGATTGAAGTATTTATTATCGCAATAATCATAGAGATTACACAGATTATCAACAGTAATCAAATTAATTGTCTTTACTGAGTTAATTGCCCGATGTTTGATTAATTTTTCTAATCAAATAAAATTCATCAAATTCTTAGATTTCGGTAGCTGAAAACTCTTACTAGAACTCTATTAAGAGACAAAAAAATGATTCTGTAAAAAGTATGTAATAAACAGACCTATGAATTTGTTGAACTATGAAAGACTTTGAAATATACCTTAACTGTAGTTCGAAAAAACCTCGCTTCAAAAAGTAACGACTATAAAAACAGTGAAACACGAAGAAGACGTTAGAGACAAAGAACCATATTGTATTGGACAGATATAAAACTTTTCTTTCGTCAGCCTTTGCACCCACAGTAAGATAAAAATCAATGTTAAACATTGTATGATTTTTCAAAATATTAATAGTTAAATTCATTTAGCCAAAGAACTCATGAAAGACGGGAGACATGTCCAAGAATCAGGGACATTCAAAGCCGACGCAGTGAGTGAAGCACTCGAACAAGTGAACCGTGAAATGTTGATGCTTTCTGTAGGACCCTTTTTTTTAGAGCCATGTAACTGCTTTACCATTCATATGATAAACCGTGCCAGCTTCAATTGTGAAAGAGCATTCAATTACCAATAAGAAGATATTTTTACATATTTTTACTGTAAATACCCATGGTGCCATTTAAACTACAAAACACCTATGTCGGCTCTGTACAACGTCATGCTATTTCAGAGAAATATGCGCATTTCACCATTTTTAAACTTGATTTGTGACAAAACTATAACGTTGTGCATGCGTGCCAGCATTGATTCTAATCTGATCTACATATATTGATGGACAGTAAAGTCTAAAAACATTGCATTTCAAAAGATGCACCATGGTGCGCTTTCCCGTCATTAAATTGGTACAGTAAAATTAACTAAAATTCTTAGAAAGAAGGCGAGTTGCTCCCCTTTACTAAGCTGAGACTTCAAGCGGGTTAATTTGCTGTAAGGGGTCAGCTTAAGGTTTAGAGCTTTTGGTTTATCATGCTTGGTCTTACGTTTAGCAGTTCATATTTTTTTGGAAAATAAAATACTAATTGAACATAAATTAATATTTTTCAATATATTTGTAAAATGAAAAAACGATAGTTACTCATGAAATATTTTCATTATGATTTTACAAAAAACTACTTGTTAGGGCGTCAATTTTTCTTAGAACAAGTGTTACATTATCTACAAGAATGTTTTGATTTTTTGTTGACCAAATTTTGCTTTTATTTCGAATTCATCTTTTGTCTCACGTTTATTATGATACACCAATAGCAAGATACTGTGGAGGAATGTGTTTAATCATGGTTAATTATGCGTGCTAGAAACGTACTTTATTAATGATATAAAATATGGAATAAAAGGGTTATATTTAGTCTGTAGGCCAGACCCTGAAATAAGGTAGAAGCCTAAGCAAGTCTATAAAAAGACTTTAAAGCTTGATTTCTGAAAATGAAGAAATTTCAGTCTCCTTTTCATTTCATTTATAATAAGTTTTTAAATGTTTCGATTAACTGATGCATTTTTCATTTCAGAGTCTAATTGTTAGACTAGGTTATATTCTACACCAAGCTTTCGAACCAAACGTTGACCACCACAGTTATCAGCATCTTACTGCGAAGTTATCAAAATCTATGAGCACGTGCAAACATCAAATATTACTAAGCGGATGTTAAATTTTCATATTCAGAAGATAAAAATGAAGTGCTCTGAAAATGTAAGAAATACTTATTGGGTGCACTTTCGCATATTTGCTAAAATCGAGCCTTCACGATAACGTTAGCTGTTGTTATCTTATTACGTCACATCCGGTGTTATCATTTGCCACATTCTCAAACTGATGATATCTTGTAATTTGAGACCCTACTGTTCAGTGGAGCACACTATTCAAAGTTATTTACAGTAGGGGGGAACTGTGGGTGGCGGTTTTTAAAATGCTTAAATAATATTACGACCACATGTTGTTGCTCGGTACAAACCATCGCATAAAGTTTACTGAGACAGATAGGATTCGCAGTCATCTTCTTTACAATATAGGTTAATGAATCCTTTGTATTGTAGAAAGTACAAACCAGTGTTTAAGTCATGCTCGGTGTTGCTACTACTTAATACTTAAAGAAACTCTATATCTACGTAATCCTCAATCTTGATTTAATCACAGATTTTTACATATCAAAATATTATCTCGTTTTAACTGATGCAAAACTCGAATTGTAATTTGTCGAGTTCACTTAACGTTTCCATAGTTTATTTTACCGTGCCTACGCAAAGGCCGCTAAGTGGAGGTTGGTACACGACATGAGCTCTTTTTGAAACATATTGATCCAATCTGTCACCGCAAATCTGTCTAGGCTAAATTTTCATGTATTTAATATTTGTTAAGAATTGATGGTGCCCCGCTTTAAACATTTAACACTATAATTGGACTATTTGGTAAATGAAGACCTAAAGAAGAACTAAATTGAGTTTAAAGTTCAATTTCTGATTAAGTCCATTGATACCAAAATTTAAAATGACGAAAGGTTCTCTTTTTAATATCTACAGGCATTACCAAATGAGTTTGGCTTTGCCTTTAAAAATTTTGTTTCTGAATTACTATAAGACAAAGAAAAGATTAGAACTATTCCAATTCATGATCCTTGAGATTTCTTTCTTGCAATTAATTTCATAAACATTTCTTTAATACAGCAAATAGAATACCTTAATTACTGTGATAAAGGGATTACCACATAATTAGGAAACTCAAGACAGTCAATGAGGCAAGAGTGAGAGAATTGCTGACAGATACTCTCCGCTTGGTCCCCGGTTAGGGAGGGTCAGTATTGAACATGAGGGGCAATACACTTTCATGTCATTCAAAGTGTTTATCTGACGACTCTTAGTAGACATGTTCTTACTAAATGATGTTGACACAATGCAGATAATATAAGTCTCTAGAAATCTCATTCCTCCTAGGTACATTTACCTTCCTATATTTAATTAATTAATCATTGTTATCTGTAAGGTTGTTTTTTTATTGTTGTCGTATAAATACTGAAAAATGCTCTTTAATTTCCTTGTTTCTTCTTATTATTTTAAGAAGCAACGCACCTTTTTGCTTATAACTGATTGTTAAACATAACCCTGACTTTATATCGAGGAATTGCATTAAATATCACAGCTGCTGTTTCTAGACAAACATTATCTTCTTTTTTAAATTTGACGTTTCAAGCAAAACACGGTAAATCGAATATACAGGCCACTATAAATCCCTTATAAGATATTATCTTAATTGATAGAAACCAAAAAATTTTACACGATCAAATTGGTTATATATCTTAAAAAATAAATTCAAAGGGTTAAATTCAATAGATTAAGATGAAATTTTAGTTGTGGCAAATTAACGATACTAGATAATAACTGGATTGTGAGTAATAATGTCACAGACCTAGTATATAAATGTATTTTCATAATCAAATAGAATCGAAACATTTAAAACATAATACTTAAAAGGGATTATAATCAAACATCTATGTTTTTAAATTTAAAAACATTAACAATCGCGATCATTAAATTGTATTGTTTTTTATGCAAAGTGTGTGAAACGTCTTGGTAAATAAAACCTAAGACGGCGCGAGATACCAAGCAGAGTTATGTTCCCTTGAAGTGTGTGATACCAAGAGATTTTAAATGCTTTTACTCTTCAAGTACTTTGCAATTACCTCCCCTGCGAATGTCCCTAATTCTTGGGTATGAGTACCTCATTCTTTTGTCAATCTGTTTCTTGAATGTAAATCATTAATTGTATTGAGTATACCTTATTATGCTTCATTTTGCAGGCACCGACGGCTTTTCTTGCTGCCATCATCGTCCTAACACTGCTTTCTCCAAGTCGTACCCAAGGTCAATGTCGTCATAGTGCTCGATCTCTTGAGATTATCCGAGGCAACACAGACTATCAGATCCCCATAGCTCAAAACACCCGTTACCCCGGCAACCTGGCAGCTCCCATGAGAGGTTTGTGTCCCCGGAACACCCCCCTGAGTGACGCCATCAACATCCAGAGCCTGTGTCCCTGGGAATACTATGAACACCATGACGAAAACAGGTACGTGTTTTCCTTGACGAGCAGGTACATGTAACTTACGAGGAGTCACCAATGACAAGCTGGCCTAATGTAGAAACACAAAAGAATTGCAGCTGTTTTAAATTTTAACGTTACCCTTTCAATCTCCAGGAACTTGCATGGTTCTGTTATATTGTAATAGTATCGTGTCCCCATTTAGTAATGCCTCTTATCAGCAATCAGCAATATATAACAATGTTTTGGAAACAGCTATTCTAGTAAAATATTATTTGAGATATGAAAATGTTCACTGGCATGTCTGGACGTTGACAGACACGCACGAGGTTTAAACTACATCCATCTAATAAAGCTTCTGCCCATTACCCATCTACTGTATTTACCAAAACAGCTAGGGGCGGGATAGCGCAGTGGTTAGCGCGTTCGGCTTCGGATCAAGAGGTCCGTGGCTCGAATCCCGCCAGGGGCTCGGCAACTTTGTCTGCAGCAGAGAATTGTTCTGCACGCAGTCAGGTTTGGGTGCAATTCTACACTGAATTTCAGTTCAGTACCACCCATGGTTCGCTAGTTCCAGCCGATGCTCGCAGTTTTCACCGCAATGCATAGCCACAATGGTGTTGCGGGCTTTCTCCCTGCAATAATACTAGCGACCGCGATATAAGTGAAATACTCTTGAAAGCGGCGTTAAACCCCATATCACCTCACCTCACCAAAACAGCTTCTCTATGAGACACTTGGCATCGTGTTAAGTCTACTGTAAAATATGGACTTTACTTATTGTACTGATTTCAATTTTTCAAACATGATGCAAAACGTTCTCATACAGAATTGAATCGTCTCACAGGTGTCTGTTCACAACATATCATAAACGATGCAAGCACGATTATCATACCTCATGTAAGAATGCCGATATCTGATTGGTCCACGTGACCCTAAACAAATATCCATAATCTTTTCTGTTAACTGCAATCTGTGAGTGATATCACATGAGAAAAGCGGCACTAGTGTTTTGCTGTGATTAGTTCTCTTTTAATCATTATTTCAATACATACTTCCTTTAAACTTCACAGTTGGAATTTATAAAAAAAATATATTTCATTATATGTTTCAATTGCCCATAACTGTTTGACATTTCAATGGAATTGTAATTAAAAAGATTGTCTTGAAACTTGTAACATTTGTTTTCTTTTCGTAAGATCGCTATGATTCACATATAGAAAACATACTAAACACCGATTTAGATTTACTGGTGTGGAACGGCATGGTAAACAATAACATGATGTTCCTCCGAAGGCATCAACCCTTTCCAATTTAGGAATTAGCATCAATTTGATTTGTTAATCATTGTAAGTCTGACATGACATTTTATGATAACACCATTTAACGGCAACGCTGAGAGATAATGCCTTTCTCTCCTCTCAAAATAAGAACATATTTTTTCTTGGTGCACGTGCTGTTCACGTGCCATTCATCCATAGCCATATAATCTGCGAAAATATTCAAGTGATAAATTCATGCCTAACTATTTATTGGAGATCGAGATGAACGATCCTCTGTTGCTGACAATATTCACTGAATCGTTAGTAAAATCCTTTCATAGATGTTTTTTTTCTGCTATTGTTTTGTTATCTTTGAAGTTCTGATTCACGTTCAGTGAAATCTTTCTGTCAGCTTCGAGTTTAAAAGATTAGTGATTATAGTTTTAGAAATCATTCCGTGCGGAGTAGTTATAAATATATACATGGCCCATATGCAATGAGTAAGCTTAATTATTGTGAATACATGTATAGGCTATGCTTCTCCCTCAGCGCTGATCATGTCTGTGCAATTACGCCCAGCAAAAACAAGTGAAGAAATTACTTCGTACGATTTCAATCAAGCAGCTGTGTTGCCTCATGAAGTATAGGTTGGTGTTATAAAATAAAATCTCGGTTTGATTGGTCAGTTTTGATACAATAAATCAGATTTTATGCTTTGATTAATTACCTTTACAACTTTTCTTTGTTTCAGATACCCTCACAATATAATATATGCCAACTGCACATGCGCGAGATGTATAGACAACAGATTCCGCTGTCGCCCGGTATACCACAGTTTCCCCGTTATAAGACAAGTTTGCGTGGAACAGGAATTCGAATTCTTTTGGGATGCCGAGCAAATTCCTGTGGGATGCACATGCTCGCATACCGGGAACCGTAGAAAGAAGTGGTTTGACTTCTTTGGACAGGAATAAAGTGTTGTATCAACACAACAATTTGCAAAACTTCCCCTGTGCCTGCGTGATATCTGTAGGTATATGAACCTGTCAGTAGTATATCATTTCCGCATGCCAATTACCATATACCAAACACCGGAAAAAGAAGATGTCATCAAGTGACAAATCTGACCCTTTTATACCTTGACCAGTTCCACAGACCCGTGTACCAGAGATTCCTGCACCATGGATCCCAGTGATAAAGATCCAGGCAATACTCTTCAAAGTGACGGAGACACCAGTGAGGCAGACCTATGTACATCCTACCACAGTGACACAGTCACAATTGACGCAGACCCCAGTACCTAGCCTCCAGTATAAAGACCCATTAGAAGCAGACCAATTAAATGAATCAAACCTCAGTGACAGAGACTCGAGTACATGAGACCCTTAATAGACGAGACCCCAATGACGCAGACCCAAGTGTTACAGACCCCGTGACACAGACCTAAGTGACACAAACCCAACTAACGCAAAACGATGTGATCTGACACAAGAACTCGGTCCAAAGCGACACAGACCCCTGTACCAAAGACCCTAGTGACACATACCTCTATTTGAATCTGGACAACAAACCGATCTTTTTTTCTAACCGATTTTAGACATTCTCATCTCCATTGTCACGAATAAAATATATTTTGCAGACCGAGTGGGATTGGTAAAAAAGTTTATTTTCCCTATACGTTAAACCATTTATGCTTAGAGAGATACCTAACAAAAATAAATACGTGTTACTTGTGATATTAACATAGAATATAACATTATAATATACCGTCGACACGACCGCTTTATTCCTTTCAAATAAAATATTACACAGGTATTATCGTGGTGTTTTCTTTGATCTCTTAGCAATGATAAGGTCTTTATTTTGGAAACAGTGGATGTATCTAATACGTCACGAAAATATCTATTGTGTTCTTGTCTCTGATTGGCTAACCGACAGTGGAGCCGGCGAAGACGAATGTACATGACACCATAAGCTCTGTTTAATGTCGCGGGGAAGCAACAGCATCATCTCTGACCAATATAGAAATGACAGTGGTGTAAACAAAATAGCAAATTTCCATCTCACGAGTTGTTGCAAAAGCTCGCGAACCATACACAGATTATAATGACGGAAGAATTTACACTGCAGAAAAAATGCTTGACAGTGTTGTCAACAGAGTAAACTTCTGAAAACATTAAACACCTTTCAAGGTAACAGTCTTTGCCTTGGTATCAAAGTATCTTCCCACTTAAATAAATCAGCTTGATAACGGAACGTTTTATATAATATATAAATAATATATTATATAATAGCTCTCATAGATCTTGCTTTACAATGTGAAAGAACAAACAGCCGTAGGTGTTTCATCCTTTATAGATACAATAGTACAACACATATGTCATTCTGGTTGCATAAACTCAAGTTATGATCAATTCTTATTGCTATTCATTTCAATTTATTCTTCAGAGACTACCGACCGAAAATATTTTGTTTTGTTTCGTGAAAAGAAAGAAAAGCGAAACACAAGACGAAGATGAATCTCCGAATATACAGTTCCTTGTTTCGCCCTTAGAATACTATTCCAACATTTGTTTCAACAGGGACAAATTATTTGAAGTTCTGAATTTTAATATTAGATAACTAATTTACCTGGGTAATAAGAGACAGGCATCAAGAGATGGTAATATCTGAATGCAAATAACAAATAATTTCTTTAGCACTTTGTTCCACAGCATCCCTTACATATTGGTAAAACTGATCTTAAGTGTATTTTAAATTCTAAGTATCCATGTCCTGATAAAATAATTAGGGAAACTTTAAAGATCACTCAGGACACATGAACAGAAGTGATAGTGAAATGTGGTTGTTAAATCACTTCTATTGGGAATCGAACCCGACACCACCGGGTGCGAGTCCTACACTCTACCGATTCAGCCAAAGAGATATCCCTCTGGCTAAAGCCAGTAGGAATGCTTTTATTTCACCCTGCCACATTAGTATTTTTCCAACTGAATTAGGCCATGAATAGGACATAAGATTGAGAATTATTGAGGATTATTAAAGTTCAGATTGAGATGTAAGCGCATAACTGCCAGAAGTGAAAAAATTTAAACATAGCTTCTAATTAGATGATATTTTCATCTAATTACATTATAGTTTCCACTAATTATATGGTAGCTTCATCTAGTTATATGATAGTTTCATCTAATTATGTCTTCATCTTCATCTGGGATAGTCCCAAAACGCAATATTGCAAAGCGAAGAACGGTTAAAACATCAACATTCACGATTGGCCACACACACATAAAAAAAAGCCAAATACGTTGCGTTATTGCAATTCCGCATTTTGGCTTTCTGCGTTTTGACAGGAGAACCTTCATTTAATTAGACATTAGAGTCATCTTAACCTGTCATCTAATTAGAACTTTTGTAAATTGTTCTCACCGCTGGCAGCAATGCGCTTCCATAGAAATGTAATGAGTTTATGCCAAAAACGTATAATTCGTTCAGGTGCATGAATGCTGATGGCATACCTTCCTAATTCACTGTATTCATTAAAAGTGGGTGTTAACATTCTGAGACGTGAAGCATCTTTTACAAACTTGGTATGTTTACTTTAAATGATATCTACTTTTGCATGGCTCGAGGTTTCAGATCCAAACAACATGATAGGTATAGTAATCCCATCAAACGCCTTTACAACACAGTCAAGCGGTAAATCGTTGTTTCTTTTCATTTTCAATAACAAATAAATACATGTTTTGGTTTGAGCTGCCATGATTCTAGATTGTTTATAAAGAAAGGGAATGATAGCGGTGACAGATTTTTTCCCAGATACAAGTGTGATTGATACTGATAATAGAGAGAGAGAGAGAGAGAGAGAGAGAGAGAGAGAGAGAGAGAGAGAGAGAGAGAGAGAGAGAGAGAGAGAGAGAGAGAGAGAGAGAGAGAGAGAGAGAGAGAGAGAGAGAGACAGTTCAGTTAGTTCAGACTTCAGCAGAAAAACTCCTCATTAACATGTTCTATTATAATCTACCGGTTTACCGATTGCTGAAGATGTTTCCTTATCGACAAGATAAAAGTTAGTATAAATATAGATGAGCTAGATGAATGATAACACTTGCCTGAAGACTATTGAAATAAAACATTGGAAAAGGCACTAATGGTTCATCCACATTGATACAAAAAGTTACTGTATTCATGAAATATTGCAACCGCATTGCCCCTCTGTCTAACAATATAATTATGTACTTATATGGCTGTTTGATTTTAAATGAAACATTTTTTCTGAGTGAAGTGGGCTCCAAGGACTGGCGTGTCACAGGGACTAGCATTATTCACAGGAAGAAATCCGGCTCGGGCTTTGTATTACGATGGGACCAATTAGTATAGACTTTACCAACCGAACCATTGGGGTTACTGAAATTATGTTGCGTTGCATTTCATCCAAATCTTACCGCATGTAGTACACTTATCTGCGTTCACAAAGCTTCCTTGGTGGGATTTTTGCAAGATTTAATATAAAAAGCATACAAATAGTATTCCTAAAATCATCAACCTTTAGTCAATTTTAGAGGAAGACCTTGTCGGTTTTAATTTTCGATTTTACTTAAAAGACTTGTATTTTCAAGAGAAATGTTAGTTTTGATTTTAGATAAATTTACAATATGTATCAACGGAAGTAATTAGGTTAAACAAATTGATTCAAGGGTTTAAGAAAACTGAT
The DNA here is from genome assembly GCA_921293015.1 of Phorcus lineatus. NCBI lineage: Eukaryota > Metazoa > Mollusca > Gastropoda > Trochida > Trochidae > Phorcus > Phorcus lineatus. Next base: position 17,501,115 of record OV121089.1, read on the forward strand.
AATATTTGCCAGCCGGTCAATATTTTATTATCTGATCGAAAAAGTGAAATTTACGATACATGAATTATGTAGTTCTTATGTAGATACATATATTGTAAAAACATCTTTATAAAACTAATAGTGTAAAGAGGGCAACCTTGGAAGGTGAAATGAGACCGACGTTCCGATTTTAGTTGAAGCTTTACATTTTGCTTGTCGATTTGTTTCAATCTTCATAAGAGGATTATCCTTTGGCACTTCAACGACAAGTTGATAGCCAATCAAAAACAACAACACTCTTATTTATTTATCACACTAACAAATACAGATACACTTTGTAATGTACAGCTGCATAACAAAAGTTTGTTCACATACCCGGTTATACTTGTACAAATATCATGTAATTTGGAATGCCATAGAGGTACCGTAACATTGCGAAAACTGATTTTGATTTTTTGTCTGCAAAATCCTTCATAAGTAATCAACTGCTATAAAAATGAGTCATGTTTGTTCGTTTGCAACATGTGAATGTCATTAAGCTGATTTTATTCTCGATATGGAACATGTTATTCGAAATTTAACGAAATTGAAATTTCGAATATATGACCCCATCATGTATATTTCAAGATGCCAAAATTCTAATTTTTGCAGGAGAGACCAGAGTGAGACGATCCCTGAATAAGTTCAGGAATGGCATTTCGCATATGAACGATACAGGTGATCCTCTGTAAGTTTTGCTGAGTCTAATCTATTGACATGCAAACGAAGCCAAAATTACGTGATATTTTCACTACGATTCAGTGGTAAGTGAACAAACTTTCGGTATGCAGCTGTATACGTGTCTACACATGACCTGTCATCACTCTAACTTCTCGTCCTGTACACGGAAACGTTATTCACATAGTTTCGATTCCTTTTTTGTTGTTGTGCATAATCACAGTTTTATTACCATACCTTCAGAATTCTGATTTTTTTAAAAATGAAATTTAAAAGATTAGCTGATTTAATTGAAACTTAGTTAGGGTTATTTCCGTTGTTCGATAAAATAGTGTAAGTTAAAAAAAAAGATTAAAAGTATCTTTAAAATTCTTTGTATCATTTGTTGGGGGAAATAGCGAAAATGTCCCCAAATCCGACCCTAGCATCCGTAAATTATATCAAAATATTATTCGAAACCAATCAAAATATTACTAGTTGATGACACTGTTTGTCCACTTGTTGGAAGCCTATAGAAATTCTACCCCATATCTAGTCAAGATGTTGATAATAAATATCAGTGACCTTCGATTAGAGGCCATGGTACCTGCTGTCAAACTGATGATAGCTTATCATTCAAAACAAATCATATTCAATGATTTAATTGGTCAAGAAAGGCTTGTTCAAAAAACTATTGTAATCTTAACCTAATATCTATTCCCAATCGTAAAAGGTTTTTAAAAATAACCGGATTATTCCATTATTTTTTTCTATATAAATACTGCATGGTACAATAATTCAAAACACATACCCTTAAAACTATTTAAGACAACGAAACTCCAAGGTAACATAAAAGAACATACTATGAAGCCTGATTTGCAGATGTCAACGATTTACACGGTCGCTCTCACGACCTCACTTTACGTCAACAGTGTCACGTCAAATGACGTTGTGTCATGGCATGAACTACGTTCCCTATGGGGCAACTGGTCAACGTCTTTCACAACCGGGGCTCTACACAGAGGACAAGGTCATATTCCAGCCTTCTGTACCACTACCGATAATCCAACAGGAGAAGTTCAAAGGTCACTGTGTCCTCATGACGTTGTAAATGACGTTAACCCTCGAAGAATTCCGGAAATTCTGCAGCAGGCCAGGTGCAGATGCCGACGGTGTATGGAGCTTGGCCATCGGTATGCATGTAGACCACAGAAGATGAGGATGCCAGTTGTGATGTGTGAGAGTGACAATCGCTGCCATATCGCCTTTGAAAATGTTGCTCTGAACTGCGCTTGTATAAAACTCACGTCGTACACCAGAGACTGAATATTAAAACGATCTAAGATCTAAGCTTAAAAAACGTTCGTGTCATTGAATTCTTAACAAGATATTGAATTCAATCGAAGAACTAACTTATGACTGAACTCTAAGAATGTCAAAAAAATGGCATTGACAAAAGTTGAAATCTTATGAGGCAGAACATTTTAGACTCAAAACGATGGACGTTACATCAGGGACTTTTACAGGGATATGTATTGTCATTACAAACCTTTGAAAGTGTATTTATATGAGAATATACTCGCATGTTAAGATTTTAAGTTTCAAAATAAAAAATCTGGACTGACAATGAATATATCCAGAATACACTTTTAATGTCATTGTTTCATTTGAAAATATCACTGTATTAAGAATTAACTGACTAAAAGTAAAAAAAAGTATGTACTTGAGAGGGAGACCCAATGATCTTGGTTAATCCAAGAACATCTGGTCAGCATAACTATTGTGATAATGATGATGATGGTGATGATAATAATGATATCAAACTTTTTTTACAAACATACAAGAATACGGAGACCTTTAAGTCTTTACAAAAACCTTTTTTCAAAAGTTATTTATTTGTTCACGTTGTTTGGTAAACTTATCCCTTAGACCTTCCTAACCCACAGTTCTAAATGGTTTCTCACATTTTCATTTGTTTATTATTATCAATGCAGCTGCATATCAAAAGTTTGTTCACTTACTACTGTTTCATAGTGCAAACATCATGTAATTCAGTTTGTTTGAACGTCAATAAAATAACTTCATCAGAACTGACAACGGATCTCCCATTATTGATGGGTAAAATAGCCATTCTTCAACGTATTGTATAAATATCTAACCTCTCGTGCAAAGATTAGAATTTTGGCATGATTAAATAGACAGAAGGGGTAACATTTTCGAAATTCCTATTTCCTTAAATTTTTTATTAAAATCTTCAATTTTTACTTTCTGAAAAAAAATCAATAAATCATATTGACTAAGCAGGATAAATAGAACAATAAAAAAAAATACTGCTTCCGAAAATTTTGACCCCTGGTCACTTCAGTGATCTGCAAAAACTTCTCATTGTTCACTATTGGGTATCAAAAAACGCCAGCGTTACGTTGCAATGGATATTCACTTCTGTAATGAAAATTCAAAATTATCCGTTTCTTTTTCGTGATGCCATGATACCTCAAAGACTTGGCAAATAACATGATATTTGCAATAAGTCTAGATAATGTAGTAAACTAGATTCGAAGAAATGAAAACAATAAAGAAATACGTAACGTTGCAAATTTCTTTTGCAATACAATGCTCTACATTGAAAATGGTTTTGAAATAATAATTATGTTCATGAAGAGTTTTAATTTCCTAATTTTCCTGAAATAGTTTTTCAGACAATATTCATAGCTTGTAAATATCTTTCAAATTCACATTTGTAAATGTTAAAGAAATATTAGTTATTTTTCAAAACCCTTTTACCATACACATTTTGTTTGCTTTAAAGTGTCAGGTGTTGTGATAACTCTAAATAAACAGGAATGAGGGTGTGTCGCAAGCCTGAATACATGCCTAGTATATTCTAACGAAAACTGTTATTATAAGGGTGTGTATATAATCATAACCATGAACATTTGCTAATGCGGAAGAAGATGATTTATTCCAAACAGGATGGTACATTAACTCACAATCCTTGCATAATGATAAAAAAGAAATTCCATAAACCGTGGTCATTCGTGTAAGTATGAATAAGTGTGATGTACGTCATGGAAAAGTGGGTTTTTGTCATCTTATTTGGCACTACATCCTCATTTGTAAATCTCAATGGCTCTATGTATGAATGACTCGCTCTTTCAGAAAATTCAAACTTTTCATCAAGTCCTGTGACATCATTTTTTCTACAAAACCAAAATGATAGATATTTCAAACTTCATGTTTAAACATTTTTACCCTTAACACCTGTTCTTGTTTTGTTCGTATTGATACAGTATTGATTTTTATGATTACATATTATCATGTAACAAAAGTGTGGAAAGAATGGAAAATACCTACAGTCCTTCTATGGTCTCTTTTGACATTAATTTTTCAATAGGTAATTTATCTTAAATTGATTTATCTGAAATATTTGTTTCTACTAGCATATGTTTTCACTAGTCAATTTGAAATACTTATATTATATAAAATTGTTGTTTTATCTATTAACAAACAGAAAAGCTTTTGAAAGGATTGTTTAATTGCTGCTTCTTGTCATTCTTGTCTTCTTAATGACCTGAAATTGGGCTCTACGACTACCTGTCTTGTCATTCTTGTCTTCTTAATGACCTAAATTTGGGCTCTACGACTACCTGTCTTGTCATTCTTGTCTTCTTAATGACCTGAAATTGGGCTCTACGACTACTCTTGTCATTTGAGTGAAGCCTAAACTTGATCCGTTCAAATATAGTTCCTTGTATACCTACATCTACACGATTCGTTTTAAGGAGTTAAAATGACTAAGCGCCTAACACCATCATAGTAAAGACAGACAGAGGACACTATCGTTACAGTTTACTGTAAGTTTGATACCCTCGAACCTATCGTGAAAGCATGTACTTCACTCATGCGAAACGTCCATTCATCATTCATACGGTTCACGTTCGTTACGCAGCAATGATTTCACTAACTACAATCAAAGAGGAATATCCCTTCCTCCTAAGAGTCCACTTGTAACAATCATCACTTGTATTCTATTTGAGTGTCACAAGAATTGATAAGGCTTCTGGAAAATTACTGGATAACGGGATTCATTCAATATTATGTTGCCGTGTGATGGGCAGGAATATTACCACACTCCAGGGGTATACGGGTGGTAGAAACAGTCTCATTAACACCCGGATACATCGATCCAACTCAAATAATCGTGAAATTTTTAACAATAAGGGGTTTAGGTAATATCCTAACAGACAAAATGTTGTACATGACGTGTGTATATTGAGGTTCAAAATTTCCCAACAAATGTTGACTATGATGTCATTGACCTTTTCTATAAAAGTACACAGTCATTATGTCGGATGAGGTGAGAAAATTCCTTTGATACATTAATGATCCGTGTTAAAAAAACATACCCAGAAGAAGGAATAAACAATTCAATAGTTTATTTAATTTGATTTTTAAGTGTTTAGATAAATTATCTTAGTCATTTGAATTTGAAGCATATCAAAGAATTTTGACAACTCAAAACTAAAGATTATATTCGAGGTCAGACCGTCTTTCTTTTCTCATTGTCATCCACCTTTTGTTATTCAAGATATTCCCTTTGCCGTTTCGCCACTCCGTCATTTCACTTGAATTATTTTCACATTGATATTGCTTTATAGAAATGACGTGCCTGACTGATAGTTAATATAATTGGAGTTGAGTATATTGGGATAGCAATAAAATCCACAATTAAGCATTGATATCGATAGTGATCATCAAAAACAAGAGGTGAGAGAATTCAAGAGGTGAGAGAATGGAACATGTGGTATGTACAAAATATTTTAGGTGAAAGATTCATCTGACCATTCGATAAACATACCATGAAATTTTCAGGAGAAACCAAATCCACATAAATTGAACCATTTTCAAAGTATAAACGTATGATAATCTAGTGAATTTATAACTTTCTTAAAGTAACTATCTCTTATAATCATTGAACATCTGTCCTTTCTGTAAAACTGTTACTAATAGTGCTTTGGCGAAAAACATCAGAAACATGACTCATTGTGAATTGCGGCAATACGCATAGTAAAATGATAATTAATTTCTGATTTTATAGATACATATTCAACGTTCTAATCTCTGGCTGACTTTTTGCTTGTAGGTATACACCAAGAACTAATAAAACAAACAGAATGCTGCAATTGACATCTTGTTACACAAAACCAAACTCAAGTTGTATGATTTTTTTGCATTAGATTTTTATAATTATATATTCTGTACAACAGAATATTCAGTATGTTAAATTCTTACACCCTGTGGAGGAAGGCCGTTGGTTGATAGGAGCCAACACCACATACAGGTTCTTAAAGTTTGAGCAACGAACTTTTAGGACGCAACTGTTGATATGAATGATGATATATTGTGTAACTATTCTATGAGATTTTCATACTTGCACATGAAGTTACATTGAATCTCTCTGACGAACTTGACTTTAAGCACGCATTCTTATGAAAACGGATCTAATGAAATGAAAAACAAATTAATTTAAAAATCATTTGGAAAATAACTTTTGTTCATAAAAAAGTTGTAAAACGAAAGTACTAGTACTTCTTTTGACGTCATTATCTAAACACCTACGTGTATCATACAATCTATATTTTATAGAGCTATCTAATAAAGATATGAAATTGCAAACAAAAGAGGAAAAACAGGATAGGAGTTTTGAAATATATATTTCAAATATGAAAAGTATCTAATGCATCACATATCCGTTAAGGGATTAAAGATGCATGGACGATCATGCATTAGGTTTTATGCATCAAAATGTATATAACTTCTATTTATCCACTGTCAGATGAAATGTAAGATACTTGATAAATATTTTACTAAATTTTGTCATTAGTTACTTATTTGCTTTTCAAATTGTATCCTAATTTCATATCCATGGTTCGAAATGGTGAAAGACATTCCAACTGTCAGCTATCTACATGTATCCTTAAGAGAAAATATGTTTCACATGGAAGGATCATATCTTATCGTTTAACGTTTCAAATTAAACGTAAACTGCCATGATTCTTTACTCAATGGTCTTTAAAGCCTTTTTTCGAAATGAAGAATTTGGGGAGGAAGTTTCATAGTATTTTTTGAGTGGACGTATGACTGAACCTTGTACTAAATAAGGGCCCTAGTGTTAAAGAACAACTCATGCGTATGTTATACAAGGTATCTTATACGGAACAAATCTGTGATTAGCTTAACCGTTCATCCTCATCAATTTCAGGGAAGCTTATTGCTTCAGAGGTTACTGTTCTTTTTAATGAAATTAAAATCCACGGAAGTAGATAAATGGAATTCAATTAATTCGTGTCATGCCTAATTCAACTCCCACCCACAACCCAAGCCGAAAATAGACTTGATATGGGGTATAAATTTCACCTCAAATGCCTTCCATATCAGATCCCGAAAAGACTTTGGAAAGATGTATCTTAAAAAATTTATGGTGAGTTATATATATTATATCATTTTTTGGTATGGATTTATATTTGATCCTTTCTTTTTTAACAAGATGATTGTTAATATGTAAGATACTATAAAAGTGAGCTTGATAAATATATTTTCGATGTATTTTGCAACTATCTTTTGTTATCAATTGTTGCGTGTCTATTATCATTATAAACGTGGTTTTTTCATTGACATTTACAATTTGATATTTCCAATTGCCACAAATATCAATGTTCGATGGTTTACAAAGTGATTGATTTCAAAAATCATATTTTGGTAAATTAATGATAATTTAATTTCTGAAAGTTATTTATATCAGAAGAAAAAATAATCGTAAAAAAATTATGGATAGGTTCGTCTGTATATGTATTAGATTTAATGCTACAACGATTAACTGATGAGAAACTATTCTTACAAAAGGATGAAATATGAGGTATTCTAAAACCTTATATCTTAAACTAATAATACATATTTATATATTAACATATTCCGGACAAAATTAGTTATAAATGATAACATATTTTAATTTCATGAGTGGGTCAATCTTTAATACTTTTGTCCAGTACAACAACCGTGTTCAGTATGTATTCTATATTGTTTTGACTTATCTCTTCACAATAGTTTGTCTTGCTGCTCTCACTGACGTCCCATGTATCTGGACGAGTCCACAACAGAAGATGTAGGGAGCCAATCAACAATAAAGACGACTTTGAAGACAGACTCCACGACAGCTTCTTTCAAATCCCTCCGCTTTCCCAGACGGTAGCCAACATTTCCTCCATCCCACCGGAGTACGTCAACGTGAGACGATCATTATTGACTGGCAATGCACGTTGTCCCACCTGGGAAGAGTCACTTCGTCACCATGACGGAAACCTATGTCCATTTCATTATGTTCTGAACTTCGATGAAAATAGACTGCCAAACACAATGGTTGAAACGAAATGCAATTGCATTGAATGCCTGTCGTCTAACCGCAGAAGGTCTCGACTGCTTGATTGTCAACCAATCCTCTACTATACTAAGGTTTTCCGACGCCAAAACTGCGTTGATGGCGTCTTTGTTTATGAACCTATTTGGGAGCCACTGCAGGTCGGATGTCAGTGTATGCATGCGCCGACAAGAATGTTGCCCCAAAGGGCAAGGTCACCCGAGTAGATACATCAAAACGTCAGCGACGCTGTCTCCAGATGAATTGAAACAGGGTTCCTCATGTTCATTTCATTTTGACTTTTTAAAATGTATTGTTGTACAAATTAGGTTACCTGCAAATAGTTCATAGTACATAGATCAGAGTTCTGAAAAATTTAAGCTTTTTTCGCGTTGTTTTTTGGAAGATAGATAAAGCCGTTACTCATTTGTAACTCATTATATAGATTCAGACGACCTTATTGTTAGTTAGGTTCCTTTAACTATCCAGTAATTTTACCACATATCATTTAGGCATTGACTTCAATGTCTCCTGTTACATCTATTAACCCTTAATTAATATCAATTCTATTGTACAAGTTACGATAGGATTTTAAAATCCCTGGAGAACTGTCATAACTTGGACATGCAAGTGTATTCTCTTGTTTTATGCGTAATTATTTTTAAAAAATTTCGTCATTGTTTGTTATTTCTTTCTGATGTATTTGTAATGTCCAATCTAAACCATGCCATTTACAACGGTAAGGAACTTTCCAAACTATCGTGTTGCCTGTATTCATGTTGAATAGATATCTGTTCGTTTTATATGAGACACAGGATGCCATTCCTTTATCTCAAAAAGCAGTGACGTCATCTGCTTCCTAATTCAGACAGCGTAGATTTAGGAGGAAAGGGGAAACCTTTAAAAGAATGTTCAAGAAACACACACGGATGTATAACATAACTATCTGTTAAGCGATATGACACTTTATACGAAGAATTTAACATGGCATTTTACGCTTTTTCCCCAACTCAAATTTAAATTTCATCTATTTATTTTTCATCATGTCACAATCGTATTTATTTCACAAATTATTGTGTATAGAGGGTGTGACACCAATGCTAAATCATATTTTAATGTTTGTTGTTTTGTTTGGTTATATCTTTATTCATCGTACATGTATGTGACTTAACATAAAAGTATTATTTTGAAGGGCATTTATATATGGTTTTCATAAGTCTAGATTTTGCTCAAAATGTTTTTCGATAGATCTCTTTGCAGTATCATTTGAAAAACGAATTTTAATGTTCATAAAAACACCTACTTGTATTTGAACGTTTGACAAATGTCAATTCGATTTACTATTTCGTGGTTGTTATTTATCTTCTTGTTTATTTATACACCCTATATATATATGTACTTTTTTGTTACATCTTTTAAAGCTCCTTCCTGTTCACCAATGTTGCAAATAAAACGTTCTTATATTATATATATATATTATATTTTTTTATTTTATCATTTTGATTTCAAGGCAATAATTAATGTATTTCTGAACTTTTAAATCTATCACTCAATAAATTGAATACCTAAATTACATGAATAGTTTAAAACCCTAATACCCTACGACTCCTTATAGTATATGTTTGATAATTGTTATCATTATTTCTTGGTGTCTATTATTTATAAACTCAACAGAGAAAAATGTGTACAATTAGACTGAATAAGATCGGGTAAGTTTTTTTTCTTGGAATAAAATGGTAACACACAGACAGCTGTACGTGATGAACGTTGGATAACGGATACAAATGGATACACCAATTATAAATTATAATTATAATCATTTAATTAATGCGATTCTATCACCACTTATCATACTTTAATTTAATCATAAAAAATTATTTCAAGCGATAACGATAACCAATTTGTAAGTTTTGAAGTTTGAGCTTCGGTCTTCTGACGAATTAAGGTTATGTTGTTATGTTGGCAAATCATTTGGTTTAAGCCGCGAACGTTGAAAAGGACAAAGTGACGTTTTATAACGTTGATAACGTCAAGGATCTTTACAGGAACCAACAACAAACTTAATCCCTATATCCATTTGAGTGCTAGTGTGACTTATGATCTCGACACATTTTAGTTCTCTGTATAAAAATGTTTCGGACAATAAAATTCTATTTTTAATTTCTTTTCAATTATCAGTGAAAATTTATTTTTCATTATCATGGTATGTATCTGCAATGGTTTAAATCGTTAAGCGGTTGCCTGCATCTAGAAACTTCCTTGATTCAACACTCATTTACAAAGTAATCAACAAAGTATAAGTGGGATGCATAAGAAAGCTCGTCATTACACGCTCCAATGTTATCATAACTTCATGACTTTATCCTGCCTAGTCATTACGCTAAATTATATGATATCTTGGCAATCTACCGAACAAAGTATCTTAGATAATATATGATACGTTCATCAAAAGATGCAGCATGCCAAAGGACACACCCTCTCTCCTCCCCCCCCCCCCCCCCCCCCCCCCCCTCACCCCAGTGTATACAACTAAAGCCTTGTCTTCAACATACACATCAAATCAATTAATCGTATTTACATAAACTCATGCCTCTGAGGTTATGACACCTACACCGTGTTCTACCAGTCATGAAAATAGGAGTTTAGTCTAACACCTAAGTACGAACATAAACAAAGTGTGGGTATCAAGTCTACCGAGCATATCATATTTCCATATATACAAAGTTTTAAGGAAACGGGCCTTTTGAATAGAGCAGGGGATTCCTGATATTAACTTTTATAATGTTATGATGAGGAAAAGGACATTCAAAATTAATGATTGGAGAACATGCATTTAGGACCAAGAACATGATGGTATAAAAATGCTGTTTACTTGCTATGGTAATAAATTTACTGAATGCTTACGTCTCTGATCTGGAAACCAAGAAACAGCTTGCGAAAATGGTATGTTCTTATTTTTTAAATTCAATTTTAAAATGACTTCGAAAGGCAATAAACAGTTAATCCGAGAATGTATGTAAAACATTAATTGATTTAAATATCTTTTCTAGAACTTCTTATCTAAATAAGTTTGGTATGTAGTGAATGAAGAAATAAATATTTCAAGGAATGTTTTGATAAATGTTGAATTGAGAAATAATTTGAGCCGAAAACGAATGTACAAATGATTTGTTTGACAGTTAACATTTCTGCAGGGGAACAAATGGGTCATCAATCAAATATGATAAAGTAATAATTTATGACGTGAAGATTTTGCTTGGGATGAAATAATTCAAATCCTAGCTATACTAAGTGATAAACCTGAAAACATACTTTAAGCTCTTATTTTATCAGCAAATATGAGTCGGTGAGGTCTGTTAATCATATCAATGTCTTATTGTGGCATAACTTGTTAATCAAGATTTCCGATAAATGTTTGATTTTTTTTACAAATAGTTGACGGTTGTTATGCCTTTGATACCATAATGATATATTGTCATGAAAAAACGAAAAATTAACAGCAAAATATACATGTATACATCATTTTCTACATAATTACTTAATTGATATCAAAACCTTTATCTTTGTCATTGTAAGAAAGTAATTACAGAAAGTGTATATTCACCACCATCTTTAAGAAAGCCTCTCAAAATGTGTACTGTAGAACAATTCATACAAATGTATCTATATAAATTGTTGTCCTTTCTCGAAGAAAGTTTGAGTGAAAATCTAAAATAGGAAGGTTAAGTTTTCTTGGAGGATATTTACGTATTAATTTCTACGACAATTTTTATGTTCATAAACTCTAAAAACAGGTTCTGCTTTGCTATCTAGCTATAATATAGTGAATACTATCTTCCCCCGCATGTCTATCACTTGCTTATTTAAACCTAGCTGACAACCAGTCAAAATTTGTGTTTTGAGTGCCGCGCCCCCTTCGGTGAAAAATTGCAAATCTCATATGATTTCTCATTGGACTATCGCTATCCGTTGTGGAATGCGGCAAGGCCTACCTTAACGAGTCATTGGGGTTGGCGTAATAATAGACCATGCGTGGGAAGATGAGTGAATACATTAGAGTGGACGATTACAGAAACTTATACTTATAATTATATAGTGTTTAGCAAGAGAATCAATAAACTGGGGAAATCTGCTTCGGGTGGACTGATATAATCTAAGAATAATAGAAATATATACTTTGAATAACAAATCGAACTAAAATAACACAACCATTCTTGTATGAACATTTTAGATCTCGAAAACAATAGCTACATTTTCCTCGTTTATATAAAGATTGAATAAGATCATATGTGTTAACAATAGTTTAATAATAATAGTATAGAAAGTATTTATGTATTCTTTACTCCTCGTACATGTAGTCATACCTTTTGATTGTATCAAGATAACGTAACTCTAAAAGAGTAGACACACCATGACGTATTGAGTCAATCATGTTTACACAATTGAAAGTCAAAGGTTGATTAATTTGTCATTTGTTCCATCAAAAGAACTTTATTTTACGTTCACCGATACACCAATAAAAATTGTCTTACCTTTTGTTGTTAATACTATTGCAAAAGTTTATCTGTTTCAAGAAATACGTTATTACTTTATAATTGTGTAAATTAACATTTTAACCCTATGTGTCACAAATGTACCATCCAGTGATTTCAACTCCCCCGGGACCTCGATAATTTGACAATGCAATTTGTTCATAAATAAGCCATAACAACAAAGCTACTGATCAACGAACCTTCATTGAACACTAATTTACTCAACAAAATTAGTAAAGGATCATCCCGATTTTCAATATCAAGGCCTTCTGTAGTTCATAAAATTATCATTTAGATGTAAAAATATTGAGTATTGGGATGGTTCAGACCTATATTTTGGTGAACATACTTACGCCAATATGTCTGTGCATTGTTTACAAAAGTTAACGGGAAAATCACCAAAAGGCTATTATCTATGGATTTCAATTTCAGATGTCAACGTTCATCTTCACCCTAGCCTTAGTTACTCTATGTGGGGCCGACTCCCAACGAAACTGTCAGGATCTTCTTGGTGCTCAGAAACTTTTAGAGTTCCACGAAAGCTTTTACCAGATGCAGGCACAAATGAGCAGATGCACAGCACAGAACCTTTCCCTGGTGGACCCAGACTACATCAACATCAGATACTCCCAGCTCTCCAACCCGAGAAGCTGCTCCAGACACTCCTCTAGAAGACAAGGAGGACAACTCTGTCCAGTTCATTATGTTGCTAACTATGACAACAACAGGATACCAAGTGTAATGGTTGAAGCGAGGTGCAGCTGCTCAGAGTGTATACGAAACCGAGGAGAACCTTATCGTTTCCGTGATTGCCAACCTATAACGTATTATACGATGGTCTGCAGGAGGTCTGCTCTTGTCAATGGAGAGTTTACGTATAGAGTCGTATGGGAGCCCATTCAGGTGGGATGTCATTGTGTGCAAGCTAGCATTATCAGCTGACATTTATCGAAATGACTTTCATGTGATACCGTATTTAAGCACTGTGTTAAAGCTATTTAAAGTGGATTAGTCGTTTCGAATGAAATACAATTTCATACTTTCTCCAAGCAACATGAACATAGATGTTTTTAAAAAGTATGGTGTTTTAAAAGTTTGTTCAATTTGAATGTCAGTATGTTTTTATCGCAATGTTATGTTGTGAAAGTTAATTGAGGATAAAAAATAGATGTACATGTTAATGTTTTAAATACGAACATACATTCAAGTTCAAAATGCATGTTTGACCTTTTAAGTAGTCAAGGGTAATTTCAAACTTTAGATCTTTCCATTCCAATCACATATATCTTTTCCTGTGCCTATAACGTCAGTCTTAATGCGGTTGGGTAAGTGTTTAAGCGTCGTTTGATTGCAATCAGATCAAGGTTTTTTATAATTATTTTTGGAAAGCTAGCTATGTATTGTTCTATTTGGGTTACTTTTCTTATAAAAAGATTTGAGGCGTTTAAGAACATTTGAAGTGTTACTTACATTTGGTATTATAAGGTATTTCCTTTGCTACGTGTGATAAGGCCTTGCACTTGTATACTCAAAAACAAAAGTTAAGAACCATCTTTATGTTCAATATCTAAGAATAATAAATTACTAAAGCAGCAGAATTTTTCAACATGATGAAAATTATTTATGTTGATATGCATTACATGAAATGACCAAACTATAACATTTCCCTTTTTTCGCAAAATATTGTAATTATTTATTTTGTATATAAGATTCGATTGGACTTTTCACCACACTTTAATCGTATCATTTCCTAGATGTGCTTTCAATGTAAAACAGTAACACTTTGCATATTGATCATGTTACACTTTCTTTTTTTATTCTATTCTCATTTCTATGATTCATTTCTTATTTATACACATTTGAACTGTAACAAAGATGTTCGCCTGGTGAGCGTATTGGTTCGCCTTTGATACGGTCCGTGCTTGCGTTGTTTCCTGACCTTGAGGATGTTTGTTCGAATGCTGCAAGTCACTCAACCATATTTTGTTCAACTGAATTGTGATCCCAAATATGACACTGTTACATTTGTTCACAATTTAAATGGCATGTTTTTCTAAAGTAACAACGATGAACAATGGTTTGAAATTTTGTGATCACTTTGATGTAATGTATTGAATAAACATGATAATTATGACGCTGTAATTGTTCTATTATGACATGTACTTTATTTTTTCAAGTCCCAGTATCCGTTTATGATAAAAACATAAGAAGATAAATTGCTGGAATTAATTTCAGGGATGGTCAAAAGTAGAATAGATGACGTGCCATATGTGTACATCGACGTATACAAAATTTTCCAAAAGTAGTAAACAGTGTCACAAATCAGTTTTACCCATACGTAGCAGCAGCCTCCGTCCGGCATAACAGCAATGATACATACATGTACACCTATTGCAGACAATATGGTTGAACTGTGACAGATTTCCATGGGATACATAGCTGGATATATGTCGATCTTAGAAAATAATCTTGCATTACCGAGATAATGCTTTGGGTCAATATTCGAAATTTAATTTTTCATATTTCTGCAGTAAATTACTTACTGAACAAATTTTGGAACATGTTCGATTGTCACAATAAGTTTTATTCCCCGACTAGTTTTGAAATATAAATGGATTCAAGGAAATTCAAGGATTCCAATTAATGATCGAGGAATATCTATTCTTTGAGCAAAGCTTATGCAATCGATTAAAATCATCTAATTCCGCAAAGTTTCTAAACTATTCTAAAACACTTAAACTTAAAAAAGTGTAAACCTATTAAATAATCATCCCGTTGTTCAATAAACTGACATCCAACCTCAGTCCACTCAAGTTGTGGTGTACAACAGCCAGGAAACCCTTCATTATTGCAGACTGATCATGTGAACATCTGGTAAATTGTTCTCTATATTCAAGTTTTATTTAAATGAGACATAAAAATCACAAAAATAATCACATTTCGTTTGAAATCATCGGTAATTTTCGGCTCAAAGTTGCTTAGTGGTGAAAGTGTTGTACAAGAATTGTTCATTCACTCTCTAGCCTATTGATGACTCCTGATGGTCAAATACATTGCTATTCCAATTTACCCGATGTCATTAGTCAACATTAAGACGTATATAATGACGTGACATTGTCTGTTTGATACGGCGACACACAATTTGTCTTTATTGCAATGTTGATTGAAAATCACGATCTAGGTACCAAAGTAGAATGCATAAACCATGCTTTGTTTCCGATACGTATTCCTTGCCTCGATTGAAAAATATGTAATATTCGTTTGATCAAAACAAGGGAGGTAAGCACTGTTGTCAGAAATGGCTCGATTTTGACGTTACTCGTTAAGCGTCTCTATTCTACCCGAGCTTTCCCGGGTATCAAATTAAATGCACCTGTAAAACCCGGAAGTTTGGATGATAAGCTATCACAATGTATCAAGCGATTTGAGGGCATAGAAATACAGAAAGAACGTTGCATCATCACACCTTCCGTATTTGGCTCTTCCGCAAACGAAACAATATAGCTGCATACCAAAAGTTTGTTCACTTACCACTGCATCGTAGTGCGAATATCATGTAATTTGTGTTTATCTGTCGACATCAATAAAATAACTACAGCAAAACTGACAAAGAATCATCTATTGCCCATGTATTAAGTATCAATTCTCTGACTTATTTTTAGGATTTTCTTGTTTCTCGTTCAAGAAATGGAATATGGAAATATGATACAGACGGAAGGGTCATATTTTAGAAATTGTGATTTCCTTAAATTTCGATTAGAATGTATATATATATATATATATATATATATATATATCGACTCTCTGAGAAAAAAACAAGCACACTCACAATGGCTTAATGCACAGGAACGAGCATGACTTGTTTGTAATGTGTTGATGACCTCTAAGGATCATTTTGAAAATTAAATAATAATTAGTGTTTTCGAAATTTTGACCCCTGTTCACTTCATTGACCTGTCAAAACTGTTATGGTTATATATAAAAATGGTGTATGGTATAAGATTGTGTTAAAGAAGAGTGAATATTAACTTCTGTTTTAAAAATTCAACATTATCAGTTTCTTTTCCGCAATGCCACGATGCCTCGTGACATGACATTTTCACTAGGATATAAATGTCTGTGAACATACCTTTGGTATGCAGCTGTAAGTATTGCAGATAAAAGTGGTTTTCTGAAAGATGCTTTAATTATTCTTAATACAATTCTATTACTCATTTGCAATCCATAACTTGTTTCAGGAAAGAACATCTCATTTATGTAGCATGATTATCTTTGAAATAAGCCACCCATATGACATAGCACAACCAGACTTGTAGCCTGTCCCATTGTCACTTGCATTGTAAGGCAAGATTCGCTTAGCGCAAACTACTCAAGCGTGATCCAACAGATAGAAATGGCTACCTTTGAAAATTCGATGAATAAGAGAATCGTGAAATTTACACTCAAACCGTGGTCAAAAGCAGTTGCTGGTATATCATGTAGCTACTATGTTCGACGAATCCTGAATGTGTAATCATTATTGTAAGAATAATTAATCCGGACCGTAACACTATCGCAAAGGGTACGGCTTATTTTACACTGAACTAGTCAACCTGAAATATGTGTTGTTTTAAAATACCGAATATCGAACGAGTACTATCTTTCTGAAGTTTTGTGCTGTGCTTATTTTATAGAATATGAACTTTATCATTATGAGTACATCTAGTTCTATGCCGATTATAGCGACTGAATATAGATATTTACAAGGTAACCTAAGTCATCGGCCCATCTGAAACAATTTCTCATCAATGTTTTCAATCACTTTTTATAGGAGAAGTTCTTTATGATAATCAAATAGTAACAATAACAATATTTATGATATTTTATAACCTCGAGGGAATTCATTTTGGACCATTACATAGCTGGTTAAACAAACAAGACAAGTAACACGCGGTACATAGAGGATACTAAACGACTTTCCATTTTAAACTATCTTTATTAACCGAGTTAATGATGTTCGTATAAAACGAGCGAAAGCGAGTTTTATACCACATCTTTCAGGAGATTGATAAAACTAATAGTAAATGGTAGGAAGGTTAGTATTGTGTCTATCACTCGCCCTCATTAATCAAGCATGATTGCCGATAGTGATCCTAATCTAACGTATCCGCGACATAGCTGCCATTTTGACGGCGGTGCTAACAGTGTGTCGTCACAACTACTACTATCGTGACGTCATAAACGCATCGGTATTACACTAGTTAAATACTGCCAATATTACACTGCAGTATCTTACACGAGTGAGCAATAAATAAAACATTCTAATAACTTAAGCATCATTTAATGGACAAACGTAGAGTTTGTAATCTCAACAGTTCTTACTCCGCTAGGCCTATATGACCATAATAACATCCATCCAAATACATATAGATACACAATGATAAAATCTAAACTTTGCTCTGAATCCGTAATTTATGTGTAATGACAGAGAAAAAACAAGATAATACAAAAAACATAATTATGTCCTCAACGCATTCAATCCCATGGGTTTTTTTTCATTTTTTCATAATACATCATTGCTGAATGGTCAAGAAAATTTCTAGTTTTTTTGCATATTTAATTTTTTTTCAGGCAAATTTATTTGAAATGAGTGTTAGTTCAAAACATCTTCAAAATCAGGTGGTTAGATTTTTAAGTAACATATCTTAAAATCAATTTAGTATTTTTATAAACAGAAAGAAGAGAACGAGTATACTGATGAGCAAAATTAGATTGAAAAATAAAAGAGAAATATGTTGTAATCTATTACTAGTTTTGAACGAATTTCAAACAAATTTCTCAGACGATTTGATAAATGTCTTGAAAAAACTTAAATCATTTACAGCACGATCGTATCAAGATAAAAATATGTTTTACCTTTCTTACTTCAAGTAATATATAATATTGAAATCAAATTTTAATTATTTAGTATAACTTTATGCCCAAACCTTACATTCGTTTTTGTAAAAGAAATTGTTCTTCGTTTTCGATCAAACAGTAAATTTCATGAATATCACATTTTATCATAAAAATCTACTTTTAATTGATTTGTGTTTTGAGAATTTGTTTCACCTAATGATAAGATCGTTGAGGTGGAAATAGATCTGACAATAATTGAAAAATTTTTTTTTTTAATTGAGAAATTATCTCAGCACTGAGCAAAAGCAAGCCAGGCGAACAAACGAGATTCACGGCCTTTAAGCGGGGTTTATTCATTAAAAGATTTGATATCTCAAAATCTCAAAATATTTTCCTTTTTTAACTGTGACTCCCTAATCAAAAATAACAACTCGATAACAAAATACAGTAATTATTTACAATCATTATTCTATGTACCTCAATCCTTGAAATGAAATATTTTTCTTCAACTTTTTAACAAAAGAAGTTCTTGATTCTAAATGCTTCCTCCTTGTAGAGCAAACATAAAGTAAACATTCATTATCAAGCGTCTGTTTGAACTGCATTAAAAACTTCACGTATTAACCACACCCTTAGCGTGTCTTTCAATAAAATTTACCAATCAAATAACTCTACTTATGCGGACGTCTCCTTCAGCCAATCAGGGAAGTGACGTCGACTAAAGTGGACCAATCAAACTTGAGCCCCCGGAGAGCGCGATAAAATCGTGACACCAACCAGGTAGGCTATTTTTACACTAGGTTTTCAAGGGGGTTTCCACTTGGACTCTCTGTGGTGTGTCAACCGATATCTTAATAATTAGTTTTAATTGAATGCTTTTTTGTTTCGGTGACAGAGAATGATTTAGAAGGCAATTGAAACTTATTAAGCCGACGAACCTTAATTGTTATGTTTTCTTTGACCACAACGTCAATTTGACCTAAATTTCAGCAACTATTATATAAGATGACAGCTTTCAAGAAATTCCAAACTAAAAGTTTAATTTGTCTTGAGCATGAAATCTGACATGACAATAAGTACTTACATTTTCATTTAAAAATTCCCCAGTAATCACTATAGTATTGGAGTTGAAGTTTTCATGAAATTTCTATCTCTAGTGAACTTTCTTCTGCATGCAATACTTTCATTAGTTGTTCAACTTATGGCCTCGGTCTCACACCAAACAGTTATTATTATATCTATTCTACTAGACGGAGAAACCAAATTACTTTGTACGATCTTTGATTCATAAAGAGACCAGCTGACCATTTGAATTTTGAGACCCTTTCGATCATTCATTCAGAGTTTGAAAACAAAAGAGTGAAAAACAAAAAAACATTCTTTTTATTAATCTACTAAATTGATAAATGCACAAACATTATGCTTAAGAAAATAAATGCAAACATACATGAATATAAACAAGTGCAAGAGCAACAATGTTTCAACAATGTGAATATCACATACGGTCATAAAATGGCAAATATCTTAATACCATTGATTCTATTATAAACAGCATGCTGTGAATATCACATACAAAATTCATATTCAAAATACAACTTGCTGTAACTTTCAGACAATAACAAATTATATTGTCAAGGATAATAATATGTAAATGAGTTATTTAAACTTCAATTGTGCGGCAAAGCTCACGTCAGAGACAAAAAGCAAATAATCTTAAACAGATGCATCCGCCATAATTACATATATGCTGTTTTAATGAGAGGTAAGATCTATATATCAAATAACCTAATCTTTTTTTAAGGATGAAAATCCAACGGTTGAACGAAAATCCCTCGTTAAATTTTCAGGAATGCGAGTAAAGTATGTGTATGTCAAATGACATGAAAATCTTGTGCTGGATGAGATTTTCATTACTGTCACATCACTTCTGTATATGAAGCACCATGCTTTTATGCACCTTCACCTCATGAAGATGCATGAAAATGTATCTGCTTTGATTTATCGTACTTCATTCATTTTTCATTCAAAGCTTAGAAAACGTCATGAATTGTTTTGTTAAAAACCGTCTTTTGATAAAGAATAGTTTAACTAATTTTGGACTGTACTAAAGTGATTTGTGGCTAAGACATCATGTTAAGGAAATGTTAAAGCATCGATGATAATATATGCTGACCCTGAGAAAGTGAATACCCTTAATAGTATGGATTTACAATGAGTGGATTTCAATAGTTATTTCAAATAGAGCTGTTACTGGCTCAGGCTTTGCTTGGTTGAATCGTTTGGATATAAATATTAGAAACCCATGATACATATTTAACATGGAATATGAAAAATAAGTTCATTCATACTGCTACAAATATTGTGTTAGTAGATACATGATAATGCATGGAAAATCCTGATGTCTTGAATTGAAAAATGCTTTACAGAAACAGTCACTACACTCACTAATCTACCAGTTCTCGTTTCAGTGAAAGAGTTTACAAATCCTACTATTCAAAACATAATACAATAATGAGTGAACACTTAGGTGAAACGTATTTTAAAACTCTTTGATAAGCACGTACCCATTCTATTAAACCAATGTTTTCTCCCATGAACTGAGATCCTCTGATTGTCAAGCCGATCGAAACTTTTGTCTTTTGAGCAGCCAGCATTATATCAATGACATTCAACAGTAAAGACTGATCGATGGGTTATTGTGAAACGGACTCATCACAGTTGAGATTAATGTTGCCATATCGACGAATAAAACAGACAGAACTTATATAGGATATAACAATCCTATTACTAGTCCCCCGATGTGTCACCAATGGGCGGTAACCGAGATGATCCAATACAGTGGCAACCCACTGCAAAACCTTTTATGTGTCTTTCATAACAATTTTTGCCAGCCTTTTTCATCAAGACAGTTCTGTACGTGAAAATCTTATCACACGCATTAAGACCCACGGAATGTTCTGTCAAACAGTTCGTACACGAACATTCTGCTTCGTAAACCATAGAGGGAATCCTATTAGGTTCGTAGTTTAAAACATAATGCCAGGGACAGGTCGACCGATATGGTGACTGTGAGAATCCTTTTGGGCATGTGCTTTCATTCAATGAAGGCAGGCGCATTTCGTGTTGAGACTTTGATCTTTTTATAGCTTCCCTTTTAATGCCGTCATAGAAAGGGAGCAGAAACATGCTATCATCAAAGGCATATTTTGTGGAAGTTTTACAGATTTTTACACCTCCTTCACTGTTAAGAATATTTTTCGAAACTCTTCCATGATTCCTGTTTTTCTTTCTCCTGCCATCACCATCACAGAAAAGCTGAAAAAAGGCAAAGTGGTTATAAATTGTGACAAAATAAATTATGGCTGAATTTATTAACATGACACATATATACAAATTCTCTGCATTCAAATTTATGATTTGAAGTATTTTTCTGATTTAGCTATCAAAAAGATATTGTTACCGTGGAGAAAATTATGGATCGAATAGTCAGTACTAAATTTCTTATATTGTGTGAGTTAAAACGCATTATGCTAAAGACATATTATCTTAACTCATTACGATTACGCGGTCTTTGTTGAGTACGCTGTCGCTAAAGTGTTACCACACAAATGAAGTCAATGGAATTGGGATTACTTATCCCATGTGTTCTGAAATAAACCTAAATTGGTGAATTTAAGCTGAGGTAATCTGTAAAGATGACGTTCACTGAATGATGACTATTGGCTATAGCATTTTAAGCGCCAAGGCTATTCTGAGTAACTTTGAACCAATGAAATATTGTTCAACTTGTAATCTATCTCAGATGAATGATGTCACTTTTTAAAAGAAATAATAAGCCAGTTAAGGAATACAGTAAGACGACATTCGCCCAAATAGATAAAGCTTATAATGTACAACGGATACATGAAAGGCATTAAGATGTTCAATTAGGAAATTTAGCTTTTTATAAGATACACAATTTTTATAATTCATATTTCAAAGTTAACCTCTAATGTTAAAAAACTGAATTGATTTTTTCAATAACAGTTTGATTGCATATCGTTTGGAATAATCAATTCAAAAACACGTTACTTTCAAAAGTGAAGAGTTGTTTTCATACCTAAAAACATATGCAAAATGTATTCACAATCAAAACTTATTCTAATCGTTAATAATTTTCGGTTGCATCAATAAATTTTGAAAATGTGAAAACATTGCTCTTCTGAACATAATTGTTATTGAAGTAAACTTTTCCTGAAGTCTTACCAATGAAAAGATCATGGATTTTAAGATGAAATGGACGAAGTTCATCTTACGTCTCTTGAAATGTTCAACTGACTTTAAATGTTATGAAGTGATAAGGAGTGATTACTTCAAGACTTTATATACAAACAGAAAACAAAAACTTCCTTCTCGTATTTTCAATCACATCGAATCAGAACTCGAAGCTGAAAATTGATTATTCTTGGGAGATAAGCGGAGCTATAAATATCACAAAGGGGAAACCCCTTATTGACCTGTTTGTCAGGCATATCGATTTCCTCGGTGTAAATTTCGACGCTGGAAAATTTCAACAAGCTTCCTTTGATGAAATAATAATCACTTACTTATTCTATATAACTAGATCATATTGTTTGACTCTTTTTTTCCACGTTTGCATCGATCAATCTACTCAAATACAAACGTTTTCTGGTCTTGCTTGCTATGCCTCTAACGGCGAATTTTCAAATGTCTTCCTTGAACTGAGACATCTAAACTTGAACTATATTATTCTTCAGGTAATTTTGTTTCATGTTCCAATGGGAAAAGCAACTGTCTTACAATTACTGCCATGGACTCCTTATAATGTAACCAGTCTTCAAATATAATCAAGATGTGAAAGTTCATTTTTAATTTGACTTGAAGACTTTATTCTAGCACTTTTGACCACAGACATCGGTTTTGTAGCGTTCTAGATTGCTATAAGGACGTCAGGGAAAGGTTTAACAGAAATTTGAGACATAAATATCAGAAAACAATTTTCAAGTATTTTGAACAAGTTCGTTATATTAGTCATTGACGTCAATAGCAAGTATTGTTTTTTTATTAATAAAAGGTAGTTTATGCATGACATTTTCAAAGTATATTCGTAATGTATCGTATTTCGTTTCAGACCTTCAGCATAAATGTAAAAAAAATGCATGCTTAGATGCCCTCGATTACGTTTTGTTTTAAAAATGTGCAGCTGTACCTAATACGATTTATTAACAATATGAATAAGTTGATATGATCTTGTTGAAAGAAGGTAAATAGGTGAAATGCATGACATAGGTAGGACTTCTGATTAGCATCTTCGTCACTGTGAATCAGTTTAGTTTGATATGCACACTTGTATAACAACCTGTCTCCACTCATATGTCAAAGGATATAACCCCATGAACTAACTAGTAGTAGTAATAGTAGTAGTAGAAGTAGCAGCAACATTGGAAGTAGAAGTAGTATGATCAAGATCTTCATATTTTATCCGCAACCGTTTCAGAATGCTTCGGTTAATAATGTATTGAATTTTCCAAAACATACAGTTACAAAAATAAAATGTATCGATTATTTATTTCAAACACTGATTAATATAAAATCCGGTAATTATTCAAAAAAGTCGATTACTCAAGGCAGGCTTTTTTTCGAGGCATAAGATATGAATATATGTTTAATTAAACAAAAATAAAATAAAAAGATTAAAATCGTTTTATTGTGAATATCTTTTTGATTGTTTATTATACTCAACAACATTTCACAACAGTTACCAAATGATGATGCGCTGAATAACTACGAAACCTTCTGCATTTTGAACAATGTTGAGACTGTTGTCCAGAAATCGTAATTCCAATAATATCTTTTATACAGCTTTTTAGATAACCTCCCAGAGATACAATGTAAAGTGTACGCTATATAATTACAAATTTTAAGTTATTAGAAAGAAATGTAATAACATCATTATTCATCTAATTATATACATATATCCATTTATTTCATTCCGCAGTAAACGATGAGATTAAAAAAGAAATTGTTGACCATGTAATGACTTTCATTGTTCTATATATGCCTTTCAGTCGTGTCTTAACATTAATAACGTTTATCCAAAAATGTAAAAAAAACATAACAACTATTAGTTTTAATTAAAATCGAAAAACATTCTTATGTGTGTGTGTCAAAGCCGAATTCATGCGTCCCATTAAGTTCAATTGTATCTTCCATCTACTTTAGATAAATTACTCTCTCCAAATACCATTTGAAGCAGATGTGAAAAAACAGATGAAATAAATAAGTTGATATATTCCATCTTATTCTTCAAAATATCCCCTTTTCGATTGTTTCTACATATATACATGTATGCATTAATATCCACACACGTAAATAATCAAAAGCTCCTGTCAATTAATGAAACTTTACAGTTCGCATGTTTTCAAATATATCATGTTGCAACAAATCTGACAAAAAGCCGCCAACATAATGACTTTATCTGAATTAAAATCACTACGTTTTTAGATAATTGTTATTTCAGTCACAGCTGTTTGCCTTCAAACATATAATTATTTGATTCTTTGATATACCAGTCACGGGCTTTACGTTTATACACATGAAGTAAAAATGTTTTGGGTTCTTTATTCCCAGGTCTTATCTTCTGTAATACAAAGTACAAGAAAAACGAACACCGATACATAAAAAGCTATAACATCCTCATTATATCCAAATCAACACTCAAGAGTGTATACGTATGTATTTAGAGTTAGACCTTTGAAGCTATTGCACAATGTACCGTGAAATTTCTCTACATATTTGTCAATAATACAAAAGTCCCTATTTTTTTCGAAATACTTTTCAGACCCAACTGTCAACACAGTGAATTGAATTGCATCGATCGGTTCTGGAAAAAAACGTCATTGTTATCGATCCGCGAATTTCTTTTGTAGTTCCGTCTAAACTTCGTGCAATGTATATATATAGATATCAGTAGTTACTAAACACATCCTTAAATATAATTTTGATGATTGTCAATTTTACATAAGATGATTTACGAAACAAAGTTTTCAAAAATAAATGTCATTGAAAACAAACTATAGAGAAAGCTCCGAAGAAATTTCAGAAGTAATGGAGAGATTTACAGTAAAATATATGATACCCATTTGTTAAAACAACGTCATATATTATAACTCCTCGTCTCGTCGTCTATATGGTATTTTTGTTGTTTGACAACAATAACAACAACTATTCACGTCACTGATCACACAATGACTGAATCAGTTCCTGTTCCTGATGAAATTCAGTGAAATGTGAGGTCTCGTGGGCCATTTTTTCTCATGTAAGTGTTGATAATCCATATGTCCAAAGAGTTTCCCATTTAATGTATAAACACATACACGTAATTCTGTCTTAATCTTTTCTAAACATTGGTATAAAGTCAAGAGAAAGTTAAAGGACCATTTCAAGACAATCAGAATATCATCTTTTGTATTGCCGTGTTTTTGCCTAAGCGCTTTCATGTTTGAGAAATCTGTTGGAAAAGACTTTATAAATGTTAACATTTTTAATTTATTGATATCTGTTGTTTATAATCATTACACGAGTTTCAATTTGAAACTACATAGCGGGAAAAAACTAAATATATATAGTTCCTTCGTCATGATCATGACACTCAGCAATTAGTTATTCTCCAATAAGAAAGTATGTGTGCAACATTCAACACAATTCATGAATGTCATGTAAATGTTAAACTGGACCCAGTTTATCTTATTCAATAATCTATTATTTACATTTTAGTATCTCATAAAGATTTTTAAGATAAAGAATTTACCCCGATGATATGATATGATATGATATGATATGATACATGCATGTAAGTAGGATAAAGCAAAAATTCCATTTTTTAGATCATTAGAAATTCGTAAGTCTCTCTTAATCTGAAATTGATTTTGTGTTTTGTATTTAGCACATTTATGATGAGGCATAATGCTTAAAATACTTAAATCGACTTATGACATTCATATGATTCACGGGAATACCGTTCTAAAAGTATCTTCCTCAAATAATATCTACGCAGAACGGACAAGACACGCTATTACATACCAAGCTCTTCAGGATTTGAGATTACTTATGAAATATATCAAAGTATTACTTTCCGCCTTTGTAAAATTTTGAAAGTAGCTTTTTCAGATTTGAATTCGATGTCCGACATATGATAATCAGTCTTGAAATATCTAACAACAGAAATTATTAGAATGAACTTACATGATATTATCTAATTTGGTATTTGGTAACCTTCATACGATATTTTGTTTTAATATATAAATAACAAAAATAAAAAGCTTTCATATATACGCATATACATCGTATTAATGTATTCTGTTTTATCGAACGGGCCTTTTAGAGCGTCTTCAGGTCAGACTGTCTTATTTTCATATTTGCTCTCCCTTATATCTCAATAAATCATTAAATCTGAATGAATTAACCATAAGGTGCAAGTGAAGTTTTTAGAAAATATTATATGTACGATTATAACTATAAATCATTAATTTCCGTAACTTAATGTGTATGTGAGACATACAGTGTTATAGTGGGTTGTCTTTTACACATTGACCGAAACGTTCTATAACTTTGGTGGTATAGTATCAAGATATTGAGGTTCAAATGCCTAGTTTGAAAAAATAGGTTGATGTGAAGGTAATGATAGATTGAGATAACCGGTAACGGGAGACATCGTCCCCTGTTTCTTGTTTGGCTTAGCTGCACTGTTAGCTTCTTATTACAACAATAAGTACATGAAACTATTTAATTGTAACATGTCATGTATAAATTCTCCTTCACCATACCATTCGTATCACATGCTTGATAACTTCTGAGGATCTATAGCGATAACATAAAGGTATAAATAAAGGTTTGACTATCCACAAAGACGTGTTCATTTTCATCATGCCAGCTTCTGAAATCCCTTTCAGAAATATCACATTGGTATCTTGAAATTAAGTACTTAAAACTTCTCGTTAAGTCTTGCCATGGTTGATGAGTTTACGAGCGCTTCATTAAATACACATCTAAGTGTATTTCATATACCTTCATAAAGAAATAATTCCAAATGTCTTCAAAATCTGTTTTCAAAATCAAATAATTTATTTTTATCCTGCATTATAAAAATTGCTGATATTTAATTTCGTGGTTTTCACAAGCGAGTGGGACTCACTGATGAATCAAATCGATCCTATCTAAACTATTCAGATATCCTGTCTTCAACCTTCCCCGATACCACATAAATATTATGGATAGCTATGTCTAATAAGTCAAAGCAACTGTAGCTATATTTTTTCAAGTCAAAAGGAAACAGGATAAAACATTGATACAAAGCGTTACCAATACATGTATTGTAAGAAACAGACCATTTCCTTAGAGAAATTTGAGTTAAATGTAAAATAATTGCAAACAGATTAAGGCGAAATTATTCAACAAGAGAGCTGTACGCAGCATGCCATGACATGTATCGAGGACGGAGAAAAGTTTATGAAATATGGAAAGATTCTAGCGCTAACTTTCAGGCATTTGTGAATTGGAATCAACCAGTAAAACAACACATGGAAAATCATTGGTTGTGCGTTTCTTATCAAACAGTACATATACATTTCAAACACACATGTTCTATTACCTGCAAATAATGTCTTAAAAGCATCGTTGAATGGCGAAAACCAATAATTTGGTGTTTTCATTTAGAAATGACGATTGGAGGAACAATAACATACATTGTAATTTTAAACAAAACCTATCAAATGTTTTCACAGCTCGTCCAAGCGACCTAGAGTTACCATTTCAAAAGCAGTGAGTGACCAACAACGTCAAACTTAATCCATTAATATTTCACATACATATCCAAAATACGCAATGTTTTCAAATTCTCATTTAAGTCGATAAGGAACATTTATCTCATTTATTTCAAAATCTCATCGTTTTTGTCCATTTAATCTTGCCGTTGTTATAAGGAATGTTTTGAAGGAATGTACATGTGAGTCTAGTTTCTGTATGTAACATGTATTGTTTAACATGTATATGTGTTGTTTTTTTAGTATCATTGGTTTTATGTATACATAGGAGTAAATGTCATTCATAACCATTTTGGTGGCCAATATAAAATGCCAATGTCATATATTTTATGTATTTTAATTTTGTATTGCATTTGGTGAGACAATAATAAACAATATCTCTCCCTACCTCCCTCTCTCTCTGTTTCTCTCTATCTCCCTCTCTCTGTCTCTCTGTGTCTGTCTCTCTCTCTTTCTCTGTCTCTCTCTATCTCCCTGACTCTCTGTCTCTCTATGTATCTATTTCTATCTCCCCCTCTCTCTCTCTGTCTCTCTCTCTGTCTCTCTCTCTGTCTCTCTCTCTGTCTCTCTATATCTTCCTCACTCTCTGTCTCCCCCTCTCTATCTCTCTGTCTCTCTGTCTCTCTCTATATCTCCCCTTTCTCTGTCTGTCTCTCTGTCTCTGTCTCTGTCTCTCTATCTCCCTCTCTCTCTGTCTCCCTCTCTTTCTGTCTCTCTGTCTCTCCCTCTCTCCATCTTCCTCACTCTCTGTCTCCCCCTCTCTATCTCTCTGTCTCTCTGTCTCTCTCTATATCTCCCCCTTTCTCTGTCTGTCTCTCTGTCTCGCTCTCTCTCTCTGTCTCCCTCTGTCTCTCCCCCTCTCTATCTCCCTCTCTCTCTGTCTCTCTCTGTCTCTCCCTCTCTCTATCTCCCTCACTCTCTGTCTCCCTCTCTGTCTCTCTCTATATCGCCCCCTCTCTCTGTCTGTCTGTCTCTGCCTCTGTCTCTGCCTCTGTCTCTGTCTCTGTCTGTCTCTCCCTCTCTCCATCTCCCTCACTCTCTGTCTCTCTCTGTCTCTCTCTCTATCTCCCTCTCTCTCTGTCTCTCTCTATATCTCCCCTCTGTCTGTCTGTCTCTCTCTCCGTCTCCCTCACTCTCTGTCTCTCTCTCTCTGTTTCTCTCTCTGTCTCTCTCTCTATCTCCCCCTCTCTCTGTCTGTCTGTCTCTGCCTCTGTCTATGTCTCTCTCTCTATCTCCCCCCCTCTCTCTCTGTCTGTCTGTCTCTGCCTCTGTCTCTGTCTCTCTCTATATCTCCCCCTCTGTCTATCTGTCTGTCTCTCTCTCTCACTCTGTCTCCCTCTCTCTCTCTCTGTCTCCCTCTCTCTCCCTCTCCCTCTCTCTATCTCCCTCTCTCTCTATATCTCCCCCTCTGTCTGTCTGTCTGTCTCTCTCTCTCTCATTGTCTCCCTCTCTCTCTGTCTCCCTCTCTCTCCCTCTCCCCCTCTCTATCTCCCTCTCTCTCTGTCTCTCTCTGTCTCTCCCTCTCTCTATCTCCCTCACTCTCTGTCTCCCTCTCTGTCTCTCTCTATATCGCCCCCTCTCTCTGTCTGTCTGTCTCTGCCTCTGTCTCTGCCTCTGTCTCTGTCTCTGTCTGTCTCTCCCTCTCTCCATCTCCCTCACTCTCTGTCTCTCTCTGTCTCTCTCTCTATCTCCCTCTCTCTCTGTCTCTCTCTATATCTCCCCTCTGTCTGTCTGTCTCTCTCTCCGTCTCCCTCACTCTCTGTCTCTCTCTCTCTGTTTCTCTCTCTGTCTCTCTCTCTATCTCCCCCTCTCTCTGTCTGTCTGTCTCTGCCTCTGTCTATGTCTCTCTCTCTATCTCCCCCCCTCTCTCTCTGTCTGTCTGTCTCTGCCTCTGTCTCTGTCTCTCTCTATATCTCCCCCTCTGTCTATCTGTCTGTCTCTCTCTCTCACTCTGTCTCCCTCTCTCTCTCTCTGTCTCTCTCTCTGTGTCTCTCCCTCTCTCTATCTCCCTCTCTCTCTATATCTCCCCCTCTGTCTGTCTGTCTGTCTCTCTCTCTCTCATTGTCTCCCTCTCTCTCTGTCTCCCTCTCTCTCCCTCTCCCTCTCTCTATCTCCCTCTCTCTCTGTCTCTCTCTATATCCCCCCTCTGTCTGTCTGTCTGTCTCGCTCTCTCTCTCTCTGTCTCCCTACTCTCTCTGTCTGTCTGTCTGTCTCTATCTCTCTCTCTCTCTCTCTCTCTCTCTCTCTCTCTCTCTCTCTCTCTCTCTCTCTCTCTCTCTCTCTCTCTCTCTCTCTCTCTCTCTCTCTCGTACGAACTGCAACTATACTATTCCGATCCAATTATCTCGTTAAACCTTATTTCAGTAACTCAGCTGACTTATTTGGTAGAGACGAAAAACAATGATAAATCAGAGTTACTATGCAAATGGGATATAACGCGTGCTATACCTGTGGTCATATACAAGTTTTTGACGGGATCTATAAATTATTTTGTCAAGAGGTTTACAGTGTGGTAACTTGTCCCGAAATAGCCTCTGTTTGACCCCCTGGAATGTATGTACATCTAGTTCTTGACGGTCAGCAAACGGTGAATTATGCAACGTAATTTTTATTCCTATGCATCAAATTGGTTCGTTGATAACACTGACTGAATGGGATGGTTTAAATACTTTGAAACTTACTGTAAATATCATTTGACATTGTATTAGGAACAGCAATATTTGCTTGATAACAACTCCAGTGTTGTGAAAACTGCGATGTTCGGAGTAGATGCTGACTTCTTCATTAGGGAAGTGAAAACTTTCCAATAGGTTGCTGCTGTTCTTACTTAAGCCAATTCCAAATGCCGTTAAATGTTCCAGTCTACGTTTCATGACTTCTTGGTGTTGATTTCATTACAAGGGGAAAAGACTTCATATATATATAGCTGAATTCTTAAAAGGTAAAGAATGATAAACAGGGTCAAAAAGAGAAACTATTAGGTGTCAAATTGCCCAAAATAATTTTTATATCCGTGAAATATCATCGTCATTCATAACAATTAATTTGCAAATCTCTGTAACATAATATAGTTGATATTTATTGATATCGCATTGAATAAATGATTTAGTTCAAACAAATCTTAACATTATTGTTTGAATTAAACTACGATTTAAACAGATGTAAGATTTGTCCTAACTAAATAATACTTGATATACATGTATAAATCCATTTAGTATAACTCGTAACAATAAAAGTCCCTTCTGTAGAGATGATATATAAAACATTGACGCATGTTTCATCTACTGTTTTGTTACGAGCTTAACTTGAACAAAAACATTTAAGTGACTAAGAGGACGGAAATGTGCTGGGAAAATGTGGAGATGAAAAACAGAACGATAAATCAAAGTTAAGCAGATGCGTACTAAACCTGTCCCCTTTTATCTGTTTTTGACGAGATCTTAAGACTATTTTTGCCACAATGTTTACCGGAGAGTAATCTTTGTCCTGAAATAGACTTTGCTCGACCCCTTGAGATACATGTAGGTAAATTTGAAAAAAAGTAGATTCGTATATAGAGGATGGTTATGGAATTTAGTACAAAGTCCCAAGGACTGCCTCCATTTGAAATACGTATTACTATTTTCTCATTGAGTGTTTGAAATACGCAATGTTATTTTGAAGTAGTTTGAATAAAATATACATAGTTTTAATCTATTTCACTCGGTACATATTTTAAGTCAAATATAAATATTTTGAAACTATTTTACATGGTACATATTTTGAATCAAATATTCATATTTTGAATATTCTACATTGTACATATATTGAATCAAATATATATATATATATATAGTTACTGCATTAAACGGCCTGATGAAGCAGGTACATTCGTACCTGCTGAAAACGTTTGCCAAATGTAATTCAACTTCACCTTCTTCTTTTTAATATATACTACCATAGAGTTTGAACATTCTTTTTACTATTTTAGTATATATATATATATATATATATATATATATATATATATATCTTATCTATTTTACATATTTTGAATCATATATACATGTACATGCATCGAATCTATTTTACATATTTCAAATGAGAAATATACATATGTCGAATCTTTTTTACATATTTTGAATCAAATATACTTGAGTTGAATCTATGTTACAGTTTTAATCAGATATGAAATGTGTAAAATGAATAACAACTTCTTTATTCATGGTATGCGAGGTTTTAACCTAGATTTTCCTGTCGCTCTCAAGCAGAGGTCATGGACAGAACATAAAATATATAACATTTTAATAATGTATTATCTAGATCGACTTTTAAGGAGCATATTTAAATACGTATGAAGTTAAGATTAGAATTGTATTAGAATTGTATTATTATTATTATCATCATCATCATCATCATCACCACCACCACCACCGGCATCATCATCATCATCATCATCATCATCATCATCATCATCATCATCATCATCATCATCATTATTATTATTATTATTATAAATTACAGCCACATATTACTTTTTTTGAATTATCTATCTTTTTAATTCAACATAATTAATAACATAAGAGTTAGTTAAATTAAAAAATCCATAAAAATACTGAATATTTCAAATATTTCAGAAATTGTACTTGGAAGCACATAATTTTGACAATGAGTGATAACTTAACTTGTTTTTCTTGTCCTAGTAAACATCTTTCCAAGACGACCCTGACCGACTTACATCTAATGCTGTCAACTCAGATTCGTGTCAATACTATAATAAAACAATCGTTTTTTTATCATCCAAACCTCTCAAATGAAACCTCATCGATGTATATTGAATTTACGACTTAAACTAAGAATAATCTTAGTTTATCCATACTTGTAAATATTATTGTAACAGAAAGAGAGATGGAGAGAGAGAGAGAGAGAGAGGGAGAGAGAGAGAGAGAGAGAGAGAGAGAGAGAGAGAGAGAGAGAGAGAGAGAGAGAGAGGGAGAGAGAGAGAGATGGAGAGAGATTTATACCTATTGATAAACAAACACATATATTTGCAAATATCGTTTTAACATAATGTATTAGGTATCAGAGAGATGCTCAGAGGATAAAACATCAATAAACGGTGTGTAATATGCTCGTATGTCATTTAGCAAGATACATAATTGTGTATCATTTTCTGAAATAATTCCCGCATGAATTGAATAACGAAAAATATATTGAATGTTCATTTTGGCAACATTTAAAATGAACAAAGAGTTCAGATATATTTGATCAAAGGGCATGGAATCAAGTGGAATTGTATACGGATTATGAAGACATCATCGTAGCAGAAGTGAAAACATGTAATCTCGTTTGTTCATTTAATCATTTGTCACACGAATATAAGTACTCTTAACGATATATTGTGTGATTTTACTTTCTATCTTTAAACAAGGTTTACATAACTTCAAAGGCTATAGTATAGTATATTTACAATGGACATGGGAATTAAGAAGTTTAAGATAGATATTGGGAAAGTGACGTGTATAAACATAGAAATTAGTGTTTGGTAATTATCGCATTTCATTAAATCAAAAAAATTCTTGATCATTCTTTAATCATTCTTGAAAATGAATAAATCATTTATTCTGTCACTCTACAGAAAAGTTTGTTAAATGACCTGCTCATTTTCATAACGTGTTAATACATGAGTGTTTTGTGTAACGTGCTAAAAAGTGATGGATGTATTCCTAACATTTTATTGTTACACACTTTGATATACTACATAAAAAACTGAACAAAAATATGTCAGCGGGGATTAAAGAGTGGCAGATGTTTTGAAACTTTTATTAATATTACATTTATCTAACATTTTTTTTTAAATTCATAAAACCATTTCATTGTAAATCTATCGTATCAAGTAATAAGCTTGTTTACCGATCCAATTCCTTATGATATAGATATAATCAAATAACATTAGGTCGTATGTGTCGGTTTGAGGAAAGTAAATGAAACTGCAAAATGATTCATAGAGCATTCCTAAATAATAATTCAGAAAATACCACATACTGTAACATGATCAGGTATATTTTGAAAATGTCTATTAGCTATTGAAGCTTTCCAACATTCCTTATTAAAGACATTTACTCTTGAAATCATAAATTCATAAAACACTTCTGTCAGTCAGGTCACATTCTCTCTCACGCAGGAAAGCTCGATGACGTCATAACGTCTTTGATGATTATTTCCCTCAGATTGCTGTCATTCAGAATTCAGGTTTAGAGGAGAACAAGGAAAACAGTCTGGACATTCAGGAATTCACCTCAAGGGTATTTACGCATTTTTAGAAAATAAACAAGTGAAAAAGAGGCAGGTGACAAGTTGATACATCTCAGGTCAGGATCAGATGTGATGAATGGTTGACGGTCTACATCGTGACGTGAAGGAGTGACGTCAGTTTTATGCGTTGTCGTGTTTTTACTGTCCTATTTATGTCCGCATGCTGTATAAAAAGAGAAGGAGCCATCAGATCGTCAGTCCACTGCTACAACTGACTTCTTCACGGTAACCCAAGAAACTCTCTGGTAAAACAAGAACGAAATTGTAAGTTTCTTTTCTTTTCCATTCAGTTAGTTCATCATTAGTTATAAGTTTTCACTTGATAGTTTGATAGTTTGAATAATTTTTTTATCATATTGGTCATACAATCAAGCAAAATAAAGTTTATTTAATAACATCTTAAAAAATTTGGTGACAAAATGAAACTGTAAAAGATTATTTTAATAATCCTTTTGAAATGTTTTCTGAAACTTGTAGCAAGGAAATTTAAGCAGTATGTTGCTTCTGGTTGTGACAGCATGATTGTAAGGTTTTGTTCGGGATGCAAAAGGGCACAAATCAACATAACTTCACATTTATCCATGTTGACGTTGTTTTAAGTGATGTTTATCTTATTTCAGTGATCAACATGAAGGTTCTTATCGTCGCTATCATTTCTTCTCTCTGTGTGTCCTCCTTTGCTATGAGTACTAGTGAGTATTTTTTTACAATTTTTTATTTGGCTAAGTTATCTTTGCCATAATTTTCATCGCTTGTTTAACAATTGATTATCAGATAACAGATTGTCCTGATAAAGTATTACTTCGGGATATTTCTTCAAATATTCTTCTTTGTTGGTTAGATATTCAAGGCTTAATAAATGTAATCTGTTAAAAGAATTATTTTGTTGCAAATCCTCTATGGATATTTGTCCTGTAAAATAGTCTCTTGAACAAATGGAACTACATTCTCAAGATATTTCGTAACTCAATCTGACAACTTTGAAATAAGGTTATGACAAAATGATGTTTAATACAATAGAACATAATTGATATGAAATCGTCTAATTCAAAATCGAATTACCAAACTATATTCATTCACAATTGAATGAGATACTTATTTCTTTATACTTATTTTATATAGTTTCTTTAAATTATACGATTGATTTCGACCTTAAACACACGGACGTCAGTACCCTGACGATCCTTCTTTGAGGACCTGATTATACTTATCTATACCTAACTCTGTATTGCAGGCACGAACAGTGGGGGATCCATCATGCAGGAACTTATGACATACATCTCAAACAACCCGACCCTTTATCAGTCTCTAGTTCAAGAAATGCAGATGGCCAAACAACAACAACAACAACAACAACAACAACAAAACAATGCGCCTACACCACCACCACCACAACAACCTCCCCAAGGTTCCAATTTGCCAGCTGGACCAAATCAGCCCTCAGTGCCAAACATGCCAAACATGAATAACATGAATGCGATAAACAGCAACACGTTGGGAATGTCCCTAGCTCAGAGATTGGCATTGGCAGCACTCATGAAACCGAAATTCTATCTCGGGCAAACTCTTCGTCGAAAGGGATTCTTCCCTGGCGGAGTTGTGGTATCCGCAGACGGATCTGATGCTACAGTTCAAACTCGGGCTGGAAGGCTCAGCATCGATGGCAACAAGTACTGCATCTCTGAGTTTATGTGTGTCAGAATTTTGTAGACGCTGAATTGTAGTGACATTTTATAAGACTTCTTTTTCGCCTGCTGGCCGGGCCATTGATATTCATTGACTGTTATGTACATTAAATCGTTTTTATGGGTTTTTTTGTATTCGTTCTCCCAACCAAATCCATTCATCTGACATTCCACGATATGTAATTTTTATTGATTGATTACATTTGAATAAACGATTTAAAATAAATTTTCTTTTTTATTATTACATGTATCATACGAATACGATGTAAGTCGAATGCGTTTATTACGACACTATTGAAGATATTTTGTTTTGGTGAATGAAATACAATATTTAATTCATCATAACGAACGATTGACACATTTTGCCCGTGGCAGCCCTGACAGTGCTTTGCATCAACTAGATTACAAAAGACACAATAATGTTTTATTTTTCAAATTCAGAGTTCGTTTCTTCGTAACAGGTGCCCATGTTGTAGAAAAGCCATGATTCCATGTTGAGCTAGCCTGTGACCCTGATTCCACAAAACACAAGGCTAGAGTGTAATTTAAAAGTGCAAATAGATTTATGAGTCATTCATGTTATTGCTGAGGCAAAATGCTTCACAGAGAGCAAATTCAGGATCATAGAATGATGTCTTCTAGGACTTTAGTTATCGATGAAGGTATATATACGAACAGGCACTTGCTAACAAATTCAAAGTCGTATTGGAAGGTTAAGAATTTGTTCTAGAAAAGGGCTCTTGCTGATATTCAAATGTACAATATAATAACTTAATACAAATATAAGACACAATACAAAATTGAATAATATACAGTAGAAATCGAAGAAGTTTTTTTCTTCTAA
Organism: Phorcus lineatus; assembly: GCA_921293015.1. Lineage (NCBI taxonomy): Eukaryota > Metazoa > Mollusca > Gastropoda > Trochida > Trochidae > Phorcus > Phorcus lineatus. Next base: position 17,538,257 of record OV121089.1, read on the forward strand.
TGTTTAAGCATTCAATTTAATAATTTATATACAAAGGTCTTCTTTTCATTTGGCGTGAAATTCAAAGTATATAACTGTATTTTGAAATCCTTCAGGTGGAGTTTGAGTGCAAGGTCATATTGTTGTAGCCTCACACAACGTTATGTTTGCATGGACGGGTTGAAAATGAATTTCCCTAGAATTCTGGACCCAAGCTATCATTGCAATAACGAGGATCCATCAACAAAATCGAATATTTTTTCAATCGACAAACGCGACATAAGAATTTCTCTTGTAATGTTATGACGTTACATGATTATTATTTTCGAAAACTTGTCCGGCATAAAGTGCCGCATATATTTCCGTATTTACGGCTGCTTGTTAGCACATATGTTGATATTTTCCTTACAATATTAAATTATAGTAAATTGGGCAATCTAGCCTTAACTCCAATATAAGCAAAAATCATTTAGAAATACCATCTTTTGGATATATGCCATGGTTGGAAGATTTTTATAGAGGAACATGATTGAGAAATCCCTAAATCTATTCCTTTCTTTATTGATAACTTAAGGGCCTGTGGATGTTCAACTTTTCGACATAGCATTTGATAATGTCTTTCTTACATCGGTGGTTTGAAATAATTTTCCCCATTTTTGTAAAATAATCGTATTGTGAACTTAACATGGAATTTACCCAGTCGCTACTTTTATTAAAGAGCCACTCCGTGATTTTCATAACATATTATTTACCTTGGATACGAACCTAAATGTCATATGTGGTGATATAAAATCAAAACATCTTAACTTTTCATGTCCAACATATCCGACATATATATGACAAATTCTGGTTTTCCATGAAAATCTAAAAACAGCCTTCTAAATGCACAGAGGTGTAGATATCACGTCCAATATACATGGGTACTAGTTATATAACCTAACAAACAGTATCAACTCCTAACTGCCCTCCTGGCTGTTTTAGATAAGTCTCCAAGATAACGTTGTACTATTTGACGTGCGCCACTGTCCGGTTTCCGATAATAATTGCGACGTTCTACCTTCATATTGTCACTGTACAAAACAAATTAACTTTAAAATGTGTGTGTTTGGTAATAGTCGATACTTCGCGATCAAATGACACCATTGATGAAGTTTAGCATTTATGACTCCAACAACTCACGGAGGGGCTCCTTAATGGCAAGTAATGATTTGGACGAAAAGTTTTTTCTCTGACAACATGTATCAATTGAAAGAGGAGAACAAATGTACATGTACTACGTCGTTTAGCAAAAGTCTTGACGTAGAACACATGCAATTTCCCAGCTGAAAATGCCATGAAAATAATTCATTGAGAAATGCGCGCTCGCAATGTAACTTTAACGGGGTACACTTGATCTGCTTGCCGGTCTGTAATACGAGCACAAAACTGATAATTATAAACGTGACATGGAGATTGGTATAAGTCATCAACTGTTTGCTAGGCAAAATGATATACATAATTTAGTTGTTTTTCAAAAGTGAGAGTATGACTTTAAGAGAGAGTTCTGCTGGGTCAATTTTGTGGCTTCGAAATTTAGAGGGGACAAAACAGTCTATAATATTACGTTATTGATATACAACAACATATTGAATGTCACTTTAAGCAAAGTTATTTCAAGACCGCCGTGACAATAGTAAGACGGGACAGTATTGCCTTAATGTAGGGCAACTGAATTGATTTATTGTCGATTCTTTAAATTTGTGTCAATGACCCTTTGTCCTTGTCTCTACTCCCGATACCGTTTCAAGTTCAAAAGTTATCATTCACATCGACTAAGTTATTTCCATAAGCTTTCCAAAACTAAACAAAGCTAAACTTTATCCGAATATGCAACTTGCACTTTGAGTCTTCTGTACACATTGGCCTCATTTTGCGACTGCAATGCATCAATGCACAGGCCTGTGTGACAACAAATATGTTAATCATGCATTCAATGTTTCATTGGCTGAAATATTGCCAGGTCGCTTTAGTTGCAATATTGCGCCGGTAGGGGACACTGGCTGAAGCCCGAGAAACTCTCGTATTAAGACAGAGATTGTACAAGAATTTATAACAAGACGGAGCTGCCTCTGTTGGGAGAGAAAGGCATAATTGTGATATATTTATAAAACATTAACCATCATCATCTACACGAATTTCATTTCACACCACTATCGGTCATTTGAGGACCTTGTTACAATTTGAACCACGAAAACGGTTCCTAACACATGGCAGCACACGTACACTAAACTTCGATCATTTCACAATCCTCGCTTTCATCATTACGTATGTCTAACAGTAGCTGCCGGTCGTTTGGACCTGAATGGTGATCCACTGAGGTTATGAGTGTATTCTTTCGTTTCTCATTCTTCTCTGTACTTCCCTTCTTCTCGTTCGTCTCTCTCTCTTTCTTTCCATTTTTCTTCTTATAGATGTCCCTCGAGTTTTCACGTACTCGATTTAGCCTCAGGTTCCCCTCGTCATTGTCCATTTCAAGAATGATATCGTCGTCGGCGTTGACTTGTTTATTCTCCTGCTAACCATAAAAGAATACATATCATAGTTATATTGTTAATATCAAACACATCTGTTTTTCTGTGACGACGCAGCAATACACAGTTTGAAGAAATTTAATATTTTTTGTTAGAATGGCAACGCACGTCCATGCACGAATCTTCTTCAAACACTTAGAAAGCCCTACTTGCGATAACCTACCTGCTATTAAATGGTACCGATTGTCGAAGGTTTCTGTTATTTTAGCATCCTATGGCTTTAAGCTTAGGCAAAGTAAAATTAATTATCAGTATATTTGATAACTTTGTAGGTCTATTTGACTATCGAGTTTCTCTACTATCTCGCAAGTAGGGATTTCTTTAGCCTTTTCTAAATCATAATTACCAATCATTGGTCACAACTGATTACTTTTTATCATTATTGAATAGTTAATGGACGGACGTCAAAGGCCTTGCAGCATCATAAGAACAATTGGCATTTACCTTACGACAATGTATGCATTTGCAATATGCGCTAGCAATGAAACGGGTAGAGCCGTTATTTCATGTTCACAATTTCTTTGTAAGAGAGAGAGAGGATTTTGCAATTGATCAGAACAGGATATATACTTAATGTCCTTAAGGAGTAATCAAAGTTCAAAATGGATATTTGATATGCATACATGTATATATCAAATGTCTCTGCTTTTATGCCACTTTGAATACTCTTTAAGGACATTAAGTATTAAAATGCTGAAAATTTTGTGTCGGCCTCCTTGAGAAGTTCTAAATTGTAAGTTTGATGAAGTTTTAAGCCTCATATGTTACAGAATCAAAGGTGTTTTTGGCAGTGTTTCTTATTTAGTTTAAAAGATAAATATATGTAAAATAATTTTGATGACGCAAAACTGTTATCTTTATATTTTAATTTTCCTTTTTTTATATCACAAGATAAAAGAATAATTCAATGTATCAATTAGCTCCCTGTAAAATAATTTAACTGAAATATCACTCTACAAATAACTATATTTCAACATGCCGTATCGTACTTCATATCATCATATGCAAGACTCGACACTCGCACCACTACACCACTGTGGCTGAGCTGAAATTGTATAGGTCTTTTATAACCAAGGTCTGATCTTTTGTTGTGGGATACTTTACGAATCCTTCTGTACATATTCTCATTACGCGTTATCGGTAAAATTAACATAATTATAAATAGTTGGTGGTATATAAAATAGGTAAGACATGACCCGAGAGAATTATTAAGAAAAAGGGAAATGTTTCGCAGAGGTCTTTTGTTCTTTTTTGTTCCTGTTGGTCATTTTTTTATTCATAATCTTAGTTTTTCAAATAATAAGTATTCCAAAAAGTCCTATAACTAAATTAATAGTTTAAAGAACCCTCTGGATACGATCGACGTGTTGCTGATGCAAAGATGTATAAATAATGGACTCATACCTTGTCTGTCCCCACTTGCACCTTTTCAACAGGGATGTGCCAAAGTCGGATGGAAATGATCAAAGATATGATGAAACACGCTGCTACAAGGACTGTACCCCAATACAACTGTGCCACAGACTGACACACATCGTGATCAACCGTTGCAGGTTTGCCATCTATGTAATATCTATTCTTGGGTGGCTCAGTTCGAGGTATAGTCCACATGGGGCAGGGTGACTTACACGTATGATTGTGTTCAAACATACCCATTTCCTTACACTCCTTCCGGGTAATGCATTTGGAGCCGTTAAAGGAAAGCGCCTCTTCGCCGTAATCGCAATTAACAAACCTACAGTTAGATGTGCAGTTCCGCAGACACTTATTATTGCTTTTGAAAGGTGCTTCTGGGGGACATTCCTCCAGACACTTTCCCTCAAAGTGTGATCCATTCTTTCGAGAGCAGTCGTGAACATTAATGCATCGATTTCCTTCCTCAAGTGTCTGTTGCGGGCATTTATCAAGGCATGTGCGATCGGAAATGATAGGAGAGTTGTTCGGGCATTTGGACACACAAGTTCGGTTGTAGATTAGTCCATGGCAATAATATTTCTTGATACATGATGTTCCATTATATAGAAGGTCATCTTCACAACCCTTCAGACACTCATGGTCGTACATGAAAGGACTGTCGTCTGGGCAGTGGGACACGCAAGTTCGCTTGTAGATAAAACCACTGGGTATACATTCCTCTTTTCTTATGCATGATGCTCCGCTTTTGAAGAAATACTTTTCGCACTGACTCATACAGACATGATTTTGATCTAAAGGCGCACTAGGTGGACACGACTCTACGCACGTTCCGTTAAAGACAAAGTAATATAGGCCAGATAATGAGGAACACTTTGTCTCGGAGATGCAGCTCATATTAAGTTTCACATATCCCTTTGTGCAAATCGGCTTGCATGTGTTGTCATCTTCGACTAAGTAAGGTGCTTCGGTAGGGCACAAATCAACACAATGATCTTCATAGACAACCTTCAGTTTGCGCTTGCAGTCAATGTCTGATATACATATGGAACTTTCCAATATAAAACCGTTTGGGCAGTGATCGTAGCAACGATTCGTGATATTATGCGGTGCTACGGTTGGACAATCATTCAAGCAGGTCTTATTGAAGATTACTTTATTCATTCGAAAGCATTCTTGAGCGTCTATACAGTTTGGTCTGTTAATGACACTTCCTCCGGGACATGCGGAAAGGCATTCGCTATCCTTCACCAAACCAGCGCTGATAGGACATGATCTGACACACGTATGGTTGTAGATGAAGTTTCCAGAATGGACACACTTGTACTTTGGTAAACAGAGCGATCCATTGGCAACTGTTTCTGAAGGACACTGCTGGTAACAGACAGATTGATACAGAAAAGGCCGTGAATCTGAGCACGTATCAGCACAAGCTCCGTGGAGGACCACCTGTTCTTTGTTGGTACATACTCTCTTATTGATGCAGTGATGTCCCTCCACTACCATGTCCAATGGACATTTTTTATAACATGTTCTTGTGTTTTTGTCAAAGAAATGATTATCCGGAGAACATGATTTTAAGCATTCAGTTCCATCTATGACCATATTTTGACGTCGACATTCGTCTGGTTCAATACAAGTTGTCATCCAGGTTATGTATACTAGTCCACCACTTTGGCAAGACAGGGCAACACTCGCGCAACACACCAGACACATCCAAAACATTGGTTTCATTGTTGGCAAAATCATGATCTCTGGAACACAAATACAATTATTCTTATCAGGTGAGGAAGAGAGAGCGAGCGCAAATACATCAATATATACAATTTCAATGCAACATTAATTTCCATTAAATAACATGTTCACACATTAAGTTAATATATGGATTTCTATTAAGTTAATTGACATATCTACAGTACCAGTATTATTGGATAGATATCAATGTAGTTATTTATTTATTGATTTAATTTCAATTAGTAATTATTATTATGAAAGTTGCCCTCGCTGTTGACCCCATTGCATCATATATGATATAATGTTATGAAATTTAAATGCTTTATATTGAAGCAATTTAAAATACCTTTTTTTTCGATAAATCAAATATCAACTAAAGGCACACAGTACTTATTAATAGTAATATGCTCTTATTCTTAGTCATGGTTCCTGTGGCCCTTATAAGGTATCAAAAAGTCATCAAATCTATTAATTAAAACACTATTTCGTCAAGAAGTCAAGGTTTCAGATTTCCTGAGAAGAAGATGAATTAGTGAAAATACTACGGAAGACGGACGTCATGCCATGCAATGCCCTAAGCCCATCGCACCTTTCAGGCAAAATGAGATAATACGTTACGGTGCAATGCTAACGTTGTTTTTAGACAACACTTTTGACTATGCATGACCAACTGGCGCCTATATCACTTGGTGATCTACCAATCATTAGTGATGACATAATTTCAATATGAGTGCATGTGCACATATGACTTTGCCTAGCAACGATTGTCATAGCGCGAGTTTTTCATCCACTATGACGTCAAAAAAAACATTGTCCCTGATGCCACTAACGCCGGCCGTCGCAAGTTACTGCAGTGTTTTATTTATACGGCAATATATACTATATAGTGTTATACAGCTGTACGTACATTGTATGACGTCACAATAAGAAAATTATAGGACTGCTATCACAACGACAGCCAAGTCGTTGAAATGTTAATTTCAGCACAATGTCGGCAGTTAGGCTTGATTTTAGTGGGCGATTAATAAAGAGAATACAAAACACTATGATGTAATTAACTCGTTTAATAAAAATAGGATTATATGGAATGTCGTTTTGTATCCTCTATCTTTCCCATCGATTAACGGGATAAGATCGATATTTTCATCAGTGCCATATAACCTCTCAGTTCATATACCTCATCATACATAGCACATTGCACGTGAACGTAGGAAGATAATTTTTCTTATTAGTTATGCTTGAATACAATTATTTTATAAAAAGCGATGATATTACTTACTTGTTGAGACAGTTAACTTGAGTCGGGATGCTGAAGTTCAAAGACAAAGCGAAAGTTGGTTCTGCCACGCATCGGAGGAAAGTACAGCCGTATAGGCACGTCAGCGGAAAAACCCAGACACGTTTAGATGTTGCTCATTGAAAAACCAGTCTGTTTTAGTTCTTTAGAAATCGACACATTGTAAAACGAGTTTCACACCGCGGTTCACAGTGTCTTATTCAAGGTATGCATCTTATCTCTTCGTTCCTATTAGTTAAGTCAGTTAATATAAAATATATATAATACATGAATTAATGTACTGCCTCATTGATAAACCTAGAGGTATTTATTTGGAAAACATTTGCAGTTACAAACAAGCAAGATGTATGTCGATATTCGAAGGTCATCACAAATAGCTGATATCATACTTAATATATTATTATATATAATATTATAACTAAATATATGATTTGATATATTGATTAATAATATTTAAATGTAGACTTGGCTGTGAAAAGGTATTAATCAAACTGAAATGGAATAAACTATTTTCAGGGAACGGAAAGTACGGTGAGCTATTCTTATATACTGCTACATAGGCTATAGGCTACATATTTTGATGGTTCACTGAACAGAACGGTCTATTTACGTTGGCTTTACTTTATTCGTACAAACGGCGTTACAACGGACACGTGACTCGTACGCCGTGCTAACCTCAGTATATAGGCGTCACGATTTGTCTCAAAACCGATGTTTATCACAGGAGTTTTATATTTCAAGTAGTAATGCAACAATCACAGGCGCCAGACCCTGAATTTTTCAATATCATGAAAGTATATATATACATGTTACATGTAACTATATAACATAAACAAGGTCTGACACTGTCGTGTCTGCAATAAGACAGGAAATGATTATACTAGTTTCCTGGCTCGGTTACCCTATGTAAACTTCGTAGACAGATCCCAGTTCGCATTTCCGATCCTATTATAGACACGACAGTGCCAGACCTTGTTTATGTTATATACCTACATGTGGCGACAATTTGTTAAACGTTTTCGACTAAATATGCTTTAAAAACCTTTGATTTTGTTATTTGTTAAAGAAGATTATACTTTTGATCTGGTGGCTATGTAATTCCTATGTGGGTAATCTTGGTGAATCTCTATTTAAAAAGCCATGTTTAATCAATCTATAACGCTTTCTGCAAAACCCCAACACACCTTTTTCTTAAACACTACACCTCTATAATCTGACAATGTGCTGCCTACAGCCCATTTTTGTGACTATTGGTGGTGGAATTTGTTTCGAACTGAAGGTGTAGAAGTACCTCTGAAATTAAAGTCTAAGTGATCTCATTTATTACCTTGCGGTTATGTTTAAGGCCGAAGAAGGAGTTGTGGCATTGAACAGTAACACTTCTCCTTTTTGATAACTTTATTGCTTTGACAGATCTTAGCAAGGGGTAGTGCAATAGCATGAGAATACGGTGCCTGTCAAACGTTCCCTCAAACGATATATTTTCAGTTGGATGAAACTATGCCGGCTTGTAAAACGTATTTCAGCAGAATATAAAGGTAACATGTCACTGATGCACACAGATATTTTTTTAAAGTTTGAATAGGGAATATCATCATTCGATGCTACTCACCATCCTCACTCAGAAAATCTGCCATTACAGATATTTGGAGAATATGAACGTATTTAAGTTATAAAGTTATTTCTAAAAGACCAGAAGGATTAATTCAACGTTACATTGAATCCGCATGAACTACATGTAAAACCTTCGAATTTTGCACACGTTCTGATGAGTTAAAACGGCAGGCCTTGTGTTAATGCAGAAGCAATTCCTAATTTGTATATAAGAAATCGGTACAAATGTACCTTATGACAGCATATTTCATACTATGTTCTCACTTTAAAGATTATGATATAATTAAAAGCTGCAAGCAGTCCTACTTAAGCCTTTTTCAACAATTAAAGTTCCAATTATGTTAATGAAAATATTTTGACTGCAGTCTTCTTGATTTTTCCATTATGATTATTGGTCAATTGTGCATACTAGTAATTACTGTAATGCACCGATAGAAAGCTATGTGAGGTCCCATATCCTCCAATGCTCTAAAATAGCCACTTTGAACGGGAAAATGCAAGTGATAGTGCTTTTAATTAGGTCAGACTTCTTCAGCTCGATCTGGTGTGGGAGGACACATTGTTTATATGAGGTTCGGGGTATGAAGGGGGTGTTGTATTGAAAGGAAGGTGTTACACTTAAAATGACACTGATATTATGAAACAACTTAAGAATTTTCATATGAATATGGCACGCTGTTTAATGACACATAGGCGGCTGATACTTTATATGATTATCATCATGATCAGATTGTGTAGCGATGGCCTACGGAGGAGACAGCGAAGTTCTGATAGAGATGGGGGATGGAGAGGAGGATGAAGAGTTGATGCAAGCTATGGCTGAAGCTGAAGCCAGGAAGACAGCTGAGGCAGCTGCAAGAACCGCAGCTTTCGACGCCCCAGAACTACCAGATGGCAAGACACACCATCTCTTCATTTCGCACAGGTAACAGGATGAGATTACTGACATTCTCTTTCAATTTGTACACAGCGAAATAAGGAGTGGATTAAGTTTAGAATCATCTTATAAGTCTCAATTCCTCAGTCTTGGACCTGCTATTCAGAGAAGTGTTGTATAATTCAAAATAGGTATATGAGTCACTTTTGAATGATACTTTTCAGCAACAATCAGAACCTATAGCTATTGATAAGATAACAGAATCAATCACATTTTCAATATAGGACTACAACTACTTGTAGTGACACGAACCAAATTAATGTTCCACTAATCAACAGCGAGGAGGATGGGCAATGGGTGGAGGAACTGGTGGACAATCTGGAGAGAGATCATGGCGTCAAATGCTTGTGGCCGAGACGAGATTTCACCCCGGGACGTGAGGTGGCCCACATGATCCAGAGCGGCATTGCTCGCGCTATGAAGGTCTTGTTTATTCTCACAAAGGCCTCGTTGGAGAGTGGTTGGTGCAAGTACGAACGGAATTGGGCCTTCATGCTCTCACTTGAAGAACGAGAAAATCGCATCATTCCTTTGCTGCTTAGCCAATGTGAGGTGCCAAATATATTCAGAACCATCAACTATATTGATGTGCCTAAAGGTGAAGACTATGTCTACAGGATAATAAAAGCATTCGATGAAGTTGGTGAGTAGAAGTTGTAAGTCGCAACACGATTTCGTGTATCTGCAGCTCATGGCCAACAGCGACGTTGTGGTAAATTTTTCCAGACTATAAACTAACTACATCTTAAAGCTTCGGGCATCAATACACCAGTTTTTGTGAAAGGTTATCAACATATGCAGCAGAAGCTATGGCCTTTTTCGGTAGTGATTTGAGTCTGTCATGCAATTTTTGTCTCTAGATGAAATACCCTTAAAATACTAATCCAAATAGACTATCATTGTTTGCATCGATTACGACCTATTGTAACAATTTTATCCAAATGGATTATCATGTGAATTTGACTTAAACTAAAACAGGATTACTTTACCTTCAGATAACCCTTTGCATATAATCCCTAACGTGGAACACCAGTGGAATAAACAAGGTAATAATACAACCTTATCTTTTACTTTTTTGCGAGGATGTTATTTCGAGTAAATTTGACCCCCCTCCCCCCCCCCCGCTGCGATGAAATGTATTTGGCGGTGTACGTGAGGGTGATATATTGATGGTACACTCTAGAGGATTTCAGGAGACACCAGCAAATTGTCCTTATCAAATTCTTGTAAGTGTCATATTAAATGAAATGGTGCCTAAGTGTTACCAAGTTGATGAGCTAATACACACGCTGACACCATTGAAGTCTTGTTTTTGCTACACTTAAGAAACTTGCCTTTTTCTTCAAAAGTGTGACGGCATATATTTTCGTAGTCACCATGCTTCGTTATCAAAGCAATATCCAAAGAGCATGTAAGACATTGCCGTGTTAGTGGAAAATCTGACATTTCATTTTAGTGAATGGTTTGAAAAGATCGATTGAAGTGCAGAAGTTCAAGGAGACTATGTGCAGTTTGCCGTATTGGCGGTTCCCCGAACTTGATGAATATCAGTGTTATAAACTTCGGACATTGGGCAGCAAGGTGAGTATATATATTCATATTATGATATATTTATATTTACATGCGCGTTTCGTTTATGTCTGTGTATAGAAAATCATTAAGTTGATTAAATTCTGAGATCTAATTTTTCAAATATAATTTATGTTTTAAATACTAAACTCGGTCCATATTAAAAATCCTGAATGTTTTTGCTGTCTTAATCATCTATTGAAACAGAAGAAGTCGATTTTATTATCTCCAATTAGAAAATAATGGGGTTGTTATGTTCATGTTTGTTTTATGTTTGCAGTCTTCTGACAAAGTTTACAACGAAGTCCGTGAGATTATCAATCCCTCTAAACATATGAAGCGACTTGGGATGAAGATGTCATGTGCTTATTGCTCCTCACTCTGTATCTTCCCTGTACTGGCTATCACCTTGGGCATCATCTTGTTATTCCGTACCGTCGAAATTGCCTCCAATCATTCATTTGAACCATCTCTGACTTTTGCAATGTTTTTTATATTCTTTCTAGGCTCACTACCTGTGATTGGAATCGCTATGTGCTGCTTTTACAAGTGTGTAAGTATTTCAGAATACTGGTATCAAAATATCCCATTGAAATGTCGGTATCAAAATCTTCTGAGTACATAAACTACTGGGCCTAGGTTTTGTAAGCTCATGTGGCATTAAGAGAGCCTAAAGTAGCAAATATTAACATTGGCTTACAACTATCTTAGCATTTGGAAAGCTTTGAAAATCTAGACCCCGTTTTGTACATGTAAGAATTTGTTTGGAAGCCTGAGTTGACCACTCTTATTCTATCAATTTCGAAATTAAATCTCATTAAATTGAATTTTGATTATATGTCAAACATTTAGATTAATATTTTAGAAATATTGTTATATCTTTATTTTCTGAAAGAAAATTATGAGGTGGAATGATGTCGTTATGCTTATACTCCATTCAATATAATTGCTCTTATTGACTCGATAAGTTAGTTCTTTTACATGTCGAAAGTCTGTATGTTCATTTTGTGTATTTTATCATTTCAGAATTACAGGAAAGTAAAAGACAGAGTATTTACCTATAGTCTTGAGACCGTGGCCGAAACATCCCTTCTACTGAATTACAACAATGCCACTAAAACAAAGCCTGTCAATGTATCCTTCCCCTCGAAATTTAAGTAGAGTCATCTGTAGATGAGATGGAGTAGAACGGACGTAGACGCATCTGCAATATGGAAGAAACACATATATTTTACATACGTATTACAAATATATATGCATATATATCATTTATCTCGACATTTAAACATTTTATCTATATACATTTGTTATGATAATGCATTACCCCAGCCAAGGATATGATATGTTCGTGTAAAATGCTGTATGTTCTCATAGTTAGAAGTTCGCGGTAAAAACAGTTAGACATTCAAGTATAGCGGAAAACGAAGTATTCATCGATCATCTCTATTGAGAGAGGGATTTGTGGTTTTGATGTGTACAGCTTCTAGTACGTTCCTTCCTGGGATTGTTGTCAGAATGGTTTCTTTCAATGATGTCCGTGGTGGTCCAGGTGTGTCCTCATAATAGCTTTTCGTGTGTCGTTCCTCATTTACATATGGCTGGTTGTGCCGATGCCCGTCACCTTATCACCCCTTGGACTTTTATCAGGATACATTGTACTGAAATTACGAAAATGGTCGCCCATGATTTGAGGAATTCCATCAAAGTGCTACTTCGATTGGACTTGCGGACCTCTCCAAAAATGTGTTACCGCACAGTGCCTCCATTTAGTGTCATGCTGTTGAACTTAGCTTGCAGTCCAACTCGTATATGTCACTTTCGTTGAAAAGGACTAATGGAAACTCAGCATTTCCAAACACTCATTAATACGCTTCTTTTGCGTACAGTTTTGTAACATGGTTAAGGGCACAGGTTGGTCTGCATTGGCTGGTTGGAAATTGTCAACGTGATAGTGGTGTGACTTTTATGATGAAACTGAGCGTAGCAAGAAAATGTTTTGTGGAAGATGTATTTTAAAATCTAAACCAACATCGTAACGTTCAATTTGAAAATAGTTATCCATTTAAAATGTATTAGTAGTAGTTACAAAAACTACAAGACATGGATAAGCCTTAACTTTATTTAGTTGGAAATAATGTACTACGACATTAATCCATGTGTGGTAAGTAACAAAATTCCATTTTTATATATTACCATTACAAAGCTAGCGTTTTTTCTACCTTTGCTGAAGAAAATTAGCTATTCCAATCGTTTTGTAAGGATATTTTAAAAATTCCTGAATGTTTTTATCTACTTGATCATAAATGTAATAAATATATATCAATAAATCTTTATCATCGTTATCATGTAGATTTGAACCCTGAAGAATATTGCCTTTAGAAAAACACTAGAAAGCGAGAGTTTCAAAAATATGAAGATGATTATGCTCTTACATTATCATTATTATTACAGAACTATATTCGCAATGAGTTGATGAGGAGTCGGAATTATTTTGGAGAAGATGATGAGGAAATAAAGAGGGTGCGTATATTCGTTAATATTTTATTCATTTTATAAAATGATTATGAATGTACCAAAATTTTTATCATGAAGTACGTGAAAACAAAGTCGAATTCACATAGCGTCTTCATATGTTTGTACATAACAAAGGCATTTTTGCAAACTTTTCGTTCACATGATATTGTTCCATGTAATGTCATAATGTTATTCGGGAGTGTGAAAGAAGGTTTATCTCGTATGGCAAAACACCAGAATGTGTGTCTCGTAATAATTGAAGAGTTGCATACAAAACGGGCAGTGCTCATAACACAGCATGTGCCCGTCTTGCTTCCCATCGTGAGGATTTTCCGGCCGCTTTTACCGGAACAGTGCAATAGTTTCTCGTAATCATCCATAGCTTATAGATTCAAAATCAAGTATCATAAATAAAAGTTAATTCGATATTGTCAACGCATCTTGGTATATTTTAAACGAGGACACAGAAAGTAAGACATGAGCGGCTAATCGGCTAGCCTTATCATTTACAAACCGCATTACTAAACGTTAAAGTTCTGTAATATTCATATCTAAAAATTGATATATTTCTGTACTTCGGATGTTAATTTGGGTACCATATGAGAGAAACCATCCCGCTGCAACAGCCTAATTACATGTATACGGCACTATACGCGTAGTTCCTACAAGATCCTGAAAAGTCTCGTAGCAGGATGTATCAAAGTAGTTTCACCAGCCTATATAACTCCTTAATGAAGTGACTGCTTGGGTATATTGAACATGACATTTTGTGCAACATATCAATATGATTACTCATATGTAGAAACAGTGGCATATTGTTCATATGATGCAACTGCACATGTCACAACTATTTTGGCGCGAGTTCAAGCAAAACGATTATTCATAACGTCACTGTAGCAAAACTAAAACTCATATGTTATATTAAGTACACTGTACATAGCAGACTGGCGAAAGAGAGTTGACCGTTATTAACTCTTGCAAATTTGTGTGTTACCGCTCTTGAAAACAAATCACACTATAGTTTCCATCTAAATTAACAGACCTTTCGGACTCGACTCTGGACTTATGATATTAGTTAATGAACACCACTCTCACACAATGTTTGATATAAAACATGTTCTACCGTGGGATATAGTCGTCGCCCTGTTATCGCCCGTTATCATTTCGTTTCTGGAGAGCTCTTTAACTGTTAACCAGATCTGGTCATAATTAGATATTTTGTTTTAGGATTACAAAGATATATTTTATGAATTATGATGGACCAGTGGAATATGTCATATGTTGATGACGTCACTCTGGTTTATATTATTAATTATTTATTGATGTTGAACTTGACGGATACACATCATTGATTTTAATATTTAGTATACAGTACTTGTAAGTATACTTATAACGTATTTACATAATTCACGGAATATAAAGGTATTCAAATCTGTCATGTTGGATGCATCTTTCAGAATTAAATATATCAAAAATTGATTATAAATTATTTTCGTTGCAGGAAATGACTCTAAGAGAAGCCAAAGAAGCCGTTTTAAATTGTATAATGAACAATTATGATTGTCTTTTCACCTGGGACGGTCTCAGTGTTTCAGAAGTCAACAGACACGCTACTTTCGCTAACAAAAAGTGTGTGTGCGAAATGCTGGAGAGAGTTTATTGGCACAATCGACGTGTGTGAAACGTCAGGAGGATCTGTTCGTACTCCCCCTTACCTTTCATGTTTTTTTAATATTTTCCCATTATTTTCAAAACTTCAACATAATTATGAAAGGATTTTGTTAAAAAAAAAAGTTTTGCCATGAGCCCTTATTTGCCACTCGTGTGTAGTACCATAGTCAGTAATATAAGTTATACGATGGTGTTTATATATGACTAGATTCTCAATTGTATTGTTTTATTATTATTTTTTTTTTATTGAATTACATGTTTTGATGACACGTTTGTGCATATGATATGTTGTCGTTAGTGGATCATGTACATAATAGTTTTGGATTAAAATGCGAGTTTCAAATACGTGGCTTGCTGTTCAATATTAATATTTTATATATATTTTCACATTATCAATGTTATTCTCGAGAATGCTAGCTCATCATGTACCATCACAGATGTTCGAATCTCTGTTTAAAATAATTAAAATCTTGATTTTACATGTGATGTAATTAACTACTCTAACAGTACTTTACTTTGTAAAAGGTCTGTTATTCCGCGCTGTCAAACCACGTCAAACATGTTACGTTTGTACATCTACACAGGGCAGCGAGTACACCCATAATCCGATTTAAAATTTCAAAATTGGGTTTCAAAATAAAGAAACGGACGATGTTTAAAGGAAGGCGGTCAGGCATTTCTAAGAAGCGGAGGGAGTTGTATTTCGATCTCATTAAATGTTCATATGTGAGAGGAAATAGGAAAAATTGGAAAAGGAGAACGAAAAGGCAAAATATTGATCGACAGGTTTCATTCGTTATGTTTGGGGAAAAGCTTGGAATGATAAAAATATAAATATTTTGGATTGTCCGTAATTGATCAGGTTTATGCATCGGGGTTTCCTTACCTATTTCTTCTCTATTTATTGAAGCATTTCTTCATCGATTTTGTTCAACTTTGATGTATATCTTTATCATATCATATAAGAACATGCTTGCAAAAGTCTAGATGTTTAGCTATCTATTACAATTAAATACGAAGAGAGATTTTTAGAATCCTTATTGATGTTTTGGAATATTGGTAAAAATGACATTGATTATGTATATATTTCAAACGTTATCAATGATATTAATTTAATAAGAAGTACTGACTTGCAAAAAATGTCATTTCATCCTAAATGGTTTATCAAAATGACAAAGTTCGGGTCAAACATATCTATAAATCCTTTGCTCATATGGTTGTAAAGGTGTAATTATCATATTTTGACATTTTGAGATGAAAACAAAAGTTAAGTTAGATGATTTAACCTAAAGAGCCACTCCGTAAGTTGTTGGAGTCATATATGCCAAACTTAATCAATGGTGTCATTTGATCGCGAAGTATCGACTGTTACCAAAATGCAACATTTTAAAGCTACTTGTTTTTTACAGTGACAATATGAAGGTAGAACGTCGTAATTATGATCGGAAACCGGACGGGGTGGTTCTTTAAATCATCACATATGCTAATTCTACTAAACATACTTTATGTTGCTTTTATATTTTCGTTAATTTTACAGCTTTAAGCCCGTTCTCACGTTTTAACTTGTAGGTACAACTTTTGACCCTGGGCTAACCAGTGGTGTGCCACTGTCAGTGAGTAGATATGACAAGCAGGTTGAAACGACATGTCGTAGCGTGAGAACATGGCATCAGTGGCATTTAGCAAAACCTGAACCAATTACTGTTAACAGTGATCGGCACATTTGAATCCTAGGGAATTCGTTAGAACTCTTGTAGAACAATCACTACGAATGTAAGGAATATGAAGATAATTCGCATATGATAAAGCTAAAAGCTTATGTTGGCAACAGTAATTAGTGTTTGACTGGAATGTTGATCGTTATAATAGCAGTGCAAATACTTGATAGAATTCAGATCTCGCGTATTTGGATGATTCGGTGATTCAGGGTTAAAACAAAGTCATGTAAATATTACTCATATCTTGTCTTTGCGTTTGTATGAAAGCTAATTTGTATCTTCTTCGCCTTCTTTACTACTGATACCTAAACGTCGCATTTAAAACAACTAGTTGCACTGAGTGCTTTTAATCAGGGAAAAGAACCTGAATACCCATATAAATATAACTTATCGGTGCAAGGTGACATATTTGTGGTTATGAAATTGAACTAGGAGAATAAAATGATTTTCGACCAATCTTCTTACTGCAAAGAGCACAGGCCTGTAGGACATTTACAAGTTCATACGAGTAGCTCATAATGTTTATTTATCCTTCATTTCCCAAAACAATATGGTTTTGACCCACAGCGAAATAGATGTAAACAGATGGTTACGTCATCGAGAATGTATCTGTGGTCGTGTATCACGAACAAACAACTGATCCCTGAATAGTTATTAATAACTTTTGATGAATTGTATCATTTTAGAAATATACCCATTTATCAAGAAACGATGGCTTTTTAAAAGAAACATTTAAATTTAAAAGAATTCGGTTGAGAGGCACTATATACGCTTTAAGATTTGTATGTTTCTTTCGTTCAAATGTTCCAAACTAAATATTAGTTGATTGTTTCACTAATATCACGCTGCTAGCATTCCCTCCCAACAGAGGTAGCTCAGTCATAATTTCCTATACAACCTCTGTTCTAAAACGGCCTCTACTTGGGCTTCCGGCAGATTCCCCTTGCGGCAAAAATGTTGCAACTTAAATACCTTTCAATATTTCAGCCAATGCAAACACCGCATGCATGGATAACATATTTGTTGTCACAAAGGAATATGCAATGATGCAGTCGCCAGATAAGGCAAATGTTTTCTGTAAGGAAGACTCAGAGTGCAAAGTGCATATTCGATTAAGATTTTCGAAAGCATACGGAGATATATGAGGCGTTTTGATTGATATCTTTAAAAACGGCATCGCTGATTGCAAACTATGATTAACTTTGATTGCATCCAATCAGGCTTCTATAGTTTTAGACCGAGGAACGTTCGTATTAAGAAAGAGGTTGTATAGGAATTAATGACGGAGCTACCTCTGTGGGGAGATAATAGGCTGCTTGTGTAATTGCAGGGAGAAAGCCCGCAACACTATTGTGGATGTGCGTTGCGGTGAAACCTGCGAGTATTGGTTGGAACTAGCGCTAAAATTCAGTGTAGCATATATTGCATCCAAATCTCCGTGCTACTACCCTTTAAGAATGCAAATAAACTGCATTTAGATAGCGCTTTAAGAAACATATTTTTTGTAACGTCACTATCAATAATTTAGCAATCAGTTAACTGCATAGAGTCATTTTACTACGGGAACATTAATTTGTACGCGAGTTAACTGTCAACGCAATTGTGCAATTGAAAATAAAACCGATGAATATAATCGCCAAAGATGTAATTTTATGATACGTTATAGTTCGAAGACTGAAAACAGTGCAAAACACAACGAGACAAATCAATTTACATACATGTTTGTATTATGCAGGTACCTAGCACGGCGAGATTCGATCAATTAGTGTGTTCGTTATTTACACAGTTGTCATGCTATTGAAACTTCTTGACTCCTAAAATATTTCAAACTGTACGGTTTTCTCTCCTGTAAATTCATCTCTTTCGGTTCTATTTACACAAATGTTTGACTAGTTAGGATTAACTGATATTAAAAACATATTTAGCAGTGAAACTTTTATTGTTTCAAAACTCACAAGATGAATTAACAAAAGTATATTATCTTATCTATATCAGCTGCAGTATTATTCATCAATAGAATGTTTACAAGAACAAATCTAAACTTGGCTGAAAAGAAATTAACCGAATTCATGAGCCATTCAATATTCATCAATTGAACTGATTATATCCAAAACTAAAATTGTCCGGATTTTAATATTTTCAGTTATCTGGCTGAAGGAAATTTCCCGTAGACCGGATAATCGAGTTTAATCCAAGATGGCGGCGTGAAATATTTGTTTTCTATAGATACAGCGTCGTTTTCGCTTTCTACATCAAATCATTTCAAGGTGTTGTATTTTCCTGTTGTTTGTTATTAATATAATATAATTGAAATGTCAGATTTAGATATAAAATTATTTTCGTTAATACAGTACGTTGTAATCTGATAACCGTCAACTTGATCTTTCTCAGCTCACAGAGTCACACTCACAGGGACGTGTATCGCCAAAAATGATAAGAATAATAATACAATATAAATAAAACATGATATCTCATCTTTATAAATAATATTTATTATGTATTATTATTCTTATAATTTTCGGCGATACACGTCCCTGTGTCTCAGCTAAGCTCAGTTAGAGTTCAAATGCAATATTCTGAACTTCAAAAAGAGAGATGAAGGTGAAGTCGTAAGTCGGACTGGTTCGTAAACGCAAATTCTAGGAAGTGTCAATAGACTGACTCTAGCTGTTTGCCTTATTGGTCCGACAACCACACATCATCACTCAAATTTGTTTTGTTCACTGTGTGAGCTCAATAACAATAAGATAGAGGCGAATAAGATTTTTTATTCAAGATAAAGAGATTGAAACATTAGTCTAGTGAGTTCTTTACTTTCTTACTTTCCTTGAACTGTGTAACACGAGTTCATCTGCAGATAATTAAAACAAATTTAGTTTATAGATGTAAGATAAGCAATAAATCATTTTGGACTATGTCCAGGGCTTCAGATAAGATGCGTATCTGCATAAAATACGCACAGGTAATTCAGATATACGCATTAAAAATGAAATCAATGAGTGACAGATATGCAGAAGTTTCCCAGAATACAAGTCACATATTTGTTTATAGAAGTAATCATGAAATGTCAAAATAAAATTTCCTTTCTACATGCTTTATCTTTACATCTCTAATTGTAGTCAAATTGATGCCAACCTGGATGAAAACAAAGATTACCGATATCATATTTTGTCAAAGAGAAATCACTTGTTATTTACAGATTAAACGTGTGGAAAATATAATCAACGACTTACATAAAAAAATATGCTAACTTGGAATGAGGATTCTGAAAACGATAAACCTTGAAATACTCCTAGTTTTTTTCATGTAATACTTTTACTCCTCAATTCTTATTTTGAGGAGTGAAATACCCCTGGGTCCAAATAATTATCTGGAGCCCTGTATGTCTGACAAGATTGACATATTATTCATAAAAATAATTCAATTGTTCCTGTCTGTATACAAACATAAACGGTCCTTTCCAACATTGATTTCAGTAAAGTGATGTTCAACTGACTACGATGGACAACTATCATGTACTTGATATTATTGGGGAAGGCTCTTTTGGAAAGGTGTACAAGGGAAGGAAGAAATATACAGGACAGGTAAGCAAGTGATGAACAAAGGACAGGATGAGTAGTCATGAGTCAGTCTCTACCTTGGACCACTGTCATTTCTGTCTCCTGAAGCTCAATCTTGGTCATTGTGCAAGGTGCTGACATTTATCAATTATCCTAGTATTATCACATGAGTGCTTTATATAGATCTACATCATGCAGCAGATTCTCAACCTATATCTCAAGAGCCTTATTTGATAATCTGAGAAACTGAAGGGTTGATTCCCTTACTTGCCTCTCACTGAGACATGAGTTAAAAAAGTTTACGGTGTCACAATTTTGGGAAATTTAGTTTGCAGCATGCTTTTATCCATCCAGCAATAATTGGGTAGCTGGTATGCAAGGAAGGTAGTGTGTCAGAATTTGAACCTTGAATTTCTATTCTCCTAAAGGAATGTTATACTCCTTGATTAAGGAAATATGCTACCAGCCCTTTTGGCATGCAATGTATATGGATTAGTATTTTGTTAATTGCCTAGTCAAATTTAGTATATATTCTTTTCCATTTAAAAAGTAGAATAAAAAGAAATAATCATTTGAAATGTTATTTGTTTCCCAAAATTTATTGAATGTTTTTTAGTATTAAAAGTGAATGTTTGATTTGAAATAGTCAATTTAAGATATTTATACATATTTATATATAAGCGCAGTAGCACCCATGGTTTGCTTGTTACAGCAGATGCTGCAAGGTTTCACCGCAATACATAGCTAGAATGTGGCAGGTTTTCTCCCTACAAAAATACTAGCAGCAATGATATGAGTGAAATACTCTTTAAAGCGGTGTTAAATCCCAAATCACCCCACCACACCTCATTATTTATTTAATGACCAACCTATTGAACAGTGGTTAAGTGACTTATTTTTCATATTTGATATATTTTTCATGAATTGTTTTAATATTTAGATTGTAGCCCTGAAGTTTATTCCAAAGTTTGGGAAATCTGAGAAGGAACTACGCAGTCTTCGGCGTGAAATTGAGATTATGCGAGGATTGCATCATGAAAATATCATCGAAATGTTGGATAGTTTTGAGACAGATAAAGAGGTAAATCATTAGAAACATTGACATTAAAAATCAAGGTGAAGTGATATACACATGGAAAACAGATCTATGAATATAAATACTTTAAACTAAGATTAATAGGACAGAACCATGTAAGAACTAATGTTTCTGCAAATTTGAAGTTTAAATGTCAGAAAATACATGTATCTGAATACACTATGCTAAAATTCACAATCTCAGTCCTCCAATTAGATTCCACTTTAAAAAAAATATTGAACATCTTTTGGAACCTGACCAATTCTTCAAAGGGATTGTGCAGATGCTTTTGAGAAGGAATATAATATGAATAAAATACCACTAAATCAATCAGGCTGATACTGGGGTCTTTGGTAAATTAAAGAGGTTAAATAAAAACACTGATATGATAATTGTACCACTGATGGTAATGATGAAGCTGTGGTCTGCAGGTGGTGGTGGTGACAGACTATGCACAGGGGGAACTGTTTCAGATTCTGGAGGATGACGGTAACTTGCCAGAGGAACAGGTAATAGAATATTATTGAATTAAGCTTTAATTTGAATAAGATAAGATTAGAATTAGTGCCAGACTGTTCTCAGTGGCTGATAAACAGGAATCAGGAAAGGGAATAAGGACAAACAAAAGTTATAGCATTTTACTGTCATTATAATGCTCAGGGTTAAGCAAAAGCCACAAATCCCACTTTCAACATCTTTTGGCATATCATGATCGAGTCACACAGAAAGTCTTTCTGGCTTTGAGAGGAGACTCTATCAATTAAGTTACCTAACCTGTGAGTAACTATTTGCTATAAAAAATTATCTCATAATATTTTGATATTAGAAGGCGTTAAAGTTTTCCAAAAGAATATTATTTATGCCACCTGTTATAGAGGAAATTACAAAATAGCTAACAAAAGTTTACAAAATTTACTTCATTTACATTGGAATTAAGTGCAGTAAAATACAATACATTTTGAACTTGTAAATTATGTATCAATTTTTGCTGCTATATAGCTTACATACAAACCACATACAAATATGCTGACAGGCAGGGTGGATCTGTTGTTTATGTAGGTGCAAATCATTGCTTGTCACCTGGTGTCAGCTCTATTCTACCTCCATTCCCATCGTATCCTACATCGAGACATGAAACCACAGAACATTCTACTCGGTAAAGGCGGATGTGTTAAGCTCTGTGACTTCGGATTCGCCAGAGCAATGAGCTTTAACACATTTGTGCTCACGTCTATAAAGGTTGGTCAATTCAAGATTGTCATTTCATGGTCACTAGCTATTAATTTGTGACTTCTGAATTGAAAATGAATGTATGAATTTAACATTAAAATCTGGGTATTCATTTTGTTATAACATTACACCCGTGTAGCATGTTGTTGCAAATGAACCAGCCTTTTTGTAAGAATAGGCCCGGATATTTAGCAAAGCTCGTAACTGCAATTGAGGCATTTTGACAAATGACAACTCAATGGATTGATAGAAGAACTTTGTATCATTGTTTAGTGATGCAATCTCTGTTTACTTGTTTTTAATGATTTATGAATTTATGTGTGTAAACATGGGTTTGTGTGACATCACAGGGCACCCCGCTGTATATGTCTCCAGAACTGGTCGAAGAGAAGCCTTATGACCACACAGCTGATCTCTGGTAAATCTTTTTCATTGTTTTCAGGGCTAAATATTTATCTTTTGTTTAATAGACTGGAAAAAATAATAAAAGCATAATCTCAGGAGATGAATCTCCTATTTGTGAACTAACAAATTTTTTCTATCATATGGTGTGATGATCTTGAAGCATAAATATGCTATCAAACTTTGTGTAAATTCACAATGAATAACTTGTGATCCAGAAATCCTAAAATTTAACATTTGTGCTTATTGATTTATGGAAGAAATTAATGAACCCACACAAATGATTGTAATCTTGTTTATCAGTTCTATGAAAAGAAAACAAAGTATACAGTGTGTGTATGTTACACACATTATCATGCGTTGATTGTGCAAATTACCAAATGGCCTATAAGATATGATCATGATCTTAGAGCTGTACCTGTTTGAGAAAAGGAAATTTTATTTTTAGTATTTTGCCATGTGAGATTCCATTTTGATTGTAGTATTTTGAGGTAAAGAAAATATTGGTTTGGTGTTAGTTATTTTCTTCGAGAGCACCTTGCAAGGTAAGGGTGAAAAATAATAGAAAATTACTAAAACATTCTCCTCGTATGCATCTCTTCATTATTCATCAGCGTTTTTGAATCTGCTGAGCTCCTTCCGAATACCCTGATCTCTTTCAAGTCTAATCCCTTGTATGGCTGGCATCTTGACATTCGTGCCTATGCAGCAAAGCTTGAATTATCTAGCGATGGAGACTGCCAAGATTTCTTCCCTGTCTGGGAAGTTGTTTTAATTTTAGATTCCTCTTTTCTACACCAGGGCACTTGGTTGCATCCTGTATGAGCTGTTCACCGGTCAGCCTCCGTTCTACACCAACAGCATCTTCCAGCTGGTCAACATGATCATCAAGGACCCGGTCAAGTGGCCCAAGAACATGAGTATGCCTTTCAAGGACTTCCTACAGGGGCTTCTCAACAAGAACCCCAGACAGAGACTCTCCTGGCCAGATCTGCTTCACCATCCCTGGGTGGCCGAAGGAATAAAAGGTTAGTGACATGGTATTTAGTATTCATCAAGAAGAAAAAGGTTGAATCTGAAATTGGAATTAGTTAAGGACTAAAATGGTAGTCTTTCATTGAACTGGAAGTTCATATTTACTGTACAAAATTATTTTTGATGATATTCCTTATACCTGATCTTGATCTCTGTCATGTCAAGCAATAATACCTTTACTTGAAAGATTTTCAATTTATGAAACTGAGCTTTAAGCTGATCTTTTCTCTGCTTGAATTGTACAAAATTTGACCTTCAAGTGACTAAACCGTAGTAGGCAGGCCTTTATGCCTATTAACCCTCAAGTTGCTGAATATTATTTTGACCAGTTTTGCCCCCCTGGCTGAATTTTCAAGCACTCGCCTCGCTACCGTTAATGCGTAATTAGCACCAGTGGCTGAATTTTCCAGTGCCGCGAGTCTCGACCGTTTTGCCAATATATGGTTTGTTTGCGTGGCGAATACGGATGTAAATATCGTTGTATACAAAACTAGTCGGCGAATACCATATAACAAATGGATGATACTTACCTGGCACTTTGAATGGAATTTATATCACCCCATGAACGGTTTCTATAACCGAAGTAAACTTGTTTTTAATTCGAGCGCCGTAACTCTAAAATTGTGAGAGCGCATGCGCGAAATCAAAACGAAACTAAAGGCGAATAGTTCCTCTTGACATCGATATAAAAATTATTACAAAAATATGTCTAGAACGAATTTTACGATTATTTAAAAATTGTCTTTATTTCAAACTCTACAAAATCATTTCATCACTGAGTGCACAGAGACAAATTATATACGGAAATGAAGCTAATTTATTGCTCTATATTTTACGATAAATTTCATGATGATACGCCATCCTAAACGCAAGATATAAATTACGAAAGCAAGGTAGTGATAAACCCCGATAACGTTCTGACCCCCACAGTAATATTACTAAGCTAGTAGCCCCGGGCAAACACACACGCTCAGCGCGTGCAGGCGGGGTGCCCCCGCTGAAAAATACACTCACACATAATATAAATTGTCTTTATTTCCAACTGTATAAATCAAGTTTTACGCTTTGTATACATGCAACTTATATATGGAATTGAAGGCAATTTATACTTCTTGACGAAGAAATAAAACATAACAATCTTTCGCACTGTAATTAGAAGTTATTACCAACGAAACGTAGGTATAGCTAGTGAATAAAATCTTTGATAACCGCCTTACCGCGACATTTGTCGCATCATTTCCACACGTTTTATTTTGATGCAAATATGGGCAAATTACACATGAAAATGAAGGTATTTATTTCTTCATTACGATGATATAAAAATAATAGATATAAACCACTTGGTTTGGAATATATATAGTTTGAAAATATGGTACCCTTAGGTATTTGAGAACAGAATTTGATCATTGCAACATCCCTTAACACTCGTTTATTTTCTCGGAGTAATTTGCAAATTTTATATAGAATTGAAGACGATCCTTTCCTCTTTATTGTGATATAGAAATGTTGATAATGCGCTCTGCCGTTAAATGGATAGGAAGTGTAAACATCAGGTTAAAAAAATCGCTTCTCGGTTAACAAAATATGAATAGAAAAATTGCCGGTTTGTGCGATGCTCGCCGGGTCTTTACTGATTTTCGTTTACATACTAATTTCATATGGAAATAAAGATCATCCTCTTCTCTCTAATTTGATATATAAAATTTCAAAATGTGCCGAGAATTTTATGTGATATAAAGTGCGAGAAAATGGTAAAAACCTAAAGAATAAACAAAACTCACATTTTTGCGGCACTTGCTGTATCTTTCTTTTACATAGCATATATACAAATTTTATATCAAATCGAAGACAATTATTCCATCTTTATCACGAGGTAATCAATTTCAATATATGCCTAGCTGTTGAGAAGATACGAGCGAAAGAAAGGCATATGTCAAAATCGCCGTTCAGTTCACATGATTTGAATAGAGAAATTAGCTTTTTGTGCGTCGCTTGCTGTGTCTTAGTTTATTTTTGCGCATGCACAAATTTTACATGGAATAAAAGACAATCTTTTTCTCTATCTTGTGATATAATTTTTTTTTTAATACGATGAGCACGTCATGAGAAAATTGATGTGACAAAATGGTGCAAAACTAAAATTATGTAAAATCACCTTTTTTACGGCACATGCTGTATCTTCAGTTCAGGTAGCGCATGTTCGTAATTTATATCGAATTGAAGACAATTTTCTTCTCTTTCAAATGATCCCACCTGTATTGAAATCCGCCCAAGGATTTAGATCACAGGGCGTGCGATAGCAAGGTGAGCTTTTGTTTTGAGTGCGCACGCCTGAGCAAACGATAACGTGCGCGTCTCGATAAGCTCGTGCGCGAGGGGAGCAATAACTCACAGGCCTATAGCAAGCCCGGCGGGTAGTGGGGGAAAATTGAGCGTTTGTAATGCATATTTTCGGTACGATAAACATGACCAATATCTATAAAACTTTCGGAAAATATGCCCCCATTCTTTAGAACAACAACGAAAAAAACATCGGCGGCTTAGCGAAAGCCGGAACATAAATACAAGCCTCCAACCGACACGACTGCTGTGCAATTTTTTTCCGGGATCCGCTACACAGTACAATTGCGTTGATTAGTAAATGCGTCAGATTATAAGTCCGGCTTCCGGGGTTCGCCAAGGCTAACTGTGGCGTAGTTTAATTTCTTCCCGGACCATTCCGTAAACCGCGGCTTGAGGGTTAATCTTATTTTTAAATGTCTCTTTTAAAATGAACATAATAACCATAATACCAAAGCATTAAAGCTTCTCCTTTTCACTGATTGAGTAAGATTTCAAAATGATTGACTACCAATAAAACGTTGCAGTGAATGAAGAGGACACCAAACTTGAGAGCCCGTTCACTCAGCCTCTCTCGGCCTCCATGGTTTTGAAGAAGGAAGAACAGGCAAAAGTAAAGGCACATCCTCCTGGAACTTCTAAAATTCTTGCCAAGGCAAGAAAGAGGGCAATGGAGGAAGAAAAGAAGGTAAGTCATACAGTAATAGTGCTTTCGTCGCATGTTATTGTGAGTTTCAGCACATAGGCAGAATAAAATCTTAAGGCATAAAGCCAAAAGGTCACATACTGTATGGTTTTATGATCTCATTTAACAGTAAAACATGATCAACCCAATTGACTGAGCATTTGTTTCAATACCATCGATTCATTGTCTTCAAAGTTTATGACAACTAACGTATTCATATTATGTAAACACCAGTGTTGTTTGGTAAACTGGACCTTCTATCAAAAGCAACTTCTACACTTCAAACAGTTTTTACCAATTGTGTAAAATTGATGAGAACTGGTACTGGCAAATAAGCAGACACCAATTGACTTTGACCCAAATTGGTTTCCTTCATGATTTCTTTACAAAGAAGACCCCTAAGGAGTCGCGGCAGCATGCATGGGGGGACCAGCGAGATGGTCAGCCCTCCGAGCCCCTCCCTGTCCATTCTGACCGACCCCACTCCCAGCAGTGGGCTGACAATGGAACCTCAAAGGTAGGTTGTCTGCACTGATATATCTTATAATAGTGGCCCAGTCATTAGTTTGTCTCTCTTTTTCTTATTTTGGCCCTGTTTGCTTGTTATGGCCTAGAATCATATGGTTATGGCAACAATACTGTACCATTAATTTTCATGATATAAGCAAGTCAGGATAGCCTTTGCTGTGAGCTATTCTTTTATTCAGTATCATGCTTGAAATAGTTAGATGGAGCAATTCATTCAATCAGTTGATGATTACTTTGCAATATGTTTTAGCTGAATGATTCAAATATTTACTTATAAATGTGATTTATTCTGCATTGAATAATCTATTTGATTTTATTGTCATTTACATAGAACTTTTCATTTACATTTTTTTTTCAATTTCAAATTTTGCATGAGAATTTTCAGATATATGATTTATAATTTCTACCAATATTTTACAAATAGGAACCTTGTGTGCTTGAGGTAACTATATCATACAATTTCCTATAAATTTTTATGTATATATTATTTGTACTTAACTATGAATTTTTTATTTCTTTTAAATTTTTCTTCATTTTTAAAAATTTTCTTTTTTCTGCAATAATCATATTTCCTTCTATAGTGAATATGTTCTTGAAAGATCTCCTACTTTACAATAAGAGTAGAAAATACTTTAAAGTCTGCAATTCTTCACATATAACACACACCTTTTACTTTCTTTTATAAGCCACCATCTTATAATCTCATAATCCTGCTACGTCAACGTATTTGTATCTGCAAATCTTCTACAATACCCTGTTATCTGTCAGGTCAAATGCCTCATACTGTTAACATCTGCGAAGCTCTTACCAAACCCTGAATTTTATGAGATCAAATGCCTTGTATTGCTAACATCAGTGTATAAAATTGGCCTTAACATTTGCCAGTCTAAAAGTATCATTTTGTTACTTATGGGGCAAAACTTAATGAGAACCTCTTAAAGTTACGAACCAGGCCTAAGACTAACTAGTTTACACCCTTCTGGATGTGCCTTAATTCTTACACTGCAAACAGACTGTTTATCTTGGCTTATGGCAAATTCATATGAGCAAATGAAGTTCAGTTACTGAAAGAGCATGTAGCAGGATATCATCTCCAACCATTCAGCCTTTCATCTGGGTACCGCAACAATCCATTGATGGGAGTCATTTCATTGGCTAGAGCGACACTAGGCATTTACCTTTATAGATATCAAGTAATGGGAGGAGCTGCATGGATAGAAATCTGCTGATGTAGCAAGATACAATCTTTTGCACTTTTTAGCAGATTAGACATTCTTAGAACCTTGAAAATATTTACAATAAACGTTAAATATTGAATCTCACCCAATGAATAAATCAACATGAGTCAAAAAAATATTCACAAGCCTTAGAAAGGATTACTTTTATCAATAAGAGACTGAAAGATTAGATTTCAAAAGTTTAGATTCTGTTTTTCTCACAAAATCTTTCATGAATTTTCAGTGCAAAAAGTACAGAACTGTTACAATGCAACATCAATTAAGTACGCAGTGTTTGTTTGAATCAATTTCCAATTTATTATTCAGTGGAAATCAATGTGTTAAAAAGTTATTGTTTTCTCATGTCAATTCCTAAAATTTTGACAATGGGTAAAGGTTTCTTTTCATCTTTCATTTTGATCTTTTTGTCAATTTTTAAAATATTGTTTTCTATATTTGTCTTTAAAAGAATACACTAAATAAATATTTAAAAAATTAGTATATCTATAAATTGGTTTAAATGAATTTAACACAAATTGGATGTCAAAGATTCTAATACACTTTGCAAACATCTAAATGTAATTTTCGCTATGTTGTAAATACCTCTTGCCTATCTAAAATACAAGGCGATATTAAAAAGTTTCAATTATCACAAAGAATGCACTGGTGAAATGGTCACTGTAGCATAAGTGATCCTTGTCTAGTTCCTGAGTCAACAATAGTCTTTTTCGCGACAGCCAGTTTTATGTCTGTTGACCAAATAGCACAGTACCTATTATTGAGAAAATTGAGGCGTGAAGTGTAATTAAGTTTTTACATTTGAAAGGCTATACTGCATGTCAAATTCATAGTGAGATGAAATCTGTTATTGACAATGACAGCTCATCCTATGACACTGTTGTGAGATGGAAAAGGAATTTCCAAACAGGCCACATGTCCCTCGCAGATGAGCCAAGAAGTGGACGCCCCTCACTTACTGATGATATGGATGTCATCAAGAAGGTTGAGACGCTGGTTCAAGAAGATCGCCGCGTAACTCTACAACAAATGATAATGCATGAAACAGGTCTGAGTTATGGCAGTGTATGGAACATACTCCATATCCATTTGCATATGTCCAAAGTGTCGGCACGCTGGGTTCCTCGCTTACTGACTCCATTGCAAAATCAGACTTGAAGGGACAAGTCACGGCAGGCATTGGAGCTTCTGGAACAAGATGAAGAGGATTTCTTCAAATGTCTTGTTACCATGGATGAATGCTCGGTCTATCAATATGACCCTGAGACAAAAGAGATGAGCAAAGATTGGAAGCATGCTACGTCACCACCTCCCAAATAGGCCAAGGTGCAAAAGTCTGCAGGAAAGGTCATGGTGTCTGTTTTTTGGGATTGTTGTTGAGTCATCTTGACGGATTATCTAGCTATGGGTCAGATTATTACTGGAGCTTAATATTTCAACCTGCTGAGCAAGTTACGAGATGCCATTTAACGGAAGCGCCGCGGTATGATCAGCTGACAATGCCCATGCTCACACTTGTCAAGAAGCTGCAGTGGAGGCACGGTGATGTTGCTTTGAAATCATACCGCATCCCCCTATTCACCCCATCTTGCACCAAGTGACTTCTTCTTGTTCCCTGAGATGAAAGATCCACTTTGTGGACGTCGTTTTGAGGACACCAATGACATCATTTGAGAGGTGGAGGCTTGGTTTTCTATGAAATGAGAGGTCTTCTATTCAGACTGTGCAAGGCCAAGAAGCAATTTTTCTTACATGATATTATCATCATCATTTTCTTACTCTACTCTATTCTGTGTGAACAATTTTATGCTGTTATAGTTTATTGTCAAGTTTTTCTTCAACAAGATATTTTGGATCCCATTTTTGGAAATATTTGGAGAAACAGTAGAAATGAAATCGAGAATTATTGAAACTTTAATTGCATTGACACTAAATCTATAATTGATAAAAATCAAGCATTGTCTCATGTCAAGAGATGTCAACCTTCAATGTCAATAGTTCTTGACTATCAAATCCTACACAGGATTAATCTCACAGGCCCTCTACTTACTGTTGTAGCAGGCTTTATCAAAAAAAGGAGCTAACTTTTTGCTTTATTTCTCAAATATTATTTAAACATTTCCTCCAAGTAAAACACTGCAGGATGATGTATGGATCACTAGTTCTTATGAACACTTGTTAGTTTGCCCAAGATACATTGTCAAAGTTCTGACGGCAAGCTTTTTCCCTGCAATGGTTAAACACATGTCATCAAATTTGAACAAACCAGAGTGTGAGGCATTGTTAGTTTCTGTATGCATTAGTATTCTGGTGTAAGCTATCATGAGTACATGATTCTCCAATTATTTTCCCCTGAAAGTTGGCCACTCAAGATAAATTCACAGCCAAAATAATCACAAAAGAGTAGTTACACTATCTGATTCTCTTCTGATAAATCAGTGTAACATTGTCTGAGCAGCTGACTTTCAGCAGCCTATCAACAAAACGACCAGGTGGTAAGAAACTTTTATAGGCATACAAGTCTTTCCATATTAGAAGGTAAAGAATTAAGGCTTGAGACATCTCAGCTACATTGAAATAGTAAGGAGAGAGAAGGAATCCCTGGAACTAGAGGCTCTGAAGTTAACTCTCTAAGAGTTGGAACATGCATATTATATTGAATACATTTCTGAGAATGAGAAAACTGGTCTGTTTCTAGTGGTGCCCTCTCCCTCCCTCTCTCTTCTCACAGACCCTCAGCTTAGTCCAACCAATATATATGAATCCCAGAGTAATTTTGTAAATAGCTGATTACCAATTCTTACATTATAATAGAAATCCTGATTTGTGTACAGAATGTTGAGCCGACGCCACGGCCAGACCGTATCAGCCAGGACTACAAGAAGGAGTACCCCAGTATAGAGGTGGAGGGCAGGAGGACCATCAAGAAGAACCTTCCCCAGACTGAGAAAAACAACTTTGAGAACGTCAAGCTGGATGGAGAAGAGGTGTGTAAGAGAGAATGCTTTGACACCTTAACTGCTGAACTGGTTTTCAATAAAACAGTTGGATGGGTCTGATTTTTTGAAATTTTGCTGAAGAAATCCAGAATTGTTATATGTTTTATATAGTCATTACCATTACTGTTATCCCAGGTAAAGGGTAATGGTTTATGGCTGAAAATAGTAAAGTCACGTGGCATCTGTTAAATGTTTTCAAACATAGAAATCTGGAATGGCCAATGGTAAAATATTTGCTATACCCGCATATTCCTGGAGCTGCAGATGATTGGTTGAGAGAAGGCTTAAGAAGTTTGCAAGATTAGAAATATTTCAAGATTTATTATCCCTAGAAATACATACAGTTTATATTCTTATAATTTGGATCCAATAAATCAATACCAATAGCCTGCTACATTTGAGTCACTTGACTTTTGTTATATCAAGGATCATTATTCTAAGGGGAATGACTTACCAAAAATTACCTTTGACTTTCCCAAAAAAATCAGCAATAGGTCACTTGAGGAACACTTGACAATATTGTCATGACTTACATTCAAAACTCTGTGACTTTGACTTACTTCGACAAATTTCTTAAGTAAATAACTTATTGAAAAGGGAAATCTTTTTAACCATTGATGATGTAGTATAATTTGTGCATCGACTTTGACAACGTGTATTAGGTGTGTGTAGGCTGCGTTATCCAACATATAACACAAAAACTAATGAATATTCCAGGAGGTGGACAGTGAGGACGAGTGGGTCGGGGTGGTTGAGGCAACAGACCAGGAGGGTGACCCCGATGCTGCCCTCGGCTTCCTCGAGGACCAGAAGTTCATAGCAAGGCTGGACGCGAGACTGACCAGCAGTGCAGCCCAGGTGCTTGATGGGATGCTAGAAGGCGCTGCTAGACTCAGGACAGCTCTTAGGGTCGTCACCAACCTTGTCACATTGAAATGGTAAGTTGTAACCTTAGCAGCTTTGAGTTATTTAACTCAAACAGAATATTTTGATACTTCTTATAATGATTAGAATGAAACCGCTTGTATTTACAGAGTTATAGCCCATGATTGCTATTACATGTGATATTCAGACACAATTTAAGATAAGATTTAGCACTAAATAGCTTTATAAGACCATAAAATGTTAGCTTTCAAAAATCTATTGCTGAATGAAAGTAAAGTTTGACATCAAATATCAAGAACATGACAAGTAGAATAATGAATGGTAAGCTTCCCTTAGAGAAAACTTTATCCTTGCCTTGTCAATACTCCAAAGGGTATAATCGTGTTTGCTAAATTCAGTTTGGGTCAAGATAAGTTCAAAACTAGATTTGTTTTATCATCTCAGTTATATATTCTGATTGTATTTATTTGACTATCGTGTGTCTAGTGGAAATATTTTGGCTCTAATCAACTCTTTAGCTAATTTTTAATTTTTATGTTGTTTCCAGCGATGTGAGTAAGATCCTGTCCTTTGTTAAGTCCATGTCAATCCCTGGCCGTGTTCTGGAGGTACTGACACAGATAATGGACAAACAGAAAGTTAAACAGGTACACTTTGATCTAGCATATTTTTTAATTCATCTGTTCGTAACTGTAACAATATCATCAAGCGTATAATGGAAATATATGGGTTTTTTTTAATTTCTTAAAAAAATGTTAATTTCAATCTTTCATCATTTTTCAGAAACTAAATTTGGATTCATTTTTAACCAGTACATGAGATGTTAAAATCTTTTTGAGAATACCTTAACAATCTTGACCTAAAAACAGACAGACAGAAGCTTTATTCAGTAATGTAAGGCCATTTGACCTATAGTACAGTAGTGGATTACATTGAAATATTAGAGTCTCGTGAAATAACCATTAATGGATCTAAAAGCAACTAAGAGTAATCAATGATTTGATAAGTATCTTGAACTTCTTTGATGTAGTAGCTATCTCTGAAAAGAGCATCCACTTGTTTTCCAGCAACCATGGTGTCAGCAGATTCTAATTGACCTTGTCATCACTGTCAATGCTTACTTTGCTAGTGAAATAAGCTGGAGTGATCGTGTCGGCAAAGAGGGGTGAGTTTTTCATCTTCAGAAAAAGACACAAACTTGTTACTTTGTTGTAAGATGTTTCTGCATGGGAAACATTGCTTATGAAGAAGTTGGTAGCCTGAATAAATTAGTATGTTTAAAGGAAGAATACACAGCATTGGTAAACTCAAGAACTTGGTGACTTCACGATATAGTTGATGAGTTGAAGTGCTGGTATACTTGTAAGACTTGAATCCATGGCAGGCCTCAAATCTGTGGAGGATTTCCAAATCTATGGCAGATTTTCAAATGCCTGACATTTGTACTTTTTTTTGTATGTTTCTGCAATGATTAACCAAACTTTACGCTAGACAAACTTACCCTAAAACCCGTCGACAGGAATCCAAGGGTTACAAAAGATAGTCTTTCAATATCCTATGGCTAAAGATAATAGATTCATCGAGGGCTAAAAAGATCCTACAAAATAAACACTATTGATGTGGCATGAAGTCGCAAATGTCTTATTTACATCTCAGGTATTGTTTAATGTATAATTGGGATATGGACTCTTATTATTTGGTCGTTATCCGTTTGCAATATCTCTCTGTGACTAATTATAATGCTTGCGTTTAATGTATAATTGGGATATGGACTCTTATTATTTGGTCGGTATCCGTTTGCAATATCTGTAACTAATTATTACGCTTGCGACACAATTTTGCCTCATGACGGGAAAAGTTAGCTATTATGACGTCATCGCACAATGACGTCACTTAGCATGACCCGCCATAGATTAGAGACCCGCCACAGGTCTGAGTCCTACATACTTTTTTGAAACATTTTACTATTCTTAGATTTTGTTGTTGCAGAGTTCAAGATTTCCTCTCCAACATGCTCAAGTTCATTGATTTGTCACCCAAACTGCTAACTCAGCAGATCGACGAGGATCTCCGTCTCAGAGAACAAACACTGCTGGTGCGTGCATGATGACACTTAGATGATTTTGAAATTGGATTCAAATTATGCCAAATTTCACATTTTTTATCGCTTTGGAGACAGAACCAAAAAGTTATTTTGCCTGCTGAGCATAACATTTCATTTCAGCAAAATATTGACAATTACGTTGAAAACTGGGAAGCAGTATTGTAAGTGTGTCTTTGCAGTGCCAATGAACAAATATTTACTATTCAGAAGATCATATACATAGAAAATGACCTCAACATTGTAGGCCATTCACAAAACTGATTTTTGCTGACTATATTATATATATTTGCAAAATATGGTGTAAATCATACCTCTAAATTCACCATCCCACATCTCTCAAGTGCTGAGAATGAAGCTTCGACTTTCAATCAGTTTGCTGGATCTAGATTCTGACCATATCTTATTCAAAAGTAAACTTGAAGTTCTTGTTTGGTATTCACTATTGTTAGGTAAATAACACTTTCCTGGAGTTACCCTTTCCCAAAGCTAATTTCATTTTATTTAGAACAATATATCCTTATAATTTTTAATATTGTCTCGTGTCTCTTTGCAGTGTATAGTTTATCTAAGTGATGCCATGGACAGAAACAGTCTTGGCATCGCGAACCAGTATTTCTCCAGTGTCGGGGCCAAACACACATCTACTATTGACACACTTCTCTCGTGTACTAAGGCAGATCCTCCTGTTATTAAAAGACTTACAGGTATATATAATAACATATGTGAGAAGATTAGAGTTTAATGATCAATCTTACGAATAACTATTTATCTTAAAGCTGAATACCCTTTCTTTATTAAGACTTTTTGAAGATTTATCAAAGTAGAACGTGAGTTGAAAATTGCTAAATATGACCTATCTAACAGAGGTCAAGAAAAACTTGCATTGTGAATTATGATTGAATTTGTGAGAAATAATGTCTTGATCATGGTAGTATGTATCAATAAAATCTTTAAGGACAAACATTACTTCATCCAAACTCTGTACCTGTCATGTTAATTCCTGACAAAAATGCTAAGATTTATCAACTAGGTGCTTTAAGAATAGGAGTAACTGAATCATTTGTTATGTTCAAAACAATAGAAAATTATTGGTTCCTTCATGCCTAAATGTCTATCTATTCATGTCACAACCCCTACTTGATGATCATGCATTGAATATCACCTTGACTGTTGTGAGGAGTCATGTGGAAACTATTTCCAGATCTAGCAGAAGGCAATGAGGACCTGGCAGTAGAGCGGTATGAACACATGATCAACCTGTCGGCGGGCAGTCTGGCGGCGCTAGTGTATGTGTTACTCGATGTCCAGGAGGGAGTGGACGGCAAGAGGAAAGTGAGTTGATAGCTATAAGCATGTTAATCTTCCTATGACCAGTGAGTCTAAAAATATTCTTACATGTTGTTAGAATTTATTTATTCCTTCAGAAAATTATTTCTTTAAAAAAAAAAGGAGTCTGTTTGTGACCCTTAGAATGGTAAGATAGCATTTATGACTCAAAACAAATTTCAGATTGCCCACTACCTGGGAGATAAATTATCTGCCAAGGGTTTCGAGGGTTCAGCAGACGAGTTCCTACTGTTACTGAGACATCCTGCTGGGTGTAGCACAATACTCAAGGTAATCTTTCATCAGATGTACTTTGCCTTGATGAAAAATGTTTACCTGTGTATTTATGTATTATCTCATTACAAATATGTTCATGAACACTCATATGGTGGTGCTGTTGTGATATGTGGTTGTTTGTTTCATGCTGGTAAATATGATCTGTGAAATGTTATATATTTTCTATGTCATGACGTTTTTATATGCATTATTTAAGAAATTAGATTTGAAATGAACAATAGGATGATTTTTTCAGCGTGATTGATATCAACCAAGTTCCTTGGAGTACAAAATTTAAAATATTGTTTTCCAGAGATTTGAATTGATTAGTCCAAAGGAGTGTTTCCTCTTTTTTTATCAAGACCTGTTGGTTTGGATTTTTGAAAAATTATTTCTTTCATTACAACATATCAGTACTGTAATTCAGCTTCTCTGAAATGCTGAAAATGAGGATAAAGTATCGTAAGTTACCTAGGGTTGAAATAACGTTGAGGGTAAATTTAATGAACCTGTGCGTTTCATTTCCAGATTGTGTATAATTGTTGTCAAACCTCCAACAACTTTTGTACTTTCCTGTCAAACAATGTCCACCATATTGAATCTCTCGTTGGCATATTGATGGGAAAAGTAAGTACCGGTAGTGATAAAAACTGTCATCTGTTTTGTCAAAATATATTTAAGTTATGTTCTGACTATCTTAAGCCTTAAAGAAAACTAAAACACAATTTGAGAAATGGAGCCCAAAAAAAAGTGATCTTTCTGGCCATTTCAATAATCATAAAATATGGTTTTAATTTAGGTAGCAGGCATGATTACGACTTATAAATTTATCATTTAACATTCCATGATTATTAAGCATTAACATTTGGTACATCAAATAAGTTTCAAAACCAAAAAGGAAGTTTCCATTAAGCCATTTCATGATAAAAATAGTTCATGTTGCAAGAACTGTGATGTTGTTAAACAACTTGCTTCATAATCCAGCTTGAAATCGGACTGAATTAAAGAGGGTAGAAAACCTGCTTCTTCTTGATTCCTTGTTGTTTGTTTGTTTGATTGTTGGTTTGTATGTTGTACAGGTAGAAGTTGCTGACATGGAGGTGAACACAGTGACAGAGATGGTGCTTCACGTCCTCAGTACTATCATCATTCAGCTGCATACCATTCCACCTGTGTGGGTATAACATAATGATGATGTTGATTATGTGAGGGTGATGATGATGATGGTGATGATGATGGAGGAGGTGGTAATGATCATGGTGGTGATGATCTTGGGGGTGATCTTGGTGGAGGTGATGATGATGGTGATTTTTGTGATGATGGTGATGAAGATGGTGTAGGTGATGATGGTGATGGTTTGGGTGATAATTGTGGTTGTGGTAATGATCATGGTTATGGTAATGGTTTGGGTGGTGATTGTTGCGGTGGTGATTGTGTGGGTGGTGATGATCATGGTTATGGTGATGGTTTGGGTGGTGATTTGGCAGTGGTGATTGTGTGGGTGGTGATGATCATGGTTATGGTGATGGTTTGGGTGGTGATTTGGCGGTGGTGATTGTGTGGGTGGTGATGATCATGGTTATGGTGATGGTTTGGGTGGTGATTGTGTGGGTGGTGATGATCATGGTTATGGTGATGGTTTGGGTGGTGGTGATTGTGATGGTTGTTAGTGTTGGTGGAGATTATGAGGATGGTGATGATTGTGGTGGTGATGATTGTGGTGATGGTGATGGTTTGGATGATGATGATGGTAATGTGATGATGAATATGGATTCTGTGTTTCAGTATTGCAGATACAGCTGGAATGATGGTCTCCTTCTTCTTAGATTCAACTATTGCAAGTCATACGGTAAGCAAATATGAAAATACATATTAAACGAAGAACATTATATTGTTTGTTCATCCTTGAAAACAGCATAAGAATTAGATATGATATAACGTATAGTCAAACATGTATAACCCCAAAAAACATTCAAATATTGCAATATGGAAAGATGTGCAATACACAGACATTGTGTATGATAAGGGTACTAAGTCTTGTGTATCTGCAGGCTGCTGCGGCCCTGCTGTTCAGTCAGATGGTGTACTGTGGAGTGTCTGTGGAGGTTCAGCCCGAGGACATGCTGCAGGCTTGTTTGTCCGTCTTCACTGACCTTGCACAGGTGAGAGAGAGGATGTTTCAGGGTAATATCTAGCTGTAACTGGTTGAATCAAGTACCGGCATAAGTAACCAGAATAAGAGGAATACAGCATTTCAAGATTATTAAAACTATATTGGCCTTGAGTAGAGCTGTGCTGATATGTTGTAGTAACAAGAATCATCATACTCAATGTGACGATGTACAGTTTCTTTCTACAGATATGCATCGTTGACTTAGAAATTGTATATTTTGCTTAGAAATCAAAGTCTTTCTTTTTATAAAAAAATCATTGAAAATAGTGTATCAAATTGTATCGTCATGTGATATCATCGTACGTGAAATGTCTTTATTGTCATACCTCGGGCTGTAAGCTTAAATGAAATTTAAAAATCATGAATGTGAAAAGAAGTATATTTAGTTATCAATCTCCCACCTCTTCTTCATGTAATGTATCTGACCTCACTAAGTATCACTTATTCCTCCTGTCTGATGGCATAAACAAAAAATGTTTGACATATATTATGGTGCAAAATATTCTTCTGTGTCGCCATTTTTGGGTAATGGTGAATTTGTGGCCGACAATTTGTTTATCATTTGCAATCATGAGGCCTAAGAATCACTAGTCAATTTGCAGACACCGTTCAGATCAAATAACGATCTTCTAATGGATAACTTGGTATATTTATATGTCATGTAACCCACAGATCTGTGTGAGATGTCCCTTTGACTATGGTGTTCTTGATGGACTTCTGCTACTGCTGTGTGAGCTTCTAGCACAGGTACTGGTATGATTTCCTTGAGGGGTTAGCAGAAAGAGGGGGATAACAAGTTGATACTGTATTTGACTCTTGTTCCATAGATCTGAGTTTTGAATCCTATCAGAAGAAATTTTTTATGTGCATTACCATAGGGTAATTTCTAAAATTGTTTGCAAATTTAGTTGCTATGCTAGTTGTGCCTCGCAATTTGGCATTGCAATAACCAATAAGGTTTAGCCCCTCACAAATAAGATTTTTGCTAGCACCTTTCACTTAATCTACTTTTATAGTTTGTGATCTTTGGAGATGTGTCATTACATTGGTTTCTATGAAACTATAACAGGGCTGGTTAAGAAATTAGTGTTCATTATTGCATTGCAATTTTTCATATCTATTTCAGTCTGATGTGCCCATAGCTCAGCTCTACATAGAGAGTGGTATTTGGGGCACTTTGTGGCACCGTATAGCTCAGGCTCTTCAGGTGACCCACCCAGAGACCAACATGCCCATCCACGACATTGAGGGGGAGGGGGAGGGACATACCCAGGGGTTCCTCCCTCCAGACTGGGGACTTGTCTCTCCACAGGGTCTGATGGCGACCCTTCAGATGGCTGTATCTGTGTTTGCAAAGGTTTGAAACTATAAATATTTTCTGTATGTAGCTTTATCTAGTTGCATGGTTTAGTTATCTATATGACTCTTGTATTGGCAAGCATATTGGAAAACCAATCATATACTACATGCAATTTAATAAGTGATTTTTGCTTAGCTTAAAGATATTAAAAGATGGGTCTTACTGATCTATCGGGAATTTGAGAGAGAAGGTGGTTGTTCTGGACATCAGTTATGTTGTAAATAATGGGCACTTACCCATTAATCTGGTAATCTGGATGGGTTGCTTATTTTATGAGTTGGTTGGAGACACAAGTTTTTTTAATATTAAACATATAAATATGAATTGCGAAAGCAAAATTATCACCATCTGTACATCCGCATGTGTAAGTTATTTCTATTTTATGTTGCTGATAAAAAAAATTTCATAGATTGGTAGTGTTGTGGTTTTTTGTTGGAATTTAAACCCTTTTGAAAAGTGATATGATTTATTATTCTGCTATGACGTTGATGTATTACAGGAAACCTACCAGTGCATTCCTAACCTTGCTGCTTCTGACAGTGTGGTGATGTTGACTCTTGTCCATGTGATAAGGAAAGAGTTTCTAGCCATCGTGGCATCTAAGTAAGT
The DNA here is from genome assembly GCA_921293015.1 of Phorcus lineatus. NCBI lineage: Eukaryota > Metazoa > Mollusca > Gastropoda > Trochida > Trochidae > Phorcus > Phorcus lineatus. The sequence continues at coordinate 17,579,095 of OV121089.1, forward strand.
ATTGCAAAGTTTTAGACCCTTTCATATTGTATTGAATTATTTGTTTATGAGAAAATTTTGCAAGTGACAACTTTTGTTATTAATTTTTTTTGCAGGTCTAAATAGCCTTAACAGTATGATGCATAACCTTGCAAATTGTGTTACAGTTTTGGTCCTGAGGGTAAACAACTAGCGGTGGACATGTTGCTTGAGATCACTCAGCTGTGCTGCTTCCCGTTTGCGGTTGACGCTAATGAGGAACTGCTAGCAGAAATACAGCAGTTAGTTGATATTCCATATTGAGGAAAATATTTGAAAAAATCAGATAATTTGCACATAAGACATAATTTGATTGAATTTCAAGCTTTATTAAAACACCTGTGACAGCCTACTTGCTGGAATGATTAAGAAATAGATTTATTAAAAGGTTTGTTCATTAGCTTATAAACAGTCTGAATGGTACAAGTTAAACTGGTATGAATACCTGAGCTTGTCAACAGTTTATCTATGATACAGTAATAAAGTGGTCCTGCCACTTCTGCTAAAATATTTTTCCTCGTAAACTTTTGTGTTTATGGGAATGTATACTGGTCACATGACCTTGTTCAGTCCGATCAGAAAGGAGAATATTGCTTGAATTTCAAAGCGTTTACTTATCACCCAACGACGGCTGATTACAGCTGCCTGTACACAAGTGAGCTGCTGCCCCGACTGCTGGCTGGGTGTATCAAGTACCTGACCAGAGAGAATCTGGAGACTCCCATGGGCCTCATTGCCAGACTGGTGCTAGGAAACAGGATCTTTGTGGAGCAGTTTGCGTCTGCTGTCAAAAGTGAAAAGGTAATTCAGGTGTTTGTCAATGTATCAATGCTGGATCATATATATGTAAAAAAAATATCCTTATATTTAAAATAATTATCGCTGAACAAGTTAAATTCTTCACAAATTTTGATTTTCTCCCAATTTCTTTGCAGTTAGATTTCAAATGCTTTGAATAGATAGCATTGTGACATCATTATGTTTATGCATAGCCACAATGGTGTTGCGGGCTTTCTCCCTGCAATAATATTAGCAGCTGCAATATAAATGAAATATTCTTGAAAGTGGCGTTAAACCTAAATTCACCTTCACATCAACTCACTGTGCAAAATCTGCTGATAAAATGTTGCTAAATCTCAAAGAAGCAAAAGCTCTTGTTTAACACAGTTTGGGATGTTAATTAGCACCTTGCTGCACCTTGAACAAATCATGAACAAAGATTGAGTATTTGTGCAAAAGTCTAAAAGAAAATAAAGAAAAAGAACTTGATGTTTGCAGAATTTCTGTAAGTGTTTGATATTGAGCATATTTAGTGATGATTTTAATCATCCTACTACATCTATTACTAGGAAATCAGTTCATTTTCGACATAGATGATAGTGTTAGCTTTTATTGAATTGTTCTATAAATTATATAAAACAATAATGGTGAAGCTGATAAATTGCACGGTTTAGGATAAGACCTTGATCATGAGAAATGACTTTTGTTCTCCTGAACATGATGACAATGACATTGTTTATACTTCTTTCCTAAGTTATTAATCCATGTAGCTTATGTATATCAGATCATTCTGAGTGGCCTCAATAAAGTAATCAGTGGATTCACAGTTAATTGTCTGTTTGGGTCATTTCAGATACAGACAGGCCTTCATGAGATATTATCAGACCTGAAGGCATTGGTTAGAGTTATATTCACTAATCAAATAATGAAAACTATTTTCATCCAGGCAACTCCGTTTCTTGTGAGTGCAGTTCAAGACAACAACCCAATGTCTGTTATCTGTGATGCCATCACTATCTGCAGTCATCTTGTCCGCACATCACCGCAACATCTTGTCCTTGTCAAAACTGTCTTCCAGGGAAAAGGTAGGTTCATATTATGTGATATTCCTCAAAAGGAAGATGCCAACTATAAAGCCTTTTTGTAGCCCATTTTGATAATAGGAGTTCATTCAATTGTAAATGTCCAGTTGAACAGCGTCTAGGGTCTATCAGCATAGGTTACACTCAATTCTAAATGTTTGTTAATCAGCGTTAAAAGGGTCCAACATATGACCTTGTTTCATTGGTCGCAATCAGAGCACAGAGGATAAAAGTTTAATAAAAAGGAATCCTTAAATCAATCGCTTGCAAATGGTTTAACTTGTTGAAAATAGTTTATATAAACTTTAATTCACAATGATGCTTGATGTAATTCTTGGTAAAACCTGCCTCAGCGTCATTTATCATATTCATTAAAATTCATTGCCAAATTCTGTTCAAATAGTCTGAAAGTCTGTATTCTTTAGTTTCATAGATACTCGTTTCCAAGCCAGGTATGTCTCGTTGTTAAATGTTTCCTGCCCATCAGAGCACTATTGAGAGTATGTAGCATATGAAGGTATGAATAAAAGCCTTTTAAGAGGAGTGTTAGATTGAATCAAATAGGCAGTATTATGGGTTATCAAACACTGTTGTGATGTCCTTGATTAATATTTTCTTGATTTGAGAAGTACTGACCAATGCGTTCCCTTCCTCATCAGGTGACTTTGAACCCCTCTCAAAGATGATCACACACAAGTCCACTGCAGTAAAATCCAGGACTTGCAGTCTTCTCGGTAATCTGATGAAACATGACTCCCAGATGTACTCTGTTCTAAAGCAAAGGTTTGTTTAACTCAGGTTATATAATGTTAACTGTTGAGACATTAAATTGCTATTAATATGTTTACAATTAAATGTTTGTAAAACATTGCCTTTTATTGCTATTATACTCTTCAACATAGAAATAGCCATGGTTAATGTACAATCTCATTAAAATCAGTTCTAACATTACAATCCTAGGTTACTGATGTTAAGTAATATTCAAAATGGGCAGGGGTCATGTGACAACAACAGGCTAACGTTGGTATGGAATGATTACCATTGACAATTTCCTAGTCTTGTTGCTGGAGTGAGCAGTGCATGGTCACAGCACAATAATTGTTGTGTCAGATCTGAATTTTAAAATTTCTGTTCTTTCTCCGTGTCTTTTTTAGATTTGTTTCAGCATTTGTCAAACAGGCATTGAAGAAATCATGTATTATACCCGTTTGATGACAAATCTTAGTAAAACATTCTTAACTACTTACATCCATATATTGCTTGGATTTGTTTCTGAAGAGGAGGATAAATCCAGCATAACGCAATGTGGTTCTTTGCAGCAGCAGCTGGGAAGGCAGACTTTTGTAGTTACATGTATCGAGGGTTAGACAGATTTTTCGAATATTTGAGAAATGTTCACCTGACTTTACACATATAAAACATTAAAGCACAATAGTTATTGTTTTATAAAAATGAGTTTCTGGACAATAGTGGACCTGTAAAATTTTGTCTTGTTGCTTGTTGCACTTAAGATGGGTACCTGGGTGCCTTTCCACAAAACAGTTGTAGGGTTATGATCAATTGTAGCCCATTCTTTAAACATTAGTTACAATCAAGTTTAAGTGTTTTGTGGAACGGGATCCAGCTGGTTATAATGTTGTTCTTTACTTGATTTCAGAGAAAAGATATTAACTGGACTTATTGCATGTCTTCAAGATGAGGATTCAAATGTTAGAAAGGTGTGTTGATTTTTCTATAGCTTTGTGTATTTGTATTACATTGTTGCATCGGAAAGAATGAATGAAACTGTCTGGCAAATTTTCTTATTTGTTAAATAACAATGAAAATACATTCCAATTACAGAAATCAAAATTTTTAAGAATGTTTTTTATCCAGGACTGATGACCCTCTTAATCTAGTAGAGGAGTCCAGACTATTCTAAGGAACTGATAGTTGCACATTATTTCTATTATAAGCCTGTTCCATTTTAAAGACAATCTATGTAACAATTTGACTGCATCAGGATGAAACAAGTGTGAGAGAGAGGAAGAACTAGTAATGGGAACAGGTGCATCAGTGCTGCAAAGAATGCATCGTTCAGTGTTTCAGATTTACGGCGCGACCGCGACATTCTCGCATAATTTCTAAAAATGTCGCATGGGTTTTCAGCCTTATGCGCCTAACTGTCGCGTGTAATTGTTTAATTGTACAATTAAATTTTGAAAAAGCTGTCAACTCATCTTCATAGAGGATACAATAATAAACTGTCGGGAAATCGCAAGTCCTCATTGTTTACATGCTCTTACTATACCCTCCCTCCAATAACTTCAATTTCCGGTTACAAAGCTCCATGCATCGACCGAGCATGATATATATCAAGCCCACAGTGTTTGGAGATTGCGTTAACAGGGGTGCACAATGGAACAGCGACCTATATCATATCTGAGCCCCCCCCAGTGAGGTGATTGTCACTGTCGGCTTTCATTACAGGGTCAAAACATTACGTGGTGTGTGTCAAGTAGTTAATTAAATATGCATCACAATTCTACTTAATCATGTTTAAAAGAACTTGAGTGCTTTTAGTTTACTCAATGTAATATATTTTCAGTATTTTACCACGGCACGGTGACACGTCTATAAATAGATCTGTACATCGTCTGCTTTGCTGTTATAATAAAATTCTAAACACCCAGTAGTGATTAACTGAATGAATGACTAGTGAAACTTGCTTATTATACATTGAAATGTTAAGCATTTAGTTAAAAACTGTTAAGAAAATTAATGAATTAGATTGATTTAAGTGACTGAATTAAAATTAAATTTTAGACACCTGCTGCATAGTTCCCATATGTTATTTTCAATATATCTTCATATGACCGGCTTTAATACTAGTAATGGGATTAGGGAAATGGAAACGTTTATGTCACAAACATCAGAACAAAATATTTGACGTTTTTGTTTGTTTTAATGCTTGACTCATTGTTTTTGAAAATGTCTCATCATTTTTTAGCTTCATGAGACATTTGTCTCACTCTGACTGAAAACAATCTGAAACACTGATCGTTTGGATACACCTTCTTGTTATGACATTTATAGAGCCTTCATAAAAGGTTGAAGCTGTTCACAACAATGTCTTAAAGCCCTTGGTACTGAGAATGCCCTAAAAGAGAATAACACAGCTTTTGACCGCCATGTTTGGTTTTTGGCATAATGTAAAATCTAGTCTTGTTTGTGAGACTTTCTGCATACTAAGCCTCATTGTATTGCAGGGTATACCTAATTTTGAGGACAGCTGGTTCAGTATTTAAACCACAAGCCATGCTGGTAAGGAAAGACTCAAAAGTAATTTTTTGCAGGGAGCCAGCTATGCAATTGGTAACGGCGGGTACCACAGTGCAGACCTGTACCCCAAGCTGAAGCCAGCAATCCCCCACCTGGTTAGGCTGCTCCGAGATCCTCTCAACAAGACCAAAACTAACGCAGCAAGTCAGTTATCAATTCATATGTATACCTCTAAATAAACTCTTAGCAGTCAGAAGTAAAATAGCTTTGGAGCTTTAACAGTTCTGACTTTATATTAATATGATCCTAAACTTGGGAATGGGATTCCAGAGGTTTGTAGTGCAAATATGACAATGATATTCTGCTTGCTGATTACACAATAGCTTTGTTTGGTTGTAGATTTCTCACACCAAACATCAGATATTGAAATAGGACCAGCACAGGTTAACTTAGTTGGACTACATGGAGAGGAACCTTATGTCATGACAATTATGATCACTATCATTACTCTTAATCATCATAAACTCCTTACATCATTACAGGTGCTCTGGGTAACCTCGGAATGCACTCATCACTGTTGGTGCCCGACATCAAGAAACACAAGGTCATTGAACAGTAGGTGTCCTTTCATTACAATTATTGTCTATCATCAAATCAAGAAGTAAATCCATAAGTGATGCAAATCTCAGCAACTCCTTTAAACCACCTGTTGTTAGTTTAACAGTAAAATGCTGCATTGAAATAAAGTGAATTCCTAGCCATACATCAATAGATTCAAGGGCATTGTGCAGGTGTGAGTTCCAGATATTGTAGACTTGTAGATAAGTATATAAGGAAAGTGTGGTTTAGGTACTTCAATTAACAGTAAAATTAAAAGAATCTGCATAACAGTTAACTAAATTGTGACTTGTGACGTCCGTAGGTGTACACAACTCACCTCCCCATTTTAAAGTCCATAATACATTTCACAATACAGATGCCTTGTCATGATACATTTATCATCAGTTTAATATCACATTTCATGATTTAATACTATTTTCACAACTCTAAAATTTCAGCCTGAACAATTATCATAAATTGACTTTGAAAGTAAACATGTCCTCTGTCAGATATGTTCTCTCACAACTTTTTTGTGTTTCAGCCTGATAGACGTGGCGTGTTCCGACAACCATGCGGTGGTTCAGTCAAGCACGCTTCTCGCTCTCCGCAGTCTCACTCAGCAGGATCAGCTCAAAAAGGTACCAAAATAAGAGACGGTTCCATTGGGGTATTGACTTTGAGGGATCACCATTTTGCTTTGATTTTGCATGATGTTTCTGTGAAAATTTAGTGCACTTTCACTTCAGTGATATTGAATAATTTTTATTGATCTAAAATGTTAAATTTTTATACTAAACAAGAAGACCTTGTCATGCCTTAGAAGTGCTTTCCATACATGTACAGCCTATGATTGATATCATTGTTTAATCCTTTTTTGAATGAATATGCTCTGTTTTGTAACATTTTCTAATCTAAGCAAGAAAAATATTACCTTCAGTATCAATTTTCATTTGTACCCTGTACTAGTATCGGATATTTATCACTGAATTTTTTTCCACAAGTTTACTTAGATAGGACCTCCCTTTTCCTTTTTGCTCATTATTCCAAGGCCTGCATCTCATACCTCAAAATTATCTGAACAAATGTAATTTAACCTCTGCAACTGGTTTAATTACAGTAGACAAGCCATGGTCGGATTATCTTGACTCAATTTGCCAGGCTAATGAATGGTTAATAACTAGTAGCATTTCAGATGCTGATGCATGTGTAGATAATGACCACATTGATATTGATTGACTACCTGTATTTTACTGCATCCTAGTCTACAAATAAAGTGTGACACACATAATATGAAACCAGTCTCTTAGTTAGTGAGGACATCTTGATTCGTCTTAGCGCTTATCATCAGATCAAGTATCTTGATTCTCAATACTACAAAATTTAGTACAACTCTACTTCTCTCAACCTCTCCCTACAGGAAATGGTTACCCAGAATGCAGTGGGGAAGCTTTGTGACCTGACAACAGCCTGCACACCCCGACCAGGTTCAGCCATGTCACGACCTGGGTCCCAGATGTCAGGGCGAGGCAGCTCGCTCAGTATACAGGGCGGGGAGCAGAACATAGCCTCACAGTGCAATAAACTCATAAGGGTTCTTCAGGGCAGCTAGTGGACAAGATGACAACACGTGATTGGAAACGATGCTCATGTGTTCCATCCGTTTGGAGAATACTGTTGATGAGTCAAAGACCTTCAAGACAAACCTTTGATAGTTGTCTGAATCCTATAATTATTAGTTAGTAATCACTGCCTGAACAAGACAGTGAAACTCAAGGTCAAGCAACTTAACTTTATGAATAGATAAAATCACTGCCTTTCAAACTGAATGTAACCATTCTAGGAGCATCTACATGATTCATTGCAAAGATGGAATGACTTCCATCAGATAGGGAACATTATAACTTAAATTGTTAGAAGTTGAGCAAAACAATTGTTTCTAATTTGCCAGTTCATTGTAAGTGCTTTACTGTGACAGTTTGCTTATTTACATCAAGTCAGACCAGCAAAAGCATAAAACAGACATGTCTTGTCTGGTGTGTGAAATGGTACATTTTGTTTTATTCAGTTATCTTAGAACATTTACTGTTCACCATCCGATTGAAAGTTCATAGAAAAGTTACTACATTATAAGTTGTTGATTCAGTATGCCATGTTAACCATCTTGTTATTCAATTGTATATTACTCATACCATTTCATAAAAAGTGTTTGCATTTTATCAGTACAAAGTCACAAAGCTACAGTGTATGATTTATGACACCTTTGTGTACATATCACTTTGCATGTATCATTATCTATCATTGAAAATAATCTTAATCAATATATTTTGAAACTTAAAAGTCTCATCGCTACATTTTTGACACAGTTTTGTATGTTTGTATTTTCTTAAAGCTTGGTGCTTAGCTAATTGTTTGATATACACGGGAATTAACCTGCCCCCCTGACATAACTTAAGCAACTAAATTTCTCCTACACTAGCTCTGATGTAATCGGATCTTATACTTTTAGTAGAAGTGCAAAATGTTTATTTGGTTGTAATCAAAATTAATTTGCGATTGGTTTCAAAATTGGCATACTGACTTTTATGATAAGCATTTAGAAGCTTAGAGTTCCTTCAACTGTGTGTTGCACTCATTAATCTCAGAAGACAGATGTCAGTGAAAATGTAAGTCAGTTTTTGATTTAATGGTAAGACAAATTTAGATTGCATGAAAATAAGGATGTTGTCCTTGTTGGAACCCATCTTCAACTGCATGGCTTTAAATTGCTCCCGTCTCTTTCATTGAACAATTTAAACCTAGCCAACCAATCAAAATTTTTAAATTGAGTGCACCATTCTCTTTGGCGAAGACTTTCGAGATCCTTCGCAGCAGTTATCCATAAAAATATGAGTAGAGAATGAGCTGAAAAGATTTGCAAACAAGTTTGGTACAGAAAACCATTAGATATGAATAATAATATACTTTTTCACCACAATGTGAGGAGTCATTCATATATTGAATATGAATATTTTATGATTTGGAGTAATTATCTCATTCTTCTAATTATGATAAATTTATCAATGTTTATATATGTATATCTAAACGGCAAAACAACAGCTGTGCCAATATTAGTCTTTTTTCACTGTGTCATTCTACAGTTTTGATGACTGTTATCCATCATTTCAGCCAAATTATATTGACAATCCTCTAGACAAAAGCTTTTGTCATGATAATATTTTTCTGATTCTAATTATCATTAATGTGTATTTTCACCAATAATTGTACACTTGTGTCATCATATCTGTAAATTCATACTTATACTTGTTTGTAATATACAAATATTTGTTTGTAACACTTTTGGAATGTCAAACTATATTCTTTTTTATCTTGTTGTTGCATTGCATTTAGTGTTGTGGATAATCTTAACGCCATCTCCGTCCACTGGTGTCCATAGGAGAAATCCTGTATTACCTGTTTCATAAATTCACTGATGTTTTACTGCAGTGTGAGAAACTATACTGTCCAGATCTCATCAGTTTCTAAGCAGTCCTAGTTTTCCGTCCATCTTGCATGCATAATTACTCAAACGTCCATTTGTAATAGCAGGAACGAACACATTTTTGTCTCAAGCACATCAAACCTAAATGTATTGATGTTCATGAAAGCATACATTTTGTCTCTTAAGCTCATCATACCTCAATGTATTGATAATCATGAAAGAACACATTTTGTCTCTTAACCTCATCAGGCCAGTTGGGCATGGAAAGGCATCTTGACAAAGTCTCTCAGTTATCTTTTTGCACTATTAACTCCTCCCTAAGATTTTCTGCCCCTCAGGACATGAACTCACTGCTTATTGGTGTATCAATTGAAGGTTAGGACTGTAGCGTCCCTGAGAACATAAGTCACTTTAAACCTTTTTATTCAGAACAAATAGGAATTAGGAATGGAAATGTTCAGGCTTGATGGTTGCTAGTAATAATATTTGTAGCTTTAGCGACTCTGTGGCTCTTAATAAGGACCACAGGGAACCGTGTACCCTTGTACATCACCTTTGCCTTCTTTTAAGAATAAGAAACTCTTTAAAGCTCATTGGTCATTGTTCTGACAATGTTGAATTAGTAAGTTGAATATTTGTTGATTCTCTCAGATGTTATTTTCAAAATAAAATGCCTTGTTTCACGATTTCTGCCACTTATTCTTACTTACTCTGTGATAGCTTTTAATTTGTATGAATAGTTCAAACATTCCAAATGACACAATAAAAGGTATAATCAAAATATGTTGATGTTGTTGTTTTTAATTGTGTAGATAGCTTATGATAATGAAGAAAATCTTAATTGTTAATTTAATGAACTTCAAATATAGGAATCACAGACAAAAAGATTTTTAATTAAAAAAATAAAAAGCTCTTGAAATCCTTTTTCATGTTTTTTCTAGTTAACGAGGATAATGAATTGTGACGGCATGAATAACTTTTTTATTTTATTTGGACACATATTTCTAAAAAAAAACTGATTAGGGTGGGATGGTAAAATTAGAACCTTATATGGTTAATCATAAGTGCCGACATATTTTCAATATAAACACCTTTGCACATATCACTTTTGCCTAGAAATAATTGTTTCAATTATTACCTTCTGAAGTGTGTCATGAATTTTACAAAACTCGTGCGTATTTGTGTATGTATCGTACCCTAGCTTGCTCTTGCTCGGGCAATACAAAATTCAAAATCGTTTTGTTAAAATCATATGACACACTCGTTGGGTATTAATGTTGAATTTTTAAAAAATGATATATTCCTTAGGACATAATGTTTTTCAAGCAAATAACATTTTATTGTGTATATTTTATCAAAGTGACAGTCAGAGTATGTTTCATAAAAAATAACTACATGTTTCATAAAAATAACTATACACGTTTAACCATTTACCTACATACGTAGATATCAAATACGTCTTTAGTTAAACCGAGTTTGCTAAAGGAAACTTATTTCTAAGTTCGTTTCTCAATCCAAACTAACATTTCCATTAATGCAATTAATGATTCAACTTTATATCTCTCATTAGATATGGCTTCATGTATACTCAATAGGAAAGATATGATAAACGTAGCACCCTGCCCTTTTTCTGTCCCGCCCTGCCTTGTTGCTAGCCCAAATCTTCATGTTGCCCTATTTCAGAATGGCATTTACAATCAAATTATTTAAAATGTCGCAATTGTAATTTACATGAGATATTCATGTATGAAGAGATCATTATTGCTTTGATTTTAGGAACTACAAGCAAAAGAAACAAAAGAAGAGAATGATTAAACTAATGATCCATCCTTTGTTTCACTGGGATCAGCTGCTGGCCACATGTTTAGCTAGATACAGGAACAATAGGGAGATTACTGGCGGACACAGCCAAATTATCTCATATGATGTAATGAGTGAAATGTATTATTAAAGCACTTGTTTGAAATCTTGACCTCGTTAGAAATTGGTTAAAATAAATGTGATGTTTTTCTGAATATATTCATAAGATTCAGAAAGTAATCAAATACATCTTAGACTGCTAGAAATGACACAAATGTAAAGAAAACTGTTTCATTTATCTAAAGCAGTGTTTTAGTTTGAAACATACTTTCAAATGAATTTCTGTGTAAGTGCCCTTTTGAGATGGAGTTGTGCCCTTTTTCAAATCATTTTGCCCTGCCCTTTTTCCAACCTAGGGGAAACACTTTTAGCCGTTATCAACAAGACAAATATCACTGCAAGCTGAATCATCATAATACGCTGTAAGTTTAACCATGAAAAATCATTACCTCAAAATTGAGGGTTTCATGTACTGTAAACTTCCGGTTGCGATTGCGCAAGCGCCTGCATGATGTCTCTACGATCCAAACAAAGCTATATGTTCCTTAGTAAAACCTTAATATAAATAATCTGCATTTTACAGTTTGATTAGCATTCAAAATGTTAGAAATTTATTAATATTTGTATTGGTTACTGTTTTGAATTAGGCGATTAGTTTTTTAAATAGGAAGTCTCCGTAATTTGTTGACTTGTAGCAACAACCAAACCCGGAAGTAAGTACAACCAACTCTATATATACCGTTATGTCAAAATATTTTAGTTAGAGCCTAATCCAAATGTTGTCGTCAACCTCATTGAACCGTAACTGAAACTATATCGTTATATGTTATTTATATATAGATATTCTGTCATGAAACAAAAAATTAAAAATCTTTTGTGTTATTTTCATGACAAATTTACCCATGTACTGACATTGAAAAACAATCTGTTTGAATGTAGAATTCTATTTCATTTTCCTTCACAATATTACTACACCATTTTTTACCACAAAAATTAAAAATACTCTCACTTAAAGTACATACAATTATTAAGATGGTTTGCTTGACTCACTTTTCATGATGTCTTTATTTCTGAGATTTGAAACTGTGATTTTCATTTTGAATGACACAATGTGTGACGCAGTTTGAAAAATAGTCGAAAGTCGGATATTTGAATAAGTTGAAAACATACCATAATGCATTTGCCTGACAGCTCTGAGATGTAAAATGAAATCATAACTGCTGTAAAAATACATGGCCAAATAAATATTTCAATATTTGCATGCTTTCAGCTGACCTGGCTGTACCATGGGTTTTTAACCTTAGTCTGTCATAGTTGCCGATACATGGTGTCATAACTGAATTCTTTTGTTATTAATGAGAGTTTTTTGTCACTGTCTCAGATCTGAGACCATTTATCATAAAATAACATTCTCTCAGGTCACTACTGATGACGGCATTTATTGCACTCAAACACAGTTTTTTTTGCACACATTAGCAAGGCTTAGATTAGCTTGTGATGGAATGTGGCATGAGTTATGTCTTGCAGGGGAAGTTGTTCACACAATTTCAGTCTCTAATTTTTAAGTCAAAGATTTAAGTTGATTTCAACTACTTTCTTCTAGTAAATCTACAAGGAAATCAAAATGGCAGACACAAACAAGAAGCCAGATGACAAATCTGAAGATTATATCAAGTTAGAGAAACTTGGAGAAGGTAACTTTGGAGCAGTTTTCAAAGGACGAAAGAAATACTCAGGAGAGGTAAGTGTAAAGTCAATTCTTGAATTGGATATCTCAGACTAGATTATTTTCAGGTTGGAGAAATATCCTTTAATGAGTTAAACAAAATGTTTGTTTTATCTAGACCTGTGTATCCTGGCCTTAGTGGCGAGACGATAAATCCCGATTCTAGTTTTATTAGGCGAGACGATATATCATGGAATTATTGCCAAGGAACCTGCGAGACGATTATCATCACGATACAGTGGCTGCGATACAATACGTATCCCGATATGTTGATATTTGATATTTGTTGACATTTTTTTACTTTAGATTTGAGATTTAAGACTTTTCAAATAAAAACACAATAAACCAAATCAGTGACATTATGCCTTAAATGTATCCTTTCAGATAGTTGCCCTGAAGTATATATCCAAGTTCAACAAAAACAAAAAGGAACTGGTGGGACTGAGAAATGAGATTACAATAATGGGAGGCCTTCATCATCCGAACATCATAGAGCTTTATGACAGCTTCGAGACAAAAGATGATGTAAGGTTACTTCTAAGGGGTGTGGCGCTACCTAGCTTAATAATCTTAATTTCCTTGATGATGTTGTCACATCACATTTTTTACCCTTTGTCTCATGACAGGGAGAGCTATGACAAATCTGTTCAAATAATTGTGCAGAGGTACCCGCCTTTGCAATGTTATAATTGAAAAGAAAATATTCAAATATAGTGATAAAAATATAAACTTACTGAATCGAATTGTCAGTGAACTTTTATAATTTGTCCCCTGTTTTATGATGCAGATCGTTGTAGTAACAGAGTTAGCAGTAGGAGAACTGTTTGCTGTTCTGTCGGACGAAGGAGGCTTTTCTGAAGAGAAGGTAAATAAATGAGAGATTTCTGGTTTTATGATCCTTGAGGTTTTGATTTACTCTCATTGTTTGTGCTTGTATTAGATGATAACATTCAAACACTGCTTGAGGAATAAGTTAATGCCAAACCATTCTTAGAAGCTGATTTACAGGAATCACAGTTAGCAAGATTTATCTTATATGAATTGTCTGACTGTAGTTAGGCTTCCTTAGAATATCATGAGAGATTCAGGTAAAGGGTTAAGAAGCAAGCCAAATGCCCCCAAAGCAAAGTTGCAATATATTTCGTCCTCAGCCGTAACAGTTCTAACACTTTTCTACAAATTGCTACTTGTCTATCGAATAAATCAAACTGCCCTGCTTATGTGATTTTCCATAACTGAGAGACTTTATACATGTTCCATTTTCAGCTTATGTTTCATTACCATGGACAATAAAAACAGATGACATTGTATAATTAACATTCTGAAAAATTTCACTTATATACTTTTGACATATTTATTTGTGCCCCCAAAGAAAGTTGAAAACATTGATTTTTAAAGTTTATTATCTTTCATTATCTTTCACTATCTTTCATTATCTGTCAGGTGCGAGACATATCCTGCCAAATTGCGTCAGCTCTATACCACCTTCACGCACATCGAATCTTGCATCGTGATCTGAAACCAGAGAATGTTCTCATTGCCAAACAAGGAGTTGTTAAACTTTGTGACTTTGGTTTTGCTAGGTCAATGAGTACAAGCACCTATTATGCAAAGTCTATTAAGGTATAAAATCAAAATCATAAAAGTAAATTTTAATTTTTTTGTCATATTAAGTTTTCTTTGAAAAATGTCAAGATACCCTTTTGGCTAAAAATGTCAAAATACCCTTTGGTTAAAAATGTCAAAATACCCTTTGGCTGTGTGCTTATTTAAGTTAAAATCACACTTGACTTGCATTTATATATCCCTTAATGACAAGTTGAAAAAACATGCAGCTTTTGAGCTATTAATGGCACTGTCCAGAACTTTCATTGTTTAATTCCATATGAATGAATATTTTGGTATTTCATGAACAAATTTATCTTTTCATGATCTTTGGAATGTATATTTTAATGAATAGAATATGTTTTTACCATGTATTGTAAAGGTGTTATTTTTTCATCCTTAAGGGTACACCACTTTACATGGCTCCCGAACTGCTAGATGAAATATCCTATACAGAAAAAGTTGATCTGTGGTAAGTATCTGATATAACCTGAACCTGATAGCCAATCTCCTGCCCTTAGAACATCCAGTGAGGAGGATGTTGTCTAGCTTAGATAATTCTTAAACCAATTTAGTGCTGGACCCAAACTTGATACTCCCTCAAAATGGATTTTTTATTGAGTTTGTCAAAAGTTGAATTCATTTGTACAATAACATCCAGAAAGTTTGACAAAGTGTCATAAAAGATATAACTGTGAGATACTGCAGTACATATCGTATGTATGTATCGTCACAACTCTTACTTTAGATAGGTGCAACAAATGATAAGAATTATTCATGAAAATTTTTTCGACACAGATGATTTGCATTCACTGTAGTTACAACTTTGACTCTTGCCACTCTTATTAAGAATTATACCTTCCAATCACAGATTAAGACATTCCTATTTGAAAAATATTACTACTTTGACTTACTTATTACATAGCGCAAGGAGCAACCACCAGATGATTGGATTATTGGAACACTATAAGAAGACTAATTATTATCATCAAATATCAAAGAAAGATCTTCCTCTGATGGCTCTTGTTTCCAGGGCATTTGGGTGTATCATGTACGAACTGTTTGTGGGCCGACCCCCGTTTCTGTCCATGAGCCCGTACCATCTGACCAAGATGATCCTGCAGGACCCTGTGTCCTGGCCCAACAACCTGCCAGCAGGCCTCAAGGACCTCCTACAGTGGGTGCTGGTCAAGAACCCAAATGAGAGGATGTCATGGCCGGATATACTGACACACTCCTGGTTTGAAGACGGGATAAAAGGTAAGATCAGATTGAAGCTACAACAAAAATTGGACAAACAGAGGAGGAAGAGTCAGGTTTTAGGATACACTTATATTTATCTTTGTCTTGAATTCTATTGAATTACCGTATTCGACGTAATAAGCACCCCCTGACAACATTTGTAACTCTCAAAATTGTAAATACTCCCTTCTCAAAACTTCTTCAAAATTATTTCAGCATTTTATAACGGTTTTCTTTTATTGGATTGGCATGGGTTATGTGTTTATTCTACTGTTGAACATCAATATTTTCCTTTGATAAGGAAACATAGTCTAATGGAAGTTCAAAAGTATTTCAATGTGATATTTATTCTTTCAGTTTCTGAAGCAGATCTTGCCCTAAAGAGTCCATACACAAAACCTGAAATAGCTGAAAAAATACAACAAGAAGCAAGGGAAAAAGTAAGTTTGAGAAAAAATAATCAAATATATAATCAATTAAATAATTGAAATTAAACATGGTTTTAATAAATAAAGATGCTAGCCACACCTTGAAAATAGATTGTCACATGGAGAAATACAATAAAATTATCATCATAAACACTTTCTGGAAGAAAACAACTCGCCCATGATGTACAGTGATGCTAAAACATGATTTCTTTTTAAAAATATTTGTTGATTATGTGGTAATTAAGGCTGAAATTAATGTTACATTCTTTTAAAACCAAGTGTAAAAGATTTGTGGCAAGTGAAATTCATTTTGTCACTTCATCTGTCACAGTGAGATAAGATAATAAATCTACCTCAAGATGAAACCCCTGGGAGAAATAGGTAGAGGACAGAGGATCAAGTGTTGTGTCCGTCTTTCTGTCCGTCTTTCTATTCTGCATATTTCTAGATCATCACTTGAAAGTGATTGATGATGTCTAGATAAAATATGTTTGTTTTTACAGGTATTAAATCGTGGGAGCAGTCAAAATTCTTCAACTGATGTTATAGATGGACATTTCTTGGACCGAGTGGTGTTATATGATATACAGGAAGAATGACTCGTGAACATGAGAGAAAAACAGAACTATGGTTGTGAAGTTTAGTGCCAAATTCAGGTGGAAATGACATCAAATCACCTTAGCAAAATAATGCATATCTTCATATTCTGCATCAGGTAAATCATAAGCTGTCAAATTAATGTGGACCCCAAAACAAATTTTTGTGTGTGGAACTTATGTTTCAATATTTTGATCTGATAAAGGAATTTTCTGCCGTCGTTAAATTGATGGTTTTGACAGTCTATCCTTGGTATTACATTTATGGCATCCCCTTGTCGACACCATATAGCACCCTCCAGTGGAGGAGCCATTATGAACACAATCAAGGTGGATCCTCTTCATAGAATCTGAAACGCAGGTTTTAGATCATAAATTGCATTGTATGTAGAAAATTGAAATCTAAGATGCCTACTGTAGTTTTGGAGGGTTGGTGTCTTTAAAGCAATATTACATGGGAAGATTGCATCAGATATATAATTTTGCAAATGGATGATTTTTTAAAACTGGAAACTGACTTTATGACATTTTATACTTAAATTGCAACTTGCTTACCTACTGTTAAATGTAGAGTAGATAAGAATTATTTCTGTACAACTGAAATTGTCAGGGAACAATGTGAAAAAATGTGTCACAAAACACTAAAGATTTTTTTTTGGCATTGTTTGGTGCAAGTGTGTTATTATTTTCTTCAGATGAAGTTTGTTTTCAGTTAAACCATATTGAATTATGTATATTTTCTATGATCTCCCATAATTGACCTTCAATAAATGAATAAGTATTTTAATCTTGTGTTAAGAAAATAAAAATCTGAAAGGTTGTTATTTCATTTAAACGTCAGCAACAATTTGAAATGTCATCTCTTCATCAAGGCAAATATTGATGGTCGAAATCGCTGTTGGACTTACTGAAGAACTTACCCCATGGACAAGGATGCTCACTATTGGATAAGTCCGGTCATACTCAAACCCTATTAGTGATAGGACTGAAGTGTAAGAATAACACTGACTAGACTGGCAGTACAATCATACCTTATGTCAAATGCAGTCAATTGTCAACTGCATGTGTCCACAACTGTAACTCCAGTTGGAATTCCATTTGACTTTTGCAAAATTGCACAGAAGTGGATTGGGTACAGTTATTTGAAATTCAATATTGAAAGCTAAGAAGCATGCAATGTTATGAAAATTATTGCAAAATTTCAATGAAGGATGTGATGAACTATTTGTCTGGCATGCAGATATTTGCCTTGCCTTCATATGAGACTCAGACTTTAAATTGTTGTTGATTAGAGAATAACAATCTGTTATAATTTGGTGTAGGTTGAAAGTTTATGCCTTTATCAATCGTTTTCAAAGAAGACTCTAATTTCTAAAAGATATATATAGTATGATGATGTTGATGGAAAGGTAACAGTAAAACCATTGAATGAAAGGTAACTGAGTAAAAGAATTGAATGAAAGGTAACTGAGTAAAAGAATTGAATGAAGATGGTCATAAAAGTGTCAATTAAAAAAGCTTACACAAGAAGGTTTATTTCTTTATATTCACTTTAGAGGTTAGATGAGGTATTCTGAGACTACAGAGTGTGGAGCATTTTAATGTGAACACTTTATTATTTCGTATTGTGATAATGGTTCCTATGCACACTCTTTCTTGAACTTGATTTTCCGAAGTTGAGCGGTGTTTTATTGTTGGTGACAATAATTTTCAAATACATCTTAGCAACTTATTAGAGCAGAAAACATGCTTCTGCTCCTTTCTGATAATATTGTATATCGTTTTGTTCAAAACGTTCCACATCTAGGCATTCCTTGTGTTTTTGTGTATAGTTGATTTTATCATTTTCATAATAATTTTTTTAATATTCAGTTTCTATCCTTTAAATCATCAAAATGTTGATAATATTTTTAAGGAACAAAGTATTAGCATGCATGTATATTTACATTAATTGTCAAATGCCAACCTTTATATGCAATAAACAATACATGTAGATGTCACATGTCTTCAGCTTATACATTTTAACAAGGAGAGTAGAACTTTTGTACCTACAAAAGAGTGACCCAAACATTGTAGATATATTATTTTATATATTACTCAAAACAGTAGAAATTTAACAATGGAAAAAAGGTCAGCAGAGTGGCCACTTTAGCCTGTTTGAATGCTTCTTAAACAAAAAGGTTCAGGACTAATAAGTTGATAAATACATTTATGAAAATACATAAGTGTGCAGTATGGAAGCGCTTCCATAGTACAGCTATATTATTTGTTAGTCTGAAATTTGTATTGGGTGCTGAACTTTAAACATGGATCTATCCAAAAACGGCTGTTAATATTTATGGAGTGATAAACGAGTTTATTATAGATTGGGTTAGTTTTTAAGGTTGAAACATTATGAAAGCAATTTTCATTAAATCTGAACACATCATATAAGGGACATTGAAAGACAACAAGTACTGCAACCTCTTCGTGGTGAAACAACTCCTTTTTTCAGTCTCTACCATAATTACATTGGCGCCAGTCCGACTCGCGTCCCCTGTTTATGGCATGCCTATGTTTATACACAGACAGTTCATACCTATAATGAATACGCTACTTGCATTATATTCGAATAACCCGTTAGTTATTCGTTATTCAAATGTTAGCCAGTTAGTTATTCGTTATTATAATATTATACTAGTTAGTTACAACAAGTAAATTGCAAATTATTGTAAGTGAGAAATGTATCCAATGGCAGACCCAGCACTCAATGGAAAAGCTATCTGTGAAATACACAATTTGAATATAGGAAATGGGTCATCAGTTTCTTATTCATATAACGAAAGAATTGTTTCAGTGGCATTCTAGAAGTTGGTAGTATAAGGACGACAATGATATATGGATATACAACTTCTTTATTACACAGTGGCCATTGCTTGAAAACGGTATAAGAATCTATACCGAAACGTCGCAACCAGTACAATAAAGAAGTTGATTATCCATAAAATTCCTTGTCCTTATACCGACAACTTCTAGAATGCCACTCAAACAGCTAATTACTATCCAGTTAGTTATTTGTTATTCAAATATGAGTCAGCTAGTGATTCATTATTTGAAAAACGATTAACAAACAAATTATTTATTCATTATTTGAAAAATGAATAACAATCTAATTATCTATACATTATTTGAAAAAACGAGATACAAACTAATTATTTATTCATTATTTGAATAAAGAATAACTAATAAGTGTCTAACTTCAGCCTGCCGAATGAATTCATATTGTATTGTCGACTCATTAAAATGTGTTATGCATGTATAATATATTATAATTCAAAATGCGGTCTAGTAGAAACGTGTCTTTATCATAAGTGCACACATTTAAAATTGTGATATTATGTACAGAGCACTCGAACGGTGATTTGAAAGGCAATTTTGTTAATGAACACCATTAACATTAAAAGCTTTCAGAGATCATTAAGTAGATTCATGATTGATTTTGCTGTTCATGTTCATATATATCTTATCTTTATACTGTCACGGAACGAAATGAAGCATTTGAATATGATTTGTTTCCTCACTTTAATTGGCCTGTAGAAAGCTCATCATGCTGTATGTAGTGATCCTTGGTGTTTTTCTCTTATTTCATATTGTATCTATAAATTCTGTGTTATTTAACGATTCGCAAAGAATAGTCAAAGATTTATTGGCTGATTACAACAAAGAAGTTGCACCTCAAAGAAGTCAACAGGAAAGAATTGCCATAAATGTTACATTTCACCTGCGAAACATTTTGGAGTTGAAAGAAGAAAATGAGATCTTGATGTCAAGTGGTTGGATGAAACTCTTCTGGTTTGATGGAAGGCTTTCATGGAATAGGAGTAATTATGGTGAAGTTGAGGACATATATCTATCCAGGGGTAATCTTTGGATCCCTGATGTTGCAGTTGACAATGCAGCAGATGATTATTACATTGTTGGTCGAACGAGTGACATTCTAACAATCAACTCAAATGGACGTGTTGGATGGACTCCGGGGAATATTTTCAATACAAAATGTCATTTGGATCTAACCTACTTCCCATTTGATAAACAGAAATGTGACATTATTTTGACCACATGGACCTTTCCAATCGATTTGGTGACGTTTCAAAACATAACAGCACCAATGGCGTCTGTGCTTGAGCAACATGGAGAATGGGACATCACTGCTATAACTGTGGATCCGGACGCCTTATATCAAAGTGTACCGAATATCATTATCTCATTGGATATTCAAAGAAGAAGCACTTTCTATATATTAAGCATAGCAGTTCCTGTCACAACAGCAACCTTTATCAACGCCTTTGTGTTCCTGTTACCAGCAGAGTCTGGGGAGAAGATCACTCTATCAACAGCTCTCTTCTTGTCTTATGCTGTGTTCCTTAGTTCCATCACTGACACGATGCCCAAGACGTCCACCACCATCTCTGTTCTCGGGGTATTTGTTGCAGCCGAATTAATATTGAGTGCACTGTCAATGTTTTGTACTGTGGCTATCCTAAAACTCCATCATAGGTTTAACAAAAGAAAGGATACTAAAAGTTCAGAAAGTGATGATTTACACTCATTTCAAGAAGTGAGTCACAAATTTGATTTGTTTTTCTTTTCTGTTTTCTTAGGATTTGCAATTCTAGCAACGGGAGCTCTAGTTGCAATTATGTATTTGAAAGCACTTTAAGAGTTGTGAGTCATGATAGTTGTGTTATATGTTGTCACACATTCCTGGCCACTGCCTAAAACTTCTCATTAAAGAAATTACACGTGAATAATCGCGTTATTTTATCAAATTTTATTCTGACTATTGCAGAACAATGTAATTTTTATGCTTAACAAGTCAAGTGACAATTAAAAGATTTGATTCTTGAATTTGATCGAAAAAAACCAATGTACAGTTGTGAAAAGAAAATTAGTTAAGGGTTAGTAAAACTTATCAAAAGCACACAAGGAAACATATTTGGTTTCTTAACATGATGTTATTAATGAAAAACTTCTGTATTGCCTTACTTAGCCAGATGTTAGAGTTCTAAGTTTTAAACAATTGAAACAAGACCAGAGAGATATGTATATATGTCATTAGGTATTGATACATTCTATGGCTAATTAACTTATGTAATGGTATGTAACATATTTGTGAATGAACTTATACAATGCTTTCATAATGTGTGTTTGACTAGACTGTGTGATAAGAAACATTGAAATGAATTATAAACAAACGTTTGTCATATAGTATGCGATTTTCATGTTTTGAGAATATTGTGAGAAAGGGGGAGGAGGAAGGGTTTGTGCAGTGGTAAGCTGAAACTGTACAGCCGAGGTTTTAATGCAATGCTTAACGCTTGTTTGATATAGCAATTAAAAGGAAATTCGAAGAAAACACTATTTATTAGTTATAGATTTATACTGTATTGGTTTTGTGGGTGCATTTTTTATAATCTACGCATTAATTGTTTATAACAATAACTTTTGACAAGAAATTTTTTTTTCTGCCAAAGTCAAATTGAATGGAATTGGTTTGGTACTAGTCATTGTATTTTACAGGCGCTTCGCCTATCTAGTGCAATTGTTCATAACTTATTTGAATTGAAAGGGACAACTTGACCAAATCCTGTTTAAACATTGAGATTATTTGTCACTAGTCACAAGCGACTTATAAAACATACTTACATTATTAGATATTCAATATTGTATATGACCTGTATCGATATCTCGTGCTTGTGCACGTTCTCCACGTTTGTCTGTACATAACGTACCGGAACATGACTCTTTAATTTGTTATGTAATTTTGATCACGTTCTGTCACATATGCGTTCTGATAGATTGTGTGACGGTCTATCATTATGGACGTGTTACAATGTGAGAAACAGGAGTTGTACGTTATGTCAAAGTCGAGTTAAGGTTCACTACGGATAGAACATGGTCTGTCAGGATCTACCACGATTACCATCACCTTCCCTTGGGTTCCCTTGACCTGAAGTTTCTTCAAGTTCTTTCAAGTTCATTTATTCCATTCACTTTACCCACAGTTGCCAAAGACCAAGTAGGATTATTAAGGTTTACTGCCCCTAAACGTTCCATCACTCATGCCGTTTTGGTCCGGTTTCAAACAAACATGGAGGACGTGGATACTGTGTGAACCTATTATTTGTTTTCAAATCCAAATAGCCTTTTCAATTAATCACTTACCAATCACTAAACAATGTATTGGCAAATGATGAAGCATGCTGTAGTTTCGTGTTCATATTCGTTAGTATCGTAAACGCTAAACCCTGTGCAATACAAAAATTACTTAAATATAAAGGTAAACATGAACATTTAATGACTTGCAGAATGTAAATTTAAAGATAATAAGAAAAAGAAAAAACGTTGTATCGTACCATTACATGAAATTTGCTTTAGAAATGCTCACCATATAAGCTTACGTATGTTTCTTTGCCATGTATGCTGTTTAATAGCTATATGTAAATGGTGATCCCATTACTAGCTATAGATTCCCTTTTATGATGTGATTTTACAAGCATATACTACTTAGGCTTGATAAAGCTTTTAATTACTACTGCCTGTTTGTTTATATTGTACTCAGTATGTCATTGAAATTACATGCAGTAAAAGATCGCTTATCAATATCATCAATGACATAGTTTGGTTGCTAATTGGATTCACTTTCAATGAACGCAAAGCAGTTAACTGTCTACCGATAAACACGAATCTATATGATTACGTGTAATGACATGATGATTCCTCACTGTTACTTGGCCGTTATGTTAGATAGTTAGTCATGTCTAGACAGAGTCTTTTGATCGTTTCTGTCTTATTTTGTTTGGGACAAGTGAAAATTATGAAAGTTCACGATTCTCAAAGATTAGTCAAAGACATCTTGGCTAATTACAACAAAGAAATTCCTCCACAGAGAAGTCACCATGAAAAAGTACGCATAAATGTCACATTTAATTTCCGGAACATTCTGGACATGGAGGAGGTAAACAAGGTTTTGATGTCAAGTGCCTGGATGGAGTTGTTTGGTTTGATTCAAGGCTAACGTGGAATGTCAGCACCTATGGTGAATTTGAGGACATTCACCTGGGAAGAAGTAACGTTTGGATTCCGGATGTGGTAGTTGACAATACCGCCGATGGTATCTTCATTGTTGGGCAGACAAACGATATTTTGAAAATTGATTCAAATGGACGAGTAAGATGGTTTCCATGGAATGTCTTTAGAACAAAGTGTCATTTGGATCTTACTTACTTCCCATTTGATAAGCAAAGATGTGACATTATTCTGACGATGTGGTCTTACACCAGTGATATAGTGATGCTTCAGAATACCACAGCACCTATTGCGTCTGTAATTGATCCACATGGAGAATGGAATGTTACTGATATAACCTTAAACTCTGAAAGCCTTTATAACTATGTACCCGATGTCATTATATCAGTTAGAATTCAACGTCTGAGCACGTTATGTACTAAACATTATCATACCAGTTATAACAGCAACTTTTATCAACGCCTTTGTGTTTCTGTTGCCAGCTGAGTCTGGAGAGAAGATCACTCTATCAACAGCTCTCTTCTTGTCCTATACTGTGTTTCTCGGTTCCATAACTGACAACATGCCCAAGACGTCCACCACCATCTCCATTCTTGGGGTATTTGTCACAGCCCAGTTGATATTAAGCGTGCTCTCGATTCTCTGCACAGTGGTCATTCTTAGGCTTCATTTCACAGAGAAAAAGAACAAAGCAAGTAATAAACATCTCAAGTCTGTCATGGATTGTCCTCTAAACCTTGGTCACAAAATTGATATATTTTTCTTTTCACTTTTCTCGACGATGGCAGTAATGGCAAGTGCGACCCTCTTTGCAATAGTTGAACTTAATGTTTTTTGAGATTTATACAATTTCAAACAAGGATGGGAAATTCTTCTCGATAAGAAAAAAACACAGACACGTTGGTAAATAAAGCAGGATCATGCAGTTGTTTAATTGTGCAAAAGCATTACCATTTAAACAGTGATTTGAAGAGGCCATATCATCTCCTGTCCAGGTTTATGGAAGTTACATTGAGTATACTCTAAGAGGCTCATTATCATGATGTAATCTTCATTGTAAGAAAGTGAACAGTATAGGATCAGCCAGATGTTTTTCAGCCAATATTGTTTCTGTAGCAAAATGTTTTGTTTCAGATAGCAGGAAGTGATACAAGATAAAGCTTCCCATCTTCTCCGGCATGGTTTTAATTTGCACCAGTCTCTATCATTGGCTTATTTAAACCTTGCCGCCCACCCGTCTAATTTGTGATTTGAGTGTAGCGCCCTCTTGGGCGAAAAGTTGCAATTCTCATATGACTTTTCATTGGACTATCGAGATCCTTTGAAGGATCCATTACAACATGAACAGAAAAGTTGGGGAAATGCGGCTGGTGCAAGTATACGAGGTCATGCGTGGGAAGATGAAAGCAACCAAATACCTTTATTAACTCGCCAGTAAATCAGCGAATTTGGTAGAACCAGAGTTATTATAAAACACCTACTATCGTCAGAAACTCGATAAAGTGTGTCATTATGAATTTGGTTTCCTTTAAAAAGAGATCGTCTAAAATTGATATGTTATGTGTAAGTACTGTATTTACTGGGTTGTTAAAGATTTGTTTAGAGAAGGGCGGACCGCAGTACGTGAAAGGGGGGGGGGGGGGGGGGGGGGGGGGGGATTTGATTGGCGAGACGTTAGCTTATAAGTCAAAGGCAAAACAACTAATCGAAAGCAGGTAGGAAGAAAGATTTGGGTTTTATATGATGTTCTTGATCAACTTTTTACGTATTGGCCCACGTAGTCTTTTTCAATGTCTTAATGTGTCTAGCCATGCTCACACTAGTATTGGCACACTTGTTTTCTTTTATTGGCCTATTTGTTCCATATTGGCCAAGTTGGCGAATAGATGTAAAGGCCATCCAAAAGATACTTACTTATTGTGACTAGTGACTTCGGCTGCTCAAATGTATGTACAAAATAATTTCAGGACCACCACGATTTTAATATCAAGATATCTATTGGTCATTAACTGATTTATGATATACCGTATTTTGAATATATTATATTTGTTGAAGATATTGTTTTTTTGGATAAATTTAGCAATTGATTAAACATTGTGTAAAAGCATCGCGTGCTGACCGATTGACCCGGCGTCATGATCGTTAGGTATGACGTCATGAAGTTAGCGGCCGCAATGGTGCAAGTTAGCGTAATTTTGCAATTGTATTTGATTTATGTCAGTTTGTATAAGCAAAATACTAAACTCAGTCCAAAATGATAATTTCATTCACTAGTTAATATTTAAAGAATCACTCGATACTAATGAAATGTTTTTGAATTAGTATCCCTAATCTATCCTTTTTCCAATCCCTTTTTTCAAAACCACATGACTAAATATACATATCACTTACCAATCTCAAAGCAATACAAAGGTAAAGAATGAAGCAAGCTGCCATTGTTTCGTGATAATATTCGTGTATATCGTTAATGGAGAACATCCATTACAAAATTTACCTACATGGAAGGGTAAACATGAGCATATAATTAAGTTATAAATGTTAATGCCAAAAATAGTATTCAAAAGGTATAGATTTACATGTAATGCAGATGATTTTCATTAGAACCCCTCACCAAATAAGCGCACGTGAGGTATATATATGTTCCTTTTGTTATGAATGCTCTCTAATGGTCATGTATAAACATAGATCACACAAATAGCATCACTCTTGCAGATATTGCATGTGAGCAATTATTAATACTTTAACGTAATGACACTGTAGGTTACTAATGGATGTTTGTGTACATTGAACTATATATGCCACTATGAGAACAAGACCTGATCACGGTTACTTAGTTGGTTACTAGGTTACTAAGCAAAAGTTAGTTAACCTCCAATTAACACAAAGCAGGGAACTGTGTACCGATAAACAGGAATCTATGTAATTGCGTTTGATGAGATTGTACATGTGATCCTCACTTTTGCTGTTGGTCATGTCTAGACAGAGTGTTCTGATCGGGTTTGTCCTATTTTGTTTAGGACAAGTGAAAACTATGAAGTTTCACGATTCTCAAAGATTAGTCAAAGATATATTGACTGATTACAACAAAGAAATTCCTCCACAGAGAAGTCACCATGAAAAAGTACGCATGAATGTAACATTTAATTTCCGGAACATTCTGGACATTGAGGAGGTAAATGAGGTTTTGATGTCAAGTGCGTGGATGGAGTTGTCTTGGTTTGATTCAAGGCTAACGTGGAATGTCAGCACCTATGGTGAAGTTGAGGTCATTCACCTTGGAAGAAGTAACCTTTGGATTCCTGATGTTGTTGTTGAGAATACAGCTGATGATATCTTTATCGTTGGACAGACTACTGATGTTATGCAAATTAATTCAGTTGGACGAGTAAGATGGTTTCCATGGAATGTCTTTAGAACAAAGTGTCATTTGGATCTTACTTTCTTTCCATTTGATAAGCAAAGATGTGACATTATTCTGTCAACGTGGTCTTACACCAGTGATATAGTGATGCTTCAGAATATCAC
Organism: Phorcus lineatus; assembly: GCA_921293015.1. Taxonomy (NCBI): domain Eukaryota; kingdom Metazoa; phylum Mollusca; class Gastropoda; order Trochida; family Trochidae; genus Phorcus; species Phorcus lineatus. The sequence goes on from OV121089.1 coordinate 17,606,364, forward strand.
AGCCCCCATTGCGTCTGTACTTGATCCACATGGAGAATGGAATGTCACTGATATAACCTTTATCCCTGAAACACTCAATGAAAATGTACCTGACGTCGTTATATCAGTTAGAATTCAACGTCTGAGCACGTTCTATGTACTTAACATTATCATACCAGTTATAACAGCAACTTTTATCAACGCCTTTGTGTTCCTGTTGCCAGCAGAGTCTGGAGAGAAGATCACTCTATCAACAGCTCTCTTCTTGTCTTATGCTGTTTTTCTCGGTTCAATCACTGACAACATGCCCAAGACGTCCACCACCATCTCCATTCTTGGGGTATTTGTCACAGCTCAGTTGATATTAAGCGTGCTCTCGATTCTCTGCACAGTGGTCATTCTTAGGCTTCATTTCACAGAGAAAAAGAACAAAGCAAGTAATAAACATCAGAATTCTGTCATGGATCGTCCTAAAACAATTGCTCACAAAATGGATATATTTTTCTTCTCAGCTTTCCTCATTGTTGCGGTTGTAGGAAGTGCAGCTGTCTTTACGTTAGTTGAACTTAAGTTTATTGATAATTAAAAACAAGGATGGTAATTTCTTCACAATCAGAAATAACACTAAACTTAAAGTAAAATTAATGAAAAAAGGATCAATTTGTAAACTTTTCACATTTTAGACTTCCTCCGGAACTGCTGCACCCCAAGGCCTGAAAACTTTTTGGAAAGGTATTTTTTTAAGGAGATAAAAGTTTGTAATTTATGGACTAAAACTAAAATTGAATGTACTGTGCATGTGCATTGTAATGAAGTCATTATATTGTTTTGTTATTACGTCACAATGTTGGTCCAAAGTCGCGGAAATGTTTCGTTCAGTACACTTTCGGCAATCGTACTTAATTAGCTCAAGTAATAAACTGAATACTACTTCGCTTTCGCTCGTTTTATACTGATTCATTAAATCGTTTGATACAAATAGTATTAAATGGAAGGTCGTTTAGTATTCTCTATATATGTCGCTTATACTCCATATTTTCCACTTGGACACCTTCTGAAATTCTCAGATTCTGAAACTCTACTCTACTTAATAAACTGACAAGTTATTGAGTTCTGAGGAGCAAGATGTTTACCTGATAACCGAAAAGGTGAAATAATGTTTTAATCCAAGATTTTATGAGAATTGTGAGTGTTTAACAACGTTAATTAGATAAGTAGCAAATACAGAATTTACAGGTTTTCATTTGCGTTAACGTACTGATGATATGTGCAATGTTATACACGGAATACACCGAGGCATTGCGAAACATCATTTCGTTTAACAAAACAATATTCACGGCATGTCTGGTGTGTATAATGTATACACTTCCTAATTGACATGTTCAACACGACTGATGATATGGATGTGAACCAAGATCCACCACACATGCAGACTGACAAGCGAGAACCTTCTGTACATGATACTTTATGTTTATGATGGTTTTCTTTCTTGTGATTGTACTTTCCGTCATCTGTGCCAAAGGTATTCTGAAGAAGTGAGACTACAAAGGTTTCTCTTTAAAGATTACAACAAAGATGTGATACCTGTACCACCAAACCACATCACTGAGCTATCGAGGTATTTGTGCGGTATATCATGCAAATGAATAAGAAAGAACAGGTACTTTAATTAGCAGAATATTTTAGCAACGAGTGGACTGACAAAGCGCTATCACGAAATGAAAGCGAATTCGACGGTATTGAGGATAATTTAAGACAGCAACTGACATCTGGACTCCCGACCTTGGTATTCCCAACAGTATGAAAAATAACAGATGTCTAAAGAGCGAATTCAAATGTGAACTAAATTGTAACATGTTGAATTGCTTACCTAGAAACATGATACTGACGGAATTATAGATGTAAGAATTGCTGTAGAGATTGCACTTGGCTTTACCTACCCTTTGTTGCTGTTTGTCAGAATTTGTTGTCCATAGTTAACTTTGATGTATTGTAATTACTATTTGTCAAAATTCAGAATTTACACTCCCTCATATATATCTTTTTTTCTTGATATATTGAGATTTTAAAGCTTACCATGTATTTTTTTCTAAAAGTCGTTGTATCAAATTATGTAAGAATAAAAATGATTTACGAAAAGCAAGTTTCCGTAAATCTTGTATGGTTTTTGAACATATGTTAGTATTGCCTTTTTATTCTATTCCTTGAACATCTTAACTTCGGTTTTCTTGTATGGTCTTATTTTCAAGTTCAATACTAAGAGTGTTACGTTACTCATTTCATATTTTTATGTAGGGTATGTGGTGTCCACTTGAATGAAAGCACAAAACAATCGGTATAAGTACCGGAGAGTACTTCCGTGCACTATAATACCACCTTTCAAATTTCAAGAGGTCTACAAAAGACGTTTATGGTAGACATTATGATGCCTTGTACAAAGGGAGCCTGATCGATACTACAATTCCTCATTTAGGAAGATTCATATCACAATTAAAACAGTAATAACATTTAAACCTCAAAATTATTTAGTAAAAGTACAATATGCACAAGAGATTCCTCGCACTAGAATAGCAACAGCCTGACATTAGATTACCCACTGTAAGCAATAGAAGTTTCAGGCCTTGAAGTCTTTAAATCTTACATTGTGACATTCCCTGAAAGTTTTCACATTAAGAAAGCTAAAATAGATTATTTCACGTCATCTTAGAATGATTAAATATTACTGTTTAGGTTAATAAAATTGAAAGAATAATGTTATCTTAAAAAATATCGAATAAGAAAGTTGGTATAGCGTTCTTTCAGCAAAATTTAAGGGCATCGTTCATTTATTCAAAATATAGAGTCTCCTCATCCACCATGTGTTTTTCAGTGAAGTACAGATTTGACCTGAACTATCATAGTTGATCATAGTAAAATCACGCACGGCAATTGTAAATCAAACTACTGCTCTTGACTGGTCTGGTTAGAATCTACCGTGTTTCAAGAAATAATAGTTTTTATAATTTGACTTTAGCGGGATTCGAACTAATTCTATCAAGAGTTTTTCCTCTGCAAAACGATCAAGTTTAACAAATGGTTAACGGGAGTTACTTGCCCCTAGATACTGGCACCGAAGACTCTTTGTGACTCGTCGCTACTTATACTAGAAATAACGTCAGAACGTGTGAGCAATTAAGCTGCTGTGTGGAGAGGAACTCTGTTAGAATGATTTTAAATCCCATCACAAAACTTTTGCCCTAATAACGTAATGGTTTCCTGACGCCACTCCGGAAACGATTTTTTTCGGAATTTGAGTGACTATTCTGATGTATTTGATGATATCATACCGTGAAATGTTCAAATTTTATTATAACGTTCACCGTAAATTCGATAATAACGTTTACTATAAGCAAATACGCAGATATGCAATATTTGCATGTATGTTCATACTGCAAGTTTAAGTAATTTGCAAACAAACAGTGATGACGATCAGCTTTATTTGACATCAGAGGATTATGTAAATAGATCTCATTAAGAAAAAGCTGATCCTAGAGTTTATCTACATCGTTAATGAATGTTATTTAAAATTTGATTCTCGTTAGCAAACATGTTATGCTGTTTATGATTAGGTGCTTCTGTATTTTCTACAAGGTATAAACAGACTTCGCCCAATTTTGTGCTGCAACATTAACCGAGTTTCAAGTCCTTGATACAACCATGAGACTACAACAACTCAACAAGCCTGAAAGGGTTTCATCCAGCCTGCCCCAAAATATGCTTACACGTATGTCAAGCTTGACATGTTCATTTATGTCATGGTCAAAATGGTTTTATGGATCCCAGAAAATACATAATTCATCATTAATCAATTTGTATTCGCGTCAATTTGCGTCTGATCTGCAGGTTATTACACTTGGAAGTGGTCCCATGAAGTATTTACACACGGCAAGAGATAATGGAACTGTAGATATCTTTATTCCCAGAACCTCAGGAAAATCATTATATTGATTACGTACAAGACGATTATTGGAATTTCTTTGTGTATTTTGTTGTGTTGATATTTACAAAACCACGAATATCCCTACTTCAAGAACACTTTTATCACTTATGACATGGGTCGGCTCATTATAGGCTAAGTTTTGTATGTACATGATTAATTTACAAAAACCAATTAAAAAGCCACAAGAGGACTTTGTTATTCAATGTTTTTCTGACAGGTGAGAATTTTTCAGTAAATCGTATAATTGGAACAATCATGTTTTCAGCACTTGTCTTAATTTTGCTTGTTATTATCCGTGCCAGTGATGCAAGTGTTGAAACAAAGCTACAAGCTACTTTGTTCAAAGACTACAACAGAGATGTAATCCCTGGGCGACGTTATGGACACCTTGACATATTTGTAGAGGCTTTTGTGGTCTGTGTAGTGCACATCCATGAGAGGGACCAGATTTTACAGCTTTCACAATATTTCATAATATCATATGTTGATGATTCACTGAAATGGAATGAGACGGAGTTTGGAGGGGTCAAAGAGATATTTAAAACGGCGTCTGACATCTGGACGCCGGATATTGCCATTCCAAATGCCATGAGGAATAACCGTCGTCTTAAGAAAGACACAGATCCAGTAAGAATATCATCTGATGGTACTGTTCACTGGGATACGGACTTGTTCGGTGATGTGATCTGCCCACTTGACATGACAAGGTATCCGTTTGATTCACAGATCTGTGAAATTAACGTAGAAATCTGGGTTCATGTTCACCATATGCGATTCATTAATTTCACCGTAAATTCGAAGCATTCGAAAATTATGAATAGTGAATGGATAGTCGAAGACTTGACTGGGCACATCGCAGCTTTAGGAAGAGAGAAACTTCCAAACTCTACAGGAGTCATAACAATATATCTGAAGAGGAGGACGCCATTTTACATAATAACAATGGTGATACCAGTTCTCGTGTGTGCTATCCTGAATCCGTTTGTTTTCTTGTTACCAGCTGAAAGTGGTGAGAAAATTACCTTAGCGACGTCTCTGCTTGTCTTCTACTCTGTGATGCTAAGCTACATATTTGATGGAATTCCTTCTATATCCCTATCTGTGCCCATTGTCGGAGTTTTCATGGCAATCCAACTGATATTATCAGGAAGTTCGTTGCTTTGCACTATACTTATTTGGAATCTAGGTAAGAAGCCTCCTAAAGAAAAGGACGAAGAGAAGAGAGGCGGATGGGTTTTGATAATATCCGCCTTGTTTTCAAGACAAAGAGATTTTGACAAAATATGTTTCTCCATTTTTTCGATTGCAGGGCTTATTATGCTGGCTACGGTTTTCATACTAATTGTATTGTACTAAAAGTATTCCTTGTAAATACCTCTAATTCAGACATCAAAGACCAACAGTCACATTATTTCTCTTCTTGAGGGTTTCATGTGGGAGAGAATGATGCCTAAATGCTGTGAATAGAAGTATTTGGTCTGCACTATGTACTGATTGGAAATATTGTGTTTGTTCTGTATTGTGATGCATTGGCTACACGTATAAGGTCTGTACTGCTAACCTCATCACCACGTGACCAAATGACACATTTGACCTCCTATCTTCTACTTTTACATTGTCCGCTCAATCCATGCTGTCAACCTTGGTTTGTTGATATGCATTTGTATTGCTCTCTAGCAGTTGAGATGACAAGAAAGAAAACCATGTAAGTCGTTAATTCAACAGGACAAGAATATGCTTTACATTAAAGTTTTCAAAATGATCTAGGGGAGTAAATTTTTTCTTAGAATAACTTGCATTCAGATATATTGACTCTCGGAAATGAACCGAGAAGCAAATGGGGCTAAAAGAAAATTTCTGACATGGAACAGATTGCAGGAACATTGATATTGATAAAAGACAACTTTGAATATGAAATTCATATCTAATGATAATGCATGCTTTGTTATTTGAGAAATGATAATAAAAATAGTTTTTTAATTATTTTGAAGAATATTTATAGCCCAAATATAGATTTATAAAGGTTTTTCCAAGATTTTTTTCAGAATTAGACCAATTGCCCAGGTCGATTTTTTGAAGTGGTAATTTGAATGTAGTTCAAGATTGTTATTTAGATACTTACAATATTAAGCACAGAAGGCTTTCAAGAAAATTATTGAAATAAGAATAAGCTCGGATTAGTTGATATAAGACAGTTCTTCGATTCCGATAACAAACAGTAGACATGTCGACAAAATTATCAACTTAAACAAAGCAGGCAGACTATTCCCTTTCCCAGACTATAAACAATTTTAGCTTCTTACCCAGAAGCAGAAACTGAAACCATTTTTAAAAAGTCCCTACCCGATGGAGATTCTAATTGATAGATTTGGTGACCAAGTGGCACCAAGTAAGAGCCAAACGGACTATACCCTAGAAACCTATTTTCATATTCTTCTCCAGAAGAAAGAGGCCCAGAAAACTGAAACCTTGTGTACGAACTACTAAGCTGATGGGGATTCGAATTTATAGTTTTGGTGATCCTGTGACCCCTCCTTTTGGAAGACATCGGTATGATGAGAGGCCATACTTATAGATTGCGACCGATAAATCTTTTGACATTAGTTATAAAAGAGCATCCGTGACATTTGCCTCAAGCTATAAAAACGTTCTTCCTGATATAATAAGCGATTAAAAAATATCCTTAAGGGGAAATACTTTAATGTATTTTGTTAACAAAATGAAACACCTGACCTTTTGGATGCATTTGATTTGAGAAAGCCTTTGACACGATTAAATCGGGCTTTATGGATAAAATTCGGCCTTGTTCTTACTTTGGCAAATAAATATTTGGTATTGCTATGACACCAAATATATATGTTCCCCCATTCAATAACTATATTTCATTATATTGAGTAAACCAACAAATTTATAGCACATTTAAACATGAAACAGAAATAAAAGTAATAGACAAAACGGTATCTTTATATATTTTAACAACTGGACAATAGTTCGAATCGATCATCATGTGTCCATGCCTATTAAAACAAAACAAGGGAAACTGTACACTTATGTTTGAACACATTGTTAAAATTGATGATTTTCGACCATGATTCGTCTTTTTCTTTGTGGTTTAGAGGTATATTTCATCGTTTCAACAACGTTTTATGGCCAAAACGTTGTGTGTTGATGGCGATACAGTGGAAGATATTTGAATAAACAATAATGGCCTCCCCTTCTTTAATTGATTATTTATAAGACAGCGTAGGATGAATGATGTGTCAGAAGACCTCATTAAGACGATAAATAGTCCAAAGTTTACTGTCTACAGTATCAACGATGTCAGTAATCATCAGAATCGTTAAATCGCATGGATCGTATGACGAAAATTGGACTTACTTTATGTATATTGTTGAGTTAATATTTACAAAAAAACGAATAGCCCTACTCAAAGATCTCTAACGACATACATTGATTTACTTTGATAAGGTCATATCGAGTACATTTCGATTTATTATGCGTTCTACATAATAAACGTTACCAAAACCAAGCAAAGGCCACATGTGGACTTCATTAGTGAATATTATTTTGGTGAAGCAGAATTGTTCAGGAACATCGTATGAACGGTCGCTATCGGCGTGATGCTTACACATGTGATAGTATCCCTTCTTATTATCCGTGCCAGTGGTTTCAGTGAGGAAACAAGACTACAAGCCACTCTATTTAAGGACTACAACAAAGATGTGATCCCTGGGCAAAGAAATGGACTTATTGAAATATCCGTGAAGGCTTTTGTCGTGTATGTTGTGCAAATCCATGAGAGAGATCAGATTTTACAGCTTTCACAATATTTCATAATATCATATGTTGATGATTCACTGAAATGGAATGAGACGGAGTTTGGAGGGGTCAAAGAGATATTTAAAACGGCCGCTGATATATGGACGCCGGATATTGCCATTCCAAATGCCATGAGGAATAACCGTCGTCTTAAGAAAGACACAGATCCAGTAAGAATATCATCCGATGGTACTGTTCACTGGGACACGGACTTGTTCGGCGATGTTATCTGCCCACTTGACATGACAAGGTATCCGTTTGATTCACAGATCTGTGAAATTAACTTAGAAATCTGGGTTCATGTTCACCATATGCGTTTCATTAATTTCACCGTAAATTCGAAGCATTCGAAAATTATGAATAGTGAATGGATAGTCGAAGACTTGACTGGGCACATCGCAGCTTTAGGAAGAGAGAAACTTCCAAACTCTACAGGCGTCATAACAATATATCTGAAGAGGAGGACGCCATTTTACATAATAACAATGGTGATACCAGTTCTCGTGTGTGCTATCCTGAATCCGTTTGTTTTCTTGTTACCAGCTGAAAGTGGTGAGAAAATTACCTTAGCGACGTCTCTGCTTGTCTTCTACTCTGTGATGCTAAGCTACATATTTGATGGAATTCCTTCTATATCCCTGTCTGTGCCCATTGTCGGGGTTTTCATGGCAATCCAACTGATATTATCAGGATGTTCGTTGCTTTGCACAATACTTATTTGGAATCTAGGTAAGAAGCCTCCTAAAGAAAAGGATGAAGAGAAGAAGAGAGGCGGATGGCTTTTGATAATATCCGCCTTGTTTTCAAGAAACAGAGATTTTGACAAAATATGCTTCTGCATGTTTTCGATTGTTGGGTTGATTATGCTGGCTACGGTTTTCATACTGATTGGATAACATTTCTTGTAAATACACCAACGCTACCTCGAACACCTAAGACACCGACAGTTAATTTGTTTGTTTTTCTCCGATGATGTCCTGATGCAGTGTCTAGACATGTTGTGTCAAAAATATGTCCTGATGCAGTGTCTAGACATGTTGTGTCTAAAATATGTACTGATGCAGTGTCTAGACATATTGTGTCTGAAATATGTACTGATGCAGTGTCTAGACATTTTGGGTCTGAAATATGTACTGATGCAGTAACTAGAAATGTTTTGTTTGAAATACGTTCGGAACAATAATGTGAAATATTTTGTTTGAAATATATCTTGATGCAATGACGTGAGATATTGTGTTTGAAATATATACTAATGCAGTGACGTGAAATATTGTCCTTGAAATATGTACTAATGCATGACGTGAAATACTGTGTATGAATTATGTACTAATTCAGTGACGCGAAATCCTGTGTTTGACATATGTACATGAAAGTGATAAGAAGTTATGTGTTCGAAACCTTTCATGAAACAGTGGCCTAATTTGTGTCATTTTCTCTGATATAGACTAGATATTTTGTGTTTTTACAAAATATAATGTCTGCCTAATGAGCTCATGATGTGTGTCCTTAACATTTTTGTTTTCATGCATTGGCTAGAATTTTTTAGTCATTCACACTCTGTCTTATTTCCATATCTTTGTTTCTTTTCATAAATGTGAATGGTTATTAAGCGTGTTGCATCCGTAACAGATATAACATCAATTTTTAAATGTTTCATCTACAAATTATTGTAAAAAAAAGTTTCACATATCAACAGTTTGCTCAACATTTATTGGCGTACTGATTTAATTAATTCACCTAAATGTTGTCAAGCACAGGAAAAAGAAGATTTTCTTGATAACCTGCCGCCTTAAAGTACTTGAATGTTGAATGTTGAATGCTGGTATGTGCTTCTTCTGCTTTGATTTCTGCCTCTCACGCCACATATATTATTGTTTCCACAGTCTGATTAAAAGATATTTGGCCCCTCCTCCTTAACTTATTTAATTCAAATCCTTATCGTTTACTCAATAATTGGTATTGGGGTGCACTACTCTAAAATAGACAACATGCTGTTGATCTTTTTACAAATCAACCCGCTCATGTGTGTATTAAAATTCTCATTTTAGAACGTTATATTGCACAATTGTGTCTATGTTTATAATATCAGGTTATATTTACATCGACATTTTAGCATGCTCAATTGTTTATATGTGTATTCCATTTTGCTACTATCCACCTTCAGACTAATGTAGAATTATTCAGATAAGACACCTACGGATGAACTCAGTTAGTATGTAAACCTTTATCATCTTCAACAGGTAAATGGAACAATGATAACAAGAGAACAATCGGGTATCGAAATTCCAATGAATGACCAAACGAAGAAAAAGCAAAAAAATATCGGACAATGCTTCCTTAAGGTCATAAGGTTACGGAAGTGTGACCTAATCTGAAAGGTCATGGTGAAGATAAGTCATTACACACAATGACGACAAAAACGGAAAGGTCATTTATGTTTTCTTTGGAACTATGTGTTATTGTTTTAACTGTACAAAATTAAACATGCATCATGATCTTTATTGGTTTCAAATCTGGCTCAAGCAGCATAAAACAACAAGTACTGTAAAATCATTTATTTTCGCGGGGTGTTATTTTCGCGCAAACATAACAAATTACTGATTCGCGGGGTTTAATTTTCGCGCACATCGACTAAGCAGTAGCAAACATTTAGTGAGCAAAACTACATGCACCGTGCAGCAAAGATTACAGTGAAACTAGTAGTAATTAACTTATAAAAACAATAATATGTCTTCAAAAAGTCAATGTTCAAAATTTGTGTATTTATTTTCATTAAACGTCTTCAAGTTTTGAAGTGGTAACGATCTACCTGTCGCCAAGTTTTCCCGGAAGTAAACATTCGGAACGGTTTAGTTTGATTTTTTACTACAAACAGTAGTTAAATCACAACCAAAGTATATTGATAGAAACAGATGGCATTTATTGAAATAAGAACTGTGTAAGGGGATAAAAGTGATTATGATATTGTTATTGGAGACATTGTTCCAATATATCACAAAGGCAGTTCTATAGACGTTTGTGATTTTTCGATATAACAATCAATCAATGTATTGGTAATATGAACACGTGATCATTGAATTGTCATGGAATGCTGTTCACAAAGGTTCCCTTTAAGACATGATAGTGGAAACTAAAAACAATAAACCATAAATGAATTTGTAAACTTCCCATTGAAGTATCTCTGGATTTTTTTCAAGATATACTTATCCTATTGTAATCTTCCAAACACCCCTTAAAGTCTTACACAATAAACATTTTCTTGATAAGAATAATATGTATTGGTACAGCGCTTCTTTCCAAAATAGTACGGCGCTTGGAGGAGAGTCAGAGAGATCTTGCAAGGTCTTTGTAGTTAATTTCTCTATTAGAGACTAGGGGGGGTGTTCCGTAGTTTTGGGACTGTCGTTTAGAAGGCTCTATCACCCATTTTTGCCTTAGTGGATATAAAAATTGTGGAAAATAAAATGTTTATATTTCTTTATGCGCACACTTCAAGGAAATCGGCTTCTTCTTAGGGAATCAGTCAATTCATTGGGTCACCAAGCAAAGACCACTTATGCACAGGAAACATGTGTTGTTCAGCAGTGATGGAAACTACTTTCTCTTCGATGAAAAGGGAATTATCTCACTACTTACACAAGATGTGGTCTTTCATTAACATCTCTATCACATCTAAATCATGAGTCGTTTGTACAAACACTAAACAGTAAAATTCATAACCTATTGGATTACTACACTTTGATTCATAAATTTACAAATTCTTTCCTCTCCTCAACTTTCTTTTCTTTACATCGTAATCTTTATTTTCTTCCGGATTTAAAAAACAAGATACACTTTCGTCCTCCTTTAAAATCGTCCTCTGCCTCTCCATATACCCAGCTTCATAGTTTAACAGTGTCTTCTACTCGTGATGTCTCTTAAGCCATCTTCAAAATTCGATCTGAGTCTTCATCTATATCAACAGGATGGCATTATCAACTCCCTTTACATATATACATTACTATACATTTTCCTTGGCAGATGAATCTTTGTTTATATCTCCCTCTACAAAACAAGCTCCATCTTCATCCTCATCTTCATATATGACGAGAATGACAGTATCCACTCCCTCCTCATCCTCCAGACCGTCCACAGCATCCACATCCTTCAAGCTAAGCTCCTCCAGGGCCAGGTCCTCACGTGTCTCCCAAACATCAGATTCAGTTCCAGCATCAACGAAGTCAGTTCCTGAATGAGCTTCTGCAGGTGTTTCTGTGTCATCTATAGTTGCTTCGTGGGACTTTGTAGTTGTTTCGTTGTCTTCTGCATCTCTTGTTACCGTTTGATTTTTCTCTGTGGTAATCTTCTCGCCATCGCGAATATCAGTTGGTCTTGGTTTCTTTCTGTATGTTCTGATCATTTTAACCTGAAGAGAATTATACATGAATGTTTTCAACAAATTCAATTCGTGTATATAACTCTCGTGATACAGCTTTAGAAGAAAACAGCAAATACACTGTTGGTTGTGATGTTTTAAATTAGATCCAAATTGATACAACAGCATCATCAACAAACAGACCATGCCATGCATCTGCTAAACAGATTACACGGTACATGAAGCAGTAAAACTCAGACCAATTATTAAAAGTCATCGATGACATCATATTTTTTCTGACCAGAACAACTTAAAGCAGTAGTTTCTTAGAAGTTTAAACAATATTGATAATAATATGGTTTAGGCTTTAAATCTACCCCTCGCGAATAAATTATCAAAACAAGCATGAAAATACCATAGGTATGCGTTCGATTGTATTAATATTGAAACCATTGTAAAGAAGTTCGGGTATGTTGGTGGGTAAATTTAGGTTATCACTTCAGATTTCACAAACACTAATATCTATTCATATCCATCAGAATGCAATCAAATAACTATATCTGAACTATTAATTTTATTTCATATAATTTTTCAAAATAAATATCAATTCATCAATAGATTTATCAATTCAAATTATCAATTAAAAATCCATTGTTGACAATTGTAAAATTTTATATTCAAGAATGGAGCGTGTATATCAGTGAACAAACCTTTTGATGGTATTCTTTCCTCTTCTCCGAACCAATCTCGGGCTTAGTGTATGGACTCTCTCGTGAAAGGTCAAAAGCAGAAACTGTAAAAGGAAAAACATTTCAACCGTACATTTTGTTTTAACCATGCATTTTAGACTATGAGAGAAACGAAAAAATTATTGATTGTTGCTAAAAGCATTTGACAATACTGCAATTTCCCTTTCATAGTCCTGCACATCACTAAATGGCACATATATCCCCACTGATAATTACAGTATTAATAAACTTGCACATGAGACCCTCTTGCAAAATGAAGAGAATGAACGAAAATATATCGTTTAACATTTATTATATAGGATTTACAACAACTAAAGACTGAAACGTCCCCTACACCTATCTTACCTTCAATTCCACCTTTGAACCACCTATGCTTAAGGATATAGGGCCATGGTATCCGTTTGTGTGGATCACATACTAACAATTTCCTCAAGATACTTTTAATGTCGTCGCTCAAACTCTTCGGCAGTTGGAAGCTTTGGTGCATCATGCACATGTCCTTCAAAGACCTCGAGGCGAACAGTGTCTTCCCGGTACAGAGTTCGTATATAATGCAACCAAGGGCCCTTGAAGTAGAAAAACAATGTCTTATAGTGTAAATCTGTCTGAAGAAACCCTCGTTGCAGCTATCAACTGACCCTTTATAAAATGCACAAAGGAATCGTAAATCACTATTCTTTGATGTTTAATACCTGAAGTAGTAATAGAACAGATGATAATTACTTAGTGTGTCCAGGTAGCAGTGTCCAAGTTGGATGTTTTGATATAAAGTAGTGCTGTTTTCATTTACGTTAAACAATTCAAATATTTTATATTAACGAGAGATAGCGACATAAACAGCTTCTCTGGTTTTCAAGGTTTTTCTAAATTGATCAAATGTAGCTTGGGCTTGGCACACACTTATTTTGAAGAAATATTCAAAATAAGTGCCATCTTAAGACCTGTATGTGTTCTGAGAGAGACTTATTGCTGTACTTGCGTTATGAGGCATCTCTGATTTTTTATTCCTACCCTGTATCAATATACAAAGGAAAATTTAAGGTACTTCAATATCACAAAATTTGCAATATTGCAGAATAACATACGTGACTAACGTATATATTCATATCCCTTTGCACGACGAAAGTTATACTTGGTTTCCGTTTTATTACAGCCTCTACCTGGAAATGTGAAATAAATTGGTCCATCCATACTATCTAACTTTTCTTCTGTTAAACATGGCAAAAAAAGAATCCTGACAAGTATAGCCTGTTCTGATATTCGTATTGTTGTCCTGTTGCTATATGTCTGTTGATTTATTACCATAAATCCACTTTCTCGGTATAGTGAACGTATTTGTCTTGACAGAGCTCCGGTGCCATATAGTATAATGTTCCCTGAAAAATAAGAACATTAAGCAAAGTTTATGTGTTTTTTCTAGGCCAGATCTACAAAGAAAACGTTTGATAACATCTGTCTGACTTTGACGAAAATTACATCATACTGTATCCGGGAAAAAAGAAACAACTTTTATTCAACTTTCATGGCTAATCTATTTCACTATTTTATATATTTTTCAAACAGAATTGTTAGACAGCAAAACTGAAGGTCCGAAGTTTGATAAGACACGAGAGGAGAAATATATGTTTTATGCGTTATATGCGTTACTTAAATTTCTCAAGCAATGCTAGAAGCCTATGCTTAAAGTAATATTCTAAATTTCTTGTTGTGAAATGTCCTTTTTTTCATCATACCTGAATTGTTTTGGCGTAATAAGTGTCCCCCATGAACTTTGAAAACCCGAAGTCACATATTTTGATGGTCTCGTCTTTGGTGATGAGGATGTTCTGAGGCTTGAGGTCTCTGTGCAGCACCTTGGATGCATGTAGGTAGTATAATCCCGAGCAGATCTGGCAGGCTATGAGACGTCCCTGCAGATAACGATGAATTTATTGAATTATTCCTCTCAAAGACTCTTTGCTGACTTACATTAACAGAAATTTGCTGTGAAAATCCATGAACCTGATTTCTAACATAACACTGACATAGCCGTACACAACACAAAGGAAACTAGCTTACGACTATTTTTGCTGTAAGTGAACTTCTTTAATGTTTAAGATTCTCCTCAAAATGATAATAACAAAACTTCCAATAGAAGGGCCATATACCTCATCTTTTATCACTGAGTTACTCGATACGATATAGATCCTGTTTAGATCTTTGGGGTTGTATTAAGCTTTTCTTATCTACAAATTTCCTCAGTTCAAACTCAAAGCTTGCCAATCGTCCCCAATAGGTAAGATTATCTAGGAATCCCGAGAAGACGTCTCACATTACTTTAAAATTACATTTAAATTACATTTATTAAATGATAGTTACACAGTAAGTACCAACTCGGGGTCAAAACTGTTAGATGTTAAATAGATAAACGTTTAATGTTATCAAGTGCAATGCACTAATAGGCTTCATCCTCGGTATTTAAAGGAGAACACATATTGGATGTATTGTTTTGTTTGGTATATTTGAATGATATTGATCATGTATATGTGACAGGATTGACAACTGGACGACCACGGAATTGGTCCCAGAGAGACCGGTTCATCGTACTTAATGTTATAGTCATCACATAGTGTATATCTGACGCTCTAAACAGTGGCTCGTGTACATTTCCTAGCAACAAGATTAATCGATATGTTGCAGTTGTACGGTAATCATCTGTTACATGAGCCGCACACAATAAAATACAGAACTTAATTAAAATGTGTTACCTTTTCTTCCGTGAACTTTCCCTTCCATTCATTCCGTACAGTTCGAAACAATTCTTTGACTGCATACTCGCATACCAGCACAATCTGTAACAGAAAAATCGTAGATTTCATCACAAGAATAGATTCGCTGTTCTAGAAAACAATTAAGACTTATCTAATTGTTGACAATTCGTCTTAACAATAAAAACAGCAAGGATGTAACGATACACCTATAAGTACACAAATTACAATATAAAAAAACAAGAGAAACTGCGGTTATGGTTAAACGATTATTTACCGATTATAACGCCAGGAGTTACTCCAGTATTTATTATAAAATTGGGGTGTCACGCACATGCATATGAGTTGCTTGCTGAATACCATACGACCGTGCAGATAGACACGATGCTGTGGGTACATTGGTGTCAGTACCTATGCTGGCTGATCTGGGTACAATTGTACATCGCTCTGGTGTTATGCTACACGATGACACTAATGTATACAATGTGTACCCTTATTGAATATTGCATAATACAACGACACGCAGAAAGCTGTTTTGTGTATGTATAATTCCTTTCAGCATCAACAGAATATAGTATAAATAATCCCGAGGCACGGTTCACTTTCCATAGAAAGCCTTAAATATCATAACTACATGATCATCTAATAACACGTCATTTTATGACGAGAACCCTCACTTACATGTAGTGGCGTGACGATTCATCGATGGTATCGATGTTTGCACCGTCCAATACGCGAGGTGAGTTCATCTTTACAAATATTTAGGCAATATATTAGGATCTTTATATCGTGAGGGTCCGTGATACATCGATGTATCGCCATAAGAGACAATATATCGCGATACCATAAACATAATTTGTTTCAAACAAATAACTATATAAGCTGACAAAGTTTGTATTCTATTTTTAGAGATTACAGTGATTATCCAAGCAAAAATTATGATAATATTTTTTATATTTCATACGCAATTTCACAGTCCCTCTGATTTTGTGATTATCATTCATGTAATACTTATGATTGGTTTGTAGCTAAGAAATGACATTACTTTTTATGTCCTATCTTAACTTCTTTCAAAAAGTGAAGAGAATCTGGAAACATATTGTATCGTAACCACTGTATCGTGATGATAATCGTCTCGCTGCATGTTCCTTGGCAATAATTCCATGATATATCGTCTCGCCTAATAAAAATTAGTCTCGGCACTACGGCCACGATACACAGGTCTACTCACATGATGAAGGGTTTCAAAACTGTCAAGAAGCTGTATGATATTTTTGTGCACAAGTCTTTCTAAAATATAGATTTCATTCCTGGCATCGCGGATATCTTTGCTGGAACGGTCTTTTGACACGTACTTCAGGGCACAAATCTGTGTAAAAGAAAAAAGCACAGATGAGTTCAACATACTCAGCTGAAATCAAAATTATGATCACCATGTAAATGATATGGCTGTGTCCGTTTTGGTATTAGTTTTATGGACTCATATTTTCATATGCAATATAGAAAACATTATTGTTATAATGGACAATAATTATTGAAAATCATAAAAAATTCATACATCCTTGGTTATTTCTTTTGAGCGCATTTTTTTAATCGTGGAAAAGTACATTGAGTCTGGTCAGTTTCAAGGCTATTGGAGGGAAGACCTCGATGGACAGGTATTCAAATTGACATTCTGAACGCAGTAACTGTCTCGCACTCTTAACACAAAATCATATACATTTACTATTTTCAAAAGTTTGAAAAGACTATGAAAATCCTAATAAAGCAAATGGCACACGAGCAAAACAAATAACAACATTTGCACCTGGAAAGGATTATATCCTCTGAAATCCTCTATAAACCTTGAGAACGATGTAAGGGGTGGTTATCGTATTATATTAAACCATATATCAGTAAATCATGGGATCAACTCTCTACCAGTGTTATAAGCTGGTAAACTGTCACAACTGCTGATCATATAATCTCAAGATTAACGAAACATTCCCAAAGCAACTGAATTATGCCGGAATCACTCTTGAAGTTGTATGATACGTATTTCATCATGAGGCTTGAGATATCAAAGTTCATATATTTGTGAATTAATGAGTAGTAACTACTAAGCGTCTGAAGAATGACTTGCTTTAATGGAACCTGTCAAGTAATGAACCAAATATATATTCGTCTTTTTATATATGTTATCCATATTCAGATTTTCAGATGTTGGTTTGCTAAAAAACACTGTTCTGTCAGCCTGTCTGTCTGAAGAGTAACAAAAAACAAAAAGGCACCAAAAGTATCATTCAAATCAACAACTGAGTTCCAACAATAGCTCAAGCATTTACATACGATACCCTCTAGCTTGCTCCAGCCAACATTTTATTTCATGTTCTTCCCTAACAATAGCGATGATTTCACTGTACCAGATCCTTGTTGTCCTTCCTCCTCGCCTTGAACACCTGACCAAACGAGCCTCCCCCAACATTCTTCAGCTTCTCGTAGTCGTCTTCACACGAGGGCATCTCTGCTACCTGCTCTAGGAAATCATGGCATTATGAAGCTTTTAATTCAAAAGAATTACCGCGGATCCCAAAAGTAAAAAATGAATACATTTAATCACATTGATGAAATATCATAATTTTATGATATACTAAATGGAGAAGAGAGAGAGAGAGAGAGAGAGAGAGAGAGAGAGAGAGAGAGAGAGAGAGAGAGACAGAGAGACAGAGAGACAGACAGACAGACAGACAGAGACAGAGACAGAGAGACAGACAGGGACAGAGAGAGACAGAGACAGAGAGAGACACACAGAGACACACAGAGAGAGGCTGACAGACAGATGGAGACAGAGAGAGAAGGAGAGAAATAGAGAGATTCAGAGGAACAGAGAAATAAAGAGAGAGTGAAAATATAAAAATGATGCTACTCGTTTCGCTAGAATTGACGACAGATTTAACGTGATTTAGGCTTAAAACGATGTAAATATAATCAGAACCTACATATTGTGTTGAATACTTCTTAAATTGCTCTGTGTAATCTGTTGCAAAATGTATATGATGACTTTTAGCCCTAGTTTAATCATTACCCATATCATATCTATCTGGAGTGTGTCTTCCGTATCAGAGTTTCTCACATACACATTCCTGATGATGAATATAGTTATCTTCAACGGGAAACGAATATTTGACAACCAATGTTACAAAATGATATCTGACGTTTTAGTGTTTATAGATAAAGATGTCTGTATGATTCACCAATGAGACCGACATTCACAACGCGCTGACTAACAAAATGGAGAGATAACCTTATCAGTTAATAGAGACTAAAGAGATTTTTCAAATGTCACAAACTGTTGCATTTGGAGTACGGAACTTTCTCACTACTGTGACAGGCTACTGTTAGAAAATCTGCCTCTCAAAGTAAAACCCCCACCTATGTCTTTTCAGAGCCACGTATCATCCACAGCGATTTCTGCACCTAAGATTTAAATATAGCTATTTTACGATAGCTGTAAGTAAACGCTTCAGTACATACGACCTTGACCCTGCTGCAGTGTCAACAGTCACAGTTGAATTATCGTGATCTATTTTTATCATTACGCGATATAGCTACATTACCTTGTATGTACTGTCCACAAAGGTTATTTCATATCCTGTCATTGTGACATGGGTCACACTCAGCAAAGCTAGCAGGTTATAGTGGTTACAGTCTCATATCCTGATATCTATACTTCCGTGTGAATGTGCGACCCTCCATAGCGTCCTGTTGTCACGTGAGTAAATATTCTAACTGTTTGGATACCTTGGCTAATCACAAACAACAAGAGACCCTGTACGCTAATCAACAACGTTTCGTACCCGTGGTCCCTTGACTTTCACTTACATTAGACACTATTGACGACCAGGTATCTATATATATATATATATGACTGAATTCGAATAAAACTATCTATGTGTACAACGACTGAATGAGTTGTAATTACAGGTATCTTCATACTGGTTCTCGATGCGGTGTCACTTGACCCCTCAACTATATAACCTAAACTACGTGATCCACTATCATTCAATTCAGATTACAGGTTTGTCCAATAATTAATACAAATGCACATTGCGTATGCATAGGCATCAGTTATATTATCCTTAATTTACAAAGTAAGTACCGTCATGTATCTTTCGGCACAAAGGTTACCGTTTTGTTCATACAATGCTAGGTTTAATTTCATTACAGGTGTGCTTTCACTTTACTTACGTACTTACGTATAATATACGGGAACTCACTTAATGTCCTCATATATTTTGTTGATACCGTATCATGGCATAACATTCACTCGACTCCATGTCTTATTACAGATAACATAAATCAGGTACAAAGTCACGTGGTACTTAACAGCATATGTTATAAATGTATATGAACATAAATAACCTACCTGTAATCACCAACAGACAGGTGAGAGTAAACTTGTATTACATGTTAACTATGTACGTGAGTCACGTATGAAGCCTGGTGAACAAACTATATCGACCTGTAGTTGACCCTAAATATACCTGGGATATTTTCTAACGGCTGACTACCTTAATTCGAAGTTTTTGCTCGCCTTACCAGTGTGCCTACAACGACTATAATTACGGTTAGTGGAGTCTATGTAAGTATGCTGTCCATTCATGTTAACACGCAGAGATTCGGTTTACGATGTGGTTTCTTTGTTAGCAGTTTTTCGTTGACATGAAAGCCTGAAAATATTGATGTTATCTGCGTGTAAATTTATTTTATTCAATGACGAGAACTATTTATGTAGGATTTTCATCAGTCGATTTGAATGTGTTTTTTTATCTATTCTGATTTACATTGGCTTTTTTTATTAGTAAGTATCTAAAAGGAATAGTTTTAAACCTACAAACCAATGAAAATCTTAGAAGTATTCGTGTGAAAAAAGGTAACTTTTGACGTCTATTGAGAGTGAAGAACAACAATAATATTTACACGTCGTGGCACGAATAGAAATATACTTGTCAACTTATAACTTTCACTAATTTCAAATGAAATATATTTCTCGTCATTAATATGCGCTTACCATAGTTAAATCGACTTTGCTGTGTTTCTATTCCATTTTTCGGTGTTAGTTATACATTATTGTAATCTTTTACCGTGAATTATCAATATTTATACCGGTAACTATGATATAAAGCTCATTTAAGTTTAGAAAGCAGTTTTGTTGCATATTCCAATGACGTTAAAGCAAACCTTTAAAATGGCCTTCGAAATCAACCCTTAACCTTCGATTCATTTAACTAGTGTGCATAGCAATGTCAAAGGTTTATGTTAGGTCTACATTCGAACATGAAAAAGCCCCATACATATGTAAGACTTCATAGTCGATTGTCGCATTGTTTAGGATCTGGGTGCCTTAATTTTTTAAAGCAAACATTTTACTACCCATGAGTAAATACACAATTTATGTCTGTGGTCTCTCTTATTCAGTCTGCACCGATTTTTTTCTAAACGTTGAACACTAACTTTTCATTTGACAGCAATATCAAATAGACATACGCGTACATAAATAATGCTTACAGTCTCACCTAAAATACCCACGATCCTGAACAAGTTGAGTATGACAAAGATCCTGGAGAAGTTTGTGTACACGGTAGGCTGACTAACCCAGCATTACAGGTAACGTGTCTATTATCCAGTTAGGTAACGCTAGTTGTTGATCCTGATTATTTCTGTTACAGAGAGACTGAGATGGTATTTGTTCATCTAAATATTTCTGAGAAGAACAAATCATAAAAATGTTATTTTAGATGCCTAATATAAATTTTAGAAGTTTATTTCCATCCTTTTTTCATTTATTCTATGGATTGTCATAAAACAAATACTTTTGTATTATATTCAGGGCACATGATTTTATTTCTACAATAAATGATTATATTGTATGAAAAACTAATGATAAAACTTAATCTATAAGACTGATGTGGTAAATCAAATTGCTTCGAAATTAACAATTGCATTTGTACAATTCAATAGTCAACGCTTACGATACTTAAAGGGGCAGTAGCACGTTTTAAGATAAATCAAGTGATCTCACTAAACGAAAGTAAACAATTGCATGACAATGTTTTATTAATCATAAGATCCAAACATCTACACATCAAAACCAATTTTAGTTAAGCTATGCTAATCCATTTTCTTACCTCTATTGATTAAAAGGGGTTCACACAAAAATGGCTCCCAGTGGTTTTTGCTTTGGACTTGATAATTTCTTCCGCGAATGCGGATAACAAGGTCAAGTATTGATAGTTTTCGACCATCCAATGATAATACATTTGGTATTAATTTGAAAAAATTTGGGAAAATTTGAAGAAATAATAATTTTAAAACCTGCTACTGTCCCTTTAACTGTACATGTCTGTCTGTTTATCTAGATAAGTTTACAGTATCGAGTGTTACACATGAAGAGAAAAGTTAGCAAGTGCTATCGATACAGCATGTCGCCCATATCAACTAGGAAATATAAGATGTTACCTTTGCTAGTAAATGATCAAAAGGACACGATTTTCAGACGTATGTGAATGTTTTAGAACATTCAATTTGAACGATGGAGGACGATCGGTATGAGCGTCTACAGCAAATAGGGAGAGGAGGTTTTGGAGTTGTGTACAAGGGGAGGAAGAAAGAAGGGTCTGACGAGGTAGGTCATTCTCCCCGCAGAGGTTACCTGTGTTATTTATTCCTTAGTCAACTCTGTTACAAGTGGATATTTTTGGGACTAGAAGTACAGAATCCTTATTGGTTGCAATCAAAGTTGTGCAAGCGACTTTGTTTTAACTTCAGCATAAGCACTGGGTTTTTTTTATCGTTGAGAGGATTGGAATGTCAACTTTTGAGCTGTAGATAGTCTACATTGTATATGTCTTACAACATGAGAATTACAGAAGGAGTTCAGTGTAATAAATGTGAAGCCACGAAGATCATTTTTGCTTGAAATGATGTAATCATAATTATATGTTCAAATGAGTTACTTTCAATGTTTTTCAGTTATTTGCTGTAAAATACATATCTACCATGGGCAGGAAAAGCGAACTGAACAATGTTCGAAATGAAATCAAAATTATGGAGCGGCTCAAACATCCGAACATCATTACATTCAAGGAGAGCTACGAAATCAAAGGATATGTGAGTTTAAGTGAACTTAAATCGTTTATACAAACGTGTACTATTGACACCTGAAAGTATACACCTGAAAATTGAAGAAAAAAGTGTTTTATTTTTGCATTATGAACGAAATATTATGTGTTTTTATTATTATCCCCGTAAAGATAAATATGTTTGAAAGTACTTACATGTAACGCCAGAAGAATAGGCAGTTAAACGAAGTAAGAGTGTGATAGTTTCCAGAGCCCCGTATCTCAGGCTCAGGAGTGTATAACATATGCCATAAAACTACGCTTCCTAACTTCTTCAATACAAACATCCTTAAGATGTGAATACATATTGTGTTTGAGTACAATTGTTCTCTCCTATTTGCAGATTGTTGTTGTTACTGAACTGGCATCACAAGAACTGTTCAAGGCCCTCACTGAAACTGGAACTTTTGCAGAAGCTAGAGTGAGTACTATATATCTGATAGTTATCTATAAATTGAAACCTTGATATGTTGATGCAGTCATAAAACGGTGTGTTCATGTCAGGTAGCAAGTAATGTGATAATTCCAGAATTGTAAACTATTTCAACAGAAATAGATTACATTTAATATGTGTCAAAATGTTTTGAAAGTATAAAGATTGAGGCAAATAAAAATCCCAGAATGATATGTTATGTGATGATTTTTTTTTAAAGTTCTATTTGACAAATTTGTAGTTTTCATATCAATAAGAATATTTGTTACTCTTGAATAAGTGACCTCAAAGTTAGGAAACCTCGACACTGTAAAAAAAACTAATATAACACTATGAATTCCTTGTTAGGAGTTCTTTTACCTTGGTCAGCGATATATGATTTGATTTACATTATGCCAGTAAGGTTTAATTTTCTTACTCTGGTGATAATTTGTGTTGACTACTTATTCAGTGTTATAATTTCTGTGCATCTAAAATATCTATGTTAGATCTTGAAACTGTTTCCTTATGTTTTATTCTGTATGTAAAGTAAGAGATATAGTAAATAGATGTTAGACTACACAAAATGGACGTGATTTCGAATAACCTTGTACAATTGATATGGTAGCTTGAAAGTGTTCACAACAAAGTAGGAGGTAAATATTTTAGAAAAAGACAAGCTTTAAAAAGTTCACCACGTCATTATTAAAATCATGTGTTTGCAATAAAGTATACAATTTCGATGATTTCCTAACAAAACTTCTGTCTTATATGCTATTGTCTTTTAGAGCTTGAAAACCTTTTTTAGCTAAACACATGGTTTTTGTATTTTGAAGGGTGGCGTCACCACGATACGCCAACACACCTGTCATTGATTGTGGATTATTTATTTTAGACATGCTTTTAACCAACAGGTATTAGAGATCTCGTGCCAATTGTGTTCAGCTGTTTTCTACCTTCATGCAAACCGGGTCTTACATCGAGATCTCAAACCAGAAAATGTCCTTCTTATGGATGATGGGACTGTTAAGCTATGTGATTTTGGATTTGCACGAGCCATGGGAGAAACGTACTTTGCGACCACCTTGAAGGTAACGTCGATTTAACATCAGCATGATTTTATCTCCTGATTCAACGTCATTCTGTATCTTCGTGTTTCATTAGGCTATTTTATTCGCAGACCTCCTACAATATCCTGATACCATTCACAACATGTTCCTCATTGTTTCTTGTCCTCGGAGTCTCCCCAGGCCTACTATATTACTAGTTCCTTTTTTAAGAGATATTATTGTCTCTAAGCTTTTATGTTGTCGTTCAAATATCACAACTTTACAAATCATTATCGGTGATGATTTTCAGCAACTTATCGATGGTTTTCTTTCAGAGGACCCCAGTTTACATGGCTCCTGAAATTGCAAGAGAAGATTTTGTTCGATACAATGAAAAAGTAGATATATGGTAAGCGTTTTATTTTTCTACTCTCTGTTTGACATATTGAAAGTAAAATTTAAATATATATTCCCTTTGTTATATATGACAAGGATAGAATGTTGATATATTTCTACTTTACCTTTCATACATAACTTCCATGTTTTGCTTTGAGATAGAAGTATAGTTTCCAGCAATGAGGTAACTGAATACGCGAAATGTTTTTGATTTTTAAATTGTATTTCACGCATTCATGCATGACGCCTTATAATCTATGGTTTATTAACTACTTAAGGTATCTGATATAAGTTAAAGTAATTGTCATTTTGTCTAGATCTCTTAGAAATGTCAGGTTATGTTTTTCTTTTGTGTGAATAGTTTGATTGTATTCAATTAAAGTTTTATACTACTTTACAACTACCTTATCACTTTTTAGGGCTCTGGGATGTATAATTTACGAGCTTTTCGATGGCAACCCGCCTTTCTTTTCGAGGAGCTATGCGCTACTGGGAAGGAAAATATTAAACGATCCAGTGACCTTTCCGAATAATATGCCAGATGAACTCAAAGATCTCACAGGCCAAATGCTGAATAAGAACCACAGAGAACGAATCTCATGGCCGGCAATTCTGGCACACCCATGGTTCAAAGGGGGGATACATGGTAAAGAACCTATGTCTTTGTTTTCAGTACCTATGATCTTCAACGTTTTACATGTTTATGTTCTCTACATTAACGTTATAGTGGTTGAGATAGGCGGTAAAAAAATAAAAATAAGAAATGCCGCGAATTTGTTTTAGTCATATCCATTGATGTATCAAATCTATTGATTGTTACACGGGAAATCTATATGTTTTAGTATAGCTAAGTGTCTCTATGTTTTGTGTTTGTACTCATACGTTGGATAGCTTAAAAAATAAAGGTCGCAGTAAAGTTTAAATGTTAGATTTGTTGCGTAGGAAGGAACACAAGATGTAACCTGAGTAACGTATATTTATAAAAGATTTTATATAAGTGTAGCATACCGAAACTGAAAGTAGAATTAGCTTCATTTATAATATATTTCTTCCGATCATGGTTTCAATACTACAAAGTTGTGTTTTTGATTTAAGTGTTATTCATGACACGTTAGTAAAATCTTTCACGAAGTCACTAATCACCGTTTTATTGATCGACTGGTGATTAAGAATAGAATAATTCGTGCATGTTGAAATAGAGTATAGTAATATTCTCAATAATGTATGTATTTTTGTACTTTGTATGTGTTATTCATAGAACAACATTACTTACGTAGTAAGAGTATATGTGTAAAATAATACATTTTAATAAACAATCAAGTACTCACATGCAGAGACGCTTAAGTACGTATTGAACAGTCGTATAATCTTTATTTATCATCCTTCAGGTAAAACAAAAGTGACATCATATATATAATATTTGAAGATATCAGTAAACATACTTTTTAGAAAGAACCATCGTTTTTCCTCGAGTTTTTATATCACTTGTTGTTGAATTAGGCAAAAACTGCTTTTAATGAATAGGTGATAAAGAAATAATTAACTCACAATTGTGGCACACGTGCTTTATGAATGAAGTTTTTTTTACAATGTTATAAAAAAGGGTTTGTTACACAGACTCGTGTAATAATGCATTTAATAATCATATTTACAGTGTCTCCTGATGTTCGTGACCTGGATAGTCCCTACACCAAACCTGACAAAGCTGCAGAGCAGGAAGAAAAGTACTACAAAAAAGTAATCAAGCTTTTATGATATCTAATCAAGTGGTAGCGTAGAGTCGTTATCTCTCGAATAATTGTTCTGGAAGTGGCATGGGAAACTGAAACACATTACCCGCTGTTCGACCAAGCCTCTTATATCATAAGCCGTTCCATGACACTGTAATATTTCCTCATTGGCATCTATTTAAGAAATAAAGTTCGCTCTACCCCAATGTGTTTTGTAATAAGATATAGTTTTGCCCTGAACTATTATAGTTAAAGCACGAGGACGGTAGTCCGAGTGCTTTAACGTTATAATAGTTCAGGGCAAAACTATACTTTATTACAAAACACATTGGGGTAGAGCGAACTTTATTTCTTTTCTAAGATGCTAAAATGATCTTTACAGTGACCACTCTGATTTTTATAATCTCGAAATAAAATATAGTGTTTACATCGCTCACATTAATAATCCATGAACAGGGCTAACTGTTGGCTATTTCAAGTATAGAACCCAACCCCTAGTTTAAAACGACATTTAGTTGGTAAAAGCTCTGATTACTGCAGTTTTGCACTTTAACTTTTTCAATTATTAAATTTTGAATTATATTTTCTGCTTATTTTTTTCTTTAAAAACTTAAACAAACAAATTAACACCTCTTGGTTTTTAAAAAACCTTTACTTTTACAAACTCTTGTCGTGCGATTATGCAGTGCTGGCCACATTGCCCATATAAGGCTTATCACGTGGTCAACATTCCACAAAGAGTTATGGGTAATGTTTGTTTTGGAAGCGTGATGGCGGACTGAATCCTGACATCTATTTTTTTTGCTGCTGTCATAAACGTTGAAGGTGATGCTTTAATTTCTTATATAAGCAGACTGTTCGGGCTGTACACCCAGAATTATTTAATTATTAGGTTGACCGTGTCACATTGAACCTGGTAGAGATGGTTGACGTGAACCAACGTCATTGTCCCACGGGGCGCCGTGACCTGACGCGAAACAACGCGGTCACTCGACAGTCGACAAGCATTTGCTTTCCATTCTTATTTCCGGTAGATAGAACTAAATGATTCGAAACTAGTCACCATTAAAAGAAACATTTGCTGCAAAAGCGCCAACACGATAGACACTGATAGGGACAAGCCATGTTGATCGAAAGAACCGAAATGAAAGGTTACCATGGACGCGTGATCACGAGGGGGCAGCGGGGAAGAGCGGATATAACGTCATTCAGTTGTTACGTCATGAAAAAAACTATACCTTTATTGTCTGATAAAGTACTTTTTTTTCGATTGTTCTAACCGCTAGGCATCTTAGAACAAGAAATAAAAAGCTTGAACCTCTGTTCATGCATTCTAATGACCTTTACCCTTTTTTATGCTTTTTTTGTAGAAACCATACAATTTGGTGTAACAATTGTATACTTAAATTTTCCTCCTATTTTCATGAAACATAATCAGTAAGATGTTGACGTAAATATCTTATCATTTGTATGACTGTTTCAACTATTTAAAGTGCTTTGTAAACATACGATAATCATCGACAAATAGGAAACCTTTTATCATAATCTTGAAACATAAAAAAAGAAGAAAACAACGTAGAGGCAAACTACAACTTTTATGAACTAAGATTTTACTGTCGATACAATCATTGTTATCAATTTTTGTCACGTTGAATGAATTTAAATATTACCTCGTTTACCTATCAAGGTTCGAATCCTCGGCACTGGTGGTACACTGCCTGACGGGGATACCCTGGACGGGCCTTTCGGGGGAGATGGAGAGGAAGGGGACATCATCATCCTCATAGACGCCCCAGAAGAGGAAACAGAATCTGACTGTAGGGACACCTTGTAGTTTTGGTCTCATTAGTGTTGTGGAGTGAACGAACCATTTGTTGTTATAACAGTAATCACATGGTCAAATTGAAGTCTCCCTGAAATCAGCACAACTTATTTATTCGTATCTCGTACCTCCTCATTGGGTCATGTCAAGTGTCTCTGAATCTGACCTTTTACATTCGAAAAGTTCAAACATTCCACTACAGTGTCCACTCTTGTCTATGACATCCTAGTCTCATCGCCGATTGGATGAAGAGAAAAGATTTCTGAACACGAATCCTTTTGAGCAGTGTATAGATCTCGCAAAGCAGCGAAGTACGAGGGGTGGATCCGATTAGATTTTAACGAGATTGAATCATGTTATGAACTCCAAAGGCAAGCACTGACTGTGTTAATTAATTTGTTTAGTAGCTTGCATAGAGACAGCTTTGGTGTTTGCGACAACTACAATTTCAGACACATCCTGAAGACACATCAACTCGCAATGAAAGTGAAGATTTGTGAGTGGTCCCGTTTGTGTCTCACCACTACTAGCAGGAACAATGCCACGAAGTTCCCGGAGGAGATGAACGTTCTAATGATACACCCGATCTGTCTCAGCTTGTATCATTGTTTGTTAATTGTTTGTAATAGGATCCAAATAAAGTGTTACGATGCTGTTGGATGGCATGTTTAAATAGTCATTTTTGTAAGCTGGCATCAAGTACTTGCAATCGAGTAATGGAAAATGGTATTACAAAATAATGATAAATGCAAAATATGACTCACTCACAATAACTCACACACTGACTCTATTCACTTTAACCTTCTCTACAGACAACAGCATTTAAGTTGGAAAAATGAAATCTCTATGTCGACAGAATGCTTGTTTATGCTAATTTGATTTGTTGCCTTCCTTTCTTTGAGACTTCAGTTTTCTTCTATACACGACCTTTTAACGATAAGTGCACCAATCAACAAAATTCTGCATGACACTCACTGTAAACATTGTAACTCATTTGTTATTAGCTAACTAATAATACCTAAACAGATTGGAAAACGTTTCTGATGTTGTCTAGGGGTTATCACCTTAATTCCTCATTACATATACCTGGTAGAAAACAAATGCTTAATAGAGACCAGAAGAAAATATACACAGAATGTATGGTGTAACTATGCACAATAGGAGACCACGATGAAGGGATCGCTTAAAAACTGATTATTTGCTGTTATGCAATCTGGATCAGTTAATCTTTGCCGTGGCAAAGTAGTAATATGTTGTCCGGAGCATGACATTCCTAATCATGACATCAGACGACCATGAGCATAGGTGTCAACGTGTGAGACAGACATTGGCGACTGGCGTAAGCAAGACCATCTTTATGGATGTATGAGAATGAAAAGTGTTAAGCAGGATACAACTTCCAAAACACAAAACAAAATGAACATTGTCACATTAATGCGTTTATACTTCACCATAGTATCTGTACGTTGGTCAACTTCATTTGACGATTTTGTTTCATTCTGCGCTTCTGCATATCTAAAATGCAGCATGACAACTGTGCAGATCATTGCTAGACCAGAGAGGACAAGTTGGAACCCAATGAAGATACCGATCACAGGCATTGAGAGAGAGGTGGACGGGAGGTTGTCAAAAACGTATGTCAGCAACACTGAGTAGAACAAGAGTAGAGTCATGGACAGGGCCACCTTTTCACCGTGTGATGTTGGCACCAGGAACACGAAAGGGTTGAGAAATGAAGTAATCAAAGTTGGTAGTACAGTAGTGATGACATGGTACAGCCGTCTTCTCTTAATGTGCATAGTTATCAGGGCCACACTGTCACCACTAGCCTCATGGGTGAGTTCGCCGAAAGTAGCAAGAAGTTCCCATTGAGCGTTCTTGTACACTCCTGGAATAGAAGGAGCAACCACATTCACTATCTTTACCTTGTTCCCTCCATGGG
Source organism: Phorcus lineatus (assembly GCA_921293015.1). Classification (NCBI taxonomy): domain Eukaryota; kingdom Metazoa; phylum Mollusca; class Gastropoda; order Trochida; family Trochidae; genus Phorcus; species Phorcus lineatus. The sequence continues at coordinate 17,636,502 of OV121089.1, forward strand.
TTAAACTCTCTATGTATAAAGTGCAGTTTTGGCTATCAAAGGGAAAGTTTGTCATACTGAGAGGACACAGGATTTGTCCCACGAAATCTGCAAGCCAGTGTACTTTACCTTTCGAATCAATCATGACCAGTTGGTCATCTTTCTTAAACCGCCGCCTCTCGGCAAGAGAGTTTTGTATTGCGAGATCAGGAAGCCAGACATGGGATGATGGTACATGGATTGTTCTGAAGTCTCCAAACTCTGATTCGTTCCACATCAAGGTTTTGTCTTGCCAGGAAACCAAAATTTGTATATCACACATTAGCAGCTGATTTTTCTCATCCAGGTCAATTATATAGTTCATTTCAGCCTCGATAGATATATTTACAGGGTGATCAACATTATCACTTGGAAATATGTACTTGCTATAGTTAGCGAACACATATTGGTGAAGTTTTGCTTCATACTGGTGACCATCAACCACTATTAATAAAAGGTAGATAAGATGAAAACACATTTTCAAGCTTCAGAGAATCGTTTAAATTTCCAGCAATGACAATCATACCCGGACTCTTAGATAATAAACTGCACTCTGTTATAAGCTTGGACTATAATATCGACTTACTGTTTAGTAAATGTGTCCCCAGGTAACTTTACTTCTGATAAAGGCCACTAATACAACTACCGAGACTGACTAATGGGGTGATTGCCTCTGTTTGGGAATACATCACATTTGCTATAAAAGCCATTTTCTAAGCATTCGGTTCGATATAATGATTTGCAAAAATGGACTTTTCCATAGTTCGATGTTGATGTAACTAGAGAATTCATACCATTACTTATATAATCCTCAAGAAGCAAATGAAACGTTTAAGGGAACATGCGAAATTGGAAATTGATGGATGTGAATAATGAAGGGTCGTCACGATTGCAACATGCAAAACAATATTTGCAACCCGTGTATTTAAGCCAAGTAGGCTCTGTTGTTCTGTAATCATTTAACTTCAATAACTGCAATTTTAAGGGCACCATTAAAGTAAATAACGTTATTATTTAGAAAAGATATATCGGCCTACCTGTTGAATAGGAATAAGAAATCCCTTTTCTGTGAGGTGAGGTTATATGGGCTTTAAAGCGGCTTTCAAGAGTATTTCACTTATATCACGGCTGCTAGTATTATTGCAGTAAGAAAGCCCGCAACAACAATGTGGCCATGCGATGCGGTGTAACATGCGAGCATCGGCTGTAACTAGCGAACTATGGGTTGTACCGCGCTTAAATTCCAAACCTTAATGCGTATGGAACAGTTCTCTACTGAAGACAAAGTTGTCTAACCCCTAGCATGATCCTAACCACGGACCTCTTGATCAGAAGCCAAACTCGCTAACTATTGGTAAAATACTTTGAAAACGTATGACTGAATCAACTCGCACCATATTCTTTTGAAATAAATTTCCTTTTTGTGCGTGTCTTTTCAATAAGAGTATCGTTTTGCTTTATCTAAAATCTGTTTTCTATGATTTTCAGCCTCATAAAACAAATTATTCAAAACATTCGTGTGTAATTTTGCGGAAAAAAGGAATCATTAAAGTTATTTAAACAGTAGCAATCGTTATAAAGTGACCATTTACACTCGTACTAGTAGCTGTGAACTATCTCGTTTGATCATGGTCACCGGTCATTTTCAATGAAAGATTTCCATGCCGATTGTTTGATAATATTGAAACTTCATATACATTTATTCATATACAAAACCCTAAAGAATTAAGTAATCACAAAATGTAAACAAAATTCCATATTGTATTCTTCATAAGAGTTACCGATTTGAATCAATAACTATTGGATGGCGATGCAAACTGACTTTACACATACCTAAATATGAAGATATTAAATATCGTTTCGAATGTTCTTTAGTCACTGTAAGATTTAAACAATTTTTCATTTAGAGAGGGATTACATTTTTGATAGGCCTGATTCTGATCGCTTACTTCATACTTCAAATCTCTTTTTAGGATCGTGTAATTTGGTAAGGATTTGGAAGTGAATATCGAGAAGACATTTAGACATCCTTTGACTAACACTATAACCTAAACTAAACTAAAACCTTGTCTAATGTTGACTTGATAAGAAAGATATAGCATTATAAGTTTGTTTCTACCACATAAAAAATAAAGCTTATAATTTGAGACGATTATACAAAATATTTGTTCTAGAGAACTTTTAAGGACATACACATTTATGTCTACGCCGTCGAGAAGAAGGTAATTCAGAAATAATAAGGGTAAAAGCATGGAGGCCAACCATATAAAACCTCTTTTTCAGAATGTTTTAATTGTGCAAATTAAAAATGAAATACTAACAGAGAGTTGAATGTAATGATAAAGGGGGTGATATACAATGTCGATTTGTAATACTATATTTGTCTTTATGCATCGAAATGGTGGATAAAGAAAAGCGATAGGTGATTTACAGTATAAAATTAAATACTAATCACTTAATGTATTAAAAATTCTGTTAAATTATAATTCATTGTAATGTAAATATATTATCTGCTGTAGAATATCCTTTACGAACCCTGTAATACTTCACGCTATTTACACTTCCTTCCAAAAAAACCAAAAACATCCTTTGATCATTCCAGGGGATAAACACCATACGACAGAACACGATTAAAAATCAATTCCAAATATGGAATAAGTAAAAGAAGAAAACATATAATCATTTCGGTCTGGATAGCGTCAGGATATGTAGCCTTACCACATTTTAAGTATTTTAAAGCATCTTCAATCTCTTAAAGAGAAATGTCATCATTTAAAAAACGATCAATATCATTGATATAATCTGCAACATTCACGTCGTCACCATCTACTTCATCATTATTTAATGTAGCACCAACTGATGCAGTATCAATAATCATGTCATTGTCCACACACATCCTTAAAATACCCAGTCTATTGTGCGCAAGGAGCGTTTATAAGAGATGCTCAATGACTTTACTTTAGACCAAAAGTCTTTACTGTCTTTATCTGCAGATGAAGTCATAAGTTAATCAGATATACGTCACATGCTGCTATCTGTTCCCCGAAAACACTTCTGTATGCATTTGAAGCTTTTAGATATTTCCTAATATTCCCTATCTTTAACCCCAGAAAGCCTAAATTCATTCAATCGTAACATCTTTGTCTTTTTGTACCGCAATCGTCATCGTACTAGGTAATACGTCTCGGTTCTTACGAATTAAGGTGTCGAGCTTGTAGACCACAACTGGGTGCAAAGTTTGAAGAGTGTTTGTCAGTCTGTTCACTGCTGAGGTTATAAGCTCCTTGCAATGATCTACGCTTAAATAATGTAGTAGACCATGTAAGCCCCTCTCCATGAAATACTGGATAAACTACAGATCGATTTTGTCATCAACAACTTCAACAGGTTTTTATTATAGTTCCATCAGGATTTGTAGTACAAACTAGCAGAGAACCAAACAAACTTAATTGGTAAAACAATCAATGGTCAGATCTATTCTGTAAAGCAGGGTATAAAGAAACAAGTGATAATTGATCTACAGTGTTAAAATCAGTACTTACCACGGTGGTTACAATACAAATCACTTCCAATTTTACTATTTGCACTTATCTAAGGAAGCAGTTGGTACTATCTAAAGGGCTTTTAAACAGACCCCCGTTATCAGAATCCCACTTGCAGTGATTGCAAGGGAAAAGAACAGGTAAAAGGAGAATAAATCTATTTTCTGGCTGATTGTTTTTACTTTCTTTGTTTCATCCTTGGTGTTATCCCTGTAGCTAGTAACTGGCTCAGTCTTGAAGTGGATTTTCAGGGTCCCCACGGTACAGACGATAGAAAGGGCACTCAAAATCAACTGGGCAAACACATACATTCCAAGAATGGAAATAGTTTTGGACGTCTTAGGCATCTGATCAGAGATGGAGCTGAGAAACACCGAGTAGGACAAGAAGAGAGCTGTTGATAGAGTGATCTTCTCTCCAGACTCTGCTGGTAAGATGAACACGAAGGCGTTGATTAACGTTGAAGTTATTACTGGCACCACCACATTAAAGATGAAGAATGTGGTCCGCCTGGTGATAGTCAAGGAGACAATTGCATTTGGATAACCCTCATACCGAAAGACCTTCTCAATGTTTATACTGTTAACTTTCCACTCACCATGCTGTTCAACAAGAGCCTTTATCGGGGCACGTATGTCGTTAAATTCAACCACATTATGTCTTTGTGTCCAAGTTGTTAAAAAAATCTCACAATTTTGTTTATCAAATGGAAAATAAGTTACATCTATACTACATCTTGTCCTGTAAACATTCCCAGCAAACCACATAACTTGACCACTTGATTTCACTATCAGGTTATCGCTTTGCTGTCCAACGATGATATATTCGTCCGCAGAGTTATCAATGAGTATATCGGGTTTCCAAAGTTCGCCTTGACTCACGTACACGGTATCAACATCACCATAGTTACTCTCATCCCAGGAAAGTCTTAAATCATGCCACATTATTTCCATCCATCCTCTTGTCGTTAGAATTTCCGTCTCCTCTTCGAGATCAAGAATATTTCGGAAATTAAATGTAATATTAACACGTATGGGTTCTAATTCACATTTCTGAGGAACAGACATTTTGGTGTAGTTTCTGAGCAAATCCTGGAGTAATCTTTGTGAGTCATAAACCCTAAAAGAACCAGCATTTAAAATACAAAAAATAGAGAAACTGTATAAAGTAAAGGAAAACATGATGTAGCTTCTGTTGCCGCTGTCTGTCTGGATTTAGTATTATCGCAATATTCTATTCCGACACGTGATGAATTAACGTATGCTAAGAATAGGAAGCAAACCGTACTCAGAAGACCAAAGCAAACAATTGCTACGCAAAATGAAATGAAATGAAGCATCAGTTCTCAAAATGCGGTTTAAACATTTCATATTTCCCGTTCGTTTCCTAGCTAACCACATAGTCGTGCCTGTATTATTGATGATTGTTTAGTCAAAAAATAACATTGAACGTGTACAAATAGACCGATGAATGTTTGAGTAATACTTCATGTCAGATCCATCGATAACATTATGTAAGATAGCATACGTGAAAAGTTATCATATGTAGGTATTCCAATTTGACATTTCAAAGTTATTTATTTGCACTTTGAGTAATTAGCAGGGATTTCAGGTGCTTAAATTTGACACGGGTGCAGTTACCGTTGTCATAAACTTTGAAATATTCTCTTGATTACAGGACTTGAATTATCATAGAACATTAATACTAGTGTATTGTAAGCAAATCGTGCGAAAAGCCTATAACAGATTACCTAAACTTAATTTTTATAGTCACTGTTCGAATTAGAAGTGGTCAATATTTAGTTTATGTCTTGATTCTATTTTAATTTGTAAATCTATTTGATATCTACAAATTATTAAACCCAGTCAAAAGTTAAGCACCCCTATTTTCGAAACAGATCTAGGAATGTTTATATAATGTGATTGAAACAATCTTTCTCGACATGTAAAACATATATTCTATGACAAATATCTCCAGAGGAAAAACGTTGACATTAGGATTGACGTTTAAACGGTAATGATTTTTTTCAAAACATTAACTAATGATCTTGTGCCTTAACTATGTGTAAATGTGTTTTTGTACTTAACTATGTGTAAATGTGTTTTTGTACTTAACTATGTGTAAATGTGTTTTTGTACTTAACTATGTGTAAATGTGTTTTTGTACTTAATTATGTGTAAATGTGTTTTTGTACTTAACTATGTGTAAATGTGTTTTTGTACTTAACTATGTGTAAATGTGTTTTTGTACACGAAAATATTAGGATTTGTATGAATGCCAATATCCAAACAGAGTGGAACGTTCTGTGAATGAAATGTTCCTTGTTAAACTGCCCGATAATGATTGTGTCATAAAATACAAGTCATTTTTCTGAATTGGGAACATTTTGATTGGAAATTCTTTTAATTGATTTTGGGAGATAAGATGTGTTGGTGGAAGTGTAAAAGAAAAAAAGTTACTTCCATTAATTTGAATGTGTTGATTAAATATGATAGTCCTAGAATTATACATCCTTCTTGCACTTAAAGACAAGTGGTTAATTGTTATATCAATATAGAATTTACTGTACATGCATTATGTTTTTTGTTTGTAGTATATTACTTTAGATCTTTTTTTAATTATACTGTATCATACAAAACAAAACGATTTATTTTTTATTTCAAAATTATAGTATAGATTATTAACCCTTTCATTTGGATTCCTCTCTTAGTTCATCCTGTTCGTTTTTCCATATCAATTCAGCATTGCACATAATGCTCAAAAGAAAATATATGATGATAATAATATAAATAATAGGCAAACGTATTTTTTTTCAATCATAAAAACATTTTTTACCATATCATGATAAAATAGATGAAAACCTTCGTTTTCATGTTAATAAGTGCAAATTATTTTTTCAATCCTTTTAAACAATTTAGGGTTGTATAATAGCCTCCAGATATCTTTGTTTAATTTACATTAATTAAGCATCAGTAAAAAAAATATCGATAGATTGTCCAAACAAGTCACTTAAAAGTAAGTGCATAAGGAGGGAATGTTTGAGTTGACAATGTTATGTGTTCCAACATTCTGCATGTTATTTTACAGTCCTTCATTCATTTAGTAGTCTTCAGAAGTAAAATTGTTTAGTGGTGCATGCCTTGTTGGTGTATTACCAAGGGAGACTGGGATTATTTGTCGCGAAACAGATAAATTAGGTTTTGTTTTATGTGCTCTATTCATTAACAGTTTTTTTCTTATCTCTCAATTATTCAAAGAGTGCAAGTAGAGTGCACAAATTACAGAGAAAACGTTTATCTAACGTATTTATTTTACCAAAAATTAATGAGTGGTTGCCAGTTAGAGTGAAGGAATGGATTCTGTCAACAAGAGCATTATTGTAAGGCGGCGTAAACAGAGTGCTGCATGGTTTCTAACTCCACATATCTAGAAGTCGCTTGACAAAGGATATGAGGGACATTGCAAAATTAAGTTTGGCACTTTTAACATAAAAATTAATACTTATATACATCCAGTTGAAATCAATTGATTCTAAGAGTGAATCTTAAGTATAATCTTAAGTTTGACAATGTTTTGCACGATTTTACAAATCTGCATTGTGCGTTCTAAATTCTGGCAGGAAGAGTAATATTCAGTATTTTGTTTTGCATTACATTATTTGATAAAAGGAATCGCTGTTTTGTTTTTATTTGTGTAACTGAGCAATTGCCAGATATATGTATTGGTAGAATATAAAGAAAATAACAAAAAATAATCATTAAACTGACTAACATTGCCTAGAGATTGTCTTCTCCCTTCATTCTTGTTATTCAAACTAATTTGCTATATTCTTTGTCAGATCAAAATAAACAAAATAATACCATTAGTAACATGGTTCATTTTGAATTTCTATTAATCATGTATAAATAAAATATGTATAAACAAGAGATTCTCATCGAGTTTCTTTTCTTCAGAATCAAAACCTGATAAAACCGACAATCTAGAGTCATCAAAACTCCTATTATTTAATTGGACAACTTTCTTTAAGATTTTTATTCTTATTATATTTATCTCCATAACAATTCCCGATTATAATCAATCATTATCCAATTACAGTTTCTTGCATTACGTTTATCAAAATGTGTTCTATGTAAACAGAGGTTTACATATCGATCATATTTCCTTTTGAACTAAACTATTTTTACACATCAAGCAGAATGTTATTTACTTTACCAAATGATGAAGACATTGAATATTTCTCCTTATTATCTTTAATCTATTTCTGTGAATAGTTCAAACATGTCATCAACCCTATGAAATTACATCTCATAAACATTTCTGCCAGGTTAAGAGGAATATGGATCTAAGGAAAACCTATTAGCATATACTGTGCTTGGTAATATATTACTAATTTGTAGATATAAGATATTGCAAACACAACCAGAGAACTTATTAATAATCAATATGCTGCTGCTCTACCAGTATAAAGAAGAGGAGATAGTCTCATATCATTGAGAAAGATTCCTATTTATACATAAAGGATACATTATGGTTTTTATCTGTTTGTTAGTTTTCAAATGTATATTCATTTTGTCAGTAGACAGTTTTTCTTACGAAGCAAAGCTGCAAAAGTTCTTATTTAACAATTACAGCAAGGATGTGATACCTGGTGAACCGGCAGCAGTTGTGAACCTTTCCATGAAATCTTATGTTCAATTTATCGTTAGCCTAAATGAAAGGGACCAAGTTCTTAAACTATCGCAGTACTTTATTATATCCTGGATAGATAAAACATTGTCTTGGAATAGAAGTGATTTTGGTGGAATAAAGAAAACCTTCAAAATGGCTGCTGAAATGTGGATACCAGACATTGGCATTAGAGCTGCCATGAGGAAAAATCGTCGACTACAGAGAGACAGTGATCCAGTTAAAATAACTTCAAAAGGTGCTGTCTATTGGACCACGGAGTTCTTTGGTGACATCATATGCCCGCTGGATATGACTAAATACCCGTTCGACTCTCAGATATGTGAAATGACCTTTCAAAGCTGGGTTCATTGGGGAAGAACAAAGTTTCAAAGTTTCAAAGTGCTCACGCATCATTTAGATGATGAGAACAGTGAATGGATAATTGAGAACATCACAGGAACATTGAGAGACAAGGACACTGCTGTTCTTATGATTTCCATGAAGAGGAGTACTCAGTTTTATGTGATAACTATCGTCTTACCAGTACTTGTGTCATCAATCCTGAACCCCTTTGTGTTCCTCCTACCAGCTGAAAGTGGAGAGAAAATAACTTTGGCAACAACACTACTTGTCTTCTACTCCGTGATGCTTAGCTACATATTTGATGGCATTCCTTCAGTATCCCACTCGATGCCAATCCTTGGAATTTTTATGGGAGTTCAACTCGTTTTATCAGCGCTTGCTTTGATTTGCACTATCATAGTTTGGAATGTTGAGAAGCGTGAAAAACTTGACAAGAAAAGAGACAAATGTTGGTGTAAAATAATTTTCTACTCAGGGAAAAATCTTGACAGGTTTTTCTTCCTACTATTTGTGGCTGCAGGACTGATTTTGTTGTCAACGGTTGTTGTTCTGATTCAGTGAGTCACTGTGTTCTTGAGAATATTGATGTGCACAATATCTCCAAATGCTTCAATCTGTTACTTTACAACAATAATATAACTGAGAAGAGGAATTTACAATACTACCAAGGTTGGATAAACCCGTGGCGGACTTTTGACTTTCTAGAATCAAAGTTCACTTCGTGAAAAGATATTATGTTCATCCCTCAGAAAGATATCTGGACAAAGACACATTTGCCGAGGCTTCTCTGCGAAAAATTCAGTTGATGTTACCTGTTTTGCTTCAGAAAAAATATATCACTTTTATATTAACATTAAGTTCAAATTAGAAGAAAATCACTTTTGAAACATTATTACTAGAAGGGATGTAAATATGGTAAATCGAATCTTTCTAGATAAGTTATCGAGTTCAATTCAGATATCATAAGTATTTACAAATGCAGCAATCCTCATCAACTTTAATGACGTGTTCGTGTTATTGTGGCCTGATGAGTCGATTGAGAATATCGTCCTGTGAAAAAGCTCTTTGCACAACCCTGTTATGCACCAACTGACTTCATGTTTACTTATGGTCGCCATTCGTATGCATTTCAGCAGGCAGTAGCTCCTGCTGACTCCTGCTGACTGGAAGAATATTGTGGACAGTTCTTATTTATTAAAATTAATTTGCCCATTACGTTTAAGGATTGCATGATAAACATATCAAATCATTGATCAAATATCCAGTTGATATCATGAATAAAATTCGTATTGCATAAACGTCATGTGCTTTTAAAAATTGCGTTTGAAGGGGTGTTATATCATCGTGTCTTTACTATCATCTTATTGTGACCCCCTCACCGAGAAGCAACTATCTGTGGAAGTGTCAAAGTGTCAACCACCGATGAGACGAAATTGTGATTCAGCACCAAAACAGACTTTTCTTAAGTTTCTTAGGTTCAGGTTCTTGACTTTCAAACACCACAGAGAGTGATTGCAAAATTTGCATTTCTCAAAGCAGGAGTGATAACTGGCCTTCTTGGTGACTATATACAAACGAATCCTACATGTTTGGTTGTGATTTTGAATGATTTGTCGTATAGTCTACGTGGTTGTATTTAGAGGATGATGCAAGTGGTTATCCGGATGTAGTTATTCTGGGCTTGGTTCGCAAATCTAAGCGTCATACAACTCTGGCTCTTTTTTAAAATAAGGCAACAAAAGGTACTCTGATGAACGTTCAAATGTCAGGCTAGGGCAAATGCGACTCAACTATTTCAATTTGACCTATGGCGACGTTTTTATTTTTGCCTCTCAGTTGTGGCATAATGATATCCTCTTCCATGCAAAAAGGAATAAGAGATTGTAAAACAAGATGTGCCTTTTATGGTTAAAGATACAACATGCTTTTGCGCCTACTCTTATTTGGAAGTTGTTGAAATGTTTCCTAAACAACGGTTTCTGTGATATTGTCACATCGTTACATGCTTCTTAAATAAACATGAAAGTAAAATAATTCCCATTTTGCTATGAAGCTGTAATAAATATACTAATGCTGCCTTATAAAGAAATATCGTTTTTGCATTGTTTTTGCCACTTTTAAACGAATCCAACATTTTCCAAATCACTTTCATGTGTTTCATTTTTTTAAGAGTTATGGTGCTATAAAAAGGTCAGATATGATTATTTCTAACAAGGTTAGATGAAGATGCCAGCCCAATAGAGTGTGCAAAACACTTGTTGGCAGCTGGCTTTTTTGCATCAGATCAATTACAGATTTCAGATTACAATGCTTTGTTGTATACACGTGAACATCAACTACTGATCTACTGTCGCTTTAGGTTGAATACATGGAAGGAAATTATACATTTTTAGCTTCAAAGATTGCTTATTGTCTTCAACAACGTCAATCTCAACGCACTCTTTTCTGATTGCGAAATGCACTTTAAAACAGAAATAACCATATGCACTTTGGTATCAACATAGAACATGTAATTTATATTGCAATCTGGTAAAAGTGTCCCGAGGGAGATTTGAGAAAAGGTCGTTCATGGTATTAATTCTAATGACAAATGGATTTTCTCTGTCTTGGGACCACTCAAACAAACTTTCATGACGTACGCAATTAATGGACTGTTTTTACAATTTGATGTTGATCGAAGTTAACGATTCACACCAACACACGTACAAGCTTCAATAGATAAAAGAAATCCGAGTCTGAAAAGTGTTGTATAACACCTAGCCTCATTTTGAAGATGGTAAGTTGAAATTCAAAGTCAGTCGAATAGATCATCGTGAAATGAATAGCCGCTCTAAACATCGACATACATATTTTATTGCATATTTTGTTGGCATTTCAAGAATCATAAGCAAAACAACGAATTCGAGTGATATTGATATGAATGACATACATTGATTACTTATTTGTACACTGAACATGGACACATTTAACAGACATTCAGACATTAAGTCAAGAGTTCAACGAAAAATATGTAACATTGATGATCAATAGTGAAAAATAAATCACTACCCCACTAAGTCTATTGAACCTTTATGTATTTCACTCGGAAACGTGTTTAACTTTAGATGTTCAATAGCTTCTAGGATCTCAATGCTCCTGGTGCATTAAGAAATGTGGATTGTACATGCAAAGCTTCATATTAGTATAAATCAAATATGTTGTCTTTATATAAATGTCTGCGGTAAGAATGGACAAGTTTTTATGATAAAGAAAATCATAAATTACCAATCAACAAAATATCAATGTCCTGCCTCTCCTTTATTGGTACATGCGTCAGAGCATATATCACTGAAAAGAATTAGCAGAAAAATGCACAGGTTTAAGGCATGCTGAATTGCTTTTTCTGCAACAGTAGATAATCTACAAGGCTTTCAACCAGACCATCGTAATGAGAATCCCGCATGCGGTGATTGCAAGAGAAATTGACAGGCAAAAGAAAACCAGATCAACTTTATGACTGACATTCTTTCCTTTCTTGGGATCACTCTTTGTATTCTCTGCGCGGTTAGCAATTGACTTAGCTTTATGGTGGATTTTCAATGTACAGACGGTACAGAGAAGAGTGAAAGCACTCAATACCAGCTGAGCAACGACAAACACTCCGAGAATTGAGATAGTTTTGGACGTCTTGGGCATCTGATCAGAGATGGAGCTGAGAAACACCGAGTAGGACAAGAAGAGAGCTGTTGATAGAGTGATCTTCTCTCCAGACTCTGCTGGTAACAGGAACACGAAGGCGTTGATAAACGTAGCTGTTATGACTGGTACCACCACATTCAAAATGTAAAACGTGCTCCTCCTTTTCATGGTCAAGGAAACAAGTGCACCTGGGTATCTTGGATAGACCACAGTGTGCTTTATGTCGATGCTATTAACTTTCCACTCACCATGCTGTTCAACGAGAGATTCTATCGGGGCAAGTATATTGTTAAATTCAACAACATGGTTTTGTTGTGTCCAAGTTGTTAGGAAAAAATCACAACTTTGATCATCAAATGGAAAATTGGTCAAGTCCATATTACATCTTGTCCTGTAAACATTTCCAGCAAACCACTTCACCTTACCATTTGAGTTCACTACTAGATGATCACTTGGCTTGCCAACAACTAAAAACTCGTCAGCAGAGTTGTCAATGGTGATATCAGGGCTCCAAAGATCGTTTTGAATCACGTAGACGGTATCAACGCCACCATAATAACTCTCATTCCAGGAAAGTCTTAAATCAAACCAGTTTAAATTCATCCATCCACTCGCTGTTAGAATTTCCGTCTCCTCCTCCATAGCGAGAATATTTCTCAGATTGAATGTGATGTTAACACCTACGGGCTCTAATTCCCGTCTCTGAGGAACAGACTGCTTAGTGTAGTTCCTGAGCAAATCTTGGACTAATCTCTGTGAGTCATGAACTCTAAATGAACTGGCATTTGCAATACAAAATATTACCAAACTGGAAACAGTAAAGACAAACATGATTTACCTTCGGTAGTCTCTCTGTGTGTGAAGTAATACTTCTAGCTTTTGTCGTTCGCGCATGTAATGAACTAACGTTTGTTTGCCAAAATTAATTAGAAGGAACAAGGTAACAGGTTCTACATTTTCCATTTGTTTTCAAGCTAACCAATCAATCGCACACTAGGAAAGAGAAAGCTAGGATTACCATGTCAACAAACAAACTTAGCTTGTACCTGAACGGTAATTGAAATTCCAAGAGATTCAATAACAGATAACACTAATTGTAGTAGCAAATGTGTCATTAAAGTTATTGAGTAAACCTACTCTGCTTTTGCATTGAAAATAAGCGTTATGATTCATTGCACTATTTGTTGCAAATTTGCCATTAAAGATGCTTTAATAAATCTACTCTGCTTTGCGATTTTGCACTAAAATTTGCAATTTGCAAGAAATAAGTGCGAAAGAACCAATTTTTGTTAAGGTTGAACTATATAGAGATATGAATGTGTTTTCATGTCTAATTGTACGCGTGATAGACACATTGATAGTAAACCTACTAAACGTTAGGTGACACTCATATTCAGTCAGTGGAACGTTATTTACGGTAAACTGCAAGATCAAGGGGCTTTTGAAATTGTCTGTTGTGTTTTGTAATCTGCAGAGAATTTTGTACCATCAGTGATATTTTGAGAGGCTAATTTTATTGTTGCGTTCAATGATGCAGGAACGCAGTCTCAATGGATATGTTTATATTCACTTTTATTTCTTAGTTTAGGAAAGCATTCTAGTTTCAGTCAACAACAAACTTTATAAATGTCAAACAGAAATAACATTAATCACAATGAACTTAATTGAAAAACTTTTTACGTGAAAATTTAGGTATCATATGGTGCAAGTGTTGAAACTTGGAAAAATTTTATGGAAATCATAGTTCTCAAATTCCATATAAACTCCAACAATGTCATATGTTTATTATCATTGACATGCTTTTGAATCCTATCTGGAACAAAAAATGAATTATCGCTCTGAGGTTTTACTATTCTTTTCAACATCTTCTTTATTAAGTATCATTTTGGTTTTATTCTTGTTTAGTTAAGTAACTTTTATGAAATCGAAAAAACGTTTTGATGATAGGTGAGTAAAATTTGATCTTGTCAGTGATTGGGAGTTGGCGTAATTGTGTTAATTTAGATTCATGTTTTTTAAAACCACTCCTGAGTTTAGTCACTTCAGACATATACGTATAAAGGGTATGTCAAAAAAACAACCTAATTTCTAGCAAAAGCAAAGAAGATAAATTTTGTATAAAATGGATGTTATATCATGATGTTGTAAATCAATCCCTAATATTTTGGCTGATCCACTGATCCACTTAATATCCAAACACAGAGTGTCAAAATTAGTTTTTTTTTCTTTTTGTCATCAAAGTTATTTGCAGTGTGTGAATGTATGAGTGAATGCAACCTCATCATCTTTGTCAAAAAACTTTTTTTTTAAAGAAATACATTAATCAGTAATTTACTGCAATAAAAAGTTAATAAAAATATACATGACGTTCTAGGACACATAAGTTTATATAAATAGTTTTGATTTATACTCTGGTCTTAATGATAAGACAGGTTCTAGTAAAGTATAATATCTGCATAATCTTAAATGTGTGCATGATTTATTCAAGATTCACATAGACTAAAGTAAACCTTAACTCCTATGATGCATATGTTTTCGATACAACAGCTCGTTAGGCTTTGTGGAACTATTCTATTATTGATTTTGTATATTGATTTCGACTAATGATTGAATTTGGTTGTATTTGATGGAGCGGCACTAGTAAAGCCAGAGGCATGCTGTGCTAATTCATTTACACGTAAATCTGTTCATAAATTATATATAAATTATATATAAAAAAATATAGTTAAAATCAATCTCTATTTTATGTTTACCATTGAAACACTACTGAAACCGTGACACGATTAGCAAGTTAGTTATCTCCCAAAAGATAAATCGATGCTAACTTTATGGAAAGCGGGGGGAACCTTTGTATGACATATTTGCTTTCTTGTTTATCTGTATCTAAAATTTCGGTGACCACAATGGGAACAAGGGTATGTGAGGTAGTTGTGCTCATTACTGCTGTTTGGTAAAAATATGGCAAACTTCATAACTGGTGTTATTTCTTCTTTAACGGGCATGTTTTAGAAGCTGGATTGATGAAGAAAAACGAGTTCTATGGATAGTGAACTTCTTTATATATTGCACGAATTGCGACATTTCGGTGTAGATACTAACACTGTTATCGAGCAAGTGATACATACGATTCGATGCGGCATTCTACGACTGCGCGGATCAGCATATCATTTGCGTGGAAAAAAGACGGCGTTTGCGCGGAAGAGTTCACTTCATTTGCGCGGATGCACTCATGCGTAGTTATGTGCACTCATGCGTATTTATGTGATGATAAGATTAATTAACCCCTTGCATTGGTCAGATTTGAATCTGTTAACCCCTGTTCACCACGTGGAGGTGGAAGTGGGATTTTGAACAATAACGTATATGAATACTATACATGATAGGTATTTGTTGAAAAGTCAGTCATTAAAGGAACAACTAAAACGGAATCACATATCTTTTATTGGGGTGAATCTCTGACCCATTGTAGTCAGGTATTCCCCTCTCGTCCTTCAACATATTTCTTGTACGTTGTAAGCGCAAAGTGTTCTCTCTGTCTTTCCACTTTGCGCGTCATTGGTGGGAGATGGACAATTCTCATTTTGATGTACGTGTTTGATTGCAATTTGCGTGGGTGCATCCGCGCTAATGACAATCCAATGTCCCGCGCAAATGAAAAACAGTTGTCAATCAAAAAACGCGTGTGCGCCAAGTCAAGTCAAGTCAAGTCAAATTTATTCTCAAAAGTCATAAATGATGACATAGAGTGAACAAAACATACATGAATATATAATAACATACATATCAATGGAGCATATGCAGACCATTTTTTATATAAAGAGCCATTTTGACAAGAATCGGTTTGTATGTGATGGACATAAAGGAAATATATTTTTCAATTGATGAATGTTTACAATAATATGCAGGAAGATATTTATTTCGTAATTCATTTAAAAGATTACACTCTAACATAAAGTGAAGTTCATCCCCTATCTTATGCTTACATGATGGACATGATCTATGTTCTCTATCAATTTTAACCATCTACCAGTTTCAACTGGGTGTCTGTGGTTACAAGTTCTAAGTTTTGTGATATACATACTTAAATGCAAAGGAAGTTGCAATAAATAGTTTTCAATACATAAATTATCCTTAAATTTATCATAATAATAAACTTTAGAAGATTGAGATTTTTCTCTCTCCAATTTTGCATAAATTGGTCAAGGAGTACAGTTTTAACACTATTAACAAGCCAATTCGTACTTTAAAATTCTTGCTTTTGCCAAATGTAACTATAACCTGTACTTTCTAGAATAGATTTAATTTCTGTTATCAGCGGAAATTTTGCATTAAACCTTGAATTATGATAATTCAGCATTAATTTGTATAGAATACTTGATTCGACGATTCGATTCGACGAAGGCAAACATAAATATAGTGAGTTTTCAATTATATGGTCTGATGTTCTTATTATTTTGATAAGGGGTGTTTGCAGTGTAAAGTAGGTTATACAAGTAACACGGTTGATGTACAGAATATGATAGGTTGAGTAAACAGGTGATGGAAGCCTACATACATACATGGATAACTGCTAATTGATCTTAATGGGATGATGATAAGCTGGCGGGATAAAGTATTCTTGATCTCTATTTAAAGCTGCATTAAGACGTTTGATATTGATTGCTTCAATTGTCTTTCTAATCTTGTAATCTACATGGTTAGTTTCTAGGATGCTGATGTTCCAATGGATGCATTAGTCAGCGTGGGATTGGGTGTGGTCTGATATGGCGGTTTTTTTCAATCATTCTTGTGTACGGAGGTTCGGTGTTCTTTAATTCTAAGTTGAAGGGGGCGGGACGTTTTCACCAATGTTACCCTCTCCGCAAACACAAGGAATGATGTAGACGACGCCGGCGGGGTCTTCCTTTACGTTTGATGTTGGTTTACCGTTGGCGTTCTGGATCATCCTCCTGCATCAGCGTAATTGAATCCGCTGATCCAGCTTCTTCCATATACCCTGATATCCTTCAGGCCAAAAGCCTCGTATCGCTAGCTATCTAACCAGACAATGAGACGACTCGCATCCAGCAACAGCGGCACAATCCGGATTAAAAATTCAAAAGAGTAGCTTCAAGCTCCTTAGATAACGACATTTCATTGGCTTAAACAATAACAGCTGAGCACAGCCACGAACATCAAGCCGCGCCAGCCGTACGAGGGAATTGGCTCGAAATAGATCAGGGTATATGGAAGAAGCTGGATCAGCGGATTCACTTACGCTGATGATGCAGGATGGTTCTGGAACACAGTAATGCCTATCAGTGAGCATAGTGATTGTTAAGGGAAAAATAGTCTAGATTAATGATCGAAAACCTGACAATGACGCAAACCAATGGCTCAAACGTAATGTCTGAAACTTATTTGTAGCAGACAGAACGAGAAATATAGGATGATGGGGCATTTGAATAGTATCCATGTAAATGAGACGTCTTCTAAACATCTTTACGTTCGTTTTTAATTTACAACAAGAAAATTTCATAATTTTGGCATTGAAGACATAAAGAACTTTTAACAGACGATTTGAACTGAACTCTGATCATTCTGTATTTTAGCTCCATTAAAACCAGAATATCACAATGTCACAATATGCTCCCCTTTTGAAAGCAAGGTGCTGCTTTCTAAATGTAACTGTCGGTTGGATGTCATTGTTGTTCATTATTGTGATCATAGTTTCGATTGGACGCCAACGTTATTCTGTTTATCAATAAAAAAACATGACATTGTAACGTATCCCTATTGAATAAGTTATATCTTGCATGATTGGTTCAAGTTAAATGGAAAAGAATGAATAATGTTTACATTAATTAACTGAAACGAAAACATGTTTAGTGATTATTCCGAGAGACAAGGTGAATTGTCGTTAGTTTCCTTAGCGTAATCAATCAGTATATAGATTTTCAAACATGTCTCTCTCCACGGTAAAACTTTAATGACAACCTATTCAACTTGGGTGTTAACACGCCATTTATAAACTGTAATAAGATTTTGATTAAATTAAAGGGTTTAAAGTTTTCCTTCACATAAGATTTTCTTGAAAATTTTTTTTCTTAATTTTGAATTCAATTATTGATCAGATTTTATTTTCAAAGCAACTTCTATAAAATTTATTATGAAAATATTTCAAATATATAAATGGCATCAAATTCATTACAGTGACTATTTCAGGTGAAATCTTTACAGCGAAAATCAAATTGCATTTTTGCAGAACACTAGCCACAATATTAATCATGTGCACAGATACATCGCCTAATACCACAACGAATGGAGACAAAAATGTAACTCAATCTATTAATAAAGTGAAATATTGTGTGCGGTTTTCTTACTTTTTTTTCAAAAGACAACCAACTACTTGGGCGTGAGTGTTGTTCGTTTATTACAAAAGCAGTTTCTAGAAATACAGGAATAAGCTAAGTTAAAATATGACAAAGTGGTTTGGTTAAATATGCATATACAAAATTTACAATAATAATAAAGACATGAGACTCATCGCGACAGCAAATGATAACAGCAAATATAAAAGCAATCTGACGGTAGGACACATTTTATAACCACTCACCTTGAACACACTCAGTATTTTGATAAATATTTTGGGTTTATCTATATTTTTCCAAAAAAGGAACGTTACATTAAATTTCAGTAATATCTATTTTCATGTGAAAGAACTCGTAACACAGAGCAACAACGATAAAAAAAATCTAAAGTTATCAGGTGATAGTATCGTTAACAAGATTGGTGGATTGATCACAATATGAAACGTCAGTATCAATGAACAGGATCAATTGATCAAAGATCAATACCGAGTGTGTCCACCATCTCCCACCCATGGAAGCAATGAGCTGTTGAATAGCACGTTCTGGAATGTTCCATAAAGATAAAGACGTTTACGAACTCTCTTGTCAATCACGTCCCACTGATGCTCAATCGGTGAAACATCTGCCAGGAAAGCACATTGATAGTGCGTATGTGGAGGTAATCCTGATTTATGCGTCTGGCTCTGTCCTGCTGGAAGGTCCTTCCATTGCGATGCAAAAAAAGGACAAGAATGGGATTGCGACATACTCATCACTTTAATTATGAATTTTGAAGAGTATATCTATGATATGCATTTAATTACATATAAAATATCAAATAGTCAACAATTACCATCTTAAACCCTGGCCTATGCTGAATTAAAACATAAAATGACAAAATCTAAGTCTTCAGATTTAAAAAAAATACAGTAATACCTGGTATAATAAGGTTTGATAAATACAACACACAATACGATAAGCTTATCACTTCCAAATAGTATCACAAGGAGCACACAAGATATTAACTTCCTTGACTCACACCCTAATAATATCTGAAACGAACACACAAGATAATAACTATAATACCAATCCAACCAAATGCAAAAAACTAAATTTAGATAATAAAACCGTAATCTCATAAGGTACATGTACATAAAGAAATTATATTTAGGTCATACATACAACGGATAATGCGTTGCCAACATGACGTGTACAACATGACGTCATTGCATTCTTACGTCACAATATAGGTTACAACAGGATATACATGTACAGCAAAACATTAAGTCCTAGAAACTAACCTTGGTGAAAAAATTTTGATAACTCTGCTTTCTTTCGTTTCTAAATGCTTATTGTTATCAAAATTTAATTTATACTTTGGTCAAACTGAAAATTGCCTGTTTCCACACTTAGCTAAATGTTAACTCAATGTAATTTACGGTTTTTTGGATGATTCATCTGAGATCTATGTAAATTCATGCGTAATTTTAACTTCATTTCAGTTTTTCCAATGTATTTTTCATTGCACCCAGAGAATGTGATGACATAAACAACCTTTTTACAATTACATGTATCATGTATGTTACGTATGTTATGTATTTACAGAGTCTGGTTAAAAGAGTGATAGCTTGGTATAGAGTGAGGTGCAGGGCACGGCAGTGGCTGTTGTCAGTTAATATTAATGTAAGCTTAATATAAATTACACATACAATTTAATGAGAGGTATAACCTTTAATCAACCTCTATGCTAAACTATGTGAAATTAATGTAATAAAATGTACTTATGAGGTTTTGAATCTTATTACTTGTGTTTACTGCCACGACATTAACTAAAATATTGCTAAACTACTTCAAACGGCACAAATCAAACTGCCTTAACATTACAGTTAATTTTATGTAAAAGCAATGTACAATTTCAACACAGATAGAAAAGTTCAATCTGACCAGGATTTTGTCATTAAGACAAGTACAACGTTGATTGATATAGAAATCTCATATTTGATTTATGAATCAATATTACACATGTTATGTTAGACACACTTCACCGAAACCAATTATTCATAATAGATAAAGTGTCATTTTTACCGTTTAAAACATGCCATACACGCATTACCTTCGAGTTTTATGTTACTTTTTATAATTGAAATATTCTCAGAGCCATTAAGACTTTTATTACCAATGGAAAGAAAAAATGGGGCCGCGTATATTGCATGCCAGTACCTTATTACATTAAAATGTATAAGTTGAAATACCAGATTCAAGCAAATTCATTTCATGATTAAAAAGATATGCTGAAAAAATCTAAATTAATTTCGGAACACAATATATGTACAATCTAAAGTGGATAATTGTACGGTGTCACAAATTCTATTCTATTCTCAATATCTATTGTTTAGAGCAATGATTGATAAATCATCACTCAAAGCAAGCTGAGGATCTAAAACTACCCCCAAATAATCTTAAAAACTCCTTCAAAAAATACATTTCAAATAAGGAAATAATGAGTATGGGTAAGCGGAAAAGCAAAACACGACATATTTGTATAATGATTGGGTCACACCTTGATATAATCTGTATAATGAACTGTTGCAAATAGTTATCTTCTGTTGCAAATAGTTATCAGTTGCTGAGCGAAATCAAAATCCACATGTGAGTCACGTTGTGATGCAAATATATACGAAACTAATTCTTCTGTACCAATACAGAAAGTTGTAGTCAAAGAATATACATGCACTACCAACACCTGTTGAAAAGAAAGTCAGGTAACTTTAAGCATGCTTCATAACAAGTGTATCTCGTGAATGTTTGTGACCCAAAAGTAAACGTTTATCGATTTTATATTGTTGCCAAATTTCTTCTCAAAGCAGGATCCTAAATTAGCTTCACACGCATCAATGTGACTAGAGTGCAAGAAGCTAAAATAGCAAAGCTAAGAAAACTGGTAAAGAAAAATAAATCAAATTTGTTACTCCGATGTTGAAACGTCTGTAGATCATTCTTTGAAGTTTTACCACTGTCAGTTCCTTTTTTCAACCTATAGTGAGCTCTTAGAATGGCAACTGTGCATAGAATTGAGAGTACGCTTAATATCAACTGGGCTGTTACGAATACCCCAAGAATAGAGATGGTGGTGGACGTCTTGGGCATGTTGTCAGTGATCGAACTGAGGAACACAGCATAAGACAAGAAGAGGGCTGTTGATAGAGTGATCTTCTCTCCAGACTCTGCTGGCAACAGGAACACAAAGGCGTTGATAAAGGTAGCTGTTATGACAGGAACTACAATGTTCAATGTATAGAAAGTGCTTCGTCTTTGAATTTTCACCGATATAACGGTACTTGTTACAGTGTGATACACGCCCGGGTTGACCGTAATGGCGGTTACATTCCATTTCCCATGCTCTTCAATTACAGACTCAATAGGCGTTCGGATATTTTGGAACAGCACCACATCATTTGTAATTGTCCATGTAGTCAGCACAATGTCGCAAACCTGTTCATCAAACGGGAAATAGGTCAGATCCATGTGACATTTTGTCCTGTAAATGTTCCCTGGGTACCATTTAACTTGTCCCATGGAGTTGATTTTCAAAATGTCACTAGTCTGTCCAACAACATAATAGTCATCAGCAGGATTATCTACTTTTACATCAGGAATCCAAAGATTATTTCTCGCGAGAAAAATATCATCAATATTTTCATAAGAGCTCGTGTTCCAAGTAATCCTTTGGTCAAACCAAGAGAGTTCCATGTAACCACTTGACATCAGGATTTCCGTTTCCTCTTCCAAGTTTAAAATGTTCCGTAAGTAAAAGGTAACATTGACTTCTATTTTATCATGATGGTTATGTTGAGGAGCCACCTCTTTGTTGTAGTCAGTCAAAACGTCTTTGACAATCCTTTGAGAATGATGAAACTTCAAAGTGTCAATAGATCCAATAATTATGAAAATGGAAACTTCAAATATGTATTGACCGAACATCATGAAAACGTTTACAGACAAGGATATACATGAATCAACTGGCAGTCATTCTGACTTAGTTTTGTACAGCTTGCAATAGACACTTAAGAGATATGAGATTTGATGACGCCAGATGAAACGATATGTTTGGCTGTTGCATAAGACACTAATTGATGCAAGACCCTGTCACAGGATCAATAACAAAATATTACAATGTAAATAAGATGTCTGTGAAACAATGTATTGCACACACATGTCATGGACAGATTAGTGTACGATTCTGTATACTGACGAGGCAAGCAAGCAGTAATCATTCCAATGTCAATATTCTCAGTTGGGAATCAATCAAATTAATTATTATGGTGAAATAAAGAAACTTGAATTGGAGGAACGCAATGATTGAACTGATAAGAACTATGTAAGCATGCAACTTACAATTGTAAAAACACGCCATACAGTATATTGATTTTATAAGAGAACTAATTGTAGACATGTTCAGAAGAAAAGATTAAATAGCATGTGATAGAATATTCTAACTTATTTGGCGTGAAGTATGTAACTTATTTGTTTGGTATGATGCTTGTATCGAAAGCTGTTGTATGCTGTCTAAATGTAGGATGATTCAAGGATGATCATAACCACTAGATTAATCATGTTCCTTACATATAATTTAAGTATGATCTCTCCATACTTTGGATAAAAAGTTTGCAATTAATTGCTCTCATGTTATGTAAATGCATTCCTAAAAAATAAAACAAAGAAAATTAATAGCTGTCATTTGAAGGTTGATTTTCTTAATGGTATGACATAAGTAAGTGGAAACATCAGACAAATCTAGTATAGAATCCATATGCCTAAATTGTATATTGAAACACATTTCTGAAATTTTATCAATTAAGTAGTGGAAATTCTAAACATTTTCTGTTCGGAGCCAAGAAGACCGACTGCGGAAAGTAAACAATCGCTAGGTGGCGCATTTTGATGCACGGCTCGCAAAACATGACGTCACACGGAAATACCACGGAATGATGAGTACCACGGAAACATATGATGGCACGGTATTAAATTATAATTGGTTTCTCTCAGAAATATTTAAATTTTTAACGATAAATTCATTATAAATAGAATAAAACGTAATATAAATCGTAAAATGAATAAGAGATGGAAGGAGAGAATCGGCCTGTTCAGGAACGTCGATTTAAACAGTCAGCTGTTTGATGGAAGAGCGTTGGATGTTACAAAACTAGAATGGTGACTCCTATTTTTTATGGAAATAATGTACACTCTTATTTGTGTGACATTATTGTCAAATCAGAATTTACACGTTTTCGACAACTATTACAGAAAAACGATTATCTCTCAATATTACACTTGTAGGGAAATCAAATTCCACATTAAAACATGCCAAATATTTTGTGATAAGCACATGGTCGCATGGTTCATGTTTTGCTATAGCTCTGTTCATTGGTCATTCGATATGCCGTTTTACATATATATAACAAATATCTTTTGCTAAAAGTTCTCTTTGAAATCTTCAACTGTAATATTGTGCACAAAAAATGCTCTGGTGTGAAGGATGCTCTGTAATGGCGCACTCCTGAGCGATGTGATTGGTCCGTAAATAAAGTGTGAAATATCGTGAAATTTGTATTGACTTATGTTATTGCTGAATAACAACCTTTGACCAATTGTTTCCATTAATTTCTTTTTATTGTGATAACAGTTTATCTAGATAAAAAAATTTATTGAACCATTGTAATGATTCAAAAGTTGTATAAATCAAATCTTTATTACTAAATGGATAATTCAAATTATGGTTAATATGATATTTACAGTGAAAGAAATCCTGGGTATTATGCAAAGAACACTTACATTGATTAATAAGTAAATTCTAATCTATTTGTCAACAAACAATTTTTATGAAACAATAGAACATATGACTTAAAAATATTTAAACTTTATTATGGAGCTATACATAAAATTTTCAACTCTGATGATGAACAAGCAATTTTTTTCAAATGATCAATAAAATCAATAATTAAAACATTATGCCCTACCTAATTGTATTGTATTATCTTTATACTGGTTTCAGAGAGAACGTTATGAGAAGACAGGCACTTGCAATGATGGCCAGTGAAAAGAATATGTTAAAGAAATGTACATCTTTTAGGCGAGTTATTTTCTTATGGCGTTCAGGATGTCCCTTGCATCTCAATAGCAGAACAGTACAAAGGATTGACAACATGCTCAATAATAACTGGACTGCTACAAACATCCCAAAGATGGAGATGGTCGTTGACGTTTTGGGCATGTTGTCTTTGATGGTACCGAGAAACACTGCATAGGACAAGAAGAGAGCTGTTGATAGAGTGATCTTCTCTCCAGACTCCACTGGTAACAGGAACACAAACGCATTGAGGAAGGTTGTGGCCATCACGGGTAATCCCATGTTTAGAACAAAGAATGTACTTCGTCTCTTGAGTCCTAAGTGAACAACTGCAGATGGATAATCCCCATATATTAATGGATAAATGTTGATACTTTTGCCAATCCATTGTCCATGTTGTTTATATAGATTTGCCAAAGTTGCTTCCAATGTATCAAATTCAACAATTTCTCGACTGTGTGACCAAGTTGCAAAGAGAAGGTGACATAATTGATCATCAAAAGGAAAATATGTCAGGTCCATGCTGCATTTTGTCCTGTAGACGTCTCCAGCAAACCAAATCACTTTTCCATTGGACTTCACATTCAAAATATCACTCGGCTTACCAACAGTGTCATATTCATCTACTGCATTATCGATCATTATGTCCGGTATCCAGAGATCATCTCTAACAAGATGGACTGTTTCCACATTGCCATAATAACTTTCATTCCAGGTGAGCCTTAAATCAAACCAAATTATTTCCATCCATCCACTCATTGTAAAAATTTCGTTTTCTTCTTCAAAATCGAGAATATTTCGCAAGTTAAATGTTACGTTCACTGAAACAGCAATTTTGTTTCTTCTCTGAGGAGCAGATTGTTTAGTGTAGTTTCTGAGTAGATCTTGGACCAACTGCTGCGAGTCGTAAACTTGTAAAGACGCATACACCAAATGTAGAACCAAAAGGAAAGATAAACAGCTCACAGTCATTTTGATAGCTCTTTCCCCTTCTAGCTTTGACTGAGCGAATGAGTGGTTTGGCAACACTGGGGCGGTATTTCAACTATCAGCGGCGTCGACTGTGACTAATATCCGTCCATTAGAAGACAATTAGGTGTATTTACCTTCCCTCGCTCACTGGTCTAACATACAACTGTCCCTTAAAGACAAACAGTGTACCATTAAGTGGCCGCATATCGTTAATGTACACAGAGATTCATTGTATGGTTTGAAAATAATGTTGATGTGATAGAACAATGTTAACAATGAACAAGTTATGAATAACTACAACGGCACAAGCAGAAATTGACCAATGAGATGTTGTTTCTATCTTCGAATCATTCAGAGCGAAGAGTTTGACTCACGGGAAATTCCAATGTTTTCAAACCTTCGTTCATGAGGGTGTTCAAAGAGATGAGTGGTGCGAATGCGAGGATCAGTGGCCAAAAGTGTAGAAAGATTGATCAAGATTTCACCATGTTGAATAGATCATCTACGTGTTTTTTACCTGCTTTCAGGAACTGAAGTATCCTCTCTTTTGTTTTCTGTATAACTGCGCCAAACGTTTTCAATTTTTTAATTTCTTAAAAGATTTCTTTCAAATTTCAAATACATGTTTATCTCTACTTATAAAACGATATAAGAGTGATATAAGTCTAAAAACATTTTAGTATTTTTCTTAAGGTCAAATCAGCGATTCGAATCCCTGTGAGCACTTTCATCAATCTGAAATGTAAAAAGAACACTCTCCATGGGGTTACTGCGGGTCTCATATCTCAAGACCAACAGTTCTCAAATCTATATCTACGTCTACGTCTTAGGTTTAGAGATTGCATTGCAAAGATCAGACATATCAAAGTGACGTAAAGAAAATCATAAACTATAACATGTCTATGTCGATGTCATCTATCAGTTACTGAAATAGCACCTGCCTTCCTTTCAATTATGTTCGATGTTTACTCTCTTCCCAGACTGCAAATTTAGTACTCATGCCCCATTAATCTTTGCAGGTATTATTAACCCATCAAGGTAAGATCATTAAGTATCACGCCGAAATGTTGTAGTAAAATAATTCAGTAAAAGGTTAATTGACATAGCAGACCAACGTTTATAAATACTATTATTAAATATCAAGCCTGGTACGCATTCGTCTCTCAATTGCCACCACAAACATCGTGCCAATGCGTATGCTTTGTGTCTGGTTTATGTTCTAGGCTCTTATGCTATGATGCGCCGGTCACGCATTGGTGATGCTAGTAAACTCTTGAAAAACAAGAAACTTGACATTCATGCAAAATAGATTTTTTCGCAACGGGTCAATTTTTTTCATGATACATACCTGTTATTTAAAGAAAGGCTTGCTCAAAAGTGTAAATTTACCAAAAACAATGGCCCAAAACGATTACGTTGTGTTCAGGGACGAAAACGAGCGATTCGTCCTAATGCATTTTCTGCCAAAGCACGTGCAGCATGGGATCATGAAGGTTTACATGCAGACACGTCTGCTTTAGGAGTATAAAAGCCATATCAGCCGCTGTTCATTCAGACTACACAACATCGGTACAGCGACCTGAAGAATGCAAAGACTGAACAGAGCGCAACGCAACAACGCTATTGGCAGACTGCAAGCAGGAGCGACGCAGCGAGATGTTGCAACACACTGTGGCGTGTCCAGACAGACCATCTCTTCATTGTGGCCCCGTATGAACACCCGAAACAGCGTTGATGATAGGCCAAGGTCAGGCAGACCAAGGGTGACTACTCGGGCCCAAAATCGGTACATCCGACTGCTCCACCTTCGGGAACGCACCAGGACAGCAACGTCAACGACAACGCAGATACTAGGCAGATAGCAGATACCAGTACCAAACGGTACGCAACAGGCTGAGAGAGGATGGACTTTTTCCACGATGACCGGTTCGACGTCCCGTTTTAATGCAACGTCATCTGGCGGAACGTCTCTAGTGGTGTCAACAGAGGATTATATGGGCACGTGCACTGATGGGTCCTTTTTTCTGCTTCGACGAAGCGATGGACGAGCACGTGTATACCGACGTCGTGGAGAACGTTATGCTCCCAACTGTGTTCAGGAGGTTGTCCCATTTGGAGGTGGGAGTGTCATGGTGTGGGCCGGGATTCGTCACGGTGTAAGGACACCCCTTGTGCATGTTGTGGGTAACCTCACAGGAGTATGGTATACTACAGGAGAAAAAGTAGTGGAATCCGTTTACTGGATTCCTTCCGGATATCCTCGGACCCCTGCAAATTTGGTATACTGGGATCCGGTGACGGATACCTCAACGGATCCCAAATCCAGCCGGATTCCATCGGATACCTTAACGGATCCCTACAAATTTGGTTTACTGGGATCCGGTGACTATTTTGCATCGCCATTTTGCCATCTCGCATCGCTATTTCACTATTTCGCATCGTGTCTTCGCTACTTCACCCTAGGTTTGGATAGCACGAAATAGCGAAGACACGAATGGCAGAAATCAGCTACCATCAGGAGTACCAATCCCCACAAAAGCTGAAACCTTTCTGAACTCACAATGACACTGCACCATCTTTAGATTTTCATAGGTCATGCTACCTTGACTCTTTGTCGAAGTTCATCTTTTAACAGACAGATTTCATCTTTTGAAACATGAAATGGGAGGCCATTTTGATAGTAAATATTCACTGTAAATGATACTTTTATGGTTTGATTTGCATCACTACTTTTTGTCCTGTATAGGGACTTGGTCCTACAGCCTTATGTTATTCCTCACGTCAACGTCCATGGTGGTTTTTTTCAGTAGGACAATGCTCGACCACATGTTGCACGTGTTTGTCAAGACTTTTTTCAGGGTAACAATGTCCAGACATTGGCATGGCCAGACAGGTCACCAGATTTGTTACCAATTGAGCATCTCTTGGACGAACTGTATCGACGCGTGCGCAGTAGGAATCCACCACCCCAAACACTTCCAGGACTTCTTGCAGCACTTCAGCACGAATGGCAGAACATTCCACAGGCTGTGATTGACAACTTGATGGCATCCACAGGTCGTCGGTGCCAAGCAATAATCAATGCCAATGGTGGCCATACCCGATACTGACATTTGTGCACCTCTGTGATGTTGAAACACTTGTGCACCTGTGCATTTCAAGATCATGCTTATTCAGAATAAAATTTACTGAACAGAGATATCTACAAATAGCGTTTTAGTTTTCATTTCAATGTTTAACTTGCATCTGGGGTCTTTATATTGAACTTTGAAAGTCAGTGTCAAGTTTCTTTTTTCGAAGAGTTTATATTCAACTTGCACGATTTTGTGACTCTGTTTTGACACGCTCATGCATGCTCTACAAGAGGTTTTAAAGATGGTATATCCTTCATTCCGCTAGCCACTTGTTATTATGATAACAACTTATAATACAGAAACAGACAACAGACAGACAGATACAGACAGATGGCCAAGAGAGAGAAAGAGAGACAGGCTATGACTGAAGATTACAGATAAATATCAAATTATATTATCTTATTAATTTACGATCATGCATAAGCAAAGGTGTATTCGAGATGAAAGATAGAATCAATAGTCATTGTAGTGGTTAAGAAACTAAGAATTGGTCTCGTGTACAATTATATATCTTCTAATAATATAGGATCTATAGTAATACAAGTTACAAACTTCTGTATTCTGGTTTCATAGCATATGTCACTATTGTTAATCCAAATTCGTATCAATTACGAAAACATACACTTTAATTTTACTGCTAAGACAACTTTCATACCCCGATTTTGGATAACAGCCTAATCAGACTGGGGGAAGCTTTGACAAAATCATCGACGCTGTCCAATGTGTGACGTAAAAGGCGTCAACAGGAAATCTAGCTATTTGTTTTTCTCTGTATTTGTGAGATTTTTCGACAGCCAAATAGGGGAAATATCATGTCCAAACGACTTCATAAATATGGTTTATTTCTGCCTCATTATTAAACTTTCCTTCTCAGTCGTCATATCAACTTTAAATTGAGTGTAACAATCCTTACACATGGTTTTCTCGGGTGGATTTAAATTTGAAAAAGTTTAGAACTTAAAGGTGGTGAGAATAACACGTACCAATATATCAATATTAAGTTTGAATTGTGTGAAACAAAATGAAAGTTTTCAATGAACGAGATACAATGTCATAATGTTTACTGCAGTGACATTTGTACTATATAATGCAGAAAATATTTTTTTCTTCTACTGAACTGCCTACGCAAATTAGTACTACAGTGGATGATTCCTTTGTAGTTATTTATCATATCTTGTTATCTAATGTTACATCTCAAACCATGTGACTTTATGTCTCTGCATGTAATAATCAATTATATAATAACCTAACGGTGCAAGCGTTCATCAAACTTATATAATCCTAATGAATTTTGATAACCATTCGAAACGATCTCCATTCAAATGCTTGTCAACATGGGTAAAAAAGCATGAACCCAATCTCCTTATCTTACTTCCTTGTTTGAATATTTATTCTACAAGTTCGCTGGTTCCTAATGATAGGACGCGGTGACAATATACCCAGTAGCAGTTCAATGCCAAGAGTTACGTAATTATGACAAGGCGTTTGAAAATCCTCTATTTACCAACGGGTCGAAGGTGTGAAAATCCAAAAGTTATAATTAGGGACCATTAAATTAAGAATATAATAAGAACATAATGGGCAACTGCTTGGTATAAAATGAGACTAGTTACATCTAACCCAGTCCTATTGTTGCATCGGAAAATGCGCATCGCATCGTATTAAAACACTGTCTTTCACTTGTAACAACACAATTTACAAAGGAAATTATTGTTCATCAATAAATCGAAGGTTGGAGTTTTTTGAGTGACTTTTGACGTGTTTAAAAAGGCGGTAAATGGAGTTGGGTAAAGGGCACCATTAATCTTTAATGTATCTAAAACTAAGGCAACTTTATGTCAGCCACGCTAATTCACCTGCAATCCTTCATTTTGATACTTAATTAGCATCAGCTATATTTAATTACATAATTTTTGCTCTAGTGGGTTTACTAATATGTCCATTTTATGTTTGATTACAACATTCTCTTGTTCTACTCTGTTGATGTACCGTTGTAAGTTGTAGCTGACCCTCGTCCATCCCAGTGTGTGATGCACCGGTCGGTATCAGCAGGGTAACATTGCTTTTGCACACATCCTATAATTTTTGCACACACAAAAAATAACTATTGCGTACCAACTTTTATGATTATTCTGCACACGCTGAAACCAGCTTATAACCTTCTCACTCGGACGTTAAGCCCTACTCAGTTTCTCGCTCACTCACACCACTTCCGTTAGCCAGATTTTATCTGTTTCCCCCGTTCACCACGAGGAGGTGGAAGTTGGATTTTGAACGGTATATAAGAACTGACATAAGTATAAACGTTCAGGCTGGTAAAAGTTCTGATGAGGCACTATTTTCCAAATATTTGAGGATTCAGATATCGTCTCTTGGGGTAAATTTGTGTCCCATTGCACTTATATACCGTCCGACAGAAATATCGCCACTTGACCATTTCTGGAAGTACATGGCAGCAAATTCTCCACGACCTTTGTCGTCTTTGCGAGCGACTGCTGGGAGATGCGTGCTTCTCATCTTGATGTAGGAGGTTCCTTGGATCTTGAGGATGATGTCAAGAAATATGAATATATTTGGGTGTGAGGAATAAAACTGTTGGCTAAAATGAGAATGAAATGATTCCGCTGCATTATTTCTTCTCTTCGAGGTTGATGGTGCTTCTGCCCAAAGGGTCGGAGGGTAGGTTGATTGTGACGTCTCGTATGTGACTGTCAAGTAGTCTGCATAAGATGAACATCGAGAATCTTGCGGTGCCTCGGACATCAATTCTTCAACAAACAAATCTTCGACAAGGGAAGATTGAACAAAGTGCAATCCATAGGATATCATGAGCCATTGACCATTGTTGCTTTCTTTATTTCTGTAATCGGAAATCAATCCTAACTTCTGAATTTTCTTTATCCACGATTGACCCAAGTGGAACCGACAACATTTGACAAGAGAATCTGGGAACATCAATTTCAATACATACAAAATTTCTTGGTACATCTCCATGATGCGCATCCATCATTTAATGTTCTGAATTTTCTGTAGCTATGTCCATGATGATGAATACTTTCTGTACCTCTGTTGGTTAAAGTTATTTTCAAAATCAATCTTTAAAGTTGTTACCATAAAATTTCTGTGCTCAGTGTTGGTCGTCAGTGTGAAACGAACTTTATATCTGGCCACTGACCACTATCGTCTCGCTTGTTTACATAACGCGCTGGACTAATCAAGTGTTTGCTTTGTCTGATTCAAGCATACATGGTTAATTGGCGCAAAAGTCACAAGCAAGTCGTGCGCAATAGTCATATACCAATTAATGAAAATGTGCGCAAAAGGCATACGCTCATCAGCAGTTGGACAGCTCCTTCCTGCCCTATTCATCATTAAGGACGAACACTGGAGAGACATTGAAAACACTAGTTATCATCACAACTTTTATCCTACATGTACCTCATGTAAGAATGCCGATCTTTAAATAGTCCATGTGACCCTTAACAAATATCCATATACACCGTCACCAAGGGATTATAAACCCTTATACACCGCTACATGAGTAAAACGTGCTTCCACGTCAATCAATCAAAGTCACGTGATCAGGTCTTAGGTGTTGTTTATTTCTGTTTGTCTTTTTAATAATAAATTAAAACATTCGGTAAGATAAATTCGTCATAACATTCCGTCAAGGCTGACATAGGGATATATTATTCCCTTGAAAGGTTTCATGCAACTCGCGTTCCGCACGTTATTATTTTTATAATTACAGGACTGAAGGTTGCAAAGACCATTGCTTATGTGT
The DNA here is from genome assembly GCA_921293015.1 of Phorcus lineatus. NCBI lineage: Eukaryota > Metazoa > Mollusca > Gastropoda > Trochida > Trochidae > Phorcus > Phorcus lineatus. The sequence goes on from OV121089.1 coordinate 17,669,117, forward strand.
AAACACCCACTGCACACGCAGAGTCATGGCAGATGAGTGTGACACTTTAAAACCCTAAACTACCATAACACCTGAGAAGAAATCTACACGCCGCTAATGGCTGAAATATTGCCCAAGCGGCGTTAAACAATAACTCACTCACTAGAAGAAATCTACACGCCGCTAATGGCTGAAATATTGCCCAAGCGGCGTTAAACAATAACTCACTCACTAGAAGAAATCTAAAGAAACTTTGTATAAGTGCAAAGTTTCTCTTGCACAATATTCGATGTGAAAATGAATCTATTCTAATAACACAATTGCAAATCTGTTCTAGCTTAGCAAAGATGGTTGGGGAGTCTATCTTCAATAATTCTTTAGCATATGGTGTTGTCTGTGTTTTTGCTTGATTATTATTTCATTGCAAGTTAATTTCTAAGCGTTCCCATTTATAGGTTCAAAGACTTCTTCAAAGCGTTTTATATATTCATATTTCACAGTTTTATTAATATTAACTAATCACAATCAAACAAAATGTAAATACATCAGATATAAAGAACATTTAACAAATCTTAATTCAACTGTATGAAATAGCAATAATAGTAAATAAACAGTTTCTCAGTGCAAGTACAAAAAACCCCACAGCTAATATGATACCAGTTTTCTCTTATTTACATGAAACAATACATTGATCCATTGTAATGATTTCAAAAGTTGTTAATCCGACTAATAACCAAAATACATTAATGATCAGTTCCTTGTAATTCCTTTTACTAGTTGACACAAATGAAATAAAATGTTTATCACTTGAATTGGATAGTTCAAATTATATTACGATGATATTTTCAGTAAAAAACTTCCTGGTTACAATGCAAAAAACACTTATACTAAATCAAAAGTGCAATCAGTCAAAACGATTTTTAACAAACATTTTCAAACACAATACAACACAATCCAAACTTCATTATAGATCTGTTCATGTATCATTTCAAAATCCGATGGTGAACGAGGAGCTTATTTTTTAGTGATCAATCAAATCAATATTTAAAACATAACCCACGTATACTAACAACTTAGTGTACTTTAAGATCTTTATACTGGTTTCAGAGAGAACGTTATTAGTAGACAGGTACTTGCAAGGATGGCCAGTGAAAAGAATATGACAAAGAAATGTACATCTTTTATGCGAGTTAATTTCTTATAGTGTTCACACTTTTCCTTGCATCTGAGTAGCAAAACAGTACAGAGGATTGACAACATGCTCAATATTAACTGGACTGCTACAAACATCCCAAAGATGGAGATGGTCGTCGACGTCTTGGGCATGTTGTCTTTGATGGTACCGAGAAACACAGCATAGGACAAGAAGAGAGCTGTTGATAGAGTGATCTTCTCTCCAGACTCCACTGGTAACAGGAACACAAACGCATTGAGGAAGGTTGTGGCCATCACGGGTAATCCCATGTTTAGTACAAAGAATGTACTTCGTCTCTTGAGTCCTAAGTGAACAACTGCAGATGGATATTCCCCATCATTCATGGTTTGATTAATATTGATACTTTTGCCAATCCATTGTCCATGTTGTTTATATAAAGTTTCCAAAGTTGCTTCCAATGTATCAAATTCAACAGTTTCTCGACTGTGTGACCAAGTTGCAAAGGGAAGGTGACATAATTGATCATCAAAAGGAAAATATGTCAGGTCCATGCTGCATTTTATTCTGTAGACATTTCCAGCAAACCAAATCACTTTTCCATTGGACTTCACATTCAAAATATCACTCGGCTTACCAACAGTGTCATACTCATCCACTGCATTATCGATCATTATGTCCGGTATCCAGAGATCATCTCTAACAAGGTGGACTGTATCCACATTGCCATAATAACTTTCATTCCAGGTGAGCCTTAAATCAAACCAAATTATTTCCATCCATCCACTCATTGTAAAAATTTCGTTTTCTTCTTCAAAATCAAGAATATTTCGCAAGCAAAATGTTACATTCACCGAAACAGCAATTTTGTTTCTTCTCTGAGGAGCAGATTGTTTAGTGTAGTTTCTGAGTAGATCTTGGACCAACTGTTGCGAGTCGTACACTTGTAAAGAAGAATACACCAAATGTAGAACCACAAGGAAACATAAACAGCTCACAGTCATTTTGATAGCTCTTTCCCCTTCTAGCTTTGATTAAGCGAATGAGTGGTTTGGCAACACTGGGGCGGTATTTCAACTATCAGCGGCGTCGACTGTGACTAATATCCGTCCATTAGAAGACAATTAGGTGTATTTACCTTCCCTCGCTCAATGGTCTAACATACAGCTCTCTCTCTCTCCCTGCAAGTCAAACAGTGTACCATTGAAGTAAGTGAAAGCAAATTGTCGATATACATAGAGGTTCATTGTTTGGTTTGTAAGTTTTGTTGCATTACCAAAAGTTAAGTAATGGACGAAGGGACGAGTTGATTATTTTGCACACAAAAAACCTTCCTTATGCATTCTCTGATTCAATCCATGGATGGTTTCACGTTACTAGATCTGTAGTTTTCACATGTATCTATAGTTTACATATTTATCAATATTACAATATTCGGTTCTTAACCAATGGGGGCGGGATAGGGCAGTATAGTTGGCGCATTCGGCTTTGGATCAAGAAGTCAAGGGCTCGGCAACTTTGTCCGCAGTAGAGAACTGTTCTACACGCAGTCAGGTTTAGGTGCATTGTCAAACATGATTTGAGTGCTGTAGAACTCATGGATCGCTAGTTCCTGCCGATGCTCGCAGTTTTCACCGCAATGCATAGCCACAATGGTGTTGTGGGCTTTTCCCTGCAATAATTCTAGTAGCAGCGATATGTGAACTATATCACCTCACCTCACCTCACCTATTAATCAATGGATAAGGGTTACAACCTGTAGACACGTTTAAATTGGTTCGTTCATCGACATGCATTGCGAAATTCTACATGCTCCACGTAGTGATCCACAGGCAATACATTGCATTTTGAACTGATATAATGAATCAGGATAAAAACAAAGAATTCAATCAAAACTCAAAGTGTCAGGGAGTAGAGGAAAAAGTCACCTTTTTGTACGGTTTCACCTGTATCATGTCACTTCCGTTTATCTCCATCAACTTGTAAGATTTCCCAGGGTATAGAAAAATAAAGCACCGCTGGTACCATTTTAGTTTTGTTGTTATCAAATTAAGACTATTCAGTTGAGTTGTTTTACATAAGGTACATTCTCACATGAGTCCATCAAATACTGCATTGTAATGATAATTTTTTTTATTACCATCTAATATGATTGATTGCGCACAAAGTTTCAGTATTCAAAGCGCAATGAAATAATTTAGTCCTATTTTCTTATTGAACTGTAAAAAACTTTAACACATTGTCAAAATTTATTTAATTGAGGACATCCATTATTTCATGACGTCCTTAATCTTACTGCAAAGCAAGTTTTCATTTTGTAGTATGTGTCAATTTGAAGGACAGTGAAGGTAATCAGGCCCCACTTAATGTGTTCGCCTCTTGTTTCAAATTACTCATTGTATCTTAAATATCTTTAGAATACAAGCGATGTGATTTTTTAACTGAATAGCTTAGAAATGGCGTCCAACGAAGGTAACAATTGAAGATATATTTATACAGTAGCTACACTAAATTATATGGAAAGAAAGCATGATTATCCAGACAAAGGGAGGTGTTTGATTATAAAGTACTAATGACGCAGTCGTTACCTTGACTACATGCTCGGGTTCTGTATTCATGAAAACTATGTAATAGAAAAAAGCCAATACTAGAAGTTTCAATTGTCGTAAACCTGGAGACTGGACATAAACAGAGAGATGAGAATTTGTTCAAATAATGAAGTTCAATTCAAACCTTACCACTAGTTATTTTGTTAAACAGCATTTAAACGTTTTAAGAATGGAAATTGTAAACCTTTTGAAAAAATGTATTATCCGCAGGCTCTGATTCCCGAGGATTGTCTCATATTGATACATCACCATGAACAGCTTACAGAGCAAAGTATATCAAGTTCATTCGTTTGTACAGGTAATTACAAGATAAATAGTTGGGTTTGTAAACATTTCAGGGTTTCATTGTTATTCATTGTAATTTTACAAAGGCAATTGTAACCAATATTGTAATATATATGTAATGTAATGTAATATTGTAAATACTGTTAGTTATTAGAAGTCCTCTGTTTTTTGCCTACTTATTTCTGTGTGAAAAGGACCTTTAGACTGGTCTATTTTTGTGATAGGTGTGGTAATGTATATTTGAGTATGAGTTGTCAGCATAATTCAAATTAAAACAGCGTACAGATAATACCAAGGAGTTGCATTTGTAATAGCGTGATCTTACAATATACCAGCCTTGCGGTCAGTTATATAGAATTTCAAGGATGTTCGCGAAGAATACACGCCGCAAACAATGTGGAAGTGAACTCAAGGCTGTTTCATTTCAGACAAAAGACAAAAAGTCTAAAACTAGCCCAAGACAATTGTGACAGTTAAACAAACATTGTGACGACAAAACGATTGACCATTGTGGCGTCATAACATGTGAACGCCATTCGAAAGAATGCGGTAGCATGAAACAATCTTTGACTAAATTAGCCAGTTGAAAATATTTTCCTTCTCAGTTTGAGATTTATTTGTGAAAGCTACCGGTATGATCAATCTAAAATATGACAATGACAACTGTCAAACTGGCCCAAGGCACGGAGTTTTGTAAAAACAGTGAAAATAACAGTTTGAGTCAGGCCAAATCTAGTGAACATGATTATCAATTCGCGGTATTTGGCATTAGGTAATTTGCGAGTATTCATTGTCATTCAAAATATGGAAATGTTACAAGTTATCATTGCCATATTTCATGTAAATAAAACGAGGAAGGCAAAAGTAGGATCATTGTTATTAGATAGCTAATATTCCTCATCCTTAAAAGACATTAGCAGTTTCACCATGACGCCTACACAAGTTACAATGTTAGTTTTGATTGTTGGCCATTGTTGACGTTCTAATGAGGAAAGACTCTTGCAAACATGTAATTGTACAAATGCGCTTATGCATGTTCTCAGGTTGTTTATCCAATATGCATAAATGAAACAGAGCCTAGAAGAAGAGAAAACGGAACACTGGTGCTGTCACTTAAAAAGGCTTTTAACGCCCAGTTTTTCATCTTTTAGTAAAAGGTCTTGACAAAGAGATAACTTTTAAATCAGTTACACAAAGAGATTTGTCAACATACATGACCATCACTGCTTTCACAGTTTACAAAGTAATAGTTTACATCACAGCTTCATATCAACTTCTTTTGTTTGCTCCTGCATTGTAAACCTGTGATGAGATACTGTCTATACATAATCATTAATGCAACTAAAAGGTAGGGTATGGATTGCTTTTCACCACAGATACTGCACCTTATACTGTGTACGACAGGGCCAATTTCATCATGATGTGTACACAGGTTACAATGTTATTATTAATCGTTGGCCATAGTTCGTGTTCTCATGAGCATCGGCTTCAACAACGTCTCTTCATTGATTACAACTGGGATGTCATTCCTGTATAAGCAGAGGAAATGTAGGACTTATCTGTTAAAGCCTACGTACAATACCTGGTGAATCGTGATGAAAAAAATAAAATTCTTAAAATTTCTCAATATTTCAGAGTGTCATGGATTGACGAATCATTGTCTTGGAATGAGAGTGAATTTGAAGATATCAAAACAACTTTCAAAATGGCTCCTGACATGTGGACCCCTGATATCAGTATTAGAGCAACCAAAGCAGTAATCAGTGATTGCAAAGGGATACTGATCCTGTAATGATATAATCAAATGGAACTGTTACTTTGGGGACAAAATATGTCCACTTGATTTGAACTGCTATCCGTTTGATGTCCAGAGTTGTGAACTTACCATAGAAAGTTGGAACCACTGGAACAGAACTGTATTCAAAAGCCTCGGTGTATTCGCCAATGATTTAAATGTTAAGAACAGTGAGTGGATCCTCGAAAACATCTCGGGAACTTAAGAACCGAAAACACTGCTGTGTTAATATGAAAGGACGAACTCAGTTTTATTTTATAACAATCATGTTACCAGTTCTTGTGTCTTCTATCTTGAACCCGTTTGTGTTCCTCTTACCAGCTGAGAATGGAGAGACGATACCTTTGGCAACAACACTACTACATCTACTCCGTGATGCTGAGCTACATATTTGATGGCATTCCTTCAATTACACTGTACATGCCAGTTCTTAAGATCTTTATGGGAGTTCAACTCGTATTATCAGCACTTGCTCTAACTTGTAGAGTTCTAGCCTGGAAAGGGGAAAGGTGTAAAAAGGGGGAGAAGAGGAAAACATTAAGGTGTTGTGGACATGGATTTTGTTTTTCAGAGAGATCAACGGATAGATTGTTCTTTCTTTTTGTGTCTGCAGGAATTATTTTAATGTTAAAAGTCACCATTCTAATATACTGATGGAATATGTAAATCTGACATTCCTTAGTGTTCAGCACTGTGAACGTTATAGCATCAATATGCAGTATTAATATTTAACACAAGACAAATCAAACAGTTATCAAAAGGGTGGATATTGAAAAATACCCCATTGTCATTCCGCATATAGCCTTTAAACTTTAATGCCGTACGTTCCTCGTTGCTTACAGACACTCATTTTAAACAAAAAATACCTGATGTCAGACCATTAGAAGGGGTGGCCCCATTATTTTTAATGATTATGATTATTGTTTACTTTTCACCAAAGTTTGTTTGAAAATATTGTTATTAGCTTATCAATTATTTTGAAGAAAATAACTTTCAAGATTCATAACAACTTTTATTTCTGTAAAATATTTTATAAAGTGTTCAGATATACATGTACGAATGTCATTTGATGAACTTCGTTTCTAATTTCAGTATTGATTTTATACCCAATTTTACGATGTAGTTGGTGCATGTAATGCTTCGTCTGGCCGCTCTCGGTCCGGCCTGTAACTCAACCAGTCTGTCTGTATGCATGTATGTATATTTCAAACAATTCGATATACATTGAATTGGATTTTCTAACTGTGACTTTGAAGAATTATCTTCTTTGAATTACCTTTGCATTAATCTTTTTTTTTGGAGATTAGCAATAATGTGTAATAACACAACTTATGTTAAGCAGTTTTGATATTCAAAGAATGTATAACGTGATGTGATTGGCCTTTTGAATACATATAACGTCTATAATAAGAATAACGTCTTTGTCATTTCAAATCTTAGTCATCAATGACTTGACATGACGTTTTTGCAAAGTTTCCCATGATTTTTTTTTCATTAACAACAGATAGGACAAACGAATAAAATAGTTTGAGTATATTTAGATTTTTTTTTTCAATAAGGCAAGTTAATGATGTTTTTCTATTTCTACAACACTTTATCGTTTGTTATAAATATACCTACTGGTCATCAAAAGATTAAAACACAATCTAACAAAGAGTGTAGAATTAAGAATAACAGCTATTATTCGATTATACAAGGCAATTTTGATTTATCAATTATCTAATATGATAATATCTGTAAATGGTGTAGAAAACAAACATGAATACATGTTATCACAAGTAAAGAAAAACATTGCTATGAATATAAGTGACTTGCATCATTTTGAGCCTATTCTCCAAAGAACATATGCATTTAGCTTAAATGTTATCCTAAACGATAAAACATTATCGCAAAACATTATCGCAATCATTTACCATAAGCGAGTTGGATTTTATGGTACCATCTCTCTTTAAATATTTTCTGAAATATTTGTTATTCATACAGTTATTTGGCGACAAAATTTTAATTATCAATTATCATTATTATCAAGACAGATAATTGTGACTCCTATCTTCATTTTGTTATTCTACCCTACAAACCACCATATGTTACAACAATGGTCATGAAGCTCTACATATGATACAGTACCAGGTTTAGAAAGAAAGGGGCATATCTCCATGCGAATGAAAAGTCAACAATGAACACTTTAAATTGTCTATCATCGGTAGTCTTAGTTAATAATAGTAGTTAAAGTATGGAGGAAAAGCCACTGGCGGCCTTTTTGTTTGAACATCTTTTAAACATCAGAGGTAAACATCCCTGTTCATATTAATGTCAGATCGGTGAAATGGCTGGCTGGTGATTCTCATCCCGATATCCCTGTCAGATCGCCAGCAATGTCGACGTAAAACAAATCCGTGAAGAGAATATCTAAGACTCATCCATGATAAGCGCATCATTCCACTAACGTTACGTCTCTCTCTCTCACAAGCAGTCTTGCCCACTGCAGACGGCCTTAGCTATGTTGATATATCATAATCAGCCAGCTAGATGGGCGTCGGGCAATGATCCCAGCCTCAGTGACGGAATGGTTGCGTCTGACAAACTCAGTTTTCTTACGTTTGGTCGTTAACAGGAATCAGACATTATTAGGGCGGTCCCGGACATGGTTTTGCGATTGGCACAAGTAATATACTAATCTTTGAGCGATCGTGGTGAAGTAGCAGATTTGATCATTCCAATGACAGCATTCATTGCCTGCTAGTTTTGGCATGTTAAAGATCCGGTTTTGCTGAAAAGGTTCTTATTTCAAGTTGCACACCTACAAGGAATGCCCCCACCCCCTCGATTTGCAAATTTGTAAACCCGAATTCATTCATACGTACACTTAAGTACCAATTTAATCATCTATGGTGTATGGTTGGACAGTAGAAACAAACTACTGTTCAAACCATACACTATTATAGTTGTTGAAATTGACAGGTTTTTCAATTTTTTTTTTCAAAACTGTGCGTTCAGCCAGTCGCGCGTTGGTGAATAGGCGTGACGGCAACACACATTTACATAAGCGTAAGCGGGAAGTATCCATTCGTAGAAATAATGTTCAGTCGCTCGCCAAGGCTCGCTACTGTGGACATTATTTCAACTTGAGCTAATTTCCACGTAATCACCTCGTTGGTTATTCTCTAAATTGTTTCTTAGATATGGCTTTTAGTTTTGATTTTCAAACAATGAAAATATTAAACTTTCCATCGTGTTTAAACTGAAACCAATATTCAGTGAAAATATAGTGATATATTTTCTTCTGTTGATGTTTCATCCCTTGATTCATGCAAAAATCTCTGTTGTCTCTTGTTTGAGTACTGACCCCAGCTTGAGGGGTTGATCTTAGTTTTTAGAATCATTCTTAGTTTAAAACAATCCTTTTGGCATTACTTCACACAGTGAAGAGTCTCAATCAGCATATATTAACATCAATGGATTGTTTTACATTCCAAGTCTTATAGAATGTTTTCAGGATATAAACGTGTTTTGTTTCCCAAAACACCTTTAGCATTTATAACTCCTTTTTGATGTGTTCGAATATTTTACTGTTGATTGAGAGAGAGAGAGGTATTAAAACAAGAAAGAGGCAAAGTTGGAGGCACCCTAATAAGGCTAGGAAATACTGCGAAATAATAGGGTACAAATAGGATAGGATTTGCATGACGGCAAATGAGTACATTAAGGCCAACAAAAGAACAAAAGACCTACATGCTATCCTCTATTTAGAAAAGGTTATATAATCATTTGTTTATTGCATCAAATAAAATAGAATAGAGAGGCAAATATGCTGTATGTATGTATATATATACAGTTCCTTTTTAAACAACACCCAACAGTCAGTCAGTCACTGATTTATCCCTTGGAGAAAGGCGAAAGGGATCTATTTTTAGGATATAGGTCACAATTGATAGCGTCCAGCACCGCTCAAGATGTTCGATTGTTTTGCAAATTAATATGTCCACATTCATCAGTTATAAATTAATTGTTTCTAAACTCTCAAGGATTGCCAGGACAAGATATATTGAAGTATTTTCTGAAGCGTATTTCACTACCTCTATCTCTGTCACTTAGTAATATCACACTAGTTGACTCGCCTTTTCACATTCTCTTCTTATCGACTTGTAGCTGCTTATTTCTCGCGTGTACCGTTGTAAAGGAAGGGTTTTTACTAATATGGAATACATGTTTCCAACCTTTCATGAGAAATCTATGTGTCTAATTTAGTTTACGTGCATTCATGAAGAATTGTACTGCCGTTTCGATTCTTAAACACCACTGATTGCCCTTAACGTTGAGATTTGTATAAACAATCGTTTTTCGTATTAAAGGTTGCCAATTATTTCGGAATACCCACATGGTCACGTGGTTCTAAATTTAATACAGATGTGTTCATTGGTTTACGATATTGCCGAAATACAAAGAGGCTAAGTATGATTGGTTGAGAGTTCCTTTGAAAATTCCAGGTGTAATATAGAGAGACATATCAGCTGTTAAGATGGTTGGAGGCCTTTGGGCCCCCAACCAATAATGAAGACCAGCACCAACTTGCCAACATAACTATATCTGGTTACAGAACTATATCTTTCATTTGATTTGCATTATTCTTTCATTCCATTTTTCACAGGATTGAACGCAAATGCAAATGATGCAAATGATCTGAATCTCTTACTCAAGAATTACTCCGTCGAAAAACACGAACTCAGTGCAGATAATCTGAAAATATGGAAATATGAACCAACGAAATTATTTGAAACCATATGATTTGGAAGAGGTAGACTTGCCTAGCTTTTGAAACTGTTCATCTGGTGGGCTAAATCCAATGTGTGAGTCTAAGCTTTGCGAGTGAATAGGCGAAGTTGATGGTCGACGAAAACTTCTCTTAAGTATGTTATTATTTTGTAAGTCAATTACAGTGAAGAGTTTCTCTCAAACCCAAAGCGAGGTTGGCTATATTTGGTTCAGGTTTGTTGGTCAAGAAGCTGATATATGTGCAAAGTATAAGTTTAAGCCCTGTGAGGTGGTAGAGGGTCAAATATGTTTTAATAATTATTAATCATTAGAAATATCTGACTACTTAAACATACATGTACCTTTTGGTTTCTAATTGAAAAATTCAGTATCTATACTCCTGCATTAAATGCACTTTATCTTTCTATAAGGATTCATTTATAGACGTGAGTAATAAAAGTGCTGGCGTGAAACTAAACTTTTATCATCACATGAGAGGAACAGATACAAAGTAATCAGACATAATTTTTTCTTTGTAATATATAAAAATTTATACGCGTAGGATTGATAATTTGCCAACATCAACATCATCATAAATGAATTTATTATCTCAATAACTGTAACCTTACCTTTCAATAGTTTTCCCCATTTACTGAAAGTGTATACTATGAAATCAAAGACTTATATATCGATCATATCAACCTTTGAACACAAACGCCTTTGATCACATCAAACATAAATGATATTTACTTTGTCCAATTATGGATAATAAGAATATGTCTGCTGGTTTTCTATTATCATTTCCGTGTACATAATAAACATTTAATCAAACCTACAGAATAACATCAGATGAACATTATTGATAGATTAGATAGACGCATATTCAAAGACAACACTATACTGTGCGCAGTATTTTTATCTTTAAAGTATGCATAAACACAAGCCAGAAACATCATAACTAATATTTTCACTTAAGATTGGAACTCTACAAATATAAGAAGTTTGATATAGTCTTTAAACCTAGACACTTCACATGACGGATACATGATGGTTGTGATCGGATCGTTTGTTTTAAAACTTGTCTTCATTGTGTCAATAACAGGATTCCCGTATGAAACACGACTACAACAGTTTCTCTTTAACAATTATAGTAAGGATGTGATACCAGGTGAAGCGGGAGAAGTTCTTGAACTTTCAGTGAGAACATTTGTTCAATTTATCGTTAGCCTAAATGAAAGGGACCAAGTTCTAAAACTATCGCAATACTTCGTTATATCCTGGATCGATCAAACCTTGTCTTGGAATAAAAGTGATTTTGGTGGAATAAAGAAAACCTTCAAAATGGCTCCTGATATGTGGACACCAGACATTGGCATTAGAGCTGCCATGAGAAATAATCGACGACTAAAAAGAGACAGTGATCCAGTTAAACTGTTATATACCGGAAAAATCTATTGGACAACCGAGTTTTTTGGAGACATCATATGCCCGCTTGATATGACCAGGTATCCGTTCGACTCTCAGGTGTGTGAAATGACGCTTCAAAGCTGGGTTCACTGGGGAAGAACAATATTTAAAAGTTTCAAAGTGCTCACGCATCATTTAGATGATGAGAACAGTGAATGGATACTTGAGAACATCACAGGAACATTGAGAGACAAGGACACTGCTGTTCTTATGATTTCCATGAAGAGGAGTACTCAGTTTTATGTGATAACTATCGTTTTACCAGTACTTGTGTCATCAATCCTGAACCCCTTTGTGTTCCTCCTACCAGCTGAGAGTGGGGAGAAAATTACATTGGCAACAACCCTACTTGTCTTCTATTCCGTGATGCTGAGTTACATATTTGATGGAATTCCTTCTATATCCCACTCGATGCCAATCCTTGGAATTTTTATGGGAGTTCAGCTGGTATTGTCAGCACTCGCTTTGATTTGCACTATCATAGTTTGGAATGTTGGGAAGCGTGAAAGGGTCGATTTTAAGAAAAAAGAAGAACGTTGGTGTAAAATCATTATCTCAGGGAAAAATCTTGACAGGTTTTTCTTCCTGCTATTTGTAGCTGCAGGCCTGATTTTGTTGTCCACGGTTGTGGTTCTAATTCAGTGAGTGATTGTTCCCTTTTAGAAGTCAAAGCTCCAAGACTTTAATCTTAAGAGTAATTTAGAAAAACGGAACAGACAGACGGACTTTATGTTGCCGAATTGGGCAACATAGCTTTAGAGAAACATTTTTCAAATCAATATTATATTTCACATAGATATTATTCTGTCAGTAAAGCTACACACAAAGTATCATTAGTTACATAGAGTGAATTGTGTTGTCGTGCAATGTCAAAATGTCATTAATGTTCGTTATCAATTTTATCGCTTTCCTGTTTTCATTTATATCAGGGTTCCTTTGCACACAATCTTGCTTTTAGGAAAATGTCACCTGCTTAATGATTTCTAAAAACAATTTGATCAATAGACATACGGTATATTGTTATATTGGTATGCATTACTATGTTGTTTCTTTAGTGAAATAAACATACATGCAAATATCCTTCATCTCGATAAAATGTTCTGCCTTTATAAATGTATATGAATATATGAAATTTTAGAATCAGTTTCTTACAAAAAAATGAATATTCAAACAGCTATTTCCTAGTGAATGATAATTATTAGTTGAAATAGCGAGGTAGTGGTACACCATGACTTCACCTATATATGACATTACGCTAATAAAAGAAAGTTGACTCTGATCTGTTCACGAGTAGAAAGATTTTGTTCTGCGTAAGCAAAGTCATGCATGAGTGTCGCAATATGTTTAAGACGTTTAATGATTGAGATGTTGCTTCCTTGCTTGATGCTCAGCAATAGAACATCACATCAACTGGTGTTTCTTCGAATTTCCAATGTTACCATTTCATAAGGTCAATGTAATGTGTTAGTATCATTTATGAATTTGTGAGCACTGAAAGGGATTTATATATTGTCATTCAAAAGCAGTACTCGTTGTCAGAGTAGGGAGAATAGCATCTATTTGATTAGTCTGAATCCATTAATCCCTATCATTCAGTGATTATTTCCCAACTCAATTATCAGCGGAAGGATGCAGCAATATATACAATATATACAATATAAACAATATCATTATAGGTATGAGAGTGGAGTTTCTGACAACTCGAGAATTTTGCAAATATTAATTTTGCCTCGCTTTTTATGAGTTTTTTTTATCGTATTGACCCAACATGAAGTACATAAAAGATCAATTATTCGTGTAGCTGAAATCATGATGCAATTTGGCTCGGATCCTTGATAATAGTGAGAAAGAGGAAATAACAGTGGAATAAAGACTGCAAAGCGCACTTCATAATTATATTCTAAGTAAAAAAGTTATTATGTTTAGTTGCATATCAATCATAAGTAAAATTTTGATTACTTCATTATTAAAATTGTGAACGATCCTAAACTTTTTTTAAATATCATATGACATTGTCAACACAAGCAGCAAGAATTGAGGGTAACAAAAGTGTAGTTTTCTTCTCATGGTTATTGTTATTATGATTATTATGCACTGGATGTCCATCGGGCATTATTTGTTTGTTCAAAATTACAAGATTGAGAAGATTCATACATCGCACTTTTTATTGTTTTTATTGTAGATTTGTGTCATGCTATCATTCCCTCCATGATGTTCATTATTACTTAATGTTAATGAAATATCAATGTTGTTATGCATTTTTGTAATAATTTAAATTTTGAGGTGAGGTGAGGTGATATGGGGTTTAACGCCGCTTTCAAGATTATTTCACTTATATCGCGGCTGCTAGTATTATTGCAGAGAGAAAGCCCGCAACACCATTGTGGCTATGCATTGCGGTGAAACCTGCCAGCATCGGCTGGAACTAGCGAACCATGGGTGGTACTGCACTGAAATTCAGTCTAGCATTGCACACAAACCTGACTGCGTGTAGAACAGTTCTCTACTGCAGACAAAGTTGCCGGGCCCCTGGCGGGATTCGAATTTAAATTTTGATATTACTCGTCAGTTAAAACTATACAAAATAAAGATAGTGATTTAATTCAGAAAAAGCTCTGTTTATCCAGAACAAGTTTCCAAAAACAATGTTAATATCAATAGCAAACGCAAGAACTGTTCGAATAATTGAAATTTATTTCTTGATAAATGAAACCGAAAACGCATGTTTTCGAGTCAGATTAGTTTGCAAATTAAGTTCAATTTGCTTGCTATTCATATTATCGATGTAGTAAATGTTAATGATGTTTGACATATCCGGGTAGCATGTAGCTACTAAACATAAAACCTGTTTTATTCGGCATCGTGTCAACAGATATCAAATATCGTTTTGAAAACGACAGGAGAGAGGTTAGGTTATTATTTCGTTTAACGCCTTTTCAGGAGCATTTTCCTTATCACGGATACTAATATTATTGCAGGGAGAAAGCTAGCAACACTAGTGTGGCTACACATTGTGGTGAAACATGCGAGTTTCTGCTGAAATTGGCGAACCATGGATGGTATTGCGCTGAAATTCAGCGTAGCATTGCAAATGTAAAACGTTTCTCTACTACAAAGTTGCTGAGCCCCTGGCGGGATTCGAACCCGGGACCTTTTGATCCGATGTCGAACGCTCTAATTGTTCTTTACTACTAAGTTGCCGAGCCCCTGGCGGGATTCGAACCCGGGACCTTTTGATCCGATGTCGAACGCTCTAATTGTTCTCTACTACTAAGTTGCCGAGCCCCTGGCGGGATTCGAACCCGGGACCTTTTGATCCGATGTCGAACGCTCTAACTGTTTTCTACTACTAAGTTGCCCAGCCCCTGGCGGGATTCGAACCCGGGACCTTTTGATCCGATGTCGAACGCTCTAACTGTTCTCTACTACTTAGTTGCCCAGCCCCTGGCGGGATTCGAACCCGGGACCTTTTGATCCGATGTCGAACGCTCTAACTGTTCTCTACTACTTAGTTGCCGAGCCTCTAGCGGGATTCGAACCCGGGACCTTTTGATCCGATGTCGAACGCTCTAACTGTTCTCTACTACTAAGTTGCCGAGCCCCTGGCGGGATTCGAACCCGGGACCTTTTGATCCGATGTCGAACGCTCTAACTGTTTTCTACTACTAAGTTGCCCAGCCCCTGGCGGGATTCGAACCCGGGACCTTTTGATCAGATGTCGAACGCTCTATCCAGTCAAAATTAGGAGAGGTTGTGTGATCCACCCAATTTTTTCATAAACTGTTGATCTGCGTTCAAGGGACACAGAGTGTGTTGTAGGAGTCAAATATTTCACTTTATAAATGGTTTTATTTTATCGAGAAGTAGTGGTTGTCTCTGAAAATCATCATCTTGCTGAGCAGTTCAGTACGGAGACAATAAACAGGTTAAATGACTCAAACGTAATTCTGGAAACTTATAAACGGAAAGTACAAGTAAAAATTAAGGTTCATAAAGTTGACTAGATCGATTAACTAATATTCATGCCGAAATCAAATGACGTATTAACAATTCAATGGTGGCTTTTCTGTTATCATTGAAAGCGATAAAAAAAACTTTATTTTTGTCATATAGAGATAAAGATACAAGTTTAGGGACGATATTTTAATTGGACTCAAGACAGGTGGTATATTGGCTCTTATTTCAGCCAAATAAAAAATTTTAAAACATACTCTGTGTCACTATAAAAGGTATAGTTAACATCAACTTTTCGTAAATCACCAATATAAACAGTGTATAAGTTTTCTTTCACTATTTGTTTGTTATCTTCTATCAAATTTACAAAGCCCGACCAATCTGGCTTTAAATAATAGATATATGGCTTATGTGCATCACTATAAATATACATATGATTTAAACAGTATTTTATTTCTATAAAACATGTAATACACAACATTCAGAATATATATATACAAAAAGGAAATAGGATTAGCAAACAGGCAGCAAATGCCTATATAAATGCTTCTCCTGAAACAAACATGAAACGATTAAGATATCAAATACATTGGTGGAAATATATATTTGAAATTATTCTCACAAAACTCAAATTCATATTAAGCATTGTCACCTTTGCATTTGGTGCAGATTTAATAAAAGAGTTGTAAAAATCTGTTCGTATCATTTATGAAATGATATACAGATATTATTAGGGATTCGTTAGCACTCTGTGGCAAGGATTTGTCGCCGCTTAAGATAGATTTTAATGTAATATCGTTTTTAAAAAGAAATTGATTTGATCGGAATCTATCATTAAGTGGGCATTTTAAGAAGTAATGAAAAGGATCCTCCCGAATGTTTCCACAAGAACAGGCGCGATTTACTGGTAACCCTCTATCAAACAAATGTGAATTGAGATCGCTGCAACCGAGTCGCATGCGGCCGAGAAGAATTTGACTTCGCCTTGGACCATAAAATGTATAATATTTAGATGTAGGAGAGAAAGTCCTTTCACATGAAATCAAAGTTTTAAATTGTGTCAGTGAGGCTGCATTTCTAATGGTTGTATCAAGCAAATTCCAAGCATTAACAGTTGATGGAAGAAAAGAGTTAAAATGAGACAAACGCCCAGAAGTGCCTCGTATATTTTCGGAATTTCGTAAATTATAACTGCTTATATCAGAAACATTTGGTGGAACCCATATCGACAGATATTGTGGAGTTAATCCATACACCATTTTATAGAACATTCATAATTTGTGAAAGTGGCGCCTTTCCATTAAGGAAGACAAGCCTGTTTCAGTATATAGTTTTGGGGGACTTGTGCCCTTAACTGCACCTGAGATTGTCCTCAGGGCGTCTAAATGTAATTTTTTCTAACATAGCTTGCTCTTGAGTGCAATTGTCCCAGATGGTATCATAATAGTCAAAGATGGACAACATAAATGATCTATACATAGTTTCTCATTGGCTAAAGCTCTGCATAGTTAGGATTCAAAGTAGTGTATGTATCTTTTATAAACCATGCATGTCGATTTGATCAATTATTACAGACATATTATTTTCTACACAGTTCTTTCATTATTAAAGGATTGGGAACAACTTATGCATCTTAGAAAACCATATCCAAAGTATTTCTACATATGTTTCAAGATTAGTTACCGTCTCTGAACAATATGGATAAGGGTGGTACAGTAGGAAGATTAAAATACCCTCTTTAAGTAAGTAATTCGTTTAAACGAGTATTCATAACCACTGCTTCAGTTACGTGATTGCGCTTTATATTAGAAATAACACAATAAAGAAAACAAGACATTCAGCATTCGTTTTTGAAGGTCAATGTCTATACAACAAAAGAGCTTACTTTGTTAAAGTCACCAAAATCATGCTTGGCACCCCCTTGCCAGGTTTATAATTTTACTTAAAGAAAGTGGTTCTAATGAGCTTCAAATGAGAAATTGTTGCTATGATACTGGTTTAGACTGAGATATGCGCATAATAAACTCAAAAAACATTTCCTTTTCAATCTGCCAATAAAGTTAATGAAACTAAGTTATTGGCCTAAGTGTACTGTAAACCCCTAACCATGTTAACCGTACTCTTAATCTAGTATGTGATTTCACATTGTATATGCTAACCTATTTACAGAAAAATCGACATAAACATCGTCTAGTGAATGGATGGTCAACGCCTGTGTGCATATATTTGCACAATACCTTTTATCTACTACAAAATCCCAATGAAAAAAACATTAGGAAGGGATAAAAGAGCTGGTTGATACAACCATCAAATGTGCTCAGGATGACAAGTCTGAAGGTTCTGCTGCCTTTGGTAGCAATACTCCATGTGAGTTGTGATCCAATGGAAATACAATTACGCAGGCATATTTTCAGAAACTACAGTAAACATGTAGTACCTGGCCCTGCACACGAGCTTGTCGATGTTTCTATTGATGCCAGCGTGACTCACATACTGCATCTGGACGAGAAACAACAAGTAATAAAACTGTCATTATATTTCTTAGTATCATGGTTTGATGAGTCTTTATCCTGGAACATTTCGGATTTTCCTGGAATCGATAAAATCATCATGTCAGGACAAGACATTTGGACACCCGATCTTGGCTTCCCTCATGCAATGAGAGACAGTCGGCGACTCAAAAAGGACATGGACCTTCTTACCATATCCAGTAATGGGAACATAGTTTGGATTCCGGACTATTTTGGAGAACTTGTGTGTCCTCTGAATCTTGTGAAATATCCATTTGACAGTCAAACATGTGAAATACCAATCGAGGTTTGGATGCATATTAATGACATCAACTTTCAAAACATTTATGCAGTTGAAAAATCCATTGAGGTAGAAAACGGAGAGTGGAATGTGAATAACATAAAAGCAAAGACAATCAAAAACCGGTATAATCTTACATCAGGGGTAATAATCATTGATCTGCAAAGGAGAGTTGGATATTACTTGGTTTCCTTGGTAATTCCTATTTCAGTGACGTCAATTCTCAACCCGTTCGTGTTTCTGTTGCCAGCTGAAAGTGGAGAAAAGATTAGTCTATGTTCTACACTACTTGTCTTCTACTCTGTGATGCTCAGCTACATTTTCGATGGAATTCCTTCAATATCGCTCTCGATGCCAATTTTGGGTATTTTCATGGGAGTTCAATTGATTATATCATCTCTTGCTCTTATATTCACCGTGGTTATATTACATTTAAAACACAATCAGAATCCTAAAGTTCAACTACATTCTGGTAACTCCTGTATTGCCGTTGACAAAACCAGAAAATTAGATAAGATGCTCTTTTATTTGTTCATTGGATCCTGCGTAGTGGAACTTTCAGCAATATTCCTTCTTATGTTTTAGAAGTGATATATCCCACAGACAAAAGTTTTCCAGATAACATTATCGACATTGCCTACACTGAGGTCTGAAATCGCATCTACTTTTAAGCAAAGCTAGATGGCAATTTCTGGGAATTTGTCTGGGTTTTTTTCGAAATCAACACAGTAATCATACAGAAAGGGAGCGGGGAAGAATTACTGAAACGTCATTTATGAACTGGAAGTATTGAACATGTGAACAACCTCGGGAGACAATGATGCAAAATAATTGACGAGGTTGAAAGGCTTGACTGTTAATAACCACAATACAACTAATATGACGCACGTATAACCCCCTTCTCGTTTCTGTGTCGATTCTGGCCAAGTTGATACACTGACTGTGCTAGATAGGTACCTTTCGATAAAATAGGTTAACATACACGGAAAACGACAGTTTTTTGTTGAAATATAGAAAGCAAACACCACAGTTTCGTTTTATCATTATATACCAATATTTATATTTAGTAGTATCATATAACCATAGAATAACATTTGCATTCAATGAGTATTATGGATTTATTTCACTGAATTTGTCAAATTGGTGAAAATATTTCTATGTGTTCATATAGTAATGTTTTTCAGCATAGGTAACAGTTTTCGTGTTCAGCTTAAATGGCTTATTGTACCTATGATTTCATTGCATTGTTTTTAATGGCACAAATTTGAATGGTATCTTAGTTTATGCTGACGTATACATACAACGTTGTATCAATTCCCTCCGGCCTGTTAGAATTGATTTTATGGAATAAATATATAGATACACAAATAAGTAATCTGGTAGAATACCAGAATGTGGATCGTTATCGATATCGAGAAATAACCTTCTCACTATTCATATTTACAAAATTTTATGCTTGTCAGTGCCTATAACGTCACCATGAAGGTTATAGTTATCATATGAATGATATTGGCCCTCATATTTAAACAAAATATTATGTACAACATACCGTGACAACGTAAAATGCTGAATGGAACTTATACCTGTATTACCGTGAAACTTAGATGAATTAATATTGTAGATATCGTTACATGAGAAGTGATAATAAAAAATACGTTCCTTATTTTACTGTTTTGCAATAAAGCCTCTTTGTATATTATCCTCTCTGTATATTGATGTTTAACATTTGTATTCCCTGCAGACAAAGCCGATGGGGGGATTTCATTGTTGCCGTTGACGTTTAGAATGTATTTCTCTCTTCCCATTAAAGATGGGTAGCCCAACGTTGTTTAAGAAATAGAGTAGCCAAAAACATCATGTGTTTTGCAATAAGGACATTTTTGACCTGAACTGTTATAGTTAAAACACGAGGTCGAGTAATATGACATTAATATTAGTTCAGATAAAAGTGTTTTTATAGCAAAACACACGATGCCTGAGGGTATTCCATTTTTGTTTCTAGCATGTCGGTTTTAACTTGTGTGAAGTGTATATCAACTAAGGATGCGCGGTATTATCGGTATATTGCAATACAGAAGCCTCACGATACGTACCGGTACAGTCATCTTAAAATATCCGATATATCGGAAGTTTTAGAATTAACTTTTTACGTGTAAAATTGCAGAAAAGCGTTACAAAAACACCATATGGTTTACTGAAAGTTGTAAACAAAGGTGAACGTGCAAAGTAGAAATAGCGCAGACATTTTGAAATACGAAACCAGTCACTTAATTATCTCTCTTTGCAAAATGACGTCCAGTTGAGCATTGATCACTGTAATAATTGCTGTTATTTGGTCAAGAGATCATGGAAAAACTAAAATATGAAAAGTACCGATATATTGCAATACGTATTGCGATACGCTTTTCTGTATTGCAATATATTGCGATATGGAAATGAGGACCGATACCCATCCTTAGTAATAATTGCTGTTATTTGGTCAAGAGAACATGGAAAAACTAAAATATGAAAAGTACCAAGATATTGCAATACGTATTGCGATACGCTTTTCTGTATTGCAATATATTGCGATATGGAAATGAGGACCGATACCCATCCTTAATTTCAACCAAGTTAAAGTAAATACACTTGATTGAAGTAAGCCGTTATTTGAAAATCCTCGACAAGGGCCATAGCTAGTGATGTAATAACACTTTTGCTGTTGACGTCATATGCCTTTGTTTCGTGACGTCATTCAAAAACAATACTTTATTGCCGAATAAAGGATGAACGGCGAACTTTGATCTTTTCCCAAACATTGTAGTTAACTGCGTGTTCTGTACCTGATCAATACTCTAATATAAGGTAATACCATGGTATCGTACAGTGCTGTACGCCATGGTAGGCCAGTAGAAATCATGAAAAACCCGGACATTTTCGATAACAGACAAATTTTGTTTTTAAATGGTCCTTTTAGCAGTGCTGATGAACCATGAAAAACCCAACCAAAATCAACCATGGGCAACATGTATTTTTGGGGCAAAAACCTTAAAAAATAAGGGAAATTAGGAATTATTTATTTAAAAATATATGTATTGCAGGAAAAACTTTTGAATTGGCTAGAATGATACATGGTGCAACATTACATGATTCCCAAGTTCATTTCTGTTGTAGATTTAACGCCATGTCTGTTTTGGGGTGAAAAAGCATAAAAAATGAAAGAAAATTGGAATATTTTATGAGAAGTATTCATGTTGAAAAATAAAATGTTGTAGTGATTAGAATGATAGATCATGCAATATTACATACTTTTAAAGGTCATTTATGCTCATGGTTCAACATCATGTCTTTTTTTTGATAAAAAATATGAAACATCAAAGAAAATTGGAACATTTATAAAACGTTTATTTATTGAACAAAAACACTTATGTGCAATTACCATTTAAGATCTAGCAACAGGACATACTTCTAAAGGCTATTATTACTATTGACTAAATAACATGTCTTTTTTAGAGGGGTTGATATAAAAAATAGGAATCCTTTTACGAAAAATATATTTGTTGAAAAATATAGTCTTTATTGACATTTCCTAGATTACTTTGCATCAGAAATAAGTATTCCTTAATTCAAAGCCCCTGATTGATCTTCAAAAATGTCTGAATTTCAGATTTAAATGAGTCAATTTTCAGAATCTGTTAACTACCCCATGCTACAAATAGAGAATCTCACCAAAGTGTCTTCTGATATCAAATGTATCAACACGATTCTATAAAAATTGCCTCGGATATTTTTACTTTTATAGACTCATGTTGATATATTTGATATCAGACGACACAAGGGTGAGATTATGTTTATCATCCAAAATCATTTTGATTCCATGTAAAATGTATATTTCTGAACACTGCACTCCTCTTAGACTCTCAGTGCGGTGAAGTCATATCACTGACGTCGTCATGTTAATGACGTCATAGCATTGTCATGTCATTACTTGATGATATAAAACAATTGTGATGTCATTACTTGATGATATAAAACAATTGTGATGTCATGAATTTGACTGTAACAGGGCTTTGTTCAAAATCTACTGTCAAAACAATATCTACTAGGAGATATCCCTTGATCTTCAATGATAATGTTTTTCGAAGAATGAAATATTCTAACTTTTTTTCCTGGATCCATTAAAATTTCATAAAATGGTAAAGACATTGATGATTGTCCAGAATCTGCAGAGAATCGTGTGCTTAAAGGTACTATAGCACGCTTTTTCGCTTCAAATTGGCTCTTTTAAGGCATATGATTATATAAGCACTTACTTATGCTTTCAATCGATGCAGTAAACTACTTATTATTCTTTACAACTGACCTGTAATCAACAATGAAAACATTTAAGACAGCTGAAGTCAGCTTAGAGATATTTGAATCTATGGTCAGCTGTGCACTAAAAATATGAACAGTTGAACAGCTGAAAACGGCTAAACTAGTAATGTGTGTAGCTTTTGAAATTACCTAAACTCTGAACTGAAAATAAGTGATGAAATGTTGTATATTGAAGCAATCTTATAACATAATCAATTTTAAAAATGTAGTATAAGTATTGTAAATGAATTATGATCGTTAGTAATCGAGAGATATTCATTATCTGTGCATTTGTTGGTTATACGAAATATTGGTGTGCACTTATGCCTTTAATACTCCATTAGATGTGAAGCACTGAGCACACCGGAGGGAATATCTCCGTGTTTGTTAGATTCACAAATGATGCTGAGAGATTTATGCCTTTCACTGGATTAACAAATTATCAGTTTCTCTAAACTATCATACCTTTTCAAATTATTTGAGTGATACTCAGTCAACCAAGCATGCTTTCGAGTTAAAAAAAATTGAGTTCAGCTGTAAGGTCTCATTTAATGATAAATGGGGTTGAAAGACGCTTTGAGATTCATGGTTCTGTAAAAAGCAATTAAAATTTTAGAACATTTGATGTGGGGAAAAGTATTGACATTTTTGTAGTTTAATTAATCTAGGTAATATGTTCAACATAGAATATTTAATCGTAAATTCTTAGTGTTAGATAAATACTGATAGCATTTTAATTATTATGTCAGAACTGATTTGTGCATTTATTAGCAGATCCTAATTAACTTTTGAGATGACGAAGGCCTTGGGTCAATGAGTTATGAAATTAGTGGGACATTAAATTTTGTCAATGTAGGTTGGTCATTATAAAATACAAGCCTAGGGAGATAAATTTACAGTTAAATGAAAATCATTAAATTTCTGTTTATATATTAATATACATATTTTTTGTAACTTTGCATGAATAACCCAAATTGGTATTGTCTAAAGCCGAAATTGACTGACAGAAATATCTATAGTTATAACCTATTTATTCTCTAGTTACTATTTTTAGCATTGGAAAGATTAATAAATTCAATATAATATTCAATTTTGAGTTAATGTTAACTTCAAATGATCGTAAATAAGTATCAATCAACAGACGCTTCTTCATAAGAAATAAGTCAGCGAGAAAGTAGTATCATTAGGATGGCATGCTCAGCCTTTTTAGAGGTGTGTGAACTTTCCCCCAATTTATCTATTCAATGTTTCAAAGGAAATTGAATAGATAAATCATATGCTTTAACTTTTTTCTTATAATTACAATAGTAGTTCACAATAATTTCTCGTAGAAAAGGCTTTTATGAAGATGAAGTAGTCAATTTACAAAGTTAAAATATAGATAATTCAAGCACGAAAAATATGTTTATTTGATGGTATCTGCATAGACAAAAGCATTTAGCTAATTGTCAAAATACTTTTCCCTAAAAAATATTAACAATTTTCGTTTTAAAAGTCATAAAATACCGCTTCTAAACTTTTGTTGTCAACAACAATGTCGGCCATTTTGGCAGTTGCCATGAAGGGAGATAACTCTGGTGATACTAGTCACACAACTTATCTTTTATGGAGAGGCTTCTGCACAACTTTTAGGTACATTTTCAAGTGGCCATAACTATTTTTGCCCATGGTTGATTTTGGTTGGTTTTTTTTCAGAGGGTAAGGGACATGTAATCTTTCATTTTTTCAAGTCATTTGTCTGTTATCGAAAATGTCCGGGTTCACTTAAATTTTGGGAAATTTCGACTGGCCTAATGGAGGGAATTCCGCAGAGTCATGTACGTAGCAAATGACAGTCGAAGATTACAGATCACAGCTCCTTTGTTTTATTCGGATATTCTTTTTTCATACTAACTCATATTTTCCATGGTATGCACAGTCTTCGGCGTTCATCATGCATATCGGGTGTTCATGATGAACTGGACTCAATAACTTATCGTGGTGTGGTGGTTTGCGTGCTTCAGAGACCCTGAGAGCTATGCCAGGTGGAGCTAACATGCTCCTGGTAGGGGAGGTCGACAGGTCGACGGGTAGAAGCCAGACCAAATTTGAGTCCTTCTAAAACCTGCTTTCTCTCTCTGAAATAGTGTTGAAAGCACGTTAATCCCCAACTCACTCACTCATCATGAACAACCCGTTTACTCACTAACACTTGGCACGATAATATGATAAGGTTTTTAAAATTGATACATGTTATCTTCAAAACATACAGACAACATACAGATGAATAAAACGAAGAATGGGTTCGGAACTGTGATCTGTTGGTTTCAGGACAAGTAGACTAACCATTAGACTATGGAGATCAGTTAGATTTCACAGTATTCACGTGCGCGTGGGTTCATCTAACTTGAACCCCCCGGTCTTGTCCGTATCTATTACTGCTCTATTACTGGTAGGTTCTTAAGAATGCTTCATTACGAGGGGTCCTTATGCACTATGGGAAACATATATGGTCTCAGAGTTCCGACTGTTGCATCAGAAGTTATCAGAATAAACCATCGTCACATCTTATCATCTTATTCATCTTGACTCGTCCTCTAGGTTTCAATTACTTAAATTACCTGCTGGCTTCTTATCTGAGATCAGATCACATAATTTTGCACTTGTTAAGTAAGCTGTTACCTCTGTAATCACCTGGAAATCTACAATCACGTCACATCCGGCCCATAGATCGATGCTCTGTTCACAAATCAGTACCTCTTACGACTGACAAATGCTTCGTTTGTGTCGATTCCATGTGAGTCTGCTTTTTGTTCTATTTGTACTATTTTACATTAACTGAAGCTCTAAATTTTGAAGTCCTAAATATTTAAGTCCATGCTCGAACAATGAAGTTTTGCCACTAAGTTGATTTATAAGAATTATCGCCAATAGCATGTAACATCAACTGATCACCAAAAGTTGAATGTTATGCGTTCAGAGAAACTTGGTTAGTTTTTTAACATCCCATAACTTAAGTCTTTTGAGCTATAACAATAGTCTAAGATACTGATAATTATGTCATCATATTTTCATGGGAGGGGTCAATTGTCATATTTTCGATCATTCATAAAAACAGCAAAAGGCCTAGCAAAATCATGAGTTTAATGACATGCTGTCTTTGATAAGTATCTGGTATGCCCGCTGTTGACATTCAAACATGCTTGAACTCTTCTCACAGAAAACATCAGTCGTCTGATGAAAGCAGAATTTTATCTGTCGCCATGTATTCCATCAATAAGTTGTTGACGGATCAACTGACGGATCCATCGCAGAGCAGCTCACTGGGATTTATTACCCGTCGATCTGGCAGGGCAAAACGTGAACGTTGTTGACGTTGAGGAACTGTAACGTCTGTCTTGTCTCTTGAGGACGAGTGTTGTCCTGTTGGAAAAGCGTGTTGGGGTTCTGTAGTATGAATGGAATGACCACCATTGGCTGTAGGACTCTGTCAATGTACCTCTGTGCGGTGAGATTGCCGTTAATCACAAGGTTGGTGGTTGCGTTGCCGCGTATTTCGCCCCAGACCATGACGCTGTCTCCACCGAGAGGGATAGCCTCCTGTACGCAGCAATGTGCCTCCCTCTCACTTCATCGAATGGTAGACCAACCTTCTTCAGTCCGCTCTGTGCAGCTGGAACCGACTTTCATTAGAAAATAACACCCTCTTCCAGTTTTGGAATTGCCCATGTCGTACTATTTCTGGCCCAAGCAACCCAATTTAGTTAATGTCGGCGTGTCAACTGTATTGCTTGTATCGGCAGGTACAGCCTCAGTCCGTATATAGTAGTGTTTGAGCTTTCTTCTCTTCTGGGGACTAATTCGACGTCACATTGCTGTATCAGCCTACACTGTCGCTGTTTGAAACCAGTTCCTGAGGTGAAGTTGGCGAAGTACCGGTTTTCATTTTTTTATGTTACCGGTGTTCTCCCGCTTCTTGGTCGCTCTTGTGTTGCTCTAGTCTGCTATAAACTTATTCGCAACCTTAGAATGGTGAGACAATATCACCCGAATGCAGCAGCGACCTCTCCGTCAGTCGACTCAGTCTGCAGCATACCAACGACTCTTTCTCGCTCTCCTGCTGTTGCTCTTGGCATTGTAATCGAATTATGGTATGAAGTGATTAATACATGGGCAATTAATACCCGTTTCAAGCTGTTGTCACGTACAGTTCATGCGAGATGAAATTCCAATGGATACGTTTTGGGAACATGATTCTTCAGTCGAAAACTCAAATATGTAACATTCTAATTAAGTGAGTAAGATAAGAAAATAATTAAGTTGGATAACATGTGTCAAAGCTTATTTAAACACTCGAAATACATTTGCATCAAAACCCTTATCTTAGAATGGAGGATGTTTTTAAAAAGAGAAACATAACAAATAGTATTTGGTCATTGTAAATAACATAAATCATTTCCTTTCTAACAAATTTGCACGCATTATCAAAGTAAAGTATAACATTTAGACTCACTCTCCTACCTTTTTAAATATTTTCCCTTTCATTTTTCTAAGATCGAAAACAAGACAATTGAACTGAGTTGACCTGTAAAAAATGGTGATTACATAATATCTATTAATTCTCCAGTCTGTTTTTTTAGCACCAAAAAAACTAACCTTGTGGAATGTTAAAACACAACAAACACAGTTCCCCTGCGGACATAACTTTTTTATGATATTCAACTTTAAGGAGGTGTAACATTTCCATTGGTGTTCAGTTTTTTCATCTCTTACTAATCACAACAAACTAATCAATCCATACCGATCCATAAAAATATATTACACGGTAGTCATACATTAATCATATTAAATGACACTCCAAACATACCTCACATTTTCATCTATACACACAACTCACATGACGATCCACGTCTTTCAAATAATACCACAATCTTGTCCAAAAATACCGCATAGATTTACAGCCGTGACTATTTCACAATTTAACAATTTCAAACTCTGCATCTTCGTACTTCACAATGGCTGTTACCCTCATATCAAAATCTTAGAAACTTTTAACGAGAGAATGTTTTGCTTATATCTGAAATTATCATTCATTTTTTAATCAAAATCATATGCAATTTCCTTTTTTTTTGCGGTACATATATGTCCTTTCTCAATATCAAGGGACAGGCTTCTCTAGCTATTCTAAGTCTTGTGCACTGACAGGTACCGATATCTTTTTATAAAGTGTATATTGTTTGAGTTTATTCCCATTACATTTAGCAATATCATTTTTATTGTCATTGCAATTGTCATTTAGTTGGATCATAGTCACAGTACACTTTAGGTAGGATCACGGTTCGTGGTCTCTGATATTCGATAAAGGAAAACGTTCTGGTTCCGTTACACGTTGATTTGTTCTGCCAATTTGAGCTCTGTTGTCTCAGGATGATTTTCATCATTTTGACAATGTGTCTGAAGCAGTGCATGATATTTCTTACCCTCCTGTCACAGGTTAAACATAAACGTATTTACTTTAATCTTTATTTTTAAATGTGAAGTCCCAAACTCAAATCATTATAGTCATTTGAACTTTGCCATTATAACACCCTGCCAGCTGACTTACACACATCATTCACACTTTACGTAATCACGGTGCTCATTAAACAACAAACAAATAAAAAAATTTACTCGGAACAATAGAATAGATCCATACCACCTCATGGAAAGCTGTTCACCGATAAATAGTTCTCAAAGATTTAGAAAATGCTAAAATATATAAATTCATTTTATTGAATTTTGCCCGTTGTACAAATGTCTAACATCAGCATACTTGTATCACATTTATAAAGCACAACTTGTAATTAATGTCACTTTTAGCAATGAGTAAGACAATAAACGTTAAACACTATTTACTTTGTAAGTTGCAACGTGTGTTGCTATAGCAACTGGACAAACATCAATACAAACCATGAATGAACTTCTTACATTCGTTTAGCCCGGTAACAAAATATAAATCAATGTGAATATTTCATATTTTATGTGTATTAATATCACACAAGGTATATCTAGAAAAGTGCATAAGATGGTTAAATATTTTAAACGAAGGGTTACTCATTATTTGAGATTGAGCTCATTTAAGCACTATAACGTGCATCGGAAAAGTGTGTGTAGACTGCATTTAATTAAACTTGTGAAAGTGACAGGATTTTCTCTCCTGTAATTACCTATGTACGGATTATTTTAAGAAAATTGCAAACAAACGTTTTTGGATTTGATTGTTAAAGAGCCACTCCGTGATTTTCATAACATATTATTTACCTTTGATACGAGCCTAAAGGTCATATGTGGTGATATAAAATCAAAACATCTTAACTTTTCATGTCCAAAAGACATATATGACAAATACCGGTTTTCCATGAAAATCTAAAAACAGCCTTATAAATTCACAGAGGTGTAGATATCACGTCCGATATACATGGATTCTAGTTATATAAACTAACAAACGCTATCAACTCCTAACTGCCCTCCTGGCTGTTTTAGATAAGTCTCCAAATTACGTTTGACTATTTGACGCGCGCCACTGTCCGGTTTTCGATCATAATTGCGACATTCTACCTTCATATTGTCACTGTAAAAACCCCAATAGGCTTTAAAATGTGTCTTTTTGGTAACAGTCGATACTCCGCGATCAAATGACACTATTGATTAAGTTTGGCATGTATGACTCCAACAACTCACGGAGTGGCTCTTTAATATTTTGCATACACTTTTCAATTTTGTCACGAGAAAAAATAATCGACGAAAAGCGTTTTATTTCCATTTCCGAGATTAATATTTGAGAAAAGATAATGTTTGAATGTTCTTCATTGGCAGTCCCTTCGTTGTCCACGAGTGTAGGCAGTCGAACAGTTGTGGCAACGTGTTTGCAACGGAAGCTATTAACACGACATTATCATTAGCAGGGAGACACTTTCACACGATCAATACCACGCTACATTGCAATTTGCTTAATTCATCGGCGAGGTCGTCTATGTACATAGAAACAGAGATAGGCAGTAACCCCGCTGTACACCAATGTTCACATCAAATCAGTCAGTCTTCTTTCTATAACAACTTTCACGTTACATCTTGTTAAAGGGATCGCGTTGCAGTTAGAAAATGTCCTTGTATTTCAAACTAAATACCATCTACTGTAATTGTTGCTGCACTGAGTAAGATGTATTATTATTCGCCCCTTGAATATACCGCCGTTTGATAAATCTACAATGTTATTACACATTATTACACAACATCACTTGCTTGCTGACGTCACATGACGTCACAATGTCAGCGGCGCGACAACAATGGTAGTCTTGGCGATTTTCATGCTTTTGTTTTACATAATTCAGCAAATAATGAATTAAATATTTTATAAGTCCAGTTTAATTAAAGTCGTGAATAGTATCGGTACCTAACTCGCTCACATCGCGATAATGCTCTCTCATCAATTCTTTCTGCCTGGTATTAATATTGTACATATGTCAAACATCTTTGAAAAGTTTTCATTACTGACGGTAAAAGAAAATATAAAATTTGAATGTTTTTCTTAAAAACTAATTAATAAAGGATTTCTTATATTAAAAGTAACAAAAAAGATTGTATGCTTAATTTACCGGTATCCTAGCTATTGCGAAGTTATTGCAACGTTACATGCAATAAAGCTTCGGCTCATTTAAAATTAAGTTTATAACCCTATCACGTACTTATATTTTAAAATTTTACATGGTAAAGAACCTGAGTGCGTCTTTTCAGTCAATTGAAATATGTTCACAATGGTTTCTATATATCTTTGAAATATGTGTGTTATAGTGCCTTAATAACAAATTGATATAGATACATAATAATTATCTTGGAAAATGTATTGATCAGTCACCCTGAGTTATCATTCACACTTAACGAATTGTATTTGTTGATAGAATCAAAACGATATCTTGTATCAACAATCCTAACCATCTATCACTTAACAAATTGTATTTGTTAAGTATTGTTAAAAGAATCAAAACGATATCTTGCATCAACAATCCTAACCATCTAATTGCAAGCTGGTGGCAGAACGACCTTGTCCATATGCTGCATACATTCATGTACTCTTTAGAAAACTAGTGAACTATGAAACGTTGTAATCTTTTACACAAAACTATCCCTTTGTTTGATTTTGGAAAAACAGATATGAAAAAACCCCAGAAATTTTACATTTTGGAATATTATTGCTGGACGTATCGAAGGAAAACGGCAGATATCGGTGAGTACAGATGTGTTCTATCGAAAGTTAGCAATTAAAGAGGACCATATTTTCTATTTATTTCTAAAATATTTGGACACCCCCTCCGTTACGCGCTAGAAAATAGGTGAGTGATGACTTCCTTAACATTCTTACCAGATGTTTGGCACAAATCTGTTTTTTAAATTATTGATGAAGGCATATATGTATATCATTATGTACAATATTTAACTCATATATTTCTTACACAAAATATGAAACATTAATGTACAGAAAGAAAAAAGTAGATATATAGAGAGATAGCAAGACAAACTTAATATAAAGACTCTTTTGTAACTCGAACTTGTAATATACATGCAATAGTGTATATTCTAACGCTATCGTATTATTACGGCTCGACAGCCGACAAATTGAATACGTTTGAACACTGTATAAAATCGGCTTCCACATAATCATATTCACGTCTACAGACGCACAACAAACACATTCACTTGCCAGTAGAGACATTCCTCTGGACACAACTTATGGACTAGTGACCAGCCATGGCCCATGGCTTTTCAATAAAAATGGTCATTTGCGAATGAAAGAACACACAACCGTTTTGATGACTGAAAAAAACGAAGAAGTACATTTCTCAAGTCAGCCAATGTTGCATTTTCATTCCTGGAATCAAATAAATTGTGCATGATATCAACATAAAAAAGCTCCTTGAACATTTCTGGCCAACCCTTGAACGCTTACTGGCGAGTCATCCAACTCATCCTTTAACACGCACTGGAACAACACATAGGAAACAAATCAGGAAAACTCTAGAACGCTTACTGGCGAGTCATCCAACTCATCCTTTAACACTCATTGGAACAACACATAGGAAACAAATCAGGAAAATTCTAGAACGATTACTGGCGAGTCATCCAACTCATCATTTAACACGCACTGGAACAACACATAGGAAACAAATCAGGATAATTCTAGAACGCTTACTGGCGAGTCATCCAACTCATCCTTTAACACGCACTGGAACAACACATAGGAAACAAATCAGGAAAATTCTAGAACGATTACTGGCGAGTCATCCAACTCATCATTTAACACACATTGGAACAACACATAGGAAACAAATCAGGATAATTCTAGAACGCTTACTGGCGAGTCATCCAACTCATCCTTTAACACGCACTGGAACAACACATAGGAAACAAATCAGGAAAATTCTAGAACGCTTACTGGCGAGTCATCCAACTCATCCTTTAACACTCATTGGAACAACTCATAGGAAACAAATCAGGAAAATTCTAGAACGCTTACTGGCGAGTCATCCAACTCATCCTTTAACACTCATTGGAACAACTCATAGGAAACAAATCAGGAAAATTCTAGAACGCTTACTGGCGAGTCATCCAACTCATCATTTAAAACGTCAAGATCAATTTAGTAATGTGTTCACAACTCAAAACTTTAAAGAGCCAGTGACTGCACGTAAACTGTACAACTTTCTCAATTATGGCTGCTAGTTTCTGATTATTAGTGAACCATTTCACACTCTGTTTTGCTAATGAAACACAACACTAGAAAGCACCAT
Organism: Phorcus lineatus; assembly: GCA_921293015.1. NCBI lineage: Eukaryota > Metazoa > Mollusca > Gastropoda > Trochida > Trochidae > Phorcus > Phorcus lineatus. The sequence continues at coordinate 17,702,060 of OV121089.1, forward strand.
ATACAGCTTTCATTGGACCCAAATCTGGACCACTGACTACGAGAACAAAATACAACACAATAACCAACAAAACCCGTGAAAGTTGCGTCAGTGTACACTCCTTTCCTGATGACTTTACAAGCTATAAATCACTTTTAGTCATTGGCGCCGATTTTCTATCACGGATCACGAATCACGTCTTCTTTACCTCTATATTTTCTCTTTACTGAACTGATAAGCTGAGAATTACAGATCAGCTTTATTATAGATAAAAAGATAGATATAGATAGAGTATCACCATTTATAAAGGTTTGCATATATGACGCCAAAAACATAGTCTGTGTCTCATAAAGTTTTACCAGCACACCTGAATGCTTAAGGATTTAACATCAGTAAAACCTGAGGAATTTAGTTTTCAAGATATTGTTGTTTTATGTTTACTAGTTGTTGAATGGTTTATTTTAAGGTTTTAAAAGGCTTTAATTGATATTGATGAATATATAAATGAATATACCTGATTTGTCATGGCTATGAAAATCTAATCATTTTGTTTTTGTTTGGTCTTTTGGGATAAAAAAAAATGTTGGGCGGTAAATGTTTTTATTTACTCCGTCTTTTGTTTTTCGAACCGTGATATTTGTGATGAAGTTATGTAACATTCTAAGAAAGTATGATAAAAGTTCTTCATCTTTGCGTGAAAAAGTGTGGGATGACAAAGACAGGTGCATGAGCGCTACGCATGAGCTTGCACTGATGGCTTTTCTCTAGGTTTTGCGCTAACAAAGACCAATTTTTCTCGATGTAAACATTTTTTTGGCAGTGTCAGTTTTAGAGAATATCTAACTAAATGGGACTATGACCGTTGTACAAGCGATCAATTTCCCGGTGCATCCGCTTCAGGACAAATCGCCGTCAAACCACGCCAAAATGTTTGACAACAGGGACTCTGAAGAGCTCCTCTCAACGGACCAATCACATCGCTTCGGGAGAGCGCGAATGCGAACAGCGTTCGCCCTAGTTTGCGAGTTTGAAGCGTTATTAAGGTTTTTCTAAAGAAGATATATATAAGGTGGAAACAAGTCAGGTTTGTGGGGAAATGTAGCTTAAGTTGTAATTTTGGGAACTTATTAACAGCATAAACAAAGACAAATATGGGTTGGTTGTGTAAAGTAGGTCATTTATCTAATATCCTGTCTATTGGACGCTGATTTCGACCTCTTATCATTATGAGAGCCGTTTTCCGATTAAAAAATATCAATATTTTTGGAATTTTCTACTCATTACGTGTGGTATTTTGGTTCTTATTCACATACACATTTTACGATGCCAATCCAGTGAAAACTAGCTGTAATGATAAATGCAATAAAGGACCCCGGGACGTGCCATGGGACAGCTAGTTTTAACTAGATTATTTAGAAGTGTACTCTGGACCCTAAATGTCTAATTTGCCAGCCATGTATTGCACTGCCTTGAAAACTACATATTCAAAATGAAACGAAAATATCTAGTCTCTCTCAGCATTCAACCTTTTTGCGTACAAAGTGGCCAGGAGTACACAAATCGAAAATGCTACACCCTTATGTATACTCACTATTCACGCCACCTATCAGGCGTATAACTCGCGAGAACGCTTTTATATCTTTCTTCATAATTTCATTAATGTGTCATTCTTCAACTGATTGAAATAACATGGGCCAAATATGATCCTTGGTCTATGCGATATTCGATAAGAAATTGCTGACTAGCTATGACATGTTTTTGGTTTTGGTCCTCAGATAAGATCTCTTAGAGCCTACGTGTCAATACTCGTGGTCACTCATCTGTCTTGCATTATTCTATTTAACGCAGCGATAATTTGTTTTCTCTGTGATGACTAATGATGGATGACCGACCAAGGCTTGGCTCGTCTTCGGTGTTTTCTCCCCCCCCCCCCCTAGTTTATTCACAATACCACTGTTTAATGCAGCCATATAGTGAAGATACCCAATTAACGGTTGATTTTACTAGTCCAAAAGGGCGGTTCAAACCCCTGAACAACCTCACCCCCCTCTCCCTCCTACCCCACTGAATGAACGTCACATACTCTCATTTTTGTTTCCAGGTTATACTCGGACGTCGTTGAGCCTATTGAAGATGTTTTGGTTGAAACGCTGTAAAGCGATTTTGATGAAGACTCTCCTATTGACGGCTTTCATCTTGGCTTCCACTGCAGCAATCAAACTTTACAAAGCTTACATAAATGTTAGTTACCATTTGGATGCAGAAACTTTAATCCCAAAGCAAAGTAATGCAAGATATGTAGCTGTCAAGGACAAATCTCTTGTGTCGACTATTGTCTCACACCAGAAGGAAGCGTTTATCAATTATGATTTAGTTTTACAGAATTCAGATCTCGTTGAGAGTGAGTCAGGTCTCACGGAAGAAGATACAGATTTCATAGAAAACATATTAGGTTACGATGAACAAGAATCAGAAAGTGGCGGCTTGAACGCCGAAGGTGATGAACTGCAAGCGATTTCAAATGAAAAGGATACCGCAAACATCAACAAAAACGCAAATTTAGAAGACTATTTCGATAGAAAAAAATATGAAATAGAAAGGACAGAAGCATCAAACCAAGAGCCTTTTACAACAAACTTGGTGTTATTCACTACTTGGTCGGGCAAACCTAGCAAAACCAATATACGGAAGAGTAGCCTCGCAACTTGGACCCGTTGGTATCCCCACATACTGCCAATTCTGTTCACAAACAGCAAAGAATTTCAAGATGAGGCTAGGGCCAGCAAGTGGGAGGTTCGGAACATAACTGAGACAGCATGTAGGACATCAAATGTACCTACGCTTCGGGGAATGTTCAACGTGGTCTTATCAGAGTTCCGTAACAAATCCTATCTTTTTGGATTCTCCAATGGTGATATCATGTATGACGATGGTTTAAACGACTCAATTTCAGCACTGGTCAGAAGCGAGCTTAAAACCCTACTTACCCGCCCTGTTCTGGTTGTTGTTAGAAGAATAGATACAAACATAAAGAACGATTTCGTGCTATCTGACGTGTCAATGGTAAAGAAACTGGCCGAAAAGGGTAAATATAAAGCAGATGGGTCTACGGATTTTTTCATAACAAACCATCTGTTCCCCTGGCTTGAGTACCCCAAGCTCGTCATTGGAAGGATGGGCTTTGGGAAGTGGACTGTTGCCTTTGCTAGGTCGATAGGAGCGGCTGTCTACGACATGACACGAACAGTGACGGCAATTCACCTGACTGGACCCGATGGAATGAGTGAGTCACGTCACAACTCGGATAGATCTTGCAATCAAGGGCGGATTCACTTCAACCATCTCATGAATCGTCGCACTTATCTTAGATGTGGGAGCGTGTTGTGTTCAAACAAACGAGCTGACTACAATGACGGCAATGTCATCTTTAATGATGTAGACCCGAACACTTTAATAAAAAATTGTAGTTTGTGTGCAAATGTGTGATTAGTGTTGTTGACAGTTATTCCATAACTTTGACCGGTTATACAGTCATTATTAGATCACTGATATACATCCATTAACAGATTTCCAATCTTCACTCCTACGACATTATCATGATTTCTTTAAATTTAAAAAATGTTCCAGTTTAATGTTTCCTTATTTTATTATCGTCTTTAAAAAGACACATAGCACTGAATTATCACAGGACTATTAACTAGATGTTAGATAATGGTTGCTTTCCATCTCTTAAGTGTTTCTTATGCCCTCTATTCAAATCTGACTCGGACAGTTACCCAATACATTATATATTATATTATATATTCTATTTGTAAGGATTTTCTCCCCAGCATTTTGAATAAGCGTCTACAAATATTGGTGTGATGAACATGAAATTATTAGTGAGTCACAGGCAGGTTTTACAGTAGGGTATTCTATAATTGACCACATTTTATCTCTTCGGGTTACCTCGAAAATTCTTGTGATAAGAGAGGTGGGTTTTACTGTCTGTTTATTGATTTTTCAAAGGCTTTTGATACATTTAGACATGATGTTCACTTTCAATCTATATCTGACATTAAGATATCTGGGCATCCTTTCACAAAGCAACCTTAACTAAGGTTAATCTTAACTCCCATGATTTAATATTGCACTATGGTTACCTTAATGACTTACGATCACCTTAAGGCTTTGTGAAAGGAGGCCCTGGGACATTTTTAATATAGTTTCATCTATGTACAACAATTCAGCAGCTTGTGTTGGGACTTGTTTATGAATTTTATGCAAGTATTTTACAAGTACTATTGGTACGCGTCAGGGATGTGTTGAAAGCCCCAAGTTGTTTATCAAATATATTACAAATTGTGTTCCAAATTGTCTGAGGCGGGTTGAAGTGGGATGCATGTTTCATCTGGTTTAGATAATTTTGTTCTCTTATGTTCGCTGATGATGTTTCTGAATTCGCTAGGCTAGCGCGTTCGGCTTCAGATCACGGTTTCGGGGTTCGAATCCCGCTACTCGACAACTTTGTCTGCAGTAGAGAACTGTACTACATACAGACAGTTTTGGGTGCAATGCTACAATGACTTTCAGCGCAGTCTCACCTAACGTTTCTAGCCGATGCTCACAAGTTTTATCGCAATGCAGTCGTTTTGCAGGCTTCTCCTTGCAATAATGCTAGCAATCGTGATATTTCTGAAACCCTCTTGAAAGCGGCGTTAAACCCCGACTCTCCCCACCTAAACCCTGCTCTGGCTGATACATGTAATTAGTAACAGCAAAAGATAAATACAATTGAGATATTTAGTAAACACCGTGGAATGTAAGTTAATCTCATCAAAACAAAAGTCCTTTTTTATGAATGTCGGGCCCTCAAGGGATTATGAAAAATGGTTTGTAATGGTAACGTTTTCATAAATATTTTGGACATGTATTTACACCAAAACTTGCATGGAGTAAAGCTGAAAGCTGTCTGTTCCTTCAAGCAAATACGTCAATATTTTCTCAATATTTTCTCAATAATTGGTTTTTAGAGAGAGATAAGAAGAGGTCAACTTTTTAAAAACATTTTTGATAGCTTGGTTACATCTATTTTGCGTTACGGGTTCGAGGTTTCGGGTACTGATCAATGTAATATCATTGAGTCTGTTCAGGTTAAATTAAGTAAATACGGTTGATAAATCTACTTGTAATGATATGGTTCTTGGTGACTGTTACAAATTACCAATCCAAACAGAGTGAATGACTAAAGTAATAAATTATTGATGCCATTATTGAATATGCCTCAGAAATGATTGCCCAAACACTTATATGGTATGGTTTACTATCTAGATGGCTCAGATCGCTTCACTTTAGCAACATTGACAAAAATATGTTATTTTGCATATGCATTGATAGGCCAGGCTGTTGGCAATACTGATTATTTCTTATATTTATTCAAGCAAAAGCTTTCTGATAATCTTAAACAGTGTTTGAATAACCCAATACAAAATTCTAGTATATGCTTCAATAACTGTCAATTTCAGACAATCTCAATGTTTAAAGGTATTTGAATTTTGACATTCCTTTCCACCTTATATCTGCATTGTCGAAATAGAGCTCTGGCAACTTTAGTTTAAAAGTTTTGAAATGGGTAGATAAAATTTGTTTAACCTTAATAAGATATTATGTTTATTTTGTAAATCGGAATGCACAGACGTTGTACACGTTTTTTTCAGATATGTTTGAATTATTTTCAGAAAGACTCCATTTAAAATTTCATCAGCATTATAAAGCTGATAACAACCTCATTATGATAATGTATGTAATCTTTTAGAACAGTTCCAGCATGTGCACCAGCTTATGAATTAGACAAATGATTGTATCAAGGGTCTTTGGCCTTTCTCTGAATAGACTTTTCTGTCTGTCTGAATTATCAATGCTTTCTGTTTTATTGTTAAATCTAAACACTATCTCTTTTCAAACATTGTATCATTTCCTTGATGATGTATCAGATTTTTAAACCGGAAATTGTTACTGACAAGAAATCTACTGGGAAAACATAAAAGATAAAATCACAACGAACGAGTACTTATGATATTTGTGTCAATGAATGTTGATAACCTTGCGGTAAATAAAACAGTTTTATTCTAGGAATGTTGGTGTCGTATAGCGCTTTAAATGACAAATTGATATGGATACATATATTCATTCAAATAAAGTCAGTCAACTTTTAACATCAGTGCACGAATTTATAAATCTAACAATTGATTGATTATATTTCAATGCTCTGCATTACTTGCATTTGTAAAGACCTTTTGGCGTTTGTAAATACAGATTAGCACTAAATTTTCTGCACTCATTGCGTTTGTTGTATTTATAATGAACTGTTGTTTCTGTATATACGTATATTGTAAAATCACCATGATATGTATCATATTTGTATCTTGGAGCGGTATTTACATAAGCCTATGGCTTGTTTACCAATCCAATTCTTCTTTTTGAAATAAATATGTTTAAACCAAATAAAGTCAAAGTGTATATTGTATTAAAAGGCCTCCGGCATACAAAAATACATTTACTGATAGTGTACATAGTACAAATTATAAACAGTTCGATAACAAAATGGTTGATAAGCAGTTCGATTACAAAAAGGTTGATAACAAAATGACAGTTGAATGATCTCGTTTTAGTTACTAGGACGAATTTCATTTTTAACAGTTCATCTCAAAGTCTCATACTATACTTGATGTAGACAAATTAATATATAACATATAACATTTTCGTTTTGAGAAGACATTAAGGATGTAAAACATAGGCGATTTTGATAAAAACAGAACAGGAAAACAATTTATACTTTGCTGAGACAAACTAACGCCTTATATTCGTTCAAGGTTAAGGACCTAACCCATTATAATTCAATTAAGCCTAATTTAAGCAGTGTCAAGTTTTCGCAGAATTCGAAAGCATATCTATGTTGCTCATATTTATGGAAATTTCATCAAGAATTTAAAAGAGAAATATAGTAACACCTGCAAAAGAATGAATAGTTCTTTGGAATCTGATGCAGCATCTACAATACAGCTACAATATAATACTCTAAACGTACTATATATCATAACAGTGAAACTCTAATACACGACCATATAAGTAAGGTTTATGATAAGAAAACATCAATAGTATATCAGATGTATTGTATTTCATAAGAGACATGACACGTAGCAATGCTAGTTAAGTGCAATTGATAAAAAGAATCTCCAGTTTTAATAAATAACATATAAAGCTTATAAACTATTTTAAGAGGCGATGAATCTTTGTCACAGAGCGAAAACAAAACTATAATTAAATCTAGACGGTTTTCCTAGTTTCCCTTCTCAACTTCATTTTTTTGTTTTCGATCTCAATTTCGGTATAAAAAATGATACGAAGTATAGACTATATTGTACTTGTACAACTGAATTCGTTTTTGGAATGCGAAGTAGATCAGATTTTTCAACAGACGTTTTGTGTTCTTTAAGTCTAATTTTAAATGGTCGGCAGGTTTTTCCTATGTAACTGCTACCACAATAAACACAATCTCTGGGATTTGATTGCGTTTGACTGTTGTCTCCCCTTCCGTTGGCTCTGAGAATGGTTTTTGTGGTAGCAGTTACTTTTACTTATTACTTTTATTCATAACATTATAGTAGGATTATTACATTTATTTATAACATTATAGTAGGATTCGCCCAATAAAGTATCCAAGTATGTGCATCGAACCAAGTATAGATTCGCCCCCTCCAAACATTTAAATCAAGCCGAGTATAGATTCGCCAACTAAATGTATCTACGTACATGTATGTTCTCCAACCCTGTACAGAATCGCCCCCTATGAGCATGTATGGACTCACCCCTTTATGTATGTGCATCAATCCTATATAGTATCCTAGTGAAATGTATCTAAGTATATGCATCGAAAACAGTATAGACTCGCCCCCCCCCCCCCCCTCCCCCCAAGTATATATGTTCATCTAAACCAGTTTAGAATCGCCCCTTCAAAGTATGTTCATCCAACCCAGTATAGACTCACACCCTCTGAGTATGTTCATCCAACCCAGTATAGATTCGCCCCTTTTAAGTATATATGTTCATCTAAACCAGTTTAGAATCGCCCCCTTCAAAGTATGTTCATCACAAACCAGTACAGAATCGCCCCCTCTAATTAATCAAGTACGGATTCACCCCTCTTAGTATGTGCATTAAAAATCAGTATGGTATCGCTTCCCAAAAGTATGTTCATTCAACCCAAGAATCGCCCCCGATTGTACCCACATCTCCCTTTTTACAGGAAAATAAGTAGGTTAACTATAGAATTCGCTAAAAACAATCTCCGAAAATAACATTAAAGCATAATATATACAATACATTATATATATTTAACTCCCTTTTCATGTTTTTCAAGATGTAAAAAGTATTTCTAAAGCATTTATGAAAGGGGGGGGGGGGGGGGGGGCGACTCTATTCTGGGGGCGATTTTAGACTGAGGGGGCGGATTTGTACCGGTATAAAAACTGCTGGGCGGTTTTATTTCGTGTCGCCGGCGTTGATTTTTTTAAACACTCGTAAACCCGGCGTTTATATTCGGAACCCGGCGCATCTCTTTCGAGCCAAAAGAGGTTTCAGCTCAGCGGATTCAGATACGCTGATTAAGCAGTTGGACCCAGCGAGATACGACTCCATTTGAGGAAATACGGCATTGTGCGTATAACAGAAACTCAGCGCAGTGCGCTTTCTGCGTGATAGCTTGATCGAAACCGTCCTGACGCTGATAACGAACGAGACTCCAACTAGTCTAGACTAAAAGCTACATTTCGGTGTTGACGCTACTTGACAAGGTGAAAGGAAATTGCCTGCACGTAACCAGAAAACATGCCGTGTTTTCTCATGTTTACGAATGTATCAAAAGCTGATCTGCCTGCCAATTTTCTTGAAGACACTTCCAAGATGATAACCGAGGCCATTCGGAAACCGGAAACGGTAACCTAGCTCAAGCTATCCTACATCACTTTCATAAACTATCCTAAAATAGGTTGAAGGTGGGCATTGTAGTATTAGTAGTAGTAATATTTGTAGTAATAGTAGTAGTAATAATACTATTATTAGGCCAAGTAGTAGTAGTAACATTAGTAGTAGCAGTAGTAGTAGTACTATAGTAGCCTAGTAGTATAAGTAGCAGTAGTAGTGGTTGTAGCAGTAGCATCAATAACAATATTAGTAGTAGTCGTAGTAGTAGTATTATAGTAACCTAGTAGTAGCAGTAGTAGTACTACTATAGTAGCCTATAAGTAGCAGTAGTAGTGGTTGTAGCAGTAGCATCAATAACGGTAGTAGTGGTAGCAGTAGTAGTAGTAGTACTTTAGTAGCCTATTAGTAGCACTTAGCAGTCGTTGTTGCAGTAGTATCAGTAGTCAGTAACAGCAGAAGTAGAAATAGTAGTAGCAGTAGCGGTAAGTAGTAGTGGTTATAGTAGAAGTAGAAATAGTAGTTACAGTAGTAATAGTAATTAGTAGGTGAGGCTCCAGCTATATATCTAGCATTTTAGAGTTATTGTAGAAGTAACATGGTAGTAGTTGAAGTAGTAGGAGTAATAGTAGTAGTAGTGGATAGAGAATCTCACCTAAGTGTCTTCTGATATCAAACATATCATCACAAGTTGATAAAAGATACAAATACCCGAAGCTTGCCAACGATATTTTTACTTAGTGTTGATATAATTGATATCAGAGGACAAAAGGGTGAGAATCTATTTATCATCCAAAATCATTGTTCATTTCGATTCAGTGAAAAAGTATTTTTCTGAACACTGCACTACTCTAAGTTGGTGCAGTGATGTCAAAGCGTTGTGACGTTGTCATATTTATGATGTCATACCATTGTGATGTCATTAATTGATGATGAAAACAATTGTGATGTCATGAACTTGACTTTAACAGGGCATTGTTCAAAATCTACTGTCAAAACGATATCTCCTAGCAGATAATGCTTTATCTTCCACAAGCGATATCTCCTGTGAAACACCGTGGTTTTGGATGATAAAGTAGTTTATAGCATTGGGAGTAATAATAATAGTAGTACATAGCAGCACTAGCAGTGGTCCTAAATAAATAGAGGATACTAAACGACCTTCCATTTAATACTATTTTTATTAAATGAGTTAATGATTAAGTATGAAACGAGCGAAGCGAGTTTGATACCAAATCATTAACGAGTTTAATAAAAATAGTATTAAATGGAAGGAAGTTTAGTATTCTGTTTATTACTTGACCTCAGTAATCAAGCATTATTACCGAAAGTGTACTGAACGAAGCATTTCCGCGACTAAGCTGCCATTGAGATATCGGTGCCAAGATTGTGACGTCACAACCACACAATATTATGACGTCATACGGTATTACACTAGTTTAATATCGCCGTATAAATATTACACTGCAGTATCTTACACGGGCGAGTATTAATGCAAAATACTAAACTTGAATTTGAACTTAATTGAATGATATGATTTTCAATAAAAAACACTGCTGTGTTTTAGTGGCACAGAGTTTGCTTACTTTGAGTGGCTTGAATAAGGGCCAAAATACCCTATCTTTAGTCAAGTTCAGATTGCCTTTTATAAGTTACATCTTTATCTCAAAATGCCAAAATCATGATATTTTCTTGTTTTCTATTGTACTCAAAAAATGGTCATATAAATATTAGATGTTTACATGTTGATTGACTTACCAAACAAACCAAACCTCTATTTGTCATTGTGTCTGCTGTCAATACGTTTCCAAATTTATGTTTCAACCATTGGCTCGCGCCATTGTCTTGTTTTCGATCACAAATGTCAGCTTCAAACTGTGAATTTTCACTGAAAGTAACTGATAAGCAATTCAGAAACAACCTTTACTCCTCGATAAAATAACACCACATACAAAGTTGGACCAAAAGAACATACTCTTTCCCTTAACAGTTTTAGTTAATTTTTGTAACAATAACATTAATCTTTGTCCCTCAGATTTAAACTACCAATTATATTTTCCACTGACAGTATGTGACAGTGCGGATACACCCTGACCAGATGATGTGTCACGGGGGAACCATGGACCGCTGTGCCAACTCGGAACTTCAGAGTATCGGCAACCTCGGGGAAGAGGACAACAAGAGAATTTCAAAAACTATTTCTGATTTCCTGAAAGAGAAGCTTAATATTGATCCTACAAGGTACAGTTGATTTCAATTAGACAGCAGCATAAGGGATGGGTTCTATCTAATCTGATGATATATGTAGTGTTATGTGTTGTTATGCATCATATCAGATAAATTATTACAATTGTTTAAAATGTTATTCAAAGCAAAAAATTCATCCTGCTAAATCAGTGTAAATGAATTCGCTCTCACTCCTTCCTAATACCCTGATCGCTTTCAAGCCACAACCCTTGTATTGCTCGCTATCTAACCAGCCGATGAAACAACTCACATTCAGCAACAGCGGCGCATCCCGGATTGGAAAATCCATTGAGTTTAAGCTAGTAGTTTCAATCTCCTTAAATAACGACATTTCATTGGCTGAAAAATTAAATGTGAGCATAGTAACAAATATCAAGCCGCCAAACATATGAGTGATTTAGCCCGAGCCATATCAATGTTAGAAAGTTGAATTTCTGCAAACCATTTACATATACAATAGTTAAATGACTTAATAGATGATTCCAACCCATGTTTTTCTTTGTGTCTGTAAATTAGTTTCCAAAATTATGTTTGAGACATTGGTGTTCACCACTGTCCGGTCTTAGATAGCAAATCACGACTTAAACCTGTTTATTGTCCTTATAATGAACTGATAATCACTAGGATGATTTTCAGAAACAACAACTTCTAGATAAAATTACACCATTTATAAAATTTAACATATTTTGCTCCAACAACATACTCTGTGTCCCCTTAAATAGATACGCTTTATCCTTTTTTTTCTAACTAGACACATAATTCTGACCATTGGATAGTCATTGTCCTGTCTGTCCATCTTTCATGCATCAATCTGTTTGACCAGGATCATTTTGATTCCTAAACTTAACTCTAAACTCATGTATCACATCTGTGTGAAACCTTGCATGAGCTTTACTGACCTACAGAATGGGTAAATTTTTTTGTTTTAGTATTGAGAAATATACTTCTATTTATTTTCCATTTTCTACACAATGGTTTTATTATATAGAGGATATTATATGAGTGTCCATGACATACTATGTTTACGACACGAGTGCTTAAATATTAGTATTTCCCGAGCAAGAGCGAGGGATATACTGATATTTAGGCATGAGTGTCGTGAACATAGTATGTCATGGGCACGTATATGATATTCTGTTTATTACCGAAGTCGCGAATTTACCAAAATCGACCTCCAAGCATAGGTGGTTTACCCGCCACCTTCACATAGAACGCAACGTCATAGGCGAACTGTGACGTCAAAACATTGTATATAGCGTGACGTCACAATGAAATAGTGATATGTTGCCCTAGGGCATCGTATGAAAAATATGAACCTCAATATGATAGCCCTCGTAGGTAATAAATATTTTTTATGATTACAAAGATGTATATTGCAAATATGGATTCCAGTTAAATATTTCATCTTCTGATGAATCTTGTTAGATCATCAAATCTAAAGCACACAGAACACCCTTAGCTCTGTTTTGATATGGAATGTGAGCAGTCATGTGTCAATGATAGACTTTAATCAATATTGATTGATCTTGATCCATGATTGATCATTTACCCCTTTCCCATGCGATAAATCATTTTTTTTCGTAAATTTTGTTTTAATTGATTAGTAATTGATGATTGATAAGTTAGGTAAATCTGATTGTAACATATGATTGATAATGAAAGCACAACCGATTCTAACACTAATTTGGGGTATGGAGCACATTGGCTTGGTGGTTAACATGCTGACCTCTTATGCCAAAGGCCCAGGTTTGAATCCTGAAAGAGGCACCTAAAAAATGTGACCTGGGGCGAGGGTAAATTGGTACCTGTAAAGAGAATGTATGGTCCTATATGGCTGGGCTTAGCACTTGATAGCAGGGTTATGATATGTATTGTTTAAAATGTTAATGAGATCATCAAACTTATATTTTATAAATTATCCACAAATTTCATAATGTACAAATTGCAATATCAAATGGGGTAAGTGTCTTAAGTCCCCGTGTCCATTTAAAAGTAATGTAACATCTTCTGTGAGTGCTTACCCTGTTAATTTATGTTTCAAGTATGTTTTTTGACAGTCATTTTCTTGTTCATTTTTCAGAAATTACATCAAATTCACAGATATGAAGAGATCAGAAGTTGGCTATAAAGGGACAACTTTTGCAGGATTGTGAAATTGACTCTATTTGATAAACAAAATATAACAAGTAAAATCATGTACTTGAGTATTCTTTAAACCCCTGGAAAAGTAATCATGGAGCGTGGTTACTACAATCAATGTCATTCTAAACCTGAGGAGTTACAGAGCTTATAAAAATAGATTTGATTCATGATAACAAACTAATGATTTATTTCAATTGCTTTCAATTTCATTGCACATTGAAGAGAGTCAAATGAAAGGCATAATTATATTACTTATCTCTTATTATTTGGAGAGAAATTATCCAAAATTTGACTGTTCACATAATTAAAAATGGTTCAAATGATTTATTATGGCAGTTATTTTTTTTTTAATTTGTAACTGATCATCTTTAAAAGAAAACTTTTCCCAAAATTCACAATGCTTACTATCATATGCTTCAAATATCCTGGCATTTACTTTTTGCAAAAAAATGTTTACTCATCTCTTCAGGTGAGAATTTTTCCAAAAATACCCTTATACAATAAATGGTTCAGATTGCAGGCATTTTTTGTTTCAATGACAGGTACTTCCTTTTAAGAATATTATGAGTTACAAGATTAAAGAATAATTAATGTTTTATGCTTTATATCATACAATATATGTCAAGGATAAGCTTTTCCAGGATTGATATCAATTTATAATTATATTTTGAATATTATATTGCTCCTTGCTGATTTTATTTTACTAGTTATGTTTTTGGTCAATTGCTTTATTTTTTGTCATTTTTGTTAAATCATAGTTATTTGATTCCTTTGAAAATAAATGATATACCAGAAAGTCTATGCTTTAGGGTGATTTTTTTCATCACATCTTACCTAAACTTTTAATTGATTTGGTTAAACACTTCTTTCAAGGGTACATTATTTCCCTCTAATCACCAAGACTAGTGCAGAAAGCCTTGGACACTGTTATGGTTATTAATTGCAGTGAAGCTTAAAAGCTTTGACTGAAACTAATCATGGTTCCCGAATCTCATTCAAATCAGTTGGAACCTTTACATTGTATCATACTGTGATTCGATTTGAATACTGTTCATGTCTTGTAATTTTTGGTGACCTTTCACCTTTCATATAATTGGCCCAGGCTTTATGACCTCCTTACTAATTGGCAAGAACTAAGGTCACCTGACATGTCCCCTATAGAGAAGTAGAGGGATAAGAAAAAAATTATGTTTTGAATTCATTTAAATATGATTGTGCTTGGTACTATATTTATTTGGTTGTACCAGAGGATGCATACACCATCTATTTCACATAGATAACTGTAACCAATGTGCCATTTTCTATTAGATTTAATTTTAATGACGGCTTAAAAGGTTGTTCTTTTTATGGCAAATTGGTGTTGATTGTATTGATGTCCAATGTAAAACATCCTAATATAATACCATTTTAATCCTCATTTCACACCGTTTAAATCCTCATCCCATTTCTAAACTGCTACGATTCTATGAAATCCAACCTGAATAAATACTGTTAAATGCGTGTCAACTGACTCTTTTGTACGTTCTATAAACAGTCCATGTTTTTGTTCTTATCTTTGTTCATTCAAATATGATTATCAAACATAAAAAATCGATTTACTACTTGTTTTACATTATTTGCTGAATTGACTTTATTGTTGAAAATTCTTTGCACGGCAGCAGCCTGGGAACAGTGGAATGAATCGCAAAACAGCAACATAGCGGTGTACCGGATATGATAATTGTTTGTCATCAATCCAAAACCAGATGTGTCTCTACTCATGCCTACACATCAATATAGATGTGCCAATAGAGTTCATTCAACGAACTAGAGACTTGGTTTTAGTTACAAAAATGGCTGCTATACTCAGAATCCGCTATTTTACGTGCGTAAAGTCTGCTGGTCCGCCAATTTTTTGCTTTACGTGGCTTCATTTTGTCAAAGTATTTGAGTGAAAACAAAATTGTCATATGTCATAAACAAGAATGTTCCCTCAAATTATTATATAAAGGAGATCCCTATTATCGTGGGTTTTATCATTTTACGCATTTGTTTTATTAAAATTAGTATTTTCTAAACATCGTTGAAAGCTATGTTCTACCAGGAGATAAAAGATTTTAGACATAAAATTAATGTCTATGTTATGTTTTTTTAGCAGAAGTGTCCCTTAATATTGAAAAACTGAACTTTTTAAGATTCCTCTTCATTGTTTTGTTCATTTATTGTAAATATAAAAAATAAATATTTTTGGTCAGCTTTGGAGACTGAAATAATTTTGACACGATAATACGGACCCCTCTATAATAATCACTGACCATTGTTTTGACAATTATATACGACAGAGCTAGGTTTGAGATACGCTGGTTTCGTCTGATTGGTGAAATAGGGGCTCCTAACACTGAGTTAAGTGCATTTGTTATGATACAACTGTCGTTTTGCAACCATCCTCATGATGATCGATATAATCAGGGCTTCAGAAAAGTTTCGTAAAATATGCACGTGTAATTCAGATATACGCATTAAGTGATAGATAGGCATAACATTACCAGATTAAGACTGGTACTCGGATATTGTTTACATGCGTGAACGTGACTTGTCATAAAGTTTGAATTATACATGTCTGAGAAAGTTTTCTACTTGTCGACAAACAATCTTTATGACCGAATTTGGACTGCTCCGTCATGTAAAGAATTGGGGGTGTTGAATAGCCTTAACATTGAAATTTATTTTGCTGAAAACTTAAAATCATATCGATTGGTTTACGATTATATTAAAGCTTGACACATTTTTACGTTTCTTTCCAAGAAAGTTTACCAGTTTTAAATGTATGGTTTGCAATAGTTGTACATGTAGGTAATATAAGAATGATAGTTTGTCTAAATAAATAAATTTAGAGGGAACTTAATTAACCACTTTAGGGGTTTCTTCAGATGCTTCGTTGGGCATTGTGAAGGGTCTTAGATGTATAATAATGATATCAAATTATATGTACCATAACTATTGTCATGCATCAATTAAAACGTAAATTTATTATTTTAATGGGGTAAATTACATTGAAAGGAACATCACATATTTTTTTTGACATTTAAAGTGATAACTGTTATCCTGAGATTTGTAAGTTTTATGCCTTAGAGTAGTAAAATCTATCAAAGTTATGAAAATGGTTCTTAACTTGCAATATTTTATCAAACCGAATCACTCATTATTAACTGATTAAACTGTACACGTGGAAACTAGTCAACGACTTGTAGTGAAGACGTTAAACCTTTAAATACTCCTAGTTTATTTTGACTTTGCAATTATACTCCTTAGTTTTTATTTGAAGAGGGAAGAACCCCTTGATCCAAATAATTATCTGGAACCCTGTATATCTAAATATGTTTTTTGTTTTTTTTATTTTGAAAGTCTTTGAAAAGGTGATATATACGAAAAAAGAAACCATAGAAATAATAATATTTAACAACAGTAAGACGGATTTGGACTAAATCTGTGGGGTTATTCAAATATGGCGTGATAGGGTAGTATGCTTTACTGTGCTATTCCATCCAATGTCACCTGGAACTTTAATGATAAATAAAAAGTGTTATTTCTGTTGACGCGTTTTACACAAGTATCAAAGTCTTTGAGACCTTATAACTCAGAACGCTGAAAAATAGAAAACGGGCAACTTAAAACAAGAAAAAACCTTCTAAAATACGACAAATATGACACATAATGGATGGCATCATAGACTTCAATTGTACACACAAATGATTAATGTTTCGAAACTTACAAGAAGGTGAAGACATTTATCTAAATGCGATGTAAATCGGATGAAAACCGATGCATTAAAAAATCAATATTCAAATTATAAACTTTCAATCCATATTTAAGCGCATTCGTTTTTTATCAATAACCCTTTTGCTAAGTTCTCACTCTTCTTTCGCTTTCCGGATTCGTTCTTTACGACAGTCCCTCCTGAAACAGCAGCAGCACAACTTCCATATCAGGGAGATGAAGGTGAATACATTTATCTAAATGCGATGTTCCTTCCATATTAAAGTGCATTCGGTTTTTTATCAATAACCCTTTTCACTAAGTTTTCATTCCTTTTTCGCTTTCCGGATTCGTTCTTTACGACAGCCCCTCCTGAAACACCAGCAGCACAACTTCCATGTCAGGAAGATGGAGAGATGAAGGATGAAGACCAAGAGACCGATGACGTCAAAATTGACATACTGATAAAGAGGCATGTCCTGACAATACGACCTCAGGTGCTCGCCGCCATATTTGATCACGTGTTCTATCCAGTATATGGACTCTTCAATTGGACTTCTGGATCTCAGCTTTGAAATTCTCGCTGCCTTCTTAATCCTTAATGCGTAGCTTTTATTCTGGATGATTTCGTTTATATTTGAAACCAACTCGGAAACCTTGAATGTTTTTAGGTCCATCTTAACGCCAAATCCGTGATATTCCAGTTTCATCGCATTATGTGGCTGCTCAGCGAATATTGGAAACCCTATCATTGGAACACCCTTGACAAAACCTTCATTTTGTCCCTTTGCTCCACAATGTGTAATAAACAACTTTGTGTTAGGGTGAGATAGGAGAGCTGTTTGTGGCATCCATCTCGTTATCTTGATTTTGGAACTAACATCAATTGTCAAATAACTCCTAAAAATGTATCGATATTTGGTCTGAGAAAATGCACTCACAAGCCGTTTTGAAATATCCTCGGGAAGGGATTTTACTTGGCTTCCAAAGGACACGACCACAACACCGTCGTTTGCTTCATCCATGAACATCTTGTACTCTTCAGGAAGGGTTTGATTGTTCCACGCTGACATAGATCCCACGTATTTCACATTGGGGAGTAACGCTACAGGATAGTCCAGCAAAGGCTCCTGTTCTATCAACCACAAGAGTCCCTTTGCAGTGAGAGCCTCCATGGTTACATATGGCATCTCTGGAGCGTAAGTAGCTACGGCATAATAATAAGAAAATGGATCGAATAAATAAAATATACCATTAAGCAGGGTGTTCATTAGTCGTTGACCATAGGACATTATTGGTGTGGCTGGGAGGATGAGGGCCGGGTCAGCGGCGACAACAATTGGTGATCTGCTTGCTTGAGGCTCAAACCCAGCGCCAAAGAAGACAAATGGGACGTTGAGTCGATACGGAATGATTGTCAGCATCCTTGGAAGAGGTGTTGCGTCCAACACAAACAGATCAAAGGATAACTTTTTGATGCCTTCAAATAAGACTGTGTCACGCAAAATCAGGTCACTCACTAATTTGAAATTTTCAAATCGTGAAAGAGGTATTGAATCATTAAAGTACCAGGAAATATGCTCATCAGCCATTTCCTCGAAGTTAATTTTGTCTATGGAAACATACTTCAGAATATTGACACCTTTTGCCTGTAAACGTTTGTCATTGGCTAGAGTTGTTGGAAGAGCCAGCCACACCTCATGTCCTCTCGGTGCTAAATGTGATGCCAAGTCGAATGAACTTTTATAATGGCTGAACGTTGGAAATGATAAAAAAAGGATTTTTGATGCGTTGATTGTTTTCATTAACATCAGAAGTAAAGAAAGGATGGCAAATACGGTCTTCATTATTGTAGGTGATCTGAAAATAGTGGGGAAAAAACATCTTAATGAAATATTTTTGTTTTCTAGAGATTTTTACTCAATCTCTCCCAATAGAGGTAGCTATGTCATTAATTCCTATACAACCTCAAGGCCTTAGTGAACACCAATATTTCGTAAATCAAAATAATGTACAGATCATGATTATCTTTAGTTACTAGCGACCCGCACTCAGGTAATCTACCATATAAGTTCTTTTGCAATAATGACGGTTATCCGGTTAAAGATTTTATTCTAAAAACTGGAAGCTTGAAAAGACAAATGGCATCCGCTATTATTTTTTCAGCAGCCATATTTTTAGTTTATTTATAAAAGATGGGTGAAGTTACAGATATACCTCAATAGAAATATTTTATCCTTTGTCCACAGTTACGACGGAAAGGCTGAAATACTGAAAAGCTAGAGAAAAATTCTATTTGAGCCAATTTTAACAATATCTTTTTCGAATTGTGCACAACCGACGCTTAAGAATGATTGGACATATTTTCGGGACGTCGGCATAATTAACCTTAACATTATTGATATCGGGTAGAGAACTGACAGCAGTACTCATCAGGATTTCGAATAACATTCCTCAAGTCTTCTTGACGCCTCTGATGGAAAATTGGAGGACATACCAGCGGTCAGAGAAACCCTTTTTTGACCTCGTGTTTTTTCTTTGACCTCAAGGGACGCTAACGTTCACAAGAATAAGCTACTGACAGAATCTGCAACCCATGTGTTTATTTAATCATGTAGGTGCATCATCGTGTCATGTTTCAAACTGACTGAATAAAACCGAAGATTGTATCAAATTTTGAAACTAGTATACTTGGAAAAAACTTGATAAAGAGTAGTTTGGAGTTTTGTCCAGAAAGTTCGAAAACAGGTGTCAACCTATATCAGTTTTACAATAAACTTTTCGCTACACCTACATACTTACATGATTCGGTTGCCTTATCAAACAGGAAACATTTTGTAAAATATATCTCCAAAAGAAAAAAGAAAAAAAAATAATATAACTCGTCTTGTGTATGCATCCGTTGATGGCGTACGATTCGTTCTTCTATTATGTCAATTTTATTATTCAGAAAGTTTGCATTATCTTCCGCAAGTTAATAATAAAAAACAAGTAATTGTACGTTAAAAACATTGTCAAATTTCCCTGCAAAGGAATCTTCATCAAATCCAAGTAAATATATATTTTCTGCTTATAAAAAGATACATACTTTGCTAAACTTTTTATGATGTATCTAATATATGTCCATTGCATATGTTTATGTATATTTGCATGTGGCATTCATGCATAATAAAAATTCATTGATTGATCAAAATATCGATATTGTTTCTATACTGAATCGATTATCGATTAAATGGTAATTTTAGAAAACTTCAACACTTATTTATAGAAATACCATTTATAACGTTTTACATATGTTTGTGAAATCAACAAATTGCCAATTGCAATACAAGTTAAAATTTTAAAAGTTCTCAACTACACTAACTTGGAAGCCTTAAATGAAAAATTAGCTCACTTATTTTAAGTTATGTTTGTGTGTATAAGATTGTTCAGCGCAATCGGTGTGACAAGTCACTCAAGAACGCTGCAAACTTTCTTCTCGACACCAGTGTACTGTTACAATGGGACCTTTTTTCACATAATATTGTAAATGGCCTCTACCAGATCAAACCCGATTAGACCTTTAATATATAAACTTATCTTTGAGCGAGATAAAGCTCATCCAAATTCATTTAGGTTATCCAGATGATAAGAAACATATTAGAGAAATTATGCAGTGTCATTGACGACGTGTCGTGTTGACATTAGCACCAAAATAAATAAACGGGTTTGTAAAAGTAGCGAGCATTTACGAAAGTTCAAGTAGACACATTACGATTAGAAACATTATTAAGTTGCAGAAACCTTTACAAGAGAAAATGAAGTATTTCATAAATACCTTTATCGAGAGAGGGAATACTTTTGCATAGTTTATCTAAACACGAACCTCCGCTGTTTTCAAATCCACGATTCAAATTCAACTACTGATGACATTGTGTTCACGCCGTTGACTCTCTCAGTCTCCTAGATGTTTTCCTTTCAGACAAGTTTTAACCGCACTAAGAAGTATTGGTAAAGAGACAATAGATCTTCGTATTATCTGGAAGGAAACGCCTGTTTGTGTCTCCTTGCTATATGATTTAAATAACAAATAATGCAACTACACGCAGAGAGCCTCATAGAAAGTCTACATTGACCCTCATTCATAACGTCAGCACAGACCACAGTCGTCTATCCCCACGTTCAATTCACACGGCCACGCGGTGAAATTATAAGCAGTCGACGAAAGTCCCATTTCCACGCTTAGCTCGCTTTGTTGCTAAAATATTTGTTGAGTGGTTGCTGCCAAATCCCTGGTATGGCCTGGACACTGAAACTGTATGAGTTAAATCTAACATAAAATTTATAAGAACATTTTGTAAATGTATATATTGATATTTCCTAGAGGCTCTCTATCATTCGATTATAATTCAATTATGATAACTTTCCTTAAACCCTCCAAATTAAAAAGTGAAAAAAGTACTCAACGATTCAATGATCCCCAACAAAGAATTATTATGTTTGATCAGCTATATACTTAGTAAGGCTAAATGTTAACCTTCCCTTGAAATTGTAAACTTCTTACCGCATCTATCCTTCTTATCTGCATTCTATTCATCTGCATTGTATTCATCTGCATTGTATTCATCTGCATTCTATTCATCTGCTTTCTATTCATCTGCATTCTATTCATCTGCTTTCTATTCATCTGCATTTTATTCATCTGCATTCTATTCATCTGCTTTCTATTCATCTGCATTTTATTCAGCTGCATTCTATTCATCTGCATTCTATTCATCTGCTTTCTATTCATCTGCATTTTATTCATCTGCTTTCTATTCATCTGCTTTCTATTCATCTGCATTTTATTCATCTGCTTTCTATTCATCTGCATTTTATTCATCTGCTTTCTATTCATCTGCTTTCTATTCATCTGCATTTTATTCATCTGCATTCTATTCATCTGCTTTCTATTCATCTGCATTTTATTCATCTGCATTCTATTCATCTGCATTCTATTCATCTGCATTTTATTCATCTGCATTCTATTCATCTGCATTCTATTCATCTGCTTTCTATTCATCTGCATTCTATTCATCTGCATTTTATTCATCTGCTTTCTATTCATCTGCATTCTATTCATCTGCATTCTATTCATCTGCTTTCTATTCATCTGCATTCTATTCATCTATTCATCTGCATTCTATTCATCTGCATTCTATTCATCTGCATTCTATTCATCTGCTTTCTATTCATCTGCATTTTATTCATCTGCATTTTATTCATCTGCATTCTATTCATCTGCTTTCTATTCATCTGCATTTTATTCATCTGCATTCTATTCATCTGCTTTCTATTCATCTGCATTTTATTCATCTGCATTCTATTCATCTGCATTCTATTCATCTGCATTTTATTCATCTGCATTCTATTCATCTGCATTCTATTCATCTGCTTTCTATTCATCTGCATTCTATTCATCTGCATTTTATTCATCTGCTTTCTATTCATCTGCATTCTATTCATCTGCATTCTATTCATCTGCTTTCTATTCATCTGCATTCTATTCATCTATTCATCTGCATTCTATTCATCTGCATTCTATTCATCTGCATTCTATTCATCTGCTTTCTATTCATCTGCATTTTATTCATCTGCTTTCTATTCATCTGCTTTCTATTCATCTGCATTCTATTCATCTATTCATCTGCATTCTATTCATCTGCATTCTATTCATCTGCATTCTATTCATCTGCTTTCTATTCATCTGCTTCTATTCATCTGCTTTCTATTCATCTGCATTTTATTCATCTGCATTCTATTCATCTGCTTTCTATTCATCTGCTTTCTATTCATCTGCTTTCTATTCATCTGCATTTTATTCATCTGCATTCTATTCATCTGCTTTCTATTCATCTGCATTTTATTCATCTGCATTCTATTCATCTGCATTCTATTCATCTGCTTTCTATTCATCTGCATTCTATTCATCTGCATTCTATTCATCTGCTTTCTATTCATCTGCATTCTATTCATCTGCATTCTATTCATCTGCTTTCTATTCATCTGCATTCTATTCATCTATTCATCTGCATTCTATTCATCTGCATTCTATTCATCTGCATTCTATTCATCTGCTTTCTATTCATCTGCTTTCTATTCATCTGCATTCTATTCATCTGCATTCTATTCATCTGCTTTCTATTCATCTGCATTCTATTCATCTGCATTTTATTCATCTGCATTCTATTCATCTGCTTTCTATTCATCTGCATTCTATTCATCTGCATTCTATTCATCTGCTTTCTATTCATCTGCATTCTATTCATCTGCATTCTATTCATCTGCTTTCTATTCATCTGCTTTCTATTCATCTGCATTTTATTCATCTGCTTTCTATTCATCTGCTTCTATTCATCTGCTTCTATTCATCTGCATTCTATTCATCTGCATTCTATTCATCTGCTTTCTGTTCAATGAATAGAATGCAGATGCGAGAAGCAACAATCTACAAGATACATATTCACAATATACATTGACGTTCTTTTCCAGAAATTTTGTTTTCCTTATGCATATCACTTCTAAATGCCCTTCAAAGACTTCTATCTTCACACGTCCAAGACAGACACACAAACTATAATGTTTCGTTATCACTTTTAATGATTCTCTTCCTCACTGAATCTCGCCGTGTATCACAAAACTTAGTTGCGGACAAATTATTCGGGTTTTTTAGCATCAACATGCTATTGTAACATTGCATTTCGCCTTCACATTTTATATGTTGCGAACTTAAAAAGAACTGATATATCGAGTTGGAATAAACCAGATGTCATCTTCGAATGATTGGTTTTTTAAATAAGGTTTTCAGTAAAAGTTCTCATTCATGTCTATGCTTTAAAAGCTGGGGAAATTACTGTTCGTGATACTGCTTTGAATTCTCGAATTTCGTCTCGAGATGTAAACAATGGGTCGTGCTGCAGAGGGTTGAGAATGTTTAATTTATATACCCACACTTCCACTTCGCAGAATTATTAATCTGGACCCCTGAATCTACCTTGAACGAAACCAAAGAGGCTAAACCCTACGCCTGAAATGAAAGAGAAACTATGAGTTCAGTTATTACATTTGTCGGGCTGTTCGTTTGAAGAGCCTTGCTGTGGCATGACAAGGCGTTGTTTCTCACAACTGAGTATCAACTATTTGTAGTTTCGCTCTATCAATTCATGTGTCTTGTCTTTTAAATACTTTTGAAATAGCTATATATGCAATTGACTAATATTTGACATAATTCAGAAATTGCTTTGCTGGGATGATA
Source organism: Phorcus lineatus (assembly GCA_921293015.1). Taxonomy (NCBI): domain Eukaryota; kingdom Metazoa; phylum Mollusca; class Gastropoda; order Trochida; family Trochidae; genus Phorcus; species Phorcus lineatus. Next base: position 17,726,394 of record OV121089.1, read on the forward strand.
AAGATGGAATGATGAAGTAAGAAGAATGAAGAACAACAGGACGATGACGTCAAGTCTGAGATATTGATGAAGAAACATGTCTTAACAATACGACCGCAGGTGCTCGACGCCATTTTAGTTCACGTGATCTATTATGTAAAATGGTTGTTGTAATTACCTTCAGAGTCTCAGCAATGGAATTCCCTTTTCCTTCGTAACTCTTTTAGAGTAGCTTTTATTCTGGATGATTTCATGTATACTTGAAACCAACTCTGAAACCTCAAATATGGTTATCGAGGTCCATATTAACGCCAAACAAGTTTCATCGCATTATGTGGCTGTTCGACAAATAGTGGCAACCCAATCATTAGAACAACCTTGGCAAAACCTTCATGTTGTTCTATGCTTCATAACGAGCGACGAACAACTTTGTATTAGGATGTTTGGAGCAGCATCAAATTTGATATTGATCTTAAAAACATACTGATACGTCATCTGCGAAAATGCGCCAACAAGCTTATTTGCAATGTCTCTCGGGAGGGATTAACGTGGCTTCAACAGGACACGACTACAACGCCATCCTTTCTCTTGGACGATAGTTAACTTTGCATGTTACCGATCGAAAAATGTTTAGTCTCATGACATTGTTTTCGCTTGACATTGTTTTGTGCATCTGATAGCTTATGATTATGAATTTACTTCCTTTATTATATATTTTGATCAGTTCATATATCATGCATGATTTAGAATCCTATATTCTTGTGTAGGGATTTTGAATACAAAGAAGAGATATAGCAAGAGAAAATATGGTGCACAGGATATAGAAAGGCGGGGTTGATTCTAAGTGTAATTATAAGGTTCGCCGAAAAGAAATGTTTGAAGAGATGTCTTGAAGGACGGTTCTGTCAGTGGTTGTCAAAGATGTGAAGGTAGTTCAATTGGTTACATATGAGAGCTAGGTCCTTGATATTTAAAAGAACTTCGCTGTAGGATTTTGTTTTCACTTTAGATGAGACGTTGATCTGAGGACCGTAGGTTTCTGTATCGGGTAAATAGCTGGATCTTGTCGGGAATAACTGTTGGTGCAGTGGTGCTTCAAGTACGAGTTTGAAACGGTTGCGATCTTGTACTCTATTCTTGTTGATATGGGCAGCCAGTGAAGTGTGCCGAGTTTAGGGGAGATGTGTTCACGTATAGATGATCTGAAGATGAGACGGGCTGCGCTATCTGGATCATTTGGAGTTGCTGAATGAGACATGCTGGTAGACCGGAGAGGATTGAGTTGTAATTATCTACTTAGTAGAGAATAAAAGAAGAAACTAGTGTTATAGTGGCATCGGTTTAAAGATAGTGTCTGATGGAGCTGATTTTCCTCAGTTCACTGAAACAAGATCGACAAATGTTTGAGATATTTTGCTTAAAGGAAAGGATGTGATCACACTGAACGCCAAGATTTCTGCATTGTGTTGAGACATCAATAACTGTTCCGTTAAGTTTGATAGAGCTTGGAAGAGCGTTGGCTTGAGTACTTTAGTAGAACACATGAATAAGAGTGAAAGAGTTTATTTTTTAATGAAAATTTAATATTTTTGGTTCTATAATTTTTTGTACCGGATAAATGATCCATATTAACACGTCACTGAAATGAACGTTCCAATGAAGAGATATCTATTTTAACTTTTTTGTAGAATCAAATAACGTATAAAATAGGTCGTTTATATATTCTTTATTTTTCATAGATCTTCAGCAATAAGTTTTTTAAAATCTCTGTCATGTTTTAATTATTTCACATTTACATAGTGACACAAGTTTACATATGAGTTGAGAGTAGCTTTTGTATTTAATAATTCAAATTCTAGAATTAGAATGGATGTTTCTGATTTTAAATATATCAACGCTTGTTGATTCAAGCAAAAGGATCCTCGACATTGATATTTGTTACTAAAATGGAGCCGTGTTGATGAATTTGACATCAGAAGACATTTGGGTGAGATTCTTTAAATGTCGTCCCAGAATCTCTAATCATTTGATTTCATTTCCATTAGTCAAGTTACTTTAATCCTAAAAAAATCGTGAGGGATATATTAAAAAAACAGTGCATGCCGAAAGTTTTTTCACGTACCTGCGTATACTAGTGTAAATATCATTTAACTTTGGAAGTCTATGGGGGGCATCGCAGCATTGCGATGTAAAAAAAGTGAAATTCCATTGTACAATAACGCAATCGTAGATCATATCAAACAGTAGACCGCAACAGTTTTGGTAGGTCATAAAGTTCCTTTCATTTTCTCTGCAAAACCTTTTATAAGTGGTCAACGACAATAAATGCACGTCACGTGAAATTTGAAACTTTGTGGGCATATCAAGCTTGGTGATAGTCTTCTTCGTTGGACATGTAGTGGATATTCTATGAGTGTCCATGTCATACTGTTCTTACGACACGAGTTCCTTAATATTAGTATTTCCCAAGAAAAAGAGCGAGTCATTTATCAAATTTATCAGATGCCCTAGGGTAAAATATCATTTTTCATTGTGACTTCACATCATAAAAAAATACTTTGACGTCACTGTGCTATATATGACTTTGCGTTCCAAATGCGACGACGGCAGGTAATACGTATGTGCTTGGGGGTTGATTTTGATAATTTTCTTTGATTTCGCAACTTGGGAACTATAAAGAATATAAAATTCGTGCCCATGACATACTATGTTCAGGATACTGGTATCTGAATATCAATATATCTCTGACACTCGTTATGGAAATACTAATATCAAGACACATGTCTCGTAAACATTGTACCCTATGGGCACTCATAGAACATAGATTTGATTATGTAAATAGATGGGCTCTGTGACGATGTTCGAGTTTGTGTCCTTTATCCCGCCTCTCCTCTAATGTATTTTTATGAAATGTCATTAATTATTCTATACATCGAAAGTACATATTCTGTACTTTACATTCATTTTTTTCATTCATGTCTTTATTCGCCGACTATGGCTAAACAAAATTTATGTTCAAATGTCATTTTCATGCTCCATTTGCCAGCCTTATTACATGTAGCATTTAAATGCCAATGCTCATGTTATATACATTTATATTTACATTTATATCTATTTGTAGAAGAGTTAGTGCCCTGTACATTAAGCCGTGGAGCTTATATTTGTGGAGCTAGGGCTATTTTAGCTTAACAAAGAAACACAACGTAAGTTTCGCCCGAGAACAACCTTAAGCAAATGTCGATGGTTTTCATTGACGTCCGCACTCAGTGCTTATATACGGCATTAACTCCTCGCTAACATGGTATCTACTTGGCGCTCGCCGAGTTCGGTTGTGTGAAGAATTGTCTAGATGTTGCCAGTGCGAACGGGACGGGACTATTGAACGATGGAAGTGGATTGGTGAGGTTAATATGATATGAGGAGTATGTGATCACTTCCTTTTAAGGCTTACAGTTTACCTTACCATCCCTTATATTTTATAAGTCCTACTAAAATTATTTAGTGATCTTATTTATTTACTCACTCAAGAAGTGAGTAAGGATTGTTTAAAGTACTGTGTACTTGTTGTTTATTCATCCCTATTTAGTCCCCTCCCGTCACGTATAATCACGCCAGTGTTGATTTGTCTGAATGATGCTTTTTTATCAAGATTGCCATTAGCCTGTCCAGTTGTTTCAAGGTCTAGGTTTTAGCGATGCTACTGTAATTGCCTAATCAAGGCTGTTGATTTTCCTAATTATCGATTAACTCCAGTTGAGCTGTTTACGGGTTGCCAGTTGTCGAACCCAGTTACGTCTTGTTTAGACTGCAAATAAATCACTTGATTGATTCATTGCTTCTTTCTTACTTTTATTGGCTTGATTTTTTTATTGTTTTATCTTTCTGCCGGATAAACGGGTCTCATCTGAGTTTAGATTTCGTTACACCGTGACAGGTTCATCACCGCTTTTGTTTCTATTTGCGTTCAAACGAACATCTCATTTTATTATTTCGTCATGTTCGCATATATTTGTATTTTTAAGAATCATCATAGCCCTATCATGAAAGAAAACAAATACCAAAGCACAACATAACAAAAAAGATCAAATATTGATGATATTCTGATCAGTAAAAGAGTTATTTCTTTCCGTATTTCTGAGGAAAGGAAAATCAATGAGACACTTCGGCTCATAGATGTTGTACATATATGTTGAAGCACATTCAAGTGAAACAAGTCTTAGGTATGTTTGTATGACAGTTCGATAGAAAAGCGCATATTCATTCACAAAAACCATGGAACCGTGAAGCTACTAATCGATACTTCGAGTGAGTAAAGCCTTGCCAAGACCTCAAAGGGCATGTTGTATTGTCCAGTCATTAATTAATATTTCTATTTAAGATCTGTCCAGAAAACAAAAAGATGCAGAGATAAGAATTCCAACAATTCAAGCCAATGATTTCACTCACTCTTCACTTTATACCTCTGACGACAGCATCTCCTACAACAACAGCAGCACAACTTCCATAGCAAGAAGATGAAGATATGAAGGTGAAAACATTAATCTAAATGCGATGTTCTTTCCGTATTAAAGCGCATTTGTTTTATGAAGAAACCCTCAGGCTTTTCACTTAGTTTTCAATCTTTTTTCGCTTTCCGGATTCGTTCTTTACGACAGCCCCTCCTGAAACAGCAGCAGCACAACTTCCATGTCAGGAAGATGGAGAGATGAAGGATGAAGACCAAGAGACCGATGACGTCAAGATTGAGATACTGATAAAGAGGCATGTCCTGACAGTACGACCTCAGGTGCTCGCCGCCATATTGCATCACGTGTTCAATCCAGTAGATTGACTCTTCAATTGGACTTCTGGATCTCAGCTTTGAAATTATCGCTGCCTTCTTAATCCTTAATGCGTAGCTTTTATTCTGGATGATTTCGTTTATATTTGAAACCAGCTCTGAAACCTTGAATGTTTTTAGATCCATCTTAACGCCAAACCCGTGATATTCCAGTTTCATCGCATTATGTGGCTGCTCGGAAAATATTGGAAACCCTATCATTGGAACACCCTTGACAAAACCTTCATTTTGTCCCTTTGCTCCACAATGTGTAATAAACAACTTTGTGATAGGGTGAGATAGGAGAGCTGTTTGTGGTATCCATTTTGCTATCTTGATATTTGAACCTACATTAAGTTTCATATTGATTTTAAAAACATACTGATAATTAGTCTGAGAAAATGCACGCACGAGCCGTTTTGCAATATCCCCGGGAAGAGATTTAACGTGACTTCCAAAGGACACGACAACAACACCGTCCTTTGCTTCATCCATGAACGTCTTGTACTCATCAGGAAGGGTTTGATTGTTCAACGCTGACACTGATCCAACGAATTTTACATTGGGGAGTAAAGCTACAGGGTAATCCAGCAAAGGCTCTATTTCTATCAACCACAAGAGTCCCTTTGCAGTGAGAGCCTCCATGGTTCTATATGGCATCTCTGGAGCGTAAGTAGCAACAGCATTGTAAAATGAAAATCGATCGTATATGTAGAAAATACCATGAAGAAGTGTGTTCATAAGCCGTTGGCCAAAAGACATGACTGCTGTGGCTGGGAGATCAATGGCCGGGTCAGCTGCAGCCATATTTGGTGTTCTGCTTGCTTGAGGTTCAAACTGCGCACCAAAGAAGACAAAAGGGACGTTTAGACGATAGGGTATGATCGTCAACATTCTTGGAAGACGTGTTGCGTCCAATACGAATAAATCAAAAGATAGTTTGTTGATACGTTCAAAGAATACTTTGTCGCGCAAAATTAGGTCACACACAAAATTTTCAGATCTTGAAAGAGGAGTTGATCCTTTAAAGTACCTAGACAGTTTCTCCTCGATTAAATCTTCATCACTGATGTGGTCTATTGAATTATATTTCAAGATGTTAACCCCTGCTGTTTCCATACGCATGTTGTTAGCGTGTTTTGTTGGAAGGGCAAGCCACACTTCGTGTCCTCTCTGTGCCAAATGTGATGCCAAGTCGAAAGAACTTTTATAATGGCTGTAGGAGGGATGTGATAAAAAGAGAATTCTTGAAGAGTTGATTATTGGCACCACCACAAGATGTAAATAAAGAATAAAATGGGCGGACTTCATTGTCATTGTAATCTGGAAAACAAGAACAATGCTTGAAATACTGTAAACAAAGAAAAAACAAGGCATTCTAGACAGTTGTAAAACCATCTTCCATTAGGACTTGAAAGAAGGGCTGCAACATTATCATAAAGCCTTTTTAAATGAAAAATCCTGAATTTGGGCGAGTCTGGTTTATATTCTTAAAAACTGTAGTTATAGAAATATAGTTTATATTTGAATGGTTATGATACAAATTTATGAAACATTAACACTTTATCAAATGGATTGATTTGTGCAAATTTTCAATAAGTTCAAACTTTAAAAAAATATCTGATTGCATATTCAGTTAAATAAATTCCAATGTTGATATTTAAAAAATTTGAAACATTTGCTATATTCTTATCTCACTTTCCATACTTCATGTTTTTGTTCCTCCCGTAGCTCAAACACTAACTGTTTAAGTATAATGTAACATGTAACAAACGAAACATCTGTAATTTCTATGATTATTAGATGTGCCTTTTTATGTTTGTACCTTCAAAATTTTAAAGATTTCTTGTGCTAAAGACTTAATGTAGACGTTTAATTTGGTTCAAATCAAATTCAGACTCTGATAGTTTAAATGTTATGAAATACGAGTATTTAATTCCTTTAATGTGAAAATTTTCCTTTTCACATTGTTGGGTATTATACTCTCAATATTTGTAGATTAAAAACTTATGTTTGTGCTTTGAAGATATCATGTTGTCCAGAGCTTATCTCCAACCTATAGATGCTAGGATCCAAAAGTGACGTGTCTACCATGGTCCCTCCATGGTTTTATCAATTTATGAATTCATTGTTTCAGTGGAATGATGTAGACGAGACATATGTAATTTGATGGAATTTTGAACTCGTGCAATATCCTAAGCTCATTCGATCATTGTTGAAACAGGGATATACTAGCAATGCTCACCTATAATCCTTTTGATAGATAAAAGGACATTATAGATCTATCTCAGATATCATGTTAAACCAATCAATGGAAGGGTAATTTTTTTTTTTCATCATTCTTTTAAGTGTTATTTTCAAAGGAGATACTTCTTTAAAAACCTGCCCTACTAGACTTCAGTGGTTTCAATCTAAAATACTACATCAGATACTACCAACAAATATTCTTTAAAATCTAAGCTATGTCGACAGTACGAACTGTAGTTTCTGCTCGGAAGATATTGAGACACCAGTTCATATATTTTGGACATGTAATAGTGTAAATAACATCTAGCAACAAGTAGCAATATGGCTGCGTCAGAAGGCTCTTAACCAAGTAAAAATTACAATGAAACTATCGGTTATCCGGATAAGAACAATAATCATTTGAACATCATCATACTTTAATAAAATGTAAGCTGAATAAAAGAATAGTATTATTTCTTATCAATTGTTCCCCGATTATTGAGTGTGATAATAAGCTTACTTTTTAAAATTATGTTCAACTTGTCTTAATCTATTCATAAGAACTTAGAGTGACTATTGTACCGGAATGTCAGCTTTTGAGTTTGTAAAAAGCCATTGTAAAATGCTTTTGAAAATAGAAAATTATAAATAAATTAAGTGCATCATCTGATATTAAAAAATGTAATTAGATAAAAAAATAAATAATAAGAAAATAAAACAGCGGTTATCTCTTTACAACAGATCTCACTTTCAGCAGGATACTTGCGAAACGTTAACCTCTCCAAAATAATCAAGTATCCTGAACTAATATCCATCAAAGGATTTCAATTAACATTCTTCAATCCTTCGATCCTTCAAAATTTATTGACTTCACTATACACTGTATAAACAACAAACCAGTGAATAGATGCATATTTTATAATAAATTTATAATGTTTATGTTCTCATGACACGTGTTGTTTGTATGATCTTGATGAACAACCTCTACATTAGAACTATTGATTGAAGACCATATTAAAAATGTATGGTATAATTAACAAATGATAAAGATCGATTTTTTTGGGAGATGGGTGTTAATTTTTTGTTTTAATACAGGAATGAAATAGAACCTAGATCTGACCTTTCACTAGTGGTGGTCCCGTAAGTCGTTTTAACAAATGGTTCTTTAAGGGTTACACTGTTGATGCAGTTCCTTTTTAAAGGGTACGATATCGTGGGTAGCTTTCTATGCCAAATTGTATTTGGAGTAGAATAAAAAATATGTCTAGCATCCCAGGCTTGTAAAGCTATCAATAGATTTCAGAGGGAAATAGGTAACATAAACTACACTGATTCTGTTGTTGTGCCTATCCTTTGATATGTTTCAGAAATTTGGGGAAGATATCATTCAAATTCATTTGATATACAGATTATGAAATCGATATTGAATGGTTTTGATCTTTGTAAGTGTAACTGGCTCCCATTACGACAATTATTTATCCCAAGAATGATTAAGTTTGGGTTAAGCCTGTTATATGTATCGCAAAGTAGACACATCAATGTATAAAGATATATTTTGATAGTTAAGGTTATATATAACACCATTGTATTAAAGGTTAGATACATTTTTATTTAAAAATGTTCTGGTATGCTTTCCAATAAACAGGCAGATACCAGGAGATATCTCAAAGCAGTCTTGGTACTTATCGGTCAATGGATATCCTAATTGTATATCATAAAAAGGAGTTAAAGTCCTTTATATCTGTGTTGTAATATTCCTATGCACTTGTGGTCTTAAGAACATAATACATTGAAAATGAAGTCTGATAAAAAATCGACCGTATTCTAAAGGAATAAAGTTTTATTTTAATTGACTCTAGCGGGATTCAAACATATCAATCAGGGGTTTCCTCTCCCGTGAATCATTTGTGTAACATGATCGCTGCTATCCTTCTTTTAAACGCTATGATGTGATTTGTCCACTACTGACTAGGTTTGGTCTGCGCTAAACTGGTTTCAGAAGATGCGAGCAGTAAGGCTACTTTCAGACCGCTTTGGAGGTAAAAGCCCGTGATAGACAGGTTAGAATCCCGATAGATTCAAATCTAAAACAATTTTATTCTCCGGAACACGGCCGATTTCAATCTGGCAAAGTCTGCACATTCTATGACTACCTTATGCAGCAATGCTTGCTTATTTCATAGCTTATGTTAGTCTATGACACTTGGAACGTGTCTAGACGTTTCTTTCTATCGTAGTTCATGCGGATTTAATGCAACGTTGCGTACGTACATATTTGTTAGATAACTTACAAGATAGATTACCCAAGTGCGTGTCATTAGTATTATGGAGAGACATGCAGTATCTGTGTAATAATTATGATAATATAATAATGATCGGTATTTGTAAATGCGCTCAATCCACACTCTGAGGTTACTCCGAGCGCTACAGAAATAAGACATATAAAATATAGGAATGAGACAACTGAAAAATGTATGTGAATGAATAGGCAGATAGTCTATGAGGAATAATACTAGTTGAACAGATGGGTTTTGAGACGTGATATAATGAGGTTGAAATTGTCTGAGATTTTCAGGTCATACGTAGCAGCAATTTCTATGCTTGAACTGGTGGCATTCTCTCATAAAGGTACATCCGTCATTAATTCCTAGTCAACCGCTGTTCTAACAGGAGCTCTTCTCAAGTTTCCCCGGGTTCCTCTAGCGGCAAAGTATTGCAACATAAACTACCTTTCAACATTTCAGCCAATGAAAGTATTGCTTGCATAGATAACATATTCGTTGTCAGACAGGCCTACGCAATGATGCAGTTGCTAAATAAGACGAATATGCTGTCTGAAGAAGATTCAAACTGAAAAGTACATGTTCAAATAAAGACTAGCTTTCCGAAAGCATATGAAAATATCTAATGCGTTTTGAATGATAAGTTTGAAACGGCGTCGCTGATTGCACAATTAACTTTGACTACATCTAATCAGACTTTTCCATTTCTGGACCGAGAAACGCTTGTATTAGGACAGAGGTTGTATAGGAATTTATGTCTGGAGAGAATTGAACTGGTTGTTGAAGCACAGAGAGAATGCCACCAGTTCAAGAAAGACTACAGCATAGAAATTGCCGCTACCGAGATAGAAGATCTTTAGTTATGGTCATAAGGGGTGTGGCACCGATAAAACTTGAAACAGGGCGTTATGCAAACCTTCCCGTTTGGAAGCTGATCTATACTACGGTCCGCCATTTTATATTGAAGGAAAATGACATGGAAAAAAGCGTTGTATAAAAATAAACTGTATGTAATGATAGAATACCCACACATTTACAGATGATTAATGTTGAGACTAATCAACAATGTAATTATTAAAGTGATATGGCTTTACACGCTCGTAGCGCCGAGAAACAGCTTCATTTCTCATATTCATTTTATTTACCGAGTGTGCGCTCTCATTTTATGGCTGTAAAATCTAACTTAACCAAATTTATATCCTATGTAAAGAGGTTCAATAAGGATACGTTACGTTATAGTTAGCAACCGGGTTGGAGGTGTGCATGAATTGGAATACCTAGGCACGTGCGAAGTGTGATCCCGAGACGCGAAGCGTTGAGGGATTACATCGCACGTGCCTAGGTGTTTCAATTCATGCACCCCGACAACGAGGTTGGTAACTGACTTACCATTCAACAATCATAATCAATGTAAAACAGCTACAAAAACATTTTTTTAAAATATAATAAGCACATGTCAACACGATAGAGGTACTTTTGTTGATATCATTGGTCCGATACTAATGGCGTTTCCAGATAAAGAAACGGTGCCTAAATGCGGTAGGTGACAGAAGCCTGAGGAAATCGCCCCGCACGTGCAGCATGATGAAATATACATACTTCATAACAGAAAGTATAACCAGGGTAAACATCACCAGAGTGACGACAAAAACTAAATCTCAAAATGTAAATTAGGAGTGTTTACCATCGTAGGCATTTAAGATTTACAATATTAACAATGTATAACTCAATCCTATCACCTAAAAAGATCTGAATCATTTGGTAATTTTAATGTCTTATAATTGTCAGCTGGTTTCGCTGGTCTAGTGGTTAGCTCACTGGACAATTATAAGAAGATAGGGTTCGATCCTCGATTTCGACCAAAACATTTGTAAATTCTCCTGTTCTTAAACGCACTAGTGCACGCCAATATTTCGTAAACACAACGAATGCACAGATGCTGCATATCACTCGATATTACTCACGATCCTCACTCAAGTAATCTACCTCGTAAGTTATTTATCAAATATTTACGTATTCAGTAAGTAAAGTGGATTTTTAAAGACCGGAAGTATTTAATGTTACGTTACATTAAATCCGCATGAACTACGATATCGGAAATATTAAAATTTTACTCACAACCAGAAAAGCGGAAACGACAGCCGCTATGGTCAATCTAATAACAATGCTAATACTGTGTTATTAAATCGGTTAATTTACAACATAATTTGTTCTCAGTTCAGAGTTTTGGTAAATTCAATAGCTGCACACAGTACTAGTTCAGCCGTTTCCAAGTGTCAATAATTTATCCGTTTTGTGCACAGCTAACCATAGATTTTTATATGTCCAAGCCGACATCGGCTGTCTTAACGTTTTCATTGTTGATTGCAGGTAAATTGTAAAGAATGTTTAGTATTTCATTGCATCGATAGAAAGTTTAAGTGAATGCATAAGTCCTCGTAAACCTTAAACGCACTAGTGCACACCAATATTTCGTTAACACAACGAATACACAGACACTGCATATCTCTCGATATTATTCAAGATCCTCACTCAAGTAATCTACCTCGTAAGTTATTTAACAAATATTTACGTATTCAGGTAGTAAAGTTAATTTTTAAAGACCGGAAGTATTTAATGTTACGTTACAATAAATCCGCATGAACTACGATATCGAAAATCTTAAGATTTTGCTTATAACCAAAAAAGCGGAAACGGCAGCCGCTTTGGCCAATCTAATAGCAATGCTAATGCTGTGTTATTAAATCGATTTATTTACAACATTGCTTTCATAAAACATAATTCATTATTTGGTCTCAGTTCAGAGTTTAAGTAAATACAACAGCTGCACATAATAATAGTTCAGCCGCGTTCAACTGTCTATAATTTATCCGTTTTGTGCACAGCTAACCTTAGATTTTTTATATGTCCAAGTCAACAGCGGCTGTCTAAAATTTTTCATTGTTGATTGCAGGTCAATTGTAAAGAATTTTAAGTATTTCATTGCATCGATAGAAAGCTTAAGTGATTTCATAAGTGCTCTTAAACCTTAAAATAGCCAATTTAAACCGTAAAAGCGTGCACTAGTGCCTTTAAAATCGACAAATCGTAAAAGCGTGCACTAGTGCCTTTAAATACAAGTTAATCAGTTTGAAACACATATTTCAAACTTTAACTTGTTCACAGGTGAGTAAGTTAGTTGAACATCTGTATTCATTAAACTAACAACTTGAGCACGAGCAAAACACGGGGATCAACCTAGTTACCGACCTAATGAGAACAATAGAGTTGAATGGTAAAATCATTTACTAACTGCATACTTGTATCAACGGGAACGCCCCCTTCGATTTCGTTTCAACAAAACATACCCCAATAGGACTGTCCTTATAAAGAGAGAGAGTGTTTTCAGTTTACCGACTGTGTGGAAGATGTAAACACGTGCCCTACTTTCAGTTTGGTTTGCAGGTTCATTTCAAAGATGTTTGGGGGCGGGATAGCGCAGTGGTTAGCGCGTTCGGTTTCGAATCAGGAGGTCCGTGGTTCGAATCCCGCCAGGGGCTCGGCAACTACTCATGCATGCCTCGAACTCATTTGAAAAACTATACCACGACATACAAATATTATTTTATTAATAAAACTTGCAACACAGTCTACCTGTCTGCATCGTGGTAGAATTTTCACCGATGTACACGCCGTGCACGTGAAGTTCGTGACCCTTTTACTCGCTTCCTAGCTCGTACGTACCTGTAGTCGCATTCACTCTTGAATTAAACGTTGTCGGGTGCAGTTGTTGTTTTGTCTCGTGAGCTGTCTTCGTCTTAGCCGTCTATCGTTACAAGTTTTCTTAACAAAACGTTCAGATAAATGCGATTGTTTCATATACTATATATCTAAATACGAACCGGTGACGTATTAACCAACTAACTTGAAGTTGAAGTTCTTACATCACTACAATTTAGGACTTCTCAAATATCGATATCTGTGTCATCTACTGACATCTGTGATATTTTCAATCAATTTGTATTGCATACAGTGAAATTAGACATCGATTAGTTGGAATAACTGTTTACTATCTGTTCTGGTAATCGCATTTGAATTGAGTTTTTTAAATCCCTAATGGCTAAATATTGAACTAAACATATATTTTAGATAATTTTGTTAAACTTAAGATACAGATAAATAGTGTATGGTTAACATCGTGTTAAACATTTAACATGTAAATATCCCAAAAACCCAGGGACATTAAGTTAATTTTACATTTGCACGTACCTAATTCAGATATGCCTAAATATTCATGTTTAAGTCATCAGTTAAAACTGAATGCAAAAAATAGTGTAGCATAGTAACATAAACTGTCGTATGCACAGATATTAGTTTTTTCGCATCTGTCGAGAAGAGTTCACAATCAGTGTCAAGTGATGCAGACTCCTCTCAACAACCCCCACAGCTTACCGTTTTCATAGTAGATTATCTAACCTCATACCGATATGTTTTCTGTGTTTGCTTTTACTCTCATTGAAACTGAATACTTGTCTTTCTTACTCGTTCGTGTATAACACATCAACATAACTTAACAAAGGAACAAAGCACAAAATCACCATTAAATATAGAAAAAATTAAGGCATACGTCGAGTGTATCACCAAGGAGAGTACACTTTAAATTTTCAATGGTGAATGGATAACTCAAATGTGACAGATTTATGCCTCTTCACAGTATTGTAACACACACCAAATGTCTTATTGTTAACATATAACAAATCTGTTGTCCATGCAAGCGGTGCTTTCATTGGCTGAATTATTGAAAGGCAGTTAATGGTGCAATATTTTCCCGCTAGGGGAACCTGGCGGAAACTCGAGCAGAGCTCCTATTAGAACAGAGGTTGTCTAGCATTTAATGACGGATGTACCTCTGCAGGGAGAGAATGCTTCAACCAGTGTAACAACAGTTTTTTCGCGTGCATCATGGAACAAACACATTCTGAGAGTTCTCGCGTTGTCAGCAGGCAAAGGGATAGAGCTATTGTTAAGGGCGGTGCAACATGATGTGTGCTTTACGTAAATGAACGTTTGTAGCGACCCAAACCGGGACACGACCCAAAACGGGGAAATCGATCCAAGTTTTACACTCAACTCATTTCCATAATTTGCTGCGGAGAGTTTAAGATCACGTGAAGGAAGTCACTGAAAACTCGTATTGTAGTTTAAATGGAAAACGATTACAGCAAATTGAAAATATTTGGAAAGGTTTATTTGGTATAAATTACTTGTTTTGCCATATGTGTTTCATGCAATATATGAATAATAGTGTCAGAGAGGCACATTTAAACCTAATTTCGAACAACATTGTCATTTGCGGTATATCACTTTTAAAGATATTGACATATTTTTCATGCTTAGGTAATCTAAAAAATGAATGTAAACATTAATGTCCAATTTTTAAAAATTATTGTTTACACTTTTGAATGTCACAGAGTTAGTGTTATACAATTATGTATACTTTATCTCCATTCTTATGTCACTATATTGATTACGAGTGGTTTGGTACATTGAGAAAGATTCTAGATTCTTCTGCGATTACTAATAATCAGATTGAGTCATGAAGTGTTTGACCCTCTGAAGTTAATGTATTTGGGATAAATATTAAGCTCATTGGGGAAAATTTTAAGAAATAAACTTTCCCAAAACTGCTCCTTTGAGTTAAGTTTAACTTTAAGTTTTCAGTCTACTGTCATCGGACTAGGAGAAGAATATATATATATGCTATGTACCAGCTACATATGAATACATTCATAAGTCATTTTTCTGAGATAAAAATATAACCATTTACCATTGAAATTTCAAAAACCAAAAAATATTTTGATAGATTTCCTTTTAGAACTTTTCCACACATTACAAAAAAAACCATACATATAAGACGGCATTTCAAGGTTTCATAAATTTATGGGCATAAATGTATATAAGCATAGTCTCGATGTTATCAGGTTATCATGTTTGGATTGAGGTTGTGACACGAGTATTATTTAGTAGTATTAATGTTTTTGTTTTAAAACTTAAATGCGTACCCTCGGCAGAAGAATAGATTTCGTTACGTTTTCCGTCCGCATTTGGTCGAAATTGCATTCAATTGCACACATGAAAAATATTTATTCTTCCAAAATAAAAGTGTATCTGGTAGCTGAACATGTTGAAACAAAATTGCGCACTGTTTGGTGTACAGTATAGAATTTAAAGACGTTTTACCGTTTAGCTCAAGGGTCCAATCAATAATTTCAAAATATGCCAGCCTTAACTAAAACATCGCGAATCATGAATCTATATTTATTACCCATATGGTTAATTATAAGCGGTGACATATTTTCAATATGAGCACATGTGCACATATCACTTTTGCCTAGCAACGATTGTTACAGAGCGAGTTACCGTCTTACGTCGTCTGTGACGTCATAAAACCATTGTTCGTGACGTCACTGTAGCGGGCCGCCGGAAAGGAAGCAGGCCGCATTCCGTGTGTTTAAAATGAAATAGAATCGGTAATAAAGAAATTATAACCCTCGGAAGTCTGTCATATGACTTTTACGAAACTCGTGCGAATTTGTGTATAACCCTCGCTCTCGCTCGGGTAATACAAAAATTCACACTCGTTTCGTAAAAGTCATATGACACACTTCCTCGGGTAATAATCTCTATATATTAAAAGAATATATATTTTAAAGGTGTTTTCCCGTGTTTGGTAAAGATCCCGTCAAAAATAACTAATTCAAACCAAAGCCAAAAATCTAATTGTATACCTTTGGTAGCCAAACTTGCCAGATCATCTTGTATCATGCTCATATATATGTGAAAACAAAAATGCGTACCATTGGGTCGAAAATATTATTATTAATATATTTTAAAGACGTTTTCCCGTTTTGGTCTTGGTTTTGTCAAAATCACTATATTCAAATCTATGTAAAATAGCTAATACTTGACAAAAGGTAGCCAAACTTGCCAGATCATTGTGTATTATGATTATATACATGTAAAAACAAAATTGCGCACCATAGGGACGAAATGGTAGATTTTAAAGACGTTTTCCCGTTTTGGGTCGAGGTCCTGTCAAAATTAATATATTCAAACCTATCTAAAATATCTATTAGTTGACCAATGGTAGCCAAACTTACCAGATCATCTTGTATCATGAATCTACACATGTTAAAACAAAATTGCGCACCATTGGGACGAAATGATAGATTTTAAAGACGTTTTCCCGTTTTGGGTCGAGGTCCTGTCAAAATCACTATATTCAAACCTATGTAAAATATCTAATACTTGACCAATGGTAGCCAAACTTGCCAAATCATCTTGTATCATGATTATCTACATGTTAAAACAAAATTGCGCACCATTGGATCAAAAGTATAAATTTTAAAGACGTTTTCCCGTTTTGGGTCGAGGTCCTGTCAAAATCACTATATTCAAACCTATGTAAAATATCTAATATTTGACCAATGGTAGCCAAACTTTCCAGATCATCGTGTATCATGATTGTATACATGTTAAAACAAAATTGCGCACCATTGGATCAAAAGTATAGATTTTAAAGGCGTTTTCCCGTTTTGGGTCGAGGTCCTGTCAAAATCACTATATTCAAACCTATGTAAAATATCTAATACTTGACCAATGGTAGCCAAACTTTCCAGATCATCGTGTATCATGACTCTACACATGTTAAAACAAAATTGCGCACCATTGGGACGAAATGATAGATTTTAAAGACGTTTTCCCGTTTTGGGTCGAGGTCCTGTCAAAATGAATATATTCAAACCTATGTAAAATATCTATTAGTTGACCAATGGTAGCCAAACTTGCCAAATCATCTTGTATCATGATTATAGACATGTGAAAACAAAATTGCGCACCATTGGGACGAAATGATAGATTTTAAAGACGTTTTCCCGTTTTGGGTCGAGGTCCTGTCAAAATCACTATATTCAAACCTATGTAAAATATCTAATACTTGACCAATGGTAGCCAAACGTGGCAAATCATCTTGTATCATGATTGTATACATGTTAAAACAAAATTGCGCACCATTGGGACGAACTGATAGATTTTAAAGACGTTCTCCCGTTTTGGGTCGAGGTCCTGTCAAAATGAATATATTCAAATCTATCTAAAATATCTATAAGTTGACCAATGGTAGCCAAACTTACCAGATCATCTTGTATCATGATTATATACATGTTAAAACAAAATTGCGCACCATTGGGACGAAATGATAGATTTTAAAGACGTTTTCCCGTTTTGGGTCGAGGTCCTGTCAAAATGAATATATTCAAACCTATCTAAAATATCTAATACTTGACCAATGGTAGCCAAACATGCCAAATCATCTTGTATCATGATTATAGACATGTGAAAACAAAATTGCGCACCATTGGATCAAAAGTATAAATTTTAAAGGCGTTTTCCCGTTTTGGGTCGAGGTCCTGTCAAAATGAATATATTCAAACCTATCTAAAATATCTAATACTTGACCAATGGTAGCCAAACATGCCAAATCATCTTGTATCATGATTATAGACATGTGAAAACAAAATTGCGCACCATTGGATCAAAAGTATAAATTTTAAAGGCGTTTTCCCGTTTTGGGTCGAGGTCCTGTCAAAATGAATATATTCAAACCTATGTAAAATATCTAATACTTGACCAATGGTAGCCAAACTTGCCAAATCATCTTGTATCATGATTATATACATGTTAAAACAAAATTGCGCACCATTGGATCAAAATTATAGATTTTAAAGACGTTTTCCCGTTTTGGGTCGAGGTCCTGTCAAAATGAATATATTCAAACCTATCTAAAATATCTAATACTTGACCAATGGTAGCCAAACTTGCCAAATCATCTTGTATCATGATTATAGACATGTGAAAACAAAATTGCGCACCATTGGATCAAAATTATAGATTTTAAAGACGTTTTCCCGTTTTGGGTCGAGGTCCTGTCAAAATTAATATATTCAAATCTATCTAAAATATCTATAAGTTGACCAATGGTAGCCAAACTTACCAGATTATCTTATATCATGATTATATACATGTTAAAACAAAATTGCGCACCTTTTGGGACGAAATGATAGATTTTAAAGACGTTTTCCCGTTTTGGGTCGAGGTCCTGTCAAAATCACTATATTCAAATCTATCTAAAATATCTATTACTTGACCAATGGTAGCCAAACTTGCCAAATCATCTTGTATCATGATTATATACATGTTAAAACAAAATTGCGCACCATTGGGACGAAATGATAGATTTTAAAGACGTTTTCCCGTTTTGGGTCGAGGTCCTGTCAAAATTAATATATTCAAATCTATCTAAAATATCTATAAGTTGACCAATGGTAGCCAAACTTACCAGATTATCTTGTATCATGATTATATACATGTTAAAACAAAATTGCGCACCATTGGGACGAAATGATAGATTTTAAAGACGTTTTCCCGTTTTGGGTCGAGGTCCTGTCAAAATGAATATATTCAAACCTATCTAAAATATCTAATACTTGACCAATGGTAGCCAAACATGCCAAATCATCTTGTATCATGATTGTATACATGTTAAAACAAAATTGCGCACCATTGGATCAAAAGTATAAATTTTAAAGGCGTTTTCCCGTTTTGGGTCGAGGTCCTGTCAAAATGAATATATTCAAACCTATGTAAAATATCTAATACTTGACCAATGGTAGCCAAACTTGCCAAATCATCTTGTATCATGATTATATACATGTTAAAAAAAAATTGCGCACCATTGGATCAAAATTATAGATTTTAAAGACGTTTTCCCGTTTTGGGTCGAGGTCCTGTCAAAATCACTATATTCAAATCTATCTAAAATATCTATTACTTGACCAATGGTAGCCAAACTTGCCAAATCATCTTGTATCATGATTATATACATGTTAAAACAAAATTGCGCACCATTGGGACGAAATGATAGATTTTAAAGACGTTTTCCCGTTTTGGGTCGAGGTCCTGTCAAAATTAATATATTCAAATCTATCTAAAATATCTATAAGTTGACCAATGGTAGCCAAACTTACCAGATTATCTTGTATCATGATTATATACATGTTAAAACAAAATTGCGCACCATTGGGACGAAATGATAGATTTTAAAGACGTTTTCCCGTTTTGGGTCGAGGTCCTGTCAAAATGAATATATTCAAACCTATCTAAAATATCTAATACTTGACCAATGGTAGCCAAACATGCCAAATCATCTTGTATCATGATTGTATACATGTTAAAACAAAATTGCGCACCATTGGATCAAAAGTATAAATTTTAAAGGCGTTTTCCCGTTTTGGGTCGAGGTCCTGTCAAAATGAATATATTCAAACCTATGTAAAATATCTAATACTTGACCAATGGTAGCCAAACTTGCCAAATCATCTTGTATCATGATTATATACATGTTAAAACAAAATTGCGCACCATTGGATCAAAATTATAGATTTTAAAGACGTTTTCCCGTTTTGGGTCGAGGTCCTGTCAAAATGAATATATTCAAACCTATCTAAAATATCTAATACTTGACCAATGGTAGCCAAACATGCCAAATCATCTTGTATCATGATTGTATACATGTTAAAACAAAATTGCGCACCATTGGATCAAAAGTATAAATTTTAAAGGCGTTTTCCCGTTTTGGGTCGAGGTCCTGTCAAAATGAATATATTCAAACCTATGTAAAATATCTAATACTTGACCAATGTTAGCCAAACTTGCCAAATCATCTTGTATCATGATTGTATACATGTTAAAACTAAATTGCGCACCATTTGGTCGAAAATACAAAAAGGCTTTATTCCGTTTTGGGTAGAGGCCCTGTCAAAATTAACAGACTCAGAGCTATCCCACAAATCCAATACTTGACCAATGGTAGCCAAAACTTGTTAGATCATTGTTTGTAAAATAACTTAGTATGTTTAAAAACCCTAATTGCGCTCTATTGAGTCTATAGTATTGATATGAATTCCGTTTTTCTACTTCGAGGTGAAGTCCTAATATATCAACAGAATATATTACGCAAACAATCTAGTATAGGTCCAGATATAGGTGAACGTGTATCAAGACTAAGGGATTAAAAGCAAGTATTTTGATCAAGAATAACATGACAACTGAGACTAAACCGATACGAACATTGATATATTTGGTCACTTTGTGGCCTCCAATGTGGCCCATCTTCTTCCATAATAAAAAAAGGTCCTAATAAGCTCTAATCTTATGTAGAGGTACTTAAGCCAAAATTGAATATTTATTTAAGATTTGGTGAATCTGTGGCCCCAAATAGAAGCAAAATGCCAAGATAACCTGTTTTGTGTACATACTTAGATTAAAGGGGATTATGAGTTTTAGATTTGGTGAGCCTGTCAAACCTTTTGATATAGTGTATGAATCCTCATGTGCTACAGATCCAATTCCTCTATTTTTGTACTGTTTACATTGTATGATGAGCCTTATAGGCTATAGAACAACACGAATCTTTACTTATAACTGTAATGAAGCAGATACATTTTATTATCAACTTAACATAAACATAACATATAGTTGATAAGTGCCACATTTCAATATGATGACTTGAATCGTATGTAAGAACTGTGCAAGAAGACTACATGATATGTTTATGTCAATCAGGCAATAGTCTTCACTGAACAGATACGTAGACGAAGATTAAGGAAATGAAATAATTATTTTAAGAATAACGCATAACGGATAAGGCTATGTAGTTTGATATTTAAGATTTAAGATTATGTTTGGCTCAAAGATTCATAGACTAAAACACCGTAGCCCTGATATAATTGCAGTCTAGTAATGATTTAGAATAGTATCTATGATTTAGTATCTAAGTATCCACCATTACATACATAAATCAACGACTATCACCATGGATTCACGAATCCTGTTTCAGTAGGATGTTTGTGCAGAGTCTGGGCAGTCTTACATATAATATTTATCCCTTGAAACATTATCAATACAGCAAGCTTTAACTAGATTGAGATTCACTTGACTCAAAACTTGAAGAACTCTAAGCGTTTAATTTTAGGGTCGTTCTTTTAAAGTGTTGAACGTTAACTCAAAAACATTCTTCTGTTTAAGTCTTCTTTAAATAGCAATAAATATGATTAAGATTTCTACACTGGAAATGGACGCAAGAATGACAGTTTTGGTTTTATTCTCAGCAAGGGGGCATTGAAATGTGTTATTCTAGGCAAACCATGTCTTTTGTCTCATTCTTGTCCAGCTCTAAGAATGCGTATAAAATAAGAGCACTTTAAACAGTCTAAGTCATATTTACGCTAATTTAAACTATAAGAAGACACAAGAAGACCAAGAAATTGAAATCAGAAACAGAAGTTCGTTATTTTCAAAAATTATCTCAAAGTCTAATTTTCAGTATACTCGCGCTTTAGCAGTCTTCTTGGAGATTTTATAGCTTTCGTTAGAGCACCGCCTTTGAAATACTTTCAGTTTGCTGAAATATATAAGTCGTGTAGAAATTTGTCAAAAACCAAGTCTAGATATTGCCCAGATCCTCAGATTTCCATGGAAATATGGTGGTTCTCAGCTTTGGCGCAGCATTCTGATGGCTGATATTTTTATTACTCAAAGCTAATTCATTCTTTTAATATTAAGTCTCTTGTGTAGCAATGTTTGCCTTTGTATTTGAGAACACCATTTGAGTGTACTGTATGTGAATTCTCATTTGAGTGTTAATTGAAATTATGGATATTAATTGTTTTCATCGCTACAATACTTATCACTTGGCATATATCCGTCCGTTCATATAATAATAATAACTGTAACAGAACTAAAAACTTCTGAAAGAAAATATTTTTGTTTGTTTTAATGGAACTTTGGACTCATTTTTTGAGCAAAAATCTTTTCTTAATACTATTCCCCATGAATCAATACCTTGATGGACACGGTAAATTGTGCATGTATATTGCAAGATTGCATTTTGACTCTGTACAAATGAAGCTTGGCTTCGGGGGGGGGGGGGAGGTTTTGTTAGTATAACAATGAGGTGCGTCACGAATTCTGAGAGACTTGTGTGAAATGTGAAATGTGATCTTCTGAAGATATTTGTTTATTAAATTACTGTGATATTAAAACTCGGACTCAAATCGAAATGATTAAAGCATAATGATACAAACAATTTTGGTCCAGTGTAAGTTTCCGTTTCAAAATAAGGAAAACAGTCGCAGAATAAAGTGTAATGATTTAAAATTTTCGTTTTTGAGTATCGTCAGGTAATTAAGCAATATTTGAATTTATGTGACATGTGAGAAGTAGACTGTTTTCCCATTCATGAAACATTTATGGCACGAAGCTAGGATATTCCGTAAAAAAATGTTTTGTTAATTGTTGCACTTATGCATAATCAATGAACAAATTAGGGGTTTGACATTTTGACACCTATATATCTACTTAATATAACTTTGATCAATTTGCAAACTATAACCCTCTTAAAAAAACAACAAAAACAGTCAGCAAAGGAAATATCTTTTGTTCAAATGTCTGCATTTAAAACATTATTTCAATTTCGTAATTACCCACCCATCGTAAATCTATCGGTTAAATTTAAAAACCCATGAAATATTACATCTGTTGTAATGATAAACACTGATAATGTATATCTCATCAATCAATAACGAATTTCCTCAATCATTGTCAAAAATATGTATTCAAATTATTTAGATTCTCTCGCTTATGCACAGAAAAATAATAAACAGAAGTTTTCTTAAAACATAATATGAAGACCTTCACTGATCATACAAACAAATTTAAACACATTTCTGACAGGGATTGGGTAGATAAAAGACACTTATTTACTTACAAATGTTTTGAATGAAAACCGAACAACGTGAAATCACATTGTCAGTTATTATGAATACTAGTTACTACGAGGGGAAGTAAATAAGTTCATCGAAATGAATATAAAACAGAAGCGAATGGTTTCATTTTTCAATATATTTTCCCTGGACCTTGATGCACTTAGGCCTTTTATCTTTGAGTCTGTCTATGCCGTTGCGGTAGAAGTCTTCTCACTGGCCCCTCATCCATGCCTAAGTAGCTGCCTTGAGTTCATCACCATGCCAAATCTCGTACCACGCAGGTTTAATTTCAAAATGCGAAACAGATAGAAGTCGCTTTTGGACATTTTCGGACTGTAGGGGGAAGGTTAAGATGTTAAAAGCCAAATTGTTGAAACGCAGCCTGTGCGATACTACTCTTGTTCACTGGGGCGTTGTCATGAAGAAGAATAACTCAAGCAGTCAACATGCCGCGCCTCTTCCTGTTGATTGCCTCTCTCAATCACTTCAACAAGTCAGCATAGTAGACTTCTGTTTCTGTAGTTTTAGGCGGTTTACAGTCTGTAGGTATCACGCCCTTCGATTCCCAGAAAATGGTCGCCATGATCCTGCCAGCAGAAGGATGGGTTCTGAACTTTTTGGATCAGGAGAGTGCTTGTGCTTTCATTGCACGTATTCTTGCTTGGTGTCAGGTTCCAGCGGTGATTCCATGTTTTTTGCCCTGTAAGCAGACATAAAAGTTATCGAGATCAGCATCGTAGATGTCAAAGAGCACACGGCTGGATTCAACTCTTTGGTGTTGATCTTGTGCGGTTTCGTGATATCCATCTTACAAACACCTTGGTCAAGTGCTCATGAATTATGATGCAAACACTTCCGTTAGAAATGCCACAATCTGAAGATATCTCGTTCACCTTTATTCTACGATCAGACATGATTAAGCCCTGGACCGGTGCAACCTTATCATCTGTAATGGCTTCAACAGGCCTTCCTGACCGTGGGTCATCATCTGCGACCCCGTTTAAACTCAGCTGACCATTTTGCAACAGTAGAATATTGAGGGGCTGCCAATACACATTGGTCATATGTTCATGTATTACGATCGCATTCACCCCTTCTTTTGTGAGAAACTTCATAACCGCACGATGCTCAGTTTTATAACTTTCCATGATTACAGGAGGGTACATCTGTTCAACAGGCTGTAAATCTCAAGTAAATGATCGTGAAGGGTTGTTGATGTCTGTAAACAGTCATCAGATGGCCTATCTAAATAATGACATCAACGATGGTGTCTTTAGGGGGGTATCTTTTCGGATTATTGACTTCCGCTCGAATAACTTTTTAGATAATACCAACTCAAATGCAATCTGCTACCTGCATAAGTTTAAATGTTATGTATGACTAATTGATGCGCATCCTTTTTTCAATCAAAATCGCAACCTCTTACCTTTATATTGTCGCCCAAATGAGCTGATTAGAATACAATTGTTACCTTTTGTCAATGACACCACAAGTTAAGCACATGTAATTCGAACAACTCATGTAGGGTCTCTTTAAGCTTTAACTTATTTTATAAGCCCATCAGACCTGAAAGGTATGACATGACCAAAACAGATGACTCTTAAAATTGAAACTTGGGGGGGGGGGGGGGGGGGGTTATACTTTGCACCCAGGTGATCCTAATTTGTAGATTTTATCTTGACCACCGTTCAAATAATGGCGTTACAGAATACTGAAACTGAAACATTCTATCGCCTTTGTTTCAGACAAGACACCAGTCATGCTTGGGATATAATGCTTTGAGAATAACATTCTTAGTAGGTTTGAGACAAAGATGTGTAAATTTCATTGTCCTAACCTCAAAAACAATAGTGTGGCTGGGGTTTATATGGCGTGACTGGGTTGCAAACTTAAAAGGCCTGTAATTTTCAAAAACTTTGTCAGATGATCAGTTGAATCATATTGAATCATATTGATGCGGTAAGGAGGATTCAATCGAGCCCAAGTTCTTGTCTGAAGCTCAAGTAATAAGTAAACTAAAAACTTTTTAATGAATTTTGAATCGTATGACTGAGCTTGTTCAGTCCTTGCAAACAATGGACTGGGCACACAATAACAAGGGACAAGCAGGTCGAAATCTGACACCCTTGCAATTTCAGTTGCGTATTGGCAGGGGTTTGGTAAACGTTAATTTGGGAAAGGTTGATAACAGAAGTGGTGGGGTCAGAAGATTTGAAGTGGGATGTTGTTGAAAATAGATTTTTTACTCGTTCAAAACATGTTTTAGTTGTTTTAAATGCGTTAAGACATAAAAGAGCATATATGTTTAAGAGTGTGTAAATGAATGAAAAATAGTCACTATTTTGAATAAAATCTGATTTAAGGAATGTTACATGGTTTTATCAACTTTCTTCCTAATTTGTGTTAAGACAAATTATCTAGTGCACTGACAATGGAAAATTTTGGTTTTGTATTTCATTTGGAAATCTAACGGGTATACATCTTCGTCTTGAACATCAACACTACCAAGTCTGTTGAACTACATAGGCCATGGTTCTCTTATTTTTGTTATCTATTAACTCCTTACATCATATCTTACGTTTTCGAAATCCAAAATATTTATACCAAATATATACTCTCTGTATGTCTCTCTGAGCCTTGGACGGTAAACTTTAAGAATAGTGTGCCAAAGCAATTGACGGGAAGCAATAAATATGAGTATTTTCTTATTTCATCATTTTCAACATGCTATAGCTAAGGAAGATAAACATTTGAATAATTGATAACAGTTTTTGACATGATTATCCATCAAATTAATACGATTAACTATGGAGGAAATTATACTTACTTGAAATTAATTGTAATATTTATCGAAGTAGTTTGCGGTCGATGTCAAATTAATCAAGACCTTATTGCGACAATTATTGGAGACATAAGTAGTCTGGAAAATGCTTGCAAATTTAGTTACTTAATCCTTAAGTTGAGAATGGTTCAGGACTCAACTTTGTCGTTACCAACCGACAACATCCATATTAATCAATCCTCGGTATTTAAGTTTAAGGACTATAACTATATTTTGTAATTGAGTTTGAAAGTAGCTTATAATCACTTACCAGAAAATTCCTCCACAAAACTAAAACAACCAAAATACGTTAATCTTTAAATATCATATGGCACTTCCACCACTCCCCTCAGAAGGTAATAACAACCGATTTATAAATGTGATAACTTTTATAGAAAACAAAAAGGCAACCTTTAGATTATTAAACTAAATGCAGGGCCATTTACTTTGAACTTTAAAATTCCGATATTATTTCAATGTATATACAGTCATATGCCTGGCCAAAACTGGTGGTGTTTATCAATTCTGATTAGCAAATAAGAAAAGCTTTTTAAAAAAACCAATTCATGCTGATGAAATCCTGAGAATTTGATAATATGCCTTTAAAAAGTGATGCACTATATTCAAGTTGGAGGCGGCTTCGTGAAACCTTTTGATTAAAAGTAAACTGTGCTCCAAAACAATGAAAAATGTTTTGAAGTAATCTACGAAATCGTCAAGAACAATGGATTAGTATGCTGGTTTATATACCATGGGGCGTTAATGTAAAGAGAGAAAATGTTTCTAACAAGTAACCTATTGAGCCCTATCAAAAAGTATTTACGTTGGTTTGCCAAACTTCATTACACACGGTTATCTGGAAAGTTTAGTTACCATTGATCAAATAATAGATATTTGATAAATGGTTATGTTTGTAAGTTTCGAAAATAAATCAACCAAACGGAAAAAAGTCTTCAAAATCTATATTTTACTCAATAGTACATATGTAGATGATGATCCACGATGATCTGGAAGTTTGGTTTTCTTTGGTCAACTAATGGATATTTGATCTCGACCCAAAACGGGAAAACGTCTTTAAAATCTATACTTTCGACCCAATGGTGCGCAATTTAGTTTTAACATGTAGATAATCATGATACAAGATGATTTGGCAAGTTTGGCTACCATTGGTCAAGTATTAGATATTTTACATAGGTTTGAATTTGTTAATTTTGACAGGACCTCGACCCAAAACGGGAAAACGCCTTTAAAATTTATACTTTTGATCCAATGGTGCGCAATTTTGTTTTAACATGTATATAATCATGATACAAGATGATCTGGAAAGTTTGGCTACCTTGTGTCAAGTATGAGATATTTTACATTGGTTTGAATTTGTTAATTTTGACAGGACCTCGACCCAAAACGGGAAAACGTCTTTAAAATCTATACTTTCGACCCAATGGTACGCAATTTAGTTTTAACATGTGTAGAGTCATGATACAAGATGATCTGGAAAGTTTGGCTACCTTGTGTCATATATTAGATATTTTACATAGGTTTGAATTTGTTAATTTTGACAGGACCTCGACCCAAAACGGGAAAACGCCTTTAAAATTTATACTTTTGATCCAATGGTGCGCAATTTTGTTTTAACATGTATATAATCATGATACAAGATGATCTGGAAAGTTTGGCTACCTTGTGTCAAGTATTAGATATTTTACATAGGTTTGAATTTGTTAATTTTGACAGGACCTCGACCCAAAACGGGAAAACGTCTTTAAAATCTATACTTTCGACCCAATGGTGCGCAATTTAGTTTTAACATGTAGATAATCATGATACAAGATGATTTGGAAAGTTTGGCTACCATTGGTCAAGTATTAGATATTTTACATAGGTTTGAATTTGTTAATTTTGACAGGACCTCGACCCAAAACGGGAAAACGCCTTTAAAATTTATACCTTTGACCCAATGGTGCGCAATTTTGTTTTAACATGTATATAATCATGATACAAGATGATTTGGCAAGTTTGGCTACCATTGGTCAAGTATTAGATATTTTACATAGGTTTGAATTTGTTAATTTTGACAGGACCTCGACCCAAAACGGGAAAACGTCTTTAAAATCTATACTTTCGACCCAATGGTGCGCAATTTAGTTTTAACATGTGTAGAGTCATGATACAAGATGATCTGGAAAGTTTGGCTACCTTGTGTCAAGTATGAGATATTTTACATTGGTTTGAATTTGTTAATTTTGACAGGACCTCGACCCAAAACGGGAAAACGTCTTTAAAATCTATACTTTCGACCCCATGGTACGCAATTTAGTTTTAACATGTGTAGAGTCATGATACAAGATGATCTGGAAAGTTTGGCTACCTTGTGTCATATATTAGATATTTTACATAGGTTTGAATTTGTTAATTTTGACAGGACCTCGACCCAAAACGGGAAAACGCCTTTAAAATTTATACTTTTGATCCAATGGTGCGCAATTTTGTTTTAACATGTCTATAATCATGATACAAGATGATCTGGAAAGTTTGGCTACCTTGTGTCATATATTAGATATTTTACATAGGTTTGAATTTGTTAATTTTGACAGGACCTCGACCCAAAACGGGAAAACGCCTTTAAAATTTATACTTTTGATCCAATGGTGCGCAATTTTGTTTTAACATGTATATAATCATGATACAAGATGATCTGGAAAGTTTGGCTACCTTGTGTCAAGTATTAGATATTTTACATAGGTTTGAATTTGTTAATTTTGACAGGACCTCGACCCAAAACGGGAAAACGTCTTTAAAATCTATACTTTCGACCCAATGGTGCGCAATTTAGTTTTAACATGTAGATAATCATGATACAAGATGATTTGGAAAGTTTGGCTACCATTGGTCAAGTATTAGATATTTTACATAGGTTTGAATTTGTTAATTTTGACAGGACCTCGACCCAAAACGGGAAAACGCCTTTAAAATTTATACTTTTGATCCAATGGTGCGCAATTTTGTTTTAACATGTATATAATCATGATACAAGATGATCTGGAAAGTTTGGCTACCTTGTGTCAAGTATGAGATATTTTACATTGGTTTGAATTTGTTAATTTTGACAGGACCTCGACCCAAAACGGGAAAACGTCTTTAAAATCTATACTTTCGACCCAATGGTACGCAATTTAGTTTTAACATGTGTAGAGTCATGATACAAGATGATCTGGAAAGTTTGGCTACCTTGTGTCATATATTAGATATTTTACATAGGTTTGAATTTGTTAATTTTGACAGGACCTCGACCCAAAACGGGAAAACGCCTTTAAAATTTATACTTTTGATCCAATGGTGCGCAATTTTGTTTTAACATGTATATAATCATGATACAAGATGATCTGGAAAGTTTGGCTACCTTGTGTCAAGTATTAGATATTTTACATAGGTTTGAATTTGTTAATTTTGACAGGACCTCGACCCAAAACGGGAAAACGTCTTTAAAATCTATACTTTCGACCCAATGGTGCGCAATTTAGTTTTAACATGTAGATAATCATGATACAAGATGATTTGGAAAGTTTGGCTACCATTGGTCAAGTATTAGATATTTTACATAGGTTTGAATTTGTTAATTTTGACAGGACCTCGACCCAAAACGGGAAAACGCCTTTAAAATTTATACCTTTGATCCAATGGTGCGCAATTTTGTTTTAACATGTATATAATCATGATACAAGATGATCTGGAAAGTTTGGCTACCATTGGTCAAGTATTAGATATTTTACATAGGTTTGAATTTGTTAATTTTGACAGGACCTCGACCCAAAACGGGAAAACGTCTTTAAAATCTATACTTTCGACCCAATGGTGCGCAATTTAGTTTTAACATGTGTAGAGTCATGATACAAGATGATCTGGAAAGTTTGGCTACCTTGTGTCAAGTATGAGATATTTTACATTGGTTTGAATTTGTTAATTTTGACAGGACCTCGACCCAAAACGGGAAAACGTCTTTAAAATCTATACTTTCGACCCAATGGTGCGCAATTTAGTTTTAACATGTGTAGAGTCATGATACAAGATGATTTGGCAAGTTTGGCTACCATTGGTCAAGTATTAGATATTTTACATAGGTTTGAATTTGTTAATTTTGACAGGACCTCGACCCAAAACGGGAAAACGTCTTTAAAATCTATACTTTCGACCCAATGGTGCGCAATTTTGTTTTAACATGTAGATAATCATGATACAAGATGATCTGGAAAGTTTGGCTACCTTGTGTCATATATGAGATATTTTACATAGGTTTGAATTTGTTAATTTTGACAGGACCTCGACCCAAAACGGGAAAACGCCTTTAAAATCTATACTTTCGACCCAATGGTGCGCAATTTTGTTTTAACATGTAGATAATCATGATACAAGATGATCTGGCAAGTTTGGCTACCTTGTGTCATATATTAGATATTTTACATGATGATTCGGTAGGTTTGACTACCTTTTGTCCACTATTAGATATTTGGCATAGTTTCGAATTTATGAAACGGGAAACGCGTTTAGAATATATACTGTTGACCCAGTTGTGATTTTTGGGATTTGTTGTAACATGTTCTGGTACATAATTCCGTTAGTCACCTATTGAAAATTTAGCATTTGTTTTAATTTGTTAAATATGACTCAAAACGCCAATTATAACATCTTTACTGATTATTGAGCTGTTTTGTTCACTATTGTACATTTATCTAACTTTGAACTGACGACATATAGCTTATGTAGGGAAACTGTTTTGGATATATATTCATATTGGTAATCCTAAATTGAGCAATATATCTTGATCCTAATATGATCGTTTTTAACACTCATTTGCTACAGCATTAAAAAATTATAGAATAAATTGTAGTCAAAGTTATCATTTTTTTAAACAACTATACAATGTATATTATACATAATACATATGGCGAGATAATTGAATATGTATTTTTAAGATGCATAACCTATCTATGTCCAATACGATAGTTTGAACACAGAGGTCAAATTAAATCATGCGATATAGTTCAACTCATGGCGGTTCATTTTCTGGGTATTTTTGTTTAACACATTCATACGTTTATTGTTTCCTATAATACCTTTTTCTAATTTGAATTGAACTCTAGTTTCCATCAATGCATTTTGCTCCCCAATAACTCAAGAGTAAAGAGTAAAAATGTATTTAAAAAGTTTCAACCATTTCTTGAATATTCACATTCAACATTTTACTTCAACCTAAGACCTCATGACATGAGGATTATCTTTAAACCACTGTGTTTTAGTATTCCTGCTTCCGTGGTTCTAGGCTCCTTTCAAATTTATTTCTTATGAGATAGTCAAAGATAAATATAGTAAAATATCATTTTTATAGAAAGAACTGATAAATATGTTTTATTTAGAATATTACATTCGTTTAATTTTTGTTTTTAAACTCAATTTATTTTTTATAATGGAAATATTAAGAAAATATTTGTCAGACAGCAAATTAAAAAATAAAGAAATAGAATCGAAACTATAATCAACAGCAATATTCAAACAGCGCGAGCAGAAAGAAGGTACAGTGATTGTGGTTCGTTTCCACAACGCAATCCTTCTTTTGCAGCTACGGGGCAAATCGCGCTCGACTTTCCAAGCGGACGAAGTCGAAAATAGTCTAATAAAAACAAAAGCTGTTTTTCTTTGCACACAAAGGCTTTTTTTCACTTAACCATACCATTTAATGATTTTCAATGAGGCAATTGGATTTATTTATATAGATTTCCCGGTTTGGGTCGTTTCCCGGTTTGGGTCGTTACAAACGTTATCATACTTCCTCTGTCGGTTCATCGTCTGAGGACGTTGTTTAAGTACTTATTTGCTGTTAAAATACAGCAGTGACGTCATTGTATTGTTTCAATCATACATTATCCTACAAGAATCTACTGCTTCTATGTGGACAATTGAGCAATAATAATTTTGAGATGGTCCCCGGAAGGGAATTGGTTTCATTATTTGATAACACAACATCATCCTCTGAAGAAATGTCTTCGAAGTGTGGATACTCGGCCATGTCTTCCCACTCAACAACAAAATTGCCATACATAATGTCTAAGTTGAATTAAGACCACCTTCCTTTTATACCAAATCCCAAGCTGATTGCGGTTTCAAACGTCTTGCACGTGAATTAAGCTGGTAACGTTGCACGTGCATTAAGAATGTACTAGCTAGATGGATACATTGCACGTGCATTAAGAATGTACTGGCGAAATGGTAACGTTGCACGTGCATTAAGAATGTACCGGCAAGATGGTTACGTTGCACGTGCATTAAGAATGACCGGTGAACGAGTTGGGACCATCTCAAATTTTGTTAAAGGATTTTGTTTTATTGAAAAACGTTTTTTGTGTTATAATTATGCAATGAAATACGAATGTTATTATCATAAACCAAAGCAGGTCATACAAAAAACACTTTAAACTAGGCTGTATTTTAAGTCAGATAACATACTCGTAACCGTACATTCGTGAAAACAATGTCCTCGCCGCTTCGCGGCTCGTACATTCTTTTTCACGAATGTACGGTTACTTGTATGTTATCCTTAACCAAATTCCACTGAACCAAAACTAAAGCAAACATTTGTTGACTGTGCTCTTCACACTATTGCACTGTCTCTAGGGAATATGTTAACCAGTCGTATGAAATTACCACTTCAGGCGAATGCGCATTAGGAAGACTCAAACAGGGGCTATTATACATTGGAGTAATATCCACTGTATATGATAGCTTAAATTCATTAGGTCTTTTGTCTCAAAACAGGTAATAATTGTGTAGTCTCTAAAGCTATGATCAACTGGTTGACCGCATGTAGGTGTTAGTCCACCGGCCATTAGGGGTCCCCATGCGCCTAAGGTAAGTTAAGGTAGTTAATGTTGCATTCACTCTTGTTTCTCTTCTCTACAAATAATGTATATAATTTTATTTTACATTATTTGCACTGAGAGTAGAAATGTGAGTACTTGTAACCCTTTTGTGGTAACTTTTCTACGCTTGCTATCCGGTTTGTAATTGGTCTCAAAGGCTATATGAAGATCTGATGAATGTTGAAATTCTGAACAACCTGTAACTGAAACAAGATGGGATTTTTTTGGTGGTAATTCGGTACCACATACCATAGGCTTACCCTCGTGAGCAGATTGTTGTACATTTTTCTGACGATATTTCTTCAAACGCCTCGAAAACAAGAAGGTTAACACTGTGCCCTTTTGTACTGAAGCTTTTAACATTCATACAGCAGTTGGGTTTTAGAAGTATAACAATGGTTTAGCTTTATTTTCAACCAGATTTACGTCTCTCACTTGTTTTGTGTTTTAAAGTGGCACTGACTATGTTTCATGAATCTTGATTTGCCTGTATAAGGAAGACAAAATGCCATCCGTCTTGAGTTGTGCATTCCAATGGGTTAGTTTGGGGCGTTCAGGCATCAGAAATGTGATTCTTTTATTACAGGCACTGTTTAAAACATGAACTGATGTGCAGTAAAACCAAAAACGTTGAAGAGTTTCAAATCAGTAATGGTGAAACTTATGAAATTTGGCAAAATGTTTCATGTACATGTTAACAGTATCTGTGAATGCTGTACAGTAAACCTGGTTAAACTGCCCCTTGTTATAATGCCAAACTGGATATAATGCCATTTGCCAACTCTTTATGGAAAAAAATGTCAGTTTTCCCTGACTATAATGCCAATGAAACCTTACCATTTAAGATATTGTTTTAACTAATTAAGGTTAGTTGGCATGGCTCAAATCAATTCATATTGGGTGCATGTTGTAGAGGTACATTTATTGGTGGTTAAAAGGCATGGACTACTTGAGTGACATTCTATTTGCTTCAAATTAATTGACAAAACTCATCACTTCTTTAAGTAATGGCGTGTACACCAGTTCATCATGACAAAATCAAAGCAACTCAGCCTAATTTTAAATAGTCATATATCAATGTTACTAAGATTCTTTCATGTTCACCTCTGACCTACGAATACTTTGTTGTAGTCAGCACACTCTACTAGCAATTGCTACTTTATTTTAATCACAAGAAGAAACAGTGACTTATTTATTTGAATTGTTATTTTAATTCACCATATTTACAAAATATGTACATTTACAATACATTAACACAAATGTTCAGTATATTACACAATTAACCATCTCTATCCTTCAGTAAAAGGAAAACTTGATTTCAAGATTATTCATCAGATGTATGGAAAGTAAATAAAATTACCAAATGGAAAGAGTTCAATTTGTGCCAGTGACCACTGCATCTGACTTATTGTAAAGAAAAGACAATTTTCAACTAAGCATTTATTCAAAGATAACTGAACAGATTTTCATTTTCAAACTTTCAGTTTTAGAGAGAGTGTGAGGAAGTAACATCCTGTTAAGGAATATAGTACAATATATTTTGATTGATCAAAGGACATATTTTCTTTTCATATGTACACAAATCAAACCCATAATCTATACCTAATCATTATCGTTATTAAAGAGCCACTCCAGCCACTCCGTGAGTTGTTGGAGTCATATATACCAAACTTAATCAATGGTGTCATTTGATCGCAAAGTATTGACTGTTACCAAAAAGCAACATTTTAAAAGCTAATTTGTTTGTACAGTGACAATATGAAGGTAGAACATCGCAATTATGATCGAAAACTGGACAGTGGCGTCCGTCAAATAGTCAAACGTAATTTTGGAGACTTATCTAAAACAGCCAGAAGGGAAGTTAGGAGTTGATAGTGTTTGTTTGGTTATATAACTAGTGTCCATGTATATTGGATGTGATATCTACACCTCTGAGCATTTATAAGGCTGTTTTTAGATTTTCATGGAAAACCAGTATTTGTCATATATCTGTCTTTTGGACATGAAAAGTTAAGATGTTTTGATTTTATATCACTACATATGACATTTAGGTTCGTATCAAAGGTAAATCATATGTTATGAAAATCACGGAGTGGCTCTTTAAGAAAATTATCAAATTTGAGTCATTTAGTTTCATCTGTGTAGATTTGGAGATAAATTTGGAGAACAGTTCTCACCTCATAAAGCAGAATACTGGCTGAATGGGTACCAGTCAGAGAGTTCAGACATTAGAGTATGACTTTAAACATTGTATTAGGTTTCTTAAAGCAAGTTTGAAGGGGGAGGAGCAAATATTTTTAGAAACATAAAATGATCTCACGAGAATAAATGTTTCCAATTGCAATACAATATTTTATTATCAAATTAAACAGTTTTAAAATGAATGTACTGTGATCGTTTAAGTAATGATGATTTAATTTCCTGGCTCAAATGATTGAAAGGTGTTCACATAAAAATGGTCGCCAGTGGTTTTTACTTGATGCCTGATTATGACTTCGAATACTACTAATGCTTGGGTTTCCTTATAAGATGTTTTGACACTCAAAAATTAATGAATTTGGTGTTAACTAAATTTTATTAGGGAAATTTGAAGAAATACATCTTTAAAAAAACATGCTTCTGCCCCTTTATGTATAGATTTGTTGAAAAGTGGATTAATCAGAATTGAGTATCCAGCACTAATACACTTGTAAGAAGTGAATGTGAAACATTGAAATATTTTAATAATATGCACAATATATACACAAAAACAATAAATAAATGCATATTTTACAATAACAAAAGTTATGCAACAATAACAATACATTTCGACACATATTAAGGTTCATGTACAATAAATTGTCTATATTTTTTCACGTATTCATAATCTTGCAATAGTTGAATGAAGAAAATTCTATGTGGTATAATCATAAGCCAGACAACAGCCCGCAACTAGAAAGTAATACCTCACATGTAGTTAGAGTGATACCTATCTTCATTGCTAAAACAGCATGTCATATTATGTAGGATATTTATTACTCTCTATTTAGGAAATATTTCTTTAGTGTTTGTATAGATCAACCAAAGAATCATAAATATACATGGTCTTTCTGGCAAATCACAATAAAGAAAAATTATTTGTACCTTGATATTAAAGCCTTTTCACCACACGACAGTTACGATTATAGTAATGATAAAAGTGCTT
Organism: Phorcus lineatus; assembly: GCA_921293015.1. Taxonomy (NCBI): domain Eukaryota; kingdom Metazoa; phylum Mollusca; class Gastropoda; order Trochida; family Trochidae; genus Phorcus; species Phorcus lineatus. Next base: position 17,762,478 of record OV121089.1, read on the forward strand.
CAAAGCACTTCATCCTCATCGGTCAAGGAAGATCACTGAATGCTGGAGAATAGCGTTTCCTTTCAGCAATACATCTCAAGTTCATGTAAATAACCAAAATATGGAATGTTAATAAAGTGATTGTGTAATCCTCAATTATGATTATGATTATGATTTTTAAATGACAAGACAGATTCAAACAAATACCTAATCGCATCTCATTTTTTCATTCTGCCACATAGACTTATTTGTATCCATGTAACTTTAACAACACCCTTATATCTAAAACTGTTAATGTCTCGTATTGCTATTAATATAACCAGGCAATCAATGCTGTCAGTGATGCATTTAGATTGGAAGCTACACTCGTAACACTGATAAAAAATATGCTGATGAAGCAGAACATAATTCTATATATTGATTTCTAAAGAGTTCGCTCATAGTCTTTTCTTGATGAGGCGCTCCAACTTCTTGATACGACTAGACTCAGGTTCGGGGGAGGATCCATGCATGAGCAGCGATGCGTGACCTCCCTCTGTGTGGCTGGTACCAGACCCAGCAGGGTTTCTCACCCGGTACATCTCAAGCAGCTGAGTCTGCTCACTACGTCGGATTCCCTGAGGTAAAACAGAACCCCCTTTCTTTAAAAGGCATTCAATGAAATAGCTCAAAAATCAACTTATTTCCCTTGCATCAATAAATAGTCAATTACGTTACTTAAAATATTGTCAAATTTTAAAATTCAGGCTTTATCAATATTCAAAACATCACATTAGAGTTTGGGAGGCTAATCTAAGAGTTGGCACTCTTTTTGGAAACCAAGCACATTTAGAGGCCCTAAAAAATGTCATCAGAGCTTTGAATAACAAAACTCATTGGACAAATAATAGATCTCTTGAGTTATGTGAATCATGTTCTATCACAACCAGAACATGAACTGATATATTGAGGGAAGAGGTCTTAGGAATCCTCTAAAAGATGGTAAGTCTGACCAAACCTGACGAATAGTGAGTGAGAAGTGAGATGTCAAACAAATAATCGGAAACAGCGACATAGACATAAGAAGAATGAAACAGCCAAAACATGTCAGTTTTAATGAACAATATTTAAATCAGCAAAGATATCTTTTAAGGGGTTCATTCTTCCCTAAATCTCACACTCATAAAACTTAAATAGTCATTGTCTGTACCTTCATCTCAAGAACCTTTTGGAAGTCGTTGATGTCCGAGTCGGTGAGAAGACGGATGAAGTTGTCCACAAACCCTTGAGGGGGGTCATGGGGAGACATCACAACCTGCAACACAAGAGATATTTTTAATGTTGGTGTATATTGCATCACATATCACAGAAGTTAACAACACATCATTGGTTTGCTTTGCTTTAATCAAAATTAGCACTTACTTTAAGGATCATCTCTGCTTTCGTCATCCCTTTCACTACAATCTTTGTGAAACTGAAAATACAAAACACAAATGAGTATACAATCAACAACTACTCTGCATTATCAGTGGCAGTAACACGTTTCACTTTAGTTTCTTATTAATCTGTATTCCGGGTATGCTTGAAATTAGCTCAAACACTTCTAAATTGTCTGCATGTTAACATTTAGCTGTTGAATTCCTAACCAATATGAGCAGTGAAACAAGACTTTCAACTAGTAAACAGAGACAAAAAGTACCAACAGTCACCCAGGAATTTGGTGATGGGAGGGTTCACCTATAGAAAAAGGAGGGATGGGTGGGTTGTTTGAAACCCCCCTTGATCTGCCACTGATCATTCACTGGTTAAAGCTGGACTGTCCAAGAACATTCCTAGATCAGACAGTTAAAAGCTGATCAACAAAAGGATATCATCTCTAACATGTGAATGATTACAAGGACAGACCTGGCAGGTGCTTTCCTGTTGACCTGTGAGCCGAGAGATGGGAGATCCAGGAGCACTGTCTTCAAACTGTGGGTGTCCAGTAGCAGCTGGTGGAGAGAGGTGTGTTACATTAACTATGACAGTTAGACAGAAGATAGGATTTTATAGGATGTTATCTTCTTTGTACCATTGGCTGAGTTTGCTTGACCTATGAATGTGATCCATGAAGTAAGTGTGACACAAGAGTAGATAGTTAAAACAAAGACATTCTACATTCTCAACCATGGAACCACCCAACTTATGTGACCATTCCACTATCAGGTCATGGTCAGACTATGTAGCATTTAGATGACTAATCAGTTAACAACATAAGAAACTGCTAGCAACTAAAGCAACACTCCAACTCTTCCCCTAAAAGGCATAATTAGCAGTAATCCCAATCACTAACTGAAGCATTTCCCTAACTTAGTATGGCAAGCCTCTAGCCTCGTGTGGCCGATCTTGATAGTCCTATCAGAAATCTTTTAAAGGTTGCAGTTAAATGCAGAAGGGGGTGCAGTGCTCACATTTCTCACTCAGCAGGTAGCCAGTGAAGGAGACTGGCAAAAGTTGTGCCCCACAGGGTAAGTTGAACCTTCGTCATCGAATGTGTATATCATATATTCATAGTCAAACTTGGCATCAAAACCTTTTACTGAATCAAAATATAAAACAGTTGAATGCTTTTTTCTTAAGGGCTCAGCACACTATTTAAGACATATTCAAACATTTGCAATGGAATCTTTTGATTAACCCACCTGTTCAGCTGCTACAGTGCTGCTGGGTTTACACTTGCACAGCTGGTTTATGAACTTGGGGATGAATGACCTGAAACATTACCGAAATAATGAATTGTTCTTGATATTTAGTTAATAGTGTATACTTAGTCAAAAATTTATATAATTCAAAGTGTTTAATAAATATCTCAAAACTCAATGAAAAAATTACTGGGACTATAATAGCTGATCTGGAAACTCACGTAGCAAACTTGACACAGAACTGGGTGAAGTATTTGCGAGAAGCGGCAAGGTTATCTCTGATGACGGGCAGGTTGGTCTTGAGATGAGACGTGACCGCTGTAACATAGCCACTCTGGTCTCCAACTGCCTCTATTGTTGACCATGGCATCTGCAGTATCGGAATTAGGAGTTTGTAATAATGGTATGCAAATGAAATGCTTTTAGCATAACCTCACCTTAAAATTATAGACTCCTATTTTTAAAAAAATGAAACAGCTCTTTGCTAAATGTTAATCCCCAAGGAATATTATAGAAAAATTGTAGGACCAGTGATATAGTCTTCCCACCTTGCTCATGGCAGTGAGTGCTGGTTCACAGGCCGTCTCCAGGTCCTGCACCAGCAGTTGTATACAGTTGGAGATCACACTGAAACAACATCGGCTTGCTTATTAACTACTAAAATCAGTACACAACTTCTTTTCATGAAAAATGGGTTTCATGCAATATTTCAAGTTTTCAGTTATAATTAGGTTTCTGACTGAAAGGACCTGGTACCACTTTCACAAAGCAATCCTTACTAACATATCTCCCATTTTTTACCATTTCATTTTTTGATATTAGTATCTCTCTTAGTGCTTTATGAAAGACGGCCCTGCAGATTTGAAGTTACTGCCAATATCACACTGCAACTACTGTTATACTGAACAATAATTCTGATGTTTTCTGTTTCAAATACAAAGTTTATAAATATTAACCACATACTTGTGAAACATGTCTTGTTCTGAGTTGAGATCTATATTTGCCGCCAGATTTGCATCCACCTTTTCCCGTAGTTTTTCTTCAAGCTGCTGGGTGGTTTCCATACAGTACTCGGCAGTACACAGAATACTGCACGTTCGACACTGCTCCTCCTCTGTAAACTTGGTTACCTCCCCTTCCTTCATCAGGCTCTGGATCAGACCCGTCGCTGTGCTCATATTGCTTGGCTGGTTTGTGTTTCTGATAAATTGAGAAAATGCTTTGGTTATTTCTAGGTTTGCATGGGCTTTTTTTTAATGTTATACAGCAGTTAGATCCATATTGGATATCTTTCTTAAAAGTATATAAATAATAGACTCTAGAGTGAATTACTTTTATGACATTGCATATGTGAATTCTGTTATTTTAACTATGTATGGTCACATCAATATGCAATACATCTGCCATCAATCAATATTGTTTCGCAAACTACATTCCTTTCAAGATTTTTCATATTTTCTTCCATCATTTCTAGCTTTGGTTTGATTTGATGCCACAAGTTCCTAATCTTCTGTCATAATCAAAGGCATACACATACTCACTTGGGTAGATTGTTAAGCAGGACCCTGATAGCGTACTCCTTGAGGTATTTCTGGAAGGTCTTGGTGAGGTCCAGCATGGGCTGACCAGTGGAGAGCTGCGAGCACTGCACCATGCACTTCTTGTAGAACACAAACAGGTCCGCACAGCTGGGCAGCACGTTGCTCCCCTCCTCCGTCTCCATGCGTGGTGTGCCATGCTGACGCAGGTCCTCCAGAAAGCGACCAATTAGCTCTGCTAGATTCCTGCGAGTTGATATGAGGATATACATCCTTACTTACTGGGTTAGTGGATACATAGTTATGTTTCATGAATCTATAGGATCCAATGCTGTAAATAGAGTCTGAAATACCCCAAAATCTGATCATCTAAAGAGATTCCTGAAAGAGGTTAAAGTTACTCTTTATGAATTTTGTCTATTAGAAACTGTTTTTACTGTGTACTACTTGAATACTGCTAGAAAAACTTGAATTTTAACCTCAAACATTATCTTTTATGCTATTGTGTATGATTGGTAAGACAGCCGCTTTGGCACCTACTCATAAACTATAAAAGTGCCTGAGCACAGGTAACATAACAAAACTCCAACAGAGGCATGAAGTTAGGAGTCATTTTACCCTTCAAATATCAACCAAGTTGATGACATACACACATAAGAATTAATGTTACTAACCTGTCCTGTGATTCTATGTAGATGTTCAAATGAGCTTCAAAACAGCGCGATATGATTCCTGTGAAGGGGTTGCTCTCGCTTTTTACCACCTGTTCATGAAAGAAACAATAGTCAACAAGAGCTAATTGGAAGGAGGAAAGTTTGCATACCAGATGCTTTTTGATGAACTTGTGTTTTGAGAATAAGACTATTTTGACAAAATTGTTAAATGTTACATTTGCCATTGCACTATCTGCAATAGTAAAAATAGCTGCACTGGTCCTTTCTATGAGAATTAATAAATTAGTTTGTGCAGGAAATATATTGTTTTCTCTTTGTTTTAATCTACGCTGCTGTTTTTATTTGCAACCTACATTTACATTCAGCCTACCGAAAGTATGTCAATTTCATAAGGGTATTTAAGCAATTACCCAGGTACTTCTGTTACTTTAAGCCTTTCAAATCATTTGCACAAACACTATCTAAAAGGCATGTATTTCTACGAGGATAAATCAAAATGTTTGTAGATTAAGCAAGATGTAACAATCTACTACTTCTAAATTATCTATAAACCTGGAAAGCAATCTTTTCTGAAGCTAGTTACAAAATATTGTAACCATCCGTAGAGTAGTTTTCAATATGTCATATCCAAATGCGCATAGGGGTGAAGAAACTGGAAAAATTAATTATGTTGGAAAGCATGTAGTCATTAAGTATTTGTTTAGGAAAGGAATTTCTGCACAGGAGATCCATGAAGACATTGTCAATACATTGGGCGATGACTCCCTTGCATACTCCTGGTACCAGAACCTAAATAATCATATAATTCAAATGGCTAAATGGCAATCCCAAGTGTCTTAACAGAGTTACCTACCTTTGATTCCTCTTCTGTAGGTGAAGTAACTTCCTCCCCTCCTTCGTTCTCGAAGGGGTTGCTTGACTGTTCGAATGGATTGGTGGAGGGGCTGACAACAGCACAAGCAGGTCTAGTCTGGATGTAGAGAAATAGCATATAATCAGCTATGCACGTACAACATTTTAAAACTGATTTTCAAATTAATATAAATGTTTCGACACTCAAATTTACCAACACTAAAAATATTTTTTATCCAGTATGTTAAAAAACTAATGATCAACACTAGACAGAAAGATAATTTTATCAAAGGATTAAGAAAAAATTTGGTATTGCTTTTATATCCATGCATTCTTCTACAAGTTTTACTACAGAATGTTTCAAACTATTCTGATTATCTAGACATACCTGAGATTCATTCAGTGTAACACCCATGAACCTTTTGGAAATGAGAGATTCAAAGTTGGTTGTTCTCTGTATTGCAAACAGCAGCAGTTTGACGTCAATCTCTACTGCTCTCTGGCTCATGATCCGAGATAACTCCTTTCTAGATGAAAAAAGATATAGAAATACTACCTTGTTCTTTTATATTATTCACTGCTTATGGCTGCAATATTGCCAAAGCAACATTTAACAATTCACTAGCTCACTCTTTTCTAGTTCCCAATAATGCCATTCACTCCATGAAGAGCTAAATATTCCTTACACATGATCTTTATGCCAAAGAGGGGATAATCTTGAAATAAAATGGAATGGGTAATAAAACTTTATCTCTTTGTTAATTTTTATGTTAGAAATAAATTCACTCATTAAGTCATAAGTATTCACAAGAGATGGGAAAAGTAAGGTACAATGTCACCCAACACACCTTAAAGAGCAACTCCGTGATTTTCATAATATATTATTTACCTTTGAAACGAACCTAAATATCATATGTGGTGATATAAAATCAAAACATCTTAACTTTTCATGTCCAAAATACATATACATGACAAATACTGGTTTTCCATGAAAGCCTAAAAACAGCCTTATAAATGCACTGAGGTGTAGATATCAAGTCCAATATACATGGATACTAGTTATATAACCCAACAAACACTATCAACTCCTAACTTCCCTTCTGGCTGTTTTAGATAAGTCTCCAAAATTACGTTTGACTATTTGACGGACACCACTGTCCAGTTTTCGATCATAATTGCGACGTTCTGCCTTTATATTGTCACTGTAAAATAACAATAAGCTTTAAAATGTTCCTTTTTGGTAACAGTCAATACTTCGAGATCAAATGACACCATTGATAAAGTTTGGCATATATGACTCCAACAACTCATGGAGTGGCTCTTTAATTCTTTCTTAAGAAGTACTGTCGTTACCTCGTTATCTCGCAGAACTCGACACAAATACGCTCGCTCACTTCCCAGTCTGGAGGAAACAGGTAGCCAAACTTCTCCTCGAAGTCCACCAGTGTTCGTTTGATCCATGCATACCGCCGGTCTATCTTGTCCAACCATGCAATCTGTCAGTGGTGTGGAAATACTCGAGATTATACATTTTCTCAATATTCACATTTACATATTATATAAACAGTTGCGAACCAATATGATGATAAAAGATATTCCAACCAAAATAATTAAATTGAGGTTTTCTGTTTTTCCCAAAATATACCATTTAACATATGTTTATAAAATAATCAATTTTTAACTTTAAATTAATGTTTAGATATTTATGTGACGCACAAGTTGAACATTTGTATAAAAAGTTACACAAAGCCAATCTCATGTTAATAAGCATGCTAAGTTATATTTCTAAAGCAGTGGTGTAACGATTCATCGATAGTATGGATGTTTGCATCATTTCTATGAGATACGAGTGCATCGATTCAAAAACACATTTAGGCAATACATCAGGACTTTTATATGGTGAGGGTCCACGATACATCAGTATCGCCATAAGATACAATGAATCTCCATTCTGTTTCAAACAAATAAATAAATCTGATATTTTTATATCTGTAAATAAAACAAATGCATTTCCAAAAAACAGACTCACATCTTGGTCCTGAGCAAAGAGAACAAGATATTCCGAGAGCTGCAGCTTGACGAACCAGCTGAGAAGATCACGCTTCACTTTGGGGTCAAGGACGTTCACCACGTAACAAGCTTCCTGCAGTTGCTTTTGGTTGCCGGGCCCGTACTGTACACAAACATGGCAGATATCAACTGAACATCTTCAAGTAAAATCTTTGAATCTAAAAGAGAATTATCCCATCACATAGAGATAGATTATGACCAGAGATTGTCCTCACGTCCGACAAGGTTGACAGTATGGATCCACTTTTGGATTTCAGTCAAAATGTTCTGTGGCTTTCATTGTTGTTGGTTGTCATCTTTTTCCCTCACCCCCAGTTCCCTTCCCTAAGTACCAGTTACAGTTCATTCTTAACTAATCTCATCTTATTGTCTCATCAACACCAAAATTAGAATTGAAGAACATTTTAGTTTATGTAAACATAACATTACTGTTAAACTTGGGAAAGTAATGATATACGAAGTAATGCTATAAGCACCTTAGCACCGGCTCCTTGGAATGCCTCCTCAAAGTCAGAGATGATCTGTGTGCCTACTTCAGACTGAATCTGTTTTACTCTGAAAATGTACAAATCAGACGGTGAGAAAAATAAAGAAATTGTTTTTATTGATATTCATGAGTAAAAACTCTTTAAAGTCACAGTTAAGAATTGAATTTTTACAATTTCCATGAGATTTGGTAAACAAAAGTGCAAAATTGTTTAATAAACGCAAAAAGGTTGGACTTTTATGCAATCGCCATTATTTTACAGTAATTTAAAGTACCTGGAATGACATTGGCCAGCTCAAAGATGTTGATTTGCTATTTGCTATAAAAACTTTGTTTTCCAGTGTCTTTTAAATATTAAAAGAACACCATTAGACTTGCAATTTCAAAAAAAGAATATTGCCAACACAAATAATTTAACTGTTAACATGGCTTTGATTATCAACATAAAACCTCTACATAATAGAAGAACCATAAATTATTCAGCTTACTTTTTGTCAAGCCCAAATGCAACAATTGTTACGAGGCAAAATTGTGAGTGAGTGATTTGTTCTTGCCAGGAATAACAAGCAAATTGAAACATCCATAAATATTCTAGCAACTTGAAAACCAACAAACATTCAAAGAGCTATTGGCTTTCAAATATCTGTAAGCTGTAACCTACTTGTCTGAAAGCTGTTTGATCTGTGGGATGGCCATGTACTTATCAAAGTGCTCCAAAACATTGAGAACTCCCTGCAGTAGATTTGCTACCTCTCCATATTGCCGTCTTCTGGTCAATGAGCTGAATAAAAATATCAATAATTAAGATTAAAATACTAACAGTACATGATGATAAAAATGCAAAAGGGGGTTGAAATAGACAGTTGAAATAAACACAGACAACTTTCATTATAATCACTCATTTTTTTTTTTCCAATAATGTTTTACATTTTTCATCAAAGCTGAAATCATATTGAAATCCAAATATTTCTCCATTATGTAAACAATATAAAGCAAAATTTCTCGAAAGATAATAAATATCTTCACAGTGCATTAATTTTTCTTGAATCAGAAATTATTTTGAAATGCTTAAATAAATGCAAATAATTGTCCATATATCCTCTTTTAACAAAATAAGACTGAATCTTACTGTGTCAAATAAATTGCTTTTGAAGATCTGAAGTGAAAAAAAAGAAGCATGTGAAACTTACGCAAGAGAGTCAACGCCCCCCACCAGCATGTGTAGATGGTTGAGTGTTGTAATGGAAGAGGTAAGGTGTCTTTTAGCGTGGTCCAGTTGTTTGATGTCTCTCGTGATTTCCTTCACCTGTTAAGAGGAGTCATGTTGTAGGTTCAGAACAATCAATTAATCACAACCAGTGGACACAATCACTTACCATCATAACTGAGTTAAGATTCCTCTACGTTGCCTTCTAGAAAAGTGAGTCACTTATTGTTTAGCGCCATTCAGCAATTGGCGGATTGTTTCAGAATAGTTTGACCTTCGTTAAATCAACTGTTTAGCAGGTAATGACAATTGATAGAGAAACTCAACTTCCTGTTTTCTGACATCAAATTTATTATCCCAGACTGGGCTCCACAGGGGATATTGCTTGTTGGAGTTCAAGTGATAATTGGATATATAATTTAATATATTCAGATATTTGTTACTTTTACGGACTCGTGTTGATTTAGTTGATATCAGAAAACACTTCGGAAAGATTCTGTACATATCAAAAACAAGTTGGTAAAAGTTATAATCATCCAAATATTGTTGAGGAAATGGAGTGTTGATATATTTCATTTCAGAAGACAGAAGTGTGAGATTATATTCATCATCCAAAATATTTCCTTACTACTTTTCAATGAAGACTGAAAATTTCTGAATTAAACACTGACATTAGACTTACAATGCGGTAATGTCATAATATTGTGAAGTTTAAGATGTTATTGCATTGTGATGTCATTACTTTATGATGAAAAAGCATTGTGATGTCACATACTTGACGAAAGCAGGTCTTTGTGCAAAATCTGATGTCAAATAGTTCTTTCCAAAGAGATATCACTTGATCTCCCAAAAGTGTTTTCTCCTGTTGAAAACAGTTTCTACTGATTAACTGAAGTGAACTTATAACAAAAGGAATATAAAAGAATGGCCACAAGCCGTAAATATAAAACATGTAGGTTCTGATAAAACTTGAAAACTGACAATTTCAGATCCATGCAGTAATAAGTGTTTACTTCACAGCTTGAAATAAGACTGACCATTTCTTCTGACTTCTCTGCCTTATCCTTGATGTCCTTTATCTTCGTGAAGAGATCCTGGATTGCCTTCTGAGCCTCTTCCAGGGCCTCCTTTCCTTCCTCTCCAACATTTGTTTGTCCACGCACAACCGTCCGAACTTCATCATCCAGTCGTCTTAAATACATACACATCATGAAATTGTAGAATAATATATATGAAATATACATATATACTCTCTATCAAAATAAGTTAGACTTGAAACATAAGAGATTTAAAAAACAAGAATCGTAAGATGATGCATCCCACAAGACCTCATTAAATCGTAATAGACATGGTAAATACACCCTTTACAAACCTACTTATAACAGTACAGACGAACAGACAGAATGATTCCTATATTCTATTACTGTTACTATATTGAACCATATATTCTGTCCCGAGAAAAGTCATTCCTTATTATCTCAATGAAAAAAGGTCATATTAGAGATTTTTCAGGTGTAAACTTTATCACAGAGTGTTCTTAAGGTGATACTTTGAAGAAGATCTTCAAGACAAAGAGTGTAAATATTACATAGCAAAAACAAACACCTTCTCCTCTACCCACCTTATCTTATGTCTTATTTTTCCAACAACATCATCAATGTTTGCCAGTGACTGTTCAGTTGGGAAGAGAGTATTGATGTAATCCACTGGATTGAAATCTGGTCTGTCTAACGGGTCATTACTTGGCAACACCTGAAACATACAAAGTTATTACCTTTATTTTCATTCTAATTTTATCAAACACAACATAAAAGATATGACGAAATAAGAAATTTCTCATTACTTCATAATGCAATTGCAAATTTTCCATTACTAAGACAAGAGCTCATTAATTTTTATGTAATATCTTTTATCTATCCCATTTTAACACTATTTTGAGCTATGTAAAACACTAGGCTATCTCGGTCTCAACTCAACAAGTTAAGATAAGATAAGATAAGATAATATGATTCTTTATTGCCCGTTAAAGAGGCACTCCGTGATTTTCATAACATATTATTTACCTTTGATACTAACCTAAATGTCTTATGTGATGAAATAAAATCATTTTTTCATGTCAAAAAGACATATATATGACAAATACTGGTTTTCCATGAAAATCTAAAAACAGCCTTATAAATGCACAGAGGTGTAGATATCACTTCCATTACACATGGATACTAGTTATATAACCTAACAAACGCTATCAACTCCTAACTGCCCCCCTGGCTGTTTTAGATAAGTCTCCAAAATTACGTTTGACTATTTGACGCGCGCCACTGTCCGGTTTTCGATCATAATTGTGACGTTCTACCTTCATTTTGATACTGTAAAAACCCAATAAGCTTTAAAATGTGTCTTTTTGGTAACAGTCGATACTTGGCGTATAAATGACATCATTGATTAAGTTTGGCATATATGACTCCAACAACTCACAGAGTGGCTCTTTAAGGAATTTGTGTTACATTTAATGTTAATTTGAATTAGCCCAAATTAATGCATCTGGAACTAATGTATAAACTTTGCAATCCACTTTTTTGCAAAAAGATTTCATTGCATGACCGCACAATAGCTGAGTGTAATGAGAGGATCCTATCCTAGCCACTGGTGCAAACGACCACGCCCACAAGTCGAATGTAAACAAATAATAAACCAGAGTTGCTTCCCCTTTGCCGTAACATCTATGAAATCTACTGATTTAACGAAAGTAACCATTTGATTGACATAACAGTTAAATAATTAAGTGACTCCTTGCTTATTGCATTGACCTGATCAATGGCTTCTTGAACTTCAGCTGGAAAACTCAACAACGACTCAAGTTGTTCGTCATCGACTATGTCGTCGTCTTCAAACGTCGCCATGATGGAAATAGTCCATTAATGGCGTAGGAAGATTTACCGTCACCAGATGTATGTATCTACAACTAATATTTCGATGGAATAGCTCAATACAATTAACTGAGTATACAATTGCATCTCAAAAGGACGAACAATATCTATATAACCCACTTGAAATAACCAAGTACTTGTCCTTTATAAGGCGATCTATATTTTATGTAAAAGCGGAAATGAATACGCATTTGTTGTTGGGTCAGAACATGTGCTCGATGTCAACAAACACGTTCATATTTTGTTTCATATTTTATGGTCATTACTAGTTTCCTTTGGAAATGGGAAAGAAGAATAAACGGAATTTTAACTGGAAGGCTCGTCAACAACCGACAACTGTCATCGATCACAGTGAACAAAAGAAGGTAATTATCATTATTAGGCATGGTACTGATTTGTTATTTTCATGTTGACCAGAAAAATATCATTCAATTCCAATGTTAGTGATCGATCACAAAGTCTTTTATTGTCATGCTTTCTTATCATTAAAACAACACGCAAAAACCGTAATTCAAAAACTTATTCAATTACTTGAAATTCATGATGAATTCAAATTGTATCATTGTCATCAAAGCATTTTATTGCCTGTATTCAGCAAACATAAGGAAAGATAAGGAAAACTATATAACACATTTTGTATTAGTATCAATATATATATATTGTGTAGTTCAGATAATCCAGAGATAAAAAGTTGAAAGCTTATTTGATCTGTAGCAGTTTCCTAACAATTGTGATAAGAAACAACTATAAGGCAATAAACGATAAAATCAAAAGGTCTTAATAACTTCAACTGAGATTCCGTCTCTGTCTCACCTTACAAATTTTTTGTTATTTTTCAGCAACATTGAATTCATTGCTACCAACTTAACCCAAGAAAATTAAGTATCTGTCAGTTTGTCAATAAATTAGGGGGATAGCAATGTATTCAATGTTTCTGAATTAACAAAGAAAACTTTTAAAATCAGACAGTGGTGGGTCAGCAGCTATCATGGGTGTTATGTTTACTTATTATTATATAGGGCAAACTTGTTCCAGATCAAAAATGAGAAACTTCTACAGATAATGTATAGGCTTTCAAATTAGGTATTCTAGCATGCTGGACTAATAGATTGTGGTGATTAAACATTAAAATAGTCATACCACAATATAATTATTTTTGTCATCTTTCATAGATAAAACTTGACATAAATGATGACAGCTTCAACACAAATGAAGATGACTGCAATGCTTTTGCTCTTCCTGGAAGTAAAAGGAAAACAAAAACTAAAGTAGAAAATACACCTAAAGTGAAAAGGCTCAGCAAGAAAGAACGAAAGCGGCTTCAAAAAGTGCTTGAAGTAAAAGCGAAAAAAGCAAAGGTATTTATTGATGTGTGTAAATGACTGAAAGGATTAAGGAATTGAAATTCACTGTTTTCACATAAAATGGTTATAGTACCAAGTAAACAGCTATGTTTATACATATAATTTAGGATGAAAACTGCATGATGGTGAGTGTTTTTGATACATGGTTAGTTTCAATGGAGTTAATAATTAATGAACAAAGATAATGCAAACATTTAGTAGATTGATATGATTTTAAAGAAAGAAACTTTAAAGTTTGGTTCTTTGTATTTTTTCCAGAGATCAGAAATACTTGAGTCACTTGGTAAGGTACAAGCAACAAAAGAAGAGGCCAAACTGTTCACTGGAATAGCAGAAGTTTACACACAGAAATACAAGAAGTAATAGAAGATTTTGAATTCAAATTCTTTCCAACATATTCAATAATTGAACATTAACTATAGTGTTTTCTCTCTGTCTCACTGAATTGTCAGGTGGGGGAGTTTTCTTATCTTATTGCATGAAGGTTAAAACTACTGAAAAGCCTATAAAATAGGGTATGTTTGTTCATGTAATAAGCTGTGTTTCCACGTATTCATTTTTCAGGGAGGAATTGTATATACATTTTAAATAATGTGTTATGGCAAATGTGATGCATTGTTCCTAGTTTCGCTTATATTCAGAGAGTTTCTAAATATGTATCACTCAGTAATATACCATAAGCAAGGGATTCGTTTATGATCTGCAACCCAGTTATCTTTGATATTTCAAGGAAAGATAATAAACATGATGTATTTGAATTTGATTGCAAGGAACCACATGAAAATGAGGATCAAAATAAGAATCATGTATCTATATACCATATGGAGTTGCCCAATTTGTTTTTCGATGAATTCTAGTCAATAACTTTTTGTTTTTATTTTCCTTGGTTTAACAGTGAGATGAGTATTGAAACAACTCCACAAGGTGAAGTCAAACTGAATGCAGTCAGTGGGAGCAAGAAGAAGGCAAAGGGGCAAAAGATCAATCTTCTTCAAGAAGAAGAATGTAAAAGCGAATCTGACGACTCGGTTGATACATCAGATATTTCAACCGACGAGGAAACTGAAGAGAAAATTGATACGGATGAAGAGAAACATGAAAGTGGAAATGATTCTGGAAATGAATCTGATAAAGACGATTCAAAGGATGATTCAAAAAGTGAGAAAGTTAAATCAGAAAAATATATTGAGGCAATGGAATCGGTTTCGAAAGAAGAAACTTTGCCTCCAGTCAAGACAGCTGACAGAAAACCAGCAGTCCATATATCCTTGTCTAGGTTAGCAGAGGTCCAGGTACGTTTGTGTTACTTATGAAGATATACTACTCTTGCAATATTCTATTCACCCCTACTGGCCTGAAATGAGGCAAGTAAATGTATTTGTGTCTGCTTTCTTTTGGGACGTAAGGGTTAATCACAGGTTATTTTGCCCTAGGATAGTACTATTTGAATAGCATGTGTAAGCTACATAGAGTAAAGAATTTGTTGACATTATCAAATCACCTGGACGACTTGCTATTATGACTAACAGCAGTAATAAGAATCTCAAGATAGTGTCATGATGTCTTTGATTACTGACAAGCAAAAATTAAAATGTAAAGAAATAAAACCAGCCCTCTTATGAACATGTCTCTTAAATAAATTTTGTGTTATCATCAGTGTATGAAAAGTTCCAAGTCAAAAGTTACTTTGTCAATATCAGTGTCAAGATCTTATATTCCTAAAGGAAACGAAGGTTGCCAGAGATTCAGATGTGAGATAGCCCTTTGTTATACATTGATTCATAAGAGTTTGTTTGATATTCATGAAGAAAATTAAAGAGATTTGAATTGATAAACGTTTGTGACATCTACGTGTAGGAGGCAAGGTTGAAACTGCCGATCCTGTCAGAAGAACAGGAGATTATGGAGACAATCAGAGAGCATCCCGTCGTCATCATCTGTGGCGAGACCGGGTCAGGGAAGACAACCCAGGTCCCCCAGTTCCTGTACGAGGCAGGTTACGCTCAGTGAGTAATTCTACATTCAGCCATAAGTCCAAATATTCGCCTGGATGGAAGTAACTATAGATAGAAACTTTGCAGGATCTACACCTGCAATCACACGGCTACCATGGTCATTAAGTCAAAGGATTTGTGTCAAGGATAGTCATTGTAATTAGAAACTATGGAGAATCAAGACACGCTATAAGAGGATGTTTCTGTTCCTGAAAGTTCCTGTTCAATCCAGGTTTTATGTCAGAAATCAGTTCATCCTGTTTTTTTCATTGGACTTGTGTTATTGGTAATCTTTCAAGAGCCTAAAAATATTCCTTAGAAAACATGGTATGTGTCATCTTCCTACGCAAAGCTTAACTATTGCCAGTCTCGAACTGTCCAAGTTAACCCTTGCTGCCGACACAAGACTTTTCTGGCTTGATACCAGCGCCCTCACTGGCGAGTTTTAGTTATCTCCAGTTACCTCCCTTACCATGGCCAATCGGCGACGCCGTGTCATTTGCGATATAATCAAAATGGCCGCGCCCATTGAAAGTAACCTGTTTAATCAGGTTACAAAGAAGTTGGCATTGCAAACCTTTCAAACAAGAAGATTCAGTTTATAAATGTATTGATGGACGAAAAAGATGTTTTTGTTGTTATTAGGACCGGTTTTGGTAAATAAATAACATATGACTGCGCCCCTAATATTTTTCAAAGGGAAGTATATAGGCCCATTTATCGTGGTCGTTACCTTTATAATTGTATTTTATTATCAAATAAGTACAGTTTACACATTGTTTATTTTTAAATAGCTGAAAAATTATCATGGAAAATATGTGAAAATCAAATTTATAGAGGAGAAAACATTTTTAGACATACAATGAATAGTATATATTGTCAATGCGATGTATATTAACAGAGACGCCCTATTTTCAGGGCAATTATGATTTAATTGATGAATTGATATCTGTGAACGAAACAAAGTATTATTATCATTACAATAAATTTAATTTAATTTTAGTTGATATTAAGATTAGATAAAAGCATTTGCAAAACTACGGAAAATATTCTGGTACAATTACTACAAAAATGGACTTAACTTGTCTTAGTTTTACCGGGCACACCTTTTTAGTTGGTAAGCTTTGACACCATATCAAGAACATAACAATTGTCTATCTATATCATGTGCACAAGTCTCATTTTTTATTATCCAATTGTTCACAAACACAAGTACAAGCCAAACGGGAAATATTTCACGGAGAGAGAATAATTTTTATATCAAAGCACAAACCAAGTACCAAAGTAATATTTTCAAAAATGAAAATGACCCAGTGAAATCTGTGAAAATGGAAGTAAATATAACAATTGTTTTACTTTTTTATATTTTTTTTATTGACGACATGATATTTAAATGGTACACGTCAACATACCTGGTTTTTGACTGCAAGAAGTAAAGTTTGTTGAGAGTAACGTTTACTACCGCGATGCAACGAGGTCGCAGGCTACTACATTTCGAGTGTTATGACATCGCGAGATGTTCAAATTTTATCGGTTAATTTTGTAAAATTTAATCAATGTTTCGGTTTAACGGGTATTCAATAAAGTTTTTACAAGCACGAAAGATAAAACAATTGTACGATGACAGGAAATAAAGTCTTGCCGGGCGTAGTGCATCTAGTCGGTGCTTCAAATCATGGTCAGCTTTATCGAGCTTGATTAGTTTACAGAAGCAATTTAAGAATAAATTCTTTGACAGGCCGCTGTCCGCTATAGGGTTGTAGAAAAATAATGACGCAAATTGACTATAAACATAAATGAACTTGAATATATTGTTCATTGCTTTGGAGGCGGCACTTTCTCTTTACAAATCTTTCAGTCGACGGACTGCGACATGGGCGCAGCCATGTTTGTTCGAGTCCCCGGATGTAGCTTTTGCTAGGAGCTTTCTGATTGGACTATCTAATTCCTTTGCAGTGAGCTAGAGAGCTAGCACAGGAAAGTCTTGTGTCGGCAGCAAGGGTTAACTTGGACAGTTTGAGACTGGCAATAGTTAAGCTTTGCGTAGGAAGATGGGTATGTGTGTGAGGACAAGTTTATCTCAGATGGTAATATTTACAGGTAAAATATCTAAAACCACTGAATGCTATAACAGAATATTGGAAGCAAACAGAAGAGACATGGTTTACAGTTTGCTGTACATCTTTTTATGTATTCAACAAACATCCAACAAAAGCATATGTCATGTTTTCAGTGGAGGCGGGATCATTGGGGTTACGGAACCCCGCAGGGTAGCAGCTGTTAGCATGTCTAAACGTGTAGCCATGGAGATGAATCTCACTTCCAGGTAGGAAGAAATTCTATCAATTATCTTGATAATTAGAATACAGAGAAAATTTGGATGAAGTTGTCTTCATGCTTTATCTTTTACTTTAAAAAAACACAATGACATTTTCAAAATGAATATCAGTGGTGCCTATCTTAAGTTGCAAGTTCTCTGGTTGTCAGCTTGGCCTTATTTAGAACGATTAGAGTATAACTCATGACTGAGTGAAATGTTTGTTTAATATGGTGCTGCGCAATGACAACTACAAGTATTTATGAAAATGGTTCAGTCAGTTGAAAGCCTAATTAACATCACTGATTGATTGAATTATGATATTTCATGAAGAGGAGACGCAGCTTGTGTGATTGGTCTGTTTCAGAGATGTATCGTACCAGATCAGATACGAGGGCAACGTGACACCGGACACAAAGATCAAGTTCCAGACTGATGGTGTTCTCCTCAAGGAGGTCCAGAAGGTGACAGTTCTTCAGATATTTGAATCTTAACATATGATTTGCCAAAACTGTATCTTGCTTCAATGGCTTATTTTTCTTTCTGGCTCTTTAGTGCAAAGCTCTTTTGGCAAATTTGCTAACTATATATTAATCGACTAAGGTTACCTTTTACTTTCCAGGACTTCCTGCTTTCAAAGTACTCAGTTATCATTGTGGACGAAGCTCACGAGAGAAGCGTCTTCACGGACATCCTAATTGGTCTGCTGTCCAGGATAGTTCCTCTCAGACACAAGGTTTGCTCTTTTTAGACATAAGTAAAACAAAGAATTAAAAACAGGAATATATATTTTTTTAAATTATAAAAACAATGAAATACATGTAATCAGAACAAATAAAAACAATGAAAATGAGGGCTCTGACTTGAGATATCCAGATAAGATACTCATCTATAAAATTTCTGTAAAGAAGGAATATTTGAAATATCTGTCAGAAGTTGAACCTATTCTTTCTCCTCTCTTGCAGCGAGGTAACCCTCTGAAGTTGATCATAATGTCAGCTACTCTGAGAGTCGAGGACTTCACTGAGAATAAGAAACTGTTCAGAGTCACCCCACCTGTCATAAAGGTAAAATATTAAATTATAAATTCCTTACCGTAATTAGGGTAATAAGAAATCTCTTTAAGCTTTTAAAATGCAAAGGTATAACCGGTTTTTTTAAATATTGTCTTATACACTTAAATCCATTGTAACCAAAACAATACATTTTCTCAATTACATATGCAAACTAATAATCAAAGACATTAATGGTAATTGTATTGTTTTCAAGTAAAAATTTTCCATCATTTTAAGTTGTTCACAGTAAATGTGGCTGTTTGCAGGTTGACTCGAGACAGTTCCCTGTGACAATTCACTTCAATAAGAGGACTCCCCTTGATGATTACTTAACTGATGCCTATAGGAAGGTAATATTACCAACTTAAACTTAATTTATTAACATTTATTAGTTTCATATTTTTTTTAAAATCTAGATTTCAATTTATGTTCAATTTTGATCTTGATTTTGAGTCTGATTGTTTTTATAATTCAATTTTGATTTCTATTTTAATATTTATTTTGACACGTTATTTAGATACTGTATAAAGTAAGTTTGGTTATATTTGACTGAGAGATCCTCCACAGTCACAGTACTGTTGAATGAATCAGCTCATGGGGGTATAGAAATGGGTTACTTTGTCTCTGAATTTGCACAGAGTATCCTCATGAAACAGTTCATGAGGGTATAGAAATGGGTTACTTTGTCTCTGAATTTGCACAGACAGAGTATCCTCATGAAACAGCTCATGGGGGTATAGAAATGGGTTACTTTGAATGCACAGACAGAGTATCCTCATGTAACAGCTCATGGGGGTATAGAAATGGGTTACTTTGAATGCACAGACAGAGTATCCTCATGAAACAGCTCATGGGGGTATAGAAATGGGTTACTTTGTCTCTGAATTTGCACAGACAGAGTATCCTCATGAAACAGCTCATGGGGGTATAGAAATGGGTTACTTTGAATGCACAGACAGAGTATCCTCATGTAACAGCTCATGGGGGTATAGAAATGGGTTACTTTGAATGCACAGACAGAGTTTCCTCATGAAACAGTTCATGAGGGTATAGAAATGGGTTACTTTGTCTCTGAATTTGCACAGACAGAGTATCCTCATGAAACAGCTCATGGGGGTATAGAAATGGGTTACTTTGAATGCACAGACAGAGTATCCTCATGTAACAGCTCATGGGGGTATAGAAATGGGTTACTTTGTCTCTGAATTTGCACAGAGAGAGTATCCTCATGAAACAGTTCATGGGGGTATAGAAATGGGTTACTTTGAATGCACAGACGGAATATCCTCATGAAACAGTTCATGGGGGTATAGAAATGGGTTACTTTGAATGCACAGACAGAGTATCCTCATGAAACAGCTCATGGGGGTATAGAAATGGGTTACTTTGAATACACAGACAGAGTATCCTCATGAAACAGCTCATGGGGGTATAGAAATGGGTTACTTTGAATGCACAGACAAGAGTATCCTCATGAAAAAGCTCATGAGGGTATAGAAATGGGTTACTTTGGATGCACAGACAGAGTATCCTCATGAAAAAGCTCATGAGGGTATAGAAATGGGTCACTGTGTCTCTGAATTTGCACAGACAGAGTATCCTCATGAAACAGCTCATGGGGGTATAGAAATGGGTTACTTTGTCTCTGAATTTGCACAGACAGAGTATCCTCATGAAACAGTTCATGAGGGTATAGAAATGGGTTACTGTGTCTCTGAATTTGCACAGACAGAGTATCCTCATGAAACAGTTCATGAGGGTATAGAAATGGGTTACTTTGAATGCACAGACAGAGTATCCTCATGTAACAGTTCATGAGGGTATAGAAATGGGTTACTGTGTCTCTGAATTTGCACAGACAGAGTATCCTCATGAAACAGTTCATGAGGGTATAGAAATGGGTTACTGTGTCTCTGAATTTGCACAGACAGAGTATCCTCATGAAACAGTTCATGAGGGTATAGAAATGGGTTACTTTGTCTCTGAATTTGCACAGAGTATCCTCATGAAACAGCTCATGAGGGTATACAAATGGGTTACTGTGTCTCTGAATTTGCACAGACAGAGTATCCTCATGAAACAGTTCATGAGGGTATAGAAATGGGTTACTGTGTCTCTGAATTTGCACAGACAGAGTATCCTCATGAAACAGTTCATGAGGGTATAGAAATGGGTCACTGTGTCTCTGAATTTGCACAGACAGAGTATCCTCATGAAACAGTTCATGAGGGTATAGAAATGGGTTACTTTGTCTCTGAATTTGCACAGAGTATCCTCATGAAACAGCTCATGAGGGTATAGAAATGGGTTACTTTGAATGCACAGACAGAGTATCCTCATGAAACAGCTCATGGGGGTATAGAAATGGGTTACTTTGTCTCTGAATTTGCACAGAGTATCCTCATGAAACAGCTCATGAGGGTATAGAAATGGGTTACTTTGAATGCACAGACAGAGTATCCTCATGAAACAGCTCATGAGGGTATACAAATGGGTTACTGTGTCTCTGAATTTGCACAGACAGAGTATCCTCATGAAACAGCTCATGAGGGTATACAAATGGGTTACTGTGTCTCTGAATTTGCACAGACAGAGTATCCTCATGAAACAGTTCATGAGGGTATAGAAATGGGTTACTTTGTCTCTGAATTTGCACAGACAGAGTATCCTCATGAAACAGTTCATGAGGGTATAGAAATGGGTTACTTTGTCTCTGAATTTGCACAGAGTATCCTCATGAAACAGCTCATGAGGGTATAGAAATGGGTTACTTTGAATGCACAGACAGAGTATCCTCATGAAACAGTTCATGAGGGTATAGAAATGGGTTAATTTGAATGCACAGACAGAGTATCCTCATGAAACAGTTCATGAGGGTATAGAAATGGGTTAATTTGAATGCACAGACAGAGTATCCTCATGAAACAGTTCATGAGGGTATAGAAATGGGTTAATTTGAATGCACAGACAGAGTATCCTCATGAAGCTGCATCATCTGAGTTATAAAGAAATAATAGAAAATATCATATTTTTCATTTTATTTTGCAGGTGTGTAAAATTCATCGTCAACTACCGAGCGGAGGAATCCTTGTCTTTGTGACAGGGCAACAGGAAGTGCATACGCTCTGCAAGAAACTCCGGAACTCTTTCCCTTATAAAGCTGGATCAGGTATTCCTGTTTGCCATGGTTAAGTGAAAGTTGCAGATCCAAGTGTATATTTTTGTTTTTGGTTTCCTTTCAATAGTAAAAGTGTCAGGAATTGGCAATGTTTAGGGAAAGGTGGCAACATTACTGAAAGGCTACAGACTCTAAATATGTAAATTTGTACCTACCTATTTACATACCTATTGATATGACAGATGAAGAATGTCTATCAGAGTTTGCCATCTTCGTTCCCCTCCTGTGCCCTAAAATGGAACCCCAGATCCTTCCATGAACTTTGCAAACTGTAACTTGTCAAAGAAAATGGTTTGACCATTTCCAGGCAAGGGAGACTCTGTCATTCCCCCCGTTATGTGACATAGAAAGGTATGAATACTATACAATTATAGACTGGTGATGAGGTCAATACCTCTTTTTATAGACCCGAGGAAAGCAATATTGACAGAGGACGAAGTCCGAGGTCAATATTGCTTTCCTCGGGTCTATAAAAACAGGTATTGACCGAATTCACCAGTCCATAATTGTTTTATTATGTTTTGATACATATACGAAAAGAAAATAAAAAAACGACAGTCATGAACAGCATTTTGTATCAATTGTTCAACATGACGATCAAATGACATCACGATAACAATAGCATGACGTCATGTAACAACGGTTTGACGTCATTATGTCTGTTTCAAGTCAATATCACTTTTGGTCGGACTCGGAGTGAAGTCAATATGCTTTTCTGTCGACTGACACATGACCGCTTCTCGACCAATCGGATTGCCGGAAAAATATGATCCCATAATAAAAGTTTACATTGGTATTGAATTAACAGTCTGATGCTGGAGCTATGACCCCCCTCTTGGCAAGGCCATGCCTTGATATTCTCTAAAATTACTTAAGTTCTTGTTTTCTGTCTTGGTGTTTTCTTTTTTAATTGTGTATTAATATTATTTGTTCAATAATTTTGTCAGTTTGAAAGTATTACCTATTGTCTCTTTTTTGTGCTAAGATTCGAGAAAGTTGAAGTGATTGGAAATTTTCTCCAAATTTACACAGAAAAGAACTGGTTATAGTAATGTTATGTTTCTTAAACCTACAGAGCGACCACTGACAAAAGCAGAGAAGAGAAAACAGAAGAAAGATTCCAAGAATGAAAAGTTAAATCTGCCAAAAGTCAGTTTGGACAAGTAAGGAAACACTAAAGACATTAGCTTGATATGTTTTCTGATTAGGCTATAGTCATGAATGCTATGATTTCAGTCACATTAAAGTGTGTAATCATTCATAGTCTTGATTATTTGAATACTTGAATATTTTTGCCACTGAACTTTGCAAGATCTCACAAACAGTGACCCCTGTGATATAGATTTTTACAAGAACAGTGTCAACTCTGTGAATTTCACAATGGCATGTTTTTGTGAGTTCATTTTGTTTGAGAGGCATTGTTTAATTGTAGTTGATGGATAAAAGAAAGTGTAATATGCGAGTGAAGCATCCATACAATGAGGTAGAAGTCGCTCTAAGAAAATGTTTGTTGTCAGCATGTAGTCACCATGTAAAATGAAATTAACATGTGCACTCACAGCTTACCTTAAGCAATCGTACACATACATCTCCCCGTACTTGCCGAACCTTCTCCGCTATTTGAGATAAAGTGTTGGTTGAGGCCTTCACAAAACACTTACGGACAAAAAAACATGCATGGCGGGTTGTGAATGGGTTTTAGGGAATTATAAGTAGGGGTCAATCATTATCAGTGTTATAGCTTATGTCTAAAGGATGCTCTCTTTCATGTGAAAATATTAGATACAATCTTGCAATAATGAATTGTAAGTGCAACAATGAAACTGCCTTGTATACAGTTACTCGGTGGAGCCCCAAGATGAGGAAGCAGAGAGGGAGGGGGGAGAGGCGGACTCCGACACTGAGCTTGCAGACATTGCGGGGAACTCAGATCATGCGTCAGATGAGGTAATGTGTTTAAGTTTTGGTTTACTTCAGACATATCAACAGAGATGATTCTCACTCTATTTTATGTGTAATGAATAATCAGAATGCTGGATAACGTCTAGATATTTGAATTTTCTTGTTTCCAGGATATGACGGAAGGCGAGGGTTCATCAGAGCCCATGTATGTTCTACCGCTGTACTCCCTCCTGGCAAGTGATAAACAGGCAAAGGTGAGATAAACACACTTTCATCTTAATCCACCTTACACCCAAAGTTGCTTCGCTTATTTTTTTGGAAACGGAGAGGAGCTCAAAATAAAGTTTACACCTAATGTATGGGTCTTAATATGGGAATCAATAATCACCTATCATTTACAGGCAATAAAGACCCTTGCATTCAGCCATACTTTATTCACGGCTGGTATCTTTCTTTTAACATATAGTGTTTGCAAATATTCGTTGAAAATTCTGTATTGCTGAGGGATTAATTGGGTTCAATATTGTAATGTCAGAGCTGTAAATGTGTATTTATTGTTTCCAGTTTTCCCTCCTTACAAAAATGGCTTTGGCAAAAAACAATTTAAAATAATGATGGATTTTTAATATATTGCTTGTATTTTAACTGCTCGTTAGTATGATATTGATTGCTGCTGCAGGTGTTTGAGGCGCCCCCCGAGGGTTGCAGGTTGTGTGTTGTGTCAACAAATGTAGCGGAAACATCGCTCACAATACCCAACATTAAGTATGTCGTGGACACTGGCAAAGTGAGTCTTTTTCTCTATTATCACCAATATGTTGGAACATAACCTGTGTCAAATAAATGATATGTGTATATTTTTAGCTGCATTTTGCCAAGAAAATGTATTGTATTGTATTGTATTGTATAAGGATTTTTGGTTTTCTTTATGTCATTAAACAATTAATCAGATGTCGCTGTAGATGTCTCCACAACAGTAGTTTGTCACTGTCTGATTATGTTTACATGATTGAAATTAAATAGGTGAATTGAATTTAATTTAATAGGTGATACAGAAATTTATACACTTAAAAAAATTTTGTGCAAATTTGAGTTCAACCACAACTGTCACTGGATTATACAAACGTTTATCTTGTTTTGTAAAGTAGTAAGACACACTTGCTTGAGGAAAATTGTAAGAAATGCCTATGATCAAATAGCCCTGTATATGTATTTTTGTCTATACTTGAACTATGCTACAGGCATATTATGAAAATATACCAACAAATGGAATAATATATTTTACTGAATTGTACTAATAAAAACATCCTCATAGAATCAAATTCATTCTTCTTATTGAGTTATTTTGATTTTAATGGTGGATATCTACAAGTTGTTTGATTGTTTATAATCATCCATTGAAAACATCGCATTTTTTTTAGACAAAGACTAAATTTTATGACAAAGTGACCGGCGTTTCAACTTTTCGTATCACCTGGGCATCCAAAGCTTCAGCCAATCAGAGGGCAGGAAGAGCAGGACGTGTTGGGGCAGGTCACTGCTATAGGTAAAGTATTTGTCAAAAAGTTCGGCAAATTGACATTTACTGCTACAAGTTTTATCATAAATTAGTTATTTATATTGTTCAGCACTAGTTCAAGTCTTATTCTATGCTTATCATGCTAATAGCTAAGCTGTAATCAAACTGCAATTCCCATTGGGAGTGTTTGTCGATACAGCTCTGTCCAAAGTAAAGTCTGGTATGCTGATGACTATGTTTTGTACTTCATTCAAAGGACATCCCTGTCAGGGTAAATTTTGTTAAAATGAAATTCATGTGGAGTTTATACGTGTATGTTATTAATAAATGGTTATATCATAACCAAGTTCAAATATGTTACTGGAGACAACATTTTGTTTGATTAAGATTTAACAATTAGATAAGTGAGAGCTCAAACTCGATAGAATAAAGCAAGAATGATAAGTGAAGCCATTGTTGTGCACTACAAGCGTGATAAACCTTGCTATGGCATCAGCTTACAATCTCTGATCATTGTATTTATCATTAATCATTTGTAAATGTGTGGATGTTCTATCCATACATATAGTTTATTTGTATTATGTTGTGATATTACTGAAAGTACAGTGCCTTATATTATGTCATTTCCCTCAAAACAAAATGGTGGACAGCCCCTTTAACTAATCATGTTAAATGAGGATATTTTTACTTTGATGTTCAAAATCTACTGTTAAAATAATGCTGCCTAGGAGATACCACTTGGTGGACCACAAGCCACAGGGGCGTGGGAGGGCTTGAATTGAAATTTTGTAAAAAATAAAAGGAAACTTGCTGGCTGCTTATCCCATCTTATCATCAATTAGGACATAATACTGAAGTCAGTTTAATTCCTTGTTTGATTGGATGTTTTAGTTCTACCCTCAGAGTAGTTTTAGAACTACCCTCAAAGTAGTGCATAGTAACTGTTTTAGAAAGGGGAAAATAGTCATTTTGAAAAAAAAAAACCATTTCGAAAAAAAGTGGGGGGGGGCAAAGCCCCCCCTGTTCCTACGCCCCTGAGCCATGTCTCCATCAGAACACAGTTTGGTATGATAAATTGTACTAATATGAGCCTTATACTTATATATGTCAACTTCTCACACTCAGGTTATATTCATCTGCTGTGTTTAACGATGAGTTTGAACAATTCTCCCAGCCTGAAATCTTACGGCGACCAGTTGACGACCTCATTCTGCAGATGAAGGTGATTACATTTACTTGTTTACATGGTGTCAACCAAGGGGTCACTATAATAGTAAAGTAACAAGTCATATCTGTTTAGAATGGAACTTTAGAAGAGAAACAATTATCTCAGAATTGAAACAGGTAACCATCAATCTTAACTTAGTTTGGAGTTTATCATGTTTGAAATCTAGATTTCCTCTTATGTCTAATACACATGAGTAGGCTTAGCAGCAATTCAGCCTGTATGAGTTTTCTACAAAAATAAAATCTTTACACTTACTTTCGCTTTTATGATCCAGGACATGAATATTGACCGGATCATCAATTTCCCGTTCCCAACCCCTCCGGAGAATGAACAAATTAAGGTAATGTACTCCATTTTGTTGATGCATAAGAATAAATATCTCTTGTATGACCTCCCAATCTTACTATGTGTATTGCTGATTAATGAATTTGGTCTTAATTTTTTACAAGGCAGGAGAAGAGTTGTTGATTTCACTAGGAGCTCTCACACCACCAGGGAAGCCAAAATCTTACAAGGAAATGAAAAAAGGTAAATATTGGATTTCCTTTTAAAGTTGGTGTAACCATGGTAATGTATTCCTAAATAACGCAATGCCCACTCCAAATTTTTATTTGTAATTGAATTTTATTATGGAATAACCATTCCCTCTGATGTGTGGCCAGATTTTTCTCATATTAAGGGATTAGACATTTTTCAAAGAACCCATCTGTAACTAGTAATGTATTCATCAGTTCCAAGTTCAGTTAATGATGTTGATGATGTTATCATGAACTGCTTGTAGATCAGCTATGAGAAAGGTTTGATACTGTGACAGGGCTGTCTGCCACACTAATCATGTACTTTGCTGCACAATAGCTCATCTTGCAATCTTTATCAACTCATGTCCTACAATTTCTGGGAAAGGTAATTGTTGTTCTATATTCTTGGATCAGTACATGGCTCTTGAGCTCTGTATGACCATCCTGCTAAATCAGCGTATTTGAATCCGCTGAGCTTCTTTCAAATACCCTGATCTCTTTCAGCCATATGCTGCTTGATATTTGTTGCCATGTTCACTTGTTATTTTATCAGCCAATGAAATGTTGATATGCAAGGAGCTTGAAGCTCCTATCTTGAACTCCTCAACGGATTTTTCCATCCGGGTTGTGCCGCTGTTGCTGGATGGGAGTCGTCTCATTGGCTGGTAGATAGCTAGCAATACAAGGCTTTCGGCTTGAAGGAGATCAGGGTATTAGGAGCGTATTCAAATGCGCTGATTTAGCAGGATGCTATATGACAGAAGTTGAAGAAAGTGATTCATTTATTCCCATTCAAGTACAGAGTGAATATTTGAATGCTTTCATATGTATGAGGATGTAGGTTATAATCATTGATGTCATCTGTTTCACACACAGACATCCCATCCAAGATCACTCCAGTAGGACGAGCGATGGCGTGTTTCCCAGTGGCACCGCGATACGGCAAGATGTTGAGCGTCGGCCATCAACACAAACTGTTGCCTTACGTCATCACAATTGTCTCAGCATTGTCTGTTGATGAAATATTCAATGAGATTTATGCACCAGGAACAACGGACTCTGAAGTAAGGGGATGACCTTCTAATGTGATTTGACAACACAGAAGAATTTGTCAATTTCATAATTTTTGAAATACATTAACTTTGGTTATTTACCCAAGCCAACAGCTTAAAAATAGGCATGATCCAAGACTTCTTGTCTTATCTTTGAGTATTAAAATTGTAATTGTCCTTGTAAGAAAACCAATTTGCAAATAAAAGCTTGTAATGAGCGATCAAAATAACTGCATATAAGCCGGCATGTAACTTATCTGTGGTTAATCTTCTTTGAAGAACTGACTGACAACAATTGAATGCAAAACTGGTTGTAATAATGTCTTTGACTGATTTCAAAGTCTTCAAGAAATATTTGAGATGGTGACAGTTTGACAAAGTATGTAACATCATCATCGATGTGTGACTTTTTCAGAAGGACATGCTGAAGCAGAGATCATCTCGCACCATGCAGGTGAAGAAACTATGGGCAGGAGAGGTGGGTCACTCTGTTTAATGATAACTGGTACAATAAAATCAATACATGGAGACTGCTCATCATTTATCATAAGTTAAATTCTTTTTGTATATTTCGATTCAAACATAACTTTATATATCTAATGTAATGTAATATATACTGGAACAAAATTGTAGGGGATATGTGTATTGTTATTACTAATCATGATCTATTTATTGCATTGTAAGACTTGGCATTAGTGCTGTGTATGTTCAATTGCAGGGCAACTCACTGCTGCTGGGTGATCTGATGGTGCTGCTGAAAGCTGTGGGATCCTGTGAATACGAAGGCTTTTCTCCCACCTTCTGTAACAAGTTCGGGATCCGTGTCAAGGCTATGAAGGAAATCAGGAAGCTTCGAGCACAACTCACTAATGCTGGTATGTGTTGTAGACAAATATTGGGAATTGAAGATCTAAGTTAATTTGAGTCATCAATTTCTGCTTGACCTTGAAGTCTAATGCTTTTTATGCTATTTTGTCATCTTTAGATTTCAAATTTGTAAAATGTTAAAGAGTTACATGGACTTTGGTTGACACTGCCAGGGTCAGACATGGATCATTATTGTGAAAGTGACATGATCCCTTAATGCCAATGTCTCCTAATGAGAGGAAATGCTTCTTAAAAAACTTTGGGAAAGTTCCGTAGTTCTGTAAACTGAATTAGCAGAACAACACACAGATTGAGTTTTCTTCATCTGATATCGGTATGATTTTTTAAATGTATTTATTGGTCCACAAAATTAATGGCAATACTCCATTAAAAACTAGATTGAGAAAAGGTTCTATGGGTTTAAAAAGTTGGAAAGACAATTCGCTTTCAGTTTTATCCTATCTGACAATTTATTTAGCATTTCAGGTTAAGGAAAAGAAAGGACAATCTCAATTTGTAAAAGAAAGAAACATCACTAGGCAGCTCCTGACTAAACCCTCTCTTGTGTTTCAGTAAACGCAGTGATCCCAGAAGCCGACCTGTGTGTGGATCCCAAACTGGAGCCTCCCTCTGACCTCCAGGCCAAACTTCTCCGTCAGATTGTCTTGGCTGGACTCGCAGATCATGTTGCAAGGTCAGTGATAAATGTGGTCAAAGATCGACTGGTCTCTGATTGACTAACCATTTTGCATTACATGCCCAAAAGTGTCCTTTTGGTGATTGTCAAATTAAGGAGAAACCTCAAAAACTGACAAGACAAATAAAAAGATTCAAGGCTGTTGAGAGTGTCTCATTTCATACACCTGTAAGAATGTCAACTATAATATTTACTTGTAGGTTGTGATTATATTTGTATAAGATGGTTGTTTGTTCAGGCGAGCTACTGAACCTCCTCCAGGGGCCACTGAGGAAGTGAAGAAGCAGAAGCATGCCTACTATGTGAGTTACCGTCTTTAGGAACTGTGTGTTTTCAGCACCAAGGTCCACTTACACAGATTTCCTTTAACTGAGGTGATCGTAACTCAATGCTGTAATAAGGGGTCATTAGTAACCAGAGCTCTAAGGGGGCTTTGTGAAATTAGGGCCAGGTCTTTCTTTCACAAATCAACATTTTCTAAGTTAACATTAACTCCCATTCTTTAACATTGCTAGGGCTGTGTGAAAGGAGGCCCAGTTCTTCAATAAACTACACAACAACAGATTGCACTTAAATGACTGTGAACATCAGCAAATGAATTATGATATTTACCTGTAAAAACAATGTCATTGTTCCCATGAAAGAATGAGATTTGTTGTGTTTGCATTAAAATGAATTTTCAAATCTAAGTAAAATTCTTACACTTGGTAAATGGGAACTTGGTAACTGATAACTTGGTAAATGGTAACTTGGTAAATGGGAACTTGGTAACTGGTAACTTGGTAACTGGTAACAGGGCAGATTCAGACTTGTTTTGAGTTGCAACTGTTGAGCAACCAAGAAACAATTTATTGACACTTTGTCATTATTGCTTTAAACAGACATCTTTGTCTATTTCATAATTGAGTAGAGTAATAGATCATAAGCCATCTACTGCCATATAAACGAAACATTTACATATTTTCAAACCCGCTGCCACTGCTAAAAAAAAACTAATTTTTTGTCTTAATTTTGTTTTGTTACTCCTGTTATTTGTTCCAGTTTAGAATTTAATGCAGAAAGATCTTCTGCTTGTGTTCACAGTGTACAGAGTTGGAGGAACCAGTGTTCATCCACCCGGCGTCTGTCCTATTCAAACAACGGCCTGAGTTCATAGTCTACCAGCACATACAGGAGACATCAAAACTCTACATGAAAGGTATAGCAGCAAAGATATCTGTGTAGGAACAATCATGAGAGCAATTTGACTTTTGTGGTAATGATGAAGAAGTATCTGATGGCGTAAATGAAGAACTTTGGTTAAGCTACTACTTTAGTAGGAGATATGTGACTGGGCAATCTGGGATGAAGTAGACTGAATATATTATGTGGCTTTTTGTGAAGATTCAGAAGTGTTAGAATAATCTCAAAATATTTTTTGTCCGGCAATGGAAAATTTGCATTACCATAAAAATTGAAGAAAAAGAAATGTTATTTTTACGTTATGTACCTACATCATTTTGATTAAAATCGCCAGTGAACCAAAGAATACAAACTTCAAAGTTTTGTCTCAGTCTCTATCCATTATTGAATTCACTATGCACAGCGTTGGTAGAACAGCCCATTAGTTACATGTTCTGACATAAGTTCAGTTAACAAATCACAAGGCTTCCAGCAAGGCTGCTGTGATACCATGTGGAGAGGAAACCACCAGACAATTTTTATCTCTGTACATGAAATGGTATCATTATCTAGGTAACTTCTTGACACACTGTCCATTTCTGTATTTCTGATCACAACTGTTTTATCTTTCTCCCTGAAGGTCTGGTAGCTGTAGAGCCAGAATGGCTGCCGATGTTTGCCCCTTACCACTGCACATTCTCCACCCCCCAGGATGACCCCCCTCCTCACTACAACCCGTCCACCGGGGAGGTGTACTGTCACATGGCCAGCAGCTTTGGTAAGTGGGAACATGGCTAGTGTTGATATGGAGAATGTCAAAATATATTAATGAGCTCATTTTCAAGGAATTTCTGTTTTGATAATGATGATGAAACAGTTGAAATCTTCAAATGTAAAGAAAGTTGATTTTTGACAAGTTTTTGTGAAAACAAATAGCTGATGATTAAGATAGCAAGAGTTAGTAGAGACTTAATTGGACAGGTATTCTTAGTTGTGTTTCTTTGCTACAACCACTGAGTTTGCCTTCAGGTCGGACCAATTGGCCTGTCCCCCCTGTATCTCTGCTCCATCCCCCGGGGCTGGACCGGTACAAGTGGTTTGCCCGCTTTCTCCTGGAGGGGCAGGTGATACCAGCACTCAAGCAATATGTTCCTGTGTTGCTGTCAGCTCCCTCTACAATGATCAAGACTTGGGCCAGGTAAAGGAGATAATAAGCACATTCTGAGAGTCTGATATTAGATATCTGTATCATACAGTTTTAACCTAATCAGAGTTAATGTCAACATTACTGAGCGAGCTCAAGGGGTTATCAATAAATGTTTTAAACATCTTTTATATAGTTATGTGTATGACAATCCTTGCTTGATAATGATAATACTGATCATATGCACATATATCATTTTTATGACATTGTTTTTTTCATGGATGATAACATTTGTAAAGATTTTGTTTATTGTAGGACTAAATTGACCAGTACAAATTGTCAATAGATGGTTCCTGTAACGACAGATTGTTAATAATTCATGTACAATATAGGAAATAAATTCTATCATGCAAAGTTTTTCAGGTTACAGCTAATCTGTCAAGTATACCTCCTGAGCTTGTTTAATTTTCCTCAAATAACTACCAACATATTTGAATGTCAGTCTTACTTTTTTAAAAAGAGTAAGCATTTTTAAAAGCCCCCATGACCACTGACTTATATAATAAAAATATAATTTCCCCACAGCCATGAATATGCAGCAAAGATGCAGTAAACCAAATGGGAAGGTGTTATGAAGGGTTTTAGAAAATGTTTTTTTAAGGTAAATTTCATAAAGATGGTGAAAATTCCAATACCTTCCCTTTTAAAAAAACTATTTCTGCCACTGAAAAATGAGTAAAGATACAAAAAGTAAAGAGTCTCTGTGTTGTATTTAGATTACAGCCGAGAACTGAGACGCTGCTGTCAGCTCTAGTGGAGGAGCATGTGCACTGTAGGTCAGCTCTCCTCGCTGTGTGGAGAGACAAGCCTCAGTGTGAGTAGCTTCCTGTCTATGTCACGGAGAACAGTGCCCTCACATGTCATTTAGATGGAGATAAGGCTTTAGGGATCAGAACCTTTTAGCTATTCAGTCATTTCAGCATAGATTTAAGCCATTGTGATAAATAAGGGTGATGGTTGATCTCCTTGCTGCAGTCACTGAGTGAAATGTCTCATCCTTTATTTTGTAGCTGACAAATGCAACTAATTACCTATTATTTAGTTATCGTGGAAATGTATACTAGTTCAGATAAACCATGATTTTGTGACCCTAAATAATCACTCAAACATCTTGAATTGAATTGAATGAGTTCAAATAGAAATGATCCCAGTATACCAATGTAACATTGGTTCATGATCTAAGTATAAGTATATATCTCTAAACATGTTCTGATTTCACAAATCTTTATTATTTCTTTATGCATCTAAACATTTTGGCCCTAAATATGGTCATATTAATTTTGTATTTTAAACTGATTTTGTTTATGTTCCAGACCTGCTATCAGCTTTTCTTGAGTGGGTTCCAGAAGCTATCCACAGCCAAGTCAAACTGTCATGGCCACCAGTCAGATGATTTTGTGTTTTGTGAAAGTGAAGCCGTGACATTTGAGTAAATTTTAGGCCTTGTGAATCTTCATACATTACTTCAGTATGAAAAAATTGAACCAGAGAAATTGTTGAGAGGATAGCTGATTACCAATTGTACATTTGTGTATAAAATGTAAAGCATGTAAATAAAATAAATGACTAAGAGATGTAAGGTATTTTCATTTTAACACTTCTAATTTTGTAAGTTTTTGTTTGGTAGAGTTTAATCACTCCAGCTACATACAGTTACTTTATAAACAAAGCAGTTATCAATTTATCTTTAAAACCTCTCTGCCGAATCTTATTACAGTAGCAGAAAAAGTTATGAAAATTGTTTCCAATCAATTTTTGAAAAATTAATTCAAATTCAATTATCATTAAATATCAAATATGATAACATTTAAAAGAAGATGTTGTCATCATCAACTGAGATAGCTCACCTGCCCAGGTGCAAAGGTAAATGTCAGGTGTTGTGTTACCTGTCCCCAGGTGTGTTGAGGACTATTTCTACCCCCCTGTAAGTGTTTACAGAAGGGTGAGGTAAGATGTCAACATTATGATAGGCTGAACAAATAGCACTTGTCTCCCTTGAATGGGACACAAGTGGCAGGTTACGACAGAGTACATGTCAAGATGATGTTAACTGTCTTTGTTAAATTTCAAAATACTTGAGAACTGTCTGCCAGATGCCTTTAAATTCTTACGAAGAAATTTAAATTAGACGGATGTTTGCAGTATGGTTGGTACATAGTTAAACTTGGAAGCCAAACTTCATTAAACTAGGAGAGGCCAACTTGAGTCCCGGAACTAGACATGTTTTTGAAGAGGTTCCCGTCTCATTGGGTATAAAATTATTGTTTAAACTTTCAAACAACTTCTCCTGCAAACGTAGTTGGCACTGGAGGTCATAGGAATAAAATCTTTGAAGGACAGTAAGACTTGACATACATAAACAAGCAGGAGTTCATGACTAATGACTTCTTTTTGTGAACATAAACAAGATTTCAGATAATCCTTCCTGGTGTTGACCGCCCTTCAAATATTGCGGTGTCAGGGTATCCAGGCTTTAATCTCCCGTCGTCTTTTCTTCAGAGACCAATCATGCCAGGTATTTTTAATTTTGAAAATGTAATCTGTGTATGATTGAGACAAAGATGAGTAAATTTCATTGTCCTACCCAAAAAATGAAGGGTGTTTCAGGGGCTTCATTTGGTTTGGCAGGGTTGCAAAAGTTTTGTATTTTTCATATTTAATCATATTATTATTGTTGTGGTAATGATAATTCAAACTAGCCCAAACTAATGTCACTAGCCCACTACAATCACAAAATGGTCAACAATGTTGTAGTTTATCACTATCTGCAGTTTGACACAAGACGACTAATACATCTATACATAAGGAAAAAAGTTAAGCACCCCAAAGTTTTTCACCATTAAGTTTTGTCTGAGAATAAAAAGGACCACATTTCAGCAAAAGTAATTGTATGATATGATAGAATCATAATTTTGCAATTTAAGAACGTAATTTCATTAAGATATCATTTCAGATATTTTGAATAATTGAAGTTATATATAAATACAAATTGGTAATTTTGAGATCAAAAGGTGAATATGTTCAGAAAGTCAACATTTTTTGTTTTAATGATTATTATTCCATTATTCCTTTTCCACTGATCAAACTTTATTATGGATCTCTTAAGCAAAAGTCACTAGTTACAGCACTATGGACCTCCAAAATCTCATTTTTTGGAAAATGACCCATTCATAAAAAGGGACTAAATGGGGCAGTTTTAACTGTAACAACGACTAAAAAGCAAAAAGAAGTATAGGGTTACTGAATCAAAGTTAAAGAAGACCACCTTTATTCGAAAATCGTCTGGCTATGGCCATTTTCTAAAAATTATGGATAAATTTTATCAAATTTCAAAACCCAATTATGTCCTTATTGTGAAGGATACATGATTTTTTAAAGTGTAAAATTGTACATTTTAACAAAATTGTTGTTCATGAAAACTAACATCAGAATCCATCGCATACTTTTGACAAACGGACCATAGTTATTTTGGGTGAAAAATCAGTACTATTACGTTTTTTATCTTAAGTTCTCAAAATGTCATCATGTATGATGATTTTAAATATACTAAGTCACATTGTCCAAACGGCTTTTAGAAAAGAATGATCAACTTCCTTTTGTCTAGATTAACAACTTTTAGAATGTCTCTTCAACTTTTAAAGATATGAAAAAATATTAAAATGTAAAACCGCATGAATCGAAAGTAAACTTCAAACTGTTTATTCTAAAGTATTCTTTTACGCAACTTTCAATTTTGTGTAAACGCAATGAAATTGTGTCATCGTCACCTTTTAAAAACAAATAAAAGAGATCTTTTGAAAGCGAACAGGAACAGTTCAAAAGGTAAGATGTCCCTTCTGCAAAACATGCTCCAAATCGTTGACATTTGCATTATTATGTCTGGCGTATAGTTCCCAAGCCGATTGAGCTACCACTGCACAATCAGGGGCTTAGTGTTGAGTATACAGAAACAACAGAGCTACTGTGTAAATGTCAGACAGCGGAGTTGGCCCTGATATATACAGAGACTTTGGTGTACATCACGTATAGTTATGGTGGAACGTTTGTTGAATGAGGTTTTCATTTGGTGAGACATGTGACCGAACTGCAGGCTTTGTGTTGTAAAATGCAGGAAGAATTAGGTTAACGAACCAAAGGTTTGGCCTTTAGGAACAATTGGCATTTTTTGGTTTTAAAATAGATTCAAAGATCTTAAATGGTATAAGCATCAATCTTGTTACATACTAAATACAGACCCGGTCCAAGTGGTTATGGCATTAATCGCAAAGCCTAAGTCGAGGAGAGTTTATTTCCATAATGCAAGGAAAGCAGGTCAGTATGTAGTCATTGTCCTTCGGAACATTTCTGTAATATTTCAAACTTTATAAATACCATTCTGCATGTAGAATGAATTTCAGATGCATAATAATGATGATGATGATACTTTACTTATATATAATTAGTGGGGTTTATATGACATGACCGAATGACGCCAATAAAATACGCTCATTTCACTTTTGCTTGACTTCCATGCAAGATTTGAAAATATTTGGTATATAGCATAAAATATCATACGGCTCTGGTACCTATGGATATTTAAAAGCAAAAACAAAGCAGACATGACACCAGAAAATAAAGTATCGTGGGTAGATGTTACTTGGCCTTTTCGGCAAATTGCATCCTGCTCCATCAGCGTATTTGTCTCCGCCTAGCTCTATCATATACCCTGATATCGTTCGGCCTTAAGCGCTCGTATCGCTTACGGCTGTTTACTCATGGCTATTTATGGCCTACATTGACATGTGTTTAAATTCTAATCCGGGTAGTGCCGCTATTGCTGAATGCGAGTCATTTCATTGGCTTGCCATATTTAGCGATACGAGCGTTTTAGGCCGAAGGATATCAGGGTATATGATGGAGCTTTCAGAAACTTTGCAACTCGTCGGTCGATGGTGAAGAAGCTCACGTTTGCTGAAAAAAACCCAATATAATGTTATTAATACAACATCAGTTAGCTTAGATTTTGCCTGTCCAGAGGTCCAGAAATCTTAGCATTCATCTGGTCTCTGGTCAGTGGTCAAGAGGCTCTGTAGGGTCAACACGGAATGTCTATGGGAATCTCTAAAGCAAGCAACTTGTTTGACATCTGCGCTTGTTCTGATTTGTTCGTCTAAAGGTCAAATATACAAGGTATTGGTCATTCCTGTTAAGGTCATTCCTGAATTATTTGGGGTAAACATCGATTACACCTCTCAACTTCTTCAAAACACATAAACTTATTTTCATGTATATTTGCTAGTTTGCACTTACATGTATCTGCCATGACGTCTTCGATAAATAAAGTGTGTTATATTCTTTAAATTTTCATGAAATACACTTCTGTCTGAAAACATGTTTAACTTTCACTAGTATCCTGATAATTCAGTGACACTAAAGGAGAATAAATAATAGATAATAAATAATAATTAGTGATAACACG
Source organism: Phorcus lineatus (assembly GCA_921293015.1). NCBI lineage: Eukaryota > Metazoa > Mollusca > Gastropoda > Trochida > Trochidae > Phorcus > Phorcus lineatus. Next base: position 17,800,386 of record OV121089.1, read on the forward strand.
TGAACACATTACCTAAACGAATGTTATCTTCAAATGGATTGTATATCAGATAAATGAATGTATTCGTAAATCCATGTGGTGCAATATAAGAAGTGTCATATAATTCATATGTTTTCACATGCACGTACAACCTTTGCCTAGCAACGATTCGAATAGGTTTTGATGACGTCAACTAAGAAGGCAACGACATGAGACAAAATGTCCCTTTCTGCCTTTTTTTATCAGATTCAAAATGAATAAAAATAGGTTATAAGATTATTACATTCATCTTCATGCGACCATAACGACAACCGTGCACTTATCACAATTGACGTCCATAAAAAAAAAATGGTGTCTGTAGGAACATTAATGAAATACTGATGAGAAGCATCACCGCTCAGTTTGCTACGTTGATTTGATGACTTCTATGAATATCCCTATTCGGCAGGTACAAAGACTCACCTGTTTGATTCCAAGCCACCTGTTGTAATTATTCCTAAGGTGTCGTGTTGACCCTGATTACCTGTGTTGACTTACTTTATCTGTCCCTTTTCGAGATGAAAAGAAATCGACGGTCGCCCTAATAAAAAAGTTACGTCTTGTTTACAGTGGCGTGAGCTCGAAGGGGTAAAATGGTCAGGAAGCGCATACAGAGTACAGACGAACATACAGATTCCTCAACATTTAATGAAAGAGAGAGTCAAAGGCAAGTCCCACCTCACGCTTCAAATGAACTCAGTTACTTAAACTCGTAAGTTTGAGTTTGAAAAGAGTAATTGATTGTCCTTCTACAGATAGCACTAATGTAAATTTGTTCATATTATTTTAAATCCCTATTCTTGATAATATTTTCATAAGCACCAAAAACAGAACACTCTCATCCACATTTACATCCCACTTAGATCTCGTCTGTGGCAGCCATTTATATAAGTGTCCTGGTCATTATCGATATCAGAGTGAGTGAGTGAGTGAGTGAGTTGGGGTTTTACGCCGCTTTCAAGATTATTTCACTTATATCGCGGCTGCTAGTATTCTTGCAGGGAGAAAGCCAGCAACACCATTGTGGCTATGCATTGCGGTGAAACCTGCGAGCATCGGCTGGAACTAGCGAACCATGGGTGGTACTGCGCCCAAACCTGACTGCGTGTAGAACAGTTCTCTACTGCAGACAAAGTTGCCGAGCTCCTGGCGGGATTCTGATGCAAGGACTCTTTGGAAAACGGGTTTAACAAGGTTAAAGACTTAAAGTTTCATTTAGCAAAGACATTGACGCTAGTAAACAAACTATCCTGTCTCAGGGTAAGACGTATAGCTGACGCTCATATACGTCTTACCCCGAGAAAGGTTGGAAAACAAACTAAAATATTAAATCAATACAAAACATGATCAAACTGGCGCTGTAAATCAGATAAACAACAAATAACTTATGTTAAGATTATAAGTTAAGAAAATATATAAAAATTTGGTTGATACCTAATTATAATTTCTTATAATTATAATCATTTCAGCAAAGATGAATTACAATTAAACGAGTGTTTAAGTTACATCAGTATAACAAATCAAAAAAATATTTCCTTTATAAACCATTCTCGACGTTTAACTGTCTAATAATTGCTGGTAAGCCGCCCTCGTCCTTCAAAATCCCGAAACAGAATGGATGACTTTGAAAATTTGTCTCGAAGTAGCAGGTCGCTCACGGACCGCACGAAGTTCTCGAGCTCTATACATGTACTTCGTCACAGTTCGTGCATCGTTCTTTGACACACGAGAAGCACGTGCTCCTACACGCCTTATTGCACTACACACTTTATTCATCGCGCTTTTTCAAAGAAGCACGTGCATGTTCCCGCACTTCTAATAGTCATACTCACTTCATTCATTCAGTGAAAGGGGAAAAAGAATGTAGAAATATACATCATTAAAAAGTTTCAAATGGTGTGGTTAATTATATTCGGACCAAGTCGGATGTAAGTCGGTTCCTACGGACAAGGTATCATGTTTCCTGTTACAACTCAGAAAATATGGTAGTAACTATAACTTTGCCCGGATCATTAATTTTTTAGTCACCATAGTCAAATTTGCTTTTATCATGAGATAAAGTTCAAAAGCTTCTATTTTTGACCTCTGATTAGAGTTACAACATTTTAACAAATAACGCCAGCTGAGGATACGTAATTACGACCATTAACGCCCGAGTAGTAATGCCAATATAATTCGAAAGAATAATTTCAATTTGGCTTGTAATACATATACTCCTCACTCAATATCATTTTCCGAAAAATTACATCCAGAAAATACCAAATCTGTGGCAGAACGGTATTCTTTGTAAACTAATCGTGCCGTTTTCTGATATTGATATTCCATCATCTTTATAATTACATCTCCATATAGATATCCGTGTCGAATGATTGACCTAGAAAATCAAACCAATGGGAGTCTTCAGTATGAAATTTCAAGATGGGCATGTTTGGTTTACTTTAAACGTTAAAGTGCGATGATGATAATATCTATTTCTAAAATTCAAGCCTTTTACCAAAATGTTGGGTCACGTCATTATGCAAATAGCATTTGGGTGAGATGAGCCAGAGATAATCTGCGTGCCGAGCATCAGGTGTGAAAGTTCATTTGAAAAACTATCAAGTACACTCTAAGTAGTTCGTAAACAGTCGTCAGTGAAATTTACTCCGAACATTCTCGCTGAACACAGTCATACAGTAGCCCCTGCAGCATGAACATTTACTTTACGAGCTTTATATTATTTCTATTTGAAAAACTCCAGACATAACTCTTTAGGAAATAAATGAAATTCAACAGGTAATGTTAAATCAGAGTTTGATTATATAAGGATTGACGAAATATTGGATTCTGAAAATTGATCCTGTCTATCACGGGCTTTGTGTACATGTCTTCAAATGCATCCGTAAAGTCTCAACAACTTCTTTAAAAATTCTTGTTTGTAGCCAATTGATTATCACACTGAGATAACAATCGAATGGTTTCATGTTCGAAAACAGGCTCACACACTACAAAACAAACTTCACACATGAGCTTTTCTGAAATCCTTTTAAGATGTTCTGAAATCCTTTTCTATTATGAAATCATTTTAAGATGTTCTGAAATCCTTTTAAGATGTTCTGAAATCCTTTTCAGTTCTGAAATCCTTTTCTGTTCTGAAATCCTTTTCAGATGTTCTGAAATCCTTTTCAGATGTACTAAGACAAGTCTCAACCACTTCTTTAAAATCCTTGTTTGTAACCAATTGATTATCACACTGAGAAAACAATCGAAGGGTTTCATGTTCGAAAACTGGCTCAAACACTAAAAAAACAAACTTCACACTTGAGCTGTTCCGAAATCCTTTTAAGATGACCTGAAAACCTTTTCTGTTCTGAAATCCTTTTCAGTTGTTCTGAAATCCTTTTCAGATGTTCTGAAATCCGTTTTTTGTCTTTAAATCCTTGTGAGATGTTCTGAAATCCTTTTCTGTTCTGAAATCCTTTTCAGATGTTTTGAAATCCTTTTCAGATGTTTTGAAATCCTTTTCGGATGAACTAGGACAAATCACAGGTTCTAAAGATTGGGAATTACACAAGTGCGAGTTTTTTCCTTTCTTCCTTCCTTTCTTCATTCATTCATTCATTCATTCATTCATTCATTCATTCATTCAATCAATCAACCAATCAATCATTTATTATATTTGCTAAAACAGGAATATTATATTTTTGTTGTTTAAGATTTGAAAAGTGAAATGCTCACATTTATTCAGAATGAAAAACATTAAAAGTGAATCCATTAGAAGCTATCTGTGCAGAAAGCCTTGTTACAGCTTGTTGGTAAGTCATGGGTAATTATTTTCAAATTTGTGTATAATCCATCTAGACATATTTTTCATCATTACTACATGTAAGTTGTAACATGAGCTTCAACACAGCATTTTTTTTAACCATTTCACGTAAAGCAAAACAACAAATGGAGGACTTTCGAAGCAGATAGAACTGTCACTTTCAGCGATCGTTGCTCGATGTTGAAATATGTATTAAGGTCAGTCGACTGTTAAACAGATGCCAATGTAAGCTGAGAATTAACCCCTGTTGACCACACCAGTTAAGTCTGGCTTTGTTTTAGTTTCTGTGGACGTCAAAGTTAAAACGTTTACAAACACACGGACCCAGCCAGACATAATCCATGCACCTCTCCCCCGCCTAAAGCCGCTGTGTACATTCTACTTTCAAACGTTGCGCATATTCGCACCAGCATAATTACCGAAGTGTTCCTCTGACACCATTTTTAGGCATTTTTTGCAGTTTTTAAATGTTTTTATTTAGCACGTATGTTGACTTATGCCCATACCTGGCTCAGAGGTGAATTAACACTGATTACAGGTAAGAGAAAGGTACAACATTTTACCTGCGTTTTGTGCACTTGCACGAGTAAGGCATTCGCGTGATGCATAATGTTGAACCGGAGTTGGGATGCAGCGCGTCGTTGCACTTGGCGTATATTGAACCATGTGTATGTTTTAAACATTTACAAACTTGCACTTGAGTGTAAAGATGCTGATATACACAAACTATAGAGCTTTACGTGCCTCCCACTCAATTTTATCCCCATAGGCATACTTTGTAAAATTGACACTTGGTAAATAACGGGTCCAAAATGGTAATTTATGGGGAAAAAAGAATATAGTAGACAGTAAAGCTTCAAGTGGTGTAATTCGACACCATTGGACAGAAACACTTGTCCTTTTTTCTTACTACCTACTGAATCCTGTTACATATGTCTTTGACATTCAATGTTTAATGTATACACAGTTCAGTTTAAGGTTTTTCACTTTCAACTACTATTTCATGACATCATTTAAGTGACATAGATAATGTTGTTGGAGTCAGATGTTTCAAAGTTTTTCAACGATGTAATATCATCAAGAAGTACTGTTGAGAGGGGGGAGGACGGGACAGCGCAGTGTTTAGCGCGTCCGGTTTCGGATCAAGAGGTCCGCAATGCATAGCCACAATGGTGTTGCGGATTTTCTTCTTGCAATAATACTAGCATTCTCTCTCCACAGAGGTAGCTCCGATACAATCTCTGTGCTAATAAAAACTCTTCTCGAGTTTCCGGCAGGTTCCCAATAGCGGCATATGATTGCAACATAAACTACCTTGCAATAATTCAGCCAATGAAAAGAGCGCATGCAAGGATAACATATTTGTCGACACACAGCATATGCTGCTGTTAACAAGTGACTTGTTAACAAGGCGTCACTGATTGCACAACTAACTTTGATTGCATCAAATCAGACTGCGACATTTCTAGACCATGAAACACTTGAATTACATGTAGGACAGAGGTTGTACAGGAATTTATGATAGAGATACATCTATTGGGAGTGAATGTACTAATTAGCAGCCGCGATATAAGGGAAATACCAAAATCAAGTCACATCACATCAAGAAGTTATAACGCTTATCGATACTGCTTTAGAAAATGGTAAAAGTCAGACTTTTTATCAAATAAAATAACGAACAAGTTTCCCAAATTACATGTGGCGAATTGTCACCCACCAGCCACTCCACATTGTCCAATTTTCTATCACAATCTTGACTGTCACCTCTAGTCGAATGCTTTTCAGCAAAATCCAGATATTACTATAAAAAAACGCCATTGACAAGATTGGCCATATATGTACGTTACCTTAAAGAGCCACTCCGTGAGTTGTTGGAGTCATATATGCCAAACTTGATCAATGGTGTCATTTGATCGCGAAGTATCGACTGTCACCAAAAAGACACATTTTAAAGCTTTTTGACTTTTTACAGTGACAATATGAAGGTGGCGCGCGTCAAATAGTCAAACGTAATTTTGGAAACTTATCTAAGACATCCAGGAGGGCAGTTTGGAGTTGATGGTGTTTGTTGGGTTATATAACTAGTATCAATGTATATTGGACGTGATATCTACACTTTTGTGCATTTATAAGGCAGTTTTTAGATTTTCATGGAAAACCAGTATTTGTCCTATATATGTTTTTGGACATGAAAAGTTTAAGACCTTTTGATTTTATATCACTACATATGACATTTAGGTTCGAATCAAAGGTAAATAATACGTTATGAAAATCACGGAGTGGCTCTTTAACATCGTATTCACTGTCCTCTGAAGTTGAACATTCCCTATAGCAAAGCGGGTACAACATTCATCCGCTTAAAGAAGACATTAAGCGTTCCATTAAGTTATTTTGTATAGAAGTTGATGAAGATATTCTTAGATGTTTAGATCAAAGACATATTCTAACAAGAGATTATAAAATTGTTAATACGTCTAAAACAACAGGTATATATACACTCTTTGCAACATAAGTACAGGAGATGCTAGGTGAAGAAAGTGCAAATGTAAGGACAAGCGCAAACTAACACCATGAAGGAAAATGTCAATCGTGAGCGAGTTTGCAGCTCTAAATATTGACAAGTTGTACTTTGTGTCGGAGCCATGGTGGAAGGGGTGTTCGAGTTGTACCGTGACATGCACGTCGTGTACTCAACATTGATGTGACAGTCCTATTCTGAATGTGTCAACTGAATTAGATAATGAATAACGAAAAAATTATGAAAGTACGTATGGTCATGACGTCATCTTTATACCATTTTTTATATCATCGTGTCAATTAGTTACAGAGTAATAGTAATTAAATTAGAAGATTAAAAATCAACAAAATGAAATTGATTTGGTTATAGATTCAAGTACCTCATATTTGTAGTGTAAATCCTCATTTCATGATATTTATGTTTTGATGTATGTGATTCGGTTCCATCACAATTAATGGTACATGCCTCCATTATTTTATATATCTACTTACATTTTGAACTTACTATCCTTCTGATAATTTCCTATATGCCTAAACGTTGTGTTAATTCACAATAAAGTCGTTTTTAAAAAATGTCGTATGAACAACTGCACTTCTAAGGACATCAGTATGTTAATGGGATCAAATATCTTAAACGTTGTCATTATCAAGAATTTTTTACTTTTGTTAAAAATTGTTTTTTAATATTTAGTGATTCAGTAAAAAGAGAATGTAATAGATCAGTCTTGATTTTGTTAGGTGCATACACACACCAATCAAACGAAATGTTCAAATCTTAATTTAAGCAAACCAAAATTCCACGCAAGCTGAGAAGGTTGAATAGTTTATAACTATAGAGAACATATAGTTAGCGCGTAGAATTTCGGCTTTAAGGCATTCGCTTGATTAAGAAGGAAAACTTGGCATTATTTATTTGGTTGGCATTGAATTGATTTAAAGCCAAATCAGTTCTGATGATGATTTGTCACGTATTTAATACAAATAAAGCTTTATGTGAATATGTAACTATAAACACCTACCATTCAATTCATCATATCAACACGCTGAAAATATACTTCGATGTTAATTGACAAACCAAGTGTAATCTTCTTCCTTTTTCGTTTGCTTTTAAGTCGTACTTTTCTGTATATTTACCTCTTAATTGTTCACCACTTCAGACGTTAAGTTAAGTCATCATGTACGAAGGGTTTCAGATAAAACGATTTAATGACCGAACCGGATTAACAACACTCGCCGATATTAAACAAGGGAAGGTAAAGACACTTGTCCAGCAAACAAACTAAGCATTAAGAGATCAAGAACTAATTATTTTGAAAAAGCACTTTTATTGAGCTACTTTGAAGCTTTAAAGTGCCCTGTTCTTTGATTGCTAATTGGCGGGATCGTCAAATTGGTTTTGTTACACAGCAAAAACATCACAATGCCTATCCTGCCTATCCTTTGTTAAATTATTTTATTCTAATTATAGACATCGTCTTGTAGTTTAGGGTTCATAAAATACACACAAGTACTTTCAAGTCTATACGTTCCATGAAAATTTACGTTGAATCCAAAACTTACCCTCTAGCATTTTATAACCATAGAAAGCTCTGTTAAGCCAATTGATAAAATTCTTAATAAGTCAACTCAACTCAACTTCCTGTGGACATCAATTTTAACCCGTGTGCTTTTCAAATGGTTTTTAATACGAATATGATTCATATTTGAGATATATGTTAAATGTTGGGTTCTCACTTGTAACGTGCATTTGATTGTCATAATCTTTCAAAAGAGGAAGAGCGAGGAGACAAACTAAACCCCCCCCCTCCCTTCCCCCTCCCATGAATCCACCTCTGGACAACGTTAATGAACTCGAATATGTCTCGGTGGTTTTTATCCAAGACTGTAAAAAGTAAATTCCAAGGGGCTTGAATCATTGTCCGTGGCGCGAGGGTTTACAAAACTAGTAAACTTGTCCTACCCTTCCTTACCTCGAAATAGAAACTAAATTGGTAGGTGTCACATGTAAAGGTTACACTCTTAATGAATTCGCTATAAAGAAATACGAAGAAGAATATTTTGTCGACACTCGTCGTTGACACTTAACACGACCAAGCCTATGTTCCTGTTGGGTCGTGACAGGAAGGCCAAGTACTGGACGTAAAAGTAAAAAAGTTTAGTTTCTGAGCTTTCGTGGTTGATGCTAATTGCCCGGTGTGTCTAAGGATCTACCTGGTTTAGCAAAGGGTTGTAGGTAAATAATATCTTATCCCCATCGGTCACGTTTATTCCGTCCAGGATGTATGTAGGAATGAGACAGGGTTGGCTGTTTGGTCCGCTGTTTTTTAGCTTAAATAAATACAATCATTTGTGCGTCTAGTGTGTTAAAGATATTTGGAAATTAGTAAACCTTATTGTTTTTTGTACACCATTTCCAATAATTATCATCTAACAAGATAAAGAATATTTATGTTTCAGGAGCTATTTAACGCATTTCCCTAATTTACTATAGCGTAACTAGTATTCCCCAATTCGGTTAATTTTCTGTCAATTTCTAACTCCTAAATGTTCCAAAGGTCATGTACAATATTTTCTTTTGGTAGAACAGGGAGTATATAAGATGCGTGCATAATATTCAAGGTTTTTTTTTTATGAAACCGGTTGGTAAGGAACTGATATGTAAAGATTCATCTTCAATCTTGTTTTGGGAACGGAAATAATCTCCATAGATTTAACTAAATTTAATCTACATGATGGAAAAGGGTGTACAATGCCATTTATTTCGAAAGGTGTTTAACTGTCAGGAACATTTTGAGGGATTAATACTTTTCAAAATGCGTGTCATCAAAAAACTATCTCTTCATATATGCAATCAGCCGTGTTCACTACAACTGAATATTACCTATGAAATGGAATTTAAGCAGTGTTTAAAAACGGATCGGCAAAAATAAAAGCTTATTTTTAACATTTTGAACCAAGATGATTGACCAAGGAAAAGTCATCTGCTATTTACCATCCACTGATAAAAAGTATTTCCACAACAATATAAAGTATGTGTTATCCTTTTATCCTCGTTCCTCTCTGAAGAGACACAGGCAAGGTTCAGAATGAAAACTTGCCTTCATTGTACATCCACTCTGACTTTGCTCTGTTTTGGGTCACTTGCTGACTTCCCAATGCCTTTGAAGATATGTCAGTTTGTTCATAGTAAACAACACATTGACCTAGTCGCCGAATAATTAACTGTAAGGACAGCAGAATTCGTCAGGTGAGATGAAACACCTGTTGATTACAGGCATTCAGCACACCTGAAAATGGAAACGGGAGTTACCGCATTGCCTTCAGTTCATTTGTTAGTTAAATTATTTGGAACATTATGAAGTAAAAACTCCAACAATGGATCAAATAGTTCGTACCTCTCATATCAACTGACTTATGAACTCGTGAGGGGTAAATGAAAGCACTGTCATAAAAGATCTCAGTTTGATTGTTTTCATATTTACATTCCCATTATGTTTAAGTCAACGAATATAAAACATTTAGATCACTAAACTTTTATTAAGAAGTATGTATGCTCTAACACGACAGTATGTAATGAAATTGTAATCGTTTCTTTTTAAAAATTGCATATTTCCAAAAGTTCTAATTTTGTTGAGTAAACTAACACGCTCATAGTTTTTTTCATGACACAAATTTTATGTTCAAATTATTCATCAGAGATGATTTTTACATTACTGATAGGCCTCCTTATTTCCCACCCAAAGCACCTACTGTGAACAAAAACAAAACAAGATAAGGCTTTAATTACACATTACATAGATTTCAAAACACTTACTCAAACTTTTAATTGTCACCCATTAAAAAAATAAATCGATATTTGATATTCTGGATGGACATGGACATGTTTGAGCTTTTATAAAACATATTTGATTCACATGGAAATGAATAAGTTCTCGAAATTATATACCTTTTCCTTAGTATGCATATATTATGTACAATCTGTACAAAAAAGATGACGAATGATAACAAGAAAGCTGTGTAGAGAGTTAAAAAATGAATACAATCAGATGATCATAATCATGATAAGCTATATTTAAATGCCTTTGTCTCACGGATGAACGATGACTTTAAGACATTTATATTTTGACATGTTGATAGGCCCGCACTTAATGGAATATCTTCTGATGTACAATTGGTTACTGGTTACTGTACTGGTTACATGAAGTTTTATCTTGAAATCTGATTCTTGAATTTGCTTAAATATACAGCGGGCATTTAAAAAATGATGATAACAATTCTCAATAGAATACTTTGAAAACTTCTTTACTACGAATTCCTTAAAGTTATATATCCTAGTAACATATCTTTTCAGATAACAAGATTATTTGAACATGCCTTTTTACATTTCAGTCCCCAAAAGATATAGAAACAGTTTGTCGTTTACGACAGAATTCTCACTGTTCGCACGGTTTACCTTGCAGGTTAACGGCCACAAGGCATGCTCGGTAAAATTACAAAAAGCAAAGTGACGCCATGGCGTTACACAATCCGGCCAGAATGTAACTACCTTGCTCAGTATGTAACACACCATGTGATGCACTGGTGGTACTCCACACTTTCACCGAAACAGTCTACATGTATGTACTTTGCTTCATTTTCCAAAATCTTAAGAAACAGTCTACTTTATTCTTGATAAGAAAGTGTTTTATTCTTCAATTGGTTAACTTTGAAAAATATTGAAGGAAATAGATTAAATGCTTTCCTTATTTTTTCTTATTCATGATTGATGATTTGAGAAAAGAGTTACATATGCTTCATTTGCGTTATTCTTTAAAAGATTGTATTTTGATTGAAGTAACTTGTTATTTGAAACTTCTTATGAATTTTTTTTAAGTCAAGTGCAATTTCAAAATGTAAGTATATAATCCATTAACTTTCTTTTTTACAGGAAGTTTTACATCGATCATCTCTCTCTATGAAAATGTTAATTTGTCACTTCAGTGTTGGATTAGGTAGGTTGAGCACACTCGTTTTTAATATTTCAATCAGTGGGTTTTTTTCACAATAATTATATGGTTATTTCAATAATGCATTGACCAATTGAACAAAAACAATTTGTTTGATACGTTTGTATACTCCTCAATACGCAATTCTTAATCTGAAATAATAAACATTTAAACTCGATTTCAAAAATTATTGAAAAGACTTTTTGTTGTTAAATTGTCAAATAAGAAGTCTATTTTTGCCAAACGCCAATTACTGTCCAACCCAAAGGTTAACACTACAATGAGCAAGATCAAGGAAGCCCAGATGCCAATGTGAGTTCGTCTAACGAGTTGGTCCACGCGCATGTCACTTTCAATGATCCAGTTGGCCCAATCTGACTTTAACGTCTCCAAGTAAAATAAAACAGCACCTTACCAAATTAAACGATGGCCACCCATGTCGTCTTTTTTCAAATTTGCACCCTGGACAGGCAAGTTTTGAAATTTGAACGGTTTATGATATTGAATGTCAGCATATTCTTTACCACGTTATAAGTTTGTAAAATCGAATCTAAAATACCGTAAATTTCTAAAATATGTTGATTTTTTACACCTTATCGTTCAACATTTGCAGAGGACCATATGATCATTTTTTATTAAACCGGTTAATTTGAATGTACATATGAAAATATGTGAATAGACATGTGTGACGAACATTTAGCGCCTCATTGGCGTCACGAGAAGACGATGTCAATCTGTAGTGCCTGCTACAGGCTCACATATCCATTATGACTCGATAATCGTCCGCTTTTGACCTTTTGATATTATTCTCTGCATCTACATTTTTGTTCCTTGATGGTTTATTCATTTTATTTGACATACTTAACAATGAAAGTTAAACAGTAAATCTAACTTTCTAATTCAGCAATAATCAGTTTAAAATCAGTAAATACTATCGTATTATACTTTTCACTTTATACCACTATACATTTTCTACTGAGTGACACACTTTTCAATATTTGTTATACACGATAGTTGGTTAGTGATCTATTCACGTTGTACTTCATAACATTGGAACTATGGATTCCTATGAATACCTATAAATTCAGACTCACTTAAATGTAATATATGTACAACCCATTTTCGTGGATGCAGCTAAAAAAGAAGTACTGATTATATAATTTGAGCATAACACATTTCGGAAAGCAAATGAAATGCACACGAAAGAAGGATTACTGCATTGCCAACCACAATTTATTTCTTTGAAAACGTATTCACAAAATACCAGTTAGAAACGGTTACGTTTTTAATTTGTTATAAAATTTGAAATAAAAAAGGAGAAATAAATACCCTCACCAGAGAATCTTGTCTCTTCTGTTTGATTTGCCACACATGTCTTTCCAGTTAACTAATATGGTGAAAATCATTATGGAAAAACTGACAAATAAATAAATACGTACATTGGAAGATAGATAAATAAATAGATATATGATTAGATGAATAAGATGAATGAATGAATTTCCTTTATGATTCGAAGGAGAAATGATAAATCTCACAACGAATTTCATACCATTTGATGTACATGACATTGGATGTGAAGAAAATGGAAGATCCAAAGATCAAATAGCAATTAAAAAATAATTTAGGTTTCAATTTAAACTTTGTAATAAAAAAAACCCAGATATAATTAACCCCGCCAAACAAAAAGCCATGGTTTTAGGGAGAAAAAATTTAAAAGTTGACTCTCGGTTTGTTTGTGAATTCAACAAGTCTCAACACAATAGTATGTTAATCAAGCGGCACACTGCCCACATTGTGAGATGTTTCCCGGCTCGTATATCCACCCTCAAAACAAATTGAACCTTGATGCAGTGCCTGCTGTACAGTTGTACTCAACTTGCCCATTCAACATCAACTGTATTTGTATCGTACAAATGGATTGTACACATAGTTTACACATAGATTCATACGTTGCACAAAATAGCATACCAATACTATATCAATGTACGGTGAAACATTACCCGTGTCATATGCATACCGTTTGCACATGCTCATATATTACTCGTCGCTTGATCGAAGTGTAAATGAACTTTGATTCTACATATTTAAACGTGTCAAATCATAATCATGAAAGACAAAAGACAGTATCTGTTAAAAGCGAGGAAGTTCAGTGATTAGCACGTTATGCTAAGAACACCCGGTCCGATGTTCGAATCCTCACTCCTGTATTGTAGCAGCAGGACTTCTGTGCAAAATTACAATTTCTAAAATGTGTTAAGTGCAATGGTAAACTAGTACAACCTGACAGTTTTGAGGTTCCATAGCAATGTATATCCAGTGTCTTTGCAGGCTTTCCCTCTGCTTTGACAAGAGGTATTATGTGACTGAAATACTGAGGGAACGTTAGTACCAAAATCACCTCGGTGCTCTAATCCCAAACGCGGCCTGTCTGGTAGCCTGATGTTACCCACTTTTCATATTTACTCTATTGAACTATGTCCACATCGTCTGGACGCGACCCTAACCAGTAAAGTGCGTGTTTGTTTACATGTGAATAATTCTGACCACATAGATGTCCAAGTGAACTTTACCAACATCCCTGATCTCATTATTTCGCGGCTGAACCCTAGGAATTTGAACTTTGTCCCCAAAATATCTGGAGCTGTCTGAATCAGACATAGCTTTCTTCACCTTGATGAATTCAAGAAATTACATGAAGAAAGCTCAGGTGTAAACCTTAAGGACTTCAAATTTTTCTTCTTCTTAACTTTTCTCTGCTATTGAAATATGTTAATCTGTGAAAGGTGCCATTTTTCATCATTTTTTTTTTACTTTACAGAATTCATCACTCAAAAACGCCCCAGTCTTACCAAGAAGTTATTCGTATTTATTAGTTGTTTGGGTGCGCACCCCTCACAAGAGAGTTCCAAATTAAGTATATGTTGAGGGTATTCCTCATACTTGGTAAACATATACAAGAAAAGTGTGGAAGTTAAATTCAATATATTAGCTGATTTTCTGTGGACACACATCCTTTGATTAAATGCAATCATTTCAATAGTTGTACTTGAGGCCCATAGGACGCACCCCTTCCAAATTGAAAATACTGTATCCGCCCCTGCAACGTCTTTGACTTCAGTCGTGTCGCAAACATTTGCGATGGAGAGCATGTAAGGGGTATATGATTCTTTTCACAGATGTTTTTGTTACCACATTAAAAATCGATCGTGTTCCGAGAAATAACAGTTTGAAAATATTGACATTATCGAGATTCGAAATTGTCCAGTCTCGACTTTGCTCTTCACCCGGTCCCTCTGTATGTAAAAACCTCCCAGTCATCATAAATACATTTTGCCAACCTATGTAAACATGTTGCTTGTTGATCACTGGAATTTATGCTTCTTAGTACATTAATGACTTAATGTAATTAAGTGGTTTAAAGAAAGGGCAAAGGACCGATACAGTGTTGTGTGTTGAAGGTTTTGTTGCCTATAATTACTTAACGTAGATTTAATGCCAAACTGATGACAAGAGCTAATATCAGGTTGATGACATATGATACCAGACTGATGACGAGAGATATTACCTAACTGATAACCGTTGATTGATTATCTGTTAGGCGACCACGTAAATAAAAAGGTATAATACACAGGTTGATGACCAGTGATGATACAGGTTGATGACCAGTGATGATACAAGTTGATGACCAGTGATGATACATGTTGATGACCAGGGATGATACAAGTTGATGACCAGTGATGAATCTGATGATACAGGTAATGACCAGTGATGATACAGGTTGATGACCAATGATGATACAGATTGAGGACTAGAGATGATACAGGTTGATGACCAATGATGATGCAGGTTGATGACCAATGATGATGCAGGTTGATGACCAGTGATGATACATGTTGATGACAAGGGATGATACAAGTAAATGACCAGTGATGATACAGGTTGATGACCAGTGATGATACAGGTGATGACCAGTGATGATACAAGGTTGATGACAAGTGATGATACAAGTTGATGACCAATAATGATGCAGGTTGATGACAAGTGATGATTCAGGTGATGACCAGTGATGATACTAGGTTGATGACAAGTGATGATTCAGGTGATGACCAGTGATGATACGAGATTGATGACCTATGATGTGACAGCTGATGACGAGTGATGATACAGCTGATGACGAGTGATGGTACAGGTTGATGACAAGTGATGATACAGGTTGATTACCAGTAACGAAATAAGGATGATACAGGTTGATGACCAGTGACGAAATAAGGATGATACAGGTTGTTGACCATGGATGATACAGGTTCATGACCAGTGATGGGACTTGCATTTATTTTTTTAGACGATTTAAAAATTGCAAATCACAATATAATTTACAATATCATAACCAAATGTACGATGATTTTCAATCTTGAAGACAAAAAAATCAAGAAGATTATTCACAATGAATGATGACCAGTGATGATACAGGTTGATGACCAGTGATGATACAGGTGATGACCAGAGATGATACACGTTGATGACCAGTGATGATACAGGTGATGACCAGTGATGATACAGGTGATGACCAGAGATGATACACGTTGATGACCAGTGATGATACAGGTGATGACCAGTGATGATACAGGTGATGACCAGAGATGATACATGTTGATGACAAGTGATGATACAGGTGATGACCAGTGATGATACAAGGTTGATGACAAGTAATGATTCAGGTGATGACCAGTGATGATACGAGATTGATGACCTATGATGTGACAGCTGATGACGAGTGATGATACAGCTGATGACCAGTGATGGTACAGGTTGATGACAAGTGATGATACAGGTTTATGACCAGTGACGAAATAAGGATGATACAGGTTGATGACCAGTGACGAAATAAGGATGATACAGGTTGATGACTAGTGATGATACAGGTGTTGACCAGTGATGATACAGGTTGTTGACCATGGATGATACAGGTTCATGACCAGTGATGGGACTTGCATTTATTTTTTGAGACGATTTAATAATTGCAAATCCAAATATAATTTACAATATCATAACCAAATGTACGATGATTTTCAATCTTGAAGACAAAAAAATCAAGAAGATTATTCACAATTTGACGACATTTAAATTTATACCCATGTTGATAGAAAAGACTCAAACATAAACAACAAGTCGATGATCAATAATAAACAAAACATGGCGGTAACGTATTTTAAACCAATTGCATCAGTTTATGTTGCCCAAATTGATTCAAACATTTGTTTACATGTCAGATGACAAAATAAGGACGAGAAAAATTTAAATGCCTTTGAACTGTGAGATAATCTCGTCAACTTGAATTTGATTTTTAAACGTGTCTGCGTTTAAGCCATAAAAATAATTCCAATCAAAAGAGAAACACAAATGTTGCCGTTTGCTTGAGAAAAATGTCTTTGCACAGTCAGATTAAATTTCTAGACTTTTCATGAAAATGAAAATAATTAAAGTTTAAAAATATTTTTAAAATCAAAGAACACACTTAGCTTTGAAATGCACACATTTGCCGATTACAAGAAGTCAACATGTTCGCCATTTACAAGAGGTTTCAGCAAACATTTCGGTCACGACATTTAATATAACATATTTAAACTGTCCCGCCTACCAATTATCTCCCTTTGTAGTGTGTGACACTAGAGGCGCTCCCAGTCACTCCCACAATGCAAGTGAGCGCCAAGACTGTTTAGTTAGTTATTCACAAGTATGTACAAGCCGAAGGTGACTCATATAGTTTCAAAAGGTGAAAATGAAATGGGGATTTTGGATTTGCACTACTGAAAAGTCAAAGGATAATTTGGTTGTAACAAAATAAATTATTTGTGGCTTTCGAACATTTAATGTACAAATAAAATTGAATAAAGCACGTTTTCCACAAATTCGTCAACGCATTCACTCTTTACTTGGGCTGTTAAAGTATTTTCTTCCTATTTAGTAACTTGTTACACAAGTAGAGCACCTTTAGGACATTTTTAGGACCGCGAAGAAGGCTCACTTGTAACAGAGGTCACTTAGATTCAAACTACTTCAGTGGTCTTTATGGAGACAGAGTATTCGATCTTTTGAACTTCCATCATAGATCTATTGTATCTGATGTCATGGGTATAATAGAGTTACTTCGTGAGTTTTCATGGCATTTTATTCGGCTTTCATAGTCTTATGACACCTTTACTGGTGACATTAATTCAAAATATCTCGCATATTCATCCAAAAATGCCTAATTCATGACATTCATTTTTTTTCAACGAAAATCTTACAACATCCATGTATCAAATGCCGAAGCTTAAACCATACGTACCATTTACATAAATACTTGCACCAATAAACACCAAACAAACAAACACCATCAACTTACATCAAATTTACAAATAACGTTAAACAATTTGAACCAGAATCACGACTTAATACCTTCTATTGTAACACTGCTGATTCGATTCAAATTATGCTTTTCAGCAACAACCAGTACTTCCTGATGCAACGAAGCCAATAATAAAGTTTGGTGTGGTCTCGGAGTGTCTCTTTAACTCGTAAACGTGTATGTTGTGAGTGTTGTGAATTTTTCTAAAAAGATGTAAACGATGGTCAGGAATTCACAAACAAGAAACCCAGGAGGAAGACTACCAATATTACCTAACAGAAGTATGATGTTGAGGAAACACACCTGTGATTATTTGAAAACCGAGTTCCTGCTTCTAATCTCATTGGTCAACCAAGGATCATCAGGTTATTCAGCAAACATCAATTTTCTGGATGTAATGAACGTGACACATTCCAGCCAGTTTAAACTAAATTGGGCATATTTCTAGGTTACCTTCCGCCAATGGCTTCGCGGTAATGTCTGCTGTTAAGGAACTGTTTGTAATTCAGTAACCTGTTTGTGTACTGCTACATATGATTTCAGGGCAGTATTATCCATGGTCTTAGCATGGAGATGAAGTCACTCTTTTGCGTTATCGGTGGTTATTTTTCAAGAATCCACTGCTCAATGATGTGTCCCAGTCGTAACGGGTGTCAGGCATTGATTTGTTTGATAATACAGAGTCTACCCAATTCCTTCAAGAAGGACAATTCTAAATCGTCTCAAATCTGACATCAAGAGAAAATGCTACCCATCGATTGTCAACACGGCCCTCCTCTCCACTGGACTACGGAGAACTGATAGAAGTAGAAAGTTTGTCAAACCTGTGGTTTTCCTTTGATGTGTAAAGCTTGGAGCTAACGTGGAGAACATGGGTAGCATGATGCGCAGTGCGATGTAAATGGCCGTCAATTTCCTCGCAGCGCGTAAAAGAATGGTTATGGCCATGCGTTTGACGAATCAATATCATGCGTGTCTAAAGGTCTTGTCAAATATCCGATGAATGAGCAACGAAAATTCTATTAATATTTAGTAAATGTGGGAAATACATTTGTTGTTGTTTTAGGATTATATTTCTGTTTATTTGTTACACGAATGTTCATTCAGGATAGTTGTGTTTGTACAGTTAGGGTAAAATCCGTTTTAACATTTTAGTACATCTATGCATGAGGTAGACATGTTTCGTTTTAAGGCGGTACAGTCATCGCGTGAAGAGATTGTGGCAAGATGACCAGAATGTGAAGAACTTACCATGGTACAGTTTGAATTTGTCAATATCATATAGGGTATGTAGGTAATTCTATCAATCCAATAAAGCTGGGAAATGTTTTTGAATATATTTTACCGTAATATAGTTTGTATGTTGCAATCATAATAAGATTAAGAACATCATTTCTTTATATATATATATATATATATATATATATATATATATATATATATATAAAAAGATATGCTTCTCAGTCGGAAGTAGTGACATGTAAGTGCTTGTTTTCTACTCAACCCAGTCTACTAGTTTATGTCACAATTTTTTCACTTGTACACATTCACAGAATAATTGATAACTTTAATTGATTCAGTTTCCACATTACAAAATATATTTTTTAAAGTAGATTCTAACATGTTGAATTTATATAGATCCATGATTGTTGTAATACATCTATGTATTCTTTAATATTGTAGCCATCTCATATGTATGTTAACTGTTATTCTGAAAGGTATATAAATTAGTTATAAGTTTTCCAGAGTTTATCTGATATATCAACTTTAATACCCCTATCCCATTTCACTTGTCATACCCCTTTCCCATTTCTCTGTCTGTCAAAATCATATTTGATTGCGACGTTAAATCTTTATTTTGTTAAACTGAACTGTTTACCTTAAAATACTTCTCAATCAAATGACTCAATCGATTATAAAAGTTTAAACAACTTTCGGATTGTCCCTTCAGTACCTCACTCCTCATTGAAATCGTACCTTTCAATTGATTGTCATTATAGGGGTTCGTATCGAAGCCCATAACAACATCAGCATTTGACTGATCTTGGGAAACAATTCCTTCTGTCGCAGAGAATATGATCCTAGTCTTAGCAATACTATCCGTACAATAAACAAATATTTTTTACCAGATTTACAATACTTTCATAGATATTGATATAGATATTGAGTTAGGCACACAATTGACTTTGAAAATATTTCGTTTGACAAAGTAAATGCATCATTTTCGTCTCAAAAGGTTCTTGGGTTTTTTTTTCATTGTTCTTTCTAGATTTGATTATCATTATTACAGAATAAATAAGGAGGATTGGATTCGTTAAATAATAATCATCTCATTCGGGATCTCCGATTGCATAAGCCATCTTAATACATGCATGACTGCGCGAAACTTGAAATTTGATTATGAATATCTTGTATATCCAATATTTGATTAAAAAGCAATTTCCGGTGCTCACTCATTGAGATATGCATGAGATGGTTTCTTCCACGCTCATGATTGCCATTCTTCATTCACACACAGCTATGCGAATTACAGCGAATGACCCACAAGAAGAAGTCTCCGCGAACCTAATATAGTCTCAAATGAAAAAGAGCGGTTTCTTAATGACAAAGAAACGTGTTACTTCTTTCAGGCCTCCCTAGCTGAATGGATAAAAACCTTGACCTATTCAACGGAGTCTTTCGTGTTCGTATCTTCCTATTTAAGAAATGTCATTTTGAAATCACATTAGTTGACAACCTCATTAGAAATTATAAGCTGGCACCCCCGTTGCCGAAGCAGTCAATAAGAAGTTGATTCTTGTAAAAATAAACACTATTAACACAAACGAGTGACGTCTTCACCATGAACTTATCAATCATAATGTTTATCTAAGTTAACTCATATACATAACTGTTACATTAAAGCTCATCTTAAACAAATGTGACGAAATAATTTTAAAATGTTCCTAATCATGAGAGAATAGATATACCAGTCACAAAAACGTAAATACACATGGATCGTGAAACATAATATCAAAAGAATAATAACAGGATGAATTTCAAGAATTTGTCCTTTTGTTTTTATGTGTCATCGTTGTTCATACTTCTCGACTTAGCGGCAATGAGCACATCAGGTGACATGAGAAAGTCAGAATCCTCACCAGTGACATTCGGAAAAAGTTGTTATCGTTTAATAACGATCTATAAATATGCAATTGTTATCTTATATATTGCGTTGGATTTTTAAAGGTTTATCTTCAACGTACCAGACTTGATGACATAAACAAGCGATGGAATCAGATACTGAAAGCTATTTAACAACATTGTAAACATGTGCCGCTCGATAGATGGCACTCGCCATTGGATTTGCTGAGATGAAGACGATAAATGGTTTTGTCAATCTTCAGGAAGAGACAAGTTGTTATGAATTTCGTAATAATGAGTTATTGATTATCAGAAGCTAAACTTTCAGAAAGATATGGTTAGCGGTTTTGGGGATCTAATCCGGAAACGAAACTGTAGTGTATACCAGTACAGTGTCAAAATTCAACATATTTCCATGGAAACGAAAAAATTGAATTTTTCAGAATTCTGAAAATATCATGAGGCGTGTTTCAGGCGGTGGTTACCGCAAATGAAAAGTTTCAGAAAACTATTATGAGCGTTTTTTCGAGTTCTGATCCCGAAACGAATCTATCTCTGTATAGAGTCATAGTTCAAAATATTTCCATGGAAACAATAAAGAATAAAATAGGATAAAAAATAGTTAAACCTTTGTTCTTTGTTAAGAGATCAAAATTTAGGGAAAGCTGCACATATTACTTGTTCGGCAGTTTTCAACAATTTGATTTGGACAAGTGAGTCTTTATATCATTTATATGCCATAGTAACTTCGGCCCTTTAACTTTTCATCTTTGGTCGTAGGTCAATTGTATTGAATAAATAGTATTTTGTTGAATCGATAAAATGTTGGTGAATATGTTCTCATATGCCATAGAAAAACAAATATTAGCGCGAAAAAATTTGCTTTATTTCCTTAAGTTAATACACGTGTTTCTTTTTACGAATCAAAGCCGATAAAGGTTTAAAGAACACACTCACTTTAACATTAAGACGAAGCGTCCTTCCTTCACATTTTTACACATTTCACACACCTAGTTCCTTTGAATTGTTTTTTCACGGGCAATCAGTTTTTAGCTTTTCAAAGGCGTTGCTGATTTTTATTTCATGACAAAATATGATGTCAACTTGTGATTTGAGGGACGTTATTGTTCGCCATTTCGATAGGTTTAACACATATCCCTTTGACCTTGTTGCCGTATCTTCACAATACGCTAGTGTTGCACTGACAGACAGCGATAGATTTGTGTGAAATCATTTTTTTCTTAAGTTTATCCATGTTTCTCTATTTTTTATCTTGTATGTGTGTCTCTTTGCACTTGTAAAGTTGAGTATGTAAATGTACCATGTCTCTTTAACGGAATACGTGTGGACAAGACACTTAACGATTACTATAGAAATGGGCTCGGCTGTTCAGAATCACTGGCTCAAGTTGTGCATCACATCTGCTATGTACTTTTCACGTTTTCAACAGTTGCTGTGAAGATGGGTATTAGCTGCAGAGGGGCTATACAGAGGCAAGTCGCTCTCATTACAGGCACACTCTCAAAAATGTTCAGAATTTGATGTTTTTGAAACTTGTTTTCACATAGCCTATTAATACTGTTAAGTTGTTAAATCTTAGTTCGTACACTGACTTACAAAGTCTACTTCTTGGAGATTCGTCAGAATTTCAGGTGTGGCAAGTAGTTGATACCTACCAATTTGCACTGGACACCCGGAAGACCTATGAAAGAAGTTAATTTTTTAAAACTTACTCATCTACACGTGACGATGTCGACACAAAAAGGATTTTTCCGACTATGAAAATTTTAGACTCGCTAACAACTGACAGTTGACCAAGGAACAATTTTGTCCTATTCTGGGTTGAAACTAACTCCAAAATTGGCTTTTGCTGACTCTAGAGGGATTTGATCAAATCGGAGACCCTTTAAACTTGTGCTCCCGAAACGCAGGCTCCATACCAGGCTCAATCTCAGAGGATTGGAGGTTTTAGAAAGCCGTTCTCGCCTTGCTACTGACAATCTGACAACTAGAAGGACACTATTTGCCATCGTCCGTGGTGGGCACACGGCCCGAGTAATTATAAAGGGGCAAATACGATGTAGACGTGCGTTGTTTGTTTTAAATACGCAAGCCTTCTGAGGACAGAACTGCACGTGGGGAGAGTGTACGGTTGATGGGTCGACGGGTGGCATCGGTGAACATGCGCTTTTCATCTCCGGATCTGGGCCAATCAAATTGGACCGGGTTTCGTCGTATTTCCAGTTAGTCAATTATCGCCCTTGCTTTCGGGTACACAGAGGTGTGGAGAGTACTCACTACACTGTTAATTCGTGAACTCCTGTGCAGTGTGTTGCACGTCATCGCTATGTGACAAGCCGCCCCTTTACTTATATATAAATACGCGGCCTTTCTTCATTCCCTGTCTCCAACTAGGCGCTGAGATACCAACAGGGGCATTTGATTTTATTCTTATAACGGATTTGGATCTTAAACATATATTTCGATTGATCACAGGTACGTGGATGATTTATTATCGATTATTATGGTGTTAACATTTAATGAATGTTAAGATTGTAGTTTTTTTAAATGCATATAAACAAAATAAATACATAATAATCAATGCTAATAACTGCCTTTCTTTACTCATTCAAAAATGTCTTTAAATTTTGAAGTTAGATAGGCAATTAAACTCTGACAAGTGATTTTTTAAACACAAGACACTTTTAAAAATTAAGGACTAAATTGAAATAGCAGTTTTAAAACTGGAAGATAAACCATTATTGTAAGAAAACCAAGATTTAGTTTGAAAATTCAAACATTTCGGCCCGCAATCCTGTTGCGTGCAAGGTGTAAAACTGAAACGCGCCTTAGATTAACCCGAAACGGAAGGACAGCTTTGTCTATCACCTTTTGACTTAGATCACACCGTCTGTAGAAAGTGTGTCATTTTCCTCCAAACATGGAATTCATTTTAAAAATATGGATATTTGTTTTCTACAGCCTTTCCATAAATACGCGGCGAAGCGTCTTCAGTGCGGTTTGCGTTTTTTGCAAAGGCTTTCGAGTTTAACATGTCTATGCGATTAGATTTCGATTTAAAGTTTCGTGATTTTTCTTAAAAGTACATTAGAAACTAAAGAAGATTGACTCCATTTGGCTTTCCTATTTACATCTTTGTGTTCAGAATGAATCAAATATAAGATAAACAACTTTAGTTTTAATGTATACTTTTAACAAATTTACTGTACCGATTTTGAACCTAACATAACTTAAGGTAATAACTTAAAGTGACGGAGATTATTTTTTATGGTTTCTGAAATACTACATGTCCTGAGTTGAGTTCAAGCCGTCTCTATAAACTTTTTTTATCTCTAAAATGGCCAAATTATTTTTCTTTTGTTTAATGAAAATTGAGAGCAATATCAATGTTAAAAAGTCGAAATTCCGCGTCTCATTTACATGTAATGTTAAATGACGTATTGCACACTTTCAATCCATGGTTTGTGTTCGTGTCTGCTATAATTTGGTTTCCAAAATAACCTTTGAGAGTTTGGCAAGCGCCGCTGTCCGGTTTTCGATCACAAATCACGACTTAAAGCCGTTCATTGTCTTTACACGAAACTGATAAGCATTATGATGCTGATTTTCAGAAAAGAACTACTTATTGATAAATTACACCATCTATAAAGTTTGAAATACGTGTCTTCAACAAAATATCCTGTGCCCCTTTAAAAGTTTCTTAAAGTCTTCACTTTATATTCTTGTAAGTGTCAATTGACAATTGCAATATAAACTATAAAATATATTGAAAAGTCTAATGTACCTTGAAAATTAAAACAAATGATAACATTTACCATCGTTTAGTTAACGTTATTTCTCTGATAGCAGGTTATGACAGTTTTTTGCATTCAATTTTAAAAGCAAATTTTTTACTCTTATTTTTTTTTTTTTTTGAAAAACAATTTTGTGTCGCATGTAAAATTACATAATAGAAACGCACAACTTCATAATGGGTATTCTTTCGCTTAAGCATTTCATCATTGGTGTGGAATTCAGCCATAGGCTTTTCCTTGGGAGGAAATATTTAAGAATTAAACTGTTATTTGCAGAGATAGGAAATATGGGGGGTTTCATGACCCCGGTGTCCCCCTCGAGCCCTGCGTCCCTTACACAAACACGGGGACAGCTTCCCATCGAGAAGTTGATATTTAACTGACGAGTTGCCTGCATCCAAATGAATACACAGAAGATTTTTAAACTTTTAAATTCCTTTTTTCACTTAAGAAATGTAACCTTCGTTAATGTATGATATCTGCTGTGTTATTTGACAGATTATTTGAAGATATGTTTAGAGTTGGAATAAAGGGTTTGGATTTAGATAACTATTTGGTTATTTTGTCGAATAGAAAATGTTAAATTATTGATCGATATCGCCACTCAAAAAAATAATTGCACTTTAACTTCGTCCTTTTTTAAGATATAATGGTAAGAGCATACTTAAACTGACGAGCCACCGACCTACCTACCATAATCTTAAAGGCGCTAGTGCACGTATTTTCGCGCTCAAATTTGCCGTTTTAGAAAAAAATGCGGACATAAATACTCATTTAAGCTTTCCGTTATTAATTTGCATAATTTATATTTACGAAGTATTGGTGTGCACAAGTGACTTCAAGGGTAACCTCCCAATTATAAAACAGACAGTTCCAAATGCCTAAAACGACAACTGGTCGATTCAGCTGGTGATCCTCAAGATACCATATAGTCTAATCTGTCTTTTTAGATACGCCTGACGAAGTATTTGGACAGAATCATCTTATAGACGCTTCATCAGGCTGCATTTCTATCGAGGCCATTTTCTAGTAATGCGTATACAACTATATAGTTTAGTAGGAAAATCATTTAAAATAATTTTACATCAAAATCAGGGTGTTCAACGACAAAGTACCGTATTCTAAACACCTCGTTAACTGAAAACGAACCCACAATCCATTACGTCACTGTTATTTGTGTACTTGGATTTCCCTTACGTCCTTGTTTATCACCACGGTGTCGGATGAAGGCGCTTGGTATCACAATGAGCTGTCTTGTTAGGTAAATTTAGAAAAAGAAAGAGAATTAAGTCTTCAGCAATTTGACAAAATTTAAATATGTTTAAGAGATACAAACGGGAAATGAAAGCATGCAGTCTTTAACGATATTTTCGTTTTGATTACAGTCCTTTTTACTTGTTAGGAATTACTATCCTTGCGGGTACACTCACGACAATGATTGTCAATTGCACAGTTGCTATGGCAACGCACGTTATAACAGTAAACTGATATGTGGATGCCTTTTCGTTTTGTCCGTATTTCCATTAATCATATTTCTTATTTTATTTTATTGATAGCTATTGTTTACAAATTAACAAAGGATACGTAAAAATACTTTTACACGTTTAACACTATGATCATGCATCTTTAAGGTTTTCATTTAAGTTAATCCTGTGATAGTCAGGTATGGCTAATCTCTGTTGAGATTGTAGATTTCTTCCTCACGATATTCGAAGTTATGTTTCACTCATGTGTTTTCTAATTAAACATTGTCTCCTTACCATAATTTATGCCGGTTTTGCTGTTTACTTCACGCACATGAATTTGTTGATTGGAGATAGTGCAGTAGTAATGAAGAAAAGTGTTTAAGAATCCCAAGGTGTTATAAAAGTTTAAACGTCAATTCATTCTACCATTAATATTTTTTCTTTTTATTTTGCTTTATCTAATTATGTCAAGTTGTCGTAGGTAATCAATTTCTGTTAATCAAATCACAGCATTTCAATTTCGCCCAGTAACGTTGAGCGCTTCAAAACTAGTGAAAAGTCTACAGCATTATTTAGGATTAACTGCTGTGTTCAAATAAGACAAAGCAAATACATCGTGTGTGTGTTTCACAAACATATAGACACGTATATCTATACATGGATCGTTATACTGTCTCTTCAACATTTGTTTAAGGCACACATTATGACATCATATAATCAGCTACAATGCCTTCTCGCCCACAAATGCGTTTTAGGAAGGGCAATATGGTTCCATGAAACATGAAACCTGCTTACGTTTACATACCGCCAGTGATGAAGGTCAACCATCCCAGGGGTAGCAGAGAACAGAGGGTTGGAGAGGTGCTTTGAAAGGATTCATACATCTAACCCGACCAAACCCGGTCTTACAACTCACTTCACGAATACAATCCGATCTCGAGTACAACATTTTCGCGAATACAACACTGTCTCAAACACAATCCGGGTCTCGAGTACAATCATGAACTTGACAAGTACGTCACGTGCCTGGTATCGCATACAACCCGGGTCTCAAGTAAAGCCATGCTCTTGAATACAACCCGATCTCGAATACGACCTTGGTATGGAATACAACCCCGTCTCGCGTTCAACGATCGCGTCGAATATAACCCTGGTATTGCTTTTATCAGGAGATAAGGAACAGCTGAAAGAAATGGAACATCGAATTTGTAGTTGAGGCTTTACAGTTCTGCTCTGGCATATAAATGTTGTAAAAGAACAAAACCAGATCGCTCCAACTGCCATATGGTAGTATAAATGGATAAGAAGGAATTTTCTCATTTCAAATTAGTTTAAATTCTTTGGGCGTTAAGTGTCCATTGAGGGAAACCCGCGTTGTTCTTCCTGAAAGGAATTTTTAATGTTTTGTTTTAATTGTGCCGATTTTATCTAGCACTAGGCAATACAACATCTATTTATTTGACCCGTATTACCTTTAGCTATAGAATAAGTTATCACTGTAAGTTGTCGGAATCATGCGTTTTATGAAACTCAACGAGAGTCCAAATGTTTTCTAAGATTGATCAGTTACAGCACAGTAGGAGTTTCCAGACCATCACTGTCAACACAGATTAAATATTGTTACGTGCATGGGTTTGGATGGTAGACACAGCATTATCCTTTACATTGTAAATATTCAAAAATAATGTTTAGATATGCAGAGAAAGAAATGGTGTATATTGAAGCAAAAGATGACGTGTTTTTACTTGAATGATTTTAAAACATTGATAATAAACTTGATAAAACGATATTCATAGAAGGTTACCATGTTCATTTTCTTCAAGCAGGTTTACACACGGCAAATACGTAATTGTTACACTTCAAAAGATTCTTACAAAAAATGTCTGCAAGAATTTCTCATCGTGTTACTTGTACGGCTAGAGAAAGTGGGACAAGTTGTTGAAGTACAAAAGTCTTACATGGGCAAGATTAAACGTCTTTCCTCCCATTAAGTCAACTTAATAAGGCGTGATCGCAATTGTAACTGCGACGATGGGCTTTGAAGCAAACAGACTCAACACGAATTCGCAGCTTAACAAGCAATCCCTGTAAGCCCCACGATCCAGCTTTGTAAAGCACTGGTCAACCAATTGTTCAAAACACCCTCCGTGGGGTGGACAATTAAAGAATAGTTAAGTGAAAATGGTCAACAGTCACACCCTATGTCCACAAAGAACAAAAGCGAATTGCACGGTAAAATCTTACGTGCGACCATCCTTCTTGCAGTGGGGTTCATGAATGAAATCTTAAGAATGTGTCGTCATACAATGACTTCATTCAGTATCGGTTAGGAATAATTTTCCCACTTTAATGGGGTTTTTTCTGTATGCCAACGACACTTTTCTGTGTAAATATAGCGATAAGGAGGAGTTTACCAATCTGAATGATCTTTTATGGTGATGTGAAACATTCGTTTTCCAATTATATGCAATGAGTAAAGCAGTTGTTACTATCTATCAAAGCTGTATGACCTCTGTAATTGAAATATATTTATTTGATTTGAAATCAACAGATGTGCATGTTTATTATATGAAAGTCAGGGAATATATATAAAAGAAATCAATGTCATGATACATACCTGAACATTAATCAATGAAATATAAACGTTTTCTGCAGCTTGAGCGCACACCAATATTTCGTAAACACAACGAATGTAAAGATAATGCAAATCTATCGATATTTCTAACGGTATGCTCTCATGTAATCTATCTAGTACGTTATCTTGTAAATGTGTAAGTATTCACGTTATAAAATTGTTTCATAGAGACCGGAAGTATTTAAATGAATTTTGCATTAAAACCGCATGAAATACGAAATCGGAAATATATAAATTTTGTTCACAACCATGTTAAAAAAAAATTTAAAAAACAGTATGGAAGTGGTCCTAATGAACCAAAATAACCATTTCATCTTCAAATAGAAATTACATAAAAATGTCTCCCAAGGATACCAGCCCTATCGTAATTTTTTTTCTAATTTGAAATTTGAACAATATTCAAATGTACTCTTGTCGGTACCCTACCGTTTTTAAATGCAAGGATTTCATCTGGAAATTGTGTCCCATGCTCGCTCATTTAATGTTTATACCAAACGAGATCTCAGCGACTTTACACTTTATTTCCAGAACGAAAAATGCGACTAAAATCTATATATTTACAATAGCTTAGTAAAACTAAGTTTACCTCTACACGCTCGTATTTACGTCTTTGCGTTTGAAATATTTTGAATAAAGAGAAAATGTTTACTTTCGTGTGGCTTTATGTAGAAGTAACGACAAGTTCCTTAAAACCTTTGATCGAGAAAACATTTAGCAAAGCCAAACTGTTTTTTTGTAAGAGTTTTCCTAATTGTGCATGTAAAAATGGTTATTGGACTCTTTTAATGTTAATCCAGTGCTATCTTCGAAATGGGAAATTGTATAGGCTTAACTATTTCAGCTTAAAATGACTTTGCCTAAATTCAAATGTTCCCAATTCAAAATAACATGAACAAGAGCAAGAGCAATATTCATCAACAAATATATTAACCATTGTCCATGTACAGTTGTGAATTAAGCATATCTTAATGATAAACGATATCACTTTATTATATCTAGAATGTGTTCTCATATTCTATAAACGTGCAATGTTGTAAGTAGGAGTATAACATGACACCTACCTCCTATAAGATAAGCCTCATGGTTAATCTGTACCTGCTCATCACATACACCTGCATACCTAAAGTTTGGTCACCTACCTGTACATATATGAAAATATCAGGATATTGATTTCTTTTGGACATAAATTGCATTACTTCATTTGAACTTACATCAAACATTTCTATGCTCATGTAACAGGATGGTATTGCAACTTATCATTTGATTGTCAGGTAGGTGATCAATTTTCAAAATTTTGTCAAGAGGAAATAGACACATTGGGTATCCTAAATTGTGAAACAGAATTGCCCTTTTTGACAGAATGATTAACATTATTATGCAGTATACGTAAAATTAATGAGTATAAGATAAATAGCATGAGCAATATTTGACGCTGTTGTTACTAATTGGATATTTTAAAGGGGACAATCGAAACTCGAGTATTTGAAATTTTGATACGTGGTCACTTCATCGAGCTCCCGAAATGGTACAGTTAACTGTGATTTGACTATCTATGTCGCTTCTGACTTTAGAACACACCATTGTCTGTTCGTCTGTTTTTATTTCTCCTTGCTACGATGCCTAAAATAATCTCAAAATATAGGCATATTTGCACTAAGGTAGGCAAGTAAGTGAACAATCTTTTGGTATGCAGCTGTAAGTTAGAGTCATACAAATTAACAAACAAACGTTATCATAAACTTTATTGTACTAAGTAATATATATGGATATATTATCTTTTATACATGTATCACTATCAAACTACATCAAATATGTCAAGATTTCAATGCCTTGACAGCCTGAGATACACACCAAAACTTCTTCTTCAATATTTCTGAGTCAACTGACATTTAAGAAAATTAACAGGTTCACAACATCGTAATTGAATTTCACCCGAACACCATGGCACCTTTACAAGCAATGCTTGTAAATGTCTCAAACGCCAGTTCGGTTCGAGGGTATGCAGATGAGGTCAAAGGTCAGAAAACACATCTCAGCATTCTCCTCCCAAATAGCAAACGGAGACGTGGATCACGTGATCTTTACACTCCGTACATTGTTTCAGCACTGTGACAGAGTTTGCCTTTCTCGTGAAAAAAATTTAGATTTATAAAAAAAACAACTCACCATTGAAATGACGTTTTTATCTTTTAAAAACATGATCCTTTGTCGTTTGATTGAAAGTCTTAGACATGATTCATAAGCTTATTCCGTTGAAATTGGTTAATTTGTTAGTGTAGGCTCTCAATTTATCAGATTAAAAACTTTTTAAGTTATCGGTTTGTAACATTTCATATGTTAGTGAATAAACCATATTCAAGAGACGAACATTAAATTTTGAAAGATCATTGAGCATGATAGCGATTGATAGTCTGAAGAACAAAAACTACATTTGTTTACTCCGAGTATGGCTTATACCTGACTGATAAAACCCTTTACTAAGGTACATTGTGAGATTCGTTCTGTAAGACGCTGAGCATAAAAAGGACGACGACTTGAATTGATGAGATTAGATTACTCTCCTGTAATGACCCTATGGCACAAAAAATGTTATTTCTGAAAAGATAAACCTGTGTGGGCAAACTGAAACCAATCAGACAAGTATCAATGAGATAGGTGTCTCCCATTTTTATCTTATTAACGTCTTACGCTTGTTCAATATTACACTAATTTTTCATCAAAGTTTTGAAATAGAAATGTACGGTGAATGGTGTTCCAGACACTGTTCACACATACTTTTTAAATACATTATACAATATTAACATTATTCCACAGATATAGAAGGAACTCTTAAGACACTGTTCACACATACTTCATACTCTTCAGACACTGTCCATAATGCTCTACAAATGGTTAGGAAATACGTATTCAGAAACCGTCGCAAATTTGAAACATTAAAACCCTCTCACAGCGTCCATAAACACTGTAGAGAAAGTGTAGACACTGCCCACAATAATCCACTAATATTGTAAAAATATGAAATACACCTTTCAAAGTTTTTACTGGATATATTTTGTTTTATGATATTCAATAGAACAATGCCATCGTAAGTCAAAGATTTCTTTACCGAATTAGCTCTGACTTTTTCAAAAAGAATCGTTGGTTTTATCATATCAACTACATAAAGTAGATTAAAACAATTCAATATGGTAGTCCAGAAAATGCACAGGGTAACAAATAAAGCGAAAAATAACGGGGGGAAATCGCCCAAATCATCAGTTGTCATTTACCTGAAAATGAAAAAAGAAAAAGGTTGAATGAATCAGTCATATGAGGATATTCCACGAAGTTGTCGAATAAATTCATACCAGCAAGCATTCCAGTAAGCAGTTAAATAATTCAATAGCGAGAAACAACTATAAGAAAATCAATAAATCCATTATCTACATAAAACCTCAAATCTTCCATTAAACCATTAAACAATGTGCAGTATGACATCATCAAAGGGTTTGTGTGCAAAGGTCACAACCCAAGATGGTTGCCACGTACGTCTATCTCTTCGAATCAATATCAGTATTTTGTTTCTAATCTTTTTTAAATATGTAGTTTTTCTTAATTGTATTTCTTGCTCTAGCAGTTTCATATTAAACAGTTGTGTTTTGGTTAAGTCAGTCTGCTTTTATTATGTACACATTCACCGAGCCAGACTGTTGTATTGCTGGTAATCATTTCTAGATCAACGGATGGAATTTTTCTACAAAGTTTTAAAAAAGTTGAACCAGGTTACTACGAGAGATATGAAATAAAAATTAATTTGGATAAAGACAGAGGGTGAAAGAAAAGGGAGTAGATATACAACAAAATATCAGCTTCAGCTGAAGCGCTCCTTCTAGGAAATATATACATGTTAAAGAAGATGTGTTTAGAATCAACAAGGACACTTCTTTGTAGATAACATCAGACTTCCGCCACTGTAAAGCATGAATAACATGAATATGAACAAGGTTTTTTTTATTTTGATAGCGGCTAAATATTCTTTGTGGAGAAATGGATTCAATTAACGAAATGGTTGCTAGATCTTTCCAAAGTATTATCCTTTATAGTTTAAGGAAGAGAATTTATTTGATATTGAGCTGGTCCATGATTTGTTACCAGAGCTGACGAAGAACATGAACCTGTGGATGGCTTTTGGCGCCGTCGTGTGCCTTGTAGGTCAAGGTCACGCATGGTCGCTAGGTAACACCGGACATCAGGCGGCATCCATGATGAAGGATTTTATGCAGCCCCAACCAGAACCGGAAATGAGACCAATGAACTGGGGAATGGATTTTTACAACTGGGGGTCAAGAAGTGGTGAGAAGAACACATTACAATTCATTTTGTCTGAGGCAGTTTATCAATGATATAAACACAGGCTTAATCCTTGTTTTCATATAAACATTACTTACAAGACTTGTATGAAATTTATACAAACATCATTTTAATGAATTATATTAATGCTAGAAACTTCTCACTTGAAAAGTTGCAGCAGAGGTGTCGGATATCGTGTAAACGCAAATATTTCTAAAACTTTATAAATATTTTGACATATAGACCTTTTATACATGAATGAACTTTATTTCAAGCTCAAAAACTATCGTACCACTGTCACTCTGTCTGTCATGCTATCAAGTATTGCTCATTATTTAGTTCACAATAATCCGTAATATTTCTTGAAGATTCATTCAAAAATTTATTTCTCCATTTCAGTGAAGAAATGCCCACCTAACGTAATGTTTATCGTAGACGGTTCTGAAAGTGTTTCTCAAGCTGGTTTCGATGAGGCCAAAGGGTACCTGAAGAGGGAAATCCGAGCGGCGACGTCATCTTTCGCAAACACTGACGTTGGCGTTATCTTCTTCAGTAACGGAGTTTACCGTGAATTTCCCTTGAAGTCACGGGATAACGTTCAATTGCAACAACTCTACAGCGACATCGACGCTATCACGCAGCCGGCTGATTCCTCGGAGCTCACCACAGCCCTCAAACGAGCCATTGAGGTTCTTTCACGCCACGAGGCTGAGGGAAACGCCATTGTTGTCCTGTCTGACGGGTGTCCCTTTAATATGCAAGCAACTGTCAACGCTGCTTTGCATGCACAGATGGCTGAGATTTACGTCATCGGTCTTGGGATCGAAAAGCAGGACCTGACCTTCCAAAGGAGGATTGCCAGGCGAGCACAAACTGGAAATACTCCGATTGAGTGGAACAATATCCTTATATGTCCCTGTGAGTATACTGGCGTGTTTTTCATTTAATGATTGATCTCATCAAATGAATCTGTTTCTTGGTAATCCGAGTTTGTTTCTTGGTGAAATGAATATGTTAGCTGATAAAACAATTGGTTTCCAAATAATGTTTTTGGAAATAGTTATTTGTTAGACTTGGATGTTTAAAAGGAATGTAACATGTAAGAACTGAGGGGAAAGTACTTTACAAATAAAAGAGCCACTCCGTGATTTTCATAACACATTATTTACCTTTGATACGAACCTTAATGTCATATGTGGTGATATAAAATCAAAACATATTATTAACTTTTCATGTCAGAAAGACATATATATGACAAATAATGGTTTTCCATGAAAATATAAAAACAGCCTTATAAATGCACAGAGGTGTAAGAGATCAAGTCCAATATACATGGATAGTAGTTATATAACCTAACAAACACTATCAACTCCTAACTGCCCTCCTGGCTGTTTTAGATAAGTCTGCAAAATTACGTTTGACTAAAAGACTTGCGCCACTGTCTGGTTTTCGATCATAATTGCGACGTTCTACCTTCATATTGTCACTGTTATAAACCAATAAGCTTTAAAATGTGTCTTTTTGGTAACAGTCGATACTTGGCGATTAAATGACACCATTGATTAAGTTTGGCATACCCATGTATATGACTCCAACAACTCACGGAGTGGCTCTTTAAGCTCGTAGTTGAATAGTGAAGTGAAGACCTCAACATGTCATATTAATTTATACTTCCTGTTTCAGCTGTGATGCTTCCCGGGATAGACGCTGGAAGCAGTGAGTGTATTGTTTTGATTTCACAAGATAAAAGAACTATTAAGATTAGGCTTATTATAAATAATTCAAACCAAAAGAGTTTTCCGTGTGTGATATCAGGTTACAAGTCACGACATCGTTGCTATAATTGAAATTGTCAAAATGCTCTTACATCATTTGTTATTGACCTAACATTGACGTCACTGATAACAACTATGGCCATGGTACAACGACACAAATTGATGACGGGTGAAATTAATCTTATTTTTTACAGTTGTTATTTCTATTCCTGTAATTTCTACAATTTCTAATTACATCGCCACGTGTTGATACAAGTAAGATGTTAAATCAATTTAATAACATATTCAACATGGGAACTAGGTATATTTAATATCAGAGTTTCTTAAAAGGTCTCAATTGTGAAAATAAAAGTGTTTTCGAAAAATAGGATGAAATGATAAAAGTAAAAGCTGATTTACTGAAACTGTTATCTTTTAATTTTGCAAAAGTATAAGTAAAAGATTTGACTGATTGTTTAATTGTAGTTGTAAAAATCTTCAAATGATGTTTAGAGAATACACAACAATCTTTAAAAAATATCAAAGATATCACAAAGACGCGTCTATATAATGACGATTGAAATATGTGTCAATGCTCAATTATGGTTTTGATAATCTATGAATGTTGAAAATGATTAAAATTTTCGGTCCATGGCATTGGCTCATTCCATAGCAACTAATTGCGGACCTATGCGAACACATTTATGCTATACGATAACATTCATCCTGCTCCACCAGGGTTTATTTATCCGCGAGGTGTCTCAAAGCCCCTATATTCTTCACAGGAGCTTCTGTTAAAACTTCAGGGAATTGTAGGAGAACTGTGGATTCATTTGCCCTGATGGAGGAGAATTAAACACCTTGTAAGGATCATACACTTAACCTATAATGTTCCATACCAGGTTGCCGAGACTTCATGTTCGTCGTCGATGGTTCTGACAGCATGTGTGAGCACGAGCAGGTCGTCAAGAGATACCTCAAATCCGCCGTCCACAGATACGAAAACGTCAGCAACAGCATTGGCGCCGTCGTTTATGGTACCGAAATAGGGGGAGCAGCGGCCCCTAACAGCAACAAGGAGGTTGTCATTGCAGAGATCAACGGTCTCGAGTTCCCCAGGAGCGGATCTAAGACCACGACAGGAATACGTGAAGCCCAGCGCATGCTGGACCGGGCTGGTCGTAATGCAGAGAAGGCTCTTGTCCTCATTACTGATGGAGCTCCCATGAATCTGGACAACGCCATTGGTGCCGTCACTGATGCAAGAAATGCAGGTTATGAAATAATTGTGATTGGCATTGGTGATCGCATCTCGCAGGACGAGCTTTTGGGCCTTGCCGGGGGAAACAGAGATAGGATATTCCCCGTAGACACAGTCTTGGAGATATATGCCATCGACTTCAGCACCATTCTTTGTGGAGGTGAGTTGAAACTTCATTTCCTCCCTATTGCTTCTCTTGCAAAAGTTTGTTATTTACCCAAATGGAGTTTGATTCTTTGGTAATTCTCTTGCCCTCGGTGAGATAAAAGCATCGCGAAAGCATCCTTGATTACGTGTTGCTTCTCATGCAACAATCTAACACTGACCTCTGTTTATACAAAAAATCGATGATATATTCATAATTCCTTTAGCACCGCTCTTGCCCATGAAAATCCTTCGAACTGCAATGGATTTGAATAATATTTTGTATAAATCCTTAAACATTGTTGCATCTGGATATGAAGAGTTTCTAAAGTTAATTCATTTACGGAAATGTTTTCACTAAGGTACTTTCAGTGCAATGAGGCTACCCGCTAAGAACCAAAGAAGTGTTGGTCATGTATAACTTACTTTACCGTACATAAGAAAAATATTAAATCATTACGACAGATGCCCCTCCACCGCCAGTGTGTGATAACGCCAGGGCTGGCTGCGTGAACGGCAATGCTGTCCTCGACTCCTTCGGCAACTGTGTGTGTATCTGTGAAGGAGGATGGTCCGGCCCAACCTGCAACACACGAGGTAAGATCTATATACATACATGTACAACCATAATGTCAGGTTATTGGTACATCCTGCTGTAAGGTAAACCTGGGTAATAATCCAACTCAAAGATGTGCACTTTTACGTGTAATGCAACCAATCAAATAGTTTTACCGCGATGGTGTGAGATAAAATTTCGGACAAACACAGAAAGATTTTCAATTTGCAACTGTATTCAACTTTTCCGCTCTTTAGCAAAGCCACGACGGCCTAAGATGACGTAACTGAAATCCAAAGTTTATCACTCAAATGTTTTAAAGAAGATTTATATACTTGATCAACTGTTTGCTAGTGAAGACGTTTCTTATCTATCTTGATATTACCGACTCGCCTTTCAAGCGGTGTTAATGGTTTACTATTTTTAGATGGCTTATAAATCTTAGGTCATAGCGCGAAGCTTTAAGTGGTTTAACCAGGGTAAGAAATTGGAATGACAAAGTGTAGGTTTCCCCTGAGAAAGGAAGCTTACTTGTACATAGCTATACCGCAGAAATCAAACGTGTTGATCCACATCGTATATGTTAATAAATGTTAAGGGCATGAATAAGAAATGTGGATACCAAGTAACCGGAAATGGTTTGTTGGACACAACTTGGCATGATTGGTTTGAGAAGTCAAAAGTTTGTGTTCAAGAAGCTAAACGCGAAATGATGCCTTAAAAAGCAGTTTGTCAAAACCCAATGTAGGTTTCTTTTATTTTCACAGTTTGAGCCCGTGTGTCTATGTCACACGATTATGACGCTTATGATCAGAAAATTTAAAGGGTTCATGCGCACTGTCCACATGAGCACATTTTAAGCTTGAGGATACATCTATTAAGATACACACGACTAGCGAACGTGTTAAGGATAAAGTGGCGGGTTCAACACAGATTTGTGGGATTATGCATTATAAAGACGTTGTTGTGTGATAAAAACCAATAACGCCCATAAGGCCCACATTGCGAACTGTGTCATACTGCAAGAAAAAGGCATAAAAACTTAAAGGACACACGCCCTTAGCCAGTAATGGAGAATGGTTAAAAGATGACACTTAAGTTACCAAAGGGACAGTTCGTTAACGATCGCTTAATTCATGTACAGCGACCCACAGAGTTGCTGGGAGGAACATTGGCCTGGGTGTATTGTATTTTTATAATAGGCATGGAACTAGCTAGTCTTTTGAAATGTCAAGCATTTCTACTTGACGACATATGTTTTAGAGAATTGCAATCATATTGGCGCATGCTTTAAATAAACTAATGGGTTTTTCCTGCTCAACAGTGCTTCACTAAAAATGATACTTAATGAAAATACGTTAGGTTATTAGCTGATTTTTGTTTGGTGAACAGTTTATGTTTTCAGGGTTGTTTATATTCATATTGGAAATAATAAGTTATTATAAATTACTGACCTCTATCTAGTTAGATGAAATACCACAAACCCACATGTCTACGTGTATAATCAAAATGAACACATATTTTGTCACGATCATTGTAATATTTTCTTAATTATTACTCTCACTAATTTCTAGTTTGTACAAGCGCTGACATAAATTGTCAAAATGGCGGAACTGCTACGGTTGGCGCTTTCAGCCGATGCGCGTGCAGCTGTAGAGCAGGATTCACTGAAACAAATTGTCAAACTAGAGGTGTGTGTTTATCTCAAAGATAACATATCAATAATAATATGAAGACATTTCGTGACTATCAAACTTCCCCTTTTTATAACAGATCATTTATCAATTTATCTAAAATGACAGTGAAAGAGTTAATTAAGCATCGGCACGTGAGCCTCCCAATGTGTCAGTAGAGAGTTACTTAAAGACAAATTCTAAAACAAGGAGTATGTGCATAGGTCGAAGTTATCTATGTTAGATGTCAGTTGCTGACGTATTGTTGTAATTATACGGACGTGTTTTCTCAGTAAATATGATTTCATGAAAAGAAACCACAAAATTGTCATTTAACATACATTTGCTTCCGAGTTAACTACTTTTTCTGTAACCTATTTCCTACAATTGCGATTGTTTCGAACTAAACAACTGTTGATATGTGAACATTTTACTATTGTCCAAATGGAAGCTTCTTCTTTCTAGTTTGTACAAGCGCTGACATAAATTGTCAAAATGGCGGAACTGCTACGGTTGGCGCTTTCAACCGATGCGCGTGCAGCTGTAGAGCAGGATTCACTGGAACAAATTGTCAAACTAGAGGTGTGTGTTTATCTCAAAAATAATATGTCAGCATTATTATAATAACATCTTGTGACTGTTTAACCTGCATCTTCTTGTTTGTTATTAAACTGTATTTTTCTTTTATTGAATAATTTCTAAATAAAGAGAGAAATATATAGTTAAAAGTAGCATACGTTATCTTTTTTAGTCTTTTTTGTTTAAATGTATTCCACCACACGTTTGTGAAATATGTTTCTCAAAACGTATTGTTTCGCAGCAAAAACTTTGAAAATGAACACTAGATTTGTAATGATCAAAGTAATATTGTTTAAAAGTGATAGCCTTCTCGCTTCTTTTTAGTTTGCACAAGCGCTGACATAAACTGTCAAAATGGCGGAACTGCTACGGTTGGCGCTTTTAATCAATGCACTTGCAACTGTAGAGCAGGATTCACTGGAACAAATTGTCAAACTAGAGGTGTGTGGTAATTTCAAATATAACATATCAATTACAATATGAAGACATTTCGTGACTATCAAACTGCCCTATTTTCTAATAACAGATTATTTATCATTTTATCTAAACTGACAGTGAAAGAGTTAATTAAGCATCGTCACGTGAGCCTCCCAATGTGTCAGTAGAGAGTTAAAACAAGGAGTATGGGCATAGGTCGAAGTTATCTATGTTAGATGTCAGTTGCTGACGTATTGTTGTAATTATACGGACGTGTTTTCACAGTAAATATGATTTCATGAAAAGAAACCACAAAATTGTCATTTAACATACATTTGCTTCCGAGTTAACTACTTTTTCTATAACCTTTTTCCTACAATTGCGATTGTTTCGAACTAAACAACTGTTGAAAAGGGAAAATTTTACTTTTGTCCAAGTGGAAGCTTCTTCTTTCTAGTTTGTACAAGCGCTGACATAAATTGTCAAAATGGCGGAACTGCTACGGTTGGCGCTTTCAACCGATGCGCGTGCAGCTGTAGAGCAGGATTCACTGGAACAAATTGTCAAACTAGAGGTGTGTGTTTATCTAAAAGATAATATGTCAGCATTATTATAATAACATCTTGTGACTGTTTAACCTGCATCTTCTTGTTTGTTATTAAACTGTATTTTTCTTTTATTGAATAATTTCTAAATAAAGAGAGAAATATATAGTTAAAAGTAGCATACGTTATCTTTTTTAGTCTTTTTTGTTTAAATGTATTCCACCACACGTTTGTGAAATATGTTTCTCAAAACGTATTGTTTCGCAGCAAAAACTTTGAAAATGAACACTAGATTTGTAATGATCAAAGTAATATTGTTTAAAAGTGATAACCTACTCGCTTCTTTTTAGTTTGCACAAGCGCTGACATAAACTGTCAAAATGGCGGAACTGCTACGGTTGGCGCTTTTAATCAATGCACTTGCAACTGTAGAGCAGGATTCACTGGAACAAATTGTCAAACTAGAGGTGTGTGGTAATTTCAAATATAACATATCAATTACAATATGAAGACATTTCGTGACTATCAAACTGCCCTATTTTCTAATAACAGATTATTTATCATTTTATCTAAACTGACAGTGAAAGAGTTAATTAAGCATCGTCACGTGAGCCTCCCAATGTGTCAGTAGAGAGTTAAAACAAGGAGTATGTGCATAGGTCGAAGTTATCTATGTTAGATGTCAGTTGCTGACGTATTGTTGTAATTATACGGACGTGTTTTCACAGTAAATATGATTTCATGAAAAGAAACCACAAAATTGTCATTTAACATACATTTGCTTCCGAGTTAACTACTTTTTCTATAACCTTTTTCCTACAATTGCGATTGTTTCGAACTAAACAACTGTTGAAAAGGGAAAATTTTACTTTTGTCCAAGTGGAAGCTTCTTCTTTCTAGTTTGTACAAGCACTGACATAAATTGTCAAAATGGCGGAACTGCTACGGTTGGCGCTTTCAACCGATGCGCGTGCAGCTGTACCGCAGGATTCACTGGAACAAATTGTCAAACTAGAGGTGTGTGTTTATCTCAAAGATAATATGTCAGCATTAATATGGTAACATCTTGTAACTGTTTAACCTGCATCTTCTTGTTTGTTATTAAACTGTATTTTTCTTTTATTGAATAATTTCTAATTAAAGAGATACAAATATAGTTAAAAGTAGCATACGTTATCTTGTTTAATCTTTTTTTTGTTTAAATGTATTCCACCACATGTTAGTGAAATATGATTCTCAAAAACGTATTGTTTCGCAGCAAAAACTTTGAAAATGAACACGGGATTTGTAATGATCAAAGTAATATTGTTTAAAAATGATAGCCTACTCACTTCTTTTTAGTTTGCACAAGCGCTGACATAAGCTGTCAAAATGGCGGAACTGCTACGGTTGGCGCTTTTAATCAATGCACGTGCATCTGTAGAGCAGGATTCACTGGAACAAATTGTCAAACAAGAGGTGTGTGTTTATCTCAAAGATAACATATCAGTTATAATATGAAGACATTTCGTGACTATGAAACTGCCCTATTTTCTTGTAACAGATTATTTATCATTTTATCTAAAATGACAGTGAAAGAGTTAATCAAGCATCGTCACGTGAGCCTCCCAATGTGTCAGTAGAGAGTTACTTAAAGACAAATTCTAAAACAAGGGGTATGTGCATAGGTCGAAGTTATCTATGTTAGATGTCAGTTGCTGACGTATTGTTGTAATTATACGGACGTGTTTTCTCAGTAAATATGATTTCATGAAAAGAAACCACAAAATTGTCATTTAACATACATTTGCTTCCGAGTTAACTACTTTTTCTGTAACCTATTTCCTACAATTGCGATTGTTTCGAACTAAACAACTGTTGATAAGTGAAAAATTTACTTTTGTCCAAATGGAAGCTTCTTCTTTCTAGTTTGTACAAGCACTGACATAAATTGTCAAAATGGCGGAACTGCTACGGTTGGCGCTTTCAACCGATGCACGTGCAGCTGTAGAGCAGGATTCACTGGAACAAATTGTCAAACTAGAGGTGTGTGTTTATCTCAAAGATAATATGTCGCAATTTATATTTTAACATCGTGTGACTGTTTAACTTGCATCTTCTTTTTTTATACTAAATTTAAGTTATACTTTTACCATAGTAGTTATACTTATACCATAGGTAACAGAGAAATCGTCTGTTATTTTTTCCGTTTTGCCTTGTTTTAAGAAGATGTTTTCTGCAATCGAATATATCATTCTCTCCCCACAAAGGAAGCTCCGTCATAAATTCCTATACAACCTCTGTATTAATACGAAGATTTCTTGGTCTAGAAATGTAGAACGCTGATTGGATGCAATCAAAGTTAGTTATGCAATCAGCGAAGGCCGTTTCAAAAGTTATCATTCAAATCGCCTAAGTTCTTTCCGAAAGCTTTCCAAAAGCTAAACTCTATTCGAATATGCACCTTGCAGTTTGAGTCGTCTTTACAGAACACAAACGTCTCATTTTGCGACTGTATCATTGCACAGGCCTGTGTGACAACAAATATGTGATTAATGTACTCGTTGTTTTTTCATTGGCTGAAATATTGCCTGGTAGTTTAAATGGCAATATTGTGCCGGTAGGGAAATCTTCGTATTAAGACAGAAGTTGTATAAGAATTTATGACGGAGCTAGCTACCACTGTTGGGAGAGAATTTCGAATATATATATGATAAAGAATTTCTCAAAAACAAATTTGTCGGAAAGCCTATCAAAACGAAGCCTTGTTGCGTAATAATCATTTTCATCATCAATTTTCTTAAAATATGATACACACCTCTTTCTAGTTTGCACAAGCGCTGACATAAACTGTCAAAATGGCGGAACAGCTACGGTTGGCGCATTCAACCGATGCACGTGCAGCTGTAGAGCAGGATTCACTGGAACAAATTGTCAAACTAGAGGTGTGTGTTACCCCTAGCATGTTTGTAAATAGATACAAAGAGTGTTAGTTTGATGTCATAATTCAATTACGATTTCTATGTGAACATTGTATATTGTCAAAACGGCTAGAGCGGAAGGAACTGCGAAAACAGAGGTGTGTGCGCATGGAATTACCATGGGCTAAACTCGTTCATTTTGATATGGTATGAATATAAGTCTTTAGAGGCCTAAGGGCTCTATTTGTTAAAGGAAATGTAGTAATTATAATAAATGGAATTTATCTTAACTTCTGCATAGCTTCAGTACCCTCAACATCCTTTGACATTTTGCAGCGTGCACGATATTTGACATAAATTGTCAAAATGGCGGGACAGCGGAAGTTGGCGCTTTTAACGAATGCGTTTGCAGATGCAGAAACGGGTACAGCGGACGAATATGCGAAAATAGGGGTACGTGCGCATCCTTGCTCGGCTATATTGATATATTTGTAGACAGGAACACTATAACTGAAAATCGAAAACAGTTTTAACGAAATGACAAAGGTCACATCAGTTGATGAAGATGGTTAAATGCAGATTTGTTTCATTGAAGCTGGGGTTTTAAATGTACGTCAGTAAAGATAATACTGTTGATGCTTTACAGTCTGCACAAGCTCTGACATTAATTGTCAAAATGGAGGAACAGCTGAAGTTGGCGCTTTTGACCAATGCGTTTGCAGATGTAGAAATGGTTATAGCGGAAGGAACTGTGAAGACAGAGGTGCGTGCGCATGTTAGGTCTTGATAATGATGCCGTCAATTTTAACATGATATCAAGTAATCGTAAAATGTCTTCCTAGAAATTTACCCCATATTGAAAAGGAGTAATATATACAAATGACAATAAAAACTTGATATCATATACAAAATGTAACTACCATAACGCCTGTTGACATTTACAGTTTGCACAAGCTTTGACATAAATTGTCAAAATGGAGGAACAGCTGAAGTTGGCGCGTTTAATCAATGCGTTTGCAGATGCAGAAATGGATACACTGGAAGGAACTGCGAAGACAGAGGTGCGTGCGCATGATAGGTCTGAATAGTGATGCCATCAATTGTGACATGAAATTAGGACACAATAAAAAATGTTTCGAGAAATTCTAATTTTATGAATGGAATCAATATAAGCAATAGACAATAAAACTCAGCTCCTTGATATCATATACAAAATGTAACTACCATAACGCCTGTTGATATTTACAGCTTGTTCAAGCTTTGACATAAATTGTCAAAATGGCGGCACAGCTGAAGTTGGCGCGTTTAATCAATGCGTTTGCAGATGCAGAAACGGGTACAGCGGAAGTATATGCGAAAATAGAGGTGCGTGCTCATTAGTGCTACATTGATATAATTCTGAAGTAGAAACTTTGCAAATTTAAATTTAAAACAGGTATAACAAAATGACAAAGTCCATCACTTGATGTAGATGGTTAAATACAGAAAGCATGCCAATAACGTTTGTACAGATTGTTTCATTAAAGCTTGGCTTTGTTAATGCACG
Source organism: Phorcus lineatus (assembly GCA_921293015.1). Classification (NCBI taxonomy): domain Eukaryota; kingdom Metazoa; phylum Mollusca; class Gastropoda; order Trochida; family Trochidae; genus Phorcus; species Phorcus lineatus. The sequence continues at coordinate 17,844,842 of OV121089.1, forward strand.
TAGATAGAGATAATACTGTTCATGCTTTACAGTTTGCACCAGCTCTGACATTAATTGTCAAAATGGAGGAACAGCGGAAGTTGGTGATTTTGACCAATGCGTTTGCAGATGTAGAAATGGTTATAGCGGAAGGAACTGCGAAGACAGAGGTGCGTGCGCATGATAGGTCTTGATACTGATGTCGTCAATTGTGACATGAAATCAATTAAAGGGGCACATATTATGTTGTTGGGGTCAAATATGTCAAACTTCATAAATAGTGTTATTTTATCGAGATGTAATGGTTGTTTCGGAAAATCAGAATCCTAATGCTTATCTGTTCAGTTAAGTGACGATAAACGGGTTTGTGTCGTGATTTGTGATCTAAAACCGGACTGTGGCGTGCGCCAATGGTTTAAACGTAATTTTGGCAACTTATTTAGAGTAGACACAAAGTCAAACATTCGTTGATAGTATTAAGTAGGTCTTTTAACTAATAGACACATTAATTGGACACATAATTTCGATTTTTTAACATTTATAAGGTCGTTTTCCGATTATCGGTGAAAATAAGAAAATATAATACTTTAAGCATTTTTTGAGAAAAAGATGCAAGTTTAGGGAGGAGATTTTAACTTAACTAGGTAATTAGGCCCTTACTAAAGCCACATTCAAAATCATGAAACATACTCACGCTGTGGAGCTAGAAATTTACCCCACATTGAAAAGGAGTAATATATGCAAATGACAATAAAAACTTGATATCATATACAAAATGTAACTACCATAACGCCTGTTGACATTTACAGTTTGCACAAGCTTTGACATAAATTGTCAAAACGGCGGGACAGCTGAAGTTGGCGCGTTTAATCAGTGCGTTTGCAGATGTAGTAACGGGTACAGCGGAAGGAACTGCGAAAACAGAGGTGCGTGCGCATGTTGTTCTAGAATGCCAATAACAATCGGATTGTTGTCCTTAATAAGGCTGAATCTGGAATACCAGCAAAAAAATAACTCTCATAACTTCTTCTTGTTATTTTTTAGAATGTTCTAGAGCTGATATAACTTGCTTAAATGGCGGAAGTCCAACAACAAATGCTCGTAACGAATGCGCATGCGCTTGCAGGAATGGCTACGAAGGCGATTTTTGTGAGATAAGAGGTATGTAGAGAGTGGATTAATTTTGGAGTTTTGTGCTACTGCGAATCTACTATGAATTATGAGATAAGTTATGGTGCAAGATGAAGATAATTCTTAGTTCTACATATCTTATAACGTGAAGTTCGAAGCGAGCAGAATTTATAAGGTGCTTGTTCCCTTTTGACCTATTCTTTGATATATTTTTTTTTGCCGAAGTCTACAACTTTTTCTTGTTTTTCTTTAAAAATAAATGTTTGAGTGACCAAAAGTGCCTGTTAAGGCTTTCCATAAAGATGTGCCGTTGACCGGCCAGCGGCACCGTTCATTATTCATCCTCGATTGTGTTTGAATGTATTTAGTCAAATTATCAAATCAAAAGCCACAAAATCATTAACCCAAATTATCAACCTCAAATAGAGTATGTTTACATCGTTTTACATCCTTCATGTGTAAGTAAAAAAAATCCTCTTAATCTGACCTCTTCATAAACATCCTACCTGAATTGCCCTAACAAATTGTTGCTTACAATACGATAACATTATAGTTTGCACAAGCGCTGATATCCGCTGCCAGAATGGAGGATTTCCTTCAACAGACCCATTCAACCAGTGCATCTGCAGCTGTGTAATCGGGTTCACAGGCAGATTCTGTGAGGAAAGAGGTGTGTTACTAGACGGTAGTTTTTTAAATAGGCTTCTTTACTTCCTATTCTTCCTCAACTATTCTGATATTTTCCTCCCAGTTACGCTTATAGTTTTCTTTACACCGCCGCTATTCATTCTAATTCAAGAATTCATAATCCCGTACCTTCATTTCTTGAAGGTAAATACCATATCTTATGTGTGTTATATTGTGGTTTTTTTAAAAGAGAGTAGAGACTGTTGTAAACAACTGTAAAGCTTATAGAAAGTTGTCTGTGGGCGCTTAAATCTTATAGTGAATCTACATGTTGAATCTCCCTGATGACTTCATTATAGTCAACCATATTTTGACGCCGTAAAGTGACGCTTAGTCATTAGGATATTATCAATGCTCTTATAACAACCAATCCTGATACGTTTATCATTAAAATCGCTTCTTTGATCCGCATGCCTGTGCAATTTCTTGATCCGACCCATATCATATTATGTTATCAATTAACACCACTAGATCATCAATAATTCATCAATTAACACCAATATTTTATCAATACTTCATAAACATTTCAAGCTTAATCTTTTTCCTTTATGAACACTTATACTCTATTCGTTTTCGTTAATGATTACTTATATTCTACTCGTTAATGATTACTTATGTTCTACTCGTTAATGATTACTTATGTTCTACTCGTTAATGATTACTTATATTCTACTCATTAATGATTACTTATATTCTACTCGTTAATTATTACTTATATTCTACTCTTTAGAGTTTTATTCCTTTTTTCATCAGTAAACATGAACAATGAAACTTGGATGTGTAATTTAGATTTTTCTTGTTTTAAATTGCTTATAAACAAGTCTAACTTTATGCGATAAACGCTTATATTTATTCCGTTCTTCATCAATAGACATGATTTATTTAATTCGTTGTCTTCTTCAGAGCACGTTTTGTTGATTAAATATTCATCAATTGGTGATATATCGCATGACTTTGCGTTATACGTTGCAACTACATGACACAATTATACCTAGGCGAACGCTAGCTGCTCTTTACTGCAATATGACTGAACACCGCTATGCCCCTAGATTGTACCTCAGAGATCGCTACTAACATATTCGAATCTTCATAAGTGACAGGTGTTATTTACATCTGTTCACATAACCAGAAATATGCTGTATTCTTATTTAGTTATTCAAATTTGATATATTTAGGTCTTCAAGACGTAAGTCAAGAAAACTTTTAAGAATAAATTTTTAATTTTTGACACCTTTTTTGCATCGAGTTCAGAGAAAATTGATTTACTAATCTCTATGATACTGGGGGTTATAGCCTCTGAAATTAACTCGCTCTGTGTGGAGGCCAAATTTGTGTGTGAGTTATCTCCCCTTGAAGCCGAAACCTTATTGCCTAAAAAATTACACCTTTTTGTACAGGTGTTTAAGGGGGAAAATGCGCTTGTCAAGAAGAAACTTATGTCAAAACTGCTTATTGCAGTCTGCTTTCGAATATAAGCTTCATCATTCATATATTTGTTAAGCGTTATAAAAGTTATTATTGAAAATATAAACTAATGAATCATTGCTCCCGTGGTGTATTTCTGTTCAAGATATAAACTGCAAATTCATAGGAACCCTCGTATTTACCCCTGTAGTACATTTTTGTGTAACTGTATTTTGTTTTATCACCATTTGTGGCAATTTGTTGTAAAATATGTTTAAGCACATGTACATTGACACCATAACGCAGGTACATCAAATAGACAATTACAAATTAAAAACAATTCACTGAAATTCTCAAAAACTAAAAACTCGATGTATGCGTTTGATGTTGTTGTGCGAGGTTCAAGTCTAAATCAAGACGGGGATGACTTTGGATACATGGTTATAAGGAGTCATCGACATGACTTGATGACAATTTAAGTATTTTAGTATTGAAACTATGTATGACTGTTCTTTTCTTTCTTTGCATAAGTTAATACACCTTGTCTTGAACTTGTCAGCCTTTGAAACTTCAAAATTAAAATTTTTGCCATAACGGATTTTTAAAGATATCTATTGTTTAGTTAAAGCTTTATAAGGTTACAATGTCATGAAATTCAAGAGAAATTTAAGAATGTGCATAATCTTAGGTATTCTGGTGAAAAAGATCATTATTGAAAGTTATTTGAATGAAGATAGTTTGTAAAAAATATTAACATAAATTGTTAAAAGGTCAATGCTGGCTTTGATTTCAATGATTTTAACAGAGGTTCAGTTCTGACATACATTCATAAATTCAAGGTGTCACACCCGAAGAGCGTTTCATGCTGCAGGTACTAAAACTATGATTGGGATGCGGAAAATAATAATTCAGGGAAAATTAAAAAGGGATATTGTGGCGGAATAGGATTCATAAATGTGTCCTCAAAATAAATGTCGTTCTTATTTCAGATTGTGCCAGACAGATATCTTGTAACAATGGTGGAAATGCATTCTTCAATCCTTCAAGGAACACATGCGAGTGTAGATGCGTTTCCCCCTTCACCGGACCATTGTGTGATAATCGGAGTAAGTACATCGCCTATGTTTATATATAAGGCTGAACCAATAGATAAAATAAGAACGATTTGATTTAAAGTGTTTTTCAAGAACTTCTGATTGTAGTGCATCATGAACGTTTCTCTTCTTTTTTTAAATATTTGAGAGCTCTAGCGGCTATCTCAACTCTGGAAAAATGACAGAAAAGTAAAATCTATTGGATAACCACGTCTTTGATGTCAACATATTTACATCCTGCAATATCAAAATATTTGAATCCCTAGAGCTCCCTCAATAACCTGATATATCGTTTACTACTAGAGGTCAGCTACTTATTGAACACCCCTCCAAGAACATTTAATTGATAGATTTGTCTAAGAACGTTAAAGGTTTACACAATGAATGTTTATTTTTTAAAATACTACAGACATTGAAATATTATCGTTATACTCGAGGCCTATTGTCTATTAGATTAGATTGGATACCTTGACTTTATTATATTGACGATATTGTTTCAGTTCTGGATTGCTCAAATGAGATAACATGCTACAACGGAGGGACGGCCGTCTCTGACCAATCTGGTGGATGTCGGTGTAACTGCCTGGGTCCATATACTGGTCCCACCTGTAACGTCCGTGGTAAGTGTCATAAATACCATGTGTACACGTGTGCAAATATCCCTTATGCAAAACAAGCATTATCTGGCAGGGTTTCCTGTTTATTGGTGCGTGTGACATCATTAAAGATAAGTAAGTTGCGTCATTAAAGAAGACCGTTGCAGAAGCAGAAGGTGTTTTTTTAATCATTCATTCCTGAAAACTTTTGAAATTGGGCCGTAGTTTTAAATTAATAAGATTTTGCTTCTTTTAGAGGCAATTTAGAAGTTGGAATGACGATAATGACAAGAAATATATGGATAACAACTTCTTTATTCATTGTATGCGAGAACGACATTGTAGCTTGAGAACGACACAAGAATCTGTGTCGAAACGTCGCATACAATGAATAAAGAAGTTGTTATCCATATATTTCTGGTCATCATAATCAGTTTTTGGCCTTTGATACCTAATCGCATCTCTTGAATATCCCTTTGGTTGCTGACTCTCACCCTCGAGTCCCGCTGTAGGTAATCTCACATTCACTTCTGTTCCATTGTGATCACTTTATTCAAAATCCTTAGAATATTGATATCGGGATATCACTGTTTCAAACTTATTTTCAAGATGAAAATGCTTTATTTCAGACTGCGACAATGAAATCAGCTGTAACAATGGAGGTGCAGCTGTCCTCATCGGCTCCACATGTGAATGCAGATGTCCCTCACAATTCACCGGGCCCACCTGCTTAACTCCAGGTATGTTACTTCATGTGTTTATTAAGGGTGTAGTAGTTTCAGGTGCTGATGCTCATTTCCTAGAATTTACAGAGGGTGAAGATGGCTTTGAAGACATTGTTGTGTGTAAGTATTACGTCATTGATTCCTAAATAGATGGGGGTTTTATTTTACAGATACGATAATGAAAGTGTCCGAGCTGAGAGATTGCATCTTGTTCGAGGTCTTCTTTGCTTTCTAAAAGAACAATTTCTTTTGCAGTTTATGGTTCTAAAAACAGAGAAGCTTAATGAGGTTTTTCTCCTCCAACAGGACTTTCGCAGTGTTATTTTAACAACTTGGATCCGATAATAAATGTTTGTTTGTATAGATTTGATAGGCATGTGAACATTTGCTCCTCAGATTGTTCTTGGAACCAAACGAAGAGCAGAAACCAATGATATTTTCCTTACAGGGAAGGTGATGATGTTACAAAAATGCTCTGGCTGTGTTCCAAAACCGCTTGATGTGGTTGTGGGGACTGTTTCGAAAATATTTTACAGGCATTGGTATATGAATAATCAATTTGTTTCTTAGGGTTTCCTTAGTGCCTAAGGAAAAACAGCACTTGGAAGAGCGTTTGCACTAAAGTGAATTCGACGGCTGAAAATTGTAGAAAACCGAAATTCAACACAGACCTTTCTGAACGAGAACAGTTCCTTACATCATGATGGTTTGAACTGATTTGAGGTCATGTAGATATTAAATGAATATGCAGAAAACTTCAAATGAGGAAACAGTCAAACACATAATCCCAGTTATTTTAGGACACATAGGAATTGCAACTCACCTTAATTCAGTGCACTTGCAACGACCACGGAAAAGGGTTCTTACGAAAATGGTGAGTAATGTCAAGGGGCCTGCAGACAGGGGAATAGTGAAGTGAAATGCATGCGCCAATATAAGATATTGTCAGTTCTGACTTTATTTGAAATAAAGATTTTAAAAATCTGTTATTGTTCTCTTATCTTTCTTCACTTATGGAAGTTATTAATGCTTTACTTCTTAAAATAGGTTGATTATTTTTCATCATGAAAATGAGTTTATTTGATATTTCAAATTTCAACTTCCATCTTATTCAACAAATACTCCCTTCATTTCTAAACTGTTTCCTTAATGTCTCTCTATTTCAATTATTGCTTACAGTTTATACTGACTTCTTCTTACATCCATTATAAGTTAGTATTTCAACCCAGTTTTCCATCCATTTAATCATATTTTGGTTTGATTGTTTCGTCTAAATTGTTGAAAATCTTGAGGTATTTGTATAATGCACGTACAATCTGTATCTTAACGTCTCTTTGTATGAAAAGCATTAAAGAGACACTCCGTGATTGTTAGATTGCATTTGCGAATCGTTACCAACGTTGTCATTTGATCGAGTGTAGCTGTAAGGTAACAATTTCATGCAAATCAGTTCAGGACAGTAACAAAATAACAAAACTTATTCTGAGAAGAACTATAGCTGATATCCACCGTGTAATGTGATTCGGTTTCTGCACATACAGCTGCATGCCAAAAGTGTGTTCACATACCTGAATATACTAATGCATATATCATGTAATTTGAGATGCCTTTCAGGTATCGTAGCGTTGATGAAAAGAAACATATAATATTGAATTTTCAATACACATGTGCAGATCCATTCTTCTTTAGGTTAAGGTTTATCGTACCCCATAATTACCCGTAACAGTTTTGTCAGGTCTTTGAAGTGACGAGGGGTCAAAATTCCGAAAACACTAATTTTCATTTTTCTCCATAAAATCCTTTATAAGTTATCAATTTCTTTAAACATTAGTCATGTTTGTTCCTTAGCACAACGTCAATGTGGTTATGTTATGGTTTTAATCTCAGAGAGTCGATATCGAACATTTTATTCGACATTTAACGAAATCGAAATTTCGAAAATGTGACCCCTTCTGTCTATATCAATATGCCAAAATTCGAATTTTTGCACCAGTGACCAGACAATGCCAAAATGAGTTCAAGAATGGCTATTTCATACATGGACAGCTGGTGATCCATTGTCAGCCTTGCCGAAGCTATTCTATTGACGTTGAAACGAAACCCAAATTACATGATATTTGCACTACGAGTCAGTGGTAAGTGAACAAACTTTCGGTATGCAGCTATATATAAGGTTTTTATATTTTCTTTGAAAACTATTTAATCATATTTTAGGTACAAAAGATTAATTTGTGAGATATTTTCTTTCATATAAGCATTTTATTTTGGCACTATCAAAGGGGCAATGAACTGTCGTGAAAATCACTGAGTGTTTCTTTAAACGTTTCATTCTTTGTGTATTATTTTCTGTGTCTTTTTCATTCGATATTTACTCACGCATGCCAAATGTTTCATATCTCTAAATAGTATACATAACAATGATATTGTAACTATTGTTTCTTCTACCTTATCCTATATACATTTTCTCTCTCCGTGTCTCTTTCAGCCTTTTCGGTCTTTATGTTCAGCTTGATCAAATATATTTTATACAATTTCTATTTAAAAAATACACCATTTTCCCTCTTCCCTGATATGCTTTTGTTTAATCTACTCTGTGCTTTTAATCATGTGCAAACCCATTATCTAATACGCCTTTTACCTACAATGATCTAACCTGTTACATGTCATTGCAAGCAGTTGTCTATTCAACCTTTGACTGATGTCACTTTGTATTTCTCCTAATAAGCAATTATTTCAAATTCAACAAACTTCATATAGATCCAGTGGAATTCCTTTTTTTCTTTATTTCAACTTCAACTATACCTGTCCTTTTGTAACTTGTAAGCAACAGTTTAACCAGTATGTATCATCCCTATTATTTTCTTCTCCAACCTTGCCTTCTGTGTGTCATACTCTTTTTTCTTCTTTACTTCTCCTTTTCCTTTCAGTTTCAAACTGTCCACGTTTGCAATGTAACAGACAAGGAACCTTGAACGAAGACACTGAGAATTGCCAGTGTGTCTGCCGACAGAACTACTATGGTTCTGACTGTTCCCAGTCTGGTTTGTGCCAACAACTTCACTTTCCTCTAACATTTCCTCAATCTGCTTAACTTTTATTTATTCTTTGTTTCAATCATTCCTTATTTCAACGTTGATTTCAAAAGTTCCCCGAATCTTGCGTTTCTCTATTTTCACAGTTATATCTGCAATCTTTTCCTGTTTTACTTTTTCAATTTAAAATTTTCTTTTCTAAAGTTAACACTCCCACAGGTTGATTCTTTTCATATCTGCAACAAGGCTACATACTAAAAAATTATGTTCCTACTTCTTTCCTTATGTTCATACGTGACCAATGGACTTGAATATCTTTATTACCTTTATAAATAAAACCTTCAGATATAGATTCTGTTTTTCGATCACCTCTATTCTTTCATATAATCTCAAATACTCAAAAGTGTTAATTTGCTCTTGAGCTTTGCCCATTTATTCTATCAATATCTTCATTCTGTCATTGTCCTTTTAACTTCAAAGAGATCATTTGAGAATATTCTTTCATTCTTTAATACTTAAAGAAAAGTCTGTTCTTTAGACTATTGCAAGTTATCAACCCAGATAGAATTCATTATAAACTGATGCTGAATACAAAAAACCTTCTCGAAGGACCTGTCGGGACAACCACGACTCGGCCTGGACACACGTGTACGAGCTTGAGCTGCAGTGACCCTGGAACCGAGTCACGTGATGTGGAGTACTGTAGGTGTCGCTGTAAGCAAGGATACACGGGAGACAACTGTGAAAATGGTACTGTCTGCTTTGATAACCATATATCATGATGGTATCCTATCAGGAAAATATTTCTGATGAAACTGCCCTTTTAAGGACAGACCTCATTGCAGCCTATTATTTCCAAACACCTATGTCTCCATAGCATCGTTCGTTGAAGAACCCTCTCATGGAAAGACATTACTGTAGTGCTTATTTTAGGGTCGATTCCATGAAAGTAACCCTTTATCGAACTCTTCTAATGATAGTGTCCAATGTTTAAAGTAGTATTCAAACCTTAAACATAACCAATGATGAGCCTTGGTGTTGTTTCTGAAGTCATAGCCAATGATTGTTGCAATTCTGAGATAACCGTATACTTGAGAGACAGATGGTATTTAGTACCTTTATAAAACAGATTCATTGTGCCTTGAAAGAGACGGATGTTGTGAAAAAAAACAAATTTGTGAATACATCTTTAGGAGACTAAACACTGCTCTAAAGATATCATCCATTCTGGAAATAAGTTTCTCCATAATGCCCTCATCGAGAAGAATCTTCTGACTCTTTTCTGGAAAACAGTTCCTATGATAGCACGTTTCAGAACAAAAATATTATTCTATATTTCTGTAAAATAACTTTTCAGTAAATAATGTCTTTATCCACATACTACAGGTTGGTAAATTCGAGAAAATACTACGTCCTGTTTTCGTTAAAATCTGTAGATAGTATTATCTAAAGAAGGGATAGAATTGTTGAATTATCAGTGTAACTTGAAGGGGAGGTCGTACTTTATTGAAACATCTAACTGTCTCCAATGCCATACTTTACTTTCCTCCAATATATCTTCAATGATACAAACATACCCCATGAATTCTGAATTTTCTTGTAGTAACTTCTATGTAGGTTTTACCACCTGATTTCTTTTACGTGTTGGGGTTTTAGTACATGTTGACAAGATTAGTGTGCCACATTCAATAAGACAGCAAGCGAGCTTGCTTTTACTTTTACTTTCAAACCACGCTCAGGTTTTTGAAAGGATAAGGCCTCCCTCAGTTTTTCTCCCTCACATAATTTATTCAAATCTCCCTTTCACACATACTTGAAAACAACATCTACAAATCTCTGAAACACATAGATGCTATATTTTGTCATTGAGTTTATATTGGAGTTTTCATCCTGCAACCGCTTAAGAATTCTAATAATTTCTAGAGATAAGAACGTACACAACCCCTGGACCGGGATGTACACGACTTGGATGTTACACCCCTGGGACAGAAAGACGTGATATGGAGACCTGCACTTGCATCTGTAGACCAGGATTCTCAGGATTCCGGTGCCAAGATGGTAGCCTTTCTTCGGTTTTGCACACATATTTGTATTTCCTTTTTGTTTTGTACACATGTTCTGAGCGGTACTTTCTTAAAACTGTATCTTTCAGACACTAATATTTTCTGTTTTGTGCAGTACTTCTGAACTTTTTCAAAGAATATTCAGTTAAAATGACTCCAGTTTCATATTTTTCTGAAGTGATGTTCTCAAGACATTTTCTGACTCTTGGATCATTTAATCCTCACTCTGGTATTATCAAACTACATTAGACTTCCTTCTCATGATTGTTTTCACGATATTCTGTCTTTAGTCTCACGTATTCTCATATATTCTCATGGTCTTCTGACAGTTAACTAACGTAATATCTGGCTATTCTCGTGTTAATCTGAATATATCTTCGCGTTCTTCGAACCATATTGACAAATTTTCTTAAATTCTTCTGACTATATTCCAACGTAATACTAAATATATTCTCACACTTATAACATTATATTCTCATATTATTCAATTATAATCTAATATTATTCAATTATAATCTAATATTATTCAATTATAATCTAATATTATTCATACTATATATACACGCTATGCTAGATACATTCTCAACTTCTTCTTTTATTCTCATCTTATTCTATTATATTCTCATCTTATTTTATTATATTCTGATATCATTCTCGTTATTCTCATGTTATTCTGTTTCGCCCCTCCTCCGCGTCATGCTATGATCAGTGTTGCGGGTCACGACGTCCTCCCCAGCTACACTTGGACCCTACCCACCTGTCGACCCCTGTCCCAGACTCGCCTGTGACCAAACAGGCACCAGCAGGAAGGACACTGTGTCCTGTAGATGTATATGCAAGCCACTCTTTTCTGGCAGACAGTGCCAAAATGGTAAACTTAGCGGAATATCGTTCTTGATTACACAGTTTACTTGACTATAACTTTATGGCGGTAGTTCTTTAAGGTAAACGATTTTATGTGACAATCAAGGTTTCTTCTGTTCATCATATTCCAAAACATTCTAATGTTTTAGGTACATGTTATCATTGCTTTTTAATCACAAGATTTATAACTTTTTCCTTTTTGAAAATGGGAACACATCCTTTTCATTTTGACCCTCTTCATATCTGACCTGAAGTTCGCAGTGAACTGTGTATAGTCTACTCTCTACAAGTGATGCATTCATCTGTGCAGTCAGCATAGTTAAATCATGAATAGAACTTCGGAATGCAATTACATTTTTATTTTATGGCATTCGATTCTTGAATAACTCATCAACAAATTTTGTAAATGATGTATACCAAGAACTTTTTATAGGACCAAGAATACAAACAACAAGACCACCTCGAACAAGGCCAACAAGGCCACCACGAACAAGGCCCACAAGGCCACCTCGAACAAGGCCCACGAGACCACCACGAACAAGGCCCACAAGGCCACCTCGAACAAGGCCCACGAGACCACCACGAACAAGGTCCACGAGGCCACCACGAACGAGACCCACAAGACCACCTCGAACAAGGCCAACAAGACCACCTCGAACAAGACCAACAAGACCACCTCGAACAAGGCCAACAAGACCACCCCGAACAAGGCCAACAAGACCACCCCGAACAAGGCCAACAAGACCACCTCGAACAAGGCCAACAAGACCACCTCGAACAAGACCAACAAGACCACCTCGAACAAGACCAACAAGACCACCCCGAACAAGGCCAACAAGACCACCCCGAACAAGGCCAACAAGACCACCTCGAACAAGGCCAACAAGACCACCTCGAACAAGACCAACAAGACCACCTCGAACAAGGCCAACAAGACCACCCCGAACAAGGCCAACAAGACCACCCCGAACAAGGCCAACAAGACCACCTCGAACAAGGCCAACAAGACCACCTCGAACAAGGCCAACGACCCAAGCCACACAATGTCCTGACCTGAGATGTGAAGACCAAGGAACAAGGAGACGAGATATGAGTTCTTGTAGATGCATCTGCAACCCTGGCTACAGCGGAAGGACTTGTTCCAATGGTAGAACCATACTATTCTGATAAAGTTCGGTCCATATTTGTCCTCATCATAACATATTTTCATTGTAGAAAGAATCAGCGGACTGTTTATCATTTTACATCAATTTCCGATTTTCTCGTGATGTCATCAATATCCGAATTTCTCTACATATCACCAATGTCTGAATTTCTCTTGATATCACCAATATCTTAATATATATTGATATCATCAATATCTTAATTTCTCTTGATATCATCGATATCCGGATTTCTCTATGTGTCATTCAATTCTATAAAAATCACTCTTCTGCAAAACAAGAAGTTTCACACTTCCGAATGTTAATCCCTTTCATTTACTGCTTTCTGCTATTATTACTTCATTCGGTTAAAGCATTCAAACTGACTTTTTTGGAACTCAAATACCTAATAGTTCTATTCACCTTACTCTAAAAAAGATTCTCCTGTGTAAAAAATCTTTCTTGAAAAATTATTTTTATCTTTATTTGGGTTTTTAATCCAACTCTATTTAATAATTTCACGTTCTCTTTCATACTACATCACTTTTAACTATTAAAGGAATGATAATATTATTTTCTCATGGATAACTTGACAATTTTGCACCATAATTTAGTTCTTGGTTACTTTCGATGATTGACTTGGTGGTTGAAAAATGTCTTCTCATTATCTTCCCGAAATATGATGTGGTATCCAAAATCTTTTACACAGAAGTCTTTTTATCTATGAATAATTTGTTTCTTCACAAATCTTTTAGGGACCTTTCCAAAGTTTGTGACCTTCCTTTTGTTTGTTCTTCCCTGTCTAATATTTTAATTTTCTTCCACCATTATTTCTGAATATTTTCAATTATCTTCTAAATCTGCACGTTATCCTTCCCTAGGCATGTATCATTTGTCAAATGCAATAAACTGTTTCACGTCGTTTACTTTATATCTTTAGAGTAATAAAAATTTAACAATATATAGTTATTCATAATTTCAAGAGATGTGTTAGTTTTTCTTTATTCTTTGTAATATATAACATATAATCATACCTCGGCCTTTATTATCTATTATAATTCCTTGCACAATTTATAACTGACCTTATTCATACACAATCTAGCATTTACTCTTTGTCATAATATCATGCAAAATTTCCAGAGCTTTTACTTCATTTCTCTTGTAATATTATGCTTAAATTTGTCTATGCCCATTCCTTTTCTTTTCTTTTCTAGAATATTTCTTTATTGACAATTTCAAATACACAATGCAGCTTTTTGTTTGGCATAATACTATACCTATCATATCAAGGAATAATTCTGTTACCTCTGCCTATATTCTCTGCTTTGAATTTATGCACTATTTCTAGTTCTATTCCTTCATTCTTCGACTTTCTACACCCTTAATCTTTATAATATATCTCATAGTCAGTCTATATTCTAGCAATACGGGTGCAAACTACCCCTACTCCCACACGGCCTACCCCGCCTTGCAGTGAGTTGTCATGTGATAAAACAGGGACGTTAAGAATAAACTACGGGTCATGTCGCTGTATATGCAAACTCGGATATAGTGGACCTTCCTGCAATAATGGTAAATACATTTACATATTTCAATGAATGAAAAGTGTTGCACAAAACAACATTAATGTTTGTTATGTGTAATGTTAATTGTGTTAATCAATTTATATATACTATGTAGCCCTCCCGCTTTCCCATGGACTTTGTATTTGGCTTTTATTTTGTATCATAAAATGTTAGTGAGAAAGATATTTTCGTAAATATTTTGTTTGTTAGTCGAAACTATCGATATTTGAAGACTTTTCTTGAATTGATTTCCCGCTTTACGCTTTACAATTATCATACATTGAGAGCAGCAATCACTATTTGCCTTCGATATTGCTTTCATGCCTTTCTGGTGAATAGTTTCCATCAATTAGGCATATAGCTTCTGGAACCTCGTTCTTCACACTAAGGTTCGCAGACAAAGAGTGCATGGCAGAGCATATGTTTTTCTGATTTGATTTCAGTTCTTATCATGTCGCTTTCAGGGGTTCTTTGTTTTCATTTGGTCACACAATATATTTCCAACGCCCAATTTTCTTGTGACTTCTTTTGCTATAAATTTGCTGAACTGTTTTTTCAATTATATTTGCTTGCTTTGTATCGGAATTCCGCTTTTAAGTTGGAATTTTATCTGTTGACCGCAATACTTTCTCTCTTTACATTTGCTAAGAATGGCTATTTATTTGCCTTGGCCCTGCATTCAATTCCCATGAGAATTAATCTAGACAGGTATTCGCCATGGTTGTGGGACAGCTTCTGAAACTCTTGGAAGGCAGTTGTATCTAACCTTGGTTCATGTGTCGGTTGAATACAATGATCTGCTCATATTGACAGCTTTCAGAAACTGTTCACCGATAGTCCCTGAAATTAACTCATTTACTCTTCTCTTGGATTTCTTTGCCAATGTGTTGCAGAGCTTGACATGTTTCAAAGGATTTTTTGTGATCAAATTTTATGCTATACGCTTTGCTTGTAGTCGCCTTTTTTCTGAACATTGGTTTTGGTTTACTGACGTTTTTGTAAGGGTATGACATACGAATCGAATCGAGCAAAAGGTCATTTGCCTGTATGCAATTACCATGGCTGAGCTTGAAAAGTTCCAGAAATATTAAGGCTTCTTTCTTTATTCATTTATCACAAACATAGACAAGAGTCACCAGTGTTCCCTGAACAGACCTTGTATTTGGTAACGTGTTTTGTAGAGCCATTAACCACTACGCCCGGGCCAATTTATCCACCAAACCCTTCCTGTCCTATATTCAACTGTATGGAACGAGGAACCAGGAGGAAAGACGAGCAAAACTGTCGCTGTGTGTGCTTGCCAGGATTCACAGGAAGAAGTTGCCAGATTGGTAAACTTCTAAATAATTCATTCAGTTGTATTTATTGCTATCTGTCTTAGAATATATTTTCTTGCCTTCCTCGTTTGAGTATAATCTCACGTGTACAGGTTGGAGCCAATTCATTCTAAGCAGAGATTTTTGCATCAAACATTATATTAAAGAAAAACAAAGTTCCATTTCTTAGAAGTGTTAGGTAGGTGTGTCTCAAAGGAAATTATAAAACCTTTTTTGAATGTATATACAGACTGATATTAGCTTCCTTATGTTAGAGTATTCTTGAACTTTAACTACTTATAGTGTATGTCATCACAAGCCGGTACAAATTTATCCAAAAAAAGAGAGAAAATACCGTTTTCTTTACCTGTTCTTCTGTCTACTTCAGTGTCCAATCCACCTACAAACCCACCAGCCCAAACCTGCACAAGTCTCGTTTGCAGTAGAGCGGGTACTCTGTACAGAGATGTTGAGAACTGCCAGTGTGTCTGTAAGGACGGCTTTGAAGGAGATTCGTGTGAAGAGGGTATGTCGTCTTTGCAGACTATCATAGCTTTTTTTCTTCCTACATAATTCTATGGGAATTTCTCTTTTATCCAAGTATAGCATTTGCGAAAAGCCGTCAATATCAGAGTATAACGAATTTTTTTTGCCCATTTAAGGAACTTTATTCTTCATTATAGTTCCCTTGATGTGTGTCATTGTGTTTGTCATATTTTTTTATGCTTTGACAACATTCCAATTGCCAATGGCAGGTTATTACTTCTTATTACGCTGTTATCATATTTCAGAAACATATTCCTATCTTGATACTGCAAAACCTAATACTCTGTTGTAAAATATCCAAAATTCAACTCTAACTTTAAACAAAATGATGACAGTTGTTTCTCTTTGAAGGTTTTGACAAAATTAAGTTTCAGAATTCACATCTCTCAGTGAAATTGCCTTTCATAACCAGTGTCTAGAAGTCGCAATTTTCCTTTTCAGGCATTAATTTCTTCCATTTTCAATTAGATGCTGCTTTTTCTCAAAAATAACCTTACTGGATATGTTCACACCCTATTCATTGGAAATGATAACGATTCTTTGTTCATATTTTGTTCAGCTGCAATTATATTTCCTGATTCCATGGTCTGTGTAAGTGACCATTCTGTTGCCCTTGACCAGTTCTCTCAATTCCAGAGCGTTAATGCTCTAGTTTCACTATTCTTCAGGACCAAGGCTCATCCACAAAACAACTCTGTCTTCAACTGTTGAGTCAGGTACTAAAGTATCACAGTAGATTTCCACCAAACTCTTTCGGTTCTCTATGATTCATTTGACGTGATACTAGATCAATTGGTGACCTTGCTCCAATACCTTGCAAAAGGCGAAAATCTGCAAATAATTTGTAATTGTTTTCTGAGGATTTGTTATATTTTTCATTATGCATCATTTTGTAAGATCGGATTGGATTTAAGTTCACCTTTACTTGAGAATTAAGTTACTATTTAAACCTGCTACGTCTATCAAACAATAGAAGACGTTAGCACAATCATGAGTGTCTCTCGTTTTTCAACTGTAGAAACAATGGCCGATTTTCACGTTTTCCTTTCACTGTTCAGAATATGTCTTCTGTCTACTTCAGTGTCCTATCCTCCTACAAACAAACCAGCCCAAACCTGTACAAGTCTCGTTTGCAGTAGAGCGGGAACTCTTTACAGAGATGTTGAGTACTGCAAGTGTGTTTGTAGAGACGGCTATGAAGGAGATTCATGTGATGAGAGTATGTTGACTTTTCAATGGATAGACCATCAGACATATTTTTCATTCACCTTTTTTTTTATCTAACTACGTTTTCTTTTTCAATATTGGAGCTGGGAATTGATCAGTATGTTTGATGTGATGCATCATCAGAGTCCACTCAATATTTTTCTTCACCAAGAATTGACACTTCGTTTCATATTGTCTTTCGTTGTGTGTTATCGTGGTAGATTTGCTGACAGATTTGATTTCTCAGCCCCATTTCAATTGTCAATGGCACGTTATTGGCTCTTGTTCTATTTCAGAAACATATACCAATCCTGATACTACAAATCCCACAACGACAGGTATAACGTTATTGTGTCATATCCAAAAACAATTCAATAAGTTTGGATAGGTAATTAAAAAATTTTTAATGGTCGCCATTGAATTAAATTCCATATTAAAACACAAACTATTCCATGTTTCATCATAATGGTCCCCATGTCTAAAATATTAAGATGACCACATCATAAAGTCTTGAAGACGAATTTAATGGCTCCAATGGTCTTTATTTCCAATGAAGCCTCTTCACGTTGCACATCAGCTGATCTGATGTGTGCTAAACCAGGAACCTGGGATGAGGACTTGGACGGATGTCGGTGTGTCTGTATGGACGGGTACTCGGGTGTCCGATGTGAAGAAGGTACCCCTATTTTGTTCACATCTACTCACAACAGTCTCATCTTACTCTAGGATCATGTGTTACGGTCATGGTTCATATCCATGAGGTCTCACACGTTCGTTTTGGAACACTGATTTTGTGTATTGACCATCATTTGATACCTTTATCAAAAACCCTTCAACAGAGAGTTTCCTACTAACTTCTTTGAAAAAGAGGATATTTTTTCCTTTCATACGTTTATGCTCAACTCGGAGGGTTTTACATATATTCAATCTTAGAATTCCTATCGTTAAAGTGAACTTCTCCTTGATCAATATTGTGTTTGAGGCTCGTTTTCTTCTATTTAAAACATTAATTCTTCCACTTTCTATCATATGTTACATTTTCTTCAAAATTGGCATATTTGATTTTTACAAACAATGTTCTTTTGAATTGATGATGATTTGTTTATCCTTTGTTCGCCTTGACTTGTTGCACAGAATTCTATTTCCTGAATCCATGCATGGTCCCTGTAAGTTAATATTTTGTTGCCCTTGACCAGTTTGATCCGTTCAAGAGTGTTAATGTTCCGGCTTCACTATTCTTCAGGACCAAGAATCTTCCCTGATACAACTCTTCCCTCAACTGTTGAACCAGGTACCTTCGTATTTCAGTATACACCCGCAAGACACTCTCATTTCACTTCACTGCACTAGAAAAGATACTGGAGCAGTTTTTACTTTGCTTCAATAGCTTGTAAAAGGCAAAGTTCTGCCAATTCGATTCAGTTGTTTTCCAAAGAAAATATTTTCAAGTTGTATATATATAAGTTTAGATAGGATTTATGTAACACTAAAGTCGAGTTGTAAATGGAAACCAGTAGCCTTGTTCATATACAAATCCTTTTATGACGTTAGCTGAGATATGAGTGTGTCGTTTGTCCCCAATAGAAACAAAGAGCTGAAAAATCGTTTTCCATACCTTTCAAAATATGTTATTGAAGTCTTCTGTCTACTTCAGTGACCAATCCTCCTACAAACAAACCAGCCCAAACCTGTACAAGTCTCGTTTGCAGTAGAGCGGGAACTCTTTACAGAGATGTTGAGTACTGCAAGTGTGTTTGTAGAGACGGCTATGAAGGAGATTCATGTGATGAGAGTATGTTGACTTTTCAATGGATAGACCATCAGACATATTTTTCATTCACCTTTTTTTTTTATCTAACTACGTTTTCTTTTTCAATATTGGAGCTGGGAATTGATCAGTATGTTTGATGTGATGCATCATCAGAGTCCACTCAATATTTTTCTTCACCAAGAATTGACACTTCGTTTCATATTGTCTTTCGTTGTGTGTTATCGTGGTAGATTTGCTGACAGATTTGATTTCTCAGCCCCATTTCAATTGTCAATGGCACGTTATTGGCTCTTGTTCTATTTCAGAAACATATACCAATCCTGATACTACAAATCCCACAACGACAGGTATAACGTTATTGTGTCATATCCAAAAACAATTCAATAAGTTTGGATAGGTAATTAAAAAAAATTTAATGGTCGCCATTGAATTAAATTCCATATTAAAACACAAACTATTCCATGTTTCATCATAATGGTCCCCATGTCTAAAATATTAAGATGACCACATCATAAAGTCTTGAAGACGAATTTAATGGTTCCAATGGTCTTTATTTCCAATGAAGCCTCTTCACGTTGCACATCAGCTGATCTGATGTGTGCTAAACCAGGAACCTGGGATGAGGACTTGGACGGATGTCGGTGTGTCTGTATGGACGGGTACTCGGGTGTCCGATGTGAAGAAGGTACCCCTATTTTGTTCACATCTACTCACAACAGTTTCATCTTACTCTAGGATCATGTGTTACGGTCATGGTTCATATCCATGAGGTCTCACACGTTCGTTTTGGAACACTGATTTTGTGTATTGACCATCATTTGATACCTTTATCAAAAACCCTTCAACAGAGAGTTTCCTACTAACTTCTTTGAAAAAGAGGATATTTTTTCCTTTCATACGTTTATGCTCAACTCGGAGGGTTTTACATATTTTCAATCTTAGAATTCCTATCGTTAAAGTGAACTTCTCCTTGATCAATATTGTGTTTGAGGATCGTTTTCTTCTATTTAAAACATTAATTCTTCCACTTTCTATCATATTTTACATTTTCTTCAAAATTGGCATATTTAATTTTTACAAACAATGTTCTTTTGAATTGATGATGATTTGTTTATCCATTGTTCGCCTTGACTTGTTGCACAGAATTCTATTTCCTGAATCCATGCATGGTCCCTGTAAGTTAATATTTTGTTGCCCTTGACCAGTTTGATCCGTTCAAGAGTGTTAATGTTCCGGCTTCACTATTCTTCAGGACCAAGAATCTTCCCTGATACAACTCTTCCCTCAACTGTTGAACCAGGTACCTTCGTATTTCAGTATACACCCGCAAGACACTCTCATTTCACTTCACTGCACTAGAAAAGATACTGGAGCAGTTTTTACTTTGCTTCAATAGCTTGTAAAAGGCAAAGTTCTGCCAATTCGCTTCAGTTGTTTTCCAAGGAAAATATTTTCAAGTTGTATATATATAAGTTTAGATAGGATTTATGTAACACTAAAGTCGAGTTGTAAATGGAAACCAGTAGCCTTGTTCATATACAAATCCTTTTATGACGTTAGCTGAGATATGAGTGTGTCGTTTGTCCCCAATAGAAACAAAGAGCTGAAAAATCGTTTTCCATACCTTTCAAAATATGTTATTGAAGTCTTCTGTCTACTTCAGTGACCAATCCTCCTACAAACAAACCAGCCCAAACCTGTACAAGTCTCGTTTGCAGTAGAGCGGGAACTCTTTACAGAGATGTTGAGTACTGCAAGTGTGTTTGTAGAGACGGCTATGAAGGAGATTCATGTGATGAGAGTATGTCGACTTTTCAATGGATAGACCATCAGACATATTTTTCATTCACCTTTTTTTTTATCTAACTACGGTTTAATTTTCAATATTGGAGCTGGAAATTGATCAGTATGGTTGATGTGATGCATCATCAGAGTTCACTCAATATTTTTCTTCACCAAGAATTGACACTTCGTTTCATATTGTCTTTCGTTGTGTGTTGTCGTGGTAGAT
Source organism: Phorcus lineatus (assembly GCA_921293015.1). Classification (NCBI taxonomy): domain Eukaryota; kingdom Metazoa; phylum Mollusca; class Gastropoda; order Trochida; family Trochidae; genus Phorcus; species Phorcus lineatus. Next base: position 17,865,974 of record OV121089.1, read on the forward strand.
TTGCTGACAGATTTGATTTCTCAGCCCCATTTCAATTGTCAATGGCACGTTATTGGCTCTTGTTCTATTTCAGAAACATATACCAATCCTGATACTACAAATCCCACAACGACAGGTATAACGTTATTGTGTCATATCCAAAAACAATTCAATAAGTTTGGATAGGTAATTAAAAAAATTTTAATGGTCGCCATTGAATTAAATTCCATATTAAAACACAAACTATTCCATGTTTCATCATAATGGTCCCCATGTCTAAAATATTAAGATGACCACATCATAAAGTCTTGAAGACGAATTTAATGGTTCCAATGGTCTTTATTTCCAATGAAGCCTCTTCACGTTGCACATCAGCTGATCTGATGTGTGCTAAACCAGGAACCTGGGATGAGGACTTGGACGGATGTCGGTGTGTCTGTATGGACGGGTACTCGGGTGTCCGATGTGAAGAAGGTACCCCTATTATGTTCACATCTACTCACAACAGTTTCATCTTACTCTAGGATCATGTGTTACGGTCATGGTTCATATCCATGAGGTCTCACACGTTCGTTTTGGAACACTGGTTTTGTTTATTGACCATCATTTGATACCTTTATCAAAAACCCTTCAACATAGAGTTTCCTACTAACTTCTTTGAAAAAGAGGATATTTTTTCCTTTCATACGTTTATGCTCAACTTGAAGGTTTTTACATAGTTTTAATCTTAATATTCCTATCTTTATAGTGAGCTTCTTCTTGGTCAATATTATCTTTAAGATTTATTTTCTTCTATTTAGAACATTAATTCCTCCACTTTCTATTATATTTTGCATTTTCTTAAAAATTGGCGTATATGATTTTTGCACATAACATTCTGTTGAAATGATGATGATGCTTTGTTCCTCCTTTGTTCGCCTTGACTTGTTGCACAGAATTCTATTTCCTGAATCCATGCATGGTCCCTGTAAGTTAATATTTTGTTGCCCTTGACCAGTTTGATCCGTTCAAGAGTGTTAATGTTCTGGCTTCACTATTCTTCAGGACCAAGAATCTTCCTTGATACAACTCTTCCCTCAACTGTTGAACCAGGTACCTTCGTATTTCAGTATACACCCGCAAGACACTCTCATTTCACTTCACTGCACTAGAAAAGATACTGGAGCAGTTTTTACTTTGCTTCAATAGCTTGTAAAAGGCAAAGTTCTGCCAATTCGCTTCAGTTGTTTTCCAAGGAAAATATTTTCAAGCTGTATATATATAAGTTTAGATAGGATTTATGTAACACTAAAGTCGAGTTGTAAATGGAAACCAGTATCCTTGTTCATATACAAATCCTTTTATGACGTTAGCTGAGATATGAGTGTGTCGTTTGTCCCCAATAGAAACAAAGAGCTGAAAAATCGTTTTCCATACCTTTCAAAATATGTTATTGAAGTCTTCTGTCTACTTCAGTGACCAATCCTCCTACAAACAAACCAGCCCAAACCTGTACAAGTCTCGTTTGCAGTAGAGCGGGAACTCTTTACAGAGATGTTGAGTACTGCAAGTGTGTTTGTAGAGACGGCTATGAAGGAGATTCATGTGATGAGAGTATGTCGACTTTTCAATGGATAGACCATCAGACATATTTTTCATTCACCTTTTTTTTTTATCTAACTACGGTTTAATTTTCAATATTGGAGCTGGAAATTGATCAGTATGGTTGATGTGATGCATCATCAGAGTTCACTCAATATTTTTCTTCACCAAGAATTGACACTTCGTTTCATATTGTCTTTCGTTGTGTGTTACCGTGGTAGATTTGCTGACAGATTTGATTTCTCAGCCCCATTTCAATTGTCAATGGCACGTTATTGGCTCTTGTTCTATTTCAGAAACATATACCAATCCTGATACTACAAATCCCACAACGACAGGTATAACGTTATTGTGTCATATCCAAAAACAATTCAATAAGTTTGGATAGGTAATTAAAAAAATTTTAATGGTCGCCATTGAATTAAATTCCATATTAAAACACAAACTATTCCATGTTTCATCATAATGGTCCCCATGTCTAAAATATTAAGATGACCACATCATAAAGTCTTGAAGACGAATTTAATGGTTCCAATGGTCTTTATTTCCAATGAAGCCTCTTCACGTTGCACATCAGCTGATCTGATGTGTGCTAAACCAGGAACCTGGGATGAGGACTTGGACGGATGTCGGTGTGTCTGTATGGACGGGTACTCGGGTGTCCGATGTGAAGAAGGTACCCCTATTATGTTCACATCTACTCACAACAGTTTCATCTTACTCTAGGATCATGTGTTACGGTCATGGTTCATATCCATGAGGTCTCACACGTTCGTTTTGGAACACTGGTTTTGTTTATTGACCATCATTTGATACCTTTATCAAAAACCCTTCAACATAGAGTTTCCTACTAACTTCTTTGAAAAAGAGGATATTTTTTCCTTTCATACGTTTATGCTCAACTTGAAGGTTTTTACATAGTTTTAATCTTAATATTCCTATCTTTATAGTGAGCTTCTTCTTGGTCAATATTATCTTTAAGATTTATTTTCTTCTATTTAGAACATTAATTCCTCCACTTTCTATTATATTTTGCATTTTCTTAAAAATTGGCGTATATGATTTTTGCACATAACATTCTGTTGAAATGATGATGATGCTTTGTTCCTCCTTTGTTCGCCTTGACTTGTTGCACAGAATTCTATTTCCTGAATCCATGCATGGTCCCTGTAAGTTAATATTTTGTTGCCCTTGACCAGTTTGATCCGTTCAAGAGTGTTAATGTTCTGGCTTCACTATTCTTCAGGACCAAGAATCTTCCCTGATACAACTCTTCCCTCAACTGTTGAACCAGGTACCTTCGTATTTCAGTATACACCCGCAAGACACTCTCATTTCACTTCACTGCACTAGAAAAGATACTGGAGCAGTTTTTACTTTGCTTCAATAGCTTGTAAAAGGCAAAGTTCTGCCAATTCGCTTCAGTTGTTTTCCAAGGAAAATATTTTCAAGCTGTATATATATAAGTTTAGATAGGATTTATGTAACACTAAAGTCGAGTTGTAAATTGAAACCAGTATCCTTGTTCATATACAAATCCTTTTATGACGTTAGCTGAGATATGAGTGTGTCGTTTGTCCCCAATAGAAACAAAGAGCTGAAAAATCGTTTTCCATACCTTTCAAAATATGTTATTGAAGTCTTCTGTCTACTTCAGTGACCAATCCTCCTACAAACAAACCAGCCCAAACCTGTACAAGTCTCGTTTGCAGTAGAGCGGGAACTCTTTACAGAGATGTTGAGTACTGCAAGTGTGTTTGTAGAGACGGCTATGAAGGAGATTCATGTGATGAGAGTATGTCGACTTTTCAATGGATAGACCATCAGACATATTTTTCATTCACCTTTTTTTTTTATCTAACTACGGTTTAATTTTCAATATTGGAGCTGGAAATTGATCAGTATGGTTGATGTGATGCATCATCAGAGTTCACTCAATATTTTTCTTCACCAAGAATTGACACTTCGTTTCATATTGTCTTTCGTTGTGTGTTATCGTGGTAGATTTGCTGACAGATTTGATTTCTCAGCCCCATTTCAATTGTCAATGGCACGTTATTGGCTCTTGTTCTATTTCAGAAACATATACCAATCCTGATACTACAAATCCCACAACGACAGGTATAACGTTATTGTGTCATATCCAAAAACAATTCAATAAGTTTGGATAGGTAATTAAAAAAATTTTAATGGTCGCCATTGAATTAAATTCCATATTAAAACACAAACTATTCCATGTTTCATCATAATGGTCCACATGTCTAAAATATTAAGATGACCACATCATAAAGTCTTGAAGACGAATTTAATGGCTCCAATGGTCTTTATTTCCAATGAAGCCTCTTCACGTTGCACATCAGCTGATCTGATGTGTGCTAAACCAGGAACCTGGGATGAGGACTTGGACGGATGTCGGTGTGTCTGTATGGACGGGTACTCGGGTGTCCGATGTGAAGAAGGTACCCCTATTTTGTTCACATCTACTCACAACAGTCTCATCTTACTCTAGGATCATGTGTTACGGTCATGGTTCATATCCATGAGGTCTCACACGTTCGTTTTGGAACACTGATTTTGTGTATTGACCATCATTTGATACCTTTATCAAAAACCCTTCAACAGAGAGTTTCCTACTAACTTCTTTGAAAAAGAGGATATTTTTTCCTTTCATACGTTTATGCTCAACTCGGAGGGTTTTACATATATTCAATCTTAGAATTCCTATCGTTAAAGTGAACTTCTCCTTGATCAATATTGTGTTTGAGGCTCGTATTCTTCTATTTAAAACATTAATTCTTCCACTTTCTATCATATTTTACATTTTCTTCAAAATTGGCATATTTGATTTTTACAAACAATGTTCTTTTGAATTGATGATGATTTGTTTATCCTTTGTTCGCCTTGACTTGTTGCACAGAATTCTATTTCCTGAATCCATGCATGGTCCCTGTAAGTTAATATTTTGTTGCCCTTGACCAGTTTGATCCGTTCAAGAGTGTTAATGTTCCGGCTTCACTATTCTTCAGGACCAAGAATCTTCCCTGATACAACTCTTCCCTCAACTGTTGAACCAGGTACCTTCGTATTTCAGTATACACCCGCAAGACACTCTCATTTCACTTCACTGCACTAGAAAAGATACTGGAGCAGTTTTTACTTTGCTTCAATAGCTTGTAAAAGGCAAAGTTCTGCCAATTCGCTTCAGTTGTTTTCCAAGGAAAATATTTTCAAGCTGTATATATATAAGTTTAGATAGGATTTATGTAACACTAAAGTCGAGTTGTAAATGGAAACCAGTAGCCTTGTTCATATACAAATCCTTTTATGACGTTAGCTGAGATATGAGTGTGTCGTTTGTCCCCAATAGAAACAAAGAGCTGAAAAATCGTTTTCCATACCTTTCAAAATATGTTATTGAAGTCTTCTGTCTACTTCAGTGACCAATCCTCCTACAAACAAACCAGCCCAAACCTGTACAAGTCTCGTTTGCAGTAGAGCGGGAACTCTTTACAGAGATGTTGAGTACTGCAAGTGTGTTTGTAGAGACGGCTATGAAGGAGATTCATGTGATGAGAGTATGTCGACTTTTCAATGGATAGACCATCAGACATATTTTTCATTCACCTTTTTTTTTTTATCTAACTACGGTTTAATTTTCAATATTGGAGCTGGAAATTGATCAGTATGGTTGATGTGATGCATCATCAGAGTCCACTCAATATTTTTCTTCACCAAGAATTGACACTTCGTTTCATATTGTCTTTCGTTGTGTGTTATCGTGGTAGATTTGCTGACAGATTTGATTTCTCAGCCCCATTTCAATTGTCAATGGCACGTTATTGGCTCTTGTTCTATTTCAGAAACATATACCAATCCTGATACTACAAATCCCACAACGACAGGTATAACGTTATTGTGTCATATCCAAAAACAATTCAATAAGTTTGGATAGGTAATTAAAAAAATTTAATGGTCGCCATTGAATTAAATTCCATATTAAAACACAAACTATTCCATGTTTCATCATAATGGTCCCCATGTCTAAAATCTTAAGATGACCACATCATAAAGTCTTGAAGACGAATTTAATGGCTCCAATGGTCTTTATTTCCAATGAAGCCTCTTCACGTTGCACATCAGCTGATCTGATGTGTGCTAAACCAGGAACCTGGGATGAGGACTTGGAGGGATGTCGGTGTGTCTGTATGGACGGGTACTCGGGTGTCCGATGTGAAGAAGGTACCCCTATTTTGTTCACATCTACTCACAACAGTCTCATCTTACTCTAGGATCATGTGTTACGGTCATGGTTCATATCCATGAGGTCTCACACGTTCGTTTTGGAACACTGATTTTGTGTATTGACCATCATTTGATACCTTTATCAAAAACCCTTCAACAGAGAGTTTCCTACTAACTTCTTTGAAAAAGAGGATATTTTTTCCTTTCATACGTTTATGCTCAACTCGGAGGGTTTTACATATATTCAATCTTAGAATTCCTATCGTTAAAGTGAACTTCTCCTTGATCAATATTGTGTTTGAGGCTCGTATTCTTCTATTTAAAACATTAATTCTTCCACTTTCTATCATATTTTACATTTTCTTCAAAATTGGCATATTTGATTTTTACAAACAATGTTCTTTTGAATTGATGATGATTTGTTTATCCTTTGTTCGCCTTGACTTGTTGCACAGAATTCTATTTCCTGAATCCATGCATGGTCCCTGTAAGTTAATATTTTGTTGCCCTTGACCAGTTTGATCCGTTCAAGAGTGTTAATGTTCTGGCTTCACTATTCTTCAGGACCAAGAATCTTCCCTGATACAACTCTTCCCTCAACTGTTGAACCAGGTACCTTCGTATTTCAGTATACACCCGCAAGACACTCTCATTTCACTTCACTGCACTAGAAAAGATACTGGAGCAGTTTTTACTTTGCTTCAATAGCTTGTAAAAGGCAAAGTTCTGCCAATTCGCTTCAGTTGTTTTCCAAGGAAAATATTTTCAAGCTGTATATATATAAGTTTAGATAGGATTTATGTAACACTAAAGTCGAGTTGTAAATGGAAACCAGTAGCCTTGTTCATATACAAATCCTTTTATGACGTTAGCTGAGATATGAGTGTGTCGTTTGTCCCCAATAGAAACAAAGAGCTGAAAAATCGTTTTCCATACCTTTCAAAATATGTTATTGAAGTCTTCTGTCTACTTCAGTGACCAATCCTCCTACAAACAAACCAGCCCAAACCTGTACAAGTCTCGTTTGCAGTAGAGCGGGAACTCTTTACAGAGATGTTGAGTACTGCAAGTGTGTTTGTAGAGACGGCTATGAAGGAGATTCATGTGATGAGAGTATGTCGACTTTTCAATGGATAGACCATCAGACATATTTTTCATTCACCTTTTTTTTTTTATCTAACTACGGTTTAATTTTCAATATTGGAGCTGGAAATTGATCAGTATGGTTGATGTGATGCATCATCAGAGTCCACTCAATATTTTTCTTCACCAAGAATTGACACTTCGTTTCATATTGTCTTTCGTTGTGTGTTATCGTGGTAGATTTGCTGACAGATTTGATTTCTCAGCCCCATTTCAATTGTCAATGGCACGTTATTGGCTCTTGTTCTATTTCAGAAACATATACCAATCCTGATACTACAAATCCCACAACGACAGGTATAACGTTATTGTGTCATATCCAAAAACAATTCAATAAGTTTGGATAGGTAATTTAAAAAAATTTAATGGTCGCCATTGAATTAAATTCCATATTAAAACACAAACTATTCCATGTTTCATCATAATGGTCCCCATGTCTAAAATCTTAAGATGACCACATCATAAAGTCTTGAAGACGAATTTAATGGCTCCAATGGTCTTTATTTCCAATGAAGCCTCTTCACGTTGCACATCAGCTGATCTGATGTGTGCTAAACCAGGAACCTGGGATGAGGACTTGGACGGATGTCGGTGTGTCTGTATGGACGGGTACTCGGGTGTCCGATGTGAAGAAGGTACCCCTATTTTGTTCACATCTACTTACAACAGTTTCATCTTACTCTAGGATCATGTGTTACGGTCATGGTTCATATCCATGAGGTCTCACACGTTCGTTTTGGAACACTGATTTTGTGTATTGACCATCATTTGATACCTTTATCAAAAACCCTTCAACAGAGAGTTTCCTACTAACTTCTTTGAAAAAGAGGATATTTTTTCCTTTCATACGTTTATGCTCAACTCGGAGGGTTTTACATATATTCAATCTTAGAATTCCTATCGTTAAAGTGAACTTCTCCTTGATCAATATTGTGTTTGAGGCTCGTTTTCTTCTATTTAAAACATTAATTCTTCCTCTTTCTATCATATTTTACATTTTCTTCAAAATTGGCATATTTGATTTTTACAAACAATGTTCTTTTGAATTGATGATGATTTGTTTATCCTTTGTTCGCCTTGACTTGTTGCACAGAATTCTATTTCCTGAATCCATGCATGGTCCCTGTAAGTTAATATTTTGTTGCCCTTGACCAGTTTGATCCGTTCAAGAGTGTTAATGTTCTGGCTTCACTATTCTTCAGGACCAAGAATCTTCCCTGATACAACTCTTCCCTCAACTGTTGAACCAGGTACCTTCGTATTTCAGTATACACCCGCAAGACACTCTCATTTCACTTCACTGCACTAGAAAAGATACTGGAGCAGTTTTTACTTTGCTTCAATAGCTTGTAAAAGGCAAAGTTCTGCCAATTCGCTTCAGTTGTTTTCCAAGAAAAATATTTTCAAGTTGTATATATATAAGTTTAGATAGGATTTATGTAACACTAAAGTCGAGTTGTAAATGGAAACCAGTAGCCTTGTTCATATACAAATCCTTTTATGACGTTAGCTGAGATATGAGTGTGTCGTTTGTCCCTAATAGAAACAAAGAGCTGAAAAATCGTTTTCCATACCTTTCAAAATATGTTATTGAAGTCTTCTGTCTACTTCAGTGACCAATCCTTCTACAAACAAACCAGCCCAAACCTGTACAAGTCTCGTTTGCAGTAGAGCGGGAACTCTTTACAGAGATGTTGAGTACTGCAAGTGTGTTTGTAGAGACGGCTATGAAGGAGATTCATGTGATGAGAGTATGTCGACTTTTCAATGGATAGACCATCAGACATATTTTTCATTCACCTTTTTTTTATCTAACTACGTTTTCTTTTTCAATATTGGAGCTGGGAATTGATCAGTATGTTTGATGTGATGCATCATCAGAGTCCACTCAATATTTTTCTTCACCAAGAATTGACACTTCGTTTCATATTGTCTTTCGTTGTGTGTTATCGTGGTAGATTTGCTGACAGATTTGATTTCTTAGCCCCATTTCAATTGTCAATGGCACGTTATTGGCTCTTGTTCTATTTCAGAAACATATACCAATCCTGATACTACAAATCCCACAACGACAGGTATAACGTTATTGTGTCATATCCAAAAACAATTCAATAAGTTTGGATAGGTAATTAAAAAAATTTTAATGGTCGCCATTGAATTAAATTCCATATTAAAACACAAACTATTCCATGTTTCATCATAATGGTCCCCATGTCTAAAATATTAAGATGACCACATCATAAAGTCTTGAAGACGAATTTAATGGCTCCAGTGGTCTTTATTTCCAATGAAGCCTCTTCACGTTGCACATCAGCTGATCTGATGTGTGCTAAACCAGGAACCTGGGATGAGGACTTGGACGGATGTCAGTGTGTCTGTATGGACGGGTACTCGGGTGTCCGATGTGAAGAAGGTACCCCTATTTTGTTCACATCTACTCACAACAGTCTCCTCTTACTCTAGGAATATTTGTTACGGTCATGGTTCATATTCATGAGGTATCACATGTTCTTTTTGGAACACTGGTTTTGTGTATTGACCATCATTTGATACCTTTTTTAAAAACCCTTCAACAGAGAGTTTCCTACTAACTTCTTTGAAAAAGAGGATATTTTTTCCTTTCATACGTTTATGCTCAACTCGAAGGTTTTTACATAGTTTTAATCTTAATATTCCTATCTTTATAGTGAGCTTCTTCTTGATCAATATTGTCTTTAAGTCTCATTTTCTTCTATTTAAAACATTAATTCCTCCACTTTCTATTATATTTTGCATTTTCTTCAAAATTGGCGTATATGATATTTGCACATAACAATCTTTTGAAATGATGATGATGCTTTGTTCCTCCTTTGTTTGGCTTGACTTGTTTCACAGAATTCTATTTCCTGAATCCATGATCTCTGTAAGTGAATATTTTGTTGCCCTTGACCAGTTGATCCGTTCAAGAGTTTTAATATTCTAGCTTCACTATTCTTCAGGACCAAGAATCTTCCCTGATACAACTCTTCCCTCAACTGTTGAACCAGGTACCTTCGTATTTCAGTATACACCCGCAAGACACTCTCATTTCACTTCACTGCACTAGAAATGATACTGGAGCAGTTTTTACCTTGTTTCAATAGCTTGTAAAAGGCAAAGTTCTGCCAATTCGCGTCAGTTGTTTTCCAAGGAAAATATTTTCAAGTTGTATTTTTATAAGTTTAGATAGGATTTATGTAACATTTAAGTCGAGTTTTAAATGGAAACCAGTAGCCTTGTTCATATACAAATCCTTTTATGACGTTACCTGAGATATGAGTGTGTCGTTTGTCCCCAATAGAAACAAAGAGCTGAAAAATCGTTTTCCATACCTTTCAAAATATGTTATTGAAGTCTTCTGTCTACTTCAGTGACCAATCCTCCTACAAACAAGCCAGCCCAAACCTGCACAAGTCTCGTTTGCAGTAGAGCGGGAACTCTTTACAGAGATGTTGAGTACTGCAAGTGTGTTTGTAGAGACGGCTATGAAGGAGATTCATGTAAAGAGAGTATGTCAAATTTTCAATGGATAGACCATCAGACATATTTTTCATTCACCTTTTTTTTATCTAACTACGTTTTCTTTTTCAATATTGGAGCTGGGAATTGATCATTATGTTTGATGTGATGCATCATCAGAGTTCACTCAATATTTTTCTGCACCAAGAATTGACACTTCATTTCATATTGTCTTTCGTTATGTGCTATCGTGGTAGATTTGCTGACAGATTTGATTGTCTGAGCCCCATTTCAATTGTCAATGGCACGTTATTGGCTCTTGTTCTATTTCAGAAACATATACCAATCCTGATACTACAAATCCCACAAGGACAGGTATAACGTTATTGTGTCATATCCAAAAAATTTCAATGTTTCGAGGGGTAATTAAAAACAATTTAATGGTCGCCATTGATTTTAATTCCAAATCATAACACAAACTATTCCATGTTTCATCATAATGGTCCCCATGTCTAAAATATTAAGATGACCTCATCATTAAGGTCAATATTGTCTTTAAGTCTCATGTTCTTTTATCTAAAACATTAATTCTATTATATTTTGCATTTTCTTCAAAAATGGCGTATTTGAGTGATAAACTATCTATATCATAAATTAACACATTATGTACAAACCGGTTTTTTTTCAAGACGTTGATGCCCTAATGTCATAGGTCATTATCAAAGAAGTAACTAATAAGTTTGTAGTGTATCAGTACAATTTGCATGGATTCTACTATCTATCATTTCCTGAATGTCAGTCACGTAAGAGAATAAGTTTTAAACTGACCGGACATCCCAAGTGTTTTCACCTACAGTTCATTAACAGGCCTTTTAAAAAGGTTTTTAACAGGATGAAATTCTACACTTCAATTCTGTTTCTTTCTTCAGGAAGTTATACCAATCCCGAAAGCACCTTGACGTATTCTGATATTACGTATTCCACCAGGAGAGAGTCAGGTATTGAACTTCTTCACCTGGTTTTTGTGTTGGATCATTATCGCCGCTATCGTCTTGATGTCCTTCTTAAGGAGACATTTTAGAAGATGTCACAAATATGGACAGCAGTTGGAAGTTGACATTTTTCAAACAAAGACGAAATGTTTGAAATAAAAGAGTAAATTCAAATAGGCATTTTCCATTAAGGAGAACCTGTATTTCTAAGCGGTTTTATACCAAACCAAACGATTCACCAGTCAGGTTATTTCTTCATGTCGGTTATGATGTTCATTGTTTTTCTCAAATTTCTTCATATATATCTGAAAAACAACAGTTGCCGAGTCTTCAATCTTACGCACGGCTGTATGCAGTTATGCCTTCTTAGTTCATTCAACAGGTCCTTTACGTGGAATTGTGAAAGGGCACTGTGCTTAAAAATGAAACTGTATTTTCTTTCAGATATCTCTTCCTATTCTACGTACACATATCCTGATACTACACATTCAACCACGATGAAGTCAGGTATTGAGTTATTTTCCGCATTGTTGTCTTTTCTGATGGAAGCAATTTCATTTCAAGGAGCCGTGTTGGTATTTACTTCGTTCTCTGCAAAAGAAATTCTCTCTGTTCTTTGAACAAAGAATTCCATTTGAGTTCAGTTATTGAAAGTCTCATTTTTTCTTATGGGATTTCAAGTTTTCTTTTCCTCTATGATAATCTTATTTCATTCTCAGGATTTCTTTATTTTCATAGAGATTTGCTTTGATTGATATTTTACTTTGCTGTTTCTTAGGAATGTAGTGTTGTGGCTCTTTCTTACACCCTTTCTTTGATTTGATTGATCAAATGAGTTGCTATTCTTCCTCACGATCACAGAGAGCGATTGTGCCTTTAAAACGCTGGATTTGGTTTTGTGAATTTATCGTTCCCTTATCGAACAATTCAACGTGTTGGGGTGTGATGTGTTAGATTAACATTTGCTGGTTCACTTGTTCCTCGTGAACTTACCGTATCCCATCTTACGATGAGAAGTCAAATTGGTCTTAAAATAATGTCATGCGAATTATATACATTCAAAATAATTTCGGTTTTTTTTCAATCGGAGCACATAGTATGTGAGATAACATTTTGTCATTTTCTACACCTTGGTCGCTTTATGATTCGCTTGGTTCAAACACCCATCAAACGTTTTCACTTTCTCAATTGGTGCTAAGAAAATTTTGATTCACATGAACTTCTCATGAAGTGAAGATCTTTGCGTATTTCAATAAATCAAATTTAATTAGTCCTATGGTCAAATTGCAGCACCACTTACGACACCTGGCCCCACCACGTGTGATGTGAGAAGTCTTAGGTGTGTTGATGCAAATACCGACAAAACAGACCGATTCAGTTGTCAGTGCGTTTGCAAAACTGGGTACAGCGGCGCAAGGTGTCAAACTGGTAATAACGTTCTTTTCACGTTACATGGAGATTATTACCATTGAAATGGCGTCAATTTTACAAATCGAGTGTTATTTTCTGTATTACCCAGGGCTACACACAATCTTTCACGAGTTTAAAAGTAATATCACATCCTTCACGGATGATAATTTCTTTATTACCGATTACCCCCCCCCCCCCCTCAACTCTTGAATCATGATTTGAGAGTGAAAATCTCTATTCTATTAGTTAAATGAATCCTCTGTCAGGCTACAGTAAAGATAACACTTATAATCCCTGTACTGAGTGACCCTAAAAGATTGCAACTCTCATGACGTCATTTGAATAATATTATGACGTCATCGTTGAAACTTACCAACGCCAATAATTTCTCGGTAAAATCATACCATTGAACCCAAAAGACGGATACAAATATGTCGTAAATTTAATCTTTTCCCTTATGTTAATAGCCACTTGTGAGAATAATTTATGCTCTGTAATTCACCCGTAGGTACGCAGCTTTTCCACTAGTATAATACATCTATCTTCTTCCTCCCTATAAACATAGTATTTGTCACAGATATCGTCTATATAAACCTTAAAAAAGTGGATGTTTGGTTTCAGGATCAGGGAACAGCTGTGGCTCAGTTTACTGTAACCCTGGAGGAACTTTAAGAATGGATGACAACTGTAAATGCGTGTGTCGCCCTGGATACCAGGGACCTCTTTGCACTCCGTCTGGTATACCATCTTCAAGGTCACCCGTAAAACCCAAGCTTTTACCAAATTATCTTGGACGCCAACCCCAGGAGTAGTGTATAGCTGGTTGCCGTGTACCCGTGTATGGATTTGGCGGTGCTTGTGTTTACGTCATGTGCTTGATAATGAATTGTTGCATACACGGGTGATGAAGGTGTTCATATGAGATTTGGACTCAAAACGAATCTATGGCTGTGGATACACATAAATTGAACAAACCCGTGGTTATAGACGCAAAATACACAGGCTCGAGCGAACCCTTGGTTGCAGAACAAAAGCATAATTTCCAAGTAAACCCTTGGTTGTGGAAACAAATGGTATATATGATGCTGTGGGCCGAATGTCAAAGATTTGGGGTTTTGCTTTAGAATGGCATGGGCAGATTATTAAAACTTATGGCGCTCTAGTAGTTCAATGTGCTTCTTAAAGGCTTCATAAAGTGTTCGCATTTTGCTCTTGTATTAATAATTTCACATTTGTTTCAGATTTTTCATATTGGTTTCAGATCGTTGCTAAACAAATGCAAAATGTCAACTTTCTGAACATGGTGGTGTTGAAACATTTTCTCAGCATTAGAACTTAATATTGAAATGATTTTCATGCCTGTTGATTTTTGTCCTCTTTATTTTTATTCATTTTATTAGGCATATAAAAGTGCATGGCATTTGAATTGTAATTCTATCTGTTTCAGCCAAATGTCATTGGATATTGCCTGATTTGTTTGTTTTGTTGATGTATAATCATATAACCTTAATTTCATGGCTATTTTCATGATAAATATTCTTCTCTTCAATATATTTTCAAAGTTATTAGTTGCATCGGTTTTAGATAAATGAATACATGACATTCTTTTTCAATAATTTTTTTCAATAATTTTGGAAAATAATAAAGAGTAAATCGTAATGAATATGTACGATGTAGTTGTTTTTTAATATTAAAGTATATAATAGGATAAATGATAAACTGAATATTCATAAAATATTTTTTAAAGGTTAAGGAAACTGAGGTACATACTTTCAATGTGCATATTCTTTTAATCAAAGTTCTTTTTTTAAATTAAATGTGGTGTCGGGCAAGGGTATTTATTACCGCCTTCATTATTTCCATTTCAGTGGATCCATGCGCAAACACGCGTTGTCAGAATGGAGGATCTCCAAGAAACTCCGGAGGAAGATGTATTTGTGACTGTCCACCTCTCTTTACTGGCGATTTTTGTGAACGTAATAAAATAAGTTTCTTCAAGTGTTTATACACTTTAAGAATGTTACATATTATAACGTTTTCTTCACAATTCTAAATCATTTAATTATAAGATTAAAATTCAAATGTGAACGTAGTATGCTATAACTTATATATATTCAATTTTCAGTACTTTGCAATCAAAATTAAATATGATACATACATTCTTTTTCTTATGGCTTTTCAAATAAGATTGTGATATGATACACACACATATCTAAAGATTTGCATAATCAAAAATATAAAAGAAAATATTCTGTTGATAGGATTGCAGAAAAGGGAGTAAATAAGATGTTTTCCTTGACATTGCAAATAGGAGTAATATGATAGAAACACATTTTTATGAAACATACATACACCGTGAAATGATAGTTAGCATGTTGTAAATGACATTGCACATTCTGTATTGAATATATTATAAAAGTCATTATTAAATAGAACATAATTTTGGACTAATTGATTTAATGATATTGGATAATAGAAAGAAAACAATGATAGTTTTCAAACGTCTTTAACGACATTGAAAACCAGAATGTTTATTAAGAGCAAGTGTGTCATTTGTGCAGATATGTATAATTTGACACAGTTTCTGCTTTTATCAGAGTGTGGACCACAGATACGCCAATGTGAAAATGGAGGTTTCCGGTCAGTGGCAACATCGTGTCAGTGCTCATGCCCCAGCGCCTACAGTGGCTTTTATTGTGAAAGTGAGTAGATTGTTTTCATCAATTAGTTGCATAGTGAAGTTGTAGTTGCAGTTATTTCTCTTCAAACGTAAATGACAAATTTATGTAGCAACTTTTACATCGTCGTAGACTGTTTGAAACGTGAATGATCGTGTTCCAGTTAAGTCGAAATGCGACGCATCCAGTCATCATTAAAATGATATCTACAGCAAGTGTCGTCTGAAGTATTTATTTTCAAATATATATATATATATATATATATATATATATATATATATAAAAGTGTGTGTGTATATATATATATACACACACACTTATATGCACTTTTTTTGATACTTGAAAAGACCGATACACTTGTCGAAATGAATTCATCGTATTGTATTAAAGAAGATTGATCCAGTCAGAACCATCCGATGTTTACTCTTTCTTATATATATATATATATATATATATATATATATATATATATATATATATATATATATATATATATATATATATATTACATATTTATTTATTTATTTATTTATTTATTTACACACTCCTATTCCATTAAAAAAATAAAAATGATGATTGCGATGTATATAAAGTACCAGGGCCTTTAAAAAGGCAAGTTGATTCGCATTTATTAATGACGTTTCTGTACAACATTTACATAAGCTCTTAGAAAAGTTTTCGAAAGAAAATTAAATAGCTTTGATAAGGAGCCCTACTGCGAGAATTCTGCCCTGTCCCTGGAGACACGTATCCTCTGTGTATCCTCTGTGTATCCTCCACGTATCCTAGGGTTGTCGCTTATTGGATGGAGACCCAACAGTGTTTGATTATCTCCTCTGGCAACAACCAGAATATGCTCAACAAAATATATATGTGATATTCTATGGTTTATATAGGCCAGGATGTTTATACTGAATTTTTTGGTGGTCGCTATCTTTTTCCGAGTGTTAAAACATAATAATTTTTCTATCTTATCCCATTTTATTTTGCTTTCAGTCGGTCAATGCGACAGCTATCCCTGTTCGAATGGTGGACGTCCAATGCAGCAACCAAACGGTGGATGTGGGTGTGAATGCACATCAGCATATGTCGGAGAAACTTGCAGTATGTACACTGAATATTCCTTTAATCAATACATTTCAAGCTTTTCAGTCAACAAGTCAACATACCTACAGGCCTACCTAGAATGTCCCATCTTTATACGAATATCACACACACAGACATCGTTTCAACAGTTTCTGTCATAACAAATTTTCGAAGACATCGGATTTGTTGATAACTTTTTGTGCATTAAAACATAAGACAAAAGAGATGAATATAAAGAGTCAGCATTATCATTGCAAAGAATCACTAATATATCATTCTGATATTTTTAGGAGAAACATGAAATAGCTACCAAATAAGTGTATATAATGACAGAAAATTAAAGAATTAACACTATACAATTTATATTTTAAAGAGTGTTAAATAAAGTGACATGATCTCAAGAAAATGAAAC
Source organism: Phorcus lineatus (assembly GCA_921293015.1). NCBI lineage: Eukaryota > Metazoa > Mollusca > Gastropoda > Trochida > Trochidae > Phorcus > Phorcus lineatus. Next base: position 17,882,974 of record OV121089.1, read on the forward strand.
TTAATATTACCAACTCCAAGAATGTGTTTTTAATCACAAGGGGCAGTTTTAAATCCAGATTCAGTTAAGAAATGCTGATCGAAATGGCCGTTAGTTGTGCTCGCTTGATACTTGAATTTTTTTCTACGACTGGGTCGGGTAATGAGACACTTGAGCCTCTGAATATAACACATTTGGCATAAGATAATGTTTATTTGGGAAAATGTGAGGAACATTTTCTAAAAACGTGCTGCCCTCCCCTTTACCATCTTATGATATGATGCAGAGAGGATTTAGACCTTACATATATCCTTTTGGATGCTTTCTGCAAAATTATCTACACCAAGCTTTTATCACATATCTATTGAATTATGCTTTCAAAAAATACAAGTAGTTCCCTTTTAAGAAGATCTAAAAAATATTTGGTTTCTAGATTGTCCTGTAAACAGATGCGGAACTCGGGGAACCGTGGATCCGACAGATTGCCGATGCAACTGCTTTACACCTTTCACTGGCGCAACATGCAACAGTAAGTGGTCTAATGGAATGAGGATCAATCCATTGGTCTTTTTGTCAGATTAAAATTATTACAAGTAACTACTGTGGCTTGTTGTTTTGTTATTTTTTATGGTCAAGGTATGATATGGTACGGTATGGTGTAAAATAGTATATAAAGAACGTCATACTAGTGCATTTTGATGTTTTGTATTGAACGAGAAGATGTCATGGAGCAGAGAAACAACGAGTTCGAAGATATTAATATCTTAATATGCTTGCACGCACATTTGCATGATGAGAACAAAAACTTAAATAAAATCCAGATAATTATTCTTTCCAACTACAGTTTGTGATGCCAGCGCGACCAGATGTACAAATGGTGATTTGGTCCCAGTTGGAAATAGGTGTGAATGTCGATGCTTCCAGGGATTTTCTGGGGTTGACTGTTCCATTGCGCAAAGTAAGTGCTTTTATTCCATTTAATCGCATCAACATGATTTCAAATCAATTGCAAGTCGCATCTTCTTCACAAATCATGGCCGATGCTAGTGGCGGATACGGTATATTTTATAGGGGTTTGGACGGTGGGGTTGGGTGGATGGGACACTGGGGTTGGTAGGGTGGAGACATTTAGATGTCCAAATTTTGTTCAATAGCATATAATTGTAGAATTTATCAGTATTTTCTATTCAGGTTTAAACAAGTATTGTGTTACGATATGTAATCTTTTGTTAATATTCATTGCAATGTAAATCTTCAACAAAATCGTTAAATACAAAGACACTCAACAAACTTAACTTCATTTTATTTGAAAAATATATTTTTCTTTACTTGATAAGCGTTTTTTAAAAACCATTGTTGTTATCATTGTTGTTATTACTGATTGTGTTAAAAAATGTATTATTGTCATTATTATTATTATTATTTTAGTATCTTTGTTGTTATTTGTGTTGTTGTTAAACTTTTTTTTTGGTAGTTATTTGTGTCTATCTATTTAACAGGAACCTGTACAGATGTTTCGGCAGGTTGCACGAATAATGGGAAAGCGTTTGTGGACAGCTTTGGCAATTGTGTATGTCAATGTCCCGCTGGAACTTCTGGCCTAAAATGCGAGATTCAAGGTGATTTTCTTTAAATCAACTGAACAGATATAATATAGTCATTCATTGTGACCATTTCTTATTTGATATCTACTTTTTGGCCCACTTACAAGTCGATGGTACTCTGGGGATACCTTTCTCTACCGATGCAGAAATACTTTATAATATCATTTTTATTAAATAATCTTTTGATATCCATTAGTCACAGAGTTCGTTTTCGTAAAAAAATATATTCTTAAAACTAACGGCTGGTGTAATTATGGAATCTTTTGAGTGACATTTGGGTATCCCAGGTAACTTACTACTATGAATGCCAAGCGTATATTGATACAAACTTGCTCGTATTTGTATTTTGAAAGTGTTGAAATAATGTGTAACATTATTAATTAATTGTCAATCGCGTGACGTGTATACATTATAACAGTCTTTGAAGATAATTTGAAAGTGGCATGGATACGACAAGCAAGATTTTGTGGATAACATCTGCGACTCTTTCAGTTTTTATCGAAAATGCTCAACGTTTCGGACTAATGCTTGTTTCTGTTGTATTGGCTCTCGGTGTCATCCCGGCTGTGCGTCCGGAACCGATCTGGTAACACGTCTGGGTATATACCGAAATACAAAGCTATTATAAGTTGGTAACAAGGTCAATATAGGATACCCATTGTCAATTTATAAAAAAAAAAAACTAGCCCTAACAGTGTTAGTTTCCACAGTAGCACATATATATATATATTTTAAAAACACGGAAATTAAGCTGTTTAATAAAAACTTTTACCAGTGCTATCTGTTTACCAATATTGTTTATAATTATTAATTTGATGACAGTTAGAACTTGATTATTGTGCGAAAAAAGAGCATTTAAATCAATCATGTCATGTGATCAATTTTTAGTCAGTCAAGTAAGAGTGCCTCAGTATTTCGTCTCTTACCGATACGACGAAACCCGGACCTGTAACTTATGCCAGTGCATGAATATTTAAAGCCGGACCTGTAACTTATGCCAGTGCATGAATATTTTAAGCCGGACCTGTAACTTAAGCCAGTGCATGAATATTTTAAGTCGGACCTGTAACTTAAGCCAGTGCATTAATATTTTAAGCCGGACCTGTAACTTAAGCCAGTGCATGAATATTTTAAGCCGGACCTGTAACTTATGCCAGTGCATGAATATTTTACATCCTTACCTTCAACTTGTAAATTACGGATGTGGCATTACTTCAACCAAAACTCCTTACATGTCGAAACCTTATGTCTGTTACAGACTGCAGTCAAAGGTACTGTGATCGGGGGTCTGCAAACTTCGACAACAATCGCGGAGAGTGCCGTTGTCAGTGCGTGGATGGTTACACTGGTGCATCTTGTGAAAGTAAGAACATTTGAACGTTCAAAGAATCAGTCATTCTCTCCCAACAGAGGTTGCTATTTATACCTATACAATGAAGTAATAGCGAAGATTCCTCTGTGGGGAGAGAATGAGAACCACAGACGTAAATGAGGAAACACTTACTGCTGGTGGAATATTACAATTTACAACAGTAAAAGATGGGTTTTTTCAAAACCACACCCCACCTCCCCTCAAAACTCCTGGATCTCTCTATTACTTTATTGTATAATTTTTCATAACATGCCCTTACCTTTCATGTTAGTTCCAAGTATTTATAAGCTTATGAATGGAATAACATGAATGTGATTCTCCACGAATTAAATTTGATTAACGCTGAGAAATGACACGGATGCATCTTCAAGAAAGTGTAAAAAACATATTTGTGTTGGGTTTTTTAAAAATATTATGTCATATGAAACATCATTCATTCTATTTATATTATCTTAATTGCCGTTGTGATTACTGACGAAATAATGTTTTGGAAAGAAATTAAACTACTTTAATAATGTTTACAAGCTGGTGGCGTTTTTAATCTGTGAAATTAATTACTTAATACTGAACCCCAGACTTCAAGATAAATGTGTTTGAATATCACATCTATTGGAATTACATCAACGTATTAAATTCTAATGAATAATATCTTCGGTAGATACATTTCATTTAAAAAAACTGATTTTCTACATATTCAAAACTTCTTTAAAAGAATCATTTCCTTTTTTATCATCTAAACACTTTTTTTCCAGTTCCCCCACCTCGATGCAGCTTGAATTGTTTGAATGGCGGACGCCAAAGCAACCCCGACGATCAGTTCTGTACCTGCATATGTCCACCAAATTTTACCGGACCCCGATGCGAATCTCGATTACCTACATGCAGCTTGAATTGTTTGAATGGCGGACGCCAAAGCAACCCGAATGATCAGTTCTGTACCTGCTTATGTCCAAGAGAGTTCACCGGACCCCGTTGCGAAATTGAAGTTAGAGATGATCCAAGTCAGTTTGTTTTTCCTCCTCTCAATCGATAATTAAAATGTGATCGTGCTTCCGATTTGTGACTATTGAATACATCAGTTCTTATTTCTAGACCATGAAATGAGGAACAATTCTTTGTCAGTGAAGGTTTTACATGAGTAGTTTGTTCATTAAGGCAAGAATGAATGGATGGCTAAATATTATTGAGGGCTAGATATGACCACTTTTATTATAGAAACATGAATAATGGAAAGTCTCTGTTTGAATGACGGTTAAACGACTATTTTCATGAAAGATATAATGAATGATTGTCTGTAACAGTTATGACCTCGTATAACTTCACACCCGGTTTTTTACTTCACAGCTCCGAGTGACTGTCCCAGCGCAATGTCCCTATGTAGTGGTGTGCTCGGTGCCACAGTGGTCGCAGACTGTCATGGTCGCTGCATTTGCCGATGCCCACAAGGGTATGCTGGTTATCGCTGTCAAATCGAACTCAGACGTAAGCATTTCATAATATTTTCTATCTATTGTTCTGTTAAATGACTGCACTAAACAAACCTCAATATGGTATTCATCCTTGGTAAAACCTTCTAAAGAAGGCAATTTTTCCAAAAATTAACAAATTTAAAATCTAAAACGTACAAAAACAAAAAACTCTTATCTATCATTTTTTTCAAGTCATGTTTAAACCAGAATTGTTAAGCCCTAAAATGCTGGTCAAATGTAACACATACATTGAAGGAACATTGAAAAAAAAATTTGAAGTCAAAATGTGAAACAATTAACTTTTCGAGTGTTCGCCTCTTATCACACCCCTAACCCTTACCCCACTAGTGGATAATTGGTATGCCCCCCTCCCTGTAGAAAATTACTGATCCGCCACTGAGAATTTTTTAATGTCTTTTTGAAGCTGAAATGTGCGACGATTGCCTCTACGAAAATGGAATTGGATACGCTGGTGTGGAAGGCCGTTGTGACCTTTTCGTTAGGTGTAGAGAAACGGCAAGCGGAGGTCAGGCGCAAGAAATCTTCGAGTGTCCAATCAACACACTCTGGGACAAATCTATCCTCGCCTGCAACCACGCTAATGAAGTAGACTGCCCGAATGGTAAGGACAAATTTTAAAGTTTCGTATCCCAATCGTTATCTGATTTATAACATTGTTATAATTTATTTATTGTTATTTTTTTTAAGATACCAAATTTTAGAAACATAAGAAATTTGTTTTCAGAAATGAAAAACATGGTTAATATTTCTGAATTGAGAAAGAATAATTTCACTGCTTAGCAATCACTCGTCATGCCGTAGCCCGTTGAATGGCGTCATTTCCGTGTTTTCTTTCTGCTAAATTGTCAGATCTGAACCAACCATTATCACATTCAGTAACATTTCTAACTTCTTATCTTATGGTTAACTTTGAACCCGAAATAGTAAAACTTATTCTTGAAAACTCAAAACGACTCAATTTTCCCAGGTACTATATTTACAACAGGAATATAAAGTTAAAAAGGTTTACATATTTCTCTCAGATCTAACTTAACCGTAAAATGATATGTCAATAATATTTTACAGACCTTTGCAAAACGCAACCCTTTGGTTACAAATACTCAACTTTCCGGGAATGTCAAGCATTTATGCAGTGTGCAAATGGCGCTACAACTGAACGAGGGTGCTGTGATGTCGGCATGTCTTTCAACGAATCAACCCAAAGCTGTGTTCCCGATTCTAACTGCCCAGACTCATGCAAAAAAGATGCATCTAGTCTTGCACCTTGTGGATCAGGCGGCATTTGTGAGTACATGGGAATTTTGGATTGTTAATGTACATTTTTCAAATTATTGACATTGCCAGCTAAAATACAAGGCCCTGGTATAATCTTGCCTGGCTAAAGTCATTAGTTTATGTCAATGATCAATATTTAATAAAACAAACTTTTTATGATTTTGAATCATGTCATTTATTAGCGCTCTTCAGTATGTTAATTTAATTATAAAATATAATTATTGAAACGAACTTTTCAACATATTTTATGTATAAGTATTGAAACCAAATAACTGAACGGTTTAGAAAGTTTGTCTACATGAATCATCAGCCTGTGTTGAGTAATGTGACCCCTTAGACTTCAAATGTTGACTGTACAACATTTTCCCTCATATTACCCAGTATGCCCTCTGGAAAGTGACGACGCTGGCACAGGTTTCTGGCAAGTGACAGGCGATACCCGAGTTCACACAGACTGTCCAGCCAGGACTGTTTTCGACCAAACCTTGTGTGTCTGTGTCCTCGACACACAAACACAGGACAGAGCATGTAAGTGAGAATATTCCTTGGTCCATCTCTTTATCTGCTTGTTTATTATCAATGTATTCATCGTCTGTCTGTCTGACTGCGACTACATTGTTTCAGGAGCAAAACTCCAAAAACTGTTAGGTCTAGCTTAGTGAAACGTGGTTTGGTTACTGATCATTACATGTAGTTGTGCCTTTTCGGATTTTCAGATGTCTTACATTTTTTATGTTGGCAGTTTACGTGGAACTAAAAAATTCATTTCTGTGGCAGAACTCAGAAAGTGTAAGATCTGTTAAAAAAAATTAAATCATTTTAAAGAATAACTATGTGTTGATGTGCCTTTTATAGTTTCTCCAGTTATCTTGGCTTATTTTCCATGGAAACAGAACATGGAATTTGAACTTCAAGAACAGGACTTATTATCTGAAAGGCCTAACTAGTGAAAAATTGCTATATGAAGCAATCTTTGTTTGTAAATAACCTTTTGATGTTTTCAATTTGTTAGGAGTTAAAAGCAGAGTAAAATATCACAATTCAATTTTTCATTCCAACAAGTTATCATGTGATCTGATCATTCAGCATCTGTGGGGCCGAGAGATTGATCATCTCCTGATGGCTTTGGTTTATAATGAGTCAGGGCAAGACAAATAAATTCGAACAAACCTGCAGAGGTTTCTGATTCTTTGAAGGGGATCCTCCTTGGGGTACTACTGCATAAAATCTGTATATTTTTGCTATATGACAGGTTGTGACTATTTTTTAAATAAAAAATATACAAAAAACCACTCAAAACGTGTTTTTGTACATATCACCACCCTAACAGGGCCCCCTACCCTGGCGATAACTGGTCCGCCAGGGCCGGTAACTCTATTAGCAACCCACTTATCAATCTAGCATAGCCAGACAGAATAAGGGGAGGTGGGTGGCCGTACCCCAAGGAGGATCCCCTTCAAAGAATCAGAAACCTCTGCAGGTTTGTTCGATTCTTTTTCAGGAAGGGATCCTCCTTGGGGTACTACTGCATATCATAGACTCCCAGAGACAATTCCCTGGCAGTGGAATTCTGTCTGCAGATTTATCTAACCCCTAAAAGAGGTACAAAAGGTGTAAAGTACACTCACCAGAACTCATGAGTCTTTCAGCCCCCTGGCTGCCTCCAGGTACTGACCATGGGACTACTCGTACTGGCTAAAAAGCCTGCTGCGTTCTTAAGCCAAACCCCCCCCCCTCTCTTTTGAAAGAAGGAATAAGGGGGACTTCTTTTAAGCAATCGATTATCCCTGAAGACCACTCCCTCTCGGGTGTCTGTCACCAGGGCCCATGCAGTGCATTGTTATTAGTCGTTAGTACGTTAGTACCACCACTACTTTAAAAACCATAACCCGAAAGCCCAATCAGCTAGAGGGTGTACGGCTCTGCCCAGTGAAAAGAACAGTCTTGCCAAACCGAGCACGCTCACTTGAGTGTTTGTCTAACTGGTAATGCCTGATGAACGTGCTAGGCCGGCTCCAAATGGCGGCTGAGCAGATCTCTTCAATGGGCAGGGCCGCAGCATAAGCCTTAGAGGTTGCCACCGCCCTAACCGAATGGGCTTTCAAACCTTCTGGGGCCTGTAGTCCCTTATGGACGTACCCCAGGTAAATAGCCGAAACTATCCATCTTGAGATGGTCTGCTTTGAAGCTGGTAGGCCGGACTTATTTCCGCCGTAGCAGCAGAACAACTGTTTATCCTTCCGGATTTCTTTTGTTCTCTTAATGTAAAGCTTGAGGGTGCGACGCACATCGAGGATGTGGGGTTGCGCCGACCTCGCCCCTGAAACCGCTGGTTGCATCATAGCTGGCAGTTCTATCGGGGCCGAGACGTGAAAGGCATGATCAACCTTCGGGCGGTATGAGTCTGGCAGTCTAATGCTGACTCTGTCTCTGTGAAAGACAGTCAGCTCGGGATCCGAAGACATCGCGTGGATATCTCCTACCCGCCTGCCCGACGTCACCGCCACTAGGAAGGCCGCCTTCCACGTCAACAACTGCAAGGAAACAGCACTAGGGTCTCTGAACGCCGGCCCTGCCAGCCAGTCCAGGACATGTGCCAACTCCCAAGTAGGACTGACCCGCCGAACAGGCGGTCTAATCCTGTCCACACCTGCTAAGAAGCGCTGGACCATTGGATGACTCCCCAAGAGAGTGCCATCCACCGGTACATGAAATGCCGAAATAGCGGTAGAGTAGCCCCTAACTGTAGAGGCCGCTAAGCCATCATCCAGCCGGGACTGTAAAAACTCCAATACCGGCACTAGGCCCGCAGAAAAGGGATCGAGAATCCCTCGACTGCCACACCAGTGCGCATAACAGGCCCTTCTATCTTCGTACTGAATGTTCGTTGAATCCCTCCTCGAAGCCAGTATTGTGTCTGCAACTCGTGCAGGAATACCGCTCTCCTGGAGGCGATTCCGGACAGAGGCCAGGCCACCCACTGAATCCTGGGATTCGGGTGCGGCGCTCCTTCCTGCGTCAGCAGATCTGGCAGACATGGTAACAGTACAGGAGGCTGAACCAGATATCCGAGTACTGATGGAAACCAACTCTGGGCCGTCCACAGCGGTGTCATGAGGACCAACAGCTGTGGAGGCTGCTTGCCTACCTGCGACAGAACCCTGGGAATCAGAGGCATTGGCGGGAACGCCCATAGCACTCTGCCGGTCCAGTCTATCGCGAAGGCGTCTGATGCCAGAGCGCTTGGGTCTGGTATTCTGGAGCAGAACACCGGTGTCTGATTCGTCACTCCGGACGCAAACAGATCCACCTGGAACGACCCGTACAACTGGGAGATAAGCCCGAATATCTCCCGGTGGAGCATCCATTCGTGCGGTGCCAGGATGCGCCGGGACAAGGCGTCCGCTCGGACGTTGTCCACTCCCGGAAGGTACACCGGTATCACCCGAATGTTGAACCGGTCGCACCAGAGAAGGAACTGCCACGCCTCCTGGAGGAGAGCTGGCGACACCGTTCCCCCCTGCTTTGCTATATAAGTCATGGCAGTCTGGTTGTCCATCTCCAGACGCACCACCCGACCTCTTACCAAGTGGAGGAGTTGGTCGAAGACCTTCCTCACCGCCCTCAGTTCCAGCACATTGATGTGCTCCTTGGACTCGTCCAGAGACCACAGGCCCGAAGCTGAGTGGTCCCCCAGGACTCCCCCCCAACCTGAGAGGGAAGCGTCCGTCTGAACTGTTACCTCGGGCATCGGCGTCACCAAAGGTAGACCCCTGGCGAGGTTGTCCTCCTTCAGCCACCATTCCAGATGAGTGGAAAGCCACTCCGGAATGGCCACTGATTCCTCTAGACTCCCGGACTGCGACCATCGTCCCGCTAAAGCCTGCTGGACTGGTCTCATCCTCAACCGGGCTCTCCAGACCACGTCCACCGTCGCCGCCATATTCCCCAGCAAACGGAGCCATGTCCGTGCGGAGTGTGCGGGTGACAGCAAGAACTGCTGCGTGGTCTGAATTACCTTGGTCACTCGGGCAGGGGCTAGTGCAACTAGTCCCCTCACCGTATCGAACCGAGCCCCCAGGAACACTAAGTCCTGGGTGGGAGTGAGGTCTGACTTTTTCATGTTTACGATCCAACCCAGCCTGAGCAGAATGTCTAAAATCTCCTGGGTGGCCTCCTGATTCCTCACCTGCGACAGGGCCCTGATTAACCAATCGTCCAGGTACGGGTGACAACACCTGCCCTTGGACCTGGCCACCTGCGCCGGAATCAGCATCAGCTTGGTGAACACCCTTGGCGCCGTTGAGATGCCGAAGGGGAGCACACGAAACTGGTAGCACACCCCGTCGAAGGCAAACCTTAGGTATTGCTTGAACTGGGGGTGCATTGGGACATGGAGGTACGCATCCTTGAGGTCGATTGACGAAAGCCAATCTCCCTGCTCCACCGATGCTATCACCGACCTCAGAGTTTCCATCTTGAACGATGGCACCTCCAACATCTTGTTCAAATACTTGAGATTCAAGATTGGTCGGAACCCTCCGTCCTTCTTGGTGACCAGGAAGTAAGTCGAGTAATACCCGGTCTCTTCCTGGCCCCTCGGGACCACCTCTATGGCCGCCTTGTCGAGCAGAGCTACGACTTCGGCCCTGAGGACTTCCGCCTTCTCCGGGGAGGATGGCACCGGGGTGCGCCTCACTCCGGTAAACGAAGGTGGCCCATGCTTCCAAAGAGGCAAATGTCCGTCCCTGAGTGTGGACAGGGCCCAGGGATTTGACGTGACCCTCTCCCAATCTGACAGGAAGTGGGAGAGTCTGCCCCCTACTGGTAACTCTGGACAGAGGCAACGGATCCCTGCAACCGGCGGCACTCGGGCCCCCTGACAGGTTTCCGGCTCGAGCAGAGGAGGGATTAGGAGCCCTGGTTGGAGCCCCCTCTCCCCCGAAAAGGCTGCTGGCCCTTAGCCTGCTTGCCCCTTCTGCTCTTGCCTCTCTTCCCTGGGTGACCTCCCCTGCCGGAGCCTGGTTGGAGCGAAGTTGTCCACCAAGTCCCGACTTTGGCCGGCGGTCCTTGCGGGAGGCCTTCCAGGGGGGACTTACGCTTCCCGGCAGGACCAGAGCCGCCTTTGGCAGCCTTGGCCCTATCCAGCCGTTCAGCGAAGTCCTTGATCACTGTCGCCGATCCCGGGAACAGGGTTTGACCCAGTTCGTAGGGGAGGGCAATCAGTGCGTTCTGAGTAGGCTGTGGGAGCGAAGAGCAGCTCATCCACAGCCTCCGCAGCCCCATCACTGCGGTCATTACCTGACTCGCCGCACTCCTAATAGAGTCGCGAGCCAGGTAACTGGAGACCTCAGTCAATTGCCGTTGGAGCAGGACAGTCTCAGACTGAGCCTTCTTGCCCTGCTCCGACCCTTCAGACAGCCCCTGACCCTGCATGGAGGCCAGGTAGGCTGAATGCACTGAGACCCGAAGCTGCTGCGCCGCATTCCGATACATCTCCTCGAAGGAGCGGAACGTGCGCTTTAGCAACTGGTCCTGATGCTTGAAGAGCGGCACCCGCCGGCCCGGAAGCCCAATGGCGTCCGGGTTGACTGATGTCAGCACATCATCATCAACCTGGGGGACATCGAACAACCCCACCTCCCCTATAGGGTACCTCCTGTTGAGTTCGGGCAGATCGAACCGCGTGCGGGTACCCGATAGGAGAGGCGTGATTGCGTCAGCCCTCAAGCTGTCAAGGATGCGGAGCCGCGCCTGCGGAGCCTTGCGTTGAGCGAAGGCCCCGCCGGGAAGCCGGAACTCCGCAGCATCCGACTCCTTCTCCGGAACAACTACCTGAGGAAAGGCGGCCGCGAACTTATCGCGCACCCCCCTCAGGGCTACAGCAATGGGAAGGTCAGTAGGGTCAGGCCCCGCACCCCCCTCAACCTCCATCCCCTCCTCCGAAGAGTCCTCAGTACCCTCAGTGTCCTGCACGGACAAGGTATCTGACGGACCCTCCGAAAGAGCAGACGAAGGAATCAAGGGAATACGAAACCGCGACCCCGCCGATTCCCGCTGTTCCGAAGAAGGAGCCTGAGGCCCGAGTCCAGACGCAGACCCCGACGCCGAAGCGCCCGGGTCTCGGCTCTTGGGGTTACCGGTTCCCCCCGACCCCTCGGCAGTGGCGAGGTCATTCGGGGGGTCCCGTGTGATGGTGCAGCTAGGAACCCTGCTAGTGCTGGGTCGCTGCTCCGGTGTCAACAGAGCATCACCCGGGCCCTTGCCCGGGTTAGCTCTGGAACCGGCACCGACGACGGCCCCGAGGGAACCGGTCGGCCGGGCATCCAGACCCGCCGGGGGAACATCCGACCTGAACTCCTTACGGAGCTCGGACATAAGTTCCCCCATTAGGCCCTTCATCTGCCCCTTAATTAGCGAGTTAATAGCATCAAGTGAGGGTGCAATAGGGAGGGCCCTAGTGGCAGACATCCGCCCCCCCACCTCCGAATCTGAGCTTTCCTCAGATGGGATCGGGGGGGAACGTACAGTCTTTTTGCCTTTACCCTTACCACCTGACTTAGACGGGGGGGTCAGTCCCTTAAGCTCCTGCCCCGCCTCCAACATCCCCTTGTAGAACATCGTGTCCGCCTGCCTTTTCTTCTTTGTCTTGGTGCAGAACCCGTTACAAAGAGAGCAGTCACTGTCGACGTGCCCCCTGGTCACCAGACACGGCAAACAGGCCTCATGGCCGTCAGCCTGGGGGATATTGACCCCACAGTCAACACACTTCTTGAATGACTGTAAGCCAAACATAAAAGAAATTGTTGACAGAACTAAAGGGGGAAAGGGGAAGTGCAAGTGTAATCTAAGTTAATATATATATATATATATATAATACTATAGAGAACATGACGGCCGCGATATAATAGTGAGAAGCATTTCTAAAAGCAAGCACTACCATCACAGCCTGAAAATAAAAAGAGCATGTAAACAACATGGCTTGCCCATCGATTAACGGAAGTTTTCATCAAGTTAAAAACCAGGTGAAAACGATCGCCATCGACGTAAAGATGCTTATTAATAAAATAATAATAACATCAAGTGCCAAACAACGACTGATTCCAAACGAAAGATATCTATTTTCCACCTAGTCGGGAAAAACAATCTTCGAGAATCCGCCATGTTTGTCTCTTTTCCCGCGCACAAACGAAGCACGTGGCCCGAAATGGTTGGGAAAAGCCTAAGTCACAACGCGATGGAATGCGATAATGCGAACCTATTCTAAACTACGTTTAGTAATAAAGGTTACCATACATTTGAATCTTTCTCCATGTCACTTTTCTTTTGGAAACTTAGCAAACTTTGAGTAGCGAAAACACGTCTTTCTTCCTCAATGACAGATTGATAAGTGGGTTGCTAATAGAGTTACCGGCCCTGGCGGACCAGTTATCGCCAGGGTAGGGGGCCCTGTTAGGGTGGTGATATGTACAAAAACACGTTTTGAGTGGTTTTTTGTATATTTTTTATTTAAAAAATAGTCACAACCTGTCATATAGCAAAAATATACAGATTTTATGCAGTAGTACCCCAAGGAGGATCCCTTCCTGAAAAAGAATCTTGAGCAATTATTCATAAACAGATCTGAAGGGCACTAACCTTAAATATTCAAGATGGTATCAAATCATTTTCATTTTTTCATGTTCAAATGTAAATGATTTTTCAGTAACATAGTCTAGCAATTAATCATATCTATACTTGTTTTTCTTTTATTTATTTTGATGCTTAATATACTCAATTAACCAAAGTTAACGTAATCTTTGATATATTGGTACACTGAACAACAGCATAATAAACTCTCCTTCCTCTTGTTTCAGTAAACTGTGAAGATGCAACATGGCCGATTGAATTTAACAATAAACCAAATGGATCAGTTGTTTTCGAAAATATAAAGATTACTGACAACACTGTAGCAAGAGGGGCTGACGATAAGGCAGGCTACTTCACTGGGAACAGTAGAGCATTCCTGTACCCAACAGCACATGCCGGCTTCCACTATGAAAACTTTGTCATTCGGGCTCGGATCAACATAAATGAGCTAACCAATGGAGAAAAGTATGCAGTGGTGAGCAATGGAGACTGTGGGAAGGAGGGAAGCGTGGACATCTCTGTGCAAACAACTGGAACAAACTCTGGGATTGCCACTTTCAGTGTGGTGCCTCGAGGCGACACAGAACCAACAACTTTAGATGTGAACTTTCAAGCTCAGGTGAGTGCACCCGGATGGGAGATCAAGCGCAAATTTCAGGATTTCTTTGGAGTTCAAATCCATTTGTGGGAACCTCTAAAGTGAACTGATACGGCACTTTTATCAAACGAATGCATTTTATTGATAATCATCTATGTCAAAGATGTATTAATCTTGTCACTCCCTACAGGAACGAAATCGGTAAATGTATTTATGTGTGGTTTCTTTGAGGTTAAAAGGTTAAACAAGGTATTTGTAAAGAATTAACAGATAGTCTACTTCCAATTGCATCAACAATTTGGCTTGCAGCAAGGAAGAACCTATGGCTACACTATGCGATGTCATGTCAGGATAGGTTGTGTCATATCATCAGACCAATGTATACATAATGTGCCAGATCAGACCATTGTATACATAATGTGTTAGATCATCAGACCAGTGTATACATTATGTGTCAGATCATCAGACCAATGTATACATTATGTGTCAGATCATCAGACAAATGTATACATAATGTGTCAGATCAGCAGACCATTGTATACATAATGTGTCAGATCATCAGACCAATGTATACATAATGTGTCAGATCATCAGACCATTGTATACATAATGTGTCAGATCATCAGACCATTGTATACATAATGATGTTAAACTCTTCAATTATAACCTTTCATTTCTGTTATCTGGTTATCTAAATAACATGGTCTCACTACTTAAGACTGGTGGCAGGTTTAATCAACACATATAATGCATTCAGCAATCATGTAAAAGTAAAATTCATAATATATTTTTGTACTGTAGGTAATTTAGAGACAAAGTTGTTTCTGCTACTAATTCACTGCTATTTTTTTAGGATGGCTGGGCGACCCTGGAACTTAGTTACATGCTGAATGAAAATGACTTCTATGAATTTACTGGTAAAGTGAGAGGTGCACAATTGTATGAATCATCAACAGAATATCCTACTGGTGAGTTTTCTTTTCTCTGTTAAAAGCAAAGGTTTTTGTTGTGGGTGGGGGGTGTCACCTCTGTAAGAAAAGGAGATAAAAGCAGATCATATGGGAAGATGAACACTTCAGTTAAGTTACCTCTGTTAGCTTAGGAGAGAATATCAGGTTACGTGTGAAGATGAACACATCGGTAAAGTTACCTCTGTCAGCTTAGGAGAGAATATCAGGTTATGTGTGAAGATGAACACATCAGTTAAGTTACCTCTGTTAGCTTAGGATAGAATATCAGGTTATGTGGGAAGATGAACACATCGGTTAAGTTACCTCTGTTAGCTTAGGAGCGAATATCAGGTTATGTGGGAAGATGAACACTTAAGTTAAGTTACCTCTGTCAGCTTAGGAGAGAATATCAGGTTATGTGGGAAGATGAACACATCGGTTAAGTTACCTCTGTTAGCTTAGGAGAGAATATCAGGTTATGTGGGAAGATGAACACTTAAGTTAAGTTACCTCTGTCAGCTTAGGAGAGAATATCAGGTTATGTGGGAAGATGAACACATCGGTAAAGTTACCTCTGTCAGCTTAGGAGAGAATATCAGGTTATGTGGGAAGATGAACACATCGGTTAAGTTACCTCTGTTAGCTTAGGAGAGAATATCAGGTTATGTGGGAAGATGAACACTTAAGTTAAGTTACCTCTGTCAGCTTAGGAGAGAATAGCAGGTTATGTGGGAAGATGAACACATCAGTTAAGTTACCTCTGTCAGCTTAGGAGAGAATATCAGGTTATGTGGGAAGATGAACACTTAAGTTAAGTTACCTCTGTCAGCTTAGGAGAGAATAGCAGGTTATGTGGGAAGATGAACACATCAGTTAAGTTACCTCTGTCAGCTTAGGAGAGAATATCAGGTTATGTGGGAAGATGAACACATCAGTTAAGTTACCTCTGTCAGCTTAGGAGAGAATATCAGGTTATGTGGGAAGATGAACACATCAGTTAAGTTACCTCTGTCAGCTTAGGAGAGAATATCAGGTTATGTGGGAAGATGAACACATCAGTTAAGTTACCTCTGTCAGCTTAGGAGAGAATATCAGGTTATGTGGGAAGCTGAACACATCAGTTAAGTTACCTCTGTTAGCTTAGGAGAGAATATCAGGTTATGTGGGAAGATGAACACTTCAGTTAAGTTACCTCTGTCAGCTTAGGATAGAATATCAGGTTATGTGGGAAGCTGAACACATCAGTTAAGTTACCTCTGTTAGCTTAGGAGAGAATATCAGGTTATGTGGGAAGATGAACACTTCAGTTAAGTTACCTCTGTTAGCTTAGGAGAGAATATCAGGTTATGTGGGAAGATGAACACTTCAGTTAAGTTACCTCTGTTAGCTTAGGAGAGAATATCAGGTTATGTGGGAAGATGAACACATCAGTTAAGTTACCTCTGTCAGCTTAGGATAGAATATCAGGTTATGTGGGAAGCTGAACACATCAGTTAAGTTACCTCTGTTAGCTTAGGAGAGAATATCAGGTTATGTGGGAAGATGAACACTTCAGTTAAGTTACCTCTGTTAGCTTAGGAGAGAATAGCAGGTTATGTGGGAAGCTGAACACATCAGTTAAGTTACCTCTGTTAGCTTAGGATAGAATATCAGGTTATGTGGGAAGATGAACACATCGGCTAAGTTACCTCTGTTAGCTTAGGAGAGAATAGCAGTTTACGTGGGAAGACAAACACATCAGTTAAGTTACCTCTGTTAGCTTAGGAGAGAATATCAGGTTACGTGGGAAGATGAACACATCAGTTAAGTTACCTCTGTCAGCTTAGGAGAGAATATCAGGTTACGTGGGAAGATGAACACATCAGTTAAGTTACCTCTGTCAGCTTAGGAGAGAATATCAGGTTATGTGGGAAGATGAACACATCAGTTAAGTTACCTCTGTCAGCTTAGGAGAGAATAGCAGGTTATGTGGGAAGATGAACACATCAGTTAAGTTACCTCTGTCAGCTTAGGAGAGAATAGCAGGTTATGTGGGAAGATGAACACATCGGTAAAGTTACCTCTGTCAGCTTAGGAGAGAAATAATAGCAGGTTATGTGGGAAGATGAACACATCGGTAAAGTTACCTCTGTCAGCTTAGGAGAGAATATCAGGTTACGTGGGAAGATGAACACATCAGTTAAGTTACCTCTGTCAGATTAGGAGAGAATAGCAGGTTATGTGGGAAGATGAACACATCAGTTAAGTTACCTCTGTCAGCTTAGGAGAGAATAGCAGGTTATGTGGGAAGATGAACACATCAGTTAAGTTACCTCTGTCAGCTTAGGAGAGAATAGCAGGTTATGTGGGAAGATGAACACATCGGTAAAGTTACCTCTGTCAGCTTAGGAGAGAAATAATAGCAGGTTATGTGGGAAGATGAACACATCGGTAAAGTTACCTCTGTCAGCTTAGGAGAGAATATCAGGTTATGTGGGAAGATGAACACATCAGTTAAGTTACCTCTGTCAGCTTAGGAGAGAATATCAGGTTATGTGGGAAGATGAACACATCAGTTAAGTTACCTCTGTCAGCTTAGGAGAGAATAGCAGGTTATGTGGGAAGATGAACACATCGGTAAAGTTACCTCTGTCAGCTTAGGAGAGAAATAATAGCAGGTTATGTGGGAAGATGAACACATCGGTAAAGTTACCTCTGTCAGCTTAGGAGAGAATATCAGGTTATGTGGGAAGATGAACACATCAGTTAAGTTACCTCTGTCAGCTTAGGAGAGAATAGCAGGTTATGTGGGAAGATGAACACATCAGTTAAGTTACCTCTGTCAGCTTAGGAGAGAATAGCAGGTTATGTGGGAAGATGAACACATCAGTTAAGTTACCTCTGTCAGCTTAGGATAGAATATCAGGTTATGTGGGAAGATGAACACATCGGTAAAGTTACCTCTGTCAGCTTAGGAGAGAATATCAGGTTATGTGGGAAGATGAACACATCAGTTAAGTTACCTCTGTTAGCTTAGGAGAGAATAGCAGGTTATGTGGGAAGATGAACACATCAGTTAAGTTACCTCTGTCAGCTTAGGAGAGAATATCAGGTTATGTGGGAAGATGAACACATCAGTTAAGTTACCTCTGTCAGCTTAGGAGAGAATATCAGGTTATGTGGGAAGATGAACACATCGGTAAAGTTACCTCTGTCAGCTTAGGAGAGAATATCAGGTTATGTGGGAAGATGAACACATCGGTAAAGTTACCTCTGTCAGCTTAGGAGAGAAATAATAGCAGGTTATGTGGGAAGATGAACACATCAGTTAAGTTACCTCTGTTAGCTTAGGATAGAATAGCAGGTTATGTGGGAAGATAAACACATCGGTAAAGTAACCTCTGTCAGCTTAGGAGAGAATAGCAGTTTACGTGGGAAGATGAACACATCGGTAAAGTTACCTCTGTCAGCTTAGGATAGAATAGCAGGTTATGTGTGAAGATGAATAGCAGGAACATATCAGTAAAGTTACTTCAGTTGTAAATGAACACTTAGTAACATCTTTTCTTTTCTATCAATCTTTCAATTCCCTCTGTCATCTTTCCCCAATTACATCTTAGGTATTTAACCTATCATTGTCTAATGACTGATGTAACCATATCTTATTTTCCAGCGGTTATTGACACACGTATGTGTCCGATCCAGATTGGGCAAGGCGAGGGACTCACCTCCTTCAAAGGATACATGGACTGGGTGAGTCAACATTTAAATCAACCCTTTCATTAGAGGGTTCTATTGGCTACTTTTGTGGGGGGGGAATTTTAGGGAGTATTCCTATTCATACATTTATGAAATGATATCAGTACAGGATAATAAGACAATCCACTTTCAACAAGTTACGTAGGGCAAATAGTTAGAATTCTTAAAATCTGACCAAGGACACGATGGTTTCAACACAAAAATAATTGATAAATGAAGCCATAGTTGGTGCAATAAGTGTGTGAATCCTTGGCATTTCCTGACAAGGCATTGCTGATCTCTTGCTAAATCTACTTTTAGATTTATTTTCTCCTCAGACTAAATGTCATATCATTCTTATTTTGAATACAGTAAAATGCGAAAATCAGTATTGAGAACAAGAGCAATGTATTTAGTTATGATGTTATTATTTCCACAATATTGATAACAATTTAGCAAAATTGGTAGGTCATAATTAGCACAAATAAATTATATGAATTATGATCAGAAAGCTTTTCTATAATTTCACACTGCTAATGGCTGAAATGTTGGACCAGGAGAGATAAACAATTATCATTCAAAACTGTGTTCCACAGGAGATATCGCTTGTGGAAGATCTCCTAGGAGATATCGTTTTGACAGAAGATTTTGAACAATGCCCTACTACAGTCAAGTTCATGACCTCACAATTGTTTTACATCATCAAGTAATGACATTACAATGCTATGACAGATCTATGACATCATAAACATGATGATGTCACAATGCTATGACATCACTCCACAGAGAGTCTTAGAGTAGTGCAGTGTTCAGAAATACACATTTTTCATGGAATCGAAATGACAAATGATTTTGGATGATAAATAGAATAGCACCCTCATGTCTTCTGATATCAAATATATCAACCCTCGTTGATAAAAGACATTTATCAGAAGAGTGGGTGAGATTCTCTATTTACTCACATTTACTCTATGATTTGAAACCTTTTTTCCCCAGGTTCGAATCTGGATGGACTGCAAGCCAACAGGATCCTTATAGAAGAAGTGAGATAGTACTCAGCAAATCAGTCAGCCATGCTAGTTTATGTATAGCAGTGTACTCCCTGTCAAGTGTCATCTAATTGTCATGCCAAGAGTCTGTGTATAAACTGCTTTCTGTGTTCATAATAGGATATTTAAGGTGTTCTGCCTTACAGGATGGCTGCTGACATACAAGTTTGCCCTACAAGATGGCGGAAGTAAAGACAAGTTTTCAGCTGAGGCTAGAAAACTTATACCTCAAATCCATTGAGAATTTAAAGCATATTAAAGACCTTGTTGGAGTGAAGAAATATTTTAATAAAGTTGCAAGAATAGTTATTATAATTTTGTCAATTGAATTTTTGTTTTGGGTGCTGATATATACTTTACACGTCTGTTGACAATGAAGTTGCAACCTCTTGCAAATCTTCACTCATTCCCGAACTTGTTTAGCGAAAAATTCAACCTGCTCCATTCTTTCCCTACAGAGGTTAATAGGTCGGATAATCCTATCAAACCTGTTCCGTTCTCTTCCTACAGAGGTTAATAAGTCGGATAATCTTATTTAACCTGTTCTGTTCTCACCCTACACAGGTTAATAAGTCGGATAATCTTATTTAACCTGTTCCGTTCTTTCCCTACATAGGTTAATAAGTCATATTTTCATATGTTTCTATGTACGTAAAAAACTTTCTTCCTGAATTTCCAAACAGCATCACTATTGCAAAACAAAATAGCTGCAACCAATCGGAGTCCTAAGACTCAAATTAACATACAGAGTATGCAGGAGAGGAAAATATGGCTCAGGTAACCAATGAGAGAATAAAAAAGTGTTTGTGAATATTTCACAAAACTACAATTCTCACAATTAATGACAAGATTGAGAAAAAATATTTCTTTACTTATATACCAAAACTGATACACCTTTCAAAAATACTTTTATACCAAAGCAACGTTTTCATGCTAAAACAACAAATCCTATACATTATTTTACCCAATGGACTAATACGAATGCATACACAGAGCTCCTAAAAATAACTGCCAAAAAAATATAGTTTTATTAAAATATTATATAATTCACAAAAAGCATAAAATCAACCAATAACAATTGCTACTACTAATGTAAACATACACAAACATAGTAAGTCATGCTTTCACAAGAACAATATTAGGGTTCCCCAAGTCAAAAACAATCGGTCAGAACAAAAAACTTCTTTTTTTAATCATTAAAATTGTTACACAAAAAACCCCAACAGATACATTAGGTTTTAAAGTGTCTGAAAATGAAAATTCCTTCCATACTCTTTCCATACACAATCAATATGCTTTTTGGCCACACCAACAATACAATTGTTCTGAAATTATGTCTCTTCTTCGAAAAATGGTCCTTTGCCTTAACAATAAATTATATATATCCAAGTACAAAGTTGATTTGGCTACAATTGTGATGAATACTTCAAGAACAGCACACCTGCATAAAAGAACATATTACATGCCATAATTGCAAAGGTAAAAACATGACAACATAAACATTATAATCCAGTTAGAGAAACTAGCTAATCCTAGCAAATGCATTGTATGTAGAATCATTGGGTTCAGTCAGAAATGGATAAAGGGTATAATATAGAATAAATGGTACGTTTACCCTGGATTATCAAGGATGGAGCCAAGTTAACTCTGTGACAGTTGAAATCATGGTTTGAAAATACTAGCAAGAACGTGTCAGATCATCAAAGATCCATGGTTACAGGAAGTGAGATAATGTTTACACTGTGGTTCTACATTGTGGTGAAATGTCCGAGCAAAAGCTGAAAGATACTAACCAACCGCGACTCGGCACTAACTTTATAGGCAGAATTTCACCTGAACCTTCCTGCATGAAGAATAGTACTATAGAGAAAACAAGTGGATAAAGATGGTTCCTTGCAGGATTTGAACTTTAAACCATTTGAAGAGAAGTCAATCATACTATATAAACACCCTCCAAATCAATGAATTTGCCATTTCAATCAAATGAAATGAAAGAAATTATGGCATTTTGGATATTTCAAATCAATACAATGAAATCTCATCAGTCTTAGTTTTGTGAATATGTTAAAGGCACTGTCACATGTTTTCTGAGGGAATTTAATAATGCCAATAACTGGGCACTTTCTTTTATCAATCACTGGTATTCTTTAATATATACACCAGGTATAAGTTAAGCTATGCAAATCCATTTCCCTAAAGCGATTGATTAGAAGGTGGTCACACCAAAATTGCCGCATGCAGTTTCTGAATATGTGAAATATTATTCTAAATATATGTAGATTTATTATAAAGGTTGTGAAATGAGATGTGTCATCTTCTGAAGAAAATATATTTTGCATAAAATTTGAATAAATGAAACAAATCTTGAATGTTGTACAGTGCCTTTAATGCTCATGAAAATTTTCTCACAAAACAAAGGAATACATCTTACCGTATATATTAGAGAACATAAGTATACAGTATTACTAAGGTGAGGTTTCTATTCTCTTGAACAAGACACTTACTTTAACATGCCAGTTTCATATTCCTGTGAGAATCTAACGTCAATATCAAATGAAAACACAGAATAAAAATATGATTTGAAATTTTAAATGAAAAATACCATCAATCAAGCAAAATGCATGTTTTCATAAAAACACATACAGTATTTTAAGAAAGTCTGGATAAAATGGACGGTTTTGACTATACATATAATGAAAGATCTATATAAATGGACGTTATAGTTTTGTGGATAAGGCATCAATTATGCATACAAAATACGGATAATAAACTGAGAAGCACATTATTGATGGACAGCATTTTGTATCACATGGAAAGCCAAGACATATAAACAATTCTATCACATTAATAGAAGTTTCTATGAAACCATCTCAGAAAAAAAATTCACTAACAAGATTCCTACAGACAGATCAGAAAAACCCCCATTAAATTTGTGTTACCTAAATTCATTCACCAAATTGAAATGAAAAGAATTAAAAAAAGGTATCTCACTCCCAAAAGAAATAGAAAAAGATTCTTAAAGCATGATTGAAATATATCCAAATTTAATAATTCTTAATCAAAAGAGTCATTCATTTTTTCGTAACCTCATGCCCTGCTGTTTGTAAAAGGATTCCTTTTTGAGGAATACAGTTCACCTTAAGTTGGGTATTTGCAAAATTCACTGCTGCATCTTTACAAAAATAAAGCATTAAACAAAAATCCCAAAACATGCTGTCATTTTCTTTTTAAAAAATAAGTGTGGACAGAAACAGAAAGTACATGACAATGAACTAACAATTATCAACACATGATAATATCTACAAAAGATCAAGTAATCTTAAGGTCTAGAGTAAAAACAAATGTACAACAAGTTGCAAGATTGACAATCATGTCACATGATCTATAGTCATAAAAACAAATTCTTCATTAGTCAACTGTAAATCCTTTGTCATAATTTTCACCTCCATAGAATTCCATGTTTTACTTCAAAATCAACTCAAAAATATTTTTTCCTCAATATACTTTAAACTTGATCATTTTAAGTACACATATAAAGTGAAAAGTCATCACATAAAAGAATTAATTTAACATTATTCATGAACATCATTTCAATTGAAAAATAAACATCCAACATTTTCTTAAAACAATGCCTCCTCCATGACAATGACTGCCTTCCAACTATGGAAGGGGATGTGTGCCAAAAATGAAATCATGTAAACTCGTAATTCGCAAGTTGTAACATGTTGTTCTCAACCATGCACTTCTCGAAAAGACAAGTCCAAGTCTGCAAACCTAACATTTCATTCCTGTAAAACTCAACTTTCTGTTCTCAACTTTACAAAGTTCAAATGTAATTCTAGAAATGTTAAGTCGATATTCATTTTTGTATTTCAAATACGAGGGATATACACATTTAGCAATGCTACAAATTACGTTTTACAATTGGTGAATGAAAAATGAAGAGTTGTAAAATCACCCTTTGGAAACAGACTTTTGCATCTGGAGTTTTACATGAGTTGCATGGTTATGATTGCAATGTTCCGAAATACATCTGTACACGATTTCGCATTGACCATATTTGGAAGTTTAACGAAGTCTGCCGATGATTTCCGAAGATGATCGGTATTTGACAACAACGAGACCTCCCTGATCCAAGCTCCATGCAACGCTGTGCAAGCTTTCCGGATAGTGTTGAGCTGAGTCCGCCACAATGCGCGGAGCTTGGGCATGCGACCTTCACCTTTTGTCAAAGTTCTTAGTCAATTATTGATCTAGATATTTTGTTTCTACTGTTTTCGTAAGGGTAACACGAGGTTTATCTCACGAAAGAATATTATGAACTTTAATTCTGGGTTAGACTTTACTGGACACTAAATCTCTGCACAACTTACTGCATCGAGATGATTCACTATAAAACAATATCGTTTTAGATATTTAGGTTGGGTTTAAAAAAACTCACCAAATTACGAGACTGGATTTAGAATAATGAAACAACGGCATACTTGTCTCGGAAAGACAAATAGCGGTAGAAAAAATATATCTATATTGTACACCCACGTTACCCTTAAAACACGGGCATGTTATTCTTTCAAATTAATAGTTAGAAAAATAACTACGCAACGTAAAGTAAGGGAAAAGTTCCAAAATCATTGAAAAGAATATTTTTTTCTTTTGTTAGTCTTTCATTCGGTCGTTTAACCAATGAATATTATTTCGTTAAAAGAAACATTTATTTAATACCGTTTAAAAGCTATGAACGTTCTAAACCAGACGTTTTTTTAACAGTTTGAACAAATTTAATTGAAGAACATGTCAAAATCAAATGACTGACATTTCATGTGACATGTTATTTTTAACTCTCCGCCCGATCAACAGTTATTATAGGGTCTTCTTATAAGCGGACGGTCTATCAATTTTTGCCTGGTCTGGCAGGCCGCCAGAGAACATCAGGTCATTGTTCGATACATAGGCTATTTTGCCCATTTTTAAGTCGAAAAGCTCTTGCAAATTCAGATATCAGATACAATTTAAATCAAAATACCTTTGTTATCATCAAGATGTTAAAATTCTAACAATTATTTGAAATACAAGATTATACATTTCCATACGTATAGGCTAACTTAGGGGTGTACAACTTAGATTTCTCGCATCAAGACAAGTGGCACAGCAACAAAAACACGACTATTGTATCGTAATTGATAGTTAATTATCGATTCACGTAGTGTATATCTTGAATTTTATCCAGTGTGTTTCAGGCCCGTAGGGTAAAAAAAAACTTTTTTGCTCTTTATTTCAATGTTTGTGTGAAAAATAGAATATCATAAGTTTCATGCGCCATCTGACAAAAGGCACTAATGGCTTAGTGAGTGACGTGAACATTAACTGCCTGTATTTGGTCTCTACGACGTTGTAAGCGGGAGTTTTTCTTAAATAAACATAGCAATTTAAATCCCTAATTTGCAAATGATATTTGTTCTATTACAATTGTTGCTATTTGCCTTAAGGGTCCAAAAACACCGTACGCGAGTTACTGAGAACTTTTACAAAAGGTGACGGCATGCCCAAGCTCCGCGCATTGAGGTGGACTCAACTCAACACTATCCGGAAAGCTTGCACAGCGTTGCATGGAGCTTGGATCAGGGAGGTCTCGTTGTTGTCAAATACCGATCATCTTCGGAAATCATCGGCAGACTTCGTTAAACTTCCAAATATGGTCAATGCGAAATCGTGTACAGATGTATTTCGGAACATTGCAATCATAATCATGCAACTCATGTAAAACTCCAGATGCAAAAGTCTGTTTCCAAAGGGTGATTTTACAACTCTTCATTTTTCATTCACCAATTGTAAAACGTAATTTGTAGCATTGCTAAATGTGTATATCCCTCGTATTTGAAATACAAAAATGAGTTTCGACTTTAACATTTCTAAAATTACATTTAAACTTTGTAAAGTTGAGAACAGAAAGTTGAGTTTTACAGGAATGAAATGTTAGGTTTGCAGACTTGGACTTGTCTTTTCGAGAAGTGCATGGTTGAGAACAACATGTTACAACTTGCGAATTACGAGTTTACATGATTTCATTTTTGGCACACATCCCCTTCCATATCCAACAAAGTATCGTGAGTCCGAGTTGATTAAATGAAGTCCCTTAAGTTGATAAATAGTACCAAAGAAAACAATTGGACTCCTAGAGTCCCACAGCTTAAAATTGTAAGGGAGGTTTCAAAATGTTTTGAGTTTTTGATGCAGGACTCAGGGATAAATTGATAAGTGTAGTGTTCTTCCTCGAAGTCAATGTTGCAGGATTCCAGTGAAATTTCAATAGTTTGGACCACTGGTTCAACATTCACATCATCAGTAAATTTTGGGGGCATAATTGCCAGAAGGTTGGTTATTGTTACCATAACTCACTTTCGGTTTAACAACGGAATGTGAAATATACATCACTTGAAGGAATATAGACAAGCCCCTTACACTAAAAAATACATTTTTAATATGTTTTTAAAATAAATAAACCACTAAAATTCTTAATAAAATCTGCAATCATAATCATATAATTATTTTACAGAGTGATTTGATAGCTAATGTTCGATGGCCCAACAATTTATTTTACATAATTTGGCAAGATCCATCTTTCTTTGATTTAAACTTAGACATGACTAGAAGGTTAATGGTCAATGGTCTAAGCAATTGGTCAATATTTGTCTTAATGGAAGATTGCTTGCTTATTTTCCTTGGACAAGCTAAGACAGGACAAGTTTTGAAATAAAAAGAAGTAAGAAACAAATACAAGATAGCCGTGTAACAAGAAGGGCTACAAGTAGTTCAAGTATTTCTGGCGATGATTTGACTAAGGTTCCTGAAACACTTCATATTCATTTGTCGTAGTTTTTTTTAGGGGTCGATTACACCAATTTTTTTTTCAATCAAGAGAAGTAATTTGCTCACTGCACTAAAAAGGTTTTTTTTATTTTTGTAAATATTAAGAACACACGACAGATGGCACTATTACTACAAACAGTAGTCGGTCACTTGGAAATTGATTTCCTTAGGAAAATATGCTGCCAAAGGAGAATTAACAATGCATCAATGATTTGAAAGCTATTGAATAGTGCTGAGAAAGAAACAACCTGTTTGTAGGCATTAATTCGCTGGCATCAAATTTGTATTCATACTTTTTTCTTATCACAACCGCAATGGACACTTACAAACCCTTGTATAAAACATCACCAATTTGTTGGTAGATGACCAGATAACCACTGGCAAACACCTAGTAATGGGAATAACAAAGGTATGTTCAGGCCATTAACTGTGTTCCTCAACAGAAAGACTAGCTGTGATTGAGTACCTCTGGGAAAGGTCAAGCAATGTGACCTTGCACTAAGGGAGAACATTAACTGATATCCCAAGGACACTTTTACACAATGATCTAGGGCACGCAAAGCAGAAGTAAGCAGAAAGTTTGTTGGTAACTAGGCAAGTACAATGCATTATATCCAACATTTGAAAAAACTCATCCTGCAAAGTGCCCATCACTGTCAACCCACAGCGGCTACTCAAGCCATTTTTTACATGTCATTTTTGACAAGTGTTCCATATTTTGCAGTTCCTTAAAATCCTCTGGCAGTAAAATTTGCAACAAATGCTTTCGTATTTCTATCCAATAAGTTATTGTTAAACAGACAATATATGTCTGCTTCACTCAAGTGCAATAACTCAAATCTTTTAAACAGGCAAAATGTTAAATCTAACAACATAGCTGATTGCATAACCAATGACAATTCTAAATTTTTAGCCAACAAATTGCTCTTCTGTTAGAAGGGGATGCAAAGGAATAAATGATATGAGTAACGCCTGTGGGAATATAATGACAAGTTTGGTTCCAATTCCTTATGATGTTTACTGATTTCAATGGAAATAAATGATGATTCCTCATAATTGGACATTTTCGTAATGGTATAAGGCGTAAATATGTGGTTATCAATATAACTGGAATTCAAATAATTTCAGGTGAAATTCTTACATGATTCTTAAAAACTTGAACATAAAAATCAAATGAATAATAGTAAAAAAAATCTCATGTAAAATAATATTTGTTTCATTCTGATATCATTTCAACAAAGGACAACATGTGACCTTTAAAATTTGATAAGGGATTCAAGTATAAGATGTTTTTATTAAAAATATACAAATTCTATGAACAAAAATGAACACAACCCTTCAGGAGTTCAATATCACATAAAATATGACGTCTTTAAGCCAGTGTTTGAATAGTTTGAATATAAGGTCTTGTCAGGTCCTCTCAAGGCCATTTCCAGAATTATTTTAGTCATTTTTTTAAATATTTGCTTAATAAGCTATGTGAAAATGTTTATTAAACAGTAATCGTTCATTGAAAAAAAAATCTATGAAAATGATCCCATTCACAACACTACAAGAGGAAAGCTTCATATAATGATAATTATATGAAATTTGTGGATTGTTATCAAAACATGTTGTAAAATAAGTAAAAGTACAGTGTCTTTGCCATGTTATGTTAAAAAGACAAGATGTCCGACTGGAAGTCCCCTCTTTAATCTTGCAAATACAACTTTGAAGACACAGCTTTGATCCTGACCCGACATGGTGATATTTTCAAACTATTCCTACACTCTGGTCAGACACAAACTGTCTTATTACTTTGTCATTAACAACAATTCATCTTCTTCTTTTTCTCAAACATGTCTGTATTTTCACGCTGGATTTCTGAAAAATAATTAATGAAATAACATTAACCATTGAGTAATGAGTATTATGTCAACATAGTTAATTAGTTTGATATAATGATAAAGAAAATTAACAAATAAGATTTAAGAAATAGTGTAGCCTCAACCATCATGTGTTTTGCAATAAAGTATAGTTTTGCTCTGGACAAATATAGTTAAAGCACAGGGCCGAAGGCAAAAGACATGATAATTGAGGCTACTCTAATTCATTTCTAGCATGATGATTTTAACTTGTGTCAATAATATTTCAGCTCAAATGAACCTAAATGAAACTGTTCGAATTTGGCAGTGAATACAAAATTCTTGACTACGGCCATAATATTATTGCTGTTGACATCACGAGTCATATTTCTCGTGACATCATTCAAAAACTATACTTTATGGCGGAATAAAGGCTAGCCGGTGCCTTTGACTTATAGCAAATGCTAGAAAAAACAATTTTGAAAAGAAAGCAAAAATCTTTTGTTCCATATGAACGAAAACAGCACTATTTTTAAGGAACAAAAACATTAAATAAAGGGAGGTAACTTACGTATAAGGTCATTTCCAATCTGTTTTGTGTTTGCATTTGATGTATCAACTTCTTTCAGTAATGCGTTATCAAAGGCCAAGGATACTGCACGGAAGAAAAAATCTCGCACATTCTCCCCTGAAGGATAAACGATGGTTAAGTTTTAAAGAAAATCAACACTAATATATCATAGATTAGATTCTTGCAAAGTCTTTTAAGGCATTTAAATGTGTATTACACAGATGAAGCAAGATTTTCTGAATAAAAACTTTTACATTTTGAACATATAAACAGCTTTTACTTTGGACACATGTCCTTTATACTTGACCTATTCTTGTGATGATACTTTAGAGTTCCCTTCACAATACAACATTAACTAAGCTAGTCCTCTTCTTCCTTGGCACTGCAGATAGAGTACCATATAATTACAATTACCTTAGTGCTTTTAGAAAGGCATGATCTATGCCACTTTCTATCAATAGCTTACTTGGGTGTAGTTTTATTTTGTGCCAGCTCTTTATTCTAAAGCACCTGAACCTGAGAGTACGATCAGAGATCTCCCAGAAGTCAATTTAGTAAAAACTAGATGTAATGAGGCATCATTACATCGAGAGAATTACTGATAGGGGGTCATGTTCCACGGACCTTTGACAAATTTTGAACCAACCAATAAAATGAGGGCAGGAAGTCGGGTTTCAACATATCAAACACCATCTTCCTACGCAAAGCTTAACTATTGCCAGTCTCGAACTGTCCAAGTTAACCCTTGCTGCCGAGATAAGACTTTTCTGGCTTGATACCAGCGCCCTCACTGGCGAGTTTTAGTTATCTCCAGTTACCTCCCTTACTATAGCCAATCGGCGACGCCGTGTCATTTGCGATATTATCAAAATGGCCGCGCCCATTGAAAGTGACCTGTTTTTTCAGGTTACAAAGAAGTTGGCATTGCAAACCTTCCAAACAAGAAGATTCAGTTTATAAATGTATTGATGGACGGAAAAGATGTTTTGTTGTTGTTAGGACCGGTTTTGGTAAATAAATAACATATGACTGCGCCCCTTATATTTTTCAAAGGGAAGTATGTAGGCCCATTTATCGTGGTCATAACCATTATTTAAATTGTATTTTTTCATCAAATAAGTACAGTTTACACATTGTTTATTTTTAAATAGCTGAAAAATTATCCTGGGAAATGTGTGAAAATCAAATTTAAAGGGGAGAAAAATATTTTTAGACATAAAAGGAATAGTATATATTGTCTATGTAATGTATATTAACAGAGGTGCCCTATTTTCAGGGCAATTATGATTTAATTGATAAATTAATATCTGTGAACGAAGCAAAGTAATATTATCATTACAATAAATTTAATTTAATTTTAGTTGATATTAAGATTAGATAAAAGCATTTGCAAAACTACGAAAAATATTCTGGTACAATTACTACAAAAGTGGACTTAACTTGTCTTAGTTTTACCGGGCACACCTTTTTAGTTGGTAAGCATTGACACCATATCAAGAACATAACAATTGTCTATCTTTATCATGTGCACAAGTCTCATTTTTTATTATCCAACTGTTCACAAACACACGTACAAGCCAAACGGGAAGTATTTCATGGAGAGAGAATAATTTTTATATCAAAGCACATACCAAGTACCAAAGTAATATTATCAAAAATGAAAATGACCCAGTGAAATCAGTGAAAATAGAAGTAAATATAACAAATGTTTTACTTTTAAAAAAAATTTTTTTGGACAACATGATATTTAAATGGTACACGTCAACATACCTGGTTTTTGACTGCAAGAAGTAAAGTTTGTTGAGAGTAACGGTTACTACCGCGATACAACGAGGTCGCAGGCTACTACATTTCGAGTGTTATGACATCGCGAGATGTTCAATTTTTATCGGTTAATTTATGTAAAACTCAATCAATATTTCGGTTCAACGGGTATTCAATAAAGTTTTTGCAAGCACAAAATATAAAACAATTGTACGATGACAGGAAATAAAGTCTTGCCAGACGTAGTGCATCGAGTCGGTGCTTTAAATCATGGTCAATTGTATCGAGCTTGATTAGTTTACCGAAGCAACTAAAGAATAAATTCTTTGATAGGCCGCTGTCCGCTATAGGGTTGTAGAAAAATAATAACGCAAATTGACTATAAACATAAATGAACTTGAATATATTGTTCATCGCTTTGGAGGCAGCACTTTCTCTTTACAAATCTTTCAGTCGACGGACTGCGACATGGGCGCAGCCATGTTTGTTCAAGTCACCGGATGTAGCTTTTGCTAGGAGCTTTCTGATTGGACTATCTAATTCCTTTGCAGTGAGTTAGAGAGCTAGCACAGGAATGTCTTGTGTCGGCAGCAAGGGTTAACTTGGACAGTTCAGGACTGGCAATAGTTAAGCTTTGTGTAGGAAGATGATCAAACACAAGCTTTTGCATCTTGGTTAATGTCACATGCTGACTTTTACCCTACATTTGTCTTTATTTATACTTCTGAATAACTTAAAAAATCATTTTGTGATTGTTTGACCTTAATTAACTTTTGGATAAATGAATAAATAAACACACATATTCCGTCAACAATATATGCACAGACTTGGTGCTGTCACCTTTTTTAAATTTCATTCACTGCGAAGCATCGGTAACATTCAGATTTTGTAATCGAGGTTCACAAGAAAATAGAAGCAATTGCATTGACCAGCGATTCAAAGTGCGTGGCCAGTTCCCTTTTGATTAGCTGATGTTTGCGCATCTGCGACACAGAATAGGTGTGTAATTCTCTAGATGTAATAACAGACTTCAGGATGCATTAAATTACAGCTAGTTTTAACTAGATTGCCCAGAAGTTGATATTTATCACTGATGAGGGCACTGATGCAATGCGCCAAGACTTTAATTAACCAGATAGGTATACCTTGTGGGGAGAAGTTTTAGGAGAGAAAACTTTAGGTGAACATTTAGAGACAAAATTTATCATTATCACTTTTTTACCTGTTTTAGATGAAACTGCCCAAAACTCAGCACCTAGTTGATTGGCAAGAGCCATGGCTCGGAATTCAACATCAATATAGGCTGCAGGGGACTAAGAATAAACAGAAAAAGCCAGGGTTTCAATAATGATAACTATATTGTCATTCCACACCAAAAAAAATTGCAAAAATTCATTTTAGACACCAAGCCAGAAAGTTGTATCTGAGACCCACAATAAAAAGCTAGTCAATTAATAAATAACCTTTTCATTACATGAATGCAAATGAAACAATGAAGCATTCTATCAATTAAAATAAATCATGTTTTCAATCAGTTTTGAAGAATTAACCTTGATATGATTTGTCTAGTTACCTGTTTTGAGGAAAAACTGCATGTTTCCAATCAACTGCATCAGACCTGTGTAATTTAACATTAGTTCAAGGCCAATTTAGTATAAGGAGAGACAACTAATGTTCATACTCACTAACAGATCTTTCTTTGTCCCAACCAGACACTTGATTGGATCTGAAGCATTTTGGCAAGCCTCTTCCATCCACTTCTGTACACTCCTAAGGGAAGCTTCATCAGACAGGTCAAATATTACCATCACAACTGAAAGTGTAAAAGCCAAAATTCTAGATCTGTTTTTTTTATAATTAAACTTGAATCAAGAGTGAGAGAAAGAAAGGATAAGCAAGGGTAAAGAAAAAAGAAGATGAAGAGGATGGGAGAATAGGAGAGAAAGAAAAGTGAAACAATAACTCACTGTTAGCACCACGGTAGTATGAAGCTGCAATACACTTGAACCTCTCCTGACCTGCTGTGTCCCAGCTGAAATTGACACAAGTCATACCTTTTCATTATAATTGCAGGACTCAAGGATAAGATGATGGCATTAGAGTTAGCCTTCAATGACTTGGGACTTTCTATGTACAGCACTTGCGTTTAAATGCACTGTAGCCATTTTTGAACATTTAATTTTTTCAATAGACATTAGTGAATAATCCCAAGAGAGTCAACCATCTTATACTTAACAATATTTCTGTAGTCATAGAAAGTATTCCTAATCAAACATTAACTGCATGCATCCACTTTAGTGTGAACAGCGTTTAATCATTTCAATTAGGAAAAGGGATTTATGTAGCAAATCGAACTTGGTACATTTATTTAATATAAATACAAAAATTATATTATCATTATAAATTGAAATGTATTTATTTTTATGCAATTGGTATCATCGGTTTAAATTTTTGTAAGATCACTCTAGTTTCTAAATAAAGGTGCCTTTCAGATAAACTATGGTTAAGTTAGGGTAACTTGCTGATAAGAGTAAATATGTAGTCTTGTTACTGAACAGTTATTGAAATTATTCCTAGTGAACATAGACACCTTTGTCAAGACAATGAGTTTCTTTGATCTATTAGAACATGTGGTCCATGTATACATACATTTGTAGTGTGAATGGGCTGGACAAGACACTGAATTTTTCAACCTCAAAATCAACTCCAATTGTAGCTTTGTAGTCTCTGTCAAATATGTCATGACAAAATCTGAAACAAAAGAGTCCAAATAATCAAATCTGAAGCAAAATTATTTTTTGGACATGAAAAACAAGAAATAAACACTATTAAAGGTTAAAGTCTGACACATAAACTAAACAATTACTTAGCAACAAATGATTCTAAGTGACAAGTTTATATTGGAACCACATCTTGTTTAAAAGAGATATCACCTAGTAATAGCCACAGGAACAAGCCAACAAGGGAAGACAATGTTTAATAACTAAACCAGGTAAATTTCAAAAAGTCTTTTCTAAACTTATTCAATATTTTTCTTTCCTTATTTTCAAGGTATTTGGGTATTAACTAATAGATGATTTGGTGCAATATTTGATATCCAGCCCATATTAAGTTATCTATAGAACCCTTATCAAGATGCATTATGAGTTAAAAGGTTACACATGGAAATAATTGTTAAAAATAGTCGTCGTCTTGTTTACCTGTTTACAAGGCATGTTTTACCAACAGCTACATCACCCACCAATACAGCCTTTGATATCTTCAAACTGAAAATTCAAGAAAGGAATCAGACAAAAAAATTATAATGATAATCATGCCTGTTTAATTAAGTTGAAACTAAGCACATACAAGTCTTGGAAAACAGTTATTAATTAAGAATGTACAAAATGAAATGATATGAAAGATAAAATTACAAGGACAGACAAGTTGTTGTCACCAAAATTGTTTTTTCATCTGGTTATTATTCTCTCTTCAATAGAACTTCTTTTAAAAGTAAAAAAAAAGTCAGATTGACTTACCCAACTCTCCCTGTTCTGTTTTCTGAACATGCAGCTTTTACTTTTGGATGGAAATTGATTTTTTGATATGGAGTTGCATCTGGATGGAAAGCCTGCAATAAACAAATTCAAAATCATTTCCAAAATTGGATGAGATGGGACACACAATAAATATAAACATTGCTCGACCTGAGTATCATTAGTCTTAGAAAAAGGTAACAAGTACAAAGTAAACAACTTTTTACAGCCATTTTATTTTGAATGTATGTTCAAATGATTTATGTAGGTAAATGGAATTGCATGATAAAACAAAAATTGGTTTGCATTCCTTTTATTTATTAAAACAGATCGTTTGCAGTTGGTATTATTTGCATTTTGCTTCACTATATCTTGTTTTTCCACAAGAAAATGTGTAAAAACTATCTGCTGAACAATTAGAACTACCAATAAAATACCTGAGGAAATTTAGAGATCACTCTATCTTTTGCTACAGCAGAGGTGATGGTCCTGCCTGCAGACATGATGGAACCTATGTGGTTTTTCAGGAGACACTTCACAAGAAAACTGATAATTCTATTGCATTATTGATGTCATTCTGTAAGAAAATCAAAACACCATAACAAATAAGTTTAATCAACTCTCTGGTTTAATATTTCACATCTTATACTGATCACATAAAGAATTGAGAACATGTTAGATATCAAAATGATGATACCGGGTAGGTACTTATGTTCAGGGACGACAATGAATTTTTTTAAAACAGCTTCAACTAATGGAATTACGGTTCAATCATGGTAATATATGAAGAAAACTACAATTAGTACCAACAAAAAACAGCTATAGTCAGCTTAAGATTGTCATCCCTGTATACTGCACACACACACACAAAATTATGAAGAGGTGAAGATAATCCAATATTCCTATTGTAACCTTAGATTTAGATTTAGTTAAATTCGACATTAAAAGTTATTTGTGATTATCATTTTACCTAATCAAGCTTCATTAACTGAGAAATGTGACAGTCATCTGGCTTAGTAAGCATGCATGCTAATGTCTGTTGTGTTATATTTTTTGTGGATATGAGACCTAACCTAATATGGTTTCTAAATTAAGCCCAAGATGATTAACAGGGGATAATATTGATTTTTAAAGTTAGTCTATCAGGATCAAAGGTGGGCTTTCAAAATGGCTAAGCTGCCCTTTTGACATTTGAAAAATTGTGGATAGAGAAGTACCCATTTTATATTTTTTACTAATGGCTATTTGAGTCTGTGAGAAAGGAAACGTGTCAGGATTGGTCTGATCGTTATAGGTTTAGTGTTAGTGACATTTTTTTAATGAATTTTTAAGAGACTAGGGTTTTGACCTTCCTTTACATACCTCTAATATTTTTATAGTAAAAGTAGTAAAGCATGCTAAATGGGTCCCTTTGTCAGTGCTAGGATCTAAAGCTTATTTTATCTGTAACAGCTTCATGCCGATTTTGAAGTCAGTAAAAGTGAACCATCTAACTTCAATCAAGACACAGATGGAAAGATAAACCCTTTGGCTAATATATCCAACTGCTGTCACCTCTTAAATAACTTTATTTTTATTCAGTAACATTAAATTCACCACAACCTCCTCTTGTTTGACATTGACAGCAATGCATTCTATGAAAAGAAAAACTGGTTGGATTTAGTAGTCAAAGGGTTTATCTTTCAATCCTTTTTCGATTTAAGTTAGATGTTTCATTTTTTTTTTTATTTATAAAAGGCAAGATACGTCACAATCAAAATTGTCAGAAGCTGCTAAAATATAAGTTTCACACTCTAAACTTTGGGTGCGCAGTTTACCCCATATCCTAGACGCCGGATGTTTTTAGAAATATTTAGTAAATTGCTTTCCACAACTCTCGTTCCTGTGGAGACACATGACATTCAAAGTCTTCTTTATTGTTCATGTTTTGTGTTGGAATTTAGATCATGTGACATATGGAGAGGCAGGGATTTTCCTGGGCTCAAAGAGGACTGAGATAATTATCTCGCCTGACTAACAAGAGTGAGATATTTTGAGATTGAGTGAGATTTTGTTATCCATATTGAATGAGTTAGTATTGCCAATCTATATGAATTATGAAATTGTAATAATATAAAACAACCACAAAGAGTCAACAACAACACAAGTGTTGAATTAGGAATTGTGTTTTATCTCAGTAACCATTTTGATAATCTTAGATAACATATAACATAACTTCCTGGATTTAGGTTGGGACATTTTTGATAACATTTTCATTCGCGTTATATGAAGGTCTCTATTATCTTGGGTCTTATCATTATAAATGTATATTTTCATAAAAATTAGTACAATTTACACATTGTTGATTTTTTTAAATAACTGCACAATTATCCTAAAAAAATATGTGAAAATTAAATTCTATCAGGGGAGAATATATTTTTTGACGATTTTTTGTCTATGCTATGTATTTTAACAGAGGTGTTCCTATTATTGGGGTAATTTATCTGATAATAATTGATAAATTAATATCTGTGAACTCTTTATATTTGGCATAAAGGTTAATTTTTGGATTTGGTTCTTACTTTTCTTGTAAATGGAATGTTACATTTAACGCATGTGAAACCTTCAAAACATTTTTAATGTGCACATTTCTCATCATTGACTATCCAACTGTTCATGAGCAAAAGTACAAGCCAAACGGGCTATATTTTATGAAGAAAGAATAATTTTTCAATTTAGGCAAATATTTCCGAAATGAAAATAACATTGAAGACTTAAAATCGGTGAAGATGGAAGAATATATAGCTTGATATTAGAATACTTAGATACCTGTGCATTTGGTTTATTCATTTATTACGCCTTTTACAAATATAATTATTCTTGGTTAGCGCTGGAGACTGAAATAATTTTGCAACGATAATATGGTTACCACAATCAACGATACTTTGTTTCCCAAGACTTTGATATTTCAGAAGTTGTTTGACATCTTTAGCGATAGTGTCATCTTTATCAACAATATCATGGTTATTTACAGTCTGATCTTTCTCACTTACTGTTAAGAAGAATTATTTAGAAATATGGTTGGTGGATAAATTCTCAAGCAGACGCTTTCGCGGCATTTGACAGCTCTGCTTCCGGTAAACAAAACTCCTTACACCGATCAACTCATTTGTAGTACACTGCAGGCGATGTTAAGAGTTTTGAATATTGATCTCCCCACAGCGTCAGAATCGCAATGTTGAGAGTTTTTTTACCGGAAGTATTTTATACTTGTTTACTCACTTGTTTGTCAAAAAATTTGACAACTACGTTGTCATGAGATTTTAAGTCGCATTTAGCAAAATGTAATGGGATATTTCTAATATTTATGCGATGATATCACGATATCGCGGCCCAAGTCATTCCCTGGAGAGGTGAGGTGAGTTGGGGTTTAACGCCGCTTTCAAGAGTATTTCACTTATATCGCGGCTGCTACAGACCTCTTGATCCAAAGCTGAACGACATATGGAGAATAAAAGGTAAAAACATATATTATTGTCATAATTTGGATGTGATGCAGGACAAAACAAGAGACATTAAATGATGGATTCTTCGGGCGATAGCTATAACCAGGCCTAGGATAACCGCATAGGTCGATCTAGCTATAGTAGTTTGTTTGAGCTATAGACCTATAGGTCAATCGAGCTATAAGGCATATATGTGAAACTCTCTGTTAGAACAAATTTCCCCATATGCGGCTTCAATATAACCGAATCTTCTGTTATTGATACATTCATTCAACGAGGTACACTAATCATTTGACCAAAGTGTTTACTATACGTCAATCTAAGTTTGGTTTTCTAACTAAATCGTCCTATCTTAGGTCAATTGACGTTTTATACGTCCATTTCAGGACTTCCCCAACCTGCTGATAATGCTAATATCCACTGCAACCAGTTGCCACCGGGATGTTAACATTCTCAAATAGTAAATCATTGAAGTTATCAATAATCATGGCTGAATAACATACAACGATATTTTTTTTTAAACGTGTGGATTTTATAGTTTCGTTACATTATTAAATATATTATTACTATTTAAACGCCTAAAAAAGTCAACCTACAGTAACTGTCACCACAGAGCTGGAGCTTCATGTGTTTGGAATTTAGCGGAAACGGAAAGCATGATGTTGTTTGTCATGCGCAGCAAAGAAATCGGAAACGGAAGCAAGTGCTAGTCCTCCGTGAACCACCACGTGGGACCCCAAGTCGGTCTCTTTCACATCAACATGGCTCCCAAGAAGAAGCCAGCGGCAAGTGCGTAACTAATTCTGCAAGATATGAACAAATAAAAGAGGATACTGTTAA
The DNA here is from genome assembly GCA_921293015.1 of Phorcus lineatus. Lineage (NCBI taxonomy): Eukaryota > Metazoa > Mollusca > Gastropoda > Trochida > Trochidae > Phorcus > Phorcus lineatus. The sequence goes on from OV121089.1 coordinate 17,921,523, forward strand.
CTTAAAATTGTCTGCTACACTCAAAGATACTCGACTCGTATTGTAGCAATTAAATAACGGTTTTTATCGACCTAGATTAAGAAAAATTACTCTGTAAACTTGTCACTTATGATCCATGTTTACAGCACATGGTAAAGTATTCAGAGTATCCTTATTTCGTTAGTGTTGTGATATACGGTTGTTTATGTCATTATTTTGCAGATTTTAACTTTTCTCGAACCAGAATAATTGTTAAAATATAAACAATTGCTCCAACCATTTAACATTTGGTCGTAGACAATTAAGATCTAATGCATGCGGTGACAATCTCTAGTAGGCCTAAACCATTGTAGTGTCAAAGCATATCACGGGAACCAGTTTGTTTAATATCAAAGATAAAGATTAGGTTGACCTGTTCATCAAAAACTTTGACGAAAATTGAAAACTGCATCACTTCTAGTATTTGATATTATTACGGCATTTCGACTGATTGAATAAGTAATAAGCTAGTAAAACCAACAACATGAAATATTCTGTGAATTTTGATAAAATTCAATCGAATTTTGCTATCTAATTAAAATAAGGTAAATTCCTTCAAAATTTAATTTTGCATTACTTAATGCTATGTGCTATAGATTAATACATTGCTGATCTCTAAATATATCCTTGCCTACATACAAAAAACAACTTACTGATTAAATGTAAATTTTCTTAGTCCAAGCTGCAAATGGGTATCCAATGAATATATTCAAAATAAGTTTTAAAGCACATGGCAGCAGATTACACCTACTAGCTATAGAGAAGGGTAAAGGAAAAATAACTGTTCAGGGAGCATTTTAAGTTTCTATCCCAAATTTTGAACAAATTAAAACTATAGAAAATAATTAATGACCCCAAAGTCCCCATGTTATATAATCCCAGATTGAATACTTTGCATGTCCAAAAAAAAATTGGCTCATTAACTGAATTTAAGTTCATGCACTATATTGTTTTGTATATTTGTACCATATATGAGGATTAGTATTCAATATTTACTATATTTGAACTTTTGGTAGTGGTGTGCACCCTCCTAGTTCTGCCAATGATGATTCTTATTTTGACAGTATGTGTATCGTGATGCATATCAGATACATCTTGTACTAAAGTTCATCAGTGAATGAGAATACATATACACTCAGTAAATATGACTCGCTTAGATCAATACCATAATGCTGTTAATAAGCAGTAAGATGGCATGGTCATTTTACTTTCACGACTAAATGGCTATAGAATTGGATTTTTTTTTTTTAATTATTAGGAGGGAATAGGAATCAAAGAGCAACATTGTTTTAATGGGTTGAACTTTGTTGACCAAAGGGATTGTTTTTTATACATTTAGTTTTTGACATGCGCGAACATGAAATGAATGTATATATAAATGAAATAATACCTTTCTACACATTATTGATTTCATCATCCAGATTGGATTTAGTTGAGTTAGTCTTAAGATTGTTCAAACTGTTTTGGGATCATAACTTTTTCAGTTAAAAAATGGTATGTTTCATATGACTGTTTGCATGAATATGTTGACATGTTTAGGCCATGATGTTAACATGTAACATTGTCAATGTCACAGAAAAAGATGACAAGCCTAAGGCTGAAGCCAAGAAGGCCGCAGCCCCTGCAGCAAAGGGAGGCAAGGAAAAGGCCTTGAAGGCCAAGAAGGCTGTTCTCCGTGGTGTCCATGACAAGAGGAACCGCAAAGTCAGGACATCGGTCAAATTCAGGCGGCCAAAAACAATCAAACTTCCCCGTGCTCCTCGTTATCCTAGAAAAAGTGTTGCAAGGAGGGACAGGTAAGAATCTACTCCACTTCAATTGTCCCTTTATATTTTAATGGAGCTCCGTCCTAGATAATCCAGGGTGAATGTTCAAATGAATTCTCGACTAGTACCCTCAATTCATAGTAGGCTTGACCCGAAAAATTAGGACTTAGGACTTCCTATACTCTGCCCATTAAGATTGTTCATGCAGGTATTCTGCTTTTAGCGTTTTATGTTCATTATTTAATCTACTTCAAAACATTGAAAAGTGAAATGTAGAATTGTATCATGTGGAAGATAATTTTGATATAAAGGAAAGGTTTTGTGAATAAAAGGTTGTAAGCTTCAGAATTTCCAGTTTATGGATATTTGTAAAATGTTGAAATTATTCAGTTTTTACACATGCAAATACCATAATTTTTAATTTATATTAAAATGGGTTCGAATTCGGTGCTTTTTAGGAGCTGTATTGCTATTACTCAGACTGCACCTGATATACTCAGACTGCACCTGCTAATATGTTTGTTCCATTTATAAACAATAACAAGTGTCATAAAGCAACCTTAACTAATGTTAACCTTAACCCCCATTCTTTAACACTGTACTAAGGTTACCATAAAGGACCTACGATCAACTTAAGGCTGCGTCTTCCGAAGGTTTTCTTGATATATGTACTAGGGCTAATGTCATTTTCTATCAACATGTGTTGTGCTGCTAACAATTACCATCATGCTACTATCACTCACTGTATCAGGTTCATTTTTTTTGTTTAGCAAAATATTTGACAATTTTTGCTCACCTCGATCCCGACATTTCACTATCTAAAACACATGCATCATCTGACATAAGGTCAAAAGACTCAGTTACTTAGGGAAGACGTATTTTAACAATGTTAAGATTTAGTGCAAACGAGTTCTCCCAGAGATGTCAAAAGACAATAAATTATGATTTTCAATCCTTTTCTTTGGTAGTTAAAACAATGACGTATGGAAAATATGAGTCACTGTTTGTGATTGGTTCATAGCCGTAAAGAATATGCATTTGATTTAAGCCCGGATACAGGTCAAATCTATTTTTGTCAAATGCAAAAGATATCCCTGTCAGACTTGGTGCAGTCTAGTAACAGATATAGACTGCACAAGGCAATTTTTACCTGCACTGGTGCTGTATTTATATGGTGAATTTGAACACTGCCTCAAAAGCTTTTCTACATTCATGATTCATTAGGTCATATACTTTCGTGTAATCTGAATTAGTATTTCACCTTCAGGAGGACACTAAGAAATTTAAAAAAACAATAGTTTATATATACCATTTCAATTAGTGGGTGTCTTATCTTGAGATTGTTTATCATCATGTTTTTGTTGTAACTTCTTTTTCAGCATTGACAAAATATTTATCCTTTGATCTTTATTTTCAGATTAGACAAATACAAGATTGTCAAGTTCCCGCTGACAACTGAGTCGGCCATGAAAAAGATTGAAGATAACAACACATTGGTCTTCATCGTGGACAAGCGAGCCAACAAACCCCTCATCAAGAACTCAGTTAAAAAGTTGTACGATATTGAAGTTGCAAAGGTCAACACGCTTGTCAGGTACTAATATCACCATTACCTATTCAAGATACTCGTTACTGATTCCCTAATGGTCCTTTGCTGTTAAAACTGTAACATTCATACTGTCAACTTTATCTTACTTTATATATTGTTAAATGATTTTAGTTATGTTTCACATGTTTGTCTTGAGGTCTTTAACATAAGGGAGGGTTACAATGTAAAAAGATTTAAATTTTTGCCTCTTTCCTTACAGTTTCAGTTTATTTTGAAATTAACCCTGAAGTTTGATAAATTTTTCAATTATTGATATGTTAATAAAGTAATGAAAGTGATAACTAGTTTACCTTGCTCATTCGTTCTGTAGCTATATGAAGATTAACTATTCATATATCTTTTTTTGCCAGGCCTGATGGAGAAAAGAAGGCATATGTACGGTTAGCATCTGATTACGATGCATTGGATGTAGCCAACAAGGTGTGTATGATTTTTATATCAATAATTCATTGAAGTAGACAAACATTTTACAACTCCATATGACATTTGTTGTAACTTCCTTTCAAGGCTTGCTATGGTCAAATTTAACAGTCACAATCATAAGATATAAAGTAGTGTCAGTTTATGAGAAGTTTCAGTAATTGGCGTAAGAATTTCTTATCATTTGTATCTCATGAAAATTGACAATGTCTCTTTTCATATGCTTTCTATCATGAATAAGTTTTCGTTTTGTATTTTCAGATTGGCATCATCTAAACTGACATTGCTGAATCTGGGGAAATAAAAAAAAAAAGAAAATAATTTTGATTTGTTTTATTTTATTGTGAAAACAACCAGAAGATGACAAACAAAATTCTAAGGTCACATTTTAATGAGTTGTTCTTTGGTAGATGTTTTTTTCCCCCATAAGATCAGATAGCCTGACCCAGAATTATTGATGAACCCAAGTCTCTGAAATTTAAGAGCTGAGAATGGTCATAATAAAATGTATTCAATGGTGCCCATTTCTCAATAGTCATATTGGCCGGTAAGGTGAAATCACAACTCTTAGGAATTAAATTCATATAATAAATTTTGTAAGGCAACTAAACTGGGGTAATTTTTCTTCACGAGCAAAAATCTGATCATTTACAACAATATTTCCTGTTGCGTCTGCAAAGATTTTCATTTTTATGCCCGTTTTAAAGTTTAGGATGACGCTGCTTTTTGGCATATGCTATTTCAGACCATTGACGTACCGAATTAAGTGCAAATCTTATCGAGTACGAAATACCGGAAATCTAGTAATTGCAGCGTTGATACGTATGAAAGAAGCATTCTTCATTGAGTTTGCCACTTTTGTTATTTCTGTATTCGAAAAAAGGTAAACTATTAGCTATTTTCATTGGATATTCAGCTGGGAAATTTCATGTGTTTTACGTCATGGACTTAGCAAAATAACGTGGTAGGGACCAACTCTCGTCAAAGACATAGGGTAGGGTGTTTTGAACTTCATTATTGAGGGCTACAATGCACGCAGATTTCTGCTCAAAATCTGCTCGAATGATCCTTTATGAAAAAATCATGCTGATTGCACAACTATGTTGATTGTACCCAATCAGACTTCTATATTTATATAATCCTGAACACGTCTGTACACAAGATTTAAGATTTATAGGCCTTACACGACTTGCTGTTTCGCAACAACAAGCAGCCAGATCGAAATGTAAAACTGAATGTAAAAATGTTTTACAAGTAAGGTATACATTCTAAATGACTTGGTATTCCAATTGGCAACAGGCTTGAATATAAGACTAGGAAGGGTTTATTTACTTCTCTTGATGAAAGATTTTCCTTGGATGAGGTCGAAAACATCGCTGACAGTATGCAAAACATTACAATTGAAAATGTGGTTGCGATTGAAAATTCTTAAATATTGTTACCATCCAGCCTAATTACCTAAGGGTTTGCAACTGCAAGCAACTTGACTAAGGTCTGTGACCATTATCTCTCACTTGAAGACGCAAGAGAATATTTACTTCTTCAGTGGAAACAATGTTATTTGCAGACTGCTTCATTATTTACTACTATTGTAGTTTTTAAAATGAAAGACGCTTAAGTAGATGAGAAAAAATGAAATAAGAATCGACTGTTGCATTAGAAAATCGACCCGTGCATCCTTAAAAACAATCAAGATTGCCTTGCTTACTATCATGTCCTGAAAACTAAGACCAATTTAATTCGTCAAACTACATATAGCCAGGATGAGATCTCGATAGCCTGGTTACATTTGTGAGATGTATCGGGCAACGAAGAAAAGCCTCTTTCGGATGTCGAGGGACAACTTCAGGTTCGAAAAAGCAAGCCAAGGTTGCCGTTCAGCGAGTATATGTTAAGTTACCCTGTTAATGGTAAACTGACTATATATTACACTGTAGCTGCGTCATACATTCCTAAACTAATCATTGTTGTAATACGAACTCTCTTGGCTTATGGTAGAATTCCCTAGAGGTAAGATTTGCAACACAAACTACCAGCAACCACATTCTCTCCTAACAGAGGTAGCTCCGTTATTAATTCCTATACAACCTCTGTCTTGATATGAAGGGGGTTTTTTTTTATCTAGAAATGTAGAACGCTGATAGCATGCAATCAGAGTTAGTTGTTCAATCAGCGACGCCTTTTCAAAAGTTACCATTCACATCGCCTGTGTTTTTCCGTAAGCTTTCCAAAAGCTTAACTATTCGAATAAGCACATTGTACTTTGTCTTATTTACAGAAAACATACGCCTCATTTTGCGACTGCATCATTGCATAAGCAATGTGACAACACATATGTTAATTATGCATTCGATGTTTTCATTGGCTGAACTATTGCCAGGTGGTTTGAGTTGCAATATTTCGCCGGTAGGGGAAACTGCCAGAAGCCCGAGAAACCTTCCCATTATGACAGGTTGTATAGGAATTTATGACAGGTCTGTTGGGAGAGGATGATCCAACCATACCATTCGATAAAACCGACCAATGTAAGTGGTCGACGAATGGTTAGTAAAAAGACTCTACTTTGCAATATCTTGGACTACTTTCAATAAGGCTTCTACATTTCGAGAAGGAACGACACTCATATTTGTGTCGGAATTTGTAAATGAACTACCTCTGTGGTAGAGAATGGATGTCTTAAGGCATTTGTGGAAGCTGAAATGTCAATACCTTTAAATTTTCTTTTAAAGTTTATGACATCAAACTGCCTTTTAAAACAACATAATCTCCAAATAATTTATATAATTTATTTACGTATGAAAACAATATACAATAGGAATGCAAATATTTACAGATGAAAGTGCACAAGAATGAGAAAATATGAAAATGCGTGAACTCCTTTCAACAAGTGAAGACATCCCATCTCACGAAACTGGTGTCTCTTAATTCCCAATGATGAGCCAACATTCGTCATATTTTAAATTCACGTGATCACGTGATCGCCATCTGATAATGACAAATGATAAGCCATCATTCTTCATACTGTCGTTGCAGAAGTGCAATACGCCCAAGGCTGCTTGGAGTTCTGACGTAGTCCACGTGGTGCTGTACAAGTTATTGCCTTCCTGGTGAGAGAAAAAAAGGGATAGTCAATATACAAGATATGTATCATCGCGGAACGGGATATTAACCATAATTAATTGCTTAAATTTATTATTGGTTATTTCCTTATGGTGATAGATTGTTTTGTTTTTTCATGAACATTCACGAATTAGAAATTAAAACCTGTCATAATGAAAGTTTATTTCACCCACTGTTAAAATAAGATGCGATAGTGAAGAGGAATATATCGATGACGTTTCTCTTCATTATCATTATTGCAATATTCTAAAATGCCTCTCAGTGAAGTGATAATAGCGTATATGATTTTTGAATATTTTATAAGATATTTGAAACTTGTAATCAATGTCAAAATAAGAATTGAGATATTATTATTTTACATGTTTTAGTAAGTCATAAACTCCGACTGTTTGAAAAGCATCGTAAGAAGGTTAAACCAGGAGAATGGATATGATTATTGTCTCGTAAAGTGTTTTAGCGAAATGAATGGATATATTACCTTATGTTGTGGTTTCCTCCTCGTTTGTCAAGAGGGCAGCCCCGCTGCTACTTTCAATAAGTCCTCCTTGTGCTCCATTTAGGGACATGTCGTACCGCAACCCGCTGTTGAGAGTGATCGGTGTTGGAGCGGTGCGTTCGCTCGGTTTCTCTGACGTGTTCCCGGCAAGATCGATTTTCTTGGTGCTTCCAGACAAAGCTGCAAGTTCTTTGGCACTATGGCGTAGGTTCTGGCAGTAAATGACGTCATTGAAGCCTGTGAAGTCGATGTGCCATCTCTTTAAGCTCAAGTCGTATTCTTCGATTCTCTCGAATCGGTGACCCCAGAGGATCTCGCGTGGGCTGTAGGAAGTTCTAGCTTGGCATACTTCTCCCGTGGCCTCGACAGTTCCCTCCAGGAAAATGAGGAGCTCGTATTTCTCAGAGCTGAGATCAGCTGGCTTGACGTCCCAGAAGGGGCTGTTCTCATCAATCTTGTGGGTGAGGATGAGGGGCCAGAGCAGGAACATGCGGTCTCCCATTCCGTTTGCTTCCATCTCGACCTCGTATTGGTACAGGGGGTACACCGCGCCTTCCTCCGTTGTCCTCTTGCGAACCAAGATGGCGGTCAGATGAGCGTCAACCAGATGGGTCTTCCTCAAATCTCCAACTCGGATCTGCAGGCAGGATTGTCCGTTCTCTTGGCAGATTACGGCGTTCTTGCTGAACATAATGGTATTTGCACGGTACTTTGGGCGAGCGATTTTCACAAATATGAACCCAAGCAGAACTGTTTCAAGAAAGAAACCAATGGTCACTTGAAGGTAGATTAGAGGCAGAGTTCCCGCACAGTGAGCATTAGGATAAGCATACCCGTATCCGATTGTCGTCTGAGTTTCAATGGAGAAGAGGACGGCTCCTGCAAACGACTTGACGCCAAGAAGACAGGGCACGTGGTCCTTGTTGTTCAAGTTGGCGAAGTCGCCGTTGTTGTAGGCCATGAGCCACCAGAAGAAGGCGAAGATGAGATAAGTGACAAGGAAGACGTTGAAGAGGACGGCGATGGCGTACCTCCACTCTAGGTCTATGAGAGAGATGTAGATGTCGGCCACATACTTCTTCCTGTGTTCGCTGAGCCCAGTGTAGCTGATTCTGTAACCCCCTTCTTTCTTCAGCAAGGCCTTTCTTCCTTCTTCAGGATCTTCCTTCTTGCAGAGGATCTTGCTTCTGAAGAACTCTATGAAAGCGTTCCTGGGAGGAGGCGCTGGCTTCCTCTCTGTGAACATGAAGATACTTGCTGCAGATTCCTCGGAATTCATGATGTGTAAGTATTAGTCTCTATTGTCGAAAAATGTCCTTTTGCACTGAAAAACACTCAATCACTGATAACTTCAATAACGAAAGACAGAAAGCATCTATGATGGGAGCTGTTGTCCTGTGTTGGAAGTTGACCTGAGACTGACGATTGAGGGGAGCATACGGTCCTATACCCTCTCGCTCCACAAAGGTGGGCGTGGCCTAACAGGTAATTATCTCCGGATCATAATAGGGAGTTGTGATGTAAAGGAACATACTGACAGTGATTGAATGAGGAATTGTCAGCTCCGCCTGGGGCAGGTGCTGTAGCTTGCCCCTGGCATCTTCTTGTGTCTTCTGCTGTCCAAAACGTGTCGATGTTTCTTAATAACGTCATGGTATGTTGTTGTAGGGGAAATAAGGACAACGAAATTATCTTCGAGTGACCAAGCCATTTCTAAATGGAATGGACTACAATTATTTTTGAAAAGCCATGTTTCAGTTATACGTTAAAAACTTCGATGTGATAACACATTAGGCATTATTTTCATTTGTATAGGGGAATATTTTTATTTGATACTTTTAATTACGTTGTAAATTCGTTTTCTTTGTAAATGATGTTTCGAAATAGATTGTTTATGCGTTTACAAGTAAGTGGTGCGTTGTGGTTTTCTGTAGAATTTATATTTTAATTTCTGTTTTGTGAAATAAAGTATCCATCGTGGATTTATCATATTGAGCAGAGTTATAATTTTCCTTTAAGTAGCAGTTTAATTGCGTTGATGAAATTCAAGTAACACATTTCTTATCACATTTTCAAATAAAACTTGATTGCAATTTTCCTTGATAAAATTTACCATGACTTTGCCTGTTTAACAATGTCATTATTTATACGGGTTTTCTTTTTGCTTTTAAGCCGCCAATACACGCTTTTTCCGGTTCAAATTAGCTATTTCAAGGTATATTGGCATAGGCTTTTACTTATGTTTTCTCACGATGTAATGAAATACTTATCATTATTTACTATTGACCTGGAATCAACAATGAAAAGATAGCCGCTGTCGAGTTGAACATATCCAAAAATAATCTATGGTCAGCTGTGCACGAAATGGATTACTTATGGACTGTTGAAAACGGCTATAGTATTAAAGTGTGCAGCTATTGAATTTTCCTAAATTCTGATCTAAGGGATGAAATATAGTTTATTAAAGCAATGATGTAAAAAAACAGATTTCATTGCTTAGTGTAAGCAATGTTACAGAGTAGCTTCCTTTTCCGCCTTTGTTATTATAAGCAACATTTTAGATATTTTCGATATCGTAGTTCATGCGGGTTTAATGAAACGTTGCATTAAATACTTTCTTTTAAAATCAACTTTATAACCTGAAAACGTACATATTTGCTAAATAATTGAGGAGATTGATTGCCTCAGCGATATCGTTAATTCTATGGAGAGATCTGAAGAATCCGTACATTGGTTTAGTTAACGAAATATTGGTGTGCTCTAGTGCGGTTAAATATTCTTTTTACTATTAATAGATACAATTTATGGCTATAAATGTTGTTTTTCTACAGTTATTTGTGATGAAAGAAGGCTTGAATTTTGAGTGTGATTCACTGCTTTAATGTGATGTTTTTGTTGACCCACTTTTTAAACAATAATCATGATAAAACGGAATACCAAAACTGGCTTATCAATTACATAGAGTTGAATAAGTTCTCTTAACCAAGAGGGTATATATTATGTTGTCATTGAAACCTTATTGTGCACTTGGTTTTTTTATATGTCGCGAAATTTGATAATATTTTCAACGTATAATCTTGGTTAGTCACTACTTTGATTCTTTTCAGGTGAAATTAAGAACCCTACCATATTTGTTGATATAAACTTTAATGACAAACTGTTTTCGGCTGGTTTTGAATTTACCTTTTGACGTTTTGGACATTTGCAATCATACAAAAGTCTTTTGAAATTAACCAAATATTCCTTCAGGTTTACCAACGACAATTTATCACTTTGTCCATCGGTCCATTCGCGATATTGGTGTTTAACGTACGTTATGGTAGCGTTTTCTTATACATGAGTGAGATAGAGAGAAGGAGGGGGAGAGCGCGCAAGAAATACGATAACATTAAAAATCATAAATGGCCACAGAGACATTAAGGATTTATTTATTTATTATTATAATGATAATCCTATTCTTACTGGTAGGTGACTCTATATCAAGAATTAACCCTCTCATTGGTTTAAATGATCTTCAACATGTATATTGAACGATGTTTTAAATATGATAAATGAATAGAATTAAAACCTTAATGCGATATTATTCATCATGTGTAATGAACGATGTTTTAAATATGCCATAGATGAAAAGGGATAAATGAATAGAATAAGAGCCTAATTGCGTTATTATTTTGATTTTTTTAACAATACTATATAATTCGAATGATCGTCGTTTTTTAAAAAAAAATTGCAGCGTTTTGCTTATTTCGGGTCATTGTATAAATTTGCCAAGAATAGCACAATGTTCAAAAATAACAATGAAATAATGCTGTTAAATAACGTTTCATCGTCACCGACACAGACATTTGTTTGCATGATATAAGGCTTAAGTCATTTAGAATAAAATATTATCATTTACAAAGACAAAGAAAACCGTACGCACTATGCTTTTCTAAAACTCTTAAGGGACAATTGGAATGAACAATAGACTATGCCGCCATATTTCACACGTGATAATTGAGGTAGATTTAGATTGCGTCACGGTAGCGCTCGGAGCGCGAGATTACCTTAGGTCAAACAAAATTGCGATGGATTAATACGTCGATTCTTTAGATATTGACAAGCGAAGGGTTAAGGCGCCGATCCCTTAATTAAGATGACATCTATATGGTATATGGCGATAACTGTCAAACCTTTGTTGTTATTTACTGGTATTGGTTTAGCCGTCTTATGACGTTTACTTGTTGATTTTACTGATTAGAGCGATAGCAGACATACCATATCATCTTGAAAATGAATTTTATTTCTTTCATAAGAACGTAATGTATAAGATTCTTTAATAATTCATTTGCAAAATTAAATGATAGTTTGAAATATGTTATTGTTTGTTAGTAGATATGTATATGTTTGATATGTTAGTTATTTCAAAAAAAGTATGATGGTTGATAATTTCAAAAAGGCTAAATAACGTATTTATAATGCAAAGACAATTTACATAAAATGTTATATAGTAATAACGATGAAATCGAGGTGAAAATACATTTTTGTTAAATTTCAAAACATGTAAGATAAATGACGATTATTTGTGTAACGTATACTATGTATATATACTTAAGAAAATGAAAATAAATTGCAAACTTAGCGTTAGTTCTTAACGACATTCTAACTTATACAACTAAACTTGGAGGAGGTGGTGAATATGGGTACCTGCTTTTTTCTTCGCCAAATGGATATTGAAAAAAAATAATTATAAATAATGTATGATGGTAATTATTTAGTATGTACTGTAAAGTAACTTGGAGTGCACAATTTATGATATTTCAGGTTTTTCAGTGCTTTCAGTGGTTTATGGAAATAAGGTTCTAAAATTCTCAGCTTGACGTGTGGTACTTTATCACATAAGTGAGGTTTGGATTTACTTATTACAGTGTGTTATAATCAATATGGGTTCTTACAATATGCATCATTGAACAAACATCATGAAATATAGACCAGTGTGTATAGTTAGTTGTACATAATATTATGCATCATAGGTTAGTGCAAATGTTATGACGTCATGATCTTGAGGTCTATGACATCAAAACCCGATGACGTAACCCATAGAGACCTCAAAGCAGTGCAACTCGGGCACCAGTTCTGCTTGAAGAAAAGTACTTTATGAAAGATCGGATCTCAGCTTGTTGCCACCGGCATCAAATACTCAACTTATAATGTACAATATTTAATGGATGTCAACTTTATTCATTCACAAAATTGCAACGTTTCATTGTGCAACTGTATACTGTTTTCAAGCATATGGTATGACAATATTATGATCATTTGTTTGTAAATGGTATAAGGAACTAAAACATAACCACGCAATTCAGTGAATAAAGAAGTTCGATAGCCTATCAATTAAATACTGTATTTTATTCCCGCTAACAACTCAAGAATGCCATTGAAAAATTAGTTATGCAACACATGCATTAAGAATTATAAGTTTCATGATTCATTAAAGAAGATTGTTGGTGAGATGTAACGATGAACTAATATTAGTTATATTTCACTAACTATTTGAGTTATTTTAATAACTTATTATATATATCATTCATAGAATATTTAATGAAATTTTCATGTAAAGGAAACAATTATGAATATCATAGCATTTGAATTCATATAATGTACAAGCTGAGATTTTGTACTAATTGAAACTCCTAATATTCAGATTCCTCTCAAAGTGGATGTAAGCCAATGTTTGATATGTGTCAAAGGGTTGTACCTGTACATTCATCTTTCCTAGAAGCTGTCATGGCTATAAGCAGTCATAAAGTCAGTGTGATGAATTCGGTGTTATGTTACCTTAATGCTACTGTGCCAGTACTAAGTGGAATGGTTTCTTTTAAGTAGATCGTTCATTCATTTCTTGAAAAATGACATTGGAACTGAGGGTTTTACCCCTTTTTATTTTTTTTTATTCTATTTCCAGCAGCTATTGGATTATTTGCCAATATTAAATTGTGTTGGCAGTTCACAGATATGTAAATAATAATACACAATTAAAGGCAAACACTATGATATAATCCATTCTTTTTGATTCAGCTTTCTAAATCTTAACTTTTTTTGCATTGATTATTTCATAGGTGTATCGCATAAACTAATTATTCATTCATTTTTCAATTGCAAAATCTTTTATTGTTTATATAGGTACCCTAAACCCCCCCCCCCCCCCCCCCCCCCCCATTATGACAAGACAGATTCGAAATAATTATAATTAAAGATCGATTTTTTCAGGTCAAACTGCTCATAACACAACCATGCACATCGTGTATTGACCTACATGTTTAACGAATCAAAAATACAACACTACAAGCAGTTCGTGGAATAATACTTTTATGTTGATTGATAATCCTGACAAATTTATGATAGATTTCATTTTTTCCCCTGTTTTGTTACTGTGTTGGATACCGCTATATCTACCTAAGATGCACTTGGATATTTAGATATGTCTCGATATTTCAATTTTGCATTATAGCGTTCATGACTGAGACTCACTGTTCATTTAAATTTCGTCTCCATAGAAAAGTTCTCCGTTGCAATTGCCCCTTTGAAGGCACTTCGGCACGTATTTTGCAAATTTCTTATATTAATCATCCCCATTAGATATTTGTTTACGCAAACTACTTGTGACAGTGAAATTCAATTGGTAACATTAAATTTTCTTCAATTACTGTCTGAGGATGATGTTTGTATTACAAAACTATATGCTGTATTGAGTGAAGTATGAATGAAGTAGTTGTATTCAGATATTGAAATACATTGTCACATTTCCACAATAAAGGCAGTTATTTGATTGTTTTTAAATATAGGTTTATATATTTTGATTTTTTTTTAAACTTATCTAGTTAAGTTAAGTTGATATCGTGATATTGGTTTACTATATTGATTACATTGTAATAGAACGCTTGAACATTTTTGATCAAAAATATTTTTGAATTATACATGTAGTACTTCAACCTCCTGAATATTTACAGAAACCACCAATACAGGGCGTTTTACTGTATATTGAAAACTGTTGTACATGTTAGAGAACTGGTAGAGTTATCGATGTCTTTTGAAAAGATAGATATTTAAGTAGAATAGAAATGAACAGAGATGTTTACTTTAGTATAAAATGGTCGGTCTAAAAACTGATAAGATCAAAGGATGGAGAATAAAATAGGAATCTAAGCTGGGTATTTAATTTCTTAAGATCAGGTCTAAAAATTCTTTCATACCCTTTGTTTTTAACATTTCTTTCATAACTTCTCGCTTGTCTGACTGTAATATTGTACTGCGGTAATATATTTTGCTTAACTAAAAAACACGCCATAAATTAAACAGCAAGAGCTATAATTATTTAGTGTTTTGTTTTGGTAAGCTTTTTCATCAAATTTAGTGGGATATTTTACCGTTTTTTTATGTATCTTTTTGTGATTAATCTTAACATTTTCGTTTTGTGATTACTCTGAAAAATGCTTCCCGTGTTCAACAAAAGTTATCTTGTAAAAAACAATATGTCCACACAAAAAAATATTGTAAAACATGGACTTGCTGAAAGCAATTCCCTGACACAGTTACATTGTATTGATTGACACGTAGCAACGGTGTCCTCATTATGGAATTAAGGGCAAAAATATTGTTGAACAATAAATCATCATGAACAATAAGAGCGCTTTGGTAAAACAAAAGCTTGAGAAATAATGCCTCTCTGACCTAGGAAAAGTTGAGGGTCATATATTCTCCATTGTATGACAAGACAGTCGTGTCCTCATCGGGTCACCCCCGGGCAAGGGGCTTGTCGCCCCCCGCGGCTGATCAATCACCCAATCCGTCTAAGGTGAGACGGGTGACGCACGATAGTTCCTATTGTCATGTGTCATAATTAACAACCTCCATAGGATCCTCATCAGCCAATCAGATCGCTCAAACCTGACGTCTGCTTTAGAAGGCGTCAGCGACACCGTGAAGGCGACCTCATTTCAAGCAGACAGGACGATGAAGTAAGAAGAGAACTGATAAGTTTTTTTTTTATTTTGTGATATTTTGTACGAACTATTCTGACCAAGATGGCGACCTCAGACAACCTGCACATGTTCCAAGACCACCCAAGATGGGAAGAATATAAGTTCGACAAACTTCGACCAACAACGTCGGCACAGCGAGTCAAGAAGCGTTACCAGCCGAGACGGTCTCTGATGAGAAAGGAGGGGAAGTGCAACGTGGCGTACAGGGGTATCAGAAACAAGGGCAAGCATTACGTCAAGGACTTCTACAACACCCTCCTTGATCTGAAATGGCGGTATGCTTTTCTTGTAATGTTTGGCGGCTTCTTCTCGTCGTATGTCGTATTTGCCATCCTGTACTTTTTGTTGGGTTACGTTCATGGCGACTTTCATAACCTGAACAATCCTCATTGGGTGCCATGCTTTCAGCATGTCACATCTTTTTGGGACAGTCTGTTGTTTTCAATCGAGACCCAGTCAACAGTTGGGTATGGAACCCTGTACCCCGAGCCGCAGTGCGGAGCGGCCAATGTTCCCTTGGTCTTCCTGCAGATGACGCTTGGAGTCCTTATCGAGGCCATTGTCCTTGGAATGGTATTCGTCAAGATCGCCCGACCAAAGAACAGACGACACACGATTATGTTCAGCCGTAACGTGTGTATTTGCCAGGAGAATGGAGAGATGGTTATGCAGATGCGAGTGGGCGATATGCGTAGCAAGACTCATTTGATCGACGCCAGCATTTACGGGATGGTGGTGCAGAAATACATGTGTAAGGAGAAGTACGTTTACCCGTTGTTCCAGCACAAGATAGACCTCCGGGCAAGCGGCATTGAGGACAAGATCTTCCTCATCTGGCCGATCATCCTCACCCATAAGATCACAGAGGACTCCCCGCTCTGGAACGTCAAACCTGAGGACCTCTTTTTGGACAAGTTCGAGATCCTCCTGTTCCTTGAAGGAACTATCGAGACAACGGGTGAGCTTGTACAGGCCAAGACATCCTACTCAGCTTCTGAACTCATCTGGGGCCACCGTTTCGCAAAGATTGAAGAGTACGATGAGAAATCTGACACTTGGTGCATTGATTTTGTTCGCTTTGATAACATGGTGCCCAGCAAGACACCGAAATGTAGCGCTAAGGAGGCGCAATCTTTGTACAACGGAACTGGAATCTTCAAAAAGCTTGACAAAGATGGCGACCAGAGACGGGCTCAAAGTGAAACAGACGACATCGACTCTTTATCCGTGGCTTCTATAGAGTCCTACGGCACTGCGTCCGAGTCCAACAGCGACGATGGTGCAGCAGACGTAACTAGGTGGGTGATGGTCTGGGTTCTAACCCAGAATGTTATATCATATCTAATCAGTATTTGACATTGCATGTCTACACGTAGTGATCGAATGTTAAAATCGTACCAGGGTTAAAGACGGGGAGATTCGGAGAAGACATTGTCATTTTATCCATAACTAAAAGCATAAAATGTAGGATAATTCTGCTCAAACAAAACATGTGTAAAGAATAAAAGTGTTTGATAGCGATACGTGTCCGATGAGAACCGAAAGCAACATGTTTTCAAAATACGATGTTGTTATGCAATAGCATTTGTGTGTTTTCTATTTTAATGTATTATTCATTAAAAATAATAATTGCTCACAAACTGCTGATTTAGGTTTAAATTTAGATCGAAAATATAACTCATATTTCTGTAAATACAATAGAAACCGCCTAAGTAGAGATTGCTTAACTAAAATAAACAGTCTGTTTTTTTACTTATCTGATTTCCACTGTATTTTTTTTTAATGCCATGTCCTTGCAGAAACGTGGTACGTTTTTGGACAATAAAGGCGTCTTGTTAATTTATTAGAAATTATTACAATTTATTTCTGGTACATGTCGATAACATAAGTTTATTGTCCCTAAAGCCTCTTAACACGATATCATTTTACCTTTCAGGAGGATGTCTGCCTAAGGATGACTTCTGTAGATACAGTGGATTGCTACTGACTCCAACAGCGATGAGAGAGCTCCAAGCACCAACAATAACAAACCCTTACAATAGGATTAACAGACCATTTATTAGGATTAAGAACAACAATTGTTAGATAAACAAAGTGAATTGTTAGTTAAGTGTTTATAACAACATTCAACAACACCGCATGATAAACACGATTATTTTCTCAATATTAATTGGAACAATGTGACTGTATTCTCGAAAGTGCGTGATTGTTGAGTGCCCACGGTGAAAATGGACATGTTTTCTAAACCTGGGACCTATTTCACATGAGGTTCCGAGACGGGCTAACTACCATTATTTAACAATAAACATCGGTTACCTTATATACTCACGATGACGCTCTCCTATTGTGAAGCTGGCCCCTTACTACATGAGACATTTCTTTTCAGCATCCGGGTCACTGTTACGTGCCTTTACCAATTGTGCATACGCAAAGATTATTGATATTGTAAAGCAACGGGCCAATTTCACCTGAAAACTGAGACATGTGTTTGTAATTTTACAACTACGTCTCATTGGCTGAGAACATTGAATTTCAAACTGTACATGTTCATCTTTGTATTTAAAACATCTATTTGTAAATATGTTATTCATGTAAATAAATGAAATCATTATATAAAGTCTTGTTATGAAAAATCTGTTTTGTTACTCAATATAGTCTTTTTTAAAATTAAAATCAATTCACTTATGCATGCATACAAACATGCATGTATAATATATATATTACAAAGTCTACAATCAGGCAATGTATATAATATTAATAGCTGAACTAACTAGTCAATGTGTACATAAGAACGAAATATTTTTTCAAAGAGTGTTATTATCTATATAGTGAATGAATACTTATCGATCATGTAAACTATATATATATATATATATATATATGTTTCACTAATTTCAGTTTTTGAAACAACAACAACAACGACGATAACAAAAACTTATTTTGTTAACACAGGAAAAATTCAGCTTTACCGGAATAATACGATTACTGCTCTTTGACTTATATTGTTCTTATTGAGATTTAACATGTTGCTAGAGACAAAACACCTAAATTCAAACGATATCGCATAACATGTTCATGCACAGGGAGTTTAAAATGTTAAATTGGTATAGATACTTCTTGCCGGTGGCATTTATACATCAGTTTCACTTGAACTCTCAAACCGTTTATAAGTCAATGATCAAAGACAGTTTGAGATCTATTTCTTATAAAAACAAGCTTTGAAATTTAAGTTACATTTTCCTACTAATATTGAAAATTACAGATAAATTCAAAAACTCATTACATAAAAAGAACTCTTTTGATGTTTGTTTGAACATGCGATTGGCTCAGAAAAAAAGATTATGAACAGGTTTAAATCAAAAGCCCAATGAACTGTTTTACTCAGAGTACATAATGAATAATTTGTGATATCTAAGCGCTTAAAACAAGATATATTGGAGAGAAAAACATGTTGTTGTGGTGTCATCATTGTGTAAAGCTGATCGATGAGGAAATATCCATCAAAGTTCCTTTCTAATAAACGTCAAAATACTCCATTAATGTTTTATTTGTATAAACCTGGGGCAAAAACATTGCAACATCGATTTTCTCAACGACTCACGTGGCATAAAAAAATGATGTTTGAAAAAGGAATTTATATTTATCAAAGTGTTCGTTTTAGGTTAAACCATATCTAAAAATATTTTTAAATAACAACAAACTTTTCAGTAATTAGCCAGTTAATCATTTTATAAAACATTCGTCGACGTTACCTTTGTAAAACAGCAAAATTTCATAGTCGAAAAAGTTTTGGTAATGCAGTTTTGCTTTAGCTTTGATTATACAGGGAAATCTTCGTGTCTTCAAATGAGTTTAAGAAATGAAAAAACGTGGTGTAGCAATACATCCTTCCAGGTACGGGCAAATGACTTTGTTACTCGGGAGCTTACCGCTTAAATTTCGAAGTCTGAATTTTTGTTTTTGAAATGTCACTTATTTCTCAGGAAGAAATAATCAAATAATTTTCACTGACTATAATTAAGGTTATATATGTTTGGACCAAATTGTCTTTAACATACTGTCATTAGACAGAGACGTGTTTCTACTGGTGTAGGTTGATTCATATGGACTCGTCACGAAATCCCCACGCCTGTTATAACATGCTTAAAGCACAGGATGAAGCAGGCAGTGTAAACTGGGCTTCACATGTTAGATTGTTACTATTTCAGACTGGTTATTCATATGCCTGGATGTTTCAGGAATGTGGAAATGTATCTCAATTCATGAATTTGTTCAAACAAACTTGCATAGATTTAGACATCCAATCTTGGTTTGGGCAAATAGAATCATCAACATTTCTTAAAACATATTCATCCTTTAAAACTATATTTGGACAAGAAAAGTATCTAAGTTTTGACATTAATAAGGATTTGAAAAATGTACTTGTGAAGTTTCGATGCATGTCACACAATTTGAGAATTCAGAAAATGCGTTTGAACAAATATACTTCTTATTCTAAATCATTATGTGTCATTATTTTGTCAGTTTCCAACGCAGCAAAGGTTTTGCTATATACTTAAAAAGAAATTTGTATGTATGAAATTAAGCTCGTACACCAACATGTTCATGTACATTAACATTAGTATAAATTGTACATTATTTTTATATTTGTACTCTGGGCCACGCGGCCTCCAATGCTGAATAAAATCTCTCTCTCTCTCTCTGTCTGTCTGTCTGTCTGTCTGTCTGTCTGGTCTGTCTCTCTCTCTCTCTCTCTCTCTCTCTTCTCTCTCTCTCTCTCTCTCTCTCTCTCTCTCTCTCTCTCTCTCTCTCTCTCTCTCTCTCTCTCTCTCTCTCTCTCTCTCTCTCTCTCTCTCTCTCTCTCTCTCTCTCTCTCTCTCTCTCTCTCTCAGAGACGTGTTTCAAGGGAAACTACAATTTATTTTTGAAGAAAATAAACACCCTGAAGGTAGAGGTGGAGAAAGAATGGTTTGGGGTAAATTTTCTTAAAAACAATTCAATGAAGCCTAACGTACAATCATTTGTAGTTTCCTAAAGCTCTTATGTGTCGATATTAAAGAGACATATCAGGTGACCCGTCAATGTTTTCGGGCGAGGCAGGTGATATCTGTAAGAGTGTTTGCCGAGGTATATGATATCAACCATATTACCGTCGTCAGAAGAGACGATAAGACTACGTGCGTGTTTTGTGTGCAAAACCAAACTTTTCGCAGTATAACCTAACAAGTTCACTTTAGTAACCTTTCCGTTTGAGTAACTGACTATGTTATGATCATCGGCAACGAAGAGTTCAGAGGTGAAGGGGTCAAAGGTTAAAGCGGAGAAATATGAACCACTGCGTAATTTCGTTATCTCATTACCCGAATATGATACCTTGTAGAGATTCTTGTTGTCGCAAGTATAGATTTGTTTATTGAGACTATCAATGGCAATAGCATTTAAAGGTCCCTCATTATCCGGAATCCTAGCTATTGTTAAATATCTGTCTATGTTTGTCTTCAATCCGTTGATAGTGGAATGTCTCCAGTTTGTGTGAAATAAAACATGTCTCCCTTCGTCGGCGACCATTGCATTCGACACAACGCCTTTCTTAATAAGAGTTATCGTTCCTGGTTCCAAGGTCGTCGAAAAAATCATATCTGGGTTATAGGTCGAATAATACAGCTTTCCCTCCGATAACATGTAGACCATTGACAATACAGAACTTACCGTAAACGGGTAATCCTCGAATTCATTTGCCCAGACGAATCGGCCATTTATTTTTAAAGTTTGTAGGGTGGTGTTAATATTAACCCTGGGGACGATAAGGATCCCGTTTGCAACGTCTTCTAGTTTGGGTAACTGTGTTATCTTGATTTCAGAGGTGGTCATTTCAGTGGAAGATGGCGAAGTAGAGTTATTGTGTGGTTGTTTGGTTGTCAACGAAAGTTGTACTCCAGCATAATCAGTTAGACACGGCGGTGAATGTGTCGATGAGTCACTAAGATCCGCTTTAGGTGTTGCAACCCTCGACTCGTTTTCTTTTGAAGACATGACTTTACCTTTTACACAAGCACAGGTTTCACTCACGTTGCGAACTAGCTCAACTTTTGCACTCAGTTTGCTCACTGTCTTCTTGAGAAAACCATTTTCTGCTTGTACCTTGCCAAAACTGTATTGTAACCGCCTCAGTTCATTTTTAATAATTTGAAAAGCTTTCTTCATACTGGTCAATTCTTCATTGTTACCAGGTTGTTTAGAAGGAGTAAGGTCCTGGACGACCCTAGCAACGAGTTCAGGCAAAATATTCGGAAGGATTTGGTTTTTAATCTTCGCTTCCATGCTTATCTTGGCATTCCTCAATCCGCGATTTACCTTCCGTTCGAGTTCTTTGTTCTTGAACGCTGCGCCTTGCTCGACATCTAAAACTGATTTTTCCAACTGAAAAAGGCTTTCGTTAACGCTATCGTCCAATTCCTGCAGCCTTTCCTCCAGAGACTGGATGTATTCGTAGTTGTTTTGAATACCATTTACACTTAACACACACAGACACGCCAACCATGTCAACACAAGCCGTGTCATCTTCAATACCCAACGGATCTAGCTAGCTGTAATGCTAAAGGTCTATGATTACGGATGTTATCACGGAAGTGGGCGTAGACGGTTACATTCAGTTTTAAGTAGATCTCGAATTTACCGCATTAGCTCATCGTTAGACCCTCTACAATTGTCTCCCAACAGATCGAGGTAGCTCCGTCATAAATTCCAATACAAGGAATTAATGACGGAGCTACCTCTGTGGAGAGAGAATGACCTACAAGCCATCAACTTCGGTGCTCAGGATACTCTCTTAAAGATAGGATGCAACTGGTTAAATATTTGAAATGATTGTAATGTGGAAGCTATAGATAATACCATAACAGAGACACTGCGTGAGTTGTCTTAGTCACACATTCTTTGTAATGAAGAAGTACTGACTTGCTGAAAACCAGACGATGTCGCTCGGTCAAAGTTTAGTGTAACGATATTTTCCAAACTTATCTAGAAAGAAAGCTGCTGTATTGGATAGCCTATATAGCCTTGTTACGACGTAAATTGTAATAAAACGTGAATTGTAACACTTGCAGCAAATTGTAATAACTCTTGGTGTAAATTGTAATAAAAACGTAAATTGTAATAAAACCTGATGTAAATTGTAATACGCAAATTGTAACAAACATTGACGTAAATTGTAATAATCTCTACTTGCGGTAAAATGTAATAACTTTTTACGTAATTTGTAATAACCGATTGCATTTCTCAAAATTACGAATTTAAAAGGGTTTTTTGGTTTATAATTATGAAAGACAGAATAAAACCGTCGGAATGTTTATTAGCGTTTTACTGCAACAAGTCAAGTAGAAAAAGTTGTGACAAATAAGGATAGACAAACTGATTCACTTGCAAATAGACACAGAGACTACCAATGGGAAAGACGAAAAATAATGAAATGCTTTTCTTATGTTTATTTCTTTGTCTTGTTGTTTATCAATAAAATATGGACTTACTGAATAAGGTCTTTATGAATCATGATCATTGGTTTACAAATCTTTAGCGTTTTATATGAAAACAGGATCTTGTGAAAAATGGGATGGATTTTTATTTGTACCTACGTTTTTTTCCATCCAATTTTACAAACAAATTTATTGTTTTCATATAAATGTGGTTTTCTTACATCATTTGATTTTTTCCGACCAAGTGGAGTTATCGATTCTACTCTTGTTTTAAAATCGTTTTGCATGAATTGTAATATCTATCACTCCCTAACTAATCTGAATAAAAGGAGATCATATATATTATTACGTTCACGTTCAAATAGGACAAAGTTAAGTTATGAAAAAGTTATATTTTTAGGATAAGGAGTAATACATGTAAATATCCCTGTCCTACCTCCAAAACTAAGGACATAGAAGGGTTACATTTTTGGGGTGGTAACCCTGTTAACCCTGTTTTGCGCTATGACATAATGCTAATGTAGTAAAAAAAATTGGGTAATGAACTTTCAAATGAGTCCAATTTCATGTCTATCGCACGAAACTTAAAAGTTACAGGCATTTCTTCATAATCATCATAATACTTGAATTGCTTTTCATGCTTGAGGCTCACCATATGTTACATGTATACTGGTTAGCACCAAAGTTGGGTTACAATTTGGATAGAAGATTGGAATTGAGCAAGAGGGTTGTGTTTGGTATATCGTGTTACAAACCGCTATCAATGCTATTTTGAGCTTTAGTCCTTCAGTAAGAGGGTGTAACTCAAACTGAATAACACAAGAATTTTAAGACAGTGACAGAAAGAAGAGGTTTCATCCTTAAAAGCTGTTTGTTTATTTCTCTCTTAAAATGTAAAAGTTGAACATATTGAAATTATTTGTAGTTAACCTATGTATCCGATTCAGTCTCTACTCAATACCCAAAGGCCTACAGTACATTTTCATAAAATTAAACGAAATAATGCAACACATTAAACGTATGATTTGGGTGTGATTTAAACAAAAAAGAATGTAATGTACTTCATTTATACTAGTACTCTTTTCTGAGTATTTATGCGTGGGGTATAAACATTACACGATTCCAGTTTACAACCCTACTCGTACCAGTTGATAAAACAGAGAATATATCTGTAAAATAATGGCCATAATAACAATTATGAATTTGTAATTGTCCGATTGTAAATGTTGTTAATCATTTTGGTTTTCAATGTATTATAACGTTCACACATTATCAATCTTTTAGTGAGACTGTAGTTAAAGAGCCACTCCGTGAGTTGTTGGAGTCATATATGCCAAACTTAATCAATGTCTTTTAATGAAAGAAGCAGTTTTAAAACGAACGTAACATGATCGTTTAAACTATGCGAACCAATTTCTATACCTCAATTGATTAAAAGGTGTTCATACATAAATGGCCGCCAGTAGTTTTTTGTTTATATCTTATTGTTTCCTCTACGACTACGGATAATCGGGTTCAGTAATGAGATGTTTTGAACCTCTGAAGAAAATACATCTCGCATAAACAAATTATTAATTGGGAAAATTTGAATAAATACATATTTTAAAAATCGTGCTATTGCCCCTGTAAGCGTAAGGGTTCCGTAAACAAATCTAAATGACAACCATACGAACTTGCTATACGCAAAACAGTCAGGGCCCTAACCTGTTTCTCATAGCGATCTTGAGAGGATATTTAATGTTGCGTGCTAATGATAGAATAAAAATATGAATTTTTAGAGTACTCCAATAAATTAATGCCTGTCTAATGAAATTGGAGAATAAGATTGAACGTACAAAATGTACTTTGATTAACGGACATATCTATATAGGGTTATATCTACATGCAGCCGTGTCACTGTTTATTTAATGCAGCATTACTAGAAAACATTCATTGTTTTAAAGTATGTTCTTTTGCACTGACTCAGTTTAAGAATTTGGTTACAAATAAAACCTCATTGTTGTGTTTAATTCGTTATCCTAACAAATACATAGACATAATTGGTAAATGTTAACAAAATATTTTCATTTTATTTGGTTTGGGTGGCATACAGATCGATTGTAAGTTAATACGTAGAAGCGCCGACTTTTCTTGTCGTAATCATCTACTGTCTCCAATACATCTACTAATGGCTGGAGATATATAATGATAAACTATGTTAAACAATGTATAATAATAGCTGGTCAAATATCCCTTACCCCAGCCCCCTTGCCATATATTATCTTAAATGTTCACTAGAATTTGTAAAACTTCATTTTTCTTCTTATCTATACAATGTATAAATTTCTATATATTATTAGCAGGTTCAAGCCCTGATTTGGCGTCTGCATTTGCTGTAAAATATATCCGATCAAAGCTTGCCTAGGACATTTAGAAGCATACGGTGTACGGTACAAACCGTTTCCTTCTATGTAGAACGAGAAGCGTGTGCAACCCTAAATATGTACATGTATGTTTTTGCGTAAAATGAATCAAGCTGAAACCTCTTGAAAAATGTTTCTTGATATGTTAATGTGAAATCTAAGTTCACGCGAAAGGGATTTTGAGGTAGTTTGAGGTCACACAAACGCTCAGTACCTGAACGTAGCAGACATTTGTGGAGTGGATGTACCCACCAGGCAGTATAGGTTTGAGATTGTATACAACCTGCTGTCAAGTTTTCGGTTATTACAATTTACGTAAATATTTATTACATTTTACCGCAAGAATATATTATTACAATTTACGTCAGTTTTTATTACAATTTGCGTATTACAATTTACGTCAAGTTTTATTACAATTTACGTTTTTATTACAATTTACGTCAAGAGTTAATACAATTTGCTGCAAGTATTACAATTTACGTTTTTATTACAACTGTATTACTTGTATTCATATAAACAAGACGTGTGGTTTCCCGCTGAACAATAACATTAAGGCTATTTTCCCGATTCTCTAATATTTGCATAGTTTTGACATTTTATATAATATATGAGAAGGTTTTCATCTATATCACAAATTACGTATTCAGGTTCGTTTAAAAGCTACACAATATGTATTGATATACGTGGATTGCTTCCCTTTGCAGTCAAGAGATGAGATCATGCAAACTCGTTGTGCTGTGTCGCTTGCTAAGGAGGCTTTGTGAACAACAGACATGATGATCAGGATGATAATTATATACTAAGTAGCACTCAGACCACTGCCGGATACAGAGGAGGTGGATGTAAAGGGGTTCTGGAAATGAGTATTGACCCAGCAGGCATATGACATCATTTTGACGTCGAAATTTTGTCGATTTCAGGTCAGGACGTCGATCAACCAATTTTCGACGTTGGAACAACATAAGTTTGTTCACGTTGAAATTTGGTTAGTTCTTTACGTTGTTTCAAAGTCAACAGAACAACTTAGAACTGACATGTGATTACTTTCAAAACATTGCATTATTGTTAATAACATGAAATAAATTATGGATTATTTTAAAGAATTAACTGAAAATGCAAAAATGAATAGCTATTCTTGACATTTATTAATATTCGATTTAGAAAAATAAAAGTTAATATATTTCAATGTCACAATAAAGGGAGGTTACTCTCTCCTTCTAATTAGAGTTAACAAGATATATGGTATTTTTCAAGTTTTTATTTTTTCAGTTATGTTCATAACTGACAACATGATTTTCATATTTGAATTAAGTTATTACTTCTTACAAAACGGTAATTACGCATTTGTAAAATAATGTTTTGGGTGACACTTTGATGTAAATATTTGCAGCGTCATATAAACATTGATATTCTCTCAAATAGGTTAATTCCATTACATGGATATCTAAACACAAACAGGCATGTAATTTGTGTATCAAGGTTTGTGAAAGAGCTGAACCTAAGATCATAGCATCACAGATGGTACATTGCTTACTATATATAACGAATCAAAACTAACACACCCTGAATGAGCTTCAAGCCTTGACGTCGATATGACATCTTTTGAACGTTGATACACGTCAAGCCTTCAACGTTGAAATGACGTGTACAATCGAATCTGGCTGGAGTCATTATCTAAAAACTTATATTCCTCGGAACACCGGTGGCCAGTCAGAAGACTTCTACCGGAAGGGCGTAGAAAGCCTCAAAGACAAATGGGCAAACTGAATTGAGGTCCAGGGAGATTTTATATTGAAAAATAAAACCAATATCACAACCATTGGGTTCTGTTATATATCCATGTCCATGAACTTATTGACTTCCTCTCGTAAATGTGTATTGTTCGAAAACTTGTATTTGATGATACAGTAATGGTAGGAATTTTTTACCATTGATATAACGACAATGCAGAAATAAAATGCAACGCTTATAATTTGAAATTCTGTAAACATGACCTTATTTCATGAATACCATACTGAAAACAAATTGATAAAAAAAACTTTTCCCGTGCTTGCAGATGGATGGTGATCTAAGTACGGCGCCTACATTGTCATTAGTGAAACAACCAGGCAGATTGAAGCTGATCTACGCCGTTGTTGTTTCAATAATGACATTGTAGGCGCCGTACTTAGATCAGCTTCAATCTGCAAGTTGAACCATAGACACAGGCTATGAACACAACAAATTTTAGAAAGGATTAAAATCCACACGTTTCCCTTTCTAGGTCTTTCCTAGAAAAGACTTTGAAGCCTGACAAAAACTTATATATCTGATTAGAATCCCATTTAATGAAACCTTCTTCATGTTTCTGTCAATGGAAGCAACCCAATAGTGAAAAAGCAAAGGCGTATCTATGCAGGCGAGGATTTTGAAGAAATATCTTGTTAGTCTACATGTTCTCATTTTACAGTAATGTAAGGTCAGCTGACCCCCTCCAATACTAGAAGCCTGCAACACTATTTAAGCCCTCTCCTTGCCCAACCCTCGAGCAGCGCACTTTTTTTTCAATGAAAACCCTCTACAACTTCATTACTGTGCATGATCCTCCAATGCATGGCCTAAATTATGTCAGACCCAATAATTGGCTAAATTAGGACTTGCAGCATTTACCAAATCTTTCTGTGCCAGCTTTCCAGGCTGCTGTGACGAATCAGGAAAGTCCAATGAAATCATATGAAATTGCAACATTACCCCGGAAAGGGTGTATTTACCAAATCTTTCTGTGCCAGCTTTCCAGGCTGCTGTGACGAATCAGGAAAGTCCAATGAAATCATATGAGAATTGCATCATTTCCCCGAAAAGGGTGTTGCACTCAAACGACGAATATTGGCTTGTTAGCAGCAAGGTTTGGATTAGCCAGTGATGGAGACAAGCTCAAGGAAGATGCCTAAAGTTATATCTGAAGTAGAGATTATGAGGATACCAAATTTTGAATTGATTCCAAGCCAGACTTGATAAAACTCAAATTGACATTGTTTTTTTAGTTTGTCCCACAACTATGGGTTGATCATGAATATTCAAAACAGTAAAACAAAACCAGAAATAGATGCTTTTATTATAAACAATTTGCTGAAACATAGAAGTGGATAAATAATCTGACAACAATTTGTGTTGAGACATAAAACATTGTTCAATTTTTGTCAGGAAACTAAATAAAGCAGAGAATACCTGTATTGCAAACTATAATTGAAGGACTTGATAGAATTAAAGATATACTTCAACTTACTCAAACTAAAACCTGAATTAAAAAATTTCTGAAATTATGGATTTTACTTTACTTCTGGATTTTTATTTAATAAAATTATTTTTAATTTTATCTATCCAAAGTGTAGTTTCAAATATCACCCTCAGCTGGATGAAACACAATTAACGAAATAAATTTTTCAGTAGTGTTAATTTCCATCAAAGTTGATATTAAAAAAATCATTCAGTAATTATAAATAATATGTATATACGGTCATTAGGCAACATAATTAGATGATTGTTGTTATACAGAATTCTTGGCATTTTCTTTTTAAATATTTAGATATTTATTCTAGCATTGGTTAATAAGAATATGCCTGAAAAGTAAAAATAAAAATAGAGCCACTGGCTCTGTAGCTCACCAGGCTATCTATGATTTACTTTATAAATGGTCACATGGTCACCATATAGGTGCACAGCATCACAAAGTCTACTTATTAGAAACCTCATTAGCTAAAGACTCAGTACACATGGAGTCAGTTTTCTATGCCTCTTGCTTCAGGAAGATGAAAATAGATTTATTGGACTCTTGCTTCTGGTGAATGAAAATAGGTTTTAAATGTGTGGCCCCTGGTCCTCTTATTAGGGGTCCCAGGGTCACCAAATCTATAAGTTAGGAACATCATTAGTCAAAGAGTCTGTACACAAGATTTCTGATTTCCTGAGTAAACGGTTCTGGAGAAAAAGATGAAATAAGAACAAGTATACAGAAAGATCCGGCCGGCCGCCGTGCCATGTCATCAGCCTCATAAGGCCTTTCAGGCCAGATGAGCTAAAACTGATTTCATGTTATAACCGGATGCACTGTAATATGAATTACAATATCACTTGTTTTCTTAGTATTAATCAATGGTAACTGCCAACGTATTTGCTTGAGAGGGATTCTGAAGGATTTTTTAAGAAAATAATTTTATCTTTAAATATCAAAGTTGACTAGAAAGCAGAAAAAAACGTTTGCATACAGGTAAAAAGCCTAGCAAACTTATTGGGTGAATATATAGTTCTGATACAACCAAATTACATGTGCTTTAAATGTAGACAATACTTCATTGGGTAGTATAAAATGAGAGTTTTATGTCAATGGTATGATAATAATATTAATTCTGATCATAACATTATGTAAGTCCATGGAATTTTTAATCTATCAATTTCATATTTGTATGATATTTCAAAGTATTTCCAGACTTAATATTTAGTTATAGTAGGACAATATCCACTATGAATTAACAACAATCAAATAAAAATGTCAAAGTTGATTAAACTTGAGTAAGTTGGTTTTCACCTCTAAGAAATCAGTAACAAATACATTTACAGGATAACTTTATGATTGAGCATCATAAAAAAATTAACTATAGAAAGGATTGTTTAACTTTAACTGTCCATTTTAATAGAATTTTGTTCATTCGAAAAAACAATTCTAAAATTTTTTTACTTTTAATAATTTTACTTTTTAAAAATAATTCAAATCAGTTTTTCCTAATGATTTGGTACTTAACAAAATGAAACTGTCTTCAACATAAGTAACAAAAAATGAAATTCAAAACATGATATAAAATAATGGAATGCATGTTTTAAGACTGAACAAAGAAGTTAATAATTATTTGATTACAGGTACTATTTACAAAAGCATAACTAGAAGCTTTCATAACAACTACTAATATCAACCTAGGATGTTATAACCAATAAAACATGGCAATACAAAAAAAACAAAACAGCAATATATCACAATAAATTAATATTCAACAAATTATTAATCATGATGCATAATATGTATGGTAATGAAGTGTTTAAGTACCATAGTTTTATTAATTCTTTCAAATTATGATATTTTCTCGATTTCAATGATAATCGGAAAATGGCCATATCAATGTTGAAATAATTATTTATGTACATTTCACATGTCCATTAGTTAAATGAACTACTAAATCCCAACATCCTATGTTTGTCTTTGTGACTGCTGTAAAGAAGTTTCCATAACTACATTTGAGCCACTGTTGCACGTTATTGTCCGCTTTTTTTTATCATAAATCACGACTTAAACCTGTTCATTGTTACTATATTGAACTGATAAGCATTAGGATACTGATTTTCAGTAACAACTGCTACCTCTGGATAAAAAAACACCATTTATAAAGATTGACATATTTTACTGCAACAACAACTCTCTGCCCCTTTATTATCAATCGATGAAGAACGGTAGTGTCTCTTTCAACCAAAAATTGATATCAACATTCGAAATTGTCAGACGGAAAGGGAAAGAAACATAATATATATTTGAGCATCCTGCTACATCAGCGTATTTGTCTACGCCCAGCTCCATCATATACCTTGATATCCATCGGCCTAAACTGCTTGCATCGCTAAATATAGCAAGCCAATAAAATGACTCGCATTCAGCAATAGCGGCACCACCCGGATGAGAATTTAAACAAATGTCAATGTAGGCTATAAATAGCCATAAGTAACCAGTCGCAAGTGATACGAGCAATTTAGGCCGAAGGATATCAGGGTATATGATGGAGCTAGGCGGAGAAAAATACGCTGATGTAGCAGGATGATATTTGAGATGAAAACATTTGAATTTACCT
This sequence comes from Phorcus lineatus, assembly GCA_921293015.1. Classification (NCBI taxonomy): domain Eukaryota; kingdom Metazoa; phylum Mollusca; class Gastropoda; order Trochida; family Trochidae; genus Phorcus; species Phorcus lineatus. The sequence goes on from OV121089.1 coordinate 17,952,717, forward strand.
CATTGTTTGTAAAGTATATTTTGTCTTTTGTTATAATAATTTGTCATATTATCTAAAAGGTCTAGTTTTGTTATTTCTAAGAGCAAGCCATGAGAATTTTACAGAAGTTACAGAGCTGCTGAGTCTAAAGATTGATTTTGTAATCAAAGTAAATATGACATAATTATAACAAAAAGGAAGAGGTTGTGAATATTTAGACATGCTGGAAATCATATATCTTTTGTAATAAAATTTTCAAAAAATATTCATCAATGTTATCTTTCAATCCTAATAATTCAAAACAATGAGAAAATACATTTTGATCGTTAAATGTTGCTCACAAATCCCTTGTTTTGTTTGAATTTGACATAAACATACATAATTACATAGCAGAATATAATTGTAAATAAAAACTTCTCCCTTCATTACAAACACTGAAATTTAATTTCAAATTATAAACATAAATTTCATCAAACATTTGATTTATTTACAAACAGATAAGTGAGTTATTTTCCTGGAGAATAATGCCTGAAAACTGTGAGTCATAAGGGCTGGAAGTATTTAATGAAAACAGTGATATGAAAATATGAAATTTCAGCGCAAATTGCTATAGTGTTCTTATATACATAAAGTGATAGAAAATATCTTCGTGTAGTAACAATAACAAGCATTTTGAAGACCAGCTTCAAATTGTAGAAAATGTGTACATGCATTGTCAATAAAACATCTTTTCTGGACTACAGATTTCTGATTATACATTACTATTTACTACTGTCACTTTCATTGTTGCCTTTATCATGTTGTTTACATCATAGCTTATTATCATCATAAATAATTAAATGTCATCATAGTTTATTGTCATCATAATTGTCATCATAGCTTATTGTCATCAGAGTTTATTGTGATAGATATAACCAAGTGTTGTCATCATAGTCAATTGTCATCAGTCAATATCATCAAAGCCAATAATAATATTAGTCAACTGTCATCAATAGGTAATTCTTAAAATTAATTTAACTAATTGTCTTCATAGTTAATCATTATTGATAGTCAATTGATATCATCCTCATAGTCAATCATTTTCATAGTTATTCCTCTTTGAAACAGTCATCATGGTCAACTGACATTTAAGTAAAATCATATTTTATTTTCATAGTCCTTGAAATCCACTCCGGTCACCATAACCCTGACATTAAAGGGACACTTGTATTGTTGGAGTTGCATGTGCCAATGGTTATCTTACTATTGTAGAAGTTATACTAAGTATAAGTGGAAAGCTATTCAATTCAACATAGTGCTTCAATGAAGGAATAAAGTTGCAGTTTAAATGGAAACATTTGGCCACATATATACTGTTATTGCTGGATTTGTTTTGAAGGTATCAATTGTCAGCTAATACTGCATTCTGGCACATATTAAAGCTAAATAAAATGTCATGAAAATCAGTTTGTTTCTTTGATATCTATAAATAATCTGTAAATCCTTAGTTATTTACACTATTAGTAGTCAGTCAATTTCAGTGATTATCTGTCAATCGGAAGTTATAATCATTGTCATTTGCTAGTAATTATCTGTAAATCCTAAGTAAATACCACTGTCAATTGTCGTAAATACCACTGTCAATTGTCGTAAATATCACTGTCAATTGTCGTAAATATCACTGTCAATTGTCGTAAATACCACTATCAATTGTCGTAAATATCACTGTCAATTGTCGTAAATACCACTGTCAATTGTCATTTATACACTGTCAATATCAGTAGTTGTCATGGTAACCATCATAAGCTGTCATCCTCCCCATCGTCATCACAACATAACAATAGATATTAACAAAATCATATCATAATCAATATTCAGCAACAATCTTTGTCAGGTAAATCATCAACATCAGCATCATAAATCATCATAATGATCACAATTTATAGTTCAGATTTAATGACAACATCAGACTTAACTAAAATATACAAAGAAATATGTACAACCACTTGTTTCTGACAAATGTGAACCCTTCTACAACAAAGTCAATATCAGAAGTAATATGCAATAACTTATCTAAAACCTAAGACCGTCTAAATTTTTTATTCCTTTTACAGAAGTCTTACAAGTTTGTGGGCATTTGGGAATAACAGAAAAAATAATATTGGTAATTTTCAATATTAGGTAGGCTATAAATATTTTCAGAAGTTTCAAAATTTCTTATCAACATATTTCCAAGTTAAAAATCAATTTGAAACAATCCTGGAGGGAAAGTTAGGTACAGTTAGACAATAAGAGTACACAGAAACACACAGAAGAAAACACAGAATTACATAAGTAGTATCAAAACAAGCCTTGTTTGATTTACAGCTGACTGAAACAGCAAATATAGAGGCCTGGTGGGTGAGTTGGTTAGGGGTTGGGACAGTCAGTGCTGGCGATGTTGCCCAACTCTGAGGGTGTGGGTTTGAATCCAAAAAGAACCCTATCCCAGAAAGTAGAAGAAATTGTACTATTGCAGATTGTTTGATCCCAAATATAACAAAGTTACTGTAAAACAACGAACCCCCAAACAAGGGATCATATTTAAGTTGTACCTCTAACAATTATGTCATCAACTAAACTTCAACAACCAATCACAGGCTCTAGACGGCCCTCAACATACTTCAATCCTGAGTGTTTATATTGAGCACATAAAAAAAAGACTTTAATACAGGTTAATGACACAAGAAAAAAACTGATCAAACAGATACAATGGGCTTTGGAAAACATCACATCACATACTTTACGGTCATCAGTAGTTTAGAGATTTCTGTAAGTATTAATGGTGAAAATTTGCATGAATGGTGAAATCCTCTTTGGATATCATTTAGCACCAATATGTATACACTCATTGGAACAGTTAATTAGCGTCTTTAAACATAGAAAGACATGTTTTATGTTTACAAAGGGAATCTTGTACATTTCTTTGATTATTCAAAATCAATATTACATAAAACTATAAGGCTTAAATTTGAAGATTATAAAAGACTTTTCAAAAAGAAGTGTCACCTTGCATTTGTCATCTGTACACTCAAAATATAACATTTCGTGCTGATGAAAATCAAGTCAGCTAGTTGTTGTATAGGAAGTTCCTTCAACCCAAGCAAGAGCTTGGGGTCTCTTCACACAGAGCGACATTCTATCTGTGAAACTGGCTAAATCAAAATATTTTGTTTCGGTTATTTGTTCTAGTCAGGTGTTGTGACTGATGATGAAATATCAGATGGGGTAAAAGCCAAAATTTTCATAATTGTCCACTAAACAAAGCTAAACTTAACAGTTCCCATCTGGATAACTTCTCAGATCAGTCAGTTTGCATTTGAATCAGGACTTCTTTCAAACCACATTCAAAACATCCATTTCTTTGTTCTTCTCAGTTTCAAGCTCTAGATCTTACGTAAAACGAGGCTAAGCTCAAAGCAACAGTTCCCAGCTGTGAAGCTTATTGTTGCTTTGAGTGATGGAAGTAGCAGTAGCAAGGTACGACAGCATTGCTGCTTCCTCCAAATTAATGAATTTTTTATTGAAAAATTATTTTAAGTGACCGATCCATTTGAATCGTCTGCTTTTCATGATTTGAAAACATAAGCTGTAGATCTCATGAGAACACAAAACTAATATCAGAGTAACAATTTCAAGCTTTGAACTTATTGTCCTGTAAACTAGTGGCGATATCGTTGCTTTCTAGACAAGAACTAGACCAGATATCAATTTTGTGTTCTTCTGTTTAAACATTCAACTTTTAGGGAAAACGATTTCAGAGCAAAAGTTTCCAGCTGTGAAGCTTATTGGTGCCGTGAGCTAGCGGGGGTATGGGTGGTTCCTTCAGCTCCCAGGCGGGAGAAGAGCCTGGCTTCTCTTCACACATGGCCATTGCACAGTACGACACTCCCGAGAGAAGCTGATGAAACTCTGATGCTTTCCGTATTCCCAGTCCTCGTAGCGATCTTGTGCACGCATCCAGCGAGCCAGCATGGGCAACCATCAGAACATTGCCTCCTAGAGGATGGAAGAGGAGTTACTTCTCTATGATGTGATAAGAGTTAGTTATGTATATAGCACTTCCATATCCAACTAGAATATTGAAGGAGGGATTTTTATGCGATTATAAACAATTAGCACAGCCACAATGATATAACCTGTCAAAGGTCGATAAATCATTGGATCAGCTGAGTCTGAAGTCTATAATTGTTTATTATGTATAAAATGTCTTTTATTACTGTTTTTCTGTTAAATGTAAGTGACATAACGCTAATATAGGACAATGACAGAAATGAATCGATGCCTATTCACTTGTTTAACAGCATTACACGTTAAGTTCAAGGTTTCAAAAATATATTTTTATCAACCAGAGGTGTTTGATTGAATCAACATGAACTAGTATCAAATGAAATCATACAGCCTGAAAGTAAACAGCTGAAACTGCACAAATCAGCCAACCACTACATGAGATGATTGTGGGCATACATTCCATGAATCCCATTAAGCATTTGAGATATGATAATTTTCAGATATAGCACTACAACATTGATAGTCTATTGACCAAATGAATAGAACATCTCATACATTTGAAAATTAATCAGTATAATTGTTTTTCTTTAATATCTTACCTTCATGTTCGTGTTTCCTCAGAGAGTATTTGACGAAGTTTGCTGAGCGAGTGTAGTACTCCTCAACGCTCTCTTCCACATTCAAGTTCTTCAGATCGATGAACGGCTTGTGGGTGGGATCCACATTGAGACCTTGTTTTGCAAGATCAACTGGCGGGATCCATCTTGGGATCACAGGGTTGTACCATCCTAACCACTCAAATAATACTGGTTCGATACAGATCTTGCATGGGTATCCTAATGCTGGAGATAAATAGCATGTAATCTTTAGATGTAATCGTAAACATAAAATGATTTCCAAAATGGGCTGCAGGATGAAAGAGTTTTATACCATTTGTCAATTATGTCAAGCCATTCTGAGAGCTAAAATTCTAGGAATCATCACTTATCAATAAAGGAATTACTCTTGGAATAGCAACTGGTTTGTAGTCTATCTTGGAATATTTTTTAACCTCTAGCAAAAGAGCCATAGTGATAGACTCGGTCAAGAAATGTGGTGCTCACAATGGCGAAATGCTTATTTTTCTTATTTCCATACATTCGCGAGTTTCACATTAATTTTTTTCTAGTTGTGCGCATGCGCAGAACAATGTAAACATCGACTGGTGGAGTTCCGGTCTGACGCTATGCAGGCCGCTAGTGTAAATCATCTGTATTATCGAGTTGAATATACAGAATATAACCATCGCAAAGTCAATGTTTAGAGCATGACAATGGCCTAAAAATGAGTATTCAAACTAACGAAATAATAAATTTTGCCAACACATGCGCCATATTGACATTTGATGACGACAAAGAGTTAGTTTTGGAAGCAAAAGATCGCCAGGTTTTGATAGATTTGGCACTCGTGGAGAGTAGTTTACACAAAATAAAAGTTCAGTGTCTTGCTTATCTTATCGGTTTTTTTCTTTTTTATAGACACAAAGAAACACACACAATTCAATGTATTTTATTTAAGATTAATTTTTTGGAAATTAATATTTATTTCTGATGCCATTTCTCACTTCGACATGTCATCCACTTGTTCAATGTGATGATTGTTAACCTTGTTTGTGAGGACAATAATTAAAAATTTCATATGAAATATTTATCCTTTTTGTAAATATATAAGATAATTTTTTTGGATAACCAGCGATATTTTAAGATAATTTGTCTTTGATCAACTACCTTGAAAACCATTAAAAAAATAGTAGTAAATTTGATGTATTTTCCGTGTTATTTTGTTGTCATGTCTATAGGCTTCAAAATCAGATGAACAAAATATGTGGGGGCCAGTAATTACTACACTTTGATTGCAAAACATTATATGATTATAGAAATCATAAAATAAATTATTATGTCTCTGTCAATAATCTAAAATAATATGTAAGTAAACAAGAGAATGGCTTGAAATTATGAGGGAAATATTATTCAAAGGGAAATATTAATCATTGAAGAATTTTTTTGGTTTTAATTAAGTGAAAAAGGACATTCCCTTGAATGTTAATATACCTATCACAATAGACATGAATAACACATGGAATATCAAAATGGTGTGCGAATGTTAAACCTTTACAAGATATGTTAAGATGTTATCAAGCATCAGACTTCATAAATATTTGAAGATTGCAAACATAATCTTTCAAACAATCTGGTCATCACTTATTATGCTTTGCGGAACTCATGTATATGCAAAGACATTTCATGAATAATGTATGTGCAAAATGCCAACTTGCCTAATATGAGATGTATAGAAATGTACTAAATAAATAAGAGTTAATAAGATTTGACTTGTGGTTTGGTTTTAATAAAATCATGTTGAATTACTTGCACCTTTTTATTTCCATGCCAGGAGGTAACAGGAAATAAGTTTTTTTTCCCTGTACAAATATGAAGATGTTTTTTAACAACAGGTATAAAGGTATGACCCCCAAAAATTGTACATATAAGTTGATAAAGCAAATTTGGTTAAATTATATTTGTAAGTTGGATGTCCTTGGTCATTTCAGGTTTTCAGAAAATTAAGTTAAATAAAAACAGTTTTAAACATTCTCTATCAATTTGTATAATAAGGATTCTTTTTGTTCTTCTAATTATATTTTTCATCAACTCACTTTTTATCTAATCCAAAAGTATTGGCAATCTTTTCATGTTCATGCCATATACTTAAATTTGAAAATATAAACATATTAATTGTAAACATATAACCAGTTTGCCAGTGTTACTATTGTCATTTTACAAATATATAAAATATGACTTCTTTTTGTTTATTTTATTACAAATAGCATTATATGACTTCATCCTGTTACAAAGCAGTCGCAGTTCTGTCCAGAATTAAATACAACATTTGGGGTGAGATCAATATATATGTTCCATCTTTTTCTAAAGCATGTCGATTGAAGTCAGAAAGAGTTTTGAGAAAGTGTATTTTTCAACAAAAAAAGATTTTAAGGTCTTTTGAAAATAAGTGAAAGAAAAGAAATCAAAAAGCACATTTTATTAGATAATGTTTCAACAGGTTTTTTTAATTTAATACAGGGGTTAACACTTTCAACATTTTATGCAATAGAAGACTACAGTGATAAAAACAAACTGTGAATATGAGTTTTTAATTTTATTCGATTTTATTCATTTCTTATTGATAATATTTTTGTGTGTAACTTATGTAAAAGAGAAATTGAATGAAATTTTATCAATATGATAACCATAAAAAAAACATTTTAAAAATACCAAAAAACGGTCTTCCATGTTTCTTGCAAATAATTTCAAGATCGACAGATGGAACTATGATTCATTCACAATTGGTTCTTAAAAGATGAGGTTTTACATAAAGTCTAAAAAGATTTAAAAACCAATGTCTATGTTGATCCGATCAAGTTATCATCGACGGGTTGTCTGCTTCGTAAGAAGTTCTGTAACTTAGATTAATCGGTCGTAATTCTGCTTGACAACAGACAATTTTCATCGTGAGAGGTGTCTCAATACCTAGAGACACAGGAAAAAGATTTCTATCATTCTAATTATTTGTAAAACGAGCATTACGCTTGTTGATCTGTCAAGCTCCTAAGAAATCCTTACTATTAGCCAAACCGGAACTCCACCAGTCGATGTTTATATCATTCTGCGCATGCGCACAGCGAGTCGAAAATTATTGTGAAACTAGCGAATGCGCATATTACCCGATTCCGGCGGGTTTACCCGATTTCAGGCCGCCTAACCCGCGTACCCGATCGGGTATGGAAAAAACCCGATTTTAAGAAGTGCTAAGAATGATTTTTCTAAGGCTGTGTTACCTATTTTAAATCTTCGATTTGATAAAATTTCAAACTTATCAATAGTTTTTAGTCGAAATTAAAACAAATATTTACGATCGCAAGAGCACGTTGTTATTGTACATCGGTGATTCGAGAATTAATTATCGAGTAGTTTTTATGTCTAAAGGATAGCTGAAGCTCGATGAATAACGTTTAAGTTAATGATAAGATATTACAATATCATTATAATAGACTAATAAAGATCGACAACATACCTCGTAAACTTCAAAAGATTTAGTAATCGCAAAAATTACCGAAAATGAACGTTGAAGTCGTGAACATTTTCTTACAGGAGCTATAAAAAGGAAACACCGTTTGGAAAATCAATGCCTTTTCTTAACGACAAATTACATTAGAATTATGCTCTCGTGTCCATGATTTTCTTTACGATTGTCTTTCTTCGAGTTATATAAGTATAAATAAAAGTATTTATTGTATGTTTCATTATTTTAATAAAATACGAATAACTGCTAAACAGATTATGATTTATTTTAAATTTTTTGTTGTATCGGTAATATGTTGCCATGAAATTATCACGACCACGTGTTTCGACCAACTTGTATTTACTTCGGCAGTCCGGAGTCCTATTTTCGTACATAGTTTTAAAAACACGATCTAATTCATGTTTTTAGGAAGAATATTTGTAAACAAAACATATTATCGATGTTTTAATGAGGCAGGTACGATTAAACTATTTGAAATTTCGGTTCATCAACACTTCTAGTTCCATTATTGCAAGAAGTGCATTTGTAAACAACGTCCTCTCATCGATCGGTAAATAATTACAAACGATCTGTAATTTTCAAATTTCAATGTGACGATCACAGACTTGGATCTTACTCAATATTTTCAATTAACTGTAAATTATTTTGATGTCAGTTTGAAGTTATAATTCAATCTAAGTTGATAAAGATAATAATAACCAAAATAATTTATTCATGACAGTCACAAACTTCACATGTTAATTATTGAGATCCTGTTTAAAAGACTTGTATTATGATTTATGTTAGAAATAACTTTCTAGGTTCTTATAGATTTATATGTCACAACATAAAGTTATTTTTCAAATAAAACATAGTAATTTATGGTCTATATTTGTAATAAGCTAGTACAAAAATTCCTGCAATGAGGTTTGAAATATTATCTAAAAATAATTAGATATTATCTTGATAAATTATCTGTTAAACAATAAGTTGTTATTATTAAATACGATAAATCATATGTTCTGAAAAAAAAAGGAAAACCCCCATTTCAGACCCTAAAAACCCCCATTGAGAAGGAAAAACCCCCATTTCAGTCCCTAAAAACCCCCATCGCCTCTGTTGGATTATGCCATGTATGTATTTCACACAAACGTCTTAGCCCAATTCCAAAGTTGATGGAGGGACTAATGATTGATATAAGAGCAGAGATCAGGTGACAATGAGTAAAGTGACAATGTGCGTCAACTTAATTTTGGAAATCTTTTTACAGCAAAGACAAATGTTGGTTGGTAGTGTGAAGTGTCATATAACTGTTGAACATGTACATGACACATAGAATATTGACTTCATAACATATATACATCAAATAAAATGAATAAATATAATGATTTTGGAATTTATGAATGAACATGGAATTTGAGCGAGGTCATTTGAACTTAACTCAAGACATATGGTATTTTGGCTCTTATTTAAGCAACATAAATAATTAGGTGACATACTGTATCTTACTTAACATAGTTTATACCCACATAGAGGATTAAACATTTCTTGTCAAATATAACGTATTTCTCCATCAAAACTCTTGTATATATTTTTGAACAGCAATGGAAGAGTTGTGCCCGATGACAATCCAGAGATCAAGGGCTTATCTTACCTTTGACAACTTCATGTGCAGTTTGCACACAGCGGAGAGACGGGGAGGCGTACACATAGGTGACGGGTACACTGGCAGACTTTAATGCATCACCTGTTTGGACATCAAGAAATCTGATTATCATTCATCTATGAAAATTCTATTTGCTTTTTTGAAAAAGTGTTTAAAGAGATTTATTGCAGACTTTAGACAACTAAAAATGAAATATAATACATGAATAAATAGATAATTGTCTTGCATCTTGATTATTTTCAAGTTTGTTCTTCAAATCCATGGTCAATTTTATTTGAGTCCTCAATTCTAATTTTTGCTACAATATAAGTAAGTCCAGTGAAGGAATTTGACAGACAAATCCTTTATTCCCCAGATTAATATATGTTTTCAGATATATGTTTGCTGGTGAAATACCATATTCTATCTTGTAATAAACTGGCTTTAATTCCACAGTAGAAGGAATATGTTATTTTCACTGATTAGAGAAAAAGTAATATTTTAGCACTTCTCAAAGTATAAAGATTTTTTTATATGCCACAATGACCAGGTGAAAACAAATTTGTTATTGACGTCTCATTGTAACTGTTTTTCAAGTGACTTAAAAGGTAATTACAAGGTTAACATAGTATTTTGTAAGTATATACTGAATAAAGGAAGTTGAGGACCACCAAAAAGTACAATATTGAGATATTCTCTATTACATGTTAGAAGTATTTATACTTTATTTATATTTTATCCTTAGGTGGTCTTTTGTTCAGAAAATAATAGAGAGGATATCTGTCTTTTCTTGACATATATCATGTTTACCTCTGCTGTGTCACCCATGAAAACATACTTGTTATACTTCACTAAAGATAAACATGGGACAGCCAAGAAAGGACAGATATCCTCTATATGTCACAATTTTATTTCAGGACTTACAAATTACAACGTCAAAAGACAGAGACATAAACAGACCTGTAAAGAAAGCTTGTACTTTCCCGATCTCGGTGAGAGGACAGTCCTTGATGAACTCGAGGTATGTGTTGCGTGTGAACATTGTCTTGGGCAGATTCAAGTTCACTCGCTTGTAGTTACCTGCATACATAAACAAAGTTTCTTGAGCAATAAACAAATTTGGTACAGTGTATAAGACTGCTTATATGTTTACCTTTCCTATAAGATCTTTTGTTTTCCTAAAACACATGAGGAAATTGGTACAGTCTATCAGACCATTCATAATTTTACCTTGCATCTGAGTCTTTCGAGTGAAATAATCTTGAAAGCGGTGTTAAACACCAACTCACCTCACCTCACCTGAGTCTTTCACCTCAAAGATATTACCAACTTGATCGGAAAATAGTGTAAATTTCCGTAGACAATTAACGTAACCATTGTCACCAAGAACAGTTAATTCAGCTTAAGTTACCCGAAGTGGTACGTTTTGGATTGGGAAGTGGTCAGGAAATAGCGAGAAATACAGTTGGTACCGAGAACAATAAATTCAGCTTAAAGTATCCGAATGATTATATCTTGTGCACTTCATATGATGACATTCTATTTTAAGCAAGTAGGGGTTTTCCAAACTTGACAGATTATCGTCATATCTTTTTGTTTTAGATCACGCATTATAAGTTTGATTTGGTGAAAATATATATGGTTGAAAACTTAATGTTTTTATCGGACATCGGACATCAATCTTTAAAAAAACGGACAATTATATTTTTCCCCATGACCGGTATTTATTGGATAACGAAAACACTGTATACTCCGATTTAGATCATGTTGTGATAGTGAGAAATTAATGTTGTGTTAATGGTGAGGCAATTATTCCACCTTGCAGTAAGTCAACCCAGCTGTACAAATGGGTACCTGAATATTGGTTGCACGGATGTATATAGTCGTGTGAAGCACTTAGTAGCTGCCTCAAAATTGCAATAGCTTTAGGGCAATAATGTAACATGTAACGCCACTGAGCAGTCCTTGGACTGCATATGAGGCTTTAAAATTGTAATGATTGATTTTTGATATTAAAGTATACCTACCCATTTCATCGTAACACTTGTCACACCAGTCCCTTCCAAACACAAAGTCACACCTCTCACCGTGGCGCATGATGAAGAACTTCCTTGATTCTTTAATCAATGCAGATGCTTCTTTTTGTTTCTTGTTCTTCACAACCTGAACATTTAAATTTGATATATTTCATTTTTTGAGATCCAACCACAATGATTAATACGTAAAACTGAAAGGCAAAGCTGATAATGATTTCACCGCTTGTTATTGCTTCATACAATGACTGAACGATATCTCTTTTCTTGATGAATACTACTTTTACTTAGCAAAAGAATTGGGAGGTTTTCATAATCAGTGAAGGAGACAAATAAAATCCTTGCATTTCCATTCTTTACATGGTTTAGATATTGTTTTTTGTGGCAATCATCATGGATAATGTTTAGTGGTCCTGAGATTAGCTCATTTGACTGCTATGTGTGTTAAGCAACATTGGGCACAGCTCACAAAATGGGTGGGTTAACTTCTTGTTGTTGGATAAACTGCAAGTTTGAAGGGTTATTCCCTGCCCCACACTGAGACACGAGTTAACGTACTAATGTCTACTTGGACAAGAGACTTAGCTCAAAATGTGCCTCTATTCACCCGGTATCAGTTGGTGGTGACCTTCTAGCCACTAATATGTCATCTTGGGTTTGGTTATGGCAATAATGTTGGTAGTGCCTTGAGCATGCACTAGTGGATTGAAATGTGCGCTTATATAAAAATAATAATTATTAGTAGTAATAAAAACCATTTGAAATATCTGATTAAACTTATATTTTCATTGATATTTCCCAGTTTTTTTTACAAGCATTCATCTGCTTATCATATTCAAATTATAAATTTCAAGTCACAAACGAACAATTTTGAAAATTTTAGTTTTTAATGGAATTAAATCTGATTGAATGAAATAAGATTAAATGCTGCCGATCAGAAGGGTACACAAATAAATGAAATTGCAAATATTTTTTTATTTCAATATTTCATAAGGTGTTGAATTCAAAATCATTTATCTTGCTAGGAATGTTACTCAACTACTTCAGATCTTGAATATCATGACTATCCTTATCAGCTACCCTAATACCGGTTTCAAACAGCTGAATATATGTGTATGATACTTATTTGTTGTGAAATAAAAACTTTAAAAAAAAATATATTTTTACGCTAGCCTTGGTAGAACTACAGCCATAAGTGATATAATTTGCAGACGTCAGGGAGTGGTGCAGGTTTCACCACCATGGTAGTAATGTAAAAATGATCTCTACACAGTCCCCACCTTAGCATACAAGTCCTCTGAATGATAGTCCATCCATAATGTAAAAATGATCTCAACACAGTCCCCACCTTAGCATACAAGTCCTCTGAATGATCGTTCATCCATAATGTAAAAATGATCTCAACACAGTCCCCACCTTAGCATACAAGTCCTCTGAATGATAGTCCATCCATAATGTAAAAATGATCTCAACACAGTCCACACCTTAGCATACAAGTCCTCTGAATGATCGTCCATCCATAATGTAAAAATGATCTCAACACAGTCCCCACCTTAGCATACAAGTCCTCTGAATGATGGTCCATCCATAATGTAAAAATGATCTCAACACAGTCCCCACCTTAGCATACAAGTCCTCTGAATGATCGTCCATCCATAAGTTGTCATAGTCTCCTTCTGCTATCCCATTGGTTGAGGATGCCGCTGATGAAGATGTGGACGATGTCATGTGGGGGGAAGATTTCTGGATTGTCACATGACCCCTTGCTTCCTGTTGAGGCATGATGGGTATTGATCTGGGTTTGGAAGAAACAAGCATTTGTGACTGTGAAATGTAAGGCGTTAACTCTGTTGAAATTGCTTTGCATCAAACCATTTTGATTGACCAATATATAGGAACCAAAATTCAATACAAATTGAAAAAGGATTTAATTGGTCATTAAATCAATCTTCATTTGACTATATAACAGATTTATGAGAAGTCCATCTTCTTTAGCATACACCAAAAGAAAAACAAAATCTTCTTCAACTCCTTGGAAATTCCTTGTTAAAATGGATGGCTGCAGCGCTAAGGTTTAATTCTAAATTGCTTTAAATGTTTCAAAATGACCCTAACCAGAAAAAGAGCAAAAAAAGTGATAATTTTAATAGTATATGACATTTCCTATGCCTTCTTCATTCGTGTTTTGGTATACATACAGTACACAGAAATTCCTTAACTTGCAGAAACCAAAAGTTTTTTTAAACGATAGGATGAATTGGTCTACCATACCAGTTGGGTGACAAAATCAGGTAGGAAAGGCTTAAGTTAAAGATAATGCTCATAATTATTTGAGTCATAGTTTTCTGATTACCTCTGTTACAATTCAAATACTTAATAGCTTAGAAATTCTGTATCATGACCAGCTGTTTGTGCAAACGAAAATTTTGTCTCAAATAAGATATTTGTCACCTTTGAAAAGACTTGATTCCAACATGAGTGAATCGGTCAGAGAATTCTTACTAAACAAAGGACAGAAATAGTTGTATCATTATTTGATTGGATGAAAATAAGAAGCATATCCTTGTTGCAAATTTTCATTGCTAGGGGATATGGAAAGAACTATGAATAACAGCAAACCTCAAACACAGCTTATGTGGAAAGAAGTGACTTGAATTATGATATAAAGTTTACCGGTGAAGAGTCCAGGTCCAAGTTTCGGCAGTGCGCTGCGTGAAGACCCCTGGGAAGACTCCTACACAACCAGTGAGCCAGGAGGTTCCCTTGTACCAGCCATCTTTGCTCCGAGACACTTCCTCCGGGTCCATGAAGATGAAGTCGCCGTCAATCAGCTCTAGCTCGTCACTCAGTGTCGGATGGTATGGCTTCAATACCTTGCGTACCTGATGGAGAAAGAATATATGTTTTGTGAGCATATATTACGGGCCGATTACCAACAGCCCTTTCCTTTCAGTGAATGATGATGGGGCAATGAATTGCCAAGCCTATCATAAGGAGGAAGTTGCTTTTTTTGATAAAAAAAATTTTCATCTGTATGATAATAACGCTAATTACTGACAGCTTACCTCACTCTGGCCGACCCGGGGATCACGAGAATAGAGACGGACATCCCAGCGTGCAGAGGCCTTCAGATTAATCTCCTTAGCAAGGCGCACCAGGTTGTCGTGCATTTCTTCCACATACTGGTATGCCAGTGAGATGTGCAACTGTTTTTTGGGGCCTTCTAGAGTTACTCCTACAAAATAAAGATATATAGATATAGCAAGTATATATAATTTGGGAAATAAATGCTTATTAATGATTTTTCCTCATTTTTTAATTTTCTTATAATCAAATATATTAATCTATTACTCATATTACAAAAATATCCAGTGTCTTATAAGTGCACATATACATTAGCATTTTTTATGATTTTCATGCTGTCAGCAAATGTTAATTTCCCTGTGAAGAGAGATATTATGATTCAACCACACTCAGAAATTGTTATGAAGTTAACAATCCTGAGTCAACTGGATCAATATCAAGGAAGGTTGATTGACATTTGGGCCAGATATGACCTGCATGTGCCTATATCAGTATGAACTAAATAGAAGGAATTACCTCCCTTCCTGACCTCTTCTGAAAATTGGAGTACTAGTTCTTGAAGATACTGGAAGTATGGACCACTGACAAATAAACCGACAAAACTCTGCTGTGCAAAGAAGTCCAGCGTGAGTTGACCTGGAGCCTTGTGTAGCTTCCCCTCTAAACTTGCCAGACACTTGGTGAGAAACGCTACCTTATTGTCGTCAGCCTGTAATTACATAATGTCACATAATGTTTAACATTTTGCTGATGATTGTCATTGTATATCTTTCATTTAGAATTGTTTTGGAATTTATCAACATCCATATCAAACTTAATGGATCGCCCTAAAAAATGTGAAAAGATTAAACATGAACATTGAGCTGTAGTGATCTATGATACATATTTTTGCAATTTTTCAACATCATCTGAGGTTTTAAATTAAATGGATCCCCCTCAACAAGTACAAAGAGCGAACCTTAAACATGCTGGTGAGTGTGATGTGAGGGAAGTAGGAGTGGGCGCCGTTCCAGCCGGTCTCCGCGAGAGACTTCTCCCAGAAGTGAGACAGCTCGTGTTGCAGCATCCCGACCGGACACAGATACAGAACATACTCCCGCTGAATCTTCTCATCCAGCGTCACGTCATTGATGTGAGACAGAAGCCTGAAACATGAACAAAACCAACTAGAGAGTGTTTTAACTATAAAACAGACGTCTCTCTCTTCCCCCTATTCTCCAAGTAGTTTCACAATGATGCTCCAAAACAATACCATACTTTTACCATACTCACAATTTTGGCCAAGGATAACAATAAAAATGTACATCTACATGATATGGAGAATCAGAATAAGAAATATTTCGATGATAGGTCTAGTAGTTTAATGTTTATGCTTCGAAACAAACACTTCCCTTCAAAAAAGACAGTTCAAATGGTTGCCATCAAAACAATACAGAATAAAATTGAAAAAGACACATCGACATGATACAGTGAGGCAGCATACCATATTTGGTGATGATTGGTCAAACACTTTTAGGGTTATGCCCTGGAAACAATTGGAATACGGACATCGACAGAAACTAACTCAACCAAAACCAACATGTCCCCCTAGCATGGATGGATAGTTTACAAAAATCAAGATTCAACACAGGGAAAAAACAACCATTACTAGTTACTAGCCAACATTTGCTATCCTAGACTGTTAATTGACCTCTTGGTAAAGGGTTGAACGATCAATTTGATAGTTAAATTCCTCCAATCAAATCTTTTGTTTTCTTCTGACTCAATTCAAATCTGATGACTGGATTAGTTTGATGCTTATTCTCAAGCAAACAATAAAGGATGAAGCACAATGGTGGACTTCAATGGATGGCAAGATAATAATAATAATAACATGCAGTTAGAGGCAGTCATAGTTCCATCAAAATGGGGAAAGTCTTAAACATATTGAACAATGAAGGAAATTGCTAAGATGTGTTTCTCGGAAAGAATAAAAATACAATGTGGCAGAAGTTGAAAATTCCTAAAAGCACAACTACACATAATCATCATTTCTCATACCGATTTCCATTGAACAAGGCCTTGACTTTTGGTCTGGTAAATAAAGCCCGGGCGGACAGAGGTCATTTCTATAACTCCGAAGAATTCCCAAGGATGATAGCTACTTTTCTGCTAAGTATAGGACTTTATTACTCAACCGTGGTGAGATCACTCATAAGATAACAATGAGTTGGTAACACACATGATTTTTGTTATATGTTTTTAGGCGAGTCACTTATGCAGACATCCAACAATTAGTGAACTTTTTTGTTCTGTGTTATGTTTGACTGATTGATATTCATACGCCGTTTTCGCGATCAGCTGACTGTTGTTTTGACGATTAATTTATTTTAAAATACTCATACGTGGAGTTGAGTAATAAATAAAATACTAAACTCATGATAATGTGATAACATTTTCATGCAACTCGTGAATGGAATTAGGTATCAGACTCACTTTCGTTCGTCTGATACCAAATTCCATTCACTCATTGCATTAAAAATGTTATCACATTACCATTCGTTTAGTATTCTCTATATCTTAAGCTCTCTGTATTTTGATATTAGGAATCTTATAAAAGAACAATGCAACTATATCAGCACTGATCTTTGTGTCAAATTTTCTAAATTTTTCTCATGAAATAGAACATGTTCCTATCATGGATGTTTTCAGACTGTTTGGACAAGATGGAATCCTTGCAGAGACAATATTTTGCTACATTTTTTGCTTGGAAGAAGTTCAATCTTAATACGACTAGAAATATTTAGCCTACTATATCAGTATCTATCAGGAAATGAAAGTACATCAAAACAAATATAACTACTTCCAAATCGAAAGTTAATAAATGCTTCCTTGGTAGAGGTGTGGCAATTCAGATTTGAGACTACATGAGTTTAGCCTCTCAATTCAATGAATTGAATTCCATTCATACAGATTCGGTTTACATAAAACCTGTTTCTGGTCACGAGACAAAAAAGGGCTTTTAATAGCCACAGTTGGTCTTCCAAAGTCATTCATTGAAAAAAGATCGATGTATTGGTAGATCGACTACACCTCTATGATTAAAATAAATCCTAATTACAATGCAAAATTATTTAGAAACTACAGGCCAGAATATAGTGACTAAATACTTAACAATTGATACCTGTTAAACTACTGGCCTTGAGAAAGTGACACACTACATAACAATTTAAAAACCCTATTTTTCGTTGACTTCCTGCACTGTTTAGCTGCAAATACTCTTTGCATGAAAGATTCAATCTATCTATGTAAAAAATAATCATAATCTACATTTTCTCTTTAGCTGTATCGAATTTGAACTTACTGTAATTGTCGATAAATGTGATCAGTCTAAAGATGATCTTTGTAGGAAAGAGGCCAATGCAGTAAGCCAATGATTTAAATCCACATTGACTTATATTTCTTTATTAAAATGCATAAATATGAAAGATAAGCATATCTTCTCCTTGTTGATTTAAGTAATGTTTCCTTAACCTTCTGTTTATTTAGTTTTCTTGATTTTCAACGATCAAGAGAGAGAGATGAGAAACACTAATTATTCAGAGCCCATTACAAAAAGAGGTGCCTACCAATCTGACGCTAACTGAACTCCACGGTCGCCTGTTGCCGCTAAAGCTTTTTCTCTGAAAAAAAAGAAACTCAATTGATCACTTTGCTTACAACCGACATAAAGACATACTTTTGACATTTATTGATTCTATTTGTTGGTGAAAATTATGTAAAATGAATTCAGTAATTAAACGGCAAATGTATCAATTATATAAATGCTTTGGAAAACTCATAAAACTGATGTGAAAAAACGCAACGTACTTGATTCAATGATACAAAGGACAGTGCTCTAGGACAAAGCTACTCGTTTGAGGAATATAAGACCATTATCCTAATATTTTACACATTTTTTTACACAAAATTGTACTCAAAAGTTTGTCAAAATACAAAATCAAGGCTTTATTAATTACTTACTTGGAGTAAAAAATGTTGAACTTTATAAATGGTCATATTTTATCTAGAAGTAGTGGTTGTTTTAAAATATCAACATCCTAGTGCTTTTAAGTTCAATGTAAGGACAATAAACAGATTTGAGTCTTGGTTTGTGATCCAAAACCGGACAGTGGCGCGCGCCAATGTCTCAAACTTAATTTTGGAAAGTAATTTGCAGCAGAACCAAATACAAACATTGGTTGGGAGTGTTGAGTAGATCATGTAATTAATGTACATATGTATATGGGACACAGAATTTTGACTTTTTAACATTGATATCGGTGTTTTCTGATTATCTTTGAAAACAAGAAATTATCATAATTTGTCATTGATTTTAAAATTATGGTTTGTTCAATCAAACACTTAACTTTTTAAAATAAGAATATTTTGTGGCAGAAAAATTGAAATTCTGCAAGTATTATGGATCAAAATATCTTTTCCATGGAAAGCTTACAGGGATTGGGAAAGGCACCTGTGGCAATGGGCCATATTTAATGCTCTTAATCATTTATGGAATTTTGTCATCCAATGTGCAAAATGGCCAATGGCCACTTAACCTTTCCCAAACACTGAGCTTACATCAGTAATTTATTCTGGAATCACAGATTCTGAAATGAGGTGACTTTGGACAGGTAAAGCATTTGAACTTATTGTCAATTATTGATTGTTTATGAATGGAACAATTGCAAAACTGACCAGTCAAACAATCTAGCCCGGTGTTGGATTTTTGATACACTTGAGCTGTAAAACGTTTTGAAGGGTTAGACAATTTGCCGATCACAAGCTCTGTTGCCAGAACAATACTTGACAGATCACACAGGATATATTGACACTTATGTGGTAATTATCTACACTTGTACATGATTTCATGATAGTAATTTGTGACACACAACTAAACAATATTGAGATTGTAATGATAAACAAGATTATCATTATTTCATGATTTAAACAATAAGATATTGTAAGGCGATAAAGATAGTATGCACAATGTATTTGTTGCTAGTATGATAAGTATCACACTAACCAGGAAGTAGCCCATTACCGTATCAAGTCACGATAATCAAAATATGAGTCATCTTCTTCCCCTATGCATTTTTGATAAGGATCAAATGTCATCTCAAGAAAGCATGTTATCTAAATAACTACTTACGCTCTCTGTTTAGAAAACCCCATCTGGATAAGTGTATCCAAAGAGGATTTGTGTTTTTGAGATTTCTGGTGGTCATTTCTAGTGATACGAGGTGGTAAGGCTGCCATTTCGACGACCAAACTGAATAGGACTGTTTGTTAGACAACTATTCAAAAGCTCGAAACACAGATATAAAAAATTTTGAGGATTTATTTAAAATGATGTGATATTAAACGCGTAAAAATAAAGTTAATTCACAAAAATGCATCTTTGTTTATCAAATGTTCTCATTTTATCTCAATTGCAAAGTAAACTATTTTTTTCATTGGTCAACAAATCATTATCCGAATTAGTTGTTTTTTGGAAATCTTATTATCTTCTCGTTGGAAGAGCTACAAAAAGAAAAGAAAACTCTGTCTTACCGGAAGTAGATTGATATCCTTACCTAAGGCCGATTTTGATTGGTTGAAAAATATATCGAGGCATTTTCAAAACAACCCAAACAAAAGCTGGTATGTTATTACGCGAAATCTTCTGCCAATTTTGGTTAATTTCAACTGTTTTGCTAATTTAATGATTGTAAGAAATGCTTTAAGCTCTGTAATTTTTGCAGGCATTTGAGGTTCCTTTCATAATTTAATGGTAATTCAAATGCAAAACCACTGCATATTGGTTTCAGATTCAGAATTCACGTGTAGGATCTCTTATTGATCAAAAGACTGAAGTTCATTAACGTGCACGAATGTCTCTGGATTTCAGGATTCTCTCTACTCATAATAATGAAAATGATAAACGACAATAACTAAGGATGCAATCTTTATGAGCATAATCAGGTTGGAGAAATTATGAAATTGACTTATCCCCACGTTACCTGTTTTCGAGCGTCACGTCTTTTCGAGCCCACGGGCATGAAATTCTTTCAAATCATCAGTTAGAAAATAACTCTACGCCCGATCGACAGTTGGGATCGTCTTATAAGTGATTGGTCTGTTTTCACCCGGTTTGGCAGGCCGCCAAAGAACTTTGGGTCACCGATCGATGCATATTTTGCTAAAATTGTAAGTCGAAAAGCTCTTGCAAATTTCGGATATCATCAATAATTGAAATCAAAATACTATGTCATCATCAAAATGAAACAAATCTAAGAATTATTTTATATACAATATCACATTTCCGTACGTATAACTGTAAGGGTCTAAAACTTAAGATTTCTCGCTTCAGGGACATCAAGACAAGTGGCACAGCAACAAATACATGACTATTGAATTTTAAATGTATTTCAATTATTAAAGATTTATGTTGTGTTTATCTTGAATTTATTCAAAGGCGTGTAACTGTCTTTAATTACAAATGATACCAACTATGTTCATCAATTACTACGAGTCAAGTGCACACTTGAAGGGATCATTGCGCAGGTGCGCCCTGTTATGAGCATACGATTTTATTATTTTTTAAATCAAACTTCACATCAGGTAAGTAAATGTAGACCATTATTATTTTCTGGTGATAAGTCAATAATTAAATGATGTCTTAAAAGAATTGACATTTAAAATTAATTGCCAAAATGACAAAAACATAAGATGTTGAAAGGGGTATCCATGCTATAACAAAGGTAACGGAAACGCTGATATTCCATTGTCATATCAATAACTAAACATATGCTTTGAAAAAATGATTCTTTTCAGATGTTTAGAATTTGTTATGTTGCAAAGTTGATTTAGTATTTTGAACTTTTGAAATCGGACCCCGAAAAGTGAAAATACGCTGACTACGTCACAAAATCTGAGGGGCTCGAAAACAGGTGACGTCACAAAAGTTTCGATCAAATGGACCTTTTCGAAGTTAGGAGATATTCTTGCAATAAACAAGGGTATATGTTATAGAAGAAGGAGAAAAACAAATTTTGATACTGATAAGATAAGATTTAAGTACAAATGATATTTGTTCTATTACAAATGTTGCTTTTGCCTTAGGGGCTCGAAAACACCGTACGCAAGGTTATAATACGTGGTTAATACGTTAATGGACGTAGAAAACCATACCTAGATCGACGTATAGTGAACATTTTGGTCAGATGATTAACACGCCATTTATCACTTTGCCGATTATACGTAATTGATAACTTGAAGTCCTATACTTTTTTAGTTTAAAAGCAAGAAATATCACCACTGTCCGTAAACAAAGCGTGAGGACATTAAATAACAACACAAAGACAACCCTAAACTTCCCAAAACTTGCGAAGACCGCAACATTGACTCTTCATCGACTTGTCTTTTCAAAACCGAAAGTTCTACTAGTCGACAAATTAGTGTATTTTTTGTCAATTAAAAAATTAGTCCATCGCACGAGCAAAGTATGGAGGCTGGGAATAAAGTTAAGTGCAATCAATTTTGCCGAGTTTTGACGTCATCATGCAAGGTTAAAGGAAAAATTCATTGATGTGACGTGAAAATTCGGCAAAATTGATGGCACTACTTTATTCCAAGCCCAAATACTTTGCTCATGTGGCGGACTAATTTTTTAATTAACATCAAAATACACTAATTAGAGGGTAGAGTAGAGGGTGGTGATGCATTCATTGCCATTCAATAATAAAGAAAATTTTCTGAAATGATTGCTGTTTGGATAAAAATAGTCAAAGGGTTTATTTTCTACCCATGTGTTGATTGAAGTTAAATGTTTTGTTTTTATTGACTTTCCCGATCAAAATTGTCGGGATGCTGCTACAGATAGAATAAGCTTTGGACTCAATATATATCTACTCAAGGGTTAAAAAGGGAAAGAAAAAATTTGTTTTACTATTATTTCCAACAGTTGTCTCGTCTTAAAAGTTTTTTATATTCAGCACTATTCTGTTCATCGCTACCCTCTTCTTATTTGACAACATCGACAGACATTGTCTTGGGAAGGGGGTAACGATTAATATAATGTTGCTGAATATTCAAGAAAATTTTCTAAGATTAAGAATTAAGGTACCACCCATAGTTCCAGCCGATGCTTGCAGGTTTCACCGCAATGCATAGCCACAATGGTGTAGCGGGCTTTCTCCCTGCAATAAAACTAGCAGCCGCGATATAAGTGAGATAATCTTGAAAGCGGCGTAAAACACCAACTCACCTCACCTCACCTAAGAATTTACAGTGTTTAGATACATAGCCAAAGGGCTTATCCCTTAATCCATGTGTCATGTCATTTCTTTATTTCTGTTGATATTTAGGCCATCGGCCTATAACAACATAGAATACATAAATATTAACAAACATAATGCACATGCGTATACATCAAGACCTATAAGATGTTTATGTAATAACTGATTCTCAAAATTCCATTGCATGGTAAATGTACATGGCAATTTTTCTAATGCGTTCTTCGTTTTTATTTGACATGTCAAATCCATCTGTCAATTGAAGTTCGATGTTTTGTTTTGACTGAGAAAGCAAAATTCTTCCCTATCAAAATCATTGGGAATTTGCTAAAGATAAAATAGGCTTCAGATCCTAGAGGAGGTCAAAAGAAGACCTCTAGCATGTTGGACTACAGGAATCCAAGATCTAGAATTAAAGTATGAAATTAACATGTACCAAGTATAAAATTCAGTCAACTAGATATTTAGTCTTCATGAAATAAGTAGCCTGAATTGATAGGACATAGCATCTTTGAAAATAACAATAATAACATGCTGTGGAATTTTGATCATTCCATAACAATTTTACAACACTTATCAGCGCAAACTGCTGAATATTGCCAAGCTAATTAAAAGCCCTACATAATATTAGCGCAGCAATGATCATGTTCAGATAACAGCAGTTTTGCTCTATCCAAATACTATTTTTAAACTTTTTGATCTGTGAACAGTTAGTAAATCATGTAATCATTTCAGAGACATGGACAAGAAACAGACGAAAGTAAAGGTCGTGATACGAGTGCGTCCTTCACTGAAAGATGAAGCCAAGTCCTGTGTCAGTGCATGGGAAAATTCAGTGGAAATATTTAATCACAGAAACATCAACGAAAATATCAAATATGAGTAAGTCATGTCTAATCTATGAATTGTTTGATGTATTATTTGTTTCAGTAGCTTACATTTTAATGTGTTATGTTCCTTACATGATTTTATATCTACAAACAAATTCTCTCCTGATTGTTAATGAGAGGATCAATTTCTTTCGAGAGGTCTGTCATTTTTAGAGGTGTGACGATACATTGATTTACCAATACATTAATCTATTTTCAAAGGCAATTTGGAAATCGATTCATTTTGTGTTTAGTAGATTTTCTATCGATTAATTGAAAGCAATAAAAGATATGCAAAAATTAACATTGAAAACTTACAATTAACCATGTAACAATGTGACAAAGAAAAACGAATAATGTAACTCTTAAGCTAAATAGATAACGCCGCTTATAGAAAACACTAGAGTGACCTCCTTCTGATCAACTTTGGGATACAAACGAAAGTTAATCTATTCAAATTTTATAATATAAATAATTTGATTACATTTCTTACATGAAATTTTTATCATATCTAAGGAATGATCAAATAACAACGAAAAACAAATTTAAACAATAAGCTCATAGGTGTGGAAAATAGATTTATCTAAATCACTTTTCGCTTCAGGTGCATAAATATTTTGATTATTTAGATAATGTACAATGTGATTATACTCAAGCAGTGTGGTCTGTGGATTGAATTGCAATTTGAACTTTGTCTCTTCACTATCTTGGATGTTTCATTTATTGTGCTTGATCTATTAAAATTGAAAAGTGACAAGTCAGTCACAAGTTTACCATTTAAGTTTTTGTTTTCCTCTTAAATTGTCACACACTTTAGATGTTATAGTAAAAACAAATAACTTTAAATTGTTATGTTGCCACGAACATCGTTGACATGTCAGATAGAGTGACAAGAAACTTTCATTTCTTTATATCAATGCTAATCTAGTCAAACTAGATGTCTATTGAAAACCAATGAATAAAAGTTATATCTTCATTTAAATGTTTAAGTCATATTTCAGTAGTTGTAGTTCAATAATGATAATGCAATCATATAAAATTAAAACTTAACAGAAAACCAAAACAGAATATATGAATGAACTGAATTAATTTGAATCGAGACACAAAAATAGGGATTTGAATCGTCTCGACACTGAATTGTAACACCTCTAGTCATTTTGTGTTATTTTTTCATTGAGTAAATTATTAAAACGCTTATAATTCCACAATTTCTTAATGATTAAATTTATCTATTGATAGGATATCCACCAATTTACAAGTAATAAATTCTTTGACTAACCAAATATAACTTGTCATGATGGTAAGGCTTTCCCTCTTCAATCATTGATGATCGGCTTTACTGTTAATTACATTATCAATCATTGTGGCATGTTTACAAATGTAAAGCAAGCAAAATATTTCCCTTAGTTAAAATGTTTCAGCTAGATTAGAAAATATAAATAAAATAGCACAGTAGACATTTTCCTTCGAAAATGGTTTCCACAAAAAACAACAACACTAGTTTGACTCTCTGGTGACTGAGAGGAAGAATATATTATTATTAGTTCATCTTTATCTAATATGTTACCATTATACCACTCTCTGAGGCTGATAATCCAGTAAGGAAGACACGATAATGAGCTAGTAAGAGGAAATGACAGTTAGCTGGAGAACAAGTTGAACTTGCTAGCGATATGATTATATAGAGTAAGCTAGCTGGAATTTGTTTTGACTAGCCCTGATAATAATGCACTAGTCAAAATGGTTGGTACTTTTATGAGGTTTATTTGCTCCCCGAATTATATAGCCTATTTCCATTCCATTTCAGATTTTGTGAAGTCTACGATTCGTCTGCCTCACAACAGCAGGTTTATAATGGATGTGTCAAGGACCTTCTTACTCGCAGTCTTAGTGGAGAAAATGTTTCCATATTTGCTTATGGACCAACAGGAACAGGTTAGTAGTTACTGGACAAAACATTGAAAATCCTCAAAAATGTTCTGTACAACTACATGTCAGTTTGGATATTGCATTCCCAAATATCAAAGCTCTTTCAGTGTCAACTTTGTAATTACTGTTGTACATACTACTGGCTCAAGTGCAGTACCACATGTGATTTTTTGGTGGGTTTCTTCTCAGGCAATGTCTGTTTTTATTGCAAATGGAATGATACAGTCAATCAATGGAGATAAAAACATAATAGTGGCTGTAACAATATCAGGCAGAAAAAAAAGGTAGCAGTGACAGGGCGTAGAGTACCTTATATTGTTGTTTCATTCATTGGTATTATTTCATGCAGTTGTTTTCCATGCAATAATGAAACCTTATTTTAATCAGCTCCTTTCTTTACTCCTGCAGAGACAGCATAGGTAACTTTGGCACTATCGGATTCACATGCATGATTAGATAACATTTTCATCCAAAATTTCCTCCACAGGAGATATCGCTTGTTCAGACGATATCTCCTAGTAGATAGGGATTTGACAGTAGATTTTGAACAATGCCCAGCCATCGTCAAGTTTATGACATCACAATTGTTTGACAACATCAAGCAATGACATCACAATTCAATATCATCTTAACCATGAGGTTATCACATTGCTATGACATAACTGCTTTGTACATCTTTCAAGGAAACATACATTTTTTTTAGAATTTGGATAATGAACAGAATTTCAACTTCATGTCATCTGATATCAAATGTATCAACACTTGTTCATAATAGTTATAATATTCTCTGCAAGGGTCAGATATTTGTAACTTTTACCAACTAATAAGACAAAAAGTACAAGAATTTGTTCTAATTAAGATAGTGTGATCCAAAATATAACAGTGTTAACCTTTGTCACCATCAATATGGCATGTATCTCATACTGATATGTTTGATATCAGAAGACATTTGGGCGTGATTCATTGTTTCATAGTGTTTGTTTTTTTTAAAAAACAACTTTTACCTGTTAATGATATCTTATTCCGGGTACCTACTTTTTTTCTGTTGGATTATGCTTCTTTTCAAAGAGTTTTAAATTCTGTAATTTGTCACACATGAATGATACCTCATTTTTGTAGCACATTAAAGATAAAAGATTATTCTATGTTTTCTTCAGGTAAGACTTACACAATGCTTGGGTCCCCAACTGATCCTGGTGTCATCCCCCGTGTGATAAATGGACTCTTCCAGACGATAGATGCCGCATCAACAGAAACATCAACCAAAGCTGAACAGCACACATTCGAAGTGGTGTTTTCCTATTTGGAGATATATAATGAAAAAGTATGTTGTAACCATTGAGACAGATTCATAAACTTTGATACCTTTTATGAATAATATGCTAAAAGGAAACTTATAGTTTATGAATTAGTCAGTGCTAACTTCTTAAAGTGCAACAGGCTCTGTTAGATATGTATTTTGAAGTATATTTCTACTTTCACTTTTTTTTTCATAAAGTGTACCATGCTTGTTTGGTTTTATCTTGCGTAATGTTGCAACGTGAAAGTAACTTGGACTAGATTTGGTTTTGGTTAGTTTTCTCACTGAGAAGTTCACAGAGCTTTTTTGCATAAGTGGCCATTTATGACTGAAATATGTTTTGATATTTTGTACCATGCCTTATAATATATCGTTATCATAAATAATCATTTTGTCCTATTTAGATATACATGATAATTATTTTAATGCACAAATGAGTTTGTAATTTCATACAAATCTATACAAAAACAATGCATTTTTTTTATTAAACTTGGGGAAATAATTAAATGATTTTTGTTCTACCCCAGGTCCAGGATTTACTCGAACCAAGGAGCTCTGATCTGCCCATCAGAGAAGATGGGAATCATAATATATTTGTAGCTGGTCTGGCTGAAAAGAAAATTAAAGATTTCGATGAATTTAAGAACCTTTTCGGACCTGCATCAAATAACAGGTGATTATGCAGTTTTCTAAGACACATAGATATGACACAACTTTAAAAACTGATTCCGGATTTTATCTTATTTTAGTTGGTTACTTCTTTTCCTAGAAAGAACTTGATTATTTTGTGCAGATTAACTTCTCATAAGATTTTACTTCTGGAAGACAACATGAGAATAGGACAATAAGGACAATTCTTATGGATAAACAACTTCTTTATTCTGTGAAAGGAATGTTTCGACAACGATTCTGATGTCATTGATCAAGAAAGTTAAAAGAAGTGCCCATCCATAGAAATTTTCCTTATTGTTCATCACATGAACTTAAATAATTGTAAAACCCCACTTAGAAACTATTGTGGTCAAATACGTGATGTTTCAATCATACAACACACCTCACGACATCGCCAAGATAAAAAATTTGTCCCTCGTGGTAAACTTGCAATGTCACGCTTTCCGAGCGAAAGCCGAAAACAACCGAACATTAATGAGCGCACGTACTAGTGACGTAATAGTGGCCCGACGAACCCGGAAGTGTGCAGTTGTTGACATGTAAACGTAGGGAGAGTTTTTCAGCGTGAGTTTATAAAGCCGAATTTTGATGTAACTGTCATTAGAAATAAACATATAATGCTACATATTCTATCACAAACTAATTATGAACTTATTCGACAAAAAACTTTATTCTATTCGATACATTATTTTCCCATTTTATAATCAGTATTCCGGGCCATTACCCGACCACGTGCGAGTGAAATCGTATTTGAATCAGCATTTCATTTCATGTAGCCCGAAACTTGGGTTATGGGTTTATATTGACGAAACGTCCGATTGTCTAATTAACAGTTTTTGACGAAATATCTTTATGAATTTTTTCTTATGACAAATGGATTTTATTATGTTATTAATGTTGAAACTGCGATCGTTTACTGTAAGGGGGTCCCAGTAACTGTCTCTAAATACGGCCATTAGGTGGATAGTTTATAAGCTAATATCATTAATCAATTCTTATCTTTTTTTGTTGTCCAAGTTTGCAGAATTCTTTCTCTCCATATTTATAGTATATCTAGTAGCAAAGATAAAACTAGGCAATGGACAGCAAACGGAATATTAATAGAAAAATATTACACATAGGGAAAATATGTTTGACATATATCATGTAAGTTTGTTTGATTTGTAAATTTGTTTTAAATGATGATTATGTTAGCAAACAAATTCAATATGCCTGTCTATTGCTACATCTACAAAATCATCTGCTTTCTGTGATTTAAGTTTTGCAAAGAATCAATTTTTTTAAGATATTTCTGTTTTCAAGTCAATCACTTGAGGTAATAATAATTGCAGGTCCAAAAAGTGGAAGTTATGTCCAGGTAATTTCCATGTTGAATTAAAATATTTTTTTAATATTTTTAAATATTTTACAAAACAAATCACTTCAATAACACCCCCACCTCCCCCCAAAAAAAATATAAGAGATTTTTTCCCCTATTAATCTCTTCCTACAAGAAAGCCAAATCAATGCAAATTTTAATTTTTTAACAACAGAAATAATACTGTTAAGGGCAGATTTTCCTTATTACACTGATTTTGGTGCTTCTCCTACTTATCATATTTCAATTAAGATAGTGTTTTTATATTAACAAGAAAGTTCTTGCATGAGAAGTTATTTTTGAATTGATGTTTTCTGATTAGATTACACATGCAATATGCCAGAAATGTACGTATGTGTAAGTGTTTAGTTAAATATTCTCAGAAATTTTGTCATAAATAAATTAAGGTGAGTATCAGAAATTCAGAATAATAAACTTAATTTGAGAAGAATGCCTGCATGAATTGAAGTATGTTGCATACATGTTTTCTGATAACTAAGTATTCCCAAAATCATTGTAATCTAATGATACATATTTACTTTAATTGTTATTTTCATTCACCTTCCAAC
Organism: Phorcus lineatus; assembly: GCA_921293015.1. Classification (NCBI taxonomy): domain Eukaryota; kingdom Metazoa; phylum Mollusca; class Gastropoda; order Trochida; family Trochidae; genus Phorcus; species Phorcus lineatus. The sequence goes on from OV121089.1 coordinate 17,982,572, forward strand.
AATCAATTATCATTTGTAAAATTCCCATAAGGGGTATATATCTACATCATGATATTGAAAAAAACAAAAAGGGGATTACTGTCTGTATTCTAAAGAGAATTCAACACTTATACTTGCTAATTATCTCTTTAAATTCATGTGATCAACATTGTTTATGTATTTACATATAAAGTTCCAGTATCTCATTGTTTAATGTAAATTATTGTTTTTGAAAAAAAAAATTTGTGACTATATATATCTAGTCTTTGTATTACTTCCGGTACTAGATACAGTATACAGTAAGTATAATTTCAAGCCCTAGACAAATGTCTCATGAAGCTAAAAAATGATGAGACATTTGCAAAAACAATGAGTCAAGCATTAAAACAAAACAAAAACAAATATTTTGTATTGATATTTGTGACATAAACATTTCCATTTCCATAATTTCATTATTAAAGCCGGTCATAAAAGATATAGCTAGGCCTATATTGAAAACAATATGGGAACCATGCAGGAGGTGTTTAAACTTTAATTTTAATTCAGTTACTCAAATAATTCTGATTATAGACGTGTAACCGTGCTGTGGTAAAATACTGAAAATACATTACATTAAGTAAACTAAAAACACTCAAGTTCTTTTAAACATTATAAAGTAGAGTTATGATGTGTACAAATTACTTGACACACACAACGTAATGTTTTGACCCTGTTAAGAAAGCAGACAGTAACAATAACTTCAGATATGATATAGGTCGCTGTTCCTTTGTGCACCCCTTTTAACGCAAGCTCCAAATACCGTGGGCTTGTTATATACCGTGCTCAGTCGATACATGGAGCTTGGTAACCGGAACTTGAAGTTATTGGAGGGAGGATATAGTAACAGCATGTAAACAATAACGACGTGCGATTTCCCGACAGTTTATTATTGTATCCTCTATGAAGATAAGTTGACAGCTCTTTCAAAATCTATTTGTACAATTAAACAATTAAACGCGACAGTTAGGCGCATAAAGCTGAAAACACATGCGACATTTTTTAGAAATCATGCGAGAATGCGGTCGCGCCGTTAATCTGTAACTATAGGCCTATAGGAAATATGTACATTCATTTTATTGTATTTATTGAAGAAAATAGAGATCTACCTACAACCAAATAAGGAAATAAAAAAACATAAACCCAACGACAAAGGCACAACGAATTTTAAACTTCGAAATGACGAACCATAGCCATAGGCCTACAGTAGTGTATAGCTTCGTATCCAAAATAAATTTATTTTTAAATATCGAAAAAAAAATTAAAAACGATCTTTTTACTTCGTCCGACATTGATTTAATATCTTTGACGTATATTTTGGGGAGAAACATATCACAAGTGTCGGAATATACCAACCAAAAGCATGTTTTTGAACTGCTTGACATATCGGCATACTGCAGTTCTTCACGCCTGGGCGAGAGTGACGGGCCACTATTACGTCACGTTACGAAAGGTGCCGAAAGCTGCCGATCTTTTTGCATATCGGCCAGCCGGATTCGCAAAGCGGCGCACAAGTGTCAGCGCGGGTTTGCAAAATTTACGTAAAAACATGCGGGCTTGCATTTACCTTTGAAATCTAGCACAATAGTGAAACTAAATAACACAAAATAGGGTTTTGAAATCCTTTAAAGAAATTAGGATTAAACTTAAGAAGACATAAAAACGAGTTCCCAAGAATGAAAAGTAAATCCAAGCTTACTAAAGGCAATTCAAAATGGTATTAACACAGTAATTAACTTTGTCTTATGCAGAACTGTAGCTGCGACCAAACTGAACGACCGATCTAGTCGCAGTCACAGCATCCTACTGTTGAAGGTCAAAAAGAAGCAGTTGAGTGCCCCCTACAGGGAGTTTCAGGGCAAGATCTATCTCATTGACCTGGCAGGCTCGGAGGACAACAGACGGACAGGAAATAAGGGCATCAGGTGAACTAAATCTCACTCGAATCTTTAGTCCGTACTTTTGTAAAGCTTATTAGATTTCGGTATATTACATGTCAATTACAACTTATTCTTGATTAGGTGACTTGTGCAATTGTCAGGATACAATTTTAAGTACAAAGTCCATCTGTGTACACTTTCATTAGCAAAGGATGCAATGATTGTTTCAGTGTGAGTTCCTGTATTTAGTCATCGGTGACGTCACAACCTCTGCACGGAATCATATGATTTTGTTCAAATTTGAATGAGTTTCTATTATTCCTCAATGAAAATTTCATTCCTCTGCAGGTTGAAGGAAAGCGGAGCCATCAACAAGTCTCTCTTCTCACTGGGGGAGGTGGTTGATGCTATCAACACCGGCTTGGTCAGTATTTACAAATCATAAAAGGTCAAACATAAGCAGTATTGTAACTATCATAGGTGCACATATGTAAATATCACATATAAACAAGCAGGGATTGTCACCCAATTAATTTCTGTACAGACCTGTTCTATCGGGTGATGCTTGTATTTATCATTTGAATCTGAAGTATAATATGTATAAATCACTTTTTCTTTTTATGTGTTTTCTTTTTTCCCCAGCCAAGAATACCATACAGAAACAGCAAGCTCACCAGATTATTACAGGTAAAAAAGTTTTCCAAATTTCAACAGCTTATGACACTCAAAGATGGGAGCACTCAATGGTGTTTGCACTTACTTTATTCGTAAACTTAAATGTTAACTCTTGAAATTTATCAATTGTTTTTGCTCAAATTGTTTGTGCCCAGCAGTTCTGAATAGCTTTTAATTATGAATAAGGGGGTTTACATTCAACAAAAGTTGGGCTTGCCTCAAACAAAACTCTTACTTTGCTTTTTACATTCTGTTAATGGCCGATGCCTAATGCTGTGTTGCAGGATTCTATTGGTGGATCTTGTCACTCAGTGATGATCACAAACATCGCCCCGGAGGAACACTACTATTATGACACGTACTGTACTCTCAATTTCGCCAGTAAGAGCAAGAAGATCGTCAACACCAACACTGTCTGTATCAAGGAAACGCCAGGTAGGATTATTCAGCATCTGTTTGCAAAATATTGATTCACTTATCAAGTTAAGTCATTATTATGTCCAACTTTTCTGGCCTCTATCTATCTAGTATTATTTTATTAGACTTGGAATGGGACAAGACCTCGCCACATATTCGCCAATCATTCAGTTGTTTTTTGTGTCTGGTTTTCATGGAAACAATTTGAACTTACTGCATAAGTGGGATATAAAGATAACATTTGATTGAACATTGGGGTGAGGGACATCACTGGGTATCATAATGTATCACAGTGTATCACATGCATATATTTCTAGTCTGTTCTTGATTCTCATGAGATTAGGCAAATGCTCCATGAAAAAAATGGCAAGGAAAGATTGTCATGAGGTAACTGAATTAGGCTGGAGAAGGACTTATATTGGCTTGTTGGCATTGTACTAGTTGAAATTCATAAACGTACCGCCTATGGTTCTCTAGGAGCAGTTGTTGCTTTCATGTTTTACTACAATGCAGGCAACATTTGCTTTGCAGCCTCTCTCCCTGCAATGATCATATTTGACTTGATGTAAGTCATTTACACTTTAAAGGCACTAGTCACCTTATTTCCATCAATCAGATTTGTACATCAGTCAAATTGTATCTATACTACAATCAATTTGATTTAATCATGAGTCACACCAATTAAAGAAATTGTTTCATAAACTTTCCCTCTGCTTCATGTTAACTTTATCTTTTGTAACAAACACTGATTCCTGTCAAGGAAAGTGACTCTGAAGGAGTTCTTAACTCTTACGTTGCTGAATATCATTTTGACCAGTTTTGCCCCCGTGGCTGAATTTTCCAGCACTCGCCTCGCTACCGTTATAGCGCAATTAGCCCCTGTGGCCGAATTTTCCAGCGCCGCCAGATGCGACCGTTTTAACAACATATGGCGTGTTTACATGGCGAATTACGGACATTATCGTCGTTTTATACAAAACTAGTCGGCGAATCCCGTGTTACAAATGGATGATACTTACTTGACACTTTGAATGAAATTTCTATCACCCCTGGAACGGTTTCTACAACTGAAGTAAACTTGTTTTCAATTCGGGCGCCGTAACTCAATAAATTCCAAGAGCGCATGCGCGAAATCAAAACGAAACTAAAGATGAATAGTTCCTCTTCACATCGATATAAAAATTATTTTTATAATATGTTTAGAACGAATTTTACAAAATTTTAAAAATTGTCTTCATTTCAAACATTATAAAATCATTTAATCACTGAGTGCACACATGCAAATTATATACGGAATTGAAGCTAATTTTTTGCTTTATTTTTCACGATAAATTTTATTACGATACGCCATCCTAAACGAAAGATATAAATTACGAAAACAGGGTAGTGCTAAATCCCGATAACGTTCTGACCCCCACAGTAATATTACTAAGCTAATAGCCCCGGGCAAACGCACGCGCTCAGCGCGTGCAGGCGGGGTATCCCAGTTGAAACATACACTCACACACAATATAAATTGTCTTTATTTCCAACTTTATAAATCATGTTATTCGCTTTGTATACATGCAAATTATATATGGAATTGAAGGCAATTTATTCTTCTTTACGAAGAAATAAATCATAACAATCTTTTGCACTGTAATTAGAAGTTATTACCAACGAAACGTGGGTATAGCTAGTAATAAAGTCTTTGATAATCGCCTTACCGCAACATATGTCGCATCGTTTCCACACGTTTTATTTTGATGCAAATATGGGCAAATTACACATGAAAATGAAGGTATTTCTTTCTGCTTTACGATGATATGAAAATAATAAATATGTTCCACTTGGTTTGGAATATATAAAGTTTGCAAAGATGGTACCCTCGGGTATTTTAGAACAGATTTTGATAATTGCGACATCACTAACCGCTCCTTTATTGTCTAATTGTAATTTGCAAATTTTATATAGAATTGAAGACGATCCTTTCCTCTTTATTGTGATATAAAAAAGATGATAATGCGCTCTGCCGTTAAATGGATAGGAAGTGTAAAAAGCAGTTGAAAATAAATCGCTTCTCGGTACACAAAATATGAATAGAGAAATTGCCTGTTTGTGCGATGCGCGCCGGGTCCTTTCTGATTTCCTTGTACATACCAATTTTACATGGCAATAAAGATTATCCTTTTCTCTATATTTTGATATATGAAATTGCAAAATTTACCGAGAAGTTTATGTGATATAAAGTGCGAGAAAATGGTAAAAACGTAAAGAATAAACAAAAGTCACAATTTTGCGGAACTTGCTGTATCTTTATTCTATATGGTGTATATAATTTTTTTATATCAAATCGAAGACAATTATTCCTTCTTTATCACGATGTAATCAATTTCAAAATACGCCTAGCTGTTGAGAAGATATGAGCGAAAGAAAGGCACATGTCAAAATCGCTGTTCAGTTTACATGATTTGAATCGAAAAATTAGCTTTTTGTGCGGCGCTTGCTGTGTCTTTATTTATTATCGCGCATGTACACATTTTACATGGAAAGAAAGACAATCTTTCTCTCTGTCTTATGATATAAAAATTGTGAAAATACGTTGAGCACATCATGTAAAAATTGGTGTGACAAAATGGTGTAAAACTAAAAATATGTAAAAATCACCTTTTTTGCGGCACATGCTGTATCTTCAATTCAGGTAGCGTAGTTACGTATTTTATATTGAATTGAAGACAATTTTCTGCTCTTTCAAATGATCCAACCGGTATTGAAATCCGCCCAAGGGTTCAGAGCATAGGGCGTGCGATATAAGGTTGTGCGTTTGGTGTGAGTGCAGGCTTGTAAGCAAACGATAGCACGCGCGGGACGGTAAGCTCGTGCGAGCGGGGAGAAAGTGCCCACAGGCTATTAGCACGTGCGGCGGGGAGTGGGGGAAAATTGAGTGATTTTAACGCTTATTTTCGGTACGATAAATGGTATCAATGTTTGCATAATTTTCGGGACATGTACGCGCATTATTTAGAACACCAACGAAACAAAATTCGGTAGCTTAGCGACAGACGGACGGAAAGTACTAGCGTTGAACTGACACTACTGCCGTGCAACAATTGCCCGTCCTTCGCTACTGTGAACCTCGGCGTAAATGAGCTAGCGTGAGAAAAATAGAGTTTGGATGTCGCATCTCGCCCAGAGGACATGCGGTCAAAGCAAATTTCAACCCGGACAGGCCCGGGACCCGCATCTTAAGGGTTAATGTCGCATACCACCAGGTCTCCTTTTTTTTTAAATATTGGATAATGATAATATTCATCAGAGGTAAGATTACCTGTTATGGCAACCAAACCATAAGGTAATCATTCATTATTTGAAGCTGATTGATTAGTTTTCATTGGTTGAGAAATCATCTGAATGAGAGATTAAAATATGTTGATTATTTTGAACTTTTTTATCAAAACAATAATCTAGAGGAAGTAAGATAAAACCATTTAGATTCATATTTGAGAAACATATGTATTTCTAGTATCAACAATGAGTCACCACCAGAAGATGAAGAGAAGCAACTCAGATATTATCTACGGAGAGAGGAAGAAAGCTCGACTAACTCCATCATCGCCCAGACACAGCGCAGAGCCACCGATCTCTACCGATCCAGCTCCTCTTATAAGGTAAGACTCCACTGATGTATTCTAAAGAGTTGCTTGCCGGCCTCGCCGCTAAATTTCAGATGGCGCCAGTTGCAAAATAGCAAGCAAGACTTTCAACCTTCTGAGATTTTGGACTTCAAAATGAAATTAGGGCTTGTCAGAAATTGGTTGAAGACAAGCATGATAGCCTGGAAAGGCTCGAAAGGAGTATTGGTCACAGCTCAATGGTATGATATTAAGATTGGTTTCAATATCCCAATCATCCTATCTCAATCAATTGTCTCCAAATCTTTGATTTCCTTTATGGTTTCTTTTTACATAGATTGATTTTTTATAATGATGTTTTTCCATAACTTTTTTAGCTCATCAGGTCTGAAAGACCCGATGGGCTTATGGCATGGCATGGCGTCCGTCCGTCCGTCCGTCCGTCCATCCGTCCGTAAACTTTTCACTTTTTCTACTTCTTCTCCAGAACAAATGACTCTAGAGAGCTGAAATTTTATGTGCATACTCCTCGGCAAATGGGGATTCTAAATTGTAGATTTTGTGACCCCATGACCCCAAATGGGGTCACAAGGGTCAAAACCTTAAAAATCTATTTTAATCTTCTTCTCCAGTTCCAAAAGGTCCAGAGAGCTGAAAAGTTGTGTGTAGACTTCTTGGCCAATGGGGATTCTAAATTGTAGATTTTGTGACCCCATGACCCCAAATGAGGTCAGAGGGGTCAAAACATGAAAAACCTATTTTCATCTTTTTCTCCAGTTCCAAAAGGTCCAGAGAGCTGAAAAATTGTGTGAAGACTCCTTGGACACTGGGGATTCTAAATTGTAGGTTTGGTGACCACTTGACCCCAAATGGGATCACAAGGGTCAAAAACTTAAAATCCTACTTTCATCTTCTTCTCCAGTTCCAAAAGGTCTTGATAGCTTAATAGTTGTGTGTAGACTCCTTGGACAATGGGGATTCTGAATTGTAGATTTTGTGACCCCATGACCCCAAACCTATTTTCATCTTCTTCTCCATTTCCAAAAGGTCCAGAGAGCTGAATAGTTGTGTGTAGACTCCTTGGGCACTGGAGATTCTAAATTGTAGGTTTGGTGACCCCATGACCCCAAATGGGGTCACAGGGGTCAAAACCTGAGAAACCTAATTTCATCTTTTTCCCTAGTTCCAAAAGGTCTAGAGAGCTGAAAAATTGTGTGAAGACTCCTTTGACACTGGGGATTCTAAATTGTAGGTTTGGTGACCCCATGACCCCAAATGGGGTCACAGGGGTCAAAACCTAAAAAACCTAATTTCATCTTTTTCCCTAGTTCCAAAAGATCTTGATAGCTTAATAGTTGTGTGTAGACTCCTTGGACAATGGGGATTCTGAATTGTAGGTTCGGTGACCCCTTGACCCCAAATGGGCAATGGGCCGTTTTTATTTGATTGTGAATAACTTGGACGTTGGGACAGGCTATCTTTCCTACACTGCCCATGACCCCATGGTCTAAACCCAAACACCTATTTCTATCAAAAGTCTGATGAGCTACAGAGCCCATGGCTCTATTATTTTTTTTTGTACTGTTAGATTTGGGTATTTGTCTATCAATTTTCTCATCATTTCAATTTAAAAAAGGTTTCATCTATTGCTATTGTATAAATTCTGAAGAGGGTCCGAAATGAAAGAAATCAGATAGTTGTAAACATTAAGTCAATTTCCTAAGGGGAAATGTTATTGTTACATGTTCCAGTCCACTTCTCCGGCGTCAGATGAACCTGGAACAGACGGTCAACTCACGTCTGCAGGAAATGGAGCAGAACATTCTCAAACACATCAACCAGGTGGCAGCACAAGCAGGTGCACCACAGGGCGGGGCTGTCTCCATGGCAACCATCCAGCAGCAACTGTCAGTCTTCCAAGACCAGCTTAAACAATTAGGTCAAGTAGGGTCAGGGGTCGGCAAAACTGATGAAAAGAATTTGGAACAGGCTGAGAATAAGAAACCAGGGAACAGGAAAATGGAGAGGAAGTCGGCTAAAATGGTTGATGAAAATGAGAAAGAGAACGGCTCTGTGAAGAAAGAGAAGGAAAGAAGACCTATGAGAGGTGAGGAAATGTTGTAAAGTTCTTGTTAACTTCCTGGACACAAGTCAAGAAAAGGAGTTATTTTCCACAGTTCATCCTTCAACAGAGCACTTAAGTGACAAACATTTATGTGGAAGAGTTAGTCTTATTATTCCATTGTCATCTTCTTCACTGGAAGCAAAATGTCTAGAAAGCTGAAACCTTTGTGTACAGACTACTTAGTTGATAGGGATTATAATTTATAGATTTTGTGAACCCTAATAAGGGCCACAGAGACCATTATATATTATATATATTATTCATATCATCAATCTGACAACTCAAGATTAACAATTGAATATAGCACTGTATGTGATAACCCAAAATTGTCTGGCTAGTCAGGGAGATAAGTACCAAAACTTGTTTTCTGGAAGTTTGACAAATAAAATGATCTTAACTACCCTGTTAAATCTTAGACACAACAAACCAGCCTCTGAGAGATCCAAGACAGAAGAAAGTAAAGGACCATGATGACGTGACATGCAGCCCACTCTTCCTCGCCCCGCCTCGTGTCTTCAAGAAGGGCTTCAAGTCTACCGGCTCCAAGAGAAACCTCCTCGGTGAGTGTCAGCACTTGATGTAAGACTGTTGTGCTGACCAGATGTAATTGTTGCATTCATGAATAATGAACTCTTTTGCAGGTGCTGGAATAATATTCCCTGGTCCTGTTATTGGTGTATTATTGTCTACAGTAGCGTTAGATGAGAAGTCTGCCATGAGTTGCTCCCCTTAGTGAACTCTTCTCTATGTTAGTTCAATAACTGATTAAAAACATACGAGCCATGCTGTCAGGTTTCCTTGCCATTTCAGCAAATGTTGAATGCAACACTCTCCATTAGCTGGTTAATTATGGATTTTTCTGTTATCAGTGAATAAATATAGGCCAGTCAGAAAATATAAAGAGTTCATGCTATGGATATTTGATTTTTACTAAGTTTGTGATGTCACTATTACATATAATTGTGACGTTATTTGTTCAGCAGTATTCATATTGCTGCGTTAATATTACACTACAGTATTGACATGGACTAGCAATAATACTGAATATTTCAAAGGCTACCGTAAAAAAAATTGATTATGGCTCATCAAATTGAAACTGTTGTCAAACATAACGATTATGTCTATTTGGTACAGATGAGGATGACGAGGCGGAGACCAAAGCTAATCAACTCACCGAGACATCTCAGCTGCTCCACTCTGATGCCCAGAAGAAACACAGTGAGTACATCTATGTGATTTGACTTTGATCAGATAGGGGCCATAGCATGTTGGTTGGCTCATTTCTCTCTTGTATAAACAACCAACAAAAATAAATCCCTAGGCTGATTTAGCATTCTTTGAATTGCTAGCAATAACTAGTAATGAGTGTTAACTAACAAGTTATATGAGGACATATGCAGTGTCAATCTGCTTGACTGGTTCCAGTGATATTCTACTACACAACATGCCTTAAAAGGGCTTTCTAAATCTGATAGATAATATCTGTCGGGAGGATAGATGTCCTTGTATGTGCAACAATTTCTGAATCATTCCTCCTTGGATACCAGTTAGGTATAGGTAAGGCATACTCAGCCAACATTATTCAGTAACCATTGAAAAAAATGACCTTGACCTTTCAGACAGCGAGTTCCTGCAGCTCCTGAACACATCGTCAGTGAAAGAGCTGCAACAACTACACACGGTGGGCAACAAACGGGCAAGACTTATATTCGAGTGGAGGGAGCTACACGGGGCTTTCTCCAAGGTGAACAATCAGTTTTAGTCTGGTACGCAAGTTATTGACAGCTGTGTAGTGTGGCCAAATCAGATTGAGGATTAAAAACTCCATGCCTTTGGAACACTTTCTTTCCATTTTTGCTTTTTTTTAATTTTTGCCACATCTCTTTTTTATATATAGATATATACACACAGCTCTTTCACTTTTTATGTATAAAAAAACTGGAACTTTCTTTAGGAAGATTCTTAAAATTTACCCCAAGTTTCTTAGTTACATTAAGGGGGTCATTTTAAAACATTCTAGGAAAATTTCACCAAAGAATTTGTTTAAACCCTCAATGATTAATAGAGATGGCAGTATGGTGTGGATGTAATGTTGCACTCAATTTCAGTGGAGAAACTTGCATGCTCTGATCGTTCCATCCAATGCTAGCAAGTTTCACTGTCTAGCCAAATGAGTTTTCTATTTCTTCAAGCAACATTGATGTTATTGAATTGTTCCTGGTTTTGATCCAAATCACCTGACTTCTTGACCTTTTTGTAAACATTTCGTATTATTTTGCAGATTGAAGATGTCAGAAATATTCCAGGATTTTCTGAAAAGTATTTGCAGAACCTATTACAAGTGAGTGTTTACTATCAAGCTTTCTCCAAAAAGGACATTTGTCTTTGTCCAAACAATGAAATTTTTTTTAAAGATATAGCTGTATCGAAATTGAGATTTGGTAAAAAACACTTTATGACTGATTAAGTTCAATGATGAAAATATAAATTTGAAATCCAAACTTTTCATAATATATGTTCTTTGTTTGTTTCAGGCCAACATGGTTGTTTGTGGAATGTGAAAAAAAACATAATTATCTGAAAGTTTGTGCATGTAAACTTTAGATGAAACATTAGACGTTGTGATCTTCAAACAAGACACATTCAACTACCAGTTATCAACCTTGGTGCTGAATAAATGGTTCACCAATGGAACTTAACAGCAAGAGGATCAAGAAATGGATAACAATTCCAGAATCTTAGGCCATTGAAGATCATTCATTTGGTCACTTATTGGAGACTTGAAGGGCATTCAGCAACAAATTCGAACATTGCAGAGTTACTAGAAAATCCAGATATTATAAAGTGAAGGAGAGGTTAGATCTTTTTTAGTGATCCCAGTTCTAGGACATTTTCAAACCGTAAATGTTTAGTGCCGGATTCTGGATTATAGGTAGATATGTTGAGAGTTTCTATGGGTCTTTTCACACATGTTTTGTTAAGATTTTATAAAATAAGGATATTTAATGTTTGTACCAAGAGACAGAGATTTTGCATTTTTTTGGATAAGTCTAGATTTTAAATAAATCTAGATATTATAATCATAAGAAAAGCAGAATTGAAGCTCAAATATCTTAGCACCATGTTGTACAGTCCATGTAGGTAGTTGTTGTGTAAATAGGAGAATGAACTTCCAAGTGAAAGTTGAGACAGATAGAGTTCAGATATATTAATAACATAATTACATGTTGACAGAATTATACCACTTAAGTTTTGAATTCAACTTTTGCTCCAGGAGTTTCATGATCATGCGAAAGTTAGGTTAAGATATATATATAACTATTTATTGTAGATTCCCCTCACCTTAATTAATTAGAATTTTTCAAGGTTCAGTGTTTTGTTTATTATAACGTTTTGCCTTTTGCAATTATCATATGGTATTATTAGGTTTTAAAAGCAATGTATGTCTGTTTAGATAACACAAAATGTCTCATATTATCATCCAATTGAAATCATATTCGACAAAATCATTAAACTGAATATATGCGTTTAGACAAGAGTATAATTATGTAAATTATTGTTCCTGTTGATGGGTAATGTAAATATTTTCATGCATGAAATGCAAATATTTTCCACAATATTTCAGGTTGATAATTTTAACAAATTTCCTGAAGCAAATTTTCTTATATGATAGTAAGATATAAATGGGTTGCAATGTAACTCAAAATTGTATCCTTAAAGGCACTGCTACAGGTTTTCTTATAGAAACAGGGATATTACTCAAAGGAAAACAAGTGTTACCATTTGCAAGAAAAAAATTTTGGATAAAAAAATTCTTTCATGGAACTACCAATTTTCGTTTAGCTTTAAAAATGTTTAAACAAAAATTGGTGCCAGGAGGGTTTTTCTTGATACCTTATTCTATGACTATTGATAATTATTTTTTGTAAAGATGTTATATCCACTTTAGAAGATAGTTTGATGTAAAAAATAGAAAAACAAAAAGCATCAAAAACATGTTTCAGTACTTCTGTGGAGTAAATTTAACTTATCAGTGTTTGTCAAAAGTCAACACTTTCCAACTTCTACTTAACTGTCCATCATTTCTACATATCTCATCTTTCATTATCTCATCTTAACAAATAAAATTTTAAAATCTTTTCTGTGATTTTGTTATGTGTTTGAATTTTATCATGCAATCAGATGTTTAATGTACAAATGTAAGTAACATTGTCTCCCAAATATGCTGAGCTGGAAATGTTTAATAGGTGTTTTACTTTTGTTCTGCCTGCTGGATTGTTTGCAAGTTTTTTTAACCTAGAGCACAAAAACTCTACAATTCTAACAATTACCTCGCATGGGCATCCATCATGTAAAGTTGTTCTCTACTTTATCATTATTTATTTTTTTAAAAATCAAAAATATTTCTCTGAATATATAACTTACTAAATATTGTCATTATTTCATCTTAATTATTCCGATATTTTTCAGAAGAAACTTTTTTCCACTTGTGTATTTTTTCATTCATTCATCGACAAGTCAAAAATAGGTGTTTTACTTAAACGGGATGTCAGCTTAAAAGTTGAAAATAGAGTAGACTGCAATAGAAAGTTTGATGCAATATCCAGTCCTTGAACCATATTGCCTGTATTGTTTGCAATAACGTTAGCTTACAGTACAGTCAAATATCAGCTCAAACCCTCTCGTAATGTAATGTTACTTCCCGAAACCAAAGCATAACTCAGCAAGTCTCCATCACTGGCCAATTTAACCCTTAAATGGTCTTACTAAATGAGTTGAGGGTAATGTATCATTAGTCATTGTTGGAACCTTTCGGGGGAGTTAGCGGAAAGTAGAGTACTGATAAACAGTGTACACCACATATTTCTTTGTGTATCAATCACATTTCAGGGGCTTTAAACACATTATCTGCATGACCATATCTAGCAATAATGTAAAAAAACAAATTCTGTATTAGATGCAAAAAGCGACCCCCAACCACATTTGTAACTCATAAAAAATAATAGCCGTCCCTTCTTATGTGAGAAAGCCAGGCAGTGGCATTGATAACATGAGTTGACATTAGTCATAAATTGCATTTTGAGTATAGTCTTGCAGATACGCAACTCATTTTATTCCATATGTTGGCAAGCAAAAAATACACCGCTAAACCATTTGTAACAATTTAGGCAGCAGAATTTGTTCTTAATAATAATTTTTGGAATTTTTAAGGAATGCAAGTTTATATAAGTTCCCCTCTTTTTCAATTTTCTAACCACCAAAGGTGCTTTATTTGTCAAATGGTATTTAAAATATCAAAGGAATACAGTGATTGGATGAGTTATTGTTAAACACCGCTTGGGCAATATTTCAGACATTAGCGGCGTTGAAAGGAAATAAAACCTTTATTTCAATCATTTTATTTTTTCAATAAAACACCCGATATACAATAATTGTTGATCAGTTGTATCTACACAGGCAGGACAAAAGAACTTAACTCTGGTAGAGATTTATGTAAAGTGTTTGTAGAGAACTAGTGAGCAAGTCTACTCTTCAACAATCTATCATAAATATGGGGTCTCTGTTCATTCATTCAAATTGCAGACATCCTGGTTATACAGCATTCGTGTAGGTAGTCTTTTAACCCATTCCTGAAATAAAACACTTTAGTTATTCTTAAAATCAAAATTTCTTTCATTTAAATACGTGAGAAAGTTTTGAAACAGCTTTATATTAACAAATATTTGCAACGAATACTTTTATCTTCATTCAAATCTTCACTTAACTCTGTTAAAATATTCAGATGAATATTTTTAAATTTTATAAAAAAACTTAAATTTCTTTGAAGCTGTTACTGATATCTATTTCGATAAAAAGGTAATACATAAAACTGAATTTTATATAAGAAACTTTCTTTTTGCTTCACCATCAAAGCAAGTTCTGTCTGCTTATCGCAATGAAATGGCACTTATATTCTACAAGTCTGACACGATGCAAAATGGAATGGATATTACCTTTCTTTTTTCATGCAAAAGACAAAAAAAAACAATGATGCATTCACAAATAACCACCGCTACTCACCATTTTGTAGCTTGCACTCTTTGAGAGCCTCGTTGAATCCATAGCATAAAGAGAGATCCCCTTGTGTGTTGGCGCAGTCCAGAAACTGTTTGAGTTGCAGCTGACAGGGGTTGTTAGACTGCTGAGTGGGCTGTGCTTGTTGGGGTGCTGCCTCCTGGGGTGCAGCGGCTGCAGCTGATCCACCCCCACCTGTTATAGCGTGACCTATTGTGTGACCCTGATGAGAGATAATTTCTTATGAAGAATCTTGTAAACAGATATAAAATTACCTATATCATCACTTTATTTTAGGAAAAGGTCAAATATTTTCACTTGATAAATTTTATTATCATTGTCAAAACTTTTTTCTTTGATGAAATGTAAAAGTAGTGACCTTCAGTTGATTTTAAGCAATGTCTATTAAAGGCAGTTTCACCCTTTGTTGGATTCAAATATAATGCTTACTTTGATCCTTACTAATTAATCATTCAGATCCTGATATATTCCAAAATATTTGTCATTAATAAATGATTGTAAAACACTCACCACTGCAGACCCGATGCCTACACCGACAGCAGTTGAAGCCATTTGAGCCATGAGACCTGGCTGTTTTGGCTGGGCTTGCATTGGGGCCGGAGGGGGTGGGGCATGGTGTGGGACAGGCGCAGTAGGCGCTGGTCTTCTAGGTGCAGGTGCACTGAGACATAAGGATAATATTTATTGTACACTTATTTTGCTGTAAGCGTTGGAACTTTTCTAGGTGATAACCTTATTAAGCTTTATCTTCCATTTGCAGTGTCTTAAACAGGGAAGCAACATCTATCAACTTCCTTCGATTGATTTATAAATAAAGGACACGATGTCAAGGTCAAGGTCCTCCTAGTGATGTACTGGACAGAGAGAAGACCAGGCTTCGCCAAAGCAACAATTATGAAATAACCATATATAAGCTAAATATGATGAAATCGTGAGCTTACATTTGATAATGTTTTTTAATGAAGACAAAATATTTAAATGTATTGTTTATTTTCAGTGTATAACGTTTATTTATTGTAGCATTTCAAAAGAGCTTTGGGTTTTTGGTTTAGTTTTAGGCATGTTATCTCAGAAGATTGATCATCCTATGACATATATCTAAAATGAAGTTAATCAACATTAATGAAGTGAAACGTATGACAAAATACAAGCAACGAAAATTCTTGAAATGTAAACATAAGGTTGTATTTCCTCCTTTGAAACGTTGGTTCACTATATCCAAACGAAATTGATAGAATGTTAATTCATAAACTTTGCTTTGAACATGTTTTCCATTTTATCAAAATCGTAACGTCTGAAAAAAAACCAAATGATTTTCACTAGTCTGTTACTTGTTTCAGCGCAAATATCAATCAAAGATCTTGTCCAAAATGACCTTGCAGTTGATTATAATGGTTATATCAAAATCTGAGAGTAACTTTACGGGAAATTTAGCATCTCACAGAAACAAATCGTCATCAAAGTTACTTCATACCTGATTCGGCCTCGTCGCGGCATCGCGCTGATGTAAAATACAAATAGATCGGATATTCACGAAATTATATATCTACAATGCTTACGAAACGTGAGTGTTCACGCAACTTCCGTTATGTAAAACGATATCTCCGCAGTATTTATTGCACGACGTTTTGATTGGTCAATTATCATTATGCAAAACAGCTATGCCATTTTCCAAAGAACAAGTCATCTAACTTTCTTTTGATCTCTGCGGGATAGTGTTCTAAATAAATGACTAGTTATCACTTTTTGAACCCACTGGATCCGCCATAGCTCGTTATATGATAAATTATCATTATATAATGAATGCTCTATCATAATCAATAAGTCTACCGTTTGCTGAAGATGTCTCATTAAAGTTAACACAAAAAGTGAGTACAAATGAAGATGATTTAAATAGTATCAAAATAATAAATGGAAAAAGAGGCATCCACATTAATACAAAAATGCTGATAAGTGAAATATTCCAATCCCCATTCCCGCTCGCACTGCACCACCAAAGAATCTCACCCAAGTGCCTTCTGATATCAAATATATCAATACGAGTTGATAAAATTTACAAATATCCGAGGCTTCCCGAGGATATTTTTACTGGTTTTTTTATCAACGAGATTCACATGTTGTGTTTAATTGAAGCTATTAATTCAATAAGTCTGTCAGTATTTCGAACATTGTTATAAACTCAAACTACTTATATAGTTTCCAGACAAATAGTTTTCAATATCTGGCTTCCGCTCAATACAATTTAGTTTATCCTATGGGGCACAGAGTATGTTGTTGGGGTGCTTATCAGTAAGCACATTTAAGTGACAGTAAACAGGGAAAAAAGACGAGAGAGTTACGATCGAAAACCGGACAATGACGCACGCCAACGACTCGAACGTAATTTTGGAACTTATTTATAGCAGACGCGACGACAATTATAGGTTGGAATTCCTTAGTAGGTCATTGAACTGACCTTAAAGGCAAACTCCTCTCTCACGAAACGATATATACAATATTTCTTGTAACTTTTTAACGTACTACGGTGTGTATAATGCCGTAAATGCGTACTTTCTATAATCGGATGAAAATATCCCTTTGATGTCCCCAATACTCCCTTTCAACCGCTCCTTACTCATTAATAACCAAAAAGGATCAAAATATTATTATGTTTTATTAGGATAAAAATTTCAGAGGACATCGGCCAATCAGCAATGGGAAACTGATATCAACTATTCACCGATCAAGAATGGAGAAATATAAATGAAATTCCCTTTCGATCTACTGATAGTGTGCGATTACGTTGGCTTCAATATAGAACCATTAATCAAATCCCGCCTCTTAGAAAATATCTCTTTAAGATAGGCTATAAGAATTCTCCTTTATGTACATAGAGATTATTACCCGAGGAAGTGTGTCATATGACTTTTACGAAACGAAGGTGAATTTTTGTATTACCCGAGCGAGAGCGAGGGTTATACACAAATTCACACGAGTTTCGTAAAAGTCATATGACACACTTCCGAGTGTAATAATTTCTTTATTACCGATTCTATTCCATTTAAAACGCATGGAAATATTCAGAAAACGGCCGGCTTCCTTTGAGACGGCCCGCTATAGTGACGTCACGAACAATGGTTTTATAACGTCACAGACGAAAAAATGCGGTAACTCGCGCTGACACAATCGTTGCTAGGCAGAAGTGATATGTGCACATGTGCTCATATTGAAAATATGTCACCACTTATGAATAACCATAAGGGTAATAAAAGTTGTTATGACATTAATGCTGATATATGTCATGTATTATGGATTTGTGAACAAGCTCACTCTCTCTGGAATGAAGTTGAAAACTGGATATAAGTACGCAGGCGGAAATCAATATCTCCTTCACTAAGACAAATGTTCTTCTAGGTTTCAAAAAGGAATGATCCATTGAATGCAATATGTCTTGTCATTAAAGATGTTATTTTCAGAAGTTACCTTAATAAGAGGACATTATCAGAGAGGTGGCAAACTACTATAACTGTATAACATAACAAAAACTATAGCCTTTTCAAACCGTAACCCTAACAAATTTTTAAAATTCTGGTCCAGTTGCCATAACGTGTTCATAGACCATTCCTATTCAGCTGTACTGGTCATGTCTAGTGACTATGCTAAAATGTACAAAAGAAATGATTTGTTGCGAATGCCAGTCTGATTAAAATCGACCCTGTTCCGAGGAATAAAAGTTTCAAAATATTGACTCTATCGAGATTCGAACTCAATCTGTCTAGGCCATCCTCTCCACTAGGTCCTAGTGGAGAGGATAGCCTAGACAGATAAGAGTTCGAATATCGATAATCTCAATATTTTGAAACTTTTATTCCTCCGAACAGGGTCGATTTTAATCAGACTGTTGCGAATGCTTTATATGACTTGCTGTACTTGAAAAAAAAGTGGAATAAAAAAAGTTTTTAAAAAGTAGGTCATTGAACTGATATACATGTAAATGTGAATGGGACGCTAAACTTCGACTTCGTAAAAAAGATTTGGCCGTTTTTAATGTACAATCATAATTGTCATCATTTTGGCATTTAAGAGATAAAGATGCAACTTTTAATGTGCGATTTGAACTTAATTCAGGTGATATAATATATTGGCTCTACCGAAGTAAATACAAAATCATGAAACATTAATTCTCATTTAAAATTTTGCAACAGATTAAATAAAAAGACACAAATCCTTCATATTATTAACATTATCTTTTCTTTCATATCTTTATGGGTATGTACAACAAACATAAAATGCATGAAACTTTTCTTTAAAAGGAAATTAAAGATGCGAGATTAACGCTAGATCTAATTCTATAGGTTCTCGAAACACTACAGGAACTTATACAAATGCAGATAATGAGTCCCAAAATATAACGATAAATATTACACTATCTTTTGAGCACAGAGGTTCGAGTAGCTGATTTTACCTAATAAAAATAATTCAGAAATTTTACACTCTTATATAGTTTTTATATGTCGAGATAAACATATATTTCAAATTTGAACGAAGTAAAGATTTAAGATAAACCTGATGAACATAATGTAGAGCTGTCTAATCAGTGTCGATCCAAATTATTTAAATTGTAATGATCGCTAAACTTTATATCTTATATAGGTTACAAGAGTCAGTTTTATGGCCATGCATGGTGAATCTCATATGTCTGCTTGATGTTACCTTTGAGTAATATAAAATTATGGTGACATGTGGCAATAAGCTTGTGTTATGAAAACAACGGATTATAAGTAATTCACGAAAATGCTAAAGACTAATTTTATGGTGCAAGTGTATATTCGTATCTTTATATTATCTGAATGAACGATGGAATGAGTTTGAGTGAGGGAACCTTTCCGATCTCGTTATTATCATATCGTATTTTTTCATCAGTTAGACCTTTATATAAACTAAAAGACAGCTTCATGGAACAAATCATAGGAATGCTGTTCCGGTTCGGAAATTTTAATCATGATGCGATGAATTCGATGAACAAGAAGGCTACTAAACCTTGCGGTCTATTTTGTGTTTGTTTATTCACCCTCATTGTAATCAATATTGTAAGTTAAAAGGACTTTGAATAGATAATGAAATATAAAATAACAGTGATTGTCAGATATATTTTCATTCCTGTTTGTGAGCAGTAAGACATAACCATACACATCCCGGTCCATTTGAATGATTTTCTGTATTATGAATACAAGATTAGTATTTCAGCAAATAGCAGCAGTACTGTTAGCTAGGAAGTTTAACCAATCACAAAGCGTGTAACATACTCGAACGGGCACCTGTTGTCATCGTGTACTCAACGTTGCTATTTATCTTGTAATTTAACATTCTAACCATAATATAATCCTAATGTCTTTTGTACATAGAACAACTAATCACAACAAGACGATGATGATAATGAAAATGAAATCTATACAGTTATAACGTTCTCTCAACCTCATGATTTATGCTCAGCTGAGTCCGGTAAAAGCTTCCTTAGCAACCCATTCGGGTCGGTGATTCAATGAACTTTGACTGACACGAATTTAGCCTCTTGTCGACACACATACAACACAAAAGATCGAATAACGGGTTTTTCAGATCTGAATGCGTATACTTTGTAACTGGGCATAAGGTGAAATGACATTTGCCTGATTTCGCGGTGCCAGGGAGAAAAACAACCAAAGAATGTGTGAGCGTCTCGCTCAAATAGACACTTCGATTGGCGAGCTTTTGCGTGAACGCCGAGGACTTGTAACATGAATTAATGATAAGAACACTTATCGAATGATTTCATGTGCTTATCCACTATCCACGCCACGGAATACGAATCGTGTGAAGTGTATCTGAATAATTTAGACGTAAGTGATAGCTGCATTGTTGATAACTGTTTCTTGTCGTGGAAATTGATTACATTGTCAATTATCCCAGAGGCAGGGGCCTACAATGAGGTGATTTATTTACAGTTCAGGAAAATCAAATCAATTATACTTAACTCTTATTTATGTGTCTTTTTAAAAACCTTTGATCTGTTAACTTAACATTGATAATATTTGATGAATGGTACATAAGTGATTTACATTTCTTTAAGCATGGATTGTGTTAATGTTTTGATCAAGGATTTTGAATATCTTTCTGAAATGAAATTAATTACTATTGTTGACTTGCTGACATTACACTGATGCAATGATCATAACTTCATAGATTGAAAATGTTGGATTTATAAAAATCATTTGTGGATATACTATAATGTTTTGAAACCAATAATTTTTTTTGATTTGTGTAAATTCCTATAGATATGATAAAACTTTAATTACCTTTCAGCTGAACGGATACCATCAAATCAAACCATGGAAACTACAAGTGCAACATTAAAAAGTTACGATACACCAATAAAATCCAGTTTGCGAGACACTCGCAGTGCTCCAAGTGATTCGCTCCGTAAAGAACTTCAAATTGTTGAGGAAGAAGACGAGGGGTATGAGGGCGAGGATGAATTTAGAGAGGAGAACACACCCTCTGTTAAACAAAACACCATAAAGACAGAAACATTGAAACAAAATAATGATGGACATAAAAGCAAATTATCAGGGACTCGTGTTGGAAGTGCCAGTTCAAGACCCTCAGGCTCGCCTCGGCCTAGTACTGCAAGCAGAGACCAAAGTGCACAGGGAAGACGGGTAAGATTTGAGTAAATGATTGAAACACATTTTATTCATTTAAGATAAGTATTTAGTAGAAGTCACATATCCATCTTAGAAAACCCCTCTCCTTATATTTACAGCATTCTTGATATTAAGTTTTTAGTTGCTATATTTCATTATATATTACATGTTTTTGGTCAGGACAAAGGTGTTGGAATTCATGTGTCTTCAGATCATTATCTGAAACAGTTCAATCGTGTGAGTGACATTCAGCTCTGATGTTGATAAGTTGAGTTTGAGTTATAATTTTTTCCAGTTTACTAGACATTCAAGGGGCGGGATAGCATAAGTGGTTAGCAAGTTGGGCTTCGGATCAAGAGGTCGAATCCCGCCAGGAGCTCGGCAACTTTGTCTGCAGTAGAGAACTGTTCTACACACAGTCAGGTTTGGCTGCAATGCTAAACTGAATTTCAGCATAGTGCCACCCATGGTTAGCTAGTTCCAGCCAATGCTAGCAGGTTTCACTGCAATGCATAACCACAATGATGATGAGGCTTTCTCCCTGCAATAATACTGGCAGCCGCAATATAAGTGAAATACTCTTGAAAGCGGCGTTAAACAACAACTCACCTCACCTCACCTCCATCTTAGAAAACCCCTCTCCTTATATTTACAGCATTCATGATATTAAGTTTTTAGTTGCTATATTTCATTATATATATATATTACATGTTTTTGGTCAGGACAAAGGTTTTGGAATTCATGTGTCTTCAGATAATTAATTGAAACAGTTCAATCGTGTGAGTCAGACATTCAGCTCTGATGTTGATAAGTTGAGTTTGAGTTATAATTTTTTCCAGTTTACCAGACATTTAAGGGGCGGGATAGTGTAGTGGTTAGCAAGTTCGGCTTCGGATAAAGAGGTCCGTAGTTCGAATCCCGCCAGGGGCTCGGCAACTTTGTCTGCAGTAGAGAACTGTTGTACACACAGGCTTGGCTGCAATGCTACACTGAATTTCAGCATAGTGCCACCCATGGTTAGCTAGTTCCAGCTAATGCTAGCAGGTTTCACTGCAATGCATAACCACAATGGTGATGAGGCTTTCTCCCTGCAGTAATACTGGCAGCCGCAATATAAGTGAAATACACTTGAAGGCAGTGTTTAACCCCATATTACCTCACCTTACCTCACCAAACATTTTTTAATGATTCATAGAATTATATGGATGGAATGCTCAACACCAGTTGAAAATCTGTCAAAGAACTTTTTTTTTGAAAAAAAATCTGTATGTTGACGCTATCACCAAAGTAACGAATAGCTGTTCTTGTATTTGAGAAAGTGTCATGTTAATAAGTGCTCATCTTTAATAATCTAGACCGATGTTTAACAATGGGACACTGGCTTGCTCAATGAATAAAGTCACTTCAAAATGATATACTAGTAGTTAAGACAGACTTCTGAGTCAAGTTCAGAAACTATAATTACACACTGTTTATGATTTACAGCTTTTGGCAAGTTTGATGGGAGAGGTTTGAATTTGGGATGTTTTAAAATCATAATAACAGTATTGATTGAAATATGATGAATATAACATTATGATGGTATCATATAGTGGTATTCTTTCTTTGGAATGAATTACCTGTAATTCGCATAAGACCTCTATAATCTGAGTTACTGGTCTAATCTGAGGGTAATCTGCCCCTGGTGTGATCACTGAACTAAAGATCTCACAAGAATGTGCTGATTGGCTTATCCAAGGATTATCCCTGATAATCTGGATAAACACTTCTTGAAGTAAATTCTATGTAGTATGTTCTTGCTTTAAATGTATATCACAAGTTATGTTCATAAACATTGCGTTAGAAGTGTATAAGAAGCAAAATAGTAAATTTTTAAAATTTTAATTCTGTTAACCCTGCAACATCACAGTAACGTTCTAATTCAGTTATGAGTCGCTGTATATACTCGTCGAAATAGAATCATATCGTCGGCAAACAACAGTAGGAATAATAATCTGTTAATAAGGGTATAACTCAGAACGCCATGAGAAGAGCAGCATCTTGAATTGAAAACAAATTCATTTATAAACATCAAAAACAGAAACAGGCTTAAAGTACAACCTTGTCGTAGGCCAACATTGCAAGTTGAAAGGAATCTGAAATGTCATGGTTATTCCTGATAGACACTTTCACATTGTCATAATGCTTCTAAACAATGCAGTTATCAATAATGACATATCTCTACATTGATCGCTAGATGAAATACCTTTTATAAAATTTACAATTTCCTAACTTATTTTTTACGTCATATCAGTAGATCATATGTACATATAATCATATATCATGCAATTCAAGATTGATAAAGGTAATCTATTTTTTAATAGATATTTCTATATCTCCAAACATTTTTATTCAAATGTTGGTTATTTTGTTTTTTAATTGTTTGGCTTGAGTACCGGTAATTTATCTACTTATCCAGATATCATGAGATTTCTTCAATGTCCAATATAGGACCTTAGAAGTATTAACTATATGTGGCTTATAACTATGAAAGAGTAATACTTTGTATAATGCCACACATGGTCATACCAACTTTCATTTGTATCATAGGCCAAGTGTCGGTGAAGTGTCAAGGGTATTATTTACACATATGTCTGGCTTGGGGCCCAGAAATATTTACCAATATTATCGGTAACCACTTACATCAAAGACAGGATTACACATACGATATTCCTCTTATAAGCAAATAGAAGCTTATATATGCAGCCTCTCTCTCCATTTATTCATTCACCTGCTGAATATTATTGGTTCAAAAGTATTCCAAACGGGAAATTTAGAGGAATGATAACCTTAGTGTTAAAAAGACATATTGCCAATAAATAATGGAGTCATTTTATTGAGAAGTAATGACTGTTTCTGGAAAGTATCATACATGCCGATCGCTTCATTAAAGTGACATTATCAAGGTATAAAATTCAATTTTCATCAAAAACTGAAAATGACACTTGACTATCAGTCAAATTTAATTTTGAAAATTTATCTAAAGCAGGTTGAAGATAATATCTTTGTTGATACTTGATAGTGTATTAGAGGCTATATTTATAAAGAGATATCTATTGCAATACACCATAGAAAACATAAAAAAATCACTTTTTTATATTTGCAACACACAAGTTTATGAAAGAAAATTTTATCAAATCTATTCTTAAAATAAACAGTACTTTAAAACATAGTATGATACACTAGAATATAACAAGACATGTTAATTGAAAGTGTGACTTCGACACACACATAAAAATGTTGTTTGATTGAAAACTAAAAATTATCATATATTTGCTAACTTCCTGTGAATGTGGGTGATTATTTTAATGTAAAATGATATTTGGTGTTTTGAAAACAAAGTCATGAAATTATGGAATGTCTCTAAGAGAAAGGGATAAACATAGGAAACAACTTTATTTGGACCTGAAAAAGGTTTCTGAAGATACCAAATGCCCTGCTTGAAGTTTTATTCAAAATTAATTAACCTTTTATTATTTGAAAATTCAGTTGTAAACATGTTAACTCACTTTTCATTTCTTAAAAAACTATAAGCTCAGTTTTGAAACCGAATGCTTGTTTCTTGAACAGCTGTTTTAACAGCAGCAGTTGCTCGAGGAAATATGGTATGGTTATGTCTCATTCTGAAATCTTGAAATATTTTCGTTTTTAAAAAAAAACAAACAATTAACACTTATATGATAAAATGGTATAATAATTTACTTTCACAAATTTATCAATTTATGTATAATAGTTCTTTATTATGAAGACATATTCCCTACAGAAACGTGGAGTGATTAAGGTAATTTAGGCCAGTTATTTCTTCACATCTCATTCATGGCAATGAAAAGATGTGGGTTGTCAGAATTAAAGGAATTTATCAAAGTAAACGAAATCAAATCAAATGAACTGTTATTTATATAAAGTGATTCAGGATCCAATGAATTTACATCCATTATGATGATATATTCAATAATTGAATAAGAATCTTCAAAATGTTAATTAACCTATTTGTAGACATCTTTATAAAATTATTCAATCCAGGTATAACAGTTTGAAATTATCAGAAAATCTTAACCCTAACATAAATAAAGTAAGATCTAGGTATCAGATATCCTAAGAACTTAGCTCAAATCATGAATCCCTTGGTATGATCATAAAACCAGGGCTTATATTAAAAGAATTGTTGTTGTTTCTAGATTTACAAGATTATGTTCCCCTCAATATCCCTGATAAACAGTTTCCCAGGCAGTTAAGGGTAAATGATTGTTTACAAATCAATTGTTCGTTGCCATTGTTGCAAAAAGATAGATTTCCTCTACATTGTCTATCAAAGTAGATCTATAGATTTATTTGTTTCTTTGCGTGCCCTTTAAGATCAATAAGTATTGTTATGCATAGTAGCTGATTTTGATGATCAGTTGTCATGACAATTACTGCAACGAGTCCTTCCACAACTGGTGATTTTATTGGATTCTCTTTGGAAAGTTCAGAGAGTTGCTATCTGGAAATCTAACTGCAAGTATTCACAATTAGCCATCATAAGGTGACAGTGTGTTTCCGTTTGAGGATTTCAGAGAGTGTTTGGTTTGCTGGCCATTACAGTTTATTGGTATTGGTATTAGTGAAGTTTGACTCTGCCTAACTGCAAATTTCACAAATTGATTATTTTGTAGTTGTCAAAGTTGCAAAATGGATTTGTAAAAATTGGTGTTTTTTTCAATGCTCAAGGATATTATAATGTAAGCTTCTGAGGAATTTTATTTGCTTGTAGTGTATGATGAGTTTTTTAACAAGTGTTCATTCATAAAGTTTAGACTTGCTTTCTGTGTCCTAGGATTATGTTTCTAATTCAGATTTAATCTTGAAGTTTTTCTTGCCAGCGCACCAAACTGACAGTTTGAGACTGTTACCATTTTGTGTATTATCAGTTTTAATTTTGATTGTGAATTTCCCTTTGCTTATTGTGTTTGCAAATTTCCATTTCATAATTTTGTTTCTAACCCATACGAAATATCCTTATAAGAATCTTATAAGAATCTTATAGGAATCTTATAGGAATCTTATACAATTCTTATAAGATTCTTATAAGATTCTTATAAGTTTCTTATAAGAATTTTGTATGCAAATTAGGTAAGAACTTATAAGATTCTTATAAGATTCTTATAAGATTTCCTATAAGTTTCTTATAAGATTTCTTATAAGATTCTTATAAGATTTCTTATAAGATTCTTATAAGATTCTTATGAAGTGTTTTATAAGAATCTTAAACTCAATCTGGTAAGGAACTATAAGATTCCCAGAAACCAGTTTCTAATTGGAATCTTATAAAATTCTTACAGGATCTAACTATTAATACAAACAAAAGTTCCTGGTCAACCATGCACTGGAATCATAATGGTGCAAATAATCATAAGATAATGAGGTTGAAAGAAAACTGTTGAATATCATAATGATTATTCAACTCTTCACATTTGGTAACTTTATTCAGAGGCAGTGGATAAATCTCCTGAAACAAGAAATTTCAATAAACAAATCATGATTGAGCAAAAGGTAACATTCATCTTTAATACGAGCACAGTTACAAACAAATGACATATTTATGGTGACAAAGTAAAGAGACTACAAACTTAAAAGATCAAAAAAAGATTGTGAGCACTTTTTCATTGCTTTTATTATAATCCTTTATCATTGTGACAAATGTCAAATTTTTATAATTGGTTATGCTCCTTAAAATAGTTATAATGAAAAATCCAGGGATACCGACTAATATGTAAAGTTGTTTTTGTTTGTCAAAGTAAGTTAACTATCAGCCTCTTTTTCAAATGAGATGCTAAATCAGTGTATCAAGTAAAAAACAATATACTTATATTGCATGAAATAAGACGTATGTACGCTGTATCAAGATAATTTATATAGATAAACAATTTCCTGACGACATATTTGTCTTTTAACAATTATAGATGCCATAGAAACATTGACCTCAGTATGATGAAATTTCATATCCATACATTTTCCTCTTCATTCTCCACAAAACGCAATAGTGTTACAGCGTTTGAAAAATTAAAGTTTAAAAAATTACTGCAGTGAATACTCAGTACTGGTCACATTACATTGGACAGTGCCAAATAATATTTACTTACCAAAATCATCCTTGTGGCTAATAATAAGAATCCAAAATTTAAAACATAAAAAAGTCTATGGCCAAAATGAGTTTACTTTTATCCTCTCTATGTATCATTATGCAAAGTTATTTACCTATAAAAAATACTGACATTTGTTTTCAAAATATAAACAAGAAAAAGCATTAGTTTATTTTTGTTTGTTTTGTTTAACAATGCATTACGGTGACGCTCAAAGTTTACATCAGAAACCAAGCCAAAAAACAAGAATCATCAGAAGATGACATGTCCCACCGGTCCCCATTAAAGTTACGGAGTATGTTTAAAATCAAGGAAACGGCCAAAAATCTGAAGAAGTTGATTATTAAATTAAGTTTCCATGGAAGCCTCCAAATTTAAAATCTCAAGAAGTTTAACATATGCGCATGCTGACTAATCCACATACAAAGTTCCATTGAGCTGATTCCAGCAATTTTTTAGTTCTGTTCAGAAAGATGGACAGATTGACAAGGTGGTTACCATATCCCATGGTATTACATACTTGTGGGATAAAAAATTATAACAGGGTATTTTTAAATATGAATCAAATTTTGTTCTTCATTTTTTTTCTCGAATCGGCACACTGGCAATTAATGACTTGAATAACCTCTCTCTCAGTTGTTCGAGGGCTTTTGGTCAGCACAAATCCTGTAAAGATAAAATAAATCGTGCATAGTTGTATGAAGATATCAACCAACACAAGTACATTTTGTTCTTTTAAGTAAGTCCATTCACAAGCACACTTACTTATATGAATATATATATGATGCTCAACTTAAAATTAAATTTATAGCTATAATAATTTCCATATACCACTCAGATTTCCGAACACACCATGTATATCTCCTAGATATATTCTTTGACATTGACCGGATTCAATTTTTATTTTCTTGGTTTAACTGTAAATGCTCAAGGTAACTAACCTTTTATTGCTGCCACTGTCAGGGTTGGCAGGGCAGTCTTGCCCTTTTTGCCCTCAGCTGAAGACTCCCCAAGCTCTTGGTCCGTAAAATAAGCATGTAAGAGATTTCTTATTAGTTTGGAGGTCGATCCCTTCGCAGAAGAAAGGCAGGCATCTCTCACCACTCTCTTGATCAGCACTCCATGTCCCAGCTCCACAAAGTCAGGGTCACATGTTGAAGATGAAGTTGTTGAAGTTGATGCCACCATGGAGGCTGATGAGGGCTGTGGCAGTGGCAAGGGTGAAGGCAAAGGGGATGGCAGAGGCGATGGTGAAGGGGAAGGTGAGAGAGAGAGTGATGGTGAAGGTGGAGGCACTCGTGCTCTCGGTGGAGAGAATGCACATTCTGGAAGAATTTGGTTTGTTTCTGACTTGGAAAGGGAACAGAGCTGTGCTAAATTCCCTATAAATTTCTGCACAGCCTCTGCCCTGAAGTCCTGCCTCAGTGTCGTGTTGCAGGGACAAGAAGGAGGAACTGCTGAGGGAGGAAGGGTGATGACTTTTCCCTCGAGTGCTGAAATTTGCTCATTCTTTTCCCTCAGCTTTTGCTTCAAGTTCCTTATCACCTCTTCCTGCTCCAATAAAATGGCATCTTTCTCTTCAATGGTCTTTTGCAGTCTCCTTACTTCTTCCTTCTCCCCAAACTGCAATGCCAGCATTTCCTCTACCATCCTCTCCTGCGCAGCTATTTGGACCTTCTTCTCTTGAACCTTCATCTGGGCCTTGCTCTTGGGGTCAGGGGCACTCATCTTTGGTTCTGTCTCCTATAAAATAATTTTTTTTATCATATATGAATAATACTTCAGTGCTCACGGAAAAAGAAACAAAATTATTTTGTGCTTTTTGTTTGGAACAAACTTGAAATTTGAATTCTAAATATTCGTTTACAATGGTTTTTCCAAACTTTTATTTCAGACAGTTTTTGTTCTTTGATTGGCATTCTAGAAGATGGTGTGATGAACAATAAGGACAATTCTTCTTTATTCTGTAACAATGAAATAATTATTCGGTGACATGTAGGATCACCATAAATATTTAGAGGGCCATCAGATAGAATGCTTCTAAAAATTGACAAAAATAAGTACCGGAAGTATAAGTCAATCAGAGAATAATTTTACATTGTTCTGTTAGCGTCATTACCAGTATTGTAACATATTTACTTCTAATCAACTGTGGAGAGTTAAAAAATCATTTTTTGGAAAATCTGTTAATAATCAATGGACTCTTAGCAGTTTTTGAAAGTAAGTCACTTATTCCTATCAGATAGGTAGTAATTAATTTGAAAAATGTGGAAGTCAATGGCTCTTTTTAGTCAAAGGTAGAACTAAGTAAATCAGTAAGTTGGACTTACAGACTCTTACAGACCTGCTGTAAAAGTGGTACAGTACCTTGTTAACTTCAGGTTTTTTCTTCTTCACAGTCTTCTCACTGCTACTTTTTGAAGCCTGAGCGTCCTTGTCAGGATAGGCCTGCTTTAATAAGGCTACCTGTCTTGCTGCTTCCTCTTTATCAGCTGTACAAACAAACATTTCCTACAGTGCAATTATTTTTTTTCTTATTTCAATTTAATATTCAAATTACCTATTACATCATTACAGACCAGACGGGTGCAGGTCAAAATGGCCACAATGACAAAATGGCCACAGACCCCCTTGTCAAAATGGGTATACTAAAAAGTCAATATGGCCACAGGCTCTAGTCAAAATGGCCATGTAAGAAATCTTATTAATTGGAAGAATGTACCCCATAGTCAAAATATATAAGGTTATTCTTATGTGTGTTGAGGTAAACTTCATGCCTTGATGTGTTTATTTTGGTGGTCAAGTTAACACAGGGCACTGTCATAACCTATATATCTATATTGTTTTTGTTAAATTAAAAGTTATCAATGTACCTCCTTGACATTTTATGATATATGGTATTTTGGTGTTTTTTTTGGTTTGTAGGTTATGTTGTTTCAGATTATATTCTGTACTTTATTTGAAAAGTTACATAAACATCACCCTTTTAAAGTTTTAAAAACAGAAGCAATTGTGCCCCCAGGAAAATAGGAGATTATCTTGTTATGACATCATTCAATTACCGTTAATTAAGCTAATTAATCCAATCTTTTAGGGATTACACTTTGCTCTCCCAGGCTATTTGCATGCTACTGTTCTGTGAGAATACTGATGTCTACATAACTGATTTGATTTTTGAAAATGAAAAAGATTATTCATAATATCATGACAAAATGAAAATAAACAATTTATGATATTCAAGTCTTTCCCAAGTTTAAAGAATAGGATTGTAGGCAATCACATGTTTATTTCAGTCATAAGAATAAATAAAAACAAGACACAAGGTTAACACAACCAATCTGTTATTGATTTATGAGAGACTAAAAACTAAATCAAAATTATCTAAACAAAGTTAGCTCTTTACATTAATACCTTCAAACTATAATTATTCAACTATTTATCAAGGAAAAAGTGTGTCTTAATTCATTCAAATTGAGTGTAACAAAACAAAAATGTTAATGTTCTTTAATTATTTCAACAATATTTCATGGCCATTTTGACAATGACTAAAGTCACTTGTGGCCATTTTGACTTTTCAGTTTGGCCATTTTGACTAGGGATTTGTGGCCATTTGCTCTGTAGCTCATCAGGCTTTACCTTTCATTTTACTTTAGGGTGTGGCCAATGTGATTTCCACCTTACTAGTCAAGGAGTCTGTACACAAAGTTAGAGCTTTCTAGGCCTTATGGTTGGGGAGAAGAAGATGAAAATAGGTTTTTAGAGTGTGGCCCCTTTGGCCTTTATTAGGGGTCACAGGGCAACAAAAGCTACAATTTATAATCCTAATTAGCCAAGGAGTCTATACATAAAGTTTCAGCTTTTAAGGCCTTATGGTTCTGGAGAAGAAGTCGAAATTCCACAAATGTACGGACGGATGGACAAACGGATGGACGCCGGACACCATATGCCATGCCATAAGCCCATCAGGCCTTACAGGCCGGTTGAGCTAAAACGAATTGCAAACAATGAATGGACAAAGCAAGGTGCCATGACGATGGGAAACAATTTGATTGATATTTTACTTGTTTTGCCAGCTAATCTTTTGTCAATGAAATATCACAAAACTGAATAAAGAAATTGGAAATTCATAGATTTTAAAGAATGTGACAAACAGTCCCTTTTGTCCACTAACCTAATCACCTGAGTTTAATAAATTTTGTTCTTTAAAATTACGTTACTTACATCCGACAAAAAGAATCTTGGCCTGGTACATATTTTTATCGCTCCATATGGCCATGCAGCGATCTCCTTCCTGAAGATTGCCCTCTTGAAGACACATCCCTGTCTCCTCATCCTCTACCTCTGTCCCCTTCAGTACACGACTCAAAAGGCCATCATGGTATCTCACAACCACCCATTTCACTACAAATTACATAATAAACTATTTTAATAATTAAAATATATAGACCAACAATTGCCCCAAAATCACATAAGCTAAAATTAAATAGTCACACATATAAATCTGTTCACAAATATTAATGTTCCCAAATTTTATTAGGTATACAATCAATAATAAAATCTTTTAGTGATGTAAATAATGTTGTATCATTTATTAAGAGTGTCACTTACTGTGACAGTTGAACATAATGCTTTTACAATATTTCAGCCATTAGCGCCTACATTGTGATTTAACTATAATTATTGAGTCAAATTCATTGTCTCGACAAATTAGTCACAAAATAAGAATTGACATATTCATCAACTGTTGCAGGAAAACTTAAAACAAATTTTGGTTTTTGTAATTTTATCAAACAAAAGTTCAAGACATCAGACACACAGCTACAAATACATATCAGTAATATAATTTACATAAAGATAATGGATGATGATAAAACTGTAGAATTAAATTTTTTTACAATATTATTGCAGCAATTCTAATATCATTTAAAAATCAAATGAATCATACATTGTATTTAAATTGAATTGGGCCAGAGCCAGTACTATACAATAGTTAAACATTCTGATAACCTTAGTCCTTTTCTCAATTTAATAATTATTAATATTTACCTATGCAACGGATATTTAATATTGACAAATCAATTCAAAATTGTAACCTAATGATACATGATTTTAGCAAGAACAAACTAAATTAATGAAAAATTTTAATAGAGGCAAAATAACTTGTCTGTGAAGATTAATCTATTTTTAAAACCTGGAAAATTATCAATTTTATTTTTATCAAAATAAAATTTCAGTTACACCAAAAATGTATAAATTTCTGGAACATCATATATAAATGAGTTTACTGATTTCTGCTTGAAAAAACATTCCTTCACGTTTTTGTTAATTTAAATGAATACGACAGCATGATTACATAATTAACTATCGCTCCCCACAAGGTCTTTAATATTTTATGCTGCTTAGTTACATTTTGAAATTGTATCTTGAGAAAGATTCAAAGAAACTTTGTGTAAATTCTATTGCGTTTATCAAGTGTTCAAGTGTTTCAGCATCCCCGAAAGCCTAATACTCTATGTCGCTCAAATGAAAGCAGTTAATGTAACTTAAATATAGGCCAGTAGTGGTACAAGTTTATTAGAGTAATATACTTACGTTCATCAAAGTGGTAGGTTCTGACACCTCGGCGATCGTTTAACTTCTTGGCCATTTCTACGATGTTTCTGGTTCAAAAAGATGTTCTAACTGACGTTAAGTATGCGACACGCGACAAAACTTCACTGACGATGGTAAAGCAAATTGAAAAGAACCGCCAACCGGAAGCAATTCCAATAATGTTACTTCCAAACATGGAACCGGTTAAATATTCAGGAATCGGCATATTGTTATAATCAAATGGAATGTCATTCGAAAGCGTTTCATTATTCGATATCAATAATATACTTGGAGAAAAAAGTCTCCACCAAGAATTCAAGACTGTAAGGCTATTATTCGATAAAATTGTTGAATCGGCTACACCATTCCGTATCCGAAACCATTCCGGAATTCCTTCATTTTGGCGAAGGCTTTATTGCGCACGCACCCTTCAAGACACGTGAAAGACCACACGTGAAACACTTTGGAGCTGTACGGTGTCTAGACTTAAAAGTCCCTTACACAGATGGATTTGTCAGCACGTTAAAAGGATAAAAGGTAATATTTAAAATATTATGATATCAATTCTATAAATTGTAGTTGTAGACTTATTTCTAATCATTTCGCTGAGCGCTAGTTTGATTTGTAACGGTTGTTTTATTCTATATTTTAGAAACGTAAATGTCTGAAGTTCAGTGCAACTGTATTTTATGTATCTGAGTATTGAGTAACCTCCCTTACGTTCTCAATGCCGGCAAGCATTACATGAAATTACGAACCAAAACGAGAATAATGAACAATAATTTGGTCTCACATTTAATCTGTAATTTCTTTTGATGTGTCTGATATGTTTTTATATATATACGTTGTGTACGGGTTGCATACGTGAATGATCAGTCTTTAAATGATAATTGATCGAGGATCTAGAATTTCTTGCAAAATCTAATATATTCAACGACTCACATTAGAATGTCAGAAATATTATATATGTTTTTCTTTCAGTATTTTTTAAAAATATTATTATGGTAATTAATCAAAAGTTCGGATTTTAGAAATAAAATCTGAGGCGAACTCTTATTTAGTAGAAACCCTTTTCTTTTTTTAAAAAACAAAATTCTGTTTTATGATCAAAATTAAACATTTGTTATAAGTAATCAAAATAGATAATAATGACCAAAATTTGAAACATTGATAATGAATAAACCTTGAAATTTACAGTATTTCTATATAAAAAAACCACCTCAGATATATAAAGAATTATCAACATTGTTACAGTTTAAAAGGCCTATTGATATAAATTAGATGATAACTAAAATGATAATTTGTCAGCTAACCCAGCAGTAATTATAATGAAATAAAGTTATTGTTGGAAATCTGAATTTTTCAAGTCAAAGTCATGAGATTAGCTGAGTGTGGTATTATGATTAGATAAATGTAGAATTAATTTGGATGGTGAAGCCAGGTTTATTATCTCTATGATATATATTTGTGACAATGAACAATTGCAGTTAATATTTCTCTCATCTGTACATGTTTACAAATACTTTATTTTGTATGTAATGTATATATTCCTGCTGACATTTAATTGAAATCATATTTGATATCAATATAAAATATTTGAAACTTAGTATATTTATTGTGATAATTTGGATCCATTTCAGATACATCATTACAATGGCAGACTCAACAAGAAAGAGAGTGAGTACATCTTATAAAAGATACATCAAGGAACACACTGGAAGTGAGGGTGTTCCTGTAAGTTCAAAGCGAGCTTTCATGGAAAGTTATAACAAAGTTATCGCAGAAGCAGCGAGCGGTCCTGGTGCAGTGAGTGTTGATAATGCAAGCAACCATGCACATCTTCAACTCAATTCATGTGAAGATCCCTCTCATTATCACTTCGTAGCTGATGTAAATTTACCTAGCTGTCATCCAACAAGTGTTGATTCTATGGACTCAGAAGTTCAAGCTGTCATTGGAAACAAAGCAGAACTGACAGATGAGTCAACACAGCAGTCAAATATACCACATATTATCAAGATTCAAGAACAGAATAACAGGTTTGAATGGAAGTTTATGTACTATCAATACAACCAACAATGATGTTTAGTAGGTTATGCTTTCATTGTTTTACTGTTAAAAAAGGTTTGTAAACTTAAGTGATCATTTGAGAATGTTTTACAAAGATATTCTTTGTCATTTCCATTTTCCAAAATGGTTTTATTTGGGTAACATAACTATGTTTAGCGAATAAAATTCATCATGCTTTAAAAGCAGTTACAGTTTCTACTATCATTGTGTTTACAATAAAGAGTAAGTTTGTCTTCAAGTAATCATGAGACTGCTTGCTTTAACTTTCTTAGATTTTGGCAAAATTCTTCTTTACAAAACATTATAAATTGACCTTTTTAGAGTACAGCCAAACCTGTTAAACAGATTCATATGGAAACCTTCTATTTGAGACAAACTTGCCAGTGCACTGCGTTTTGTATTTGTGTAGATTTTAATCTTTAGAATTAAGTGTATTGCTAAGTAAAAGATTTTTTTGCATTATTTTCAGTATTGACACTGGTCACTTGGACGACTTAAGAGATGTGGATGAACAATATTCAGATGATGAATCAACATGTTCAAGCACCAATCAGTTTGGTTTCATTGATGAGGAAGAAGATGAGCATTCAAGTTGTGAAGAAGATAATGTTGATTTGAATGATCAAGACATTAATAGCTACATTTACAAGGGAGCACAGATCACTTTATCCATTAGCATGCTACTGATTTTAACGTTTGCAACAAGACACTCTTTGACATCTGAAGGAATAACAGACTTGTTGCAACTCCTTGCATTACACTGTACAGCAGGACACTGTCTGCCAAAAACCCTTTATGCCTTCAAGAAATATTTTCAAACTTTTGACCATCCATTGATTTACCACAAGTATTGCTCATTTTGTTTACTTGGGATTGAGCCATCAAAAGAATTTGATACTTGCCAGAATCCTTTGTGCTCAAAGAAATTGAACGAAGAAGGAAATTTATCAAGTTTTATTGAAATACCTATTGAGTCACAATTGCAATCAATGTTTCAACGGCCAGGATTTTTTAATAGTCTAAAAAATAAGAAAAGAAATAAGAATAATAACGAAGAGACTATCGAAGATATTTGTGATGGATTACAGCATAAAAAATTAGTTTCTGACGGCATTTTGAAGTCAATCTATGATTTGACTTTGACTTTCAATACTGATGGTGCTAAACCTTTTAGAAGTTCAAAGACAAGCTTATGGCCAATTTATTTAATGATCAATGAACTTCCATACTCAGAAAGAAGAATGCCAGAAAATATGGTTTTAGCTGGAATTTGGAAAGGGGCCAAGAAGCCATCAATGGCAGGATTTTTAATTCCGTTCATGAAACGCTTAAAATGTTTAGAAAAGGGTTTTTTGGTAAATATCAATGACGAAGAAGTGACATGTAAGGCTGTTGTGATAGCAAGTACTTGTGATCTCCCTGCTCGTGCCTGTGTCTGTGGGATGAATCAGTATAATGGTGAGGCTTCTTGTGTCAAGTGCACACAACCGGGAAAGGTTGTCCAGGTTGGAAAAGGTCACACAAGAGTATTTCCTCCCAACATGGATTGTTTGGATGGTCCAAAAAGAACTGATGACTCGGTGATAAGGGATTCTTTGCTCGCTGTGAGGATAAAGACCCCAGTTCATGGCATCAAAGGTCCATCGTGCTTTTCATTCCTATCTTATTTCAGTTTTGTCAATTGCACTGGTATTGACTATATGCATGGTGTTCTCCTGGGAGTTGCAAAACTTATGCATTCACTGTGGTTTGGCACCAAGTATAATTCTCATATCTTCAGTGTTTCTGCTGCGATTGATCAAGTCAATAAACGGTTGTTGCAAATAAAGCCTCCTAATTATATTTCAAGATTGCCAAGATCACTTATGGACTCTGATTACTGGAAAGCGTCTGAATGGAAACACTGGATTCTCTACTATGCTCCAACAATAATGCATGATATACTTATGCCTGAATATTACAGACATTTTATGCTTTTGTCTGAAAGTATTTTTTTGTTGTTGCAAAATTCAGTCAAGCTGTCAGAAGTCCATCGTAGCAAGATTCTCCTTGCAAGATTTGTAGCCATGTTTCCAGTTATGTATGTAGAATCAGCAATGACTCTTAATGTCCACCAGTTGTTACATTTACCTGACAATGTTCTAAATCTAGGTCCTCTCTGGGCTTTTTCATGCTTTCCTTTTGAAGATGCTAATGGCTTTTTGTTGAAGCTTTTTAACGGCACTCAACACATTGATAAACAGATAGCTCATGCAATTGCAGTTATTAAAAAAATGCCAGAACTAATACCTGCTATTGAAAAGAACAGTGTTGCATATGATTTATACTGTAAGTTGAAAAACAAGTCCAAATACAAAGGTACCATGTTGGATGTTGGCATATATTACATTGGTGCTACAAAGTTCATAAGTCAATTATCTCCAGAGTATGACTATGCTGTAAAGGAAAAACATATTGGTTCATTTGGTAAACTAGTGATTTTTAAAAGAGTCAAAGTTGATGGAGATGTCTTCTTTTCAGAGGCATATGAGCGTGTGCATTTAAGGAATAGCTGTACTGTAGTTTTTGGTACTGAGACATCAGATAGATTTGGCATCATAGAAACTTTTCTGCAAGTTTCTCCTGTATGTCTGTGTAAGACTTTTACCACATGTTCATGTGTGAGAAAAAACTTTGCCATGATCAGAAACTTGGAAGTCACAGAAAACTTCATGGGTGTTATTAACATCAAGAAGGTTAAGCCAACTGTTGACAAGAAAATAACTGCTGTTGAACTGAAGGCTTTGAAACGGAAGTGTGTGCTGATAACATTAAAAGATTCTGGTGCTGTTTTTCTATGCAATGTGCCAAATGTTCTGGAAAAGGATTAATACCAATGGACTTTAAGTGTGTAAAATGATGACTTTGTTCTTGTGCAGTCATTAATAGTTTCTGGAGCAGAGCACTTAAACCTTTTAACTGATATATTTTAAATTGTGATATCATTCTCATGATTGTTTTTCCCTTATTGGGGAAAGGTATTGCTTGATACTGATCAGATATGGACCAGTCAGTTTATTTATGATGCAAGGAATTGTGAATGAGTGTAATAGTTAAATTCCTTTTCATGAGAATGACTAATGTTTTAATTATTTAATTTTTTAATTACAGTCAATGAGGATTTCTTCAAAAATGTTTAATATGTGGACTAATAAAATACATTAAATAACAATATTCATTTTTAACCTCTTGAAATTGTTCATTTCAGATAAGAAAATCATGATTTTTTATAAAAGATATTCTTATAAGAAATTATCACTGGGAAGAAATATATAGGATTCTTATAAGAAATTTTAGTTACTTAGAAATGTGTAAGATTCTTATAAGAAATTTTTGATAGGTTTCTTAGTCTTAACTTTTTCTTATAAGAATCTTATAAGATATCGGCTTCTTATAAGAATCTTATAAGAATCTTATAAGAATCTTATAAGATCTTATAAGGTAAAATCGTACGGGCATTCAAAGTTTATAAAGTGTCACAATTTGGTTGAAGTCTTCCAATTGGATCAGGAATGATTAAGAATAACCAAGGTCTTTTTCTTCTTCTTCATGAAGTTAATAGCAGGAACTGATTGAAGTTATTCATGACCTCCAAGAGTCGTTCTTTATGGCATTTTGACTCCTAAGAAATATACTGTTTGTTTTTTTTGTGTCAGTTAAAACACATATCTAATTTCAGATTGTATTGATTTGTAAGAAATTTGTTCTCATGTAATATTCATCGTTGTCAAAAATCCTAAAGAAAGGATATTAATGACCTGACATTAAGTAGATAAGATTTCTATCATTAATCTTACAGTTAGATCATGTTACACTTTCAGAGAAGGAGGATTCCTTTTTGATGTTTACACTGATTTCAATTTGAATGACTGATCTACTTTTGTGATAATTCCTTTGAAGAATGAGGTAGGTTATGTCCTAGATTTTAACAGTCTGTTGCATTTCAAAGAAA
The DNA here is from genome assembly GCA_921293015.1 of Phorcus lineatus. Classification (NCBI taxonomy): domain Eukaryota; kingdom Metazoa; phylum Mollusca; class Gastropoda; order Trochida; family Trochidae; genus Phorcus; species Phorcus lineatus. Next base: position 18,021,846 of record OV121089.1, read on the forward strand.
ATGTTTATGTACGTCATTGACATTTTAACAATTTAATACTGTGATTTTTTTTTCATCCGTATCATTTGAACATAGACGTTGTTCAATAATTCTTTTTCCAGTTTTACAGGTATCTTTTACAATTGATTTTTAGTACCTTGAAGAAAAATGAAACTTTTCAAGATTTCCTTGGCACTTTAAATAATAAACAATGATGAATTTTCTGAGGGTTTCAAATGTCACTGATCGTTGTATTGAAGGTGTCGTGAACAGTTTCACAGCAGGATAGGAGTGTTGTTGATAAGCAGGAAGACAAACATGTCTGCTCCCTTTTTCAAAACACGAGTTTGACTGAGTTTGAAACAATGAGATAGGGTCTTCAGAGCGTGTTTCTACATGAGTTGAATTTCTATTGGTTTATAGTCCATTTGGACGAGATATTGCTTGTCTTCCAAGTGAAGGGTGATTTACAACGTGAGCGTACACAAAGAGGGAAAGTTTATCTCATGTACGCTGTCATAAAAGCAACTGTCAAATATCCCACTCAAGCTCGCAGTAAATGTCCTCCATTGAACATCAGGAATCTACAAACCACTAGGGGTACGAGGAAATAGCTATGTTGTCAAAATTTGTTGGCGACAACTGGACTTCAAGTTGTTTCGAGAGGGCATACTGTCATATTCAGGATATCATGATTTGCGGTTCTATTTAATTTAGTTGCTACAGAATGGTGACAAGCATGGTTGGCCAAATTTGTGGGCAACTTGTAGACTTCAAGTTGTTTTGAGAGGGAATTCTGTCATATTTGGACAGATCATGATTTATGGCAACCATTGGCAGTGATATCAATGAGTTAACTGTGAGACAAACCAATTAGTAATTCTAGAGGATCCATTTTCATAAACACTGGATAAGATTCCAAATCTGTGAGGAGTACTGTCATGTTAGAGATACCTTGATTTATGGCAACCATTTGCAATGAATTTTCATGGAATTGTGACAGAATGTTTGACAAACCAATTTGTGGGTCCAAGAGATCAATCTAACATTTCTCATAAACATTTTTGGATAAGATATCAAGTTTGAGAGGGAATGCTATCATTTTTAGAGAGATTGTGATTTATAACAAGCAATTCAGTGCAGATTTCATGGAAATGTTTGACATCCAATTAGTTGGTCTTTGTCAAAAAAAGTCGTAATAATTGACTTACATCTACTTTACAAGCTGCTTCAAGATGAATTACTGTCATAGAGGTTAGAGATTTCTTAATGTTTGGCAACAGTTTGCAATGATGGATTTGAGGTGTGACAGAACGGAGCTGTGTTCTTTTGAACGGAAGGAAATATATATTCTTTCTAAAAATTTGATGAAAATTACATAAGAAGTTGTTCTTTAAACGAATTTGCAATCAGCTGTGGAAAGAATTACTGTTAGATTTCAGGTTGTTTTCTAAATGTGATTCATGAATATTGGGAAGCAGGTCTATAGTCTACATATGGAGAACACAATTTGTGGTTGACTTTGAATTGCTTTTTCCAAGTTACAGCATATGGAATACTGTCATATCTTATTAAAAGTGTGATTTATGGTAGCCAAGTTTGAGACAGTTCTAAATATTTAATAAAATGACAGCATATTTAAATGATATTGATGAATATTAATATTCAAGCCAGGGTATGTATTTCAATTTAAGCAATAGTCTTTGATGAAATTATTCTTTCATGGTTTAGATTTTATATGTAGAATTGATCAGTCAAAATAACATCATTGAATTCTAAGCAGCTAAAATATGAAGGAATTTGATTTTTAGAGAATAGACTCACAATATGTATGAGAACAACAGGACATGAGATTCTTGTGACTCCAAGGATATAAAACTTGTGATTCCGTGGATATAACCAAATCTGATGGAACCCATGAAGTACTACAAGAGTGAGAGGATTGTGATTCTCAGAGAAAGAATTCCTCGAGGAAGGGAGCCAAAGATTTACAAGGTGGGTGAACAATGTGGGTCCCCATATTGCTAAGGCACCCTTAGCCCATAGTTATAACATTGAGTCATGATAGCTGAAGACCTTTTTTTCCCAAAGTTTCGAAATGTTAAGAGCACCCATACTCCATAATTATAACAGAGAGATCTTTCTTTCCATAGACCTATTTTTACTAAATTCATATATTGCTAAGAGCATCCTTAGCCTATAGTTCTGACATGAAGTTATGGACACAATAGGTTTTGTTTCCTTGTCAAGTAAATCCCTGTTTGCAGATTAACATATTGACAGAAATACAGAAGCTGTTGATAAAATAATAAATTCAATGGCATAAATTTTGAAAATAAGGGTTAAAATTATTTTTGGAATAGACACCAACTCTCATTTGGCTTTCAAGACACATTCAGTGACAAATACGTACAATGAATCATTATAAATGTATCCAAAAAAATTATTTATTGGAAAAATAGGAACTTGTGATGTACCAACAAAAAGAATCGTTTCAATAAGTCATATTATCTAAAATGACTTTAAGCATCTGTAAGCCGTGAAGATTTCAATCTCTAGAAAAATGAATATGATTTGTTGGGATGAAGTCATTTATGTTACATTTTGGATGGTATCCAATTCACAATTGAGCACAATTTGTTATTTACACAAATTAGGTATTTTAAAGTAGGTATGACTTATATGAGGGGTAGAATTTATTGCAGGTATATCATGTCAACTCAAGGAGTAAAATCAATACTCTCCAGGCAATAACACATTTTATTAGACTGCTATTGCAGAGTTGAGGGTTATTCAGTGCTTAAAGTATCATGTATTGAAGAGCTAATCTGTTGGACCTTTTACAACTTTCATATGATTTATACACATTGTAGAAAGTATTGCAACACCCACAATTTTTATTGATTTATTCCTATATTCTGCAACCCGTCTCAAGATATGAGGTTTTCCCAGTTATATTCCAAGCTGTTCTGTAAAATGCATTACAGAAACTGAATTGAACCAATGGCTCGCCAGATTGTTCAGCATCAGCAGGGACGTTTTTGGGAAAATCAGTCGTGCTCATTGGGCTTACTGCAAATTCTGACTCTCTTTCTTCCTTTTATGTCTTCTAGTAATCAGTCTTAGTCAGTAATATCGACTAATTAACAAAACTTTTTTGACTATGTAATTTCACTGTTTTACAAACAAAGGTTACGTTGATGACGTTTTTTTTATTGATAAACTTTGTTGGTTCTCATATTTTTAGACAAGGTTTAACAAGAAACAAAAACTTGTATATTTATTAGATCCATATCAATAAAAAATCATTAGTTTTTATCACAGAAATCATTGTTTTTTTCCATGTGCATATATATTTGATTTATTATTTCCCAGGAGAAATTACCTTTGTCTTCCTGTCTGTCCGTGCAAACTCTTTTCTGGTCCAGAACTCAAAAACCATAATGCCAAACTCATTGAAACTTGGCATGTGGAACAATCGTCAAGTGAAGTGGTGCCTTTTGGGTTTTTCATTTATTTGTCTACATTTCTTTCTGACGTTCTCCATGGAAACACAACATAGGATTTTCTCAGGAACCATAAGGCCTAGTTCATTAAAGCTTTGTATATGAAATAATCATAATGTGTAGTGGTGCCTTATTCCTATATTTATTTCATAGTATTTCATATGGCTGTCATACAAATCTAAACAGCAATGATGATCATATTCCTTTAAAACATCTCACGTGTAACATTTACATGAAGACTAGTTTCATAATTTTTCAAACATGATTAGGTCAAACTTTCTTTTCTACCCTAAACTAAAATGAGTACCTTTGATTAATTAACAAGCTTCATTGTCAAAATTCAATCAGTATCGCAATTTTATGCTTTTATTTTCTAATTTTAGCAAACTGATGCGCTTTAAAATTAAACTTATTTGCAACAGTCATTAACTTCTTGTGTGTCTCTTAATGCTTGTTTCTTGCAAACCTGGTGCCTTGAATAAAAAAACAACTGCTTTGGTTGATCTGGATATTTCAACCTTTAGCAGATTGGTTCTAGATTTCCGATTCCTGTAAATCTGCAATTTTTGTATGGCAAGGAACAGGGTATTCTCTCCCAACAGAGGTAGCTCCGTCATGAATTTCTATACAACCTCTGTCTTAATACGAAGGTTTCTCTCTCTTCCGGCACTTTCCCCTAGCGGGACAATATTGCCACTTAAATTACTTGGCTATGTTTCAGCCAATGAAAACAACGAATGCATAAGTAACATATTTGTTGTCATACAGGCCTGTGCAACGAGACAGTCGTAAAATGAGGCATTTGTGTTCTGTAAAGACGACTCAAAGTGCAAGGTGCAAATTCGAATAAAGTTTAGCTTTTGGGAAGCTTACGAAAATAACTTAGGCAATTTTAACTCTTACGTTGCTGAATATTATTTTGACCAGTTTTGCCCCCGTGGCTGAATTTTCCAGCACTCGCCTCGCTACCGTTATAGCGCAATTAGCCCCTGTGGCCGAATTTTCCAGCGCCGCCAGATGCGACCGTTTTAACAACATATGGCGTGTTTACATGGCGAAATACGGACATTATCGTCGTTTTATACAAAGCTAGTCGGCGAATCCCGTGTTACAAATGGATGATACTTACTTGACACTTTGAATGAAATTTCTATCACCCCTGGAACGGTTTCTACAACTGAAGTAAACTTGTTTTCAATTCGGGCGCCGTAACTCAATAAATTCCAAGAGCGCATGCGCGAAATCAAAACGAAACTAAAGATGAATAGTTCCTCTTCACATCGATATAAAAATTATTTTTATAATATGTTTAGAACGAATTTTACAAAATTTTAAAAATTGTCTTTATTTCAAACATTATAAAATCATTTAATCACTGAGTGCACACATGCAAATTATATACGGAATTGAAGCTAATTTTTTGCTCTATATTTCACGATAAATTTTATTACGATACGCCATCCTAAACGAAAGATATAAATTACGAAAACAGGGTAGTGATAAATCCCGATAACGCTCTGACCCCCACAGTAATATTACTAAGCTAATAGCCCCGGGCAAACGCACGCGCTCAGCGCGTGCAGGCGGGGTATCCCCGTTGAAACATACACTCACACACAATATAAATTGTCTTTATTTCCAACTTTATAAATCATGTTATTCGCTTTGTATACATGCAAATTATATATGGAATTGAAGGCAATTTATTCTTCTTTACGAAGAAATAAATCATAACAATCTTTTGCACTGTAATTAGAAGTTATTACCAACGAAACGTGGGTATAGCTAGTAATAAAGTCTTTGATAATCGCCTTACCGCAACATATGTCGCATCGTTTCCACACGTTTTATTTTGATGCAAATATGGGCAAATTACACATGAAAATGAAGGTATTTCTTTCTGCTTTACGATGATATGAAAATAATAAATATGTACCACTTGGTTTGGAATATATAAAGTTTGCAAAGATGGTACCCTCGGGTATTTTAGAACAGATTTTGATAATTGCGACATCATTAACCGCTCCTTTATTGTCTAATTGTAATTTGCAAATTTTATATAGAATTGAAGACGATCCTTTCCTCTTTATTGTGATATAAAAATGTCGATAATGCGCTCTGCCGTTAAATGGATAGGAAGTGTAAAAAGCAGTTGAAAATAAATCGCTTCTCGGTAAACAAAATATGAATAGAGAAATTGCCTGTTTGTGTGATGCGCGCCGGGTCCTTTCTGATTTTCTTGTACATACCAATTTTACATGGCAATAAAGATTATCCTTTTCTCTATATTTTGATATATGAAATTGCAAAATTTACCGAGAAGTTTATGTGATATAAAGTGCGAGAAAATGGTAAAAACGTAAAGAATAAACAAAAGTCACAATTTTGCGGAACTTGCTGTATCTTTATTCTATATGGTGTATATAATTTTTTTATATCAAATCGAAGACAATTATTCCTTCTTTATCACGATGTAATCAATTTCAAAATACGCCTAGCTGTTGAGAAGATATGAGCGAAAGAAAGGCACATGTCAAAATCGCCGTTCAGTTTACATGATTTGAATCGAGAAATTAGCTTTTTGTGCGGCGCTTGCTGTGTCTTTATTTATTATCGCGCATGTACACATTTTACATGGAAAGAAAGACAATCTTTCTCTCTGTCTTTTGATATAAAAATTGTCAAAATACGTTGAGCACATCATGTAAAAATTGGTGTGACAAAATGGTGTAAAACTAAAAATATGTAAAAATCACCTTTTTTGCGGCACATGCTGTATCTTCAATTCAGGTAGCGTAGTTACGTATTTTATATTGAATTGAAGACAATTTTCTGCTCTTTCAAATGATCCAACCGGTATTGAAATCCGCCCAAGGGTTCAGAGCATAGGGCGTGCGATATAAGGTTGTACGTTTGGTGTGAGTGCAGGCTTGTAAGCAAACGATAGCACGCGCGGGGCGGTAAGCTCGTGCGAGAGGGTAGAAAGTGCCCACAGGCTATTAGCACGTGCGGCGGGGAGTGGGGGAAAATTGAGTGATTTTAAAGCTTATTTTCGGTACGATAAACGTTATCAATCGTTGCATAATTTTCGGAACATGTACGCGCATTATTTAGAACACCAACGAAACAAAATTCGGTAGCTTAGCGACACACGGACGGAAAGTACTAGCGTTGAACTGACACTACTGCCGTGCAACAATTGCCCGTCCTTCGCTACTGTGAACCTCGGCGTTAATGAGCTAGCGTGAGAAAAATAGAGTTTGGATGTCGCATCTCGCCCAGAGGACATGCGGTCAAAGCAAATTTCAACCCGGACAGGCCCGGGACCCGCATCTTAAGGGTTAATGATAACTTTTGAAACGGCGTCGCTGATTGCACGACTTACTTTGATTGCATCCAATCAGAGTTCTACATTCCGTGCACAAGAAACCTTCAAATTAAGACAGAGGTTGAATAGAAATTTATGACGGAGCTACCTCTGTTGGGAGAGAATAGGGAAAGGGTATTTAGAAGAAGAATATATTATAGACTCTCTCCCTCATTTATTGCCCTGGATATGTTTTACTTGTGAACATTTTTTCCTGTATAGAACTATGCAGTGATGTTTATGATATGTAAATTCATTGCAGCAAGTTTGTGTCATCATATACATGTCTAGCAGCATTCATAACCACAAAGGTACTATACCTCCCAATGGTAAATAAGTGAAATACTTTCCAAACTGTCTTCTGAATAGATATTGTTACTGTCTTGTACATATTCATAAGATAGAAATAAGTTTTTCTTGAGAGGAATCATGAATTGTTCATGGAATGATTAGTGAGACATTAATTATTGTTCACTTACTGTAGTCATTGTCAAATCAAGAATGATCTGGTTAGGAATTGTCTTGGTAAAATATATCCAGTGGTGATTAGCCTTTGCAGCCGTATTGTATGGGTAGCCATGTTGAAACTTAGGACATAAATGGACATTACATGCATAGAAACCTCATAATTCTGCTTTTATGAGGTCATGAGAGATGTGTATTGTGTGGAAATGAGAGCTTGTAATTGCTGGTCTGATCGCTATGTTTCACATAATCCTCAGTATCTTGATGGAGCAGGAAATTAAGAACTTCATGTGAAGGTGTTGGGAATGTGAATGGGATATTTTTATTGACATATTCTGGTCATGAGGGCCTACCTTATACTTGGATATATTTATTGTTGTTGATGAATGTTGAAATAAATTCATGATGATTTAGTTTTATGTTTGATAAGTACATTTGTAATAAAATATGTCATCTGTTTCCCCCATTAGAAAGTAAAAATTAAAAAACTGTAACTGTGTGCATTACACTTTCCAATGCCCTTTAAAGACATGTTACAATATTTTCTTTTATAAATGTTGGTAGAATATTTTCCAAGAAAGCAAATCAGAGACAAACATAAAATGATTGATCATGGGTTTTTTTCCATGTTGCATGTCTAAATCTATTTTTGAGTGAATATAAAATTGAAAAATAGAACTGATTGACAAGGGAATTCTGTCTTTAAAAAATCTACAATTGAACTAAATCTGCTCTTGTGATTTCAAAATTCAACAAATTAGGAAAAGGTAGCCCAATGAACCAGATTTTGAATAGGTATTTTGTTCACAATTTGTTGATCTACGCACTGTGCATGCTTACATTGAAAGATATAAGCTCATGTGTAAATTGAACTTCTATGTATTTCTGTCAATGAGTGTTTGTTTTCAATGGCGCTATGTTTGTATTGTGTAAGGTTGTAATATGAACATGTCATTTGAGAACTTTTGAAAAGCCTATGCCACTTGCGTTTGAACTTAACTTTGTAGTGGTCCATTTTGAAGTGCCTGATCTTAAAATATTGCACAATACAAGATTTTATTGGTGCAAACCAGTGCACTGTGATCTTACAACATGGAAAAATACTTAACCATATGATAGCATAAGTGGCACTTAAGTTTCGTGTTACATGTTAAAGTTCAATAAAGATCAATCATTTTAAATTTGATTTTTATGAGGTCACATTGATAGAATTTGTTGTTTATCATAACCATTACCATAAATTTAACCAAAACCTAGGTTATAGGAAAAGTAAATTTATAAAAGGTCAACTTCTTTATTGCAATGAATATGATATTTTGGTGTAGATACTGACACTGTAGTCAAGCAAGTGATGACACTGTTAGTATCTACACTGATGTTATGATTTTGCAATCATTGCAATAAATAAACTGACACACCATTAACTTGGTTGCCTTCACCTCTACAACTTCTAATATGCCTCTTAAAGAAGAAACCCCAATGTGTTTTGTTTTATTGATTTGCTCTAGAAATGCAGTCTTAATCTGAGTTGAAAACGTACTGCTGCAAGAGAGGGGCGACTTGGAATGTTTGTGATAGGCACTATTTTATACATCAGAATTATCTTGTCTCAGGGTAAAACGTGAACACTCTTGCTCCACTCATATACCCTGGTATATAACCCCAATAAACCTATGACCTATGAACTGTCTGAAAAGAGTCAACCAATAGCTGCGCTTGATTTGAGAGTTGTAGTATAAAGATTTCACCATCTTGGCCCCAGGTTTTAGCCTGCTTTCTTTTTGGTGGATTGTTATCATTATTATTGCAAGCTGTTCCAATTTTGAAAAAAAAATTGCTCTAATCCAAGAATAATGCAGAAATTCTGCATTCCGTTTTTGTTACGAGCAATAATCTCATCATTATGACATTTTGAAGTTCATGATTCCAATTTGTTAAACCTTCCCATACTATGTATACATGTCTACCTCAAAACTTATTCTCTTTGGCCTTCCCATTGTTTCTGGAGCAGAACTCTAAAAGTGTTCAACCAATCATTACCAAATTTGGTATGCTGCCTCTCTATTTCATATGAATGTGCCATTTTGGGGTTTGAGCTGTTCCATTTCCATGGCAATTGAAGTGGAAAGATTTTGAGAAAAAAGGGAAAGGGGCGACATCTGTTTTTACAAGTAAACACTGCAGTTTTATATTGAGTTTACACCAAAACTTTTTCTCACTACTTTCAATCAGTACAGGGTTAGCTTTGTGAAGTGGCTGGGGGTTGCTCTTATGTGTCAGAGAGTTCAATGTTTGGAGCATTGCTCCAATAGTGTGCCTCTGGGTGGCTGGTTGGCAGTTAGATAGTTTACAACATTTGACTGTACAGCTATTCTGTGGCAGGGGGCTGTTTGTGTAGTGAGTGGATTGCCTGTCACAAAGGGATCTACTTTAGTCGTCACGCGGATTGATTAATCACGGAGTGTCGCTACACAGATGGGACTGATTATGCATTCGGTGATAGGTCGGTGAAATAATCCACACATATGTGTCGTGTGGACAGCAATGTCACTTTGCTTTTGTTTGAAATGATTTGAAAATTTTGTCCTACTTTTTTACATGGATTATTTTTTAATTGTTAGGCAGAATTGTAACTGAAGAGTCTTTTGATTGTCTCATAATTCTGTATGTTTGGATAAAATCTTTTGAGATTTTGGAAATAATTCACATTTGTTTTCAGTAAAATTTGTATATGAATTGATATTAAATGCTAAGATTTTGAAAATAAATCACATAGATAATTTACAAGATTTCGCATCTTACATTTTCAGATTTATTAAATTATCATCAAATCATTTTTGTAAAGCATAGTGACAGTTTTTCATTAAAAGGATTATGTCCTGGATAATACTAAGTGCCTTCTAACAAAGAGGATCTTGTGTTCTTTTTTTCTGCATCAAGTCATAGATTGCTAGGATTACATTGAACATGTGATTTAATTGATATTTGGATAACACAAACATGTTAACTGCACCAACAAGTCCAGGTAGAAGGGTAAGTGTTTTTGCATCTATTGATTGCTACCAGTTCATCTTCACTAACTGAAAGTTTATCAGATGTTATACACAAATTTGCACAGATTTTATTGACTTTAAATAGCACACCTCAGATTGTAATATTTTTATGATTACCGTTTCTTTTCAAGATACATCACAGGAACGATCTGTTACAATGATGTAACTAATGAAATATTAAGGGAAATTTGACTACACCAATCATTGTTTAGCGAAGCTGATGGGTGCTCATATTGAAAATATGACACTACTTATCATTCACTCTATTGGTAATGAATATAAGACAGTCATAGGACATTTATGAAATGAGTATGAATTTTTTTTTTTACTTGAGCAAGATATTTTTAAGTCATGTAAAACACTTTTGAGTGTAATAATTTGTTTCTCACCATTGTATTCTATTCAAATTGCAGAAATGTTGTATTATATTTAAATTGCGGAAATATTCCAAAAACTGTCCACTACAGTGTCATTTCCAAATTTCTAACATTGGTTTAATGATGTTGCAGATGACAAAATACAGAAGCTCGCGCAGAAACAGTCATTGCTAGGCAAAAGAGATTTGTGCACATGTCCACTTATGAAATATATGTCACTAATTATGATTAGGGGTAATAAAGCTTGTTCGCTGGCCTTGCAGGTACTTCAGGTGTCTGGCTTCAAGGTGTCAATACCTTGATGGAGTTCATAAATGTGATGCATGCAATTTTTTGTCCAGAGTTATTGCCCTTGTTCCATTTTATGCCCTTAGTTCGAGGGTATCTTCAAAGTGGACATTGTTCTCAGAAACTATTTTAAATAGTTTTACCAAATTTGATGTGTGGCTTCAAGGTATCAATACTTTGATGGAGTTCATAAATGAGATGCATGCAAATATTTTTCTGGAGTTTGTGATTCAGGGCATTTAGGAAATGTTGTTAGGTAAAATGAGAACCAATTTGGCAGGCAATGTTGTTGATCATGTCTTCTTGTTTTATTCCAGTCAAAACCTTAGGTCAACATTTGACCCATTGACCAGAAAACCGTGGAATAGAAATTTATGGTCTTTTCAATACTTGCTGTCATTAATCAGATGTGTTGTGCTTTTGACAGTGAGTGATCTTTTTATGATAAGACATATCTATGAATGGTGTTTTGTTGGACAATAAAAGTACTCTTAACACAGTAATCCAGGTCTTAAACCAGTTGATCTGTGGAAAGTCAGTGTGCAAGCAATGCTTTCAATGGTTTAACAGAAACAGGGTTAGATCTTCGGAGCTTTCATATTGAATGGCCGTTCATTTGATCTGAAAGTAGTTCCTGTTTATGGCTTTCAACGGAAAATTTCACTTAAACTTACAACTCTATCTATCCACCATTATGGAAAATCCATACTTTCAAAAGGTTTAGCTGTAAAACAGATCACTAGGACTTTGAATCTTTTCTATAAATGACTTAGCTTGGTCTGATACCCAGGTATGTTTTGGGTCCTAAAATTACCCCCTCACCCCTCCATCTCTCTACCTCAGTCCCTTTAAGATGTGACAATGTCTCTCACCCCACCCTGGCCCATTATAAAAATTATAGATCTGCCTCTGATGAAATTGTTGTGATCATACAGGATATATTTTTCCTCTCAGAAACTGGCTACCCTTTTGTAAAAACAACTCAAGTCCGTTGTTATTTCCATACTTCTATTTTTCATATTTCATGCATTTCCATGTTGTATGTGATATATCTTTATTCATGAATTTCACATTTTTACATGATGCTGCATTTTGGCACTTTAGCCCATGTATTATCTATGTACTTTGTCTGATGAAGGGGGTTTAACAACCCTGAAACGTCACAATTGAAATGTTGAAATTTATACAAGTGTTATACCTGTGTTTTGATCGTATTTTAGATCGTAATTAAGATATTTTTAAGTCGAAATTAGGAAAATCTTCAACAATGTTTCATGAAAGTAAAATAATAGGATTATATATGATATATATATATATCATTGGACTTAGTCTTGAAAAGGAAAATTTTAGTGTTCCTCTTTCATTCCATAAACATTTTTGAGCAACAATGACAAATATTTTATCTCAAATTACCAAACTTTTCAGTTAAGCGTGGCCTCTTTGAAATTGCAGACAATTAGCTGTACTCTTATCATCATGATCAGCTAACATGATCTTCATACAAAGGAGATAGAAAATATTTCTGTTTGTTTAGGATCAGTTTGGGACAAATAAACAAGGCGTTATTCAGTTGTATTATTCATTTCCAAAGTCATTCAACCTTTTCACTGATTGTTTTTTAGGATAACAAATTTTGTTTAGTTTATAGGCCTGACAGAATTGATCATTCATATAGATAAGTGCGTTTGCTGGTATGAGTAACATGACACTTCTCCTTATGAGTATAAGTCTATTTGTATATGGCAGTGTTTGTTTTAGGCATTATGTTTCATTTGTTGGTTCTTTTGATACAAGACTACTTAGAAGTGCATGAATAATAAATGACAAAATATAGAAAAAAGCAAACAAATGCTTCAAGAATAACATGTTTTATGAATTATCTTACAATAAATTTGACAAATTGGGGTTGAACTTTTTTTCTCGTAATTCTGCAGTAACATCCCTCATTGAGACTCAATTCATCTATGATATTAGAAAAGTCAAAAGATACGTTGATTGAAAATCTGCCCATCTTTCATTTTCATTGTGGATTAGTTTGTAACAACCAATTCTTTAAAAAACCCAGTAACTTATCAATTGATTTCTGTCTGTGACATTCACATATGTGCTAAACAAATATGCTCCCTGCAGGGGGTTTAAAGATTTCCTATACCAATCACTTACTGACTGCACTGTGTGTGTTGATATACAAGGACACTCAGGGTTGTGAGGTGTGACCCTGGCTTGCATGTTTACAGATGAGTGGAGAGATCAGTTGTCAGTACTCATATATTACTTCTCAATCATAAAGTTATTTCATTTTATGGAAAGAAATCTTCATCATTTATGAAATCTAACTATTTGATTGGACTTACCTTCCTATACTGATACCGAAGTCTTTTGCCAGAGTCATTGTGATTGGCTAGTTAAGATTGCATCAAAATGTGCGTTCTACCATGGTGCTTTCAGACCGTTGTGTAGAGGAAAACCACTGACAAAGAATAAGTCGGAATCCTGCTGGAGTCAATTTTTAAAGACTTTTATTCTTCGGAACAGCCGGTCGATTTTAATCAGACTGGCATTGAGGTAACCTACTTAAACTTACTGACTAAAATCTTTTGAAAATGTGAAATTTTACAAAATCAGGTCAATCACCATATATCATGTTTCCTGTTGATTGTTCTCAGACTATAAGCCGTACCAGCAGCAGACGATCGCGGCGTGGAAGCTCCTCTTCCAAGCTCGAGAAAGGTCACAGTTCAGAAAGTGAAGAGGAGGTTGATGGCAGGGAGACGACCTCTGACCTTGACCTCAAGCCACCTGAGCTTGGAGATGATAAGGCCTGGGATACTGACCTGGAGGGGGAAGGTACTTGGAGTCTCATCAAAATCCTGATGTGGAGATAACCTCAATGTTTTATTTCTTGATAATCCTCTTATTTGAGTCTTCCCCCATTTTATTCATGGTTCAAACCTATAAATGAATTTTTTCTTCTTTTTAAATTATTTTCTGTAAGTATTGATTTTTATTTTCTATTTCAAAGTTGAATATTGTTATACCCAAATTACATAAAAAGTGGGAGAAGAATATAAAATCAATGAATTCTGTATCATTTATCTTTATTCTTTTTGTGAGCCTAACCTTGATATTGAAATATCAAATCGCTTTCTCTGGTTATTGCATGACCATTACATGAAAATTAATAAAAACATGAAGAAAATCTTAACTTAATTTAACCAAATATTTGTTTTTCCAAATAATTGAACTTGGAATGAATAAACACCTAAATCATATGCATTTAAGCAAACGACTTACATTTTTCCTAGAATCTTCGTCTTCATATGACCATACTGGTAAAACAGCGTACATCGAGTGCTGCAAGCGTCTGGGCATCATCCCTGCGTCTTACTTCCTGCGCAACAACCAGGAGGCGGAGCTTATAATGAAGCATCATGGTCTAGGTGCTCAGGGAATGAAGGCCATCGCCATGTCGCTAGTGGTGAGTTAGCCATACTTTACACTGCAAAAATAGATGTAAAAGTGTAAAAGTTTTTGGCTTCTTGGGTTTTCATTGTCATATCAGCTGATAGCATCTTCATAACTGAAGGTCTGTCAAACTTTTTTAGAACAAGAGTTATTGCCAATCTTACCTTAAAGTCAAGTTGGTTGTCTCTATCATTTTCATTTCAATGTCCTTTCAGTCCAACACGCAGGTGCTGACCCTGAACCTGCGAGACAATTGGCTTGGAACTGAGGGAGGATTGGCAGTGTGTGACATGCTCAGAGAGAACTGCTTCATCACTGATATTGTACGTGCCACAAAACCATATCATTTTAAAATTAATGACTTTGACTCAAAACTTGTGATCCTTAACCATTGACCAATAGTTCTTCAAGCAAGAGGCCTTAAACTAAAGTCTTCACCTCCATCCTAGGCAAACCAAACTGACATAACTCCCTACAGGCTCGTTAATTCCATTTGTGTCTGCTTTAGTATTCTGTTATAATCTCAAATCTATTGATTTGAATATGGATTTGACAATATCACAATCTTCAAAGAAGGGCCTACATTAGCCATAGATGAGCTAGTTAAGCTAGTTATGATTTTGGTATTTTTACAACCCTCCTTGGGATGAGAGGATTTCAAATCTTGGTCATGATGCTGAGATTTTATGACATCTTCACTTGTAGTTTATTGCATCTATGGATTGTCATTGATGTTACAGGATTTGTCAGACAACCATCTCGGAACTACAGTCGCAGAATCTTTCAGTAATATACTGACCCAAAACGACACCCTACGACGAGTCACTTTAGCAGGTACCAGTTATCTTCACTAACCACATTGTAAAACCTGGCCAATGCTAATTATCATATGTGCACATGTGCATATATCACATTTGTCTTTTGAAGTTTCTTGACGTCTGAAGAGGTTCACTGCAAGAGAAGCCATATATCACACACTTGTAAAGTTATATTATTTATATAAATGAAATAAAATATCAATTGTTTGAGAGGCATTTTACAAATTGTATATAAAAAAATAATTGAAAGCTTTTATGGGTGATCATCTATCTTGTGTTATTATAATTGCCTCAGTTATAATGGGTCTTCATATCTTCATAACTTGACAATGGTATAAGAAAACGAACGTTAGGGATACTGTAAAATCATAATATTTCGCGGGGGTTTAATTTTCGCGCTTTTCGCGCAAAGTCATAATGCGCGAATAATAAAACATCGCGAAATATTATGGTCATGAACGTGAAGAAAACCAATAACAGACAAATAATTTGGTTGACACATTTTATTACTCACAGGATTGTTTGGTTTGTTCATTAATGACGAGTCACTAATTAGAGCTCTCACAAGCGCCGATATGCACGTTGTTTATTGTGCAAACACAATCATCACAATAATCCGGCCTGGCGGAATCCACTCTTGATCGCCAATATGCGTGTCCTATTGTTTTGATTGCAGTACGCTTGAGCTTCGATTCGGAGCGTATTGCGGTACAGGACCCTCGGTTTAAATATATTTTCGGTTCGGTATGATATTTCTTTGAACGAGATCTCGAGGATTCACATCATTCAAACACTATTGTTGGGAGTTAAAGATCAAACTAATTCGTTCCGAATGTTTACTTCCGGGAAAGCTTGGCGACAGGTATCGTTACCACTTCAAAACTTGAAGACGTTAAATGACAATAAATACAATTTTTATCGTTGACTTTTGAATAAATATTATTGTTTTCATTGTAAATTACTACTAGTTTCTTTGCTGCACGGTGCATGTAGTTTTCCTCACTGAATTTTTTATATTGCTTAGTCGATATGCGCGAAAATTAAACCCCTCGAATCAGTCATTTTTTATGTTTGCGCGAAAATAACACCCCTCGAAAATAAATGATTTTACAGTATTTCTTTGTTAGAAATGGAAAAGTTCACTCCAAATACACTTGTCAGTATTTTCATGTATAGATGTGCTAAAAAAATGTTTATAAAAGTTAACCCTCAAGTTGCTGAATATTATTTTGACCAGTTTTGCCCCCGTGGCTGAATTTTCAAGCACTCGCTTCGCTACCGTTAATGCGTAATTAGCACCAGTGGCTGAATTTTCCAGTGCCGCGAGTCGCGACCGTTTTGCCAATATATGGTTTGTTTACGTGGCGAAATACGGATGTAAATATCGTTGTATACAAAAATAGTCGGCAAATCCCGTGTTACAAATGGAAGATTCTTACCTGACACTTTGAATGAAATTTCTATTACCCCTAGAACGGTTTCTATAACCGAAGTAAACTTGTTTTCAATTCGGGCGCCGTAACTCAATAAATTCTAAGAGCGCATGCGCGAAATGAAAACGAAACTACAGACGAATAGTTCCTCTTGACATCGATATAAAAATTATTTTAAAAAATTGTCTAGCATGAATTTTACAATTATTCAAAAATTGTCTATATTTCAAACTCTATAAAATCATTTAATCACTGAGTGCACATAGACAAATTATATACGGAAATGAAGCTAATTTATTGCTCTATATTTTACGATAAATTTCATTACGATACGCCATCCTAAACGAAAGATATAAATAACGAAAGCAGGGTAGTGATAAACCCCGATAACGTTCTGACCCCCACAGTAATATTACTAAGCTAGTAGCCCCGGGCAAACGCACGCGCTCAGCGCGTGCAGGCGGGGTATCCCCGCTGAAAAATACACTCACACTTAACAGAAATTGTCTTTATTTCCAATTTTATAATTCAAGTTATTCGCTTTGTATACATGCAAATTATATATGGAATTGAAGGCAATTTGTTCTTCTTTACGAATAAATAAATCATAATAATCTTTTGCTGTGTATTTAGAAGTTATTACCAACGAAACGTGGGTAAAGCTAGTGAATAAAGTCTTTGATAATCGCCTTACCGCGACATTTGTTGCATAATTTCCACACGTTTTATTTTGATGCAAATATGGGCAAATTACACATGAAAATGAAGGTATTTATTTCATCTTTACGTTGATATGAAAATGATAAGTATGTACCGCTTGGTTTGGAATATATATAGTTTGCAAAGATTGTCCCCTCAGGTATTTGAGAACAGATTTTGATAATTGCGACATCACTTACCGCTCCTTTATTGTTTCATTGTAATTTGCAAATTTTATATAGAATTGAAGACGATCCTTTTCTCTTTATTGTGATATAAAAATGTTGATAATGCGCTCTGCCGTTAAATAGATAGGAAGTGTAAAAAGCAGTTGAAAAAATCGCTTCTCGGTTAACAAGATATGAATAGAGAAATTGCCTGTTTGCGCGATGCTCGTCGGGTCTTTACTGATTTTCGTTTACATACAAATTTTATGTGGAAATATAGATCATCCTTTTCTCTATATTTTGATATATTAAATTTCAAAATGTCCCGAGAAGTTTATGTGATATAAAGTGCGAGAAAATGGTAAAAACACAAAGAATAAAGAAAAGTCGCAATTTTGCGGCACTTGCTGTATCTTTATTTTATATACTGCATATAACTTTTTTACATCAAATCGAAGACAATTATTTCCTCTTTATCACGAGGTAATCAATTTCAAAATACGCCTAGCTGTTGAGAAGATATGAACAAAATAAAGGCACATGTCAAAATCGCCGTTCAGTTTACATGATTTGAATAGAGAAATTAGCTTTTTGTGCGGCGCTTGCTGTGTCTTTATTTATTTTTGCGCATGTACAAATTTTACATGGAATGAAAGACAATCTTTCTCTCTATCATATAATATAAAAATTGTCAAAATAAGTTGAGCACATCATGTGAAAATTGGTGTGACAAAATGGTGTAAAACTAAAAATATGTAAAAATCACCTCATTTACGGCACATGCTGTATATTCAGTTCAGGTAGCGCATATTCGTAATTTATATCGAATTAAAGACAATTTTCTCCTCTTTCAAATGATCCCACCTGTATTGAAATCCGCCCACGGGTTTAGATCATAGGGCGTGCGAAAGCAAGGTGTGCTTTTGTTGTGAGTGCGCACGCCTGAGCAAACAATAACGTGCGGGGCTCGATAAGCTCGTGCGCGAGGGGAGCAATAAGCCCCAGGGCTATAGCAAGCCCAGCGGGTTGTGGGATAAAATTGAGCGTTTGTAATGCATATTTTCGGTACGATAAACATGACCAATATCTATAACACTTTCGGAAAATATGCCCCCATTCTTTAGAACAACAACGGGGAAAAAATCGGCAGCTTAGCGAAAGCCGGAACGAAAATACACGCGTTCAACCGACACGACTGCGGTGCAATTTTTTTCCGGGATCCGCTACATGGTACAATTGCGTTAATTGGTAAATGCGTCAGATTATAAGTCCGGCTTCAGGGGTTCGCTAAGGCTAACTGCGGCGTAGTTTAATTTCATCCCGGACCATT
Source organism: Phorcus lineatus (assembly GCA_921293015.1). Lineage (NCBI taxonomy): Eukaryota > Metazoa > Mollusca > Gastropoda > Trochida > Trochidae > Phorcus > Phorcus lineatus. Next base: position 18,040,793 of record OV121089.1, read on the forward strand.
CCGTAAACCGCGGCTTGAGGGTTAAGAAAGATATATGTATCTCGAGTTCATTCTGATATTGTTTCTGGTCAATTTGAATTACACCCAATATTTTCAACATGATTTAATAGATGTACATTGTGTTTTTATTTTGCTACTGCTTCGATGAATTGAAAATGATTGGAATATGAATATTTATTATAATATTGTATATGACTCTCCAGGTAATGACTTTGATGACAAATCTGCAGCCTTTTTCGCTGATGCCTTAATGGTGAGTTCGTTTATTTTTTATTTTTAAGAAAATTGTTTTACTTAAAATATTATCCTTATAAGGATAGAAATGAAATTTAGTTTTATCTTTACAAGCAGATCCCAGATTATTATAAGATATCCTTACTATTTGAAGCGAATATCAAACATCTGTTTATTTATTCCTTTTGTTAAAAAGAATTTTGTTTTTTTAGCACATCTTCAGTCTGTATAGGATCCTGAACAAATCTTTGTCTATCGTCAATAGCTATCAAGCATGTTCAGTTAGAAGATATCACATGATACATGCTCACTGATAATCCTACAGGGTTCCACAAGAGTAGAGTACTTAAATCTAAGCCACAACAATTTCGGTGAGGCAGCTGGTGTGGCTCTTGGTCCTGCCATTTCTGAGAATCTTTCTCTCAAGGAACTTGATCTCAGCTGGAATCATCTTCGGAGGAAAGGAGCAGTTGCCTTGGCGATAGGGGTCAAGGTCAGAATGCTGAATTTGTAATGTCAATGTCACTAAGTAATAAACGTTTATGAGATTCATTTGTTATTGATTTGAAGTTTGTGTTATAGATTGTTGGCTTCAGAATTTGTTGGGGGAGGGGGTTGGAGGAATTTGGGTTCAGGATTGGTTAATCGGTGTACCGGTACATCTTTGGTTTAGGTTTCATTTAATGATAGATCAGCCTTTGAGAAACGGGTTGAATGAGAGGCTTTTGGTTATTATTCAATGGCAAAGATAGGATTATGGCTTAGAGATTGGACTAAAACGAAGCGGTTAAGAATGAGGTTCAAGCTACAAAAAAATCTAAAACATTCAACTACTATAAGGTTTCGATTAGAAAAACTTGCATTGATGTGATGGTGATCTTCAAAGATCCTGCATCTAACCACATAACATTGTTTACAGAACAACGTGTACATGAAGAAGCTGAACCTGTCTTGGAACGGGTTTGGCCTGGAGGGATCGATCGCCCTGGCAGATGCTGTGAAGAACAACTCTGTCCTAGAGGAGCTGGATGTGGGGTAGAAAGATTTCTAGAAGTTCATTTTATACTGTGCAGGCACATTCAGTCTCAATCATAAAATACTCATTAAGTATGTCCAGATGAGGTCTGGTGTATAAATTCAAGACAAGAAAACGTCATGAGCTAATTAAAGGCTTAAGGACCTGTAATTTTACTGAAGTGGAAATTAATTAACAACAATATTATCAATCCAAAGCTTATTTGCAAAATAGCTGCCTGCCCCCCTATTGTTGGGTAATTTCTGATTGGGGAGAAGAGGTCAGTATGTGATTGTGTGATTTGAAGTTTCAACAAAATGCAGGGCTGGTTGATTTTTAAAAACATAACCTCTATTGCTTGTCCCGCCAGGCTCGGCAACTTTGTCTGCAGTAGAGAACTGTTCTACACGCAGTCAGGTTTGGGTGCAATGCTACACTGAGTTTCAGCGCAGTACCACCCATGGTTTGCTAGTTCCAGCCGATGCTCGCAGGTTTCACCGCAATGCATAGCCACTATAGTGTTGCGGGCTTTCTCCCTGCAATAATACTAGCAACCGCGATATAAGTGAAATAATCTTGAAAGCGGCGTTAAACCCCAACTCACCTCACCTCACCTCTATTGCTTGTAACGGTAAAAACTTATTTTGAGCACTGTGCATCCACCATGTAATTCACCACCATGTCATTTACGCATACTCATAACTGTAACAATGAAAAATCCACGATTTTGAAAGCTATGTAGACCAGATGTTGTCAGTGATTTGGTGAAGCCTCTTGCGTTACCTGAAATCTCTATTTTGGATGTGTTGTATGGTTCTTTTATAATCTGTTGAATGTCACTAACCGCCCTCACTAGTCTAACTCAGGTCTAGTGTTGGTTCTTTGAATAGTTGTTTTATGCCTCATGTACTTTCTAATGCATTGTTTGCAAGTTTTCTTTGCATTTCTTCCATTTTTGCATTTTAGCATTTTTGCATTTTTGCATTTACCTAGAGTGTTCTGGTGCCATGTTAACATCTGATTATACCCCTTTCACCGACTCTCCCCAGTGAGGAAGAAATAAGATTTGTAAAAATTGTTTAACTGATGAGAGTTATCTCCCCTAATACAGAAACAACCGCATTACCACAGAGGGCGCTGTTCTCATTGGTAAAGGTCTCTCTGTCAACGAGACACTACAGGTGCTGAAGGTACAAGTTTTTGTCAGTCACTCATCAAGTTTCATCCCATTTAATTATATTAATATGATCTTTTGAAATCTAAAGTGTTGCACAAGTAGTGACAAAAATTTCAGCAATGGTCATATACATCAAATGCAATTTATACTGTTAGACCAGATGTGTGATGAATGGTAAACATACAAGAAACTATTGCAAAATCAAATTAGTGTAGATGCTAGATACTGTGATAGCTTTTGACATTTGAAGAATGAGATATTTTTTCCTCTTTAGTTTTTAATCGTTTTTCAGATGGGACAGAACCCTATGCAGACAGGGGGTTGCTGGGCAATATGTGCGGCCATTTTGAAAAATCCAAATTCTGTCATGAGACAAATTGACTTCACAGTAAGTTTTGAAATAAATTATATCTGACACATTTCAATGAACCAATAATAATAATATGCTACTTATCAAAGTGCTACCTACCTCATTACCCTTAAGGATGTGTACTTTCAAAGCAGCTATTTAGCGTTAAGCACAACCGTGTAGGTTTGTAAAACCCTGTTTTCAGGTACCTATTTAAGAGAACCATAACCATGGCTGTAATAGATAGTTTCTATTGTTGATGAGTTTATTGATTCAAGCCATTAAGGAATGATATGGCAATATTCATCTAAGGGAGTGAAGGTTATAATCTAATGACCTCTCTTCAGGACATCCTGGTAAATGACGACTTCAACGAGATCTTCCGGCAGGTCCAGGAGCAGATCCCAGACATGAAGATCTGGCATGGGGGGATGGAGCCCCCACTCAAACCCAAGGCCAGGGTCCACCCAATGGTCAAACTTGCTTCCTATATTGAGAAGAATGACCTCAGGCTGGTGGACTTCTTCAACAAGTTTGACAAGGACAAGAGTATGAGTGTCACACATGAAGAGTTTATACAGGGACTTGAGGTGAGGTCTGGGAAGGGGGATAACTCTTTTGTTTAGATCAGAGAAGGGAGATAAATATTGTCAGGATCAAGATCAGGGAAGGAGGATAATTCTCTTTGGGATTTTTGAAGGGGGATTACTCATGTTGTCTTTGAAGGGGGGTAACTCTTGTGTTAAGGTCAGGGATTTTGGAATACTTATTTTTCTAGGTGAGGGAAGCGGAAAACTCTTGTTTTGAGATCAGGGAGAGGATAACTCTTGAGTTTCGATCATTGGAGAGGAAAACTCACGTATTGTGGTCTGGGAAGGAGGATGTTTGATATTTGAGGAGTTAAGAATGGACAAATAACTTATGTATTTTGATTATTATGAGAGTTGATGCCGAGTTTATGTATGAGAACCATGTGAAACGATGTATTGATGTCAAACTTTTTATGTATGCCTGTACGAAAAATATGGTAATAGAAAAAAGAAAAAAAATTATGAGAGTTGACATCATGTAAATTTGATGAAGTTTGGGAGATGTGGTTTATTGGTCTATATGTTGTTAATGATAACTAATTAATTTATATAAAATAGTGGATTGCCTATACATTTACTACTGGAAGATAATTCTCAAATATTGAATATAACCAAGTTTAGAACTAAAACTATTTAATTTAATGAGTTAACTATTTCTAGAATAGCAGATTAATCCGTCTTTTAGATATCGCTGAATGTTTGCATGGCCCACAGATTTGCAGAAATTCTGTTTCATTTGATCAGTTTTGAGCCTCATGCTAGCTTACTAATGCATCTGATATTGCTGTACAAACGTCATGTCATACAGTCCTGGCCATTAATACTAACAGCGCTCAACTCATATTAGGGCATTGTAGGATTTCTTCACTATTCTTCTTGCTACATCAGCGTATTTGTATCAGCAATCCTCACTCAATCCCCTGAGGTCATGCTTTGTATCGCCTAAACTAAGCAGCCAATGAAAGGTTAAATTTCAACAGTGTTATTGCCCATTTGAGAGGTTCAGTGTGCATCTACATGCTATCAATAGCGGCTACAGCAGAGTGACCAGAAGTGGTGAGACAAATCCTGACAAAGCAATCAGGGAATAGTTGTAGCTTCCCAGGTACAAATACACTGATGTAGCAGGATTTTAATTCATGTGCATTCCATTCATTGCAGATTTGCATGAACATTATAAGTATAGATAAATTTGTATTTATATTGGTGCCTACTAATGTCCACATATTATTTGAAATAATTTAGTACAAAATTAAATGTCATCATATCTTAAATCTCATATCAAATATATGGATAAATGCTTTCATGATTTCTTTTTGACCAAGCAGCTAGTCAAATGGGTAAATTGTATTTCTCAATTACAATTCAAGTCCACCTGTTTTTTTAATTTTTCCTACAAGTTTTGTTTATCCTCAAATCTTTCAAATTTCTGTATTTCTTATCTTAACTATGTTTTCTGTTTCTGACTGTAGAAATTCCGAAAGGTAAACAAACCAACAGTGTGAAGTGCTTACATACCACTAAAACAAATTCACTTTCACATTTTGCAGTGGAATATTGGTGGAGGAAAATGTTATATCTGCTTTATGAAAATTATGTACATATGTATTTCAATCTTGTATGTATAAACTTTTTACCTTTATCAGCATATAATCTGTTCTTCACAAAACTATAATCATGATCCTGTTTTTTTAAAGCCACCATTTTACTTGTATTTTATTCATAGCAACACTATCTCTCATTCACACTTAGAATTGATGTACATGCACACATTTCACCATTGTAAGTTATGAAAATAGCAAACACGTTTTCTTGGAGTTTCGGTTCTTCATGACATTGAAACATAACTCTGAAACTATCATTTCATTATATAAAAATATGCTGATGTCGGATTCAGCAGAGGTATAACATCTGTGAAAAGAGTTAGTTTAGGTAACATGATTCTGAAAAGGATATATTCTGTGCTTAATTTTTTGTGAACGTTAGGAATCTTATTCATCATGAATATCCGTGTAGTGTATTCTGTTGAATTTTTATATCAAGACCATCTCTCTATATCTGCTTTTACTAACAAATTTCCTTTCTTATTTGCTGTGGTTTTGCTTTTTATATCCTAATCTCTTGCTCCTGGTTTGTTTAGAATATATTCATGACATGGCAGCTTTGGGTGCCTCAAGCACAAAATGGGTTAATGCTGAAAGAGACACAAATAGCACACACAATAAAACTTTTGTATTTTAGAAGTTTGATAACATGATACAAGGACCTAGAAATAAAAACACAAATTTTTTAAAAATTGAAATCATCAATATATTCAATTTGGAAATAATATGCTGTCTATGGACTTTGTAGTAATGCTTTCTTGTCAAGATTCAGTTCAAAACCTTTAAAGGTTCTAAAATGATTAGAAATACATGCCATTTAGACAATTTTATGTTTTAAAAAGGATATTCAGAATATTTAATGATTTTCTTGATTAATTTCTTTTACAGGAGACTGGAATAAACTTGACAGATGAAGAAATAACATCTCTAATAGATGAACTCGACAAGGATGGTGATGGGGAAATCAACTACAGGTATATTGGTTGTTTATGATTTCTAATAATTGTTGTTAATGAAGAAATTCATCACAGATGAGAACAATAAAATAAAATAATTATAAAATATGAAGAAAAATTCAAAGAGTTCATGGAAGCATGGTACTCCTCATAGCAGAGTAAAAGGTGAATATTGTTTTCAAACTTTGCTATTTCTGGTGATGATTCTGTCAGTGTGTTGTATGAGGAAGTTTTCAAAGGGAGATAATTTGAAATTAAAACGTCTGCTATAATCTTTGTGATTTGCTGTTATCAAGTATATTTTATTGCAGTAATCAGGGTATATTTTTTCTGTAGATTACATCAAAAGGATTTTTTTGTATTATAAATTCTTATTATAAAGAAAATATATTTTTATTCCAGTGAAATGGTGATAGGTCATACAGACTTTCAAGAGAGTCAACGACAGAGCGTTGCAACAATGCGACCTTTGACCTCATAGGTTTGTTCATTGCCAAAGGATTTAAATTTCATCACAAACGTCCACCTTGAGCAGTCAGAAGGTTAAGGATGATAACTTTTAGTGAACTCTAACTCATTGTTGAACTCTCTTTTTACCAGTGCCTTGGGTTGAACTCCATTGATTTGGACATCATTTACTTACATAAGCTTAGACTTGATGTTATATTTAACATGAAAGTATGTCTATGTTGCATTTAAATGGTAGAGTTTTTGCAGAATTAACAGAATTAAGTTTTAGGCTCAATGATTTTTTATCATTTTGATATTACCATTGGTCACTTTTTGTAAGATTTTTTTTAGTTTTAATTGTAAATGAAATTTATATAGCATTTGGGTCAAAATGTCATGTCAACAGCAATGGTACTGAAAAAATTTATGGTTTGTGATCTTGTTTAGATGATAAAAAACGCAAAATCCTTAGATTTTTTAATAACTAAATTGTTTTTGTCATAACAAAGATGATGCAATTCAATATAATTTTTTTTATCAATTTGACTGCAACATATAATGATAATTGTATTTATTGTACTGATTTATTTAACTTTTTCCTCATAGATTTGATTTTATGTCATTTCAGTCAAGTTCTGTTCTATTATTGATGTTAATATTGTGATATTGTTGAAAATGAGTTAGTAACTAATCATGAAATGAACATGATGAACAATGAATATTTCACCTAAATCACAATACATAATCATTTGTTACGTCACTATCAAGCATTATGTGATGTCTTCTGTGATATATATATCACTTTACATCTTCTGTAATTTTGTTCTACAATTTTTACACCTGATACCGTCCAATAAATATCAGAAGCAATATGTGATATGGTGAATATTCTAATTAATTTCTTTGCCCCTACAGTTGGTTTGGTTTCTATGATGCATGTTTAAAATAAGATCCGTTCAGTGGCTTTCTTTGTTTTTAGTAAGGTAGGCCTACCCTCACATCTTACAGCATATAATATTACGTATAGTTTGATCTTACATATTCAGACAATAAATGTCCCAGTGAATTAAATTGGCAAGTTTATTTACTAGCCTAGGGTTAGTGGCGGATCCACTGCTTGTGGTATTTTTTAAAACGGCAGTTACTAAAGAGGGTGAATCCCTTTTTGAATTATAAGGGGACACCCCTGGATGTGCCAATGAAGGTAAAAGGTTAAAAATCACATTATTATCACAATTTCTAATATCATATATACCAACGATCACAAGACTGGTGAAATATCTATTAAAACCTTGGAAAGTGTATTATAATATCTCCATTGTGATGAGAATTTAGCAATACATGATATGCAATATCTGCAAATGTTTTCTCGTCTAGCAATGTCTGATTTTTTACCACCTATTGTGGTATTTTAGTGACCAAAGAGTCTCATTTACATCTGCAATAATCATTAATAAAATTTTTCCATCTGAGTTTAAGATATGAACCCATTATAATGTTCTTGGTCATGAAAAACCTGTACCTAAGATTATTATTCAGACCTCTTTCTGCACTGAGATGGACATATGCTTACAAAAAGTATTCAGCTGTAAGAAGGGCCTAAGCTGTCACATCTCTACACAAGACTATTAATACTTAGGCCAACGTTATGAAAGCCTACCTAGTTCCAAAATTCACATAGGCCTATGTTATCAAAGCTTTCGTAGTACTTAGATCAGTCCAAAAGTCCTCTCAGCACAAAGGTTATATTTTCAAAGTGCTTATGGCTCTTATATTGGCCCATGTTACCAAAGATTCTTTTAGTACAAAGGGACCATATCTTCAAATCTATGTATGCACCAAGATGAGCCGATTGTTTTATCTGAGCTATTGGTTCAGTTCAGTTCATATTAAGGAATCTAAATTTGATGTTCAGTTGTCTTATTTGCCTTCTGATCATCATAGATTCAGGGTTTAATCTTTTTTTTATATTCTTAATAGCTTTGTGTAATATTTTGTTTCTTATATTCTTATTTTCATTCATTGAATACAGGGTTTCATCTAACATTGATATTCAGTTCATTTTCAAACTTTTATCTTTAAAATATTTTAAACTTGTAATATACTTCTTAAGCAATTATTTTTAATGCAAATGAATTGTCATTCATGTGTCCAATTCTATATATCATCAATATCTTGTTTTGTGGTCTTTCTTTTAAATATCAAGGGAATGATTTTCACTAGATATTCTTGAAAACAAAGTACCATAAATAAAATAAACATGTAATTTGAAATGTTTTCCATCTAGTTTTACATATCCAAACATTTTGTAAAAGCTATTTTAACCAAGTAGATGTGCAATCCATGTTATTTCCGAAAAGAACTAAGCATTATTAACTTTCATAATAATACCTTTAATAGACAAATCATATCTTTGATAATACATTATGTTACAGATACCTGTCTCTTTTAACAGTTTAAAACATTAAACAATAATGATTAGGTCAGTTTTATTAAAGGGGCACAGAGTGTGTTGTTGAGGTCAAATATGTCAAACTTTATGAATGGTGTTATTTGATCTGGTTGGTTCAGAAAATTAACATCTCAATGCTTATCAGTTTAAAGTAGCCATAACAAACAAGTATCAGTCGTAATTTGTGAGTGGAAAGGGACAATGACATGTGCCAATAACTCAAACGTAAGTCTGGAAACTTCTTTACAGCATACACTAATATAAATATGGGTTGGTAGCGTTTAATAGTCATTTAACTAAAATACATGTAAATGGGATGCAGAATTTTGACTTTTTAACATTGATATGGACGTTTCCAAATTTTCATTGAAAACAAGAAAATATTATTTTGGCCTATAGAGATAAAGATGCAAGATTATGGAGGCTATTTGAACTTCATTAAGCACCTCTGGCCATTTAGTTATTATCTAAGCATTATGAAAACTTCATAAAACATACTCTGTGTCACTTTATGTTCATTAGCACTAATATTGATCATGCCAAAATATACCTTGATGGTGAAAATCAATCATAGCTCACCATTTTTCATAATTTATCATTTGAATATTGAATTGCCACAAACCACAGTTGGTATTATTCAACTTATTATTTGTGTGTTTTTATATATTTTACATGTAGTGTTTGTAGAGATGTTTTACAACATTCATTAATTTTCATCTTGTAAAAAGCCTCTTATCAACTTCAACCTTTTAAATAAAGTTATTACAATTCTGTATTAGAAAAACCAAATTGTATCTTTTTTATTAACATTTTCAACTGCTTTGATGTTACAACATGTCAAGAATATGCATGATTTACTTTCCATTCTTTTATCTTATTCTTAAAATGGAAAAGACCAAGATAGACTTGATTTTTAATTTATTTTTCCTCACCCTTTTGATCTATTCTTTCTCTTGAATTTGTCCTCACGATTTTGAAATAATTTATTTTTATTTCAGCTTTTATTATCTAATCTATCATATGTATATTATACTCAAAACATTTTAAAAAATTTTGATTGATAATGGATATCTTTTATTTCCATGTTCATGTGTATGCTCAAGGCCTGACAAAGTTTATTCTCTGAAAATGATGATAAAATTCGAAATCATAACAGAACATAGGAGTCATGAAAAATCTTTAAATCATTTTAAAACTAGTTGGCTATCATTTTACATTTTCCCTGTTTCTTACAGTACAAAACGATATGGCTTAGGCTATACATATTCTGTCATTTGGAGATCTTTCAGGCTTGTAATGTTAGAAATAAAGTAATAAAATATAAACTTTTGTTATTTTGTTCACAAAAAGCCTCACCAGTCCAAATTAAGAGTTAATATTCTGTCTGTGGGTCTGTGGACCTTATCTCACAAACTATACATTCTATACACAATAATACACTATAAGCTTCATTAACCCAAATACACTATTCAAATAGATCCTTAGATGTGATTTTGAGTGTGAGGTATATAGATGTATTTTAGAGGCACTAATTAGTGCATTCTCTCCATACACAAAATACTATGCTTGCAGGATTTTATCACTCAGCTATCGCTGGTCGGAGGAAATGGAATAAGCGCAAAATAGACAAGATTGATATTTTCCCACATGAGGTTGAATCTACGGTTCCGTAATTATCAATTCAGTATTGTAGGAAAAAAAACAGCCTAAAGTCATGATTCCTTATCAGGATAAATAAAACTGGACAATGGGGGACTGTAGCACGAAAAACTGGACAGTGCCTTGTGTGCCAATGACACAACGTATTTTGGAAAATTATAATAAGGCATATCTGTGTCAACATGATTTAAATTTGCGCAGATAAGGTATTTTGGTTATAGATTGAGCATCATACAATTTTTTTAACATACTCTGTGTCACTTTAATGAGCCTGTAGCTTCTCAGATATGACGTTTATTAGAGGTCCATCGCTTAAATTCGACCTTCAAAAACGACTTTTAATTTCAGAACTTCATTTTCTAAGGTATAGATTTAATACATGTGACACGTGTACTAGATTATTGGAGACCTTCGCTCCCGTCTTCAATCGTCTTTAAACCGTCCATCTTTTTTTAAGAGAATGCATATTAATTTTAGCGCATTTTAGAAAACATCAAGTATCAAAATCCCATACTACAAACTGGTCCGATTTGACCGATTCTCAATGCAAACATGACACTAAACAAATTGCAATTTATTTGTGTGTTCATCAATATCTACATGTCCCTTTGACATGCCGACAGTAAAGTAATGAAAGTGTACCAATAGATATGTATTATAAGTAACATAGCACGTGCAAACTCACTGAGCATGCATATGGGTGGACATTTTGCGTTCTACGGTTGACACTTCGACGTTATATTTGAATTTTTGCATTGATTCCTCACTAGCTTTCTTAACAAAGACACCATTTCTACACGTCTTTCAGTTATGGAACCTAATTTCCACACTTTCTTTACACATCTCCAGGAACTATCATTAAAATTAATGTGATAGTCCTTAATATCACGGGTCACCAATTCCATTTTGATACAATTTTCTTCAAATCGTATGCGGACATACATATCATCTATAGTCCCTATTTTATTTCCAGAAAACAACATGAAGTACACAACAAATTAGGATAAATGCAAACTAAAAGTAAAAAAGGATTAGCAAATAGGCGTATATATAAAGAAGTGGGATACGAACTATTTTTAAACGGACACGAGTATGTTGTTGGTGGAGTCAAATATTTCACACTTATAAATGGTATTATTTTATCTGGAAACTTATTTACAGTAGATACACGGAAAGATATATGCTACTAGTGTTTAGTAGATCAATTAACAAATATTCATGTAATTTAGATGCAAAATTTTGACTTTTTAACATCTGTATGACGGTTTTTCTATCATCATTTGAAAACGAGAAAATGTCCTAATTTAGGAGATAAAGAAGCAAGTTTAGGGACAATGTTTGAATTGAACTCAAGACAAGGGTTATTTTGACTCGTATTTCAGTTAAATAAAAAGTTGGTAAGTTGGATCTTCAATTCTTTAACCGTATAAAACGTATACAGCAAAAGCCAAAAGTGAAATATGCTGACGTTCTTATAATGTATACAACAAAAGAAGCCTTTACCCTTGACCTTTCTATTTTTGAAGGACAATAAAGAAAAACACGTTCTACAAATCCTTACTAGAAAAGTATAGCCAAACAGTTAAAAACTTTATTGGTATGGACATCTCCCGTAACGAGAGTCCAACTGCATCGTACTGCACTGTATATACATAAATGAACGAAAATTATTATTGAGGATTATTTCGTATTATGCTAACCATTTGAAGCTTTGAAGGCCTGGACTTTCAGCTGACGACTAGCACGTCACACATTGGGCGTGGCTTCGAGTCATGCCTCGATGAAGCGTTCGCCAGTCTCATTAGGCGGTTATCCAAAACAGGGGTATAAAAGGTCTCCTAGAAGTCGAATTAAAGCGTATATTTTCTCATTTTTTGGCTCTATTGATTCTTATAAATAAAGCGAATACAGAAAATAATTTGTAATAATCAAAATTATGCGTTACGTCTCCTCTTTAATAATCACTTATGATCAGTTTCCCGACTTCTCTTTAAGACATATTTTTCAAAATCTTTCGAAAGGAAAAGTTAAAACAGAATAGAAAATCATGTTATTATTACGTTTCTGAAAAACTTTCGGAGACAAAATATATTTTTGTATGCAAGGTATGTAGCTTAATCCTACACGGCCACGAGAAATGTTATACTTTATGGGATCTTGTTATAAATTACATTTTATTCGTTTACACTCGAAAACTATATTCTTACGAATCTATTCATGTTATTTATTGTATGTGAACAGATGCTATGGTAGCGCATGTGCAAGGAGCCAGTTCCGTGAACAGCGTCCACTTGCAACATGTTTCCTAATGTGTTGTATCATCATTAAAGAATAACTCCCTCACACGTGAATTTATCATAACAAAACAGATAATAAATTTGTTTAAACGTTTCTTAGCTCCTGTTAAATGATTTTATGAACACTTCACAGAATTGTACGCATTTCTTCGACATTGCTCAACACTATATTGTCGAAAAAAAGAATTATTTAAAATCATTAAAATGAAATATGTGAACATAGTTATATAAAATATCGGATTTCAATGTATATTTTGTGAGTGATTTGTCGAAACCGACGATTAATGATGCGATTAAAGGGAACAATTAATATCATACTTTAAATTGTTTTTAATGGGGATTATATAGTAACATTTAAGGTTGTAAAAGCTAGGCTTACGTTAACGTTTGACGAGGCAGTGGTTTCATTTTGATTTATTTATAAAACATTGTTTTCAAATGTAAAATATGAATAAGATAACGCATGGGAAAGAGGTGTTACGAACTTAACTTTCTAACGTATGTGAAATAAAAAAGACAATGTTTCACAATCAATCAAATTTGAGTATGTTGCAGTGACATATAAATTAAGGTTTTAATTCATTTAAATGTAACAATGTTTCAAAAAGTTTATCATTTTAATGTTTGTTTATACATTGTATTTGCTAACATCTTCGGATGTTAAAAGAAAGTTCTTTTGATGTTTTAAATTGTAACAAATTTAGCAAACTAGTATATAGTTGTGATAAAGAAGATACAATATTTTGAATCAGGACAAACGACTGAAAAAACGTGGTAACTCATTTATTCTTAAATGTTTGGAATCAAACACATTCTTGAAATGAAGCAATCTCTATTGTGCAACGGTAACGCAACTTCAACAGCTTCAATTTTTCCCCCGTTTTAACGCTATCCATGCGAGGCGAAAACTCTCAGACTTGGTTCGTGCTTTAATTATTATGACAATTTCAATGGATATACGCATTTGCATTCCAGAGCCTAGACTAGTTTAGTCATCAACTGATAGTGTTACGACTGTTTTTCCTTTCTGCAGTCGCAATACTTGACTGTCTTTAATAGGTTACACATCCCTTGTTTGAAGGAAAATCTTTTAAAGCGACGTTATTGTAGTTCAGATGATTTAGATAAATATCAATTTCGGAGTTGAGTATTTATTCTATTTATACATAATTGTCTTTTACATTGTGTAGCCAACATTTTTTGATACAATAAAACCACACAAATGTCAAGACGTCAATCAATTACAAAAAACATCTTACATTTATCAACACTTACATGTCCCTACACGTAAGAAAGAATTAAAAGCTACTCAAATCGAAATAATCCCTCACGGCTCCAACAGAAGGTCGCATTAGATTCTTTCTGTGTTATAAGTAGCGTGGAACACAGTTTACTCGCTTTCACGCGCTATGTGCAGCATATCCGGCCAGGTTGACCCGGGCGCGATATTGCGAGACTTTATCGGGGTAGCTTCGAGTTCGGCTTCAAGTCAACAGGGTACGCAAGCCTCAAGCATGGAGACGCTACCATGCGACATGGTCGACGGCGAATACAGCGAGGAGGATGACGTCGAAGATGTTTGGGGAAGGCTGTTTCCCTTGGGGAGCAGTTTTGTGGCTGTTGGTAGGATATGTTTTGATTATTTCTTGTGCTTCTCTCGGTATGTCAACACAATCGTGCAGCGGCATGTTGTAAAGTTGACCTAAATCAGCTAAGATAAGATAGGTATGTGGTAAGATGTTGAAGAAGAAAGCTTCATCGAGCTTCATCTTTTTGCTGACAGAAACTGCCTCAAAGATGGCCCCATCAAGTAATGCCGTAAGGCATGTTGCTGCTAGTTCATGGGTTCATTTGTTCATGACACTTAGTCTAGTCGACAAGGCATGATCATTGAACCATGACGATCTCCTATAATAATGCAAATAATGTCATCCAAAACAAGGAAGAAGAAAACTAGAATTAATTATGATATTATTATGATATTTCATTATCTAAGTTATAAAACAGCATTTTTTTTGCATGGGTTGAGAAATTACAATAACATATCCATTTCCCTTGAAAGTCTTTAATGAAATATCTTTTTTTGCATAGATTGCTTTGATAGTAAAATTTAGTTTTACATTTCAAACAAATATTTTAACCTTTTAAACAGAGCCATAAAAAGTAAGAACATTGTCAGTAATATTTGTATGTGACTGTTGCTATTTCAGATCTTGTTAAAGATGAATACACCTTTGGAAGGGGAGACAACTGTGATGTTTCCTTCAACGGGAACTCGTCAAAAAAGAACCAATGTTTTCAGGCTTACAGCAAAGTTCACTTCAAGTTGATTCGGGTAAGTCTACTGAATCGATATTAAGGCAAATAAATCATGATTTATATATCTCTGTGATGCCCTAGGGCAAAATTTCACTTGATTTTAGTGATAATGCAATAAAAGCCTGTTTTTGAATTGAGAAAATAAATATACCGAGAAAACCCTTTGTATTACTAAAAATATAACTCAGTCTTTGATTGCACTGTACCTCTTTAACAAAGATTACCTCATTTCAATTGTTGACATTATTTATTTTCAGCAAACAACCAGCACAGGAGTTCATATTTTCCTCGAGGACACAAGCAGTAACGGAACCTTCATAAACGGCGAGAAAGTTGGTAAAGAGCGTTTATCTTAAACCTGCAAACCCCCTTAAACGCACTAGTGCACACGAATATTTCTTTAACACAATGAATGCACAGATATTGCATATCTCTCGATATCATTCAAGATCCTCACTCAAGTAATCTACCTCGTAAGTTATTTAACAAATATTTACGTATTCAGGTAGTAAAGTTGATTTTTAAAGACCGGAAGTATTTAATGTTACGTTACAATAAATCCGCATGAACTACGATATTGGAAATATTAAGATTTTGTTTATAACCAAAAAAGCGGAAACGGCAGCCGCTTTGGTCAATCTAATAGCAATGCTAATGCTGTGTTATTAAATCGGTTTATTTACAACATTTCTTTCATAAAACATAATTCATTATTTGTTCTCAGTTCAGAGTTTAGGTAAATTCAACAGCTGTACATAATAATAGTTCAGCCGCTTTCAACTGTCTAAATTTTGTCCGTTTTGTGCACAGCTAGCCTTAGATTTGTTATATGTCCATAGCCGACAGCGGTTGTCTAAATTTTTTCATTGTTGATTGCAGGTCAATTGTAAAGAATTTTAAGTATTTCATTGCATCAATAGAAAGCTTAAGTAAATGCATAAGTCCTCTTAAACCTTAAAATAGCCAATTTAAACCGTAAAAGCGTGCACTAGTGCCTTTAATTTGATAGAAAAATTGAAGTGTTGTCAATTGAAACAGACAAAATTCTATTTCTTGATTCTTTTGGAAACTTTTTGACTTTCTAAGAAAAATCTGCTGAGTTTTTTAGACTGTAAAGTTAATAAAATTTGTGTTCCCTGAAGTCCAATCTTAGTAAGCTGAGAAGATTTACAGAAAGTTTTAGTCAGAATTACGACATTATGACCACATTGTACATGTACTTGATTCTCTGATGTGATGTACCTAATTTGTGTTTTAAGGGAAGAACAACAAACAAGTATTGAACAACAATGATGAAATTGCTCTGGCACTTAAGAAAAATAAAGGTAAATAAATCTTTGTCAACTACCTTAACAAGCAACTGCTCCACCCAATCAATTTTCTACTGTTGCTGGACTTTTTTCAGATAATTTGTTGCTAAAAATAGGGCTGATCTTTGATGTGTCTATTTACAGCTAGCAGCAAGGCTTAAGTTAACAAGTTATTAGGACTGGTGCAACTTATGCCTTGCTAGGAAAAAATATTTTCCCGTCTTTTATGACTATAATGTTAACTCTTACTTATTTGATCAATGCTTCCTTATAGCTTAGCCTTACTTTTGAACATGTGTTTGTTTTCAGGAAATGAAGTGCCAATGAAACCATTTCTTTGCATTATTATCATTCTGACTTTGTTTTTGGAATCTTTTTTCAGCATATGTGTTCATGGATCTCAAATCAAATGAAGATTCTGACTTGCCAAAAGAGTTGACAGACAAATACACACTGACTAAAACACTTGGCAGGTAGGTTCCCAGTTCCCACATTCATTTTGAAAAAAAAAATGTACTTGTGCCTGTACTTGACTTGATGATTGATCTCTTATGTTACTAGGGTTACAAGTACTTACAGGAGTAGTATAGGATCAGTTATGGTTTTTCAAATTTGCTTCAGAATTTATTTTAATACTCATTCTGGAAATTATTTTTAACAATGCCCAAAATAAAATTGCACAACTCATAAAGCTTTATGAATACTGTTATTGGTCATGCCAGTTGGTGCAAAAAAGGTATAGACTAAACAATTATCTATATTAGCATTCCAGAGGTCACAGGCCTATAGTATATGAAAGGAAAATAATACATTACAGCAAAAAGCTAAAGACATTGAAAAATTGTGGCATGGGGACCTATATTCAAACATTCTGGAAGAGGATAGTTTATGATTGTGGCTTAGAGACCGAATATTCCAACACTCTGGAAGAACATATAGTTTATGATTTTGGTTTTGAGGATAGATATTCCACTAGTCTGCTAGACCAGAGTCTACACTGTGAAATGCTCGGATAGAATTTTGTCTATTTCAGAGGTGCATGTGGTGAAGTAAGACTAGCATTTACCAAAGGCTCGTGTGAGAAGTACGCATGTAAAATAATCTCCAAGAAGAAGTTTTCTGTTGGAGGCAAGTCACAATTGGTGAGTGAAATTTGCTTATTCACACATTAGCGGCCCTGAGGTTTCTTTAACTACTAAGAGTTGATAATTACATGTTTTTTCTAGTCAATGTAAAGTGATTCCCCCCCCTCCTTTTTGTTCAAGCACTGAAATCTCAAAAAATATGTTTACCATTGTGTGAAATCACCCCATTTAACTAATGACATCCAAGTGCGTAAAATGCAATACAAGAAACATCTTTTAAGTAAAAAGTAATCATAATGATAAAAAACCTTATAAACACATTATATTTTCATCTAACTTGGCGCTGATATTGATTTGGTTCCACAAGACTTCACTTGTGTAAGCTCTCTCACAATCTTTTACTTATTTTTCAGAATCTTTCTTCCCAAGTTATGGGAGAAGTAAAGATATTGAAAGCTTTAAAACATGTAAGTTTTGTTTCTGTTTACAAATCAGTTCAATGCATTATTGAAACTGATACTAGATTATTTGTAAAATTAATCCATGATCTGTCTTTTCAGTAAAGGATAACAACTAATATATAAATGCACAGATGGTATGGTTGTTTTCTTACAGTTATTCTAGTGTTAATTTCATGAGATGAGACTAAAGTTGTTTTTTTTTTCCAGCCATGCATCATTAGAATAGAAGATTTGATAGACACACCAGATACCCTATTCATCTTCCTAGAATTGTAAGTTTCTTTTCATAAAAACTCTTAAAAAACATAAACTGAATATTTTTGTTCAGGTGAAGAAGGGGCAAGAAGTAGCCCAGAAACGTCGTGAGATATCAAATAAAGAAGTTGTTATCCATAAGAATTGTATTAGCTCCTCATAGATCTTAAAGCGGGAATGTGCATTGTGGGGTGTTGGGTCGAGGTCCAGGGATTAAATCCAACAAGAACTAGGCAACTGTAATCTTGATTCAGAAAGGCTACAATGGTGCATTGTATTTTATTGCAGTATCACCGATAGTTAGTTAGCTCGAGGTGATCATTGCAGGTTTTACTTGAAATCTGACCACAATAATGTTAGTCCTTTATCCTTCCATTATTCCCTTTAAAGAGGTGAAGTACCATTGAAAGCGACATAAAACTCCTTTTCTCAGCTGATCTTGTTGGAACTAACTGTATTTCCATTTTTGGGTCCAAATGAAGGTGGGATTGACTCTCCATGATTTTTAGAAGGTCATGGTCAAACCTCTCTGTGTTACAGAGTGGAAGGAGGGGAGCTGTTTGACCGAGTGGTCAGCGTGGGTCAGTTCGACGAGCCTACAGGCAAACTTCTCTTTTACCAAATGTTGGCTGCATGCAAGGTACAGTGTTTTACCTTTAACTTCGGGTCAACGAGATGACTAATGAGTGAATCAGTGAAAGGAAGCATATTTCAATCAGGATTTAAAAAAAGAGATATTCTGTAAACTTTGATTGTTGGGTGACTAAACATATCAGTTTCAAGGGAAAAATGATCATTGTTTGTTTAACTTTGAAAAAGGTGAATTCAGTCTATTTAAAAATACGTAAGAAATTAAAATGATATTTTAGAACAAACTATTTTGTGCAAAATTGTAAAAAATTCTTATGCAAATACAAAGTAACTGAAATTTTTGAGGAATATGAAGACTTGACTTCTGTTATGATTTTGATGATTGTTTCATACTGCATTTCAATTAAATTTCCTGAAATCAAACGTGAATCATTATCAACTTCCAGTACCTCCACGACCAGGGCATTACCCACAGAGATTTAAAGGTAAGTCCAACCTCAGTTGTCTCCCTTGTGCAATGTTTGAGACAAGGTGGTGAGAATTAGTTTTGGATTAAGTTAAATCTTTCACTTTATTTCTAAAGCTTAACCTAGTACCAGATGGCCATATTTATGTTTGATAAGCTAATGAATATTTAAAAACCATGTTTAGGTCATTGAACAACAATATCGAATAAGATTTTGTGTCTTTTGTGATGTTCATTCGAAAATCAACCTTACTAAATCTGATTGTTGCAGTGATGAAATGATGAAACAAATACGAAATGATTAAATCGTTACATTCTCAATTGATGAGCTTAGTGTGTTGCTGAATTACTTGAAGCAATTCCAAAAGAAACGCAATAACACTCCTAAGCCTGTAAGATTACAGAATTAGATGGTAAAGATCTTTTTATTGAAGTATATAAATGAGATTTTGAAACATTTCTCTTTTTTCCATTTCAGCCAGAAAATATATTACTAGCCTCTGAATCGAATGACACTGTGATCAAGGTAAGCTTGTGAGATATATTTTCTTGAATGCTCTATAATTCACAAGATTCAAACATACGTTCGTAGTATTTAGATTGGTTTCGTTGGTATTTCTATCTTTGTTATAAGGTATCACAATCGGAGCACTATGAAGGAAGCCAGGTTTACTGTTTCCATTTCTTTGTGTTGACATGACAAATGTGGTGGTAAAATTCGTTGATATTACTTATGGTCGATCCAAGGTCTGCTTGGCAACTGCATTTTTAGCTCATCTCGCCTGAAAGGCCCGATAGGCTTTATTGCATGGCATGGTGTCCATCAATCTGTCTGTCTGTTAACTTTTCACTATCTAATCTTCTCCAGAACCATTTGCTTAGGAAATCTAAAATGTTTAGACTCCTTGACTGATGAGGTTTCTATAGATTTAGTGACCCTTTAACCCATATTAAAGGCCACAGGAGCCGAGCCTAAAACCTGTTTTCGTCTTCTTCTGCAGAAGCGAATTGCCTAGAAATCTGAAACAGTGTGAACAGAAACCTTAGTTGATAGGGATTCTAATTTATAGATTTGGTGACCCTTTTATTTAAAAAGGGCCACAGGGACCACACCCTTAAAACCTGTTTTCATCTTCTTTCTCTGGAACAAGAGGCCTAGAAAACCTAAACTTTGGTCACAGGCTTGTTAGCTGATGGGTATAATGTTTTAATTTATAGATACAGAGCCAATGGCTATATTTTTGCGACGATGCCATTGTCAGAAAATTGTTTTCCTTATAACTAAAACTCTTAATTTTAAGTTGCAGACAGTTTTACTGTTAAATTTGATTATCATTGTTATCTATATATGACATAATATCAAGAAAAAGATGTGTTTTAGCTTAGCCAATCAAAGCTCTTAATTTCATCAATTTATTGCTTATTACAAGGATGCCTAAAAAAAAAGTCGCACATGCTCCAGTCAAACATTTCAAGCTTGTGTTAAAATTTAAATCGTTCATTTGAATAAACCATGTATTCAATATTGGTTCAATTGTTCTAAAAATATTTTTCATAAATATATTACTTACCTCTTTGTTAATCCAAGCTTTATTTCTTCATTCTAGGTAACCGATTTTGGCTTATCAAAGTTTGTTGACGCTGGGTCACTCATGAAGACGTTTTGTGGCACGCCGACCTACCTGGCACCAGAAATCCTAGTAACAGCGGGGAGTGGAGCTTACACAAAGGCTATTGACGCTTGGAGTCTGGGAGTGATTCTCTTCATTATGTGAGTAGCCAGGGAGCAGGCAGTAATGTCATGGGTGAAGAAGATTCTTAAGATATTTGTTTGAACTTATATATTGTATAGTTCCACACAAGTTGATTAAAAGCTACACATTGTCTTTATGCCTTCCCTGTTGAAAGTCTATGCTCTAAATGTAAGAATCTTTGGCCTAGATATCTTAAATTTTGTTGTGTTAAGATAATCCTTTGCAAAGTGTTAGTGTTTGACAATTAAGCCTTTGTTGACACTTGAGGAACCTTAAAGAAAATGCTGTCTCAGGGTGGTTGACTTAGAACCATCTGGCAATACAATAGATCTGGAATGCTCATATTGAAGATGATTACTCGTCTCATCATTCCAGGTTGTCTGGTTATCCGCCATTTTCTGACGAGAGGAAGGATATGGATCTTCCCAAACAGATCATGGGCGGCCATTACAGTTTCCCAAAACAATACTGGGATGGAGTTTCAGAAACTGGTGGGTGATTAAAAGTCAACAGTTAATATATTGGTAATGTTAGATTTTGTGAAAACCAAGGGGAGAATCTATTGCTGTTGTTCGGTCTGAATGCCTGCATGTTTATAGAGGTCATTTAGTTTGGAACTGAATGTCGCAAAGGATATTATCTACTGTGTTGCTTTAATTCTGATTAAGATAGGAATTCAATTGTGAAAGTCCTTTGCTCTGCACCAACCTCAATAATGTCTGTTCTGTTTGCAGCTATAGACTTGATAAAGAAGCTGATGACTGTTGACCCCAAGAAGCGAGTGAATCTGTCGGATGCTCTTCAACATCCCTGGTTTAAGGTACGGAGGTGTCTTGAGGACATATGTTATGTATGAAAACTTCTTTAGTCTGACGTTTTATTACAGAATTTAAAAATCTTTTTTAAGCATGAAAAAGATACAAGAATTTATATCAAATCACAGGAAAAAAGATACAAGAAACTTATGAGACTTTCTATAACAGTGGGTATTCTCAAGGTTATTCCTTGTGGAGGAATGGGACAGACAAATAAAATATTTTAGAATTGGTTACATTTTTCAAAATATCTAGTTTAAGGTGCATTTTATCTAAAAATATACGAAAATTTGGGGGTCACCGAATGTTTTAAAGAGTTATGAACATTTATTTTAATGTTGTCGCTGGCAAATTTACACTATTTTGGACCACTTTTGTGTATTTGAATAAAATGTGTTTTCCATGAATAAACTCAGAATGTAAAGCAGTTCCACTTTTAGAAAATCTTTGACAATGGTAGAAGGAAGCCCTTTTTGTAAACAGCATTCACTGGGACTTTTCACTGACTCAGACATTTGACATATCTCTTTCCCTGTAATACGATTTGCTCAATCGACTGAGAAAACAATTTCAGGAATAATTATAGGCGGTCACCAAATGTTTTTCAACACTTGAACGTCATTTTCTAAAATACCTACTTAAACATAAAAACCCACCTTCACTGCAGTTTTTCTCAAAGTTTAACATTGATGGTCTAGGATGTACCTGTTGAAAACAACACTATCAAACATGGACTGCAGAAAAGAACAGATATTAGTCTATTATAAAAGGAAATATTCTTTTGTCATTTATTTCAGATATGTATAATCTCTCCTTAAGGTTAATTTCTTGCTTGACACAAAGCTGAACCAGACTCAGATATTGAGAATCTATTTTTGAAACATAACTTGGTCCTCTATCATTGACAGGACGAGGATATGAAGCTCCAAGCCAACAAGTTGATGTACCCCGAAGCCGACGGGATGGTGCCACCAACTACCATGGTGAGTTGTCTCCCCTTGATAGAACGCTGTGTAAACAGGAATCAAAATTTTCAGTCCTCTAAGAAATACAAGCAAAATAGTGGAAATAACATTCATACTAACAATTAAAAATACTTGTAACACCTTTGCAAATGGATTGCAAAATAGTGACTTGAATCGAGTTGTCCTTTGCAAAATTGGGCCCTCTGTAGATAATGGATGAATTGAAACAGAGTTTAGCAAACTGTTCATAAAACAAAATGTATTCAAAGGAGTCTTTGCACAAAGCAACCTTACACAACATTAACCTTAGTGCCATTCTTTAACATTTCACTATGTCTACCTAAGTGATTTAAGGTTACCTTATTATTTTGTGCAACAAACATACTTGTTAAAATGTCTCTTGGACATGTATGCCTACATGAGTAAACTATATGTTTGTTTCACATCCAGCCCGCTGGAAAGAAGCGCCCCCTGGAGGAAGGTGAAACCAGTCCTACTAAGCGGAAAAGTTCAAGTGACACAACCTCACCTCCAGAAACACCTTAACAGTCTTACGCAGAGAGCCTGCAAGTTAAAGTAGAGGTATTGCAGAGATAATCTTTCGTTGTCTTTATGGACTCATCCCTGGTTTGTTTGGGATCAAGACGTACATACCAAAGTCTGTTATTGTCCTCCTCGCCACCTCACTTTTCAGTGA
Organism: Phorcus lineatus; assembly: GCA_921293015.1. NCBI lineage: Eukaryota > Metazoa > Mollusca > Gastropoda > Trochida > Trochidae > Phorcus > Phorcus lineatus. The sequence goes on from OV121089.1 coordinate 18,064,294, forward strand.
CTTCGCTCATGATTTGCTTGGACATTTATGAAGAATGTCAAGTGAATTTGACATTCTTGTTAATAGCATTATACCATATAAAGTACTTTGGGTGCTTAACAATATCAAATTGAAGAGGTCCCCTCTAAAGGACAGAGCCTTCAAGGGGCAGGATGTTATGTTGAATATATGGGTTTTTTTGCTTTTTGAAACAGTCTAGAATATGTCAAATGTTATCTTAGGTATCAACCCACCAAGCAGTTTTAGTACTTACATCAATCATACCTCAAACCTTCCATGGCCATTGGGCAACACTGTGCTAAAATTGCTTTTTGTAATGCAATTGATGTACTGTTTCTGGTATGTATAATCATCATATATATCTAGGTGAACATTATTGGCAGGAAATTTTGATCATTCATTAGTTCTAATTAAACACTATCACTACAAGTACGAGATATGATGAGATATGTTTTGGTGGCTTGATAGTAGGAGGGGATTGATTTGTAGGCAATGATATACAGTAAATATTTATTGTCTGGCTAGTCAATTGTAAACGCTGCTAGGAATGATTGTTCAAATCTAATATGATTAAGTAGACATCATGGAATAGTTTTATGAAAGTTTGTACAAAAAGAAATTGCTCTCACTGATGTTAATTTCATCCCTGGTTAGAGTGATTAAATCGACACATCTATGATCATTACAGGTAAATGTTGTTTCAAGGATTTGTTAAGTCCTTAATATGGTCATTTTTCACCATTGTATTTAAGTTTTTGTATATTTTGTAAATTTTATTTTTTTGATCTTGTATGAATATGTATCTCTGTATTTGGAAATTCTTTTTAGCAGAGGCGATCGCTAAATGTTTTTGTAATGATCAACTTTAAGGAGTATTATATATCAATGGCAATTTGTCAATCTTCTGGTATTGCAGCTTAGAGCTAATGACTTAATAGATGTGTTGTGATGCATAGTTTTTAGTGTCTTACACTGCAGATATATGCTATGTTCATTGTTATCTATATTATTTGCATTATTACATTTTGACTGTTATACAAGGATTGAATTATTATTCTTAACAGCATTATTTTATGCTGATAAATGAATTTACCAAACTTTTACAAAATGTATAGGTTAAAATACTTTGTGATAGTTGGAGGTCAAATCAATGATTTTGTAAAATATTTTCGATAAACATTGTCATTTAAGTATTGACATTTAGTTTTTGTTTATGTGTAGTTGTTCGGTTTGAGGACCAGTTATTTGTAACTGTTGATAGCTACAGTTTCATGTAGTCTGCAATGAACTTGTTATCTAAATGTGATTTCTTTATAGTATTTCATACACCAGCTTGCATTTCAGCTCTTAAACTTCTAAATGGCATTAATTAACAACTTCAGATATAACATCAAGTATCAGTATTCACATACCCAATGCCCGAAAACAGTTTAGACAGCTTTCTATTGATTTTTGTTTCTTAAAAACATTGTTCGAAATAAAAAAATTTAAGATTCCCATATCAAGTTTTAATTGAAGCCTTATTCTCTATTTCATCCTATTTTTCGGTCAGTGTAATATTTTTGTTTTAATGTTGCAGTTTCAAATGTTTTAAAGTTCCTGTCCAATCTTCTTGTCTTTTTATTGGCCCTACTGAAATGTAATGTGTTGACCACTGTGTATATATGTAATATAGAAGAGTTGAAGTGTGTTTGTCATGAACAAGAACTAGGGGGTGTACATTGTGAACTTGTGACTGTTACAGCGGAAGGGGTTGTGAACTCAGAACTTTAATAATAAATAACAATATTACAAGCTTGTGTTCCTTTATCTAAAATTGTCTTATTGCTTAAAAGTCACACTGTGATATTTATGAAATCTTGTATGTCATATGTCAAAAAAACACCAGTTAAGAAGATATTAACTCTAAATATCTTGCTCATTCAAAAATACCTAATTGTTAGTTTTCAATGAAAATCTATTAACTTTATTATTCATGTGTGAATATATATTATGTCAATAAATTCTCAATTCTGATAAAAAAATAGATAAAATTTGAGTTGATGGCATTTGAAAGATTGAATGAATAGCAAGCCTATCCTATAAAAGCTACCTGTGATGGAGCTTCAGCAGACCCTTCAGGATATTCACTGATGTTGTTCGAAATAGATAATTGATGTATTTGGCATTTTAAGATGAAGATGTTTTGATAATTGGTGTTTTGACACTTATGAAAGCAAAAATAAACACCAAGAAAACCATGGAGTTTCTTTTAAGATCAGAAATATTCCTGAAATGAGGGTGAAGCCTGAAAAAAAATATGAAATTATCTCAGTCTATCATTCCCTTTCTCTTCTAAAGGTCATCAACATTCAGGGAGAATGTAAATTTCATCATCTTATAAAAGCATCCAAAATATATAATTAAATGAACTGTCTAATCTACAGTTATGAACTGTGTTTGGTTAGTGGGAGAGTAATACTAATTTTATCTCTTACAACCAGTTGAGACAGTTGAACAAATTTGATAAGAGACATTTGATAAAACTGGAAATAGATCAAGACACAAGTCAATCCATTTTGTTATATTTTCCAAAAGAATTTGCATTACTATAATTAGTGAAAACAACTCCTATGTGCCATGTACAATACTTTTAAATCAGACTTTTCCTTCTTACTGCATTTTACAAGGATTTGTTACCTGTATACTTTATAACTAACTGCAGTTTTAAAAGTATAACTGCATTATTTTGGCTGTTTTCACAAATATATTATAGATAGAGATTAGTATTTATAATGGACTTTAAACTTTGCTTATATCACTTTAATAACAACATTATCGCTGTTATCAAAACATATAAAAATGTCATTTTCATGATATCATTTTCATTTTAAATATTTGTGATTTAGATATTGAAGTTATGTAAATATTTTGGAGGAAAAGCAAAATGTATTATCGATCAAAATTGATGATTTTACGACTGCTTCGACCATCTGAGTACTCGTTCATTGGCATTCGTACAAGGGATTTGACAGTTTGAGTTCGTAGCAAAGGACATTACTATTTGGATGCAATTCATTATGAACTCAACTTCATTCTACACTTTCCATGGTTAGTTCCAGGTAAATGCTCCCGGGTTTCAGCTGTTTGCAACACGGGAACTTGATACCGTAAATAAATAAAACGTAGTTAAAAAGTAGATGAAAAAATACCTGCACCCTCTTTATAGTAGAGTAATAGAGGGTTCAGGTATTTTTTCGACTTCTTTTTACCTACGTTTTATTTACGATATCAAGTTCCTGTGGTCAAAATCCACGTTACCTTAAACTAGAAAATGAAAATCAATGTTTTTTTGCTGTGATGTGTTGTAAGTCATTCTTTCATTTTAACTGATAACGCTTCGTAACAGACTTTTCAAGAAGACTCGTAAATGAAATAGACAAAGCAATATTGACACTTGCACGTGTATCAAATAAATCCCTAAAAAAAACACAGCAAAGTCATGTATGATCATTCGCTCTCGCTCAGTCGTTAAAAACTTGTATGACAAGCTTTGCCATGTGTTTCCTCGAAGACAGTTGAATTCCAAATTCATTGATATGAAATCAATACGCAGATGACGAAATAGATTCTATTGTCATAAATTGACACATGATCTGAAATAGTTTGGATTAAATCCTCAATCCATAGGATATTTATATTGTTTCTCATGAACCACATAAAACATGAAAACAAAATTAAACTTAGGCTCTCAATTTGAATATACTTATATTTCCAAGTTTTGAACTCAAAAGCGAAACTGTTTAATTGTTTCAGATTATATTAAGGCTTTTTCAAAATTTTGTTTTACAATGAGATTTCCTTCAAGTCATTTTATAACCAAACAAATATTGATAGAGCGCATCCCAGTGTATTACATAAGAGATTAAAGTGGACACAATCTGTACTCAGTGAATTGGATTATTTCTGGTATTCATTCACTATTAAGGAATATTTCAATTAATGTTAATGGTGTCAGTAATTAATGGGGGGTTGTAGATGATAGATGATTAAAATAACAATGGATATTCCGATGATGACACACTTATAGGCATTCCTGTATCAACATCTAACTAAATATCATGTACATACGGGGCCTTGAGCAGGACTTGTGTATCAGTACTTTTGTATTATAAATTAATAATTTGATAAAATTGATGAATGTGTAAAATACATCAGAAAAATAAATGAAACTTTGAAATATGTTAAATATGATTCTCACATTGTTTGGATAATATTTTATATTAAATTCTATTAAACTAAATTAAATAATAAAACTTCAGCTATGTATATACAGATAACACAGTTTACATAGATATAGTATGTATTAAACGTCACATATAAAGACATAAAATTAACACAAGTATTGAACCACAATGTGAAAGGGCTGCGGTTCATCGTACATTTGTAACACTACAATAGATAAAAGAGATCGCGATCTTTACACAAAGAACTTAATCAAGCAACACCTCATTTTTTTAGACTGATAGCAGGATGTCCAAATATTGTGAAAAATTTAATAGGAAACTGAATAAGTAAAAATGTCGTTATTTATTTAGTGTATCCATTGGGCTGAACAAAAATACAACGTTGAATATAACCTGAAACATTTAACTCGTTATATAATGCAAGATGGACGTGACCCGTGGTTTTACATGAACAATCAATCAGTTACAACAATGGGGTAACCGACTTCAAAACTGGTGACAGTGATTGTGCAGCAGAAGGAAAGTGTTCTTCGACATCTTAATCAGACAAACAAGACTGACATCGTCAATAACGGCTGTATCCGCCACGACTGCTCCTTCTCATACCTGAGATGAGTCTTCTGATGAGTTTCCGGGGGAGTTGCTGCCACTCACGGTGTATGCTTGCTTCCAAACCGGCTAAATCTCGCACAGGAGAATCCAGTGCTTGCAGTCGACGCCCAATGATGTCCCAAATCTGTTCCAGCGGATTCAGATCCGGGCTCATGGCAGTTTCGTTATTGCGTTGTTCTGCACAAAAGCATCCACAGGTCGAGAACGGTGAGGTTGGGCGTTATCATCAATGAACACAGGACGAGTGTGGCCAATGGATGATTGTCAAAATGGGGCACTAGAACAGGCCGGAGGATTTAGAGGTTGCCATTGAGATTTCCCCGAACAGTGACCAAATCAAGTTTACAGTTATGGGATATGCATCCCCATACCATAACCGATCCACCACCGGGATGACTGATGCTTGGATGTTCTTCTCAGTATATGCGGTGCTTTTGGTTTTCCTAATACGCTGGCGGCTATCTGTGACATGTAACAAAAACGACTCGCGTCCGACCAGTGAGCCCTTCTCCAAGACGCAAGATTCCAATGACGTCGAGCCTAAGACCATTTCAAACGAGCTCTTTTATGTAGACTGGTCAAAACTGGCCGCTTAATCGCTCACCTTTCCTTTAGACCAGTTACCTTTCAACGGTTTCTGATTGTTCTGATACATTGAGGTTGGGGAGCCATATCATCTTTAGAACACCACTTGTGACAATCGGTTGACGACGTACAAAACGTGCTAAATTACGGTCTTCCGCGGTCTACAAGACATGCCGGGGGAATGCATGCCAATAATCTGCAATCTTCTTGCTTCAGTGAGTCTCCTTCGAGCCATGTTGAAAGGTAATGACACAATCATTGAAAATTTCCAACTTTTATACAGATTTGTTCAACGAGTTGAAAGTGCTTTTTGAGATATGGTATGGGTGGTATGCTTCACATGCATGCTGGGTTGAGTTTCTGCGCTTGATTTAAAGGTAAACCTGTTAACCGTTTTGTGGAAATGCAGCTTGATTCCAATTAAGAGCTATCATTTTACATTTATCAATATGTACTTTAGTAGAACAAAGATTGTTAAGTGGTGCTTTATTAAGTTCTTTGTGTATATGTTTAATCAAAGTTAGGATCATCTTTGTATAACATTGCGTAATGGTACAAGAACGCATTTGCATAATGGTACAATGGCCAAAGAGGTTCAAGGCATTCCTTTTGTAGGGAACATAGCACCGTGTGTCGAAGCTGATCAGGGAAGACGACACATTATATTGAGACAGTTACCGGATGTGTAAAGTTAAGAAATACGTCGGGCATGTTGTTCAAATCGAATATGGATGTAGCCCATGTCTCCATACACAAGACAAGACACATGACTGCAACCACGTTCATCATGACACCTGCCACCGCCTGCAACACAACACGACAGGCATTAGGATTTCCAAACCACCATGTACCCATGGAAACAGCAGTTGCGAGTAGACTGAGTAACAATTGCGTATCGCACGGGTGAACTAAGAAACCCCCGTCTTTCTCAGTACTTACGGGAACGTTAAAAGGCTCAGTTTAAAACTACGTCGCTGATTGCTCAGCTGTCTTTGTTACAAACCAATCAGGATTCGTTATTTTCAAGCAAGAGTTCTAAACTTGAATCACAGGTTTCAGGGAAGGAACTGGCGATGTTGGGAGAGAATGGTAAGATAGTGTTTACCATATTTTATCTTCCATCTTACCATGTCAAATATCCGGAGATGACCGTGAGAGAAGACGATGGCGTTTGGTGGTGTTGCTACTGGCAACATAAATGCGAAGGAAGTTGCAATCGCCGTTGTCAACATCAAATAAAGGGGGTTTCTACCAACGTTAACGGACTGAAATGAACAAGAAAAACGAAATCAATGAATTTGTAAGGTTTTTGGAAATCTTAAAATTGAAATATCAAACATGAGCAATGCAACAAATAATTTCTATCTGATGATGCAGCGACGCTTCATTTTGAAAATTGTAAAAAAAAGTTTCACAGATAATTCCTAAATTTTTCTACGACGACCTGAAAACATCTCGAATTTGAATAAAACAAATATCCAGTGTAAATTTACACAAGCTACAAGGTAAGTCTCTTATTACGAAAATGCTACACAAAGTAAATCTAACATAATATCAGTACTGGTAAAGTGTCATTTTTTTAAACAAAAAAACCCAATATTTATCAGATCATAATATAACATTTAAAAAAAATATCACATCGTGAGTATTTGAAAGTTATTAAAATATCACAATTTCATTCCAAATAATGGAGATGAAGAATTTAAACTATACCAGGTTTTTTAACCACTAGTTCACTCACCAGTTCGGCAACAATGGGTAACAAAAGAGTTGCAGTTGCTGTATTGCTGGTAACTTCAGTTGCCATGGCAACTACTAATGCAAACAATAGATTGGCTACCAGTGGGTCGAGATTGCCGAAAGCTTCTAACTGTTCACCAACCAGCTTCGAGAGACCAGAAGACTAAATAATAGAAGCGCACATAAAAGCATTAGCACTTTTACATACGAAACAAACATCATTTAGCATTTAAAATGGTAATGGTCTGACCCGTATTAACGTGGTTTAATTATGAAAAGATTTGAGAACATGGCTGCAGTAGCTTCCCAAACCTGTAGGTTTTGCATCATCTAATGTAGAAAACATTAGAAAACCTTGAAATCCATCAAACATTCACTGTGCCACAACCCCTCCCACTCAAGTTATAAAAAGGATTTTATTTCAATTTTATTTCATGCACATATTTCTAAAAAACCCACTTGGAATGTATACATTTTTACTTTTTAATTACCTTGTATTCATGCTGATTTTACCTTATATGATATTTGTATATATATATATATATATATATATGATATTTGTATATATATATATATATATATATATATTCATTATAATTTAGTCTTTCGTAACCCTTTTTTGGTGGCTGGCTATTTATTTTTTTAAAATATGTATTTGAGTGTATATTTGTATTTTATAAATGCGAGGTGAGAATATAGTAAAGAATCTGTCAGTCAGTCTGTCTCTAAATATTTACAAAGTTTTGATATTTTATGATCGAAATTCTTCATATTACGAATTCAAAGGTATGATAGTTGTGAATGTAAATGGGCAATAAAACCTGAGCGAAAGAGACTAAACGTCATCTGGGCACCTTCAATGTTATTATTGACGACGAACTGGTCTCACCTCGCTTAGCCATTCAGATCTCTTAATTTCATCAATTTATTGCTTATTGAAAGGATGCCTAAAAATGGTCGCACATGCTCTAGTCAAACAAACATTTCCAATCTGATTAAAATCAGATGAAGTATCGCGCGCTTAACATTTGTCCATCATCAATATGCGAAAAGTGAAACGAAACGAAACGAAACGGAAATAAAACGAAACGAAATTAAACAAGCGGAATTCCATCTGATTTTAATCAGATTGCAAACATTTCAAGCTTGTGTTAAAATTTAAATCCTTCATTTGAATAAACCATGTATTCAATATTGTTCTGATAATATTTTTCATAAATATAACTTATCCCTTTGTTAATCCAAGCTTTATTTCATCATTCTAGGTAACCGATTTTGGCTTATCAAAGTTTGTTGACGCTGGGTCACTCATGAAGACGTTTTGTGGCACGCCGACCTACCTGGCACCAGAAATCCTAGTAACAGCGGGGAGTGGAGCTTACACCAAGGCTATTGATGCTTGGAGTCTGGGAGTGATTCTCTTCTCAAGGATATGGATCTTCCCAAACAGATCATGGGCGGCCATTACAGTTTCCCAAAACAATACTGGGATGGAGTTTCAGAAACTGGTGGGTGATTAAAAGTCAACAGTTAATATATTGGTAATGTTAAATTTTGTTAAAGCAAAGGGGAGAATCTATTGCTGTTGTTCCTTCTGAATGCCTGCATGTTTATAGAGGTCATTTAGTTTGGAACTGAATGTCGCAAAGGATATTATCTACTGTGTTGCTTTTATTCTGATTGAGATAGGAATTCAATTGTGAAAGTCCTTTGCTCTGCACCAACCTCAATAATGTTCTGTTTGCAGCTATAGACTTGATAAAGAAGCTGATGACTGTTGACCCCAAGAAGCGAGTGAATCTGTCGGATGCTCTTCAACATCCCTGGTTTAAGGTACGGAGGTGTCTTGAGGACATATGTTATGTATGAAAACTTCTTTAGTCTGACGTTTTATTACAGAATTTTAAAAAGATCTTTTTTAAGCATGAAAAGGATACAAGAATTTATATCAAATCACAGGATAAAAGATACAAGAAACTTATGAGACTTTCTATAACAGTGGGTATTCTCAAGGTTATTCCTTGAGGAGGAATGAGACAGACAAACAAAATATTTTAGAATTGGTTACATTTTTCAAAATATCTAGATTAAGGTGCATTTTATCTGAAAATATAGGAAAGTTTGGGGGTCATCGAATGTTTTAAAGAGTCATCAACATTTATTTTAATGTTGCCGCTGGCGAATTTACACTATTTTGGACCACTTTTGTGTATTTGAATAAAACATCTTTTCCATGAATAAACTCAGAATGTTTAGCAGTTCCACTTTTAGAAAATCTTTGACAATGGTAGAAAGAAGCCCTTTTTGTAAACACCATTCACCGGGACTTTTCACTGACTCAGACATTTGACATATCTCTTTCCCTGTAATACGATTTGCTCAATTGACTAAGAAAACAATTTCAGGAATAATTATAGGCGGTCACCAAATGTTTTTCAACACTTGAACGTCATTTTCTAAAATACTTACTTAAATATAAAAACCCACCTTCACTGAAGTTTTTCTCAAAGTTTAACTTTGATGGCCTAGGATGTACCTGTTGAAAACAACACTATCAAACATGGACTGCAGAAAAGAACAGATATTAGTCTATTATAAAAGGAAATATTCTTTTGTCATTTATTTCAGATATGTATAATCTCTCCTTAAGGTTAATTTCTTGCTTGACACAAAGTTGAACCAGACTCAGATATTGTGAATCTATTTTTGAAACATAACTTGGTCCTCTATCATTGACAGGACGAGGATATGAAGCTCCAAGCCAACAAGTTGATGTACCCCGAAGCCGACGGGATGGTGCCACCAACTACCATGGTGAGTTGTCTCCCCTTGATAGAACTCTGTGTAAACAGGAATCAAAATTTTCAGTCCTCTAAGAAATACAAGCAAAATAGTGGAAATAACATTCATACTAACAATTAAAAATACTTGTAACACCTTTGCAAATGGATTGCAAAATAGTGACTTGAATCGAGTTGTCCTTTGCAAATTTGGGCCCTCTGTAGATAATGGATGAATTGAAACAGAGTTTAGCAAACTGTTCATAAAACAAAATGTATTCAAAGGAGTCTTTGCACAAAGCAACCTTACACAACAGTAACCCTAGTGCCATTCTTTAACATTTCACTATGTCTACCTAAGTGATTTAAGGTTACTGTATTATTTTGTGCAACAAACATACTTGTTAAAATGTCTCTTGGACATGTATGCCTACATGAGTAAACTATATGTTTGTTTCACATCCAGCCCGCTGGAAAGAAGCGCCCCCTGGAGGAAGGTGAAACCAGTCCTACTAAGCGGAAAAGTTCAAGTGACACAACCTCACCTCCAGAAACACCTTAACAGTCTTACGCAGAGAGCCTGCAAGTTAAAGTTGAGGTATTGCAGAGATAATCTTTCGCAGTCTTTATGGACTCATCCCTGGTTTGTTTGGGATCAAGACGTACATACCAAAGTCTGTTATTGTCCTCCTCGCCACCTCACTTTTCAGTGACTTCGCTCATGATTTGCTTGGACATTTATGACGAATGTCAAGTGAATTTGACATTCTTGTTAATAGCATTATACCATATAAAGTACTTTGGGTGCTTAACAATATCAAATTGAAGAGGTCCCCTCTAAAGGACAGAGCCTTCAAGGGGCAGGATGTTATGTTGAATATATGGTTTTTTTTGCTTTTTGAAACAGTCTAGAATATGTCAAATGTTATCTTAGGTATCAACCCACCAAGCAGTTTTAGTACTTACATCAATCATACCTCAAACCTTCCATGGCCATTGGGCAACACTGTGCTAAAATTGCTTTTTGTAATGCAATTGATGTACTGTTTCTGGTATGTATAATCATCATATATATCTAGGTGAACATTATTGGCAGGAAATTTTGATCATTCATTAGTTCTAATTAAACACTATCACTACAAGTACGAGATATGATGAGATATGTTTTGGTGGCTTGATAGTAGGAGGGGATTGATTTGTAGGCAATGATATACAGTAAATATTTATTGTCTGGCTAGTCAATTGTAAACGCTGCTAGGAATAATTGTTCAAATCTAATATGATTAAGTAGACATCATGGAATAGTTTTATGAAAGTTTGTACAAAAAGAAATTGCTCTCACTGATGTTAATTTCATCCCTGGTTAGAGTGATTAAATCGACACATCTATGATCATTACAGGTAAATGTTGTTTCAAGGATTTGTTAAGTCCTTAATATGGTCATTTTTCACCATTGTTTTTAAGTTTTTGTATATTTTGTAAATTTTATTTTTTTGATCTTGTATGAATATGTATCTCTGTATTTGGAAATTCTTTTTAGCAGAGGCGATCGCTAAATGTTTTTGTAATGATCAACTTTAAGGAGTATTATATCAATGGCAATTTGTCAATCTTCTGGTATTGCAGCTTAGAGCTAATGACTTAATAGATGTGTTGTGATGCATAGTATTTAGTGTCTTACACTGCAGATATATGCTATGTTCATTGTTATCTATATTATTTGCATTATTACATTTTGACTGTTTTACAAGGATTGAATTATTATTCTTAACAGCATTATTTTATGCTGATAAATGAATTTACCAAACTTTTACAAAATGTATAGGTTAAAATACTTTGTGATAGTTGGAGGTCAAATCAATGATTTTGTAAAATATTTTCGATAAACATTGTCATTTAAGTATTGACATTTAGTTTTTGTTTATGTGTAGTTGTTCGGTTTGAGGACCAGTTATTTGTAACTGTTGATAGCTACAGTTTCATGTAGTCTGCAATGAACTTGTTATCTAAATGTGATTTCTTTATAGTATTTCATACACCAGCTTGCATTTCAGCTCTTAAACTTCTAAATGGCATTAATTAACAACTTCAGATATAACATCAAGTATCAGTATTCACATACCCAATGCCCGAAAACAGTTTAGACAGCTTTCTATTGATTTTTGTTTCTTACAAACATTGTTTGAAATAAAAAAAATTAAGATTCCCATATCAAGTTTTAATTGAAGCCTTATTCTCTATTTCATCCTATTTTTCGGTCAGTGTAATATTTTTGTTTTAATGTTGTAGTTTCAAATGTTATAAAGTTCCTGTCCAATCTTGTTGTCTTTTTATTGGCCCTACTGAAATGTAATGTGTTGAGCACTGTGTATATATGTAATATAGAAGAGTTGAAGTGTGTTTGTCATGAACAAGAACTGGGGCGTGTACATTGTGAACTTGTGACTGTTGCAGCGGAAGGGGTTGTAAACTCAGAACTTTAATAATAAATAACAATCTTACAAGCTTGTGTTCCTTTATCTAAAATTGTCTTATTGCTTAAAAGTCACACTGTGATATTTATGAAATCTTATATGTCATATGTCAAAAAAACACCAGTTATAAAGATATTAACTCTAAAGATCTTGCTCATTCAAAAATACCTAATTAGTTTTCAATGAAAATCTATTAACTTTATTATTTCATGTGTGAATATATATTATGTCAATAAATTCTCAATTCTGATAAAAAAAATAGATAAAATTTGAGTTGATGGCATTTGAAAGATTGAATGAATAGCAAGCCTATCCTATAAAAGCTACCTGTGATGTAGCTTCAGCGGACCCTTCAGGATATTCACTGATGTTGTTTGAAATAGATAATTGATGTGTTTGGCATTTTAAGATGAAGATGTTTTGATAATTGGTGTTTTGACACTTGTGAAAGCAAAAATAAACACCAAGAAAACCATGGAGTTTCTTTTAAGATCAGAAATATTCCTGGAATGAGGGTGAAGCCTGAAAAAAATATGAAATTATCTCAGTCTATCATTCCCTTTCTCTTCTAAAGGTCATCAACATTCAGGGAGAATGTAAATTTCATCATCTTATAAAAGCATCCAAAATATATAATTAAATGAACTGTCTAATCTACAGTTATGAACTGTGTTTGGTCAGTGGGAGAGTAATACTAATTTTATCTCTTAAAACCAGTTGAAACAGTTGAAAAAAATTGATAAGAGACATTTGATAAGACTGGAAATAGATCAAGACACAAGTCAATCCATTTTGTTATATTTTCCAAAAGAATTTGCATTACTATAATTAGTGAAAAAAACTCCTATTTGCCATGTACAATACTTTTAAATCAGACTTTTCCTTTTTATTGCATTTTACAAGGATTTGTTACCTGTATACTTTATAACTAACTGCAGTTTTAAAAGTATAACTGCATTATTTGGCTGTTTTCACAGATATATTATAGGTAGAGATTAGTATTTATAATGGACTTTAAACTTTGCTTATATCACTTTAATAACAACATTATCGCTGTTATCAAATCATATAAAAATGTCATTTTCATGGTATCATTTTCATTTTAAATATTTGTGATTTAGATATTGAAATTATGTAAATATTTTGGAGGAAAAGCAAAATGTATTATCGATCAAAATTGATGATTTTACGACTGCTTCGACCGTCTGAGTACTCGTTCATTGGCATTCGTACCAGGGATTTGACAGTTCGAGTTCGTAGCAAAGGACATTACTATTTGGATGCAATGCATTTTGAACTCAACTTCATTCTACACTTTCCATGGTTAGTTCCAGGTAAATGCTCCTGGGTTATATGATAGATGATTAAAATAACAATGGATATTCCGATGATGACACACTTATAGTCATTCCTGTATCAACATCTAACTAAATATCATGTACATACGGTGCCTTGAGCAGGACTTGTGTATCAGTACTTTTGTATTATAAATTAATAATTTGATAAAATTGATGAATGTATAAAATACATCAGAAAAATAAATGAAACTTTGAAATATGTTAAATATGATGCTCACATTGTTTGGATAATATTTTATTTTAAATTGTATTAAACTAAATTAAATAATACAACTTCAGCTATGAATATACAGATAACACAGTTTACATAGATATAGTATGTATTAAACGTCACATATAAAGACATAAAATTAACACAAGTATTGAACCACAATGTGAAAGGGCTGCGGTTCATCGTACATTTGTAACACTACAATAGATAAGAGATCGCGATCTTTACACAAAGAACTTAATCAAGCACCACCTCATTTTATTAGATTGATAGCAGGATGTCCAATTATTGTGAAATTTTTAATAGGAAACTGAATAAGTAAAAATGTCGTTATTTATTTAGTGTATCCATTAGGCTGGAAAAAAATACAACGTTGAATACAATCTGAAACATTTTACTCGTTATATAATACTAGATTGACGTGACCAGTGGTTTTACATGAAAAATCAATCAGTTACAACAATTGGGTTACCGGCTTCAAAACTGGTGACAGTGATTGTGTAGCAGAAGGAAAGTGTTCTTCGACATCTTAATCAGGGCCCCCTTTCACAAAGCCCTAAGGTGATCGTAAGTCCTTAAGGTAACCTTAGTGCAATGTTCAATGATGGGAGTTAAGGTTAACCTTAGTTAAGGTTGCTTTGTGAAAGGAGGCCCAGACAAACAAGACTGACATCGTCAATAACGGCTGTATCCGCCACGACTGCTTCAAACCTCCTTCTCATGCTTGAGGTGAGTCTTCTGATGAGTTTCCGGGGGAGTTGCTGCCACTCACGGTGTATACTTGCTTCCAAACCGGCTAAATCTCGCACAGGAGATTCCAGTGCTTGCAGTCTACGCCCAAAGATGTCCCAAATCTGTTCCAGCGGATTCAGATCCGGGCTCACGGCAGTTTCGTCATTGCGTTGTTTTGCACAAAAGCATCCACAGGTCGAGAACGGTGAGGTCGGGCGTTATCATCCATGAACACAGGACGAGTGTGGCCAATGGATGATTGTCAAAATGGGTCACTAGAACAGGCCGGAGGATTTCCCGGATGTAGCGGTCGCCATTGAGATTTCCTCGAACAGTGACCAAATCAAGTTTACAGTCATGGGATATGCATCCCCATACCATAACCGATCCACCAACGGGATGACTGATGCTTGGATGTTCTTCTCAGTATATGCGGTGTTTTTGGTTCTCCTAACACGCTGGCGGCCATCTGAAACATGTAACAAAAACGACTCGCGTCCGACCAGTGAGCCTTTCTCCAAGACGCAAGATTCCAATGACGTCGAGCCTCAGACCATTTCAAACGAGCTCTTTTATGTAGATTGGTCAAAACTGGCCGCTTAATTACTCGCCTTTGCTTTAGACCAATTACCTTTCAATGGTTTCTGATTGTTCTGATACATTGAGGCCTGTTGGGGAGCCATATCATCTTTAGAACACCACTTGTGACAATCGGTTGACGACGTACAAAACGTGCTAAATTACGGTCTTCAACTCGGGAGGTCTTCCGCGGTTAACCTGGTCTTGGTCGGTCCTTTACATTTTTGGCGATGTTTCTGGACAAGGCGGCTCACAATGGTATGATGAATATCCAACTGTCTTCCAATAGCTCTACAAGACATGCCGGTGGAATGCATGCCAATAATCTGCAATCTTCTTGCTTCAGTGAGTCTCCTTCGAGCCATGTTGAAAGGTAATGACACAATCATTGAAAATTTCCAACTTTTATACAGATTTTTTCAACGAGTTGAAAGTGCTTTTTGAGATACTCGTGGGTGGTATGCTTCACATGCATGCTGGGTTGAGTTTCTGCACTTGATTTAGCAGTAAACCTGTTAACCGTTTTGTGGAAATGCAGCTTGATTCCAATTAAGAGCTATCATTTTACATTTATCAATATGTACTTTAGTAGAACAAAGATTGTTAAGTGGTGCTTTATTAAGTTCTTTGTGTATATGTTTAATCAAAGTTAGGATCATCTTTGTGTAACATTGCGTAATGGTACAAGAACGCATTTGCATAATGGTACAATGGCCAAAGAGGTTCAGGGCATTCCTTTTGTAGGAAACATAGCACCGTGTGTCGAAGCTGATCAGGGAAGACGACACACTATATTGAGACAGTTACCGGATGTGTAAAGTTAAGAAATACGTCGGGCATGTTGTTCAAATCGAATATGGATGTAGCCCATGTCTCCATACACAAGACAAGACACATGACTGCAACCACGTTCATCATGACACCTGCCACCGCCTGCAACACAACACGACAGGCATTAGGATTTCCAAACCACCATGTACCCATGGAAACAGCAGTTGCGAGTAGACTGAGTAACAATTGCGTATCGCACGGGTGAACTAAGAAACCCCCGTCTTTCTCAGTACTTACGGGAACGTTAAAAGGCGTTTAAACGTTTAAAACTACGTCGCTGATTGCTCAGCTGTCTTTGTTACAAACCAATCAGGATTCGTTATTTTCAAGCAAGAGTTCTAAACTTGAATCACAGGTTTCAGGGAAGGAACTGGCGATGTTGGGAGAGAATGGTAAGATAGTGTTTACCATATTTTATCTTCCATCTTACCATGTCAAATATCCGGAGATGACCGTGAGAGAAGACGATGGCGTTTGGTGGTGTTGCTACTGGCAACATAAATGCGAAGGAAGTTGCAATCGCCGTTGTCAACATCAAATAAAGGGGGTTTCTACCAACGTTAACGGACTGAAATGAACAAGAAAAACGAAATCAATGAATTTGTAAGGTTTTTGGAAATCTTAAAATTGAAATATCAAACATGAGCAATGCAACAAATAATTTCTATCTGATGATGCAGCGACGCTTCATTTTGAAAATTGTAAAAAAAAGTTTCACAGATAATTCCTAAATTTTTCTACGACGACCTGAAAACATCTCGAATTTGAATAAAACAAATATCCAGTGTAAATTTACACAAGCTACAAGGTAAGTCTCTTATTACGAAAATGCTACAAAAAGTAAATCTAACATAATATCAGTACTGGTAAAGTGTCATTTTTAAACAAAAAAACCCAATAATTATCAGATCATAATATAACATTTAAAAAAAATATCACATCGTGAGTATTTGAAAGTTATTAAAATATCACAATTTCATTCCAAATAATGGAGATGAAGAATTTAAACTATACCAGGTTTTTTAACCTCTAGTTCACTCACCAGTTCGGCAACAATGGGTAACAAAAGAGTTGCAGTTGCTGTATTGCTGGTAACTTCAGTTGCCATGGCAACTACTAATGCAAACAATAGATTGGCTACCAGTGGGTCGAGATTGCCGAAAGCTTCTAACTGTTCACCAACCAGCTTCGAGAGACCAGAAGACTAAATAATAGAAGCGCACATAAAAGCATTAGCACTTTTACATACGAAACAAACATCATTTAGCATTTAAAATGGTAATGGTCTGACCCGTATTAACGTGGTTTAATTATGAAAAGATTTGAGAACATGGCTGCAGTAGCTTCCCAAACCTGTAGGTTTTGCATCATCTAATGTAGAAAACATTAGAAAACCTTGAAATCCATCAAACATTCACTGTGCCACAACCCCTCCCACTCAAGTTATGAAAAGGATTTTATTTCAATTTTATTTCATGCACATATTTCTAAAAAACCCACTTGGAATGTATACATTTTTACTTTTTAATTACCTTGTATTCATGCTGATTTTACCTTATATGATATTTGTATATATATATATATATATATATATATATATATATATATATATTCATTATAATTTAGTCTTTCGTAACCCTTTTTTGGTGGCTGGCTATTTATTTTTTTAAAATATGTATTTGAGTGTATATTTGTATTTTATAAATGCGAGGTGAGAATATAGTAAAGAATCTGTCAGTCAGTCTGTCTCTAAATATTTACAAAGTTTTGATATTTTATGATCGAAATTCTTCATATTACGAATTCAAAGGGATGATAGTTGTGAATGTAAATGGGCAATAAAACCTGAGCGAAAGAGACTAAACGTCATCTGGGCACCTTCAATGTTATTATTGACGACGAACTGGTCTCACCTTGCAAGCGTCTGCTAAAGCAAAACCTCCGCCAAGAAGAACGATAACTCCCCAGGGAAGCTTCTCGTGAACCATTGGCCATTTCAACAAGGGGGTGTAGTTGATTGGTTGTTTTACACCTGAGACAGAATGAAAGTTAATTACACAAGTACACCTTAGACTGTTCGTAATATTGTTAAAGTGTTAAAAAGAAGAAGAAGACTTATAAATGTGTCCCACAAGTAGTGAACAAGTAGCCATTAAATCATCATGAAACATGTTGTATTTTAGAGCGAATTATAAAAGGAAAAAATATTACAAGATATAATGAATTAAGATAATTAATGTTATAGTACTATATGTTTTACACACAACTAATAGGTGGTTCTTTGCCCGTCCAATCAAAACTTTATTGAAGAAACATGGATGATGTTTTCGTTACGTCATTGACACACCACCCTTTCCTAGATTTATTCTTTCGAAACTATCAACGGAAAAAGCACCAATCGGAAGGAGTAACACAAGATCTAAGTTGCATAAGTTTGCATTAGCTGGACACCTGTTCTATTTGTTCTCACCTTCCTCATTATACCGCCAGCAGAAGACGGAAGGTATTTTGGCAGGGAGAATGAAAAGCAAAACCGATATGAACATGGCGGACGAGGAATCCGACACGTAACTGAAAAAAATGTGGAAGATTTGATAATTCAACACATGCTAGCAAGATATATTTGACAATTTTTTCATATAGGGGCTATATACATGTACGGCATCCCTGGCCTGAACAGCAGTTGGTTACTTTGTAATTGGAATTTTAAAAGGGTTTTATGTTCTTTCCCAAAAATTCCCGAAATTTACTTTAACTGGAATTATCTGTTTAATGTAAAACTTACAGGGCAAGGATGACATGGAAATTTGCCAATTATATAAAGTTTTAAGATAACGCGTGCACGTTTTTTCTGAAGGTCAAGTTTTTACTATAGCCTAGGTAAGGTTTACTGGACGGCAAGTTTTTACTGTAGCCGAGGCCAGGTTTACTGGAGGGCAAGTTTTTTCACTGTAGCCGAGGCCAGGTTTACTGGAGCGCAAGTTCTGACTGTAGCCGAGGCCAGGTTTACTGGAAGGCAAGTATTTACTGTAGCCGAGGCCAGGTTTTTCTGGAGCGCAAGTTCTGACTGTAGCCGAGGCCAGGTTTACTGGAAGGCAAGTTTTTACTGTAGCCGAGGCCAGGTTTTTCTGGAGCGCAAGTTCTGACTGTAGCCGAGGCCAGGTTTACTGGAAGGCAAGTTTTGTACTGTAGCCGAGGCCAGGTTTACTGGAAGGCAAGTTTTTACTGTAGTCAAGGCCAGGTTTACTGGAAGGCAAGTTTTGTACTGAGGCCAGGTTTACTGGAAGGCAAGATTTTACTGTAGCCTAGGCCAGGTTTACTGGAGGTTACGTTCTTATCCTTTTTCTTAATTATTAATGTTGAATTACCGGCACGACCCGGATGTAGCCGGTTCTACAGGACACCAGGGTTTACACCTTTTCAGTCTGCCATATTGGTAATAAATGAAAGATGTTAAATCAATTGATTCTTGATGAATAAAATCGTTATTTGAAAACACCCACTCTTCGGGGAACCACGCCCCCCATCCGGGAAAGTTGGCACTGCTACGCGTGAGCAGCATCACAGCGAACAGCAGGAACAGCACGAGAATCACACCCTCGGCGAAACTTGAGACAGAAAAGAGATGAAAGGTCATTTTGATATGAAACATGAAAAGAACTTTAGATTGTACAAACCAATGATTTGCTCTTAAATAGTATGATAATTTTCATTTGTCTGACATATAAAAATAAAGATAAAGAGTTTCATTGCTAGAACTATACAGTTATATCTACTGAAAGGGTACCTGAGTCTTCCCATGGCTCTGAACTCGGACTGTATTGCTTTGGTGACTGCAGCCTTCTTCGCTGGGTCTTGATTACAACAGTTGCTAAAACAAACCATTTGTGTTATGATCGAACTGAAGATTTTACGACCGTTTCACTCAATTAAAATTTCAATTTTAGTACGGGAATTGATATAGTTTTCATTTGTAAGAACTATTAGTATATATACATTTTTTGTACGCTCATAGCACTTATACAATTATAAAGGCATAATAATCGAACACTGAAAAGCTACTTTGCAGTCACATGATTTAGATACTCCGTGTGAAACATTCCATTTTGACAACACTTCACATGTAACAAGTGTTTCACGTTAAAAATGGAATACAAGCATAAATATTTGAGGAACTAATTTGTATAGGGAATGGATACGACCTACTTGCATCTGATGAAGAGTATAAATAGCCAGAACCAGCAAATGACGAGCATTATGGCGGAGAGAGGGAGCGCCATGGACATGAAGTTTGCGAAGTTGATTCCAGAATCGCCATTGTGTCTCTCAAACAGTCTGAAAAATAATTTGATATTATATTTTTATGCCACAAAACGAAAGAAAGATGTCTTTTGATATTTGGAATGTTGTTTTTTAAATTTTCCGTTAGGAATGTTTCACTGGCGAGTTACCAACGTTCGTTTCCGCTAATTACAGACCCTTGGTATATAGCTTAAATCATTTTAAATTTACGTTGGTGTTCGAAGAGAAACGTTTAAGCCTCTTATACTAGGCATCCTATGGAGGTGAAGCCGAGCTCTTGGAAAGTATCTTGACTTACCCTGGACATCTATAAATCATTACACATATCGTCACATGGTTACAACGATTTTTTCTTATATTAACGTAAGCAAAGAAAATGGAGTCCCGTTTGCTCATATTTATACATCTCAATGCCTAAACCATATTGAAGCTAGAGGATGTAGTTGGTGGAGGAAAATAGGTTTAGGATAAGACCCATATCAGTCTGCTCTCGAGAACGAAAAAAAGGGAGTAACCCGTAGTTATCTTGCTCTTTTGGATAGGCAAAATCAGGGACTGTCCTATGTCGTTTACACTTTTTTCTAAATTCGATGGGCTAGGCCCAGGGACGGAGTTGAGGGGATACCCACATATCGGCTTGTCCCTTGAATACGAGGTTAGGGGGTGATCCTGTGAGGGTCGCTATGCCCCCCACGTTAGCAGCATAGGCGACACACAGAGACAACCCTTTGCACAGTCTGGTGTACTCCTTGTCGTGGATGTCGCCCTCTGGGTCCCCGGACTCCTGGAGGGTGTAGCTGCAAAAGTGTTTTACATTCAAGTGAATACATTTGGTTTGGTTTGATCATATTTTTATTTCGTGTTGAAAGCTGGATTGGCGAACAAACCCTTTGGCTTATTTTGATGCCGCTTACCTTTTTGAGCACTCTCTAGAAAATGATAAATACTTGAGGACCGTATGTGAAGAAGTTGATGGCAGAAATGAAACATGATAACTGGAAACTTTGCAAAATGTATTAAGGATTAACAATTACAACGAATGAATGATTTTCGAAACTTTCGAATGATTGATTTGTTATGTTAAGATAGCTTAAAAACTACTGAATAGCTTATAGCTTATGCGGTAGGCTACTAAACTGCACTTCTTAGCGTTTCTGGTTTTTGCACTAAAGTTAAATGTTAAAAAGACAATTTAAGAACTGGTTCATGCAACTTAACTGCAAATTCAAGCTACAAATATACTGTTTCGTTTATTGTTTTTTTCCTTATAGATTTCATGACTAAACAAGCAAAAGTAGTTCTATCGTGAAAACAGTGATGGAGGGAGCACGCTTCCTTGTCTGAACCCGTGTCATTGATACACTCATCTCTATTGAATTCCTAGAATAGTTGGCGGCTACTTTTAGATTTATTAGGTATAACCCAATGTTTTTACCAGTCTTGGTGATCTCAAACAAAAAGAATAACTTTACTTTTCTTTAATAGAGATTTTATTTAGAAAGTGATATGAATTGTTGCCAAGAGTTACTGTTGTTATAACGAACGGAATTATCTAGGTGTATTATTGTTTCTCGCATACGAGAAACAAAAACATATTGCAATGAAAATTTTGAACAATAATATTTTCATAAAGTTTTACAGGTAAAAGCTTATGCCTTGCCGAATTTAAACATAACAATGCCATTCATCCAAGTGCCGATTGACATCAAATATGAATCTACAAACACTACCATGAGAGAGGAATTATAACAGTAAACAATAAAAGATATGATATCAATATAAAAGACATTGGGTGAAGTGTTGTTGGTATTAATCTTAATTTGTCTGCCAGAAAAATCCACCATAGTTCAATTGCCAGCAATGTAAAGTCGAGTACTCAGTTGGTAGAATAAAACCTATGGTAAAAATTGGCAGTAGCGTGTTGCGTGTGAAAGGGGTCGGTCAGCATTTACGAATTTGCTCTTCACAAATCGGCCAATGTTTCAAATAATCATTCTTAAAAGGTATGAAAGTTCCTTACAGTGTTTGAATTTGGATTTGAAAACAGCAGTACCAATTGGGATGGGGTTATTCTTACAATCTATTACTAACGATATATAGGTCATCTAACGGTCAAGTGTGGAGAGATATCGTAACCGATAAGCATAATCCTGACTGTTATTGTGCGACGGTTTGACTGATAACATGATACGTAACAAAGTATCACGTCTGGTTATCACGATGTCCGACCTTGTTTATAGCTGACCTCTGTGACTTATAAACCCGCAGTGAGTGTTAACACAAGGTCTTAAGCAATATCTATGATACTGTGTGGTTTTGTTACCACTGCTTCAACTACTTCTTCTTCTTCTACTACTACTACTACTACTACTACTACTACTACTACTACTACTACTACTACTACTACTAATAATAATAATAATAATAATAATAATAATAATAATAATAATAATAATAATAATGATAATGATAATAATAATCGATGGAAAACTAGATATTTCGAGTGTATTTTTAATGAAATCTGGAATTCGCCTTCGAATGATTCTCTGTTTATCTTAAAGTTTAAAAGAGTCATTCTTCGGAAATTCAATGCGTGAAAATTATACAACTTAGAACTCTATCTTAAATTTTGTAGCAGTGGAAAATCATCATGATTGGTTAGTTTTTGCAATCAGCGACATTATGTCAGCCACACTGAGCATTCGAGATGAGAGACCTCTTGATGGAGTGATTACTGTAGATAATTGATTATTTTAAACAATTTTTTACTGTCGTGTGATTAACAAAAATCTCAAAATCCATTTCCTTGCAATAGTAAATAACGATTGCTGACCAATATCATTAATACCGAGGCAAATAAACATCTTGATATTACAAAAATTAACATGATGGGAACCAATATGTAAGGAATTTAGATGCAGAAGCCAATGTATATTTCCATCATTTTAAAAGGATTAGGATGTCTTACAAATAAGGATAAGCAGCGAACAACAACCAACATATCGATACTCATGCCTATACACCATCAGTTATAGATTATACAACATTTTCCAAAATGATTTATCATACATGTGACAAAATGATACGAGTTTTTACATTAGTAAATACACAGTGAAAAAATGATAACCGCGAACACGGGGTCTTATTAAGGATTCAGCAATTTTGCTGAATCCTTATTGTTATTGGCGTGTTTTATTATTTTTTTTTCCCACCGATTTTGTGGACACGATTTAGCCCAAACCGCTAAAGCTACAACAGCCAAACTTCGCAGTCTGGTAGAACTTCATGAGAAGGGGTTCTAATAAGCTTTTGGGCTTAATCGGATTAAGCGTTAAAGGCACAGTACCACTCAAATTTTCAAAAATTAACATGGGATTTTTTTTCAAAATGCACTTAGAGACCTGAAACTTTTTTTACACGATAGGCAATTACATTTGGAGCAAAAAAGTAAATCATGGCGACTTCGTAGCATGCATACTTACGCCGCCATATTACTTTTTTTGACTTTTTGAAATTTCCGGACCCCACGCACCTTTGAGAATCTTCTCCTCCGAAGATACTAGCATCTCAGAGCTGAAAGTTACATATGTTGTAGCTGAAGTACTGAGGAGAAAAAGTTAGTGAAATTTTTGCTCAAACTTTAATACTTTTTACTCAGCAACCCTTCGAAGTCGGACGACTTAGCACATGTGAGCATGTTCAAGGGGCGATAACTCAAAACGTTAGACTCACAACTGCACCATTTTCTCAGGAATGTGAAACCACTATGGGCACTTTACAAATCAATAAAAACATTGGTCGCGAACAATCATTTCCGTTCACAATAATCGATCAAATTCGGGAAAAATCCCTTTTTCGAAATTAACATGGGCTAATTTTTCAAAATGTACTAAAAGACTTGTATCTTGTTTTGAAAGAAGCGTTATAACACTACAAACAAAAAAGTAAATCATGACGATTTCGTAAGTGTCATGGTTTTTTTCGCATTATCAACTTCTTTGCAATAATCGCAGTTTGGGTAGGAGACTTGGTCACATAAAACATGCTGCTGTGGACTAATGAGTGAGCCAATCTTCATGAAACTTTCAGGGTTGATTGCTAACATGACTATGTTTGTACTGAATGTGCTTTTACAGCGCTGAATCCTGTTGTCGTCGCTTGCGACTATATTTTTCTTTTGCTTTTTTTTTTATTCACATCTATTTAATAATTCCGTCATATAAAGGTTTCCTAGGATATGTTCTCAGACTAAATCATTTCCAAAACAAGAGGATGTGATTAAGGATATATTCCTGAACTTTTGTAATGCCTTGCCTCAAAATATACCCTAAAAGCATGTTCTTTATAAGTATTTATGAGTGACTGTCCTTCTCTTTAAAAGTTAGGTCATGGCATTCAACACAGAAACAATGATTAAAATTTTCAATAGCTTTATATCTATAAGAAAATGAGTACTTTTAAAAGGGTAACAATAAATTCTCATTTTTATTGGCTTAATCCATTAAGCTTTTGAATCCTTCAGGCTTCAGGCACTTACTTTCAAGTAAACAGCCTTTTAAGATTTGTAAAAAGCATTGTTATTGATTAAACCAACCTGTGATGAATTTCTTTTTCTGGCATGTCGTCACTAATGGTGCCAACCACCTTCGGACTGATGACATCATTATGCTTTAAGTGCATTACGGAAATAGGTTCAGAGTTATCTCCCTCTGTGGCCTCTGTGGCGCCTTCTGTCGGGCCCTCGTGACTGTTGTCTAAACTCGTCTCAGCTGTTTTAATTCCAGATTCAAGGTTTTTGATTTCTGTAAAAACAATGTAAATTATTGACAATGAATATATCTTTGCTTTATATCTTACGAATGTGCTCCTTCTATAAATTGGACTTTTCTTATTTAGAATGATGAATGTTGTTGAATTACAGTATAGGTAAGGTAAGATACTATGAACTGGAGAACGTTGAAATTGGACTCGAGAAATTGAAAAAAATGTTTCATAGCCGTGACATTTTCGGAGAAAGAATACCTTAACAGAACGATGATCTTACGGTTCAAACCACTTTGGAATAAAATGACACTCGACAAAAAAAAAACCCCGATATTCTCTATCTATGCTTTCAAAATTAAGATAAATCTCAAACTGAATGTTTTCGTGACATACAAGCAAGGTTTTAACTATGAGAACCACGAAATATGTAACACAACACAACCAACTTCGATTGAGAAAATTCTATCTTAGTCATACATGTCATCACATCACATCACATGCCTGCATACCAACAACAAAAACAACGATGACGACAAAAACATCAATGGAAGGACGAGCAACATACGGCGTTGTTTGTCCGTGACTGTGGTTTTGAGCTGGACCAGCACCGCCTGCACTATTGGGATCATCATGGAGGTTGTGGCGGTGTTGGAGATCCACATGGACAGAAACCACGTGGGCAGCATTATACCTGCCATTATCCTGCAACATCAGGGTATGAATGAATGGGTATGGTTTTAGGGTTTTCTCTGCATGCTCCAAATTCGCGTACTTTCTCTTGACAATTCTTAAAGAACACAGGATTACAGACTAAGAAAATGAATCGCTATATCTACAATGCATATGTCAATGAAGTCTTTACTCGGTATTACCGTTCATGTCCTATTATAATTCATTTCACAAAAAAGTGAATTTGGTTTTGCGAACCATCCATTAGGTCTAAGAAGTTGTCTATTGATTACACCCTGATGTCTAAGATAATGTGTGGCCAACTGGACGTATAAAGTCATGGAGTAAAATACGAGATACTGGAGTAAGCCTGTGAGTAATTTCATGAAACATGTTCCGTTATCATTATGGTATGATAGATCTGAGTATATCTTGAGATGCTAATATTTAAACACCTCAAAATATGCTCTTGACCAATCTTATCGTCTTTCAAATGAAAAAACATGTCTTAATCTTCGTATCAAAATTTATTTATATTCTATAACATATGATTTTGAATTTACTAGATATTAGGATCATCGCACATTTTTGGATCAGATCCGACGACCCGAAGCACTCCCAAAGCGATCCGCTTGTGTAAATTCCATTCTTCCACCGCAACAGCCACAATCAGACCACCGATAAACAACATCGAGGTGTCCTGAAAGGGATATAGGTTTACATACTTACATGCGTACCTTTAAAATTAAAAAATGTCTTATGCGTTACCATTTGGGACAGTATATTTGTGCTTGTCATTTGATATTGAAAATTACAATATTTTGAAATAAATATTTTCATTCAAAACAAAATTAGGTGGGACGAAGTTAAGCATTGCAAACCTGTAACATTTTGCTAGAAGCGCATTTCTATATCTCCATACTGTTATTTATTTAGCACATTTCATTAACAAACATCTGTTTATATCGATATATCGAATCTTAGGACTTAACACATTTGTTATTTTGAAACCAAAAGAGCGTTTTGCAGAAATTTTAAAAAACGTTTTAACAAATAATCTATTGCAGTCGTATCGAGTAAAAACGCGTAATTATCGAAGTGAAACGTTTGACCTACATGAATTTGACTTCACGGGTTTCGTTGAACTAAGAAAACATGTTTAAATGTCAGACTCTCTCTCAGTTTTTATTCAAACGATGCATATCATGTCAAGGAGAGGATATCTATAGGCCTAAGTATCTTTGAATCCCACATAACAGCAATACAAAGCAAATGGGGCACATTACCTTATGTAGGTAATTCGCAACTCGTCATTTCAAATGACCCATGTGGTTTTTATCATGGCCTTTTATTCTTAAGAAAAACAGACTGAGCGTATCTTCGTTCATGTCTGATTCTAAGGTGTTTTCTATCAGAAAGTTCGTTTAAAAAATAATTTTTTGATTGCATTTTTATTTGGTTACAACTAATCTTTATCGAATTGATAATTTGAGTTTTGTTTTTGGAAATAGCCGAGGGTGACCAAAATACAGAATGAATTGATGAAATCAATATTAGCTCAACTTACACAAATTATATTCTTTTCAATTGTTTATTAATTAATACGTCATGCCTATAAAACCATCATTGTCTAGATATATTTTATCGTTATCCTTAATAAGAAGAAAGAGAATCCATTTATACTTGATACAAACTGTATAGTCTAGTTGACTTATATCAAATGATGCATCATTTTTTTAAAACCTGTTTTGTAACCTATATGACAATTTTTTGATAGAAACCCTAACTTTAACCATCTTCGGTAATCAAGTAAAATGTGAGGAAACTGAATTCGTTTATTGTTTGATGACGATTCAGCCTGAACGAGGGTCAGTTGAGCATAAAATTTGTGACAAGCCGAAGTCACTGTTGTATATAACCATCACATGCTGCAAGCTGTTTATGTCACAATCGGGCACCATCTGTAACTGAGTTTTGCGACATATGTGTGACGAATGATCCAGTGTGAAATATTTATTCATGTTCGGAACGATTGGCTTCGTGTACAATACTGATACCATTGTCGTTAAACTTCGTATCATATATGTCACTCTCTCTTGTCATAGTATATTTACGTAGAGATTGTTTATTGTGTCAAAGGTGCCTACGACGGCGTCGATCTCTTGCAAGTGATAAGGAACTGGTTATTGACTTTCGAAGTAAACCATATAAAATGATTCCAGTGAGGATTAACGGTGAATGCGTTGAGACTGTGTCGGAATATAAATATTTAGGTACCGCCATTGACTCTAAGTTGAACTGGAACTCTAATATTGCAGCTTTGTGTTACAAATGTCATCAACGTCTTCATCTCATGCGTAAACTCAGATCTTTCAATGTAAACTCCTCTGTTATGTCAACATTTTATAAAGCATTTATTCAAAATATTTTAACATTCTCATTCCACTGTTGGTACAGGTCTCTCTCTGTTCAATTGAAATCAAAAGTTAACAAAATTGTAAACATTGCGGGTAAGATTGCTGGTGTCAAGTTTGACTGTTTAACTGATATATATGAGCGGCAGATCGTAAATCAAGCTGTTAGAATTATATCTGACCCAACTCACTACCTACATTCAGAATATCACCTTCTCCCCTCTGGCCGCCGCTACAAAGTTCCAGTATTGAAAACATAGAGAGCCCGTACATCTTTCATTCCAAACACAATATCTCTATTAAACAATTGTGAAAATAATTGATTCATGTACTGATATAAAAATCTCATGTGATTATATAAATGTTTTCAAGCTCTGTTGATGTAAAACAAATTCCTGGAAAGGCAATAAATTATTGTTATTATTATTATTATTATTGTTGTTGTTGTTGTTGTTGTTGTTATTATTATTATTATATTGTATTCATGTTCATAACAATTGGTCATGTGTCCGTTACTTCGTATCACAAATGTCACGCATCTTGTTTACGTTGAGGTTGTTTACTTGAGATGTCAATATTCTTTTGAGTTGAAGTAAATTTCTTGAAAGCGGCTAAAATCTGAAGCGTAGATTTTATGTTTCATATAGAATATTATATTCATTTTCATAACGATTTGCACCGTGTCCCACACCGATACCCTTATCTTAAACGTAGGTATCACAGACGTCATTCACCCTGTTTACTTTCGTTACGTTGACATAATTTATTTATGTTAAGATTGTTTACTTAGATATCATAGGTATCTACGTTGACTAGATCTCTTGCAAGTGACCTAAAGTCTAAAACCTAGATTCTATATTTCATACAAAACATCATATTCATGTTCATAACAATTGGGCGTCTGTTCAATGCTTATAATTATATTCCTACTGCAAAAGTACCTATCATAATGTCACTAACGCTGTTTACATCTACTACTTTGACATAGTTTAATTGCATTGAGGTTGTTTACATTAATGTCAATGTTCTTCCACGTTGACGTTGACATTGGCCTAAAGGTCTCCTTTCCTAGATTCGATATAGCTTAGAGTACTAGTAGTTTATTCATGTTCATATTCATAATACTGATGCCCTTATCATTAAAGGAAAGATCATAAATGCCACTCATCCTGTTTACTTGCGTTACTTTGACATTCTTTATATACAAACAGATTGTTTATTAGAAAATGTCAATATTCGCCTATAGGTGAACATAATTTCCTGGAAAAAAATACTAAATTGCCATCAATGATATTGCTATTGTACTCATGGAAAGTGAAAAGGTTTATCCATGGAATCTAAATTGACGAAAAATAGGTCAAATTTTGTTTGGCATTGTTCATTTTGATATAACTCATTGACGTTCACATAAGTCCCAATAACTTCCATTCATCAGAGTTTTTTCATTAGCATATTCATTTCACATTGAAATAGTTCCATACCGACATAGTTCTAAACCGGCGTAGTTCTGGATTGACAGTAGTTTTAAATTGACATTTTCTGGATTGACATACGCGTAGCTCTGAATTGATAAAGTTCTGGTTTGACATACTTGTAGTTCTAATTTGGTATAGTTCTGGATTGACATACACGTAGTTCTAAATTGTTATAGTTTTCTGGATTGACATACACGTAATTCAAAATTTGTATAGTTCTGGATGGACATACATGTAGTTCTAAATAGGTACAGTTCTGGATTGACATACATGTAGTTCTAAATTTGGTACAGTTCTGGATTGATATACATGTAATTCTAAATGGTATAGTTCTGGATTGACATACACGTAGTTCTAAATAGGTATAGTTCTGGATTGACATACATGTAGTTCTAAAAAGGTACAGTTCTGGATTGACATGCACGAAGTTCTAAATAGGTATAGTTCTGGATTGACAAACATGTAGTTATAAATAGGTATAGTTCTTGATTGACATATATGTAGTTCTAAATAGGTATAGTTCTGGATTGGCATACACGTAGTTCGAAATAGGTATAGTTCTAGATTGATATACATGTAGTTCTAAATAGGTATAGTTCTGGATTGACATACACGTAGTTCTAAATAGGTACAGTTCTGGATTGACATGCATGTAGTTCTAAATTGGTATAGTTCTAGATTGACATTTTTAACTAATGAATTCATATGTAAATACACTATCACAATCCTGGTCAAGCACTTGTTGATATTGAAAGAAAGTTTATGGATGTGAATATGGGGATTTCATCCCAGAGTACTCCATAATTCATGTTTAGCTACTTCAAAGGCGTTGGAATAAATTAAAATATATTCAAGTGACTTAATTTCCTGAAATATGGCAATTCCTAAACGTTTAAACATATATATTAACAGTTTGAACCTTGAGAGAGTTATGATGAACATTGTCTATGGCATTCAAATAGTTGACTGTCACGTTGTTGTGACATTTGTATATTAGCGAGTTTTCAGAAACATTTACTGTTTACTTTGTATCGTTAGTGCCTGGTGCTAACAGCTGGGCGAGACATATACCATTTGAGCAAATATTTGGTTCTGTGACTTTCAGCCACTTCATATCAGTGAAATATGTGTAAAAAGATTTGATAACTCGTCGAATACGATATTTATTTCATTGTTAGTGTCATTCTTTAGATACTAGGTGTCTACGGTGAATAATAATAAAAAGTTTATTCAACTGGAAAACAACTTTATATCAACTACTTATACTACAATTTAATATATACAATGAGTACTATGTTAAAGACGTTGATATATCAGCTAACATAAACTGAGTTACTTACATTAATGTAGTTCTTGCTGACTTCTTTAGCGGGCAGCACCCCGAGACAGGGGAAGAGGACGATGGGAAGGAGTGACGTCACAGGTATAGGGATCGCTTCCGTCAACCACAGGACTGCCATTACAAGCAATACATATGCTGTCTTCATCTCCTGGAAATGAAATCAATTTTGTTTATCTGCCAACGTATTTGGCTTTCCATCCATCAAAATATAAATTTTCAGGACTGATAACCTTTGAAATGATTGAAAATGATATCTTCTTTTTTCTTTACAAGATTCGTCGTATGATTTGTATTTTTTATCAATTCTATTAACATGAAATAAATATTGCACAACACTCCGTCTTGTGTAATGTAGAGAAGCACGTTAAATATATCTTTTTGATGAGAATGTTTATTTGAAAAAAGACAACGGCATACTGGAGTTCGAATTCAATTCACTTACTCATATAAGAGTTCGAAACTTCGAGCGTCACAATTATCAAAAAGTTCTATTTATTTTGTTTGAAATGCCGCATTGTTCAATGCTACTATTGGTCACAAAACGTTCGAAACCTTTAGATAACCGCAGAAGATTGTTTTATATTGAGTTTAATGTTTGAAAGGATAGATCCGTCTATGTCCAATGGAAACATATTGGCAAGATGAAACATTTTTAAAACGAAACGTTTTTATCATTATTATAACATATCTTTAAACTTAAATATATTGTATTGTAGGTTTCTTCACAAGGTAAGTGTAGCGATGGTTAGATTGACAAAATAGAGTTCCAATCTTTACGCAACTGAGATAAACGACCTGTCTAAATCATTATTATGACATAAATTAAATATATTGTATTGTATGTTTCTTCACAGGATAGATTTCAAGACTACCGGTTTAACTCCACCAAGAGAAACGAACCGTCTTTCCACAACCGAGGTAGTTGATAAATTTTGTTGAAGGTAAATGACTGGTGTTCGCGCTATTGCAAAACCTACGAGTGGTCATTTACAGAATGTCTATGGTCCAAGATACTGGAACCAAGAGGCCAAAGTTAGTTCATACGTGTATGAACCCCAACATACTTGTATACGTTATCGTGTCACGTAGTTGGCCATGGTCATGACCCTTTGAATGGCCACCTCGCTATCTACGACGTTATGAATAGGCTAACTAGATAACATTCTGTTTATGTTTAGCTACAAGTTCAAGAGATGTCAACACGAAAATATAATAACCAAATGTAAACAACATACAATTTAACAAAGACATTTGTTTTTCTACTGTCATGAAAGGATATGAGAAATATGAAAAGCTAAGGATAATCCTAATATATGACATTGAAGTACTATATGGATCATAATATGGACTATTAGATATTACGTCATGGAGAACTGAGCCGGTCCTTAAGTTCTTTTGGCTGGAGTGTGTAGTAATACATAAAACATGTTGAAGACTATCAAAAATAGAAATAGACATCTTCCTCACATGTGCTACTAATATCATAAATATCAAACATTTCGGCACTGCTATAAGTTTGCTGGCATCAACAACAAGTTCTATTTTATATTTCATATACATAGCAAAATGAGTAAGAAAGTCGACTAAATACCACGACAATAGTATTACAGAGAGAAAGTTAAAATGTGTCTAAATGACATTCCTTGAGTCACAGATGTCAAATGTTGTGAATGGTTTAATTTTCCCGAGAAGTACTTTTTAAAGCTGAAAAATATTGTTCTAAAGCTAAACGGTTGAGTAGTATGACAGTATAAAGATGTAAGGTCGTTATTCTGATCGAAAGCTAGACTATAATGCGCGTAATATACAATAAGATTTGAATATCCTATTTCATACCAAAAATGATTTATCTTAAAAATAGTATATGCATTTTTGAAACAATTCGATTGTCTGACTTGTCCTTTTCTTTGGAGTAGAAAATGGTTAGAAGATTTTCACATCTAAAGACATTCAGACACATCATTTAGGTCTAAAAGGCTTCAAATCCCGAAGCAAATTAGGTTCCTACGGTGTAATTCAGAATGCAATATCTCAAATATCTTGATATAAGATAAATTTGTCTCTCTCTAGAATATTTTGTGGGAAAACCACTGGCCAAGTTAGTTTTTCTAATATTGCTTTGTTGACGTCGAGGATTTAATGCTTTCTTAATTAAAGAATTCAGAAAATCTTTTTTATTTTCACCCCTTGCCACTTTCGGGGCATGTCAGAATTGCATCCTTTTATCGACATGTTTCGTGTAAATGCAGTAAACATATTACGTCTTTACGGATTTAAAAAAGATGATTATACTTATTGACTGTGATCTCAAGGCTTCATATAAGTTGATGGTCTTTTGCATGCATGTAGCTGCGTATCTCGATTCACTGGACGCATGAGAGAGTTTATAGGGCACAGAATACATAAACAGTTTTAAGTATTATGTCTCCGCGACAGACTTTGTAGACAGTTAACAGGAGTCAACATCAAAGAAATTCAAGATTTAAATAAGTTTTTTCTTTTAAAATTATTCTTTTGCATATTTTTCATCCCTTTTATAGTGTCTAGACACCTTTCAATTTGCGAGTCGAAGATTCATAATGTTAAAGCAACGTAACTCAGTTTTATACAGTCTGATACATGTAAAAATAATTTACTTTTAAAAAAGATTGTCGATGTGTGTAGTAAGTTGAGGGGGGAATCTTGATTTCGGCATGAATTTTTTAAAGGTCGTATATGTACTCCTATGACATCAATGAATGTTGATTTGGCATGAAGTCATAAACGGAATAAAAGGAATCTTTTCAGAGCTTGAATGACAGAATAAATACCCCATACACCGTTTTATCTTGTTCATAGCCAGACAGACAATTTTTTAAAGGTCGTATATGTACTCCTATGACATCAATGAATGTTGATTTGGCATGAAGTCATAAACGGAATAAAAGGAATCTTTTCAGAGCTTGAATGACAGAATAAATACCCCATACACCTTTTTATCTTGTTCATAGCCAGACAGACAGACAGGTTTATTCATCATTGAAGGCCCAGTGGCCCAAAGTACAATTGCATCATGACAGACTTTGATCACGTAATATACACAAAGGTTTCACTTGATATTTGAAAATGGACATCAATTGTTTTATAAAAATTGCGACAGATTTGATGACATCAGCATTGTTTTAATTTAACAGATTATACATCTTTTGATATGTTACATTAATACAATTTAAATACTTCTTACGACAGGCTGAACATGCGTCGCAAACTAACAATAGATGAAATTCGTCTTCTGTTTGACCAGTTCATAGCCTTTCTTAGGGGATTGAAAAACATATTTTACCCATCTTTTGTGACATCGCTACGATAACGATAACGATTAAAATGACATCAGAAACAAGATTATAAACAGTGACGAAGATTTAATGTTTTCATACTGAATGACAACACCACTGGAGAAAGCTATTGAGCATTTCTTTGTATCTGTCACAATCTAGATCCTGCTCCATTGACAATAATGAAAGGCTCTCGTAATTTAAATACAGGTTCCTTGAACAGGGTAATAAACTGAGAGGGTAATAAACTGGTATGAAGAGGCTGAAAAGGGGTTCGGGGAGGTGGGATTTATTTGTGGAGAGTTCAAGGTTATGTTTAGCGTCCCCTTTTATTTAAACATCCCCATTTAACCTCTTGGAAAAGATAACACGCAACTGGCAGCTGCTTCGCGGGGTCATGCATGACTTAACAGGGTAACAGGGACTCAGAAATAGAACCATACAACACAGTCTCAGTGCGTCCTTGGAATTGTTAAACAATTTCATAACACTATTTTGACTTCTGTTTTTGACATGCGGAAATAATGAAAACAATGTATAGACACATATATTTATAAATTTGATACATTGTATACATTTACATGTAAACATGATATCTGTGGCTTTAACCACAGGAAAATCTAAATGTGATTTTGTTCCACACGAGTTACACTTTTAAGTAAAATTTATTCATGATCAGGTATCTTGTTAACCTTTTTAAAAATGCATTTAAAAACAACAAATAAATGCAAATTATTGCTTGTTTTATTTCATCAGAGAACATTCACAACAATGACATTTATACCGACGACGAAAGAGTCAAAGAAGTCTGATGAAACTACCTTTAAATGCGGATTCAATTTACATCCGACTATAAGTTGGCCCTTTGACAGTTACATCTACAATAAACCGCTATAAGCTGATATCCATGCCAAACACCCTCATCATCTTTAGTCAATGTTTATATCACCAGTAACACGAATATCTTGCGGTAACATCAAGTGGAAAAGATTGAACTTTGCCTTTGTATTGAGACTACCAACTATCAGTTTACGTAAAAGTAATTCTATTTTGAGAATTTTATTTTATAAAACATCACTTTTGTTCATGAATTTTAACTATTTCAAATGAAAAATATTGGCTCTGTCTCTGTCTTGTCTTGATAATTTTTTCTCATTCAAAAACAAGGTTCTAGCAAAATTCTTCACGTCATAACACCATTCAACATATATAAAAACTAACTAGTACATGTCAGTTCATACAGTTAAATGATTAAGAAGGACAGTAAATTTGGTAATACACATCACCTTTTAAAACCGAATTTATCACCCTATTCTAGAGGTACAATATATACCTTTGAATCGAGGTTTGCGTGTTAAGAGATCATTTCATATTTGCAAGCGTCTTATAAGTCAGTATGACTGAGTCACTTAAGTTCCACTTTTACCACAAACAATTTTTATCATAGACAACGAAACCTTAAAAAACGAATCTTGTTAAAAACGAATTATTCATGCAGTCCACGTCGTAGAGCAATAAAGGCAACATATGTTTGAATACATTACATGAACAAACATTGTCAACGTATTCTCAATATTTGTGTAAAGATGGTGAAAGATATAGTTGAGTAATCTGTAGTAAAATCGTGCAGAAATACAGGAGCAAATATAACGAGCTTTTAAAGACGTTGATACTTTTGGTCAAACAAATGTATATCTCGTACGATCAATAAACGACAGCTGACTCTATATACAAATATTGCCGTAAAATTGGGTCACGATAAATCGGCCTGAACAAAGAAAACCTGACCTTGAAATAATTGAAATTTTCAAATGAAAAGTTAACACAACTTAATTCAATTTCTCATAAACATATTGTTGAACAAAATCAATCACCCAATGTGCAACACATATGTACATGAAAATGATAAAGTCTTGTTATGTTACAAAAGTAAATAGAAATACATTTTATTTCGCGAAAGAAATTCCTTTGTCTTTAATGATACAAAAATATGATAATAAACACAATTATACGCTATACATACCTTTCCTTCGGTCGTTGTCACTATGGGTAAGGCAAGGAGAATTACTAACACCGTTACTATTGGGGGTCGTATTGCCCATAACTGTTTTATAACACTCAGAACCTTGCTTCCCATATTTTCAGCTTTGGATTAACTCCCAAACAAATCCAAAAAGTAGTATCCACTGTTAAAATCCACAGCTAACGTTAAAATCCACAGTTCACATTAAAATCCAGAGTTCACATCATGTACTCTAACCTGCTATCATAGGCAGTTGACGTCGCTCTGTGAACAAAGGCTGTGAAAGGCCTCGGTGAATCTAGACGCTACAGCTACCTGTTGTGGAGTGATGATATGCCTTCTACAACCTGGCGTCTTATTTTCAGCATCTTTATCTTGTATTGTATCTTGTATTGTGGTCTATTGACAGCATCTTTATCTTGTATTGCATGGTGTATCTGGTATTGTCGTCTGATAACAGCATCTTTACCTAGGTCTGAATCTTAGCGGATTAATGGACTTGATCATGGCTGGTCAAGTCCGCATGTTATGAATTAAGCTATATCTTGTTTATTTATTTATTGATAATTGTCGGTAATCACTGTTCTGATGTTAAAAGTCAACATAAATTAGGCATGTAATTGATTATGCAATCATTGTTTATGTGTTTTTTCTTTTATAGTACTGAATCAGTAAACACAGGCCTGATGTTCTAAACATGACCTCACTGCTAGCACAATACGTAAACAATGGGTAATCGTTTTCATAATTATTTTAAATTTCTTTCGTTGTACATTTCGGCAAACAAAGGTCCGGTATAAAACTGGAAGTACCTTAATTGTATGCACAACCATCTTTCACAAAGCTCAACCAATCAATGGTGTGGATAACTTTATTGAAGAATCACCTTGTGACATGGTATCCTACACAGACTTGGTTTAATAGCCGTAGAGGACACAGAAGCAAGTTTTCTTCTTTCTAAGAGTACAGATTTGCAACATCACCTCTTGATGAGTGCCAACGGTTGTCCGCAAACAGAGAATCGTTACAGAACAGTGTGCCCGTTTACACAACATAGAATACTATTGGGTGAGGTGCAGAATTTTATTTCGTTGCAGAGTGGGAGAAACTTAACAAACTCAACCCGAACTCACCATCTCCATATTGAGGACAAATACTTATCCTAGTTTATTGTTCATGAAGTATCCACGATGTATACTAGGATTACTCTCAGTGATATGTGACTCGAAAAGGAGAAGGTTATGGGGTGACATTGAACAAACGAATGCAACAGATTTAAGATCTATCATGAAGAAACCGGGCGATAAACAAATAAACCACTCGAGGAGAAACTTGATTTTACAACCATGATCAAACAGAGAATGAATGCTAAATTCTATTGATGACCCACTTGATGTATTGAAGAAACCGAGGCCTATACCTATGTAAATACATCTAACCCGATTTCATAACCTAGCATGATATATAACATATTAGATGTTGTTGACTTGTATGATACGAGCTAAATAGGATACTTTTGCTTACATATATAAATTATGACAACAAAAACAGAATAAATAAATGAAATTAATTTCTGATATAAAAATATATTTTGTTAACTTGTGTTTTACAATTAAACTAGATTTCATTCTCATAAGTGTTAAAAAAACAATTAGAATGAAGAATGAATTAGAATTTTTAAAAAAAGGTGTGTGCGAAACAGAAAATATCAACTTGTTTTATAGTCCGTTTGCTTCCAATTCGTACCGATGAATTCAACATTTACTAGAAAATTTAAATCAATTTCATAACAATTATCACATCTTTCTTAATTATTTTCATGTACCAACTCATGATGTGAGTTTTGATGTTTTTCATCATGTAATAAATAAGTTATTTAAGAACGGACCATAAGATTGATGTTCTTTTACTACATCTCATTACACGGGAGTCAGAACATTGAATGTAATACCCGCATTTTGCACGTGAAATGCATGTCGGTGGCTTAAGGGATTTACCGTAGATACTATCATATAGTTCGACATAACTATAAAACATTTATTAAACTATTAATTCACAAAAACCTTTGGTTTAACCTTGGTTTAAGTGTTATATGTTAGAATGTAAGTATATAAAAATATACTTCAAATGAAGTCCCCACATATAAAATACACATTACATTATTTTCACAGTTATATACGGTACATTGTGAAGTTCACGAATGATATGGAAAAGCTTGTCTATCAAGTTTATAACTTCTTTAAAACAGAAGGAGACAGGGAAGGCCTATTTTTGCCCTTTCTAAATATCGTAAAAGATCCGCCAAGTCTCTTGGTATTACTGAGCGAAAACTTCCGTACATTTTACAGAAGCGCGATGAAACCAACAAGACAAGCAGCGGGGCCATCTCAAAGACTTTCTCAATACAAAAAGTGGACAGTTTCCAAAAGGAAATTATCAGAAATACTATCCGGAGACTTTTTGCAGAAAATAAGTTTCTTTCATTAAGAATATTGAAAACCTACCTGATGAAAGAGCATTCCTTGATCGTATCAACACCGCTCGGCAAAGGAGAGAGACTCATTATTTTACTGCTGGATGTGAAAGGGAAGGATTCCTACCAGTATGTGAGCTGGTTTTTCGCTCGAAATCAAAGGACAACAGAGACTATCATACAGAGATGAATGCTGCCGTTTTCTTGGAATGGACAGAGACTCAACTAATTCCTGCTCTACCAAAGAAGTCCCTCATTGTCATGGACAACGCTTCATACCACAGTGTACAGGATCCTGACACCAAGGTGCCGATATCAAACTCAAGGAAAGGAGATATGATCACTTGGTTGCAGACGAATAATGTTCCATTCCCGACAAAAGCAACTACACCTGTTTTGTACGGGATAATCAAATTAAATAAGACCAAACCTGTATACAAAGTTGACAAACTTTTGCATTCGCATGGACATGAAGTTCTTCACCTTCCACCTTACCAGTGTGACTTGAATCCAATTGAGATGATCTTGGGTATTGTGAAATGTGATGTTGAAAGACAAAATGATACATCCAAACTCGCAAAGACTTGTGACTGAGAGTCTTGGAAAGATATCACAGGAGGTTTGGTCGAGGTGTGTAGCCAAAGTTGTGAGAGATGTGGAATCTGCCTTCTGGAGACGCGATTGTCTACACCACGCAACAGTTACACCAATAGTGATCTCAGTCGATAGCGACGTTAGTGAAAGCAGTGACAGTGATTATTCTGAGGAACAGTTTTGAGAATGTCCCTGGGATTGTCCACAGAGTGCGGCTGTTACAATCATTGTTCTGACTTCTGCGTTGTGAGATGTAATAAAAGAACATCACTTATTTATTTCACGATGAAAAACATCCAAACTCAAATCATGAGTTGGTACCTGAAAATAATTAAGAAAGATGTGATAATTGTTGTGAAATTGATTTAAATTTTCTAGTAAATGTTGAATTCATCGGTACGAATTGAGAGCAAACGGACTATACCACCATTGAAGATTGTGGCAGGCAGATTTCATTACATTTACTAGCTAACTTGTGTGATACAAGCATGCTAGATTTTTAATGTTAATAAACTGACAATAACCGCTAATCTTTGCCCTTCATTCTCCTCTATTTTAATTTTAAAAAAATTTTTTTTCATTTAGCATGTCCTAACATTTTTGATTCTAAATGCATGCATACATTTTAATAGTATAGTCAGTTTAGGTTTCATGTGACTTGTAGGGGCGCCGATCGCATAATATATCATTCTTCTTTTTCTACTACTTGTTCTTCTTCTCCTATTTCTACTTCTTTTTCTTCTTCTCCGTCTATGTATTCTTCTTTTTTCCCATCTTGGTCTTGTGCTTCTTTTATTTCTACTCCATTTTCTTTTTCTACTACTTCTCCGTCATCTTCTTCTACTACTTCTCCGTCATCTTCTTCTACTACTTCTCCGTCATCTTCTTCTACTACTTCTCCGTCATCTTCTTCTACTACTTCTCCGTCATCTTCTTCTACTACTTCTTCGTCATCTTACGTCTACTACTTCTCGTCATCTTCTTTTACTACTTCCTCGTCATCTTCTTCTACTACTTCTTCGTCATCTTCTTCTACTACTTCTCCGTCATCTTCTACTACATCTCCGTCATCTTCTTCTTCTACTTCTCCGTCATCTTCTTCTACTACTTTTCGTCATCTTACGTCTACTACTTCTTGTCATCTTCTTCTACTACTTCCTCGTCATCTTCTTCTACTACTTCTCCGTCATCTTCTACTACATCTCCGTCATCTTCTTGTACTACATCTCCGTCATCTTCTTGTACTACTTCTCCGTCATCTTCTTGTACTACTTCTCCGTCATCTTCTTCTACTACTTCTTCGTCATCTTCTTCTTCTACT
Source organism: Phorcus lineatus (assembly GCA_921293015.1). Taxonomy (NCBI): domain Eukaryota; kingdom Metazoa; phylum Mollusca; class Gastropoda; order Trochida; family Trochidae; genus Phorcus; species Phorcus lineatus. The sequence continues at coordinate 18,105,114 of OV121089.1, forward strand.
ACTTCTTCGTCATCTTCTTCTACTACTTTTCCGTCATCTTCTTCTACTACTTCTTCGTCATCTTCTTCTTCTACTACTTCTTCGTCATCTTCTTCTTCTACTACTTCTCTGTCATCTTCTTCTACTACTTCTCCGTCATCTTCTTCTACTACTTCTTCGTCATCTTCTTGTACTACTTCTCCTTCATCTTCTTGTACTACTTCTCCGTCATCTTCTTCTACTACTTCTCCGTCATCATCTTCTACTACTTCTCCGTCATCTTCTTCTACTACTTCTTCGTCATCTTCTTCTTCTACTACTTCTTCGTCATCTTCTTCTACTACTTCTCCGTCATCTTCTTCTACTACTTCTTCGTCATCTTCTTCTACTACTACTTCTCCTTCATCTTCTTGTACTACTTCTTCGTCATCTTCTTCTACTACTTCTCCTTCATCTTCTTCTACTACTTCTCCGTCATCTTCTTCTACTACTTCTCCGTCATCTTCTTCTACTACTTCTCCGTCATCTTCTTCTACTACTTCTTCGTCATCTTCTTCTACTACTACTTCTCCTTCATCTTCTTGTACTACTTCTCCTTCATCTTCTTGTACTACTTCTCCGTCATCTTCTTCTTCTACTACTTCTTCGTCATCTTCTTCTACTACTTTTCCGTCATCTTCTTCTACTACTTCTTCGTCATCTTCTTCTTCTACTACTTCTTCGTCATCTTCTTCTACTACTTTTCCGTCATCTTCTTCTACTACTTCTTCGTCATCTTCTTCTACTACTTCTCTGTCATCTTCTTCTACTACTTCTCCGTCATCTTCTTCTACTACTTCTCCGTCATCATCTTCTACTACTTCTCCGTCATCTTCTTCTACTACTTCTTCGTCATCTTCTTCTTCTACTACTTCTTCGTCATTTTCTTCTACTACTTCTCTGTCATCTTCTTCTACTACTTCTTTGTCATCTTCTTCTACTACTTCTTCGTCATCTTCTTCTACTACTTCTCCTTCATCTTCTTCTACTACTTCTCCGTCATCTTCTTGTACTACTTCTCCGTCATCTTCTTCTACTACTTCTCTGTCATCTTCTTGTACTACTTCTCCGTCATCTTCTTCTACTACTTCTCCGTCATCATCTTCTACTACTTCTCCGTCATCTTCTTCTACTACTTCTCCGTCATCTTCTTCTTATCCGTCTTTTGCTTGTTCTGGTTCTTGTTTTTCTTCTACTACTTCATCATTTCCTTTATCTTGTTCTTCTACTACTTCTCCATTTTCTTCTTTTTCTTTTCTGTCTCAAATGTTTGTTATATTCCGATTATGCTGCTATTTTTTTACCTCCGTCAATCTCATTGAAATCAGCATACCTACCACTCGTACCTTGATTTCTGACCTGAGTACTTCTCCACAAGGGTCGTGTTAGATGACCTTCCTCTGCAACCAATCAACGACGATGCAAGTAAGCCATCGACAAGATTTATTATTTTAGCGGGCCTCTGATTGTTTGGATCTATAGGAAGTTGGACAGTTGAACAAGTATATCGAAATAAGATTTTTTAGATTTAGACTGGGAAACCATAGCGTACAGTAGACGTGAAAATCGCCTTCATTCCTTCGCTAAGATTATTTTAAATCTGACACTTTGAAAGGAACACTTTGATATGAATTAGATCCTTGTTATCCAATGTCATTACTTCGACAATCACAGGTGTATATAAGCGACTCTACCAACCACTATAGTAGCATCAAGCTGCCGAAATGTTTTCGTAATTTCTGAATTGATAAATCTCTAATTATTTGGGTATCTTCTGAAACTAAAATGTTCAAATTAGACTTACGCTTGCAACAAAGAAAAAGAAAGATATTTTGGAAAAAACAAAAGTAGGTGAACTAACTTTAGGGATGCCGTTTTAGAGTGAATAATAGTGTTTGATTAACTATTTTATTTGAAATTGCAAAATTATGGAATAAAATAAGTTAATAGGTCTGTATGATTAATTTTGCTTCTTTATAGTAAACTGCATGTAGTCTTAACTTAAATGGGCCACCAGCCTATAAAACCTAAATAAATAAACTGAACAATATTGAATTGTATATGACTCAATAACCTTTGCAGAAGCTCGGGTCTGACGGTGGTCACCTCATGCTATTGAGATGGATACCACGTGGAGGTCAAAGGTTAGACAGACAGGCAGATATCACAAGATCATATTGTGTTTCAGATGAATATACATACATACATCTCTCTCGTTAAAATTGCCGTACTAAAATATTATAGGAACATTGTATAACCGATCGTTCAATTTAAAAAATGAAAATATGTTAGCAATGAGCTAGACATGCAAGAAAGAACGTATGATTATAATTGTTAGAAAACGACAAACACAATGGTAGAACTTGTATCAAGACGAAACTTGGTTGGTGTTAAATCAAACACAAAAGTTCAAGAGCGTTATTAACATATATTCATATAAATAGTTCTCAGAAACGATTATTTTAATAAATATAAGATATTCGCCTCAGAGAAATATTGACTTGTTTTTCACGATGTTGTGTTTAGGTCAGAATATTATTTACTATAATCTGTGTGTTAAACTAAAACGCTATATTCAACATTCTGCTGATAAAATAGATACCTAAGTCATTTCTTTCCACGTAACCTCTATCGCGTGTTGACCATATAACGTGATTCTTTCAGAAATCTTCTCTAGCTCCAGACAGCGAGTATCCGCTCCGTGACGTCACTAATATACTATAGAGGTACTCGAAGGGAAGGCGCCCTGACTTGGAGGTTGAAATCTTCTTGCAGTTGAAATTTACGACGTATATAGTCACTATTTTATCAAATTATAACGATCTTAAGTCTTCGTCTGATATCAGTGATTTAAGAAATCTATGCACAAGTTATACATCAGATGTGATCAATATTTATGACATAAAAGACAATCAAGTTATGCCATAAAAATATGCAGTCAGATTATAACCTATAATGCCACAAAACATCACTACTAGCAAAATTTTGTTAGATAAGCTGTAGGGCTTAATTCGGTAAGTTGATGTAAAGCATGAATGCATATATCTTAGAAGAAAAAATTTCTTGTTGTGTCTATCCGTCCTGGGACTGAAGCATGAAATACACGTGCGTTGCGAGAATGGAATCATCACGTGATTCGCTACGTCATATAAGCAGCCCGTTTTGCACGAAATTTTCGCGTATCAGTCCTTTTTTTCCATTAGGCTAATGACAGTCACTTTTGACGTTACTTCAAGTTCAGAGCATTACTTTCTTTATATGAGTGAAATGAAATGTGTTGGTAAATGGATGGTCTTTGGATACCTCTTCAAAAGAAAATAAAAGCGACTACTTATGTTATATCTTCTTTTTATAGATTTATTATTCTCAGCATGTGATAAAAAAATAGTTAAGAAAACAACTTTGTAAACATTTGTGCACTTTGCTAGCCACTGACCATTCCGTGAATTTGGTACAGATATGCATTATATCATAAATATTTATGTTTATGTTGATTTCTAGAAGTCAAAACAAAATTATAAAAAAAAACCTGTTTTGTACTTTTACTTGACTTCAAATTCATTTTGTAGTTTCCTTTTAATCATGTCTGGGCGCATTGATTAGCGCGATCGGCTTCGAATCAAGAGGTTCGTATTTCGAATCCCGCCAGAGACTAGGCAATTTTGACTGCAGTAGAGAACTGTCTTACACGCATTAAGATTTGGGTGCAATGTCACACTGTATGGCATGGTTCGCTAGTTTTACCTGATGCTCGCAGGTTTCACCGCAATGCATAGCCATAATAGTGTTGTGGTCTTTCCCACTGCAATAATACTAAAATAAATACTTCTTTAAAGCGGCGTCAAACCTTAATTCACCTCACAACATCTGGTTATAGGATGACAGACTACATTTTATGAACACTTCAATCACTATTAGAAGGTCGTGTAGAGTTCATCAAGGGCAGATAACTCTCACAAGTTCCTCAAACAAACATGGACGACGCAGATTAGTTGTAAGCCTGTTCAACTAAGTTCATGTAAACAAGTCAATTACCGGGTCATAAAGGATGTCATCGAAAAACGGCAACGATTTTAAGAAGATAGAGAATTTCGTGAAGTCGTTGGTAGCGAAAGGCATCAGTGTTTTGGCAGTAGACTTTGATCAGACGATTTTGTCGATTCACACTGGGGGGACATGGAAAGAGGGGGTGGAAATGCTTGCAATGCACGTGCGACCTTGTATGCGCGATTTGCTGATGTGCGCAACGCAAAAAGGACTTCATGTCTGTATTGTTACGTTCTTCAAACAGAACTGGTTGATCAAGGAATTGCTCAAACACGTTTTTCCAAAGCGGTAAGATATGTAAACAAGCATTGTTTACAAAAAAATGTGACATCTTTTGTCTTTATGAAAATGTCTAATGTGTCAAAATAATTTTGTCTTATTGATCTGAATAATGTTTTTGTATTTTCAAATCTGCTTTTCATTGATTTCATGATTTGTAGTCATTTGAATATAGTTTTCCTTAAATGTCAATTCATTTTTCTAATGTCAAAATTAACAACATAATGTAAATGAATAGAAGAATGTCACCAGCCTAGATCTAAGGGCTACAAGTGTCTGTTGGGTGACATCATTTCAAAAGGCGTATTAAACAGGACATTCCTGTGCTAAACATGCTCTTAGTATATGTCACATAAAGTACAAGTTGGTAGTCATGCTTGGTTGAGCATGAAAAATCATGATTGTTATGACATGTCTTTGAAGTTATTTTGGTTTGCACGTTGCAATTGTAACTGAGTGCTTCATAGAGTAAGCAATATTTGGGGGTTTTGTTCAAGAATTTTATTGCATTCAATTAAACTATGGCTAGTAGGTAGCTGGAGTTCTAATGTGCATATATCTCCTACTGTCATAGAAAACTTGATCTTGATGCAGGGCTCCAGATAAGATGCGTATCTGCGTAAAATACACACGGGTAATTCAGATACACATTAAAAATGAAATCTACGAGTGACAGATACTCACAACTCTCACAGAATACGAGTCAGATATTTTTTACAAAGTTTCATTTATACATGTCTGATCTTGACATCTTGAATAGTAGCTAACTTGAATTCTTGCCAACCTGAATGAAAACAAAGATTACAGAGTTCATATTTCATCAAAGAGAAATCACTCACTTATTTACAGATTAAACATGTGGAAAATTTAATTCACGACTAACATCGAAAAAGATGCTAAAGTCGAAATGAGGATCCGAAAACGATAAACCGTGTAATACTCCTAGTTTTTTTCATGTGGTAATTTTACTCCACAATTTTTATTTTGAGGAGTGAAATACCCCTTAGTCCATAAATTATCTGGAGCCCTGTTGATGACGTCATCTAATGTCTAATGATATGCAATACTTTCCCACAAGTGGATATGTGCTTTCTTGTACGTTGGTTGAATATTCTTTGTATACTTTTTTGGGTGAATATTGTAAATCATCTAAATAAATATCAAAAGTGTTGAAACCCACCCATCACGCATCAGTTGGTTCTAAACACAGCAATCACACAATTTTACACATTGGATTGAAGGGCAGAGTAACTGTATGAAAATAGGTTATTACACAATCATGATATGTCCTATTAAGAGCACCACAAACTAGCGACAGCATTAATAATTCTTCTAATTTTCTTTGAAGAAATATTATTGGATAGGGGCCAATAAATCTTGAGTCGTCGTAAAATATTTTATTATCATTTAAAGTTCATGTATGATTGCCAAATCATTATCAAATGTTTAATAGTCTTTAGTACTGTGCGTTAAAACATTTGTTCTATGTTTTTCTTCTGCGATGTCTTTCAATCTCAAGAATAGCACATATTGCATTTGATTAATGTATGTTACCAACTTACTAAGTCTATTTTATTTCAAGATTGGTAGCAAGAAACTTGTGCAGGACACAGGAAATACATTAGGACTTAAAGCTAGCAGAATATTGGTGCAAGGAAATTCATATATCATTGATCACAACCCATTTCAATTTATGGTGTATGTTATCAAGTATAATTATATTATTTCAGGATAGCTAGCAAGATACTGGTGCAAGCCAACACAATAACCTTACTACAACGGCAAGGACCCGAAGAGTTTGTTGGAAAAGAAGCCCACCTGATCAATGTATTTAATGAGTTGTACAGCAAACATCATATTCTCGTGAACCCAAAGGAAGTGATTCTATTGGACGATGATGAGGAGAACGTCAGAATTGCCATCCAGTTCGGGCATTTCTCATTTCTCGTCCCTCATGATTTGAATTACGATAACTTTGAGAGTTTTGCAAAAATGCTCAGCATCGCCTAAATGATTGGTTGTGATTTACAGATATGTTTTATTTCGTATATTGAATATATATGGTGATATTCTGAAAAATCAAAATATTTTTGATGTGATATGAAGGTTGTTACTCAGAGAAATGTCATTCTCGAAAAGTATATATGAGATAGTGACTACCTTTTACTCTTTAGTATTTGGGTATTTTTAATTTTAAGAAAATACATTTGAAAAGATGTTTTATTGTCTACACCCTGACTTTTGAAAGATTGATATTGGCCTTGTCCAAACCAATTTTGCAACAAAAAATATAGTAAAGATTTTTATTGTAACTTTTTTTTAAAATATAAAATTTTAAAAGAAAAAATGCTTACGCAAGTGCTATTTCAATTGTTAAATTTTTACCAAGGATATATTTCAGATTGTTTGTTTTAGCCTAGACAGCTTACTGTTTTATTTTTAGTTATAGAAATTGTTTTGTTTTCTAGTCAACATAAAGTAATCTGATTTAAGTATTTATGTAGTGGTTAGTGGGTTTAAGGATGAGTAGGAGGGGCAGGTCAAGTTGGGTTTCAGTTCTAGAATTTAAATCCATTTTTGAATTGGCTGGTTTCAGAGGTTGTTTGAGAAAAACTGTCACCTACATATTTGCTAATTTAGGTTTAGAAAATATCCAATAATTTCATCTATTTTGATCATTTATTAATACGGATATAATCCCGTTGGACAAAGTCGTCACCTTGTCTGTTCATTTGTCCTTCAGGCTGTAATCATACACTCAAAAACTGTTCTTTTTGAAATTTTGATACTAAAGTGGAGCCCTATAATATTTTTAGGTTTTAAAGTTTTCGCTGTCATGGAAACGAGCTGAATTCAGACTCTAAACGACTATCATATAGTCCCTGTAAAAAAAGTTTCACCAAAAATCTATTTTTCAATATTTGGTATGAAATAATATACAAAAGGATTCCTGTACAATACTTAATTCCCTATGGCTGAGGCAACTAGACCTGCCAACAGACCTGCGTCTAGACTTAACAAGGCTCCTTTAATATTTTGCCATAGGGTCTGGATGACAGACTTAAGACTCCAAGGTCCAGAACTTGTCATTGTTTTGAAAATTTGCGTGTATTTTACCTACTGACTGAAGTGGTGCCTTTAGATATTTCAGAATAATTTTTTTTCTGTTCCCATAGAAACAAGTAGAAATGGAGTCTCTACATGGAAAGCTTCCTTTCTGAACAGAAGTCAAAAACTCCTCATAAATTACTGAATATCTACTCAATGGTTTTATAAGAAATTCTAATTTCATGATTACAAAGATATGTTTACTGGTGGGATATATCATCTTCTAATGATGCATTAGGTATTGCTTAAAGCCTCTTAATTATGGAAAAGAGATCTGCAATGTTTCTGTCAACAATGAGTTGAAATAAAGCATGGCCCTGGGTTTCACGCAGGAGTGAAATATGAAACATTGATATTGGGCAGTTAGCTATTTTGGAATTACATTACAACAGATCATTTATGATTAAGACTTGTCACTTGAATGTTTCAGAAGTGTGATTTTGAAAACTCCAAAAGCTATTTTCGAAATTACTTAGTATTGCACAATGGTCACAGATATAAAGTTTCCTACCTAAATTATATAGACAGTTCCCTTTATCCCTTTTGTAAATTAAAAAATATTTTCATATAAACTCTAGTTATGTTACATATTTATAAGTGACAAAGTCTTTTTTTGTGTCTCCAAGATTTTACATGGTTTACATTAACTTGTAACTATGCATGTTGTGGTTTTGATGTTGTTAAACAAGCTCTTCCATCCATGTACATGTAGTTGGGTTTTTAACTTGTGAAACAAATTAAATTTGTGTTATATTTTGCCAGCCACTTTTATCTTGCCTTGAGTTTATGAACATTTTGCAAACAATTATGCAAATAATATTGACACCATTACTACTGTTTGACTTACGCTGAAGAATTGTTTCCATTTTTGTATACATTATGGTCAAGAATTTGTTGATGTTTTTGTAATTGTCATATTCAGATACCATATAAGAAATAATCCTATTTTGAAAATAATAAAAATTGGGCAGTTGTACAGTTGAATTATAAATGACTTTAATGCTGCAAAGGCTCTTATATTCCTGAAAATCTCTTAGTGATAATCAAGTGAGTGATTTATCCGATAGTGATTTTTCTCTAAGAAGATCCCTGTTTATTGCTTCAAATTCAGTCCAAAAGATTTAAATGTCCACTTTTCTGTAAATTGGTTTGATGGGTCACTGGAAAACCCCTTCATTAAACATGGTCAGAAATCGTCCAATGAGATCAGAGCTCTTAGAACCTAAAGATGGGTTGCCGCTTTAAGGAGCTATCCCGTCCCAAAAAGGATGTTACCTTATTTATATGAACAGTGTTGTTATGTAAAAACTTCGGAGCCTCTTGCGACCAGCATTTCTACTGATATTTTCTTGCCTTCTTACCTCTATTTGAAGTGGACAGGTTTCTTGAACATGAAAAGCAGAATCTTATTGGTTAAAATTATATCTAGTTATGAATCAGTGACGTTTTAAAGGAAGCATTCAGTTCCGACAAGAAATGGAAAGATCTTGTTATTCCAGTCGTGAGCCCCTCATCTTGGTACTCTTTGCAAGTTGGTTCATTTGCACATTTAGACAGGTAGGGTTGTTTTTTAAGCAAACGAAAACTAGATTTGAACAGTTGTAATGTGAAAGTGTTCACCTTTGTTGGGTGAGAATGGGACATGATATGCTCAAAATTTACTCATATGTTCAGCTTTGTAACCTCCTGCAGGTTTTATCAAATTTGATTTTTTTTCAAAAATAAACTGTTTTTGGTATATCCAATTGTAACTTTGATGGGACTAACAATTGTCAAATACCAAACTTGATCCCACTAATATTATCATCAATACTTTTCATTTATCAGGTATATAAATGATTTGTTGACAGCAACATTAAGAAATGTGTAATGTATTTGGTTGTTTTTTTAAGAATACTCAAGGAATGTTCTAACAAAAACTTACAATGTTTAACTTACAACAAAACCCTGAGACTTTTACAACAGGACAATTGAAATATGTTAATCATTCAATCATAACTACAGAAGCATCATATTATACTACTAACATTCTGATGTTGATCACTAAAATAACAAATGCATTCAGCCGCAAAATGAAGTTGTATGCAACATGAAGTTATATCCAATGAGTTGTATACAAAATTTTACTAGATCTATACACCTGGAAAAAATAATTGCAACACTTGCTTTTTCCCTGATGCAAAAAATGTGATACAAAATATTGACATTCGATGAACAAGAATATAACCCATATTAAAGTGTTTTTCAGGTTGAACACTGAAGATAGTGTCAAAATCATTAGTAATTACCAAATGGATCATTTTAAAAATGGTCATCGACTTGTATAACAACCAAATTTCATTGTCGAAAATGTTTTGGTATGACAGAAATGTTCGATGGATGTGGACATTTGCTGACTTCGAGTGATTACTGAAGACATAGAAACAAGAGGAAGTCAGTGTTTGGGTCAGCCCCATTGAGCACAAAGAGTTGCATAAACGTCTCTTCCTTCACGGAACAGGACGCTGAGCTACCTATTGGGCCGTTGGTTTCATTTTGTTTTGGCAATGCATTTGTCAAAAGGGTTCTGAATATTACTAGGAACCCCATAGTGTGTTCAGGTCGCTCTAACAGAACATAGGAAGAATTGAAGAAAAGTTGGTGTTGCAATACTTTCTTCCAGGGGAATACAGGGCAGAGTAGTTTGTACTTTTCCCCATGGCTTCAAGAATTGGACCCGGAAAATCTGTCATTCCGTCCAAACCAAGTTTAAAGCCTTTGCTTTAGATTTGCTTCAACGTCGATCAAGTTACTATTCATGATAGTTGTGTGTTGAATCGAGGATATATATTTTTATCCAGTTAGAAATAGAAAATCCTATCACAGACATTTACATTAAAGACTCTAATAATAGTTAGCGGCAGGTTCCTTTCCATGTGTTCCACTTTTGAGGTGGTAGACCCAGATTTTGACAATAGAACTGTACACCCGGACCATCACGTTTTGCTTGAATTGACCTGTTACATATTTTATTATAATGGCCAATAAAAGTGTTCATATTGAAATTTTATTTTGTGTCTGTTCTTTGTATTTAATATTAACTTTATGATAGATATGGTAAGAATTAAACGTAAGAATTTTAACTATGAATTATAGTTATAGACAACATTGACTTTACACAAAGATTAGCATTTCTTTTTACCAAAAGGAAAATGCACTATTGTACTGTACATAAAACACAAAACTTATAAAAGTAATATTAACATTAACCGACTTTAACATTTATGACTATGTTGACTATAAGTCTATATTTTGAATGAAGTCGATTTTAACGAATTTCCTGTAAACGGTCTCTGCCTTTCATATGCTAAAGTTCATGTTACATTTGTATACATCGCAGATTCAAACTTATCACAAAAGGGTACCATTTCACCATGATTTTGTTTAATGGGAATACTGAGTTCTTTCAGAAATAGTTTGTTGTATCTGAACTCCCGCGACGAAGAGCAAAGAACCGCCTGTTCTGCAACGATTCAACTAGTTCTTCAGCATGCATTCGCTGTATCAGACGCTCTTAAGCCTTATTCCTCACCGAACTTACTTCTTACGAAGTCTTACTTGTTTCACGATGCAAAAGTAAACAGTGTCATATGAAAGTCATGCATCAGCATCCATGACAACGAATTCTCTTCATGCAAAGTGTCTCGCACCATGTCCACGAATCGCAAACAACTGCCCTCGCTGATATGACAATCGTAAGTTAGCCTGTTGTATTTAAATGCTGGAAGGAACATTATGGTATTAGGACATCTGGATATATTTTTGTACAGCGATACTAATTTAACAAACAAGTTTTGGTAATACAAAAGCCGCCTCGACAAATATTTATACGGCAATAGCCACCGGAACAAATGCTACCTGGGACACAATCAACCTGTATGGACGTAAAATGTAACAAAAAATTGATCGGGAGGACTTTGGGATGGCCGCTTCGAGCAGGAGGCCGCTCTATGGAAGTGACAGCTAATACAAGTGAGACTGTTAGTTATTTATTTTTCAAAATGACAAGTTTGGTATGTCTCTTATTGAATATTGTAATAAAGTTTACAGGATTCAGAATGTTCATTACATTTTAAAGAAAAACGACATTTTATCATAATTTTTTCTCATATTCAACAATAACCTTCTCTAACACATACGTTTTACATATTGATTATAAGATTCAAAATATTAAATTTTACTTTTAGAATAAAAATAGGGTGTCACTGAATATTTTTTACCACTAAATTACCATTTTCTCCAACTTCTTCATCTTAAGTATCTTTCCTAGATGCTATATATATGGTTATGTCCGGATGGGTTGTGTCGTAAAGCACATTTATATTGTGGACAAGAGCTTTCTTGACCAAGTTTCACTTATGCATTATTTCTTTAGAAAGTTTAGTTCTCCTAGGATCGGGATTCATATCAACATTGATGTCCCGTATTACTGATAAACATTTTCACTTCATCCTTTTAAAACTAATGAAAGTCTCGTGAAAAACACAAAATGTTTTATGGAATAATGATACTAATGCTCAATGAATTACAATCATAGCCAGATGCCTTAAAGTATTTAACATGCTTTATTTGCAAAATATCTGAAAATGAAAAAGATCTTGATCCGTTTCCACAATCACCACCTTCGTATTGTATCACTAACAGTTTGTTGTATCAACTCAGTTACTGTATATGAAATATGGAATCAAATAATTTACTTATTTACATTCATGATAAAAAATTCGTGGGTCCGTGATTTGGTTCATGTGCATGTTTTGTTGTGTTTGTGAAAAACAAGAAATGGAAATGTTTGATTTTTTAGCATTAACCACTGTATTTAAAATATTTCGTATTTTCAAATAGATTTCATAATCTTTCACTTAACTCAAAGCGAAATCTTACATCTTGTCTTTTATACTCTATAACATTGTTCCTCCGTTTAAACTTTATCATCGTCACACCTCTGTGGAGTGTTCCATTGTCAAACGATTTGCCTCCTTACAACCTACGTGGAGTCATCAGTGATAGCCAGTATCCATTAATCAATTAATTGAAAATCTATTGACCAAATAACTGTACTGAGATTTACGAATAATTTTATATTTTATTTTATATATCTAAAATGCTCTACTACATTACTCGCTATAGTCTGCGTAATAGTGCATCCATATTAGATTTTATTATAATGAGATTTATCAAATCATTATTTTTTTTTATTTCGGCTGTATTTTAAATCACGTCGACACGATCATTTTATAGGATGACGGATAGCAGGATGGACATTGTGTAGGACTATAAAACTCTATACGGAGGAAATCATTTAAAGGGGACTTTTTCACTCGCACAGACTGTAGCGAGTCTATTTTGTCGACCTCTTCTATCTAGTACAGTAATAATTCTCCGAAGAAAATAAGATTTCAATACCAAGATCAACTCCTTTTTAGTGATTTGCGGTATTCTATAGAAATAACCAATGCTCGTGATATTGCCCAATCAATACCATTATCAACAGGTATATAAGTCAGTATCGATACTCATCATAACAAATTATTTAGATGGTCTTTCCCGTTTTGTTTAACACAGAGGTAGGTAGGTAGGTGGGTTTAAGGGCGACGTTGGGCCAAAAATGACCTATATGCGCCCGTTTTTTTAACACAGAGAGGATTGTAGAGAGTTACCTCCCTTCCACTATCTTATATCGTCTGCTATGGAGCGTGACGTCACCAGTCAATACAAAGCAGCGCGGGCTGAAAGCCGGTATCCTTAACTTGCAGAACTGGTTTTGTAGGCTCGCTGTATAACGGGGCATAGTGTTATGAATAAACTCTACCCTGACTATTTCTGGCGAGAGGCTTTCCTCCCTTGAAAACAGCATACTGTCTCGGGATGGGCTATGTCAGAATGGAACTGGTGTGGTAGGGTGTAAAGAGGGTCCAAATACTTAAACAAGAAACATTTTAAGCAACATAGTTTTAATTAGGAATTACAATTGGATACCTGCCGATCCGCAAGGTAAGACTATACCTCTGTATACAATATATACATGCAGATAGGGTTTGTACTGGGCTGATATGGGTACGAGTGCCGTTTTGCAGGGTGGCGTGGAGCAGGGTGCTGTTCTATCTCCTTTTCATTTAATGTTACAAAACAACATTTTAAAAAGAAATTTTGCCGTTATGTATGATATCGGAGTTAATTATTAATTTTATGATACACTGTCTTATATTTCGAGTAAGCATGTTTTAGTTCCAAATGATAAATGATACATGTATTGGGTGCAATTCATTGTAAAATCTATCGTAACGTAATTGAAATTAAATTAGTATATTTCAAAGTGAATCATGGTGGAATTTAATTCAGTTACTCTATTATGAAATATTATCAATGTACACATGTAAGGTTTGTATACCACGCCCTGTCACATCAGCTTGAATGATACTTTTGATTGCAGATAATAAATAGCTAATCTCTGTTATGCATTCTATAACATGTGTATACCTTCATCGGAGGACCAAGTCAATGACAAAACCATTGTCATTAATACAATATTGAAATAACCTATGCAACAAAACTCTATTTAGAACCGGTTGTATTGTCGGCCATATTTACACCAAAACGAGGCAATTCGGCGTCTGCTAAAGACTGTGTTGGATGGGGAAAACTATACTGTTTAATGTAATAATTTTAAGAAATAGTGGTACATGCAAGGTTAATTCGATTATGAAATAATACTAATTTTAAAAATAAATTCTTTCAAATTAACGTTCTAAGCAATAATCTTTCTTTTTATTTGTGTTATCCTCGTCAATTTTCGCAACTTGTTTCTCCGAAGTAGAAAGTTCAATACTTTAATCAAATATATACATTCCCCCTGTATTACTCGACTGCAAAGGTACGCGTCAATCAATCGTGGCAGTTATACGTTGTGTTGTCACTTCAAGATCATGTAATCAGTTTAAAAAAATGTCGAAACACGATATAATAATATCAAAAACAATCCAACATTAAATTTTGCAGTCAAGGTGTAGAGTAACTCAAGAACATGTATGTCTTTTCATTTCTTAGGGTCACCTCTTTATTTATAAAATATAACAAAGAATGTTATGAATAATAATGTCTTATTTTTTAATAATATTAACTGCTTAATGTAATTTGATAGAACTGTTATCAATATTGTCATTTGAAGACATCCCTAGTGCTGAAATGTATTAATTACAAGCTATTCGTTTCAGTCAAGACACAGAAAAATGTCACTTGTCCATTTGATCGAAAACCGGACAATTTACCGCTGTAAGCGCGCGTCAATCACTCAACCTAGATTTGGAAACTTATACAAAGCAAATACATAGACATATTCGAGTTGAAACTGCTTGCTAGGTTGAATAAGTATTAGGCATTTAGATAATTAGGTTTAATCGGGCAAGTTCGTCAGGCGGTTGTTAATTGTTCTTAACTAAAACTAATTATTGTCCTATTTTTGGTGTTTCAAGATCATAATGTAATATATTTTCAATTTATATCAGCATATATTTTAGCTTGGGACATTTCAAAGACAAATTAAAAACACGCCAAACAATAAATGATGTGGCGTTAATTAAACAATTAGTCAATGTTTGTTGGTGTTATTTAGCACATCAAAACAACGTATTATTCTCGATAAAACTGAGCTTGGAAATTAAAGCAACGATGTGAAACATATTCTAGTCAATATTGAAACTGCTAAAACCTGTGAAGCGTGATTAAATGTTTATCACCCCATTATAGTATTCATATGTTAAACATACGATTATAAATTTTATATTGTCTCTTCCATTCATTTTACTGTTATAATATATATAGAAAGGAAATGGTGCCTAGTTTGAAAATGTACCCGTTTCAATCGTATACGATAATCTCTACCATCAACACGATTTTTAATATCATTACATGTATGATGAAAGTGATACGAAAAAAAAAATTCTTCATCAACTTCAGCATTTTGTTAACATCATATTGTAGCCGCAGTTCATAACTTACATCAGAGTATTTGTATCCATAGAGCTCCTACAATACCCTGATATATATCAGGCATAATGACAATTTGCTGACGGCTGGATATTCATGTTATTTAGCATTTAAAAATTTCAAAAAACGAAATGTCCTTATGCAAGAAGTTTGACGCTAATATATTGAACTCAACGGCCATGTCACCTGGTACCGCTACTGCTAGATGCATATAGTTTCATTGGCTGGATGCATTTGCAGCAATACGAGGCGTCGGGCCTGATGAATATCATGGTATTGTAGAGGCTCTGCCGATACAAATACCCCGATGCAACCGGATTGGAACATCGATACAGTTATTTATGGACTATGTTTCAGAATTTGAGTTGTCATGGAAAACTCTATAGACAATTGATGTAACAAAATCTGACGTTTTCTTTGACGTTACACATATATGATGTATGCCCAAGGCAATTTTTATTAAATCAAATAAATAATTTTAGTGAAGATAACTTTCTTTATTACATTAATTCCCTTCGGACACAGCCCGGGGCGTTACAATAGATCTATTTAAACCAGCTAAACACCACAAACGTAAATAGTTAATGGTTCCTGTGAAGAACAATACACAGGTATTGTACAAGGTAATGCCCTGGGGATGAAGAGAGACCATCAGAATATGAATTAAAAAACATAATGTAAAACGTAATTTTCTAAGACATTGAAATTATCATTAGGACGTTGGAAAAAAATTACATAAAATCGTATTAAACAGATATATAATCGTACCTCTTTGAGAATGTGTTATAAAACAACCTTTTCAAATTGAAAAAGTTTTAAATATAATCAGATGGTACATTTGAATTAAGTAACAATAATTAAACAATATAACAAGTTGACATTCATGATTTCTTTTTTTAAATGTGTGGTATAAGGCAACCAAGATCAGTATTGCAAAACGATAAGAAAAATTAAAATCATGTAATATCTGTCAAACAGTTTCTTAATCATTAAAAAAGAGCAATGTATCTGAAAACGCACAAAAGACAATATCACACATATAACATACATATGTAAAAGAATAAACACTCACTCAAGACTCAGACATAGTAATTTTTCAATTATCATAGGTGGCATATTGTGTCTTATCAAATCAGACAATACCATTCATACCATATATTCATCCATATCACAGAAGAACACGCATATGATGCATGCTTTACGCATAACAGGTATCACTTCATACCACATAATATCATTCAATTCAATTCCACAATATTTACTAGAAATAATATTTGATCCTCATAAAAAAAACACATCGCATAAAGATATCAGATTCTACTAGAAAATTTTAACAAGTTATGCATTACAAAATAAATAGTTGATCAAATTTCGCTTTCAATTAGACATTATGATTGATAATCATATAAATTTTCCTCACTCTTAGGATCAAAATGGCGAAACTCCTGACCTTCCTTACATTTTGTGTGGCGTCATCGGTTGCCCAGCAACTAGCTTCAGAGACATGCGATGCCAGTCGAAGAACTGTAGACGTGGAAATGTCTAACGCCGATGCCATACTCGGGGGCATCTTCGATATTCGGCGGAGGGGCACTGACGGTTATGGCTGTGGATTACCATCATTAGGTATGGCATATAAAGGGTCATTGGATTTTTTGTGTTTTTTTATAAATGGATGTTTTGGAATTAGCATAACGGCATATGGGGAGACATTGATACCAAACATTTAGTAGTGTTACCATCACAAAAATGATCACCTTGAAGAATTGCCGTTTTTAATTGGCTAAAAAGTCATGAATGTTTTTTCTCTTGGATTGGGCAGCAAACAACATGATTTTTTGCGTTTTGAAGGATTGGGAGCTGGCCACAATTGCCAAAGTGTATAGAAATTTCTTAGAACATGCTACGAAACCCGGGAAGGGCTTTTGAAAGGGAATTCGATGTTTTGTTAACTTAGAAGCTACTGAACATTCTATCAAAGGGCAAAGAACATTCATATAAAGCGATTAGAAGAAATTTGAATTTGTTTCAATTTTGTTTCTTAGGCAAGAGGGAAATGGAAAGTAATGGATACTAAGATAATAGTCTCTAACAGGAGATATTTGCAAATGTCAAACAGAATTGTTGTTAATATTTCTATTACATTTTTTTATTTCTTTAATTGCAAATTATGTTTAACAGCAACAATGCAGATGTACGAAGCAGCAAGATGGACTATTTCAAAGCTCAACACTGGCTCAACGTTCAACAACGGAATCAGATTAGGTAACTATAGGTTTAGAATTCTCTCTAAAAATAATAATATTTTAACTGGCTTGTCTCATTTCGACGCCACATGGGGAATTAATGTAAGCCGTTGTCCATCATGATTATTTGGACATCAAATATTAGACCCAAAGGCCTGATTATGAATGTTTTAATTGTCTTTATACTCATTATTATAAATAACCTTCCAGGCATGAAGGCTTACGACTCGTGCTCGTCTGAAGAACAGACAATAGCTGCTGCCTACACGTTCTACCCACAATCCTCTTCTAGAGCCTCCTATTGCACCAACTCCCCAACACAGATAAACTTGGGTGAGTTCAACAATTTTGTTCAAATTCATGACTCGAATTCTGACCTTACTCAAAAGTTCAAGGGGTTTTGTCAAATTGAATCTTTCAAGAATTTCATTCCATCTTTGTACGCTTCACGACATGTTTGCAAGGTTATCATCCCTTGTATGTCACGCCTGGAACACTGGAGCTAACATCTCTCTGGACTCCTGTAGTTATAACAGGACTCATGAAAAAAGTTCCTTCACTAGTTTTTATACGCCATTTTACACTTACATCAATCTCGTCAGGGTTCCTTGGGCCAACATCCTGCTGGAATCCCTGACTATAGCCAGACTCATACAAAATTTCTTTCACCTGTTGTGTATTCTACTAATGTTTTTTTACATCATTTTTTACTATTTATATCACTTTCCTAAGGTTTCCTGGGGCCAACATCCAGCTGGACCTCCCTGGCAATAGCCGGACTCATTAAAAAGTTCCCTGCCCCCGCAGTTTCACCGCGAAGTGGGGCTTCGTCACTGAGTGATATTAACCTCTACCCCACCTTCTTCAGAACATCGCCCTCAAGCGCTGCTCTGGCAAGGGTAGGTAACTCTAGCATCTCGACCTAAGAAAAATCATTCATTTTCAGTTTCAAATATCTTTTAGGAATCAGTGTACCAGTTATATTGACAACAATCTGCAAAAAAGTAACCCAAAAAAAGCGTTAAAAAATAATATTTAAATGAAAGGTACATAATCAAGAAATATTGACAAAATATGATTTAATATCAAGTGCCTAGTGACAAAATCATCACGTATTCTGTTTGTTTCAACCAAACTCATCGCATCAACTCATCAATTTCTCATTTCAAAATCTTATCATTTGTGTTTTAGGCTCTCATGGCGACCCTTGAACGCCTCCAATGGAAGCGGGTTGTCCTTGTCTACACTGAAGACGCGTACGCAATGGATGGTCTGAAAATGATCCTCAACTACGCCCTGAGCTCAGACAAATGTGTAATTCAAGCAGTCAAAGTCTACACCAACGAGACCTCAAACCAGATGCGAAATCGCCTTAGTGTCCTCCAGGGCTACGACGTTAACGGCGGCATTGCGTGGACACCCACAGAAAGCTCGGGAGCGGTCCTCAACGCTTTGAATCTTCTCAGGGGATCTATTGGGCGTATCCAGTGGATCTTCACGGCTTTGGATATCACACAAACGTACACTGAAGAACTTGCCAAAGGCGTAATGGTTGTTAAACCAGGATCAAGTGATATCACTGAGTTCAGAGATTATTTCCTTGGCATCAACGAAAACAGTCCACCAGGTGAAAACCCTTGGTTCAGCGAATGGTATATGACCAACTACAAATGTCAACTTCCTGGTGCTAACTACGGCATTTATGCAACCTACGGGGCTTGTCTGAACAGGGACATCAACACGAGACGGAGTGAATACGTTCAGGAAGCCTACGTAGAAGCGACTATTAAGGCGGTATATGCCTATGCTGCTGCCCTACACGAATCCTGGCAAAGTAGCTGCTTCGGTGCTCGTGGAATCTGCAACTCTTTGAGAAATATGAACTCAGAGACGTTCGTGCAGACCCTTAGAAATGTCCGATATACTTTCACTGCAGCTGATGGCATGGCAAACTTGCAGGGGAAAACTGTTGCATTCGACAGCAACGGAGATTTTGAAACATCGGAATACACAATTTTTAATTATGTTAACAATAGATTTGTAAACGTAAGTATTCGTTGCGATTATTGGAAATAATTGTAAAAACTTTTGGGAAGTTATTGTAGGTGCCAAAACTTTTAATTGAGTGGTAAGGATTCTCGAACATTTCCCATAAAATAAATTTCATCTATGTGTAACAAGTTGGTAAGATGGTGAGATGCCAAACTTAAATGTAAAGAAACTGAACAAATTATGAACTTAACAGTTTTAGTTCTAATTATTATGAACCTAGAAATGTAGTAGTTTTGTTTATAACAAAGTGAATTGAAGTTATCTTTTATCCTTTCAGGTTGGCTCATATTCCAACGGCAATCTGAACTTGGACGTCAGCGGGATAACCTTCTATGACTCAAACCGTCTAAACACTATTCCGGCTCCAACTTCACCATGTCCAGCCGGTGGGTGTCAAAATTGTCTTTATCCCAACACTGACTACAGCTACACTTTCATCCCTGGTGACATTATCATCGGTAGCATCCTCTCTCAAAGCACATCTGGATCCGATGCGTTCACATGTGGGTCAACAATTCCAATCGGCGCAGAGGCAATGCTTGCGATGAGGTACGCTTTGCGTGAATTCAGAAACTTCATAGGAGAGAATGTCCTAAATGGAGTCTCTTTGGGTGCTCTGGTTGTTGATGATTGTTTGGATAAATACATCGCTTCTACCTTTCTGGAGGACCTTCTCAAGAGGAGAAAACCCTTCACTGATGGCGCGGGTGGAACCATTGACACTGAGTTCTTGAGATCGTTTATCAACGTGAGGTCCTCTGTTACTGCACTGGACACATCTATATACCTGGGCAATTTCAAACTGCCGGAGATAGAAGTCTCAGCAACGTCAAGGAGGCTTGGAAATAAGATGCACTACCCTTACTTCAACAGAGTCATTCCTTCCGGGAATGAGATGAGCTCAGCTATTGTCAACATCCTGAAGAGGTTCGGGTGGTCCTATATCCAGGTTGTATACGAATCAGATGAGTATGGTCACGAGAAAATGATGACTCTGAAAGAACATGCTTCAAAGTCACAGATTTGTGTTGCTGGTGCCTACAGTACGAATCAGAACCCAAGTGATATTGTGGACAAACTAAGATCTAGTTCTGATGCCAAGGCTGTGGTCGTATTCGTAGAACCAGGAAGTCTTCGGAGTCTTATGGCAGCTATGAGAGCTAAAGGATCAGTTGATGAGTTTGTACTGATCTTAGTCCTTTGGGCAGGTGATTTTGATCTTGTTGCTGACTACCCTGACGTCGCTAATGGTAGCATAACTATCAGATATTCCTCGAGGGTTATGAACGGGTTTAACGAATACCTTGCTGAATTTATTACACCCAACCTCGACAAAGTGAAACAAGATCCTGTTCTATCCAGACTGTACGAAGCTAAGTTCAATTGTTACCTTAACGCTGGGAGTCGTAGAGGGTTCAATCAACCCTGTATAAGTCAGACTCTTCGGTACGATGGGGCCTATTCTCCCTTTATGATCCACGCAGTCTTTGCCATGGCTCAGGCCCTTCACAACACACTTTCTAACGTCTGTGGCAGGAGTTACAATGGACTCTGTAACGCCTTCAGGGACACTGACAGAGTCAGTGAGGTGCTCCAACAGCAGTTGAGGAACATATCATATTTCAACACTCAAACCTCATCCACATTCAATATACTGAATGGCGAGGGAATTACAGACTTCGACATCTATAACTACCACAGTCGACAAGGCTACGTAAATGTGAGTTTCAAAAACATTTAACATATATCATATACAAAAAGTAAAGGTGATAACAAGTTGAAAATTATGCCGTTCTTAGAGGTTAAACTATGATTTAATTTAAACATTGGTCAATGGAAAATGAAAAAAAAACTATTTAAAGATTTGAAATATAGTCTATCTGCATATGAAGCATAAAGAAGTAAACCATTGAACAATATATCAATTTCATTTTAATGTTATTTTCAAAGAAAATATTGAAATTAGATCTCCACACCCACTAATTTTTACAACTATGCAAATAATCTATTTTGTATCATGCAGGTCGGCAAGTATTCCGTCTTGCAAAAACGCATCACGGAAATGCAAGACGGTAACATCTTTGCACTTGGTGGACAAGCAAGCGCGGTCATGTCAAGATGTACCCATGGTTGCCTACAGTGCTTCCAGTACACTCAGCAGCCTTTCCTTTATCTTCCCGGGGACCTCATGCTTGGGGGTCTCTTCTCCGTCAGCAACCCAGGCGATCAGGGGCCTTTTGTGTGTGGATCAGTCAGGACCACCAATGGATTCCAATACACTGCAGCCATGCAATATGCTATTGATATGGTCAACCAGAATCGGGCACCTGTTTCTTTGAACGGTGTTCGCCTTGGGGGATTAGCTATGGATCACTGTAATAATCCTGATAGGCCCTTCTCACTACTCTCCAGCATCTATGCTGGTTTGATGGACAATTCTTTACAGATTGGTGGAATGGAACCATCAAGGTATCAGAATGCTCTTGCAAGAAAGATAACAGCATGGTTAACGGATAACACTGCAAGCACTCATGAAGCTGGGGAGTTCCTGAACCCCTACAGCATTCCAATTGTGAGTCCCTCTGCTACATCATCCACCCTGATGAACATCAGCTCCTTCTACAGGACCATCCAGGGCGATGATACTATCGCCATGGCCATGATTAAGACAGCCAAGTCTCTTAACCTTCCCTATGTCCAAGTCGTTCACTCAGCTAGTACTTATGGACGGGGCGGACTCAGTGCCACAAGAGCAGCAGCCCAGCAGGAAGGTATCTGCGTTACATTCTCAATTGAGATGAGTTCCTCAATGTCAGCAAATGATGTCCTCAATAAGATCGTTAGTAATCCTACAGCTGTCGTGATCCTGTACCTGGGGACTAGTGACATGACTAGTCTGCTAAGGGCTAAGGCTGGCAGAAGTGATACAGCTACGTCCACTATTGTCTTCATCACGCCAGAACCCTTCACCGAGGTCGTCCAAAATGAAGGAGGTGTGTCTGCCAGAAATATGCTCAGCATTCAGCTCAATACTCCTAGTCTTTCCGACTTTATCTCCTACCTGAACAACAAGGTGATTACTGGCTACCCAGAGAACCCTTACTTCGATGAGTATTACATGGCAATCAAGCAGTGCAATCTCCCTGGCTACTACACTTATCCAAGTGACTGTTCTTCCTCTCTCATTCCGTTCAACACTAACGGAGGAAGATTTACGCTGAGTAACTTCTTGAGCTCAACTATCAATGCTGTCTACTCTGCAACCTTTGCCCTCGATCTGACTCTCAAGCAGCTGTGTGGGGAGGAGTATGACGGGGTCTGTCAGGAGTTCCGTAACGCTGCAGACCTCAACATCAGGCTCGTGGAGAACCTCCGACAGACCAGCTTCAACAGTCTTGGCAGTGGCTTCCGGTTCTTCAACAGAGAGGGCAACAGCAAATACAACATCCTCCGCTTCACTGGCTCCGTTTATGAGACTGTGAGTATCATATACGTATTAGGCGATATCAAAATAATGAAGACCTATAAGGTCACAGCATAATTTTTTAATAGAATGGAATGTTACGAAGACATAAATCTTCATTAATAAAATTAATTTTACTAACTTTAACTTCAAACATTAAAGTTGCAATTCTAACAGTTTTGTATCATAGGCAACAATTCATTACCGATGAAATAGAAACCATGTTATTTTCGCTGCATATATTAAATAAGGAATTAAGTTTAATATTTAAAATCTCATTTAGATGAAAAAATTGCACCTGTTATGAATATTTATGTTGCCTTCAGCAGTACAGTTTGAGGGCTAATAAAACTAAAATGTATTGATAGGAGTAATGTATGGAACTGTTAAGAAAAAGTTAACATATAACATCTTGATTAAGTATGGGCCATGCTTTGCCCATTAGTACATTAATGATAGTAAACCAGGATCAAACCAGGAATTGATTTTTAGTATCCGATGTATTATCTTCATCTTGACAAAAACGATAATAAAAAAACCCCAGACAACTTCTATACAACGTGGATCTACTCCGTTTTCTTTCAAGGTTGGGAATTACGAGGGCGCTGCTATCCAGCTGAATGATAACCTGGTTGCTGACTACAGTAACGTAGAGTCTTTGTGTACGTCGCCCTGTCTGGAGTGTGTACAGAAGGGACTCAACTTCTCATACGTCCCTGGGGATATCCTACTGGGAGGTGAGAAGGGAATTTATTATCAATATTTTCCACTCCCCTTCAAATCTCGAGACTTCTGTTAAATTTCTAATGCCTTTAATATTTCATAATTGGTTCATCTATTACTAAATCAAAAAAATTGATTTAATGATTTGCATTATTTTATCATTATTGTATACCAATTTTTAAACCAACCCAGACGAAGAAGAGGAAATTTTAAGAAATATGAATGAAACATGTGCAATCTAATATTATGTTCATGTTAACATAACAGTTGTCAATTTTCTTTTTTTTACTTCCTTTCACTCACAATGTTGGCTCTGTCTTTTCATTCATATACTTCGATATACACTTTGAGCTCTCTTAAAAACAGTATTTTCTTTCATTCAGGAATCTTCGACGTGCATCAGAAGAACCTCAACCCTTTCTCCTGCGGGAATATCAACACTCTGCACGGATTCCAGCTCCTTGAGGCCTTCCACTACGCTCTGAGTCAGGTAAACGCCAAAGAAGGCATGTTTGCAAACATCCTCCGAGGAACAACTCTGGGCGGCGTTGGACTTGACTCTTGTGAAAGTGCTATCAGAACAGGGTACCTAGTGTCTAACATCCACAACGGACTGACCACCCTTGCCAAGAATGGCTACACTGTAGATCCAAATGATATTGATATCTACCTCGGAGGTTACTCTAGTGACAGTTCTCTGTATCTTGCACGAATCCTAGCAGATATAAAAGTTCCTCAGATCAGTTATGCAGCCTCTTCTACAGCTCTTCTTGATCGATATCGCTACCCGTATTTCTACCGTACAGTCCCTGCAGACGATAAACAGTCCCGTGCCATGTTGACATTCCTTGACAAGAATGACATTCGCTATGTACAGGTCCTTTACACACAATCCAACTACGGTGAGTTTGGCGCTGCTGCTTTTGAGCGTCTTGCTCCAGAGATGAGGATCTGTGTTGGGCAGATGGTCCGCTTCCCTGACAACGGAACCGTCTCAAAAGAAAGCAGCAACGATGTTGTCACTCAGCTTCTGTCAAAACCTGTTGCAAACACCATCATTGTCTTTGCCGGAACAGGCTACATCAATGCTCTTCTCAAGGCTGTGAAGCGTAACCCAGCAGCCATTGGCAAGTTCAGATTCATTGGATCAGAGACCTGGGGAAACAACGAGGACGCTATTCTGGAGGTTGAAGAGATTGCAACAGGCTCCATTACGTTCAACCTGGAGACCACCAACCTGCGCGTGTATGACGCCTACCTCAGTGGGAAGACTCCTGCCAACTCCCAGGACAACCCTTGGTTCGGTGAATACTATGAGGAGATCCAGAACTGTTACCTGACTATCTCTGACGGCAGCTACCCTAAGCAGTGTCCCCAGACCCCAGAGAACATCATCTCAAGCATCAGGTACAAGCAGGATCCCGGCGTGCTCCACGTCATCAACAGCGTCTACTCTGCAGCCTTCGCCATCGATGCCACTCTCAGACAGGTTTGTGGGGTTTTTTTCGTAATGAAAGACAAATGTTGTTATATTGATTTCTATATAGGATTGACCATCAAAAGACTCCTAGGACAACTCTAATATCAAAATAATCGAATTTCAAATTATCGAATATTTTTAACTGTTTGTAACTTTAATTGTTCACTGTGTTTGATTTGTCAGATTGATATGGTAATTCTTAAGCCTTAGATAAAAAAAAATATGATTCCCTCTTTCAGTCAAGGCCGTATAAGCTATTGAAATTCACAACTTGTTGTATGAAAAAAGTGTGGGAGTACCATACAAATATGATGTGTTGAGGATGTGGTTATACAGTTGTTCTCATAGTCTCTTATCTGTAGATTATCTCATATTTGTCCAGATGATTAACAAAGTTTCAAGTAATATGTTTTAGTTATCCCGATTTCAACGTTAAATGGTTTGATTGATTTAGGTAAAGGGAAGGAAGGGAGAACTCAGAATCATAAACCTAGGCAACTAGAAAGGTCTTATGTATCGTATTGGATGTTTCAGTAAAGCAGAATGATTATTAAAAGCAAATGTAAATTAAAAGTAAGGTTCACAATAATGGTATCTTAAATCGACATACTAACCATGTATCACATGGGCTGTGTGTCGCATTGTACTACAATACAAAGTTCGGTGCAATACCCTGCCCTACTATTTATGCTTTGAATTTACAGCTATGCGGAGTTAATTACACGACTGTGTGTGAAGCCTACAAGAATGCCCCCAACACACGTGATATCATTCTGGATAGGCTCCAGGAAGTGTCCTTTGAGGACCCGTCAGATGAAGATTTCCGGTTCACGGATAGACGAGATGGTAACAAGGGATACGATATATACAATCTTGAGTTTATCCCGGTCCAGGGATACGTTTACAGGAAGGTCAGTTAATAATATTTATATCAATTTTAATTTATGAATAGATTTATAAATAATAATATGGCGACCTCGCTGATTGGCTGATTTGAATTATGTCTGAGGCAAACCTGACGGCTCACGTAACGGAGCCTGGTGAGATCTACATGCGTAATGTAGTGGAGCATTTAGATTTCATTTCAATGAGATTGTTAACTATCGTGACTTTTTTATCATCACGTTGTTAAAAAATATGGCAATTTGCAATCTGTACCCCTTGCCTCTTTAACATAATTCAAGATAATTTGGTATAACAGGTATCTATCATTTGTATAAGTTAATGTACAATAAATATGATCCATTTATATAGTTTTGACTATTAGTTTTTAAAAATGGTGAAAAATTCAAAAATTCTCAATGATAAGCTTATATAGTTAAACATCTTTCGTTTTATAGCTGCATAGCATGTGATAATGAGCTATCCTTTATGATAAACATGGTGTATTGATATATTCTCAACATTTCGCAAAAACATAAAAACGTCAAAGTTATTTAGAAAAAAGAACTATCAAATGAATCTTCACTTCATACCATCAATGTTGAATTTGACTCAGATCGCAGCTATCTATAAGTTTATTTATTATTATGGTAAATAATGATCCAATATTTTTCCAGGTGGGTGCATACACTGGTGAAGGTGAGCTTACTTCGTCCTATGTGGCAGATTATGACGGTAGCTGCATCCGACCCGACGCTTGCACCGAGTGCCCGAGTATCCGAAACGTCGGAGTCAGATATGCCATCGACGAGCCTGCAGCTCCTGGTGAAACAGCCCTCACAGTTATCGGAGTCTTTGATGTCCATGAACAAGGCACTGATTCTTACAGATGTGGCGCAATCAGGGAGGATGGGATCAAACAGTTTATGGCATTCTTCTATGCCATGCAAAGAATTGTTGCCAGGGATTTCCGTCTTAATATAAGAAGTGTTGCCATAGATACCTGCTCAAACAGCTTGAGAACGGGACAGGACATTTATAATCTTCTGAACGAAAAAGGTCTTTGCAATTCAGAATTCGCAAACCCTACCTTCGTTGGCTTGAGAAACACTGTCGGTGTTGTAGTGTCTGGGAATGAGAATACAATGGGTGTCGCCCGTGTCCTTGACCCCTTCCAAGTCAGCTACATCAGTCCTAGTGCCAATTCCATCGTCTTCAACAGCACTGAAATGTACCCCTATTTTGCCAGAACCACTGCTCCAAGGGGATATATACTTAGAGGCGTTGCTGCAATCCTAAAGGCTCTAGGGTATGATTACGTTGTGGCAGTTAGCTCAACGTGGAGGTTTGATGATGGCGGTTATGACAACTTCCTGTCTGTTTCTGGAGGGAAGACATGCGTCAGATCAGCTTTTAATCTCCCAACCAATCCAACCATCGAGGATGCAAATGAAGCCATCGTTCAACTCCGAGAAGCCCAAGGGTCGAACGTGATTGTCCTCTTCACCACTATGGAAGACACTATGCTAATCCTCCGAGCAGCCAAGGAGCTCAATGTCTTGGACAAGTTCTTCTGGGTGTTCACAGATACTGGAGCAATAGAGTGGGTGTTCCCAGCGGGATACAAATTCACTGGCATGATACTTAAGTCACGTCAAGGGATTGTTAGGGACTACATTGCCTTCGCAGAAAGCATGAAGTACACAGAAGGCAATCCAGACCTAAACGACAAATCTGTCCCCAAATCATGGTACGAGGACTACTATCAGGCCCACTTTCAGTGCAGACTTCCAGACGCTGCCTTCCCTGCGACTCAATTCCCACCTTGCACTAAGAAGGAAAACTTCACTGGAAAGTTCGCACCTACAATGGACCGATTCACATTGTCAACAATAGCAGCAGCCTATGCAATGGTCAAAGGGTTTGTGGACAACTGCGGAGGTCAGTCTTTTGACGTATGTCTTCCAGCAATCAACACAGACCGTGACCGACTCTTTAGGAAAATCCTGAACATTTCTGCAGTTCCTCTACGAGACAAACTCATCATCGAGACCGCTACAAATAGCGAGTTCAATCTGAAGTTCAACTCCGAGAGGTTCTGGGATGCCGGTTATGAAGTCCTCTTATGGAACTATCCAGACGGCTCTCACAAGGTGCGTCCTTTGTAACAACACTTGTTGTTTGATTACTTCTCACTCAGACCTGACTCATTTCCCTTAGTGATACTGTGTTAAATCAATAATTAATCTTGTATATATTGAATTACGATTTCAATTCATATTCAAACATTTGTTGCCAATATCAAGTTAATGTAGATGAGACAGAATGAACAGAAAGTAATTAAGAATTGTTTGAATGGGGAAAAATTATTTGCATGAAGATTAACTTGAATTCATGTTACCTTTCATTACAGATGGCCGACTGGCAGGGCGACTCTCTGACAAACATCAACAACACACTCACAACCAACTTCAAGTCTAGTTGTCCCAAAGATGCTAACTGTGGTTGTGCAAGGCCGCAAACTGGTGGAACCAGTTCACAAGTACAAGGTCCACTCTACACCGAGCCAAGAAATTACTATCTCTATGGAGATGATGGCACAATGATCCACGCCTGGCCAGTATGGGCTATTGCAGTAGCAGTCCTGACCTCAATCGGAATCATTGTGACTATCCTGGTCGCCCTTATCCTCCTCTTCACTTACCCAATCCGGGGCGGAACCACCATCCTCGGCTTCATGGTTATATTGGGCATCCTGGGCATCTACCTCATCAACTTCGCTTTCTTCATGCCCGCTTCCTTGAGCACCTGCGCCACCAGACGCTTTTGTATGGGCGTCATCTACATGATCGTCTTCGCCGCCCTCCTGGTTAAAGCAGTTGACAATTGGCGCTATGGAGATATGGACTGGAACGACCAGAAGAAATACCGCAAGATCACAAGTGCATGTTCCCTTTTCATGATCGCTGTAGGTATCGTCCTCATACAAGCCATTATCCCGATAGAGTGGTTGATCCTCGTCGCCCCCACTGCTTCCAAAATGGTGGACAGCAGTGTCCATGACTACTGGTGGTGCGACCCGGTGGAGATGTACGACATTGGCCTCGTCCTCTCCTTCATCTTCGTCATGTTCATCCTCCTCGTCACGGCAATCTTCTCTGCTATGAGCTGGGACAGCGAGGTCAACAACAGAGAGTCCAGATGGATTCTCATCTCATGTATATGCACTGCAGGCTGCTTCCTCGTGTGGATGATCGTCATCACAAACGCTGGCCCGACGTATCGAGATCCCACTGTCGCCATTGCCAATTTCGTGAACGCCACGGCGCTGCTGCTCTGTATCCCCATACGTAAACTCGTCCTCCTGATAGCCTACAAGCGGGCTGGAGACGAGGATGAAGGTTAGTGCCGTCTGTTCCGGTTTTGTTTGAAATTTATAACCATGATAAATTTGAACTGTAATGCTCAATATAGAACGTCATGACTTTTGTGTAGAGGACATTTCTCTTCGGCTATCCTGTAATTAACACATCTTTTTTCTAGCGTCGGGGGAAAGGGCGCAGATGCACATTATGTTGATTGTCGTTGAGCAGGGAGTTAATTAGAATGGCCGTCTAATCATAATTTCTATAGCTTGTATGTTTTTTTAAATACATGTAGGCGTTGTTTAATTAGTTCACCTGGCTGATTGCTTTCAAATCGTATACATTGCTGCCTTCGATATTTTTTACGATTTCGAAGCTGTTTTTCGTTTTGGATACTAAACCTTGCCAAATCGCTCCCTGTATCGAAAAGTAATGAATATCTTCTTATCTAACTTTGTTTTAGAGCCTTATGAGAATATCTATAGTCACACAAGCAACGGATATCCAAACAGTGCCTTCGATCCAGACTTCGATTTACAGAGACAGGATTCTAAACAGGATTCAGAAGTTGGATTTTAAAATAAACAGGTAATATTTCCTTTCTGAATATTTTATCCGGTGTACTTATTTGGAATATGTTCTCTCTTTATTTTTTAGATTAATATTGTAACGTTAATATACCATCAATTCAATCAGAATCAATTATTTAGTGTAAAAAAAGAAATAATTTTGCTAATGAACCAGAATCAAAATACTTGATGTAATAAAAAGCATAATTAAATTGACATGAAACGCTCAACAGCGATAACAGTTATACGTAAAAAGATGCCTGTTATTTAACTATTGCGTTGTTTTTTGTTTTCAGATTCTTCAATAACGAGGTCTCATTAAATATTTACGGTAACTGAAGTATTACCATATCAACTTCATGAGACAATAGAAGGAATTGTTGTTTCCATGAAATATTAACAAGCGTTACAAATTCCCTAAAATATTTCTGTGTTTGCATTTTATTGATAATAGGATAAACAAAATTCAAGTTTATTTAAAAATCAGAATTCTATTTCTAGGTATGTTTACAAATCAAACTATTCCAAAGTGTAAATATTATATTTGTAAAGATGTTTATAACTTACTTCCCAGCAAGTGCGTGCTCGTTTGTACATATGAATTACAAAAAGAATTACGAATTTTGTTAACAAAATCTAATTGTTGAAAGATGTGATATATTTGTGTTTTGTCTCATTGCCATAAAAAAACCTTCTTGATTTCATTCATTATCTGAAGATATGTATATTGTATATTACTGTTTTATATATTTTCACTTATGTATCTACATCCGGGCGACTCGTGTTCAACATTGGATGCTCGAATATAACTGATATACGCGATAGATTTTTTTACACATTTATGTTGATATGTGCAAATTTGTGTGTATAATGCTTATAAATAAACATATTTTTATATACTTGTGCCTTTTCATTTCAAAGAAATGGTTTTCTTGAAACCGTGTGAAACCAAGAAATATTTTATCCAAATTGTAAAACTGTTTGTTAGGTTTGATTCGTTCAGTACAAGGTGAAGGATTCGATATAATTTCGCTTTGTACATAAGGGTGTTTTTGTTCTCGAGTGTGATATCATACTTCTGCACTACATTCTTTAAATTCGTTCACAAGGGTATTTATATCTGAAAACAGGAGACTACAAAGTACAGGCAGCCGGTGAACCAGGCCCAATAATTATAAAAGAAAGAAGGGACGTAACAAGTTGAAAACCCAACACGTTCAAATTCCATTTCAATAGTTTGTCAACATACAATACTACGATATCATTCCTATCCGACACGAGAGACATGTTATTTGCTACATGCACATACATAATTCAAGAAACATACACTGTGTAACTTTAAGATATTTCACTAAGATTTTTTTCCATATTAACACCCAGAAACAAAGACTTTTCTAATAAATTAGTACATTATAGATTTGATCAATATTAACGTGCAAATGGACAACAGTAAAACAGCTACGACCATACCATACCACCAGCAGAGCTCCAGATAAACTGCGTATTTGCGTATGATAAGCTTAATGAAAGATGAAAGACGCATAAATTACCAATTCCTGCGTATCGAAATAACACTAAAAAGTAAAGATAAAAATAACGATGCATATCTACCCAAAATTTGAAAAACATCATGTGTATGATATCACACAGACATTTTCAGATACATGACGAAATCTAAACAACGAAAGCATTTTATATTTATGTATTCTGATAAAATTTGTTTGAAACGTACATTTATCATATAATGGGCAGTGTTATCGGTGCAATAAACCCATCTTGTAATCATGTTATCAGATCCCTGATAACTATGCAAATGAGGGTAACTAGGTCGCACTACTTTCGCTAGCTCCGTACCGAGAAGAGCGAATCCTAAATTGTTTCTTTAACAATACAAACGACGTGTCGAGTTTGGTGTGTTTTGCAGACGAGGTCGTCAATGTAAACATCGACACAAATTAAGCAAAATAAGGAGGATTATTTCAAAATGACATTATATGATAAAGAGATTATTACCTTCGTATTTTTTTATATCGTAAATATCACTATATAAACAATAAAAACCGAAGAACCTAGCATGCTCTCGATCATCGAGTGAAATACATGTGTCCATTTCCGGTGGTGTTCACACCCTCTTTGCGGCTCCGATATATGGTGGCAGTATCACAGTCAATGTCCACAAATCACCAAAATGCTCTCCTCTCCTCGAAAATACATAGGAACATTGCAGCCATTGAATCCGACAGCAGCCAGGAATGACGTACAATGGGTTGAGTCCCGGTCTGCCTACATCCCATTCTGCCTACAGCCTGTACGAGTTTGTGACGGCCATCAAGAAGCAGGAAACCACCGACAGAAGGACCAGACTCCAGACTGAAAATGGAGGAACAGTGCGACCCCGCGCACAAGTTTACAGGAACCTGGACCAGCGACTGCAACGACTGAAGCAGCAACTTGCAACCGGCAGAAAGACAGTGCTCCAGTTCCTTGATGCCTCTGGACACTTTGTGAAACTGCAGTAACTCTTGAGTGTGACTTGTGAAATCTGACTTGTACAAAGCTGTAAAATAGTAAAAATGTGAAATGTTTCAAGAATTGGATTGAATTGTATCTCTGGTACCTAAGTGGTACTTCAATGTGAAACAGTCTAATAAATCACTAGTGCTGTATCTATGCAATATTGTTGTCTTATTTAAAATGGTTGACTGTAATTAAGCAGATTGGGACTATGGATGGAAGATTCCATTAATTTAGAGGTATGCACATGACTATTCACCCATGAAAAGCCGTGCACCAGACCGTAACATGTTGTTTTAACAGTGTAGGCAGAATGGGATGTAGGCAGACCGGGAACATGCCGTACAATGTGTACAATGTATAACGCGGTGCGAGAACTTTTGAACGTGACCTGTTAGCGTGTTCCTGTGTTGTGTTGCTACGCGGGTCTAATGTGACATTTTCATTTTCAAATGTTCTGAACGATATTTAATATATCTGAAACATGTATGACGTTCTGTATTTTGTGTGATGTTTTATTCAAACAAAACGCGTACACTGATGTTGTAAAAGGTTTGACAATTAGGACTATTTTGCCCTTGTGTGACGTCATTTTCCTATGACGCGAAATGGAATGTGAGTTTGCCTAGTGATGACGTGGGTATATTCATACGCCCTTTTCGTTTGTAGAGGGGACAAAAAATTAACCAAAATAGGATGTTTATTTCAAAATGACATTATATGATAAAGAGATTATTACCTTCGTATGTTTTGATATCGTAAATATATTTTTATTGTTTATATAGTGATATTTACGATATCAAAACATACTCTGGTAATAATCTCTATTTATCATCCAAAACTCTGTTCCACAGGAGATATCGCTTGTGGAAGATCAAGCGATATCTCCTAGGAGATATCTTTTTGGCAGTATGTTTTTAACAATGCCCCTGACATCACAGTTGTTTTACATCATCAAGTAATGACATCACAATGCTATGACGTCATAAACACTACGACGTCACAATGCTATGACATCACCGCACTTGGAGTCTTAGGGCAGCAGGGTGTTCAGTAATGTTCATTTGTCAATCAAATGTAATGAAAAATTATTTTGGATGATAAATAGAATCTCACCCTCATGTCTTCTGATATCAAATATATCAACACTCGTTGATAAAAGTAAAATATCCTCGGCAAGCCTCTGATATTTTTAACTTTTATCAACTCGTGTTGATATATTTGATATCAAAAGACACTTGGGTGAGATTCTCTATATTTCGTTATGGTTGTAATCGAAATATATGTAACAACACCATTTTGTTACCTGATTTCGAAAATTCTAAATATATGTACAACAGCATGAATTATAGTTTATTTTTTTTACTAAAATTCAAATGTTTGGTTAAAGAATGACTTGCAAACAGATAAAAAGCAATTATAAATTATCATTTACCATGGGGTAGCTATATCCTTTTATGTAAATATTGTATCTGGTGAATATGATTTGCACGCCTGCATCATACATATTTTATTATTCAATTTGACTAATGGTAAATATTTTTATATCGACTTTCAAAACTACTTATTGATTAATCTGGTAAAAAGATAAAGTAGGCTTTTAGACGGGATTTATTTGTGAAATATATTTTGTAATATCAATCCGTAAACTTTAAAATAAAGGTGAGTGTCATAAAGTATGAAAACGCACATGTAATTCGAAATACCCAATGAATATTTTAACTTTGGGTATCAAACCCAAACGGGTAAAAGCTGATCTGGAGATCTGATAATAACATTTTAAGTGGTACAAGTTTTATCATCACCGTGTCCATACTTGACCCTCTCTTGGTAAGAAAATTAGCATTAATGAAAAACTGAGATCAACAACTTTTATATGGGTGGTTGTTTATCAAATAAGAAACTTAACGACAGATAGTAGGGGCAAGATTTGCTACATTTATCAGATTCGATATAGTATCAATTTTAATAAATATAACGATAAACGTATCCGTTTTAGTGTCATCTCTTGACACCCGACAGGAAGACTTTTTATTTCACTTAATATCAATTATTAATGTGTTTGTCAAAATTATATGTTTTGCAACCATAATGAACGTTTTATAAATTGACATCTTTTTTAAAGAATTGTATCGATCTGGAATATTGTATTATCATTATTCATTCACTACGTCGGAAAGGTTAAGGAATATTTTACTACGCTTCACGAAACTCTTGCCATGTTATAAGTATCAGATTATTGATTTTAAAAAAAACAACTGTTTTATTCAGATTTCAAGTAATATGAAAGCGACACTCTACGTTTGAAATACTAATATTATAATATTATTTTCTGTACAGGGGCGTAGGAGCGAATTTGAAAGTGGAGGGGCTTGGATTGAAATTTTTTAAAAAAAAAAAAAAAAAAAAAAAAAGAAAAAAAAAAAGGAAACTTACTGCTTACCCCATCTTATCGTCAATTAGGATGATTGGATGTTTTAGTTCTACGCTCAGAGTAGTTTTAGAAACTACCCTCAAAGTAGTGCATAGTAGCTGTTTTGTAACAATACTAGACCAGTTATTGGGAAATATGTAGCAGAAAGGGGAAAATAATCAATTTGGGGGGGGGGGGGGGGGGGGGGGGGGGGGGGTGGGGGCTTAAAAATAAAGTGGGGGGGGCTTAAAAAAAGTGGGGGGACTTACCCCCCCCCCCCCCCCCCCCCCACCACCCCCCCCCCCCCCCCCCCCCCCCCCCGTTCCTACGCCCCTGTTCCTACGCCCCTGCTGTATACGTAAGGCATAAAATCTAAAAACCACAGTGCAAGGTCAGTAACTTTTTTATACAGTACCTTGGCAATATTGATACATTAGTTGCTTTAGTTAAATCCCCGTAGGCGTTACTTATATATTGTCACATTTTACAACAGTCAGGATAGCAGTTCTGCTAAGCGTACATGGTCACCTTTCTTCTTTCCGTCTATAGGTTTACGAATGACAACTTTTAATGCAACTGGTTCATTGACTGTCATGTTGAAACTGATATGTTTGCCGTTTCTTATTTAATATATAGAGATTGTTATACGAGCAATTGTGTCATATGATATATACGAAACGAGTGTTGTATTACCCGAGCGAGAGCTATGAATATAGAATGCGTTTTGACTCCCGACTTGTAATCTCGTCTCATCGTGATTGAAAGCTTGAATGAAGTTTACGCTACGTAGTAAAAATTTATGAATAGAGAAAGTAGTCTCTCGTCTTGTTCACCGAGGTCAAGGTTATATTTCAACCAATCATCTAGGCAAAAAGTGATATGTGCACATGTGCTCGTATTGAAAATATTAAGTCGTAATATACATGTAGTGTGACCTGATATCAAAGGGGCAAAGATTATGTTGTTGGGGTCAAATATGTCAAACTCCACAACTGGTGTAATTTATCGAGAAGTAGTGGTTGTTTCTGAAAATCAGCATCTTAGTGCTTATCACTTATGTTAAACGACAATAAGCAGATTCACATCGGAGATCGTGATTGAAAGCGGGACAATGGCACGCTAGTGACTCAAACGTTATTTTAAAAACTTATCTACAGCATATACAAAGACCGATCTAGGTTTGTTAGTACTTAGTAGGTTATTCAACTAATAAACATGTAAATAGGTCGCAGAATTTCGACGTCTTAAAATTCATATGGCCGTTTGATTATTACAAATGAAAATTTAAAAAATATCATAATTTTGGCATTTCACAGATAAAAATGTTACTTAGATAGGCGATCTGAACTGAGGACATACAAATTCTAAGAAACATACTCTGTGTGACTTTAATCTGTTGATCTAAATGCATTAGGAGTGGTAGTTTTCGTATTGAATTTCCAATAACTTAATGAAAATTATGTATTTGTAGCCAAGATTATTTCTAAACATAAAAATAACTTCTGGATGCAATTTAGCCGAAATTTAATTAATGAACAATTATTCTCGCATCTGTTAAGTAGCATCTAGGACAATAGGAATGTTGACACTCATGATTCGCTTTTGTCCCGTTGCACAAAACACTAAGGTAACCTTAAGTCACTAAGGTAGCCTTAGTACAATGTTAAAGGATGGCACTAAGGTTAACCTTAAAGTTAAGTTGTTTTGTGCAACGACACTCAGGTACCGCAAATGTACACATATCATTACGTTTGTCTCATTGTCCGTATCAGATGTAACGACGTTTAACTTTTAATTATGTCTTTTACGGTACATTTGATAAACAATGGAAACATGCTTAGTTTAAGGTAACCTGCTTGGCAATGTTCTAAAGCCAAGTAAAGACCGCAGCCAACACTTTTCGCTTTTATTCGTTCTGTGTGCTTTCGTCAGTCTATCCGTCTCTGTTTCTGTCTGTCTGAAAGGTTCAGGTGTCATCACTAAATATTTGTTGTTTTGTTATCAATAGACACAATAAATAAACAGATTTATTAATCTAACAATAAATCTTAAACATCAAGACAGATTTAACCTTAACATCACCATAACCTATGCATGCGTAAAGCGTATATTTAAAGAAAAAGGTCGATTGAATAAACGTAAATTTATGGCTAACATTTTAATCAACTATAATACTCGATTTTAGAAACTCAACTACAAGAGAAGTTAAGTTTTCGTTAGCGGTATTAATTGCACACAAGATTTCAGAGTAACGCCCCTTTTCACAGGAAGCGGCTCCAAGTTCATTCATCCAGCGACGTCGGCTAAAAATAACCTTCGACTTGCAAAACTGGTTTGCGAAGTCGGGAAACCACGGTATAATGGGCCAATATAGTCAATACGGCATGGGCAGGTTATTTCTGTACACAGCCACACTACAGTCTACACCCGTCCTCAACCTGTTTTATCGGGGAAGGGCTGAATTTGTGGGAAGCGATTTCGGGGTGGAAATACTGGCACCATCGCAGAACGTCAAACGGGACAACGTTATTTTCGGAAAGGCTTATCTTTGGTGCAATTTAATGGAATTAATGACTGCTTGAAGTAAAGGTAATTCTCTTGCATACATAACAAATTAAATTCAGGCCGGGTTTGGCACTGTTTTGATTTCAATGTGCTGATATCGAAACCTCACGGGAGGGGCAATGCATTCGTGAATAACGTTTTCATAAATGTGAATTAGATTAAGAATGACTATATAGATACTTTTAAAATATTGCCATTGTTTGGAATTATTCTAAATTTGAACTTGGATTAATGTCGTCATAATTATATTTTTGTCAAGATTTCAAAAGTTGATGCATTTTTACCTAACATTTACAATCCATAACTGTAATGGTAATTTCAGGAATGATATTAAGTATTAAGTTTCAGTTAACATCCAAAAAAAAAACCATCACAATTTTTCCTGTCAATATGTATTTTATATCTGTAATTCAGATTTATATCATTTTTACAATGTATATATATATGTACCTTTATATCTCTTAGTTAATCATTGCCCCACTGTATTCCCCATTATGATAAGTGCTCTCATAATTCATAAATCAGTTTGGGCAAACAGATTGGTAAAATAATAAGGTGACTGACTTACAAAATGTAATCCTTCATTCACCTAGAATAATTAGACCAAAGTTTTTGGATTAAATAACTAACACTTGACTTTCAGACATGTATGCAACTTAATAACTTATAACTTTAAGGCAATAACTAACAGTGAAAAGATATTTTGTGATAACCCTTTTTCTTGTTCAGAATCAGATAAACATTGAGATTCCCTTCACGTTACTTGTAATGGATACTAGTGCTTTTACTTTGTTTTTCTCATATTTTGTCAATGACACTTAAACTGTTCATCATGGTAACAAAATGTCAGGTGGCCATTGCAAATCAATCACTACTGTTACAATATACCCGCATTCGACCTTAATAACCGCCGACTCCCCTATAAGCGCCCACCCACCACGTTTTTGACTGAACATATGCGTCCTGATTTAGCACCCACCTCTCAACATAGCTTACCTTGCATGCTGATTCATTAAGAAATGTTTTTCAGTCTTTTACTTCCACTAAAGTGAAGAATACAGGGTATTTCAAGACCCCAGTCACCATCAAAATGATAAAACCATATTTCAAAGACATGTGTATCGTAAGAAAACACTTTCAAGACTAAACTTGAGGACAATTTTTATCGTTTTAATTAGCGCCCCCTTTTACCAAATTTTACGTCGAATACGGTAATCTATATTGACCACTGGTTAAAGATAGTAGAATAATCCTAGAATTACCTCTGTCATTGTTCCACAATTGTGTTTGATTATTAAATATTCAGGTAAACTAAAGATGCTGCAACCCACATTGCTGGTGAGTGTGGCATGTCTGTCGCTGGCCGCTGCTAGTTTATGGACCCAGACATGTCCAGCGGACAAGTACGAGGCTAGAATACAGACTGGCGCCGATGCTATAATGGGAGGTGTTCTATCGATGCACGAAGAAGGAAAAAATGGATTTGGCTGTGGAACAGTGACATCAGGTTTGTGGAGAACTCAACATATTATAAATCAATATTGTAATAAAGATAGATTTTTAGTTCATCTTATTGGAGTGATAATGATTTATGCAATGCATGTTTTCTATGTGATTGAGATACACATTGTAGTTTTTAGTTTGTAAACAGCTGTAAACATTGTCAAAATATGTTTATCATTAAATTTATGATTTTTTGCAGACATGCAAGCTTATGAAGCAATTCGATGGGCTCTTGAATTGCTGAACAAGAAAGGCCAGATTCTAAATGGAGACAATTTGACAGACACTTATGTGCCAGGGATCAAACTAGGTAAAGCCCGAATTTTTATGATACTAATTATGAGTGCATCCATATTTTACCATTTATATCATAAAATTTTCTTTTCATACGGTCTCATCTAAAACTAGTCATTATTTGTTTGTCGGTGAAAATTTGCAATATGACAGTAAAATAAGGCGGTTATCAATCTAAATTACTGAGGACATGTTAATTTCACTGAATAGAGTTAGAATTCAATGTTTTTGATACTCAGAGGTCAAAGTATAAGAGTTAGATGTCATAAACAGAGGTCTCACATAACAGATTCTATGACATCACACTTTGCTAATAGTCATTATCATTTATCATTATGACAATTACCCAGTTCCAAATATAAGAAATTTCAACTTCACTTAATAGATAAAAATGATACTGTACTCAACGTGATAAGCGCCCCTAAACACATTTTTTACTAAAAAATTATGTGCCCCCTTCTAATAAATTTTGTAGAGTCAGTTGCATTTATTTTTGAGTCAGGCTCCATTTGCCATTAGCCAGGGAGTTGCATTTCAAGTTTAGTCATGGTCATGAGCGACTGTCTTTTTTATGCCTAACGTTGGCAAGCAAAACTTTTAACTTTAATCAATTTGTCAAGGTGACAGAATTTGTTCTTTTTATCATTTTAGAATTTGATTTACTAAGTTTTTTACTCTTGAATTTTCTAAGCGCCCAAAGCGCTTGATATGTTGAGTACGGTAGATTATTCTCTTCATGTTACACTTCATTTTAAATACTGTCCCCCTGAAGGTATGGTCGTGCGGGACTACTGTGACCGTAAAGAGGGTGCCGTGTACGCAGCCGAGGAGTTCTTCCCACAATTCTCCTCTGACTCACGAGGATGTACCCGAACGCCAAATGGTCTAACACTCGGTAGGTACAAAATCAACAAGTTAGTAATTAGTATGAATTTTAAATCCCTATTGGCCTAATTAATGTTAATGGTTAAAATCAATTCTTCTCTGAATGAGTCCCTCTGTTTTCCTTGAGTAAGCATTAAACAAAGGCCTGAAAAGATGTCAATTACATACATTTCTTGTCTTTACACTTTGGAGAAATCAACTGTGCCTCAGCTTATGTCTCAGGTATGTCTATTTCAGAGAGTTAGGACTCAAAATATTGGAAAAAATTTATCTAGCTAAGCTATTTTTTTTTTTAAATCCCCAATTGATTTACAGGTATTGTCGGAGCATCAGGAAGTGATGCGTCTGAGGGCGTCGCTAATTTTGCCGCACCCTTCAACATCCCAGTCATCTCCTTCATGGCTACAGCTCCAGAGCTAAGTGTTGCAGCCAGCTTTCCTTCCTTCATGAGAACTATCCCTCCAGATGGCCCTCTCATGGATGTAAGTACTCCAGAATACAGAATTAGACATAAGAATGTAGTTAACCCTAAACCAGCCACAACAGTGTTGAACCATTTCAAAATGGCTGATTTTCAGAAATCATGAGTCATTAACAAAGAAATTAAACTGGGGTTGAAATAAAGCAGGCCTAAATATTTGAAAATAGTATACATTAATTGTTAACTTAAATGAAACTTTATTTTGTAATGTTTTTTTCAGGTGATTGTTGAGGCTTTGGAAAGATTGGACTGGCAATACATCAGTGTAGTATACACAGACAACTCGCACGGTCGCCAGTCGTACAATGAAATCCGCTCTCGTCTAGTCCAGGCAGGAAAGTGTCTTACCACAGCAATCTCAACGTCTCCTTCAGAGACACAGGACACCACCATTAACGCTGTTCTCGACAGACTCATTCTAACTGAAACCACTGGAGTGCTCTTCTTTGGGACACCAAAAGTTGCCTACGCCTTACTTGAACGCAGCAATTCAGCCCAATATTCAGCACAATTGGGCAAAATGCAGTGGATCTTCACTGACAGTATTTCTCTCACAAAAAACTTTGGAAATAATAATTATCCCCGTGGAATAATGTCTATTGTCCCGACATCCCGATACATCGTTGAGTTTGAAGATCATTGGGTGCGTATCAACGAGAACAGTCCGTCTCCTGAAAACCCCTGGTTCCAGGAATGGTATGCAGAGCAAAACGACTGTTCCTTCAACCCAAATGTCATAAATCCAAATTTCCCAGGAGTTGACTGTTCCACAAAGATCAGTACAGAAAGAGAAAAGCGAGAAACCTTTATCCAAGATCGCTTCGTGGAGCCGGCAGTCCATGCAGTGTTCTCCTATGCTGTTGCTCTTCGTAACGCCCAGGCGGCTGTCTGTATTGGAAGCCAAGCAAACACTCCCTGCCAGGCACTCAAGGACATGAGCTCCAAGACCTTCCTGGAAGATTATTTAATGAATGTAGACTTTACCTATGGAAAACAGGAGAGAGTTCCAAGTTTGGCCTCAGATCAGTATGCGCCGTATTACTCTGCCGCCAAAGTCCGCTACAGCAGTGACGGAGATATTGTCAATCCAGCGTACGACATCTGGAACTTGAATGATGCACCTCAGGGAGGAGACTCCCCAGGATTCAAATTCAGAAGGGTAAGAAAAGTTTTGTCATGTTGGATCATATGCATCTCAGAAAAATTTGGAATACATTTATATCTTAACTTTAATATTAAAAGAAAACTATATAGATTTGGCAGGGATAATGGTAGACATTTCTACAATATATCAAGTTCTGCTGTATAAGATTAACATAATTCAATAAAAACAAGTTTCGACCTAAAACTTTCTGCAACAGGTTGGGGTAGAGGTTGATAAGATAAATAAAACCTGCTAAAACTTTCAAACAGAACCTATGGGTAGAGGGTGCTGAAGGAGATAGATAACAGTTTTGTGATCAAGGAAAGTTCCTAAAGAGTTTATTCACATTTGATCAAACTTATGCAATATCATGACGAAATTGTCACATTTCCAGGTTGGCTCCTGGATCAATCGTCGTCTAAGCTTGAACCTCAACAATGTTCGAATGTACGACATCGACCGAGTTACCCCCCTCAACCCCCTCCCTGGTTCCCCATGTCCTGCCTCAGGCTGCAGACCCTGCATTGGCATGCCACCCTCAACCAAGTACCTCTATGTGCACGGCGACATCATCATCAATGGTGTCTTCAGCATCCACAATAATGGAGACAACCTGTTTTCCTGTGGTTCCTTTGACACAAACACTCGGTCAGGTATCCAGTACCTCGAGGCCATGGTGTATGCCCTTAGGGAAGTTCCCAGAAAGTTTGGAGGTCAGTTCTTGCAAGGTGTGACCCTTGGTGGTCTTGGGATTAATGATTGTAAGAGCAGCGCCTTGTCAAAGAATTTCATCTCTCAGGTTCAGCGAGGAACATTGGTTGTCAAAGATACATCAGGTCAGACGCTGGATCCAAGAAATGTTGATGCATATGTTGCAGCCCACACTTCTGGCCTAACCATTCCTTTAGCAGAACTGATGAATGATATTGAGAGGCCCCTTGTTGGATATGCGAGTACATCAAGTGAACTGATGAATCGTAGGATGTATCCATACTATCTGCAAGTGAACCCTAGTGCTGAAGATGAGATGAGAGCCATTGTGAACATCCTCAAAAAATATGGCTGGAACTATGTACAGACTGTCCATATCAACAACCTGCCCATGTCCATGGACGCCAACAATGTTTTCAGGAGGTTGGCAGCTGAACACAAGATTTGTGTGGTGGCAGATCATGCCATGTCCGACGACATTATCGCTAAACTCCGGTCTCGGCCCACTGTGAGACCAGTGCTAGTGATTGGCCTTGAGGAGCATCACAGAGAGTTCCTCAAGCATGTCCAAGCAGCAAATGCCACAGGTGAATTTGCATTCCTTGCTACATCCACTTTTGGAACAAAGAAAAATGTAGTGGAAGGTTATGAAGATGTTGCAGATGGATATATCACTTTAAAATGGCGAGTCCCAGACATGTCCCTTTTCCTGACCTACCTAAGCAGCCTGCGGATCGACACCAACAAGCAGAACCCTTGGTTTGTTGAGTGGTTTGAGGAGAGTTTTGACTGCTATGTTGATGATGGAAATACCAGAGGAAGAAACACTTCTTGTTTAGACCGCAACAGAGCTGTCACAAGTGCAACAGACTTTGAGTTGAATGACGACAGTATTTTCGTGATTACTTCAATCTATGCTGTGGCCAATGGTCTCCACAACACTTTGATTGAGTACTGTGGACAAAACTATAATGGAATCTGTGGAAACTTTACAAGCTCTGGTACACGGGGAACACGCCTAGTTGAAAACATCAGAGCTGCACGTTTTGCACTTGATAAT
Source organism: Phorcus lineatus (assembly GCA_921293015.1). Classification (NCBI taxonomy): domain Eukaryota; kingdom Metazoa; phylum Mollusca; class Gastropoda; order Trochida; family Trochidae; genus Phorcus; species Phorcus lineatus. Next base: position 18,148,938 of record OV121089.1, read on the forward strand.
CTCAACCCTCCAACAGAGTTCAGCTTCAATGGATACACAGGCAACTTCATGATAGATGCTTACAACTATCAGATCAACACTGGATACGTCAAGGTGAGCACTGACTACTTTCAACAAATGTCAAACATATCAAATTTTGGTGAACTTGGTTTACTTAAGTCATAAGTTTGAAGTTAAATAATCAAGAATAACGTGTTAGGATTAATTATTTCAATGAAGTTTTTTTCAAGTTCAATATCATTTAACATGAAGGTTGTCTAAAGCTTATATCTTTATCTCATTTCACATGTGCAAGTCACAGGTTATTAAATAAGAACATCTACAACCAGTGACTTTTCATAGTTGAAGCAGTCATCAGAAGTACCTGAAATAAGCTTGTTTTTTTTCTTTTCTTATAGAATGCCCCTCAATAAGATTGCTGTATGCCTCCAAACTTTTCAAATATATATAAAACATCTCTCTTTTCAGGTAGGCGAATTCAACCCAACCACACACCGCTACACATCACAGACAGGCGTGTCAGATATTCGACTGTATGGGGGAGCGAGCCCATCTTCATTCCCTAGCAGCTGCTACGGGTCATGTATTGAGTGTCTATATATGTTCCAAGGTATGAAGTACCAGTATATCGATGGTGACATCATAATACCTTCCATCTTTGACATCCATGCTGGAGGACCGACCCAGTTCACTTGTGGTAAGATGAGGGTCTCAAACGGTTTTCAGTACACTGAAGCCTTTGCTTATTCCTTGAAGCTGATCAATGAGAGTCCAATGCTGGGAAATATTCGTCTGGGAGGACTTCTTCTGGACGGGTGCTCGAGCTCCCAGAGGGCGACGTCCCTCCTCAACAACCTCATGGTGGGATCACTCAGACTCCAGGACAGCAACATGATGGACATCAGGACTCAGGACTTCTTATCCTGGATGAGCTATGAGAGCAAGAGCACTATTGAACTCTCAGACATCCTGAGTAAAGTTCAGATGCCTATAGTCAGTCCAGCTGCCACAGCTCCCTTACTGAACGACAAGACTCGCTTCTCAACCTTCTTCAGGACCATCCGCTCTGACATGCATGTTGCAAGAGCTATGGCCACACTGGTTAAGGAACTAGGTTTCAGCCATGTCATCACTCTGAATGCTCCAGACTTCAGCTCCAGAGAGACCAGGGATGAGTTCCACAAGTTGGTGGAAACCGAAGGGGTCTGCATCCTTGGCAACTACGAGTTTGTCACCGATGGCAACATGGACATCATTCTGCGTTCCATCAACGACTCCACAACGCAGGTGGTGGTTGTGTTCACGGAGCCAGATCAGTACGTTGTGGAGATGCTTGAAAGAAAGAAGCAGCTGTACCCCAGCAGTCGGTTCATCTACATTGCAAACAGGAAGTGGACGTTGCCAAGTGCAGTCAAAACAACAGTTCTTGACTCAATCACCTTCAATTTTGACTCGCCCATTGTTCCAGCTTTCACCAGCTACCTTGCATCCATGAGGCCTGGCCTGAGCAACCCCAATCCCTGGTTCCAAGAATACTATGAGGAAGTCTACAAATGTAATCTGGCAGGATCATTCAGATACACGGTTGATTGCAATCCAAACTTTGGCGTTACAGACGGCAACTTTGTCCAGGATCTGTGGGTGCTCTCCACAATGAATGCAGTCTACTCCATTGCTGAAGGTGTCAGGCGAACCCTGATGGAGAAATGCTCCAACTTGGATGCAGTGTGTGCCAACTTCACAACCAGCAGCAACACCTATGAGAGGATCATGGCCAACATGGATGCCATGTCCTTCAATGATGTCCTGGGGGAATTCTTCGAATTTATTCAGCGAGAGGCTAACAGAGAGTACAGTATGGAACAGTTCATCAGTGATGGCAGTCAGGTCCAGGTAAAGCTTTTCTTCATTCATTCATTTCTAACAAGTATTTCATAATTGGTTAATGATTCTTGCTCATCAAAATTCAAAATTTTCATCAAAAGTTGAGAGAATGCAAGAAAAATGTTACAGTACTTGAAGATGATTAAGAGTGAATATCAGTTTCTAATATGGTCTATCAACACGTTGAGTATCAAATGAATTATGCTGTAGTCAATGCAAAAATTAAAAACATGCATTTCAATTTTATTTGTAAAAATGTTTGTGTATTTGTTGAAGACAAATTAACTGTTAACAGATGATTGTTGTAAAAATCTTTTCAAAGCTTTGCAATGAAGTATTTTAACTGTATGAATTGACCAAATGTCTTTTTTGTTGACCTGAAATACAATGACTCTATTTAATGTCTTCTGTAATTTCTAAGCATGATAAGTATATATTTAAGTTTATGTTTTTTGTTATCAGATTGGAACATATGACAACGACACTCTTTCGGTAAGAGACATAGCTGACTTGAAAGGTCGCTTTGCAAACATTCGTTCGGCCTGCGATGCAGAGTGTTTGGCTTGTCAGGAGTCTTCTACTAACTTCGGGGACTTCACCTACAGATCCGGAACTTTCTACTTTGTTGGTGGGTAATCAGGAGATTGGTGACTCAACAACTTAAATGTTTTATGCCAAGGGAATATAACCAATACTGTTGAAGAAAATTCATTTTCAAAGATAGATTTTGAGTCAAATATAAAGTGAATATAAAAGACAAATAAGTTTATGTTAAATTATCTTGACGTTATTTGTCAAATCAAAGAATATTAGATTTCCATTGTAATGATATGAAAACAAAGGTTTCAAGAGTTATCTTCGAAATGTTCAACAATTTCATATTAAAACACACTTTAAATAGAAGTTATGATTTATATCAAAATTTTATTAACTCGTTATCTATTTCATTCAGGATTGTTTGACGTGCATAAAAAGGGAGCCTCACCATTCACCTGTGGCGATATCAACACCAAACATGGCTTTGAGCTCTTGGAGGCTTTCCATTATGCCATTGATTATGTCAATGACAAGAAAGGAATCTTTAAGGACATTTTGTCAGGTGTGGATATTGGCGCTGTGGGATTAGATATCTGTCAGAGTCCTACACGGGCTGCCAACCTTGTCGCCAACATCCACAGCAGTAACATCAACCTGAGGAAAGGATCTTTGACCGTCAACCCAAGGAACTTTGACGTGTACATTGGAACCTTCGAGACAAAGGCTTCCATCAGGGTTGCTGATGTCCTCTCGGCATTATCCATCCCACAGATCAGTTACGGCGCCACGAGTCTTGAACTCAGAGATGAGAAGAAATACAGGTACTTCCTTAGAACTGTTCCTGCAGATGATAAGCAAGCTAGGGCAATCATTTCCTATCTTAAGCGGTTTGACATCGACAATGTCCAGGTGATCAGCACGTTTGACAGCATTGGAGAGAAGGGGAAAGAAGAGTTCCTACGTCTGGCCTACCTCAACAGAATCTGTGTGTCCCAGAATATTACAATCGGTGAGACAGGACCTGTCTACAGAACAGAGGCCGTCGAAACTCTGCGACTCATTGCCCAGAATCAGTATGCAAAGGTTGTGGTCCTGTTTGTTGACGATCCTCGTCCGATTTTGCAAGCTGCAGAGGAAGACGATCAGATCCGAGGAAACTACTTTTTCATCGGAACAGACAAGTGGGGAATGGATCTTGATATGTTGTCAGGTCTTGACAGACTCATCCGCAACCGCAAAGCTGTTACTCTTGACGTTGAGACGGCAGATTTACCTGGTTTTGATGAATACTTGGAAGACAAGACACCAAATAATTATGAGGATAATCCATGGTTCAAGGACTTCTTTGAGGAGGTTCACAAGTGCTATATCAACAACCCCAGTAATGACATCAGTCGTCGCTGCACTCCTAAAGACCTGGGTATTCCAAGGGCGCCAGGCTATATCCAGGATCCATATGTCCTCTATGTCGTCAACGCTGTATTCTCAGCTGCCATTGGTCTTCATTACGCCATCCAGGAGGTCTGTGGACAGGATTACACCTACGCCTGCTCGCTCTTCAGAACCAGTGGAGAGAGGAGACAGAAGATCTTCCGTAACATCAAGGAATATGGCAAGTTCACTGATGCTACGAAACAGCCGTTCTACTACACAGAGGCAGGCGAGAGTGACCGAGGTTACCACGTCTATGAACCCGTACCAAACCCAATCGGACCTGGCTATGTCTACAAGAATGTGAGTTGTATTTAAATGAATATTTCTCATTTCTGAAAAAATTACTTCAGTAAATATGTCTGATCTATTTATTGAGAAACTTTTTTAATGACCATGTTTTGACCTGTTTTGTAGATTGAATATCAGTAAATATCTGGATTTTAAAAAAGATTAATGGAAATCATGAAATGAAAGTACATATTCCATATAGTGTAATAACAAACAATGCATTCAGAGATATATTATTCAACAAAGTCCTAATTTGATAACCAAAGTTAGGTTATGTTAGTTCTTTTCACTTACAATGATGAAATTTGTTTCAGGTTGGCAGCTACAATGACACCCACTACCTCAAGCTTGACATTCGCTACGATATTGATGAGGTTTCAAACTGCAAGCCAGAGCTTGCCTGCCAGTGCGTGTTCCCTGAGAACGAACCATCAAGGTATATGCTGACGAGCAGTCCCTTTGACCTCACCCTCATGTATATCGGAAACATCCACCAGAGCGACCCACGGAAAATGTTCGGCTGTGGCCAGATCAACACAAATGAAAACTTCCAGAGAATGATGGCCTTCTTCTATGCCATCGAGGCAGTCAACAACAACACCAACAGACGGTACCCAGCTTCACTCAAATTTGGAGGTCTTGCTTTGGACACCTGTTCCCGGCCATACAGACTCGGTCAAGATTTGTACAGTCTGCTAAGTGGTGAAGGACTCTGTGGAACCGGTCAGTTGGGTCAGGTGATCTCTCCTTCCGACCTGGTAGCAGTGATTGCTGATGGAACTGCTCAAGCCCTGCCTATCAGCCACATGTTGTCCCCTCTCAAGATCACAACACTCAGTCCCAGTGCAACCTCAGTGGAGCTTAGCAGCCAGCAGTATCATCCTTACTTCCTCAGAACCGTCCCTCCAGACAACGTCCAGGCTATTGTCATGCTGCAGATCATGAAGGTCTTCAAGTGGGACTATGCCACGGTCGTGTACACTAATGTTCCATATGGAATCGCTGCTAAGAACACGCTTCTCCAACAAGCAAATCTTGAAGGATCATCTGCATGTATTGCCGCTCTGGAGAAAATGAACTTAGATGCCACAATGACTGAAGCTGAAATAATTGTCGACAACCTCAGCCAACAGGTTGGGTCAAAGGTCATCATTTTGTTCACGACTCGTGAGAACTCAAGACTGCTACTGAAGGCGACAAGAGCAAAGGGTTTGACAGGCAGATTCATCTGGCTGGCAAGTGACTACTGGGCCAACAGCGAGTACATTGTAGATGGCTATGAAGAAGAGGCTAGTGGAGCTGTCACAATCCAGATCAGATCTGAAGAAGTCCAAAGCTTTGTCAACTTCATGACATCTCTCTCTCTTACAAACCGCAGGGGAATCCCCGACGACTGGTTCGAAGAGTTCTACCAAGTAATGCACCAGTGTCGTCTGCTCACCGCTAAGAACAAGAAGGAGTACTCAAGTATCTGTACCGGCAATGAGGCCATTACAGAGGACATGATCCCCATGGATCCTTTTGTCCTTCATACAATAATCTCTGTTTACATCACTGCCCAGGGCCTGAATAATCTTGAGGAATGTCGTCGTCAGCCTCAACTTGAGATTTCGGCCTGCCTTGCCCTTCAGAAAGAGAACCGACGCGACGTTATCTATAATGGAATCCGAACGGCTCAGTGGTCAGTTTTTCCTACAGAGCTTGGGGACAAATCCTTCAGCTTCACATTCACAGACGAACGGTACGGAGATGTGGGATACAACATCCTCAACTACCATCGCGACGTTACCATGGAGCAGTATGTGTACACTCAGGTAAGATGGCCACATGCTGCTTTTGAGATAGATTTTTATCTATGGTAGCATTGTTTTGCCTTTAATCTATTTTGAAAATACAATAACTGCTTCATATTAGTCATGTTTGTAAACTTTGTGGTAACACTGAATTGTTACTCCAAGGAACGGCAGATTTACTTGTCATTTTCATCACAAACATTACAAATAATTTTCTAATTTCAATCACAAGCACAAGCAGTGCAAATCATTACTCACTCAAATATATGATTTTCTTCAGATTGGATCCTACAAGGACAGTCTGACCATCGACCGCAGTAAATACAGTGGATCCGGCATCCTGTCCAGTGGCGTACTTCCTGTCTCACAATGTCCATCCGGAGTTACCTGCTCCTGCCTGAACATAGATGGCGTCACCACCCATGACTACACTCGCCAGTCAAGCAGTGGAGCAGCTTACACAGACGCTGTATACAAAATTGACAGCAGCGGGAACTACTACAACTCCCTGACTGGACAACTGGTGGAGGTGGAAGAGGTGCCCACAGTTGTTGGAAGGTTCACCGACATCTGGGCAATCATCGTAGCCACCATTGCCGGCATAGGATGCTTCATCTCCCTGTGCATGTTCATCTACTTGCTGGTTGTGTACCCCAACCGTGGTGGCACCTCTATCCTTGGCTACACTCTCAGCTTTGGGGTCGTGCTTCTCTATGCTCTTGTCTTTGCCTTTATTGCACATGCCAATGAAGAGATCTGTGGACTCAGGAGATTTGCCCTGGGATTCGTGTATGCCATGTGTTACGGATCTCTGTTTGTGAAGTTGGTTGACTGCTGGAGGACCCAAGACAAGAGCGAGATGGAGGACATCAAGTACAACAAGCTCGGCCGGCCCTGTGGGCTCTTCATGGTGGTTGTCCTACTTGTCTTGGTTCAAGTTATCATCAACACCGAGTGGCTAATCCTTCAGCCTCCAAAGACTGTCCGCATCCTTTACAACAATCAACTCTGGCCCAGATGCACGCCGGACGATTTCTACGATGAGGGCTTGGTTCTCTCCCTTGTATATGTCATGCTCCTCATAGTTCTGTCTGTCATATTTGGCTTTGCTACATTCAGGAAATCCAAGAACCATTATGAGTCTCGCTGGATCCTAGGTATCTCAGTGCTGAGTATCCCCTGCTGGGTGATCTGGTGTCTTGTGGCCACTATCGGAGTGTACAAAGTGCGGGACGCTGCGGTGTGTGTCGGCCTCCTCATCAACGCCACGTTCATGCTGCTGCTGGGTCCCCTCCGCAAGCTGTACCTCCTCAACAAGTACCAGGCCATGATTGAGGAGGAGGAGGCAGAGGAGGAATATGTTCGACGTCACAGAGGTGGGTGAAACAGACTCATTTTTCTTTCTTTCTATGTTTATACTTTTTTAAGATTTTAGATTCCTGTTTTTATCAAATGTTTAAGAACTTAAGGTTATTTTTCATAATAATTATTATGTTGCTTTTCAGTCAGTTTCACTTTGTTAATATTGATAAGTTGATTTTGAATTTGATAAACCTTAATAACATAGAGATTTGTGATTGTTTTAATATGACACTTAAAATGCTTCCTCCTCAAAGACAAACCCCGCCAGTATCTCACACATGCTATAATCTTCCCTAGGTCCTGACTATGCCTCGACCTATGGACGACAGTATGACAACGTAGGTCGTCTACACGAGGGGTCAACGCGAGGCAGTACTCTAGGCAGTACGTACCCAGGACAGAGATACGCGCCGTCTAGCCATATGGGTACCACACGCTCTACAGGCTCCGCCTACAACCCCTATTCAGACCCAAGGGCCTCCAGCTCCTCCTACCCTTATGCAGAGCCCCACATACAGAGGGGTATGTATATTGTCCTTAGAGTGACAAAGAAATGTTAGTCAATTTTCAGTGGTGGTATTTAATCAAGAAGTACTGACGCTTGAAGTACTGATGCTGAAAGTTGCTAACCTTTTGGTTTTTGGTCTAGTGAACTTATTACAGTTTGATTAATGATTTTTGATTAAAACCAAACATTGTAAGGGTTGTGATAATTCAAATTATACTTTCTTACATTGTTGACATAACTATTCCTTTCAAATATTTTATTTAATTTTTCAGAGGAGACACAAATCCAATAAAGAGTGATGAAGTGCTGAGTTAAAACAGATCAAAGTGGCCAGCAACAGCAAAAGCAAGCGAAATATTTGTCTGTGATGGAAAATGAACTTGATGTTTTTCACAAAAGGTTACTTACATTTTAAACAACATGACTTATTTTAAATATTTCCATCTAAACAAATTTTTTTGTGTCTGTGATGAATAAAGTTTGAATGTTTTTCCAAAAGTTCACATGTTTCATATAGAAGCGCCATATAATGCATTTTCAAATGTCACCATGACGAGGCTTCTTTGACTCCCGGAAAAAAAATATGATTTTTAATTGAGAGTTACTGGTTTGAAAAATTTGTATCAGAAAATATGAAGAGGTCATGTGAAACTATTTTGTTTATGAAATATGATTATATTATATTTCAAAGTTTGTGATTTATCCAATGAAAGCCTTAAAAGGCATTATTTAAAGATACTGTTATGTAACTTACCTTTGATACAAAAAGATAATTGCATTTAATTCACTATAAATGAACCTATGGCCATTTCTTGGAAAACATCAAACGTGACACATTTGTATGAGTGCTGAATCAACTATATGTATATGTATATCTAGCAAATTGTACATTGACTATGTCTCCAACATGTAAATATTTGCACAAATATGTTAAGTTTAAATCTATGTTTTATCTGCTCTGTAGAATGAGAAGAAAATATATTTTATGTGTATTGGATGTGAATGTAGGTTTATCATTCAATTTTTAAACATATGTATATATACACACACATATTTCTTAAAGAAATAAAACATTTATATTTTTTACCATTGTGTTTTCTTCTCACATAACATACACTAAAACTTAAGAACTGTGAAATTTTAAGGATCAAATCGTCTGAGCGCTTGATTAGTCTGATTAAAATCGACAGTGTTCCATAGTGCACATAACCTCTATGGGGATATAAACTCGGTCCATGGGGTGTCCTCAGCAAAATTCTGAGAACAGCCAGCATATTTGCAATGCATGTTCTGATTGAAGTTCTTATAAACAATCACAAACCTATTGTTATCAGAAGCTAAGGCCTAGTGATCCAATTTGTTCAACATTATCGCTGCCATTCTAGGTTTATAAAGAAACTATGTGTAATTGGTCTGCTTATGACTAGATTTTGTCTGTTCTAAAATGTCTGCAGAACATGTTCCTATTTAGACTGTTTTCAGACCATTAGGGGAAGAATCGCAGAACAGTTAGCAATAATTTGAAACTTTATTCCTTGGGGAGAAAAATACTGAAAGACTGTCTCCTTGGTCAGCTAAGGTTTAATATGCTGGGTGAATGTGAAGAGAACTGGAACATTTAGCCCAGTTACCAGGGACGATGGTCTGACATACGGGGATGTATATCTGACAAGTTTCAATTCCTGGTAGTGTCGAACCAAAGATTTAGTCACTTCTTCCTTGCATGACACACCCTGTTATAAGGACAGAAGTGGCAAATTGTTAGGGAGAGGGGTATGGAGAAGCCGGAGTGAAAGGTTCAAAGGTCAAACTTTATTAAACCTATCAACCACAAGATGTCATTCTGTCTTCTTTGGAAGAGAAGGCCCACTTCTCGATGAAATGATATAATTGATAATGTTTGGCATATGTGAGGTGAGGTGAGTCGGTATTTAATGCCGCTTTCAAGATCATTTCACTTTTATCGCGGCTGCTAGTATTATTGCAGGGAAAAAGCCCGCAACACAATTGTGGCTATGCATTGCGGTGAAACCTGCGAGCATCGGCTGGAACTAGCGAACCATGGGTGGTACTGCGCTGAAATTCAGTGTAGCATTGCACCCAAACCTGACTGCGTGTAGAACAGTTCTCTACTGCAGACAAAGTTGCCGAGCCCCTGGCGGGATTCGAACCACGGACAACTTGATCCGAAGCCAAACGCGCTAACCACAGCGCCCCTTGGCATATGTGAAGCCAACAACTCAATAAATGCCTCTTTAACATGTGAATGATTGATAACAATGTACGGTGCTGCAAAATATTCATACTGAAGGCGTTACTTGTTTATTATAACCCCTAAGTAGTCAACCAGCTACTTCGGGTTTTTCTCAATGGTTGTACATCATGTACTCACGTACCCACTTAGACAGCTTGGTAAACTGATTGCACTGTCGATGAAGTTGCCTTGGGTCTTTTGGAACACAACACAGTACAAGACAACGAACACAGTGTTTTTCTCCACCTAGATCTAAACTAATTTCTATGGTAAGTGACGTAAGCTTGTTGGTCACAACGTCACTGTGAACTTACCTCCTCCTTTTAGTAAGGTCGCAAATGAGAATAAATGACGAAAAGGAGCCCCTAGCAAGAGTTTTTCACTGTAAAGAATAGAAAATCCAAGGAGATGACCAGTTTAGAATACAATGGAAATGTACGAGAAACTGATGCTGTTGTCACATGCACAAATTCATCTCGTTTTTCACGTGTTTTTCCTGTGTCAATTTCACCAGAATAAGGTCATGGCCGTAACACGTGCAGATCGTGCATTCAAGTTTGAAGAGTTAAAACATTACTTTAATGTATGTATATATAAGGAATATAATCACTTTGCCATACAGGACATGTGGCTCCATGTGAGCTCACTGATTAATGTCATCATCTTATTTTCACAAATAAACTTGCAAGTAGGGGTTTTACAATATATGGAACTATCGATGCATTGCATTAGTCATCTTTGCAATAGCACTCTATCGACAGGGAACTTGAAAACTATCGAGGCTATCGAAAGTGTTATTTTTCCTTGATAGTATGTGTAATATAGATATGGTGCCTTTCACAAATATTTTAAGCAAGTTTGTTTGAATTCTTTTCATTTCTTAATTTTCAAGATGAGAAATTTTCTTCTAAAGTTAAAAACCCTGGTTGCAACTGTAAAATGGCTGAAATCGTTTCATCAATCAAATGATTCTCATAAAAAAACGTTTGAAACTTTAGCTGAAAATGTTTTTGTTTGGATCCAAACCTATCTCAGTAGCAACTTTAATTTTAAATTCAAAGTTATGGTTCACTATTATGAAAACGGACCCATCAAAGGATACAATTTCAATGATGACCAAGAGATGTCACTGCAATGAAAAGACAGTTAACATCCTTACATGAAGAGAATGTGCATCAACAGAGAGAGACTTGAAAATGATGAACAAGACAAACGACATTTATTGTATCGTTAACATGTTATTGTCTGCTTTTATGGGTGTATAAATATGTTGTTCTCATGCGAACGAACAATTGGCATAAGCAACGGCACAGGTTTTTCATGTTTGGTGTCCTTATTTTTTTCTAAACAGAGCTATTTCTATCTCGTTTACTCCACATGCTAGTATTACCAATATTTAGTTATAACTTCAAATGCGGAAATCGTCACAGGGAAGTGTAATGCCGAGAACAAATGTCTAAAAACAGATACGGTCGACGTTAGTTGATGTATGCATTATAAGACCAAACAAAGGGAGTTCCAAAAATCACATTCTATCTTTTCAGACTATGGGCCATACCGGTGTTGCAGAAATTCTGCCGTCGTATCAAACGAATAACATTACGGCGTATTTCATTCAATGATGCCCTTATGGGCCCTTGACACATCCTGTAAGAAATTTCCGCTTGGCGTCCTATGACCTAATATAAATCGAAATGGTAAGAATTGTATGGACATTTTGATATTAAAAATTATGAATATGAACATAAAGTTCATAAAACCGGCATTCCAAACGAGTGCCGAATGAGAGGGCTTCAAACGCTATCATTTATCAATAAAACTTTAAAATTCCGATAATTAACATTCGAACATCCCTAAATTATTTTGTCACGTATATAATGACATTTCATAACAAATATGCGCAATCGGGGTTACCACCCACAAATTTTACACCTCGAACGAACCAGCATACAAAGTTCACACCCTCAGCGAAAATACAAGTGTTCATAGATGTATATATCGCACAGGTAACCCGTCGTGTGTCGTGTCCCAGGTAAGTCTAACAGGTAGATACATCAAAGGCGCCGACACCTCCCTACATCCAACATTCGCGCGCGCTATAAACTGGTTTTGCAACTTTCACCTGAGCATCATCATGCGTCTTATTCTCAAGCTAGGCCTATCTGACTATATCACATTGTTAAGAGTCTCTAAGTCAATGAAATATGCATACAATAAGATTATATTGCCCTTCGTATCTCTATTGTGAATTTCATAGATCTTAATCAGCTAATTATGCTGATTTTAATCATCAGTTTATATATATCAGAGTGATCTGAAGTTTATTGATAGCGTAAATTAATTTTCAATACTATCCTGATGTGAATTTTTCAGGCAGCGTAATTTCTAAAATGATAAACCAAGAAGTTAATTTTTGTTCTATAGTTAAAATCAAAATGTTTAATTCCGGCAATATGAAAAGATGAAATATCCTTTGAATTCATATTTGATTTTAATTTTATCAATTTGTCTTTATCATGTCAATTGTTTAATTCTGATCTTTTTCGAGGTCCTTTCTTTAACGAATCTTTTGAAATCAGAAGCATTTAAATAGGAAAGAGTTGACAACAGTTGAAGGGAGACAACTCGAACCGGGTGATGTTCATATACGTTCAAATCACTTGGTTGGTGTTGATAATATGAATCTATTAAGCTATTTCAAACTATGCCTTGTAATTCCAATAATAAATCCCTGAAATCAATTTTCACTTATCTTATACATGTACTTATATCGGCCTTAACTGAAGTTTTAATTTGAATAGAAACAAGGTTCAGTTTTTTGTATAACAAAATCAAAGAGAAATTCACATTTCAATATTGTGCCTTTATGCTACCACTTCTTATCAAAATTATTATTCAGTATCTCATCTAACTCCCATTATTTATTTTCAAACAGGAATATCCTCATCGATTTTGTTTGTACGAGCCAATAGGTACCCTAATCCCACACTATTGTATCTCTAAGACGGCTCAACAGGCAAGGAAAAATCTTCAATAATGTCATATATAGAGAGATTAAAAGAAAAATGTAGATATGGAGTTTATAACGCATAACCACAATTGGCAAGTTAAATTTGTAAAATCTTTGATAGAAGAAGTGTAAGTATAACGTCCGTCCATAGATTGATAGAAGGAAAGTCCCATAGCCTTTCCGTCTTGCTAAATAGATGGTATGCGTATCAGCAGTTTTCATATGCTTGCTTCTATTTGTCTGACGGCATATTAGTTTTCATTAATTTAACTAAATTTTTGTTGAAAGTAAAACATTTTCAAGACTTTCATCATAAAGAAATATCAAATGTTAGTGTAGAGTGATGAAAAAAGGCTCTTCGTCACAGGGTCACAGGGTCACAGGGTAAATAAACCTTGAAACAATACTAAGTGATTTACGTTAGTACGACTAGCATTCAAGATAGAAATCGTAGCTTAAGAGTTAGGTAATATGAGTCCAAAGGGAAAAGTGTTAAAATCGAAAGTTACAGATAAATAAACGTCTTCAAAAGGGCATCGCTAAAAATCTAATCGAGGTCGTTCGCTTTGAAAGTGTCCTTATCTCCCCTTAAAACTTAACTGGGACCCAATAAATAAATAATTTCTTTCAATCAAAAAGGGATGTTGTCTGCTAAGAAGAATATTCGGTTAAACAAGGTTCGTATTTTAGAGGTTCCATTAGGCTTGCTACTCTCTTGTAACCAATCATGTTATTTGTAAAATAGATTTGAGACTTAAAAAGTACAGGGTAGCCTAATAAACCGACCGACTTAGTCCGATTAATTAAATAGTTTGATTAACGATGTTCGTGTTAAACAGATGTCTATACTATGTTCCTTAATCATGTAATGATATTATCCAGAATAAATCAAACCAACGAAAGACGTTAAAACCCAGCTCACTCACTCAAACCAACGTCTTACAGATGTTCGTATGTAAAAATAATTAACATTGTCCTGTTAACAGAAAGTCCGTTTTGACCGGTCTGCACTCAAAGGCTTTCACACTTAACAGCTATTGAATAACAAACAACATACGAATGCAATACACATAAACTCCTTCAACATGTGATATTCCTTTACGCATACATTGTACTATCGTATGTCATAGGCCTACTATTCCTTTCTACAGCACTATCGTCTGTCAAAGTTGAAGAATGCTATCGACGCCGTATTAGCTAAACAAGACGATTGCAGGAAAGATCAGCGCACCTCTGTGACCATGTGTCACTATTGAATGGGTAGATACAAGAACCACACAACCTTATTGGAAATGCTGCCCAACTGGTTTACTATTACCTGCGCTCTCCCGCCGTCGCTATTGTGGCTAAATATAACCCGCAAAACCAGTTTAGCGAGTGGCGAGAAGTGCGACCGAAGACCGGTATCCCATACGCGTTGCCGCTATATACAGGGTGTACGGGCGATTCAAGAAAATTTTCATTGGTTGTATTTTTAGCCTATCCTTCACAGGGTTGGGTCTACGTAGGGTTAGATGACTTGTCGGGTATAGGTACCACATCTTGTCAACTAATTTCATTTTCGATTATTGAAAGGATATACCTGGGCTAAGAATCAAGGTGAGTGAATTTGCATTCATTTTCACCTGCTTTCTTCCAAATAACCTGTTTGAATTTACAGGTAAGCCTGGCAATGTGATTATGATACCGACATAGCTTTGAAAAACATAGGTATGGCAACGTGGTTTGTGTGATTGATAATAACGTATAAAGTCATGTTCCATGTTTTTATATGTAATTATTATCACCTGGCATGATTATTGTTTATATTAATTCCATATTTCCAGTGCACGTGTCGAATTCAAACGACGGGCAACACCCCATTACTGTTACAATACAAAACGTTTTGGTATCTTCACACACACTTGGAACGTTTACAATTAACTTGTATCACATTATTTTTAACTAGGAATATGGCAATTAATTGAAATGTTTTGCTATAATTAATTATGCATATCGGTAAAACTACAAAGGCTTGAGAAATAACGTGTCTCTAAAATATAACCAACACCCTATAAAACATACCGGAATGTTAGATATGAATAAGTCCAATATCATAACCATATTCATTTGAAAAAGAGAAAATGAAAAATTTTGCGATGTGACTTTCACACACATATTTTAATCGACTAGGGCGTGTTTTATATATATTTTGATAAAGATCAATATATATCAGTGAGTTATTATACATATATTTTCACCATAATTGGAAACCATTTTACGAAACAAATGGTTTGAATATACAATTATATCTGGTCTGATATATTGTTATTGATCATTGCGTTAAAAACATACATGTAAACAAATAAGACACCAACCCTTATGTGACATCGTATATGAATAGAATTACATAGTTATTATCTACAGTATGGTTTATCATCAGGAAAACTAAAAAGCAAAAAAATATTTTTCTTTGTGCTAACAACGCTGTGTGATAGAAATATCCGAAAACCATAATTTGATAAGTAACATTTAGATGAACAATTTACACGGTGAAACATGTACTAAGAAAAAGTCACGGATATTCAGAAATCCTGTTTTTGTCGTCCTTTCATTACCCACAAAGACTATAAATCAGACATAATGAAAGGAATGTGACAAATAACAATCTAGTAATAAGTGTAAACTGTTCTATTAAACTTGTCCCAATCAGTGAACAGTACATATAGAACGTCAATGAATTTAATCCTCAACATATCCTAAATAATATGCATATTGGTATGACATACATGATTTTATCATGCGTTCGTTTCTATATAAATATTAAGTGGTAGAAGAGTCACATCTTAAACAATACAGACAATTACATGTCATTATCATTGCACAAACTTTGGATTTGATTAAATTAACTTTTAATTGATATTTTCAATGAATTAAATTGTGATGTAGTTGCATGCCAAGATAACAAGCTCTATGTATACTTGAGATCTCTGTCTCGTTGTTGTTTGAACTGTATTATATATACATTCTTAAAATTTTCCTGCCTTTTTAAAATATAAACGATTAGGGTTAGGTTCTAATTAGCCACCAACAGAGACACTTTATCAAAATTAAATTATTTTGAAATTTAGTGCATTCGGTAACAAACTGACCAGCATTGGCATTCGTATAAACTCTTAGCATCAACTTCGTGACCTGTGACCAGTGACCTCTGAACCGTGACACTTTAAGGTCATAAAGAAAAATAACAATTCTTCTTATCTGCTAAAGAAGCTACATCAGTAGTCAAAATGTATGTAATTGCTTGTCCGTGAACCACCCCAGGGCGTGTAAAATACACCTGTTTGCTTATCAATAAATGTGATTGCTTGTCATAAAAACAATATCATCGCCCCAGGTGGAACAATTTCTTTGATGAAGCCGCTGTATACAGGTGTCACAAGCAAAGCAGGTGAAAATAACAGGATTACCAATCACGAATGCTGTCAAGTATGCATGAAATTAGTGACGCAACACTTTCTTATACCTATGTATCAATTACATTAGTATTGTGTAAAAGGTACTTTCAAACCAGGTGAAAATAAAGGATTAACAATCAAAAACATTCCTAGTAAAGCTGGAATTACCTATGTAATACAAGTCAAATTACCTTTACATGTGCTACTTATGATTTCAGTCGTGTGTATTTACATACCCCATGCTTCATACTAAACATCACATGTGTTTGATGGAAAGCAAAACTACTAATATTGAAAGAAATACCACAAAATACCGCTTTTGTAAAGGCGACTTTTTTTAATCAATACATTCATTTTATGAGTCATTTTTATCGATCGTTTATCACATAAGTGTACTTAAGACTGAACAGCTTACTTTCAGGTTCCATTGATTAAAAATATGATTAAAAAAGTAGGTATGTTGTTTTTATGCATGGAATTTGTAATTTCACTTTAAATAAGGCCATTATAACAAGATATTCTGTACAAATCATAAGAACGAAGATTTTGACGATATCATGGAAGGAAAATACAATAAACAGGTAATCGAATGGTTGCTTATAGGGTCTGGAATTAAGTTAAGGACGCTGATTGTTTTTAATGAACATTTTTCTTCAATTTATTGTTTATCAAAACAAGTACACAGAGACCTATTAAGCAATCTCACTCAGGATTTTCATAATGTTTTGTTTGGCTTTCATACGTGTAAAATCACTAATTAGAATGACAAATACATCTCATAAAGTCATCAAATACATGACAAAAATAATTTTCAATGAAAATCATACAACATCAAGGCCTCAGTCACACGTGTCTTTTTACATGTCAATTAGATATATAACATGACAAACACTTTCAACTCAAATATTATCTTCACCCTGCTGTAGATGATTTGAAAATCATTTGACTGATAGACGCTCGTCATTGTCCGGTTTTCGATCGGAATAGCGACTTTATATCTACATGTTGTCGCTCTTCTTTAAAACCGATTAGCATAAAATTATACTTTTCAACAACGGTCAGTACTTTTTCTTTAAGACTGATTTTGATCAAGTTTGGTATCAGTGACTGTAACACTTTCTATATAAAGCTTCTATAGATTAACGTATTTTGACTGATAGTGCCTCAGTAGTTTCTCGGTAGCGGAGTTTCTCATTGCCGTGGCCGTAAAGTGCTCTTGAAAAGGTTTTCTCTTTTAAAACAATGAAATACAGAGGTCTTTTGTCGCCAGTCGCTGCCGGAGACGAAAACGCAATCCGTGGGTAAATCGATGTCATAAACAAGGGATAAGAACTTTTAGGTCTAAGGAGCTTTGTGCAAGCTGGTTTCTTTTGGTTTGGACAATTAGCTCGTCAATAGTCAATTCATCAAGTGCTTGTCGATTCTGGCATAGTTCACGTGGCAGGTAGAGCTCAGAAGCGTTTTCCCCATACGGATAAGTGAATTGACTCTGTAAAATAGAGATATTTCTTATTTCAAGATAAATTCATATTCTTTCTTTCAATATGGTTAATTTCCATTAAGTAAGAAATTTCTGCTAAATAATTATATTGAACGCATAAGCATCTTATTCGTAATGAAAAATGAAAGGCAATGTTATACTGATATGTCTAAAGAAAAAGGTCAAGATCAAGAGAAATAAGGTTAAAATCAAGTTCTTACTCTTATTAGACACGTCTATGTTTTAAAAAAGTCTAGAGCGGCGTGATTTTCAAACATATTTGAAGTTTCAAATTGAATGATGTGACAAATTGTTATGAATGAAACATGATGGGCAGTAACCCACCCTACAGGTATAACAAACACTTGCTCCGCATGGGTAAATTTGCCAGTCACTGAGTCAGAGAATTCATTTACCAAGGTAAGCAAAACAAACTAGAGTTATCCCCCTTTGTATGTTACTGCATTCCGTGAATTCCACTATTCTTATCTAAATGCAGACCTATCATTGTGGAGTACTCAAGATGACAAGTTCTTTTGTGTAAATAAAGACTAGGATCACAGAAACAAAATGTCATTGAGAATTTTTAGGATGCGCAATTATATATTGAAACATAAATACATCGTGTAAAATGTGTAAAAGTAATTTGTTTATTTAGAAAATATGCAACCAATAATACAAAATAAGAAATATTATTGATGAAAATACGGACAAAAACCAAAAGGCATGCCCATTTTAGTTTACATTTGATAAATGTCAAAAAATAAAACCACTGCGACCTGAAGAAATAAGCCTTAGATCATTCCACTTGCATGGGATTCTTAAAAATAAATGAATTTAAGGTAAGAAAACCATCATCGAAAATCAAACTGATGAAAACTTTTCCTGTCTGTGACTTTCATAACTAGATGTTTAACAACGGTTGTTGTTTAAGCTCGTTTATCACGAAACAAAAACGGACGTTTAAGTATTTTTTTTTTTTTTACATTTCCACATAAAACTAGATACATTGTTACATTTTCAACAGTGTATGGATATTTCTACGCCATGTAACGTTGATATCCATCGACAAATATTTACGAGAATTAACGATTTGATGTAACTACAGTATATATACATATTATCCGTTGATGGTTTCTAAACAATGTGTTTCTTTCAAAGTTTGAAGTAAACCACGCACATCTGTTCAAAGGGTTAATGTTCAAAGGCACTAATTACTCATAATTCATAAAGATTATTCCCTCAGATGATCAGTTACTGACGTGAGTTGCTGGCAAAGCAAGAAATGAGGACTACTTGATTGATATTTTGATGTTATTACAGAACAAAAGCATAATCTTTGGATAACGCTTTCTCCCTTATAAAATTAAGAAAATTTGGCGCATTTTTGGAATCCATGTTTTTTAAGATACATGTATTACCAACTCCACAGTTATACAGTATTTGGGGACTTGTTCTTGGATTTTGCAGGAGTAATGTTTCACGTTATCCATTAACCTTCTTCAAAGTTTGTTATATTCTTTGTTTTAACATTATTTCTATTTTTTCGCAACCTTTTTCTTTTCAGTGATGTATAATTATTATCTTATTCCAGCTATATTTTGCAAATTTATGGTATTTCTTTGCCAATTCTGTATCCCTGTAATAGTCCATTCTATATTCCATTTGATTTTTGTCCTTAGATGCGGATCCTGCGGGGAGTGGCCCTGTGTCTGGTGGTTGCCATGGCGATGGGGCAGCAGGCATGCCCCTCAGATAGTATTCAGTGCACAGAGGAACCCGAGGCCATCAAGAAGGCGACAATAGCCTCGGACACTCAGCACTACTATATTGGAGGTCTGTTCGGAATACACTACGCGGGGGAAACTGCTTACGAGTGTAGCAACGACTACAGGACAAGAGGCATCATGAATCTACAGGCCTTTCTATGGGCAATCAACCACTTCGTCTCCCTCCTCCCTGCGGATAGCAACGCTGTGTCTGTTGGCGGCGTGGCCTTTGACAACTGCTTGAGGGAAGAGCAGACGATAGAAAACATCATGGGCTTCGAGCAGTGTAGGAGTCGGATCACTGACGTAGACAGACGGCAGCTGCTGGCATTTGTGGGACCAGACACGAGTAGCGAGGCCCTGGCCGCAGCTCGACTAGTGAAGGATATGGATATCACCATTGTAAGCCACGCAGCCACCTCGCCGGAACTCAGTGATGGATCCGAGTACAATTATTTCCTCAGAACCGTGCCCTCGGATGCAAACGATGCCGCCATTATGGCAAAGCTCCTTGAAGAAACTTTGAAGGTAAAGTACACGCAATTGGTATACACCGACAATGATTATGGTAGAGCTGGTATGATGGCTTTCAAGAAGCTAGCAGCAGACAAAGACATTTGTGTCATTCAGGAGATCGCAATCAACCCCGACACTGTCAGCAGCGGTGCTGACAGCGAGGTGGTTCGTAAGCTACGAGACGTCCTGAATGTCAAGTACGTTGTACTGTTCGTGCCTGGAGATGTTGCCAACAAGATTCTTCGGTCTGTGTACGCATTTAACGACCAGGCAAACAGTAACTCAGACTTCATCTTCCTTGGCACGTCTTCGTGGGGAAAATCCTTGTCTGTGCTCAAGGATGGGGTTGGAGCAGCTAATAACAGCATCGTCGCATCTTTAGCAGTAGACTCAGTTTTCAAATCCGATGTTGACGCCTTCAAACTGTACTGGGACAACCTAAAACCAGACGACCAAGGCACCGACATCACTAACAATTATCTCAAGGGGTTCTGGGAGCAAAAGTTTGGTTGCACCGTTGGTGGAATCGGAAATGCGGCTTGTGACCTTGGCACGCAGTCTCTAAGCGACATCGAGCTCGATGTATACGTCCCGTACACCATCATGGCCGTCCACGCAGTTATCCGCGGAATCTATCAGGCATCCAGGGACGCTTGTGGCAACCGGTACAACCTTTGCTCAAACCTCCTGAATATCAATAACCGTGGAACCAAGCTCTTTAAAGGCATCAAGAGCGTACAGAGGAACAGCCGCTTCCTGTTCGACCAGACAGTCGGCAACAACAGCAAGTATGTGACTGGGGACCCTTCTAGCTCGGGAGCAACGGGCTTCACTAAATACGAGGTCTACACTGTCGTACAAGGCAAATACGTGAAGGTATGTCTACATTTGTATGTTAAGTTATTGAAATCTGCCCCATGTTCCCGGCACGAATGTAACGGACTTCGACATTGGTACTCTGTAACTGTTACATGAGCATCTTTTCTTAAAGAGGCTTTAACATTTCAATGATGATGTATGACATTTACAATTAAGCGTATTACTGCCAGAAGTGAAAAAATTATACGTAACTTCTATTTGGATGATAGTTTCATCTAATTAGAGAAAGTTTCAACTGATTACATGATAGTCCCCATCTAATGATATGATAGCGTCATCTTATTGTATGATAGTTTCATCTAATTGTATGATAGTCCCCATCTAATGATATGATAGCTTCATCTTATTGTATGATAGTTTCATCTAATTGTATGATAGTCCCCATCTAATGATATGATAGCTTCATCTTATTGTATGATAGTTTCATCTAATTGTATGATAGTCCCCATCTAATGATATGATAGCTTCATCTTATTGTATGATAGTTTCATCTAATTGTATGATAGTCCCCATCTAATGATATGATAGCTTCATCTTATTGTATGATAGTTTCATCTAATTAGACATTATTTTCATCTCATACAACAATCTTTTTATACATATAAATATTTCTATTCCACATCTAATTAGATTATTCTTTTATCTAAATAGATGATAGTTTTGTCGGATTAGATGATACTTTTATCTTTTATTTTATTACATAAAAACATTATATAATTTGATGAAAATAATGTCTAATTAGATAAAACTTCCATATAATTAGAGGAAACTATCATATAATTAGATGAAACAATTATCTTCTTATATTAAACTTTTGGCTTGAAAGAGATAATGGTATTAGGAAGGAGCTGAGCGGATTCAAATACGCTATTTTAGAAGGATGACCTACAACAAACGTATCTCATGTGTTTAATATTTGAAAACTGTAAATTCATTAAAGTATTTGGTACGACACTAATATTCAAACAATTCCTACGTGATTTGTAATCGCGCAGTCCACAAAATAATAAGCTTCAAATATCTAAAACTGCGTTCTCTCCCAACAGAGTTAGCTCCGTCATAAATTCCTATACATTAATAACGGAGCTATCTCTATTTGGGAGAGAATGCAAAAACTGTTGTATATCTACAGAAATATGCATGTACATTAATTCGTTTACTTACTATCCAAATATCGTTGGATAAATATTGATGCTTTTTAAGGCCCTTGCTCAGGAACCAATACGTTATATTCGCCGACTTTGATACCCTGTTTCGTTCCATTCATAAGTCTGAAGCACCTGCAAAGCCAACTAACGTTGGCAGCTCTACATCTTCCAAACTAATTTGTTATGAACACAACAGAGACAGAGTGTGTATAACAAACAAATATTTCCTTTATAGTGCTAAGAGAAGGTTTCACTTTTTATGTGGCTTTAATAAGAGCCAAAATAGCCTATGCCGTGAGTTGAATTTAAATTTGCTAAGTAGCCTATTTATCCTTAAATTTTGAAAATCATGATATTTTCATATTTTATAATATTTAATCGAAAAACGTCCATATAGATAGTGTGAAGTCGAAATTCTGCCTATCCTTTACACGTTAAGTGACAAACGAAGCTCTACCGGCTTTTGTTTGATGTTGTGTCTGCTATTAAAGAAAAGTTTCCAAAATTTCGTTCGTTCGATTTACGATCGCAAATCTCGACATGAACCTGTTTGTTGTCACATTACTGAACTGATGAGCATTTCAGCTGTTCTCTCTCAAATAAAATTTGTTTTAAAGTTTGACATATTCGATCCCAAAAACTTATCCTCTGCCCCTTTAAAGACTGTTCAAAGTTTTTAATATGGACATCATCACACTATCTTCTCCAGCACGCTGACTACGCTCCCGGGGTGGGTCTGACGACAGTGAAAGAGTTGCAAATGAAGTATTACAATGGCAGGTCCACCTGCGACTCACCCTGCACCCTGTGTGGCGAGACCACAACAACCACCCCCGCCACCACGGCCGTCACCACCCCCATGATGACCACCACCCCTAAAGATCCCACCGAGGGAGGAAACTTTACCTTCGTCAAGTTCCCGACCAATCAGCAGCTCACTGGTGCCTACTTTACCTCACAAAGAAGTGGTGAAATGTGGATGACAAGGTAGTTTTAGAGGATATCAAATGAGTTTATCTTACCATTTTCTATAAAACGCGGGTGTCTGTCTTTTCAAGATTTTACACAATTTACAAGCGTCTTGTGAAAGATAGTATGAATAGCACACTTATTTTTCAATCTGAAGTTGTTATTCTGCGTGCAAAATTCCTTAATGTAAACATTGATATAGTCAACACTATGTAGGTACCTTAACTAATTGAACAGGTGTTACGGCAAATGTATTTTTCTCAAATTGTTTGTGACTTCTAAAAGATATAAAACAGAATAATTTGATTACCATTGTACACTATTATTTATGGCCCTTCAATATTGCGTGACCTTTTTCAGATTCGAGATTGGACAGAAGTGGATTATTGCCCTTGGCGCCCTTGCTGGTCTAGGTATCGTTGCCGTTATCATATTCGAGATCTACATCCTGTACAAGCTGCTTGGTACGCGCATGGGCAGTAGGTGGAGGACCATGTGGTTGGGCCAGCTCCTTCTATTCGGTATCTTCCTCAGCTTCCTAACCCTCTTCGCCTTCATCCCAATTCCTACCAAAGCCACGTGTGGAATCACGAGATTCGGGGTGGGTGTATCCTATTCAGTCATGTTTGCTGTCCTGTTGGTCAAGCTGATGGTCATCCTAACCTCCAAGACTTCCGAGTCATCACTGTTGCCAGGCGACATCGAGTCTCCCAACTATCTTAAGGGCATCTACCAATTCCTCATGTTCATGTTCGCTGTGGGAGTCCAGATCGTTATCGACGCGCAGTGGTTGATCACGGTTCCGCCGGAAGCCGTTCTCGTGACGGACAACAGTGGGAAGAATGTTTGGATCTGTAACCACTACACGTGGAAGGTGAGCGAAGGCATGCACAACATGACCTCCTTCGTCCGCAATGAGTTTGAGAACCATCTCCTCTCCCTCGTCTACATCATGTTCCTCATCCTCATCACCACCGTCCTCGCGCTCAACGCCCACGGCATCATCACCAACCACAGGGAGTCCATCTTCATTGGCATCGCTTCTGGCTTCAGCATCCCACTCTGGCTGGCCTGGGGCCTGGTCGGGGGTCTCAACAGAGACAACATGTTCGCCCAGGAGTTCGGAGACGCCTGCATAGCCTTTGGTCTCTTCCTCACTGCAACCCTCATCCTCTTCGCCATGTTCCTTCCCAAGGTAAGAATGTATATTGGTTACTTCGTAATGCGAGCGCGAGGCTCTTAAAAAGACATTTTCGCGTTGTATAAACTTTTAGATTTAATGCTTAATAATTGTCAACTATACTCTGGTATACTTTTGAGTACACTTAATATGGATGCTGTCGTTTAATTTTTAGATTTTAAAAAAGTTTAAAATCTTCGAATTGTGTTTATTTGAACATTGTTCTCATCCTGACAATGCCGTATACACGTCCTGACTCTGTCTTCATAACTAATGAATATTCGTAGATGGAACTTTGCGAAGTCAAGGATGAAGTTTTTCTATTTTGCAAATCTTTTTGTAAGTATTGGATATCGCATTAAGATTGTCACATTGGTTTAATAGATGGTCTGAATATTAATCTAGGTTGGTCAGCTAATATTTCAAAATATTTTAACTTGCTTTTTAAGGTGAGACAGCTGGTGAATATCGGTGTTGAGGGAATCTATTTCGAGGACGATCGAGAGACGTATTACGCAGGTTCAGTGATCATGTCCCCCCCGAGCTACAAGAGCAAGGCCAACTCTGTACTGTACGTCAACAACCCCGGTCTCTACTCAGAGCCCGTTCTACTCAACAACGGAGCCGATCCCAGTGAGTTTCCTTTTTGATGAGTAAATGAAGGAAGGAAGAAAAAAGCGATAAATGCATGGATGAGTTTACAAGAAAAAATGTTGGATGAATTTAAGAGTGAATGAAATTTTAGCGACGCTCGGGAAATATTTTAGCTGTTAACGGCGATGAATTTAGGAATGAATGAATGGGTTTAGCATGGAAGTTTGGATCAGAAAATGAACACACGGATGAAATAATGATCTTGACGAATGAACGAGGGTAGAGTTAATAGATGAATAAATAAGGTGATATGAGAAAGCCTTGGCGTATGTAAAATGGATATAAGAATGGGTGAACACATGAAAGAAAATAATGAAAGATGAAAAACGAATTCAATCCTATCAAAAAATTTAAAAATCGATAATACATGAAGCAATTAATTAACGATAGATGAACAAACGAACCTGTAACAAACAGTTATCTTTTATTATGCAATCCCTCCAGTGCCAACGACTTGAAATACTTGACATTCGATATTTGTAAACAAAAACACATATCCTTTTTTTATATGAAAACTCTATTAGCGGCAGCTCCCAAAATATTTACTCTTATGAAATGATACATGGTTGCTATCTCAATATTTAATCTTAATTTCAGTGGCAACTCATCTAAAACATCCGGGTCACCAGCCAGGGCCAATGAGCACATATAGTGCCCCGCCCAATTTTATGAAGAAGAGCGAATCCGGAAAAGTACTTCGGGTAACTCCGGATCTCACCGGAAAACATCCAACTGAACGAAGACGGCCGCAGTCCGAATATGCTTATGCCCCTAGATCAGTAAAAGGAACATTAAAACGTAAGTTGAATAACAATATTTTAAAACAAAGGTGTCATGATTTATCTTCTCTTGGCGGTAGATTATATTCCTGTTACAAAACGGGTAATTCAAATTGGAGAAACCTGGGAGGTAATGAGAAAACTTTTGTTGCAAGGAATTTAAAAAAAATATCATTTCATCCTCTGCAGGATGAAACATTTGAAAATGCCTTACAGCAACTATGAAACACGAATTATCTTCAGAATTCGTTCAGGAAACATGAAAAAGTACTTAATTTCGTGATAGGTATCTTTTATTGTCTAAAACTGGAATATATTATTATCCAATGAATTTTCTATATGTTACATTATCATTAAATTCATCAGAAGGGTAATAATGTATTCTGGGATAGAGAGCCGTTGTCGCATTGTGAACTTACAATGACGTCATCATTTTGATAGCACCAAAACTTGTAATTTAGATATATGTAAACCTTGTTTGTGTTTATTGCCAAATTAAATTGTGAATTTGTTTTTCTTCCTTCTTTCAGGTTCGCGATCACAACAAAATCTAGGAGCCCTTTAAGAATAAAAGTCAAGGACATCTTTATAATTAGAGCCAAGAAATATTGTAATTTGCAAAACCAGAGAGACTTAAAAAGACACCTGACATAAGTATTCAAAACCTAGACCAGCAGTATAGAAACTGAATGGATGTTATTGCTGCATGAATATATGTTATTGTTTAATATATCAAAAGACATGACATTTAAGGGTAATTCACAGATTTGAAAAGATTTATCAATTATTTTGCTCATTTGTACATACTTGCTCGAGTCAAGAAGGTCTATAATTCGTCTATTTTATTTGAAATGCATTTGTGTTACTATTCAGATTTTTAACATATTAAAAAAATTTGTTTGTTATGAAGTGTAAATTTTATTTCCACTGTCTCAGATGAAAACAAAGCCACGGAAATAGGCTTGGGGGTCTAGAAAATGTTTTATTGAAAAATAATTGTCATAAAAGAGTTATGTATAATTATATATGTTGTGCCACGTTTGATTGGTGTTACACGCTAAGTAACCCTAGGACCCCCATAAAAATAATGCCCCAGAAACATGAATATTATATAGATGATTATTATGTACATAGTGATATCATATGCAACTAACATGTATATTAAACAAGCATAGCCTGTATACAACAATGTGATAAATGTTTGTTGATAATTTCCATCCGGGTTCAGATTTTCGATTCTCCTTAGCACTAAGGCAGTCTTAAGTGATCAGGATTAACGCTCAAAGACCTTTGGGAATTTTAAACCTGGAATGAAAAGACTCAATATAAAAGACGTATATCACATATTATGCTATGCTTCACCTAAATAGGAACCTTATTCGATAGGCACTTTGTGTTTTATGGCTCAGGAAATCGACTGATTTTTTTAAAAACCAAAGCAAAATAATGTTTGAATGGTTACATAGTTTGAGTTCGAATAGTAGATTTGAGAGCAATAACTCGGCAAGAAATCAAAATTAACTACACCACTTCCGTCTTTGATACTTCCGGCTTATTACATCATTTCCGGATGTTTCAAAGATGGCTAAATATAAGTACAAACGCCTTACCGAATTGTATGTATCATATGTATATTGGATGTATGTTAGTCTGCCTATCAAAATCTGTGTTATCGTGTTGTACGGCAGAAGTCGAAAGATACTGCTTATATCTATATGTTACTCTTATATGTATATATGAATAAAATTTTACATTATTTTTTCAAAATGTCTTTGTTCATTATTCAGATATGCCCTAAATAATTTGATTATCATCCAAGATGTAACAGTGGATTCTTTTACAACTGAATAAAAAATACAACACTTCATTGTAAGGCATTGTCTTCCAAAGAGCTAGTGAATTCAGATTTTTATTAACGTTACCTCTGTCACAATTGGAGCGTTTCCTTGCTAGATGTGCAACCTTGACTTTGTTTCCATGAAAACTAGTGTTCCTTCGGCTGCACGATTTGCACATATTTCTCTATAGGAAGACTTAAATCGGTTGTGAAAGAACTTTTCTATTAATTTCAAGACGGTTTCACTGTTTAAGGTTTGATCGCTAGGGAGTAAGTGAGTATTTAGAAATATGGTCCAAATGTAACAGAGTTAATGTGAAAAGAATTTATCTTGACAACTTCTGTTGGAAGGAAATGACGATGGTGGTCAATCAGTAAGGCGCAACATTATCAGTCAATAAATTTGCAATTCACGAGATGAGTTGAGGTAATTACTGGTTGTGGAAAAATACCTATGTTCCAGATGAGAGTAGAATTTGATTTCACAAAATTCTCTTTTGTGCGTTGAAGCAATTTGATAAATCGCAATAGGCATAACAGTATAAAACAAGTCCCGATTTGTCTAACTTCATATGCCGACAATAGCGAAATGCAAGGAAATCATATGAATATGCATTGTCTTCCAAAGAGCTAGTGAATTCAGATCTTTATTAACGTTACCTCTGTCACACTTAAAGCGTTTCCTTGCTAGATGTGTGTTTCTAAATGGAGCGTGTTGAGCAACGTGATTAAATGAAACGTAATTTAACACGATTATTATGTTTATATCAGATGTGAACACGTCAAGTTCATCATTTGTGAAACCCTTGTAAACAGTCAAATTTCATCTCATATATGTGTTGAAAGTCGATTAGTAGAGACGGTTTTAGACATATTCTGACTTCGCCATCGGTAAACACAAAAACAAGAAAATGAATTGTTGGTTTTAAAATATTTCTCTGCAAACAAGGGACACATTCATGCAAGGAACACATGTCAAAAGTGTTCACTATTCTCATTCGAATATAATACACTCAACACTCTACACACAGACTAACAAAGAGGAACCTGTGATGAAGACATTACAATAGATAAGAACAACTAAGAGCTCATTTATACACCTGGAAAAAGTCTGCTTTTTCAATTTCGTGATACAAAATATTGATATTCAATTGTAAAGAATTTGTTCATTATAATTTTATTATTTTAGGTTAAACCGTGTCTGTAGATGTGAAAATTGACTTATTTTGAAGTATTAAAGTGACACATATAAGGCGTAATTAGATCCAAAATATGAAGTGACCTGAAGTAGCAACTTTATCTGTTAAATGACAAAATAATGACATTTTGACATCTTGTTTTCGAATGTCAATTTAAAACGGCCATGTAAATGTTAAAAAGTCGAAAATAAGCGTCCCATTTACATGCATATCAGTTTAATGACCTACTAAGCCATACCAATCTATATTTCTCGTTGTGTCTGCTAAAATAAGTTTCCAAAATTACGTTTTAGTTATTGGCGCGCGCCTTTGTCCGGTTTTCAACGATAAATACCAGACATTTTGTTTTATTTATTGTCACTATACTAACTGAAAAGCATTGAGATGTTAATTTTCACAAACAAACACTAATTGTCGGTGAAATAACACCATTAATGAAATTTCACACAATTGACCCAAACAACACACTATGTGACCCTTTAACCATATTCATCATTTTAACAAATTCTTCAACGTTAGCCTAGTAGGCTAAATTACACAGACAAAATATGTTCGATGTAATAGCAGTGTACTCTTCGCAGAGATGTACGTCGACATTTATTGCTTTAAAATAATGACTGTAGAGACGAAAGCAAGTCAGTATTTGGTATAACCCGAATGAGCGGAAACTGTTACCACAAAATGTCCCCTCTTTTTGTGAACAAGAGGCCGAGCTAAGTGATCCAATGATTCCATTAAGTTTTGATATGCATTCGGCAAATGAGATCAGAATATAAACTCGCATGTGTTCTGTTAGTTTGTAGAATGTATAGAGAAAACAAGAAAATCTTAGTGTTGCTATAATTTCTTCAAGTTGCATATATTGGAAAGAAAGGGTGTGAAACACCTACCTTGTCTCACACTACATAGACACTTGAACATTGTCACGGGTTAAAACCATAAAGCAAAAGGTTCATTCTTGCGACGAGAAGAGGTGGAAGATATGGATGAATTGAGCACACAAACATTGGCGGTTCAAGTTTTTTTAAATGTTGGCAGTAGATAATTAGCTGCATCAACATTTTAATAAACACATTCCAAGAATAGGAACTTCTGAAATGTTGGTGCAAAGAAGACGCCCAGCTATAATCTTCAGAGATATTGCATTATTGTTTGTAAAAACAAACATGAACATTAATTCAGAGAATCAATCTATTTAACTAACATTTAGTGGAACATGAAACTGACTCAGTGAAAATATAATGTTATATCTGAAGGATGCCTTTAGTATAGTTAACATGCAAATGTTTATCAATCTCTATATACTGTGTAGAACGCTTGAGAGACTCAGCATGTAGTCATGAAGTGGCTATTTGACAATTTCAGGTGATAAAAAAATACATCGAAGGAGACATTGCGACAAACTCCTGTCGAGAGGAAATACAATCATTATTTCGCATTTTCGTGTGATATTCAAATAGTTTGATTTATAGGAACACTATGCCATTAAATATGATTTGGAAATATGGAATGATGATGAGGATTTGAAACGATTCAAAGATGGCGCCTTGAACACTCACTGAAGGGAGGGAAAAGCTCAAATCTAAGCTGAACTTGAAGGTATTTTATTTCTTTGTTTCTTTGCAGTGATATCTATAAGGGAAGATTTGTAAAGCATATGCAAAGCCTTACATTGAGCATAGCTTCCTTTTCATTCGCCACTAACATAGAATGAAGCATTCGGACGAATTCTAACTTATATTCATAATGCTTCTTTATTTGTTATGAAAATCGATAAGGGTTAATTTTTATCATCTTGTTATCACTTCCAAATTATATCAATAAAAGTAGATTTGTCCAATGAAATTAGATTCAGCGTTACTTTATCTTCCAAATGAATACGTAACAAATGAGAGGAATTTGTGAATTGACAAAAGAAATCAACATAGAGATATTGAGAATGCATAAAGACGCCAAAAAAGGAAAGTAATGAAAAGATGACCCTTAAAAGAAAACTTGCTTATATAGCTGTTAGAGACTACAATATGTACCCATTACATACTGATAGAAAAAATTGAAGACACATCTGATTTGACATTATTTAAAAGGACATATTCCATATATACATTCCCTAGTTAGCAGTATAACGTGACCTGTGTGTTTTGCTATTTCAGGCAGAATTTGCGCATATGGGATGTGTCATTTGTTCTGACATCCTGTATGCTGCTCACAGCTACTTACGGGTCCCTAGTCAACCCTCTTATGGCAACATATGCGGATGGTGGTGGGATATGGACAGCATATTGTCATTACCAGGATATGGACATCAAGGTCATCCAAGTGACGATGAATGCAGAGAAGTACGACCGTGACAACATTGAGAACACTGTTTTACCTTTGCTCCAGGGCAATTCCTAAGTTGGTTTACATTTACCAGGATGACAAAGCGGGCACGCCCGACGTCCTAGGATGGCTACAGACCTCAACAGGCAGCACAACATTAAATCACTCGTTTGACCAAGTGTAGTTCCAGTTCTTAACCCTATCGATCACGTCTGGGATGCAATCGGTCGGCGTATTTCTTAAAGAATTCGGCCCATCACAATCATTCGAGAACTAGGACAGGTCGTCTAAGCGAATCGGACAATCCGTCAGTACAAATATTCCAAAGTTTGAGACATCGATGAGGCAATGTTGTCAAGAATCAAAGGTTGTAGTTTTTAAATTATTTACGTTTGTCAAACGTGTTTCAAGAAGTTTTTACATTGATTCTGTGCTTTATAATAAAAAAAAATAATTTTATCATTCAAAGATATAATTCATCCTCTTATTGATCACTTATTTGATCTTCCGAAATAAGGTGCCAATCAACCAGAAAAGAAACTACAAAACATAAAGATTCCATTGGATAAATTTATTTTCCCAAATATAAACACTGAATATATAATTTGTGTATATAGAAATATGTATATCTGACACCAGATCTTATGAATTTAAAATTCAGAACTAAAGTTAGACTTTATAACAATACCAAGTACATACCCTCAATACTTTCAAAGGAAATTATTTCATTACTGCTAATAAATCCTCTTATAAGTGACTATAAGGTCTAACATATTCTAAAGGTATATATTTGCTATCAAGGTGTTTGAGTTTCAGGTACATCACTGCTAACACAGTCTAGAAACTTTTTGGCACTAGCATTTCTTGGAGAACTGTGTTTACATGGATTTTTCTTACTGAATACCTCCTCTCCAGTTTAAAACCATGAGAGAATAAGGTGAGGTTGTTGGGTTTAAAGCTCCTTTTAAAAGTATTTCACTTATACCATGGCTGCAGGGATTGGGAAAGGTAGGTGCCATGGGCCTTTTTGCAAATTTGATGAATGAAAAATGGCCCATTCCAAATATAAATGTTAACATTGCTACTAAGGCAAAATGGCCCATTCCAAATTCTAAAAAAGACTCAAAGCCTTAAAAATGGTCCATTGACAAAGAGGTCTTTGCCATCTTTTTGGCTGGTAGTATTATTGCAGGGAGAAATCCTGAAATGCCATTGTGGCTATGCATTGTGGTGAAACCTGCAAGCATTGCCTGGAACTAACCTACAAAGGTTGGTACCAGGCATGAGAGAACAATATACTCTGTTTGAAGTGGCAAAGAGTATGTTGTTGGAGTCAAATATGTAAAACTTTATAAATGGTGTTATTTTATTGAGCAGTAGTGGTTGTTTCAGAAAATCCCAATCCTAAAGCTTATAAGTTCAGTTTAGAGACTTTAAACGGATTAAAGTCGTTATTTGTGATCCTAAACCAAACAGTGGCGTGCAACAGTTTTTTGGAAACTTATTTACAGCTGACAAATAGCTTGATAATAATAAGTAACTGGTAGGTCATTTAACTAGTGTACAGGTTAACTGGACACAGAATTTCGAATTCCTAACATTTATATCACCGTTGACTGATTATCATTGAAAACAAGAAAATATTCATAAATTTGGCCTTTTAGTTGTAATGCAATGTTTACATCAAACTGGAAGTTACTGTTGCAAGGTTTTGGAAGCGATTTGAGTTATTTTGGCTTTTCCTAAAGCCACATAAAAAATCATTAAACATACTCACTTTAAGATAAGCATCTTTTGTCTCATGAGTATAATGCAATGTTTACATCAAACTGGAAGCTACTGTTGCAAGAACTGAGCCAGCATGACGTTTTGAGATTATGAAATATCTATTCTTATCTAGGCCTGACAAAATTAATTACTTGAGTTAGGAATTTTCCAAAAGCTCTAGTCTAGATTAAAATTGTTTTGAATCATTTTGGTATCCAAAGTAGGTACAGAAATGGATAAAAAAAAAAATCAAATACTTTTCTTTTCTTTTTTTACTTTGGGGATGAAATTTGACAACATTTTTTATTGGGAAGATTCTGAGTAGAATCTTTAAATAATTTTTTTTGGTCAAAATCATATGAATGATTCCGAAATTTAAAAAATGTTGTTAGCCTTAGCAAAAGTAACTATAATTCATGCCATAGTACATGTACAGTACGAACAATATCACAGCAAAAGAAAACGCCCATCAGAACTAACCATTGTACTCATATAATTAAAGGAAAATATTCAACCTTATCATAACTTCATTTGTTAAACTACAGAGAAAATTCTGGGTTTCTTAAATCAAGGCTTGTTAATCAAAATTACTCATTTTACTGGAATCTGATATGTAATGACACTAAAAATATCATGAAAGTTTGGTAGCTCCGAGGGCTTAAGGCAGGTGGTTTAAACTAGCTTGGGTCACAGGCTCCGTCGTCAAGACTACATGATCATTTATCATGTGCTCAGAATGTGGTTGTGAGTGTGCACACCATTGTCATATAGCACAAAACATTACATTTATCATGAAATAAAGAGGTGGTTTGAGCATTTGTACATGTATTATAAAAATGTACTTTTGACATGAAAGACAAATTATCACAAGTCTACATTATTTCATATTTCATTACTTCCTAAATTCTAAAACAGATGGTCTTTACATTCTCAACTGAAAAAGTTCAGGACCACCGAATATTAAATGTTAGAGCAACTATTGATAATCATATGATCCACAGATTATCTCATTCAAAACCCAGGTGGACCTTATCTTATTTTGTTGAGTATCATGCATATATTTTTCTGTCGTTAACTTGTGTAGGACACATCAGCATGTTTCATCTTCACAATCATATTTAACATTTCATACTTTAAGATATTCAACTCAACTACTTTCATACTTGATATCATTTCAAAACATTTTAGTTTAACTTTTTCATACACTTTTTTGCATGAGCCTGAGACAAATCAATAAAATGTAAAGCAACCATATGCCACACTTGTCTTTGGATTCATAGTAAAGAACAAATGGCTTTCAACATTACATGTTTCACATGTTAACATTATTTCTTATGCTGGATCTAAATTTGAATTTAATAACATACAGCCATATGAAGAGACTTTTATATTTAAGTAAAAATTATGTGATTTATTCTTATTATACTACAACAAAATGGAAATAAAGTTATCCTACACTGCAATAGACTAAACCATACAAGCTAAGCTATATTTCATCATAAAACCCTTGTTAGGTATTCTGAACTGCCAACAGATAAGTTGTTGTCTTTTCACATAGTTTTTTCAGGTTTTACTTGTTGGTGTAATAGTTTTAAGCATGGTTTAAACTCTGTTGATAGAATAAAATGAAAGTAATATTACCAAAGAACAAACTGTCTCAGCAACGCAAGGCCACACAAACAAGTATGCTCGTATTGGCAAAGTTCTAGTCAATCAAATTTTAACTGAAAGGGTGAAATCATAGCTGTGTTCCAAACTCACAAATAGTTACTAGACTATTTTAATGGTGAACTTTAAAAATATTACAATAAAAATACTAATAAGACTACACTAAGAAAGATAAATCATTATATATTTTACTAAGTCACCTTGTCCATTCTAATAACACTACCAGATATTAAATATGATATATTTTGGAGCATTTTTATTATATATATATATTATATATGCTATAAATAAATATTCATAGATAAGTCCAGATAAAATTCTTGACTATTTCTTTGCAAAATATCATAAGTTTACCTCACTATCTATTGTATAATTAATGAAAGGGACATTAAGTTTGAATATTTTCAAAAAAGGCCAATGCTAAACACATTTATTTAAAAAATATAATTGAAATAGACTCTATCTATCTATCTATCTATCTATCTATCTCTCGATCTATCAACAAAAATATTTCAAAAACAATTCTAAAGTAAAAAGATACATTCTTTTACTTCAATATTTCTCTAAGTTGAAGCTTCTTATTTGAAGATGAGCAAAGTATCAAAATCAGTGTAACATATCAAATTATGCTTGATACTATAAGACTGTAACTATATCCATACACAAAAATATTGGAAACTAAGGCCTAGATTTTCGAAGCTTACTAAGTGCTAAGATTGTCATTAGCCAATGTTAATGTATGGTACATACGACTATCTTAGTGCTAAGAGAGCTTAGAAAATCTAGGTATTAAGCAGTATAAAACCAAAGTAATTTCATTTTAATATTTTCTTAAATATCAATTGAAATTCAAAACAAGGAAGTTTGTTCTTACTGATTATATATCCTTCCTGACATATTACACTCTGAAAATGGCCATAAGTTGAAAAGATTGGTAAATTGTAAAAATAAGCCAAATTGCAAAATCTCTTTTTTGTAATCTAATCAACTGAAGTTGAAGTAATTTGTCAAAAGAAATATGTCGTGGGAATTATACATGCAAGAAATAAACAATTTCCATTTGTGAAAGGAAAAAAAAACGTCAGAGGGATTAAACTTTGAATAAAACCCCAAAAACCATACACGAAGATGGAAGATTTTTAAGTATAACAATATGTATAAAGTACATAAAAATATCATAAAACAAACAAATATCAATCAAATGGATGTAAGGAGACATCATAAAACAACAATACTGTGTAGTTTTCACCATAAATACTGACAGGACATGTCTAGTTTTATAATTGAAGAATCTGTTATCAATTTTAACAAACCACTCAAACCTTTATTTTAATCCTTTCTTTAACTGAAAATACTCGCATATAGTCATGAGGGATTAGTGGCAATGACAAATCTATTTTGATTTTTAAATTTCTTTAAACATTTCATCATCAAAGCAGGCTAATCGCGGACTTTGATATGAGATTTTGATATGAGTCTAAGTAGATTAGAAAAGAGATTCATTTGATTATTATCTCACAAAGTTACAAGAAGAAAACAAGTGTAAACAAATATCAATGTACCATCTCACAATTTTCTGCAAGACAACAAATGTGATAATTTCACATTACACCAAAGACATGACAGAGACATCTTGTTTAATGACAGGCACCTACACTGCTATCCAAATAAGACAAAACTCACAAAATTTCTTTATATGTGACATTTTACAGCCAACAGATAGACTAACATGACTCAAATGCTTGAAAATCTGTTAGCTGTTGAACATCCTGTTAAAGAATTTAAAGTCATTACTCAAGAAATGGAAATCATCAACATCATAATTACCATCATCCTCATCATCAATATTACATATGTACTTAACATGCTAGGGATTATAGGAATTTACATACTTTTAGTTGATATCTTATTAGTATAAAAAAAATTCAAAGATCATTAATCAAAATTTCCAAATTCATTCTTGATCCATGACTATTTTTGTTAAATATATTTTCAGATTTTATATTTGAAATTTCTCAAACTATTGAATTTTTACAAGTGCTTTGATGAACAGCAGCCTGTTTCATTTCAGAAATACTATCATGTCAGCAGTTTCAGATGACATTACAATCTGACACAAAATTAATTGTGAACAAAAAAAACTTTTTTCTGAAACATTTCGTAATTTTAAAATTACAAATAGTAAAAAATCTATCAGTCTTTGATGATACACAGGAATGAAATTTCATAACGAGACATATAATTTGTGGATTTTCATAAGTGCTTTTGGCATGAACACAATAACTACAAATAAGATAGAAACATGCACATTTAACTCACACAGACTAAAGTCAAATGATTACAAAACAGTATTTTTCTTTTGACACTTCTAAAAGCTAGACTTGGGTACATTTTAACACCTGTGTCTAATAAAATATCAATGGGATGAATTTTCACCTTTTTCACATTTCAACATATGTATACTATATCACCTCATGGAAACCCTGAAAGTTAATTATTTTAAGTTGATATAGTAGCATACAGAAATATATGACAATGTTCTAAAGTTTTCAAAATAAGCACACATACTTTATAGCACTTTTATGCATTTAAAATAATTTATACTTTAACATTTTAGAAAATATTATAAAACATTTTAAACTTTAAGGGATATATATATAAGGCTTGAATATTCATGAATGACAAAGTTTACTACTAAATGTAAAATCTGAGTTCTTTAAAAAATATCAAAAATATTCTATCATTAAAGTTCCAATATTTATTTGGGTTAGACTCGTATACATAAAAAGCTGACAAATTGAACATGATTATTAAACATTCTGATGTTTGTTATGACTATGATTATCAGATCAATCCAAATATAAAATTTGACAAAAGGATAGATTCAATAGAATAAATCACCAACAGTAAAACAAATCTTTGATTATGCTAGCTAGGAGATTCATCTTGGATGATATGTAGGTCAAAATTTAAAAGTCAAGGTCAGGGGTCAAAGTCAACAGGTCAAGGCTGCCATTGAGAAGGAGGGTGGAATATCTTCATTAAACAATCTGAAAAGAAGAATAAGTTTCGATATGAAAAATAAGATTAATAAAATCGAAAATATTTTATAATACCAGGATGAATTATATTTTACAAGTCTCTTTTAAATAACATTCAAGATTATTTAGAAAAAATTAGTTAGGTTTCATATAGAATTATTATTGTCAAAGTATGATTTCTCCTTGAAAGTTTCCTTTTTGGACATTGTGTTGAGTGTTCAATTCAAACTCTAGTTACCATTTTTAAAGGATCTGATGGTGATCATAGGACAGCAAAATAAACATTGTATCACTCAGCCTGCATTTTATTTGTGGATTCTGATGTAAAAATTTCAAAATCAAACTCCAGAAGAACCCAAACTGTAAACTACATCGCAATGTAGATCACCACAACTTACCACAAACTCCTCGCTGATACCCTGTAAAGAGTACTTGCGTGTGAGGTAACACAGACAATACTTCCCAGGATCCACTCGCAGTTTCTCAGCAGGGAATGTCAAGGTCGTTCCTTTTTTGCCTTTCTCTTCAGCCCCATCTTCAGCCCAGATAAACTCAACATACCCGTGGAAGTTCGTAAAGTCAGCCTGTTTAAATTGTCTTTATATTAATTTTTAACGAAGAGATAAGCCATGAATATTTGTTTGAAAGGAAAATGATAACCTTTTCAATACATAAATACATAACTTATTTCTTTTGAAATTAACAATGTAATTAGTGTAACATCATACAGAGCGAAATGTAATTAAGTGCCAAAACATTTTAACTAAAGGAGTCAGAACTTAGAGAAAATTTCAGGACTCACTCATAATAACTCATCTTGGACAAATATTAGGCAATGGAGGGACGGGGATTTAGGGAATTCGGGAACTACTCATCCTGCTAAATCGGCATATTTGAATCCACTGAGTTCCTTCCAAATACCCTGACCTCTTTCGGGCCAAATGCCTCATATGGCTGGCAGGTTGATATTAGTGGCTATGTTCACCTGTTATTTTTTCAGGCAATAAAATGTCGTTATGCAAGGAGCTTGAAGCTACTATCTTGAACTTAACTTAGTTGTGCTGCTGTTTCTTGATGTGAATGGTCTCATAGGCTGGTTAGATAGCTAGTGATATGAGGCTTATAATTGTCTGAAGGAGATCAGGATGAGAACTACCTTTATGAAATCTTTTAAAAAGGGTTGATCTTCAACAGAAAGCCTTCAAAACTGCTTGTCCAACACAATATGATTATCATCATTATGATTATTATCATCATTCATCTTCATAACCTCTCAAAGCACTGACCTTGTAGAGTCCTATCCAGTCGGAAGAAAAGGACTTGGCTGTTATGGAGTAGGAGACTTTCTGATCCTTTGAAGTGTACCATGAACTAATGTTGCCAAACTTGACTGGGGGAGGAATTGGATTTTCAAATACCTGTAGACAAAAATCAAATATCATAAAAGTTGAAGTCAAATTGAATGTTGATTTCAAGGGTTATTTCACCAAAATTGTGACAACTAACATTGTTCGAGGTGAAGATAAAACAATGTCACAAATATGAACAGTTGTGTAAATATGACACTTTTAATGAATTGATACATATGCTTGAAAATTACCTTTTTACTATAACAGGCATACAGGATGGTTTGGCCTGACTCCAAATCAAGAAGAGTCAAAGACAATGAACATTTTGTGTCAAATGTGACAAGGATATATTTGTCAGCCATATGGGGCTGCATTTACATGTCAAGCAGTGCATGTGCAAGGCCTCAACAGCATGGTTCACTTGCTTTATCTTTACCTGCAGCGAATGCTGGTTCATGTCCGGGGCTGCAAGCATCAGAACATTGCAAAGGGAGATAATGTTTTGTTGTTACTGACCTGGATATCAACAAGGGAGGTAACTGGTTTGTGGTCGCTGTTCTGGTAGCGCTGATGACTCTTGTAGTTGATCTGTTTAAGACCGATCTCAACATTGCCGTAACTCTCTGGATATACGTGGTACAGGATTCGGTCACACCACGCCGGGACACGCCTCTTCTTGCTGACAAACAAGAAAAAGATTTTGAAAATATATCGTTGAATTATTAGACACATGGTCTACAGGTCATTAGGAATATCTGATCAGCATGTTATGTAAAACCCTGAAAGTATACCTAATCGAAATCCAGTTTCAAGTCACAAAATGGCTAACAGATCTGCGATGAACAAAAACAGTATTTCATAATTTCCTTCATGCCTTAGATAAGTTTTCATTGGTCAGCCAATAAACAATTCAGCAGCTTAGGGTAACAACTTAGAAATTCTACACTGGCAAGATCAATGTAAGTCATTTTCGATATACATTTATGAATAATAAACAAAACTCAGAAAGACACTTTTGATAGTTTCTAACTGTAAATATTACCTTGTATCATAAGTGTCAGTGCCCTTATCAAACTTGTATGTTGGCGCGAAGCTGATCTTTCCCTCCTGGAAGTCCTCTAGAATCAGCCTCTCTTCCTTGCACTGGATCAGCTGCACGTACAATAAGTGACACAGAGTTTCATGAATTTTGTATTTTGTTAAAATAGAGCCATAATATATATATTAACCTGAGTTAAGTTCAAATCGCCTTTCTGCGTATGCGTCTTTATCCCTTAAATGCTAAAAAATATGACATTTACTTGTTTTCGTAAAAAGTGGTTCAAAACATCTTTACTTGTGTCATGTTTACATGCATTTAATTGTATCTCTCAACATGTATCAGATATTAACCCTTATGTTGCTAATAACGCTATTGGAGAACATCTATGCTCACCTCATCAAATGTCAGAAGTTTCCGAACATCTCCATTGCAAATATAACGAATAGTCTCATCGTATGTCAGGTCACTCAGACGGAAGTTCAGATCCCCGACCCAGAACACATAGCTGCAGAGAGATAATCATGAGACAAACATTTTCACATAACAATATCTCAAAGCAATGCAATTCAATATGATACATGACACAATCGCCCATTTTCAGTTCTTCAATATACCAAAAATAACTTAAGACTTCTGTGATAAATAATAATTGTAAACACGTCTATGACACATACATATCACAATGCAGACTACAAATCAAATGATCACGATACATTTACGGTCATAGCCAGTGGCGGATCCAGGATTCTTGAAAGGGGGAGGGGGGGGGGGGGGGGCTGGCTATTGTGACCAATTATAATTTCAAATTATTTTTATTGGCTTGAATCTATAGTAGATTTTTAAAGGGAGGGTCAAGACCCCCCTGAACCCCCACCCCCCCTTGGATCCGCCACTGGTCATAGCTCTGAAAACTAGGAAAACATCAATTACATATAACTACTGGCTGTTTTTCTCATGATCAGACAACCATATCTGAAGATTGGTAATATGACACAGTAAATTGTTGCCTTTGATACTGACATATTGAAACAATGAAAGGGAGGTAACTTACTCATGATCAAGGATGTTGTCAACATCTTCATCTTTGAATTTCTGATCATCCAAAATTGCATTAAAATCCTGAAATGAAACATGGCACTTTGAATCCTGTGTACATAATAATGCATCATGATTGATAAATATGGACTTATCAATACTAGGCAGAGGGCTGGAAATTCAGGAAAAAAAGCAAAATATGAGGGAATGATAAACAGGAACTTGAGTTTCTTATATGATTTAAGGATGACAACTCACAACAATCCTTTCAGCAACATTTTCTTTATGTGCAGCAAGGTGTGCGTTCACAAAAATCAGGTTCATTCCGTACAGATCTAGTCTAACACTGGCGCCTCCTTTATTACCCTGGAACAAAGACAAACAACGTTTAAAGGGACACAGATTATGTTGTTGTGGTCAGATATGTCAAACTTCATAAATGGTGTGAATTCAGCGAGAAGTAGTGGTTGTTTCCGAAAATGAGCATTTGGATGCTTTTCAGGTCAGTATAGTGACAATAAACAGGTTAAGATGGTGATTTGTGATATAAAAAAAACGAACAGTGGCCAGCTCCAATGCTTAAAACACAATTATGGAAATTCATTCAATGCAGACACAAAGACAATATGGTTTTGTGGATTTTGTGGGTCATTAAAATAGTATACATATAAATGTGACATAGAATGTTCATTTCTTAATTTTGTTATCGCCATTTTTCGATAATCACTGAAAACAAGTAAATAGCATACCGGTAATTGTGAAATTTTAAAGATGA
Organism: Phorcus lineatus; assembly: GCA_921293015.1. Classification (NCBI taxonomy): domain Eukaryota; kingdom Metazoa; phylum Mollusca; class Gastropoda; order Trochida; family Trochidae; genus Phorcus; species Phorcus lineatus. The sequence goes on from OV121089.1 coordinate 18,190,854, forward strand.
AGATACAAATTTAGTGAGGTGATTTGAACTTAGCTTAGGACATATGTTATTTTGGCTTTTAATGAAGCCACCTGAAAAATCATGAAACATATTCTGTGTCACTTTTAAGCAAGGCGCAGTCAAACTGGCCCATGAGTGATCATAATCCACAAGTTGTTGCACATGCATTGACAACTCTTACATTGATGATTGACCAATAAGGTTAGACTATCACTGTTGTGTAGCCAAATCTTCAAATGTTGTCAAGGGCAATTCCAATCAGAGATAGTTTTGTATCAATGATAAGTGTATGATCGTGCCACCGTTATGTGCCTTGTCAGACCAAAGTAGATGAATTCACCGAATGAGTTTTCATCTGGGTATCTGATATTCTTATGTTCAACAATCATTCCTCAAAAAGGGATGATTTTCATCAGACCAAACTGATTAAAATCAACAGTGGTCTGAGGAATAAAGTTATAAAATGTTGGATCCGCCAGAATATCAGCTTTTCTTATAGGGATACCAGTTAAGTGCAGACAAATCTATATTATCTCAGAGTAGGTTTGATAATATAAGACCTTTACCTTTCAGATGACAAAACAACAATATCTCATGCTAATACTTGCCCACCACCCTCCGAAGCCTGTCTTCGTTGCCTCAGACTCGATACTGGTGATGAAGGGAAGGTGACATCGCTTAGCAAACACTATAGTCATAACACCTCGCATTCGACGAACTTTCAGCTGAAACATGACATTCAATAGTTATTTCACCATTTGATTTGTTGCACCGCCCTATCTGTGTGGTTAAAATTAAAGGGACACAGAGTATGTTATTAAGAGTCAAATTGGTCAAACTTAACTAATGATGTTAATTTATCGAGGAGCATTGGTTGCTACTGAAGATAACAATCTTAGAGCTTATCAGTTCAGAACAGAAGTTTTTTTGTGAAAACCTAACGGCGGTGTTCCCAAATGACTAAAACAAAATTTTAAAACATTACTACAGAAGACACAAAGATAAATAAAAGTATTTTGTAGATCGTTAAACTTATATTCATGATGAGTTGACGCAGAATTGCGACTTATGTTTTTTGTACTATCAAGAACAGTCTGCCAGTCACCTGGTTAGTCTTTGGCCAATCTGACAACTTATGGAGATTATTCTTTAATTTTTCCCCATATGTGACAAGATCATACTCTTGAATTGGATACTAATAGGCTTACACAGTGCAAATAGGAGTTTAATTAATGTCGTAAACATTTAAACTTAAATAAAACTAAACCTTAAAATCTTTGTCAAATAAATAAATTTGATGTTTGATATTGCATATACACTATTCAAAAGACAAAAATCAGTCACTTTCAATTTGATATGACAACAAAAATTAAATAGAGACAAGAACAGAACTAATGAATATGAAAAAAAAATTTGCAACTGTTAAATGTTTTAATATTTTCAATTTCTAAATGCCCTCAAAATACTGAAAATAAAAATTGTAACCTACCCTTACATAACCCTTTTTGCCAAGACATTCAGTGAGAACAACACTCCATGGGTGTTCCTCCATGCTTAAATCATTGATAGAAACTTCTTGTAATCTAAAAACAGAATCCTTGAAATAACATTACCAATTCCTGCATTGCACTAAAAATCAAAATTCCTCCAGTGTTATGATGTAGGTAGCTCATTGACAAGATACTAACACCTGGAAATAGCACAAATAAATATCCATATTATAATGATTATCATGGTTAAATGAGAAACATCACAGAAGATGCATTTCCATATGCATTGCAAGTAAAGTGATACAATTAAAAAGTCTAAACATTTGAATGAAACCAGCTAGCTGACTATGTGACTGATTATGTAATGTTTGTATCAAATTATGGTTTGTCCATAATCTAAATTGATGGGGCATGTATAAATTGGTTAATCAGGTGAAGAAATCAGCATTTACCCAATCATATAAACATCAGGTTGTTTGGGATTTTTAAAATCCAGGACTTCTGCAAAATCAACATCAGGCTTCGACTGTCCAACGTTCCAGGTCAACAGATGCAAGCTGAAACATTATCAGTAATCAATGTTTTTTTTAAAAACAAGCAGTTTCAAATGTTGAGTAACATACATATACCTTTTTACTCAGTGTATGTTGAGGTGAATTGGGGTCAAACACTGCTTTCAAGAATAATTCACTTACATCATGGCTACTAGTATTATTAGGCAGTTCGGATCAAAAACTTAAATTCATGGAAACTTAATTCTTTTACTATATCCTGATCAAAAAACAACTCAACAGAAGAAAGCTAACCGTTTTCCGCGAAATTCGTTGGGGATATTGCCCAAACAGGTGTGTACTGTGACAGAAGCTGTGACAGCAGCTAAGCACCACCTATCTATTGGTTGACCCCTTTCTGCATATGCAAATATGTTTGTCGGTCACAAAGTGACTTAACTCCCCTGAATATCTTAGGGACCAGTCGTTTAAAAGTGTTAAAATGTTTTAACATTAAACAGTTGTAGCTCGAAGCATTCATAAAATATCAACTTTTGCAAAATATTTCAAGCACTTTATAGTGCAAACGAAAAAAGCTTTCCTTTCTTTTTCAAATAGGATCTGTATGCAAATAACTCAAGAATAAACGTTAATTTTTAGTATCAATTTTTCATTTATAAAATGCCATAGAGTCAACCATGCCCTATTACAAAACTGGTATCCGCACATCGATGTAATGCAGCTAAAGACAAAACTATACCAAGTAACTAACTGTCCATATGCATTTTTTCAATTTTCTCGACAAATTAAAGGTCTAATTGTTTGTGTACATTAGGATTATTTTTGACCCTCAATCCAATGTGTCACGTAATATTGTGTGGTCGCTATGTTTAGAACCAACAGATGTGGGATGGGTGTATACTGCGAATATTCAACCAGCGCACAAGGAAGCACATATCCACATGTGGGAGATTATTACATATCATTAGATGACGTCATCAAGATTAAGTTTTCTCTGACAGTAGGAGATGCGCATTAGAACTCCGAACTACCTAGTATTATTGCAGAGAGGAAGCCGGCAACACTGTTATGGCTATCTCTTGCGTTAAAACCTGAACTGACAAACCATGGGTGGCACTGCGGTAAAAATCACTGTTGCATTGTACCCAAACCTTACTGCATATTGAACAGTTCTCAGCTACAGACAAAGTTGGTGAACTCCACAAATCCAAAGTTCTGGAGGGAACTCAATGAATGTACTTAGACAGAAAAAAACTTTTCTTTCTAGAATTAGTCTTCCATATCTATAGATTAATTCTTGATGAAGATAACCATTTATTAAAAACATAAGGATTACTATAGTTTTAAAGTCTATTCCTCAATTTATCAGATTGTGAAAGAATCATTTTGTTCCAAAAGGACACCCGACAGGATGCTAGTGACCATACACTTTTATTTTTCCTTTGCTTGTTTCAATAGTGTAAGCTTCCCAATTGCAAAAACTTTCTACTTCCTTATTTTCAATAATGTATATGTTCCTTTGGACTTTATTTTAAACAAGAGTAACTAACAACTTTAAATCTGTCTTTGCCATGCAAACAATGGATGAAATAGACAGCTTATAAAACTTGGCCCTGTTCCAGCTTTTCCATTTATTCATGTTGATTGGGCAGATAAGGGTCAATGGGCTAATAACCTTGAATTGAGTCAAACTCACTGAAGCATGCAAACAAACAGCTGCAATCAAGTTGTCTGGAATGTTAAAGAAATTTAAAAAATTAAAATTTGTATTCATATCAACAGCGAAAGTAAGCTCAAAATTCATTAAATGACTTAAAATGCATTAGTTAATTAAAACTCACCGCATCGTTTTGGACCCATACATGTAAGATAGTGGATTTGCCATCTCAAAGTCAAGGCACAAACAAACAACTTGGAGTTATCCAGGCACCTGCTAGATTTTGATAGTAGGAAAGTGTTTTACTCTATCGCTTCACCAACTTAATTGTGCATTTTAGAATAAAATAAACGCATAATTCTAGAAAATAAAAACTTTGAAACACTTCCCACTTGTCACTCCAGACTCTGTGTGTGAAATACGTCAGCAATTTTTGTGTTGTCATTTGTAAAATCCGGAAAAATTGGAACTTCCATATCTTTGATTTCGACCGGTTTTTAAAAACCATCAAACAGAATTTATTTTCATTACAACTGCTGGAACATTAGTAGAAACACTATACTTTTCTTTTCTTAATTTATGAAGATCACTCTCAGATACTATATGTACAATTTGTAGAATTATTATTGATTTATAAAACAAAATACAAAATGCAATTAGATTTCATTCTTAACTAAGATGATATTTCAAGACTATGTATTTGCAATATGTTAACTTCCCTGCAGTATTCACAGTGCTCAAGGGGAGATAACTTTTCCTTCATCAACGCGCGAAGTTAGAAATATTTTGATAAAATCAGTCAGTGATATAAGTGTTACTTCAAATAACTCAACACATTTCGAAAATAATCGTTGGTAATGTTGCTTTTAATCTTTATGCTTCTCTATTTATATGAATGTTTTGTTGATTTGAAGTTTGTATGAATGTTTTTTTTTTAAGTAATCCATCGAAACAACTGAAAATTTAAAATATAATCTTAGGCTATAATAAAGCTGACGGGAGTACTGCATTTAACTGTGTGCTAGTGACTATCAACTGCAATAAGTTACTAGCCCAGCTCTATACAAATTAATCCTTCAAATATAGTAGGTAATAAATTACTAATAATCACAAAATGGTGTGTTTGTCATTTGAAATTCAGAGTTTTGTTTCATTGACAATATTTTCATCGTGGATAGTTATGTACAGTAACAATAATCAAACATCCCAGGGCTGGCAAAGACAATCTAAGTGGCTGTCAAATGGGCCAGAAAAAATAACAAGATTGGGATGTTAACATTAGCAGCAGAAAAGATATAAACTTATTTCTTTACAGCTGAAGATGGCATCATCCCCTAGATCAGTGAAGCACAGAGAAATGTACAAGATTAGGACTCCGCCATGGAAAGAAACATACAGAAAGGTAAACAGACATTAGGCAAATTGGTGATCAATCAAAACTCAGGCTATCATGCTCACCTCAGTCTAATGCACATGAGAAAAACTTAATGATGAATGCAACAATTTCAGGTGCCAGCCATAAAATAATAATTGATGAGGAAATGACATTCATTCATTGTTTTCTATTCAATAGCGATGTCTTGAGCGACTGAGAGGTAGTAGAGAAAAGCTATTTTCCCGTTTCCGCAACATACCAGCCGAGAGCGAGACTGAGGCTAAAGGAGAGTTTATAAAGGACTTGATGACAGAAGAGTGGAAATGCCTTCAGAGAGACAAGGCATCTGGAAATAGCTCTGACCTTATGGAGTTTGATGTAATCTTGACTTTGTAACCTGAAGATAATGTCATTTTCCATTTTAATTGACTGTTAAATGTATTTACGTAATCTCCTGTCATTGAATTTGAAAACTATCATTTACCAGTATGAAAATATCTATGTTTAATGTTTTGCTGTTAACACTTCTACTGTTGATTAATTTAGCTAACTCATTCTTTTTAGCCAGTTTAGAAAAATTAAAGTTTGAATGATTTGACAGTCAAAACAGTGATGTAATGAGGTTTTTCATGAGGTATTTCAAAAGTTGATTGTTCACCCTATTTTTCTAGATGGAAAGTTTCAACCTGTCCGAAGTTGACAACATGCTAAATCTTTTTGAAGATATCCAGGAGGAACTTAGATGGGAAGGTATGTTGCTTCTCTCTTCTTTTTGGACCAACTGAACAATGTAAAAATCAGAAATGACTATTAATGAAATGACTATATAGGAGTGAATCTATGCATATGAGTCTTTTTGTGAGAACAAGGTCACATAATAATGCGACTGAATCATGGAATTTGCCTATGTGACAGCAAACTAGCCTTCCATGCAAAAAGTATTTTTATTTGCCGAAGTTCAGCAGCTAGTTTATATTGCAATTTTGTTGTTGCTTGGGGATAATCTTCAAGCCGAATAAGTACTTGAATTAAAACAGAGGTTAGTGTAGGATCTTTTACTTGAGCTACCTCTGAAAGGAATGAATGCTAGTGAAAAAATAAATTGAGGTTGTCTTTTAACATTGGTTAATATGATACAGAAATGTAAACAAAAATAATTTCTTACCTCTATGTTAATAAACTATGTTTTTATAGCACTGTATCAACCCTTGTTCAAAGTTAATGAAATAAAAACTGTACGTAAAGTCAAACTCTTTGCATTTTCTATGAAGATATGTGAAATTCAATTTCTTTTTGTATTTTTTCAAAGATTTAGCGGATGTAATTGTAAGATGTTTCTATCAAATATTTATTGATATATTGTAAAATCATAAACGCAAGTAAACAACCATTTCAATTTTGCAGAGAATCGGTTATTACAAGAGTGTGAAAGCTATGAACATAGCCTCCATCGAGAAGAACAAGTATTGTGCTCTGCTATAGAAACTCTCTCATCAGATGAAGTCTGCTGTCCTCTCTGTCAGAAGTAGGTTTGGTCTTATTTGTACAGAATATCAAAGTTGTGTAAGATTGGACACAGGAAACCTTTTGTTATGTTTGAAACAACTTTCCAAAAAAGGCCTAACCTGTGCCAATTAAAATCATTGGCCAATTTAAACCTTGGTCCATTTCCTAAATGTTTATGTGCGACCTTAACTGGAATTGATAGTCTCAGCAATCACATGACAGTTGCTGCTGATCACCCATTAGGGCCCTGGACTCAAACTGCTAAATTTGGTGTCATGCAGCAAGCCTTTATTTAGACAGTGATGGAGGCTTGTGTGACTTATGCCTTGCTGGGTAACTTGTGACTGAGGTAACCTGGGAAGCATGAGTTGGGTGACCATTGTAGGGGGAAAAGCAGTTCATTGACATTCAACTTCTTTTGTCACTGGTTCCAAAGTTTAGGTTTAGATTCATTTTTGTTAAGAGATCTATGCCTAAATGTCACAGAAAATGTATAAAGACATTGAAAAATCACAACTCTCGTAGATTGATTTCTGTTTTGTTGTAGGCATGTATTGATGTTAAACAAAGGGGTTGTTTTCTGCAACTGTGGATTGAGAATAGATACGGAGGTAAATATTCACATCTATATCTGATGTTAAAACAGTTAAAGATCTATGATGAATTTTATAGAAAATGTAAACTTGTAACTTTTTTTGTCAAAGCTGAAGTACCAATGTAGTGATGATCTTATCAAAGTTAATCATTCTGATTCCACTGTTAACAGCAGGACTGTATCAGTCTAAGCAACATCAAACAGCAGCTCCACGCAGGGCTAGGCCAGCACTCAGCAAAGTGTGCAGAGAACCCAAGCTTTGGGGTCATGTCAGGGTACGGAACAACCAACCTCCTCATGTCTTGTCAGGTATGTATACAGAGGATATTTTACTAATGCCACATAATGAAATATTTATAACAATAATAAGGTGCCTATGTTTTTCTGCGTGTTTTCTTCTTGTAAATTAACTTTAGAGGGAGGGTGTGATAGCAATTTTTAGAAAGTTATTTTAACATGGGGGAATATTTTATTTGTATCCTGTGTCTTGAAATTCAGGGAAATGTGCAAAATCTCCTTTCAACCTTTAGCTTTCATTTAATTTGCGACATCTCAGTACTGTCAGAGCAGTGTTCTGATGTTAGGCCACAATGGCAAAGTAATTCTTTGATATTTGGTGCCAGAACTACCTCTCACCTCACATGTATTTGATATTTCAGGCATGTGACTTCATGTTTGTGGTGATATGAGTGTCTAAATCAGTCAAAACAGCAAAGTCTTTCAAGAATGTGATGCTGAAGATACCACATGTGACTAATGGTGAAGAAACTTAATAAACTGTGTCTTCTTGTTGGAAACCTGTTCGAGCTTGTTCAAAAAGCAAACAAAGAACCATTGAATACTGGGACCTCGATGCATTGAAAAACTTAATATGACTTGTATATTATTTAATTTATTACATTTTCATGTTTTATTTTCATTTGTCACAATCCAAATTAACCCCTGAAAAATAACCAGACCTCATTATGGCGTATTTTCAAGATGTCAAAATTAACCATTGCCTTTATCTTATTCATCGAAAGAATTGTTTGAAGGAAATTTTATCAGTTAATTAATCATCATCCTCTGTTTATGTCTTCATAATTTTCAGATGTGATTTTGAAACAATTTTGTATTTTCTTTGTCAACATACTTATGATACTCTCCCACTAACCTATTTTGTAGCTTAAATAAAAGCCAAAATACCATTAGTCCCGATTTAGTTGAAGCCTCCTTCCTTAACTTGCATCTTTATCTCTAAATTTCAAAATAATGAGAAGTACTTGTTTTCAATCTGAATCGATGAATGGCTATATAAATCTTAAGAAAATTAAATTCTTTGTCCTAGTTACGTGTATACTAGTTAAATGACCTACTGAATACTACCAACTCATATCTGTCGTGTGTTTGCTGTAAATAAGTTTTCAAAATTACATTTGACTCCTTGGTGTGCCCTAATGTCCATGGTTTTTTTATCACAACTTTAACCTGTTTATTGTCACTAAACTGAATCAATAAGATAGAATTTAGATAGTAATTTTCAGAAACAACCACTACTTCTCGATAGAATAACATTATTTATGAAATTTTACATATTTGACTTGCACAATATTCTCTGTTTCCCTTTAATCTTCTGATTAACTTCACAACTCACCATTGGGAATTTTCATCAGTAAGATTTGTGCTCAAATCACTGGCCTTTGCTTCTTGTTATGAAACCCAATGAAATGACTATATACTGGAAGATGGTAATATGTGTTTGGTAACACTAAGTTTAAAAAAGTTCTTTTCACAACATGCTCAGGAACTTGAATGTGAGTTTATAGCTGAAAGTTCAACGTTGACCTCTTCTGTAGGCCTAATCTAAGTAGCAGTTTCATCAGCTTAGTTAAATCAAGGGCAGGTAATTCAGTACAGATTTTCCTGTTTAAAAGTACCATGTGTGATTGCATAGGAACATTATGACCAGGGTAACATCAGATAATGGGAAACTGATGAAGAACATGATTTGTGTGTGTTTCCATTTCTGAACCTAGTTGGTAAATGTGTATAAAAATTGAAAGACATTGAAAAAAGAGATATTGAAGACAACATTTTTTGTAACAAGTTCTCAATGGAAAGTCACAATACCTTTAATTTGTACATCTCGTCTTTTTCTACATTTCAATTGTTTATTCATAATCCTGGGTTCCTCAATATTTGTCTACGTTCAGTTTGAACTTTGCTTGTAGATATTCACCCAAGGGTCTTAACCTACCCTAAAAAAGTTCCAACCATTAACATTAGTCTTTACTTATTGTATTGTAGAAGATTCTTCATATCTTCTTGTAGATATTGTTGTACATTTTGACATGATTGAATATATGATCAGTAATATAAATAATAACAATGCAAAAAAAAAAACAAATGGAAATAAATTTGTCTTTCATCATGCTGTGCTTTCTTTATATTTGATATTAAGTACACTTTGAAAACAGTCATTACCCACAAATGGTCCATGTACTGCTAGAGGCAGCATGTCAACAAAGAAATATCTAAAGATTAAAACCACTGTAGGAGGTTATGAAACTCATTTCAGCATTGTCCCATGACATCACCACTCTTGCATAATAAACCCTTAACACCAAATCAACAAGACTTATTTATAATAATGGAGTGATTGGACATCAAAACTCTCCCTAAAATATAAACAAGGAACATTTAATTTCAGTTCACATTAATGAATTTAACATGAAGATTTGATTCAAAATAATGCTTCAATGATAAATTAAAAAATGATGTTTGTTACCAAATGATGTATTTTTATTCCTGGTATATTATTTATACTGTACAATTATCATGGCATGTTATTTCATCTGTTTTCATCTGTTGTCCTCGGAGCAGTTTTCACTTAAGCTTTGCTTGTTGAGCAATTCGGTTCCTTTCTATAGAGATATGGAGGTTTCAATACCCACCTCTTGCTATCGGTATCAAGACAACTGGTTCAGTTGAACTTAATAACTTTGTTTATTTTTGATGAATTATTAACATCGACTGCAGTGATAAAAGAATGGGATGATCATGATGCAAAACGCCACAGTTTACATCTATCTCGACCCAAAAATGTACAAAACTTGTTCTGTTGCAAAATAGTGTGATCCCATATATAACTGATCCATTTATTAACTAGTATCTAAATGACATGTATCTCTAAAATGCCACAGCATCCCATAATGTCCCACAAGTTTTCTATAGGATTAAGGTCTGGACTCAGACTTGCCATGGCATTGTCTCAACCACATTTTGATGACAGCAAGGACTCTCTGTGGCCTGCCATTTTCATCCATTAAGATCGGTCTTGTGACAAGAAAACGGTTATTAAATTCAGGATATGAGGTAGGGACCCAGGTCGACGGGTAGAAGCCAAACCAAATTTGAGACATTTTAACACTTTCTTTCCCTCACTATACCTTTCTTCACTTCCTCCATCCTTTCGACCCGCTTTCTCCCTGATATGTCCATTCTCTTTTGGATGAATTTCATCCACGTGTTAAATGACTGACATAATGTTGAAACATGTTAAACCCTTAATCACTCGGCCACTATGAAGTGTCAAAGTTTTACATGAACCAATTGACGACTGCTCTTAAACTGATAAACTTGGTACTTGCTGAAGCGTGTTTCACATCTTCAGACACAGTCTAACGTTACATAATCCCTTCTCAGGCCTTTAGCAACAACCGGTATTTTCATGACCAAAATTTAAGTTATGAAAACGACATGGCTGCTGTTTTTGAAAATTGTCATGGTAAGTGTTCCCTATTCCCTTAAATCTCGAATTTTGAAGATTGGTACCACGGGCCTGCTTCTATGTGCTATGGATTCATATCAGACGAAAGCGTCAATTTATTTCAAGATACTCGGGAGTTGCAATACTAGTAATTTCTCCAGGTGTAAAGGACACAATGATACTGCGTGTATCCATTGGCCTCGGCGAATGTACCTGTAATCATGACAATATTAACAGGGACAGGTAACGTCTAAACTGACACAGACTATGTGTAATAATCTTTTTATGTTGCTTAGATAAGAGCCAAACTACCATAGGTCCTGAGTTCGATATAAATTGCTAGAATTATGATAGTTTCTTGTTTTCGTAATAATCGAAAAAAACGGCCAAAAAATGTAGGCTATACATTATGAATCCTATCTACAAGAATATTATTTAAATGACCTACTTAAAACTACAAACACATATTTATTTCTCTCTGCTGTAAATAAAGTTCTCTAAGCCTCGTCATTTAAGCGCCCACAATCGTCATTAATCACGAATTTAACCTGTTTATTATCACTGTACTCAGGGATCGTACTGAACTAATAGACACTCAGATGGTATTTTTCAGAAACAATCACTACTTCTCTACGAAATAATACCTTTTATAAAATTTGACACATTCGACTCCATAAACATACTCTGTGCCCCTTACAGAAATATATGTTTCAAGATATTTATATTGGATGTTTTTTTTTTAGAAATTTATGTTTTAATTATGTTGGAAAGGCATGACTTTTTTCAATTTTATACAGTTTTACATAGTAGAGAGGAAAACGAGTAGAAAATGTACTTCACCTTAAGGAACATCAAAATCACACTTATGATTATATTGCTCTATACTTCACCACTATTTCAGCTTTGGAATTTGCATCACATACGTAAAAGGTTAAGTTCCCGAATGTAAGTTCAATTTTCGTTGTCAGACTTAAAGGAGCACAGAGTATGTTGTTGGGATCAAATATGCCAATCTTCAAATGGAGTTTCATCTTCAAGTAGTGGTTGTTTCGGAAAATTAACATCCCCGTGCCAATGAGTTGGCATAGTGATAATAAACAGGGAAAAGGTCGAGACTTATGATCGTAAACCTGACAACAGCGCGCGCCAAAGACTCAGACGTAATTAAGAAATCTATTTATAGCAGACACAACCGGAAATGTAGGTTGGTATTGATTAGTAGGTCATTTTATTAATATACATTAAAAATTGGACGCTGAATTTAGACTTCCTAGCATTTGTATTTAATGTTAATAATTCACAATCGAAAACAAGAAATTGTCATAATTTTGGCTTTTAAGAGACAAAGATGCAACTTTAGCCTGGCGATTTGAACTAACTGGAGTCATAAGATATTTGGCTCTATTTATCCATATACAAATTCATAAAACATACTTTGTGTCACTTTAATCGTTCTATAACCTTTTAGAAGAACTGATAAAACATACTTTCAGGAATATCAAACCCACCTACAAACATATTAACTTCAAGGGTCAATTCCCTGCAAAATATCTACAAACTATCACTAGACTAGACATAGAATTAACCTAATCTGCAAAAAGCCGGCAACGAAATAGTACACTTTATTGTGCTTCTTTTTTATTTCGCAAATCATATATGTAGCATTAGAGTAGATCTACAAGTTATAAGTGTCCAAAAAATTTTGAATATAAAAAATCTTCTTTTTTTTAGGATGTTTGATAATTTATAGTTCGCGCTTTTTGATGCTAAAAGATCATATTTAGTCTTTCACTCTCAAGAAAAAAATTCAAAACAAAAAGGTTTCTGGAAGTTTTGAAAGACTTTTATGTTTTCAAAAAAGAAACACACAATACATTTGATAAATCAGATTAATTTTAAAATACGCAAATTAAGTTATCCACAAAATGCCTAAACAAACACCAAACAAGTATGATATTTAATCCAATGTAAGTGATGTAACAGTACTGACATTATTTGAAAATTTCACAATGAAAGCAGAGACGAATTTTGAAAATAATTTTCATGACAGCTTATTCAGTGCTGTGCAACGTCATCTTGTCAAAATGATTTAAAAGAATTTCTATGATCTCTAAAATCAAATTGCAACACTTTCATTACCCAGGCCGCGATAAATCTGGATCATTAAACTGCATGGGCTATTACAGCGCGTCGTGTCGTGTATCGTATTACAAACAATTGTCTGGTTAACCGAGGCCAGGCGTATGTGACATGTTGTCAACAGATTGTTGAGTGTTGGATTTTTACTGTTGTTCGGTCTAGGTTACGTGGTGGTCGGCCAGATGCAGGACATATTGATGTAATGGACATCGAAACAACATAATATTTACTCTAAGAGAAGGTACGGTGAGTAGATGATGGATCTAAGATTACTATATTTTATCTGGGCGTGAAAGGAATGATTTTTTAAATCTAAGGTTTGTAAAGATACATTTAAACTCATTTGTAAGGAACGATGGTTTTTTAAATTTGAGATATGCAACATCTATTTTATACTTTGGTTGATATCTATTGAAATAAATATATGCTCTTAGACTGTTTTCATATTTTTATATTTTGCATTACATCATCTTTATATACATTTGTTGAAGTCATGAAACTATATATAAAATGTTATGGCATTGTAACAGTTGAAAAATCAGATCAACGTGGGGATAAATAAGCCTTTAAAACTTCAAATGCGACACGCCCACTTTAGCAGACGAATTCTGAATGACCTCCCTTTGATGAACGGAAGTAGGTGTCGCTCAATACAGAATGACGTTTGTCTGCTGAAGATGGAGATAAAAACAAAATAGACTGCTTTGACAACTATAAATTGATAACAATGACTGATAACGACGAATTCGGCCCGTTAGAGTCGGCCGACCTCTCACCGTCAGGTCTGCTTTGCAAAACATCTCACAATATCTATGTTTGCACAAAAAAACCGAGGTTTTCGGTCCGCTTCAGTGCTTGTTTACTCCGCATTATTCATGCATTTTGCACTCGCATGATATCTCTAATGATTATTTTCTAAAAATTGTAACATGTTTTGGTACATGTAGCTACGTTGCTAATATTTGTAAGTCGAATGATAATTCCTTATCTTGGTTTATCAATAGTATGATAGCTGTTCTTATTGTAACACGACTTCCTTCCTTGAGTTGAGATACTGAAAGTGATAGCCCAAATAATAATGGACAGTCATTGTTAGCTATCCATTGTAGAGCTAAAGATGTAAGATGTCACATATGACTCCTATTTGTCAAACATATAAGTAAAAATATTTGTAAACCACTTTGCCTTTGCTTTTCAATATAGAAATACCCTTCTACTAACATTGATAAAGATATGCAAAAGTGTGTTTGATGTTTTAGTGTTTCAAGTTTGATGTTTGATGCTGTGAGGAAGTGGACTTAATCACTATGATAAAATAAACATACTCTCAACTCTCAATTTATCTTTTTATCAGTCCAGTTTTAGGTATTGTTGGGGTAGAACCAGGAATGCAACAAAACTATCGTGACAACACACCACACTTTTTCAAATAACATTTTTTCAAGAACTGAAAATGACATATGTCCCTGTATCATTGTTTGGTGTCTATTCATTATTTTAAATTTTTAAAAATTTTAATCCCTAAAACTTTTTTTCACTGTTCAACTAATGAATACTGGAACTGTTTTACCCATCAACATTAAAACTTGAATTTATGGCAAATAGCTCATTAATATTAACTGTTAGCTACAAATTATTGGAAACACACCATGTGCAAATTAGGAATGTCAGAATCCCTTCTTTTAACTGGAATTGTGTATTTCCTTAGTGTTTTTCCAAGATGGGGAAATTGCCACCATGTTATCTTTGATGTTTCCTTGAAGTTTTTGAGTTAGCATACCTTCATCAATCTGAATTGAGGAACCGATCTGTTCAGATTGGCTAAACTGATCCTCTGTCATGAGAACTGCCTTTTACAAGAATGAACTACACATGTACTTGCATATTGTGCATCCAAACTTTTTTTTGAGCAGGCAAGAATGGAGAGATCTTGAATTAAATTTGAATTGTACTATGATGTTGAACAGTTCAATGAAGGGCATTTAGAGTTGTCATGATACAGGGATACAGTATGATATCCCTATACAAGGCCAATGATCCAATCTCTATATTACTCTTAATTAGATAGATGTTTAATTTTTAAACTCCCCTTCGTTACACCTTTAGGGTCAATATGATTATTTTTCAATGATCACTCAATCTAGATATAAGTTTAAAGATACGGATAGGTTGGCAATTCAATTCATATTCTGTTACAATAATTTCAAATTTGGACCAGTTCATTTTTTCAAGTTGATTCCAGTGTTCTTCCTAGAAGGGGCCAGGGGTAAATTACCTACCCTTGTGATTGGTGTTCCCTTGATATTTTAGAAGTAGGATACATTTACCATTGCAAAGGGTCCCATAGGCTAAAGTGACCCCTTTGCTGATCACCCAGGAACAACACTGATTGATATATGTGATATTTAAAGATCAAGAAATCCATCTTCCAAGTTTTAGGAAGGATTCCTTTTTTGTTTCATCAAGAACTTTTTACAACCTTTATCACAGTTTTGATAAACTACAGTTACAGTATGTTCAATGAGTATTTATTGATATTTTATATATCATTATACAGGTCCCTCAAATGAAATTTTATTGTCCGCCTGGAGTGTACCGTACATCTATGATCCTAGATCTGACATTGAGTCCTGCAATGATACAAGCTGGCCTACATATGTGACAGTTACCTTAAATCCTGTTTGATCCAAGACCTCTCTGTCTCCCTTCTTTTTCACTATTGTCCAAAATAATTTTAGAATTTTCAATTTTGACCTATCCTTTTTTATAGATGAACTGGCAACCTTGAAACAGCGTTTAGCTGACCTTGAAGAGAGAGAACAGAAATTAGCGAGTGAGAAACTTGAAGCGGAGAGTGAATTTGGTTTGAAGAGGGCTAAGTTCAAGGAGCTCTATTTGCAGAAGGAAGGTGTGTTCCTCAATATTTCAGACCAAGATTGCCCTCTTTTGCCATGCAAAAATTTTATAATAATGTTTAAATGAAGAAATGGTACAGTGCTATTGCATTTGTAGGCTTATTTTTTTCTGTCAGACTGAAAAATTGCTAAAGTGTCTATGAACAATAAGTCACACACTTATTTCATGCAACTATTGTAACAGTTGTGATTTATCAAGGGGAAATACACGAAAAATGACACCTCACCCAACTGAAAATTTTTTTTTTGTAGTAGAGCTTAATGTCACATTTTCAACTTCAGTGTAATCTAATTTTAATGAAAAAAGGCTGATAGCGTTTGATAAGGATATGCATAATGCAATTTCAACTGGTACCTATGTGTGACACTGAATTTGCCAGTCTAGTACATTGGCAGTTCTGATATGTTTTGAAATAATAACATCAACAGCATAATATTATTTGATACAATTTATCATGACAACATTAAACTTTGGCTATTTTTGAAGTTCATTTTAATATTGCATAAATGCAAATTAAAGAACTGATTGCATTTACATGGATGATAAAGAAATGAGAAACACAGACAATATGATGATAGTTTTTGAAAATAAAGTTGTCACTACGATCAAACTCAGATGAGCTAAAACGTGAGAAGGAGACGCGAGCTGAGTGGCAGGAGAAGATAACTCAGCTTGAAGAAGAGCTAAGTCGAGTGAGGGCAGAGCTTGAAGGGGTGCGGACGGCTGCTGTAGTTCTCGAGACTTCTCGAGAGGATGAGATCAACGAGATACGCCGCAAGTATCAGCAGGAAATGGAATCTCTCCAACATATTATGAACGGTAGGTTGTCATGGTAATGGTCGTCGTGGTTGCAGAGTTTCCAAAATGGTACTCATGGTTCAAGGATTTCCATGGTGGCACTGGTTTTCTTGTAGTCATAGTTGAAAGTTATATGGATTGCACCATGGTTTTACTGTTGCCTTGATTAATTTTATAAACCACAAGGGCAAATTGCCACGGTTTAAGTAACATAGAAGAAATGGCAAATGGTAAGATCATTTCACTTTAGGTCAACCCATTTGTTCTTCAAACCGATAAAGATGTACTCTCTTTTGAGTTTTATATGAAAGTACATCAATCTGTAACAACCTATTATGAACATGCACATGTGTATGTAACTTTTGGTATGTTTTTGACTGTTCTACAAAAAGATATTTCTCTTGCTTATCAATCTCTTAGACATTCTTTGATAGTCAAATTTCACAATTTTACAAATAGCAATGCAGGGTTAACCTGACAATATCTGTAGTCTTCATGTCCAAAGGTTTATCATAAAAAAATATTAACAAGTCAGTCAAGTTACATGTCACACCTACAGATACAACCCCTATGTAAGTATGTATATGTGTATGTAAGATGGTTTGTTCTATTTGCGGCCAGTCGCTGCCGACGAGGCCTCCAATTCAACAGCAGCTCAGTATGAGACTGAGAGAACCAAATTATCTAATCTTACAGTCAAATACGAGGAGGAGATTCAAGACTTGCGTTCTAAGCTCAGCCAGGAGAGGTAAGTCTCGACTTCGGAGAACAATAGAGCTGAAATGGGTACTTGAATACTATAATACTGTACTTAAATGTCAAGCAGGGTTAATTTCAGGTTTTCTTTGATTCTTTTTCTTTGATTTTCCATCATGTGTTTTAAACATGATTGATAATGTAACTATTTATGTATGTGGGAAAAATCCCTCACAGCGATAAGAATGTTATTAACTGTGCGCTGAAATTGTTCTCTGTGAAATTGTATAATTATAATAATGCACTTTTTGATAAAATTTTTGCAATGATGCAAATAGATTTTAACATAATTAAACTAATAAAATATATTTTGTAATTTTATGCCCAAGTTAGGCAATGCAAACAAGATTTTTTATATACCCGGTATATATATATATAAGTGCGTTAGCAGTATGCTTACATCCGTGTCAGCTCTATTGTATGAATCTGTAGCAACTTGGAAATCTTCTGAACACTGAATACATTTCAAGCTTTCAGGTATTATGAAACACTTGTCCTTTTTAGAATTTTGAGGGGAAAACATAATATCCTGCTTGACATTATCAAACTTTTGATATGTTTGTTTTAAATTCAGAAAAAAAACACCCAATTCAATTAAATTCTTGATTTCGATTCTGCAAACATTGCATTACCATGTACCTGGAATATTTTCATTGGTTTTAAATTCTGATAAATGATTTTTTGAGTTTTTAGGTAAACATAACTGAACTGAATGAACCGAAGTTTTCATTACACAAGTGTGCTCTGAGTTTTGGTTTAAGGCATTATATACATGGTTAAATGTTTCAGTATGAGATATATAAACCATTGTCAGATTCATTCAATATTATACTTAAGGTATGCTATTCTGGCACTTTTATCAAAAACAGAAGATTTTGATATATTGTAGTAATGTGACATGTTCATAGAGATAGACAGTTATCATTGTACAGAATATCTCCTTTAGTTGCTACAGATTCAGAAAACAAGTACCTGTTGTATTGAGGCTGCAGGGGTTTAAAAACTGAAATGTCCAGTGTCATTGACTTTACAAATTCGAGCTTGACTCACCAAAATGTTTATTGAAAAAGTTAAGACTTGTCTCTTTTTGAAATAATTTAAAGACAATATTGGCTTTACTTTCACGCAGAGTTTTGTCCAAAACCTGTAAAAGGTTTTCTAACCCCTGTACTTTTATTGTATAAAGTCACTTCTCTTGAATGATATTTGGAAAATGTTCCTTGCAAGTGATTTTATGCACTTTTCTCCCTTGAAGGCTTCATGTGTTAACCATGTTTATATGTAAACATATAAAGTACATTCACCTGCTACCAGTTAACACTCTACTAGTATTGCTGTCTATTGAAATCTGTTCCTTTTTTAATTGAATTTCATTCATGAAAATGAAATATTTATTTTTAAGAGTTCACTATGTGATATTACAGAACTCCTTTAAAGCAAAAACAATGCATGTGATAACCGCATTCAATAAAAATTGTTGATAGTTTATAGTGAAGTTTTGACCCATGTTATTTTAAAAAAATCCTATATCTTTCAATGATTGATATCTGATGTTAAATATTTATGACAAATCACAATTTTTAAAGCAGAAAGAAAGGTATTTTTGTGAGAGAATAAAAATGGCCAACTTAACACCCTAAATGGTAAATGGAATGTTGTAGCACTAACCCGTAGCCGGTATAACTAACATTCATATCATGGCCTTAGTTCTTAACCTTGGTGAATGGGTTAATGGTGTATTTACTGCTGTTTAATGAGTAAAAGTATATGAAACTTGATCAAGTTAGCAGGAAGTTGCCTCACTAACTTTACCTTGCCTGCTTTTGAAATACATTTTTTTAATGTGAAAGATACTTTGGAACATGCTTTTGGAATGCAAGATTTTGCTCTCATTTAAAAGGTGGAAGAAGACCTGGGCTGAACGAATGTTAACTTCTTCGAATGATAGTTCCTTACATAGTTGACTGTATAGCTAAGAGAAGCTAGTTCAATATAGTGGCAATGATTTGGTATTGGAAATTATCCTTATGAAGCTTGCAATGAGAACCTCCCAATCAACTATGAGTGCTTCCTAACGGTCCACCATATGAATGTCCTGAGTGGAATATCCTATCTGTTCTCCAACACCACCTCCAGACACACACACACATGCACGCACACACACACACCTTCCTTTTCTCCCTCCCTCAAGGAACAATCACTGTGAACCATCATGTCTTTGAAAAACTTAAAAAGACTGCATGGATTCATTGTAATCATTATCTTCAGTTTAACCCAGTTAAACTAATTCCATACTGTAAATGCATTTAGATTAAACGCAGGCAAGTGGTATTAAAAACAAAATTGTGAGTAACCAAAAGGATTTTAAATAGCAAAATACTGTCTAATTACAGATATATTCTTAATTCATTAAAGAATGCTGTCCTTGTTTTGATGTAAGAATATTTTCTGACAGGGAAGGGTTCCTGGCAAATGTAGCCAAGTCCCTGAAGCGAGTGGGAGGACTAGGACCGAATGTGTCTCACGAACAGGAGAATTTAGAGGACAGCATGAGGAAGGTAGGATACAACTTTCAGTTATATATTATCAGGATAACATTAAAGATTCATAAGGTCACTGTTAACAGACAACTTCTTCATATACAGCTGAGATATGATGTGTTCCGGTTTTTGACGACAGGCAGTGACAGCACATTATGATGGACCTCAGTATCAACACTGTTGTGAAATTTTTAAAAGATAAGATACTCCATCATTGCATTGCTGATTGATGATTTCAATGATTATAAGTCATTTGAAGGAATGGCATGCTTGTTCATGAAAATTAAGCTTCTTTTCTCAAAAATGAAAAAAATTATTTTGCCGTTTTATTATGCTCAACTGGCCATCGTTTTGTAAAAAGATAATTCAGGGACTGCTTTCAAACATATTTGTGCTATTTGAACTGTGCATGTTCCAGTTTACACTTTATTTTCAAATTTCAGCAAAATAAAAAAAATTTGGGTACCGGTGTAGCAGGCCATTTCTTCCCCAGTCTAAACTTTCCCCGGGGAGAAAATAGCCTAGGCCAAACTTTCCCCGGGGAAGGTTTGGCCTAGGATATTTTCTCCCCGGGGAAAGTTTAGACTAGGCCAAAGTTTCCCCCCCTGGGCTCAATCTTCCCCGGGGCAAGTCTGGCCTAGGCCAAAGTTTCCCCACCCTTGATTCTACCTTCACCTATTTTCTATTGTCCACATTTATAGCAATTTGGACTCCGCTTAGCCTACACTTCCAAATCCTTTTCTTTTATCGATAATTGGGAGATATTAACTTATTTTGGAAACCTTCTGGTTAAAAAAAACTTGCTTATTTTTATTTTTATTTTTACAGGGGGGTATTCCCCACCCTTGGTATTTATTCAAATGTTGTAATTCTGGCCTACCTAGGCTGTTTCTTCCCCACCCTTGATTTTTATTTACAGTGGGGAGAAATTTTGGCCTAGCTAGCTTATTTCTTCCCCACCCTTGATATTTATTTTCAGGTGGAAATTCTGAGCTAGGTAGGCCTGTTCTTCCCCATGCATGATATCTTTATACAGTGGGGAAATTCTGGCCTAGCTAGGCTATTTCTTCCCCTCTTTGGTATTCATTTACAGTGGGGAATTCTGGCCGAGCTAGGCTATTTCTTCCCCACCCTTGGTACATATTCACAGGGGAAATTCTGGCCTAGCTAGGCTTTTTCTTCCCCACCCAAGGTATCTATTTACAGTGGGGGGAAATTCTCGCCTAGGTAGGCTATTTCTTCCCCACTCTTGGAATTTATTTACAGGGGAGGGGGAAATCTGGCCGAGCTAGGCTATTTCTTCCCCACCCTTGGTATTTATTTACAGGGGAGGGGGAAATCTGGCCGAACAAGGCTACTTTTTCCTCACGCTTTGTTATTTATTTACAGTGGGAGAAATTCTGGCCTAGCTAGGCTATTTCTTCCCCACCCTTGATATTTATTGTCAGGTGGAAATTCTGGGCTAGGTAGGCCTGTTCTTCCCCATGCATGATATCTTTATACAGTGGGGAAATTCTGGCCTAGCTAGGCTATTTCTTCCCCTCTTTGGTATTTATTTACAGTGGGGACTTCTGGCCTAGCTAGGCTATTTCTTCCCCACCCAAGGTATCTATTTACAGTGGGGGGAAATTCTGGCCTAGGTAGGCTTTTTATTCCCCACCCTTGGTATTTATTCACAGGGTAGGGGGAAATCTGGCCGAGCTAGGCTATTTCTTCCCCACCCTTAGTATTTATTTATAGGAGGGAGTGTTGGGCCTAGCTAGGCTATTTCTTCTCCACCCTCATATATCATATATCAGATAGAAAATCAGGTGTAACAAGTGTATATTCTGGACTAGTTAAGTTATTTCTATGGAGTTATAATATATATGATATATTGAATTCTAAGAAAAAGAAAACAGAAACATATTCTCTATTTGGATTTCTTTATTTTTGGGTGAACATCTACTATATCAAGATGTTCACACAAGATTTCTTCAGGGCAATTAAATTTTGCATCAAGTTGATAATCATATCATACACATTCTTTCATAACACAACAGTCATGTGTAAATAAGCATTAGACCATCAGGGTGGGGAAGAAATACCCCAGCTAGTCCAGACTCTCCCTCCTATAAATAAAGACTGAGGGTGGGGAAGAAATAGCCTAGCTAGGCCAGACTCTCCCTCCTATAAATAAAGACTACAGGTGGGGAAGACATAGCCCAGCTAGGCCAGACTCTTCCCTCCTATAAATAAAGACTGAGGGTGAGGAAGAAATCGCCTAGCTAGGCCAGACTCTCCCTCCTATAAATAAAGACTACAGGTGGGGAAGAAATACCCCAGCTAGTCCAGACTCTCCCTCCTATAAATAAAGACTGAGGGTGGGGAAGAAATAGCCTAGCTAGGCCAGACTCTCCCTCCTATAAATAAAGACTACAGGTGGGGAAGACATAGCCCAGCTAGGCCAGACTCTTCCCTCCTATAAATAAAGACTGAGGGTGGGGAAGAAATACCCCAGCTAGTCCAGACTCTCCCTCCTATAAATAAAGACTGAGGGTGGGGAAGAAATAGCCTAGCTAGGCCAGACTCTCCCTCCTATAAATAAAGACTACAGGTGGGGAAGAAATAGCCTAGCTAGGCCAGACTCTCCCTCCTATAAATAAAGACTGAGGGTGGGGAAGAAATAGCCTAGCTAGGCCAGACTCTCCCTCCTATAAATAAAGACTACAGGTGGGGAAGAAATACCCCAGCTAGTCCAGACTCTCCCTCCTATAAATAAAGACTGAGGGTGGGGAAGAAATAGCCCAGCTAGGCCAGACTCTCCCTCCTATAAATAAAGACTACAGGTGGGGAAGAAATACCCCAGCTAGTCCAGACTCTCCCTCCTATAAATAAAGACTGAGGGTGGGGAAGACATAGCCCAGCTAGTCCAGACTCTCCCTCCTATAAATAAAGACTGAGGGTGGGGAAGAAATAGCCTAGCTAGGCCAGACTCTCCCTCCTATAAATAAAGACTACAGGTGGGGAAGAAATACCCCAGCTAGTCCAGACTCTCCCTCCTATAAATAAAGACTGAGGGTGGGGAAGAAATAGCCTAGCTAGGCCAGACTCTCCCTCCTATAAATAAAGACTACAGGTGGGGAAGAAATACCCCAGCTAGTCCAGACTCTCCCTCCTATAAATAAAGACTGAGGGTGGGGAAGAAATAGCCTAGCTAGGCCAGAATTTTCCCCCTGAAAATAAAGACTACAGGTGGGGAAGAAATACCCCAGCTAGTCCAGACTCTCCCTCCTATAAATAAAGACTGAGGGTGGGGAAGAAATAGCCTAGCTAGGCCAGAATTTCCCCCCTGAAAATAAAGACTACAGGTGGGGAAGAAATACCCCAGCTAGTCCAGACTCTCCCTCCTATAAATAAAGACTGAGGGTGGGGAAGAAATAGCCTAGCTAGGCCAGAATTTCCCCCCTGAAAATAAAGACTTGAGGGTGGGGAAGAAATACCCCAGCTAGTCCAGACTCTCCCTCCTATAAATAAAGACTGAGGGTGGGGAAGAAATACCCCAGCTAGTCCAGACTCTCCCTCCTATAAATAAAGACTGAGGGTGGGGAAGAAATAGCCTAGCTAGGCCAGAATTTTCCCCCTGAAAATAAAGACTACAGGTGGGGAAGAAATACCCCAGCTAGTCCAGACTCTCCCTCCTATAAATAAAGACTGAGGGTGGGGAAGAAATAGCCTAGCTAGGCCAGAATTTCCCCCCTGAAAATAAAGACTACAGGTGGGGAAGAAATACCCCAGCTAGTCCAGACTCTCCCTCCTATAAATAAAGACTGAGGGTGGGGAAGAAATAGCCTAGCTAGGCCAGAATTTCCCCCCTGAAAATAAAGACTACAGGTGGGGAAGAAATACCCCAGCTAGTCCAGACTCTCCCTCCTATAAATAAAGACTGAGGGTGGGGAAGAAATAGCCTAGCTAGGCCAGAATTTCCCCCCTGAAAATAAAGACTACAGGTGGGGAAGAAATACCCCAGCTAGTCCAGACTCTCCCTCCTATAAATAAAGACTGAGGGTGGGGAAGAAATAGCCTGGCTAGGCCAGAATTTTCCCCCTGAAAATAAAGACTACAGGTGGGGAAGAAATAGCCTGGCTAGGCCAGACTCTCCCTCCTATAAACAAAGACTGAGGGTGGGGAAGAAATAGCCTAGCTAGGCCAGAATTTTCCCCCTGAAAATAAAGACTGAGGGTGGGGAAGAAATACCCCAGCTAGTCCAGATTCTCCCTCCTATAAATAAAGACTGAGGGTGGGGAAGAAATAGCATAGCTAGTCCAGAATTTCCCCCCTGAAAATAAAGACTACAGATGGGGAAGAAAGAGCCTGGCTAGGCTAGACTCTCCCTCCTATAAATAAAGACTGAGGGTGGGGAAGAAATAGCCCAGCTAGTCCAGACTCTCCCTCCTATAAATAAAGAGAGGGTGGGGAAGAAATAGCCTAGCTAGGCCAGAATTTCCCCCCTGAAAATAAAGACTACAGGTGGGGAAGAAATAGCCTGGCTAGGCTAGACTCTCCCTCCTATAAATAAAGACTGAGGGTGGGGAAGAAATAGCCTAGCTAGGCCAGAATTTCCCCCCTGAAAATAAAGACTACAGGTGGGGAAGAAATACCCCAGCTAGTCCAGACTCTCCCTCCTATAAATAAAGACTGAGGGTGGGGAAGAAATAGCCTAGCTAGGCCAGAATTTCCCCCCTGAAAATAAAGACTACAGGTGGGGAAGAAATAGCCTGGCTAGGCTAGACTCTCCCTCCTATGAATAAAGACTGAGGGTGGGGAAGAAATAGCCTAGCTAGGCCAGAATTTCTCCCCTGAAAATAAAGACTACAGGTGGGGAAGAAATACCCCAGCTAGTCCAGACTCTCCCTCCTATAAATAAAGACTGAGGGTGGGGAAGAAATAGCCTAGCTAGGCCAGAATTTCCCCCCTGAAAATAAAGACTACAGGTGGGGAAGAAATAGCCTAGCTAGTCCAGACTCTCCCTCCTATAAATAAAGACTGAGGGTGGGGAAGAAACAGCCTAGCTAGGTCAGAATTTCCCCCTATAAATATACACCCACAAATGGATATAAATGTCAAATAATAGAAATCAGCAATTTTTTATAGTAGCCTAGTTAGACTGGAATGTTATCTGTTGTACATCAAGATGAAAGGCAAATAAGTTGCACATGTAATTGAATTTCTTCCCACTATAGATAAAAGAAGAGGATTTGTAAGTGTAAGCTTAAAAAAAAGCAAAATTGCTATGAATGTGGACAATAGAAATTAGGTGTAGGTAGAATATAGGGTGGGGAAACTTTGGCCTAGGCCAGACTTTCCCCGGGGAAGATTAAGCCCAGGGGGGAAAGTTTGGCCTAGGCCAAAGTTTCCCCGGGGAAAGATGGTCCTAGGCCAAACCTTCCCCGGGGAAAGTCTGGCCAGGGGGAAAGTTCGGCCTGTTACACCGGTATGTTTTTCTGCAATTTTACATGGAAATATGGTGCTGCTAGGTAGGCTTAAATAAGTAAACAATGTCTTTTCTACCTTTGAAGAAAAAAATGTTACTGTTGCAAACTTTCCCACCAATGGGCCACTTTTTTCACCAAATCTCCCACCATCACGTCTGCAGAAATGGTTTGCCACTTAGTAAATCATTAGCTTAAGGTTTAACTCTACATTTACTGAATTACTGCAATCAAATATCAATACCTTCATTATTGTACAGTCTAGACAATGGAATTGTTGTAGCATTAACACGTTTCCATGGTTACTGTTGCTAGGCACAGGAGGATGCAGAGATGCTCAAGTCGGTGGTGATGCCTCTAGAAGAGGAGATATGCTCACTCAAAGACAAACTGAGGCAGGCCGAGAACAAAGTGAGACATTCTAGCATATTATTGTTTGTGTTCAGGTTAATGAAGCGCTGATCCATTTGTCTGCAATAAAGTCCTGTTATAAGAGATGACATGGAAAAGTATTGAATACTCTGATCAAGGATAACCAGTTATCCAGATAATTTTGGACCTATGGGTAGTTAGTCCCTGATTAGGCCAACATTGAGTAAAACCAACACTGATAGTGTGATTATCAGAATGGAACTCCTCAGATTTATAGCAATTGAGTATTTTACATAATTAATGAGATTGAACATGATTTTACATGATTGGTTTTTCAGGACTAATAGAAATTGGTGTTTTAAAGTGTATTAAACATTTGGAAAGTAAGACCCACAAGATTTTCAGTTGTGTAATGTCATTTTGAAAGAACTTAATTTGTTTTTATCTGTTGAACTTTAATGTTGTCATTGCATAGAATCACTTAATAAAATCCATTACCCGGTGGATCTATTTTACATTCTATCATGACTGTATGACAGCTTGTGCTGCTAAATATGAATTTTTGAATCATTCATTGAACTCATACAAAAGTAGACCATCCTTCGAAAACCAAACTGGTGTTTTACTACTTGAATCCGTTGTCTGTATAAATAAAGTAAAAAAAAGCATAGGAAATACGCTAGGTGGCGACCAAGTTCCTTACACGGCAATAATGTAACCAAACCTAATGAAGAGACTTCACTTGACACAAACAAACAAACATTGCTGTGGAGTATTAGGAGAACTTTACTCTTACAGATTCCCAACAACAGAAAACAACATAGTGGCATCGGCTATATATATACATCTATATATGTTTTAAGTGTCTAAATTATATTTCTTGAGTGAGTGTTAATAAAGTCAAACATGAGATCTGATGTTTGACTTTATTGATTCATTGAATTAATCTGCAACTTTATTGTTTAGCATCAACAATCTGTTTTTAAATAGAATTTATCTGCACTTGCTTGAAAGCTTGGGTTTGAAAATTCAACCAGTCCTGTTTCAACCCGCCCTAAATTGTTTGCTTGCCATTTTTGCAGCCACATTTGATTTGCCTAGGAGGGTTGCAGATTTATTCTGACACTGATTCTCCATATATTTCTTGTAATGTTTGTATTTTCAGCTATTACTTAATGAAGGCTTGCAGCCTCAGCAGGAAGGGAAGAAATCTCCGTCTCTACCAGATCTGGACGATATCAAGGATCCAGAGGAGAAGGTACAATGTTCAGGATTCATTTGATTGTAACCTTTATCAGAGACAGAAGCTCTGATCATTTTCAAATAACTCAAGTGTTGACATTTCTCCTAAAACACTCTGTTACTTTGTTCAATACAAAATTGGTCTTCACAGTTTTGCAGTTTTAAAAACCACAAGTGGCAGGCAACCTTAGTCTTGGGTTTCTTTCAAAAATAAATCCTGTCACATAGTTGACAAAGTAGAAATCAACAATTATACATGAAGCTCTTTCAAATTGAGAAGTTTAAAGTTCCTTGTATCCAGTTACATCTCTGCAAGATCGTCACACTTATGGGCATATGACCATGAATATATCAACATGATATGCAAGTTTATTACAAAATATTTATACCTTTAGATTTGTAAAGTGCCTTCAACTATCAAGTACTAATGATATATATCTATAAACCCTCTAGGTACATAAGCTGATGAAGATCCTGAAGGGAGAGAAAGCAGCGAGGACGGACCTGGAGATGTACGTTGCTGTCCTCACCACCCAGAAGAACGTCCTGCAGGAGGACGCAGACAAAGTGCAGAAGGAGTTTAATGACAGTGAGGCTCCTCAAGATGTATTTTGAAAAACATTTTTCATTATGTGCAAGTTATATCTCCCCTGCCCTAAGGATTTATCCCAGGTGTTTGGTAGAATAACTGCATGGTACAAAAAGTTTTCTCTCTTGTTCTTGAGTTTCCAAGAGTTATTTCCTTGTTCAAAAAAAAGTTTTTGCTTTTTCCTGTGATATAACCAATAGTAACTTGACTTTTTAAAGTCCCCAGAACTTAACTTTCTCTATTTATTAGAAAAATTATCATCTGTTACTGATAGCTATCTTATCCACATTACACCAAGAGTTATCTTTCCTGTTTCCAAGAGTAATCCCTGAGAGTTTACTCCCTTTTCTCAGTCTGTGCAATGCTGGAGGAGGAGAAGCAAAACCACGAGGCCCTGAAGCAGACGTGGCAGATGGCCAATGATCAGTTCCTGGAGAGTCAGCGACTCATGATGATGGACATGAGACGCATGGAGACAGTTCTCACCTCCGAGCAGCAGCGCCAGATAGCAGGTAGCTTGTGGTCTTTTTGCTGTGAACTTGCTCTATCAATGAAGTATCCCTTTTACTGGTGTGTTCCTAAATATTCAGGGGTCCAACAGCAAACCCGATATCAATTTATTGATTAGACATATGATTAGACGTTATAACAAGTTATTTTTCATAACGGACCCCATACCAGCCACAGGGCCGATAAGGGAAATGTTATGGAAAATGCATATTGTAACCATTTTGTCATTAAAACAAATTTAATGAAATGTTGATTTGATGCAAGATTTTTGGATAAAACAAATATATTTTCAGAGAGTCAAAATTGTGAGAAATAGTGTTCTTTACAGTGCCACTCATAAAACCTACCGATTGGTAGCATATTTTATTATTTTTGTGTTTAGAAGGAAGAATTACAGTTCAAAGTATCTACAACATCTTGTTTTATGAAAAAGATGCACAAGTATCACTAAATGTTGCCCATGATGTTACCATGCAAAGGGAGATAACTAATAAGAAGTGCCCCTGGCTGATATTGATATGGATTTGCAGACCAGGCAGCATTAAGGATGCTGTGTCCTTACCTCATTCACATATGCAAAACACCTCATATCATTAGGTATAGTAATATCACCTTGTTTTACAAGTGTTAATGTTTGCATCATAGTAATCACTTATATTGTCTCTACACACAGAGCTGCAGCAGAAGGACCTGGAGCGAGAGGCGCAGGAGAAGAAGGTGAAGGATCTGGAGGAGGCGAGAGAGAAACAGGAGAAGGAGCATGCAGAGCGCCGCAAACACAGCCTCTCTCGTATGGGTGGGTTGTCTTTGATCAGTTCCAGTATGTGTTTTTGTCTTGCTGTCTCTGTATGTGTCTCTCTCTGTCCTTTTCTGTCTCTCTTACAAAGCATCCCTAACTCGCTGTCTATCTATCTCTGACTGTCTGTCAGCATCCCAAACTCTCTGTCTATCTATCTCTCTCTGTCTGTTAGCATCCCTAACCCTCTATCTAACTATCTCTGTCCTTAAAAGTCTCTCAGACATTAGTGGGTAGCTATCTCTATCTCTCTGTGTTGCTGACTTTCTGGATTGGTATCTATCTCTGTGTGTCTGTCAGCCTCCCTTACTCTCTGTCTATCTATGTCTGTCCTTATCTGTGTTTTTTGCATTGGTGGGTAGCTTTATCTTTCTGTGTTTCTGACTGTCTTTTTAAGTCTGTCTGTCTGATAGTCTCCATAACTGTCTGGCTCTTATGCATCTCTTTCTTTTCCTTTTCTTTTTCTCTCTCTCTTTGTCTCTCATAACTATGTTCTCTATCAACTGTTTTGGGTCCAGATTGTCTTGCATGGATCGGAAATATTGTAGAGGGTAGAGGTGTATGATTTGATTCAACAGATATTAGGACATTGGCCGATAATATTTTTACATTCTTACGTTGTTTATTTTCAGAACAAGCAGCAGCCGCCAAAGAAGATGCAAAAGAGGTAAATGGTGATTTTGATGGAATGAACGTCTTTACCAATATTTATGGTGTACAGAATACTATTTATTAAACTTGAAACAAACAAACCACAGCCTACTGGTTTACATGTTATTCTGAAGTGTTTAAGTAATATAAGATATACTTTGATAACCTGGATTAAGCTATGAAGTCCTAAGCAGATATTTTTTTAGGCCAAGCAAGAATATACATGTATATTTTGTTAAACTTATAAACCAAATTGTAACTATAAATAATAAAATCTATCTAACATAATACCTTTTCAGAAACTTAAGTCTCGAACAATACTAAACAAGTCACAAAGCCGGTCAAACGGATCTCTCATCTCGACTACATCAGAAGATCTGCTCCCGTTCGACGTGTCAGGTGATGACGACATCGGTAAAGCTCTCTCCAGTCCTGACATCAACTTTGATGACAAGTTCCTGGACAGTGGCGTACACGACTCCCATTCTTTAAGTGAGGTGGATGGGATGACTGTGAGAATAAGCCCTGACAAAGTGTTGAATCTCCCGTCTCTCACCGAGGCTCAGATGAAAGCAATTACAGGTAAATATCTTCTTATCTGATCATGATTCGTCGGCAGATCAAAAGATTCTGCAGGTTAACAGGACAAGTGAACCTCATTTGAAATACCAAGATCCACTTCTTTGATAGCTGGTGTGGACAAATATTGAATCATCCCTTTTCTCAAAAATTAAACTTCTACAAGCTAGAAAATTGTTCTCTAAAGATTTTTCCTTACGTTGAGTGGAAACAAAATACACGAAATGCATCATAGCTGTTTTGGTTCTATGGAGACATTTATATATGCCTTATCTCTCAAGGCTCACTTGAAAAGTTATGATAGATTTCTATCTTGGATAATAATCACTGAACTAAAAAAAACACCCTTGGCAATTCAGAAGTAATTTGGATTTGTTTGATAACAATGTTGTCATCTGTACATCACGACAAATGGTCGAATGTTGTCCAAACGGTGCTAAACAATAAGTCACTCACTCACTAGTATATGTACAGAAAGGTTGTATATATACATACATTGTGATAAAGAAGTTGACTATCTATAGAACTTACTCCCCCTGCACAGACCCGACCCCTGACACTGAGGCAAGACGTACGCTACTGGCTAGTGCCAAGATGAAGACTGAGGGACTCTCTCTGGAAGGCAAGAGGCTCGTCAGTGAGAAGGAGTGGAAACTACTACAAGATGAGGTATGCTTTGTAAAACCTGTGCCCAAAAGTTTAGATGAATTACCTGATAAGATTTGCCCTTGTATACAGGTTTCCTTTTGTAAACTTCTTATGGAATGGGATGTGCTCACCAAATTTCAAATAGTAATTCAAAGACTCTGAATTTCCTATTCATTTTCTGTCAACAATATTAAGTTGTTTAATCAAGTTTCAACTGTTTGTTTCATGAAAGACTATGCATTAGAAACTGTGATTCTGACAAGTACTTTTGGTTAAAGAGTTACCTATAGGTGGTCCTTTGACATACCATCCAATTCTAAGGTAAACCTTAACTCCCATAACACTCAAATAATCTAAGTGACTTGCAATCTCCTTATTCTTTGTTAAACGAAGCCCTTAATTATAAGAATTTAATTTCGTACTGTTACCTTGGGTCATTAAAATGTTTCCAAAAGGTCCATTTGCAAAGCTACCTCCTCTAAGGTTAACCTCGGGTTCCATTCTTCAGCATTACACCAGTAGTCACCTTCATGGATTACACATCAGTCCTTTGGTAAAAGTCAACCATATTCCCAAGTTGTCTCAGTATTCAGTACTTTAACTGTAAGCTTTACTGCTATGTGTAGGTGAAGGGAGCGAGAGAGAAGTTGGGTCGACCCTGTGATATGTGTACAAACTACGAGACCCAGCTACAGACGGTCCAGGAGGAGTTGAAGGCGGCGAAGAACGAGGCAGGACGGCTGGAGAGACAACTGAACCACGAGAAACAGGCCCTGACCAACCAGACCAAGTACCAAGGGGAGCTGGAGGACGCTCTGAAGGAGTCTGCAGAGGAGGCTGAGAAACAGGTACCCCCTCGTTATAGCGCCAGTGAACTCGTTATTTGTTAGATTAAGGTCTTACAACACAACTTGATATCATAAATGCCAGTTACAATTCTTTTTTATATGTTATGCAATCTTGTAATTCTTTTTCGGAAGGGATCCTCCTTGGGGTACTATTGCATAAAAATCTGTATTTTTTGCTATGACAGGTTGTGATTATTTTTTTAAATAAAAATAATGTGTTATTTCAGTACATAAGGGAAATTCAGTAGTTCTGGCCACAATTTATTAAGTCCAGTTTGAATCAATGGGTTCTCCACAATGCAACATTTCTAAATTTATATATATTTCTGCCGCATTGAGCATGTGCCTTGCATGTGGATTTCTGCGGGGTAAAAGTACCCTTATTATTATTATTATTATTATTATTATTATTATTATCATAAATCAGGTCTACCCATGCAATTTTAAAATATTTTTAAGAGCTATAGAGATATAGAAACAAGTTACATTTGATGTCTCATTTAATGATCAACTTTTGTCAAATCCTTTAAACATTTAAACCTGATTAACACAGAAATATCTATAAAAATTTGAATCTGTCGATATGAATGGGAATCATCATCTACTTGAATATTAAAAATAATCAGTAGTTGAAGAAAGTGAATTTTCAAGTATATAAATTTTTAAACTGGGGTTGGTAAAAGATTTATCGGATAACCTTTTTATAAACAGTGGTCATTGCAGATAAAAAGATTAGACAGGGTGTTATTTCAGTAAATTTGCAACAAGGATTTATTAGTTCAGCAGGTCGGTGTTAAGGTTTCGTCACATTGCAGATCTCGAGTCTGACCAACCGGCTGCAGGACTGTGAGAAGTACCTCAAGGAGTGCAAGCAGCAGTTTGTACAGTCACAACTGCAGCTGCAGGACCAGCTGGTAGGCAACAAAACATTTCTCAATAATTTAACTGAAATTGTATACATGGCATGTATAAACAGACATCTTTCTGAGTTCATTTCAGTTAATAGGCCATGCAATATCATTCTATAGGAGTATGATTCTTATCCATTTCATATCAGAAGATGGTTAAAGTGGGAGTTGATTCCTTTATTATGGATTAGTTTTATTTGGATAGACCAATTCATTGATAAGCTCTAGATTTTGGTTGCGCATGAAGAAATAATCTTCCATGTACATTGACTGATAGCTAGTTATTATTTCATTGCCTATCTTTGTTATGATAGAGCTTTGAAAATCAAAGCCAAGATCTTTTCTGAAAGGCTTTAAGCAATACAAAAAGATAAAATAACCACATAATGATTTTCATTATGATTTACTTTACAGAAATCACTGACAGAGTCGAGAGAAGAAATTCAGAAAGAGGTATGGAAAGGACCGTTACTTTGTTTCAGAATTATCATAAATATCTAGATATGATTTGAGTATAACATAACTAATCTTCTGTACACATTCTTGATTATGTAAGTTGCATTTACATATTTTCATCATTATCTGTCACTTTAACACAAATTGCAAATAAGAATAGGTAAAATGATACTGTGCTTCATTTATGTGCAGATCAAACACATACAGGAAGAGAATGATAGTCTGGTCGGCAAACACTCAAAAACAGCTCAACAGCTGCAAAACGAGGATATTAATCTACCCAATAATATTGAGGTAAGTTGTGAACTAATGATTCAAGGGTTTGGAATCCTCAAAAGGCACAACAAACTGAAAAGAAAATTATCAATTCTTAACCAAATATAATTTTCAGGTAATATTATAGTTTATTGACATATTAATAGAATTATTTTTTAGATTTGTATATATGAGTGTTGGGATTTTTTCCAATGGCATGATCTTTTGTTGAATATGGGTTAATATTCCATAGTCAATGTAAACAGCATATCAAGTGTTCACCAATTGGATCTATTGCAGGACATGCAGCTGCTCCTCCTGAAGTACAGAGAAGAGATTATATCCGCTAAAGTAGCCAAAGAACACACGGAGGAGACCCTGAGGAGCGAGATCCTGTTCCTGAAGGACCAGGTGGTCTCCGAGCAGCAGGAGAAGAACAACATCGAGGAGACACTCACACAGGACATCAACTCTCTGCAGGAGAAACTAGGTCAGTCTACCACTTCTTAGGTCATGGCACTTGCATGTAGGTCTGTGAGGTTCTGGTGTGTCAGTGAGTCAAGTAATCGGTTGTTGCTCATTTGGAAACTTGTAAGAATGGTCATTGATTTGCGTTTTTGATTACTGAAGTCATTTCTTATATCTTTACTGCTATTAGGATAAGAGTATTTTCTTGGCAAGAAATAAAGAATCCTGATTGTTTGCAATAAGACAAGTTAGCAATTTTTTCCTTTGCTTTTAAAAGGACTATATTCATTCACATGTCAGGCACATATTCCTTTTGAGACAGAGTAAAACTGAGATGAAAGACAAATTTTTATTCCACAAAAGCCCAATGAATTCCTTGTTGCTAATTTTCATTGCATAACAAATAAATGAATTGGTCCCTAATCTGGATTTTTGTTGGGATAGCTACAGACTTTTTAATCCAATGTTAATATTTTTTAACTATCTCATCCAGAAGACATCTTCAACAATTCAGGTTCATTCATCATAAGATGAAAGAAACATTTTTATGTAAAGAAAAAGGATGAATTCCGTGTAGCTTATTGTCACTGCTTGAGGATGTTGCAAGAACTCGGGTTGAAAAATCTCTATATGGAACATGAGTAACTTGTAAGATGCTTATGGGGACTTAGATTGTACAACAGAAATGTTGAGGTTCATCTTTTTATTCTTTATGCCAATCTACTTTGGATTTAGTGTATCATTTATCCTTTTCCTGTTTGCCAGCATGTCATGAGAGCGTTCAGTCAGAGCTGGAGCGCGAGTCATCGGTGAGGGCGGAGCTAGAGACCAAACTACGTGAGGCCGAGTCCTCACTGAAGGGTATACAGGCTAAGTCTAGGCAACTGATCAACGCACTGCAGCAGAGGGTGGAGGAACACGAAAAATCCAAGGTAGTTCATTGACTCTGAAATGTGGATGGCCATGTTATGAGTAAGCATTTGCTCTGGCTGAATTTTTGCAGACAACCCGAAGACCAACTTTTCCTTCTCTTGTAATTCATGCAATAGTGGTGATATTTCTGTATAAGAAATCAGTGGTGATTGAATTATACAGAAAAGTGTTTTTATCCTTTTGCTTTTATAAGGAGTTTCGTGTTTAACTGATAGCTGCACTCACCAACAGCTGAGTCATTTTTTGAAGGAAAATCTTATTTTATGAATAGCAGACTTTTAAGATGGTGACATCCCTCGACTTCTATTATGTATAGATATACAAATATCTAACGTATTAATGCATGATTTGGTGTCTAAAGTAGGTAACTATTCTGTATTGTATCTTTACCAACTTCTCAAAGGATGTGCAAATAGTCTTTCCATGTTTATGGATACTTCACGATTATAGGTTTTAGAAAAAGAATAGTTGACCAATGTTTTATTATAGGGAATATGACCTAAGTCTCCTTTTTGTTGAAATCCAGCTCTGCTATGAGGAATAAGTTTACTTAATGTAAGTGTTTGATGATGAACATGCTCTATGTGTTGGCTGTAGGTGAAGATGGAAGACGAGATGCATTCCTTGAAGGGGAAGATTCAGTCTCTACAGGTCGACCTCGACAACAGTGAGGCCGTACAGAGAGACTTTGTCAAACTCTCTCAGTCCCTGCAGGTCAGTTCATCTTGGAACATTTTGAACATAGAATTAAGATATGATGAAAATAACTTTTAAATGGGTTAAAAGTCTATGGTCACAAATCACTGATTCTCAAGGGGTCAAAAGGTTCATAAGAGACATAAACATTTGTGACGTTCTTAAGCCAGTTGCATAAATGAGGAAGCAGGAATGGATGATCGTCATTAGTTATGATATGGTTAATATCATATTCAGATTTCATCTTGTAGCTTCTAATTGATGCTTGTATTCACAGGACCGTCGCCCTGAAATATATCAACTCTCAAGCAGTTACATTGATTACAATGTTTCTGCCTCAAATCCATCTGTTAATGACAATTTAAGGCGAATGGGATACGGTCTTGATTGATTGTTGCAAAGTTATTTCTCAGAAGGTATTTCCTCTCCTAATATTGAAACTTAGAAGTATTCAACAAAACTAATTACAAATGTCTTGTCCACAGATCCAGCTGGAGAAGATCCGTCAGGCGGAGACGGAGGTGCGGTGGCAGCATGAGGATGATGTGGAGGACTGCAACAACTGTAAACAAAACTTCACCGTCACACGACGGAAGGTAGGACACCCGCCCTCCTCTCCTATGTTCTATCTAGTATCTAATTCAAAAACAGATGTCTAAGAAATGATTTGTCTCATCTTATCTAGTCTGTTACCATGTGTCTCTTATTTGAGCTATCATATGTTATCTAATTGCTGTCTGATCTTAATCTCTATTTGCAACTTTTCCTATCAATCGGATTTTATCTGATGTCTCATCATTACTTCGCTCATATCACTGCTCTTATCTTCTCTCTCACAAGCCGTCTTATTACACGTCTCTCATCTGATATCCTCACCTCGCTACTATTATAGATTTGATAATTGGAGATACAAGTTCGCTTTTCTATTCATGACAATTTGTTTAGTATGGTGAGATTAAACAAATATTATTAAAGACTTTTTAAATATTCATTATGATTTCAAACAT
This sequence comes from Phorcus lineatus, assembly GCA_921293015.1. Taxonomy (NCBI): domain Eukaryota; kingdom Metazoa; phylum Mollusca; class Gastropoda; order Trochida; family Trochidae; genus Phorcus; species Phorcus lineatus. Next base: position 18,227,315 of record OV121089.1, read on the forward strand.
ACAATGTGCTCAATTTCAGCATCACTGTCGTCACTGTGGGAGGATTTTCTGTAATGAGTGTACGTCGAAAACCGTTCACAGCGGCCCAAATTTCCGACCTTCCAAAGTTTGTGATGTTTGTCATACAATCCTCGTAAAAGATGCAACACCGTACTTTAGCACAGAGCCACCTGCTACCCCCGACTAGAAATTAGTTTTAATTCTTTCTTATTTATTTGACGAGATTGTATATTTTTTCTCATGTTTATTACTTAAATATCGACTTTTAATGATTATTGTAAATGATGGGAATTTATTTATCGTGTGAGGTTACAAGGTTAAAGGGATATCGCGAAAGAATATAATTCAATTTTCCATGTGAGTTTTTTTCTTGTTAATGATGTTATCCTTTGGACCTCAGGATTACAACAGATTAGTGAAAAAAATTGATGATGATGATGATGTAATTCTTAGGCCCTTGGAATAACAACAGATTTTGTACTGTATTTGGCTCAAGAAAAAAACTGTTCCACTAAATTCACAACTTTAAGCCATGTTTGATTGTGTCAGTTCCTTGTAGCAAATATACCCTGGTTTGCTCTCCAAAAATGGATGATTTAAAGGCACTATAGCAACTTTGTTTAGAGAAATAAAAGGTTCTTTATAAAAGGAAATGAAATATTTCTTTTAGAAGTAAATATTGTTTATTAATGCAAGGATTTCTTAAATGAACATGTCCAGTTCTGATAAACTGTCAGAACCAATTCTCTAACTCAACTAATTTAAACGTCTTCACACTAAAAAAGAGTGCATGCAGTTTTTGCTTTATATACTTTTTCTATGACTATGGATTATCAGGTTGATTAAATTACTTTGTTACCTTTTGAAGAAATATACTTTACTAAAACTTCTAGATAATGAGGAAAATTTAGCAAATAAAACATCCTAAAAAAACTGCTACAGTGCCATCAAGTCTATTTAGTACTCTTTGATACTAGTATCCTAATTAACTCCAGCTTTGGATATTTCCATTTCAAATGCATATTACAACAACCAAAGTACACTGGTTCCTATTTGACAGAAAAGAAGAGAATATTCTTCTGACTTAAAAATGTTTGTAAAAGCATTATTGTGTCTCTTTTTTCCTGCAAACATTAGTATTTAGATCTTGCATAGAAATGACAAATTTAACTTCCTAGAATGTTAGTTATTGAGAGTACAGGGACTGGGAAAGATAGAGGCCATGGACCATTTTTTAACTTTGAATAAAAAAAATGGCCCTTTAAAATTAGAAATGTGACTCATGTTAGAAAGGGGAATGGCCCATTGAAAATTCCATAATGACTAAAACCTAAGTGGCCAATTTTCAGAGCTGTCATTCCCAGTCTCTGAGAGTTAGATGATTTCTAGTCATAATTTTCATCTTAATTTGTACACTTGCATCGTCAATAGCATGTCGCATGACATTGAAAAAGCTTCCAAAAGGTAAATCTTAATTGAAAACTTATTCCATTTCATCTATCTAGGAAATTCATTTGACAGTCAGTTGTACATTTCATTGATGAGACATGTCACTGACTTGTAAGATGTTTGTGTTTTCCATGATTTGAGAACAGTTGCTTGGGTTGAATTTAGTGGGGGGGGGGGGGGGGGGGAGTACTGTTAAAACACAGTTGCTTGGGTTGATAGTTTGAAATTTAACAATTTAGTATTTTTAATGAAACTCATCTAGTGAAATTTTCAATGTAAAGTTATAGTTAAAGCTACTTGTATATTGATCATGATGCGATTATTGTGATAGGAAATTTTACAACCATGTTATATGTTATCATTTGATGGTGAATTTCTATTGTATATGTTGATAGAAGGTGAAGAGTTTGAAGATTTCAAAGCTTTTTCAAAATAGTCAATATTTGGCCATGTATTTTGTCTGGGTTTCTTATTTAAACTCTGTAGGGATGCCGATTATTTTGGCACTGGGCAATCCTTGGTCATTCCCTTGATTAATTAGTTCTTACTCCTATAAATTAATTCTCAGAATGGCTGGAATCAATAAATTCAACAGCTCAATCTTTTTCATAAAAAAAAATATTTTTATTCTATTTTGTTTTCTTTTCAAAATTATTTTGCCAATATCGGCCATCTTTAAAAGGAAAGAAAATATTTTGATCTTGTGACATTTAAACATAAATGATTTGAATAAATTTGTAATAAAAACCACCCCAAAATGTGTGCACTCGATCTTCAAAAGCTGTATGGCGCAGTTAGAAACATTTAATTATGAGTGTTTGAAAGTTCTCAAGTCACAAAGGGTCGGTGTTCTGTGCAAATCTGGAGGGAAAAACTAATAAAAACAGGTCAAGGATAGTTCTCACCTTTATTTTATTCACTTTTTAAGATGTAAATGCATTTTTTAATATATACATGTATGATCATAATGTGGCTTGGTATTGGCCATCTGTGAGGGATTTTTGCATTTGTCTACCTTGAACCACAAACAGAGAAAATGAAACTCGTCGAATTGTTACAAAGAGATTATTTACTTTAGTCTGTCAATTAGTTGATTTCACAATTGTAAGTGGGAATGTGTGCTTGAGTGCAGGAAATTTGTTTTGATTGCATTTTCTGTATATTTTGTGTTTGAATGTACAGTGTTTTACCGTCTTTTACCTGTACAAAGCTTGTATTCTGTTACCATGACGAGTGAATGGTCGCCCGACATGAAAAAGGGCAGTGGAAGATCCAGTATTATTTATTCTTTGTACATAACTCAGATTTTATCTACTTTATTGTGTAAGACAATTTTCTCCTTATATTTCATAATATATTGGACTATCTGTAGGATCTTCTAATGTTGTTGATACCTTTTTGACATCATAATGATAACTTGAAATGGCTTGAGTGATTCTAAATTAACCAGAAGTCAGGAATGAGGAACAAAATGGGCCTTGATTTTCTGTCCCAAAAACCATGCCTAAACATTTTGGGATGCGAAATTGAGGAGTCAAGACTCTGTCTCGTAATTTGATTTATCATGAAGTTAGGATTTAGTTTATTGAATAATGGTCATAAATTCTTAAATTATAGTGTTTGTTCTTCAATTACTGGTATAATCATTCATTCTCAAATATGTCACTGAAACCCTCCTAAAACAATTCTTTTAAAAGATCATTAATAATTAAGAAACAAAGCAAAGTACTTTTTTTTTTAAAGTGTCAAAAAATCTAAAATATCAGCAGGATTAAGAAAGTAGTTTGACACAATGGCTTTATTAATTCATGTGACTCATTCTGTGTTAAGGTCATGAAATATATAGGGTTGTTAAGAATATTAATCCTTATTGTATATTGGAACGTGTAATATAAGCCAATTTGAATATAGAATTTCTAGATTCGTATTGTACAATGCATTTTGTCAAGATGAGCAATGGTAGATTAATTTCACCAGACCGATATGGAGTTGCCATTAATGGTTTTATAAACGTGAAGATAGAATCATCCTGCCACTTCAGCATATATGTGTCCACAGAGCTCCTACAATACACTGATATCTATCAGCAAAATATCCATCCCGCTAAATCAGCATTAATAAATCCACCCTCGCTCCTTCCATATACCCTGATCTCCTTCAAGCCAAAAGGCTCGTAGTGCTAGCTTTCGAACTAGCCAATGAGACGACTCGCATTCAGCAACAGCTGGATGGAAAATCCTTTAAGTTTTAAAACAGCAGCTGCAGGCTCCTTGCATAACGACATTCCATTGGCTGAAATAATAACAGGTTAACTAAGCCACGAATACCAAGCCAATCATTTTGGCTTGAAGGAGATCAGGGTATATGGAAGGAGTGAGAGCGAATTCATATATGCTGATTTAGCAGGATGCAAAATATCTTGCATCGCTATATAAATAGCCAAAAAATGAAAGACTTACATCTAGCAGTAGCTGCACAACTGAGATGACAGGAGCCTTGAGTTTGAGAATTTTACTTCAAGCTCTTTGCAAAACAACAATTCATTTCTTTAAAAGATTTCATGCTATACATGTAAGGCAATGAATAACCAAATCCCAGCAATACAAGGCGTGAAGGCAGATTTGTATCAGGGTATTGAAGTATCTCAGCAGATACCACTATGTTGATGAGCTGGATGTATGGAGATGCTGTTATGGACTTTATAGACACGCACACAGAAACTGCTTTGTAGTTGTGGGTAGTGTAGGCTTCAGAACTTAGCTTTACCAAGCGTTTTTAGTACTAGTATAGGAATAAGCCGAATATGAGTTGTGTTATGACATGACTATTTTGGCACTAAGAGATTTTTAAAAATCGCTAATTTTGTCATGATAGAATTGAAATAATCTGATTATTGTCTTGTGAATTGTTCGATACACATTGTTTACGTTATGATCACAGAGCTATGATTGATGAATGAGAGAGCAACTATCCTTTATGTTGGAGTCGCTGAAGCCAAATTGTCAAGTGTTATCTCTACTGCAGCTGAAAATTATGATTTATGCCATTGGTTCTTTTGTTTGAAACACCATAAGGTCATCTCAAGTCACTGTGGTGACACTTAGGTTAGCCTTAGAGCTTAGGTTGTTTTGTGCAATGACACCCCAATCAGTTGACTGTCATTATGAAGGTGTAAATTTGTGATTTTGTGTCAAACAGTGGTCAAAGTACCCTAGCTGGATTGCTCCAATTAGTCAATGTTATTTTGGTAACTTATCAAAAACAACAGAGGAACAAGAAAGTAGTTGACTTGTGCAATCACTTTCAGCATTGTCTTCATTTAATAGTCAACGGTGGACAATTATCAAAGCCCAGCAAAATCTCAAAGCATTGGTCATCATGAATACACAAATATCAATCTGTTTTTCTGACATATTATGCATTATCTATTATGTTATCAACTGATTTCCAGTGCGGAGACAAATACTATGTTCCCATCAGCTTGCCATGATATCATCCTACAGAAAGTGAAAACTAGCAGCGTTGGAAGTTCATGAATTATCATCTTACCCAGCAGCTCTTGAAACCATGTCAACGTGTGGCTACAATTGTTACCATGTTAAACTTCAGATAAAAAGGCTCCTTTGTTTGAATCCTGCCTAGTGTTTGCAAAATGTGTCCACTGTAGAGAACTACATAAATGCATTACATGCTGTGATTTATGTCTTGTTTATAGGCATTCCTTAACCCCGATTTTCATAGCTCTTTTGTCACCTAGATGTTTACAAGTCATTGTTTAAGTAATTGTAGTGTTAATGGTCTTAAAAAGTCTAGGCCCAAGGGCTTCTGTTACAAGGCCCTTTAACCTAGGAGGCAATGGTAGATTATGGGACCTTTGTGCATGTTGAACCCTGGTGAAGATTATTAAACGTCACACTTTGTGGATGAATGGATTTTTCTGAAGTCTCATATTTTATCAACTGAGTTTTATGTTCTTTTAATTAATTTATTTATTATTTGTTCATAGCTTTGTTTGAATTACACAGTCTGAAAACTTAACGCAGGAAGACTAAAAGAATTTGAGGATTGATAGTATGTACTAATTTCTTTATGGTAATTTTCATGAATTATAGTCATAAATAATCATGGGAACATAAGATGATTTGATAATTGTTTCAAGCAAATTTCGATTATTATTAACACTATCAATCCTGAATATTCTTAATCAAGAAGGTTGACATTTACTAAAAACAGATCTTTGTTCCAATATAGTTGTCATAAGAGTAAGTAAACATTGCAGGATTGATTTTCTTAATCAACCCTTGTGTTACTATCTAAAATAGATTTTTGGAAGGATGTTTGAAAGGTTTTACTGTTAAAGTTTCACAAGCAAGCACCTGTTATGTTGTCACTTTGTTTCACAGTCTTTCAGTCTATTTAGTCCTTGCCCTAAAGAATTTATACTTTCATTGTCTTAATGTAATCTGACAATTGTTTTCACCTTTTTCATTTATCATGTACAGAATTTAAAATTCATATAAAATGTTTTTTTAGGTAATTCATAGTGTATTAAACGAGACTGAAGTTGCTTATGATGTTACTTTATTAGAGCAACACATATAACTTGGAAAGCAGCAACCTTAAAATTCTTTATATTGAGAGGGAAAGCAGTTTTTCTCCATTGAAATGTTTTTTCGTCGACCAAAAAGAAGAGTATCATCTTTTGATGATTAACCTATTGTTGAATTGTACCAAATATGTTATAAATTAAGCCATAAACATGATTTTTACAGGGCAGGAAGGTAAGATTATAGAAAAAATTGTATATTATGTCTTTCTGAAAGCTGAAAGGAGATTTTCAGGTGTTTGTACAATGTATTTAGCTTGTGGAGCTTTTTCTAGTTTCACCAGAGGTCTGATAGCTGGAGAAATAAGCATTATGGGTAGTTGTATTGTTAGAAGCTTGTATCATATTGAGTATGCTGTTATGGTCAACTAGTAAAGACCCCAACACTCGTCTGTGAATAAACTATCTACTTCACGTGTGTACTTACTTTTTTTCACAAACATACACATATTGTCAAAGGGAACCAAAATGCCAAAATTTGAAACTTCTTTTCCTTTATCAGACCCTTAGTGAGGGGAACCTTACTGGCAATAACAGCTATCTCTTTGGATCTCAGAACAGCTAGGCCTATTTGAACTGATGAAAAAAGGAAAATAGTCAACATCAAATTCAAAAGTCTTTCTCGCTCTATTTTATGTGCCCAGGCTACAAAGGTTAAAGCTTAACTTCCTTTATGGGATTCTACATGTTTGAGATACTTTGAGGAGAATAACCTAGCTATGGGTACAAAGTAGAGTTATCAGCCCTGACTCATTTGGTATATATCACCTATTAAGAAGTGCCAAAATTTGAAAAGGTTTTTTCTACAATCGCTCAAAGGTATGATTTTGCGAAAATGCTTTATTTGAACTATTAACACTTTTAATTATTACGTGATAGTCAATGAAAAGAAATCGTTGTATGCGTGACCTTTGATGTCAGAGATCATGGTCACAAGATATGGATTATGTCCCTGTAATAAAAAAATTTAAACAAGAAAAATGTATTGAGAACTTACATTAACCATCTATTGATTGTACTCCGTGCAAGTTCTTTTGGCATGTTCATAGTTAAGGTCAAAGGTCAAGGTCATGAGTAATGAAATCCACACAAAAAATCCTTGTAAACACTTAGGACGATCACATTCAAGGTCAAAGTTCACCGTCAATGGTGTTAAAATCATTCCAATGACGTACGTTATGACAACCAAATGCTACTGAACTGAATTTTGTGGTATATTTAGAAAAAAGTGCCCACTCTGTTGTGGCTTTGAAGAAGACGGAACCCTCAGTTTCGGGGCTGGTCTGCTTCAGCGTTGTCCCCAGAACGCTCATCTAGTTTGTGGAGATAACGGAGCAAAATTGAGATCTACAGGGAGTTCAGAACTCCCGTTCGGCCCCCCCCCCCCCTTTTTTGGAATTAAAAGAAAAAATCGACCGTAAAAATGGGTGACCACCCCTTTCACATACCGCAATCCGCCAATGGATTGTTGGCTACAATCTTATAATTACTTATAGATTTCAGTTCTTTATCTAATAAAAACGACCTTAAGTTTATCATCAAACACAGGGTTAGAAGCGTTTTCATATTTATAAAGACTGTAGATTTGTTGGTCACTATGGTCCAAAGTTGTCAAAGCGTTCGCAAAAAACCAAAATCAAGTTAAAAAGTCTCATTATATAGTCATGATAAATTCAAAAGAAATGATTTCAAACATAAAATACACGTTATAGACTGGGATTTAATGTGAGTTTGTAAGATTCAGACTCGGATAACAACCACAGCAAGGCACAAAATATGGCCGTCGGTATCGTTTTTATTAGAGGTTGAAGTAAAGGGCCCCAGAGTACATTGTTTGAGTCAAATATGTCAAACCTCATAAATGCTATATTTTATCGAGAAGTAGTGGTTGTTCCAGAAAATGAGAATCCTAATGCTTATTATTTCAGTATAGAGAAAAAAAAGGTGAAAAAGTCGCGATTTGTGATCGAAAACCGGACAATGGTGCAATGACTCAAACGTAATTTTGGAAAGTAATTTTACAGCAGACACAAAGACAAATATTGATTGGCAGTGTTGAGTTGGTCATTTAACTAATAAAGATGTAAATTGGCGGAAGAATTTCGATTTCCTAACATTTATATGGCTGTTTTTCGTTTATCGTTGTAAACAAGAAAATATGATAATTTTGACATTTCAGAGATAAAGATGCAAGTTAAAACGGGTGATTTGAAATTAGCTTAGGACCTTACTATTTTGGCTCTTTTAAGAGCCACATAAAAATCATTTAACATAATCTGTATCACTTTAAAGGTACTAATGCACGGATATTCGCGCTCAAAATGGCTTTTTTGGAACATAGATACTCACTATAGCTTTCTATGAAATACTTCTAATTTTTTTACAATTAACCTGCAATCAACAAAGAAAAGTTAAAGTTGGCGAGGCCATGAAGGGATGTACAAAAAAAGACGAAATATTGAATGTTTGAAAACGGGTGGACTAGAAATATTTTGATATACTTAGTCTCGTTACTAGCAACAAAGGATGAAATATGCTTCTGTAACATCACCCTCCCTTATTATTTGAAGAACCTTCTATTTTCTTAAAGTGTTTTAGTAAAGTAAATTATCAATTTAAAAATAAATTCCTTTGAAGACGAAAGTACATAATCTGACAAAGGTCAAAATTTGGTAACACAATCGATGACTTTTTTAAAACTAAAGTGACACAGAGTATGTTTCAAACATTTTCTTCTGGCTTAAAGTCATAGTCTCATTTTTGCAAGGCAACTAATCTGAACTGATTATACTTCACGGGCAAAAATCTGATCACTTACGATATTTCCTGTCGCGTCTGTAAAGATTTTCCTTTTTATGCCCGTTTTACAGTTTAGGATGACGCTGCTTATTTGCGTATGCCGTTTTAGACCGATGGGGTACCGAATCAAGTGCAATCCCATCGCAAGTACGAAATACTGGATATCTAGTAATTTCAGCACCGAAACTTACGACATACGCATTCTTCACTGAGTTCACCACCTTTTTGCTATTTCTGTATTTGAAAAAAGGTAAGTTGATAGCTATTTTTCTTTGGATATTCGGCTGGGAAATTTCATGTGTACTACGTCAAGCGAAATGACGTGACAAGGACTAACGTTTCTCAAATACATAGGGTAGGGTGTTTTGAACTTCATTATTGAGGGCTGTAATGCACGCAGAGGTCTGAGTGATGAACTATGTGTCCGGCGTACATTAAAATTTGCCTTGCAAAAATGAGCCTATGACTTTAAATAAGAGCCAAAATACCATTTGTTCTGAGTGAAGTTCAACCATCTTTTCTACACTTTAACATGCATAAATTAGGATATTTTCTTGTTTTCAATGATAATACAAAAAAAAACGGCCAGATAGATATTAATAGATTGAAAATGTATATTCGTTTGACATAAATATTAGTTACATGACTTATCAACCACTATCAACCAATTTTGCCTTTGTATCTACGTGCAATAAGATTCCATAATTACGTTAGAGTCATTGGCGCGCGCCTTTGTCCCGTTTTCGAAAATAAATACAATTTAAACCTGTTGATTATCTCTATGCTGAAATGATAAGCATTAGATGTTGATTTTCTTAGACAATCACTACTTCTTGATTAAATAACACCATTTGCAAAGTTTGATATATATGACCCCAAAAACATACTCTGTGCCCCTTTGAGCAAATATTATTCAAACACAACATCTTCAATTAACAGGAGATGGAACAAATACGGCTACACCAAATTACACCATTATGTAACACCAACCCCCACACAGAATTATTTTGGGTGCGTTTATATAGAATGTGGCTTTAAAAGGGCAGTTACACGTTTTTTTGGAACAATTCTTTTTCGTCAAATATTCCCCATTCATCATCACATATGCCAAATTTGTGATCTCTATATTCAACCGGTTATCCGTGGAGGAAATAATCAGGTACAGTATCGCGCAAAACCACAGGCGGCCAGTTTTGTGTGAACACCTTTTAATAATTTGAGTTAGGATAATGCATAGCTTAACCGCTCGTGGTATGTTCGTTTTAAAACTGCTTCTTCTGTTTCAGAAAGATTGTCTTGCATTTGGAAACATTTATTTTCGTTTTCGTGAGATCACTTTATTCAAAACGTACTGCCTCTTTTACAGTGTGTTTCGTTTTGTTTCGTTTCGTTCCCTAAAAATAAACAATACTAAAACATTTTGGAAATGCCAAATGTAAATCGAACAGCTAATTTAACTGTTTAAGTAATGACTAGTGTCTGCTGTACAGTGTCTGGTTTTCGATCAAAATGTCACAATATCGAACCGGCCAACATTAAAATGATAATTTTCAGCAATAGCTATTACTTTTCGCTGAAGCGAAATCATTGGTGATGTCTTGTTAAAAAAAGTGTATCAGTTTAAAGTGACAGAGAGTAGCTTATGTTTTATCGGTTTCCATGTGGCTAAAATAAGATTCAAAATACGATATGTCCCGATCGAGTTAAAGGGGAAGAGAGTATGTTGTTGGGGTCAACTATTACAAACTTCCTAAATGGTGTTATTTCATTGACAAATAGTGGTTGTTTCTGAAAATTAACATCTCTATGCTTATCAGTTAGCATAGTGACAATAAAAAGGAAAAAGTCGATATTTATGATCGAAAACCGGACAATGACGCGTAATTTTGGAAACTTATGTGTAGCAGACACAACGAGATATATATTATGAGTTGGTATTGCTTAGTAGTTCTCTCAACTAATGTGGCGCTGAATTTCGACTCTTTAACATTTATATGGCTGTTTTGAACAAGAAAATTGCCGCTACTGTAATCCCCCTGACGCCAGTCGGTCTCAGAGTCACAGAGCTAGGGTGTCAGTGAGTCAATGAGTCACAGAGCTAGGGTGTCAGTGAGTCAGTGAGTCACAGAGTCAGAAAGATAATATTCGACCAAGACTTGGACTCGGATATATATCTGCCAGCAAGGGAAAATGATCACGGTGTTTAATCTAGCGTGGGAGGACGAATATCGCAAGTGCGTAGTATGAACTAACATCACTGAGATCTCGCGTCATGTGGCGTCAACTTCCTCCTGCGAAGATATTTTGTACGCATTTATGATCATTAAAGGTACACGAAGCACAAGCCTTCGAATGACTGCACCTCGAACATAAAAATCTAGCCCAATCCAGGTATACAAGTACAACTATAAAACAACAAAACACAAAAATGGATTTAAAAAACGCAACAACAAATCTTAACTTATAACTCATAAATATTTCGACGAATTCGGGGTGATGCGTTGTCGCACTGACAGGGGAATCAGCTGGAAATACGCCGAGGGCATTGACACGGTAAGGATTGGTCATAAGTGCTTATTTTAATTATATCTATGTATCAACTCGTTAAGACAACTAAGAATCTGTCAATCAACGGAAACTAGAAACAAAACATGTTTACAAATTATAGGGCTGTGCAATATTAGTATTACCGAAATATATCATTTGATAGTAGACAGTTTTATGATATTTATGCCATTTACTTACAAACTTAACCTTTTTAGTAATGGTAAATTTTTCGAAAGATCTGAAGGCATTTGAATCTGAATAAAGAAGTATAAAAAATTGAATGTAGACTTCATTCAATTTATTGCAATATTATTACAATGCATGAGTTTATATCGCAATATATTGCATTACGAAATTTGGTGCAACACTCAGCCTTAACAAACTTAGATATGAAAATGTCATATAGTTTGTTAATTCAGCTCGGGGTAAGAGCAATTAATTCGATTAACTGATTCGATTTACAAATTTGTTTTCTATCAAATACGAAACATGAACTACAATCATCGAAATCCAATGCTTAACCAGCTGAGCTAAAACGGTGAGGCGAAAATACAAATAAGTCTACTCTAAGGTAGGATACTCTGCATCGCCATTATTTTGTTATAAATCATTCGGACAGCAAATCGTGTATTTTTTACACCTCAAAATATTCCGAGATAAAATTTCGTTTCTGGCATATGAACTGTAATTTCTGTCAGGGCGTACGCTGTTTCCGATCTGTATCGTAAAATAGTGAAAACCGGGCTTTATTTTAATGAGACTGATCATGTTTCTTAAAATGAGGTTGAAACTACTTCCTATACCGAACATTAACCAGAGGATATATAACGCAGCGAGATGCAAATGTTAAGGTAGATATGATTTTGAAGATCGAAATCACTGGCAGACATCATAAATGTCAGGACATCACGAGATAATTTATCCCTAAAATACAAAAAGGATGGCTATCGAAAACGGCGCGATAGGTTTTAACCAAACATGAAGCAGTTAGTTGAATCATAAGAAGACAAAAAAAATGTCTCAATCATTCGAACCTCGACTTTGAAATATACGATGGATTTGTTTTTACATACACATACACTCGTGACTCGAAGAAGAAAATAAAGTTAATTCCCAAAACTGTCGTAAATGATTCCAAACTCACATTATTTTCAGTTATGACGGTTTAAACTCCCTCAAAATGTCTAAAAATCTGTTAATGTAACTATAATAACAATCAGCTTGAAACAATGACTCGAGCTAACGACTTCAACAAAATTTCCTCAACATGTACCCGAGAGCTTGCATGTATAATTCTGCACCATTATACCTTTCAAAGATTTTAAATAACTATATCCCTACAAAAACTCTTCGATCACAGTATTTGAATTTTCTCAAGATACCAAACTATGATCATATCAGTTGTGGACAGAAATCAATCAGTAATGCTGCTCCTCGGCTTTGGAATCAACTTCATCACGTCATCAAGATATCACCTTCATTAACAGTTTTTAAATCAAAACACAAAACGTATCTTTTTTCAAGCTATTATTCATAGACATTATTTCATCATATTTTCCCACTAACTAAATTATCTGACTTATTATGTGCTGTATTTATTCATATGGTATAATTCATACTCTTCTCTTAGATTTTATTCATGCCAATACTTCACACCATTACCTTTTATTGTAACATGTATATGCGTTTTGAGTATGCACCTTGTGTATGGATATATATAGCGCTTTATGAATAGAATAATAATAATATAATAATATATTATTATTATTTCGGTTCCACCTCAAGCGTCCTATTGCACTCCTATTTCTACTACCTGTGTGTGTGTGTGTGGGGGGGGGGGGGGGGGGGGGGGGGGGGGGGGGGTCTGGGTTATCGAGACATCTTTAACCGAAGGTGCACTTTTCAGCTATGAAAGAAAATATGAATCTCATATATTCAACTTACTCTCACTTATCGTAAATAACTAATATTATGATTAAAAGAGATGTATCCTTTATAATAACATTAATTATAAGGTATATGGTTTTTTTTAAATGGGTGATGGAAAGTAATTGTACTTTCCAATTCAGTGCAAAGAGGCAATTCGGTGACTTCACTGTTGATAAAAATTACACGATTTTATTGGTATTCATTATTCCCGCGGGATATGTTAATTCAGCGGAGATTTAATTTTAATATGCAAAACTTATGGTTTATTTCGTGAAAATGAGTGACGGAGACTAAATTACCTCTCGAGGTTTTGTGGAGTTTTAATCGACGTAATTTTTTATTGGCCTTCATAAAATGCTACATTCAGAAACTTAATTCTCATTAATAAATCGCCAGGACTCGATGAATCGGTAATTAAAAAGAAGAATACTTCGATGGCGATATGGATCAGTGACACTTTTACAAGATTACATTTTCTAGAATTTAAACTCATCATCTCCATCACTTGCTCTAAAAAATGGGAAGATTATTTTCTGTATTCTATCTTCTTTCAAACCATAATTTATGGGAACCTTTTAAAATTTCGTCTATGGAAAATCAACCCTAAAAGTATTAAAAGAACATATATATGTTTATCATTCAAAACATTTATATTTGGGCTTTTCAGTAAGTGCTACCATTCCTTATTCCTGCAAATAGCAAAGATACATTGTTAGTTTAAGAGAGTGCGCGCGCAGAGAGGATAAAGCAGGAAGTGCCTGTAACGATCGAAGTCACACCGACCCGACTGCCCTCGAGTATTGCGGTGGTTCACCCTCGCTTGTACTGTAGGGCGAGTCGATCTTTGATGTCACCCAAACCTCCTTTGTGGTCTGTTGATGGGTCAATGACCCGGATGAACCGAAGCATTGCGGAGGCCACATCAAAATATTTTTGTTTTCATGTTTAAAAAAACCCTCTACGTTTATTGGTATTACTTTTAAAAACAAACACTTTTTTTAACAGTGAAAACTTAATTTTTAAAGAATAATCTCACCGGTTGATAATTTAAACCTTGAAAATCAAAAGTTAATGCACATTTAGGAATTGAATAGTAATGTCTGAGTGTAAGTTATCTAAAAAAATATATATGATCTGGTAAATTTTTAAAGTTGGGCGATATGGAGATGCAAGAGTTGTTTTCATCCGTGTTTTTATTTAGCACTCGTGAAGGCCGAACCAAGACTGCCAGAGGATAGTGTCAAAATTACAACTTGACTGTCCCTTTCACGTGATATCCGGGCACGAAGGATAGGCTACACGTCGTATTTATTATATCAATCACATCTTTAAATCAAGCCGAAATAAACATCCTATGAGTTCAGCGAAGCCAAAGACATCTGCACTTGCAATTACCTTCACTTTTTCTTCAATTCCGTACATAGATCTATTTATATCGCCAGCAGAAGCCAAGTAACAACAGAGCGCGGCGAGCGAGTTCAATTTTTATGAGTAGTTGTCTTTCCAGTAGCATCCGTGAGAGACGACGTGATTAGGTATCTCCGCCGTAACAGCACGGCGAAGCGCAGTGAGGAGTGAGCCAGTTGAACCCACGACAACGACACACACGAATGTCGTTACCGGTACTGCTCGACCGGTCGGGATCGTGATGGCCACGGTGAATGGGGAGGAGGGGGACGAGTCCCCACCCCCTCGACTGCCTTGGGATCTTTTTTGTGAGCAACACGCTACCGTAGCAGCCCAGGATTTTGTCCGATCATTTCTCCTGTACGAACGCACATCTGTACTGACAGATTCTCGGGATCCTTACGATTATTCTCGGAAATTTGTGGAATGTTTTCAACGCCAGTTTGCCCTTGAAATCCGTAGATCGTCATTTGTGTACGACCACAGTGGGGACGTGAAATTATCAGTGAGCGATCATAACTCTCTACATGAAAATGGCGAGACGGATTATGCCGACCAGGAAATACGACTCGAGGAAGCAAGTCCGTCGAAAAAAACTCACAAAAGTCTTTTACGTCGATTATCATTCAAAAATATTCGGAAGGGGAGATTGTTCAAACAATCGTCGGACGATTTGGATAGTAACGACTCCAATCATAGGAAACATAAACACAAGCATGACAAAACAAAACATGGGAAGTTACACAGCAAAGACGGACAATTTGAGATTAAAAAGGAGGGGTTGGTACATGTTTTAAGCGGTGAGGATTCTAAAGGAAGATCCAAGTGGGAGAGGACGCGGTTGGTCCTCCTAAAGAACACAGGCGGTCACCTACTGGAGTTTTATTCACCACCAAAGGTAGGTAGCCGCTGCGTGATGTAATCCTTCTGTTTACCGGGCCTGACATTCCATGCTTCCTAACTTTGTTTACACGACATGTGAGACCGTACGACAAATCGGTTTACCTTTATAACTGACCGACGCGAGAAATACGGTTTATTTTCAGGGCTGTTTATGTATGCGTGCCCGCTGAATATTTGGTAGAGTAATGCCCGTACACTCACCCACACACAACCAATATCAGACAGTTGGCTTAAATCGGTCGATGGTGGCATGGGAATTCAGGCCGTTCGCCATTCATAACCTCAACAATGTCTAGTAATCGAATTTACTCTTGTATGTCCAGCTTTCCCGTCTCATGTTTATAGCCCTATCTCGCAGATTGATGTTTCTGGGTTAAATGATATCTTATAATACAATGTGTCTTATTTGAGTGGGTGGATCTAGGCCCGATTATACTACGGTTTATCAGATTTCGTGACCAACAGTTTTCTAATCTATTTGTAATGTAATTTCTTTCAGAAAACAAGACATATTTCGCAAGATCACGATTTGTTTACAGTACACAACATTGTTTTTCTTTTATCTTTTATTTAGTTGAAATGTTACACATCAACAATTGTTGATTTGTAATATAACTATTATAATGTATTGCTGTTATCAATATGACAATAATGTTGTCATTTTGAGTCCATATTGTATTACAGTGTAATTTATGATAGGATGTTAAATCATTTATTGCCTAATTAGACTTCTTGTCATTTGCCCTGACAATGACATCAGTGGTTACTTATTTGTCACCTGTAATAAATAGCAACTGATAAGGGTACAGGTACTCTAAGGTAATTGAGTAAACAGGTAATTAACAGTGAGGTACTTCAAATATAACTTGTTTGATGCTTGACTTTGTAGTGTCTTTCTAAGTATTATTGCACATATATATGTAAGGTATATAATCCTATCTATTTTATTTAAAATATATTACAGATACAAAACCACCATTCAACTTCATTTATGTGTGGAGCCATATTTTACCTATTTCTACTACAGTAGATTAGAAATACCAACAGTTTAAATTGTATATAACATTAAGTGATTGGTCTTGAATATTTAACAAGAAAAGTAATATTTTCATATCATATTTAATAAAATAATGTAAGATTTCAATGTGATGTGACTAGAATAATAATAGGCCCCTATAGTTGCTCGTCAAAATGTGACATTATGCCACTATCTCATGATGTCATCAAAGATCTATTATGGTTCATATTGCTGGAAGTAGATGAATTTTCTTTTTTCAATTGCTTAAAGAGTCTTTTATTCAAACTCAAAACCTTTACTAACTGTTCCACATGTAATCCAGAGAAAGCTTCTTTTGGGCGAATTTTGACAAGTTTTTATGATCTTGTTGGTAGATCAGATTGGTTAGGAACTAAAATTCAAATGCAAAATAGTAAAATTATGGCAGTATCTGATACTAAAAAAATTAATAGATGAAGAAGTATGGTTATAAAAATACCGCTATCACTCTGCATCCGAGGACGGAAATATTGATTCTTCAGTGACATAAATCAGGGAAAACTGTCCCATTGGATTAGCTTGATGTTATTGCTTTCAAGATATATTTATAAACTTATAAAATCGTAATTCTCACTGGGAGCATGGTCAAAGTGACTTTTCTGTGAAGATTTAACAATAATAATGTATTTTGACACTCTTATACCAATGTTGACATTTTAGATGATAATTTTTATTAATATGAAAAGGAAACATCTACTTATAAAATTATATTGGAGGAATTAATTGATAATGTGATTCAGGAAATGAATAATTGCACATAGTAAATAAAATAGTATTTTCAATAAATTGTTTACCATGGTCTCTTCAACTGGTAGCACCTGTCATAAAAAAGTATTTTTTCATGATTATGTTACACCAGTCCCAAAAACACTTGATAAAGTCATTAGTTAAAGGTGTAGAGGAAACTTTAACCTTTCAATGAATGCTAATGTCAAAGATACATTCCTAGACGTGACTGCTGTCCTCGATTTGAATATTGAGATAGAGATAGTCTATTGCAATCATTTAGATAGATAAATTTTTATGACCAACTATTGAAATATACTGAACACCAAAATGAATGTGAATTTAGAAGATATATAAAACATTGTTATGAAACATGAAACAACAGTTTTCTGCCTTTTATTCTAATTAGGGTCATTTTCAAAACATTTAAATCCATTTACATTTGAACCAAAGCAGTCATCAATCATTTCCTACAGTAATTAAGTAGTTGAAGATTTCGCATTTCTCTTGGTTTCACCAAATTGTGATAATATTGACTAAAAACAAATATATGTAAATTTTGATTCCATAAGGTTTTATGAAAGTTATATCATCAATGACAGGATTTAGTCAAGGTGATTAAAACATCAATGGAACAGAATTTGCCCATTTCATCTTAGCAACCAGTATGCATCTCCAAAACCTTGCTTCTCATTTTTATTCTAATCCTGGAAAAGCGAAGCTTACGTAACTATCGAAAGTTTTCCTCACAATCAATGATAATGATGATAATGATAGTGTGTCATGTGCTACATATACCCTCTATAAAACAATAGCAAAAAAACAACATTGTACCTCATAGAGCCTTAATGACACCTTAAACTTATAAGTGCATGAATGTGTTTTCAAGTTCTTTATAAATAAAGTACTATTGCAAGGCTAGCAACCACAGCTTATCAATAATTTTATGTACCATTACATCTTCATCTTTTCTTATGAAGATCTCAATGTTTTCCCTTTGTTTATGGACATTCCTCCTGTAAATAAGCCACAGAAAAATGTTTTGGCATTAATCAAATGAACACAAGAGTTATTAATAGAAATTAGAACAGTAAAAGCACATTATTTCAAGTTAAAAACATAATTCATTAACAACCATTCAAAATAATCGTTCGTCTAAAATATTTAAAGTAAATAATACAAGTCTGTCAAGGTCTTCAAACCTTTGTTTTGGCCCACCCTTTTGGAATTTTTAACAACTGGTGACTTTAAAAATATTTAAAACTGAATGGCAGTGAGCACAAAGCCATGTTTGAAGACAATCTTCCTGATGACGTTTTCAGAAACGAGAGATTGTCAAAAGCAAATGGATGTTTGTCTAATGAAGTTTGTCCACAATGGAGTTAAACAAATTTTTGACAACATTTTCTCAGAAGAACTTTTTGTTGTTTGTCTTGTTTTCCTCCCACTCTTTGCTTTTTTGAGGAAGAGAAACGTAAACAGTTGAAATGTTTATAACAGACTTTTGAACGGAAAGGATATTTATATTCAGATTTGAATATAAACAAAACAAAAATATACAAGATCTAAAATATTTTCCTATGTCTTAGATCTTTGACATTTGGGTTCGTTAAAATTGCTCACACTGAACCATAATCCCTGCATCAATTTCCATATTAAATAAATGATTAAAAACAATTTTGCCATTAAAAATGGCTTATTTTCTTAATGTATTTGAATAATCATGACACTGAAGGTTTTTCATAGCAGTATTTTAATTTTGAAAATATTTAGTATCTGTTTCATAATTTCATGATTCTTAAGGATATTGTAATTCTGTAAGGTTTTATATTCATCTTCCTTGTAAATGATTCAAAAACAATTCCTGATTAGTTTTCAATCATATAAGATAATTTAGTACTTGTTTCCTGTTTCTTGACTGTGTGAAACATCTCAGAGTTTGTCAGGCTGTGACCTTGACCTTGACATTGAATGTTGTTAACTAGGGCATATATGCTTTAAAATTGATAATTACTTTGTCCTTAGTTTGTTATCAACTATATATTTTCAACTGAATGTATCAGATTTTTAACTCGCTATAAACAGGTGTGTCAGTGTCGTCAGAGATAAAGGCTATTTATACCTTTCAGTTGACAAGGGTCCATCTTAGGTCCAATATCTAAGGCTCAATTACCTTTTACCTGACCTCAGTGTATACTTTTTTTTATTGTGCAGGTATTTTGTGCTTCGTCTTTCAATATTTTAATTAGTTCAATCTTGATCAATTGATATCTGCAACACTTTTTGTCAGAACTCTTTTTATGCTTTTGGCATTTTGAAGAAATTGTTTTCTATTATATTACAACCAATATTCATTGAGAAGGTTTTCTGAAAAATCTATTTCATATACTAAGTATAGTAGAAAAACTTTGTAAACAATATTTTTAGCAGCAGTTTTCAGGGTAAAATTTTTTCTCCAGATTTGTCAATGTTGGTTGAGAAAGACCTCCAAATTAAGCAAATCGTCATTTTTATGAATAAAATCTCGAACATAATGAAATTGAAAAAACAACTTGTTAATTAATTTGTTCAACTGTTTTACATAAATCTCAAGTTTATGTAGCCCTGATCTAGTCCTTCCCTTCTGAATGAATGTTCGTAAAATTGTTCTGATGTGGCTGACCTTTAGGAATGAGGATGTCAATAAAAATCAGTAACCAAGGAAGTTTATGACTGTCACTAATATATGAGGTGGACAATTGAACGTGAAAAATAATCCGCAAGATAAATTGTTCAAAACAGATCATCAAACAATAAAGTTCAGTTAATCATTGCAAGGAACATTCATGAGGGCTTATCAAGTTTATAGATAACCTTGTCAATGCCTGAGTCCAAATGGTCAGCGATAAGGGAGATTAAGGATTAAACAGGAACATAATTTCAAAAGAATAATTGTGTGAAACAGATCATCAAACATTAATCTTCAATTAATGATTGCAAAAAAATATTGAAGAGGCCTTATAAAGTTTATAGTTAACTCTGTCAATGCCAAAGTCAATATTATCACTAATATGGGAGGTTAACAATTTAGGAAGAAAAATATTAGCAAGTTAAATTGTCCAAAACAGATCATCAAACATTAAGCTTCAGTTATTCATTACAAAACAAAATTTCATGAGGACTTATGTAGTTTATAGTTGATTATAACCCTATCAATGCCAAAGTCAAGATGGCCACTGATATCGGAATTTAAGGATTGAACAAGGAAAATATTTCACAAGATAAATAGTGTAAAACAGATGAACAAACGTAAAGCTTCAATTAATTATTGGAAGGAAAATTCATGAGGCTTTATCAAGGTTATAGTTAACCCTATCAATGCCAAGGGCAAATTGTTCACGTATATAGGAAATAAACAGTTGAACAAGGAAACTTCTAAGATAAAATGTGTGAAACAGATGATCAAACATTAAGAAATTTGTTTCACAAGAAAAATTTTGCAAAAAAAGGATAAGAATTATTCCTTCAATTAATCATTGCAAAAATAATTTAATAGTTTAATTATTTAATGCAATAGCATTTATTGTTAAACTTGTCGATGCCGAAGACGAGATGGTCACCTACCACTGTTATTACTTCAGCTCTCTAGAGAGGCTTGCATTTACTTGTCATTTTTCATTGCAAGCTAATTTTGGAAAATGAAAGCTTAGGAAGGATTTCTTGTCTAGGAACGCAGAAATCCGTATGTTGAGTCTAGCTGTGTCAGGTGTGGATCTAGATTTTCACTGACTCATCGTCAGGCTGCAGTCTCAGTAGCGTCTTGTTGTTGTTTTTGAACGTATCTGCATCTGTTCAGTAAACCTACCTGGCTGATCTAGACTGTGTGGAGTCTCTTTGTCTGTTTATATTACCCGCAGATTGAGCATGGATGATGTTTTTTTGATGTTGGTAGTTTTAAATACATTTGCATCTGATGATAGCATCTCAGTAACTCCACCCCCAATTTGAAGTGTTTTATGCTGTGTCCGTTTGTCAACATGTCAGTCTTGAGCTAAGAATTTGTTGTCAGAACCCTTAATGTCTTAAATTAAGATAACTCATTGATGATGAACGCATTGTGAAGAATTGTATGGTTTTTTGGTTTAATACTAATACTTTATGCATTATTTTCAGATTTTATATTTTGGATCTTAACAAGTTCATGCCTTTTGAGAAAATTTATATGTGTGACTTGATTTGTGTAATTCATGCAGGGAACATGACATTGTCTCAACGATTTAATGCATTGTATATCTCCACTAGCTTTCAGAAGAGAGGATTGTTATCATTGAATAGAAACCTCATGAAATGCGTTTTTTGACATGTTTATTAACAGTTTAATTTGTTTTATTATTTTGATTTTCTAATTAATTCCCGTAACATACTAAAGGGATTTGAATTGCGGAAAAAAGCTTGGCCCAGGTAACCAATTGCATGTTCACTGAAAACTATTATGCATTTGCATATGTATGATAGTTGTCAGTGAACAAATTGTAAACCTTGGGCATACATTTGTGAGTGATTCAAATCCGTGTGTAATATACAATGTATCCTTCCTGCATGAATTGACATGTATTATCAAAGCACCCACGTCTCTTGTCTGTGAACAGAATTTAGAGAATCTTGTATAAAGTCTAACCTCCATGTAAGCAACTCCAGCCAACCAAATTATGATTAATAAACATATAAAAAAATCAAGACATTGAGTCAACATCTTTCTAGTTTAGTCATGCTTCCTGACTGTTTATAGAATAGGAGCCTTTTATCCAGTCTAGGTCCTCATTCAGCAAGTTTAGATTTTATCATTACGCTCAAACTAGAAATAAACATTAAAAAGGATTTTTTTAAAAATCATATATTAAATTTTTGTTCACCAAAAGATACCTATATCTTATTTTCTCTTTAGATTATATTTCAGTTACTCAGGAATAGTATCCCAAGGCTACCCTGAACAACATAGGTATATCGTTTAGGAGTTGATCACTTGAGAAGTGCATGCTTGGGGTCTTACCTTGAGCTCTTGTTTACTTCCTGGTTTTGTTGTCGAGTTTGATCCTGCCTGTATACAGGTTAAATACTCCATGTAGGCTCATCTACATATCTGATGTGTCAGTAGCTGAGCCGGATTTAACAAAAATATCATGAATAATTAGCATTCGCGAAAAAAAAAAAATAGTTGATCATCTGAATATCCACTTTAGACTCTTCTTTCTTTCTTCTTTAGATAAGTGTGACTTGTATAGACTTGATTAAAATTTGCGATTTTCATTGTGATGATTTAAAAAAATATGTTGATGATCCAAAGAAATATCACTACCGTTTCAATAATAGAATTTGCTTTAATGTGAGGCATTGGCATGAATGTTTAATGAATAAGTTGAGTATAAAAAGAATCATCTTTAACATTTTAATATTGAAATTTCCTTTAATATAAAGCTTTATAATGAAAAGATTTAATGTTGAACAAAAGAATTGAATTATCTTGAAATATTAAACTGACATAGAGAAGCCTAGCTGTACATTTTCAATATCTTGAAGGTAGTCTGTCAGCTAGACTGTAAGATCAGATAGAATCCTTAGCAAGTCTATAAGAAGACAATTGAACTTGATTTTCTGCAAATGAAGAATCTCAGCCTTCTTTTCTTTTTTGTGAATTTTAGGTATATTTACCCAATTTTTAATTCAGAGTTGTAGCTGTGGTAGAGTAATATACATAATAATATATAATAAATATTCAATTATCATGATGAAAGATTTTAGCTTTTCAATTAAAGCAAATATCAGAAATAGAAAAAAATATATATATATATATATATTTGGATGATGTCATTTTTGACTTACCATGTTCCAAAGCTTTTGTAGGCCTATACTTTCCTATGATACTGTTTATCATACAGATTAGATCTTTCACTTCCTTGGTTTTATTATATGATTAATTTTTGTAGCAAAAGGTAGATTCTTGTGTAAAAATATGACATTGACTTGCTTGACTTTATAAGATTTGCTAAAGCTTGATATTTTCGACAGACAGTTGGATTGTGAGACTTATGGTATATCTTTACAGTCAAGTCCATATTATGGACTTACCATTTTTACCATGTTTTTGATTGGGCTGCAATGGAATGACAAACTGATGAATCAACTTTAAAGGCAGTGCCGCACATTTTTTAATAAAAAATAACATGGATCTCAGGATGAGAAGAACAGAAGGTAATTGATAAAAGAAAATTTTTTTTTAAACAAAACAAGGATGTCTTTAACAAACGTACCAAGTTCTATTAAGCTGTGCCAATCCATTTCCAGCTCAAATACTTAAAAGGGGGGTCACACACAGTTTCATTTGATACTTGACACCTCTTTCTTCGATAACAGATAATCTGGATCAGCTTGTTATATGCGTATATGAAAAAGATTTTGTATTAACTCTATGAATGGGGATAACTTAAATAAATATAATTTTGAAATGTTACAGTTCCTTTAAGATGACAAAGTCTGTTAGTGCAGGAGCGAACGTTTGCATATTCGTGGGAGTAACATTGATAACTGCCTCAAGGATTAACTTTAATGATTCATGGAAAACAACCCGAGGGCATACAATAGGAAGATTATGGTAAATCAATAGTTTTACCAACCTGAAGGACAGGACGATAAACAGTTGAATGTCCTGGACCATAATTTATTCAAGTTCAATCAAGCATGATATGACCACATTCCTAATATCTGCTGTTAGGACAGACTCAGTGAAGTGTGAACAATTAAGCAGATATTTAAATGGGCTTGCATGTAAACCACCAACAAGTCTGTCAACATGTCAAGGTCTTCAATGTCAGAATGTTCTGAAATTCTGTTTTCTCTGACTGAGAGATATTGTTTTTATCTAGACCTACCTTTTGTTTAGCAGGTATCTTGTCGCTCTCTAAATATTTTGGATCATCAATCTTAAGCCAGTGGACAATCTTTGATCATTGATGTGTAAGGGATTATAATTGTTTGCCATTAATTAAAAGCAATAAGATATTACCTCGTAATCAAATATTGTAATTTTATTTTGAGCCTACAAAGAATATTTGTTAATGAAATAACAAGAAAATCTCTCACCTAAAGTAAAGGAATTTTGTATAGAATTCATTATTAAGTTCAAATCACATGGACTTTGAGCCCTTCAGTACCATTGTTGTCGAACATGTCAACGACTGTGTTATTCTACCCCCTACAATGTTAACTGTAATTCCCTTGTTTATTTTCACACTGAATGGAATTTATCTGTTCAGAGAGCAGGGTCGATAAATCTACTTTCTCCTTTTAAGGAAGTCTGATTTCAATAACAATGGATATGCATAAACGTTTGTAACCATAGCAACATGAAAATAATCATCAGCGTGTTTCTTCAGATTGACCCTTTTTCTAGATTTTGCCATTATCAAGATAATTAAAACTAACAGATATCATCAACTTGTTATTAAAGATATTTTCTGAAAATTATTTCATAAAAATGATAACTATTATTTCAGAGCTGTACTGCAAGGTTTGAATTATCATGTCAATAAAAGATAAAATGGAAAGAGGAGTAGTTGAACTAAATATTTAAAAAAACTTTGAATTGCAAAAGGGTATTATGTTTGAATTTTCAATGGTATTTAAGATTGTCTTCCCAAATCGATGTGAGTCATTGTGCTTTTATATGAATACTCTTGGAATAATTGTGAAATCCCAAATAACAACCCCAAACAAATTTTAAGCAGTAAAGAAAGGTTAAATAATTTCGCCTCCATTCAATCTTAATCCCAATTCACCTGAGGTCTTATTTTGTTGTTGTAAGTTGTATGGCGAGCAGTATCAGAAATTTTCAATGGGCGTTCATATCATCATGTTGTGCACAACAGATACAATCTAACACAGGTGTTGTTTGCATGTTATCCAAGCGTGGTATTACCATCCCACATATGCAAAAACATATAAAGCATGTAAATCTTCAGAATTTGTTTTGTAAAATCGTAGAATAATTTTTTAAGCTCATCATGCTTGAAAGATTTGTTTGTTTATGGAAATCATAGTTTTCCGACTGTCCATTAGTAAACTTTTGACATTTTAACTTCTTTGCAAGAACCAGTCAATCTAGAGTGCTGTTGAAATGTTTCAATAAAAGTTGATGTAAGAACAATCAAAAAGGAAGTTTATTTATTAAAAATTCCTTAAGTATGAGGCAAATTTTATAAAAAGCTATTTAAACCCATTTTGGTGTTTTGATAAATCAATACTTGCAAAGGAAAGCATAGCCTATCAGGGTGTTGATATTTTAGAGAAGTGAAAAACACAACATGGACAACACAACAATGTTATGTTTTTGTTATTGGATGTTATGTATCAATTATTGGTAGCCATTCTAGTTGAGAAAGAAAAAAGAAAATTTCAGCTTATTTTCCTCAATTTAATCATTAATGTTCATGGAACTGGTTCAAAACTATCTGGATTTCAATCATAATGTGCAAGAATTTCTGTGTTGGAAAGAAAATTTGGGCTTATGTTCCTCAATTCATTGTGACAATGTTATACAATGTAAACCATTTTGGTTTGAACCTCCAAATCATAGGTCAATATAGTCGTTATAGTAAAGTATAGTCACTCATATTCTCAGTGTGATGTTCATGATATGGTCAAGATTCTCATTATTTTGATATATGATTGGATATAATTGAATATAAAAATTTGAAATTTGTAAAGAAAATTAGATGAGAAGAACTCTAGAAATGGAAATGGTATGCCACCATATTTCTCCCGAAAGAAGATGTTGAAATAAAATCTGCCAATGCAACTGCTATTTCAAGGTAATGTTTTCTTAGTACGACAGAAAGAAAACACTGATTGGTTAGTCATTCCATCAGTAATGTTGTTTTTTAGCCTTCAGGGAAACTACTTACGTACATGCACTTATGATACGCGTGTATCTCCCATTAAACAAGTCAGTAGAAAAGAAAGATGATACTCTACTGGATTGAAATAAGGTGGATAATTTTTCCATGCAGAATGTTTTAGAAAAAACACTGGCTATTAGTGAAATTAAAAAGAGAGGTACATGAAGAATAACATGAAGGGCGGGAGGGATGTTTTGATGTCTAATGAATAAAATATACTTATATATATCATTACAATAACCTAAGTACAACAACTCACTAATCAAAATAAGTGTGAGGGCAATTGCTTAGCAGCCAGGGGCTTGCCAACCTTCTCTGCACTATAGAACTGTTCTAGGTTTGGGTGCAATGTTACACTGAATTTCAGCGCAGAACCTGATGCTTGAAGGTTTTACAGCAATGCATAGCCACAATAGTGTGGCTGGCTTTCTCCCTGCAATGATACTAGCAGCCCTGATATAAGTGAAATACTCTTGAAAGTGGCTTTAAACCACAACTATCCTCAGCTCGTCTCACCTCAATTGCTAAGCTTTATTTATCCCGTTAATCTAGACAAAACTATGGAAGCATATTATCATTACTGCAAACTTTGAAGGATATTTGAATAAGCGCATAAAAGTATGATATAGGGTATATTTGCTCCAAAGATACAGGGAAGTAAGGGCATGATTCAAGAATGCAAACTATCATTCAAGCACATCTTCCATTTTCTGACATTGTAGTCAAATCAATATTTTCAAAAAATTTTGATAATTTTTTACACTCATATTGATATTAATTATTCACATTTGTGAACAAATTTCCAAATAAACTTTATAAAATTAAATGTGAGTGTGTGGCCCTTAAAATCTTTTGATAATAGGTAGTTATATGTAGATAGTCAAAGAATCACCTATTTTTTTAAATATCTATAATCTAATAATTAATATAATTGAATGTTAAAATTTACCAAATATACAGAGTGAAATGATCCCTTGACATAATTAAGGACATGACATTCTTGAAATGTAAGGACAACTTTCTGTCGATACTGTGCAGTATTTTGCATATGATTCATAATTAAGGACATGATATTAATAAATTTTAGGACAATTTTACCTGCTACTTTGCAGTATTTTCCATATAAATCAAAAGCAAACCAAGGAATGAAATTAAATTAGAAAATCTGAAGATAAAAACATCCCAAAAGCCCTCATAAGAATTATTACTTAATACAGATTTCTTTATCCTTATGAATTCTTTTGAAGAATTACTTCATTTTAAAATTTCAAGCCTTGATGGCTGTATTTATGTATGTCACTTCTAAGTACACTTGATGGCAAATTCACTTCACTTCGCAAGATCAATTTAAAAAAATGATCAACAAAATTCTTTTTCATACTGATATAACATACTCAATCATGTTATTTGTTCCATGAAAAACTGTTTTGTGTAAACATAAGTCTTAAGTTCTATTGTAACAATTGTTTCTGTTTATTGCACTCAGTCCACCAGGCTTTTAAAATGGGTACCTGAAAAGAGTAAGTACAGGGCCTGCTTTCACAAAGCAACCTTAACTAAGGTTAACCTTAACTCCCATACTTTAACATTGCACTAAGGTTACCTTAAGGACTTACGATCACCTTAGGGCTTTGTGAAAGGAGGCCCAGATCTATATGGTTGTGCTTAGAGTTAAGTATTCATGTTCTGCAGGAAATTGGAATAAGTGGCACTTTGAGCATAAGTGAGTATCTGTAAAAAGCTCTGTATAGATATACGGATTATCATTATTACTTTATGAAAAAATCAGACAGCAGTTAAACACCAAATCTCACCTCACATCGTAAGTATTGATCCCATACAACAACAGTCCAGTACACCCAACCCTATTTTGACGCTAGGACAGATTTCATCATCATGTACTCGAAGCCATCAAGGATATCGACCACTGGATATCAGCATGTTTTGGCTTCACAAGCATCTTGTGCTATTCCTTACACCTCCCACGCAATTCAATTACGGCTGTTCCTTTCACCTCCTACGCAATTCAATTAGCCTGTCCTTGACTGGTGGTTTATTTGATCTGCCACTTGCTGTGTAACATTTGTTTCACAAATAGTCCTTAGCACATAAGCCTCAGGGAAATTGTCTTGCGTGATGGTGCCAAATCCTTTTTGTTATATTAATGAATGAGTTGCTTCGTTGTGTTTATTTAGTGAATTATGCACCATATCAACATAATCGTCTGTTTGAAAACCTGAGGCATCCAGTTGTGAAAATTTGAATTATTCACAGATGTAGCATTTACTTGTTTAATATTTGATTTTGAAAAATATTTATCAGACAGAACTTTGATATTTTTAAAAGGGTTCTTGTCCTAATAACATTCATGAACATAACATGTGTATGAGCTTTATAATATTCATCTTAAATTTCCATTTTGCAAACACTTTATGAATAGAAGAATAAACCATTCATATGTTTTAGAAGATGTTAGATAAATAAGATAATGATGTGATAGAGTGTTTTTTAATTGTTCTATTAATATCGATGTGTTGAATATTTCCCTCGGAATATTTCAGTTTGGTTGTTTACACTTTTTTAGATGTTCTGTGAAAGTAGATTGAATATTCAACATTTATAGCTAATCAAGCTAATAAAGTTTACATAAGCACAAACATATTTCAAAGGTCAAAGGTCACTACTAAAATATGATCAATTTGATAATGAAAGCCGTTTTTGAATGCCACTTTTGATGTGCCGCTTAGATCTGTCTGGCCACAAACCAGTGAATGCAAGAGTGGTCACACGGCCTTTGTGTGTTATAAACAGAACCATTGCCTCATGCTCTCTACGTCTATCAAAACAATTTCACAGAAAAAAAAAAAAATTAAAGATTTTCATAGAATGGTTTCCACTCAGTTAAATAAATCATTTGACGATGTAACACTATTAAGCGTTTGGTGTAAAAAAGATATCCACATCAATTGTAATTAGACAATTATTTAAGGCGGTATTTCAGGTTCAAATAATGATACGCCACTCTGTACAGTCTGTTTATTACGTCACATCCGTGTGAATTTTATGGCCCCTAGCCCAGGTGGGTTTTTCACACCCGATAATTACGCTGTCTTAATGAAAGGCTAATTAAAGGTGTTTATGGGACAAATTAACAAAAATCAAACCCAGTTCTTATTTTGTAGAAAAATCTTTGAACGAAAATCGAGAAGTGATAAAAGTCAAGGCTAGCGGTTGTTTAATGTTTTAATATCAAACAAGATAAGTCAAAATTTCAGAAAGGCCGAAAATAAAAGGAGCATAGCTGGTACATTTCTCACCTTACGTGGGATGTCATCTACAACCATACCAAACATGAACACACAAAGGTGAATAAACAGTTGACAACTGTCTTCATAAAAAGGAAATTCAAGAAAAGGATAAACCTATAATTGACTCTTTTCTCAAAAGACCCATCCATAGTCCATCCATAAAAAAATCACAGGATGTCAGTTATCCTATAAAAAGGCTTCAGGAATTTGAGCCTGTTATTAACGATTATTTGTGAGCCCACTTTAATGCTATGGTATCATTGTCCCTCAATTATCTGGACAATGGTCACGCACTGTACATGGGATAATGACCATAATATAAAGCACCTGTTTCTGACCACTTGACCATTGTCCCCACACATTCAAGATGTCGGTGAAGATACATGGTCATACCCAATGAATTATTCATGCACCATTACCAGCCTTCAATGAGCAGTCTAATGCATTGTTCTTGTGGGTTATTGTTATTGATGGTTATTCAAGTAGAATAGAACATTGTTACAGTCACAGATATTGTCTGTAATCTAAGCTCTATGATATTATAAGAGCCCTAGAAAGTCTATAAGAAGACTAGAAAAAAAAAGAAATTTTAGGTCTTCATTTCAATTTATTTTGATTTTGTAAAATTTCAAATTCATTTGCAAAATTACATTTTAAGAGACTCATTCTTTGTCTATTTCAGATTCTTAATGTTCAGCCGTAAAATGAAAATATCTTTTTCTGTATAAAATTGGTCAATTGATGATAATTGTTTGTTGTTAGCTAGGCATAAAATATTATTCTCAATTGAGCCAGTCTAAAGTTGACTGTGTTCTCAGGAATTAACGTTTTAAAATATTGCCTCTACTGGGATACGAACTTGATTCGTGAGGGGTTTCCCCTGCAAAACTGTCTGTGTGGAGCAAGACCAGCAAAATAAGTCTGTATCCTGCTGGAGGCATTATTCTGAAACATATATTTCTCGGAGCTCTCTTGATTTTGATTGGACTGACTTAGAGCTGAACACATACAAATCTTATCTAGCTTAAATTTATCTAGTATCTATCTCACAATCTCTTTGATGAAAAAAGCCTATCAATACTAATGATCATACTGGACTAATTATGTAGTAGAATATTATTTGCCTTTTTGTATTTAAGACATAATTTATGCCTTATTCACATGCTCCAAATGTTATATTTGTATTCACATTTTATATTTTTAGATGATCTATGTGGGTCTTCAAAATATGTTATGTGTCAACAACAATAGTTTGTAATACTATAATATTTATTAGTTTATAATGTTATTTATACCAAATCTTGGCACAAGACAACATATACATGCCATGTTATTTATAATCCTTATCACCATCTTTTTTATTTCATCTTGTACATTGCAGTTTCTCACAACACTAAATGGATGGCTGTTAACTTTGTTTTTTAAATGTATTTCTAAATAGAGTAATATATAATAAATCTGTCAGTACAATAAGTTAACAGAAATTTTTTAATTATGTCATTCTCAGAATGTTTGCATAAGACTCTAATGTACCTGTTCAAACAAGATTTCTGAATAGAGCTGCAAAAATTTGGTTCAGTGCACTAAGTCCTTAATAATGATATCCCTAATAATCCTTGAACTCTTGTGACTCTTAGAACATACGATGAATGTTTTCCCTCAGACTGTATTCCATGTCAGAGTTCTTTGATTAACCCTCGGCCAATGACAAACATGTGCTCTGAGTTGATAGGGAAACGCTATCTGCTCTCACAGCTTGTCCATGGGAATCTCATAAAGCATGGAATGCTTGACCAGAGGCTAGCCACACCACAGACTGACCACAACAATTCAAGGTCAGCGCCCATAGACTGTGATAGTCTCTGATAGGCTCAGACTTCTCTAAGGGTTTAACAACACTATTGGCTGGAATATTGCCCAAGCTTTGCTAGACAATAACTTGCTCACTCTAAGGGTTTGAGAATTTAGATGCTGTTTACTAAAGAGGAGAGTTGTTGTCCATGTGAAAAATAACAAGTGACTTATCACTGATCTGATCAATAATTTTGTTTTACCATAACAAGGATTTCACACTGCTCTGATGAATTGTTTAACTGCTATTTTAATTTTAAAATACATGTGTGCAGTTCTCTCTCAAACCGTCAAATATATAGCTTAGCTAAATCCCCTAGAAATGTGCTCTTTATTGATGTTGTTTTAATCTTATATTGATACTACGAACAGGAATGTCCACTCAAATTTCATCACAACAAATAAAGAGTTCAGAAAGGGTTTGGATTTCCTGGCATACATTACCAACAATGATGTACAAATCAAAGATCACCTTACATGGATGAATCACAAATTGCAGCTGTATTTAACCACTGATGCTCACCAGTACTCACTGATTGGATGCATGGGTTAACTGCAAGGCTATACTCAGGCCTACCAAAGAAAAAATCGAATCGCAACGGAAAGCAGCGAAACGACCACATTAACAGACGAAATCGCATCACAATGTTGCGATCCGCATCGAAAAGTTACGAAATAGCATCATTCAAGCGACGATCAGCAATTTAAACGTGCGATAGCGCAAAATGAAACACTCGATACGCAACACTGACACTGCGCACGCGCAGTAATCATGATTTGAAGCTCATGGCGATATCTCGCCTTTGTGATCACGAAATGCGATTATTTATAAACCTCATAATCGAATTATCCTTATAGCTGTTCGTTTTAAATTATCAATTCTTAAATTCACTTTCATTCTGTTACTCATGACTGAGTTCCATGTTAGACGATAGATTGACAGAAAATGTGCAGGCGAAGGCACGGTTTGACCTACTTGAGTATCTGCGCTTGCGCAGTAACTGTGTTGCGTATCGAGTGTTTCATTTTGCGTTATCGCACGTTTAAAGTGCTGATCGTCGCTTGAATGATGCTATTTCGTAACTTTTCGATGCGGATCGCAATGTTGTGATGCGATTTCGTCTCTTTATGTGGTCGTTTCGCTGCTTTCCGTTGCGATTCGATTTTTTCTTTGGTAGGCCTGATACTGCTTCTCCAAAAAGTTAGATCGTTAATAAGTTTGACATATTTGAGTTCTCTGTGGTCTTTTGAGTATTGTAAATTGCATTCATAATTCAAGTTACAAAGGAACTATTCCATTTTTTACTAGGCTGGAAATTTCTTTTCTTGCCAAGGGGTTTATTGCTTTCAATGACAAAGGACTAAATTGTTTCAGTGGCATTCTAGAAGTTGATAGTATATATGATATATGGATATACAACATGCTTGATAACGGTATAAGGATGTACCGAAACGTCGCCACTGTGAAATAAAGAAGTTGTATATCCATATATCATTGTTGTCCCTGACAAAGGACTACTTTGAATTTTTCTCATAAGTGCTGTATTAGTATAGGTATTGTGTTGTTTGATCACCTGAGCTCTTATCATGACAATCAGTACTATTGCTACCTGAAACCCATTGGTAATGCACTACATTTGAACATGTTGACTAATGTTTTGCATAAAGGCTTTAAGCCAGCCAGCACTTTTGTTTGTCCTATTGAAATACACACATAGAGGAGTGTATGTATTACAAAAGAAACTTAACATCCCTCCTCTATAGTCTTATAGTATTTCAAATAAAGCCGGAATAAAGTCTATCTGACTCCAGACCCAGCCCATGTGTAAAACTACCCCATTCAGACTATTGACTGCTTCAGTGATCACAAACAGATCTGCTGTTTGTCAACACTGACCATCAATACCGCTGGAAGGTCAAGGGTCAAGTTCAGACCAATGTCAAGGTCAGTTGGCTGATAATGATAGTGTTACAACTAGTGATTACTCTAAGGGAAGCTCACTGCAGTCTTCTGATGGATGATACTTGTTTGTTGGCTGCTTATCTGCACTGTGGCCGGCCTGGTATTTGATTAATTTAATCGTGATGATAACATTTGTTGTTGTTGTTTTTGTGTAGTATTTAAGTATTCTCAAGTACTTGAGTACTCAAGTACTCTATTTTTTTCTGAGAAGCAGAAGTCCAATTCATGTACGTCCAAGGATAAAGCAACTTTGTCTGCTGGAAAAAAATCTGTTTGCATTTGATTAAATGATTCAATGTGTTATCACTGAGTTTGCTTGAAACAAGCCAATATTTTCAGGTTTCACTGAATGTATTGCTTTTATGGTAATTCTCCCAGCTTATACTAAATATCATGGAAAAGGTTCTTACAAGCAGCATCAAAACCACACTTTTTCACTACTTTGTCTGAATGTGGTTTATGAAATTGGTTTTTTGTCTGTTGAATGCTTTAAAAAAAGTTTTTTAAAAAACTTTTTCAAGGGGTTGAAAATGTAACTTAATTCAACATCTTTGTTTAAAATCTTAATATTTCTGGCATGTGGTAATTGTGTCTATTCAGCATTATATCTGTAATGCATTTTCATAATGATGAGAACAAAACACATGAGTAGAAACCATGATCCTTCTTTGTAAGAGCTTCAAAGGATAGATATATGGTAATCTGATAAATTGTGGATTTCTTTGAATATATCCTTGATGTGATATATCCATGATGATGACAATGATAATGATAATGATAATGTAACTGACATGAAAAATGATGGTAATTATGATCACCCAGTCAATGACTTAAATGATGAGGAAGCTAATATGATTAAGATGTTGATAGTGAGGATATAATGATGATGATGATGACCGTTACGAAGATGAAAAAACTGAAAGAATTTCATCAGCAACATAGTCATTGATAAACAATCTATTGTCATGCAACTCAAGGCTACTGATGATGGATATGTTTGTATCGTGACTGGTATGATAATGAGGGCAATTTGCCAACAAACAAGAGGCAAGAAAATCAGATGCAAAATATGAAAGAAAGTGCGAAATAGCTCTCCGGCTCATTCATGAATAGGATAGGTGTGTTGAAGGTCGGTCCTGACGACTTCATTGTTTGTAGAGATATATACATTCTGACGTGTGCTGGAGGTTTCATCGAGCAAATTAGGAATCTGAAAACGGAAACTAATGTGGAAGGTTGCTAACAAACACAAATATGTTTATGATGGATAAGACAAATTTTTTAGAATTAGAATTTATTTTCATTGTGACTTGGAAAGAACTGAAGATTTGTTTTTGAAAGATATCCGATTTGACGCAAAAGATAGATTTCTGTATATAACTTACAAGTTTCTTATATGAGATTCAGAAAGGTAAAAGATCAGTAGAAAGACATGTGAGCTTTCAATTGAAATTGGAGAGTGGAAAACAAAAGATATTTCAAATCCTTTGGTAGTTTTTATATAATACAAGACATGAATTATCTACTATTCAAAAGAATTAAAGGAACAGTGGTAATTTTCGGTCAGAATGTTTTAGTTAATTATATACAAAGATTTTTCAAAGTTTGATTGAGAGAATTTGAAATATCAAAATCTAAATCATTTCTTGGAGGATTCAAGATCTTTTGCTTTAGGTGCTTTGATAAACATTTCAGAAATTATTTTCAGTTTTCATTGTAAGAATGATAGATATGTACAGGTTATGTTAAAAAAAACAACTTAAAAAGCGATGACATTGTTGTTTGTTTGTATTTGACTCTATGAATTTAGTTCACTTTACAGCTAAAAATAATTAGTTAATAAGCTAAAGGGGTATTTTATGAGTTCTAAATCTCTGATTTATCAAGTCTTGTCATCATTGAATTTTTATTGCAGTAATTGCATTCTTAAGAAATTATCTTAATGAATTATCTATCAGTAAAAAGATCAAGGGTTATAATTCAGAAAACAATAATGAAAAGAAACTGTAAGTTGAGATGGATAGAGATGGAATCATAGAAGTTTAAAAAAGAAAAAGAGATTTTATTTGTTTGAAATTTTCAGCAATGACTGAAAATTTCATGTTGTGTAATTTATATCTTTCACAAAAATATCTTAAGTAGAACATTTTGATTGATTTGGTTTTTGGATACAAGAATAAAAAACAATGCAAAGATAGAAATTACTTTTAGTTGTACTTTTGTTCAACCATTCACCCAAAACACATTGAAAAAATGATGCTGGCGTTTACTCCGAAACAAACATTTATGTGATAAAGAAGTCCAAAAAACATTTTATCTGGATATCTGGGTGTTTTTTTGATTGACAAGCTTGAGATATGGCCCATGGTCATTTTATTACAAAAGATTATTATGTACGAGTAATGTGTCACATTGTTATGTACAACTTGTCAATCAGCCTGTCATTATCAACAATGACATCAGTGACTTAGTTATACTTCTTGCTCCAAACACATATTCTTATCACTGTATCATGCTTAATGTATCAACAGTTGTAACTGTAATCAAACGTTTTGACAAGAAAACAATGATGAAAATAATTTTTGGGCAATATTCAGTCAAGAGTGATATTGACTCACAAAAGATTATGACATTTGTGAAATGTGTCACAGTGTTAAAACAACCTGTCAACAGCGTGTCATTGTCAAATAAGTTGTCACAGACTAAGCCACAGTATATACATTTACATTACAAATGTTTGCACCATGTTTTCCACTAGAAAAAGCCAGTTTTTCTAATTATCTAAAATAAAAATCACTACAGCATACAACAAATCGAAGGGAAGACCAACAAATTATGACATTTGTGAAACGTGTCACGTACAGTATTGTTACAACCTATCAATCATCCTATCATCGTCAGTAAGTGTTGCTGTACTAAGATGTATTACTTGTGTAGAACAAATGACCTTGACCTTATGTCATGTTTCCTGTCACCATCGGGCAGGGTGGCACAATAGTTAGCATGTTTGACTCTTAATTATGATGTCTTGGTTTGAATCCAGTAATTGACTTAAGAATTTTTTGCTGTATGAAACATTATTGCAATTCGAAAGAGAATTAGGCCATCCAATCAATATTAAAGTATTTGATAGTTCATAATTATGATCAATGTAATACCTAAATACTAGAAATGTGGCGTTCCCTTTCTTTTATCTCTTATATCTCTTGAAATAAAATGATTCATGGTTATCTATTTCCTTTACAACTTGCAGGCTTCATTCCATTGCATATTGAGAAAGGTTTTGCAGGCTTTTTCCTTGAATAATACATGCTAGAAAAACTTTTGAAAGAAGTGTTAAAATGGAAATCTTTAAAGGATTTGTAACTACTCAATATCTTCTTTGAGTGGCATTTAGAAGTTGGGAGGCAAATAAGTACACAATTTTTATGGATAACAACTTCTTTAATCTGAAAAGTGCGACGTTTCGACACATATTCTTGTATCTTTGTCAAGCATAAATGGACTACTGAGGTGGTGTTATATATACTTAATATCTTTTCATTGTATAAGTTTCAATCACAGATAAATTTAATGTTATATATCCACTTTTGTTTAAAATTAAAAAAGTTTTACAAAGTCAGATAAATCTATTTGGCAAGCCATTTCATATGGCATATCCACTATGTATTTATTTCATCCCGAAAGCCACAATTTCATTTTGAGTTAGTCTTTCATGAATTGAAAGTTAAACGCAAACAATAAAGTAAACACATGGGGGAAAAAATTATATCATAGTAAATGATAAAATGGGAATAAAAGCATTTTCTAATTTATCATCTCTTCTATTCATAATATCAAAATGTCTAAGCTTCAAAAGAATACCATTTTTTGTGAACTTTTTGAAATAAAGACATGTAAAAGGTAAAAGATTGACCCACTAGGTTTATTTTTTTTCTATCAAAACAATTTTATCTCCTGAGTCATGGACTTGTAATGGGCAAAGTCACTCAATAGGAATTAGGCTTTCAGATGGTTGCGGAGAGTTGGTATGATTTATAGCTGGGGAATTATGTGCCCAGGGGCTAAAACTCTTAGTGCTTTCTTTTTATTGCTTTTTTCTTAAGTGGGTTATTGATCTTCGATTGAAGAAAAGTAGATCATTGTTGATGGATCATGGAGTTAAACTCCTTGACCAGAAATGGAAAACTTATAAATTATTTTGATAAAACATGGAACATGACAATTGAAGTGGACAAATGACTTTTGCTATTTGAATATTTTTGAATATTTGACAGAAGCCTGAGACAAGTGTAGGCTTTTTTCATAAAAGTTTTGACTCATACATGTTTTTTATTTAAAAAAATGAAATCATTTTTATATCCGTGAAAATAAAATGAAACTTTGGGGTTTACTTAACTGTGAAGGAATGTGATGAACTCAAACCTCATATGCTATGATCTGAATCATTATGGCGCTGTATGATTAAAATGTTTTTAAGGATGTTGGTATTGATTTTCTAAAGAATGTATGATATGAATAAAACAATCTGATGCATCATTAGTTTGGATGGCATTCAAATACTAGGGATATACATAATTTTTTATGTTTTTTTTATATGAAGTCTCCAGTAGGATGTTCAAAATGCCCAGGATGTCTCAGATAACGTGTTTGAAGAACACAACACTGACGTCAGTTTCGGAGCAGTAACCTGGTTTTAAATGATTGAAAAAATATTTTAAGCAATACAAAATATTCTTCTTTCTAATTTGGTCAATATGACAATTTTAACATTTTATTAATCTATTTTCTTTCTTTTCCAGTCCCTCAAGCCAAAATCTGGGTTGTTTTGTATACTTATCACCGATGCAAGGGAGACAACTGCACTCGAGATGCCGGACCACGAGAACTCTTTTGTAATGAAGGTAATGCCTACTTTATTCTGGATCATTAATCTTTAGCAACCTCATGCTCGTTATGACTCGTGTTTGACCGTATGAAGTTCAGCATTTTGCATTCTAGAATCCAAATCCAACCTCAGTCACCCAGGCCTGAATGTTCTG
This sequence comes from Phorcus lineatus, assembly GCA_921293015.1. Classification (NCBI taxonomy): domain Eukaryota; kingdom Metazoa; phylum Mollusca; class Gastropoda; order Trochida; family Trochidae; genus Phorcus; species Phorcus lineatus. The sequence goes on from OV121089.1 coordinate 18,265,832, forward strand.
ATCATCTTCACTTTATCATCCCTGGGACTTTTAATCAGGAAAATCTGTATTGAAATTTAAAGCCATTGATTTATGGAAGCCAATGAAACTTTAATTTAAAGTGAACCTGCGAAAACCACTCAAAAGACATAAGCTTTGGGGTTTGCATTGAGGAAATGGCTTGCGATTTCAAGTCATAGCTCACACTTTCATGTCTAGCATTCACTGGTAAATTTCAATTTCAAGTATCTGAGCATGTGCTGCTTAGGACTATTTTAAGACCAACATATATCCATCAAACCGTTTCATTATGTTATAGCGTAATATCAAGACTCAAGGATATAACGGAAACTATGAAACCTCACCCCACCTAATCCCATCCCACCTCAACCTACTCCACTTCACCCCACCTAATCCCATCCCACCTCAACCTACTCCACTTCACCCCACCTAATCCCATCCCACCTCAACCTACTCCACTTCATCCCACCTAATCCCATCCCACCTCAACCTACTCCACTTCATCCCACCTAATCCCATCCCACCTCAACCTACTCCACTTCACCCCAACTAATCCCATCCCACCTCAACCTACTCCACTTCATCCCACCTAATCCCATCCCACCTCAACCTACTCCACTTCATCCCACCTCAACCTACTCCACTTCATCCCACCTAAAACTCCCATATTTTTTACCATCAAACCAACCCACCAGCTGTTCCTCATTCCTTTCTACCTTTTTTATCTCCCAACCACCAGACCCAACTAACCCATTGTTAGTACCATGAATATTCCATCTTAAATCTCCTAGAGTTCGATATTTGTTGCTATTCCAGGGTGAGGGTTCCATCGAGTACGTGGTTGAGGCGAGCTCGTACTCAGAGATGAAGAGTTGGTTGGAGCTGGTGCAGAGTGTACTCTCACAGAACAGGTGCACTGACGAGGATTCGCAGGCAATGTACGTTGTCTTTATGTCTCTTTATAGTTAACCCCTTATCTGCTGAAATAATGAAGTTCATGCAAAAATATCATTTAACATTGTCATATCATTTAGATTTAACTTCAGTATGAATTATTTATTCCTTGTAGATGACTTTTAGTAGAAAATGGTTTATCTCAATGAATTTGTGTGTTTTTATCCCTGGTTTATAACCTTTGGGAAAAATATCATCGACCATGCATTTACCCGCTAAGTAAAAAATGCATCAATTCCTGATGAGTGTTTGGTTTTACAGAAAGAATTCTTAACACTATATCCCCTGAATTTACTAGTGCAAGAATATTGTTGGTTTTGAAAATTTATATTTTGTTAACTATGTTGTGTTTGAACATATTTTTTCCGATATTGTTATTAGTGACTTTTGTGTTGCTCTCTGATTTTTACTTATCAAGGGTCAATTCTTTGACGTCTTTCTTGCTATTTGTGAAAGAATTTTTGACACTGGTTAATCAAGAAATTCATCTGAGATAAATCAAAATTCTTTGCCCTCCAGGAGGCCAAGGCTACCCACGGCACCTTCAGGCTCCATTGAAAGGAAAGGTAAGTAAACACACTTGCAGCCTTTCTTCACTTTTCATGTCCATACAGAAAGAAATTTGTTTCATACATCATTTCGATAGAAGGCAATCCCGACAGCCTTAATTTTAGTTTTGTTACTGCTTATCAATGTCTGTTGGTGTTTTGTTCAATTTTACTTCAACACTTTATCTAGTTTAGGAAATAGGTTGGGTAAGCTTTTCTTCATGGCCAATTTGCTCTTTGTTTTTTTGTGATTCGTGATGCTGACCACCTAGAGTAGTAATGTGATTAGTTCAACAGCTCAAGTTTATATCAATTGTTTTCACGAAGGGTCTACATATGTTCATCTGAACTCACCTTGCCTCATTGATCCTGATAGACACGTTATTTGAGAACAGAATGTGAGGATATGAAATGAGAATCAGAATTAAAGTTACAAACTACGAAGTAGAACTTGAGTTAACCTACGTCTGACAAAGTATTTAGAAAAGTATGGGGTTAACTTATACTTACTAACCTCACTAAACTCTTCGCCTTATTGCAGAGTCCTCCCCCATCAACTCTCACCAGCGAAGCTCCTCAC